>CM055122.1:198598164-201170664 GCA_029206835.1 Rana muscosa | reverse complement strand
ACTGTCCTTCCCTGTCCCTACAAACAAGGTTTAGCACAGTAAAACACACTGACACTCTCCCTACCTATAGTTTTCTGTCCCTATAAAAAATGTTTTTTTAAAGATGGTTGATGAGGAATGCTTTAGCACAGTATAGCACAATGAGAATTTCCCTCACTGTCCTTCCCTGTCCCTACAAACAAGGTTTAGCACAGTAAAACACACTGACACTCTCCCTACCTTATAGTTTTCTGTCCCTATAAAAAAAATTTTTTTTTAAAGATGGTTGATGAGGAATGCTTTAGCACAGTATAGCACAATGAGAATTTCCCTCACTGTCCTTCCCTTTCCCTACAAACAAGGTTTAGCACAGTAAAACACACTGACACTCTCCCTACCTATAGTTTTCTGTCCCTATAAAAAAATTTTTTTAAAGATGGTTGATGAGGAATGCTTTAGCACAGTATAGCACAATGAGAATTTCCCTCACTGTCCTTCCCTGTCCCTACAAACAAGGTTTAGCACAGTAAAACACACTGACACTCTCCCTACCTATAGTTTTCTGTCCCTATAATTTTTTTTTTTTAAAGATGGTTGATGAGGAATGCTTTAGCACAGTATAGCACAATGAGAATTTCCCTCACTGTCCTTCCCTGTCCCTACAAACAAGGTTTAGCACAGTAAAACAGACTTACACTCTCCCTACCTATCCTTCTCTATCCCTAAACTAAAGGAATCCAGGTTAAGCAAGAAAAAAAAAATGTCACTGTCCCTGCCTATGCTTCTCTTTCCCTGCTCCGGAACACACTACACTAGGCCGCCGTGCTGGCGGCCTTTTATAGTGTGGGGCGTGTACTAAACACCCTCAGCAATAATTGGCCACAGGCATCCTGCCTGTGGCCAATCATTGCTCTCCTCGCTGCCGGCGCTGTGATTGGCCAAGCATGCGGGGTCACAGTGCATGCTTGGCCAATCACAGCGCCTGGATGACACTGCGATGGCGTAGTGCATTGTGGGCCGCAAATTAGGCGCGAACGGCCCAAATCGTTCGTTGTTCGGCGAACGATCGAACAGCCGATGTTCGAGTCGAACGTATGTTCGACTCGAACACCGAGCTCATCCCTAGTGCCAAAATAATTATTCAAGAAATAATGGAATGTAGTAGCGAAATGGACATTATGAGGAATAGAATGAATGTGATTGAGCAAAAATCTAAAAACATTATAGATATTTTGGGGCGAATAGTCTGACCCCCCCCCTGTTTTTGAGTATTTTGTCGCCTACAAAATTTGCACTGGTATTTCCACCAGCCAAAATGTGAAGATGCACACAGTGTGTCAACATGTGCTATCTGCCCGCACAAGATATTTATGTCCCTGTTTTGGGGGTGCAACCTCTTCCTCCCTACTCAAGTAGGTGAGAGGAAGGGTTTGCACACCCAAACCACGTCCATTGATCCCCCATAATGGCAGATAGCACATGTTTACTTTAGCCATGGGATCATTTTGAAAATACCCATTTGAGCCACAAAAATAAGTGGGGATCTTCACATTTGGGATGGATCAGGGGTGACATCACCCCATCTCAGGTTTCTCATTTTCATATAGAAATGTTATATTTCCATAGTTTTAAAATGTTTACTATTGTGACCCATGCATGTTTCTGCAAAACAAACCAAAAAAATATTAAAACCAAAAAAAAAAAGTGGAGGTAAAACTTTCCACATTGTATTTCTTTAAAAAAAAAAATCTGTGGTGCACAGAGTAAAAACTATCTTGGACACTCAAAAAGGTGTGGCTTGTTCTTTCTATGCTCAATAGCAGTTCTGAAAATGCTAAATCCATGTTTTTTATAGTGACAATTGTGGCTATTTACTAAAGACAAATACACTTGGCACTACAAGAACCTCGGAGACACATAATAAAAATAAAAAGAATGACAAAACAAGATTTGAAAATATATAATTATCTTTTATTTTCTTTATAAAAAGGTCAGATATGGTCTGGCATTGCGATGTAGTACTCAACGTATTTATCACGCACTTTGGGGGGCCAAGCCAGTACAGGCAGTGTCCAGGACGGTCAGAATGTTCATCTCAGGTGGACCGGCCTCAGGCCCAACTGTAGAAACATATGTAGCTGAGAAATGTCTTAAAAAATTGTGCAAAATGCAGCAGCAGTAAATTATATGGTTGAGCTTGTATTCCGCCATGTGGATAGCTGTCTGAAACAGGCGGAACCGGCTGGCCATTATCCCGAAGGCATTCTCCACAACTCTCCGGGCTCTGGCCAGCCGGTGATTAAAAACCCTCCTCTCTGGGGTGAGGGTGTGTTGGGGAAACGGCCGCATCAGGTGTGGTCCCAGTCCAAAGGCTTCATCCGCGATAAAAACAAACGGTAATCCATCCATGTTGTCTGCATCTGGAGACAGTGCCAGACCCCCAGACTGCAGACGGTAAGCAAACTCCGCCATCGGACATCTGGCCGTTCTTCCCCACATCCACATACAGGAACTCATACCGTGCCAACACCACCGCCATTAACACTATACTATTAAAACCTTTATAATTAAAATTAGGGTTGTCCCGATACCACTTTTTTAGGACCCAGTACAAGTACCGATACTTTTTTCCAAGTACTCGCCGATACCGATTACCGATACTTTTTTTTCAATGTCATGTGACAGTTTGAAAGATGGGGACTGATAGGTGGCACTGACAGGTGGCACTTATGGGCACTGACTGGTGACTGGCTCTGATGGGCACTAATAGGTGGCTGGCACTGATAGATGGCACTGATTGCACTGATAGGTGGCACTTATGGGCACTGATAGGTGGCACTTATAGGTGGCACTAATAGGTGGCACTTGTGGGCACTGATAAATGGCACTGATTGCACTGAAAGGTGGCACTTGTGGGCACTGATATGTGGCACTTGTGGGCACTGATATGTGGCACTTGTGGGCACTGATAGCACTGATAGGTGGCACTTGTGGGCACTGATAGATGGCACTGATTGCACTGAAAGGTGGCACTTGTGGGCACAGATATGTGGCACTTGTGGGCACTGATATGTGGCACTTGTGGGCACTGATATGTGGCACTTGTGGGCACTGATAGCACTGAAAGGTGGCACGTGTGGGCACTGATAGGTGGTACTGATAGATGGCACTTGTGGGCACTGACAGCACTGATAGGTGGCACTTGGTGGCACTGACTGCACTATCAGTGCTGTCAGTGCCCACAAGTGGCATCTATCAGTGCCACCTATCAGTGCCCACATGTGCCACCTTTCAGTGCCCACAAGTGCCACATATCAGTGCCCACAAGTGCCACATATCAGTGCCCACAAGTGCCACCTTTCAGTGCCAACAAGTGCCACCTTTCAGTGCTATCAGTGCCCACAAGTGCCACATATCAGTACCCACAAGTGCCACATATCAGTGCCACCAAGTGCCACCTATCAGTGCAATCAGTGCCATCTACCAGTGCCACCTGATAGGTGGCACTGGTAGATGGCACTGATTGCACTGATAGGTAGCACTTGTGGGTACTGATAGGTGGCTGGCACTGAAATGCTGTGGGAAAAAAAAACGACACAGGATTTAAAATAAAAAAAACTGCTGCAACGCCCATCTTGGTACACCCTGCACTCGGCTGAAGTAAGCAGCAGCAGACATCTTGTTACACCCAGCCCATATAGCTCAGGCTGGGTGTAACAAGATGTCTGCTGCTGCTTACTGCAGCCAAGTGCAGGGTGTACCAAGATGGGTGTGGGGACGTTCAGCCGCTGACGGCGACCGAATGCGACATCACCGGTCACCGATCCTGATGCGGCTGCGCCCTGCACCCCTGCCAGCTTACCAGTTTCAACTGCAGGTGAGGGACTCACTCTCCGCCCTGGTCTCTGCCCCCGGCCGCACTCTCCGCCTTGGTGTCCACCCCCCGCCCCACTCTCCGCCCCCCGCCGCACTCTCCGTCCCGCTCTCTGCCCTGGTCTCCGCCCCCCGCCACGCTCTCCGCCCCCCGCTCCCCACCCCCTCTCTGCGTCCGGTCTGGAAAAAAAAAAAAGTATCGGACTGGGCATCGGGAGCATTTGCAGAGGCGCATTGCGAGCGGTATTAACCCTTTTTCAGCCGCTAGCGGGGGTTAACATCGCACCGCTAACGGCCGAATACCGCCGTAATTCTGCGGCAATTCCAACGGTATAGCGCCGCTAAAAATAGCGGCGCTATATCGCCACCGCACCCACCGCCCCAGTGTGAAAGGGGCCTAACTTTCAGCTTGCTAAACAGGTGCAAAAATAGAATTAATAATGCAAAACAGAATCAGAATGGCAAAGAGCATGCATACACTGCAGAATAATACAAAATAGATAATGAAATCTAAACAAACAGCAATGTCCTTGTGTTTCAATGAGGGTAACATGTGGCAGAATAGCATTGTACAAGACTTTACAGCAATAGAATCTAACTGAGAAGCACTACTTCATTAAACCAGTTCCGAATACAAACAGCTACTTGTGATTATCCTCATAAACAGCATCCCTATTAGTGAAGTCCAGGGTAGCTCTGGTAACATAGACAAACAGCTGGAGGGATCCAAGGCACAGGGACACAGGACTCCCCCCCCCACTGGTACTGGAGTATCCTGGTTGCAATTAGGGAGGAGTTCCCCACAGTACCTGGGTCTTCCAGAGAAGCAATGTGCAATTAGACTCCTGACAAGCTGCCTGCACATTGGTTCTGACAGTAGAGAGTCTCTCACCTGGCTGAAAATCACTTACCCAGCTACCACTGCCTCATCAGATGTGGCCTCTTTGGGGTGCTGAGACTGACAAACTTATCTTCCCTGGGTGTGTCCAGGAACAGAGAGAATTGTATAACACATGTTTGGGTAATTTTTTTCATAAAATTTAAATTTCATTAAACATGTAACTCTATGCACAGCAGCACATTGCAATCCATCATATAATGTGTCATGTGCTGCATAAAAATGTATCTTCTTCCTACTTTATTTTGCAGTGCACACCAATGCAGCATGTTGGTACGAGGAAATAGGACATAGGCCAATTGCTTTGTCTTGGTGTTGGGACTGCGTTGGGCAAGGCTGCTCAGCACAATCCATATGAAATATGAAGCTAGCTTGAATGAGCCCTTACTCACGCAGAAAAAAAAAAAGAAGGAAATAGAGTTTTTTATTTTTTGCAAAAGAGACATGCAAAGTCTCTTTTGCAAAAAAAAAAAAATCCCTATGCTTTCTGCAATTTAACGCTACCTACCACTTGCTCCATACAGCGTACATTCAGGTTCATTCTTGGCCTGCTAAGAATTGACTTAGGTACCTTGGATGTAACTTATGTGACAACTGTAGGAGTTACACTATCAACGGTCACCCAAAAGCCAAAGAGCAACATCAAGGGGCCCAGAAGAAGTCTAGAGGGAAATAGTGGCGACACCTAATGAAGTGGCAATAGGAGTTTGCGTCTGTTTTGGTTAGAAGGGGAAATACTAGGAGACAATTGTGCATTAATGTGCAAGAACACATTGGGGCTGATTTACTAAAATTAAATAGTCTGTGCACCCACAAGTGTACTCCAAGTGCACTGCAAGTGCATTTACTTTAGATCTGAGGGGAAAATGTAAGGGAAATAAAAAATTGAATTTTTGCTTGCACATGATTGGATGATAGAATTCAGCAGAGCTTCCCCTTCATTTCAGAGCTTCCCCTCAGATCTAGAGCAAGTGCATTTGAAGTGCACATGTGGGTCCACTTGCAATGCACAGACCATTTGCCTTTAGTATATTAACCCCTGTGTCTACTTGAACCTTATTGCAACAACCCTCCCAACAGACTTTAAATCCATTTGAGGCCCAACACCACTGCTTTGATGGTATAACAGCGCTAGAGAAACCAACCACCAACAGCATCAGCCCTTACAATTTTATTGACATGATGATGTTTTTTTTTCTGTGCCACAATGATGCACCCCAACTACCCAACAAGCAATATCTGTTTGTCCAACAGGTTTTCTCCTCCCTACCCTAAATGGTATTTGCCACAGCTGGTGGTTGGATATAAAGGCATGTCAAATAACTGAATGTGGTTGTAAAGGTAGAAGTTTTTTTTTACCTTACCGCATTCTAAAGCCTTGGTGTCAGGGACATCATGCCTGCCATCAGATTTATGCACATGTGCATAGAAGCCTAGGTGAATGAGCAACTGTGAACACATCACTGCATAGGCTCATTGCTGAATGTTCTTTCAGCTGTATTCTTGTGACCCATTATCTGTGATCTTGAACCATTTGTCTGACCTTCATTACTGATTCAGTTTCTTTTTACCTGGCCTTCAGTTTCCCATGTCTGCCAATGATTATAGAATACCTCTTCTGTTAACTTCGGCCTGGGCTTCTTACCAAGATTCTGCTCCCCGTATTTCTACCTTGATGCCTGCACATTGCTGATCCCTGCCTGTTGCCAGCCTTAATTCTGCTTACCATCTGGAGCGCCACTGCTTGTCTGTTACTGACCCTGGCCTGTGACCTGACTCCACCTGTATCCTTGTGCATTACCAGCACTCCCAAGTTCCAGTCACCAGTTCCTGCACCCTGGTATTTGTGCCCTTCCATCACCCTCGCTTCCACAAGTGCTCAGACTGATATTGTGCCAGTTGCCACTCTCATTATCTCAGGCTCTTCATACAAGTATGTGACATCTAGATACATAAAACTTTTCAGACTTCTTAAAGAGAACCAGCATAAGAAGCTGAATATTTAAACTTGCATCATTATAAAAATGTAGGCCTACCTATGAAATACTTATACTGAACCCTTTTATTCAGCTAAAAAGCCTATAGTGTGAGAAGGGGGTGGGCAAGGCAAGCCATCTAGAGAGAAGTGTATTGGAAATTTCCTCACATAAAGTAGGAGAAGACACAGAACAGTCGCAGCACTATACTAATGAAAAGGGTTTTAACAACTGCTCATATTTCTTCTTTTTTTTTGTGTTGTTCTCACAAGAAGATTGTCTCTAAAACAATGCAGCACATTGCGTGATTAGCAAGAAGAAACAGACTGGGACGTTTCTCAGAAAAATCAGATCAAAGGCAATCTCTAAGTGGAACATATGCAGAACATACCAGCTGGAAGATCAATGCTCTCACTAGTTCACGTTCCACAAGCTGTCCATCGTCAAGTTTCCAGGCTGGTGTTTAACGAGAAACTGAGCTCCAAAACTAAAGCTTAACATCCGTGTTTGTGGGGATAGAAATAGTACCAAATATGTGTCTATATGAAAGAAGAACTGACCAGGCAACAGAAGGCTAACACTTGATTCTTATCCCCTAAAAACAGAGAACATTTCTTGATAACATCCTACTCCCCCTCAACATTTGACATAGAACTAATTCAATTTGACATTCCAAACATTACTGAGTAAGAGCATTTCTAATAATTCCATAAAAGATTAAGTAGAGATGGCTAGAAGCTGGCTTGGTGGTGAGAAGGGTAAATAAGGTCAACAATTTAAAAGAGAAGTGGCAGGGGTGGGTAGATTGAATCATTCATATTTGTCTTATATCTCCTTGATTCTCAGACAGCAGATCTAGGTGCCAAGGTTACTCATTTCACTTTCACGCGTCAGGCCGCACTACTCTCTGATGACCACACACGGCGGGGCTCTTTTGTTACCTATCTTATGTACTTTTTACCCTACAAAAGGTTATTGGCTACCAGAGCAAATACTCTCCTTCCCCCTGTGGCTATTGGACATTTGTGTCTACCTTTACAAAACATAGTGACGTTTGTTCACTGAAACCGCCGTTGTAAAACATACCTACTATTTCTATGTGTGTGTATCATCATTTTCTTGCTGAACTTGATGTATCACGTTTGTGATTGTGAGTCTATATTGAGCTCATGATCTATTTTTTTATATGATTGAAACTATTTGGACAATTTTTTTTACCCTTAATACGCTACCAATCTCTACATTTTGCTATTCCCCCAAAAAATTCCAGCTTTATACTCAAGCTCCTGAATAAGCGCATCAACACGCGTAACATGTAGAGCAAGTCCTATGAGCGATTTCTCAACACGACCCAATCACCTCATGTATCAAACACATTTTGGATTTATATTGATACTGCATTTTTCAATCATTGTACATCTATACATGTGATCTATTTTCTGTATTATAGGTAGTAAGAGAGTTATTGAGGTCATTTATTTACATGTTTTTTAATGTGTTTACATACATTGTTTTTAACTTTATTCGTGTAGCGGGGTGTTCCCCTTTAATACCGAGAGACTACATCTCCCAGTACATCTTGCAGCACCCAGGGTGCATTGCCCCGTGCAAAGACTGCTGGGACAGACTTTATAAAGGGGAGGCAGAGTTTGTTCTGTCTCTTTGGACACCCCCTCTCCTAGCAAGAGGATCCCTGTGCTGAACTGCTGTGTGCACAAGGCCTGAAGCCTGGGCCTTGTGCTCTTTTCCAAAGAGCCCTACGCCAGCCTAGCTGAACTCTAGAGACATCTTCTCATCCTTGCTGCACTACACCAGGAGGACCGAAGGCCTGTATGTCGGTGGATTCCTGTTCCAAGAGGAATCAGTGGAGGAAACGGACTTGGACTTGTCCGGGTGGTGAGAGAGCACTTGCTCATAGACAGATATTTTATCTTCATTATTCGTTTGGATTATAAGTTTGTTCATCAAGTGCACCACTGAAAGATTGCATGCGAAGATTGTTTTCCCTGAACTTCCATTTAGATTAGTCAGGCCTGACTGTGTAGGTAGACACTATTGAGAGTTAGTCTACCCACGAGGGGAAGTGATTGAAAAGAGGCAGCGTTAGAGCTGCATCACATTACTTGAGCTATCTGATTGTTTGTCATTTAAATACTGTTTATTTCTGAGATCTGCACTTTGTTATACTGTTATTTTATTACTTGCCCATTAGCATCAGTAAAATATCTGGGTCAAGTACATTTGGTGTCAGCTTCAGTTACTTTAATAGGAGTTTTAAAGTATATTACTGTGCATGCTTGCTATAAGACTGCGTCACCAAGAGTTGCGGTCACGCGGTCTTATCCCACTACTACTAGCTGTGCCACGGGAGGTTAGAGTCGATTGCCAGGGGTTGACAGCGGTGCACTACAGGGCTCAAATTAATACCAGCAGCCCTCTTAACTGGGGGTATCGCTATACGTGGGGGCTCGTTCGGGATCCCTGTATATTGCACGCTGCAATCAAGCCGGTCAGAAGTACCAGCATGGACCCGCTAGCAATGTCACAGTGGTGCGGTAGTTATTGAACTCCCGGGGCAATCTGGCAAGAAGAAGCGATAAAGCAGCTAATAATGTCACTATCACCGAGCCAGAAAGCATGGGTGATGGATATAAGGTCAAATGCCTTGTTTACATACGCACTGGTAGAATGGAAAAACAAAATCCCAGAGCATTTTCAAAGTCCAAGTATACAAGCCATAGATAATCAGACCTATCACTTGATACATACGCTGCCAGTGAAGGGAGAATGGTTCCAGACACCAAAGCCATCACCCCCGCGATTATCTCCACCACTGTCCCCTAAAGCAGAAAAGTCTAAGGAAATATTAAGCTCGGGATCACCACTGACCACCCTTAGCTCAGAATTATGCGCTGTCCTGGGGGAGATTGTGGCCAAGTGTAAAAGGGACCCTACAGACTACCCGATGTCAGGATACAGGAAACTCAGGATTTTTTCTCGAAAGAAACCTGTACCTTCAGTGGAAGAGGGATTTGAAGAGTGGCTAGATGGCACCACTCAGGCCCTAGAAGAATGGGAGGTCCCAGAACAACAAAAAAAACAAAGGATTGCGGAAAGCTTAAAGGGGCCTGCTCTGGAGGCCATACGTAACCTTAAGCTAAGCAAGAAAGACTGCAATGCACAGGATTATCTGGACATTCTGCAGATTGTGTTCGGCGGGACGGAAAAGGTCACTGAATTTACTTACCAGCTGGAGCACTGCTACCAAAAGGAGGGAGAGAAGCTGTCAGAATTCATAAGACGTCTGGATAAGATCCTGCATCAGATCCTACTGAAGAAAGGGATCGATCCAAGGAAAGTGGATGAGGCTCGTGCCCAGCAGGTGTTGAGGGGAGCTCAACCCTTGGACCCCATTGCATTAATGCTACACACCCGGCAGGATGGGAGCAGCCTGGAATACCCCGACTTGATCCGGATAGTCAGGGAGGAGGAGGCTATGTTGGAAGACAAAAGGAGGCGTCAACATACCGAACCAACTACCCTCCCTGCGGTGGGAGTCAGATCAGCTATTGCTACTGAACGGGACTCAGAAGTGGAGATCCTGAAGTCTCAAATAACCCAGGTGCTGGATCTTTTGACCTCACTCCTGTCTAAAAACTCAGGAATGAAGGAACCAGAGGAAGTTAAGAATGAACCACGCCAGAGCAGTTCAACACCAACCTCCCCACAGAAGAGAAGAGAGATTGTCTGTTTCAACTGTGGAGGTGTAGGCCACTACCAGCGAGTATGTCCAAGTCCACGAATGGAGACAGAAGGCTGGCGGAGGCCTCAGAGAAGTGACCCAAGAATGGAGAGAAGATCCGGGCCTTCAAAAATAACTTTCCCTGGATCTGCGAGGGAGGGGTGGAGGACACCTGCAGTTTATGCCGTCTCAGTGAACAACGCTTATCAGCCTTCCAAACAACGCCAGAAACGGCATTCCCAGCGCCGGAAGCTGAAGAGAGCACAAGTCCAAGTATGGCAGTCTGCTGTTACAGGTGTTTCCAAAAGGACTGCTACCCAATTGGTAGGTCCTCTGCCTGTAGTGCCTGTTCTGATCGAAGGGATCTACACCAGAGCCATCCTTGATACAGGTGCTCAGGTTACCCTGATGACCAGAGACTTTTACAAGAAGTACCTGTCATACCTGCCCCTGGAAGAGATGGGAGACACCAAGATTCAGGGTATCCAAGCAGAAGAGTACTCTTGTGATGGATGTCTGCGGATCAAGTTGTTGTGTGATCCATTGAGGGCTGGGGAGCCCCAGAACTTTGAGACACTGGCCATTGTCTGTCCCTGGCTGCCAGGGCCCTCAAGAAGCTCTCTCATCGTTGGGACCAATACCGATCTGGTGAAATGGCTTTTAGCCCCTGCTGTCCCCAGATATGATCCCTTACCCTCACTGCCAGAAGAAGGATCCATAGCAGTAGTGGAAGAAACCAATCTGCAGGAGGCAGAAGTACTTAAAGAGGCTAGTGAGCCTACCATGTCTGAGCCAGTGGAACAGAGAAAGCGAAGAGTTAAGTATCCTCTCAAGAGACCGACTTGTGAAGTGATGGGTGAGAGCACCGAAGAAGTTATCTTCACCCCTCAAGGGTTGCCAAGAGAGCCTGACCTTCTCACCACAGATTTGGTGGAGGGCAACCCCAGCTCACTCCCTGGCACAGTTAGGCAGGCCACCCTTGCAGAAGTGACCTGTGGGCAGGGCAATTCCCTTCCTCGTTTTTGGTGGGAACTTCCCCATGCAACATCTCTAACAGCTTTGAGTAATGCAGTGGGTACGCTTTGTTGATGCTGTCTTTGGGGACCAAAGATTCAAAGTGGGGGAGTGTGTAGCGGGGTGTTCCCCTTTAATACCGAGAGACTACATCTCCCAGTACACCTTGCAGCACCCAGGGTGCATTGCCCCGTGCAAAGACTGCTGGGACAGACTTTATAAAGGGGAGGCGGAGTTTGTTCTGTCCCTTTGGACACCCCCTCTCCTAGCAAGAGGATCCCTGTGCTGAACTGCTGTGTGCACAAGGCCTGAAGCCTGGGCCTTGTGCTCTTTTCCAAAGAGCCCTCCGCCAGCCTAGCTGAACCCTAGAGACATCTTCTCATCCTTGCTGCACTACACCAGGAGGATCGAAGGCCTGGATGTCAGTGGATTTCTGTTCCTAGACGAATCGGTGGAGGAAACTGACTTGGACTTGTCCGGGTGGTGAGAGAGCACTTGCTCATAGACAGATATTTTATCTTCATTATTCGTTTGGATTATAAGTTTGTTCATCAAGTGCACCACCAAAAGATTGCATGCGAAGATTGTTTTCCCTGAACTTCCATTTAGATCAGTCAGGCCTGACTGAGTAGGTAGACACTATTGAGAGTTAGTCTACCCACGAGGGGAAGTGATTGAAAAGAGGCAGCGCTAGAGCCGCATCGCATTACTTGAGCTATCTGATTGTTTGTCATTTAAATACTGTTTGTAACGGCTGCCCAAGTATGAAAGGGGTTAACGCCGTTTAAGATATTCCCTCTCTGGACACACATCCACTGCCGATCCTCCACAGTCAGGCGACCGCTTCCCATAGGATTAATCCTTCCAAACATACAAGACAAACACTCTGTGTTGAAGTTCCAAAAACAGGGAATGAATTTATTACAAGCACATGGTAACACATTTCTCTTCAAAAACCCTTCCCTCCCATCCTTGGGGAACAGGGCGGGTTAAACTGTCCAATGACAATGGTCATACAGGTCAGGTGTGTTCAAACTTCTCTTTCAGCAAACAGTCTTAGCAGGAGGGGTGATTCCCCCCCCCCTCCTCACAGAAAGACACTTAAACATCCCATAATAGGCAGCCAGACGGTCTACCAAGCTCCAATCCACATCACCACAGTAGCAGACTTAATTACCACAAGCCACAATAGACAATAGAATGCAATCACACCCCATCACAGCAAATATTACACAACAGCCCACACACAATATACACCCAATATATACCATGTATATACAGCCTTGAATATGACTATCCCAAATCATGGTGGGGTTCTCATTCCCCCTGTGCCCCAAGTGACCCCTGTCACACTGTTTATTTCTGAGATCTGCACTTTGTTATACTGTTATTTTATTACTTGCCCATTAGCATCAGTAAAATATCTGGGTCAAGTACTGTACGTTTGGTGTCAGCTCCAGTTACTTTAATAGGAGTTTTAAAGTATATTGCTGTGCATGCTTGCTATAAGACTGCGTCACCAAGAGTTGCGGTCACGCGGTCTTATCCCACTACTACTAGCTGTGCCACAGGAGGTTAGAGCCAATTGCCAGGGCTTGACAGCGGTGCACTACAGTGCCCAAATTAATACCAGCAGCCCTCTTAACTGGGGGTATCGCTATATTCGATTAAAATGTAAATAATTTTTTACATAAAGTCTATGCGTGTGCCTATAAAGTCCGTATCTTTAACAAAAACTCTCTTTCAGTTGTTGAGTTTTATTGAGTGGAGTATAGACAAGTCAGGAGAATCCAGGTTTCTTTCTGGGAAATGCAACAGGATACAGTAAAAACAGGCACCACAGGGTAGTTCCCTCTGAAGTAAGTAAAGCCCTGTACACACGATCGGATAACCTATGGATTTTCGTCCGATGGATTTGTCCATGGGAAATCCGATGAAACTGTTTTTCATCAGTCTTGGCCACACACCATCAGTCAAAAAACCGACGGCAAGAAAACGACGGCACGTACAAAACGTACGACGCGCTATAAAAGGGCCGAACAAATCTAATGGCGCCACCCCTTGGGCTGCTTTTGCTGATTTCGTGTTACTGCGTGTTAGTAAAAGTTTGGTGAGAGCCGATTCGCGCTTTTCAGTCTCCGTGCTTTGCAGATCGTTTCCTGGTGTTCAGTTTGTGCTTGTGGGTTTGTATTTGTGATTCAGTGCGTGCAGTCAGGTCGTTACTGCCTTGCAGTGCCTTCTTGGCCGTTCGTTTACTGTTTTTCAGGTCGTTCTTCTCAGGCCTTGCTGTTCCACGGTGCGTTCTGTTTGAGTGCGTTCTGACCAGCTGACCGGTTTAAAACCATGTTTGAAGTGCGTTCTCGAGCTCGTGCTGGCTTTGGACTTGGTGTTGCAGTTAACACTGTAACCTGAGTTCAGTCTGTGAATAGGGTGAGGAGGAGTTCATGGACTAAGAATTGGTTGCTCCAGCGGGACCAATTCTCTCATATGCCTCTGCTGCGGGAAATCCATGAGAATAACCCTGATGATTTCAGGAATTATCTCAGGATGACGGACCCCGTATTTCACCGTCTTTTGGATTTGCTGTCCCCCTATATCACGAGGCAGGACACTGTGATGCGCCAGGCCATCACTGCCAAGCAGAGGCTTATTGCCACGTTGAGATACCTGGCGACTGGGAGAAGCTTGCAGGACCTCAAGTTCTCAACAGGCATCTCCCCCCAGGCTCTCGGGATCATTATCCCTGAGACGTGTTCGGCCATCATTCAGGTCCTGCAGACGGACTATATGAAGGTAATTTTGCTCCTTTAACCTCACATTATATGTTTTTATTGTTTTATAATCTTCTCTTTGTTTTCCCTCATAACCCAAATTTGCCTGTTTGTAATATCCTGGTAATGTCCCCATTTTCCCCATGCATGTTTTTACCTGTAAAGCCCTCTTTGTGCCCTACATGCCTATTTCCCTTCACTAACCTCTCCAGCATGCTATCGTGGGCGCAAATCCAGCTAGCCTTCTATTTTCCTTTTCTTATTTTTGTGGTCATTGCCCTCGTAGTTTGACAACCCCCCCCCCCCCCCTAAAGATGTAAAAAAAATGTAAGTTCTCAATCAAGCTCAGCAGAGTGGTAGAGCCTTTTTTTGGATCCCCCACAATCACCTTAGGCCCCCCCTTACATTATTTTAGAATGTTCACTCAGCGGGGGTGATGCATCTGCTAAGTGGGCCTTTGTTTATTGGTAGGAAAAACTCCCTTAAATAATAATGTTAGAATGATGTGGTTCAACAATGTTTTTGTGTGTAATCTGCTTGCACTGTAAACATAAACCGTACTAATGTATTCTTTTTGTTTGACTCCACAGTTCCCTAGCACACCACAGGAATGGCTGACTGTGGCCTCCCAATTTGCCCAGCGGTGAAATTTCCCCAACTGCGGAGGGGCAATTGATGGGAAGCACGTCCACATAGTGCCGCCACCCCGTTCGGGGTCATACTATTTTAACTATAAAGGTTTCAATAGTATTGTGTTAATGGCGGTAGTGTCGGGACGGTACGAGTTCCTGTATGTGGACGTGGGGAAGAACGGCCGGATGTCCGATGGCGGAGCATTCGCAGAGATGGAGTACGCTCACCATCTGCAGGCTGGGGGTCTTGCACTGCCTCCAGATAAAGAGAACGTGGAAGGGCTACTGTTCATTTTAATCGCGGATGAAGCTTTTGGACTAGGACCACACCTCATGCGGCCGTTTTCCCAACGCACCCTCACCCCGGAGAGGAGGGTTTTTAATTACCGGCTGGCCAGAGCCCGGAGAGTTGTGGAGAATGCCTTCGGGATAATGGCCAGCCGGTTCCGCCTGTTCCAGACAGCTATCAATTTGGCGGATTATAAACTGAACAACATTGTCTACTGCTGCTGCTTGTTGCACAATTTTCTGCGCAAATTTTCGACAAATTATGTGTCATCAGTTGGGCCTGAGGCCGGTCCATCTGAACTGATAAATCTGACCGGCCTCAGCACTGCCCGTACTGGCTTGGCCCCCCAAAGTGCCCGTGAAGTACGTCAGAAATACGTAGAGTACTTCACGGGTAGGGCGGCCATCGCAATGCCAGACCACATCTGACCTTTGATTGTACCTTTTTGAAATAAAAAAAAAATTGGAATTACTACAAACTTGTGTTGTCATTCTTGTATTTGTGGTTTATGTGTCTCCCAGGTTCTAGTAGTGCCAAGTGTGTTTGTTCTTAGTAAATAGCCTCAAATCTCTGAGGTGAAAACACTGTTTTAGCATCTTCAGAACTGCTCTTGAGCATAGAAAGAACAAGGCACACCTTTTTTTGACTTTTCAAATGTTTTTATTGATTGTACCACATTTTTGGTTGGTTTTCGAAATACTAGCCTTTTTTTTTTTTGTGCGGCTTTTTTTGCAGAAACATGCATGGGTCAAAAGCCAAAATTTTTTTTTTCAAAAATTAATAAAATAACACAGTGAAAAATACAAACAGGAGATGGGGTGATGTTACCCCTGATCCATCCCAAATGTTAAGAACAACACTTTCTTTTTGGGGCTCAAATGGGTATCTTCAACATGATCCCATGGCTAAGGTAAACATGTGCTATCTGCCATCATGGGGGATCAATGGACGTGCTTTGGGGGTGAAAACCCTTCCTCTCAGCTACTTGAGGAGGGATGAAGAGGTTGCACCCCCAAAACAGGGACATAGATATCCTGTGACGGCAGATAGCACATGTTGAGTCAGTGTGTGCATCTTCACATTTGGGCTGGTGGCAATCCCATCGGAAATTTCTGACGCATAACAAAACACACAAAAAGGGGGGGTTCACACTATTCTCCCCAAAATATCTATCATGTTTTTATATTTTTGCTCAATCACAATCATTCTCTTTCTCATAATGTCCATTTCGCTACTGCATTCCATGATTTCCTGAATGATTATTTTTGCGCTGGCACTCGAGAATGGAGGATTTGGACTTCCTGACACGTTCAGTCCCTAAAAAGAAATAATTTTTTTTAAACTATGCAGGCCTACATCTGTATTTACCTTGAAGTTGTGGTGACAGACACTGACCTGTTGTGCTGATAAGCTCCACCTCTCCTTCCTCCACCTCCCCTTCCTCCACCTCCGCTTTCTCCCCCTCCGCTTCCTGAACCTGCTGATCTTGGTCTGCTTTGGGATCTTCGGGGAGTTTCTGTAGTGTTGGGTTCCTCGTCTTCTGAGCATGGTGTGCTCCCAGTCTCCTCTCCCCTATGGGAATTTAAAAAATAATGTATCCTTTAGCACACAGACTTTTTCGGACAGAAAATGTATTCTCAATGTTTTAAAGTGGGATCCAATTGATATTTGGCCCTGAGTTTCAAGATGAACATATGAGATCTTGCAAACTCGGGGGGCGTGGCCAGCAGCCGAGGAGATGGCAGCTTGAGGAGAGAGCTCCTGAAACATCCAGACCCATCTAGCGACTACAAGCGACATTAGAGAGTACCGAGCGGCGATATAGATAGCCTGCACGTTTAGCTACTATCCGGTGCCAAGATGTATAAAAGAAAACCTGGGAAAGGCCCAAAAAATCTCACGGACTTCTTTGGCCTAGCAGACGAGGAAAGGCCTCAATATGGCGGCGCAACACGAGACACGAGGCGAGGCCGCGGCGGAAGCGGAGCTCCAAAACAGGATCGGAACTTTCAGGCATCCTCACCAGGGCACAGCAGCAGATCATCCCCAGCAGCATCTCCGGTACACAGCCCACGGAAGGCATCGCAGAAGCGATCGATGGGGCACACATACCCAGGTGAGCTTGGGAGCCATGACACCTCACAAGACAGTACTAAGGAATTTGTGGAACAACTCCATGACTTCCCTACCCTGGGCCAACCATTGACTGATACAATGATGAAAGAGATGCTGGTCACTTTGAGGGGCTCACTTCATAGGGACATGCTGGAGTGCACAACCCAGCTGAAAGCTGATGTTGCCGCTATTGGGGAAAGAGTGTCTCATACTGAGGAAAAAATGGGAGACTTTGCTGCGGCACATAACGAACTGGTAGATGCATACAATGGGGCGGAGGGTGAAATATTAGCGATTAAAAACAAGATGGCAGATTTAGAGGACCGGGCAAGGAGAAATAATGTTAAGCTGCGGGAAGTGCCAGAATCCATTATGCCAGCAGACCTCCGGAAATATGTACAGCAATTTATCTCCGCGCTGCTGCCGGAAACACCGGAGAGGGAGGTGATTGTAGATCGAGATCTTGCAAACTCAACAAAGCAACATGTTATTTTGGAGGACACTCACAAATACACTTGGATAACCACCAAGGTATCCACTGGACCACCTGTGTGTGTCACCGTTTATAAATTTGGTCATGTGGCCCAGACTATAGTATCTTGATCCAGAAAAAAAAGCTGAGTACACAACTGCTGGAGTGTCATCTCCTTTACCCAGAATACAGTTTAGCCTTTCCTTCACATTCTAGTTTTACTTACAACACATCATCTAGCCAACAATGTGTAGATAAACATTGTTGAAGTAAAATGAGGCATGCCCACATGTAGTTTACGTGGATATGTGCCAAACATGTTTGGGGGAAGAGCAGCAAGTTTTTTTTAACACACATTTACAAAATAAGTGGACTCTCCACTTAACATAAAAGTTGACATTTTAAAATGTGAAACCAGTCAAGCCAAGCAGATGTTGCAAAACATGGAAGAATACATATTACAATGTGAAAGAACACAGTAAAATAAACTTACTTTTTTCAATGCTTTTTATAAGCTTCCTATACTGCTCCGGCTCCCTGAGCTTCAGGTCTGACCACCTTTTACGGAGTTGTTCCTTGGATCTCCTGACCCCATATTTTTTATAGAGAGTCTTCGCCACTTTGTCCATAATTTGTGACTTCCGGAGATTAGGGGTGTCGTATGGCCCATGCTTGCCGTCGTAATCCTTCCTCCGCAGAATGTCCACCATCTCCGCCACCTCAGAAAAAGACATATTAGTCGCCTTGTATCTTTTTTTACAGGATCGGGACATTTCCGCCTCCGGGCTTTCCTCGTCGGTAATTTCAACTAAAGAAGCCACCTGTGTCTGCGACATGTTGCCGTCTCACACTGTGCGCCGATCGTTAAGGGGCGGGGAAATGCAGAAAAAGTCCGTCATGGGCGGGCGACGAGGGCGGAGTTACACGCATGCGCAGGGTATAAAAAGGGGAAAGAAGTTATTAGGGATGCGCGGAGTAAGGATGACCGGAAGTGGACCAACGAAGTGAACTAAGGTAAGAAGGGAACTCGGGCCTGCAGTGGCCTATAATGGTTCATGATTGTAAAGGGCAATATTGTGATAAGTTGAGGAGAATCAAATCTGATCCTTTTTTTTTTTGTTTATATTTTTTTTACTTGCTGACCCAAAAAGATGCATAAACTACGTGAGCCGGAGGTGATGCTGACTTTTATTGAAAAATATAAGGAACAGCGCAACCTGTGGGAACTGAAACACCCTGCGTACCACAAGAGTGATGTACGTCGGGCAACTATTACCAAATTAGCAGAGGATATGAAGCCATGGATCCCAGATGCAGACTACACTATGATCAATAATAAAATCAACAACCTGCGTAATTCGTATAAAAAAAAATACAAGGAAGTGCGCCAGTCAAAGAGATCAGGAGCAGCAGCCGACGATGTAGTAAAGCCCAAGCTGTGGTACTACAGACATCTTCAATTTCTGGATGACCAGATCGAGGCCAGGGAATCTATTTCCAGCCTTCCCTCAACCCTTCCTTCCACCCTTCCCTCCAGCGTTCCTTCCACCCTTCCCTCCACCCCTGCAGAGGTGGAGGAGGAGCCTCCCGAGCTAGAAGAGCCAGATCTTCGCATCTTCAGCCAGGTATAGTATTTTTGATCATAATTATTGTCCACTAAGTAATATTGTGTTGAACTGTTTGGATTAGCCAAAAATGATATCACCCCCCCCCCCCAAAAAAAAATATGCACCAGTAAAGATATCCAAATTGTGGGTGATAGATTCCCCAAATAATAAAATTTTTCATTTTATTTTATAAACAGGATGAGGCAAGCCAGGAGGAAGAGGGTCAGGAATGTGGCAGGCAGGAGGAGGCAGGGCCAAGTGGGACTCAGCAGGTCCCCAGGCCTAGTGGCAGCACCGTCTCCCAAGTGGCTCCCCTCCACGTCAGACTGCCAAAACAACGGCGGATGACACAAGTGGAGGAGGAGTCACTAAAGATGATTCAGGAGGCTGCTGCCATCATGAGGGCCCCCCTCAACCCTACAGAGGGGTTTAGCACCTATCTGGCGGATAAGTTGCTCAGAATGGAGGCGGGACAACGGGCCCTTTGTGAGCACCTCATATATATGGCCGTACACATGGGGGCGAGGGGGCTGCTGACTGAGGCCACCCATATCTCGCAGCAGGCCAATCCCTCTCCTCCTTCTCCTCCTCCTCCTGCCACATCACCACCCACAGTGGCCCAGCCTGCAAGGGTGCGTGGACGGGGCCGTGGAGAGAACGCTGCAGAGAGGCATGGAAGGAAGGCTACAGGGAAGAGCAGGAGGTGATTCTCTGGCCTCGAGCTGCTCATACAGAAGTTGAAGGTTGATGGAGTACCACAGCTTGGGATGATGTATGTCTTTGGCTGCTGCTCCTGATTTCATGCTGTTGTTGATTTTATTATTGATCATAGTCAGGTCTGCATTTGGGATCTAAGGACTTGATATTCTCTGCTAATTTCTGAATAGTTGCCCTTCGGTTTTTGTTTGCTTTTTTTCCGAAATAAAGGAAAATTTGATTTCAGCCAACATACATGCCTGATGTGTTTTTTTTTTTAAGTAGCAATAACATTTCAGAAATACAATGTGTAATTAATAACAAGGGACACCAACCTCCATGAGGAAATGAAAAAAAAATTGTTCTGAGAAATTGACACACCAAAAAATGCACAACAAATTTAAAGACAAAACAAAAATAAAAGGTGGAATTTGTGAGGTCGGCCTTGAAGAATTAAACAAATTATTCCTAAGATCACAAGAAAGAAGAAAGACATACTTTTGTCAGAACTCATGAGAAAGATCTGCTGCCAAAATGACATTTTAAAGACCGTTCTAAAGCAACAAAACATGCGCTGCATTAAACAAAGCAATAACTTGCAGAATGACGAATGTGCTCTTTCCATTAGGAACGCTAGTTTTACCAGAACGAGCGCTCCCGTCTCCTAATTCTGTCTGAGCATGCGTGGGTATTTTAACCGATGGACTTGCCCATAGACGATCGGAAATTACCATCGGTTTTTTATCCATCGGAAAATTTTAAAACAAGTTCTATTTTTTCCAACCGATGGAAAAAAGACCAATGGGTACCATACACGATCGGTTGGTCTGATGAAAACCATCCATCGGACGGTTTTCATCAGTCAAACCGATCGTGTGTACGGGGCTTAAGGCTGGAGTTCAGCTTTCGTGGTCCCTAAGCTATGCTTTCCAATCAGTAGTCCAAAAGGTGGCCAGTATCAGAGTTACGTTTATGCATAGAGGCATATCACTTTAAAGGTTAAGTTCACCTGAAAAAAAAAAATGCACATGTGCATTTATTATTGTTTTTACTAGAAACCTGTAAAGCATTGCACCCAAGATCAGTAGTGTGTGGGTGCCATACAGGACTCCTGCAGACTTCTCAGTGTATCTGTCTGCTTGTACCTCGTACAGGCAGGTAGATACACACTGAAAGGAAAAACAATGAACTACCACATTGCTCAACAGCACCATGGTAGTTCATTGAAGCTACAAGCCGACAGCCAAAAAGGCTGTTGGGACTTGTAGTTTCCAATTCACAGAGCCCCACAGGGCCACGTTATTTTCCTTGTCAAAATATTTTATTGATTGGATCAACAAGTAAATACAAGCAGTTGTAATAAATAATACAACAGTAAACAAATCATGTTTAACATAAATGGTAGAATTTTAAGGTCCACTAAGTAGCTACTGTTAGGTAGGTTATTTGACCACTACAGAAAAGAAAAGTAAATTAGTTAATATAACTAAGAATAATTAACTACGATTGAAATAATGCTACCATATAGAGTATTAGCTTGGACCAGAGCTGTTAAAATTTGTTAAATAGAATAATACTTCATTACTGTTCAGTAAAAGAATAAAAAATAGAGCCGAAGAGAATATATATATATATATATATATATATATATATAAAAGAAAAGAACACACAGAAAAAGGGATACACAAGAAAAGGAAGAATAGAATAGTGAGGAGAATAGAGAAAAAAGTGCAGGAGTCCACTGGATTAGCTCAGATCATATGGCTTCGGGCCACGTTATTTTCAAACAGTGACAGCAAGTGCCCGGAGAATTAATACGGGTGGAACATGTAACTTGTTCCAAAAAGGTGAACTTGTCCTTTAAGTGGTAGAGCCAAAGAAGCTGCTTTTGCCATGTATGTTATCATTCATGTCTATTAAAGTTAGGCGCTGTTATTGATAAAAAAAACATATATATGATCATACTATGTGCTCCAAAAAATTGATGTGTGCTAATATATGTGCCAAAAAAGTCAAACATACTTCATGCCAGCATACCCATTATTAATGTAGCGGCCTCACCCTCTCTCCATCTTTATCGGTTACACACCAACTCATGTCTAGGGGTTCCTGGGTTGTGAGAGTGAGATGCGCCACGGCCCATGTCCTCCCCATTGTAGTAGGGAGGTGAAGGCCACTTCCTGATGTTTCCTCGGGCCGGTGTGTTCTGTGAATGCACTGAGTCTGTAATTGCAAGCTCACCAGCCTCCCCTTTGCTTCCAGTAACTGGAGTTCACACACCGGAGAAAGGTCCAACACTTGTTTATTTGGCACTCCAATAGCAAAGCACGATAAACAGTTCTTTTTCAGCAAACTGGTTGGGACCTATAACCTTGCCAACGGTGGGATGAGCAGATCAAGGCACTTCCTAACGTTTCAGCTCTATGCCACTGTACTATGACCAGCGGCGCCTAAGCCAATCCGGCTGTTGCAGAACAGAAAAGATGGGGTCTCTTCCAGCAACCCCTATGAACAGCAATGGAGCCCTCTTCGATACGCTGTGGCCCCTATCAGGGGGATGTGTCCTCCCAAGAGAGTTCCCAGAGGCCCACTGTCACCGGGTTGGTGCTGCTCCGGGTCTCCAGTGGGTAACCTCCCCGGCCTCCTCACCTCAGGTACGAGTCCCTCCGCTCAGGGACCCTCGGACAGTCCACCCTAGCGGGACCCAGTCGAAGGTACTGGGCCCCAGGCCTCCTCGATAGTACCTCACCCCAGGCTAAAGGTGCCTGGGATGGACACCAACATGACTCCGGACCAGGCCATGGGCACCTGGACCAGACTCCTGGATCTCCCGCACCCAGGCCTAAGGGCCCTGGGTGCGGACCGCAACCCTCCTCCTCCGAGGACCTCCTCGATCACGACGACCTCGTGGTAAGGGCGTCTCCCCCTTTTATCTCCTCCCATCAACGGCCCGGCGGGTTCCCCGCCCCAGCCATACCATCTCCGGGAAGGGACAAAACAGGGAGCACTGCGAAGATGATTCTACCTGAAGCCTGTGGGTACCCCGCCACCCACAGGCAAAGGAGAATATTACATCCTCCAATCCTCCACGAAACAAAAAGGGGTCTGAATCCTAACACAATTATACACCTGGGTCACACTATTGCCCAGGTGTATCCCATCAATTTGAGGACCCCGCTACACACTCCCCCCTGTAATTGGACGCTGGTCCCCAGCGTCAGGTGCACACCCATGCCTCCCATAAAGTGGTGACATGGAGTGAAACCCCTGAGGCAGTTCCTCTAAATTTCCCAAGTGCCAAGACCTGCTCAGGGAATGGGAAACATATAAAACAACTTATGTCATAAAACACTTTAAACATCCGCATAGTCACAACCCCTCTCCCACACTGTCTAAGAGCCACCCACTCTCAATGGTCTTGATTGACGATTCTCCTGCAGGGGAAAGAAAAAAACAACATCCTAACATAATTACGTGTCATTTGGGATGAGTGGGCCCGTCAGCCGAGAGACCCACTCACTCCAACAAGCAAAGTGATGTGTGTGTGAAACATTTTCAAACATTTGTTGCGCAACACTGCCACCTGGTGACAACGCCGCGGTCATGACACTCAACGAATCTTCGTTCTTCCAGCTTTTTCCTACTCTGCCACTATTCCCAAATGTCCTTGCCTTTGGCACATGAAGAAAAGGGGAAACACGAAACACAACAGTCCCCAAGTCTCCAACGAGAAAAAGAAAAGCCCAAACAAAAACAAAAACAGGGCACAGTCCTGGGTGTCTGGGATTGGCTCTTCCAGAAAGTTCAAGTGCACAAAGGAAGTAAACAGGAGTTCTTTTCTCCTATAAGTAAAACTTTGGATCCGGCAGGTACAGAGGTTTCAGGTGTTTGTCAAATGCCTCTATCGAATACTCGACATCTTCTCCTTCTCTTCTGCAAATGACTATCTTGTCAGCATGGATATGGCGCCCCAATTTCCATTCAGCTTTGCAGTCCTCAAACCTCTTAGACACTGCCGGCACACATTCCAGGTACCTGCGAGCATGAGGCACCTTCAACTTGTCCCACACAAACTCGTCATACCATCTTGCTCTCCAGACTTCCACCTCAAACAGCAAGTCCCGGGGCAGATACGGGTACTCCCACCCATATTCCCGAGCTACTTTGTGGCAAAACAGTCTCTGCAAGCGGGCCAAAGGTGGCATAGTGGCTTTCTCTCCAGTTCCAGGCAGCACAATAGCTTCCGGATGCCAAGGTGCCTTTACCAGCTCCCTGAAGCTGACTTTCGGCGCTCTCAGAGAAGCGCGGGGTGTCCCCACAACCAAAGCAGGTGAGGTAACAGTAGATGAGGACACAGGTGGAGGGGTAGGTTCCCTCGTAAGCTGCGGGTCTTCCACCCGAGGCGTGCTGTCTCCTGTGTACATAGGTGAATCCCGTACCGCACGGGAAGCAAGAAGTGGCACTCTATCCCAGCCCTTGCGGCTGAACAGTTCGTCTATCTCGCCATCATCTCCGCAATCAGACAGCGACTCTAGGTCGGAGGTGTCATACATCTCCGCAGGCAGATATCTTCCGGTGGACACAGAATCAACCTCCCTGGGGGGCTCCACCTCCAATGGGCCCCCGACACCTCCAACCACCACCACAGTCCCAGCCCCTGGCTCACCTGACCCTTGTAGAGGACTGGGAAGTCCGGGACTTCCTTCTCGACCGGCGCCATCCAGGCCAGGCAAGCAGCGGGGTGAAGCTCGACCACGTCCATAGGATGCCTGTACTAGGCCAACTTTCCTCTTCGGTGGTGGGAGCAGAGAACTTGTGGCGACCGAGGCAGCATCCTCGGATTTTTCTCTGTTGGGCAGTCCATCGCCCTGGTCAGCGCGCACGGGAACCTCGACAAAGGCCTTGATCTCCCCTTCCGGAGTAGCAGTACCCGTGAGGTGGTTGAGGCGAAGGGCCCGGGGCCTTGCTGTGGACGACTCGACCTCAAAAAGGAATTCTCTGCACTCCTCACATCGCCCGAATGGCTTCAGGGTGACCACCAGTCCCGAGCAGCCGGGACAGATCACACCGAGGGCCTCCGTGTCTCTGCAAGTGTACAGAGCCAACCGCCCTCGGGGCCTAAGTCTTATCCCCGTGTCTGTGATGGGGGCAGCAAAGGAAGTCATTCTCGTGGGGTGAGGAACCATAATCCACGGGGCACTTGAGGTCATCCCGACTATCTGCTGCTCCATCATGCACTGACCCCGCGCCGGAGTCTCCACGTGTATCCCCACACTTGGCCAGACTCCTCCCATGAGCTGTACATTTTCGCGGGCTTCCTCTTGACTCCGCCCACGAACGATGTCGCCATGGGGTGCCTCGTGGCGCAGTGCGTTAACAGTCCCCACGTGCAGTACGTCACACGGCTGGACCTCTCCCTTTTTCCGCTCCTCTGCATGGGCCTTTCCCGTGTTAGGGTCATTTCCACAACTCCGAGCAGGGACGCACTTTGGCCAGTAATATGGCCGATCTGCTCGGAACTCCTCTGGGCAGCAAAGTTCAAATGTAGACATTCTCAAGTCCATCTTTAGAACACACTCTATCCCGGACTCACGAGCCCCCACGTGTAGCGGCCTCACCCTCTCTCCATCTTTATCGGTTACACACCAACTCATGTCTAGGGGTTCCTGGGTTGTGAGAGTGAGATGCGCCACGACCCATGTCCTCCCCATTGTAGTAGGGAGGTGAAGGCCACTTCCTGATGTTTCCTCGGGCCGGTGTGTTCTGTGAATGCACTGAGTCTGTAATTGCAAGCTCACCAGCCTCCCCTTTGCTTCCAGTAACTGGAGTTCACACACCGGAGAAAGGTCCAACACTTGTTTATTTGGCACTCCAATAGCAAAGCACGATAAACAGTTCTTTTTCAGCAAACTGGTTGGGACCTATAACCTTGCCAACGGTGGGATGAGCAGATCAAGGCACTTCCTAACGTTTCAGCTCTATGCCACTGTACTATGACCAGCGGCGCCTAAGCCAATCCGGCTGTTGCAGAACAGAAAAGATGGGGTCTCTTCCAGCAACCCCTATGAACAGCAATGGAGCCCTCTTCGATACGCTGTGGCCCCTATCAGGGGGATGTGTCCTCCCAAGAGAGTTCCCAGAGGCCCACTGTCACCGGGTTGGTGCTGCTCCGGGTCTCCAGTGGGTAACCTCCCCGGCCTCCTCACCTCAGGTACGAGTCCCTCCGCTCAGGGACCCTCGGACAGTCCACCCTAGCGGGACCCAGTCGAAGGTACTGGGCCCCAGGCCTCCTCGATAGTACCTCACCCCAGGCTAAAGGTGCCTGGGATGGACGCCAACATGACTCCGGACCAGGCCATGGGCACCTGGACCAGACTCCTGGATCTCCCGCACCCAGGCCTAAGGGCCCTGGGTGCGGACCGCAACCCTCCTCCTCCGAGGACCTCCTCGATCACGACGACCTCGTGGTAAGGGCGTCTCCCCCTTTTATCTCCTCCCATCAACGGCCCGGCGGGTTCCCCGCCCCAGCCATACCATCTCCGGGAAGGGACAAAACAGGGAGCACTGCGAAGATGATTCTACCTGAAGCCTGTGGGTACCCCGCCACCCACAGGCAAAGGAGAATATTACATCCTCCAATCCTCCACGAAACAAAAAGGGGTCTGAATCCTAACACAATTATACACCTGGGTCACACTATTGCCCAGGTGTATCCCATCAATTTGAGGACCCCGCTACATTAATATAATCAGTGTAAATTGTGAAATAAAAGAATCGTGTTCCTTAACGCAAATAAATATAAAAAAAATTCAATCCCATAAACGTGAGCTCAAGAATTGCTGGCAAAAATGCTGTGGATCAATAATTGTGTGTACCAACAAAACAACACAAAAAAACACAAGTAGAAAAACCCCAAACAAATGTCCAAAGAACACTCCTGTGACTATAAAACGATGTAAGTCTTTGTGGCCGTTCACCGTGCTTGTAAACAATATTTGTGCTCTTCTTCATAAATATTCAGGGCCCCACCACGTGCAAACATATATAATGCACTCACCAGAATCCCTAGGTCACAAGGACCAATATAGCCTTTTATTAATTCAATAATGCAAGATTTTGAACTCCTCCACTGTTGTTAACAGTATTCCTTTATAAACATAATCTCCTCAAGCAGTGGTTTTCAATAAGCATGGAAAAAATAGATAACAAGGTGATCATGCAACACTGTTTAATATTTAAAATGTTTGAAAACAACGCAACAATTGTGCTTACATTTAAAAGTTCCCCGGCCCGGCACAAGCTCTATAAACCTTCGCAATGCCCCTGGCAATCTGCCCCTCAATGTTTACCATGATCCGCCGACTAGCGTGTGTGTTCCACTGCTATCCATGAATGATGTCAGTGTTATCCGACACACATCAACAGAAATTCAAAAATCTTAGGCTTAAGTATGCCTATAGGGAAAGGAAAGCAAGAAAACATTCCGTGTTAAGGAGGTGGTCCTAAAAGAAGTGTGCTGCTTTGTGTGCAAAAAGCTGTGTGTCCTTTAAATGTAGGAAGAGGTTTCAAAATAATAAAAAGATAGGATGAACCAAAATCCAAAAGCAGGAAGTTGTGGCTGTTTATAATGAATTTGTTCTTTGTACAAGAGATACAACAAATATATAATTGGCAAAAGCATTAATATCGCCTTGAAGATTTCATTATTGATAGCTGAATCAAATGCAGAAGGAAAAGGTCATGTCTACAGCATAAATGTGCATTGCAAACAATATTGCTTAAAATATGGAATTTGACAAATCATTACTAAAGATTTAGTGAAAACAAAAACCAGGGTAGCAAAACATTTTGTAAATAATTTCCACCTTTATTTTTTTTCTCTCTTTTTCATTGTAGCCACCTTGTCCTAAGCAGGTGTCTGTAGTTAAATTTCTTGGTGATTAAGCTAAAGCCAACTTGGCTGGACTCATAGTAAGGTTTTCTTTGGTCTCTCCTGGGTTACACTAATCACAGCTATGAATTGTTATCTCTCCCTTGCCAACCACTAAGAGGTTGGCAGTGATGCAGGCTGGGAAAGAGTATAGTTATTCAGAGAGTGACCTTGGAAATTTCTACCCCCCCCCCTGGCTTCCTGGGGGGTAGATGTTCGCTACCAGAACCTCTCAGGCCTGCTGAGGAAATATAGAATACAGAGAATACCCTCTCTGTATTCTATATTCCCTATTACCAATACACAAATTTGATTATCTTATCTGTATATTTTTTATAGATTCAATTAGCATCAGCTCCTGATGATTGGTATTTAACCATGAAACGCGTAGAGCTTTCTATGATGCGATGTCACAGTTCTATGATTTGTACCCTGTTATAACCCATCATAATGCATCTATCCATCATTGTTTATATGTTTATACTATTACGGTTGCCATCCTGGTCTGTGTGCCCCATGTCTAGTGTTTAGCATATTATATTGAGATAATCATTATATTGTTACTATTTAATAATTACATTATTAATTATATGATTATGTTATTACTATTCATTATAATGCTCTTTACTATTTCATGTTGTATATATGCCTTTTTGCACTAATTAAACAATGTTTACATTGATCGATTCATTTTAAAAGCAGTGTGGCTTCGTATAAAGTCCCAATTTTTTCCTGTTTCCAAGCATTGTGGATGGAGGCAAATCTCTAGTATTGCCTCACATAAAGTCCCACCCATTTTCTCCTATTTCACATTTATCTATGTGTCTCTGTGTCAAAGACAGAAAAAAAAGATGTGACCTGATTTATGCTATTTGTGTCTGTGCTGATAAAAAAAAAAACTATACCAATATCCTGTCATTGTAGCAGAATATCTTTCTGAATGCAAGAAAGCAAGGCACTATTGATCTGCATCCCCAACAACATTTTCTACATTTCTAATTGACTTCACTGACATTTTGCCCAGAAAAGCAATAAGAAGCATTGAGAGATTTGATAACGAACACACAAAAGGTGAAAAACGCACACAACATACTTTACGTAAGCAAACAGTACAACACTAGAGCTGATATCTAGCTTCTTGGGTATCTGCAGATGCAGCACAAACCCTAACACTATCAATCTGAACAAGACAAGATTCAAACCTAATCAAAATAAATCAATACAGTGGCGCAAAGATCCTGCTCTGCAAAATAATTGAAAACAAGTGTGTTTAGATGACTTTTGTGCAGATAGCAGAGAATACATTGTTTATTTATTTTACGTTTGCTTTAGGTTATGAGCACATTACATCAGTTTCGGTAAAAGTTGCTTAAAGTTTATTTAAAACTCATCCCCACTGATGGGGTTCACTAAAAGTGAAGAACAATCCAAGATAGTAAGTTGTCACCAGAACTAATGAAGGTAAATCTCCCCAAAGGGACACAGACCGCAAAAAATTAATAAAAAATTACAAGTGTTTTAACCACTCCCTTCTCTATCCAAATGTTATGCCGCATACACATGGCCGTTTTTCATGATGAGAAAAATAAAAAAATTTAGATTGGTCGTGAAAAACGGTCCTGTGTATGCTCCCTTTTTTTCTCGACGAGAAAACTGCCCGAAAAAAAATTAGAACCTGCTCTATTTTTTCTCGTAGTTTTCACGTGGTTCTTTTTCACGTCGTGAAAAACGGTCGCGTGTACGCTTTTATGAGGGGAAAAAAACGCTAATGCTCAGAATCAAGTATGAGACGGGAGCGCTCGTTCTGGTAAAACTAGCGTTCAGAATGGATATAGCACATTCGTCACGCTGTAACGGACTGAAGGGCACGAGGCTGAAAAGCGTGAATCGTCTCTCACCAAACTTTACTGACACGAGGATCACTAAATGCAGCCCAAAGGGTGGCGCCATTCGAATGGAACTTCCCCTTTATAGTGCCATCATACGTGTTGTACGTCACCGCGCTTTGCTCAAGCGTTTTTTTTTTCATGAACGTGTGCATGCAAGGCAGGCTTGAGAGGACTCACGACGAGAAAAACATCGTTTTTTGAATGACATGAATAACGGTCATGTGTATGCGGCATTAGAAAAAAGTTATCAGCTTTAGATTTACTTTAATCTGCCGGTATGCTTTCAGACTGGGGGAGGAAACAATTTGCTACAAATAGTCAACAGTAGGGCAAAATAAAGCAAGACATTTAAAGCAAGTGTAGCACCCTCTAGTGCATGGGTGCTCAACCTGTGGCCCTCCAGCTATTGCAGAACTACATGTCCCATGAGGCATTGCAAGCCACTGACAGTTGCAAGCATGATTCCCAAAGGCAGAGGTGTGATGGGACTGTGGTTCTGCAACAGCTGGAGGGCCACAGGTTGAGCACCCATGCTCTAGTGTGTGCTAGAAGTGAGAGTAGGAAAATAATAGTTTAGCTCAGGGCTAAGCCTGAGCTATGGAATCTGGGTCAGGGTTTACTAAGTTTCAGGGCTGGGTGACTAATCCTGGCAGCTCTCTGTTTTCAAATTCTTTTTTATTGATTTATACAAAATTTTCACAGTTCTTCAAATTCATTACATTATACAATTACTTCTTCTCCTGTATGTCAGCTAGGGTCCATAATTGTTATATAAGATCTTATCTTTCTTTCCCCTAGTCTTCTTCAGGAGTTCTACAGTCCTTTCCCTTACATACTTATACTCTCATCCAGAACTCACACACACAAAAAAATAAAAAATTCTCTTCCCACCTTATTTCCCCCCTTATTCTCCTCCTAACCTCCCATTTGGGGTTAGTTTTTCATTCATATTTATACAAATTCTATTATTTTTGTTGGGGACCGAAATTCTTCCCATCTTTGCCATATTTCTGGGATTTGATTTTTTATATATCCTTCTTCCCTTATCTGTCTTTTCATATATCCTGGCAGCTCTCTGGTGCCTCCCCTGGTCTAGAAGGTTAAAGAGTCTTCTAGAATTAGAGGGTGGAGGTTAGGAGGAGCTTTTCTAAATATTTATGGAGCCTCAGCCAATCCTCAGAGATAGGCTGGCAGGGAGCTGAGACCACTCCATAAAGAGACATGGGCCATGCCAGCAGGGGCAGTGGCCCATGTCCAGTCGGGTAGAAGATGGAAATACAGTGTTGAGGAGGCTGCCTGTGGCCCTCAGGGGTGCCCCCTAATCTGGGGGGGGGGCTGTCCTGCCTTGGGCCGGGGCACGGGAGCAAGAGAGAGAATTGACAAAAGGGGGGAGACTGCCTCATGTAGCTGTTCTCCCTTGAAGATAGCGGTGTGCTTAAGTCTTCAGCCTTTCCCTAGAGATTTCCTGAGAGTCAGCTGGGTGGGCTGGTAAAGAGTCAGTCTGGTGGACTGGTGTGAGTTTGTCTGGAGGGCTAGTGAAATGGGCAGCTGCAGACAGGTGGGTTGCCACTTCCTGAAGAGGCGGTACTGCGATCAGTGGCTACAGAGGAGAAGTTACAAGCTGTTTCACTGCAACTGAGCACACAAAGAGGGGCTAAGAGGGGCTGCGAGTTTCTGCCTGTAATGGGCTATTGCTAATTCGACTAAAAACCTGTCAGATCATTCAAGTGATTCAGCTGGAGCAAACAAGTTTGTGCAGGAGGAAAGTGAAAGAGACCGTATATACTGTATGTGTATATAGGAAGATGTCCCTGAAAGTTTTGCTGAAATCAAGTGGGCATCCCATATCCTCCCATCCCTATCCAAGTTATTAACCCTGTAATAAAAAAAAAAAACAAAGTCATGGACTGTTCTCTGACTCTGGGTGCTTGTGAAAATTCGGTGTGACTGGCTGTGCAGGAGTCGGGGATCCAAATTCACAGCAGTCCCTACGGGGGTGTGCTACACAAGATGTTTATATTAAAAGTGTTCACATACCAACACCTACGGATGATATGTCTGCCTCCTAGTTTCTAATGCAAACTTTTTAGCAGAACTTGCTATAGGACTTATGGCAAAATCCAACAATTGCATTCAACACTGAATCACTTCTTCAACACTTTGTATGTTAATAAAAGCATGACAACTGCTCACTCGGTTTGAAAGATAATGCATGCGCTGTGTCATACCTGGTATTGGTGTTATGATAAAGGTCAAGTGTCTCATGTAACACAAGTGGGTTAATTTTGCAAATATATGATACAGTACATTGTTGCCACAATTGTCAAAAAGTGATCTTGTGTACTTTTATATGTTAAAAAAGAAGTGTCTTACTTGATGGGACAAGCAGAAATGTACTGTAGAATAATATACAATCACTCTAAATTGCATATTAATAAACAAAACAACATGTTATAATATGAATTCTGAATTCTAAAAGAAAACATTTTATCACTTACTGAGGAGTTCTTATAGGGATCCACCTCTTAAAGCAACCCAGTCACCTTGCTGAAAAAAACTAAACCATGGGCAGGCTGTAAAATAAGAAGATCAACCTTCTGGTTGTGACCCCCGCCACTCAATGTGGTTCCTTTTGCCAGCGGACCATACTATTCAATACACCCAAAAATGTTGGATAGCAGTGGGGCTGGTATTTCTTCGAGAGAAGAAAGTGTTGACCCACTAACCACCTGACATTTACATATTGACCATCTTCTTTTACAGCCTGCCCATGATCTGTTTTCATTACAAAGGGTTGCTTTAAATTTTTCAGATGATATCATTTAAAAATACATAAGCCCAGCTAGATGACTAAACTCATACAAACTTTTACAAGCCACTTTGTTTCTTTCCTTTTCCTATAACAAAATGGAAAGGCTTATGTAAGAGAAACCCGGGTAACAAGCGCAAACTGGTGTGCAGGCGTGGACATTCTAAGAGATGCACAAGAAAGGACAGGTGCTTGCATGAGCGTGCGGGGGTGCGAGCCGGCGTGCGCGCGCACACACGTGTGCGCATTTTTGCGTGCATTGGCGCCAGTCCGCCTATTTAAACTTGCCAGTGACATGCACACTTTGCTGAGTGGTCTTTTCAGCTAGTGTCTGTTTACCCGATCTGTACCAGTTTCCTGTATCCTGACCCGGCTTGCCTGAACCTTTCTGTTGACCTCCGCCTGCCTACTATGTGACCCCGGTTTGTGCTTGACTCCGCTTCTGCCTGATGTTCCTGCGCCTCATTGCCCGACTGTGTACCGAACCTGGCCTGTGTCCCATCTCTGCCTCTGCCTCACGTTGCGGTACCTGCTCTGTTCGGCTATTGATGACCCCTGGCTCACGTCGCGGCTACGCCTCCAGCTGCTGATTCAGCGGCACGGAGCTCCTGTTCTCAGTTCCAGCCCAGCGCTCTCCAGTCACCTGGTTCCTGCCAAGACCCAGACAGAGCCATCTGCTACAGCGGCCCTCGTGCCACTCTGTGTCCTCCACTCCCTGTCGCCACTACCAGGGGTGATGGACAGGAGGTGCAAGAGAAGCCCCCTCTACAGCTTGATCTCCACCAGGTACGTGACAGCTTAGCACAGACAAGAGAATGCTTTTCAACAATGCATTAACCCCTTCCCACCCCCTCCCAGTGGCCCTTTAAATGGGTCTTTACACTGGGGGGGAGTGGTTACATGATTGGTGTCATAACCAAACATCGGAAGCCCACTCTCAGTACAGAAACTATGGCTGTGGACAGATATATGCAGCTTGTGGGCCATAAAGCCCACTGTCCTTGTCACCACACATACTGTATGCTTTCTGTGGCTGGCAAGAGGTTAAATTGGACTACATCTATAGTTCATTGCTCAACCAGTGTATACATTTTTCTATGCATCTGCTTGGCTTTTTCTGCACTTTTACATTCAATGATCCTCCAATTTTGAAGCTTATCAATTGCCACTCTAGCTAAGAGAAATAACTTTCAGTGCTGTTTTATCTCACAAATCTCACTGCAAGCTAACTTTTTTAGTATATACCAAACTTTAGAAAATCTGTAATTTACAGGTGCCCATACACAAAACCAAATTAATATAAAAGTTATAAAAAAGTTACAAATTAAAAGTTAAAATTTGTCCAAGTAGTCACAAATACAAAAGTTGGTTCAAAATCAATCTCTAACAGCTTCAAGTAGTGGCTTTGACATATTTCATCATAATTGGCTTCATCAGGAAGGATGTTACTACCAGAAGCAAACACCAAAAGTTCTCCTCATCTGTTCCAGGTTATAAACTTCATACCCCCAGGGGAAAGGTAACACACCCTGCAATGGAGATAAAAACTGGCTTAAGAAGAAATTGTCCCAAATGTTTAAAAATGAGCCAAGGTGTTACATGGTAGACTGCGGGAGAGGTATAGAGAACCAGACTAATGTGAATGAAAACACATCCTTCATAATGAATAAACACTATTTTATGTTGGAATAGTGTGAACATAGCCTCATCAGGACAAATAGAGAGGGTGAATCCTCCTAACAAAGGCATTGACAGCAATAAAACATGTGTTCCAATCCATCTCCACTCTATCCAAAATGTTTAAAAAAAGTTTTGCCTTTTGTTATACCTTAAGTAATACCTCTTGATGGTTAACCTAATGTATGTGTAAATCTTCACCTTGTAAAACAATTCCGTTTAAAATAGAAATGAAAGGCAAAATGTTTGTGTCTAAATATAAACAACAAAATAAATACTTTTTCCCCCCTTTTTTTTAAGTGACCACATAATCTCTGTTCTCAGCTGTATAAGGAGCTCAGAGAGAAGAAACAGCACTACACTGGTCTTCCCAGTGTATGGCTGTGCATGCGGGGTGTGTCTGGACAAGTCTGATCAGGGGAGCAGGCAGAATTCTCAGCACAGCTAGAGAACTGGCCATGCTGTGCTCTCATGCTTAGTTTGGTCAGTTTTTAATAGGAAAGCAAGGGGAATGGCAGGAACACCAGGTAAATACAAGGAAGCAATAAAAAGAGAACAGGATACTTTTTTTAACACAAGTACAGCATATGGTACCACAGACACATAGCAGGAATATGGAATGTTGGGTTTACATATTCTTTACGTTATTAAAGGGGTTGTAAAGTCAGAAGGTTTTTTATCTTAATGCATTCTATGCATTAAGATAAACAATCTTCTTTGTGCAGCAGCCCGCCTCAGCCCCCCCTTATACTTACCTGTGCCCATCTTTACCCAGCTATGTCCACGAGTGCCTCGGCCGTCCGAGACTCTTCCTCCTGATTGGCTAAGACACAGCAGCGGCACCATTGGCTCAAACTGCTGTCAATCAAAGTCAGTTAGCCAATCAGGAGAGAGGGGGGTGGGGCCGAACCACAGCTCTGTATCTGAATGAATACACAAAGCTGCAGCTCGGCTCAGGTGCCCCCAATGCGAGCTTCTTGCTGTGGGGGCACTCAACAGGAGGGAGGGGTCAGGAGCACAGAAGAGGCACCCGAGTAGAGGAGGATCTGGGCTGCCCTGTGGAAATCCACTGCAACAGAGTAGATACCGTATATACTCAAGTATAAGCCGAGATTTTCAGCCCTTTTTTTGGGGCTGAAAGTGCCCCCCTCGGCTTATACACGAGTCAGTGTATAAGAGAAAAAGTTTACCGCTCTCAAACCTCCGGATCCATGAAATGCTTCCGTCCCACTCTAAACTCACAGGTGCTGACTCTGCACAATATAGGCAATCAAAAAGAAAAAATCCTGGACTGCCGCACTCTGTTAAAGATGCTCTTATTTTATTATATAAAATCCAAAACACAGCACAGCATACAAACTTGAAATGAAGACAGGGACAAGGCTAACGCGTTTCACATCATATGATGCTTACTCATAGCTAAATGAACAAAAAATTCAATCGTGTATAAAAGGAAAGTGAAATAAACCACCCTCCAATAGAGAAGGTGCAAAATCAGGTGAAAATTATTTGATACATAATTGAATCTAATGTGGTAAGAACACACACAAAGAACACACACCTGTGAATGAGGAGACATATACCAGCAGTCAGGATAATTAACTATTATATGAGTGAATGTGGTCAGATATAAATATTTATCAAAAGATAATTAATTGAGAGTGAAGCTGTTGAAAATATCTGAAAAAAAATTACATGAAATGTGTGGGAGTGTGAAAAAACCTTTTGAAAGTGAAGTAAAGTAGAAAAGAAAAAAAGAAAAAGAAAAGAGAGGGGAGAAAAGAAGAATATGGAAATAAAAGTAGAAGTAAAAATAAAAATAATAATGATGATAAAAATAAAGATAAGAATAAAAGTAAAAATAAAAGTAAAAAAAAAAAATAAAAAAAAAAATATTAATAAAAATATTGGACGTATATATCTAAGATTGTATGCATATGCATAGTGAAAAATAACCTCGTACACATATACATGCGCACATAGATAAGTGCATATGCATGTATATATGGAATGTTAAAAACAAAAATAAAACTTGTATAAGAACAAGCTATGAGGTCTAAAAAGATATATATTGTTATATGTGTCAAAAAGGACAACATGGGGAGGGGTTTCTCTTTGTGGAATGCCGATTGTTCAAAAAAAGGGGGAAGAAAAAAAGATATGTAACAATATATGTAAAAATATATATGTATAATTACTCCTCTGCATTTACCTGCCGCCTAAACTAATAACAAAAGCAGTTGGTGCAACTCAGAAAAGAAATGCATTATTTGTCAAATAGAGGATAAGATTTTATGTTATAGAAGTTGTATCTATACGGAAGGACCTTTAAATACCTGCATAGGCGGCATTAGAAACCGAAGAAGAAAAAAAGTAGAGGGAAAAGAAACAAAGCAACAAGGGACGAAAGAGCCAAAAAGAAAGAACGAGAAAAAGGATGAGAAATGAAAAGAAAAAAGAAGGACTTTTAGCCGAAATTCCATCACTATAATGAATAAATGAATGAATGAGTGTGTCCAATGTTATAGGGAAAAGTGTATACAACAGCGGGAAAGAAAAGGGGGGGGGTAGAATTGGAGGAGCAGGGAAAGGGGAGGGGAGGGAAGTGGAAGGGAGGGGGAAAGAATGGATGAAAAGAAAGGAGAAAAAGACGAAGAAAAAAGGAAGAGAAGGCAAGAGTAAAAGGAAAGTAAAGCAGTGTGTACACTCATGTAATAATAATGATGCTGATAATACTTAAAAAATCATGTATATATAATAATAGAGATGATACACACTGCATGCCTTCCTAAACTCTTGAAGGACTGGACAATCATAAACGTTAAACTGGAAAAAACACACAGATCCATGAGGAAAAGAACGTTCTTCAAAAATTTAAAAGATGTGTATATATAGATACATGTGTGTGTAGGGAACCACATGCATTTTTGTGGAGAAGCCCAAAACATGATTCAAATACATAGAAAAAATGCAAGCGCTAAAATTTAACCCTTGAACATAACCTCTATGTGCACACAAGCTTGCGGTGTGTACACAAGCGTCACTTGGCATTTAAAACTTAACTTAGCTCTTAAACATAAACATAAACTCTATGTGCAGACAAGCTTGCAATGTACACACAAACATCACCCAGCATACAACAGGGTGCTGGATATTAATTGTGGCAATGCCCGGCCACAGTCGTATAAAAAACATATATGATAACCATCTGTACAATGTATCTGTATTAATATATGCTAGGTTACGACAGAGGGGGGGAACAATTAAACTAAGCTCACCCACCAAGCAAGCGGTGGTCATAAATATAATGAATGGTGATGGATGGTTAATAATAATGGGTATATAGGTGGTTTTCATATAATTGCCGTTATTAATAGAAGTGGGACACATCCCATTCGAAATTAAGTCCCGAAGGACGTCTGCTATTAAGAAGAAAAATCCACCGAAACTCTTGTTTACAAAGTAAATTGAATTTGTCACCTCCCCTTGGTGGTCGTATTATTTTGTCGATGCCCTGTATGACAAGGCTGGACGTGTCTTTTTGATGAACCGTGTTCCAATGTCGGGCAACATTGGTCATGTGGTCTTTATCGATATCATACAAATGATCATAAAGACGATCTTTAAGTCTCCGTGTGGTCCTTCCTACATATTGGACTGAACATACTGTACAGGTAATCGCATATATTATGTAACGTGTATTACAATTTATAAATGAATGTATTTTATGCGACTTGCCTGTAGATGTGGAGGTAACTGAGTCTCCTTTTTTAATGAAAGGACAATAGGCACAATTTTTGCCTCCACATTTGTATGTGCCTTTAAATAGCAACCAGTTGCTAGAATTAGTTGTGCTTGAAAAAAGGCTTGGTGACAACATGCTGCTTAAAGATGGTGCCCTACGGGATACAGTGTGAATGCCCTTTTCCAAAATTTGGGAATATATAGGGTCATGAGATAAGATTGGAAGATATTTGGTAACAATTTTCTGTATTTTGTTGAATTCTATACTGTATGGAGTGGAGAAAGTAGGAATACATTGGGAGCTCTGAGTTTGTCTAGATTTGGGTTTGTTGGTCTACCCATCGCGAAGAAGATTACGCCTAGGTACTGTCTTGGCTATGGATAGACCCCTGTGAATGACGGACTTTGGATATCCTCGTTCTGCAAACCTGGAGGCCATTTTACTGGCCTCCTGATCAAAACCTGTTTCTTTACTGCATATTCTTCTAAGTCTGAGGAATTGCCCTACTGGGATGTCTTTGATTGTATGCCCAGGGTGGCTGGAATCTGCCCTTAGGATAGTATTGCCTGCACTGGATTTCCTATATAAAGTGGAAATAATGGTGTTTCCCTGTCCCGTTAACTGGACATCCAAAAATTCTATGGATTTGGCATTTAAAGTGCCCGTAAATCTCAAATTAAGTGTATTGTCATTCATATATTCTAGCCATGTTTCTAGACTGGTGTGTGGATTAGAAACTATAAACAAGAGGTCATCAATGTACCTGCAAAAAAATACAGTATCTTCGCGTCGGGGGCTATTCGGTCCAAAAATGCGAAGCCTCTCCCACCATCCCATATATAGGTTGGCTAAGGATGGTGAGAATTTAGCTCCCATAGAGGCTCCGCTTTTTTGGAGGTAATAACCCCCGTCAAACATAAAAAAGTTGTGAGTAAGAAGGTACTCTAAACACATGACAATAAATTCTTGCAAGACCAGAGAAAAACGTCCCGACTTCTTTAGAAAATAAGCTGCCGCTTGTAAACCAAGTTTGTGTGGAATCGAGGAATACAAACTAGAAACATCACATGTTATCCAACAATAGTTTTCATCCCATGACACATGTTCCAACTTTGATAGTAATTGCTTAGTGTCACTTATGTATCCCGGCAGGTCCATAACCAGAGGTTGCAGTTGCTGGTCTACCCATTGTCCCAAGCGTTCATTTAAGGAGTCAATGCCTGCCACAATGGGTCTGTCGGATAATGGGTTAAGTCCCTTGTGCAACTTGGGAAAGTGATGGAAAATTGTCATAACCGGGGAAGCAGGAATAAACATTTCTTTATCTTTCAAAGTGAAAATTCCAATGGACACTGCTCTGTCCAATAGGGAAGAGAGCTCTTTTGTGAAAGCAGCTGTGGGGTCACCTTTAAGTTTTAGATAGGTTATCGAATCAGATAACTGTCGTAAAGCTTCATTTTTGTATTGAGTAGCATCTAACACTACTACCGTGCCGCCCTTATCAGCATTTTTGATGACAATGGATGAATCCTTACGTAAGCTCTCAAGGGATAGTTTCTCGCTGGCAGAAAGATTACTTGATGTTTTGCTAGATATGTTTCTGGCCAAATTGGTTAAATCTCTTTCAACCAGTTTTTGATATAAATCCATATCTTTGCCTCTACTCGAGTCAGTGTACCTGGAAATATTGAGAGGCTGCGGGTGTCCATCATTTAAAACTCGCGGTCTCCTCCTGTCTCTTCCGTGATAGGCGATTCTCAGCAGACAGAGTTCCGCCTATCACGAACGTTCTCTCATCCTCACCCATCCCAGCAGACACTGTGTTCAGTGTTCCGCCAATCACGGATGCCTTTTCATCCTCGGACAAGAGGACGTCCGTGATTGGCAGAACACTGATCACACTGTCTGCTGGGAAAATGAGTCAGAGGTTACGAGAACGTCCGTGATAGGCTGAACTGTGTCAGCTGAGAAACGCCTATCACGGAAGGGACCAGGAGGAGACCGCGAGTTTTAAACAATGAATGGACACCCGCAGCCTCTCAATTTCAAGGTACCGTGACGACGGGCACATTGACAATGGGCACAGTGAGTATGGGCACAGTCAGTATGGGCACAGTGACGACGGGCACAGTGACGACGGGCACAGTTAGTATGGGCACAGTGAGGTTGCAAATGGGCATTGTTGACCCTCTGCATTCTCACCCTCGGCTTATACTCTAGTCAATACGTTTTCCCATTTTTTGGGGGTAAAATTAGGTCCTCGGCTTATACTCGGGTCGGCTTATACTCGAGTATATACGGTAAGTATAACATGTTTGTTATTTTTATAGAAAAAAAAAAACAGACTTTACAGTCACTTTAAAAGATGCAAGATTTTGGGATGACCAGGTCCTTTTCTGCAATCCATCGCCTCTACTAATAAATAGAATCAATGTTTTTTTTGACACAGGATTGTGAGCATTCAACAATGGCCAACAAGGTAAATGCTCAGTTTTAGGGATTAATTCAATGTTAGGAATTTGATTAGGTACATGCTGGGTTGAGGGTCAAGGATAAAAATTATGGGTTGGGTTTAAGGTTTAGGTATTGGTTGTTATTAGGGATGAGCCGAACACCCCCCGGTTCGGTCCGCAGCAGAACATGTGAACAGGCAAAAAATTTGTTCGAACACGCGAACACCGTTAAAGTCTATGGGACACGAACATGAAAAATCAAAAGTGCAAATTTTAAAGGTTAATATGCAAGTTATTGTCATAAAAAGTGTTTGGGGACCCGGGTCCTGCCCCAGGGGACATGTATCAATGCAAACAAAAGTTTTAAAAACTGATGTTTTTTCGGGAGCAGTGATTTTAATAATGCTTAAAGTGAAACAATAAAAGTGAAATATTCCTTTAAATTTCATACCTGGGGAGTGTCTATAGTATGCCTGTAAAGTAGCGCATTTTTCCCGTGTTTAGAACTGTCCCTGCACAAAATGTAATTTCTAAAGGAAAAAAGTCATTTAAAACTACTCGCGGCTATAATGAATTGGGTCTGGTATGAATAAAAAAAATGCGTGGGGGTCCCCCCAAATTCCATTACCAGGCCCTTTAGGTCTGGTATGGATTTTAAGGGGAACCCCGCACCAAAATTTAAAAAAAATGGCGTGGGGTTCCTCCCAAAAATCCATACCAGACCCTTATCCGAGCATGCAACCTGGCAGGCCGCAGGAAAAGATAGGGGGACGAGAGAGTGCGCCCTCCCCTCCTGAACCGTACCAGGCCACATACCCTCAACATGGGGGGGTTAAGGGGGCTTCCAGATTCCGAAAAGCCCCCCGCCCGCAGACCCTCACAACCACCGGGCAAGGGTTGTGGGGATAAGGCATGTGGCCTGGTACGGTTCAGGAGGGGGGGCACTCTCTCGTCCCCCCTCTTTTCCTGCGGCCTGCCAGGTTGCGTGCTTGGATAAGGGTCTGTCATGGATTTTTTGGGGAAAACCCACGCCATTTTTTTTGTTTTGGTGCGGGGTTCCCCTTAAAATCCATACCAGACCTGAAGGGTCTGGTATGGATTTTGAGGGGGACCCCTACACTTTTTTTTTTTAATTGGCACATGGTTCCCCTAATATCCATACCAGACCTGAAGGACCTGGTAATGGAATTTGGGGGGACCCCCACAGATTTTTTTTTTTAATTTTGGTTTGTGGTTCCCCTTAATATTTATACCAGACCCAAAGAACCTGGTAATGGACTGGGGGGGGGAACCCATGCCGTTTTTTTCAATGACTTTTATCTGTATTGCCGGGACCCGACAATTCATTATAGCCGCAAGTAGTTTTAAATTACCTTCTTTCCTTTAGAAATGACATTTTGTGCAGGGACAGTTCTAAACACGGGAAACATGCGCTACTTTACAGGCATACTATAGACACCCCCAGGTATGAAATGTAAAGGAATATTTCACTTTTCTTGTTTCACTTTAAGCATTATTAAAATCACTGCTCCCGAAAAAACGTCAGTTTTTAAAACTTTTTTTTGCATTGATACATGTCCCCTGGGGCAGGACCCAGGTCCCCAAACACTTTTTATGACAATAACTTGCATATTAACCTTTAAAATTATCATTTTTGATTTCTCCCATAGACTTATAAAGGGTGTTCCGCGGCTTTGGCACCCCAAATGTTTCGCTATTCGGCGAACGGGCGAATAGCCAATGTTCGACTCGAACTCATGTTCGACTCGAACATAAAGCTCATCCCTAGTTGTTATATGATGGTGATATAGGGAAAGGTGAAGGGCGGGGGTAACATTAATGTCTACCTGTTGCTTTGCCCTGAATATGGACAATTTAGGAGTTAGGTTAAAGATTAGAGGTCAGAGACATTCAGGCAAATTGTTTTCACTTCCTTTAGGTGCCTATGATCTGCACGACCAGTTCTGGGAGCTGAAAACACCATTCCAGCTATGCCATATGCTGTGCCAAATCTATAATCCCATTAATTTTTGATTTAACCTTAATAGTTTATATGGGCAACCCATTTTTGCACATTAATCTTATGTTTATCAGATACTGTCATATGTATCATAAACCAAACCAACTACAGTACTTGCCAATTCCATTTTTGTATTTTGAAGCGCATGTGGATTTCAATTTCAGATCTCTTCAAGAACATATTTAAAAAGTCTGCATGTTACAATTAAATAACACTATAAACGTCATATTTCAGTATTAATTGTGTACTTCTCTGAAAGGATTGCTGGGCTGTTACTCTAAATCACTGAATAAAACTCAATCTTAGCACAGTAGGTAATTCTTTTATACTTCCAATATGTGCTTACTGCCTACAAGTACTTTGTTATCATTAAATTATCAGTTTTATTCCAACACTGCATTGAAACAGTTATTCACAAGTTATTCTATATTTCTAGGTTACAAAATGCTATTTATTTTATATTGTGTATGTAGCAAAAAGAAAAGACCATTGTTTCTGCTTTGCAAATCACATATGAACACCCACTATAAAATGTGGTTCTATGCTCTCAAAAAAAATAAAAATTTAAATAGGAAATGTAAAAAAAAAAAAAAAAAACAGTTCTGAAGAAATTACTTTGATTACCTCAGATTTTTCCAAATTACTAAATATTGCAGAGCTGATCACATAATCAATGCCAGCTAAAGGGGCTTTAGGCACTGATTGGAGAATGACACTGAGCCAACCAATCAGCATCACATTCTGAACACTAATCGTTCGCATTGGCAGAAAACCAAGTGAACCATGGTTGGACATTGGCAATGTGACCAGTGGCAGAGAGGTTTGGAATTTGAAAAACAGAATTCCGTGATACAGGAAAAAGGTACATTTGTCATAGCTGACAGTGACAATTAAAATAAAGTGAAGTTATTCTAGTAATCGCGGTATTCATTAGCTACTGCTAGATCCGAGTTGTATTGTGTTACCATTGTGTTAACCATGCTGTGCTGTTTGTTTCTATGGACACAGGCAGGGCAGCTCAGGATCGGGCCTGCAGGTGTGTCGTGAAGCAGATTCCTATGGTGGCACACAGAAAAGAGGAGGAGCCAGGACCCTCGGCGGGGGACCTCAAAAGAGGGGGTTCAGGGCCACACTGTGCAATTCCATTGCACAGGGCAGGTAAGTATACCATGTTTGTTATTACACATAATTCCTTTAACACTTTAAATTGAAGCTATCACATAGCAGATTGTCATTTCTGTACTTCTTCTGAAGATACTACTTTCCTGGCTGTTATGATAACCTGCTGACTTCCATAACTTTTAAGTCACTAACCCATGCAGATCAGAAAGGTCAGAGAAAAGTCATACATCCATATCATCATCCTAGCAATAGCGGCCTCCATGTTACTCCCATGAAAAGTTTCCTTTCAGGGCTCATTCATATTTGTGTTTTGTGGCAACTCGCAGTTCCTGTGCATTTCTGAAACACATAGCAGTGCACATGCTTTAACTGTGGTCCATTGCAGTGCCATTCATTTTTGTAAAAAATTTATGGCACCATAAAGAACTGTAGCACCCTCTACCTAGGTATGTGCTAGAAGTTAGGATTTTTGTAGTACAGCAACAAGAGAACTGCAGCCTCGATCATTGCCTCCCACGTAGCACACACCAGAGCTCTCCCTGGGGAGTGAAGATGTAAGAACACAGATGGAAGACTGTATTTTTTCCCCCTGTGAGTCCTGACCGATTCTGCCTTCCTTACTCTACCATGCTGTGCTGTAAACCTGCCCTGCATCTTGCAGGGCAGGTTTACTGAAAGTGAAGAAAAATTCTTGAATAGGTTAGGAATTAGTGGGATTTTTTTTTCAGGTGCTACACACTAGGGTTTCCACCTTTTCTTCAAGCCAAACCCGAGCACTTTACTGGTGCACGGCAATTTTTTTTTTTGTAGTATACATTCTAAAAGACCATGGACACTTTCGGGGGCTTAAAGTGGCTGTCTGAGGAAGGGAGAGTATTGAGTCCCTGAAACATGTTCAAATCAATATTTTTTGGACTGATTGATTATAATAGTATCCCCCAAGGATACCCCCAGCTGATAGAGAGCTGCTTGAAAATTTACATCTAAAGTCAGATGCTTCCTGTTTTGGGTTTAGTGCTCTACCAAAATTCTGACTGTCCAGAATAAATATCAAAGTCAAAATTAAAGTGGCAGCAGGATGAACAGGGGGCAGAGAGGTGGAAGAGAGGCAGTGGAGTGGACAGGGGGGTAGTGGAGTGAACTTGGGGGCAGTAGGATGGACAGGGAGACAGCAGAGTAGACAGTAAGCAGTGGAATGGACAGGGGGCAGTGGAGTGGACTGGGGGGCAGTAGGATAGACGGGGACAGTGGAGTGGACAAGGGGGAAGTGGAATGGACAGGGGGGCAGCAGAGTGGACTGGGGGCAGTGGGGTGGACAGAAGGGCAGCGGAGTGGACTGGGGGCAGTGGGATGGATGGGGTAGAGGAGTAGACAAGGGGCAGTGGGATGGATTGGGAGGCAGCAGACTGGACTGGGGGCAGCAGGATGGACTAGGGAGCAGCAGGATAGACAGGGGGCAGCTGAGTGGACAGCGGGGCAGTGGGATGGACAGCAAGGCAGCAGATTGGATTGGGGGGCAGTGGGATGGACAAGGGAATAGTGGAGTAGATTGGGAGGCAGTGAGATAGATTGGGAGGCAGCAGACTGGACTGGGGGGCAGCAGGATGGACTGGGGGGCAGCAGAGTGGACTGGGGGGCAGTAGTCAGGTGGACAGTGGGGTGTACAGTGAGGAGACAGTGGTGCTCAGTGTATACCTGTCTTCGGCTGTCCCGTTCTGTAAGCTGTGGACTTCTCTCTGGTGTTACAAGCAGTAAGTCCTTCCGCTGGGCTCCTGTGAAGTCGGACGATCCTGTCACCACAGAAGACACACAGATAGCTCCTGGTGGACTGTCCTGAGAGGTGCCTGCCGTTTCTTGGTCACTTAAAGCTTTGATGTGTAAAATCTGAATGTCAGCGAGGGAGGACAGAAGCCAAAAGTAGATCAAAGATGGGAGGAAGACACATTGCTAACAGTCATTGGGGACGTCTCATTTGTAAATTTGCTGTCAGAATGATATGTACGGGTGTCTGGCAGTCAGAAACCCGGACAGAACATGCATAAACCAGACTGTCCAGGTGAATCCCCGACAGGTGGCAACCCTACTACACACAGTAGATGTATTCCACATAAACATTACATCTTATTAAAAATCATTATTTTTTCATAAGATATAATGTGTATGTGGAATACATCTACTGATTGTAGTGCCTGAAAAATCCCACTAATTCCTAACCTATCAAAAAAATGAGCATAAACAACAAGTGATGTGGTGCCATATACCAGCCTAAGTACCTATTACACAGGCGGATGCCATGGAGTTTCCCTATCAGGTCAATGACAGCAATCAATGATGTTTATAGTGGCATAATATTACAGTTGTATCCCACTCCAACCGGGCTTTTCAGAGCCTTCACATATCCAAACATAGAACTTAACTTTATATATACACCTTTTTTCTGTCCAGCACGTTATGATCATGGCCAGACCCAGTGACCAAATATTTGCCTGAAAGCTAAACTTGAATAACCCTACGGAGGATCACACTTCTTATACATGTTTATACTGTTTTGGTGAATGCCGCCTATAGGACACCCCCATATCTGCCTTATATGACCTGCATGGTCCTTCATGTTCTCGCATCCATCCAACCAATTTGTTAATTGGTATTATTTCATTATCTTTATGTGATTAGCTCCTGAAGAAGTGCGCTCCTGCACAAAACTAGTCGAGCAAGCATTGAGCAACTCTTCAGCCGATCTGACATACCCTGAGTTGGTGTTGCCGATCCCCAAGATCATTCTCGCCAGCATAGTACTTGCTTGGTCTCCTGCCGTGGTATTATTGGGGTACTCACCAACCTTAGGAATTCTAAGGCTTCACATTGTTTTGAATTTAACCAAATAGAGGACGAACTTATCTTTAGTCAGTCAGTAATATATATTTTACTCACAATCTCTTGGTGTATGTATTTTATACTTGTTTGTGCTCCATATATATTTTTTGCTTTAATAAAGCTTGAACAAAAATGTTTTACTTATGCCTACAAAGTCCATTCCTTCCTTGTTCTTGATTTCCAATGATATAACAGCCTAAGTCCAGCAAAGTAAAAAAAAGTCCATTCTTGCAGTGCTGCGGGGAGAAAAGCCTCTTTCAGTTTACCTGATTCCAAGCTCCAGCCAGCTCCAGTGTTCTCCTCCTCCACCCAGAGCCTACACATCATCACATACCACACAGGAACATTAACCCTGTATGATGTAATGAGGAGGCTGAAGTGTGACCACAGCCATTTACAACTTACACAGAAGCTGCATGGGACCAGTCACAACTCTAGGGGAGCCTACTGGAGCAAGGAATAGGGTAAGGCTGGGTACACACAGATCAACATGTATCCAGTTCTCTGTGCAAACTGTTGGTGCTATATAAATCCTGTAAATAATAATAATCACTGTGTTCTGACAGAGGAGAGTCCCCGCTGTCATGTGTACCAGCTTAAAGGATAAGTCCACCGTTTAGAACATGTTACATGTAACAACCATATTCATGGTGGAACATGTAACATGTTCTAGTTCCCCACCCCCCTCCTCAGGACCCCCCCTTCCCAATGTGATAGCAGGAAGAGGTTCTTCTCCCACAGCCGCTGTCACATTTTGAAACCAGCATGGTTGTGTGGGGATCCGGCCACACAACCTCATCATTCATTCAGTTTGTAGGCTCCTGTTTTAAATAATAATAAATGTGCATTTTTATCTGCAAAAATGTGTACGTTTATTATTCTTTAAATAAAGGTGAACCTAAACTTTAAAGGGGTTGTAAACCCTCGTGTTTTTTCCCCTTAATGCATCTTATGCATTAAGGTGAAAAAACTTCTGACACCGACCGGCCCCCTAGTCCTCGGAGGAAACATGCTCAACCTCTCTGCTTCGGCTCTTGATTGGATAGATTGATAGCAGCGCAGCCATTTGCTCCCGCTGCTGTCAATCAAATCCAATGATGCGGGAGATGGGGGGTGGGGGCGAGTCCGGCATTCTGCGTCTATGGACGCAAATGCTGGACTCGGGAGCACGCCCGCAAGGTAACCGATGCAAGGAGGAGCCGCGAGTGCCGCTGGGGGACCCCAGAAGATGAGGTTCAGGGCCACACTGTGCAAAATGAATTGCAAAGTGGAGGTAAATATGATATGTTTGTTATTTTAAAAAAAAATAGGGTTTACAATCCCTTTAAGTCAGTGGTTCTCAACCTGGGGGTTGGGACCCCCTCGGGGGTCGAATGATGATTTACCAGGGGTCACCGAATCCTGGGCTGTTCATGAAGCCAGCACTCCTCACCCAGCCTTTTTGCAGCCGCCCAGCAGGGGTGTCCCTGGATCCCGCGGCCACCCACTCAGCCTCTTCACAGCCGCCCATTCAGTTCACGGCATGGCTGGGGGGAAGAAACTAAAGGTCAGCTGACTGGTGAGGAATGTGAAGTGGGAGGGGCTGGAGGAGACCCTATCTCCTGATTTCGGCATAGGTGTCACTGCTACGGGACACCACAAAGTTGGACACACAGTGAAGGTGGAGACAGAGTGAGTAACACTACCTGTGATTTAAAGGCCATTAAAAGTCCCCACTACAGTTCTCAGATCAGCAGATGACCTTGATCAAGAGCACCCAAGTTGGCTGATCAGAACTCCCCCCAGCACTGCCACTGATCCCACCCCCACCAGCGCTGCCACTGATCCCATCCCCCACCATGGAGTAAGAGAAGGAATAAAAATAGAGAATACATGGAAGGAATTGGAAAAGAGGGGATGGAACAAAGCAAAAGGGAGAGAAAGAATAAGAGAAACAACAAGAGACGGCTAGAGAGAGGGATGGGGGGGGGGGAAACAAGTAAATTAGGACAGAGAGAGATAAAAGGGAAAGAAAGGAGAACAAAGAGAAAGAGTGGTACATTCTAAAAATGTACCATAAGGGGTTTTAATACTGTAGGAGTGGAAGGGACTCAGGGAGCACTAAATGTCAGTGGGTTAGGGGCACAAATTACTTGTCTTGCATTGGGTGCTGACAACTCATGCTACAAAAAATTTTTCACTGCTAAGGGTCCCTACAACTTGGGAAATCTTATCAAGGGGTATCGGCACTAGAAGGTTGAGAACCACTGCTTTAAGTATTTATTCCTTAATCCTCTGATCCTAGACTAATAGGTGGGATGCCTTACTGCAAATGTGTTTTTATTTAATTTTCCTGGAGTTGGGATTTAAACTTTTTTCTTGTTCATACATCACGGGACACAGAGCAGCATAGTCATTACTATGTGGGTTATATAGAATTACCTTCAGGTGCTGGCACTGGCAACTTCCAAAACAGGAAGTACCCTCCCCTATATAAGCCCCTCCCATCCGGGAGTACCTCAGTTTTTTGCCAGTGTCTAAGGTGTTGGCCAAGGTTAACATGTATTCATCTGGGCTTGTGTACAGGTTCTCTGGGCCTTAGCAAGCTATTCCGGATCCGACCAAAAAAGCTTCATAGCTAAACGGTCGGTACCCGGGCCTTGCAGAGAAGAGCAGGGTTTTGCCTGTAATGCCTCTCTTAGGAGGGCTGGACCCTGGGATCCAGAGCTCTGGTCATACCCAAAACCAAGAGGCTATCTGTGCAGGGTGCTATACAGGTCCAGGGGAGTGGAATCCTTGGGAACCCGGTCCCTGAAGGTCTAGTACAATGCCTGCCGTGAGAGGTGAAGTTTGGGCTTCTGTGGACCAAACAAAGTCCTGCGGCGGGGAAAAGGTAAGTGGGGGCCCCTCAGGAACTTGGTTCTATTGAGGGGACCCCCAAGCCTAATATGTCTTTCTGCCTGTTACCTAAAGGGTATTCCCGCTAATAGCTGTATATGCCTAAGAAATCCTAGAAATGTTTTTTCATAAGGGAAGTTTTAAAAAAACTGTAAACCTGGAAATGTTTTTTCATAAAGGAGGTTTTAAAAAAAAAAAAAAAAAAAGACAAAGGTGCGGTACCTGTGTTTGTCCACTAGAGGCCGCTGTGGACCGTCTTTTTTCTTGGGACTATTCCTTCCATGGTGAAAGTCCAGGCAGATGAGTGAGCTCTCTATCAGGGAAGCTGCATTCCTCTGTCATGCTGCCAAGTAGTTTCCTTCCATCCCCGAGTCCTGGTGAAACAGGGACCCTGGCGCCTCTCCCTACATGGCGCCAAGAGCGCACACGTGCACGCGCGCGCGCGCACACATGCTTTCCTTTTATAAGGTTTAGCTTCAAAAAAGGGGGCGGAGCCTGGCGGATGACGCGCTCTGTGCGCCCAGCGCTTCTGCGCATGTGCGGGCGTCCCAGCAAGATAAAAGGACTCAGTCCACGCTGCTTGCTATGGACACAGAGCATGAAAAGGAGCTGGTAGCATGGTATAGGGGCTTACAGCGGGCGGTTGATACAGGCATCCCCAGAAAGACGCATTAGTAGACACCCACTGATGTACATAGCAGCAAATTGCATTAGACTATTTCAGTAAGGGGTGTATTGCGGCTGGAATACCTCAGCTTTGAACTAAGGAATATGCCGCCTAAAAAACTCCGAGATATACCTCTCAGGAAGTGTAGGGGGTCTCCATCGGGCTCTGAGGATCTGGAGCAGTCATCTGCACCCTCCTCCCCTGAGAAATCAGAGGTTAATACCCATAAGGAACCCCCGGGAGTGCCAGGTACTGCGGCTGTCCTCAGTCCACCTGCTCCTGCGTATATAACAGAGGAGGTTTTTTCCTCAACTCTGGAGGGATTGGAGCAGAGATTGGCTGCATTGATCGCTTCTTCTCTACAGGAAAGAAAGCACGCCAGATCACCATCACCTCCATTAGAGTGCCTGTTGGCAGAGCAACAGTCCCAGGAAGGGACCGACCTACCTGAAGGGGATCAGGAGGAGGTTAGCTCTGTTTTTGAGGAATCGACAGTAGATGAACCATTTTCAGCATCACAGACTGAAAGATTGTGGGTCCAGACCCTAACTGACATGGTTCGATCTGCATTTAAAATGCCTCTTGTTGAACCATCAACTACTGCTGTCTCCTCATTGGGGTCGCTAAAAGCTCCCCAGGTTAATTGCTCCTTTCCAATACATCCATTATTGGAAGGACTTATATACCAGGACTGGGAACATCCTGATAAACTATTTGTTCCGCCTAAAAGGTTTCCGGTGATCTATCCCATGGAGGAAAAGTTCACCCAGAGATGGAATGTTCCTACGGTGGATGCAGCCATCTCTTCTGTGAACAAATCACTGACATGTCCAGTAGATAATGTTCAAATGTTCAAAGATCCAGTGGATAAAAAATTTGAATCTTTATTAAAATCTGCTTTTTCCACAGCAGGGGCTGTTACACAGCCAGCAGTGGCAGCTATTGGGATCTGCCAAGCTTTCAAGGATCAAATGAAAATGGTCCTGAGGGATTTGCCAGACCAGCAGGCCCAGGCTCTGGCTGATCTGCCTAGAGCATTATGCTTTGCGGTTGACGCCATCAAGGATTCTATCCATCAGGCCTCCCGCCTCACGCTGTCTTTGGTACATATGCGTAGGCTTCTGTGGCTCAAAAACTGGTCTGCTGAAGCTCCCTGTAAGAAGCTCTTAGTTAGCTTCCCATTTCATGGGGAACGCCTTTTTGGCGAAGACCTGGATAAGTATATCCAGAAGATTTCCAGTGGTAAAAGTACTCTCTTACCGAGTAAAAAGAGGTCTAGGGGTCCATCTTTTAAGAGGACTACCTCTCCTATCCCTGCGACGTCTGCTACTAAGCAGTTCCGACGGCCTCCTCGGTCAAACTCAGGAGGTAAAAATCAGGGACAGCCACAGGGTAATAAAAAGCCCTGGATCCGAAGAGGTACTAAACCAGCCTCCAAGTCAAGCCTATGAAGGGCTGCCCCCACTCAAACGGGTGGGGGGAAGACTTCAGTTGTTCGCAGAGACCTGGCGGGAGACGATCAAAGACAGATGGGTGCTCTCCGCAGTAACTCTGGGATACAAGTTGGAGTTAAAAGAGTCTCCTCCGTCCCATTTTATGTGGTCAGGCATGCCAAGAGACCCTCTGAAAAGAGGGTCTCTCCTATTGGCGTTAGAACAACTATTGCTCCAAGGAGTAATTATGGAGGTTCCTATGGAAGAGTGGGGGTTGGGTTTCTACTCAAACCTTTTCACAGTCCCGAAGCCAAACGGGGACATAAGACCCATATTGGACCTAAAGAGTCTAAACAAATTTCTAAACGTCCGGTCTTTCCGGATGGAGTCGATCCGATCGGTCACCGCTGCCCTACAAGGGGAGGAATGGTTAGCCTCGATCGACATCAAAGATGCTTACTTGCATGTTCCCATCTTTCCAGGTCATCAAAAATTCCTACGCTTTGCAGTAGAAGGGCGCCATTTTCAGTTCAGAGCCTTACCATTCGGTCTGGCCACAGCACCACGAGTGTTCACAAAAATTCTGGCCCCACTGTTGGCCGATCTAAGAACACGGGGTGTAACGATAATGGCATACCTAGACGACCTGTTGTTGATGGACCACTCAGTTGCCAAGCTAGAAGTGGTAATTGTCGATACAATCAAGTATCTAGAGTCTCACGGTTGGGTCATCAACCTGGACAAGTCAGCCCTACAGCCAGTGAAAAACCTGGTATATCTAGGGCTACGGCTGGATTCAGACCAGAGGAAGATTCTCTTACCTCTAGACAAGGTATCCTCTTTGAGGGCCTTGGTCCGTCTGCTTTGTGCAAAAAGACAGCCGTCCATACGCCTGTGCATGAGGCTGCTAGGAAAGATGGTAGCATCATTCGAAGCTGTGCCATACGCCCAATTCCACTCAATGAATTTACAAAGGGCCATGTTGTCAGCCTGGAACGGAAAAGTTCAGGCTCTAGACTTCCCGATGGCTTTGTCCCCTTCCGTTCGGAAGAGTCTCTGCTGGTGGTTGATCCCCCAGAATCTCCAGAAGGGAAAACCCTTCAGCCCGATATCTTGGAAGGTGGTCACTACAGATGCCAGCCTTATAGGCTGGGGGGCAGTACTGGAGCAATGGTCTCTCCAGGGCAGATGGTCAAATGTAGTAAAAACCCTGCCCATCAATCTCTTAGAGATACGAGCAGCCCGGTACGCCCTAGTAGCCTGGACATCCAGACTCCAAGGGTCCCCTGTCAGAATTCAATCAGACAATGCCACAGCAGTGGCATATATCAATCATCAGGGAGGCACCAGGAGTCGTGCAGCCCAGAGGGAAGTAAGTCACATCCTGGAATGGGCAGAAAAGCATGTCCCATGTATATCAGCTGTCTTCATTCCAGGGGTGGAGAATTGGATGGCGGACTTTCTGAGTCGCCAACAGTTATGCCCAGGGGAATGGTCCCTTCATCCCGAGGTCTTCCGAGCAATATGTCAGCGGTGGGGAACACCGGATGTAGATCTGCTAGCATCCAGATTCAACGCAAAGGTGGACAGATTTGTCTCCCGGACAAGGGATCCCCTCGCTTGCGGCTCGGATGCTCTGGTGTTCCCTTGGGATCAGTTCAGACTGATATATGCATTCCCTCCGCTACAATTGTTGCCTCGACTCCTTCGCAGAGTCAGGTTGGAGAAGAAGCCGGTGATCCTGGTGGCCCCAGCGTGGCCCCGAAGGGCCTGGTACGCGGAGATCATCAAAATGTCTGTGGGGAGTCCTTGGACCCTTCCACGTCGTCCGGACCTGCTTTCGCAAGGACCGATATACCACCCTTCCTTACTAACTCTAAGTTTAACGGCCTGGCTATTGAATCCCACATCCTAAAGAAGAGAGGTCTCTCTAACTCTGTGGTATCAACTATAATCAATGCCAGGAAGCCTGTATCCAGGCAGATCTACTATAGAGTTTGGAAGGCGTACATCACTTGGTGCGAGGCCAGAAAATGGCATCCACGTAAGTACGTTATAGGCAGAATTCTGGACTTCCTGCAGTGGGCTGTAGACAGGAAGTTTGCCTTAAGTACTATCAAGGGCCAGGTTTCGGCCTTGTCAATACTATTTCAAAGGCCCCTGGCTATGCATTCACTTGTCAAATCCTTTATGCAAGGTGTGACTCGTATTATTCCACCGATTAAGGCTCCCATATGCCCATGGGATCTAAATTTGGTTCTGTCGGTTCTGCAGAAGCAGCCATTTGAACCTTTGCGGCACATTTCCTTGGTTCTACTCACCAGGAAATTGATATTTTTAGTAGCCATATGCTCGGCTAGAAGAGTGTCGGAATTAGCCGCCATGTCCTGTAAAGAGCCATATCTGGTTATCCATAAGGACAGAGTAGTATTACGTCCTCACCCAGCCTTTCTTCCTAAGGTGGTATCGAGGTTTCACTTGAACCAGGATGTGGTTCTTCCTTCTTTTTTCCCCAAACCAAGCTCGGTAGAGGAAAAGTTATTGCATTCTTTGGATGTAGTAAGAGCAGTTAGAGCTTATCTAAAAGCCACTGCTCAGATTCGTAGAACGGATTCTTTGTTTGTTCTGCCGGAAGGCCCCAGAAAGGGTCAGGCAGCATCAAAATCTACTTTAGCCAAGTGGATTCGACAGGTCATAATACAAGCCTATGGCTTGAGAAGTAGACCGCCTCCGTTCAAAGTTAGGGCGCACTCCACGAGAGCAGTTGGAACTTCATGGGCAGTGCATCACCAGGCCTCCCTGGCGCAAATTTGTAAGGCCGCAACATGGTCTTCAGTACACACGTTTACTAGGTTCTACCAGGTGGGCGTTAGAAGTCAGGAGGATGTCGCCTTTGGGCGCAGTGTGTTGCAGGCCGCAAAAGATCCTCATGCCTGATGGCGCCCAGCTTATGTATGGTGTATCCCCCCCTCATGTGGCATTGCTTTGGGACGTCCCACATAGTAATGACTATGCTGCTCTGTGTCCCGTGATGTATGAACAAGAAAGTAGGATTTTTAAAACAGCTTACCTGTAAAATCCTTTTCTTGGAGTACATCACGGGACACAGAGCTCCCACCCCTCTTTTGGGGACACGTATTGCTTTGCTACAAAACTGAGGTACTCCCGGATGGGAGGGGCTTATATAGGGGAGGGTACTTCCTGTTTTGGAAGTTGCCAGTGCCAGCACCTGAAGGTAATTCTATATAACCCACATAGTAATGACTATGCTGCTCTGTGTCCCGTGATGTACTCCAAGAAAAGGATTTTACAGGTAAGCTGTTTTAAAAATCCTACTATTATGAAGGAGAAAGTCAGAGAAGACACTTGGATCAGGCAGTTACATACATGGGTGGTTTCTTTTAAGTATTCTGTATACTCTTAAGGGGTGCTGCTGTGCACTAGGGTTTATATACTCCTGGCCCCTGCACTCTGTAATTTACCCACTCCTTACTCCTGCACATTGTATATTACATACAATTGACCCTTGCACTCTGTACATTATCTGCTCCCGATCGCTGCACTCTATACGTACAGTGGGTATAATGATCAGGTGACGATTGGTCATGACCAAGGGGGATTGACAGTTATTTTATGTTTCTTCCATTTGTGAATAATCGCACCAACTGTTGTCATCCTCACGCCAAGCTGCTTGACGATGGTCTTGTAGCCCATTCCAGCCTTGTGCAGGTCTACTATCTTGTCCCTGACATCCTTGGACAGCTCTTTGGTCTTTTATACAGGTGACAAGCTGCGATTAGGAGCTCTCCCTCAAAGAGAGTGCTCCAAATCTCAGCTCGTTACCTGTATAGAAGGCACCTCGGAGCCAGAAATATTGCTGATTGATAGGGGATCAAATACTTATTTCAGTCATTAAAATGCAAATCAATTTATAACTTTTTTGAAATGCGTTTTCTGGATATTTTTGTTGTTATTCTATCTCTCACTGTTAAAATAAACCTACCAATAACATTATAAATTTATCATTTCTTTGTCAGTGGGCAAACGTACAAAATCAGCAGAGGATCAAATCGTTTTTTCCCTCACTGTTTAAAAGTCTATCGTGTAAAAATTTCCAGATTGTGGTAGATATTCATAAACGCATGTGAGATGGGTGACTTGTCACAGAAGATTTTCAGAAGTTCATTCATGTCCACTAAATGCCAAGCCACTGAAATTAAAAATAATGAGGATAATGATAATCTTTTGAAAATATAAAATAACCTGAAAAATAACTATTTCTATGTTCTTTTGCTGGCCTGTAGAAGCTTTTAGAAAGTCAGTTAGGGCCTATTTACACCTAAGAAATCCATTGTAGTTCGTTGGCAGCATTCACATGTTATTGTCCACTGCGTTAAGGAAGCCCTGTGGTGCCAACAAACCAAAACGGATGAAAAAAAAGCACATGACCCTTGATGTGAGTGTTGTGGATGTGTAGCGCCACCCCGTAGGGGCTGCTAAGTGATATGGGCCACCTGTCACCCTGCCTGTCCCGGCATTCACTTCCCAGACACTCCAAGACAATGAACAGTCCGTTGCTTTGTTTTTGTTTTTTTATTGAGGGGATTTAACTTGGATGGGGTATGGGAAATATGGGATGCCCAGTAGAATAACAGCAAGATTGCTAGGGACGACTTTATATACACTCTTTGTACACTCCTTCAGACTCCTTCTGCACAACTCTTGCTTGCAGACTATTGCTTTCTCTCTCTCTAGGAGCAGCTAGCACATGGTTAGGCCCAACACTGGCTCAGCCATGCCTTAGGAATTTGCCCTTTGCAGATAGGGGCCGCGGGCCCCTATAGTGTAGCAGAAAGTATGGAAAGTCTTGTGAGTGGCTAGCTGTCTTTATGGTGGGCTACTGCTCCCAGTCAGTCCTCTTCAGGCCCTGCCCGTCTTCCTGGCTGCAGCTGTCAACTTCACTGCCCATGACATTGCAATCCTCCCTACTGGCTCCACGTCCAGCTCTGACTGTTTCCTCTCAGTCCTCTCTGGCATGCCTATCCAGTCTTACCAACTTCATATGTTACTCACCAGCCCTACTGTGGTTCCCTCCTAAAGACTTGCCAGGCAGTACTAGCTCTTGCTGTTTTCTTTGACTCCTCCTGTGCCTCCTGTCCAGATCCTTCATGCTTTCTTAAAGGGCTCCATCCTGCAACCGAGTCCCAGGCCCAAGGTCACCCCCACCCCCCAGACTTGGGAGCTCCCTCAAAGGCCTCGACAGCCCAGTATTCAATACTCAGTTCTTCTACCCGACAACTCTTTCCCAGCTGGACTGACCCTGGGTATTTAAAGGAGGCCTGCCCCCTACCAATCCTAGTTGGGGATTGGTCAGGGCTCCCTGAGACACCCCAGACAGCTCCATCTCTCTTATCCTCCTCCTCTTTTAGAATCCTATAGAAGAAAGAGGGAGGTGACAGTGGAGTGATGCTGTCTGTGAGTCACAGCTGCTGCTCTGAGCCACTCTCAGCCCACAGAGATCAAAACAAACAGGCCTAGCTTCAATTAACGATCTGAATAAGAAAAAATGCAGTGCTATTTATAGACAGGTGTAAATCATCTAATTCTGATTGTGTGAACAATAAACTTACACCTCTAGGTTTAAATACATAAACAATAAATAATAAACATACATATCATCACCAAATAGTGAAATTTAAGTGACTAATAAAGTCCAGACATTAAAATGTGCTCCAAGGGACTAAACATAGACAGTCCAATCATAAATGTGACTCTTCAATTGCAAGAAAAAGGTTGATAGAAGCCCCACCACCAAGTTAGGAAGGAGGCTTACCAAATGTCACAGACTTAAGAAGGCATATACCTTATAAGTCGTTAAAGGCTTGTAGGTTAAAAAACCCAATATGTGCAGCTGGTCCTGGACCAAAAGGCGGTACTCAACCTCAGCGAACCGGGATATCAATACGATGCAAGAGATGTGATTGTATATGGAGGTCAGAAGCTCGGTATCCACGTGATAATGCGTGATAAAATTGAGAAACTCGCATAGCGTGATACCGTTTAAAAAAAATATTTAATAAAGATAAAAAGTTTACACTCACATTTAAGTAGTCAGAACGAGCTTGTAGTATACAGGTACATGAGCGATGTTTAGTAGGTAGGTCCACCCGACATGTTTCGACTAACAAGTCAGCATCTGGGGTATAGATACCCCTACACCCACATCGCTTTTATAGATCTAATGACCCCAAAATTAAATGACTTTGACACCGGAAGTGAACACGAACGTACCAACACTTCCGGTTTCCGGTCTAGAGGTCAAATGTTAATATGTGCAATATACCGATATATATCACCAATTATTTCTAAATAACGAAAGAAATCTAAAAAATCTATTGTATGTGTGCAGCGCATGGTCTCCGTTCCTGTTAAAGGAGGCAAATGAGGTGATAAACAGCCTGTGGTTACGATTTTGCCATCCAAGCCTCATTATGAAAACAAGGCCGGATGTCGTCACTTCCGCTTCCGTTACACGTCATGGCAAAAGCGGGCCAAGCCTCGCTATGAAGCCACATAGGAATACATGGAACGGAATCCACAATAGCTGTGAAGCCAAACCTCACTCTGACTTTGGGACAGCTCTGAGAGGAAGCTCCCATCATAACGATTGCGAGCCAAACCTCACATTGAGACATCCAGCAGGAAGCTTCATTAACGGCGCTGATTCCTAGTACGCATATTTAATTAAAAATGGACATATATAAATTTCAGAATTGGGGTTACAAGTTACAAATGAATACACTGTTAGTGCATACAGTAGACATGTGCATTCGTTTTCGTCCGAATGCATTTTCGTCCGAATTTCAGCTATTTTCGTTATCGTTTTAACAAACGAAAACGAAAGCACAGAATCCGAAAACCAAAAGATCCGACATAAACAAATGCTTTATTTTCGTTTTCGTTGCTACAACAGTTCGATATAGATAGGAGATTCGACGTGACGCTGACAATAACAATCTGTGTCTATCGAACCTGTGGTCGAATGTGCCTAACCTTAACTCTATTAGTCCAAGATTATTCTACATAGGAGAGAAAAGATTCAACATTATAGAGAGAAAAGATTCGACATAGGAGAGAAAGATTCGACATAGGAGAGAAAAGATTCGACATAGGAGAGAAAGATTCGACATAGGAGAGAAAAGATTCGACATAGGAGAGAAAAGATTTGACATAGGAGAGAAAAGATTCGACATAGGAGAGGAAAGATTCGACATAGGAGAGAAAAGATTCGACATAGGAGAGAAAAGATTTGTTATTATAGAGAGAAAAGATTCGACATAGAGAGAAAAGATTCGACATAGGAGAGGAAAGATTCGACATAGGAGAGAAAAGATTTGTTATTATAGAGAGAAAAGATTCGACATAGAGAGAAAAGATCACTGCTGGAATTGGGTGGGGGAAGTAAAATAAAAATAAAGTTGATGATGAATGTTATTGGCTGATTGTAACCAAAGAGGAGGAGCAGTAAAATAGCTAGAATGACGAAGATTCGACAAAGCATCGAAAGTTAGAAGATTCGACGGTGCAGCAAAACTGTACGACGCTGCAATCGTACATTTCCGGTCAAATGCATCCTCCCATAGGCTATAGAAGAATTCTAATGTTGGTTGACTAGTAATAGTAATGAATAAATATAATTATTACTAGTCATACAACATTAGAATTCTTCTATAGCTTGTGGGCGGAACATTCGACCGGAAATGTATGATTGCAGCGTCGTACAGTTTCACTGCTCCGTCGAATCTTCTTTGAACATTCGACAGACACCATAAGCCTTCAATGACAGATCCGACCTTAATTAATTCAGATTTTCGGACGAATGCAATTTCTAACGAAAAACGAAATAAATAAAAACGAATTTCGGGAGTAACTAAATACATTTATTTTTCGGACGAAAACGAAATTCCGAAACGAAATATTTCAGTGTGCACATGTCTAGCATACAGTACTAAATATTTAAATAATGAAATATATATATATGACTGCATACTATTGACAAACTAAAATGCCACGAAGAACTGAATATGGTTCATGAACTACATATACAGCTCAAAATGAAATTAAAAGAGTTAAGAATTGATATTGGTAAAATGAACATAAAAATAAATAAAGAAAAAATAGAGAAAAACGTTCCTTGTATAGGCTAATCAGAATGCCATAAACATATTTGAGTTAGGATCTATTTATAAAGGAGTTAATGTACCACTCCACATTCATCCCTTGTGGGGAGTGGGTCTGTAACTCATATATCCATAAAGTTTCCAATCTGGATACTCCTCTGGTATTGGCTCTGCCCCTCCACGGTCCGGGTTGGGTGTCGGCCGTGATATTGCCGATAGTGTCAGGGAACTGTGTGTTTAATACTCCCAATCTTGATTTTACTGATATGTTCAGTCACTCTGTTTGTAAACAAACGTATGGTTCGGCCGACATACTGCTCGCCACATGGACAATTTAGTAGGTATACAACATTAGTAGTGGCACATGTGCAGAATTGTTTGATTGGGTAAACTCGATTAGTCACTGTTGATCTAAATTCCTTAGTAGCTTTTCTCCCACAGGTGTTATAATGACAGACAGAACATTTTGTACAAGGATAATACCCAATCCAATTGTGATAAAATGTTGGCCTGATGATGGGGTTAATGATAGTTAATGATAGTTGATGTGATTTTACTTTTAGGTGAAGGCACTCCACGGTAGATAACCTTGGGTCGTTCCGGTAAAAGAGACCTAAGGATTCTATCGTTCCTCAATATGCCCCAGTGTTGATCAAAAATAGACTTGATTTGTTTATGATGTGTCGAGAAAGCTGTAAGGAAGGACCATTTCAAATTGTCATCCCGGTCACGTTGTGGTTTATCTGCCAACAATACAGCACGATCGGTATTCAGGGCTTTATGAAGATCACTGTCTGCTTCAACTTGATTATATCCTTTATCAAGAAATCTCTCTCTCAAAGTGATTGCTTGGATCCCAAAAGTATCAATATCTGTGCAATTTCTGCAAAGTCTCAGAAATCGAATTTTAGGGATCAACCTCAGCCACGACTTGTGGTGGCAACTGTCCGTGGGTATAAACCCATTCCTATCAGTTGGTTTGAAGTAAGTACTGAACTTAAATTGTTGATCTGACTTCTCTATTTCTAAATCGAGAAAATGTATTTTTGTCTGGCTAAATTCATATGTCAAGGCAATACCTCGATCATTGTCATTGAGTTTAGAAAATAAATTCTCCAACGATTCAGAGGTGCCAGCCCATAGGAGGAGGATGTCGTCAATATACCTGGCCCACATTGTTAATTGTGGTCTATCCAAGGTATAGACGACATCCTCCTCTCATTTAGCCATAAAAAGGTTGGCTAAACTGGGAGCGAATTTCGCTCCCATTGCCACTCCCTTCTGCTGTAAATAAAAACGATCATCAAACCAAAAATAATTGTGTTGAGTGGCAAACTCCAACAGTTCTACAATAAAGTTAACCTGAGGTGTAGCAAGAGTAGGATCTCTTTTCAAAAATTAATGTACAGCCTCTATTCCTCTCTGATGTGGAATGCAGGTGTACAGAGATTCCACATCTGCTGTAGCCATAATAAGATCACCTTCTATGGTTATTGTGGATAAATGTTCAATCACATCCTTAGTGTCTTTAAGATAGGATGGAGTTTTTCGAACTGATGGTTGGAGAAAAAAAATCTATATATCTACCTGTAACGGCACCCCAAATACGAAGAGAGTTATCGCCGTTTCCTCTGTTCCCTCTCCTGGACACACATCCACTCGCTACCAATCTTCCACAGCCAAACGACCCCTTCCCATAGGAATTAATCCTTCTGAAGAAACGAGACGCACTCTGTATCCTTCTGGGGTAGAATGACTTTATTGAGAAACATTGTAACTTTTATATATATCCAATACTGCATTAGTTTAACATGAACAATGGCCCAGCTCCACCCACACATCACAAGACTCAACACATCATCCTGACGTCTGCTAGGCTTCAAAAGATCCCACACAATAGAATATAACGATCCCCAATACACATCTTATCACAAAGTGTTGGCAGCCAGTCTGTCTGCCGGATACCATACACACAGGCATACTTTAATTATCTCAATTCACACCAGGCCTTCCCAAGTCATAATGAACAATAGAATGCAAATCACCTTAATTCCTCCCAGCAATGATTACACAAAGGCAGGGGCTGGGGGTGATGACATTAGCATCTAACAGTAGGTGTCCCAACATCATGAAGGCGTCACTTTTCAATTACCCTGTTGAGGTCATAATCAAACAGTAAATAATTCTTTGCAGATATCCTGAGGAATATGGTGGATCAATATTACAGACCCAATCTAGACAAAATGTATGTGCAGCATTGAATATGGCTATCACAGACCATATTGGGGTTTTCATTCACCCTGTGCCCCTAATAGAGACACAGGGTGGTTGATACATAAGAGGCATTGGGGGAGCTGAAGCAAGGGTATCTCATACTTTCTAAGCGATTCTGAGTTCCCCAGGCCTTCCCGTTACACTACCTATCCTGGATGTGATGGAATCAATCCCACTTATGATGGGACATCCAGGGGGATGAAGAGGATCTTTATGAATCTTGGGTAAATAATAAATAATGGGAATACGTGGAGCCAAAGGAATAAGGAACGATTTTTCTTTAAAATTTAAAATTTGCAAGTCAAAACCCTTAGCAATGAGACCTGTCAATTCTTTCTTGAATTTAGATGTTGGATTGTTGGGTAGCTCTCTGTATGTTTCATGATCGCTCAAAATATTGTACATTTCCTCCATATAATTTGCTTTGTCCAGTAGAACTATGCCTCTGCCTTTTTTTCCACGGGGCGGATGACCAAATCTTTATTGTCACATAAAGATTTAAAATGGAGTTCCACCCACCAAAAAATTTTTTCACCAAAAAACCTAAAAAAAGTAGAAAAAAAAATAGATTTTTTTTTATATACTCACCCGAAATACCCGTTGCTATGCGGAAGTCCGTAATCTGCCTCTTCCGTAACCGCGGTCTGTTTCTTCCCCGTTCTCTTCTAGTGAACTGTGTGTAATACCAGAGAGCAGCCACCCATTCACAAGTCGGCGCGAGACTTGCGTATGCGCAGTAGGAAACGGGCAGTGAAGCCGTAAGGCTTCACTGCCTGTTTCCCTTAGTGTGGATGGTGGCGCGGGACCTGCACTGATCGAGGGATCGGCATCGAGGGTGCCATCAGCACGGGAGAATAGGACAGGTAAGTGTCCTGATTAAAAGTCAGCAGCTACAGTGTTAGTAGCTGCTGACTTTAAAAAATATATAAATTTGTGGGTGGAGCTCCGCTTTAAGGCCTGAGTTTGGTAAAGGGTTATTAAAAATCAGTTTGGGTGGTAATTTAGCCAGATCCTTCAATACCAAATCTCTAAACATAATTAAAGCTGGAGCAAGCTGAGTAGGAGGATTAAAAAGTGAAGGGTTAGATAACCCTGAGTGAACAGTACCTGACGTAGCTGCCCTCGCAACACTCCTAGTAGGATTTGAAATGATGTAATGTTGTATATTGATCTTCCTAATATACTTGTGAATATCAACAAAGGTGTCAAATTTGTTGAGCTTCCGTGAAGGGGCAAATTTAAGGCCCTTGTCTAGATCTACTTTTTCTTCATGGGTCAATTCTGTACTACTTAAGTGGAACACACCTTGGCAGGTTATGTTCGCTTTCTTTTTTCGCCTCTGACTCCTCCTCCCTCCTCTAGACCCTCTCTTGGTTCGGGACCCCTTTTTCTGCATAGGGGGTCCTTGTGATAAACCTGATTGGCACGAGGATTGGGATTTGATTGTTGGTATACATGAGGAGACTGGTCATACTCAACATTGGCATATGGATACACTCCATCATTATGTTGATCATAAAGTGGAGAGTATCGATTGTAGGTAGATGTTGGTGGGTGGCTATAGTGGGAAGAATTAGGATAACCATCAGGATGATCATAATATCTGGTGGGTGACCCATTATGATATGTGAGCTTCCTCTCAGAGCCGTCCCAAAGTCAGAGTGAGGTTTGGCTTCACAGCTATTGTGGACTCCGTTCCATGTATTCCTATGTTGCTTCATAGCGAGGCTTGGCCCGCTTTTGCCATGACGCGGAACGGAAGCGGTAGTGACGACATCCAGCCTCGTTTTCATAATGAGGCTTGGATGGCAAAATCGTAACCACAGGCTGTTTATCACCGCGTTTGCCTCCTTTAACAGGAACGGAGACCATGCGCTGCACACATACAATAGATTTTTTAGATTTCTTTAGGTATTTAGAAATAATTGGTGATATATATCGGTATATTGCACATAGTAACATTTGACCTCTAGACCGGAAACCGGAAGTGTTGGTACGTTCATGTTCACTTCCGGTGTCAGAGTCATTTAATTTTGGGGTCATTAGTAGGGATGAGCGAACCCGAACTGTAAAGTTCGGGTTTGTACCAGACTTTTGGGTTTTTGGTACCCGAACCTGAACAATTTACTGTATGTTCGGGTTCGAGTTCGGTGTTCGGCAATGTAATGGCACATTTTAAAAAGCAATCAACATTCCAATCAACATTCGTTTAACTTGTGTACCCTTAGAAGCCATCACAGCCATGCCTACTAATGGCATGGCTGTGATTGGCCAGTGCAGCATGTGACCCAGCATCTATATAAGCTAGAGGCACATAGCACAGCACGTCACTCTGCTTTAGATAGTGTAGGGAAAGATTGCTGCTACTGCTTTGAGGGAGAGAATTAGATAGGTGACCTGATTCAGAAATCAAATTACTCAGCAATCTACCTTGTCTTTGTTGTGTGGGTGCAGTGCACAATCTTTTTACCCTGCCCTGAGCCCAGTGCCAGAGAAAAGATAACTTTTATCCATCTGTTAGTTAGGTTGGCGTCGGCGGGCATTTTATGCAAGCTCAGTGCACCAGCACTGCATATGTTACTGTGAGATACACCCTTTAGATACTGTTGGTCTATTCTGCTATTCTAAAAACACCCATTTAGGGCAAAAAAAATATATTTTGCTGCGTTTCCTGCATATCTGTATTTAGTGAGAAACACACTTTAGATACTATTGTTTTATTCTGCTATTCCAAAAAAAAAAAATTCGGACCAAAAAAATGTTTTGGCAATGTTTTCTGCATATCTGTACATGTGAGATACACACTTTAGATACTGTTCTCCTATTCTAATATTCAAAAAAATAATAATTTAGGGCAAAAAAACATTTTTTGGTGCGTTTTGTGCATATCTGTACGTGTGAGATACACCCTTTAGATACTGTTGCTCTATTCTGCTATTCTAAAAACACCCATTTAGAGTAAAAAAATAAATTTTGCAGTTTCCTGCATATCTGTACGTGTGAGATACACACTGTAGATACTGTTGTTTTCTTCTGCTATTCGGAAAAAAAAAATTTAGGGCAAAAAAAAAAAAAATGCTGCGTTTTCTGCATATCTGTACCTGTGAGATACACCCTTTAGATACTGTTGCTCTATTCTGCTATTCAAAAAAAAACACATTTAGGGGAAAAATCTTAAATTGCGGCCTAGTCTGTACTGTACGTGTGAGGTACACCCTTTAGATACTGTTGCTCTATTCTGGTATTAAAAAAAAACACATTTAGGGCAAAAAAAAATATTTTGCAGTGTTTCCTGCATATCTGTACGTGTGAGATACACACTTTAGATACTGTTTTTTTATTCTGCTATTCAAAAAAAATGCAGTGGCGGCTGGGCCTGAGGCGGATAGCAGTTTGGCGCATGTCCTTCCACCACCAAGGATTGCAGGGCGCTTCAGTTTGCCTCCTGTTGCTAACTCCTCCTACCCCGCTTCCTCATCCTCTACCGCCTCCTCATCCGGTCAGCGTAACACCTTCACCACCAACTTCAGCACAGCCAGGGGTAAACGACAGCAGGCAGTTTTAAAACTTTCCTGTTTGGGGAAAAACCCCACACCGCGCAGGAGTTGTGGAGGGACATGGAACAACAGGCCGATGAGTGGTTGGTGGCAGTGAGCCTCAAGCCCGGCCTGGTGGTGTGCTATAATGGGCGAAATCTCGTAGCAGCTCTGGGCCTAGCCGGTTTGACGCACATCCCTTGCCTGGTGCATGTGCTGAATTTGGTGGTGCAGAGGTTCCTTAAAAAGTACCCTGATATGCCAGAGCTGCTGCAGAAAGTGCGGGCCGTCTGTGCGCACTTTCGGCGTTCTCACCCTGGTGCTGCTCACCTGTCAGCGCTGCAGCGTAACTTCGGCTTTCCCGCTCACCGCCTCATATGTGACGTGCCCACAAGGTGGAACTCCACCTTGCACATGCTGGCCAGACTGTGCGAGCAGCAGCAGGCAATAGTTGAGTTTCAGCTGCAGCATGCATGCGTGAGTCGCTCTGCAGAACAGCACCACTTCACCACCAATAACTGGGCCTCCATGCAAGACCTGTGTGCCTTGTGGCGCTGTTTCGAGTAATCCACCAACATGGCCAGTGCCGATGACGCCGTTCTCAGTGTTACTATGCCAGTTCTATGCCTCCTTGAAAAAACGCTTCGGGCGATGATGGAAGAGGATGTGGCACAGGAGGAGGAGGAGGAGGAGGAGAAAGAGGGATAATTTCCAAGGCTTTCAGGGCAATCATTCACAAGTGGCTCCGAGGGTGGGTTTCTGCACCAACAAACGCCAGGTACACAATTGTCCAGCAAGGGCACAGTTCTGGAGGATGACGAGGTAGAGGATGAGGAGGAGGAGAAACCATGTTTACAGCAGGGTGGCACCCAGACCAGCTCATGGCCATCACTGGTGCGTGGCTGGGGGGGTACAGAAGACACAGACGATAACCTCCCACAGAGGACAGCTTTTCGTTGCCTCTGGGCAGCCTGGCACACATGAGCGATTACATGCTGCAGTGTCTCCGCAACGACCGCCAAGTTGCCCACATTCTAACTGGTGCTGATTACTGGGTGGCCACACTGCTGGATCCCTGTTACAAGGACAACGTACCGTCCTTAATTCCCTCTCTGGAGCGTGAACGTAAGATGTGCGAGTACAAGCGCACGCTGGTAGACGCGCTGCTGGTGGCATTCCCACCTGACAGCGGGGGCACAGTGGAAGCACAAGGTGAAGGCAGAGGAGGAGGAAGAGGTCGCCAACGCAGCCGGGGCACCACCAGCACCTCAGAAGGCAGGGTTAGCATGCCCGAAATGTGGAAAAGCTTTGTCAGCATGCCACAACAACCAGCACCACCAGCTGATATGGAACGTCTTAGCAGGAGGCAGCATTTCACCAACATGGTGGAGCAGTATGTGTGCACACGCCTACACGTACTGAATGACGGGTCTGCCCCCTTCAACTTCTGGGTCTCCAAATTGGGCACATGGCCTGAGCTTGCCCTTTACGCCTTGGAGGTGCTGGCCTGCCCTGCAGCCAGTGTATTATCTGAACGTGTATTTAGCACAACAGGGGGCGTTATTACAGACAAGCGCAGCCGCCTGTCCAGAGCCAATGTGGACAAGCTCACGTTCATTAAAATTAACCAGGCATGGATCCCACAGGACTTGTCCGTACCTTGTGCAGAATAGACATGTATACCGGCCTTACCCAGCCATTGTTGTATTTTTGATCTCTCCCACTCTTTTGGGGTGTACCCTAATTAAAAAACAAGTGTTGGCTACCTCGTCCTCCTCCACCGCCGCTTCCACCTACACCGCCACCTCAACCTCCTACTCCATATGTACCTTGTCTTCCTAGGTCAAGATTATAATTTTTTTATTTTTATGCATTTTATGTTATTTTAAGTTATTTCCATATCCACATTTGTTTGCAGAGGACTTGCCATGCTCTTAACAACATTTTTCTGCCATTTGCAGCCCTCTAGCCCTTTCCATTACTTTTTTAGAGTCCTCAAAAGTTCGGATCCCCATTGACTTCAATGGGGTTCGGGTTCGGGGTCAAGTTCGGGTCCCGAACTCAAACTTTTTTGCGAAGTTCGGCCGAACCCGTCGAACCCGAACATCCAGGTGTCCGCTCAACTCTAGTCATTAGATCTATAAAAGCGATGTGGGTGTAGGGTGTCCATACCCCAGATGATGACTTGTTAGTCGAAACATGTCGGGTAGACCTACCTACTAAACATCGCTCATGTACCTGTATACTACAAGCTTGTTCTGACTACTTAAATGTGAGTGTAAACTTTTTATCTTTATTAACTATTTGTTTTAAACGGTATCACGCTATGCGAGTTTCTCAATTTTATCACGCATGATCACGTGGATACCGAGCTTCTGACCTCCATATACAATCACATCTCTTGCATCGTATTGATATCCCGGTTCGCTGAGGAGTACTGCCTTTTGATCCAGGACCAGCTGCACATATTGGGTTTTTTAACCTATAAGCCTTTCACGACTTATGACGTATATGCCTTCTTAAGTCTGTGACATTTGGTAAGCCTCCTTTCTAACTTGGTGGTGGTGCTTCTATCAACCTTTTTCTTCCAATTGAAGAGTCACATTTATGATTGGACTGTCTATGTTTAGTCCCTTGGAGCACATTTTAATGTCTGGACTTTATTAGTCACTTAAATTTCACTATTTGGTGATGATATGTATGTTTATTATTTATTGTTTATGTATTTAAACCTAAAGGTGTAAGTTTATTGTTCATACAATCACAATTAGATGATTTACACCTGCATATAAATAGCGCTGCATTTTTTCTTATTCACATACGTTGCTTTTTTGTCTACAGCTGTGCTGGCTGCTATTTATAATTTACCTTATTCACAGCGCAGTATATTTTTTCCATTTATACTCAATTAATGATCAGGCCATTAAGTCTGTTGTTTTTCAAAAGAACAGGCTCTCCAGCAAATATAGTACCGTATTTGCCGGCGTATAAGGCGGCTGGGCACATAAGACGACCCCCTAATATGCAGTTTAAAACGGTGGTTTAGTGCTGTACTCACCGTATAAGATGACACCCGTTTGTACGACCCCCTTGTGCGGTAAAACCATTCAAAAACTAAGAGGCCGCCGCCCGCCGGGTGCTCTGTAAAGCTGTATGTAATTCAGTATGTGCGCCGCTCAGCCAATCCCGGCAGGCGATGCACTCTGTTGATGACTAGAGCCTGCTAAGCCTGCTCGGATTGGAGTAACAACCTCTGCCAATCCGAGCAGGCTAGATTATGTTTCACCCGGCGTATAAGACGACCCCCGGTTTTTGGCTGTGTAATTCCGGTGTAAAAGGTCGTCTTATACGCCGGAAAATACGGTAACTAAAAGATAAAAACCACACAAATCTTGTGTGAAATTCAGCGCTAAAGGAACCTGATAATTGCAATCAGAGTACACAAATGCTCATAAATCTTATATTGATATGAAAAAGGTGCAAAGATGAAAGTCTATGAGAAACAAAAACCATGTTTCAAAGTGAAGTTTTGGGGGTGAACCCCTTAAATGAGTCTCTATTATGTTGCTGCAGTGGGTGGCGAGGCTGTGGGAAATAAAAGAAAAAGGGGGGAGAGAAGCGCCAGGAATGTTCCTAGTACAGTAATAAAAAAGTATTTAAGATGAAATCCTTTAAATGACAGTAAAATGGATTGCACTCACTTAGTGCTCAGTGGATGTGGGCTTGCCAAGTTCAGTGAGAGAACAGAAAACCGCCGGGTGACCCTTGGATTATGTGCTGCAAGCTCCTTGAACAGCTGGGAGCCGGAGCCTTCGAGGAGCCACGGATGGATGCTGGCTCGGTGACTCGGAGTGTAGGTGATCTGTGACTGTAGACCTGGGAGCCGCCTACCACTGTAATCAGCTAATCTGAACGCGTTTCGGAAACACAGCCACTCCTCCTTCATCAGCTGATCCTCTGACACCGGTGTCAAGCTTAAATAGTATTTACAGTTAACCCAGGCAGTACCGCATAAATGGCTTCAGCTGGATACACAATTAAAATGATAGAACGCCGTGACAGTATACATGAAAACATTATAGGAAACATGAAAAACACTATAAAAGTATGTATTAAAAGGATTTTTGGATTTCTGGTATTGATGAATGGACATTAGTGTGAGTTGGGACAATGTGCTAGAGGTTTAACATCTAATAAAATTCATGTAGACAAAGTATAAGGGATATTGGTGTATATCTAGAAGTAGATAATATGGCTGTATATCCGCATGTGTGCCATAATTTATGTACACAGATAAATGACAAATTAAATTAAAAGTGTTATACGCCAATAAATACAGTATTTTGTCCTGGGAACTCGCCCCCTCTGTTTCTCTCTCTTCCCTCATATCTTGCTTGGGTACATGTAACAAGCTTCATTAAGCTGTAGTTATAAGAAATTAAAATGTGATATTGGTAATTAATTCTATTTAAATATTTAGTGTTTTTTGGAAACAATGTTACTTGTCTTTATATGTATTTTTCTAATAATAATGCATGTGTATATCATTACAGTATATGTACAATTTGTGCTCTAATCCAAGGCCCCGATGAAGCGGCTTATCCCGCGAAATGCATAGGCCACTTTTCTATGATTCTTTGGCAAGGATCAGCACATCCTGAACAAGTGAACTGTAACTGTGTTTTTAACCAATTGATGTTCTTTCCAACTTCTTTTAACCAAACTCCGTGTATATGTAGAATAAAGATTTGTTATTTTTTTAATTCTCATAGTTTGTTATTAGACCCTACAAGGTACATGTAAAGTCCCACTCTATTTTGCTTTAATATGATATATTACATTTTTAGTTTTGGGTTTCATACCAATTTTAAGCCTCGTACACACGGCCGAGATTCTCGTCGAAAAAAACATGTCGTTTTTTTCGACGAGATTCTTGGACAAGAAACTTGTCCCGGCCGAGTGTACACACGCTCGTTTCAAAGAACCCGCGGTTCTTTGAATGGAGCGAACGCGGTGACATCATCGAATACGACGAGCATGCGCTCATCACATTCGATGCCATCGCCGCCATCTTTGTTCACCCTACCTATGCCTAGGAAGCTACCGCGCATGCGTCAAAGTCATTTCAAGCATGCGCGGGCTTCCCGGCAAAAAGGTAAGTGTACACACACACACAATTTTCTCGTCGAGAAACAGGCTGACGAGAATCTCGACGAAAAAATAGAGAGCAGGTTCTCTATTTTCTCGTCGAGATTCTTGTCGCTTTTCTTGACGAGAAACCATACACACGAACGAATTTCTCGGCAAAAAATCTCTGCCAGCAAGTTTCTTGCTGGTTTTTGCCGAGAAACTTGTTCATGTGTAAGAGGCTTAACAGACCAAAAGTGACCAAATAAGAGGAATTCACTGTTAAGGTTTGCATACACTTTAAATGTCCAAGGACATTTCATATCGGGGGGGGGGGGGGTCAAAACTCACATATCTAGCATCTCACTAGCCATATCTAGCATCTCACTAGCATCCTTTCCACTTTATGAGGCAAATTACTTCACAAACATTGGCGCACTTGGTCAAACTTTCCACTCTTCTGGTTGTGATGAATAGCTGCAGTGAATATTTCATGCCACTCAAAGATCCTACATTCCACCTTCAGTCATGCAGGACACACATAATGTATTTCATTTGGTGAAACCAAAAAAAACAAGGTTCACCAAGTATAGTGTGTTTTAAACCGGAGGTGAAGGGGCTAAATGTTCCATGTCTGCTAAGCAACCTAACTGGCCCAGCTCACAAAAAATAATGATTTACATTCCACCTCCAGTCATGCAAGGACAAACATAATGCATTTCATTTTGTGAAACCAAAAAAACCAAGGTTCTCTAAGCATAGTGTGTTTCAAACCGGAGGTGATAAGGCTTAACCGTTCCATATCTGCTAAGCAGCCTAACTGGCCCAGCTAACAAAATTACATGCCTCTAATGAAACCCCATTTTCAGTTATCCTAGAGGATGTTGCCTCCTCAAATCATCTGTTATGCATCTGGGGGGGGGGGGGGGGGATTCTAATCAATTCTTTGCCTGGTAGAAGGATTTACTACAGAAGAATTACATTTTTCAAAAAACCAACAGTTTAAATCGCTGACAAATTGCATTTCGTTGCTGGTTTCTTAAAAAAAAAAAAGAAGGCACATAGTGTAATTGTACACATTGTAAGTAGCAGCCAGCAGATAAATGTCATTTGCTGCCAATTTAAAACCAATATTTCTTTGAAGTTCTCCAAATCCAGTTCAAACAGAACCCATCGCAGTTTAGCTCATCGCTATTTAAGACCATGGGTGAGCTATCTGCGCTAAATTCAATACTTTTTAACAGTACAGGCCTAAAATGAGAGTCGTCTGTGAGATGGACCAGATAGTAAGTCATTGGCTATACACAGGATGCCAATTCATCTGCTGATCTGAGTTTTTCTTCCTGAGCTGGAAGAAAAATAAGATACTGTACGATTAAGGGAGAATCAGGAAGGAGGTTACATTTTACAGAATGTGAAGAACAGAATTGGGATCGAAATGTCTACTTTGTAAAGCAGGATGAAAGAATGTAAAAGAAAAAATTTACAGAAAGTGGAAAAAGAAGAAAGGAAGGGAAGGTCCATGAGGATTTAAGTAGTAGCAATTGCAGCAAACCCAATCACTAAAATGTCCTGTAATTTCAAATTTTGTTTTCAGTTCTTTTAAATCTGTAGCTTTCCTTAAAATAATACCTGATGACTTGCCTGCTTGGACACTTTCTGTTATGGGGTGGCAGCTGTCCTCCAATTGTGCTTCTGTATTGTCACCACCCCTGGTAAAGACTACGAGTGTACATAATGGCACATATTAAGCAGGCATGGTCCACTTATTAGCAGGATTTTGAATAATTATGCGCTGGAAGCTTGTTGTATGCAGAGGATAGCTTTACTTTCATGGAGGATATCTTTATCATGGCTTTACATCATGTAGACAGGAAGAACAACAATACAAGTACATAGTGAGGAAAGACAAACCACTTCCTCTCATTACATTGCCATAGAATACAAACCATAACACTGCAGCACCACCTACTGGCATAGACATGTATAATGCATATATATGATATAATTAGTCTATCAAAGCAGCTCTGCGCTTGTTCTTTCAACACCACTGTTGTCACCATCAGGAAGTTGGAGCTACAGTAAAAAATAATGTTCAGCTGGAGCTAGACTTTGTATGTGTAACGAGGAAATGGCTGAAAGAGGCTGGAGGAGATCAGAAGCACTGAAATAGATAAAACAAAGTTGAAAACCATACTTATTGAAAATCTCAATTTACAGTTTACAGCTACTTTAAAAGGCAAGGGATCATTATAATACTTGCTAAAAATGGCTTTGCTTCACCGGTGGTTACCTACAGCAGTTTCCTCTGCTACTGCCCATCCTGAGCTCTAACTGTTCATGCCACTGCCTGTGTAGAACATGCATCCCATACCCACACACCTTGTGTGTTATGTGTTTTGCACATATGCTGAAAGTATACAGTAGTCAATAATTCTAATGTGCGAACGGAGTGGGTTGGGTGAAACCAGAAGTGTTTTTATTGAAAAGTTTCTGCAATGACACAAACACATGACCTTCAGACTGATAGACCGGGTGGCAACTGCTATTGCGTTCATACATGATGATACACATCTATATCTATAACATTCTCATATACAGAAATAACATCCTCATAGAAAATAATAAACAATTGTGCATGTGTTGATGTGTTATTTAATCACACAGCAGCCTTTACTGATCACAGGGATGTAAATTAAATCAATTTCATCCTTTTTATAGCCTCAATATGGTCCCTCTTACCTGCAATGAAACAAACACATGACCTTCAGACCGATAGACCGGGTAGCAACTGTTATTCCATTCCCACGAGAAACAAAGGTCAGTCTTCTTGGTTCCCCCTGCTATTAGCAGTGGTTTCATTAGAATGTGCTCTATGTCATTCAGGCTTTTCACTCTATGCTGCCATCTACTGGTGATTTAATAGAAATACCATGAGTTTTACTTTCTCCATTAGCAGAACTATAATCCTTTTTTATGGGGTACCTGATTTTGACATCCCTTATATGTGCAGAGGTTGGGTTTTGAGCAGCTGGCAGATGTAGATTGCTCTGTAGGGGGGAAGACAGTGGCCACTCTAATAGCACACCAGCAGCCCCCGTCTGTTTTAGATGAAAGAACTACGAAAGCAGTGTTACCCATCGTCAGTATTTTTACTGACAGCAAGTAAAAAAAGGCATGTTTCTCCTTCAAGTGAATGCCAGCGACAGGAAAAGGTTGCCAGTAACAAATATGGCTGTGACGCTTGCCTCGCATGAACATTTCTGGTCCAGGGCTGGCCGAGACCATGCAAGTGCCTGCTACAGTGTGTTCTGGTGGCACCAAAGGGTCTGGCGGAGGTGGTGCCTGAGCGTGTCGTGTGATGTGATGGTGCAAGGGAGCCAAGCAGAGCAGCCGAAGTCCCATGTGCAGGTCTGCAGGATGGGAGTGAGGTGGGCTGGAAGAGGGATTATCAGTGCTCTTTGGACTGAAGCGTACTGAAGGGACCACCTGGCGTGGAGAGAGACTATCACTGTAACTCAGGAGGGGACGTGTCATGTCGAAGAGGTGTCATCATCATTTGTACTGCTGCACACTGTTGTCAGTGTCACTATGAGAGTCAATTTCATGTGTGTGTGCCCGCCCCTTCCAATTTCTTGCGCTCCTGAGTCCTGTCCCCAAGCTACTTACTATATTGAAAATAAAATAAGAAATATGTTTTTTGCCTTAATGTCTACCTTAAAACACATTGCTAACTGCATATTGTACTTGTTTATAGCCTAAAGTACTGAAATTTGTAACTTTTGGAAATGCCAGTAAAACCTTGGCTGTGTCAGTAATGTCTTGTACACACGACCGGTTTTCCCGACGAGAAAACTGCAATTTTTTAGATTGGTCGGGAAAACCGGTCATGTGTATGGAGCAGTTTTCCCGACGAGAAAACTGCCCGCAAAAAAATTAGAACCTGCTCTATTTTTTCCCGTCGAGTTTCCCGTCAGTCTTTTTCTCGTCGCGAAAACCGCTCGTGTGTATGCTTTTCCGAGGGAAAAAAAAACGTGCATGCTCAGAAACAAGTATGAGACGGGAGCGCTCGTTCTGGTAAAACTAGCGTTCGTAATGGAGATAGCACATTCGTCACGCTGTAACGGACTGAAAAGCACGAGGCTGAAAAGCGCGAATCGTCTCTCACCAAACTTTTACTAACACGAGGATCAGCAAAAGCAGCCCAAAGGGTGGCGCCATTTGAATGGAATTTTTCCTTTATAGTCCCGTCGTACGTGTTGTAAGTCAACCGCGCTTTGGTCGAGAGTTTTTTTGCCTGAACGTGTGTATGCAAAGCAGGCTTAAGAGGAATCACGTCGGGAAAAACGTCGGTTTTTGGCATGTCAGGAAAACCGGTCGTGTGTACAAGGCCTAAATTGTGGGTGTCGCGTCAGTAAATTTAAATTTGGTATGTTGACAACACTGCACAGATGTTGAATGCAGGAATGAGCATTCCAGCATCTGAACAGCAGCAGAACAAAGCCAAATCCAGGGGATGCTGAGGTTTTATTAAAACAAATAAGTCAGTCCTGCAGAATTTAGGATTTTTGTAAGGTATGTATGGGTATGGTCATAACATGTTGCGAGAAGCCAGACAGGCTGTTATTAATTTAAAGTAGAAGTCCGAGCTAATACTTCCTAAGCTTACAGTGGGGGCTCGCGCCCCCACTGTAAGCCCTACACTAACTATCCTGTAAAGGAAAGATGTGTATTCTTAGGGCTCACAATGGGGAGAGGAGCAGGTTTAAGCTTAGATAGTATTTGCCTGGACTTCTACTTTAATATAGAGTTACATGGCCAGTTTTCAGTACAAGGTTGATTTCAGCAACTAAACAGAAGGAACAAATAGCTCGCTCTTGTAATCTACAAAAGTTGCATTTTGCAGCAAACACTTGCAGCAATATATGATCATATGAAATGAGTTGCTATTACATACTACTGGTGTAGCGTACACCATAACAAACATCTGTTTAATAATCACTGTTCTTGGCAATTAGTGATTTTAGCTGAACTACTAAGAGCCCATTCACACAGGGGCAACTTTGGATCTGACTTCAAGTCGCCCCAAGTCGCCCCTAGTCTCCTCAAGTCGCGCTGCATGAGAAAATCAATGTAAGTGAATGGAGCCGTCTTAATTCACACTACTGCAGTCGCTCCGACTTCAAAAAAGGTTCCTGTACTACTTTAATCCGACTTCTAGGCAACCTGTAACCATTGATTTCAATCAGAAGTCGGATCCCCTGTCTTAACAGAAGCAACTTTCCAGGAAGAGAACATACATTTCTCAGGCAAACCCCTCCTTCCCCCCTCCCTCCCACAGAGCTGATTCTTGTTTGATTGGCCACTGGAATGTCTCCTGTCCTGGAGGCAACTTGAAGTTGCCTTGTAAGTAGCTTCATGTCGCGCTGTATTTTAAAAAAATTAAAACCCGCGCTGACAGACTGTGCAGTGATGATTAATAAATAAATTAATGGTTCCGCAGCTGCTGCAACAAGAGGTCTATCACCTCAAAAAGAAAAAAATATTGGGTAGTTTGCAGCGCTTGCAGAAAGGTATGTGAGCAAAGGAAATGTGTCACAAATGCTTATAGCACAAACATCTATAAGTGAATGGCTTATATGACATATCATCAATTATGGTATAAAACAATAGTGAACAAACTTAAAGTTCATTAAATAGCAGTTATATCAATCCTGGAGAACTGAGTGTTTCCACACCAGAAATCAGTTGTTGGTTCCTAGATGAAAATTCCCTTCTAATGGCCCCGCTCATCAGATAGGGAAATAGTAAGAGATCTCACCAACTAAAGTCCAGGCAGACTTCATCTCATGTAAATAGGCTCCATAGTACCGGCAGCAAAGGCATTTAAGTGACCATATGGAAAGAAAGGGAAAAATTCATGTGAAATACCGCTAGTAAACAGACAGCATGGCGCTGCTCACAAAGAGACTCACAGGACTGCAGTGATAAACGAGCGTCAGTGTTGTTTCCCGGGTACACAGCGTGCGTTCCACCGAAACCGGAAGTAGCGTCACTGGTTCTGAATTGGCCGGAAATTACGTCAAGTTCTCCAGGATTGATATAACTGCTATTTAATGAACTTTAAGTTTGTTCACTATTGTTTTATACCATAATTGATGATATGTCATATAAGCCATTCACTTATAGATGTTTGTGCTATAAGCATTTGTGACACATTTCCTTTGCTCACATACCTTTCTGCAAGCGCTGCAAACTACCCAATATTTTTTTCATGTCGCGCTGTGATTCATGCTCAAGTCATGTCCAAGTTGCCTCCCAAAGTCATGCTGGAAGTCGTGTTGCCCCTGTTTGAATGGAGTCTAAACATAAAAATAAAATTGCCAATGTATTTCTAGTCTAAATATTCCAAGTACATTTTTCTATATATGTATACTCGAAAGGATAATATAGAGAACATTAAAGCGTATGTAAAACCAAATCGTTTTCTTTGTTTTATTTATTTAAAAAAAAAGGGAGTTAAAAAATCATGTGCATTTATTCTTTACTGTGTCCTTTTGGGAAGATGTATGAGGAAGTGAGAAATTATTATAAGCGAGGGACCTCCTAGACAGCTTTAAAACATTGAATTTCCCAGCACACTTTGCTCAGTGACAATGGTTAATAAGACAAACAGACATCTTAAATCACATCTAAAACCAAAAACTAAAATATAATATATTGCAATTTACCAAATCTGTGGTGGCTGAATTCATTTTAACATTTCAGGCTAAGAAATTTTTCAGCAAGTATAGAAAATACCTTTCTTGTTCATACATCACGGGACACAGAGCAGCATAGTCATTACTATGTGGGTTATATAGAATTACCTTCAGGTGCTGGCACTGGCAACTTCCAAAACAGGAAGTACCCTCCCCTATATAAGCCCCTCCCATCCGGGAGTACCTCAGTTTTTTGCCAGTGTCTAAGGTGTTGGCCAAGGTTAACATGTATTCATCTGGGCTTGTGTACAGGTTCTCTGGGCCTTAGCAAGCTATTCCGGATCCGACCAAAAAAGCTTCATAGCTAAACGGTCGGTACCCGGGCCTTGCAGAGAAGAGCAGGGTTTTGCCTGTAATGCCTCTCTTAGGAGGGCTGGACCCTGGGATCCAGAGCTCTGGTCATACCCAAAACCAAGAGGCTATCTGTGCAGGGTGCTATACAGGTCCAGGGGAGTGGAATCCTTGGGAACCCGGTCCCTGAAGGTCTAGTACAATGCCTGCCGTGAGAGGTGAAGTTTGGGCTTCTGTGGACCAAACAAAGTCCTGCGGCGGGGAAAAGGTAAGTGGGGGCCCCTCAGGAACTTGGTTCTATTGAGGGGACCCCCAAGCCTAATATGTCTTTCTGCCTGTTACCTAAAGGGTATTCCCGCTAATAGCTGTATATGCCTAAGAAATCCTAGAAATGTTTTTTCATAAGGGAAGTTTTAAAAAAACTGTAAACCTGGAAATGTTTTTTCATAAAGGAGGTTTTAAAAAAAAAAAAAAGACAAAGGTGCGGTACCTGTGTTTGTCCACTAGAGGCCGCTGTGGAACGTCTTTTTTCTTGGGACTATTCCTTCCATGGTGAAAGTCCAGGCAGATGAGTGAGCTCTCTATCAGGGAAGCTGCATTCCTCTGTCATGCTGCCAAGTAGTTTCCTTCCATCCCCGAGTCCTGGTGAAACAGGGACCCTGGCTCCTCTCCCTACATGGCGCCAAGAGCGCACACGTGCACGCGCGCGCGCGCACACATGCTTTCCTTTTATAAGGTTTAGCTTCAAAAAAGGGGGCGGAGCCTGGCGGATGACGCGCTCTGTGCGCCCAGCGCTTCTGCGCATGTGCGGGCGTCCCAGCAAGATAAAAGGACTCAGTCCACGCTGCTTGCTATGGACACAGAGCATGAAAAGGAGCTGGCAGCATGGTATAGGGGCTTACAGCGGGCGGTTGATACAGGCATCCCCAGAAAGACGCATTAGTAGACACCCACTGATGTACATAGCAGCAAATTGCATTAGACTATTTCAGTAAGGGGTGTATTGCGGCTGGAATACCTCAGCTTTGAACTAAGGAATATGCCGCCTAAAAAACTCCGAGATATACCTCTCAGGAAGTGTAGGGGGTCTCCATCGGGCTCTGAGGATCTGGAGCAGTCATCTGCACCCTCCTCCCCTGAGAAATCAGAGGTTAATACCCATAAGGAACCCCCGGGAGTGCCAGGTACTGCGGCTGTCCTCAGTCCACCTGCTCCTGCATATATAACAGAGGAGGTTTTTTCCTCAACTCTGGAGGGATTGGAGCAGAGATTGGCAGCATTGATCGCTTCTTCTCTACAGGAAAGAAAGCGCGCCAGATCTCCATCACCTCCATTAGAGTGCCTGTTGGCAGAGCAACAGTCCCAGGAAGGGACCGACCTACCTGAAGGGGATCAGGAGGAGGTTAGCTCTGTTTTTGAGGAATCGACAGTAGATGAACCATTTTCAGCATCACAGACTGAAAGATTGTGGGTCCAGACCCTAACTGACATGGTTCGATCTGCATTTAAAATGCCTCTTGTTGAACCATCAACTACTGCTGTCTCCTCATTGGGGTCGCTAAAAGCTCCCCAGGTTAATTGCTCCTTTCCAATACATCCATTATTGGAAGGACTTATATACCAGGACTGGGAACATCCTGATAAACTATTTGTTCCGCCTAAAAGGTTTCCGGTGATCTATCCCATGGAGGAAAAGTTCACCCAGAGATGGAATGTTCCTACGGTGGATGCAGCCATCTCTTCTGTGAACAAATCACTGACATGTCCAGTAGATAATGTTCAAATGTTCAAAGATCCAGTGGATAAAAAATTGGAATCTTTGTTAAAATCTGCTTTTTCCACAGCAGGGGCTGTTACACAGCCAGCAGTGGCAGCTATTGGGGTCTGCCAAGCTTTAAAGGATCAAATGAAAATGGTCCTGAGGGATTTGCCAGACCAGCAGGCCCAGGCTCTGGCTGATCTGCCTAGAGCATTATGCTTTGCGGTTGACGCCATCAAGGATTCTATCCATCAGGCCTCCCGCCTCACGCTGTCTTTGGTACATATGCGTAGGCTTCTGTGGCTCAAAAACTGGTCTGCTGAAGCTCCCTGTAAGAAGCTCTTAGTTAGCTTCCCATTTCATGGGGAACGCCTTTTTGGCGAAGACCTGGATAAGTATATCCAGAAGATTTCCAGTGGTAAAAGTACTCTCTTACCGAGTAAAAAGAGGTCTAGGGGTCCATCTTTTAAGAGGACTACCTCTCCTATCCCTGCGACGTCTGCTACTAAGCAGTTCCGACGGCCTCCTCGGTCAAACTCAGGAGGTAAAAATCAGGGACAGCCACAGGGTAATAAAAAGCCCTGGATCCGAAGAGGTACTAAACCAGCCTCCAAGTCAAGCCTATGAAGGGCTGCCCCCACTCAAACGGGTGGGGGGAAGACTTCAGTTGTTCGCAGAGACCTGGCGGGAGACGATCAAAGACAGATGGGTGCTCTCCGCAGTAACTCTGGGATACAAGTTGGAGTTAAAAGAGTCTCCTCCGTCCCATTTTATGTGGTCAGGCATGCCAAGAGACCCTCTGAAAAGAGGGTCTCTCCTATTGGCGTTAGAACAACTATTGCTCCAAGGAGTAATTATGGAGGTTCCTATGGAAGAGTGGGGGTTGGGTTTCTACTCAAACCTTTTCACAGTCCCGAAGCCAAACGGGGACATAAGACCCATATTGGACCTAAAGAGTCTAAACAAATTTCTAAACGTCCGGTCTTTCCGGATGGAGTCGATCCGATCGGTCACCGCTGCCCTACAAGGGGAGGAATGGTTAGCCTCGATCGACATCAAAGATGCTTACTTGCATGTTCCCATCTTTCCAGGTCATCAAAAATTCCTACGCTTTGCAGTAGAAGGGCGCCATTTTCAGTTCAGAGCCTTACCATTCGGTCTGGCCACAGCACCACGAGTGTTCACAAAAATTCTGGCCCCACTGTTGGCCGATCTAAGAACACGGGGTGTAACGATAATGGCATACCTAGACGACCTGTTGTTGATGGACCACTCAGTTGCCAAGCTAGAAGTGGTAATTGTCGATACAATCAAGTATCTAGAGTCTCACGGTTGGGTCATCAACCTGGACAAGTCAGCCCTACAGCCAGTGAAAAACCTGGTATATCTAGGGCTACGGCTGGATTCAGACCAGAGGAAGATTTTCTTACGTCTAGACAAGGTATCCTCTTTGAGGGCCTTGGTCCGTCTGCTTTGTGCAAAAAGACAGCCGTCCATACGCCTGTGCATGAGGCTGCTAGGAAAGATGGTAGCATCATTCGAAGCTGTACCATACGCCCAATTCCACTCAAGGAATTTACAAGGGGCCATATTGTCAGCCTGGAACGGAAAAGTTCAGGCTCTAGACTTCCCGATGGCTTTGTCCCCTTCCGTTCGGAAGAGTCTCTGCTGGTGGTTGATCCCCCAGAATCTCCAGAAGGGAAAACCCTTCAGCCCGATATCTTGGAAGGTGGTCACTACAGATGCCAGCCTTATAGGCTGGGGGGCAGTACTGGAGCAATGGTCTCTCCAGGGCAGATGGTCAAATGTAGTAAAAACCCTGCCCATCAATCTCTTAGAGATACGAGCAGCCCGGTACGCCCTAGTAGCCTGGACATCCAGACTCCAAGGGTCCCCTGTCAGAATTCAATCAGACAATGCCACAGCAGTGGCATATATCAATCATCAGGGAGGCACCAGGAGTCGTGCAGCCCAGAGGGAAGTAAGTCACATCCTGGAATGGGCAGAAAAGCATGTCCCATGTATATCAGCTGTCTTCATTCCAGGGGTGGAGAATTGGAAGGCGGACTTTCTGAGTCGCCAACAGTTATGCCCAGGGGAATGGTCCCTTCATCCCGAGGTCTTCCGAGCAATATGTCAGCGGTGGGGAACACCGGATGTAGATCTGCTAGCATCCAGATTCAACGCAAAGGTGGACAGATTTGTCTCCCGGACAAGGGATCCCCTCGCTTGCGGCTCGGATGCTCTGGTGTTCCTTTGGGATCAGTTCAGACTGATATATGCATTCCCTCCGCTACAATTGTTGCCTCGACTCCTTCGCAGAGTCAGGTTGGAGAAGAAGCCGGTGATCCTGGTGGCTCCAGCGTGGCCCCGAAGGGCCTGGTACGCGGAGATCATCAAAATGTCTGTGGGGAGTCCTTGGACCCTTCCACGTCGTCCGGACCTGCTTTCGCAAGGACCGATATACCACCCTTCCTTACTAACTCTAAGTTTAACGGCCTGGCTATTGAATCCCACATCCTAAAGAAGAGAGGTCTCTCTAACTCTGTGGTATCAACTATAATCAATGCCAGGAAGCCTGTATCCAGGCAGATCTACTATAGAGTTTGGAAGGCGTACATCACTTGGTGCGAGGCCAGAAAATGGCATCCACGTAAGTACGTTATAGGCAGAATTCTGGACTTCCTGCAGTGGGCTGTAGACAGGAAGTTTGCCTTAAGTACTATCAAGGGCCAGGTTTCGGCCTTGTCAATACTATTTCAAAGGCCCCTGGCTATGCATTCACTTGTCAAATCCTTTATGCAAGGTGTGACTCGTATTATTCCACCGATTAAGGCTCCCATATGCCCATGGGATCTAAATTTGGTTCTGTCGGTTCTGCAGAAGCAGCCATTTGAACCTTTGCGGCACATTTCCTTGGTTCTACTCACCAGGAAATTGATATTTTTAGTAGCCATATGCTCGGCTAGAAGAGTGTCGGAATTAGCCGCCATGTCCTGTAAAGAGCCATATCTGGTTATCCATAAGGACAGAGTAGTATTACGTCCTCACCCAGCCTTTCTTCCTAAGGTGGTATCGAGGTTTCACTTGAACCAGGATGTGGTTCTTCCTTCTTTTTTCCCCAAACCAAGCTCGGTAGAGGAAAAGTTATTGCATTCTTTGGATGTAGTAAGAGCAGTTAAAGCTTATCTAAAAGCCACTGCTCAGATTCGTAGAACGGATTCTTTGTTTGTTCTGCCGGAAGGCCCCAGAAAGGGTCAGGCAGCATCAAAATCTACTTTAGCCAAGTGGATTCGACAGGTCATAATACAAGCCTATGGCTTGAGAAGTAGACCGCCTCCGTTCAAAGTTAGGGCGCACTCCACGAGAGCAGTTGGAACTTCATGGGCAGTGCATCACCAGGCCTCCCTGGCGCAAATTTGTAAGGCCGCAACATGGTCTTCAGTACACACGTTTACTAGGTTCTACCAGGTGGACGTTAGAAGTCAGGAGGATGTCGCCTTTGGGCGCAGTGTGTTGCAGGCCGCAAAAGATCCTCATGCCTGATGGCGCCCAGCTTATGTATGGTGTATCCCCCCCCTCATATGGCATTGCTTTGGGACGTCCCACATAGTAATGACTATGCTGCTCTGTGTCCCGTGATGTATGAACAAGAAAGTAGGATTTTTAAAACAGCTTACCTGTAAAATCCTTTTCTTGGAGTACATCACGGGACACAGAGCTCCCACCCCTCTTTTGGGGACACGTATTGCTTTGCTACAAAACTGAGGTACTCCCGGATGGGAGGGGCTTATATAGGGGAGGGTACTTCCTGTTTTGGAAGTTGCCAGTGCCAGCACCTGAAGGTAATTCTATATAACCCACATAGTAATGACTATGCTGCTCTGTGTCCCGTGATGTACTCCAAGAAAAGGATTTTACAGGTAAGCTGTTTTAAAAATCCTACTATTGATCTTACCAGACATGCAATAATCTTGTCACTTGTTGAGAGCTTTAGTGTATGTATTGCCAAAACTTTTTTTTTTCTGTTTAAGATAGCAAAGTGAGAGGTTAAACCGCTGCCAGGTTATTTTCATGCTCTTTGCAAATCATTGGGGAATTTTATTTTCACTTCCTGTCCCATGAATGCAACAGGAAGTTGGAGGGAATATCCCAGGATGAGTTGAATTTCCTTCATAGATAGTTGTCCCTTGAACAGACGTCACTATTTAAGGATTTCCTCTCAACTCTTGCTCTGAAAAGTTTGGATTTCCCCTCAATTTCATTCTTAAGCCTCGTACACACGATCGGATATCCTATGGATTCTAATCTGATGGTTTTGTCCATCGGAAATCCGATGAAGCTGACTTCCATCAGTCTTGCCTACACACCATCAGTCAAAAAACCGACCGTTCCAAACGCAGTGACGTAAAACACTCTGATGAGCCGAGAAAAATTTCAAGTTCAATGCTTCTGAGCATGCGTCGACTTGATTCTGAGCATGCGTGGGTTTTTTATCCGATGGACTTGCCCATAGACGATCGGAGTTTTCGATCGGTTTTTTATCCATCGGAAAAATTTAAAACATGTTCTATTTTTTAAAACCGATGGGAAAAAGACCGATGGGTCCCATACACGATCGGTTTGTCTGATGAAAACAATCCATCGGATGGTTTTCATCGGTAAAACCGATCGTGTGTACAGGGCTTTAGTGAAAGTGATCACCAGTACAAATAGTTGTGAATCTCTTCAATTGGAATACAGACAGTAAAACAAACTTGACAGAGGGCCTGACCTGCCCCCACTCTATCCAAAAGCAAAGAATATAAAAAAAAAAAATTACCTATAAGAATATGTTCTTCATTTTGTAAACTACTAGCTCCATTAGTCCACCATGTAAGGAAGATGAATAAAGATAGAAGTGCTTAAAGTTCAGCCTGTATAACCATTATGGCTCCCTCCATAGATACAATGGAGAAATCAGAGTAGGCATGATAGGACTGGAAGTGTGTGTTATTTGCAGGGTTAAAAGGTGAAAAAAATGTTTTAAAAAGAAAAGAAAACAAATGCAGCCACTACATCTAAGAAATTATTAGCTGTAAAATATACAAGTTTTGTTTTTTGGGTTTAGATACACTTTAATCTACCCAGCAGGGACACAGACATCAATCAAAATATGATAGAGGTTCTAACCCTTTATTACTCTATACAAAACTAGAAAAAAATAAATTTTAGCCTTTGTAGCCAGGTGCTGGGCTACAGCAATATGGAGAAGGTGGCATTGCCTTTTATTCTTCCCTCTCTCTTCTGAAATACTGATGTTCTGCTGCACCATTCTCCTAAAGCCAAGGGGAGTTCTAAAGCCAAGTAAGCCCATAGACTTTTATGCAGAGTGCTGAGAATCCAGGGAGTTGTAGCTTGAGATATCAGCCATATAATGGGGCCAATTGACTCCTTACACTTCAGATTCCAATATGCACTTTCCAGTAGGAAGAGTGAGAGATGATTTTTATTAATCTGACTGGGAAAGTTCTTTGCCTTGGTGTTGAAGAGTTATGCCGCGTACACACGATCATTATTCACGGCGGTTAAAAAACCGCCGTGAATAATGACAGGAAAAACGAGGGAACCGCTTGGTTCCCTACACACGGTCGTTTTTCCCGTCATTTTTTCTCTTGACGAGAAAAACGACCGTCTGTGGGCTCCGCGGCAGTGTCTCCCTATGGGAAAACTGCCGCGGAAAAAAATGCTGGAAAAAACGGTGAGAAAATTTAGAACATGTTCTAATTTTTCTCGTCGTTTTTTATGCCGTTTTTCTCAACGAGAAAAACGACATAAAGCCCACAGACGATCGTTTTTCTCGGCGAAAAAAAAAAATTCAGTTTTTCTCGTCGAGAAAAGCGGTCGTGTGTACGCGGCATCAGAGAGAGAGCACCTCTGTCTGGATACTCGCCTGCCAGCGGGAAATCATACCAGCAGAGATCCGAGCCTGAGGCTGGAAGTGAGGACACTCAGGGGCAGTAGAGCACCACCCACATCACAGCACCTGCATCGCTGCTGCAGGGAGACTGGAGCATCCACTCACCTTTTGCTTCCCACTGCTTCTCACCAGAGGCCTTTGGGATCCCCTTCTACAGCGAGAGGTCACTGCAGCATCCTGGGGGCTGGTGAGAGGGCTATTCACCCATTGTTGATACTGTTAGCACGGACTGAGCTACTGAGCACAGGACAGCAAGTGTACCCAATCAACGATGCACTCTATACCACACTTATTTCAAGCATAGACTGCACCTATACCAACACTATACTGCATTATACTGAACCTTTACCGCATCTGAACCACATCTACCTTGCACCTGTGTTGAGATCATGCCAAACCTATACTGTAACTATACTGCATGCAGGTTAACTATTGTTAATAGCACCAATGCTTATAAAGGGCCCCAGCGATAGCCGATAGAAGAACATATCAAAGGACTACCCCTCATGTAATAATTATTCTGCAAATCCCCTTTGTTCCCCTACCCCCTCCTCTACTATCCTCCTTTTCTTTTGGACAGTGCTTACCGAGTCAGTCTAGGACTAGCATTGCCACCATAAATGCGCTCTGGCAGTATAGTTCCAGCTCGCCGTAGATTAACCTTTACTACTACTCACTGCTGCACTTGAGTTGGCCTTGCTACTGTTTATGCTGGTCTGGACACCAAATGTCATTGTATGCCTAGTCCTTACTGTAAATCATTGTGTATGCTAAATTGTGTTATTACAATGGTTAATCCATTTTATGATTGCCTAGTTACCAACTAGGGATGAGCCGAACACCCCCCTGTTAGGTTCGCACCAGAACCTGCGAACAGACAGAATGTTTGCGCAAACTTTAGAACCCTATTAAATACAATGGACTCGAACGTTCGAAATCAAAAGTGCTAATTATAAAGGCTAATATGCAAGTTATTGTCCTAAAAAGTGTTTGGGGACACGGGTCCTGCCCCAGGGGACATGTATCAATGCAAAAAAAAGTTTTAAAAACGGCCGTTTTTTCGGGAGCAGTGATTTTAATAATGCTTAAAGTGAAACAATAAAAGTAAAATATTCCGTTAAATTTCGTACCTAGGGTGTGTGTATAGTATGCCTGTAAAGTCGCACTTGTTTCCCGTGCTTAGAACTGTCCCTGCACAAAGCGTCATTTCTGAAGTAAAAAAAGTAGGATTTTTAAAACAGCTTACCTGTAAAATCCTTTTCTTGGAGTACATCACGGGACACAGAGCAGCATAGTCATTACTATGTGGGTTATATAGAATTACCTTCAGGTGCTGGCACTGGCAACTTCCAAAACAGGAAGTACCCTCCCCTATATAAGCCCCTCCCATCCGGGAGTACCTCAGTTTTGTAGCAAAGCAATACGTGTCCCCAAAAGAGGGGTGGGAGCTCTGTGTCCCGTGATGTACTCCAAGAAAAGGATTTTACAGGTAAGCTGTTTTAAAAATCCTACTTTCTTGTTCATACATCACGGGACACAGAGCAGCATAGTCATTACTATGTGGGACGTCCCAAAGCAATGCCACATGAGGGGGGGGGATACACCATACATAAGCTGGGCGCCATCAGGCATGAGGATCTTTTGCGGCCTGCAACACACTGCGCCCAAAGGCGACATCCTCCTGACTTCTAACGTCCACCTGGTAGAACCTAGTAAACGTGTGTACTGAAGACCATGTTGCGGCCTTACAAATTTGCGCCAGGGAGGCCTGGTGATGCACTGCCCATGAAGTTCCAACTGCTCTCGTGGAGTGCGCCCTAACTTTGAACGGAGGCGGTCTACTTCTCAAGCCATAGGCTTGTATTATGACCTGTCGAATCCACTTGGCTAAAGTAGATTTTGATGCTGCCTGACCCTTTCTGGGGCCTTCCGGCAGAACAAACAAAGAATCCGTTCTACGAATCTGAGCAGTGGCTTTTAGATAAGCTTTAACTGCTCTTACTACATCCAAAGAATGCAATAACTTTTCCTCTACCGAGCTTGGTTTGGGGAAAAATTAAGGAAGAACCACATCCTGGTTCAAGTGAAACCTCGATACCACCTTAGGAAGAAAGGCTGGGTGAGGACGTAATACTACTCTGTCCTTATGGATAACCAGATATGGCTCTTTACAGGACATGGCGGCTAATTCCGACACTCTTCTAGCCGAGCATATGGCTACTAAAAATATCAATTTCCTGGTGAGTAGAACCAAGGAAATGTGCCGCAAAGGTTCAAATGGCTGCTTCTGCAGAACCGACAGAACCAAATTTAGATCCCATGGGCATATGGGAGCTTTAATCGGTGGAATAATACGAGTCACACCTTGCATAAAGGATTTGACAAGTGAATGCATAGCCAGGGGCCTTTGAAATAGTATTGACAAGGCCGAAACCTGGCCCTTGATAGTACTTAAGGCAAACTTCCTGTCTACAGCCCACTGCAGGAAGTCCAGAATTCTGCCTATAACGTACTTACGTGGATGCCATTTTCTGGCCTCGCACCAAGTGATGTACGCCTTCCAAACTCTATAGTAGATCTGCCTGGATACAGGCTTCCTGGCATTGATTATAGTTGATACCACAGAGTTAGAGAGACCTCTCTTCTTTAGGATGTGGGATTCAATAGCCAGGCCGTTAAACTTAGAGTTAGTAAGGAAGGGTGGTATATCGGTCCTTGCGAAAGCAGGTCCGGACGACGTGGAAGGGTCCAAGGACTCCCCACAGACATTTTGATGATCTCCGCGTACCAGGCCCTTCGGGGCCACGCTGGAGCCACCAGGATCACCGGCTTCTTCTCCAACCTGACTCTGCGAAGGAGTCGAGGCAACAATTGTAGCGGAGGGAATGCATATATCAGTCTGAACTGATCCCAAGGGAACACCAGAGCATCCGAGCCGCAAGCGAGGGGATCCCTTGTCCGGGAGACAAATCTGTCCACCTTTGCGTTGAATCTGGATGCTAGCAGATCTACATCCGGTGTTCCCCACCGCTGACATATTGCTCGGAAGACCTCGGGATGAAGGGACCATTCCCCTGGGCATAACTGTTGGCGACTCAGAAAGTCCGCCTTCCAATTCTCCACCCCTGGAATGAAGACAGCTGATATACATGGGACATGCTTTTCTGCCCATTCCAGGATGTGACTTACTTCCCTCTGGGCTGCACGACTCCTGGTGCCTCCCTGATGATTGATATATGCCACTGCTGTGGCATTGTCTGATTGAATTCTGACAGGGGACCCTTGGAGTCTGGATGTCCAGGCTACTAGGGCATACCGGGCTGCTCGTATCTCTAAGAGATTGATGGGCAGGGTTTTTACTACATTTGACCATCTGCCCTGGAGAGACCATTGCTCCAGTACTGCCCCCCAGCCTATAAGGCTGGCATCTGTAGTGACCACCTTCCAAGATATCGGGCTGAAGGGTTTTCCCTTCTGGAGATTCTGGGGGATCAACCACCAGCAGAGACTCTTCCGAACGGAAGGGGACAAAGCCATCGGGAAGTCTAGAGCCTGAACTTTTCCGTTCCAGGCTGACAATATGGCCCTTTGTAAATTCCTTGAGTGGAATTGGGCGTATGGTACAGCTTCGAATGATGCTACCATCTTTCCTAGCAGCCTCATGCACAGGCGTATGGACGGCTGTCTTTTTGCACAAAGCAGACGGCCCAAGGCCCTCAAAGAGGATACCTTGTCTAGAGGTAAGAAAATCTTCCTCTGGTCTGAATCCAGCCGTAGCCCTAGATATACCAGGTTTTTCACTGGCTGTAGGGCTGACTTGTCCAGGTTGATGACCCAACCGTGAGACTCTAGATACTTGATTGTATCGACAATTACCACTTCTAGCTTGGCAACTGAGTGGTCCATCAACAACAGGTCGTCTAGGTATGCCATTATCGTTACACCCCGTGTTCTTAGATCGGCCAACAGTGGGGCCAGAATTTTTGTGAACACTCGTGGTGCTGTGGCCAGACCGAATGGTAAGGCTGAAAATGGCGCCCTTCTACTGCAAAGCGTAGGAATTTTTGATGACCTGGAAAGATGGGAACATGCAAGTAAGCATCTTTGATGTCGATCGAGGCTAACCATTCCTCCCCTTGTAGGGCAGCGGTGACCGATCGGATCGACTCCATCCGGAAAGACCGGACGTTTAGAAATTTGTTTAGACTCTTTAGGTCCAATATGGGTCTTATGTCCCCGTTTGGCTTCGGGACTGTGAAAAGGTTTGAGTAGAAACCCAACCCCCACTCTTCCATAGGAACCTCCATAATTACTCCTTGGAGCAATAGTTGTTCTAACGCCAATAGGAGAGACCCTCTTTTCAGAGGGTCTCTTGGCATGCCTGACCACATAAAATGGGACGGAGGAGACTCTTTTAACTCCAACTTGTATCCCAGAGTTACTGCGGAGAGCACCCATCTGTCTTTGATCGTCTCCCGCCAGGTCTCTGCGAACAACTGAAGTCTTCCCCCCACCCGTTTGAGTGGGGGCAGCCCTTCATAGGCTTGACTTGGAGGCTGGTTTAGTACCTCTTCGGATCCAGGGCTTTTTATTACCCTGTGGCTGTCCCTGATTTTTACCTCCTGAGTTTGACCGAGGAGGCCGTCGGAACTGCTTAGTAGCAGACGTCGCAGGGATAGGAGAGGTAGTCCTCTTAAAAGATGGACCCCTAGACCTCTTTTTACTCGGTAAGAGAGTACTTTTACCACTGGAAATCTTCTGGATATACTTATCCAGGTCTTCGCCAAAAAGGCGTTCCCCATGAAATGGGAAGCTAACTAAGAGCTTCTTACAGGGAGCTTCAGCAGACCAGTTTTTGAGCCACAGAAGCCTACGCATATGTACCAAAGACAGCGTGAGGCGGGAGGCCTGATGGATAGAATCCTTGATGGCGTCAACCGCAAAGCATAATGCTCTAGGCAGATCAGCCAGAGCCTGGGCCTGCTGGTCTGGCAAATCCCTCAGGACCATTTTCATTTGATCCTTTAAAGCTTGGCAGACCCCAATAGCTGCCACTGCTGGCTGTGTAACAGCCCCTGCTGTGGAAAAAGCAGATTTTAACAAAGATTCCAATTTTTTATCCACTGGATCTTTGAACATTTGAACATTATCTACTGGACATGTCAGTGATTTGTTCACAGAAGAGATGGCTGCATCCACCGTAGGAACATTCCATCTCTGGGTGAACTTTTCCTCCATGGGATAGATCACCGGAAACCTTTTAGGCGGAACAAATAGTTTATCAGGATGTTCCCAGTCCTGGTATATAAGTCCTTCCAATAATGGATGTATTGGAAAGGAGCAATTAACCTGGGGAGCTTTTAGCGACCCCAATGAGGAGACAGCAGTAGTTGATGGTTCAACAAGAGGCATTTTAAATGCAGATCGAACCATGTCAGTTAGGGTCTGGACCCACAATCTTTCAGTCTGCGATGCTGAAAATGGTTCATCTACTGTCGATTCCTCAAAAACAGAGCTAACCTCCTCCTGATCCCCTTCAGGTAGGTCGGTCCCTTCCTGGGACTGTTGCTCTGCCAACAGGCACTCTAATGGAGGTGATGGAGATCTGGCGCGCTTTCTTTCCTGTAGAGAAGAAGCGATCAATGCTGCCAATCTCTGCTCCAATCCCTCCAGAGTTGAGGAAAAAACCTCCTCTGTTATATATGCAGGAGCAGGTGGACTGAGGACAGCCGCAGTACCTGGCACTCCCGGGGGTTCCTTATGGGTATTAACCTCTGATTTCTCAGGGGAGGAGGGTGCAGATGACTGCTCCAGATCCTCAGAGCCCGATGGAGACCCCCTACACTTCCTGAGAGGTATATCTCGGAGTTTTTTAGGCGGCATATTCCTTAGTTCAAAGCTGAGGTATTCCAGCCGCAATACACCCCTTACTGAAATAGTCTAATGCAATTTGCTGCTATGTACATCAGTGGGTGTCTACTAATGCGTCTTTCTGGGGATGCCTGTATCAACCGCCCGCTGTAAGCCCCTATACCATGCTACCAGCTCCTTTTCATGCTCTGTGTCCATAGCAAGCAGCGTGGACTGAGTCCTTTTATCTTGCTGGGACGCCCGCACATGCGCAGAAGCGCTGGGCGCACAGAGCGCGTCATCCGCCAGGCTCCGCCCCCTTTTTTGAAGCTAAACCTTATAAAAGGAAAGCATGTGTGCGCGCGCGCGTGCACGTGTGCGCTCTTGGCGCCATGTAGGGAGAGGAGCCAGGGTCCCTGTTTCACCAGGACTCAGGGATGGAAGGAAACTACTTGGCAGCATGACAGAGGAATGCAGCTTCCCTGATAGAGAGCTCACTCATCTGCCTGGACTTTCACCATGGAAGGAATAGTCCCAAGAAAAAAGACGTTCCACAGCGGCCTCTAGTGGACAAACACAGGTAGCGCACCTTTGTCTTTTTTTTTTTTTTTTTTAAAACCTCCTTTATGAAAAAACATTTCCAGGTTTACAGTTTTTTTAAAACTTCCCTTATGAAAAAACATTTCTAGGATTTCTTAGGCATATACAGCTATTAGTGGGAATACCCTTTAGGTAACAGGCAGAAAGACATATTAGGCTTGGGGGTCCCCTCAATAGAACCAAGTTCCTGAGGGGCCCCCACTTACCTTTTCCCCGCCGCAGGACTTTGTTTGGTCCACAGAAGCCCAAACTTCACCTCTCACGGCAGGCATTGTACTAGACCTTCAGGGACCGGGTTCCCAAGGATTCCACTCCCCTGGACCTGTATAGCACCCTGCACAGATAGCCTCTTGGTTTTGGGTATGACCAGAGCTCTGGATCCCAGGGTCCAGCCCTCCTAAGAGAGGCATTACAGGCAAAACCTTGCTCTTCTCTGCAAGGCCCGGGTACCGACCGTTTAGCTATGAAGCTTTTTTGGTCGGATCCGGAATAGCTTGCTAAGGCCCAGAGAACCTGTACACAAGCCCAGATGAATACATGTTAACCTTGGCCAACACCTTAGACACTGGCAAAAAAACTGAGGTACTCCCGGATGGGAGGGGCTTATATAGGGGAGGGTACTTCCTGTTTTGGAAGTTGCCAGTGCCAGCACCTGAAGGTAATTCTATATAACCCACATAGTAATGACTATGCTGCTCTGTGTCCCGTGATGTATGAACAAGAAAGAAATTTAAAACTCACTCACGGCTATAATGAATTGTCGGCTCCAGGCAATATAGAGAAAAGTCATTGATAAAAAAAAAAAAAAAAATGCGTGGGGGTCCCCCCAAATCCAATCACAAGGCCCTTCAGGTCCGGTATAGATATTAAGGGGAACCCTGCCGCAAATTAAAAAAAAAATGCGTGGGGTTCCCCCAAATATACATACCAGGCCCTTCAGGTCTGGTATGGATTTTAGGGGAACTCCACCCCAAATTTAAAAAAAAAATGGCGTGGAGTTCCCCCAAAAATCCATACCAGACCCTTTATCCAAGCACGCAACCTGGCAGGCCGCAGGAAAAGAGGGGGGGACGAGAGAGCCCCCCCCTGAACCATACCAGGCCACATGCCCTCAACATTGGGAGGATGTCCCCATGTTGATGGAGACAAGGGCCTCATCCCCACAACCCTTGCTCGGTGGTTGTGGGGGTCTGCGGGCAGGGGGCTTATCGGAATCTGGAAGAGCCCTTTTACAAAGGGGACCCCCAGATCTCGGCCCCCCCTATGTGAATTGGTAAGGGGTACATTGTACTCCTACCATTTCACAAAGAAAGTGTAAAAAAAAAAAAACACACAGACACCTTGGAAAAGTCCTTTATTAAAAATAAAAAAATAAAAAAAACATTCCAGCGATGAAATCCAGTGTCCCGCGGCGATCCGATGACCAGCGCTGTCCACATGAAACGTCATTGGCTGAGCCTGAGCGGACCTGATGGGGAACTTCCTCTGCAGTGTATTAAATGAATAAACCCGCTCCTTCTAAAGTTCCCCATCAGGTCCGCTCAGCCAATGACGTAGGTTAAGGCTAAGCGGACCAGATGCGGAACGTGAGAAGGGGCGGGTCTATTCATTTATTACACTGTGGAGGAAGTTCCCCATCAGGTCCACCACCCTCGTATGTCAGACCCCGCCTACTTTTTTTCCTTCAGAAATTACACTTTGTGCAGGGACAGTTCTAAGCACGGGAAACAAGCGCGACTTTACAGGCATACTATACACACACCCTAGGTACGAAATTTAAAGGAATATTTCACTTTTATTGTTTCACTTTAAGCATTATTAAAATCACTGCTCCCGAAAAAACATCTGTTTTTAATTTTTTTTTGCATTGATACATGTCCCCTGGGGCAGGACCCGGATCCCCAAACACTTTTTATGACAATAACTTGCATATAAGCCTTTAAAATTAGCACTTTCGATTTCTTCCATAGACTTTTCGAATTTTCAGCGAACACCCCAAATTGTTCGCTGTTCGGTGAACGGGCGAACAGGCAATGTTCGAGTCGAACATGAGTTTGACTCAAACTCGAAGCTCATCCCTATTACCAACCATATTGGGTGACAATATATATCAAGTTTGCCTTTTCTACCTGGTTTGGTGTCTGTTTTCTTTGATATAGCTGAAGCAAGGTCCCAGGCTTCCTTTGGTCTAATGAGAACCTCCAGGGCCAGAGACAGCTGACATCCTTCTGTATGTGGTGGGTTGTGAGGCATGGTGGGTGCAGAGTAGTTAAGTTATTGGGCGCCAGACACTTCTTGAATGCAAAGGTAGTTGCAAGATTGATTGGCAGACTCCAAGACTTCAATAGGAGGACAGCCTTGCAGGGAAAGGCATCCAGCAGGACGCCACATATGCATGTGCAGGAATGCTGTCTCCCATGGCAACAGTCTTTAACAGTTCCAAACACAAGTCTTAACAGTTCCTTTACTTTCACTACAATCTCTCTTTGTAGTTCTTCAATACACTGAGCTCCCGGTCTCTCACTAGACCCACTTATTCACTGTCACTGAATCCCCTGAGCTCCTTCAATCTTCACCGTAGTATCTTCCTCAAGCATCACTCCTACTTCTCTGCTGGGTCCCTAGCTTGGCACTCTAGATACATCTCAAGCTTCACCCACATTGGCCTGCTCAGTAATCCATTTTATGATTGCCTAGTTACCAACTAGGGATGAGCCGAACACCCCCCTGTTAGGTTCGCACCAGAACCTGCGAACAGACAGAATGTTCGCGCAAACTTTAGAACCCTATTAAATACAATGGACTCGAACGTTCGAAATCAAAAGTGCTAATTATAAAGGCTAATATGCAAGTTATTGTCCTAAAAAGTGTTTGGGGACACGGGTCCTGCCCCAGGGGACATGTATCAATGCTTGACACACAAGGCTGCTCTGCAAGCGTCACCTCCGCTGGTTGGGTCCCTGGCTTGATTCTCAGTGAAGTTTCACGATTCTTCACATCCCCGGTTGGTGAGAATACCGGTACTTGCTTCAGTTACTCACTGTGGTCCCTGGTAATAAGGCAGATAGTCCCTTACTGGTGACAGCTTCCCCTCTACCTCCAACCAGGACAGGTTCTCTGGCCGGCCTCACCGTCACTTTTGGTTGGACTGCAAGCCGCAATCCCAGCCCTGCGCTGCTCTCTTGCTTCTGGATAGGCCCTCAGACAGGCTTACAGCCAGATGTGCCCAGGATAGGCCCCGTCTCCAGCCTAGCAGCCCGGGCAATACAACACATGTCCACCCAGACAGCTGTCCAGGTGGCACAGAACATAGATCACCTGACCCCACCCAAATATATAGATTTTCCCAGCAGGCCAAGGGATTCAAGAAAACCCCTGCCCATTGACTGATATACCCCACATACCCATAACCTGACCTTGGGTTGCCCTTTTCATATCTAGTATCACCAAGTACCCGGCCACCTAGTGGTAGAAGAAAAAAGTGCAACAAGGCCAAACTTAGGGAGAAATCAATAGATCTCTAGCAATCAACCAGGATAACTACTCCTGCCAAGTAAATTTGTAAGGAGCAACCCTGCCTAAACTCCAGGGTGCTACATAGCTCTACTACTGGGTAGGTACTAACTAAGCATTACTTTCAGTGATTTCCTGTAATATTGTATGTCTGTATACTCAACCTGGTGTGTTAGATGGGCTGAGGTTTTTGAATAAGGTTGAGGCAAAAAGGAGAGGACTCATCCTAATCAGTGGTTCCTACGGGGGTAACGCTACACTATACAGTGCCTTGAAAATGTATTCATACTGACGTGGAAATTTCGCTATACGCTACGCGTAATCCATGTCTTCTGTGCTAAATAAGCACCCTTTCAGCCTTTTGGTATAATGCATCTCAGTACACCCCTGTTTCCCGTATCTTCCCAAGAAAAAAGACATAACCACCGTCCCCACATCCTTAGCTCCACAGCTCGATGAACCCTGACCATGGGCGCAATGTTTATTTATATAACAATAGAGCTTGGTTGCTTCATAATCAGCCAATCAAGCACAGGTAAACAGGAGGAGTTATACAAATCTCAACCAACGAACAATGACTAGAGCAAGGTCTGGGTGTGTCTGTGTAGGGGCAGTGTGTATGATTTCCCGCCCCCTGTCTCTGTAAGCCATTATCTTCAGCTAGACAAAGAAAGCCATGGCTGGCCTTGAAATCATGAACACTGTCCCCGATCACAACGCACACAAAGACTCCTGTTTTTACCGTTGGCGTTAATCCTTATTTTGCATTGTTCAGAGAACAACGCATACCCGGATTATTCTACCATTCCTGGGGATGGGAGAGTATCATGGAGACACACCATAGCCTCTCCATGTGCTGATGAGACATAAAGAGCGACACAAGCGTGCATCCCCCCTTAACCGATAATGTCTTCGCAGAGTGAACACATCCCCCCCAGACGATCGTCTGTGCATTGCACAGGGGCCCTTCGCTGGCAGACATATCCCCACTCTGCAAACACTTCTCTGCATCCTCAAGAAGCTTTCCACTACCAAAATGGGTCTCAACCAGCGTCAGTCCGCCCCAGTCCGCTCTTTAGAGCGGGCTGCAGGAGAACTTACACTGGGAGACACTGTGACAATACATATTAAATACATCTTAATAAAAATTCCACAACAATACCCCTTGAAATTTTCCACATTTTGTCATGTTACAACCAAAAAAGTAATTGTATTTTATTGGGATTTTATGTGATAGACCAACACAAAGTGGCACATAATTGTAAAGTGGAAAGAAAATGATAAATGGTTTTCAAAATTGTTTACAAATACATTTTTGAAAAGTGAGTCAATACTTTGTAGAACCACCTTTCGCTGCAATTACAGCTGCAAGTCTTTTTGTGGCTGTCTCTACCAGCTTTGCACATCTAGAGAGTGAATTTTTTCCCATTCTTCTTTGCAAAATAGCTTTGTCAGATTGGATGGAGAGTGTCTGTGAACAGCAATTTTCATGTCTTGCCACAGATTCTTAATTGGATTTAGGTCTGGACCTTGAATGAGCCATTCTAACACATGAATATGCTTTAATCTAAACCAGGGGTCTCCAAACTACGGCTTGCGGGGCCATATCTGGCCCGCTGGCAGGGGAGGGCTGGGCCAGGGGGCTGGGTGGCAATTGCCTCCCAGGCCACCCTAACTTATGTTCAAAATGGCCGGCAGCCGCTGCCCGCTACCATTTCCTTTTTTATTCTGGTCTAGGAAGTCGGCCAGGGGCACGGCCATGGCGGCCGACCACTAGCTGTTGCATTCCGGGAGTTGTAGTCCGCGCTCAAGCTTCCGGTGGGTGGAAAACACAGCAGCGCAGAGGAAACTACAACTCCCTGGGACCGGATTCTTGGAAGCAGACAGAGGCAGGGCGTGCCAGGGAGTCGGAACGCAGGGCTGCAGGGCTGGGCGCTGGCTGCAACTTGACCCCAGGATCAGGAGCGTTACCCCCCAGGAGACCGTGGCGTGCAAGGACCTGCTGAGCTGAGATCGCTGAGGTGAGAAACCCTGACACCCCTAGCTGACCCCCCATCTCCCCCACCATACACCCCATGTAACCTGCCCCAGTGATCAGGCTTTATTGATTGGCACTGGAGTTGGCTGCACTGATAAACACTGGTGAGGCTGCATTGAAAAACCAGGTGGACCATGGATGGTGAGCTGATTCGGCGGTTCAGTGGGCCACTTGACTGGACTTGCCCCCCAGGCCTAAGGCTACCAGCCCTTCCCTGCCCGCCAGGATGTCAAGGCACTGTACATACACTTTAATGTCATTGTAAACAACAGCATACAATAGTTTCCTAGCCAGACACACAGTGTTTCATGGTAGGTTTGGTTTCTGGTCAGTCTCTCGATTCTCCAAGACAGTAGAATGGACTTGACAAGGGATAAAACCATGCCCCGTGCAATATGAGGGAAGCTTTTTTAGGCAGGTAACAAGATAAATCTAAAGGCAAAACTTTGTATACAGAAATTTGCATAGGGTATGAAATAGTTAAAACCACTGTTATTTTTTTGCTATCTATTGTATGTCTTACTAGGTCGATTTACCTTCACTTCCTGTCCTTTAGACACAACAGGAAGTAAGAGGAAGTGTATCCAAAGTGAGAGAAATCCCCTTTTAGGCAGCTGTCACCTGAATAGGTGTTCCCTAAAAATTTCCTCCTTTTCCTGTTTTAGTGATAACTATACATATTTGAAGTTTCCATCACTCTCTGTACTTCTGTGACAGTGGTAACCAGGAGAAAACAGAGAGGGTGAATATCCCCAGCAGCGATACACTCAGCAAAAATATTCAGCAAAATATTCCCCCTACCTCCCCCCACCAAGCAAAAATTCTCTCCCAGCAACAATTACCCCTCCCCATACTAAAATCTCAACCCCACCCAGAAAAGATCTCCCCCTTCCAGCAAAAATTCCCTCTGTACCAAAAATACAAATCTCATATCTTTTTTCTCCCAATAACCCCACCTCCCAAAAAAAAAAAAAAATCTCTCCCACTTTTCCTCAAGCCAAAATCTTTTACTCTTCTAGGACAAAATGTCCAACAGCACACACCAGAGCCACCATCTATTGCTCAAGCCTGCACCTCTCTTTCAGCACCCCCTATATCCCACACGCTCTGCCCACCTCATTCACTACTTGACTCTGCACCCCCTGCAACCCTCTTCCACCACCCCCCACCCCATGTACCCCTCTTCCACTGTTCACCTCTGCGCCCCTCTGTCACTGCTCACCTATGCACCTTCTTACCACTGCCAGGGCCGCCATCAGGAATTTTGGGGCCCCTTACACAGCTTCAGGCATGGGCCCCCTGGAGCAGAGGAGAACTGGGGGGGGGGTGCTGCCACCGCGAATTAAGAGGTGGCAGCCGCGAATTGAGAAGCGGGGGGTGCCACGAATTGAGAAGCGGGGGGTGCTGCTGCCCAACAAAAAAAGAACAAGTACAGGGGGTTTGCCATCCAGGGCCCTGGGGACCTCTGGGCCCCTTACAAAAAAAAAAGGAAAAATAATTTATAAAAAAAAAAAGAAGAAAAAAAGGGGGGTTGCTATCCGGGACCCTGGGGACCTCCGGACTTCTGGGGACCTCTGGGCCCCTTACAAAAAAAAATAAAAAATAAATATATATATTTTTTTTATAAAAAATACATAAAAAAGAGGGGTTACCATCCGGGGCCCTGGGGACCCTTACAAAGAAAATAAATAAATACATAAAAAAAGGGGGGTTGCCATCCGGGCCCCTTACAGGTGGAATGCCTGTACCCCCTTGATGGCGGCCCTGACCACTGCACTCCTTTTCCACCGCTAACCTTTGCAACCCTCGTCCACCTATCCAACCTCTGACCACTGATGTCCCACATCACCACCACTGCTCACCCCACTTCCACAACTGCACCCTTCCCTTTGCACACCTCTGCCACTACTTCACTGACCCCCCCCCCCCACACACACACACACAAACACACACCTCTGCCACCACTGCACTCCACACACTCTACCACTATTCCATCCTCCTCCCCCTATGCACACTTTTACCACCTGCTGTTTACCTCTGTGCTGGCTTGTTGTTAAATGTGTACTGCATAGTGTGCTGTATGCCCCCAGCTGATGAGTTGCAGTTGCGATTAAATGGTGGGCAAATGTGGGCACATGCTCCAGGTTCCCTGCCTTAGTGATGCTACTGACAAACAGCAATAAAACCCTGACCCTCCTCATCACCTTATCTAAACCTACAAAAAAGGTTTTGGCTTTAGATACACTTTAAGGTGTAAAGCACGTGTACAGGTGGTAAGAGACACATTAAAAAGGGCAGCTATGCCGGCAACCTAGCATTTCTATACATAAAAAATGCATCCAAAAACTAAAAAGAAAAACAAGATAATGAACAGTTTTGGATAGGTCTGATCACTCTGATTGATGCTCTGATTGTCAAGATGAAAAGTTTCTATACTTAGATGTTACAGTCTGTTCTTAATTATATTTTGTATGATGCGACCTTTATATATTATTTTCAATAAGTACAGCTTGGATTTAAGAGAACAAGAGCTGTGAACTGTGAAAATTGACATTTTGGAATATCAAGATAAGACTTCATTTTACCATGACATTAAATAATGTCAGGGTTTTGGATGAAGATTTTCTGCTTCCAAAATTTTGCTTGGAGACTTTATTGCTCCACATACTGTATGTAACAATGAAAACTGACTGGGAGAGGATCGAAGAAGAAAATGACATGTGCCTATAGAAGTAGAACAATGCATACTAAATCTGAGTACAGCAAATTACATTAAAGTGTATTAAAGTGTATTAACATTGAAATTACTTATCAAATATTTTCAGTGATGATTTAACATTGGCCCGTTATACAATAATCATCCTTTATGCATAAATTAAGAATATTTTTCTTGGATCGCTGCAGTGGTGGCATAGGGAAAGTCTTCAATCCCTCAATACACCTAATTATTTTAAATATTGAGGGAAATGTGTGTTAACCACTTGCCCTCTGGAAAGTTTACCCCCTTTCATGACCAGGCCATTTTTTGCAATACGGCACTGCATTACTTTAACTCGTCAGTTAAAGTAACGCAGTGCCGTATTGCAAAAAATGTCCTTTGTTCTTGTTTCCCACAAATATAGCTTTCTTTTGGTGGTATTTGATCACCTCTGCAGTTTAAATTTTTTGTGCTATAAACAAAAAAAGACCGACAATTAAAAAAAAAATAATAATAATTTTTTACTTTCTGCTATAAAATATATCCAATAAAAATGTTTTTGGTAAAAATAAAAAATACCAATCGGCGCATATAGATTGGATTGCGCAAACTTTATAGCATCTACAAACTATAGGATAGATTTATGGAATTTATTTTTCTAATTTATAAGTAATGGCAGCGATTACTGATTTATAGCGGGACTGCAACATTGCGGCGCACAAATCAGACACGAAGTGACACTTTTTGGGAACAGTGACAATAATACAGTAATCAGTGCTAAAAATATGCACTGTCACTGTGCTAACACTGGCAGGGAAGGGGTTAACATCAGGGAGGTGCGATCAAATGGTTAAATGTGTTCCTAGGGAGTGCTTGCTAACTGTGTGGGGATGCTTGTACTGTGGGAAGGCAGAGATCTGTGTTCCTGCTTAGCAGAAACACCGGATTTCTACCTCCCCTTCTCACAGAACGGTAATCTGCCTTGTTTACATAGGCAGATCGCTGTTCTATCTCTCTCGCAAACAATCAGTGGGTCCCAGCGGATGGTTTAGGGAACAAAACAACGAGTTTGAGGTGTTAACTTGGCTTCAAATTCTCTAGATTTCAATCATCAAGCATTTGTGGAATGTGCTGAAAAAACAAGTCCAATCCATGGAGGCCCCACCTCAGGAGTTAGAGAAATTAAAGGATCTACTACTGATGGCTTGGTGCCTCAGAGTACCTTCAGAGCAGTAGTGGTGTCCATGCATTGATCGGTCAGGGCTGTTTTGGCGGCAAAAGTAGGACATACTCTAAATTGGGTGGGTGGTCACAAAGCTATGGCTGATCAGTGTAAGTAAACTCAGGCACTAAAACCTCATAAAAGCTATACCTTGTCAAAGGTATTTTAAAAGTAAGTTTTAATATCTTTAAATCTGCGCTTTTAATCAAAATAATACCTAGTGATCCTGCAAACAAGGTCCTTGTTTAGACACTTTCTGTTATAGGGTGACAACCCTCTGTACTTGTCTCCAAAATGTGCTTCTGCATTTCTACCCTCGCATGGGACACAAATGGCTATGCAGCCATCGGTGGAGTGCTTGCAGAGAGAAAGGCGATACAAAGAAGCTGTAAGATATTAGCAGCACAGAGATGTAACAAAGGATTAAAAGGTTAAATTTGTATTTTAATTAAAAACAAACAAATGTGTATTTGATACACAGGGCTATACCAAGCTAAATGTAATTTAATAAGGGTTTATATCTCCTTTAAAACACTGACGTGTGATCATGTACCGGGGGAACAAACCGTTTTAGCCCAGGTTCATACTGGGCTGCGGGAGTGAAGCCGTGCAAGTTCAGCTGAACTCGCACGATTTCACTCTCGCTGGCAGTCCCGATTTCAGCCACGATTACAAAGACATCTGACACAGATGTCAATGTAAATCGCGGCCGAAATCGCAAAAAGTAGTACAGAAACTACTTTTTGAAATCGGTGCAGCGCCGCAGATGCGGCGTCGCACCGATTAGGACGGTGCCATTGCCCGCAATTTGCAACAAATATCGCCGATTTGACATGCGATTTGACATGTCAAATCGCACCAGTGTGAACCAGGGCTTAAGATGTATAATGGTATTAATAATATAATATAATAATGCATTCATTATATCATACGTGTACATCTAGATGATAATAATACCTGCAAGTAAAGATTTTTACTAAAATTTACATGTAGATGTTGAACCAACCTGTGCTATGTGCATAATACAGGTCATATACTTTGGCTACATTTTTAAGCTTTTATCTGCAGCTTTGCAATGCAGGAAAATGCCTCCCACCCCACTTTGTGCCTTAATGCACAACCATCATTATAAATTAGGAACTCAACAGCCACTTGTACATGGCTGATGAGTTCTTACCAGTCATTTGATTGCTGTCAGAATGATTACACAAAATGTAATCATTCTCTGGAGTTCATTCACACCTGAGTCTTCAGCAGCTCTAAAGCTGTGATCTGATGGGGGAGCATTTCAACTTTCATCTGCCTTCTGTAATGTTCTTACCTAAGTGATTGTGTCTTCACATGCATTGTAATGTCACTGGTAGATGATGGATATAAAAGGGATTGTACTTGGCAAACGTTTCTGCTCTCCCAAGAATTCTCCCCCATATTTTATACTTTTAATGCTCCTAAGATGAAAAGGTCATGAACAGCAAGCCATCTGTTCTAAAATGTTATGTGACATAATGAAAGGCGAGGTGGTTGAGGGACAGTATGTTTCACTTTGCATGCTTTCTTTTTTGGGAAACTAAGTGTCACGGTGTGGAGTCGGGCTCAGAGACCAGTAGCTATAGCAGTAGTGGGACTCCCACAGATCAGCACGATTAGTATACAAGCAAATAACACAGGCTCACTTAAGGTGCAGAGTCTACTGGTGTTCACCAGAGCTCCTGATGGGGGAAATGGGTTTAGCTGGGTGTTAGTACCAGGTCTAGGTCCTCAGGATCACCCCACCAGGAGGTGAGGAAGCCAGGGTCCAGTAGTGGATATATCAGCTAAAAATTAAACAAAAGCATAGTCAGTAAACAAGCCAAAGGTCAGTAACAAGTAGTTGCAGGCTGGGATCAAGCTGAAGCATAGTCGAGAAACAAGCCAAGGGTCAGTAACGAGTGGCAGTAAAGATATGGACGTCAGCAGGAAAGACAAAAGTGAGATACTGGCTGGAGAGAGCACCATAATCTGCCAAGCAGGAAGTGCAGAGACATGGTTAAATTGGGAAATTCATGGGAGGAGCAAAGAATTCAAGGTTCAAGACAAACAAGGTTAAAGGCAGGATCATTCAAGGAATTGTCCAGGGACCTGTCCAGCATATCAGGTAGCCCAGTGGGAAGAGTCATTGCCTGACACAGCAGAAGTCCCAGGCTCAAGTCCAGGCCCTGACACTGAGGTGGAATCTAGTCCAGTGTTTCTTGGTCACCTAGGCAGTGTAGGATTCGAACTGGGTTTCACATCCCACTTCACTTCTGACCAGCAGCAGGTAAAATAAATAGGGAAGGGCTGGAGTAAGAGGTTTCTCTGGCCTGAGACTCAGGAAGCTTCCTGAGAGAGCTACATGTGAAAATCGCTCTGTAAGAAAAAGGTTTGAAAAACACAGTTTTTTGTTGATGATTGGGAGAAGCCCTTGAGAGATGAATATGTACTGTTTAGTTAATGCCTGAATGGCAAGGGTTTATTTTCTGTTTTGTTTGTTTTCCATGCAGCCTTTTAAATAAAACTGACTACAAGTCCGAATTTTAGGAAAAGACCTGCCTGAGTTTTTCCCAGGGAAGGTGATGCCCACTTGAGCTAACTTCATAAGCTATTGGAAAGATGGAGGATGTGATACTGGCCTTGTTGCAACCCAGTAGGAAACCAACTGCCAGTTTACAGAGTTTCAGTAGCAGATGCAGTAGGAGATGCAGCAGAAGGCCACTGCAGTGCAGCAGGAGACCAATCGCCAGTTTGCGGTGGCCCAGCAAGCAGACCAAAAGCTCCTCAATGAGGTGGCCCAGTAGCTCATAGAGTTAAAGACGGGCTCTGCAGGTTTACTAATGGAGTAACAGAATTTGGTGTGTGCTTGCTATTACCTCCAAAAGTTAACACCTGCAGATTTGAAAGCCTATCTCACAACTTTTGAAGGTTTGCTGCTTGGGAAGGCTGGCAAAAAGAACAATGATCGGGATCGCTACCTTTTCTGATACGTGAACCCCAAACAGCCTATTATGACCTGGAACCAGATGCTGCCTGGTATTATGAGACACTGAAGGCTGAAATTCTTGCACGTTTTAAGTGAACTCATGTATGGCCAGCCCTGTAGATAGCTGTGAACTAATTGATCTACATGGAATCACAGCGATTATGCCCAGCTACATATTTAGCATGTCTACCCGCTAAACTTCACTACTTATTCTACCTCCTTTCCATCTGCTTATGCAAATTCTGTGCTTGGTTCTGTCCCTATGTGTCAGCTGCTACTATTACTGCTTCTCTGCCTAGCCTGCAGTGCCTATATGGGTATCTGTGAACTGTGAGTCCATGTGGGACATTAATCTCTGCAGTTTGCTACTGAATATGTGTATTCCTCCTAGTACAGCCATGGATGGACTTAGAATTGGTATTGCTACTGTCCCAATTATATGACCATTAAGGACTCATGTCTGGACATTTGGCACTTACTTTGACTAGCTGGTGATATATTTAAAAATTGGGCTTTATATTGGTACATCATCCAAAACAAACATCTAGAGGAAAAAGCAAAACTAACGGACTTTACTGGTACCAGAGAAGGACTTAACAACATAAATTTTGTTTAAAATGTATTTTATTACAAACAATTTAAAATATTGTAGCATATGCTCATAAAAAACATGAAATAATAGTAATATAAACCATACATATATACTCCAAATAGTGTTTCTTTGCTAAGGTGTTAAGAGGTCAACACGTTTCACAAACAGCTTCCTCAGGACCTCAATTCCTTGACCACAAAGAAAAACATCTATCTACAAAAAAAAAGGTTACAACAATTAATTGTAAACCATACAATGCAACATAGCATATAATAACCATGCTGTGTCTTCCCAAATGAGAAGGGTCACTTACATGTGAGAATTGGAGTAGACAAGAACCAACGATGTATCATGTATAATATAGTTGTGGTATGTCTCAAATAGTTAGTGGAACTGTATGTAGGGGTGCAATAGGATCATGTCTAGTTCAAAGGAGCATAATAGGTTAGAAGAGTTGTCTCGTTGAAGTAAAAAAAACATGTAGAAAATCAGATAGCCCTAAGTGTAATTACCGTATTTATCGGCGTATAACACGCACAGCCCCCTTATGCTCATATTGTGCTTTGCAATCTAATACACGACTGCGCCTTTAACCGCATGCCGAACCATACGGTGGCAGATCGTCTCGTTCCTGTGGACCGCCATAGCTGTACGTCAATCCCTTTAAGCAGGCGTGCGCGCAGGCCCGCTGCACAGTTGGGGTGCTGATGCTCGTGACCGGCGGCCCCGATGACCGATGGTTTAGACAATAATGGCTGTGTGTTGAGTTATTTTGAGGCGACAGCACATTTACACTGTTATACAAACTATACAATCACTACTTTACATTGTAGCAAAGTGACATTTCTTCAATGTTGTCACATGAAAAGATATAATAAAATACTTACAATTTACAATGTGAGAGGTGTACTCACTTTTGTGAGATACTGTATGTATTGTCTTTATTACTACTATTTCATGTTTTTATGAGCATATGCTAAAATATTTTAAAATTATTGTAATAAAATAAATTTTAAACCAAATCTCTGTGATTAAGTCCTTCTCTGGTACCAGTATAGTCTGTTAGTTTTGCTTTTTCTTCTATATGTTTTACTAGCTGGTATTTTTAGTTCCCTGGGTCAATGCTGTCTAGGTACTTCCTGCAGATTCCCGTGGTGATAATTCCTGTTTATAAGGCTAACCTGGAATCATTTATGTGACAGCTAGTGATGAGCCGAACACCCCCGGGTTCGGTTCACACCAGAACCCGCGAACGGACCGAAAGTTCGCACGAACATTAGAACCCTATTAAATACAATGGATGCGAACGTTCGGATTCTAAAGTGCTAATTATAACGACTATTATCCATGTTATTGTCCGAAACAGAGTTTGGGAACCCGGCTTCTGCACCAGGGGACATGTATCAATGCAAAAAGAAGTTTTAAAAACGGACGTTTTCCGGGAGCAGTCATTTTAATGATGCATAAAGTGAAAAAAAAAAAGGCAAATATTCCTTAAAATATTGTACCTGGGGGGTGTCTAAAGTATGCCTGTGAAGTGCCACGTGTTTCCCGTGTTTAGAACTGTCCCTGCACAAAATAACATTTCTAAAGGGAAAAAAGTCATTTAAAACTGCTTGCGGCTTTAATGCAATGTGTGGTCCCGGTAATATGGATGAAAATCTTTAGGAAAAATGGCATAGCTACCCCATCAACCCCCCCCCCCCCTACCCCAGCCCATTACCAGCCCCTTTGGGTCTTGTATGGATATTAAGGGGAACCCCGCATACAAAATAAAAAAGGACCTATATACTTTGAACAGCCGTATACAGGCGGTGCATACAAGACAGGGACTGTAGGTTTGTTCTTATGTAGAATCTGTTTATAATTTTGAACAGCTGCATTGTTTAAGTGGAGCTCCATGGCAAATTCCTTTTTTTTAGTTTTTTGTAAAATATAGGGAACGGTTATCACCCCTGTCACATTTTTTTTGCTGTCTGTGCCCCTGTTCAGAACATTTCACCTCACTTTGCGTCCCAATGACAACTGTTTTTGAAATGTGGTGTTTTTATTGAAACAAGGATTGGTGATAAAGCATCAGTAGAGAGGAGACACCTTTCTCCCATATTAATTCTTACAGGAGAGAATTTTCCTTCCAAGGGGTAGATTTCCTCTCACTTCCTGTTGTCTTCTTCCGTTTGCAAGTAGTAGTAGTTTGTAAGTTGGATGTTTGAAAGTAGGGACCTTCCGTATATACTCTGCAGAAATTGGCCCCTTAGGTGTTGGTGTTGGCACAACACTGAAAGCACTCACAGTTATTCTTGGTGGGTGCTGGAACGCCCTTCTGTCAAGTATAATATCAGGAATTGTAATAACATATAATTGTTGATCAGTGGTAGTAAAAATTGGGCCTTTGATGGTGGTGCTGGTGCCCCAACACTGTAAGGCCTGACAGTTACTCTTGGTGGGCGCAGCAATGGTCCCTGCTGTGAATTATTAGATCAATAATTATAATTGCATGCCCCTGTTGAACAGGGGCTGAAAAATTGGGCCTTTGGTGGTGGTGGTGGTGGTGATGGTGGTGCTGGTGCCACAACACTGTAAGGCCTGACAGTTACTCTTGGTGGGCGCAGCAATGCTCCCTGCTGTGAATTATTAGATCAATAATTATAATTGCATGCCCCTGTTGAACAGGGGCTGAAAAATTGGGCCTTTGGTGGTGGTGGTGGTGGTGATGGTGGTGCTGGTGCCACAACACTGTAAGGCCTGACAGTTACTCTTGGTGAGCGCAGCAATGGGCCCTGCTGTGAATTATTAGATCAATAATTATAATTGCATGCCCCTGTTGAACAGGGGCTTAAAAATTGGGCCTTTGGTGGTGGTGGTGGTGGTGATGGTGGTGCTGGTGCCACAACACTGTAAGGCATGACAGTTACTCTTGGTGGGCGCAGCAATGGGCCCTGCTGTGAATTATTAGATCAATAATTATAATTGCATGCCCCTGTTGAACAGGGGCTGAAAAATTGGGCCTTAGGCACTGGTGGCACAACACTGCAACCCCTCACAGATACTGTACTTGGAGCACAGCAATGAGGCCTGTTGCAAAGTATTGCATCAAAAATTTTAATTACACGCCCCTGTTAAACAGGGGCTGAAAAATTGGGCCTTAGCCACTGGTGGTGTCACCCATAAACCAAAATGATCTTCCAAGCTATCATCGTTAATCGTATCATTGAGGAGGAGGAGGAGGATAGCCAGTCAACATAACAGCACAGGCACTCAGCATCAGCATCAGTCTTGAAGGGATGTGACATTTTAAAATCAATTAGTCTGTTATATCAGCATCTGGTGTGTGGTAGCTGGTGGTGATCCAAGACTGGTTCATCTTGATGAAAGTCAGTCGATCAACCGAGTCGGTGGACAGGCGCACCCTGTGATCCGTGACAAATCCTCCAGCAGCACTGAATGTGCGTTCTGAAAGAACGCTGGATGCAGGACAGGCCAGTAGCTCAATTGCATACTGTGCAAGCTCTGGCCAGTGATCCATCCTCAAGACCCAGTAAGCCAGAGGATTTTCGGTGGGGAAGGTGTCCAAGTCTGACCTTGCCCCTAGGTATTCCTGCACCATGTATATCAGACGCTGGCGATGGTTGCTGGAACCGATCATACTTTGAGGCTGCGGACTAAAGAATTGTCTGAACGCATCGGTCAGACGGCCACCTTCCCCACCGCTCCTTCTTTGACTGCCCGAAGCCTCAGCAACTCGTTGTCCAGGACCAGGAGTTTGTAACCTCCCAGTCTCTGGGAACGCGTTGCACAGACCTTTCTGCAAGGCCTCCCGGAGTTGTCTCATCCTCTGCTCCCTCTGCGACAGTACGATAAGGTCCGCAACCTTACCCTTGTACCATGGATCAAGGAGAGTGGCCAGCCAGTAATGGTCCCTCTCCTTGATCCGAAGAATACGAGGATCCTTCCGCAGACTTTGCAGGATCAGGGAGGCCATGCAGCGTAGGTTAGCTGAGGCATTCAGTCCGGAGTCCTCTGAGTCACTAAGGACGACATGATCCGCAGCCACCTCCTCCCAGCCACGTACAAGTCCACTGGTTTCTTGGGACTGTAAATCATCCCTAAAAGACTGCTGCTGATGATGCTGAGTGCCAGCCTCCACCTCCATGCTGACACAATCCTCCTCCTCCTCCTCCTCTTCCTGTGCGATGGGTGGGACAGAAGGAACACTGTCTGGGTAAAGGGGGCCTTGAGAGGCAAGGAAGTCCTCCTCTTCCTGCCTCTGTTCTGCCTCAAGTGCCCTGTCCATTATTCCACGCAGTGTGTGCTCCAACAGGTGGACAAGAGGTACAGTGTCACTGATGCATGCACTGTCACTGCTCACCATCCTCGTGGCCTCCTCAAATGGTGCCAGGACAGTGCATGCATCCCTGATCATGCCCCACTGGCGTGGTGAAAAAAACCCGAGCTCCCCTGACCCTGTCCTGGTGCCGTAGTCACACAGGTACTCATTGATGGCCCTCTGCTGCGTGTGCAGCCGCTGCAGCATGGCCAACGTTGAGTTCCACCTGGTGGGCATGTCACATATAAGGCGGTTCTTGGGCAGGTTCAACTCCTTTTGAAGCTCAGCCAGGCGAGCACTGGCATTATAAGATCTGCGGAAATGCACACAGACTTTCCTGGCCTGCCTCAGGACATCCTGTAAGCCCGGGTACCTGCCCAAGAACCGCTGCACCACCAGGTTAAGGACGTGAGCCATACAGGGCACATGGGTCAGTTGTCCCTGTCGGAGGGCGGAGAGGAGGTTGGTGCCATTGTCGCAAACCACCATTCCTGGCTTAAGCTGGCGTGGCATCAACCACCTCTCGGCCTGCCCCTACAGAGCAGACAGGACCTCTGCCCCAGTGTGGCTCCTGTCCCCCAAACACACCAGCGCAAGCACGGCATGGCATCTTTTTGCCTGCGTACTTGCGTAGCCCCTTGAACGCCTACGGAGCACCGCTGGTTCCGAGGACAAACCACAGGAAGAGGCCATGGAGGAAGAAGAAGAGGAGGGGGTGGAGGAGAGAGGTGTGTCACAACCAGTAGTAGCATTTTGGAGGCGTGGCGGTGGAACAACCTCCAACACTACTGCACCTTGTCCTGCATCCTTCCCAGCTGCCAAAAGAGTGACCCAATGGGCCGTGAAAGAAAGGTAACGTCCCTGTCCATGCCTGCTGGACCATGAGTCAGCGGTAATATGCACCTTACCGCTGACCGCCCTGTCCAGCGAGGCCAAGACATTGCCTTCCACATGCCTGTAGAGAGCCGGAATAGCCTTCCGTGCGAAAAAGTGTCGTTTGGGAACCTGCCACTGAGGAACCGCACATTGCACAAACTCACGGAAGGGGGCCGAGTCTACCAACTGAAAAGGCAGCAGTTGAAGCGCTAGCAATTTAGCCAAGCTATCATTCAACCGCTGGGCATGTGGATGGCTGGGAGTGAACTTCTTTCGACGGTCCAGCAGCTGGGGCAGGGAAATTTGCCTGCTAGAATCGGACGTTGGTGTACTGCTAGCAGAGTGCCCGCAAGTACTTGCCTGTGACACACCTAATTCTACACCTTCATTCCTCTCAGAGCAGGTTTCAGAGAGGAGTGAAGGTATAGTGGGGTTGGAGATCCCAGCTGATGCGGTGCAAGAAGAGGTCAGCTTTGTTCTTTGGTGTGGGTCTTTAAGGTAGGCTTGCCAACGAGCTGCATGGCAGGTCAACATATGTCTGATCAAGCATGTGGTGCCCAAGCGGCTGATGTTTTGGCCACGCGATATACGCTTGAGACATATGTTGCAAACAGCAGCTGTGCGATCTGATGCACTCGCCTCAAAAAAGGCCCACACCAAAGAACTTTTTTGCATGACAGGCAGAGGCAGCGCCCTGCACAGGCGGAGCTCTGCGGTGTGATTCCATCGGTGTGCTGCCCATACGCTGGCCACTCAAGGGCATCCTGCCTCGTTGGAGATGTGCCTCCTCCTCATCCTCCTCCTCCTCTCTCCTATTAGGCACCCACGTGGAGTCAGTGACCTCATCATCCCCTCCCTCCTCAACACTGGAGCCAATCTGGCAATATGCTGCAGCTTGTAAGGGTATGTACTTACCAAGGCTGAGATGCCGAGAGTGGTTCACCTTTGCGACTTGACGCACTCCACCCCCTGGAGTTGAGACAGGGAGTGGATGGCGAGAAGCGGCACCGGCTACCGGCAGGTGGTGGGTACTTGTAGACGGTCTGGTAGTGCTGAGTAGACTGAAGAACAGGCTTCAAGCAGGAACTAGCCGGATTGGTAAAGTTCAAACAGCAGGAGATAATTGAAGCCGGTGCAGGTTGAGTCCGGGTTGCAATTGCAAGGTAACAGTCCCGGCTGGGGGTCTAGCACCGTAAAAGGTAACAAGTCCAGAGAATACCGGGAACCAGGCAGGAGTTCAAAGGAAACGCGGAAGTCCAAAAGGTACAAGCAGGAGGTCAAGGATTGTAGACAGGCAGCAGATCCGAGTCACAGACCGAGGGTCAAACACAGGAGAAGGCAGAAGTCCGTATAACAAGCCGAGGGTCAGGTCCAGGAGAGAGATCAGAGGAATCAAGCCAGTCCGGGTCACAAGGAGATTTTCAAGATAGTTTTCCAGAGTCTTGGGTATACAGGAAAGCTGACAAACCAGCAACTTGTCAGTGCAACTGGGTCTCTTTAAATAGGCCCGCCTGGATTCCTATTGGTGCGCCGCCGCGCATGCGTGCGCGCCGCTGCGTCGGCACGCGCACCCGAGAACGTAGAAGCGCCGTCCCGTGCACGCGCATGCGCCGAAGCATCATTCCGCCGCGCGTGCGCATTGGGCGCTGTTGGACGGATTTCCCTGACAGTGCCCCCCTCCTAGGGGCGGACTCTGGACGCCCAGACTAGACATCAACTCGGGATGTTCCTGGTGAAAGACTCTAATTAGGCGGGGAGCATGTAGGTTCCTAGATGGTTCCCAAGAGTTGTCCTCTGGGGGATACCCCTTCCATTGGATTAAATACTGTAATTGCCTGCCTCTTTTCCTGCAGCCCAAGATAGATTCCACCACGTACTCGTTTTCACCATCAACCTCCACAGGTGGAGGAGGTGGCTCATCCCTTCCCGGGAAGGAGCTGGAGACTACCGGTTTCAACAGAGACGTGTGGAAGACCGGGTGTATCCTGTAGGAGTCGGGCAGTGCCAATTCAAAGGCCACAGGGTTGATTACTCGCTTGATTTTAAAAGGGCCTATAAATCTTGGTCCCAATTTCCGTGAAGGGATCGGCAATTTGAGGTTGGTGGCGGAGAGCCATACTTCCTCCCCAACTTTGAAGACTGGATTTTCCTTCCTACCCTTGTCATAGTGTCTCTTGTAAGACTCCTGGGCGTTTTGCATAATTTCCTTGAGTCTCAGAAAATTAGATTGAACAAAGGCTATCCGATCTTGAACAGCAGGAACAGAGCTCTCCGGAATGTCATCAGGGAGGAAGGAAGGATGGAAGCCAAAGTTGGCCCAAAAAGGAGTTTGACTGGTGGCTGAATGCACCGAGTTGTTATATGCAAATTCAGCGTAGGATAATAGGGAGGACCAATCGTCTTGTGAGGCTGAGCAAAAACAACGGAGATATTGTTCTAGGGTTTGATTGGTTCTCTCTGTCTGTCCGTTGCTCTGGGGGTGATATGCCGATGATAGGCAAACCTTGACTTCTAAAGATTTGCAAAGTTCCTTCCAGAATTTCGACGTGAATTGAACGCCTCTGTCAGAGGTGATGCTCTTAGGCACCCCATGGAGCCTGATTATCTCCTGAAAGAAGGCTTTGGCTGTATCTGCAGCAGAGGGGGTACCGATCATGGGCACGAAGTGTGCCATTTTGGAGAGGCGGTCAATCACGACCAGAATCGTGGTAAAACCTCCAGAGGGCGGTAGATCTACAATGAAGTCCATGGACACATCTGCCCACGGACGTTCAGGGATAGGCAAAGGTTTGAGTAGTCCCCAACTCTTGGTTTTGGGTCCCTTATACCGTTGGCAACGGGTACAGGAGGCAACATAGGACTTGCAATCTTGTCTCCAACCAGGCCACCAGAAGGAGCGAGAGATTAGTTCCATGGTTTTTTTGGTTCCAAAGTGACCAGCTAGTTTGTGGTCGTGGAAAGTTTTCAGAATCAGTTGCCTTGTTTCCAGAGGGACGAAGACTTTACATTGGGACCAGAGCAAGTCATTACGCTTCTTTAGGGAAGAGGTTACTTGGTCAGGACAATGCTTAGAGGCAGCTTTTATGGAGGTTAGTAGATCAGCCTGTGGGATGAGCAGAAAGTTTTGTGCTGATAGGATGGTACTTGGTTCTTCTGCTTGAGGGGTCTCGGGAAACATCCTAGAGAGTGCATCCGCCTTCACGTTCTTGGAACCGGGCCTATAAGAGATATGAAAGTTAAACCTGGTGAAGAAGAGGGCCCATCGGGCTTGTCTGGGTCGAAGACGTTTTGCTGTTCTCAGATATTCTAGATTCTTATGATCCGTGAATATCATGACAGGGTGAGGGGCTCCCTCCAGAAGGTATCGCCATTCTTCCAGGGCGAATTTGATAGCTAATAGTTCCCGGTCTCCGACGTCATAATTATGTTCCGGAGAAGTTAGTTTACGAGAGGCAAAGGCTACTGGATGAAGAAGGGATTTGGGGCCCTGCCTTTGAGAGAGGATGGCCCCAGTGGCTGACTCTGAAGCATCTACTTCTAGAGTAAACGGCAGTAGCGGATCTGGATGCTTCAATACAGGTGCCGATGTGAATGCATTTTTTAGTTTATCGAAGGCATCCTGAGCTTCCGGTGACCAGTGAAAGCGGTAGCCCTGGCGTGTCAGTTGGGTTATAGGTGCCACAATAGAGGAGAACCCCACAATGAACCTCCTGTAGAAGTTGGCGAAACCTATAAACCGTTGTACCCCTTTCTTGTCTGTTAGGGCTGGCCATTCCTGGATAGCTTTGACTTTCTGCGGGTCCATTGCGACCACATTGGTAGAAATAATAAATCCCAAAAATTGCACAGTGGTTTTCTCAAAGTCACATTTCTCGGCCTTGAGGTAAAGTCTATGTTCTCGGAGAATAGTGAGGACCTTGATGACATGGATTCGGTGCAGTTCAAGGGAGGACAAAAAAATAAGAATATCGTCTAAGTAGACTACTAGGAAGTCGTCCAGGTGTTCACGGAAAATGTCATTGACCAGGTGCTGGAAAGTAGCTGGGGCGTTGCAAAGCCCGAATGGCATGACCAAGTATTCAAAATGACCGAACCTAGATCTAAAAGCCGTCTTCCATTCGTCTCCAGCCCTGATCCGGATGAGGTTGTAGGCCCCTCGAAGGTCCAGTTTAGAGAAGATCCGAGCTGATCGGAATCGTTGGAACAACTCCGGGATGAGAGGAAGCGGGTATCTATTTTTAATAGTAATTTTATTTAATTCCCTATAGTCGATGCAGGGCCTCAGAGTCCCGTCTTTCTTTTCAACGAAAAATATTCCGGCACCGGCTGGGGAAGAAGAGGGGCGAATGAATTTCTTTTCCAGATTTTCCTCAATGTAAGACTTGAGGGCCTTCAACTCAGATTCGGACAAGGGAAAGATGCGGCCGAATGGAATTTTGGAGCCAGGCAGAAGGTCAATGGGACAATCGTAGGGACGATGTGGAGGTAGGCGGTCGGCCTGCTGTTTGTCGAAGACGTCCTGGAATTCTAAGTATGCTGATGGAACATGTGGTAGGTTATCCGGTTGAGGGGTTAAAGTAGCACAGACAGTTGGAAGTGCGGAAATACAGTGTTGGGAACAATACGAAGAAGTGAAGTTAACTTCCCTTTTGGCCCAGTTTATATGAGGCTCATGTGCTTGCAACCAGGGGAGGCCCAGGATGATGGGAAACATGGGAGATGGGATGAGGTCAAATCGGAGGTATTCTTGGTGGCCTGAATCCGTGATAGCAAGGACGGGTTTTGTTTCTTGCGTAATTACCCCTGAACGAGGCAGGGATCCATCCGCCAGACGAACCTGAAGATAACGGTCCTTGGTTTGCAGAGGAAAGTGAAGTTGGGAAGCAAGTGAAGAGTCCAGAAAGCAGCTGCAGGCTCCTGAATCAATAATCGCCGGTAGGCGGGTTGCTCCTGTTGGTAGCTGTAGAGAAATAGAAAGAACAACATAAGTCTGTGGTAAGCCAGAAACTTGGTAGTTCAAAGTGTCTTTGAGGGTACACTTACTAGGTCTTACTGGGCAGCTCCGAAGGAAATGGCCAGTACCCCCGCAGTAAAGACACAGATTGGCCTGATGCCTGCGCTGCTTTTCCTCAGGAGAAAGGGGAGGACGAACCAGACCAAGCTGCATGGGTTCAGGCTCGGGAGGAGAAGATGCTGTAGGAACTTGGATGGGTGGATAGGCAGAAGCTGATCGGGGCAAAGTCCAGTTTGGACGGGTAGTCTGGAAGCGCTCAGAACGCCGCTCCCGCAGGCGTCTGTCAAGCTGAGTGACAGACTGGATCAAATCTTCCAGAGTAGTTGGAACACCAATCCTGGCCAGCTCGTCTTTAAGAGCCTCAGACAGTCCTTGGCGATATTGGTATTTAAGGGCCGTCTCATTCCAGCCAGTGTCAGCTGACCATTTCCGGAATTCTGCCGTGTAGTCCTCCACCGGCCTTCTCCCCTGGGTTAAACTGTGGAGAACAGACTCAGCTGTAGCTGATCGCTGAGGATCGTCATACAGCTGCGCCATACTCTCGAAGAAGGTGTCCACGGAATCTAGTATGGGGCTGCTTTGCTCCATCAGGCCATGGGCCCAGGCCTGAGGTTCATCGGTTAGAAGGGAGATGACGAACCCCACCTTTACCACTTCTGAAGAGAAAGTCCTGGGTTGAAGGGCGAGGTAAAGAGAACATGCATTTTTGAAAGCCCGATATTTCTTACGGACGCCAGAAAATCGCTCAGGCAGGGGGACCCTGGGTTCAGGGGTAGCCATTACTATGGTGGGATTTGCCTGATTTTGAGACGTGGAGGCAACATTGGCAACGGTAGCAGCTGGTGATGCTGGTCCTGTAGCTCCAGTAAGTAGCTGAAAGCGGCCATCCATTTGGACATAACCTTCTTGTAATTTCTGAACCGCATCGGTTAGTGCGGTGACTTGCTGACATAGGGTCTCGAACGGTGAACGCACCCTGTCGGCCTCAGACATCTGGCTGGTTTGTACTGTAAGGGTATGTACTTACCGAGGCCGAGATGCCGAGAGTGGTTCACCTTTGCGACTTGACGCACTCCACCCCCTGGAGTTGAGACAGGGAGTGGATGGCGAGAAGCGGCACCGGCTACCGGCAGGTGGTGGGTACTTGTAGACGGTCCGGTAGTGCTGAGTAGACTGAAGAACAGGCTTCAAGCAGGAACTAGCCGGATTGGTAAAGTTCAAACAGCAGGAGATAATTGAAGCCGGTGCAGGTTGAGTCCGGGTTGCAATTGCAAGGTAACAGTCCCGGCTGGGGGTCTAGCACCGTAAAAGGTAACAAGTCCAGAGAATACCGGGAACCAGGCAGGAGTTCAAAGGAAACGCGGAAGTCCAAAAGGTACAAGCAGGAGGTCAAGGATTGTAGACAGGCAGCAGATCCGAGTCACAGGCCGAGGGTCAAACACAGGAGAAGGCAGAAGTCCGTATAACAAGCCGAGGGTCAGGTCCAGGAGAGAGATCAGAGGAATCAAGCCAGTCCGGGTCACAAGGAGATTTTCAAGATAGTTTTCCAGAGTCTTGGGTATACAGGAAAGCTGACAAACCAGCAACTTGTCAGTGCAACTGGGTCTCTTTAAATAGGCCCGCCTGGATTCCTATTGGTGCGCCGCCGCGCATGCGTGCGCGCCGCTGCATCGGCGCGCGCACCCGAGAACGTAGAAGCGCCGTCCCGCGCACGCGCATGCGCCGAAGCATCATTCCGCCGTACGTGCGCATTGGGCGCTGATTGGCGCTGTTGGACGGATTTCCCTGACACAGCTGCTGGAGCATGACTGCCAGATTGGTGTCCTTCTTGAGCATCCCCTCTCTCTGCTCTCACGCTGCTGCCTTCCTCTAGCTGGGTATCATCATCAGATCCTTCCAAATGCTGGGCATCCTCCTGGAGCATGTACCCAACACTGTGCTCAAACAGTTCGGGGGACTGGTGGGTCTAGGGAAGGATTGACTAATGAAGATAATGATACCAGAGAAGAGGACGCTTTGGCAGCTGCTTTGCCAGTACCCTGAGCCTGGGTGAGAGAGGATGAGGAGGATGAGGTGGGCTTGGTCATCCACTCTACCAAGTCTTCGGCATGATGTGGCTCAACATGTCCAGCTGCCGAAAACAAGGACAAGCATGTCCCATGGCCATGTGCTGATGACAATGCACCGCGTACACGACCAGCACTGTTGCCCCCAGACACAGAGCCTGCTTGCCCTCTTTTTTTGCCTCCTGACTGTCTGCCTCTCCTTGGTTGCCTTCCAGACATTTTAATGGATGGCCTGCAGGGAGATGGGAAAAACAGCAATAAGGGCTACCTTCAGGTGTATACTGTGCAGGAGGCTTAGCAACAATGACACTGACACTGTCCCCTGCCTATCCTTCTCTGTCCCTAAACACAAGGATTGAAAATATGGTTCAGCAAAATAGTTTTAGAACAGAATAGCACACTGACACTTTCCCTCACTGTCCTACTCTGTCCCTCCCTAAAAACAAGATTTAGCACAGAATAGCACACTGATAATTTCTACGAGTGTCCTTCTCTGTCCCTCAACTCAAGGATTGAAAATATGGTTCAGCAAAATAGTTTTAGAACAGAATAGCACACTGACACTTTCCCTCACTGTACCTCTCTGTCCCTCAACTCAAGGATTGAAAATATGGAACAGCAAATTTGGTTTAGAACAGAATAGCACACTGTCAGTTTCACTCACTGTACCTCTCTGTCCCTCAACTCAAGGATTGAAAATATGGAACAGCAAAATTGGTTTAGAACAGAATAGCACACTGTCAGTTTCACTCACTGTACCTCTCTGTCCCTCAACTCAAGGATTGAAAATATGGAACAGCAAAATAGTTTTAGAACAGAATAGCACACTGACACTTTCCCTCACTGTACCTCTCTGTCCCTAAACTCAAGGATTGAAAATATGGTTCAGCAAAATAGTTTTAGAACAGAATAGCACACTGACACTTTCCCTCACTGTACCTCTCTGTCCCTACAAACAAGGATTAGCACAGAATAGCACACTGTCACTGACACTCTCCCTACCTATCCTTATTTGTCCCTAAACACAAGGAATCCAGGAATAGTAAAGGAAAAATAATGACACTGTCCCTGCCTATGCTTCTCTTTCCCTGCTCCGGAACACACTACACAAGGCCGCCGCGCTGGCGGCCTTTTATAGTGTGGGGCGTGTACTAAACCCCATCAGCAATAATTGGCCACAGGCATCCTGCCTGTGGCCAATCATTGCTCTCCTCGCTGCCGGCGCTGTGATTGGCCAAGCATGCGGGGTCACAGTGCATGCTTGGCCAATCACAGCGCCTGGATGACACTGCGATGGCGTAGTGCATTGTGGGCCGTTCGCGTCACTCGAATTTGGCGCGAACGGCCCAAATCGTTCGATCTTCGTCGAACGATCGAACAGCCGATGTTCGAGTCGAACGTATGTTCGACTCGAACACGAAGCTCATCCCTAGTGACAGCTGCCACTGAATAGGAATCTTTAGGAGATATTACCACAGTGGACTATGTTATGGAGAAAATGAATCAACTCGTTCCTGGGCTAGTTTCAGTTATAAAAAAAAAAAAAACAGCAAATGCTGGTGCTCAGGATGCCGGCATAATAAGTCACAGTGGATCAAAGAGGGAAAATATATATAAAAAATTGTATGTAAGATATATATAAAAAAGTCCACAAACGGAGGGATGTCCAATCAACTGTTAATAGTGGATCTTGAAGGCTGATGGTGATGGCAAAGGTCTTTTTAGTGATAACAAGCACAAAGGGCAGCTCTTCTCAAGAGTGAAGCCAGCTCAGGATATTGACAAAAAACAAATAGAAAAGCGCCTCTAAGTACAGTGTTTAATGTATAGTAAAATAAATGTATCCAACACTTATATATAAGTAAGTACAGATGTGCTCGTGTGAGGTCAATGTCGCATGGTGGTTGATCCAGGGTCCTTAGCGTGTGTCAGGAAGGGCACACCAGCAATGTAAATGGCAATATCGGCGCATCGGCGGTCGCTGGTGCGCATGCGCGGTTGCGACGTGCGTGTGCGTTTGGGCGCGCGTTGGAGCGAGCGGCGGCGGCTCTCGGCGCCAAATGGGGCTATTTAAAGGGGCTGATGGCTGGGCTCCGTGCTGTTCGGTCTACAGCGTTACCTGAGACCTCTGACCCTTGCTTACCCATATCCTGCTCCAGCTGATCCTTCCTGGCTTGTTTGACCCCTCCTGCTTATCTACCTGCACCTGACCCTCGGCCTGTGTTGACTACGCTCCTGCCTGCTCCCCTTGCTACCTTGTTGCCAGTCTGTTGCCGAACCTGCCTGTACCTGAGACCACGTTCCTGTCTACCCCATCTGCTACCTTGCCGCCAGCCCGTTGCCGAACCTGCCTGTACCTGAGAACTGTCATATCATCCTTGTGGACACCACGGATTAATCTTTCCTGTTCCTTATTGGACTTCCACCACACTGGAAACCTTCCATCATTTCCTGTTCCCCTGAGGTCCCGCTCCCTTTCCCCTTTTCCTTGGTTGTTTGTTTGTTTTCCTCCCCCCCCCCCTTTTCTCCCCCACCCTCTTTCCCTCCATTGCTCGGGCTATAGCCTTCCTGGGATCTATGTGGGATTTATCTGCTTAGTTCATACCATATTGGTTTTATATTTTTGCAACTATTTTTGCAGCAGATTGCCCGCACATAGACATCAGGCGTCCGGACGTTTTGTCACTGTTTTATGTATTGTGGCCACTGTCCTGTTTCATGTTCTTTATTGTTTTTGGTTAAACTTGGATAGCTAGTTGCTTTTCCATGCACTGTGTCTGTTTTTGCCATCACAGTTCTCCTCCAGAGGATTGTTTTTATGGAAATTATTTCCAATTATTCAATAAATTTCCTACTTTTGTACTTTCCTACTGACTTTGGAGTCTCTCATTTTGGTCCTCGGATCCCCCATTAATTTGGTCGGGACCCTTTCCTCCCCCCCTTTTTTTGTTTTCACTGTACCTGAGACCTGCCAGCTGCCTAAACCTGCTTATACCTGATCCTGCTCCAGTGTTTACCTGCTTTGGACTGGTGTACCCACTCTTCCAGCCCATCTGACCGCACCTGCCTGAGCTCCAGTTTTCAGTCTGTCAGCTGTTCCCTTATCCGTTCCAGTCCCTGCTTCAGCTCCGGTCCAGCTCGCCTACCAGCAACTCTGCCAGGCTCTCGTGCAACTCCGCACTCCTGCGCCTCCTGTCTTCACTACCAGGGGCCTCGAGTGAGAGGTGTAAGAGAGGCCTCCCCCTGCATAATCAGACTCTTCCACCAGGTACGTGACAGTACCGAACAGCCACGTCAGAGTCTTTGCAGGGAGCCTCTTCCATGGAGGGATTCCGCTTACACCTCGAAGACCTCACCCGGACTGTTGAAATCGCACAAAATGCATATACCCGACTGGAAGAACGCATCCAGGCTCTTTCCTCACCTATTATGGCCCCGCAAAGAGCTACTTCAGCAATGGTAATGTTACCTCCAGAACCCAGGGTTCCTGCACCTGAAAGATTCACCGGTGATCACCGACTACGAGAGCGGAAGTCAGAGAGACCTATCAGGTCGTCCTGTCCGGCCTGGAAATTAGCCCGAGCCTCTAACGTCAGCAGCCTGACAACTACCCCTGCTGCACCCACATCCGATGTCCCTGAACCCAAGCAGCTCGGCGTGCCCTGTCCCTCACTTTCCCCTGAGGAACGTCAACGCCGACAACACGAAAATCTCTGCCTGTATTGTGGGAAACCAGGACATTATGTGAGGTCATGTCCAGCCAAGATCCGCAAGGATCGAATTATCTTCTCTGTCAGCACGCCCATCCTGCCAACCCAGCTGGCTCTCCCCATTGTATTACAGCTTCCGGGAAGAAGTATTTCTGTCTTCGCTATAATAGACTCCGGTGCCTGTAGCTGCTTTATGGACTTGTCTTTCATCACTAAACATCAAATTCCTTTGCAACCTAGGGCCCAGGGACTTTCAGTACATCTGGCCGACGGGTCTGCCATCAAATCCGGATTAGTGACTCAGCAGACTATACCCTTGCCTGTTGTTATTGCCGATAGTCACAAGGAATTGTTATGCCTGGATGCCATCGCATCCCCTCTGTTCCCTGTAATCCTTGGCATGCCATGGCTCCAAGCACATAACCCTCTTATCAACTGGGTCGAAGGGGAAGTTAAGTTTCACTCTTCCTACTGCCTCCAACACTGCTTGCCAAAATTCTCTCCTGATCTGCCATCCTTGTTATGCTTGGACTCTGATGCTGAAACACGCTTATCTGTACCAGTTGCATACCATGACTTTTTAGATGTCTTTAGCAAAAAGGGAGCTGAAACTCTCCCTCCACATCGGCCATATGACTGCCCGATTGATCTCATCCTGGGCGTCGAGGCCCCTTTTGGAAGGATTTTCCCTCTGTCAGAATAGGAGCTTGTTGCCCTAAAAGACTATATAGACGATAATCTAAAGAAAGGCTTCATCCGCCCCTCCACTTCTCCAGCAGGAGCGGGTATCTTCTTTGTGGAGAAGAAGGATCATTCCCTTTGCCCATGTATAGATTATCGTGAACTCAATAAAGTTACGGTCAAGAACCGTTATCCCCTGCCCTTGGTACCCGAATTGTTCCAGAGGTTGGGAGCAGCAACCATATTACAAAACTGGTTCTCCGAGGGGCTTATAATCTGGTACGGATCCGGGAAGGAGACGAGTGGAAAACGGCTATTCGCTCCCGATTCGGACATTTTGAATATCTAGTGATGCCGTTCGGCCTATGCAATGCCCCTGCAACATTCAAGCACTTTATCAACGACATCTTCCGCGATTACCTAGACCTGTTCGTTGTAGTGTATCTGGACGACATCTTAATTTTCTCTGCTTCCCTTGATGACCACCGCAGGCATGTTAAGAATGTATTGAGCAGACTACGACAGCACGGGCTATACGCTAAGCCAGAGAAGTGTGAGTTCGAGCGAAAAAGCATTACATTTTTGGGACTAATCCTCTCCACCGAAGGTGTCAAGATGGACCCACAAAAGGTCACTGCCATCCTAGATTGGCCAGCCCCAGTGGACAAAAAGGGCATTCAACGCTTTGTCGCGTTCTCGAAATTTTACCGAAAATTCATCAGGGGATTTTCAGCCATCATATCACCGATCACACAACTGACCAAACAAGGCATCCGTTTTCAGTGGACTCCTGAAGCTCAAAATGCTTTTGAGTCTCTTAAGAAACTATTCACTTCCGCACCGGTCCTGAAGCACCCTGACCCAGCATTACCCTATGTATTGGAAGTAGACGCGTCAGAAACGGCAGTCGGAGCAGTACTATCCCAAAGGCGGGGACCCAAGGCTTTGTTACACCCAGTCGCCTTTTTCTCCCGCAAACTGTCAAACTCTGAAAGGAATTATGATGTCGGATATAGAGAACTTCTGCCCATTAAGAATGCATTGGAGGAGTGGAGGTACCTTTTAGAAGGAGCAGCGCACCCGATCCTAATCTATACGGATCATAAGAACCTGGAATATCTGAGGACTGCCAAGAGACTCAAACCACGCCAGGCTAGATGGGCACTCTTCTTTTCCAGGTTCTCTTTCCATCTCACGTACAGGCCAGGATCTAAAAACATCAAACCAGATGCACTCTCTCGGATGTTCTGTGATACCAGGGAATCCGCACCGCCCGACACTATCCTGTCCTCTGAGAACTTCCTGCTACTTCAGGGAGACCTGCTCTCTCAAATTAAACAGGCTTCTGTGAATGCCCCTTCATCTCTGGGAATAATGTTGCAGGCCAGAGATGATCTGCTTTGACACAAGGACAAAATATTCATACCAGAAAATCTACGTGTCTCTGTCTTGGGATTATGTCATGACCACAAATTAGCCGGACACTTCGGGATCCGTAAAACTGCTGAACTTGTGCAACGCACATTCTGGTGGCCACAAGTGGAAAAAGACTGCAAGGGCTATGTAGAGTCCTGTACCACTTGCACACGAAATAAGAACAGCAAAACCAAAGCATGGGGCTTGTTGAAGCCGTTATCAGTCCCGGAGAGACCCTGGAAGAATATCTTGATCGATTTTATCGTGGAACTTCCTCCATCAAACGGTTTTTCCACCATCTTTGTGGTGGTAGACCGATTATCCAAAATGGCCCACTTCCTACCCATGAAAGGCACACCATCGGCCTCAAAAACAGCCCAAATTTTTGTGAAAGAATTTGTTAGACTCCATGGAGTTCCAGCAAACATTGTGTCGGACCGGGGGGTACAATTCACCTCAAGGTTTTGGAGGTCTTTATGTGAAACCTTGGGGATCGAGTTATCATTTTCTTCCGCATACCACCCCCAAACGAATGGGCAAACAGAGAGAACCAATCAAACTCTGGAACAATATTTACGGTGCTTCTCCTCATACTCACAAGATGACTGGGCCGCATTACTTCCGTTAGCGGAATTCGCTTATAACAACTCCATCCACTCTGCCACAAAACAGTCTCCATTTTTTGCCAATTACGGATTTAATCCATCATTTCTGACCAGTACTTTTCCGGAAAGTTCAGTACCTGCTGTTCTTGAAACCATAAATTTCTTTGATACCAACAACAAACTACTACAGACAACTATGACTAAAGCTCAAGAATACAACAAACAGGTCTTTGATAAGAAGAGGCGGGGAGAGTTAATACTGGAACCTGGTGATCGGGTTTGGCTATCCACTACAAACCTAAAGCTAACGTGCCCCTCTAAGAAGTTGGGCCTATAAGAAGAAGGATCAACTACGTGGCCTACGAGCTAGAACTGTCAGATTCCTTCAAAATACATCCTGTATTTCACGTGGCTTTACTAAAACCTGTAACCCCTGATCCATTCCCTGACCGGGATACGGGCCCACCCGAACCAATATTAGTCAACGGGACAGAGGAATTCAAAATCGAGGCAATCCTGGACTGTAGGAAAAGGAGAAGTCAGATCCAGTATCTCGTCAAATAGAAAGGGTATGGCCCAGAGGAGAATTCATGGGAACCCGAGGATGATGTCCATGTTGAAAGACTTGTTCAGGCATTCAAGAGATCCCATCCTTTGAAGCTCACCCAATTGGGCATCCGGAGGCTGCCCATTGGGAGGGGGCAATGTCAGGAAGGGCACACCAGCAATGTAAATGGCGATATCGGCGCATCGGCACGCGCTGGTGCGATCCTGCACGGTTGCGGCGCGCGGGAGCACGCAGGAGCGTGCGGCGCCGGCTCTCGGCGCCAAATGGGGCTATTTAAAGGGGCTGATGGCTGGTCTCCGTGCTGTTCGGTCTACAGTGTTACCTGAGACCTCTGACCCTTGCTTACCCATATCCTGCTCCAGCTGATCCTTCCCGGCTTGTTTGACCCCTCCTGCTTATCTACCTGCACCTGACCCTCGGCCTGTGTTGACTATGCTCCTGCCTGCTCCCCTTGCTACCTTGTTGCCAGTCTGTTGCCGAACCTGCCTGTACCTGAGACCATGTTCCTGTCTACCTTGTCTGCTACCTTGCCGCCAGCCCGTTTCTGAACCTGCCTGTACCTGAGACCTGCCAGCTGCCTAAACCTGCTTATACCTGATCCTGCTCCAGTGTTTACCTGCTTTGGACTGGTGTACCCACTTTTCCAGCCCATCTGACCGCATCTGCCTGAGCTCCAGTTTTCAGTCTGTCAGCTGTTCCCGGATCCGTTCCAGTCCCTGCTTCAGCTCCAGTCCAGCTCGCCTACCAGCAACTCTGCCAGGCTCTCGTGCGACTCTGCACTCCTGCGCCTCCTGTCTTCACTACCAGGGGCCTCGAGTGAGATGTGTAAGAGAGGCCTCCCCCTGCAAAATCAGACTCTTCCACCAGGTACGTGACAGCGTGTCCAGAAACGTCCCATGTCCCGGCTATGAGAGCCGCAAGGAGCCAGAGTGGAAGCCGGCTGTATCCGTCAGAGGAGATGGTGACCGTCTGTTCGTGGAACAGCGTGTGACGTCAGCTGGATCAGGGGAACACGGGGAAACACAACGCGTTTCAGAGCATGCGCGAGTCTTGTATAGAGCATGAGCGCGCCTTTGTCAAGTGTCTCACTGTGACACTTGACAAAGGAGCACGCATGCTCTATACGAGACTCACGCATGCTCTGAAACGTGTTGTGTTTCCCGTGTTCCCCTGATCCAGCTGACGTCACACGCTGTTCCACGAACAGACGGTCACCATCTCCTCCGACGGATACAGCCGACTTCCACTCTGGTTTCTTGCGGCTCTCATACCCGGGACATGGGACGTTTCTGGACACACTAAGGACCCTGGATCAACCACCATGAGACATTGACCTCACACAAGCACATCTGTACTTACTTATATGTAAGTTTTGGATACATTTATTTTACTATACATTAAACACTGTACTTAGAGGTGCTTTTCTATTTGTTTTTTTCTAGTTTCAGTTATTACAATCCAGGCTAATGCCCATTTACATTTTCTACCACCAACTTTAAAATTCCAGATGCCTTTTTGAGAAATGCAAGATGTATCTGGCTGCTGTTTCTATAGGACAACCTTCTGTTTAGTGTTTTTGCCATTTGAATAATATCCTTTCAACTAATATAAATAATTAGAAACAGAAAATTGTGCCAGAACTGGCAGAGAAATTGCAATATCTAACATAAAAGAATTAAGAAATGCCTCTGTGCCAGAGTATACAATGTACATACTTGTATGATGTCCCCATTATTGCCTCTTCAAAACACAGACTGATGTAAATGAGGTAAAACTCTTGTTTGTGATGCCAGTGTTTTCTGCCTGCACCTGCTGTCTACAGTCTAATTATCCAGCGCTGATACTATTCTGCACATACTGTACATGAAGTGCATGGATACAGTGCAGAGGTTTGTAATCAATTTGCACTAATTATTCAACACACCTACTAACACACCTACTAACAAAGTAGTCAAGAGTAAAAATCTTACCAATACATAGCCTGATGGGCGGAATCAGCCTTGGCTTCTTTAAATGTTTGCAGCATGTATTGCACTTTTCTTAATAGAAATTCCAGAAAGAAAAACAAGATCCCTTTTCCCTAACAGGGAAGATGTAAAATAATATTCTTCCTTTATCAAAATAGCCAGCAGGAACAAGTTCTATTCTGGTATTTTTTGCACTAGGCACAATGCTTTTACAAAGAAGGTGTGCAGCAGGCACAGACTGGCCATAGGGCACACCGGCCATTTGCCCAGTGGGCCAGGGCCACATGTCCAAGGGCTGGGACAAGGGGTGAGCAGAGGGAGAGGCGACAGCTTCCAGCTGCTGCCCTGTTTCAATCATTAGAATCCTCATCATCCCTTACTGCCTGTCATGCTAGTCAAACAAAGCCAGGGAAGCTTCTTCTAGGCTCCTCCTTGACTCTGATGTGCCTTATGAGAGAGGATAAGCGGAGCCTGGAAGGACGAACATCTCCCGCCCCAGCATTGATACACAATCTGAGAGCTGTGTATGGAGGAAATAGCAGTGGACTTTTTTTTAACAAGAGAATGGCAGTGGACTTTGATGACAGAAGAGTAAAGGAGAGAAGGTATGGAGGGATGTGAAGGAGAACGATCATAGAAAGGTAGAGTAGGCATTGATAGAATAATAGTGACCAGAGAGGGAAATGGCAGTGGATAGATAGGAAGGAGATGGATTCAGAGAGGAGCGTGGCAAGAATGAAGGTTTGTTGTGGAGAGCATGCATTTATAAAACAGAAGGATCACAAAAGTAGAGAATAGTTACAGAGGGAATGAGAGTGAATCCATAAAAACACTCCAACACTTAATACAAGGTGCTCCCAAGGATGCTTAGGTGCGTAATGCTTCCTCAGGTGCAGCCCTCCGCAGATCTGGGAGTCTTCAGTCAACTGCAAAAAACACACACAAGAGGGCACTAGCTTCTTGAGCATTTCCTCTAAACAATTTATTAAATCCCCAAAGACAAATGGATTCTCACAAACGTATAAAAGCTGCAGGCATATAAACACGAATTGTTCAGCCATGGACAGTATGTCCCATCATTGGACCATCTGATTGGAAAGTCAATGTGTTTCGGGAGACTAGCTCCCTCCTTCAGAGCTGACACGTCAGCAGTTTTTATACGTTTGTGAGTATTCATTTGTCTTTGGGGATTTAATAAATTGGTTGGTGGGCTATGCAGGAGGAGCTTGCGCCCTCTTGTGTGTGTTTTTTTGCAGAGGGAATGAGAGTGCCTGTGAATGGAAGAGGGAGGGGATAAAAGGATTTATATTGGCCTTTGTACAGGGGGGATGGGTTTGGTTGAATAGAATCTTTACAAAAAAAAAAGGTCTGGAAATACCCAGGCCTATTTTTGTCCCAGTCGGGGCCTGGTGTGCAGACTCAGGAACCCAAGCACAGATATAACTCTAGTAAAATCCTCAAGAGATAAAAGAAACTATTAGCCAGTAAGGCAGATTATTGGAGTTATGGGAAATTCTCACTGTTTGCTTTTCCTATGTCGCCTGTTTCAGCCATCGTGTAACCCTTTAATGGCATGCAGATGCTTTCTCTCATCTTCTGCGGAGATACAGATTGCTCTTTTCCCCAGGAGGTGCAGTGAGTCAGAAGACTTTCCCATAGACAGAAATGCAAACATACATATTTTTTACCCTCCCTGCTTACCTTAATACTCACCTGTGACATATCATATACCAGGTTAGAGGCCACAATGACAAGAGAGCTTCTCTTAAATCTCTTAAACCTTTGGTCCAAACACCACTGAAATAGAGAACAGGGAATAAGAGGGAACAGAGTGGCATGGGAGCCAAAAGCCTAATCCACAGAAGCTCATTTCTGGCAGAAGGCTCAACTGTAAGGTGTACGTGCAGATTGATAGGAAAATCACGGAGGACCAAAGCTGCAGAAGTACTGTAGTCATCGTGGAGAAACAGACTGGTCATCAGCTGACAGGAACCTACTACAGGCTGGAAGCATGATCTGAGACTGGCAGTAGTCTGAAACTGAGATGGCAGGCAGCAGGCAAGGCAGAAGGCAGAGTCCTGGTCAGGAGACAGGCTGTGGTCACACCAGGAAGTCAGATAGTACTATATTCAAGATACAGGAAAGGTCACACCTACAGGTAGATGTCAGCAGAGACAAGTCATGGTTGGGAAATTGTAAGTAACAATCATGCAAGTGAGGACAGGGTCAGAAACAAGCTGGATAATAGGGATGAGCCGAACACCCCCCGTTCGTTTCGCACCAGAACCTTCGAACGGACCGAACGTTCGCGCAAACTTTAGAACCCTATTAAATACAATGGACGCGAACGTTTGAAATCTAAAGTGCTAATTATAACGCCTAATATGCATGTTATTGTCCTAAAAAGGGTTTGGGGTCCTGCCCAAGGGGACATGTATCAATGTAAAAATAATCTTTTAAAATGGTCGTTTTTTCGGGAGCAGTGATTTTAATGATGCATAAAGTGAAACAAAAAAAAGTGAAATATTCCTTTAACCACTTGACCACTGGGCACTTAAACCCCCTTCCTAACCAGACGAATTTTCAGATTTCGGTGCTCTTACATTTTGAATGACAATTACTCAGTCATGCAACACTGTACCCATATGAAATTTTCGTCCTTTTTTACACAAATAGAGCTTTCTTTTGGTGGTATTTAATCGCCTCTGGGTTTTTTATTTTTTGTGCTCTAAATTAAAAAAGACTGAAAATTTTGTAAAAAAATTAATTTTTCTTAATTTCTATTATAAAATTTTGCAAATAAGTAATTTTTCTTCATAAATTTGGGCAAAAATTTATACTGCTACATATCTTTGGTAAAAATAACCCAAATTAGTGGATATTATTTAGTCTGTGTGAAAGTTATAGGGTCTACAAGCTATGGTGCCAATCACTGAAAATGTATCAATTTGATTACACCTGATGTACTGACAGCCTATCTAATTTCTTGAGACCCTAACAAGCCAGTAAAGTACAAATACCCCCCAAATGACCCCTTTTTGGAAAGTAGACATTCCAAGGTAGGTAGTAAGAGGCATAGTTCATTTTTTGAGGTTGTACTTTTTTCTCACAATTCTTTGCAAAATGAAGATTTTTTATTTTTAGATTTTTTCACACCAAATTGTCATTATAACAGGTTATTTCTCTCACATGGCATGTACATTCCACAAATGACACCCAAAAATATATTCTGCTACTCCTCCTGAGTATTACGATACCACATTTTACACAGCCTGGCCACATACAGAGGCCCAACATTGAAGTAGCCCCTTCAGGCGTTCTAGGAGCATAAATTACACATCTAATCTCTCAAACACCTATTACATTTTTGAAGGCCCTGGAGCACCAGGACAATAGAAACGGCAACAAAGTGACCCCATTTTGGAAAGCAAACACCACAACGTAAAATCTATGAGGCATTATGAGTCTTTTGAACTGTTCATTTTTTTGAAGAAGTTTTTGGAAAATGTGGAAAAAAAATGAAAACGCATTTTTTTTACACAAAGTTGTCCATTTATAAGATATTTCCAACACATAGCATGTACATAGCAAAAATAACACCCCAAAATATATTCTCCTACTCCTCCTGAGTATGGCGAAACCACATATGTGAGACTTTTACACAGCCTGGCCATATACAGTGGCCCAACATTGAAGTAGCAACTTCAGGCGTTCTAGGAGCATAAATTACACATCTAATCTCTCAAACACCTATTACACTTTTGAAGGCCCTGGAGCACCAGGACAATGGAAACGCCAACAAAGTGACCCCATTTTGGAAAGCAAACACCCCAACGTATAACCTACGAGGCATTATGAGTCTTTTGAACTGTTCATTTTTTTCCAGAAGTTTTTGGAAAATGTGGAAAAAAAATGAAAACGCATTTTTTTTTACACAAAGTTGTCCATTTATAAGATATTTCCAACACATAGCATGTACATAGCAAAAATTACACCCCAAAATATATTCTCCTACTCCTCCTGAGTATGGCGATACCACATGTGTGAGACTTTTACAGAGCCTGGCCACATAGAGGCCCAATATCCAAGAAGCACCATCAGGTGTTCTAGGGACATAAATTACACATCTAATTTCCTTACAATCTATCACATTTTTGAAGGCCCTTTATATTTCTAGCATATAGCATGTACATACCAAGAATTACACCCTGAACTACATTCTGCTGAGTAAATGGTAAACAAAAGATTACCTGTGGTTTTAGTAGTGCAATTGTCCACAGAAGGAGAGCCCTGATCCAGGCAGCAGGCAGGGATGTGGTCAGCGTCAGTGAATGGAATTGTCCAGGCAGCAGGCAGGAATATTGTCCATAGTCAGTACAGGCAGAGATACTGTCCATATACAGTCCAAGGTCAGTGCAAGTAGAGACATTGCCAGCAGTGCCAAAATATTGGTCCTGGTAGTAAGCAGGAACATGGTCCAAGTAGCAGGCCAGGAAAGAATGGGGACAGGGGTAGAGGCTTCTCCCACCCAAATCTCTTTGAAGCCTCCGAGTCTCCAGACCCTAATCCGGGAATGAGAAAACTAAAAAATTAGTTTTCTTCATCCAGAAAAACAATTCTGGAGCCCCTCACATATGTGAGACCCCTGTGTTCCCATTAGTATAGCAGGGTAAAAGATCAATCCAAGAGGCAGGCAAAAAACGTGGTCAAACAGCCCAGGGTCAGTTCCAGAGCAGGCAGAGGTAGGTACAGTTTAGGGTTAGGCAGAAGCGTGGTCGTATAACAGGCCAGGGTCAGTTCCAGGGCAGGCAGAGGTAGGTACAGTTTAGCGTTAGGCAGAGGCGTGGTCATTTAGCAGGTCAGGGTCAATTCTGGAGAAGGCAGCGGTATGTACAGTGGCATAAGGGGTGTGGCGGTAAATGACAATTACGTCTACCATACTTTCCTAATAATGTAGAAAAGTATTGTAACGACGGAAACATCGACCAAAACAAAGGCCTGGTTGGGAAGGACAATCGGGAAAATAATACACAGTGTCTCTTCTAGTTCCTTCTTTCGAGCACACCCGGCATCTCTTCTGACGTTTTCGGCCTGTTTCATGGAGGGGGGGGGAGTTTCTCAGGAAAGTGGCGTTCATGGTGTCTGCTCACTGAATCCGAGCGCATGCTTTCTGGTGGGTCTTTAGGGTACAAAAGGGCGGAGACAATTTCTTCTTGGTACTGAAGATAAGATAAGGGGGTCCTTGTAGATTTACGGTAAATGACATAAGTATTGTAAAGGGCCATACTGAAAAGATATATGGAGACCTTTTTATACCAATAGCGGCTTTTTCTTGTGGGAAGATAGGGTTCAATCATTTGATCATTAAAATTGACTCCCCCCATGAACAAATTATAATCATGAACACATGCTGGTTTTTGGATAGGGCCGTTTCTTCTGGGGATTTCCACGTAGGTGTCGTTATGTATCGTTGAGAGCATGTGGACGTTTGTTCTGTCCCTCCACCTGATAGCCAATAGCTCTTCATTCCGCAAAGACGCCGTCTCCCCTTTTCGTAGTCTTTCAGTAACGAGCCTTTGTGGGAAACCCTTCCTGTTGGCTCGCACTGTACCACACGCTGGAGTGCCCTTTCCGGTGAAGGTTGCGGAAGAGGGGCAAGCTGGTATAGTAATTATCCACATAAAGGTGGTAACCCTTTTCAAGGAGTGGATATATAAGCTCCCAAACAACCTTTCCGCTGGCACCGATGTACTCTGGACATTCAGGGGGATGCAGTTGGGAGTCCTTCCCTTCATACACCAGGAAGGCGTAAATGTAGCCCGTGGCTCGGTCACATAGCTTGTAGATCTTAACCCCATATCGGGCCCTTTTGCTTGGAATAAACTGCTTGATGCCAAGCCTGCCTGTGAAGTGGACCAATGACTCATCCACGGATATATTTTGGTCGGGGATATATAACTGGGGGAATTTCTCAGAGAAAAAATTAAGAAGTGGCCGAATTTTAAATAATTTGTCATGTGATAGGTCATTTCGGGGAGGGCACTGGGTGTTGGCATTGTAATGGAGAAAGCGCATTATCATGAGGTATCTGGATCTTGACATAAGGGATGAAAAGACTGGCATGTGGTGGATGGGTTTGGTGGACCAATAGGAGTATACTTCATTTTTTTTGAGAGCCCCATGTTGAACGTTAGGCCTAAAAATAATTTAAATTCCTCCACTGTCAATGCTCTCCACTCATAGGGATGGGCATAACTTGAACCAGGGTTGTTTATTATGAATTGTTGTGCAAAGAGGTTGCACTGGGTCACGATGGAGGATAATAGGTCTTGGGTAAAAATGAAATTAAAAAAATCAATAGGGACAAAATTCTCTGTGTTCATCTGAACACCTGGCTGGGCGGTGAAAGGGGGGATGTTTGCTGCTCCTGAATTGGGGGGAAGCCACAGAGGGTTTTCAAGGGCATAGGGAAGGCTGGCATGGGTCCTAACCCTTTGGGGTTGAGATGACACCTAGCTAGTTCTTGGCCTTTGCTGTAGTGGTACTTCATTTCTTGTGGATGGCACTGTGCTACTGGTGGATGGCACTGAGCTGCTGGTTGATGCCACAGCGCTACTTGTGGTAGCCTGCTGCTCCATGTCAAAACGCCTTCGCTTCCTGGGCACACTTTCCACTTCCTCTGAATCTGTAGAAGACCCACTGCTTATAACAGGTTCATATTCTGAACCAGAATCAGACTCAGAGAGCTCCCCGCTGCTCTCGTCAGTCAAGCAAAGCTGTGGGTATGCCTCCTCAGCGGAATTTTTTTTTTTCGCTATACTGGTGACTGTGGGCTGTGGTGACAAACTGTGGTAGGAAAACTGGAACAGATATGGCTGCACTGATGGGTGCTGATGAGGCTGGTCTAATGAGGCTGCACTGCTGGGTTCTGATGAGGGTGCTGCTGGGTTCTGAGGAGGGTGCTGCTGGGTTCTGATGAGGGTGCTACTGGGTTCTGATGAGGGTGCACTTCTGGCAACTGATGAGGGTGAACTGCTGGTAAATGATGAGGGTGCACTGCTGGTAACTGATGAGGGTGCACTGCTGGTAACTGATGAGGGTGCACTGATGGGTACTGATGAGGGTGCACTGATGGGAACTGATGAGGGTGCACTGATGGGAACTGATGAGGGTGCACTGATGTACACTAATGCACCACACTGATATGCACTGATAAGGCGGCACTGATGAGCACTCACTTATGGGCACTACTGTGGCACTGATGAGCGCTGTAGTTGAGCGCTGTAGTGGTGCAGATGAGCACTATAGTGCCGCTGATGTGGTACTGATGGCACCGATGGGGCACTGTAGTGGCACTGGGCACTGTAGTGGCACTGGTGGAGCACTGGCAGCACCGATGGGCACTGAAGTGGCAGAGGTGGCACTGATGGGCACTGGTGGCACTGATGAGCCTTGTAGTGGCACTGAAGAGCTTTGTAGTGACACTGATCAGCCTTGTGGTGGCACTGATGGACACTAGTGGCACTGATGGGTACTCTGGTGGCACTGGTGGCTGTAGTTGAGCGCTGTAGTGGTGCAGATGAGCACTATAGTGGCACTGATGTGGTACTGATGGCACCGATGGGGCACTGTAGTGGCACTGGGCACTGGGCACTGTAGTGGCACTGGTGTGGCACTGGTGGAGCACTGGCGGCACCGATGGGCACTGAAGTGGCAGAGGTGGCACTGATGGGCACTGATGAGCCTTGTAGTGTCACTGATGAGCTTTGTAGTGACACTGATCAGCCTTGTAGTGACACTGATCAGCCTTGTGGTGGCACTGATGGACACTAGTGGCACTGATGGGTACTCTGGTGGCACTGATGGGCACTGTAGTGGCACTGATGAGTATTTTTGTGGCACTGGTGACACAGATGGGTACTGTAGGGGTGCTGATGGGTAGTGTAGTGGCACTGTAGGGCACAGATTGGCACTTGTGTGGCACTGTGTGGTACTGAAGGGCACTGCTGGGCACTGTAGTTCACTGCACAATATGAGATAAACACTCACTGTTAAATGATCTCTCTTCTCTCCTCACGTGCTGTATCGGTGTGAGGAGAGAAGAGAGCTGGACCTCTGTGTGACCCCAGTTTGTTTACATTCTGATCGCTCCCTCATTGGAGGGAGCGATCAGGTGGTAAAGAGACGTTATCATTGGCTCTTCACCACAATCCTTGTTGCGCTGGGTCCCGTGCACTCGGCGAGCACGGACACTTCTGCGAGCGCGCCCCAGGGGGCGCGCAGGAAGCGCGAGTGCACGAGGACGTCCCAGGGACATGAACCCAGGATAACTCGACAGCGCTGTAGCCGTCTTTCGGCTATGGCGCAGTCAGCAAGTGGTTAAATATCGTACCTGGGGGGTGTCTAAAGTATGCCTGTGAAGTGGCACATGTTTCCCGTGTTTAGAACTGTCCCTGCACATAATGAAATTTCTAAAGGAAAAAAAGCCATTTAAAACTGCTTGAGGCTTTAATGTAATGTCTGGTCCCGGCAATATGGATGAAAATCATTGAGAAAAATGGCATGGCTACCCCATCATCCCCCCCCCCCTACCCCAGCCCATTACCAGCCCCTTTGGGTCTTGAATGGATATTATGGGGTACCCCGCACCCAAAATAAAAAAAGGCCCTATATACTCTAAACAGCAGTATACAGGCGGTGCAAAAAAGACACGGACTGTAGGTTTGTTCTTAAGTACAATCTGTTTGTAATTTGGAACAGGTACATTTTTTAAGTGTAGCTCTAGCCAAAAAATCTATTTTTAAGCTTTTTGGAGAACATAGGGAAGGATTATCACCCCTGTAACATTTGTTTTGCTGTCTGTGCACCTGTTCAGAACTTTTCACCTCACTTTCCATCCCAATGACAAATGCTTTTTTGAAAATTTGGGTTTTTTATTGAAACAAGGATTGGTGATAAAGCATCAGTGGAGAGGAGACCCCTTTTTCACATATTAACTCTTAGGCTGCGTACACGACCGGTTTTCTCGGCAAAAAACGACAAGAAATCTGCCGGGAGAGCTTTCTTGCTGAGAAAACCAGCTGTGTGTACGCGGGTTTTAGTTTTCTCGTCAAGAAAACTGGCCAGATTCCCCGACGAGAAAAAAGACGACCTGCGGTCTTTTTTCTTGTCGAGAATCTCGTCGGCCTGTTTTTTGACGAGAAACCCCAGCGTGTGTACACTTACCTGTCGCCGTGGAAACCCGCGCATGCTCGAAATGACTTTGACGCATGCGCGGTAGCTTCCTAGGCATAGGCATAGGGTGTAGCAAGATGGCGGCGACGGCATCGAATGTGACGAGCACACGCTCGTCGTAGTCGATGACGTCACCGCGTTCGTGCCATTCAAAAGAATGGCGGTTCTTTTGAATCGTACGTGTGTACACTCGGCTGGGACAAGTTTCTTGTCAAGATTCTCGTCAGGAAAAACAACGTTTTTTTCCTGATGAGAATCTCGGCCGTGTGTACGAGGCTTCACAGGAGAGAATTTGCCTTCCTAGGGGTAGATTTCCTCTCACTTCCTGTTGTCTCCTTCCGTTTGCAAGTAGGAGTTGTTTGTAAGTTGGATGTTTGAAAGTAGGGGCCTGCCATATATAATCTGCAGAAATTTTCCCCTTAGGTGTTGGTGTTGCCACAACACTGTAAGTCCTCACAGTTACTCTTGGTGGGCGCTGGAACGCCCTGCTGTCAACTATTATATCAGGAATTGTATTTACATGCCACTGTTGAACAGTGGTAGGAAAAAATAGGCCTTTGGTGGTGGTGCTGGTGCCACAACACTGTAAGCCCTCACAGTTACTCTTGGTGGGTGCAGGAATGGGCCCTGCTGTGAATTATTAGAGCAAGAATTGTAATTGCATGCCCCTGTTGAACAGGGGCTGAAAATTGGGCCTTAAGCACTGGTGCTGGTGCCACAACACTGCAACCCCTCACAGATACTGTACTTAGAGCGCAGCAATGAGCCCTGTTGCAAAGTATTGCATCAAAAATTTTGGCTTTAGGTGAATGCTATGCAAAGCACACAGTAAGTAGTACACTAAGTGAAACACTGACTGTCTGCAGCTAGTACAATCACCGGTCTGCCTGTCACAGTATAGAGAATAACTGTATCCAGGTGAGCTTTAGGTTAATGCTATGCAAAGCACACAGTAGTACACTAAGTGAAACACTGACTGTCTGCAGCTAGCACAATCACCTGCCTGCCTGTCACAGTATAGAGACTAACAGGAACGGATCTAGCTAAACTCAATACAGTGTATAAATATATATACAACACCTAGGATGCATATATATCCTCTACACACCGTAACAGCAGCTAACTGACTCGCCTGCCTGCTCTATCTAACTCAATATAAATGACACTGTCTATCTCTCTGAAACTGCCTCTTTCACAAACGCCAACACACTACACAAGGCCGACTTCCAGGCGGCCTTATATAGTGTGGGGTGTGTACTAAACCCCCTGAGCCATAATTGGCCAAAGCCACCCTGGCTTTGGCCAATTACGGCTCTCCGTTTTTTCTGCGCTGTGATTGGCCAAAGCATGCGGGTCATAGTGCATGCTTGGCCAATCATCAGCCAGCAATGCACTGCGATGCCGCAGTGAATTATGGGCCGTGTCGCGCAACACGAATTTGGCGCGAACGGACCATAACGTTCGTTCTTCATTGAACGATCGAACAGCCGATGTTCGAGTCGAACGTGTGTTCGACGCGAACACGAAGCTCATCCCTACTGGATAACAACAGGAAGTCAGAGCAGAGATGAATCCAGGGGCAAACCGAGTAAGAAACAGATGAGCAGATCCCAGAAACAAATGCAAGTTTAGATCACAGGCTTAGCTTTGATCCCTACAGTAGGTGCCGCCGACATTGTATATTCATTGCGATCCTATCGCGGAGATTCTCGGCGACAGGGGTGCCGACATCTCGGCGACAGGATGGCGACACATGTCGCGCTCGCTGCAATAGCGAGGAGACGCGGCACTGTATTGAGCGGGGATCCGACGTGGATTCCAGATCCCGGCCCCCCCACCCTATGTGAATGAGTATGGGGTACATCGTACCCCTACTGTCAGGTCACCTGTGGCCAGGTGACAGATGCACACCGTAGGGGGACAGGAGTGCACCGCAAGGTAGTGAACCCTATGGCTGACTGTTGCGGATAGGAAACTGGGTGGTTGTGGAAAGCGGGACCAGAGGAGCACAACCGGATCCTATGGGAAGCTAGAGCCAAGATTCCCCAGGGCGCGGAGTCTAAGACCCAGCAGGTCTTCTCCAGAGCCTCTAGTGGTGAGGATGTTATGCTGCAGGCTGGGTCCAGGTCGCGGCCCCTAGAGTCTCCTAGCTCACGCCCCGTAGGGTAAGGGGACAAGAGGGGAAGCAGCAGCATGAGATATAAGAGTAACGAATAACAAGCTGAAAGTCAAGGGCCACAAGCAGACAAGGATAACGAAAGACAAGCCGAAGGTCAAGGGTCACGAGCAGACAGGGATAGTCGGGGACAAGCCAATAACGTAACAGAGAGACAGACGTAGCACACGGCAGGCAGGAACCCAAACACACAATGCCTAACAAACACGTTGATCAGCAAAGCAGGCTTGCAGTGCACAGGTTAATAGAGTGTTCTGTGATAGGGCCTGGGGTGGAGTCAGGCTGGGAGGAGATTATAAAGGAAGCCAGGTGAAAGGGTTCAGGCCTCTAAGATGAACACATGGGAAGGAAGGTAAGCTGACAGACAAACACTACTGCATATCCATGACAGTACCCTCCCTCTTATGGGCCCTCCCCCGCCTGGCCCCAGGCTTAAAGGGAAATCTGTGATGAAACCTCCTCAACAGATGAGGTGCAGCGACATCAGATGCAGCGATCCAAGACGCCTCCTCAGGACCAAAACCTCTCCAATGCACAAGGTACTGAAGAATGCCTCTGCAGAGCCGAGAATCCAGAACTTGACTATGTCTAACCTCGTACTTAAGATTATCCTCAGAGACCGAAAACGAGGTAGGGAGATGACAAGAAGATCTATTGAGGACCAAAGGCTCTCTAGGAATAAGCAAGGGCATGAGAGGATCAACAGGAATCTGAGGAGGGTCCCCTAGACCCTTAAAGGGGAACTGGTCATCTTGCACAGGACCATCAGACTGGGCAGATGTCAGTAGAACCCTGAAGTCAGGTTGGTTAGAAGGTGACATGTCGCCGGAGTCAAGCTGAATAGCTGAAGGACAAGCAGAATGTCCTGAACAAGAAAAAGTAGGAGGCTCACTGGGCATGGGCTGGACTGGCATAACTAGTACAGAGGCAGAGTGAATAGCTGAGTCAGGTGTAGCGACTACCTGAATCGCATCGCAAGACGTAGCGACTGCAGGACTTGTAGACAAGCTAGCCTGGCTGTGCGTCCAAGGGTGGTTAGGGACAGAGAAATGTAAATGGTTATGCAACCTGGAATGAATGACCGGCTCAGGTTCACAGGGGGCAACCTTGGGTAGGCAGGACGAGGAACAGGAGGGACCCCAAGCCAGGATCTGTCCAGTAGTCCAGTCCACATGAGGAGAATGGAGCTGTAACCATGAGGGGCAAAAGAGTAAGTCTCATGGACGATGCGATTTCCCAGTCCATGAAATTACCAGCGGCTCCGGAATCCAGATATGCTGAGACCGAATGAGAAGAAGCACCAACATGAAGGAACACAGAAAGCAGAAGACGAGAAGGGGAAGGTGATATTTCTGGGTCCAATACTCCACTTTCCAGATGAAGTGGACCCAAACGTTTTTCTGGACAAAGAGAGCAAGTGTCACGAAAATGACCTTTGCCCCCACAGTAAAGACACAGACCAAGAGTTCTGCGCCTAGCACATTCCTCGGGGGATAGCCTGGTCCGACCCAGCTGCATGGGTTCCTCAGCTGGTAGGAGATGCTCTACGGGTCGAAGAGAGGGGAGCTCAGGCTGACTAAGAACCAAGGAGTGCTGGCGTTGCTTTTCTAAGGTCCTTTCCTCAAAGCGAATATCGATCTGGTTACACAAGGAGATAACGCCGGCCAGATCAGTGGGGATGGTTCTTCCTGCTAATTCATCCTTCACTCTATCAGACAGGCCATGCAAAAAGGTTGCGACTAAGGCCTCATTGTTCCAGCTCAACTCAGCCGACAGTATGCGGAAATGAAGGGCATACTGTCCCACAGAAGCAGACTCTTGGCGGAGACGTAAAAGGGCGCTGGCCGCTGAAGAGACACGAGCCGGTTCTTCGAAGATATTCCAAAAAAGTTTCAAGAAGCCAGACAGGCTAGAAACCACTGGATCATTCAGTTCCCACAGAGGGGCTGCCCAGGCTAGAGCTTCACCAGAGAGGAGGGAAATGATATAAGCTACCTTAGCCCGATCAGACAGGAAGTTTTGGGGCTGGAGCTCAAAATGAATCGTGCATTGGCTAAGGAACTGTCATGGATATGCATTAATGTCTGTCTGCCATCTTACCTTCCTCCTCATGTGTTCATCTAGAGACCAGACCTCCTTCACCTGGCTTCCTTTATAATCTCCTCCCAGCCTGACTCCACCCCAGGCCCTATCACTGAACACTATATTAACCTGTGCACTGCAAGCCTGCTTTGCTGATCAACGTGTTTGTTAGGCATTGTGTGTTTGGGTTCCTGCCTGCCGTGTGCTACGTCTGTCTCTCTGTTACGTTATTGGCTTGTCCCCGACCATCCCTGTCTGCTCGTGACCCTTGACCTTCGGCTCGTTCTTCGTTATCCTTGTCTGCTTGTGGCCCCTGACCTTCGGCTTGTTATTCGGTTCTCTCTATCGTGTGCCGCTGCTTCCCCTTATCCTACGGGGCGTGAGCTAGGAAACTCCAGGGGCCGCGACCTGGTCCCAGCCTGCAGCGTAACATCCTCACCACTAGAGGCCCTGGAGAAGACCAGCTGGGTCTTAGACTCCGCGCCCTGGGGAATCTTGGCTCTCGCTTCCGTTGGGATCCCGGTTGTGCTCCTCTGGTCCCGCTTTCCACAACCACCCAGTTTCCTACCCACAGAAGCCAGCCATAGGGTTCACTACCTCGCGGTGCACTCCTGTCCCCCTACGGTGTGCATCTGTCACCTGGCCACAGGTGACCCTGACAGTTTGATCAGCCATGAACCCGGCTGACATCCCGCTTCCCGCGGATGATCCATTGCAGGGCATAGTTCGCAGACTTGAGACCCAGGAATCAAATCAGACCCAGGTGATGCGATTCCTCCAGGATCTGGCTTCTCGATTCGAGCAGCTTCAGGTCTCCTTGGGAACCCCGAATCCGCAACCCCAAGTACAACCAGCGGCTGTACCTATCGCACCAGTCGCAGCCTCACACTCACTAAGATTGCCAGCTCCGTTCCGTTTCTCTGGGGACTCCAAGGCCTGCAGGGGGTTTCTCAGCCAATGCACTATTCATTTTGAGCTTCAGCCTCAAAGCTTCCTATCTGACCGGGCTAAGGTAGCCTATATCATTTCCCTCCTCTCCGGTGAAGCTTTGGCCTGGGCTGCCCCCCTGTGGGAGAGGAACGATCCGGTGGTTTCCAGTCTGTCCGAATTCTTGAAGCTCTTTCGTAATATCTTCGAAGAGCCGGCTCGGGCTTCTTCAGCGGCTAGTGCTGTCTTACGTCTTCGCCAAGAATCTAGTTCAGTGGGGCAATATGCTCTTCAGTTCCGTATCCACACAGCTGAATTGAGCTGGAATAATGAGGCCCTGGTCGCTACCTTTTTACATGGCCTCTCTGACCGAGTGAAAGACGAATTAGCGGGAAGAGCCATTCCCGTCGGTCTGGACGATGTAATTTCATTATGCAACCAGATCGACATTCGTTTTCAAGAGAGGTCCTTAGAAAAAAGACGCCAGCACTCTCTGGGTCCTAGCCAGTCTGAGCTCCCCTCCCTTCATTCCGTGGAGCATCCTCTACCTGCTGAAGAACCTATGCAGCTGGGCCGGACCAGACTAACCCCCGAAGAACGTGCTAGGCGCAGAACTCTGGGCTTGTGCCTCTATTGTGGGGGCAAGGGTCATTTTCGTGACTCCTGCTCGCTTCGTCCGGGAAACGCTCGGGTCTAATACATTTGGAAGGTGGAGTATTGGACCCAGAAACATCACCTTCTCGCCTGCTCTTGCCGGTGTCCCTTCATGTAGGCACTTCTCCTCAGTCAACCCTTGCATACCTGGATTCCGGGGCTGCCGGCAATTTCATGGATTGGAGAACTGCTTCTTCTATGAAGCTTACCCTTTCACCTCTCACTACCCCATTGGTAGTCTCGGCAATTGATGGCACTGTTCTCCCAGGGGGCCCTATTCGCTTCCAGACGCTACCCATTAGGATGTCGGTAGGGATTCTCCACCAGGAGTGGATATCCTTTCTTATTCTACCCAAGGCCTCTACCCCAGTTGTATTGGGCCTCCCTTGGCTACAGCTCCACTCTCCACATGTGGACTGGGTCTCTGGGCAGATCCTGGCCTGGGGTTCCTCATGTTTCTCGTCGTGTCTTCTCAAGGTGACCCCCAAGGAGAGTCTTCCGGTTGCTGCCACTTCTGTTTCTTCTGATCTTCCCGCCGCATACAGCGATTACCGGGATGTGTTCTGTAAAAAATCAGCTGAGGTGCTTCCTCCCCACAGGTCTTTTGACTGTGCTATTGATCTTGTCCCCGGAGCAACTCTACCCAGGGGTCGTACCTACCCTCTGTCCATCCCAGAGACCCAGGCCATGTCGGAGTATGTAGCAGAGAATCTGGAGAGAGGGTTCATCCGGAAATCCTCATCGCCTGCAGGGGCAGGGTTCTTTTTTGTTGCCAAAAAGGATGGTACCTTAAGACCCTGCATCGATTATCGGGGTTTAAATGCGGTTACTATTAAAAATCGATACCCCTTACCCTTAATATCTGAGCTATTCGATAGGTTGAAGGGTGCCTCCATTTTCACCAAGTTGGATCTCAGAGGCGCGTACAATCTCATTCGAATACGGGAGGGTGACGAATGGAAGACTGCATTTAACACTAGAGACGGGCATTACGAATATCTGGTGATGCCTTTTGGTCTGTGTAATGCTCCAGCCGTGTTTCAAAACTTTGTCAATGAAATCTTCAGAGATCTGCTGTACCAGTTTGTTGTCATCTATCTGGATGACATTCTGATCTTTTCTGAAAATCTGCTCGTCCACAGAAACCATGTCCGCACTGTACTTCAACGTCTTAGAGAGAACAATCTCTATGCCAAGCTGGAGAAATGTTCCTTTGAATGTTCTGAGGTCCTGTTTTTGGGGTGCTTTGTCTCATGTTCGGGGCTTCGTATGGACCCTGGGAAGGTCTTGGCTATCACCAACTGGCCTCTTCCTGCTAGCCTCAAGGCCACACAGCGCTTTCTTGGCTTCACTAATTATTATAGGCAGTTCATAAGGAATTACTCTTCCATTGCCGCGCCTATTATCGCTTTGACCAAGAAGGGTGTGAATGCCAGAGACTGGCCTCCCGAAGCTGTCTCTGCATTTCACAACCTGAAACAGGCCTTTGTTTCTGGCCCCCTCTTGAGGAGACCAAATCCTGGGAATGCATTTTTTATTGAAGTGGACGCTTCCTCAATGGGGGTGGGAGCTGTGCTTCTTCAAATCTTTGAGAAGAGACGCCAACCATGTGCGTTCTTCTCCAAAAAAATTTCTCAGGCAGAGAGGAATTATGCCATCGGTGATCGGGAACTTCTCGCTATTAAATTGGCGTTAGAGGAGTGGCGTCATCTCTTGGAGGGTTCCCCTCACTCCATAACGATCTTTACCGATCACAAGAATTTACAGTATCTACAGAATGCTAAACGTCTGAATCCTAGACAGGCCAGGTGGAGTCTCTTCTTTGCCCGTTTTAATTTCACGATTACCTACAAACCTGGTTCCTGCAACGGTCGGGCTGATGCGCTCTCTAGGTCATTTGACACTTTGGACGAGGAGTCCGCCCCTGAACCTGAGCCGATCATTCCCACCTCATGCATTGTTGCCCACTCTACCACCCTGAAGTCTAAAATTCCGCCTGGTAAGACCTTTGTCCCCACTGAGCTAAGAGCTAAGATCCTTCGTTGGGGACATGATTCCAAGGTGGCAGGGCATTCTGGATTCCTCCGATCCTTCCTACTCATCAGTCGTCACTACTGGTGGCCTAATCTCCGCTCAGACGTCAAAGACTACGTTAAAGCTTGTCATGTCTGTGCTCAGTCCAAATCCTCCACACAAGCTCCTGCTGGTCTCCTCATGCCCTTGCCTATTCCTAAGGAACCCTGGGCCCATATTGCCATGGATTTTATCACCGATCTCCCACTGTCTGAGAATAATACAGTCATTTGGGTGGTAATCGATCGATTCTCCAAGATGGCTCATTTTGTTCCTCTTCCTGGTCTTCCTTCTGCCCCTGCCTTGGTTCCCATTTTCATTCGAGAAATTCTCCGCCTACATGGGGTCCCTTCTCATATTGTTTCCGACAGGGGAGTCCAATTCACGTCTCGTTTTTGGAGAGCCTTTTGCAAATCCCTCAATATTGTCTTGGATTTTTCTTCTTCTTACCATCCCCAATCCAATGGACAGACTGAGAGGGTTAATCAGGAGTTAGAGGTCTTTCTTCGCACCTTTGTGTCTTCTCACCATGACGATTGGTCCTCTCTACTCCCGTGGGCAGAATTCTCCCATAACAATCATGTGAATACCAGTTCGCAGAAGACACCCTTTTTCACAGTTTATGGAAAACACCCTCAACTTCCTCTTCCTATGATCTGTTCTCCAGATATTCCAGCTTTGGCTTCGGTTCAGGAGTCTCTCAATTCCGTTTGGGGTCACGTTCATGATTCCCTCCGGGCAGCTGCTGAAAAATTCAAAGGCTTTGCAGACCGCCGCAGGCGTAAACCGCCTTCTCTTCAGCCAGGGGACAAAGTCTGGCTCTCTACCAGGAACATCAAGCTCCGAGTTCCTTCTCTGAAGTTTGCTCCACGATTCATCGGTCCATACACGGTAACTGCTAAACTGAATCCGGTTTGTTTCAAACTCCAGATTCCTAAGAGCCTTAAAATCACTAACTCCTTTCATGTTGCTCTTCTAAAGCCTTTAGTCCTCAATAAATTCTCTCGTCCTCTTCCTACCGTGGCGCCTGTCTCGGAGGATAATCAGGAGTACGAGATCAGTCAAATTCTGGACTCCCGACTCTGTAAAGGCGTTCTTCAGTACCTCGTTCATTGGAAAGGGTTTGGTCCTGAGGAGAGGTCTTGGATCACTGCATCTGAGGTCTTTGCACCTCGTCTGTTAAAGGAGTTTCATCTGAAGTTTCCCTCTAAACCTGGGCCCAGGCGGGGAAGGGGGAGGCCTCGTAAGAGGGAGGGTACTGTCATGGATATGCATTAATGTCTGTCTGCCATCTTACCTTCCTCCTCATGTGTTCATCTAGAGACCAGACCTCCTTCACCTGGCTTCCTTTATAATCTCCTCCCAGCCTGACTCCACCCCAGGCCCTATCACTGAACACTATATTAACCTGTGCACTGCAAGCCTGCTTTGCTGATCAACGTGTTTGTTAGGCATTGTGTGTTTGGGTTCCTGCCTGCCGTGTGCTACGTCTGTCTCTCTGTTACGTTATTGGCTTGTCCCCGACCATCCCTGTCTGCTCGTGACCCTTGACCTTCGGCTCGTTCTTCGTTATCCTTGTCTGCTTGTGGCCCCTGACCTTCGGCTTGTTATTCGGTTCTCTCTATCGTGTGCCGCTGCTTCCCCTTATCCTACGGGGCGTGAGCTAGGAAACTCCAGGGGCCGCGACCTGGTCCCAGCCTGCAGCGTAACATCCTCACCACTAGAGGCCCTGGAGAAGACCAGCTGGGTCTTAGACTCCGCGCCCTGGGGAATCTTGGCTCTCGCTTCCGTTGGGATCCCGGTTGTGCTCCTCTGGTCCCGCTTTCCACAACCACCCAGTTTCCTACCCACAGAAGCCAGCCATAGGGTTCACTACCTCGCGGTGCACTCCTGTCCCCCTACGGTGTGCATCTGTCACCTGGCCACAGGTGACCCTGACAGGAACCCCCTGCAAGCCTTGGAGTCCCCAGAGAAACGGGACGGAGCTGGCAGTTGTAGTGAGTGTGTGGCTGCGACTGGTGCAATAGGTGCAGCCGCTGGTTGTATTTGAGGTTGCGGATTCAGGGTTCCCAGATCCTGGAGGAATCGCATCACCTGAGTCTGATTCGATTCCTGGGTTTCAAGTCTGCAAACTATGCCCTGCAATGGATCATCCGCGGGGAGCGGGATGTCAGCCGGGTTCATGGCTGATCAAACTGTCAGGTCACCTGTGGCCAGGTGACAGATGCACACCGTAGGGGGACAGGAGTGCACCGCAAGGTAGTGAACCCTATGGCTGACTGCTGCGGATAGGAAACTGGGTGGTTGTGGAAAGCGGGACCAGAGGAGCACAACCAGGATCCTATGGGAAGCTAGAGCCAAGATTTCCCAGGGCGCGGAGTCTAAGACCAAGCAGGTCTTCTCCAGAGCCTCTAGTGGTGAGGATGTTATGCTGCAGGCTGGGTCCAGGTCGCGGCCCCTAGAGTCTCCTAGCTCACGCCCCGTAGGGTAAGGGGACAAGAGGGGAAGCAGCAGCACGAGATATAAGAGTAACGAATAACAAGCTGAAAGTCAAGGGCCACAAGCAGACAAGGATAACGAAAGACAAGCCGAAGGTCAAGGGTCACGAGCAGACAGGGATAGTCGGGGACAAGCCAATAACGTAACAGAGAGACAGATGTAGCACACGGCAGGCAGGAACCCAAACACACAATGCCTAACAAACACGTTGATCAGCAAAGCAGGCTTGCAGTGCACAGGTTAATATAGTGTTCTGTGATAGGGCCTGGGGTGGAGTCAGGCTGGGAGGAGATTATAAAGGAAGCCAGGTGAAAGGGTTCTGGCCTCTAAGATGAACACATGGGAAGGAAGGTAAGCTGACAGACAAACACAACTGCATATCCATGACACCTACCCATTCACCTGGTGGAAAAAAAAGTCAATAAAAATATACAACACAGCTTTTTAAATTAATTTATTGCACAGCTCCGGGGGTCTCTTCCGTCTTCGGGGGTCTCCGGTCTCGTCGCTGCGCTCTCCGGTTCTTTCTTTCTTCTGCCGGGCCACCGCTATCTTCTTCCAGCTCTTTTGCTAGCGGGGCCCGGTCTTCTCCGTCGCCTTCTTCCCTCTTCTTCTCGCCGGTTCTTTCTTTCTTCTGCCGGGCCTCCACTATCTTCTTCCAGCTCTTTTGCTAGCGGAGGCCCGGTCTTCCCCGTCGTCTCGTCCGGCTCTCCGTTGTCCTTCTGCCGGCCCCTCCACTATCTTCTTGCAGCTCTTTTGCTAGTGGAGGGGCCGGTCTTCTGCTAATTTACACAGTGAAGGAAGTTCCCCATCAGGTCCGCTCAGGCCAATGACATAGGCGGCGTCTGACATACCGAGGGGGCGGACCTGATGGGGATTCTCCTTCACTGTGTAATTCATGAATAGACCCGCCCCTTCTCATGTTCCGCATCAGGTCCTCAGCCTTACACCTAGTCATTGGCTGAGCGGACCTGATGGGGAACTTTAGAAGGGGCGGGTCTATACATTTAATAGACTGCGGAGGAAGTTCCCCATCAGGTCCGCTCAGGCTCAGCAAATGACGGACAGCGCTGGACATCGGATCGCCGCGGGACACTGGATTTCATCGCTGAAATTTTTTTATTTTTTATTTATTTATTTATTTTTTAATAAAGGACTTTTCCAAGGTGTCGGTGTGTGTTTTTTAAAAATTTTTTACACTTTCTTCGTGAAATGGTAGGGGTACAATGTACCCCTTACCAATTCACATAGGGCGGCCGGGATCTGGGGGTCCCCTTTGTTAAAAGGGTCTTCCAGATTCCGATAAGCCCCCTGCTTGCAGACCCCCACAACCACCGGGCAAGGGTTGTGGGGATGAGGCCCTTGTCCCCATCAACATGGGGACATCCTCCCCATGTTGAGGGCATGTGGCCTGGTACGGTTCAGGAGGGGGGGGCGCTCTCTCGTCCCCCCTCTTTTCCTGCGGTCTGCCAGGTTGCGTGCTCGGATAAGGGTCTGGTATGGATTTTTGGGGGGACTCCACGCCATTTTTTTTTTAAATTTGTGGTGGAGTTCCCCTTAAAATCCATGCCAGATCTGAAGGGCCTGGTATGGATATTTGGGGGGAACCGCACGCATTTTTTTTTTAAATTTGCGGCGGAGTTCCCCTTAATATCTATACCAGACCTGAAGGTCCTGGTAATTGAATTTGGGGGGACCCCCACGCTTTTTTTTTTTATCAATGACTTTTCTATGTATTGCCGGGAGCCGACAATTCATTAATAGCCGCGAGTGTGTTTTAAATGACTTTTTTTCCTTCAAAAATGACATTTTGTGCAGGGACAGTTCTAAGCACGGGAAACATGCGCGACTTTACATGCATATTATACACACCCCCCAGGAACGAAATTTAAAGGAAAATTTCACTTTTATTTTTTCATTTTAAGCATTATTAAAATCACTGCTCCCGTAAAAACGTCATTTAAAAAAAAAAATTGCATTGTTACATGTCCCCTGGGGCAGGACCCGGGTCCGCAAACACTTTTTAGGACAATAACTTGCATATAAGCCTTTATAATTAGCACTTTAGATTTCGAACGTTCGAGTCCATTGTATTTAATAGGGTTCTAAAGTTCACGCGAACATTCTGTCTGTTCGCAGGTTCTGGTGCGAACCGAACAGGGGGGTGTTCGGCTCATCCCTGTTAGTAAGGTATAATAAGTAAATTAATTATTCCATCATTTATATAATGCACAATTAGTAGTGCATATTTGTGTACTGAATATCTATATATTATTTTTTGTGTTTAATATATACAGTATATTCAACAATTATAGCTATAGATATTTGTACCAGATGTTCTATATCCAGTCCCTTTATGTCTATGCATCTACAGTTAAAGGGGAGTTCCAGCCTTTTTTTATGTTTATTAAAAGTCAGCATCTACAAAAAGTGTAGCTGCTGGCTTTTAATAAACATACACTTACCTGTTCCACTGTCCAGCGACGCTACGCCCGGAGCTCCGCTCCTCTCCCCCCCTTCTCCGCCGGCGCCTCCATTCATAGTGTGGGCACCCGGCTGTGACAGCTTTCGGCTTCACGGCTGGGCAGTCACTGCGCATGCGCGAACGGCGCAGCGCTCTCTGAGTGGACAGGCAATCGCCTGGGACCTGTCACGTCCCAGGTGATCGCCTACAGGGAGTGGCCGCCAAAAGGCGATATGACGTGTCGCCTAGGCGGCCCCAGAGCGGAAGGAGGAAGTGGGACAGGAAGTCCCACTCCTACTGAAGCCCCCACTCCCCCCAAAAAAAAATTACATGCCAAATTTGGCATGTAAGGGGGCGAGGAGTGGATTATGACCTGTTTATTCTATTTGTTCCATGTTCCGTGTCATATTATGTTTTTTTCTTATATCTGAACCATACATTTTGTTTTGTATGCTTTATGAAAACTTAATAAATATACAATTCACAAAAAATTTAAAATAGCTATAGATATTATACAATATATCCTTATTATTCTTATTTATAGTAGAAACATCCATTAAGCATTGGGTCTCAATAGTGCTACCGCATTATGGTGCATTTTTCACTGCATTTTTGTAGTGCGAGTTTGAGGTACATTTTTCATGCTTAATGCGTAGTAGGAGACTGGATTTTATATACAAAACTCTAAAAAAATGCACTAGAAACGCAAGTACAGTATCTCACAAAAGTTAGTATACCCCTCACATTTTTGTAAATATTTGATTATATCTTTTTATGTGACAACACTGAAGAAATTACACTTTGCTATAATGTAAAGTAGTGAGTGTACAGCTTGTATAACAGTGTAAATTTGCTGTCCCCTCAAAATAACTCATCACACAGCCATTAATGTCTGAACCGCTAGCAACAAAAGTGAGTACACCCCTAAGTGAAAATGTCCAAATTGGACAGGTGTGAATGAGGAGCAGGTGTGTTATATTTGATGTTATTGCCTTCACTCTCTCATACTGGTCACTGGAAGTTCAACATGGCACCTCATGGCAAAGAACTCTGAGAATCTGAAAAAAAATATTGTTGCTCTACATAAAGATGGCCTAGGCTATGATAAGATTGCAGAGACCCTGACATGGAGCTGCAGCACGGTGGCCAAGACCATACAGCGGTTTAACAGGACAGGTTCCAATCAAAACAGGCCTCACCATGGTTGACCAAAGAAGTTGAGTGCACATGCTCAGCGTCATATCCAGAGGTTGTCTTTGGGAAAAAGAAGTGCCTTGACCTTTTCAAAAAATGTGCTGCAGCTGCACTGCATTCAAGTGAACAGGCACCATAGAGAAAGGATAATTTAATTTGTAATTGTCATGCAGTGCAGCATGACAGCAAACCCAGGGGAAATCGCACTAGCATAAATGGGGACTTAAGGTATTATATACACAGATAATAAATATGTAATGAGTTGTATGAATAAGTAGTGTGTAGGACATGTAGGTTTGTAGGTCAAGGTAACAACAGGTCAGTGACAGGAAGTCATAAACACATTTTCTGTCCTTGGAATAAGGAACAATTGGTTTAATGCCAAGAAAACTGTCTTCTAACCTTGATATGAGGGAATTTTATCAAGACAAGATCTATCTATTGTTCTTGGCAAAGTCTATTACCAGTACAGGATGACATTACAATCTGATTTTTGGAGATAATTCAAGGCAACACATATAGTTCCATTGTTCCAATTATTATTATTATTATTATTATTAAATATTATTCTAAAAATAACCTGCAAGCCCATATTGTTTGAACTTGTTTGAATTGCTTGTTCCCGGACAGTTGAATAAACCTACTTTCTCTTCTCGTCCATGGACGGACACAGCTCCTTCAAATTTTGACAGTTGGGTATGTTCCGTCTATTAGGAGAGGACTAGGCAGAACATGTTAGATATGCATACATGTTATTTAAACAGAGTTGATACAGACCCACCCAGTGGGCGGTCCCTCTGAACATAACCCTCCACCCTGCAGCCAGCAGCCTCAGTTTTTTTCTGCCTAGTAGAGGAGAAGGACCTGAGTCCTGCTGGCAGGATAATGACAGGCAGGATAATATAGATGCTTGTAGTCCCCAAAGTCCGGCCATCGAGCGTGAGCAGACCTAAGCTACGTGCGGGGTCTGCCACGACATACCCCATGGCTCCAGGGGTTACATAGTTACATAGTTAGTCAGATTGAAAAAAGACACAAGTCCATCCAGTTCAACCATAAAAAAATATATATATATAGTACAATCCCATATACCCAATTCTATACCCACAGTTGATCCAGAGGAAGGCAAAAAACCCCAGCAGAGCACGATCCAATTTGCTACAGCAGGGGAAAAAAATCCTTCCTGATCCCCCGAGAGGCAATCGGATATTCCCCAGATCAACTTTACCTATAAATGTCAGTACCCAGTTATATTATGTACATTTAAGAAAGAATCCAGGCCATTCTTAAAGCAATCTACTGAGCTGGCCAGAACCACCTCTGCAGGGAGTCTATTCCACATTTTCACAGCTCTTACTGTGAAGAAACCTTTCCGTATTTGGAGGTGAAATCTCTTTTCCTCTAGACGCAAAGAGTGCCCCCTTGTCCTTTGTGTTGACCGTAAAGTGAATAACTCAACACCAAGTTCACAATATGGACCCCTTATATATTTGTACATGTTGATCATATCCCCCCTTAATCTCCTCTTCTCAAGAGTGAAGAAATTCAGTTCCTCTAATCTTTCCTCATAGCTGAGCTCCTCCATGCCTCTTATCAGTTTGGTTGCCCTTCTCTGCACTTTCTTCAGTTCCCCAATATCCTTTTTGAGAACTGGGGCCAAAACTGAACTGCATATTCCAGATGAGGTCTTACTAATGATTTGTACAGGGGCAAAATGATATCTCTCTCTCTGGAGTCCATACCTCTCTTAATACAAGAAAGGACTTTGCTCGCTTTGGAAACCGCAGCTTGACATTGCATGCCATTATTGAGCTTATGATCTACCAAAACCCCCAGATCCTTCTCCACTAAGGATCCCCCCAGTTGTACTCCCCCTAGTATATATGATGCATTCATATTTTTAGCCCCCAAGTGCATAATTTTACATTTATCAACATTAAACCTCATCTGCCACATAGTCGCCCAATCAGACAGAGCATTGAGGTCGGCTTGTAAATTGGTGACATCCTGTAAGGACGTTATTCCACTGCATAGCTTAGTGTCATCTGCAAAGACAGAAATGTTACTTCTGATCTCAGACCCAATATCATTTACAAAGATTTTTAAAAAGTAAGGGTCCCAGCACTGAACCATGGGGTACACCACTGATAACCTTAGACCATTCAGAGTAAGAATCATTAACCACTACTCTCTGAATTCTGTCTTTTAGCCTGTTTTCTATCAATTTACAAACTGATATTTCCAATCCTGTAGACTTTACCTTGCACATGAGCCGTGTGTGGGGAACTGTATCGAACGCTTTTGCCTACAGGAAGTTCCAGGCCACACGTGCATCTGAGTGGATCATCTGTATGCTTTATCGACCCACCGCTGCTGGCGTGTGAGTCCACACGTAGGGGTAAGAGTATTTATTTCTCCCCCCCCTCCCCCGGTGTTGGAAGCCACATTCCTGGGTGATGCGCATCTTGACATATCCATCAGCAGCACAGTCATTCTATATGGGCTACCGTGGACATTGTTTTTGGATTTAGAGTCGCATTGACTCCAGCATATCCCATATGTGTTCCTCCTAGATGGACTTTATACACCCATCCACATGTTTTATTTATTTTTTGTTTCACTTTATCTCCATTATTGACTACATGCACACTGACCAATGTATGCACATTTAGGTTGTTTGTGTATGTCAGGTTGATTTATGGTGGTCACGGCCTACAGCCCACACATGAGTGTTATTGTCATCTGTTGCTAATTACCCACATAGCACACGCTAGGTACACCTATTTTATATTGGTTTACATATCATTTTTTGTTTACGGCGCTGCATTTATTTTTTTTCCTTATTTTGTAAAGGGCCTACATGCTCAGACTTGACCTTTTTACTATTAATATATTTGAAGAATTTTTGGAGGTTTGTCCTACTATCTTTTGCAATCTGTCGTTCATTTTGAATTTTTGTAGCCTTGATTTTCTTTTTACATATCCTGTTATATTCTTTGTAACATTTAAATGACACTAGTGTTCCCTTATTTTTATATTTTTTAAAAGCTCTTTTCTTATAGTTTATAGCTTTTTTTAACTTTGGCAGTGAGCCACATAGGTTTTATTTTTAGCCTTTTAAACTTATTGCCCATGGGAATATACTTTGCAGTGAGTTCACAAACAGTCTTTTTGAAGAATTCCCATTTCTGTTCTGTGCCCATTGATGCCAATATTCCCTCCCAGTCTAAGTCCTGGAGAGCAGCGCTCACCCTTGAAAAATTTGCTCTCTTGAAATTAAGTGTTTTTATCTTTCCCGTATGTGATTTTTGCTTACAACTAACATCAAATGAAATCATGTTATGGTCACTGCTACCCAGGTATTCCTTTATCTGAACATTAGTAATACGCTCTGCATGGTTTGAGATTACCAGGTCCAACAGAGCATCATTCCTAGTTGGGGCCTCAATAAACTGGACCATAAAATTGTCCTGCAATAGGTTTATAATTTTTTGCCCTTTAACTGTCCCAGCAGTTCCATTACTCCAGTCAATTTCTGGGTAGTTAAAATCCCCCATTATTATCACCATCCCAGCCCTTGCAGCCCTTTCCATCTGTGCAAGGAGCTGAGTCTCCACCTCCTCATTAACATTGGGTGGTCTATAACAAACTCCAATGATTAACTTTGAACTACGCACATCTGTATGCAATTCCACCCATAATGCTTCAGACTCATCCCACTCTCCATCCACCAGGTCCTCTTTCACACTCGCTTTGAGATCACTTCTCACAGAGACAGACCCCTCCACCTTTCCTTTTTACCCTGTCTTTCCGAAAGAGTGCATAGCCAGAAATATTAATAGCCCAGTCATGTGAGGAATGAAGCCAAGTTTCAGCAATACCGATTACATCATAGCACTCCTCATGTACCAGAGCTTCCAACTCACCTATTTTGCTTGGCAGACTTCTGGCATTGGTGAACAGACACTTTAATGCATTAATATATTTTGACCAGTCACATACTATCCTCTTGGGTGTTCCCAGATTGCAACTAGGACTTGCTACTATACTTACCTTGGGTTTATGTGCTTTGGTTACCCTACCATTAATGCCCCCAATACTACTCTCTGGAATATGTTCCACGCTGACTCTCACTATCTCTGAACCCTCCCCCCCGTCGCCTAGTTTAAAAACCCCTCTAACTTTTTGACCATCCTTATTCCCAGCTGATCTGCACCCTCCTCATTTAGGTGCAGTCCGTCCCTTCTATAGTACTGGTTATCGACTGAGAAGTCAGCCCAGTCCTCCAGGAACCCAAACCCCTCCTTACTACACCAGCTCTTCAGCCACTTGTTCACTTCCCTAATCTCCCTCTGCCTTTCTGGTGTGGCTCGATGTACCGGTAGTATTCCTGAGAATACTACCTTGGAGGTCCTTTTCCTCAATTTAGCTCCCAAGTCCCTAAAATCGTTCTTTAGGACACTCCATCTGCCTCTGACTTTGTCATTGGTGCCAACGTGCACCATGACAGCTGGGTCTTCCCCAGCCCCTCCCAGTAATCTGTCCACCAGGTCTGTGATGTGCCGAACCCGAGCGCCCGGTAGACAACATACAGTTCGGCGCTTCAGGTCTTTGTTACAGATTGCCCTCTCTGTCCTACTAAGAATTGAGTCCTCTACCACCAGAATCTGTCTTTACTTTCCCTTCGCTTCCCCCCCCCACTTTCACTGGAGGAGTTCTTCCCCCGGCAGCTAGGAGAGTCCCTCAGCTCCAGCAGTGCTGGTCCCTGACTGGTTTCACCAATGTCACTCAATGGAGCATACTTATTGGGATGCTCCAGCCCTGGATCGGCCTCCCTGGCACTTCGCCCTCTACCCTTCCTGACTGTCACCCATCTACTATTTTCTAGTGCCTGCACCTCTTTGTCTCCACCCAGCTCTGTGCTGGCCCCTGCCATCACCTGCCGGGTACGTTTTCGGCTCTCCTTTAGTGTGGAGGGTCTTCCCAGTGCTGACAGTTGCTTCCCTAGATTCAGAACCTGGGCTTCCAGGGAAACAATGTGCTTACATTTTGCACAGCAGTAATCGCCCTCGATCAGATGATCAAGGAACGCATACATGCCGCAAGCTGTACACCGAGTCGCCTCGCCACACCCACCGGGCATCGTACCTATTAATTTAATGAGGATTAGAGATTATACCCTGTCCAAATTACCTAACACTAGCTTCCTGACACAACTACTCAACAAGACAATACACAGGTACTCAAGACAATACACAGGTACTCAACAAGACAATACACAAGTACTCAACAAGACAATACACAGGTACCACGCAGACCTACATGCACCCACAGGGGTGGCCGGTGAGCTATGCTCCAGGGTTCACATATGACCGAGCAGCTTGCTGTCTCAGTCACAATGGACCGGGCCGACAGCTACTCCGTACTGCTCAGTTGTAGGTCTGTCAGGAACACACCAGCATGTCCTCGCAGGACGGGTAAGTACGGTTCCTTCTGCTTCGGTGGGATGGAACAGCTGGGCATTCCTAAGGGGGTCGTTAGGGGGTTCTATTGCCCTCCCCTCTCTCCCTCTGTCACCCCTTTTTTCCTCCTCCCCTTGCAGGGCTCGCTGTGACCGGGGAATAGCTTGGGGGGGCTCCAGGTCCCGGCGGGGGGCTGTGGGGGTGTCCAGGCCTGCTCTCTGTGTGGGGGGGTGTAAATTGTTGGAAGTCTCCATGCCTGGCCTTCTCGTCCACCTCGCTGGGTGCCATTTTTTGAAGCACTGGCGCCATTTTTTGGGGGCCTGTGCATTGCATTGCAATTTCAATCGACGGCTATTTTGGCGTGGCCGCGCTAGGATCTTGTGGGACGCGTGCTTGCTCTGAGGCACTCGGTGGCCATTTTGGAGTGGGCTTTGGCCTCTAGTGTTGGCTGGCTTCCTGAACAGCACGAACTGCGCGATTTACCTCACACAGTTCCTCAGGCACACGCGGTGTGTGGATAGAGAGCGGGCAGCGGCACTGATCGGTCTCTGGCTAGGCACTGAGTCCCCTGGGTATTCCCCCCCCCTCGGTCAGTGCGGCAAGGAGGGTGGACAATAATTTTTGTCAGGTATCTTGACTGGGTCCCTAAGGGCTGTCAGTGGGCAACATGGAGTCAAAAGCTGGCGTTTTTTCCCCAGACATACCAGAGGCAGCAACCGGTGCCCCTGCACCTGCTATTCCCCTGGACGCTTTGTCAGCAGTCCTGGAGTCATTTGTTGCCAGGGTGGAAGCGGCGTGCGAGCGTAAAGGGGGTTATAAGCGCCCTCTTCCCACGCCATCGCCTGGGGAATGTTCTGACTCAGACTCGGACCTGGCTGCGGCTCAGGACCCCGGTTCTGATATGTCAGAAGAGGCGGACCAGGACCTTCCCTGTGAGGACGACCCCTCGTCCGGGTCAGCTCAAGACAGGGCACTTGTCAGTGCACTTATCAATGCTGTGAGGGACACTTTCAAGCTGGAAGATACAGCTGGGACTTTCACTGCAGGGTCTGTCCCTTTTGGGTCACACAAACCGACCCGCTCTGCTAAGGTTTTTCCTTGTGTTGATTTCTTTGACAAGTTCATAGATAAGGAACGGGAACGGCCACAGAGGCCCTTGGCGGTCCCTCAGCGCATGGCGGTCCGTTACCTATTTTAAGAGAGCCTTTTGAAAAAATGGGCTTCTCCTCCAGGTGTTGATCCCCCGGTCTCTAAAGAAACCACTATTCCGGTGGAGGGGACCCCTGCTTTAAGGACCCTACTGATAGGAGGTCCAAAGCGGTGAGCCGCTCTATGTTCACCATGCTGGGGTCAGGCTACCTTAGTGTCCCAGACACTCACTGAGTGGGCAAAGATATTGCACCAGACTGTGGAGGAGCATCAGCTCCCTCCAGTATGCATGTCCCTGGCCGAACAGTTGGTACAAGGACTTGTGTACGTCTGTGATGCTACCCTGGATGCAGCCCCTTTGATCTCCAGAGCCTCAGCATCTGCGGTGGTACTGCGCCGCCTAATATGGCTAAAATGCTGGTCCGCTGACCAAGCTTCTAAGAAAACTCTGGCAGATTTGTCTTTCAAGGATGGGAGGCTTTTTGGTGCCTCACTGGACGACATCATTAAGGATGTAACTGGAGGTAAGAGCACACTTCTCCCTCAGTCCACTAAAGGGAAGGAGCCGCGCTGTAAGCCGGGGCCCTCTTTTCCCACACAGAAGCGGTATGTTCGTCAGTCAGGACCTGCCAGCAGACCCTCCCATGCGGACAAAGGTCCAGCTGGGGGACAGAAGCGTCCCTGGGTGCGTAAGCCCACCAAGCCAGCAAACAAGCCTGCTACCGCATGAAGTTTTGCCCCCGCCCGACTTCAGGGTGGGGGGACGGCTTTGCGGGTTTGCAGCACGGTGGACCTCCCTGCTCTCCGACCAGTGGGTCTGCGAGGTGGTCACCTCGGGGTACAAGATAGAGTTCCTTTCTTGTCCACCAAACAGATTTTTTCCCCTCAAATCTGCCTCTCCTTCCAGCTCGTCGGGCTGCCTTCCAGGGGGCAGTGCAAAACTTGTTGAGGTGCGGGGTGATCATACCCGTACCACCACAGGACAGGTTTCAGGGTTCGAATCTGTTTGTGGTCCCAAAGAAGGACGGAGTTCATCCAATCTTGGACCTCAAGGCCCTCAATGCCTTCATAAGGATTCCAAAATTCTGGATGGAATCGATTCGTTCGGTGATGGCTGCGCTTCTTCCAGGGGAATTCCTGGCGTCCTTGGATATCAAGGACGCATACTTGCATGTCCCCATCTGCGTCAGGCATCAGAGGGTCCTGCGCATTGCCATCGGCGAAGACCACTATCAATTTGTGGCCCTTCCCTTTGGCCTAGCATCGGCACCAAGAGTTTTCACCAAGGTGCTTGCCCCGATTCCAGCTTTGCTGAGACAGCGCAGCATTGCTATCGTAGGCTACTTGGACGACCTTCTTCTGAGAGCTGCTTCAAGCTCAGAATTAGAGGAGGACATATCTATAGTCAGTCAGACCCTCCGGGAGTTTGGGTGGATACTGAACCTCCAGAAGTCGGTATTAGTACCGACCCAGCGCCTAGAGTACCTAGGGTTGATTCTGGACTCCTCGGAGGCTAGAGTCTTTCTTCCCTTAGAGAAATTGCATACACTCCAGTCGGCTGTCAGGTTGTTGACATCCCGCAAATGGTCGTCTCTCCGTTTCTGCATGCGAGTCCTGGGCCTCATGGTATCCTCTTTCGAGGCAGTACCGTATGCCCAATTCCACACTTGGATCTTGCAGAAGGAGATTCTCTCCAAATGGAACAAATCTCTTTTGTCTCTGGATCGTCAGATTCAGTTAAGTCACCTTGTCAGGTCCTCTCTGAGTTGGTGGCTGAGATCCCCGACTCTTCGGTCCGGGAAGTCCTTCCTCCCTTTTCATTGGACTGTGATCACGACGGACGCCAGCCTGACTGGTTGAGGGGGAGTCTGGGGGTTCAGGAATCCCAAACAAATAGAACAAATCTCCGTTGTCTCTGGATCGTCAGATTCAGTTAAGTCACCTTGTCAGGTCCTCTCTGAGTTGGTGGCTGAGATCCCCGGCTCTTCGGTCCAGGAAGTCCTTCCTCCCTTTTCATTGGACTATGATCACGACGGACACCAGCCTGACCAGTTGAGGGGGAGTCTGGGGGTTCAGGCAGCCCAGGGCCGCTGGTCCCCGAACGAATCCCAACTGTCGATCAATGTTCTGGAACTCCGGGCGGTCAGGCTGTGCCTCTCCAAGTGGTCTCAGAGACATGTAGGGGCGTCCAGTCAGGATCCAGTCAGACAATGCCACGGCTGTGGCGTACGTCAACCATCAAGGAGGAACAAGAAGTTCAGCTGCAGCGTCAGAAGTCGCTCACATCCTACGGTGGGCGGAAAGTTTACATCCGAGGTGTGGAAAATTCGCAGGCGGACTATCTGAGTCGCCAGATGCTGGACCACGGGGAATGGTCGTTACATCCGGAGGTTTTTCAACTCCTTTGCCGGAGATGGGGCACGCCGGATGTGGATCTCCTGGCCTCTCGACTCAATCACAAGGTGTCGAGGTTTGTGGCCAGGCCCAGAGATCCCTGGGCAGACGCGTTGGTGGCCTTGTCAGGGTCAGTATCGGCTAATTTATGACTTTCCCCAACTGAAGTTGCTTCGTCTACTCCACAGGGTAGAGACCGGGGGAATTCCGGTAATTCTAATTGCCCCAGATTGGCCCGGGCATCCCTTGTATGCCGACCTCGTGCGGCTGGTGGCGGACGTGCCCTGGCGATTACCAATGAGTGAGGACCTTCTCTCGCAAGGTCCCATTCTTCATCCTGCTTTACAGTCGCTGGCGGCTTTAATGGCATGGCTATTGAAAGCCAGGTACTGAGGGACCGAGGCCTGTCGGATTCGGTAATTTCAACCATGTTGAGAGCACGGAAATCTTCTTCTAGGAAGATCTACCAACGCACATGGAGAGCCTACATCTCTATGTGTGAGGAGATGGAATGGCGTCCACGGACTTTTTCGGTTTCCAGGATCCTGCTGTTTTTACAGCACGGAGTAGATCAGAAACTTGCCTTAAGCACCATTAAGGGGCAGATTTCAGTCTTAGCTGTTTTCTTTCAGCGACCCCTGGCCACTCATTCACTAGTGAGTAAGTTTGTGCAAGGGGTTTGACGTGTGGCTCCTCCGGTGAGCCCACCACTACCGCCGTGGGATTTGAATCTTGTGCTCTCGGCTCTTCAGAAACCTCCTTTTGAGGACATTAGGGAAATTCCTCTTTTGACACTCTCTCAGAAGGTGGCCTTTCTGGTAGCCATCACATCCGTCAGGAGGGTTTCTGAATTGGCGGCCTTGTCTTGCAAGTCCCCGTGTTTGATCCTCCATAAGGACAAATCGGTGCTACGCCCGCAGCCTTCTTTTCTTCTGAAAGTGGTTTCAGCCTTTCACCTGAATGAAGACATTGTACTTCCATCCTTGTGTCCTCGGCCATCGCATTCCAAGGAGGTTGCACTACATTCCTTGGACGTGGTGCGTGCTCTGCGGGTGAACCTGTCTGCTACAGCTCCGTTCCGGAGGTCTGACTCACTGTTTGTGTCGGTGACTGGTCCGCAGAAGAGCCTGGCGGTCTCGTTGGCCACCATTTCTCGGTGGATCAGGCAGACTGTCATTCAGGCCTATGCCCTTAAAGGGCGGGCGCCTCCTTTTCCCGTTACGGCGCATTTGACCAGGGCTATTGGTGCCTCTTGGGCTTTCCGACATCAAGCGTCTGTATCTCAAGTGTGTAAGGCAGCGACCTGGTCATCCGTTCACACCTTTTCAACATTTTACAAGGTTGATGTGAGTGCATCTTCGGATGCTAGCTTCGGCCGCAAAGTTTTTCAGGTGGCTGTTTGAGGTTGCAACTCCTCCGTTGAGGAGCTCTGCCTGTTTGGGGTGAAACTGGTTTCTTTTTTGATTGCTGTGCCCACCCCTCGTTTTTTGACACTACTTTGGGATGTCCCAACTGTCAAGATTTGAAGGAGCTGTGTCCATCCATGGATGAGAAGAGAAAATAGGATTTTTTGTACTCACCGTAAAATCCTTTTCACTGTCGTCCATGGACAGACACAGCACCCACCCCTCCTTTTTTGGTTTGTACTGCTTTTCTACGAACTGAGGCTGCTGGCTGCAGGGTGGAGGGTTATGTTCAGAGGGACCGCCCCCTGGGCGGGGCTGTTTCAACTCTGTTTAAATAACATGTGTGCATATCTAACATGTTCTGCCTAGTCCTCTCCTAATAGACAGAACATACCCAACTGTTAAGATTTGAAGGAGCTGTGTCCGTCCATGGACGACAGAGAAAGGAATTTTACGGTGAGTACAAAAAATCCTATTTCTTTGGAGCTCATTCCTGGTGTTGACCTTTGTCTACTTCATGCAATTGTGTCAAATAGCGCACTCATGTGAATTATCATTTTCGGCCACACAATGTGCACACATAACCAGCCAGCAATGACTCTTGTTTTGCGCATTGACACACACACACACACATCATCTTCTGATGCCGTTCATGACAAGTATTCTTAATTTTCATGGACATAGTGGTGCAGGGGATTAAGAGCTACTGGCAAGCCTTGCAGTAGCTTCATGCTTGTCAAATACCATATACTCGTTAACACTTACCAAACAAGGTATGCAAAAATAAATTTCAATGGTATCGGTAAATAAGTTGTTGCACAATGTTTTGTTGTCTGGTTATGAACAGAAATGTTTAAACTTAATGTATTTTCTACTGCAAGCATTATTATCTCAGTTCTGCACTAAGTGAAATATATGTAGCACTTCTCTAGGATTCTGCAGGACTCAGTTCTCTAGGTCATCTACTTGGGGTAGGTACTAGACTTGTGCACAACGGAAAAATTCGTTCCGTTTCGGTTCGTTTCTTTCCGGTCCTGTTGATTCGTAATCATTCGTAATTTTGCTAGACGGGATTTTTCGTGTTCGGACTCATTCGTATTTTTGCAAGCGACATTTTTCGTTGAATTTTTTGTTGCTTTATAATTCGTACTTTCGGTAGAGTACGTTGTTTTTCGTTGATTCTGGACACAACTCCTACTTTCGTAACTTTTTTTGGGTTCGTTGATTCGTAATTTTCCGTGTCTCTCTCACAACGACACTGCCTATTATGCCTAATGTGCTTCGAATGGATTTGTACTTTTCTAAATACATAGCGGTTATTTGTAACGATTCGAAATCTCGTATTTTACTTTCGTTTTTTACATGCGGCTATAGGCTCCGCCCCTGTACACCATTTTGAGAGGGTTCAGCACGGTGAGGGAGAAGCAGAGAGCAGAGCAGAGTGAGTGTTATTGTGCTTCGAATGGATTCGAAATCTCGTATTTTACTTTCGTTTTTTCATGCGCTATAGCCTCCGCCCCCTGTACACCATTTTGAGAGGGAGTTCAGCATGGTGAGGGAGAAGCAGAGAGCAGAGTGAGTGTTATTGTGCTTCGAATGGATTCGTACATTCGTAACTTTTTTCTTAACGAATTATGCCGAAGACCTTCGGGCATTCGCTATTTTGCGGTATAATTTATTTCGGATTCGGTTTTATTCGTAATTGCTCTATTCGGAAATTCGAATGCTTCCGAATGTCCGAAAGTTGCTAAATTCGGACAAATTTCGATTCGTTACGAAACGAATTGCACAAGCCTAGTAGGTACAAACATGGCAAAGGTTTGGTAGTGAGCTTCATGCAATTGTAAATGTTCAGTGCCATTTGGGTGTAACTTTTTTCTTTTTAGCATTAAAATATAAGCTGGTGACCTAGCAAGCTACAGCCCTATCTTTTATTTTGCATAATCCGTGTGTTGAGGCGCTATCTTAAAAACTGAATGTGAATATTACAAGAACAATAATCTCTATGCAAAAAAACATACAGTATAGACAACTCCGTGCAACCAAATTAATAACAAATAAAAAATATATGTCAAAGTTCTGAAATGGTAGATATCCAAACAGGAAGAAATCTTCTATTCAACTTCTTTCTATCACCACGTGTGCATTAGTGATGCAGGCTCTTCTCACTTTACAGTGCTCCACTTTATAGATGTGTTCCACCACTAGTGATGAGCCGAACACCCCCGGGTTCGGTTCGCACCAGAACCCGCGAACGGACCGAAAGTTCGTACGAACATTAGAACCCTATTAAATACAATGGATGCGAACGTTCGAATTCTAAAGTGCTAATTATAACGACTATTATGCATGTTATTGTCCTAAAAAGGGTTTGGGAACCCGGGTTCTGCACCAGGGGACATGTATCAATGCAAAAAGAAGTTTTAAAAACGGTCGTTTTTCGGGAGCAGTCATTTTAATGATGCATAAAGTGAAAAAAAAAAAAGTCAAATATTCCTTTAAATATCGTACCTGGGGGGTGTCTAAAGTATGCCTGTGAAGTGTCACGTGTTTCCCGTGTTTAGAACTGTCCCTGCACAAAATGACACTTCTAAAGGAAAAAAAAGCCATTTAAAACTGCTTGCGGCTTTAATGTAATGTCTGGTCCCGGTAATATGGATGAAAATCTTTAAGAAAAATGGCATAGCTACCCCATGACCCCCCCCCCCTACCCCAGCCCATTACCAGCCCCTTTGGGTCTTGTATGGATATTAAGGGGAACACCGCACACAAAATAAAAAAGGCCCTATATACTCTGAACAGCCGTATACAGGCGGTGCATACAAGACAGGGACTGTAGGTTTGTTCTTATGTAGAATCTGTTTGTAATTTTGAACAGGTACATTGTTTAAGTGTAGCTCCAGCCCAAAAATCTATTTTTAAACTTTTTGGAAAACATAGGTAAGGGTTATCACCCCTGTAACATTTGTTTTGCTGTCTGTGCCCCTGTTCAGAACATTTCACCTCACTTTCCGTCCCAATGACAACTGTTTTTGAAATGTGGTGTTTTTCTTGAAACAAGGATTGGTGATAAAGCATCAGTACAGAGGAGACACCTTTCTCCCATATTAATTCTTACAGGAGAGAATTTTCCTTCCTAGGGGTAGATTTCCTCTCACTTCCTGTTGTCTTCTTGCGTTTGCAAGTAGGAGTCGTTTGTAAGTTGGATGTTTGAAAGTAGGGACCTGCCGTATATACTCTGCAGAAATAGGCCCCTTAGTTGTTGGTGTTGGCACAACACTGTAAGCACTCACAGTTACTCTTGGTTGGTGCTGGAACGCCCTGCTGTCAACTATTATATCAGGAATTTTAATTACATATAATTGTTGAACAGTGGTAGTAAAAATTGGGCCTTTGATGGTGGTGCTGGTGCCACAACACTGTAAGCCCTGACAGTTACTCTTGGTGGGTGCAGCAATGGGCCCTGCTGTGAATTATTAGATCAAGAATTGTAATTGCATGCCCCTGTTGAACAGGGGCTGAAAAATTGGGCCTTTCGTGGTGGTGGTGGTGTTGCCACAACACTGTAAGCCCTCAGAGTTACTCTTGGTGGGTGCAGCAATGGGCCCTGCTGTGAATTATTAGATCAAGAATTGTAATTACATGCCCCTGTTGAACAGGGGCTGAAAAATTGGGCCTTAGGCACTGGTGGCACAACACTGCAACCCCTCACAGATACTGTACTTGGAGCACAGCAATGAGCCCTGTTGCAAAGTATTGCTTCAAAAATTGTAATGACACGCCCCTGTTAAACAGGGGCTGAAAAATTGGGCCTTAGGCACTGGTGGCACAACACTCCAACCCCTCACAGATACTGTACTTGGAGCACAGCAATGAGCCCTGTTGCAAAGTATTGCTTCAAAAATTGTAATGACACGCCCCTGTTAAACAGGGGCTGAAAAATTGGGCCTTAGGCACTGGTGGCACAACACTCCAACCCCTCACAGATACTGTACTTGGAGCACAGCAATGAGCCCTGTTGCAAAGTATTGCTTCAAAAATTGTAATGACACGCCCCTGTTAAACAGGGGCTGAAAAATTGGGCCTTAGGCACTGGTGGCACAACACTCCAACCCCTCACAGATACTGTACTTGGAGCACAGCAATGAGCCCTGTTGCAAAGTATTGCTTCAAAAATTGTAATTACACGCCCCTGTTAAACAGGGGCTGAAAAATTGGGCCTTAGCCACTGGTGGCGGCACCCATAAACAAAAATGATCTTCCAAGCTATCATCATCAATCGTATCATTGAGGACTCGGAGGAGGAGGATAGCCAGTCAACATAACAGCACAGGCACTCAGCATCAGCATCAGTCTTGAAGGGATGTGACATGTTAAAATCAATTAGTCTGTTATATCAGCATCAGGTGTGTGGTAGCTGGTGGTGATCCAAGACTGGTTCATCTTGATGAAAGTCAGTCGATCAACCGAGTCGGTGGACAGGCGCACCCTGTGATCCGTGACAAATCCTCCAGCAGCACTGAATGTGCGTTCCGAAAGAACGCTGGATGCAGGACAGGCCAGTAGCTCAATTGCATACTGTGCAAGCTCTGGCCAGTGATCCATCCTCAAGACCCAGTAAGCCAGAGGATTTTCGGTGGGGAAGGTGTCCAAGTCTGACCTTGCCCCTAGATATTCCTGCACCATGTTTATCAGACGCTGGCGATGGTTGCTGGAACCGATCATACTTTGGGGCTGCAGACTAAAGAATTGTCTGAACGCATCGGTCAGACGGCCACCTTCCCCACCGCTCCTTCTTTGACTGGCCGAAGCCTCAGCAACTCGTTGTCCAGGACCAGGAGTTTGTAACCTCCCAGTCTCTGGGAACGCGTTGCACAGACCTTTCTGCAAGGCCTCCCGGAGTTGTCTCATCCTCTGCTCCCTCTGCGACGGTAACATAAGGTCCGCAACCTTACCCTTGTACCGTGGATCAAGGAGAGTGGCCAGCCAGTAATGGTCCCTCTCCTTGATCCGAAGAATACGAGGATCCTTCCGCAGACTTTGCAGGATCAGGGAGGCCATGCAGCGTAGGTTAGCTGAGGCATTCGGTCCGGAGTCCTCTGGGTCACTAAGGACGACATGATCCGCAGCCACCTCCTCCCAGCCACGTACAAGTCCACTGGTTTCTTGGGACTGTAAATCATCCCTAAAAGACTGCTGCTGATGATGCTGAGTGCCAGCCTCCACCTCCATGCTGACATAATCCTCCTCCTCCTCCTCTTCCTGTGCGATGGGTGGGACAGAAGGAACACTGTCTGGGTAAAGGGGGCCTTGAGAGGCAAGGAAGTCCTCCTCTTCCTGCCTCTGTTCTGCCTCAAATGCCCTGTCCATTATTCCACGCAGCGTGTGCTCCAACAGGTGGACAAGAGGTACAGTGTCACTGATGCATGCACTGTCACTGCTCACCATCCTCGTGGCCTCCTCAAATGGTGCCAGGACAGTGCATGCATCCCTGATCATGCCCCACTGGCGTGGAGAAAAAAAACCAAGCTCCCCTGACCCTGTCCTGGTGCCGTAGTCGCACAGGTACTCATTGATGGCCCTCTGCTGTGTGTGCAGCCGCTGCAGCATGGCCAACGTTGAGTTCCACCTGGTGGGCATGTCACATATAAGGCGGTTCTTGGGCAGGTTCAACTCCTTTTGCAGCTCAGCCAGGCGAGCACTGGCATTATAAGATCTGCGGGAATGCACACAGACTTTCCTGGCCTGCCTCAGGACATCCTGTAAGCCCGGGTACCTGCCCAAGAACCGCTGCACCACCAGGTTAAGGACGTGAGCCACACAGGGCACATGGGTCAGTTGTCCCTGTCGGAGGGCGGAGAGGAGGTTGGTGCCATTGTCGCAAACCACCATTCCTGGCTTAAGCTGGCGTGGCGTCAACCACCTCTCGGCCTGGCCCTGCAGAGCAGACAGGACCTCTGCCCCAGTGTGGCTTCTGTCCCCCAAACACACCAGCGCAAGCACGGCATGGCATCTTTTTGCCTGCGTACTTGCGTAGCCCCTTGAACGCCTACGGAGCACCGCTGGTTCCGAGGACAAACCACAGGAAGAGGCCATGGAGGAAGAAGAAGAGGAGGGGTTTGGAGGCGAGAGGTGTGTCACAACCAGTAGTAGCATTTTGGAGGCGTGGCGGTGGAACAACCTCCAACACTACTTCACCTTGTCCTGCATCCTTCCCAGCTGCCAAAAGAGTGACCCAATGGGCCGTGAAAGAAAGGTAACGTCCCTGTCCATGCCTGCTGGACCATGAGTCAGCGGTAATATGCACCTTACCGCTGACCGCCCTGTCCAGCGAGGCCAAGACATTGCCTTCCACATGCCGGTAGAGAGCCGGAATAGCCTTCCGTGAGAAAAAGTGGCGTTTGGGAACCTGCCACTGAGGAACCGCACATTGCACAAACTCACGGAAGGGGGCCGAGTCTACCAACTGAAAAGGCAGCAGTTGAAGCGCTAGCAATTTAGCCAAGCTAGCATTCAACCGCTGGGCATGTGGATGGCTGGGAGTGAACTTCTTTCGACGGTCCAGCAGCTGGGGCAGGGAAATTTGCCTGCTAGAATCGGACGTCGGTGTACTGCTAGCAGAGTGGCCGCAAGTACTTGGCTGTGACACACCTAATTCTACACCTTCATTCCTCTCAGTGCATGTTTCAGAGAGGACTGAAGTTATAGTGGGGTTGGAGATCCCAGCTGATGCAGTGCAAGGAGAGGTCCGCTTTGTTCTTTGGTGTGGGTCTTTGAGGTAGGCTTGCCAACGAGCTGCATGGCAGGTCAACATATGTCTGGTCAGGCATGTGGTACCCAAGCGGCTGATGTTTTGGCCACGCGATATACGCTTGAGACATATGTTGCAAACAGCAGCTGTGCGATCTGATGCACTAGCCTCAAAAAAGGCCCACACCAAAGAACTTTTTGAATGACGGGCAGAGGCAGTGCCCTGCACAGGCGGAGCTCTGCGGTGTGATTCCGTCGGTGTACTGCCCTTACGCTGGCCACCAAAGGGCATCCTGCCTCGTTGGAGATGTGCCTCCTCCTCATCCTCCTCCTCCTCCTCTCTCCTATTAGGCACCCACGTGGAGTCAGTGACCTCATCATCCCCTCCCTCCTCATCACTGGAGCCAATCTGGCAGTATGCTGCAGCTGCTGGAACATGACTGCCAGATTGGTGTCCTTCTTGAGCATCCCCTCTGTCTGCTCTCACGCTACTGCATTCCTCTAGCTGGGTTTCATCATCAGACCCTTCGAAACGCTGGGCATCCTCCTGGAGCATGTACCCAACACTGTGCTCAAACAGTTCGGGGGACTCCTCAGGAGGAGGACATGGTGGGTCTAGGGAAGGAGTGACTGATGATGAGTCTGACATTGATACCAGGGAAGAGGACGCTTTGGCAGCTGCTTTGCCAGTACCCTGAGCCTGGGTGAGAGAGGATGAGGAGGAGGAGGAGGGCTTGGTCATCCACTCTACCAAGTCTTCGGTATGATGTGGCTCAACATGTCCAGCTGCCGAAAAGAAGGACAAGCGTGTCCCATGGCCATGTGCTGATGACAATGCACCGCGTCCACGACCAGCACTGTTGCCCCCAGACACAGAGCCTGCTTGCCCTCTTTTATTGCCTCCTGACTGTCTGCCTCTCCTTGTTTGCCTTCCAGACATTCTAATGGATGGCCTGCAGGGAGATGGGAAAAAAAGCAATAAGGGCTACCTTCAGGTGTCCTTCTCTGTCCCTTTACTTAAGGATTTCTAAATATGGTTGAGGATGATTGCTTTCGCACAGAATAGCACAATGACAATTTCCCTGACTGTCCAAAAAACAAGGATTTCAAAGATAGTTGATGAGGAATGCTTTAGCACAGTATAGCACAAGGAGAATTTCCCTCACTGTCCTTCCCTGTCCCTACAAACAAGGATTAGCACAGTAAAACACACTGACACTCTCCCTACCTATAGTTTTCTGTCCCTATAAAAAATGTTTTTTTAAAGATGGTTGATGATGAATGCTTTAGCACAGTATAGCACAAGGAGAATTTCCCTCACTGTCCTTCCCTGTCCCTACAAACAAGGATTAGCACAGTAAAACACACTGACACTCTCCCTACCTATAGTTTTCTGTGCCTATAAAAAATGTTTTTTTAAAGATGGTTGATGATGAATGCTTTAGCACAGTATAGCACAAGGAGAATTTCCCTCACTGTCCTTCCCTGTCCCTACAAACAAGGATTAGCACAGTAAAACACACTGACACTCTCCCTACCTATAGTTTTCTGTCCCTATAAAAAATGTTTTTTTAAAGATGGTTGATGATGAATGCTTTAGCACAGTATAGCACAAGGAGAATTTCCCTCACTGTCCTTCCCTGTCCCTACAAACAAGGATTAGCACAGTAAAACACACTGACACTCTCCCTACCTATAGTTTTCTGTCCCTATAAATTTTTTTTTTTAAAGATGGTTGATGATGAATGCTTTAGCACAGTATAGCACAAGGAGAATTTCCCTCACTGTCCTTCCCTGTCCCTACAAACAAGGATTAGCACAGTAAAACACACTGACACTCTCCCTACCTATAGTTTTCTGTCCCTATAAAAAATGTTTTTTTAAAGATGGTTGATGATGAATGCTTTAGCACAGTATAGCACAAGGAGAATTTCCCTCACTGTCCTTCCCTGTCCCTACAAACAAGGATTAGCACAGTAAAACACACTGACACTCTCCCTACCTATCCTTCTCTTTCCCTAAACTAAAGGAATCCAGGTTAAGCAAGAAAAAAAAATGTCACTGTCCCTGCCTATGCTTCTCTTTCCCTGCTCCGGAACACACTACACTAGGCCGCCGTGCTGGCGGCCTTTTATAGTGTGGGGCGTGTACTAAACACCCTCAGCAATAATTGGCCACAGGCATCCTGCCTGTGGCCAATCATTGCTCTCCTCGCTGCCGGCGCTGTGATTGGCCAAGCATGCGGGGTCACAGTGCATGCTTGGCCAATCACAGCGCCTGGATGACACTGCGATGGCGTAGTGCATTGTGGGCCGCGAATTAGGCGCGAACGGCCCAAATCGTTCGTTGTTCGGCGAACGATCGAACAGCCGATGTTCGAGTCGAACAGCCGATGTTCGAGTCGAACGTATGTTCGACTCGAACACCGAGCTCATCCCTATCCACCACATAATATAAGGGGGGGGCACTCATCAGATATCTTTGGGCCACCAGGACCCTCACCGCTTAAATGGTTAATCCTAAAGCTGGTGTATACCCCCTTTGGCTCTCACACTTGTTCACCCCTTATGGACCAGAGCAATTTTCAAATTTCTGCTATGAGCCTGTTTATTTGGTGATAATTTTTGTCATTATTTAACCACTTCAGCCCCAGAAGAATTTACCTCCTTCCTAACCAGGCCATTTTTGTGATACGGCACTGCGTCACTTTAACTGACAATTGCGCGGTCGTATATAAATTAATCTGGAAGTGCTTGCATTAATGAATTCAGAGCTGTCAGAATCCCAGATGAAGCCCTGGTTCACACTGGTGCGATTTGACATGCGATTTGACATGTCAAATCGCATGTCAAATCGGCAAAATTTGCCGCAAATTGCGGCCAATGGCATCGTCCTAATCGGTGCGACGCCGCATCTGCGGCGCTGCACCGATTACAAAAAGTCATTTTTGTACTACTTTTTGCGATTTCAGCCACGATTTACATTGACATCTGTTTCAGATGTCTTTGAAATCGCGGCCGAAATCGGGACTGCCAGCGGGAGTGAAATCGTGCGAGTTCAGCTGAACTCGCAGGCTTCACTCTCGCAGCCCCAGTGTGAACGTGGGCGAAATGGCAGATGATCTTGATTTCTCCATAGAGAAAACCTGTCGCTTGCCATTGCTACCCTATAAAGGGCTTGTTAGCCCCCTTGTGAAATCAAAAGAGTTAAAGGTGTAAAAAAAAAAAATATACAATTTTTTTTAAATAAAATATTTAAAAGCAACCCTGCTGGTCTGTGTGCTCCCTATGCACTATAGATATATTAATCCATGTATGTGCTAAATGTTTGTCATTGTAGGTTTCATGATCTTACAATAAAGTTTGTTTTTCTATGCTATACACACTTTTATAGTGCAGTAAAAAACAAATGAAAAACACATACGTTGACAAGAGCATGAAAATGTATGCAACAGGACAGCTTTCTGCATCCAATGCAAGTTATTTATTATTTATTGGAAATAAAAAAAGAGGTGGGTCTTCAAGGTCTGACACAGCAGATCAGTTCATATGTGAATAGCTTAAAAAGCTTCTCTACAAGCTTGTGCATTTAAGACCAGTTCACACCATTTTCAGTGCAGAAAACGCGTGTTTTCATGCAAATTTCCCACGCCGCATGGTAACACACTGCCCCGGTTAGACGTGTGCGGGTGCCAGGGCACCCCAAATGCATCTAACAAATGCACATTTGCAACCACAAAAATGCATGGTACAGAGTACTATGCGGTTTTGTGCAGGCGCAATTTTAAAAGTTACACTTGCCATACTTTTTGCGCATTCCTGCGCATTTGGCAGCCCATTGAAATGAACAGGCTGTCATAAAATGGAATTCTTGCCTTAAGCCTCTTACACGTGTAGCGGAGCCTCACTCTCCCTCTCGGTTTTTCTCGTTTGAGTGGCTTGTGTCTAGGGGTACCTGGGAGACGAGAGTGCAGGAACACTACGCCAAGCTCTCCCCTCGTATGTGTATGAGGGTTGAGCAAAGTCAATTGAATTACCTCCGGGTCTGTTCACTGCATACAAAGCCTCTCCTTGTACTGTGGAGATGTGTCTGCCAATAATAGAGCCCCACACCAATCAAAAGTCCAACACTCTTTTATTTCTCTGCTTTCAGGGTGAACACAATTAGTTGAACTTTTAGTAACAGACAGACAGGGGTGTGGATACGAGTAGGCCCAGGCACAAATGAACTCTCCTATTCCTTTGCTAGCGAATAGGCCTGGCACACGGTCTCTGCCACCGACCGTGAGTTTTGGTCGCTGCCACCGACCGGATGAACTGTTGAGGCCCCTGCCACAGGCCTAATAGCAGGTCCCTGCCACTGACCTGAGTTGAATAGTTGGAACGCTGCCACCGGTCATAGAACTTGAACTACCTTCCTCTATGAACTTGGCCCCTGTTCGGGAAAGATATCCCTCCGGGCGGTCTCCAGAGGTTCACCCGGCACTGGCAATATGCTGCACCAGATCTTCGGATGAATCCCTCCTCCGGTCCCTTACGCCTCTGGATTCGGGTGCCCAACTCCCGGGGCACCCTAGGACAATCCCTCCCTCGTGGGACCCAGCAGAAGGTACTGGGCCCCAGGCCTCCGGCTGAGTACCTCACCCCAGACTGAAGGTGTCTGGGATGGAACACGAACTCCAAGTGTCCTGGCCTAGGCCGCCTGGACACTGACCGCGAACAGCAGCCCTCAGGCTGAAGGTACCCGAGACTCCACCTCGTGGCGAAGATGTCCGCCCCCTTTATACCCTCTCCCAGCAAGCACAGCGTGTTCCCCGCCCCGCCGTACAACAGCTGCGAGAGGTCACAAAGGGTACGGCACTGCAGCAATGGTTCAACCCCGGCCCAAAGTGACAGCGCCACCTGCTGGGCCGCAGGGAACTAGACATCACTTGTGTCTTCACCAGATTTAAAAGTACATACCCGCTACACACACACACACAGTTTTCTCGGCAAGAAAGCTGCTGGGAGAGCTTTTTGCCGTGAAAACTGAGGCTTAACACTTCATACATATCTATCAGGTAACATGAGCGATCACTTCATACATGAGAGAAGCATTGTAATTTATGAATCTTTTTTTTTTAATCTAAACCTTTGAGATCCTAATCGTTTTTGTGATTATTCTTGTGACATCACATAAATAGATGCAATACAAAAAAGCTAGAATCCTAGAAAAAGATTGTGGTAGCTTAACATAAGTACAATAATATTTTATTATCATTTTACCTATGTAGTATGCCCTAGTGTAAATTGCTTAAACACTACCAGCCGTTTTTTTTTTTTGGTTGGGTGTATAAGATGCACAGCTGCATTCAATAATTGGGGTCAAGGGAATAAGCTGTGTATGGGTTGTTTGCTTTAAAACTGTATACTTAATTACTTACCAGCATGGAAAATTTTAGGGAATACTCAAGAGGAAATTTGGGCTTATAATCTGATTATACTTTCATGTAAAGTGCAAGGATTAATGTGTAGAAAAATCATTAAAAAAGGCTTTTACCCTTTGTTATCAGTGTAAATATTTTATATGCATGTAACGTCATTAAAATACAGGTGACTTCACATTGCTGTGCTGCGCCTTGGCCACAGGGCAGGTGCAGTGCAGTGTACCTGCGGTTTTGGTGTGGGTTAGCTGCACTTTGCCATAAATATTGATTATGTCCCACGGTTTAGGTGCGTTATCTGAAAATTTGCAGAAAAAGCACCAAAACCACGGAACATAATAGCATATGGCAAAGCGCAGCTAACCTGCACCAAAACCGCAGGTACAATGGGCTGCAGCCAAAGTGCAGCAACCCAGTGTTAAGCCACCCTTATGCGGCGTACACACGATCGTTTTTCATGCCATTTTTTAAACCGACGTCGTTTTTTTTTCATGTTTCCTCTCAAGCCTGTCTTGCGTACACACGATCATTTAAAAAAAAGTTCAAGCAAAGCGCAGTGACGTACAACACGTACGACGGCACTATAAAGGGGAAGCTCCATTCGAATGGCGCCACCCTTCATGTTAGTAAAGTTTGTTGAGCGACGATTCGCGCTTTTCAGCCTCGTGCTTTTCAGTCCGTTACAGCGTGACGAATGTGCTATCTCCATTACGAACACTAGTTTTACCAGAACGAGCGCTCCCGTCTCATACTTGATTCTGAGCACGCGCGGTTTTTTTCACCTCGTAAAAGCATACACACTATCGTTTTTCACGTCGTTAAAAAAAACGCCATGAAAAACGACGTGAAAAAATAGAGCATGTTCGAAATTTTTAATGGCCGTTTTTCACGTCGTTAAAAATGCTCTGGAGCATACACACGATCGGTTTTAATGCCCATTTTTAAAAATTAAATTTTTAACGGCATGAAAAATGATCGTGTGTATGGGGCATTAGGGCCCTTTCTTACTACTCTGTAGCAAAATCTACAGCGATTGTGCTTTGTTTCAAATGTGTTTCCTGTTTGTTTCTGCTGCGTTGTTTGGTTGCCTTCACCTGTGAAAAATGGACGTGACTCAAAAATGCACCAAAAATGCAATTGCGGTGGGTTTTGCCACAATTTCTATTAATTTTTATGGGAAACTGCTTTTGTGGTATGGTTTTTAAAACTGCACCAAAGATGCAGCATGCAGGACTTTCAAAACGCACAGCACCCACAGAACAGTGGTGAGAAAAGTCCCATAGGATTTAAAGGGAAACATTTTTCTTGCACGGTAAAAATACAGGAAAAATTTATCAGTGTGAAAGGGGCCTTAGTCAGAGGCGTAACTAGAACGTTCAGGGCCCCGGTGCAAGAAACCATGATGGGCCCCCTGCCTCCCCTCTTCCATCAGCACCCATCAGTGCCACCTATCGGTGCTCATCAATGCCACCTATCAGTATCTATCAGTGCCACTTATCAGTGCTCAATGCCCATTAGTGCTGCCTATCAGTGCTCATCAATGCAGCCTATCAGTGCTTATCAATGCTGCCTATCAGTGCCACCTATCAGTGCTCACCAATGCTGCCTATGAGTTCTGCTTATCAGTGTTGATCAGTGCCCATCAGTGCAGCCTATGAGTTCTGCCTATCAGTGCTCATTAATGCCCATCAGTGCCACCTATCAGTGCTCGTCAATGCCACCTATCAATGCTCATCAGTGCAGCCTATCAGTGCCCATTAGTGCCTCCTATCAGTGCTCATCAGTGCAGCCTATCAGTGCCCATTAGTGACTCCTATCAGTGCAGACTATCAGTACCCATTAGTACCTCCTATCAGTGCCCATTAGTGCCTCTTATCAGTGCCCATCAATGCTTCCTATCAGTGCTCATCAGTGCAGCCTATCAGTGCCCATTAGTGCCTCCTATCAGTGCCCATCAATGCCTCCTATCAGTGCCCATTAGTGCCTCCTATCAGTGCCCATCAGTGCCTCCTATCAGTGCTCATCAGTGCCCATTAGTGCCTCCTATCAGTGCCCATCAGTACCTCCTATCAGTGTCCATCAATGCCTCTTATCAGTGCCCATTAATGCCTCCTATCTGTGCCTCCTATCAGTGCCCATCAATGCCTCCTATCAGTGCCCATTAGTGCCTATCAGTGCCCATCAATGCCTCCTATCAGTGTCCATTAGTGCCTCCTATCAATGCCTCTTATCAGTGCCCATTAGTGCCTCCTACCTGTGCCCATCAATGCCTCCTATCAGTGCCCATTAGTGCCTCCTATCAGTGCAGCCTGTCAGTACTCATCAGTGCCGCCTGCCTTCTCAGCACGGCTCTGAGTGGAGAGCGTGTCTCTCATGACAGCACAGAGTCGGTATTGACAGTTTTATCTCCCCTTCCATCCTCTCTTGCACAGGATGACAGAGGACACAGCCAATCTGCTCTGTCTTCTCCCCCCTCCCATCTTCAGTGTGTGCTCTGCAGGCAGTCAAGTGTGAAGCCGCGTACACACGACCGGTTGGGAGAGCTTTCTTGCCGAGAAAACCGTTCGTGTGTATGCTTTCTCGTCGAGAAAACTGTCCAAAATCTCGACGAGAAAAAAGACTACCTGCGGTCTTTTTTTTCGTCGGAATCTCAGTTTTTCTCTGCGTGATTCTCGTCAGACTGTTTTTGGACGAGAAAACCGTTCGTGTATATGCTGTTCCGAGTCTTCAAAAACCACGCATGGTCAGACTCAAGTATGAGACGGGAGCGCACCTTCTTGTAAAACTAGCGTTCGTAATGGAGATAGCACATTCGTCACACTGTAACGAACTGAAAGCACGAAGTCTGAAAAGCGCGAACCGTCTCTTCCCAAACTTTTACTAACACGCAGTAACACAAGATCAGCAAAAGCAGCCCAAGGGGTGGCGCCATGAGAATTGAACTTCCCCTTTATACTGATGTCATACGTGTTGTACGTCACCGCGCTTTTAGACCGACGAGATTTTGGATTCACAGTGTGTATGCAAGGAAAGCTTGACAAGAATCTCGTCAAGCTTGACAAGAAACCCGTCGAGAAAAACGTTGTTTTTTTTTCGATGAGATTCTCGGTCATGTGTACCAGGCTTTAAGCTAACAAGCACACACAGAAGTGGGGAGGGGGAGAAGGCGGAGCAGATCGGCTGTGTCCTCTGTCATCCCATGCGAGAGAGGACGGACTGAGGGGGAGATAGAACTGTCAATACCGGGTCTCTGCTGTTCCATGAGAGAAACGCTCTCTGTTCAAAAAAGTGCGACTACCAACCCCACTGGGCCCCCCCCCCAACAGTGGCAGAATTCCAGGACCCCATCGCAAGTTCTGGTAATTCCACCGCTGGCCTCAGTGTCTAGGAGTTTATTATTGGTCATTTAATTTTAGCCACATATGGACTGGAATAACTATGTTGTATGCATTGCTGTTATTTTACTAATATTTATCTCTGTTCATTCAGATTTTTTCTTACCTAGGAATACATGATGGGGTGCATTTCTAAAGGGCAAATAGGTTGTTTGCTTACAAGGGAACTTTCTTTTAGCTTTCTTTCTGTGAGGTGAAAATTCACTTTGCAAAAATTACCCAATCATGTTAATGTCTCGTACACACGACCGGTTTTCCCGTCGGGAAAACTGCCATCACAGCTTTTGGCCGGGAAAACCGGCCGTGTGTATGCTCCATCGCAGTTTTCCCGACAGGAAAACTGCGGGGGAAAAAAAAGAGAACTTGTTCTCTATTTTCCCGTTAGGAAAAAATCCTCCTGAGTAAACCGGTCGTCTGTATGGTTTCCCGAGGGAAAAAAAACGTGCATGCTCGTAAACAATTTGACGCATGCGCGGAAGCATAGAAGGTAATTTTGTCGGCTTGTCGTAGGCTTTGACGTCACCGCGTTCTTGGCAGTCAAAAGTTCAGCGGTCTTTTGTGTAAAGCCCCGTACACACGATCGGATAACCTATGGATTTTCGTCCGATGGATTTGACCATCGGAAATCCGATGAAACTGTTTTTCATCAGTCTTGGCCACACACCATCAGTCAAAAAACCTACCATTCCAAACGCGGTGACGTAAAACACTCCGATGAGCCGAGAAAAATGAAGTTTAATGCTTCTGAGCATGCGTCGACTTGATTCTGAGCATGCGTGGGTTTTTTAACCGATGGACTTGCCCATAGACGATCGGAAATTCCCATCAGTTTTTTATCCATCGGAAAAATTTAAAACAAGTTCTGTTTTTTCCATCCGATGGAAAAAAGGCAGATGGTTACCATACACGATCGATTGGTCTGATGAAAACCATCCATCGGACGGTTTTCATCAGTCAAACCGATCGTGTGTACGGGGCTTGACTGTGTGTATGCAAGGCAGGCTTGAGAGGAATCCCGTTGGGAAAAGCGTTGTTTCTTTTCCTGCCGGGAAAACGGGTCATGTGAACGAGGCATTAGGCTCTGTTTCCACTAGTGCAACTTGTCATGGGACTTTGGACACAAGACAAGTCACAGCCCATTGATTTCAATGGCATCCGTTCCAATCTATGCGGCTTAAAGTTGCAGCGACTTTGAAAAGGTTCCTGCACTACTTTGATGTGACTTTTGATGCAACTTTATTCCAGAGAGTGTAAAGTTGGATCAAAGCTGCACTCAAAGTCGCATTAAAGTCGCACTCCAAATTCGTACTCTAAATTGCATGACTTTGGGGTAGCAATAGTGGAAACCTAGCCTAAGGGAAAATAAAAAATATATATTTTTGCTTGCACAAAAGTCAGCAGAGCTTCACCTCAATCACTAAGCTAAGAAAAACATCCCTTCAAAGTGAAAATTCCCTTGCAAATTGAACATCCTATTTGCATTAGTAAATCAACCACCATGAGTCTTAAAGAAAACCTAAAGTATGTTATACCACCTAATCCAGTACTGTCTGCACGCAGCACAGTCCCCCATGTGCCTGTACAAGTTCTTCATCATTATAAGAATTATCTGTTAGGTGCTCCTGGATTGAGCAGGATGGGAGCTTCTTCCTCTCATGCCTACTAATAAAGCAGTATTAAACCCAAAACCAAAAATGTATTCTTCTGCAGCTTACCAATCATTAGATGTGGTGGCTGCATCATTTTACTTTTCTATAGCTTTTTCTACTTTGTTTTCACCTGGCGATCTGGTCAGCAACACACCTCCTGTATTAGTAAGACACAACTCTGAAGGAATGAGCACAGGAAGTATGCACAGGAGGCACAGCAGACAGCAGCATTGTCAGTCTGGGGGAGGGTAGTGGTAAATGTATTAGCAGATTTAGATACACCAACATATTGAAGCCAAACTCCAGCTCACCCATTATAATCAGTCACAGTAAACATTTTGTTTTTTTGTTTCAGGATAAAGATTTTGCATGAGTAAATAAATGCTGATCATTTTAACCACACCTGAAGGCGGCCTATTGGCAGAAATACATAAGGTAGTCTGCTGATGCCATAAGCTCGCTACGAAACGCTGTATTTTTGGATGTTTATCTGTGATTATTATGAAGACAGCTATATTTTGCATTGCTTATCCTTACATACTTCACCATGTGAGTTTTATTTTTATGATGGTGACTCTTTCATATATCGAGTTTTCTATGATCTGTGAAAACTCTGGAGTCCTGGAAAGAGGAGGAGGAATCCTGATGTCCATCCTGTGGTTGTGTTATCTGCTCTGTATTGTATACAAAAAATGCAGCGCTATGTGTATGACAATATGAAAAACCAAGTGCTCCAAAATTAACTGAATCACAGAAAAAATAAATAAAAATCCAAAAATATTAATGAATAAAACGTCCAATTATATATAGAACTCCAAATAAATGTGATGAAACATATGTTCAAATCAATTCCAAAGGTGCAAGTGAATCTTCCAAAGTAAATATGTGACTTGTAACATAACCACCACCACGTGAAGGGGAGGCTTACCGGATGTAGTGGACCCAATACACATACGTGTATAGGGTCAAACAGGCTGAATATGTATACGTCCGTGCATATGGAACCAGATAGACACTGCGCACCCTTATATCCAAGGTCCAAGCTCAGGAGGGGATACCAGAAATTCAAGCCAATAGGGAATTTGACTCACATAAAATTCATGTGGAAAAAGAAGGGAGATGGCACTGCTCTGTATTGGACTGATACCTGGATGCCTGGCCATGCAGTCGGATCGTTCTGGTGAATTACTGGAGAAGGATCGAGCTCCCTTTGAGGCCTGACTGAGGCCTCGTACACACGACCGATTTTCTCGGCAAGAACCAGCAAGAAACTTGCTGGCAGAGAGGTCTTGCCGAGTAAATCGGTCGTGTGTACGCTGCTAGCGTGTTTCTCGTCGAGAAAACCGACAAGAAACCTCGACGAGAAAATAGAGAACCTGCTCTCTATTTTCTCGTTGAGATTCTCCTCGGCGTGTTTCTCGACGAGAAAAGTGAGTGTGTGTACACTTACCTGTCCGCCCGGAAGCCCGCGCATGTTCGAAATGAATTTGACGCATGCGCGGTAGCTTCCTAGGCATACGTAGGGTGTACCAAGATGGCGGCTACGGCATCGAATGTGACGAGCGCATGCTCGACGTAGTCGATGACGTCACCGCGTACACTCCTTTCAAAGAACCGCGGGTTCTTTGAAACGAGCGTGTGTACACTCGGCCGGGACAAGTTTCTTGTCCAAGAATCTCGTCGAAAAAAACGACATGTTTTTCTCAACGAGAATCTCGGCCGTGTGTACGAGGCCTGAATCAACTTTCTTGTAAGGGCATTTGATATCAGCACATTGGTGTGGTGTGTGGGCTCACACGCTGAAGTCGGTGCAGGGTACCCTCCTTCTTCCTTTATTTCCACTTGTCCTTTTGGGTTTCATACATTCATTTAACTGCTGCATATGAACCTTCTATGAGTAAATAAAAGCTGATCATTTTAACCACCCCTGCCAGCGGTCTCATCCATGTAAACTGTCACATTCTGCTGGAGAGCTTGAGCTTGTGAAAAAGAACAGAGTTGCTGGCTTGATCACCAGATTAAAATAGAACAAAGAAAGCCTAAAAAGGAAACTAATGCAGTCATCACGTCTAAGAATTGGTAAGCTGCAGTATAATAAATGTTTGCTTTTGGGTGTAATACTGCTTTAAGGATGAACCAACAGTTCAGTATAAGCCTGGGTTCGACTTGGCTGTTTGGACATTTGGACGAATGGCCAATCTTTTGTCCATTCGGCCTCCTGTTTTGCAGGAGCCAAAGATCACATATGGATAGCGGTACTATCCAATGGAGGCGTCAACCCAGCAGATTTTAACTATAACCAGATTAGCATTATTGTGTGCACTGGGGTCCATATGCTACAGTCTTGAAAGACCAATCACACCAACCAGTTATTAGTGAATACAAAGACAGCTACTCCAAAGTCTGTGGACAAGTAATTTTGGTCAATGATAGCATTCCAAATGACACAATGAAGTGTCTTGAGACATAAATTCCAACCATATTAATCTGTTTTTCATTTTACATTGACCTGCCTTCTCTAACAGACAGACTTTCTCAGTGTATATTCCCTACTTAGGGTTAGAAATGATGAGACACCACCACCAAAAGCTTCAGTGTTAAAGGCAAGACACCACATCAAGCGTGCTCACAATCTGCTTACGAGAAAGTGAACATTTCAAGCGTTGTGGCAAATGTAGAAGGTCAAAAGATGGATACAGCTCTCCAAACTTTATGGAATGATAGCAGGAATATCCGACACCACCAGCATCAGAGGGACCTCCAGGACTCAAATTAGTGTTGTAATGCTATGCAGTCCTCAACAGGAAGTTTTACCCAATGTAGAGAAAAAAGGTAGCATAGTGAAGCCCGTAAGGTCAAATAAAAGGTTTATTTAAAATTCTACTTACAGGATAAAAAGATCATCAAGGCAAAATACAAATCTGCGGCTCTCAGCGTGCTCACATTGGTCAGCCTGACATGTTTCATCCAAAGGGATATCATCAGACGCCAATCTTATTTAAACATATACTGTGCAATCTCCATACACATATAATAATGTATAAATAGTGGTGTAAACCTTCAATCCATTCCAAAATGTGCCAATATCCAATTTCCCTTTGTTGGATATTAGCACAACACATTTTGGAATGGATTTACACCACTATTTATACATTATTACATGTGTATGGAGATTGCACAGCATATGTTTAAAATAAGATTGGAGTGTATTAGTACTTGGATTACCCTTGGGGGTTTCTACCATCATTCAGAATTATTTTTTCACATTTAAAGTAATATAACTATAGGGGGAGGTTGCACTGCATTTTAATTTATTTTTAGGTAATATAAGGACACACTGATCTAATGTGGGTGCTGATATAAGGAGAGTTTCCCTTATTTAGTAGAGGTCTCTAGGGAAAGGGGGGGCTGATCTAATGGGGGGTGCTGACTGCTGATCTAATGGGTTACCAGAAGTCAGCACCCCCTCTACATTAGCTCAGAGTCCCCTCATATCAGCACCCCCCTTAGAAATCTCTATTAGATCAGGGACCCCCCCCATCAGTGTCCCCTGCCCCTAAAGATCCCCATTAGACTGCCTTACCGAGAGCCGTTCAGAGCCAGGAAGTGTGGGAGCCGGAGTTTGAGGGCGGAGCGAAGCTGCTCTTCTGCAGTGCCATTTTCCTTCCTTCCTTCCTTCCATTGTGTGGGGGGGCTTGGGGATAAGGCAAAGTAGAGGCAGATACTGCATCGCTGTGCCCAGTGTGTCGGCAAGACACATATGAACTGGTACACTCACAGGGCCGCTGTTAGGAATCATGGGGCCTCCACCACCTGAGGGGGGAAAAGAGGTGGGGGGAGGTGAGAGAGGAGGAGGTAAGGGGGTGAGAGAAAGGGGGGAGGAGGCAGGAGAGAGAGGGGGTGGGCTGACAGAGAGGGGGTGGGCTGACAGAGAGGAGGGGGTGCTGACAGAGAGGGTTGCGCTGACAGAGGGGGTGAGCTGACAGAGGGGTAGTGGGCTGACAGAGGGGGTGCTGACAGAGAGGGAGTGGGCTGACAAAGAGGGTCTGGGCTGACAGAGAGGGGGTGGGCTGACAGAAAGGGGGTGGACTGACAGAGAGGGGTGCCGACAGAAGGGGTGGGCTGACAGAGGGGGGGTGCTGACAGAGAAGAGGTTGGGCTGACAGAGAGGGGGTTGGCTGACAGAGAGGTAGTGGGCTGACAAAGAGGGTGTGGGCTGACAGAGAGGGGGTGGGCTGACAGAGGGCTGACAGAGAAGGGGTGGGCTGACAGAGGGGGGATGCTGACAGAGAAGGAGTGGGGGTGCTGACACAGAGGGGGGTGCTAACAGAGGAGAGGGATGAAAGAGGGGGGTGCTGACTGAGAGGGGGTGGGCTGACAGAGGGGGTGGGCAGACAGATGGGGGGTGCTGACAGAGAAGGGGTAGGCTGACAGAGAGGGGGTGGCCTGACAGATGACAGAGGGGGGGTGCTGACAGAGAGGGGGTGGGCTGACAGAGGGGGGTTGTGCTGACAGAGGGGGTGGGCTGACGGGGGTGCAAACAGAGAGGGGGGTTGCTTACAGAAAGGGGGTGCTGACAGAAGGGAGTGCTGACAGAGGGGGGTTGCTTACAGAGAGGGGGTGGACTGACAGAGAGGGGGGCTCACAGAGAGAGGGTGGGCTGACAGAGGGGGGTTGCTTACAAAAAGGGGCGGGATGACAGAGGGGGTGGCTTACAGAGAGGGGCGGGCTTACAGAGAGGGGTGGCCTGACAGAGAGCGGCACGCTGACAGACAGGCTGGTGGAAGGGCAGAGAGACCTCAGAAAAAGACACACAGCGCGTGCCAGGCAGGGAGGCGGGACTCCGGGCGGCCACGATCACCCACAGTCCAGCCCCGCCCCGCCTCTACATGTGACCAGTCACCAGCTCCACCGGGCCAATCACAGAGCCATATGTCCGCCGCCTGCACATAACCCATTCAGCCAATCACAGGGCGGCCGCTGCCCAGTGCTCGCACAGGCTGTATGTGATTGTGACAGTGTAACACTGATGGCGGCGGGTACGGGAATCGGGATGCACCGCTCTAGATGTTGTGGCCGGGGCCACTGGTCACAGGACGGCTGAACAGTTATGTGCCCGGGTTTCAGGTGGCTTGAAAACCGGGCACATGTGTCCAAACCTGGACTGTCCAGGTCAAAACCGGACAGGTGGCAACCCTATCCCTACTGAGATACATATGGTAAGAATTCCCATAACTGTATGAGGAACAGTAACCAATGAATAGTGATTGTGTGGACTTTTTATAGGATGACATATAAGGTGGACAATTGCTGTATGTCAAGGCTGTTAGAGACTAATTGATTGCGGCATTCCAAACAAATTCCAGCTGATTTCTAAGACATATTTCTGAAGATAGCACAAACATGTCAAGGTCAGTGCTTTGATGGTTGTGTTTCTTTTCAAACACTCTTTTCAAAAGAGTTCTCTTCATCCAAGCTTCCACCTTTAAAGTCGTGTTTAACCTTAACCTTATAATCTTATACCTGTAAATATAGAACATAGCGGAGAAGGTTCCTTTCACACCTCTGCATGCCTTTTTTTTCTGTACTGCAAACACTATACTAAAACATATACAGGTGAAACTCGAAAAATTTTAATATCGTGCAAAAGTTCATTTATTTCACTAATGCAACTTAAAAGGTGAAAATAATATATGAGATAGACTCATTACATGCAAAGCAAGATAGTTCAAGCCGTGATTTGTCATAATTGCGATGATTATGTCTTACAGCTCATGAAAAGCCCAAATCCACAATCTCAGAAAATTTGAATATTGTTAAAAGGTGCAATATTCTAGGCTCAAAGTGTCCCACTCTAATCAGATAATTAAGCCATAACACCTGCAAAGGGTTCCTGAGCCTTTAAATGGTCTCTCAGTCTGGTTCAGTAGGAATCACAATCATGGGAAAGACTGCTGACCTGACAGTTGTGCAGAAAACCATCATTGACACCCCCCATAAGGAGGGAAAGCCTCAAAAGGTAATTGCAAAAGAAGTTGGATGTTCCCAAAGTGCTGTATCAGAGCACATTAATAGAAAGTTATGTGGAAGGGAAAAGTGTGGAAGAAAAAGATGTACAAGCAGCAGGGACCACCGCAGCCTGGAGAGGATTATCAGGAAAAGGCCATTCAAAAGTGTTGGGGACTTTCACAAGGAGTGGACTGAGGCTGGAGTCAGTGCATCAAGAGCCACCACACACAGACGGATCTTGGACATGGGCTTCAAATGTCGTATTCCTATTGTCAAGCCACTCCTGAACAACAAACAACGTCAGAAGCGTCTTACCTGGGCTAAAGAAAAACAGACCTGGTCTGTTGCTCAGTTGTCCAAAGTCCTCTTTTCTGATGAGAGCAAATTTTGCATCTCATTTGGAAACCAAGGACCCAGAGTATGAAGGAAGAATGGAGAGGCACACACTGCAAGATGCTTGAAGTCCAGTGTGAAGGTTCCACAATCACAGTGTTGATATGGGGAGCCATGTCATCTGCTGTAGGGATGAGCTTCAAGCTCGAGTCAAACTCATGTCCGACTCGAACATTGCCTGTTCACCCGTTCGCCGAACAGCGAACAACTTGTGGTGTTCGCTGCAAATTCGAAAAGCTGCGGAACACCCTGTAAAAGTCTATGGGAGAAATCTAAAGTGCACATTTTAAAGGCTCATATGCAAGTTATTGTCATAAAAAGTGTTTGGGGACCTAGGTCCTGCCCCAGGGGACATGTATCAATGCAAAAAATAGTTTTAAAAACTGCAGTTTTTTCGGGATGCAGTGATTTTAATAATGTTTAAAGTGAAACAATAAAAGTGAAATATTCCTTTAAAGTTCGTACCTAGGGGGTGTGCATAGTATGCCTGTAAGGTAGTGCTTGTTTCCCGTGCTTAGAACTGTCCCTGCACAAAATGTTATTTCTGAAGGAAAAAAAGTCATTTAAAAGTACTCGCGGCTGTAATGAATTGTCTGCTCCCGGCAATACAGAGAAAAGTCATTGAAAGTCATTGATAAAAAAAAAAAAAGCGTGGGGGTCCCCCCAAATTCAATTACCAGGCCCTTCAGGTCTGGTATGAATATTAAAGGGAACCCTGCACCAAATAAAAAAAAATGTCGTGGAGTTCCCCCCAAAAATTCATACCAGACCCTTTATCCGAGCACGCAACCTGGCAGGCTGCAGGAAAAGAGGGGGGACGAGAGAGCGCCCCCCACCTGAACCGTACCAGGCCACATGCCCTCAACATGGGGAGAATGCTTTGGGGTCTGGACGTCAGTGATGTGAATGGGGACCCCGCCCCCTTTGAAGTAACACAGGTTTCCCGTTGCATCAGAGGGGGGCGGGGTCACCGGCACGTCACTGGGAAAGCCTGGGTTTTCCCTTGCGTCAGAGGGGGGCTGGGTCACGTGACGGGTGGCCCCGTCCTCAGCTACATAAGACCTGTCAGGCTGCAGCAAAGTCATTCCCGGGGTGTCTCCGGTGGAGACAGGACCGTGTGCTGTTCCTCGCTGGACATCATCGCTGGAGCCTGCAGATCATCCATCGCTGGATACCGACATCACTGGAGTGGAGATCGAGAGTGGGTTACCACCGCTGGAATCTTTTTTTTAATTTAAATTTTTTTTATTTTTAATAAAGAACTTATCCCAACTGTGTCTGTGTGTTTTTTGTTTTTTTTTACATGTTCTTTGTGAAATGGTAGGGGTACCCTTACCAATTCACATAGGGAGGCGGGATCTGGGGGTCCCCTTTGTTAAAGGGGTCTTCCAGATTCCCATAAGCCCCCCGCTCGCAGACCCCCACAACCACCGGGCAAGGGTTGTGGGGATGAGGCCCTTGTCCCCATAAACATGGGGACATGGTGCTTTGGGGTCCAGACCCCAAAGCATCCTCCCCATGTTGAGGGCATGTGGCCTGGTACGGTTCAGGAGGGGGGGCGCTCTCTCGTCCCCCCCTCTTTTCTGCGGCCTGCCAGGTTGCGTGCTCAGATAAGGGTCTGGTATGGATTTTTGGGGGGAACTCCACGCCATTTTTTTTTTAATTTGACGCGGAGTTCCCCTTAAAATCCATACCAGACCTGAAGGGCCTGGTAATTGAATTTGGGGGGACCCCCACACATTTTTTTTCTTTATCAATGACTTTCAATTACTTTTCTCTGGATTGCTGGAAGCTGACAATTCATTGCAGCCGCGAGTACTTTTAAATGACTTTTTTTCCTTCAGAAATTACATTTTGTGCAGAGACAGTTCTAAGCACAGGAAACAAGCGCTACTTTACAGTTAAATAATTTATTGTTTCACTTTAAGCATTATTAAAATCACTGCTCCCGAAAAAACAGCCCTTTTTCAAAACTTTTTTTTTGCATTGATACATGTCCCCTGGGGCAGGACCCGGATCCCCAAACACTTTTTATGACAATAACTTGCATATAAGCCTTTAAAATTAGCACTTTATATTTTTCATGTTCGTGTCCCATAGACTTTAACGGTGTTCGGATGTTCGAACAAATTTATTACCTGTTCGCATGTTCTGATGCAAACCGAACTGGGGGGTGTTCGGCTCATCCCTAATCATGGTGTTGGTCCACTATGCTTCATTAAGTCCAGGGTCAACACAGCCGTCTACCAGGAGATTTTGGAGCACTTCATGCTTCCTTCCGCAGACAAGCTCTATGGAGATGCTGACTTCATTTTCCAGCAGGACTCTGCACCTGCCCACACTGCCAAAAGCACCAAAACCTGGTTCAATGACCGTGGGATTACTGTGCTTGATTGGCCAGGAAACTTGTCTGACCTGAACCCTATAGAGAATCTATGGGGCATTGCCAAGAGAAAGATGAGAGACATGATATCGAACAATGCAGAAGAGCTGAAGGCCGCTATTGAAGCATCCTGGTCTTTCATAACACCTCAGCAGTGACACAGGCTGATCGCTTCCATGCCACGCCGCATTGAGGCAGTAATTTCTGCAAAAGGGGCCCAAACCAAGTACTAAGTACATATGCATACTTATACTTCAGTACAATCCTTGTTTTATTGATTGCATGTAATATAAAAAATTTCTGAGATTGTGGATTTGGGGTTTTCATGAGCTGTAAGCCATAATCACCACAATTATGACAAATCACGGCTTGAACTATCTTGCTTTGCATGTAATCAGTCTATTGCCTAGTACACACGAGCGGGTTTTCCGTTGGATAATAAACCAACGGTTTTCCCGACAGAATTCCTCTCAGGCTGCCTTGCATACACACGCTCAGGAAAAAGTCTGCCCATCTAAAGCGCGGTGACGTACAACACGTACAACGGCACTATAAAGGGGAAGTTCCATTCCAACCGCGCCACCCTTTGGGCTGCTTTTGCTGATCCTCGTGTTAGTAAAAGTTTGGTGAGAGACGATTTGCCTCGTGCTTTTCAGTCCGTTACAGCGTGATGAATGTGCTATGTCAATTACGAATGCTAGTTTTACCAGAAAGAGCGCTCCCGTCTCATACTTGTGTAGCGCTACCCCCAGTTAAGAGAGCCGCTGATATTGATTTGGGCCCTGCAGTGCACCGCTGTCAACCCCCGGCAATCGGCTCTAACCTCCCGTGGCACAGCTGGTGATAGAGAGATAGGACCGCGTGATCGCAACTGTTGGTGACGCAGTCCTATAACAAACATACACAGAATATACTTTAAAACTCCTATTAAAGTAAGCGGAACTGACACCAAATGTACTTTACCCAGATATTTTACTGAGGCTAATGGGCAAGTAATAAACAACAGTATAACAAGTTGCAGATCCCTGCAACAAACAGTAATAAAGATAAACAGAGTAATCAGAATAATAAAGTATTGCTATGCAACTCTAGCGCTGCCCTTTTACAGCTACTTCCCCTCATGGGTAGACTAACACCCAGCAATGTCTACCTATGCAGTCAGGCCTGACTGATCTAAATGGAAGTTCAGTGAAACAATATTTGCTAGCAATCTCTCGGTGGTGCACTTGAAGAACAACTTTGTAATCCCAACGAATAGTAAAGATAAAGTATCTGTCTTTAAACAGCTCTCACCACCTGGACAAGTCCAAGTCCCTTTCCTCCATCGATTCGTCTAGGAACAGGAATCCACCGACATCCAAGTCTTCAATCCTTCTGGTGTACTGCAGCAAGGAGGATTAGATGTCTCTAAGGCTCTGCTAGGCTGGCAGAGGGCTCTTTGGAAAGGAGCACACGGCCCAGGCTTCAGGCCTTGTGCACACAGCAGTTCAGCACAGACATCCTCTTGCTAGGAGAGGGGGTGTCCAAAGAGGCCGACCAAAACTCCGCCTCCCCTTTATAAAGTCTGCCCCAGCAGTCTCTGTTCTGGAGCAATGCACCCTGGGTGCTGCAAGATGTACTGGGAGATGTAGTCTCTCTCTCCTCTGCTTTCACTTCCATAATGTCTCTTTACTTCCTCCTGACTCACCTCTCCCCTGGAACTTCTTGTCTCTCTGCATTAAAGGGGAACACCCCGCTACACACTCCCCCCACTTGAACTCTTTGGTCCCCAAAGATAAACTTCAACAAATACTGTTTACCATTTTGGACAATGTCGAGCATGATGTTGGCATAGGGAATTCCCACCAAAACTTTGGGATGGAACTCTCTTGCCCACAGGTCACACTACCATGAGTGGCCTGCCTAACTGTGCCAGAGAGTGAGCTGGGGTTGCCCTCCACCAAATGGACGGTGGAAGGATCAGGTTGTTCAACACTTCTCCTAGCCGTTACAACAGAGTCCTCTGAGCTCGTCCCCATTTGGGGGTAAGTTAGTTTCTTGGGAGGCCTGATGACTCTGCGAGCCCTCTGCTCTCTTGGTGCTTCTGACTCTGGCACCACAGGCTCTTCAGGAAAAGTTCAGGTAACATTGCTGGTTCTGGAACCTCTGATTCAGAAGTCGACTGACGTATGGAATCTCTAGAGTCCTCCTCAGCGCAAGTGTCAGGAACATCTTCCCAGTAATCAGCTGAGGGACTGAAGGGTATGAATTCAGTAGCCTCCGGATTCAGCGTTGCATCTGGGGTATCCCCTCCATTTGGGAGATCTATGGCGGACGTTTCCAGAGTCGAGGGAGGCCACAGCCAGTCCAGTTCTCCACCTTCTTCTGTACTCAACTGGGAGGCCTCCCCATCTTTGGCTCGAGAGGTCTGGGACCGAGTGTTCGGCCTAGGAATATCCAGGATAGAGGCCGGTTCAGGGGAGTCTCTCACGGGAGGTATTCTGACTGCCTCAGCAAGTGGGAGCAGGTGGTTCCGATGCCACATCTTCAGTGGACCCACCTTTCCTTCTGGCTTTAGTTTGTAGACAGGCAAACCGGGCAACTTCCTACAGACAACATAGGGCTCAGATCTCCACCTGTCGGCAAGCTTGTGTTTTCCAGGGACCCCCAGATTGCGTAGCAGTACTCGGTCCCCGGGCTGCAGATCTTGCACTCGAACCTTCAGATCAAAATTTCTCTTGTTGCGGGCCCCCCTTTGATCCGAAGCCGCCTGGGCTTGTTCATAGGCCACCTGCAAGCTACGTCTAAGTCTGTCCACGTATCCCTTGTGGGATGTAGCTGAGGTATTGTCTATAGAAGTGCCAAAGGCCAGGTCCACAGGTAGCCTTGCTTCTCTCCCAAACATAAGTCGATAAGGGGAGTAGCCAGTGGCGTCACTTGTGGTACAGTTATAGGCATGTACTAGGGCTGATATGTGCTGACTCCAGTGTTGCTTCTTCTCTGTTTCTAAGGTTCCCAACATGTTGAGCAGGGTCCGGTTAAATCTCTCCGGCTGAGCATCTCCTTGTGGGTGGTAAGGCGTGGTTCTGGTCTTCTTTATTCCTAATGAATCCAAAAGTCTTCGGATCAACCGACTCTCAAAGTCCCTTCCTTGATCTGAGTGGAGTCTCTGTGGTAGTCCGTAATGGACAAAATACTTCTCCATAAGTATCTTGGCCACGGTGGATGCCTTCTGGTCTTTGGTTGGGAAAGCTTGAGCATAGCGGGTGAAATGGTCGGTTATTACCAGAACATTCCCCAATCCACTCAGGTCGGGTTCAAGGCAGAGAAAGTCAATGCATACCAGATCCATTGGGCCTTGACTCTGTAAGTGGCCCATTGGGGCAGCTTGATGGGGTAGGGTCTTTCTCTGAATGCATCATGCACAGGAATGGCAATACTCCTCTACTTCTGCCCTCATGCAGGGCCAATAGAACCGATTTCTGACAAGCTGGAAGGTCCTTTCTGCCCCTAGGTGACCATGATGGTCATGCAGGGCAATTAGTACAGTCTCTCGGTGCTTCTCTGGAAGAAATAACTGCCACTTATCTTCTGAGTCATCAGAGGGGCCCCTTCGGTAGACCACTCCCTGATGTACCTGTAGCCTGTCCAATTCCTTCCTCAACAGGCGAGCCTCCTTTGAGGGGTGATGTAGGAATTTGTTGGGATCCTGATTCTCCAGGGCTTTGAGGACCAATCTCCCCATGGGGTCTTCCAATTGGTCACACCTCAACTCCTTCTTGGACAGTCTCGGTAGGTTGTCTTCCTCCAGTTGAGTTACCCCACAATAGTGTTTGGGGACTCCTACCATGGTAACCCCTATTTCTTCTGCTCTGGAGCCTCCTCTGGCTTGGAATTCAGCCCCTTGACAAAGGGCCCGCACCCCGTCCGGTGCCACTTGGGTCCAATCTTCCCAGTCACTTGTCGTGGCATGAGACCTCCGGGACAGGGCATCTGCATCCCTATTTCCGGCTCCTGGTCTGTACTTCAGACTGAAGTTGAATCCAGACAATGCGGCCAACCACCTGTGTCCGGTGGCATCTAGTTTCGCGGTGGTGAAGAGGTAGGTCAGGGGGTTGTTGTCTGTCTTCACAGTAAACTCTGCCCCATACAAGTAGTCTTTTAGCTTGTCTACTACCGCCCATTTGAGGGCCAGGAATTCCAGCTTATGAGTGGGGTAATTCTTTTCTGAGGGGGTCAGGCTCCTGCTCACATAGGCCACTGGTCGCAGTTGTCCTTCCTGTTCTTGGTAGAGTACACCACCTAGACCCTCATGGCTGGCATCCACATGTAATTCATAAGGTCTGGTAGGGTCGGCGTAGGCCAGGACTGGGGCAGTGGTTAAGCTCCTCTTCAGAGCATGAAAGGCCTCTTCACACCTTGGGTTCCACTGATCTTGAACTGACTCACCAGGCCTCCTGGGCCCTGAGTCATCCTCTTCCCCTTCTGCCTTTAGCAATTCATTCAACGGGCGGGCAATCCGAGCAAACCCCTCCACAAACCTCCTATAATAGGAGCAGAACCCCAGGAAGGATCTGAGCTCTGTTACTGTGGTGGGTCGTGGCCAGGAAGTGACTGCTTCCAACTTCTCAGGATCTGTGGCCACCCCTTCTTCAGACACTATGTGCCCTAGATAGTTCACAGAAGACTGGTAGAACCGACACTTCTCGGGGGAAAGCTTAAGTCCCTCTTCGCTGAGTCTTCTCAATACTTTCTCCAACCTGGCTTCATGTTCTTCCAAGGTTCTTCCAAAGACAATGACATCGTCCAAGTACACAAGGACTTCTATAAGATTCATGTCTCCAACAGTCTTCTCCATAAGGCGTTGAAAGGTAGCAGGAGCTCCAGACAGACCCTGAGGCATCCTATTGAATTCGAAGAATCCCACTGGGGTTATGAAGGCTGTCTTCTCCCTGTCTTCTGGGTGCATAGGGATTTGATAGTACCCACTCTTGAGGTCCATCACACTGAACCATTTGGCTCCAGACAAACTTTGTAGGGCATCTTCTATCCTTGGCGTGGTGTATTGGTCAGGGATGGTTCTCCTGTTGAGAGTCCTGTAATCGATACAAAGCCTCAACGACCCATTCTTCTTTCTGACCACCACGATTGGGGAGGCATAGGGACTTCTAGACTCCCGGATCACACCAGTCTTCTTTAGTTCTACAAGTTGTTCCCTCAGATCCTCCAGATCTGCCAGGGGGACCCGCCTGACCCTCTCTCGGAAGGGCTTATCTTCTTGGAGGCGGATCCGATGGGTGGCACTTCTTGCACACCCCACATCGAATTCATCTTCGGAAAAGATCTTCTCCCACCTGGTCAGCTGGGCCTTGGCTCTTTCTTTCCAAGCCCTGGGTAGGTTCGGGTTTTCCACGGACAGTTTCTCCCAAACATCTCCTCCGTCACCCGTCCCCTTGACTTCGGACCAAGTGACCGGGGCAGCAGGGCTCACCTGACCAAGCAACACTCTGGCAGGGATCTCCATGGGTCCTCCCGTAGTGTTCCTAACACTCACCGGAACTCTGCCATGGGCCTTCTTCAGGGCCTTTAACGGAATCACTTCTGGTATCACTTCCAGGCCTGAGGACTCTTCCCTTGGGTCTGATTCCAGCATGACAAAGGGGCCAGGTTGTTCCCACGAAAGCTTCACAGTGGCCCTAAGACAGGTTACTTCTCCGGGCTGTAGTACTACTCCTTCTCTGCCAAGTCTCCACACCTTCCCTATCCCCTCTCCCGGGGTCTTCTGCTCTAAGACCAGTCGTTGGTAGGCCGTCTTTAGCATGGGATGGATTTTGGTGGCTGAATGGTTTCTCTCTTTCACGAGAGGGGTCAGGAGTCTCCTGACTAGATCCGTGTTTGTCCCAATGATCAGGGAAATCTTGCTGGCTCCAGGCGGCCGGGGACACACAACTGCCAGGGTGTCAAACACTTCAGCCTTCCCAGCCACGGATGGGTCGAAAGTCATCTTTATGGGCAGGTACCCATCATAAGGGAAACTCTGGGTTCCAAGTCCCCATATCTCCAGCTCTTCTATCTTCTGGATAGGCAGATGACTCAAGTGCCTATCATAGAAGTCCCGGTATAGTAAAGTCACCTGTGCTCCGGTGTCCAAAAGAGCTTTAGTATAGACTCCTTCCACTTGAATGGGCACAGTAGGAGACGGGCCCACCAGTTCCTTTGGGTATGGCCGGACTGGGGTCACCTCTTTTTTTTGGCTTTCGACCCTTGCCCTGCTCCTTTTGGACTTTAATTTTTCCTGAGCCTGGCATGCATTGACTTTCTCCCTCTCAATGGGGGCACAAACCCGCTGAGGGATGTTATTGTTCCTTTTAGGTGGATGTTCCTTCTTTGGGGTGCTGTACTTCCACTGAGGGGTCTTGCCCCCTCCCTCTGGGGTACATCTTGGTGGGGGTGTACTATACCTCCTCCTAGGAGTTTTGTCTCCTCCATTCTTGGCCTTTTTTTTTAGTTTGGAGCGCACTGAAGATGATGGGCACCCGGTTGACTCCTTCACCGGGGCCCTTTGGAGTTTCCTGCCGGCTTGCAATTATCTGTTCTCTTCTTCTTTGGGCTGGAGCATACGTTAGCAAAGTGGCCACTCCCTCCGCAGTTATAGCAAATCACCTCTTCTCGGTCCTGTAGGGAGGCCGGTGCTGAGGTGTTCGGGAACAACTCCTTTCTTGGGCTTGGTTTCTCTCGTCTTCTCTGATCTTTCTCCATCAAAGAGGTCAGCATCTCCAACACTTGGGCCATTTGCAATTTCAGAGTGTCAACCTCCGCATCTCTTTCTGGGCTCTTGACAGAATGGACCAACACTGGTACAGGTGTGACATTAGCCTTGGCCACCTGCTGATCTTCCTGCAGCGCCTCTTCGTCCCTAATAATTTTTATTAGATCAGAGTAGGTTAGTGACATTCCTTCTCCTGAGGTTTTCAGGTGCAGCCAGACCGGGTCTGAGCGCCGCGCTCCCCTCATGATCTGCTTCATGCGTGCTTCATCTGCATCTTTGGGCAGCATTCCCTTCTTCAGTACAATCTTGCATAACTGCCTGTTCAGCCTTCTAACATATTCTGACAGTTTCTCATTCGGCTGCTGGAGAGTGTGTTCAATTTGATAAATCATCTCTGACACCTTCTCCAGCTGACCAAACTCTTCCTGCAGCATGGCCAGGCAATCTTGAGCTGTACAGTTTTCATTTCCAAACCGGAAGGTCTTCACCGATTCTGCCGCGGCACCTTTCAGACTTTCTAAGACTCGCTGTCTCTTCTGTGCCTCAGGCACCTCCCATGCTTCTACTGCCTGTAATGCCTGTTCCACCCAAGTGTCAAAATCTTCCTCCCCCGCAGGGACGGGGAGCTTCCCTGAGAAGGTGCTAAGCTTCCGGTAACTGGCCTCCACATGCACCGTACTGCTTTTCTGGCACTTAATTACAAGGTCTCCTAGAGCATTCAACAATTCAGGCCCTATAGCGGGCAGCGGTGATCCCGGGCTTAATAGTTCCTTAAGCTTTTCTGCTTTAGGGGATAGTGGTGGAGATAATTGTGGGAGTGATGGCTTTGGTGTCTGAAACCATTCTTCCTTCACTGGCAGCGTATGTATCAAGTGATAGATCTGATTATCTATGGCTTGTATACTCTGACTTTTAAAATGCTCTGGGATTTCGTTTTTCCATTCTACCAGTGCGTATGTAAACGAGATCACTGGATCTGGCCTAAAATCCATCACCCATGCTTTGTGGCTCGGAGACAGTAACAATACGAGCTGTTTTATCTCCTCTTCCTTCCATCTTTCCCCCGGGAGTACAATGACTACCGCCGCGGTTGGATCGGCGCCAATCGCTGCGCACCACTGTGACATTGCCAGCGGGTCCATGCTGGTACTTCTGACCGGCTTGATTGCAGCGTGCAACGTACAAGGATCCCGGACTCGAGCCCCCACGTGCTAGCGCTACCCCCAGTTAAGAGAGCCGCTGATATTGATTTGGGCCCTGCAGTGCACCGCTGTCAACCCCCGGCAATCGGCTCTAACCTCCCGTGGCACAGCTGGTGATAGAGAGATAGGACCGCGTGATCGCAACTGTTGGTGACGCAGTCCTATAACAAACATACACAGAATATACTTTAAAACTCCTATTAAAGTAAGCGGAACTGACACCAAATGTACTTTACCCAGATATTTTACTGAGGCTAATGGGCAAGTAATAAACAACAGTATAACAAGTTGCAGATCCCTGCAACAAACAGTAATAAAGATAAACAGAGTAATCAGAATAATAAAGTATTGCTATGCAACTCTAGCGCTGCCCTTTTACAGCTACTTCCCCTCATGGGTAGACTAACACCCAGCAATGTCTACCTATGCAGTCAGGCCTGACTGATCTAAATGGAAGTTCAGTGAAACAATATTTGCTAGCAATCTCTCGGTGGTGCACTTGAAGAACAACTTTGTAATCCCAACGAATAGTAAAGATAAAGTATCTGTCTTTAAACAGCTCTCACCACCTGGACAAGTCCAAGTCCCTTTCCTCCATCGATTCGTCTAGGAACAGGAATCCACCGACATCCAAGTCTTCAATCCTTCTGGTGTACTGCAGCAAGGAGGATTAGATGTCTCTAAGGCTCTGCTAGGCTGGCAGAGGGCTCTTTGGAAAGGAGCACACGGCCCAGGCTTCAGGCCTTGTGCACACAGCAGTTCAGCACAGACATCCTCTTGCTAGGAGAGGGGGTGTCCAAAGAGGCCGACCAAAACTCCGCCTCCCCTTTATAAAGTCTGCCCCAGCAGTCTCTGTTCTGGAGCAATGCACCCTGGGTGCTGCAAGATGTACTGGGAGATGTAGTCTCTCTCTCCTCTGCTTTCACTTCCATAATGTCTCTTTACTTCCTCCTGACTCACCTCTCCCCTGGAACTTCTTGTCTCTCTGCATTAAAGGGGAACACCCCGCTACACTTGATTCTGAGCATGCGCGGTTTTCTGCCCGTCGGAAAACTATACAGACGAACAGATTTCCTGCTCGGATTTTTGGCCTGACGGGAAAAAAGAGATCCTGATCTCTTTTTTTGGCCGGCAGTTTTCCCGTCGTAAAAACTGCGATGGAGCATACACACGGCCGGGATTCCCGACCAAAAGCAGTTTTCCCGTCTGAAAAAATGGTCGTGGGTACGAGGCATTTCTCATATATTAGTTTCACCTTTTAAGTTGCATTAGTGGAAATTAAAGGAGGATGTCACTGAAATAAAACTTAAATCACTACCATGGATAAATCGTAATCTACGACCCTCCATGAGAGAAATGCTGATGTTGGTATCCTCCACATTAAAGGCATGGGGCACAATGTTAAAAAATGAGAAATGGTCCACACAGATTGGGCCAATGACACCTCTGTTTGGAAACCATGCAGTGGCGGGACAAGGGCATCCAGCGCCCAGGGCAAGAATGCCAAACTGTGCCCCCCCTCCCTTCCCTTAGGGTTAGGGTTAAGGTCAGGGCACCCCCTATCCCTGCAATAAACCATTGCGCCCAGGGCAGCCGTCCCTCCTGCCCACCCCTTGTCCCGGCCCTGAAACCATGAATGAACGCCCTGACCTTTTTGAAATGGTATAGAAACGAGGATACAAGAGTGGTCCAGACCCTGGTGGAAGGCAAAATCCCTCTGATAGACTCCCTTGGTTTAGAATGCAGAAATATGTGGATACAATATCAACAACTTCGAACATATATTCAATCATTAGTAAATAAGTAATAAAATGGGGTATTATATAGACCGGTTACGGAATTTGAGCAGTTATTAATACAGGAGGAAAGACCAGCACATGTATTATCTGTAATATATCACTACCTTCTCCCAAAAAACATCCGGGGGTCTGAGGGCCCTGGCCCCACCTCAATTCGGTTAGAACAAGAACTAATATTTATAACTAGATGGGAGGAAGAACTGGGAAGGATCATTCCCAGATTGGAATGGGAAAGAGCTTTCCTTATAACACACATGCTATCAATATCTAGTAGCTATCAGGAAAGAAACTACAGAATTTTAACAAGATGGTATAGATGCCCAGTAGATATGCATAAAATTAATAGTGAAAATGATGAGACATGCTGGAGATGTCACAGTGCAAAAGGTACAATGTCTCATATATGGTACTACTGTCCAGAAGCGTTGATATTCTGGACTAAGATTTATAATATACATCATAAAAATCACGGGGATTAATATCCAACCAGAGGTATTCGTTTCTCTCCTGTTGATGATTCCAGGATCCATAAAAACTATAAAAAGGGGCATTCTAAGACACATGTTGGTAGCAGCGCGCACAATTATAGCCCGGAACTGGAAGAAAACTGGGCCGCTTCTAAATCGGAGAATGGATATCCGAAATGAGCGAGATGCATACCCTGAAGACGACAATAGAATCAGAAGCAAGCCTTAAGCCCCATACACACGGTAGGACTTTTTTCAAAAAGTTTTCAAAAAAATCCTACCCTGTGTACGCTCCATCGGACAAACTTTTTCGGTTTTCATCGGACAAAAGTTCGCTCTGCAAACGGACAAACTTTTCGGCAACAAAAGTCCTACGGTGCAAAGTCCTATCGTGTGTACAGAAATCCATCGGACTTTAGTCCAAAGTACAAACACGCATGCCCGGAACCAATGTTAAAATCAACCAACAATAGCAGAAGTTGACCAAAGGGTGGTGGTAAAGAGCAGAAAAAACACGTGATTTTGGGAAAGTTTGCAGAAAAAGTCCTGCCGTGTGTATGCTATGGGCGTTCCCGGCCAACGCCCTTCAAACAAAAATCCACGGAAAAGTTTGTTTGAAGTCCAATCGTGTGTTTGAGGCTTAAAAGAACAAACTTTAAAGACATGGCAACAATGGATAGAGTTTAGAGCCTCCACACTAATATCAACATGCATGTAAAGTTTCATGTCAGGGAATTCCCCTCTCCCTTTCCCTTGTACCCCTGCCCCTTTCCCCCCCATAGTTTTTTTTTTGTTTCCTTTTTCTCCTTTTTTTTTTTGTGTTTGTTGTTGTGTAGTCGGTGTGATAGGATACAGTGAAGTTTGAGTGTAGGAAATGCATTGGTATGAGTGTGATAAATTACAAGGGGACTTTCTTAATTAACGGTTATGTAACTAGATGAGACAGGATTTATATATGTATTAAAATGCTGAATGGGTGGGTAATGGGTTACGTTAGATATTGTAATATTTGTATTGTTTTGTGTTAAAATATTAAAATTTTTCGAGTTTCACCTGTAGATGTAAACTGTTCTTAAAGTAGGACTAAACTTACACTCCAGTGAATTGACATTTGTGAGATCCCTTGTCCTTTTCTTCTTCCTGGTTTGGGATTTTTGACCAATTTGATTAGTTGACCTGGGATGACATAACTCCCGCACTCTTCGCACCAAGGCTTGCTGACATTGCACACTGAGCAAGCAATGTCTGTGCCACAGTTATCATATCTTCTTTAATTCAAGGTGATTGTAGCTGTATTAGTGCACTTCTGACAGAAATAATTGAGTACTGTCCGTGATACTTTTTTATTTGCACTAACAGACAATTGTTCAGGACAAGCTTTGGGGGTGTGCGCCCTTCATCAAGGGACACCCTGTCATTAAAAATTGTATGTTAGTGCAAATAGTATCGTAGCGGGCATATACTTTTCTATCATGTTTAAAACTGGCAGAGACACCAGTGATGTATAGTTCCCTGCGGCCCAGCAGGTGGTGCTGTCCCTGTGGGCTGGGGTTGAACCATCGCTGAGTGCGGTACCCCTTTTTGGCCTCTCTCAGTGGTTGCATGGTGGGGCGGGGATACCGCTGTGCTTGCTGGGAGAGGGTATAAAGGGGACGGCCATCTTTGTCACGGGGTTGTCGAGTCCCAGGCACCTTCAGCCTGAGGGCTGTGGTTTGTGGTTGGTGTCCAGGCGGCCTAGGCCTGGACGCCCGGAGCTCGTGTTCCATCCCAGGCACCTTCAGCCTGTGGTGAGATACTCAGTTGGAGGCCTTGGGCCCAGTTTCCTTCGCTGGGTCCCGCGAGGGAAGGATTTCCTAGGGGGCCCTGGGAGTGGGGTGCCCGAATCCAGAGGCGCAAGGGACCGGAGGAGCTACTCACCCGAAGACCTGGTGCAGCAGATTGACAGTGCCGGGTGAGCCTCAGAAGACCGCCCGGAGGGGTATCTTTCCGAACAGGGGCCAAGTTCAGTCAGGAGGAAGGTTCACAGTTCACCCGGTCGGTGGCAGCGACGAAAATATTCACGGTTGGTGGCGGAGACCATGCGCCAAGCCTATTCGCTGATAGAGGAATAGGAGAGTTCATTGTGCCTGGGCCTACTCGTATCCACACCCCCTGTCTGTTCGTTGAGGGAGTCTAACTGATTGTGTTTCATCCTGACATTGTAAAATAAATGAGTGTTGGACTTTTACTGGTATGGGGCTCATTTACTGGCAGACACTGTTCCACAGAAGAAGCGGAGGCTCCAAACACCGAACACTGACCCGAAGGTAAAGAAACTTTGCTCACACCACACAAACATCTGCGGTGAAAGCTTGGCGTGGTAACCCCGCACTCTCTCCTCCAAGGTACCCCTAGACAAAAGCCAGAGAGAAAGAAACCAGAGCAAGAGAGAGAGAGTGGAGGGCGCTACAGTATCATGGCTAGTACTCCTTGATTCCTTCTAGTTCCCAATGTCCAGCATCATTACGTTATTACTACCCTTTTTTAGAGCAATAGAAAACAATTTAGAGAGTAGGTATTCCTATATTTCTGATACTGGTACCCATGGGTCAATACCATAGGCAGCAAGTTGGAAGGTGCCAGTGCTGCATGGGGACCTTTTTTTTCCCCTCCCTTGTCCTACCTGAATTATGTGCTAAGATTCAGTTATGAGGAGGAGAGGGCACAGAATATCAACGCTGCAAAAATTGTTGACACAACCAGAAGCTTTCAGAAGGTATAGCATAGCCAGTTCTAACATGAGAGGTTAGGTGCACTATCTGCTATTTTTATTGTCCGAAGGTAAGCTTCAATGGCTTCTACAGAAGCATCTATTGGTGAAAGTGAAAATAGGATGCATGCCCATGCTTTGACATTGGTGCTAAGGCCTGCCATAGACGGTTCAAATCTCGGCTGGTTCAGCCGGAACCGGCTGAGATTCAGCCTGGGTACAACCAGCCTTCCGGACTCTTGCATGGGGTTATTGCTCGTGGCAGATATACAGTAGCTGCTAGCAATAATCACTGTCTTCTCCCTGCAAGGACAGCTTCCCCGCCCCCCTTCGCTGGGAGAATACAATGGCTCGTGGAAAAGATTCATCCATTCCTGTGGTTGCAGGAAAGAAATTTGCTCAGTTCATGACCTGCAAAAGCCTTGTCTGTCTGTTAGATGATGGAGTCTAAAGTCCTGTACACACGATACGAAAATTAGAAGTAACATTTCTGCCTATTTTTGGATCGTAAGTATGGTGCTTTCAACAGCCGATCCAGTTTTTCATCAGACAAAAGCTGGATGTGCAGACTAACATTTTTGTCATACGTGAACTCTACGTCCGCTTTTCATTTAATTAGTACTAAAAAAATCGTAAGAGCAAGACTACGCATGCTCAGATAATGGAAAATTGTATACTCTTCATGGCAGCATACAATGGTTGTGGCTCCGCCCCCACAACCTGATAGGACTGGTTAACTATAAATCAAAGACAGACCCGGCTCACAGCATTCTCTGTAACTCTCACCATTTGGGTGGGAATCTGTATGCTGCCATGAAGATGCACCAGAAAAGAAAAATTACGGAAAGGTTAGTATACAATTTTCAGTTTTCCTGGTGCATCAAGGCAGCATACAATGGGAACTAACGTGCCATACGGGAGGGTGCAAGAAAATTTTTGTAATCATCAGTAGCGCAAGTATGCACCATGAATTTTCCAAATTTTACTGTCATGAGCCAGGTTCACCTATTAAAGTGTAATGAAGGTTTCCTTTGAGGACCATATTGCTGGCTTGAAAATAGCCTCAGAAGACACTCAGCACTGAGCTGTCCACAGAGATGCCACTGCCCTAGTTGAATGCGCTCTTAAGACCTCCGAAACAGAAAGGCCTTGTAAGGAGTAGGCTCTTTTAATTGTCTTAACAACCTAGGGTGGTGACTGTACGTGTTGACGCTGACTGACCCTGTCTTAAGCCATGCTGGAACCAAGTACAGATTGCAGCTTTCCTGAATGAAAAGGTAGCTGCCAAGCAGGTCACTAGAGTTAGATTAACATCCAGGGAATGTGGTTCTCTCACTCAACCAAGAAAAATGATAAATTGACAGTCTGGAGTTTTAGGACTCTTCTGTCTGCGTAGAACGTTAAGTGAGGCTCCTTGAGTACAAAGCCTGCAGTTCTGACACCCTTTTCACAGAGATTGTAGCAACCAGAAGTACGGTCTTCAGGGTTAGATTGCAGAGTGTAGCCAATTCTGATAGAAATGAGGACCATAAGCAAGTTCCACATAGGGAACAATGGTTTCCTGGAGGTCTAAACCTTCATGCAAGCCTTTTAAGAATTGCATCACTAAAGGGTTAATGACTCCTTAAACCCTTGTAAGTGCAGAAAAGGCTGAACTTTAAACGTATTGGAACCTAGGCCCCTGTTCAGCCCCAGTTGTAAGAACTGTAGAACCTTGGCTGGTTTAGGTGATAAAGGACCCCAGGCTTTTGCTGTGTGAGATCTGCATAATTTTCCCATATTCTTTGGTAAGTCTTATTCGTGAAGACCTCTCTGGCTTGACACAAGGTAGCCACTACCTGCACTGAGCACCCTTGACTTGGTAGCCTCTGCCTCTCAACTTCTATGCCATCAAAAGTAGTCTCTTGGAGCTAGATGGCAAAACTGTCCATGATGAGAGAGTAAATCCGTCATCACAGGAAGAGGTAGTGGTGACTCAATGCTTAAGTGTAGGAGAGACAGACACTAGAGCCTCCTAAGCCAAAATGGTAGATTTGCAATTATTGAAACAGGAAGTTCCACTGACAGCCTTAGAATTCTACCCTTCCACTGCTGTCTAGGTGCAGTAAAAATCTTGCTCCTCTTCTAAAAGGAGTGAATGACAAAAGGGCTTTGAACACTAGGGGTGCCGAAATTAATCACCGCATCGGTGCATCGTGATTCGGGTGTCCCCGCTGTGATTCCCATGCATGCGACCGGGATAATCGATTACCTGGATGATGCCCACAGCTGCAGACATCATCCCGGTACCGTTCTTAGAGGGGGCGGTCGGCTTTCCAGTGATAACCGATGCGGCTAAAAGCCGCTTGGTTGTTATCCCGGAGGAGCGGGAGGGAACATCCCTCCCTCCCGCCGACTTCTGCCGCTCTGACTGGGCTTCCCATCCCACCGGGAGACTCGATCCACGAGCCACTACTTCCGGTGGCTAGAGACAGACTGGAACGAAGCGCCGGCTTCGTTCCAGTCTGTATGTAGACACGGAAGCGACGTCATGACGTCACTTCTGCTTTACTCGGCTACCAATGGTGCCAGTTTTAAAAACAATGACAGTATTCAGAATCGCCGTTTTTGGCAATCTGAATACTTTTAAGATCGCCAATATCTGAATACTTTGAAGTCTGTTTACATTCCTTGTGACAGCAATAAAAGTGATCAAACTTTTTTTTTTTTTTAAACACAATGCAAAAATAAATAAATAAATAGAAAACATATTTTTTTTAAAGCGCCCCTGTCCCAGCGAGCTCGAGCAGCAAAGAAAACACATACTCATGCCGCGCCCGCATATGTAAACGGTGTTCAAATCACACGTGAGGTATCGCCTTGATCGTTAGAGCGAGAGAAATAATTCTAGCACTAGACCCCCTCTGTAACTCTTCAACTTTAGAATTGGGCACAGATTACCTAATTTTGATATATTTTTTTTTTTTCGCTTGGAACAGGGGTGAACCGAATCATCATCTACTCTGGGCAACTGGAACCTTCACGATTGCTTGTTTTTTTTTAATACGGCTACAAACTGGCTGACTGGAAGAGATTGAAAGGTGGACATCCCACCTATCAATGTTATATGATTGTTATGCTAATTAAATTATGCCCCTGCATGGGTGAATGTTTGTCATGATGTTATACTTTTTTTAATAAAAATTTGTGTACCAGAAAGGTGGACATCCCTTATACTTCCACCAATGTCATGCCAATATAGCTGATATGGGCCACTGATCCTGAATATTTTCCATCCAGGTGTGTGCGCAAAGCTTCACACAGGCACCCCCTGGATGAGTGCACCCTTAAAAGAACTTCCACTGTTCTCCCAAGACAGCCGCCATAGATTTTTAAGGCTTCAATAATGAAGATTGGGTACTTCTCCAGTTCCTTTACTAATGTTTTTCCCGGTCTGTAGGATTTTGCCTCCTTATATCTACTTGGGAATTGCCGCCTGTATGCTGGACCTTTCTGTTTCTTGTCAGATGATATTCGCCCTGACCTGCTAGTGGTCACTCTTGAGATGGCTGTATCCTGTCTACTCCCAAATAGATTAGATCCATTGTATGGTCTCTTGCACCATTTGTTTTGTTTTTTTTTAAGGTGGGATTCCGCCAACCATGGCTTCAGTCATAATGCCCCTCTTGCCGTGACCGCGGGGAACACCGCTCTTGAAAAACATCAATTGACATCTACTGACACATCCGCCACCAATTTCAGCGCTTACAAAGCTGTTACCACCTTGTCTATTCACTTCTTCCAGAAGGGCTTCTTTAAAGGGTTACTCCATTTTTCAATCTACAGGGCTGTAATTTTCTGTAAAATGCAATATGACTATCTGGAGGTGTTCTGTACACAGAATGTGTACAGAACACCCCCCTGAAACATAATTTCCTGCTTGTGTTACTGGCTCACTGATTTTCCCAGAAGTCTGCACCAAGTTACAAATCAGATTTTTGGCATCCACTGCAACAAAAATTGAATTTTTGGCAAGATACTCCCAATAGGAAATCACGTCTAAAGGGATGCAGACCCTGACACTTTCCTCAGAGTCCTACAGGTGCAGCAGCTGGTTGAGAATTATGAAACCACTCCTATTAGACTCATTCAGCACATGGGCCTGGTTATTGCTGGTCTGCCGACACCTGCAGATGCTACAGTATATGTAGGAGCACTTCAAATCTAGATCTAATTTTCGGACTAGAGCCTCCATGAATGTGACAGCAAGGGGACATGTCTTGCCAGCTTCATTAATCATGCATCTACAATTGGAGGAGACTGCAGCAGGTTGACCTTTAGCTATTCCAGGGTATACAGTTTTGACAGCCTGTTTATATGGGCATTTTTCTCTGACCCCTTCCATTCTTTCTGGATTAACTCCTCCAGTTGTTCAGTGAAGGGAATGAGTATTTTCTAACCTTGTGGAGAGTTTCCTCCACTTGACCCCCGGCAATTGCGTCCTTGCAAAAAGGCTTTCCTGGTGCCTCCATGGCAGCATACCTGTGATAGAGCTCCGCCTCGACTCCTCCGTCAGGACTAGTGAATAGCATAAATTAAAGGCATAATCCCTCCCCCAACATTCTCCTTTTTTTCCTCATACCTTCTTGTGCTGGTGAAGAGTAGCAGTATGTCCATACCTCTGCAGTCGGCAGCGTCCGCCGGGTTTAGCCTTTCCCGTGCGCAGTCCCTGTTCTTGGGCCGCTCACAGCGCTGATAAGACTGGGAACCCCTCTGTGGATCTGTTGGGGTCATTTCACAGAGTTTCCTCACAGGAACGCAGTCTGCTATCACATCCATGATGAATGCAGTGGAAGTCGCAAAAGGATCAGCTCCATCTTCCCAGGCTGGTGGTTTCCATTTTTTATTACAGGCATTTGTGTTTTTCCCCTTTCTTTTCCTCTCTTCCCCTCCCCTCCCCTTTCCTTTGCTTGTTAGGCGCCTTTAAAATGATTATTGTCTTACTTTTTTGTTCCTTTAAAACTGTGCAACTGGATAGGGCAGGTGTCTCTCTGTGCAACAACATTGTGGTGCTTATTTCCGGGTTCAGGGGGGGCTACAGGTGCTCTGTACGTCCCGCCAGGTAGGAGAGTGTCACGGCGCGGTGTCCTTGCTGCCGTATGCGCATGCGCGATTCAGGAGTGATACAGAGCCGTAGTTTCTCGGCTCTCTGTACTGGGCGACGCTGGACCTTCTGCGCGTGCGCATGCATGGTCGCTTGGTTCAGTGTCGGCCATCTTGGATTCTGGAAAGAAGGCTAGATTTGCCCTTTTTTTCAATCCATTCCAAATAGTGGTTTATGGGATTAGCCCACACACCTTAGGTTCAGATTCAGGGATTGCTGTCAGTCTCCTCAGCTGTGCCCTGCTAGGTCTCTCTGATGCTGCTTTGTGGTAGGTACTTTTTATTTTCTCAAAAAAAAAAAAGGTTGCTGATCAAAAATGTTTATGTTTAAAAAATAAAATAAAAAAAGATGACGATATAAAAATGTTTAAAAAAAAAAAAAAAAAGTGACGCCAAAAACTCCTGATTCTTTTCTCTTTCTTACTATATTTCTGGAGCTGATCCTTGTGCCCAACTCTGCAATGAGTCATTCATCTCACAGAAAAGATCCTCACACTTCTATTAGGTATGTGACCAACTATACGTGAGTATAAAAAAAAAAAAAAAAAAAAGTGCGCTCACTGGTCTAGCGTGAGTTCCTTACATCGTAGCCCTACCCACTCCAAGGGATCAGGGCGTAGGTCCCATTCTTCACATCGTAGATCAGAGAGGTCAAGATCCAGAGGACATGATCGGTCCCCCTCTCCTAGGACCTATAGCAAGAGAAATGCTGGACATGTGGGGCTACACCGCTACCAGACAGAGTGGTTTGTAAGGACTGTTTTACGGACTATGCGTCCAACCGCGAGCTAGAAAATCAGCACGCTGTAGATCTGCTCAAGCGAACAATGAAGGACTCCTTCTCTGAGCTTTTGACTTTGGTCCCCGCTCAACCACTTCAGCAGATATCCCAGGTTCAGGATATAGAACCTAATCTCCCTGGTCCGTCAGCAGTCAGTACACCTCTGCCACCGTCAGGCCGACCAGCTAGAGATTCACCACCTGAAGACTCTTCAGGGGACTCTTGAGAAGAGTCAGAAACTTCTGGCTTCTGTCTCTCCTTGGTAAAGCCATTCATCCAGGCAGTCAAAGCCGCAATCGCCTGGAAAGACGCAGATTAGCCTCCCCAAGAGTCTACAAGCTACTTCCCATTCCTCAAAAGAAAGCAGGTTCTTTTCCCGTTGATGGGCAAGATTAGTCAAGTCATTCAGAAGGAATGGGCAAAGACTGATAAATAAAATATTTATTTTTTTGGGTCGGTTCAATAAACTATAAACCCCTTACCAGAGTCGGGAACGCAGTCAATAAACTCCATGCCAGTGGTAGACGCGTTGGTGGTGCGACTCGCAAAAATATAACTTTGCCAATGGAGGATTCCGCTTCCTTCAAAGACCTTCTAGATAGGCGAATCGACCTGGAGCTGAAGAGGAGCTACTTGGCCGCGGGAGCAGCGTGTAAGCCAGCTATTGCCCTCACATCAGTATCGCATGCCATAAGATCTTGGACAGATAACATTGAGACGGCATTGCGTCAGGATGTCCCCATGGAGGATATAATTAAAGCCTTGGAAGAGCTTAGATTGTCGGCAGACTTTGTCGGTGTAGCGGCCATTGACACGATCAGGTGCTCGGCAAGATCCATGTTGCATTCAGTAATGGTGAAGAGGGCCTTGTGGCTGAAAGCCTGGATGGCTGATTTATCTTCCAAACAAAATTAGTGCAAAATCCCGTTCGATGGTAAAGCCCTATTCGGAGACAAAATGGATAAAGCTATCTCCAGGCTGTCAGGAGGGAAGTCTGGTATGCTTCCACAGGACAGAAGGATGCGAAGATTCAGAGGTGGCTCCTCTAGGTTCCGCCAGTCAAACCCAAGGGATTTTAGGCAGTCGAGACAGCCCAGGGACAACAAAAGACCTTGGAAAGGTACTCAGGGATCATTTTTGTATAGGAAGATGAAAGCCCTTCCGGCTCCACAGAAGCAGAAGCAGTCTTTTTGACGCCAGAGGAACCCAGGCACTCCCGGTGGGAGCCAGGCTAAAGTCTTTTGTCCCAGTCTGGGCCACCTGCTGCCACGACCCCTGGGTTCTGTCAACAATTCAATGGGGGCACTTTTGGAATTTCTCTTACCCCCCCACCTCGGAACTCTTTCAAAGGAACAGAGATTCCATCCTCTCCACTGAAAGCTCAAGCTCTAAAAAAAACTTCCTAACATCACTCCAGCTTCAGGGGGCGGCTGTTCCGGTTCCCTTGGCAGAGCACTTGGCAGGCTTCTACTCCACCCTATTTCTGGTCCCAAAGAGGACAGGTGGGTGGAGGCCTGTGATAGACCTAAAGAGGTTCAGCCGGTATATCTGCCCCGAAAGCTTCAAAATGGAGTCCCTGCAGACGATTATTCAGGCAGTCCAGCCATCAGATTGGATGATTTTGGTTGATCTGCAGGATGCGTACCTACACGTGCCAATTCTACCTGCATTTCAAAAATATCTGATATTTGCAGTGGGACGGACCCACCTACAGTTTCAAGCCCTGCCTTTAGGTCTGTGCACCTCTCCCAGGGTGTTCACCAGGATACTAATCTGCTTTGGTTCCCCTGGAGGAGAAGGGCTTGAGGATATACCAATACCTGGACGACATCCTCCTCCTAGCAAGCAATCCGGATCAGTTGGTACGTCACCGGGAAATTCTTCTACAGACCCTAAAATAGCTAGGGTGGCTGGTGAATTCCGACAAGAGTCAACTAACGCCAACACAGCAGATAATCTATGCGCAACGTTCTACACTCAGGAGGGGACAGTGTCATTACCACCGCCTAAGGCAAGGATTGTCATCCAGAGAATTATCAAAGTCATCCGGAGCCCGTATCTGACGGCTTCACAATGCCTGAGCCTCATTGGCACAATGTCTTCCTGTATACCCATGGTTCCTTCAGCACATTGGCACTTGAGGTATTTCCAGACTGGTTTCTTGGCGCAGTAGAAGAAACGACTATCTCAGACGATCCTGCTGACGGGAAAAATGCGCAGGAGCCTTCACTGCTGGACAGTTCTGGAAAAAAAACCTCTCCAAGCCTCATCACCTGGGCTCCCTTCCTTGGATCACAATTGCGTCCGTTTGCAAGCAGACAGGGCTGGGGAGCCCATTGTGGGCAAACCAGAATACAGGGGAGATGGTCATACACCACCCAGGGAGTGGTATCCAACATCTTTGGAGATGAGGGCAGCCTTCTTGGCACTGACCTCTTTGGCACCCCAAATCAGAGGCCAGAGAATACTCCTACGCCTAGACAACAGGGCAGCTGTCGCTTATCTGCAGAAGCAGGGAGGCACTCGCAGCAGGTCACTCCTCAAGGAGGTAGAGCCGATCATGCTCTGGGCGGAGCAGAACCTCCTGGACCTCAGAGCAATGTATCTGCCAGGCAGGTTGAACACGGAAACAGACACGTTATCCAGAAACTTCCTGGACAACAACGAGTGGGCTCTCCACCCTCATGTCTTCCTTCAGATTGCCAACATATCGGATCCCCCTCAGGTAGATCTGTTCACCTCCCTGAAGAACGCCAAGCTGGATAGGTTCTTCTCTCGGCTGCCGCACCCACAAGCCGAGGCAGTGGATGCCCTGTCATGTCCCTGGAGGTTCACCACGGCATATGCCTTTCCTCCCAGGCCATTAATATTCAAATTCCTCCTGAGGCTGCTCAGAGAGCCAGTCCAGGTGGTGGCAGTACTTCTGTATTGCGCCTCAGTGTGGGCTCTCCAATCAAGATCCCTCCTTTCCCTCAACTTCTGTCGCAGGGCAGTCTAGTACATCTAAACCCTCAGAAGTTGAATCTTCGAATCTGGAGGTTGAGAGGCGAAGGTTCGAATCCCTAGGGTGTTCCCCAGGAGTCATAACAACCCTTCTAAAAACCAGGAAGCCTGCAACTAATGCCATATATTCAAAAATCTGGGACAAGTTCTTGTTATTTGCTTCCGGAAATGGATTTGATCCAATCCTTCCCTCTACTTCCCATGTTCTAGGATTCCTTCAGACAGGACTTGATCTGGGACTTGGTCTGAGCTCCCTCAAAGTGCAGGTAGCAGCAATCTCTGCCGCAACAAATAAGAGATGGGACGGAGGATCCTTTAGTAGTCACTTACCTCAGAGGTGTATTGAAGATTCACCCTCCTGTCAGACGATCATTTCCTAAGTGGGATTTGTCCCTGGTCCTTGAAGTTCTATCTGACCATCCCTTTGCTCCAGTGGAACAAGTAACAATATGGAACCTGACACTAAAGACGGCTTTCCTGCTAGCCATTACATCTGGCAAAAGGATCTTGGAACTTCACTCTTTAGGGATAGGTGACGACCACATCTTCTTCCCCAACAGAGTGGAACTTCGCCCCCTTCGGGGGTTCACACCAAAGGTCACTACTCCAAGCCACCTGTTGGAACCCAGGGCACTACCAGTGTTTACAGACACGGATTCAGAGTCTTGTCACGAACTGGATGTATCCAGAGTGCTCAGGGCCTACCTAGAAGCCACCGGCCCCTTCAGAAATTCTGAGAGACTTTTCATCGTACCGTTCGGTAAATACAGGGGCAAAGAAGCTTCCATCAGAACTCTGGCATCTTGGGCTGTAAAGTTAATCCAGAAGGCCTACAGGGTGAAGAATATGGAGCCTCCATCCCGAGTGAATGCTCATTCTACAAGGGCAGTCTCAGCTTCCTGGGCAGCAAGGGCTAATGTTTCGTTGGAGATGGTTTGCAGGGCTGCCACCTGGTCTTCTCACCATACATTCCTCAGACACTACCATATTGATCCAGGAGCGCTCACGACTGTTGAGTTTGGAAGGAGGGCATGTCCTCTTCTAATTAAACATTTATTGTTAAGCAATTATCCCACCCATGTCAGCTAGTTATTTATCACAGGTATGCTGCCATGGAGGCACCAGGAAAACGGAAAATTGTATCATACTTACCAGTAATTTTCTTTTCCTGGTGCCTATCCATGGCAGCATACGCTCCCACCCTCGGTATTCTATATTACAGAGAATGTTGGGGGAGGGACTATGCCTTTAATTTATGCTATTCACTAGTCCTGAAGGAGGAGTCGAGGCGGAGCTCTATCACAGGTATGCTGCCATGGATAGGCACCAGGAAAAGAAAATTACTGGTAAGTATGATACAATTTTCCGTTTTATTGGGCAATCTTCAAACCTTGTGACCCCTTTAAAGCTTTCGTCCCATGGAAAGCTTTCCAATTTGGACACCACCTACTGGCTCTGGTTGGAAGTGCTAGGAAATTCAGCCACCGACTGGGGAGTACAGGCCTCATGTATTAACTCCTTGGTCAATTCTTTAATCAAGGCGGTTATTTTCCAGACATCCCATTCTTTGCTCCAAGTGAACTTGACATGCCACCACAAATACAGCGACTATTAGGGCTGGTAACCTGTGGTGTTCGTAAACAGGGATCAATAATAATGAAAGGTGAGATGATGACCTTAATCAACATTGCCTGGATGTCTGTTCTTAGTTGGTGACTTGTCTTGACCTTTAGAAGGCTCCCTCCATCTTGTGGTCCTTACAGGACTATAGAAATTGTCTCTCTTTTTCTTTTTTCTCGATCTTCACTACTTACCTAATCCCTATACCTTAAAAACAATGGGTTGTCTGACTGGGCAGCGTTCCCCAAAGAAACAGAGCAAAGCAGCAGACTGAAATGAAATACAGCATAAGGCTAAGTTTCCACTATTGCGACCTGAAATTCGTGCAATTTTTGCCGCAAATTTGATGCGACTTAAAGCAATGCCTGTGTATTCTTGAGGTCTATGGTCGCACAGATATGAACAGTACTCATTGGAAATCATGGGGGTATGACTTGTCATGCAACTTTGCAGTCCCAAGTCGCATGGCAAGTCGCACTAGTGGAAACCGAGCCCAACACTGTGATCCCAGAGCAAGCATTGAGAAGGAGATAGGTAGAGCCCAGGTGAATGCCATAAAGAGTACAATGATCCCATAGCAACACTGAGAAAGACATAAGAAAAAGCCCAGGTGAATGCCGTAAAAAGAGAAAACTTACCTGCAAACCATGACCACATAAGCATCCAGCAGGCATGAGTAAAAAGCTCCACCATTTGTTGCCCAAAAATGCCATAAAACCATTTAAAACTCACATTTTGCCACTAGTGATGATATCAGTGCCTGAGCGTGCTCAGATCGCCATCCTGAAAAAGCTCTAGCTTTTAGCTTTTAACTAGTCACAGAGGCCGCATCACTTCCTGCCTCTCACGCTCAGCATGTACTTGCACGGCTGCCGCCATCTTGGAAATGGCAAACGCCCATAAAACAGAGAAAATAAGTAAAAAACATATGGAAAGAAAAGGGAACCGCTGTCACTTACGTCAAAGCTTGTTTAATGCTTTCTTTGACAGGCCTGCACCACCAGAATGGGCTCCAACCGTATAGCTCATTTAGAGACTGTAGAGGAAGGATTTCCACCAAGGAAAGGCTGAAATATGCCCCCCAGACCACCAGAATGGGGCTTCAACCATAGACCTCATTTAGAGACTGTACAGGAAGGACTTCCACCCAGAAGAGGCTGAACCTGGTTGAGGCGACAAACGGTAAGGGATACCTTGCGACTCCAGTCCTGATCAGGTGAGGGAAAAAAAAAGGAGAATGGTGAGAGCCGGGTCTGTCTTTGATTTATAGTTAACCAGTCCTATCAGGTTGTGGGGGCAGAGACACAACTATTGTATGCTGCCATGATGCACCAGGAAACTGAAGAATACATACAAAACTAGTCAACACATTACGTCACTTCTGAAGTTGTATTCTGTCGTACGAGAATTTTTGTATGGTGAGTAACCTCTTCACTTTCGACATGAGACAAGCATACGACAAAAAATGGACGAACGGTCATCCGAAAATCTGATCGTGTATACAAGGCTTTAGAGGTTTGCTTCGGTAAAGTCCCAGGTTAGTTTTCAGCAGTTGAAACTCATTGTGTAATATATATTGTTTTTCCCCTTAGCTACCATGCTTTTCTGGGGAAACAGCCTTGGCAGTGGAAAATATAACAATTAGTAAGATATTGTGTTAGGATACTTAGAAAAAATAAAATATACTGCATTACTAAATATATAACCAGCTGTGCAACATTAATACTATTAAATTACATTCCTTATATGGTATTTATTATTATTATTATTAAAAGCATTGATCCAAAAACATATTTATCACTAGTATAAATAAGATTTAATCCATAATAAAATTCTTCATGTTCTGGGTTCTCAAATATGTCTTTTGCATGCACAGCTAGGATGGAGGAACTATTTCTTTTTTTTACATGTTACTGGCTATCATTTTTGTAATAGTAGTATGACCATTAATTGTGTTCTGTAAAAAGAGATGCAAATACACAAATGTGCTTAGAACAGTATAATGCTTGAAGTGTTTAAAACCAAAAACAAATACAGTATTTTCGTCAATTGAAGCTTGCCAGTTCTAATGCCCTGTATACACAACAGTTTTCCAGTCGGAATAAACTCGGATGGTTTTTCCGACGGAATTTCGCTCAAGCTGTCTTGCATACACATGGTCACACCAAATTCCGACCATCAAGAATGCGGTGACGTACAAGACGTACGACGAGCCAAGATCAATGAAGTTCAATAGGCAGTTCGGCTCTTCTGCTTGATTCTGAGCATGCGTCGTTTTTAGTGCGTCGGAATTGCATACAGACGAACGGATTTTCCGATATAATTTTTTTTCCGTCTGAAAAATTGAGAACATGTTCTCTATCTAAGTCCGTTGGAATTTCTGATGGAAAAAGTCAGATGGGGCATACACATGGTCGGAATATCCGATGAAAAGCTCCCATCTGACTTTTTCCATCGGAAATTCTGACCGTGTGTGCAGGGCATTAGATATGGTGGCTGCATTAGTCTGATTTTCATTATTAAAGTCCAACCAGTGTGACAGATGTGGCTGCCTCCATAGATTCACAGTGGAGAAACAAGCATAGCCACATAGACCCCGGAAATGCAGAATTACCAGGTGAAAGTAAGGTGAAAAAAATTTAGATGACAATTTTCAATACCTGTGTTCCTTGCTGGGTTTTTTTTGGGCATCTTTTCCTCTTTTTTCTTAGGTATTAGCTTGTTTTTTTTTTTTTTATGCTTTCCAATATGCCCATTTCTTGGAAAAGCAGGCCCTTCTAAATGTATGAATTTAGGCCATCCACAGTACATCTCAGAATACGCTCTTCAGCAATAGGTTTCTTTATTTTATCGGGGCTTTCTGGCTCTTGTGCACCCTAAGTCCTTATCTTATTTTTATATACTGTATATAACAGAAAGGGTACTGTCTGTGGTTGTGTTCCCCTGCTATGGTCTAGCAATAGGGATGAGCTTCGTGTTCGAGTCGAACATACGTTCGACTCGAACATCGGCTGTTCGATCGTTCGACGAAGATCGAACGATTTGGGCCGTTCGCGCCAAATTCGAGTGACGCGAACGGCCCACAATGCACTACGCCATCGCAGTGTCATCCAGGCGCTGTGATTGGCCAAGCATGCACTGTGACCCCGCATGCTTGGCCAATCACAGCGCCGGCAGCGAGGAGAGCAATGATTGGCCACAGGCAGGATGCCTGTGGCCAATTATTGCTGAGGGTGTTTAGTACACGCCCCACACTATAAAAGGCCGCCAGCACGGCGGCCTAGTGTAGTGTGTTCCGGAGCAGGGAAAGACAAGCATAGGCAGGGACAGTGACATTTCTTTCTTTCTTGCTTAACCTGGATTCCTTTAGTTTAGGGAAAGAGAAGGATAGGTAGGGAGAGTGTCAGTGTGTTTTACTGTGCGAGTCCTTGTTTCTAGGGACAAAGAAGGAAAGTGAGGGGATTTCTCCTTGTGCTATAGTGTGCTTTAAAAAAACATTTTTTCTAGGGACAGAAAACTGTAGGTAGGGAGAGTGTCAGTTTCTTTCACTGTGCCAGTCCTTGTTTCTAGGGACAAAGAAGGAAAGTGAGGGGATTTCTCCTTGTGCTATAGTGTGCTTTAAAAAAACATTTTTTCTAGGGACAGAAAACTGTAGGTAGGGAGAGTGTCAGTTTCTTTCACTGTGCCAGTCCTTGTTTCTAGGGACAAAGAAGGAAAGTGAGGGGATTTCTCCTTGTGCTATAGTGTGCTTTAAAAAAACATTTTTTCTAGGGACAGAAAACTGTAGGTAGGGAGAGTGTCAGTTTCTTTCACTGTGCCAGTCCTTGTTTCTAGGGACAAAGAAGGAAAGTGAGGGGATTTCTCCTTGTGCTATAGTGTGCTTTAAAAAAACATTTTTTCTAGGGACAGAAAACTGTAGGTAGGGAGAGTGTCAGTTTCTTTCACTGTGCCAGTCCTTGTTTCTAGGGACAAAGAAGGAAAGTGAGGGGATTTCTCCTTGTGCTATAGTGTGCTTTAAAAAAACATTTTTTCTAGGGACAGAAAACTGTAGGTAGGGAGAGTGTCAGTTTCTTTCACTGTGCCAGTCCTTGTTTCTAGGGACAAAGAAGGAAAGTGAGGGGATTTCTCCTTGTGCTATAGTGTGCTTTAAAAAAACATTTTTTCTAGGGACAGAAAACTGTAGGTAGGGAGAGTGTCAGTTTCTTTCACTGTGCCAGTCCTTGTTTCTAGGGACAAAGAAGGAAAGTGAGGGGATTTCTCCTTGTGCTATAGTGTGCTTTAAAAAACATTTTTTCTAGGGACAGAAAACTGTAGGTAGGGAGAGTGTCAGTTTCTTTCACTGTGCCAGTCCTTGTTTCTAGGGACAAAGAAGGAAAGTGAGGGGATTTCTCCTTGTGCTATAAAAAAACATTTTTTCTAGGGACAGAAAACTGTAGGTAGGGAGAGTGTCAGTTTCTTTCACTGTGCCAGTCCTTGTTTCTAGGGACAAAGAAGGAAAGTGAGGGGATTTCTCCTTGTGCTATAGTGTGCTTTAAAAAAACATTTTTTCTAGGGACAGAAAACTGTAGGTAGGGAGAGTGTCAGTTTCTTTCACTGTGCCAGTCCTTGTTTCTAGGGACAAAGAAGGAAAGTGAGGGGATTTCTCCTTGTGCTATAGTGTGCTTTAAAAAAACATTTTTTCTAGGGACAGAAAACTGTAGGTAGGGAGAGTGTCAGTTTCTTTCACTGTGCCAGTCCTTGTTTCTAGGGACAAAGAAGGAAAGTGAGGGGATTTCTCCTTGTGCTATAGTGTGCTTTAAAAAAACATTTTTTCTAGGGACAGAAAACTGTAGGTAGGGAGAGTGTCAGTTTCTTTCACTGTGCCAGTCCTTGTTTCTAGGGACAAAGAAGGAAAGTGAGGGGATTTCTCCTTGTGCTATAGTGTGCTTTAAAAAAACATTTTTTCTAGGGACAGAAAACTGTAGGTAGGGAGAGTGTCAGTTTCTTTCACTGTGCCAGTCCTTGTTTCTAGGGACAAAGAAGGAAAGTGAGGGGATTTCTCCTTGTGCTATAGTGTGCTTTAAAAAAACATTTTTTTCTAGGGACAGAAAACTGTAGGTAGGGAGAGTGTCAGTTTCTTTCACTGTGCCAGTCCTTGTTTCTAGGGACAAAGAAGGAAAGTGAGGGGATTTCTCCTTGTGCTATATTGTGCTTTAAAAAAACATTTTTTCTAGGGACAGAAAACTGTAGGTAGGGAGAGTGTCAGTTTCTTTCACTGTGCCAGTCCTTGTTTCTAGGGACAAAGAAGGAAAGTGAGGGGAATTCTCCTTGTGCTATAGTGTGCCAAAGCATTCCTCATCAACCATCTTTGAAATCCTTGTTTTTTGGACAGTCAGGGAAATTGTCGTTGTGCTATTCTGTGCAAAAGCAATAATCCTCAACCATATTTAGAAATCCTTAAGTAAAGGGACAGATTAGGACACCTGAAGGTAGCCCTTATTGCTTTTTTCCCATCTCCCTGCAGGCCATCTATTAGAATGTCTGGAAGGCAAACAAGGAGAGGCAGACAGTCAGGAGGCAATAAAAGAGGGCAAGCAGGCTCTGTGTCTGGGGGCAACAGTGCTGGTCGTGGATGTGGTGCATTGTCATCAGCACATGGCCATGGGACACGCTTGTCCTTCTTTTCGGACATGTTGAGCCACATCATGCCGAAGACTTGGTAGAGTGGATGACCAAGCCCTCCTCCTCCTCCTCATCCTCTCTCACCCAGGCTCAGGGTACTGGCAAAGCAGCTGCCAAAGCGTCCTCTTCCCTGGTATCAATGTCAGACTCATCATCAGTCACTCCTTCCCTAGACCCACCATGTCCTCCTCCTGAGGAGTCCCCCGAACTGTTTGAGCACAGTGTTGGGTACATGCTCCAGGAGGATGCCCAGCGTTTCAAAGGGTCTGATGAAACCCAGCTACAGGAAGGCAGTAGCGTGAGAGCAGACAGAGGGGATGCTCAAGAAGGACACCAATCTGGCAGTCATGTTCCAGCAGCTGCAGCATACTGCCAGATTGGCTCCAGTGATGAGGAGGGAGGGGATGATGAGGTCACTGACTCCACGTGGGTGCCTAATAGGAGAGAGGAGGAGGAGGAGGATGAGGAGGAGGCACATCTCCAACGAGGCAGGATGCCCTTTGGTGGCCAGCGTAAGGGCAGTACACCAACGGAATCACACCGCAGAGCTCCGCCTGTGCAGGGCGCTGCCTCTGCCCGTCATTCAAAAAGTTCCTTGGTGTGGGCCTTTTTTGAGGCTAGTGCATCAGATCGCACAGCTGCTGTTTGCAACATATGTCTCAAGCGTATATCGCGTGGCCAAAACATCAGCCGCTTGGGTACCACATGCCTGACCAGACATATGTTGACCTGCCATGCAGCTCGTTGGCAAGCCTACCTCAAAGACCCACACCAAAGAACAAAGCGGACCTCTCCTTGCACCGCATCAGCTGGGATCTCCAACCCCACTATAACTTCAGTCCTCTCTGAAACATGCACTGAGAGGAATGAAGGTGTAGAATTAGGTGTGTCACAGCCAAGTACTTGCGGCCACTCTGCTAGCAGTACACCAACGTCCGATTCTAGCAGGCAAATTTCCCTGCCCCAGCTGCTGGACCGTCGAAAGAAGTTCACTCCCAGCCATCCACATGCCCAGCGGTTGAATGCTAGCTTGGCTAAATTGCTAGCGCTTCAATTGCTGCCTTTTCAGTTGGTAGACTCGGCCCCCTTCCGTGAGTTTGTGCAATGTGCGGTTCCTCAGTGGCAGGTTCCCAAACGCCACTTTTTCTCACGGAAGGCTATTCCGGCTCTCTACCGGCATGTGGAAGGCAATGTCTTGGCCTCGCTGGACAGGGCGGTCAGCGGTAAGGTGCATATTACCGCTGACTCATGGTCCAGCAGGCATGGACAGGGACGTTACCTTTCTTTCACGGCCCATTGGGTCACTCTTTTGGCAGCTGGGAAGGATGCAGGACAAGGTGCAGTAGTGTTGGAGGTTGTTCCACCGCCACGCCTCCAAAATGCTACTACTGGTTGTGACACACCTCTCTCCTCCACCCCCTCCTCTTCTTCTTCCTCCATGGCCTCTTCCTGTGGTTTGTCCTATGAACCAGCGGTGCTCCGTAGCCGTTCACGGGGCTACGCAAGTACGCAGGCAAAAAGATGCCATGCCGTGCTTGCGCTGGTGTGTTTGGGGGACAGAAGCCACACTGGGGCAGAGGTCCTGTCTGCTCTGCAGGGCCAGGCCGAGAGGTGGTTGACGCCACGCCAGCTTAAGCCAGGAATGGTGGTTTGCGACAATGGCACCAACCTCCTCTCCGCCCTCCGACAGGGACAACTGACCCATGTGCCCTGTGTGGCTCACGTCCTTAACCTGGTGGTGCAGCGGTTCTTGGGCAGGTACCCGGGCTTACAGGATGTCCTGAGGCAGGCCAGGAAAGTCTGTGTGCATTTCCGCAGATCTTATAATGCCAGTGCTCGCCTGGCTGAGCTGCAAAAGGAGTTGAACCTGCCCAAGAACCGCCTTATATGTGACATGCCCACCAGGTGGAACTCAACGTTGGCCATGCTGCAGCGGCTGCACACGCAGCAGAGGGCCATCAATGAGTACCTGTGCGACTACGGCACCAGGACAGGGTCAGGGGAGCTTGGTTTTTTTTCTCCACGCCAGTGGGGCATGATCAGGGATGCATGCACTGTCCTGGCACCATTTGAGGAGGCCACGAGGATGGTGAGCAGTGACAGTGCATGCATCAGTGACACTGTACCTCTTGTCCACCTGTTGGAGCACACGCTGCGTGGAATAATGGACAGGGCACTTGAGGCAGAACAGAGGCAGGAAGAGGAGGACTTCCTTGCCTCTCAAGGCCCCCTTTACCCAGACAGTGTTCCTTCTGTCCCACCCATCGCACAGGAAGAGGAAGAGGAGGAGGAGGAGGAGGAGGAGGAGGATTGTGTCAGCATGGAGGTGGAGGCTGGCACTCAGCATCATCAGCAGCAGTCTTTTAGGGATGATTTACAGTCCCAAGAAACCAGTGGACTTGTACGTGGCTGGGAGGAGGTGGCTGCGGATCATGTCGTCCTTAGTGACCCAGAGGACTCCGGAGCGAATGCCTCAGCAAACCTACGCTGCATGGCCTCCCTGATCCTGCAAAGTCTGCGGAAGGATCCTCGTATTCTTCGGATCAAGGAGAGGGACCATTACTGGCTGGCCACTCTCCTTGATCCACGGTACAAGGGTAAGGTTGCGGACCTTATGTTACCTTCGCAGAGGGAGCAGAGGATGAGACAACTCCGGGAGGCCTTGCAGAAAGGTCTGTGCAACGCGTTCCCAGAGACTGGGAGGTTACAAACTCCTGGTCCTGGACAACGAGTTGCTGAGGCTTCGGCCAGTCAAAGAAGGAGCGGTGGGGAAGGTGGCCGTCTGACCGATGCGTTCAGACAATTCTTTAGTCCGCAGCCCCAAAGTATGATCGTTTCCAGCAACCATCGCCAGCGTCTGATAAACATGGTGCAGGAATATCTAGGGGCAAGGTCAGACTTGGACACCTTCCCCACCGAAAATCCTCTGGCTTACTGGGTCTTGAGGATGGATCACTGGCCAGAGCTTGCACAGTATGCAATTGAGCTACTGGCCTGTCCTGCATCCAGCGTTCTTTCGGAACGCACATTCAGTGCTGCTGGAGGATTTGTCACGGATCACAGGGTGCGCCTGTCCACCGACTCGGTTGATCGACTTACTTTCATCAAGATGAACCAGTCTTGGATCACCACCAGCTACCACACACCTGATGCTGATATAACAGACTAATTGATTTTAACATGTCACATCCCTTCAAGACTGATGCTGATGCTGAGTGCCTGTGCTGTTATGTTGACTGGCTATCCTCCTCCTCCGAGTCCTCAATGATACGATTGATGATGATAGCTTGGAAGATCATTTTTGTTTATGGGTGCCGCCACCAGTGGCTAAGGCCCAATTTTTCAGCCCCTGTTTTACAGGGGCGTGTAATTACAATTTTTTTAGCAATAATTTGCCATAGGGCTCATTGCTGTGCTCCAAGTACAGTATCTGTGAGGGGTTGGAGTGTTGTGGCACCAGTGCCTAAGGCCCAATTTTTCAGCCCCTGTTTAACAGGGGCGTGTCATTACAATTTTTGAAGCAATACTTTGCAACAGGGCTCATTGCTGTGCTCCAAGTACAGTATCTGTGAGGGGTTGTAGTGTTGTGCCACCAGTGCCTAAGGCCCAATTTTTCAGCCCCTGTTCAACAGGGGCATGCAATTACAATTCTTGATGTAATAATTCACAGCAGGGCCCATTGCTGCACCCACCAAGAGTAACTCTGAGGGCTTACAGTGTTGTGGCAACGCCACCACCACCACCACCACGAAAGGCCCAATTTTTCAGCCCCTGTTCAAAAGGGGCATGTAATTACAATTCTTGATCTAATAATTCACAGCAGGGCCCATTCCTGCACCCACCAAGAGTAACTCTGAGGGCTTACAGTGTTGTGGCAACACCACCACCACCACCACCACCACGAAAGGCCCAATTTTTCAGCCCCTGTTCAACAGGGGCATGCAATTACAATTCTTGATGTAATAATTCACAGCAGGGCCCATTGCTGCACCCACCAAGAGTAACTCTGAGGGCTTACAGTGTTGTGGCAACGCCACCACCACCACCACCACGAAAGGCCCAATTTTTCAGCCCCTGTTCAAAAGGGGCATGTAATTACAATTCTTGATCTAATAATTCACAGCAGGGCCCATTGCTGCACCCACCAAGAGTAACTCTGAGGGCTTACAGTGTTGTGGCAACGCCACCACCACCACCACCACGAAAGGCCCAATTTTTCAGCCCCTGTTCAAAAGGGGCATGTAATTACAATTCTTGATCTAATAATTCACAGCAGGGCCCATTCCTGCACCCACCAAGAGTAACTCTGAGGGCTTACAGTGTTGTGGCAACACCACCACCACCACCACCACCACGAAAGGCCCAATTTTTCAGCCCCTGTTCAACAGGGGCATGCAATTACAATTCTTGATCTAATAATTCACAGCAGGGCCCATTGCTGCACCCACCAAGAGTAACTGTCAGGGCTTACAGTGTTGTGGCACCAGCACCACCATCAAAGGCCCAATTTTTACTACCACTGTTCAACAATTATATGTAATTAAAATTCCTGATATAATAGTTGACAGCAGGGCGTTCCAGCACCAACCAAGAGTAACTGTGAGTGCTTACAGTGTTGTGCCAACACCAACAACTAAGGGGCCTATTTCTGCAGAGTATATACGGCAGGTCCCTACTTTCAAACATCCAACTTACAAACGACTCCTACTTGCAAACGCAAGAAGACAACAGGAAGTGAGAGGAAATCTACCCCTAGGAAGGAAAATTCTCTCCTGTAAGAATTAATATGGGAGAAAGGTGTCTCCTCTGTACTGATGCTTTATCACCAATCCTTGTTTCAAGAAAAACACCACATTTCAAAAACAGTTGTCATTGGGACGGAAAGTGAGGTGAAATGTTCTGAACAGGGGCACAGACAGCAAAACAAATGTTACAGGGGTGATAACCCTTACCTATGTTTTCCAAAAAGTTTAAAAATAGATTTTTGGGCTGGAGCTAAACTTAAACAATGTACCTGTTCAAAATTACAAACACATTCTACATAAGAACAAACCTACAGTCCCTGTCTTGTATGCACCGCCTGTATACGGCTGTTCAGAGTATATAGGGCCTTTTTTATTTTGTGTGCGGTGTTCCCCTTAATATCCATACAAGACCCAAAGGGGCTGGTAATGGGCTGGGGTGGGGGGGGGGGTCATGGGGTAGCTATGCCATTTTTCTTAAAGATTTTCATCCATATTACCGGGACCAGACATTACATTAAAGCCGCAAGCAGTTTTAAATGTTTTTTTTTTCCTTTAGAAGTGTCATTTTGTGCAGGGACAGTTCTAAACACGGGAAACACGTGGCACTTCACAGGCATACTTTAGACATCCCCCAGGTACGATATTTAAAGGAATATTTGACTTTTTTTTTTTCACTTTATGCATCATTAAAATGACTGCTCCCGAAAAACGACCGTTTTTAAAACTTCTTTTTGCATTGATACATGTCCCCTGGTGCAGAACCCGGGTTCCCAAACCCTTTTTAGGACAATAACATGCATAATAGTTGTTATAATTAGCACTTTAGAATTCGAACGTTCGCATCCATTGTATTTAATAGGGTTCTAATGTTCGTACGAACTTTCGGTCCGTTCGCGGGTTCTGGTGCGAACCGAACCCGGGGGTGTTCGGCTCATCACTATCTAGCAATACTTCCTGTGGGCAAAACTTGGAAGCATTTTTTATTAACATACCCAGTGTCAGTTTGGTTTTAATGCATCAAGTTTATCCTTTGGAGATGCTTTCCATCACAATCCTATATGAATTGCAATTGTACTGTGTAAATTCTGGTTAAAATTGTATTCTTACAAGATTTCATCCTGAATATACAGTATGTATATGTATATATATATATATATTATTGTTTAGATACATGCGTTGGTATGATTTATATACTGCTATACATTACTGCTTGTTGATTCTTATTCTTCTAATTTCAGTTGTACAATATGCAGTATTCATTAGACTCCTGAAGAAGCCAGTGATTGGTGAAACATGTTGCGATGAATCAACTACATGAATGAGAACACACATGCATGTGATGGTTTTAAATATAATGAAAGTACATTTAATATTCTATAGTGTACCATTTAATAAAAATTGTTAATTTTATATTTTACAATTGAGTGCTATTTGGCGCCTTCAAAATCCCAAGGCATTTTTATAAATATAAAGTGAAAAAAAGAAAATGAATGCAGCCACTGAAGCTGTAGCTCACACAAGACATGGCAGTGCTAATTTTCCCAGTGTAGTCCTCTATACCCTGAAGTACTCGGTAGTCCCTTCAGCTCCTGGCAGCAGGAATTGAAATAATGTTAAATATACTGTATTTTCTCCTGGGGATTGAGGGCAGCACAGGTCTGCACAGGTCTGCTTTAAATTATAATATATCTTGAAAGACATCTAAAATTAGAAATTAAGTATAGATGAACTTCTAAGAATTCTTACTTGGTTTGTTTTGCTGTCTTGCATATTGAATTTCACAGATGTGACAATAACTATACAGAACAAATAGTAAAAGACTCAGTTCTCTCATTGATAATACGATGCCCCTATAGACCATACACAATGCTCTAGAATTATACAGATAGCATTTGTATTACAGCATATACAGGAGGTTTGTCTTTATTGTAAAGCGCCATGCACACTAGTCGATTTTCTGCAGATTTTTGTCTTCAGATTTACCAAAACCATATAATAGGAGGTAAAGCCTTAAGAGTTTCAATTTGTATGCAATCAGGCGGGCCCTTGTACTACATGGTTTTGGTAAATCTGAAGACAAAAATCTGCAGAAAATCTAATAGTGTGTATGGGGTTTAAGAAAATAGGAAATTGGAAGGAAGGCCTCAATGGAGAGACCCTCATTTGGTAGACCATATAGGTCTGGTACCTCATCCTAATGATATACAAAATATGGACCCTAACAAACTAAATATAAGGACTATAACGGTTCCCAATTTTTGTAAAAAGTATCAAAAAATATTTATTGTATAATACAAATTGGACATGTATACATATCAAAAAAACATACAAAACGCACAAAATCTGCACATAAAAAATAAACAAAATCATCTAGCACTCCTTGAATGCAGGTTCTTGGTGGCTCCCCTATGGTGGAGCACAGTGAGTTGCTGTAATTTCAACGCAGTTTGCGTTACACAAAAGATAACCCGCTTCTTCAGGAAAAGTTTCAGCAAGAACACTTAGGGTTAATAGTCAAAAACTTAAAAATAAAAAAACACATTGAATGGTCATTGTCACACATATAATGCCACAGAATGGTCCTCCTCATTTTCCAAGATAGTCGTTAGTTCCAATTACATTGGAACTAGGTATCCATAGTCAAATCGTATAGTGTACACCTGAGTGATATACAAGGTATTCTATTAGCCACCAAGAACCTGTATTCAAGGAGTGCTAGATGGTTTTGATTATGTTTTATGTGCAGCTTTTGTATGTTTTGTATGTTTTTTGATATTTATACATGTCCAATTTTTATTATACAATAAATATTTTTTGATATTTCTTGCAAAAATTGGGTATCGTTATTGTCCTTATATTTAGTTTGTTAGGGTCCATATTTTGGTTGTCTTTAGTGTACTAATCCCTTCCCTTTGAAATGTTTATAAAACAAAAGGCTTTATTTATACTGAACCTTGAAGATAATTTAATGAAAATAAAAAAATATCTAATTAATAAAAAACACGGAGTCTCTGATTCTGGAAAATCTGACTATATTCTTTTGTGTCAGTAGCAGGATCGAAGTGCACTGTGGAATTCTGAACCTGAACATGAGTATTGATTTAATTCAATTTAATGAGGAACCCTTGGAAGTTTAGATAAAAATAACACATAGTTTGACAAAAAAATAAAGAATATTTTCATCAATGGCTAAAATTTTTGCTAAATTCTCTAGGGGTTGACATTAGAAAATATTCTGTCTAACAAAATAAAGTTATTTAAATAAATGCAATTTAAAGTAGAATCTTTCTGCTACCTCTGTTACTGTGAACAATATCATGATGTCTTAATTAAAATATTTTTATGGTTTGGATGAACATTATCAAAAAATATATAATATCAAATGATTTACACTTTATTTTTTAATGGACTATGCCTCATGCACATTGAGCTTAAAAAACGCTGCTTTTACAAGCATTTGGCTTTTTTTTCTACCTGTAAATGCATCTCTATGTTAGCCTATGTGGAGGTTTACTAAAACGGGAGCACTCGGAATCTGGTGCAGCTGTGCATAGTAACCAATTAGCTTCTAACTTCAGCTTTTTCAATTAAACACGCATGCCATATATTATACAATTTTCTTGTACAACTTTCCTTTAGATTTACCAAAACCATATAATAGGAGGTCAAACCTAAACACTTTTAATTTGTATGCAATCAGGCAGGCCCTTGTACTACATAGTTGAAGGTAAATCTAAAGAAAATTGAATAAGAAAATTGTATGGTGTATGGCCAGCTTGAGGCTGGGTTCACACTTGTCCGACAAACGCTCCGACATTGGAAGCTCATGTTGCATGACGTGTGAAAATCAATGTTTCCCTATGGGAGCCGTCTTAACTGGTCCGACACATGTCGGTCCGACTTTGAAAATGCTCCCTGTACTACTTTGGTCCAACTTTGATCCTACTTCAGCCCATTGACTATCATTGAAGTCGGATCAAAGTCGGACCGCGGTCCTGCATGATCCGACTTTGGCATGCAACTTGTACTCTGCTGATCTTGAGGGGGAACTCCACGCCAAATTTGAAATAAAAAAACGGCATGGGTTCCCCCTCCAAGAGCATGGTATGGATTTTAAGGGGAAGCCCCTAAGCCGAAAAAACGCCACATGCTCCCATGATGTCAGTCACATGCTCTGGGGCCACCCAAAGCTTGTGACTGTGACGTCATGAGAGGCCTATATAAATCATTGCGCACCACACACCCGGCATTACAGCGGGAGGATCCGACGTGTCAACATCGAAGAGGAGAAGAGGGAAGAAGGCGTCAAAGAAGACCGGGCCCCCGCTAACAAAAGAGCTGGAAGAAAAAAGCACCAAACCTCCCATGTTGAGGGCATGCGGCCTGGTAGGGTTCAGGAGGGGGCTCTCTCGTCCCCTCCTCATTTCCTGCGGCCTGCCGGGCTGCGTGCTCGGATAAGGGTCTGGTTTGGATTTTGAGGGGGACCCCCACGCCGTTTTTCGGCTTAGGGGTTCCCCTTAAAATCCATACCGAAGGGCCTGGTATGCTCCTGGAGGGGAACCCATGCCGTTTTTTTTATTTAAAATTTGGCGTGGAGTTCCCCCTCAAGATTCATACCAAACACAGTGCCTGGTATTGGCGGGGATCCAAGTCGGATCCCCGTTCATTGAAAGTCGGACGTATGTCTGCTTCAAGTCGCAGGGCAAAGTCGGATCCAAAGTAGGACGGCTGTCGTGTCGCACAAGTGTGAACCCAGCCTTAGCCTTGACAATAAGGCCTGGTTCATACCTATGCAGGTTGCAGTTGATGCATATTCCAGGTGCATTTTGCATTTTTCAATACACGTTTTTGATCCATTGAAGTCTACGGAACCAAAAACACCACCTGCTGGTCCCTGGCCCTTTTCCATATGCACAGATGTGAACGGGACCCATTGAAAACCATGTTTAATGGACTGTAGTGTGTTTCTGCAAAACTGAAAATGCATAAAAATTGCATAGGTCTTATTAAATGAATATTGTGCCCAATAGAATGCATAGCGCACTTACGCATGAACGTGCATAAGTTGGTGCAAACGTGCATAAACACGTTTGCAATATGTGGCTTTTATCGAGTATTTTAAGCAGCTTTTCTCTTGCTAGGAGAAAAAACATTTCAGAGGAGCTAAGCAAATGCTCAATGTGCATGAGCCCTTAGTGAATCTGACCTGGCCTAAAGCATTTTATTGCATTTTATTGTGTTGAAATCTTGTGGCACTTGAAATTACAAATGATAAAGTGAGGTCTACTGCGCCTGCCTCGTAAAAAATAATAATGTGTCTGGGAATGCTGCTCAATCTATAGTGCAACACAATATCAACAATGACTGAAATAAAATAAATAAAATGATAAGCGCAAATCCCTCTAGTGTCAAAAAACAATGGAGTATATATGGAAACTCCAAAAGGTGCATCAAGTGTGTGCAAAATGACTAAACAAAGTGCAAACGTGCATGCTATTCTGTGCAAATAACAAAATTAATAATGCAACTATGATACTGGTATCACATACTCTGGTGTTCGCATGGTGAACCAAGTGTAAAATAGTCCAAATGAATAAAATAATGAATCTGGGAATAGATAAATAAAGTGCCCAAGTGTCCTATGTTTCTTCAATGAATATGGCTCCAATCATACAGTTTTTACACATTAGCCCTCTTCTTTTATCAAAGATGATCTTCTAGCAAGGAAATCCTCATAAGCTTAATGCTCACAGAGCTCTTACCGCAATCCAGATAACAGAAAGCCTTTTCAGGTGTCTCTTACTCCTTGGTCCCTGTACTGTAGCGCTGTCTCCCCCTGCAGCTCCACTCAGATCCGGTGTTTCAAGGGGTAGCTGGAGGCATCCAAAAACTGCTTTTTCAATGTAGGAATAATAAACAAAAGGGTGCTTCCATAGTGTAGTAAGGTCAAAAACATCCGGTATTTAATATTAAAAGCTGTTAGCAGTAAATGGTACAGATAAAACGAAAAACAAAAAAAATCTATGAAAAACGGAGATCAGCGTGAGCCGAGTGACACTTCCTTGTGTCTATCCTGTAGTTCCGGCCGTTACATGTTACGTCACACCACGTGACTTCATCAGGCCTTGTCAGCTCTTCATTAGATAGATTGATAGCAGCGCAGCCATTGGTTCCCGCTGCTGTCAATCAAATCCAATGACACGGCCGCCGGGGGGCGGGGCCGAGTCATACAATCGGCGGCTATGGACGCCGATTTTATGGCAAAAATGTTCAAATATTGCTTTTTTTTCAAAATTGTTGCTCTTTTTTTGTTTATAGCGCAAAAAATAAAAACCTCAGAGGTGATCAAATACCACCAAAAGAAGGCTCTATTTGTGAGAAAAAAAGAAGGACATCAATTTTGTTTGGGTGCCATGTCGCACGACCGCGCAATTGTCAGTTAAAGCGACAGTGCCGAATCGCAAAAAATGGCCCGGTCATTCAGTAGCCAATTCTTCCGGGGCTGAAGTGGTTAACCGATTCCCGACTGGCTCATGTCTTATTACGGGGGCAGAATGGCACCTCTGCGCGAAACCCCGAACGGGTACGGGGTTACCTTTAAGAGCCGCCAGAGGGTGCCTGCGCGCCTCCGGAGGCACGCTCCCTGTTCTGTTCTGTGAGGAGAGACAGATCGCAAGGTCCTAATAGGAACCACGATCTGTCATTTCCTCTAGTCCCTCCCCCCACAGTTAGAACACACAGTCAGGGAACACAGTTAACCCCTTGATCGCCCCCAGTGTTAACCCCTTCCCTGCCAGTGACATTTTTACAGTAATCAGTGCATTTTTATAGCACTGATCGCTGTGTAAATGCCAATGGTCCCAAAATATTGTCAAAAGTGTCCGATGTGTCCGCCATAATGTCGCAGTCCTGATAAAAATCGCCACCATTACTAGTAAAAAAAATAATAATAATAAAAATGCCATTAATCTATCCCCTATTTTGTAGACGCTATAACTTTTGCGCAAACCAATCAATATACGCTTATTGCAATTTTTATTACAAAAAATATGTAGAAGAATGCATATCGGCCTAAACTGAGAAAAAATGTGTCATTCAGCAGCCAATTCCTCTGGGGCTGAAGTGGTTAATAGTTTAGGATGCAGATACTATCAAAACGAAATCTAATTTGCCTAGTTCAGAGCCAAGCCAGTATATATTGTAATAATCTCTTACAAAATAAACCTTTATGTTGTAAATAAGAAAAGAAAAATGACTGCAGTTTTTTTCAGTAAAACTAGAGCTGGTACATCGTCATATATCCATCTCCATGCACCATCCAGCCCTTTCACTTGCTTCTTGTCATTCCTCTGTGCCAGAAATGGAAAGCTTACCCCAGCCCTGCACTCTGCTCTGCATCAACCTCTCTGTACCTGGTATAAGGAAGGCTTGTTTTTGTAGAAGAAATTGATGCATTGCACATTGCGTCACAATGTTGACAAGTGGATTTGATGTTCTGTGCACACAAAGAATTCACTATTGTTAGGACAAGTGATAAAAGTCTTGGGAGTCTCTGAGAAATACAGAGCTTCTTGGAAGATTACGGAGAGTTGTCAGGAGACTGGTAGAGAATCCCAATATCACGTGACTCCTGGTAGGCTGGTCTAAAATTAATATTTGGTGAACCAACCATGAAGGACCCTGTTCAGGAACTTCCTGTTGTAAAGGGTCCCTATTTCCTAGTTGTGCTGCAGTATTGTCACCCAGTCTTCCAACTGTGACTACAAATGGCTGTTTCAACCAACATTACGCAGGCATGGCTCACTATGGTTACCAACTGAAAACCTGCTCTGAGAAATGTCATGCAGTCATCACTGGAGTACATGCAAATAGATAAGAAGTGGTGGCAAAAAAGACTGCAATAGATCATCAGCATGGTTTATGCACAAAGGAGAAATTTGATAAAAACAATACATACTTACCTGGAAATGACACAAGAGAAACTTTACTCTCATGTTTTTTTATTATTATCATATAAGTTATAGATAACATTTTCTTATGTTTCAACTTATTGGGCTGACTATTTTCGACATAAGGACCTCTTAGATCGGGGGTTGAGGTCATCGGAGGTGTGGGGGGTTCTCTCCGCCGGCACAGTGTGTTCCCTTTAGGGGTGACGGGGGATTGAGAATACTCCTATTATTTGGATGTCTCTTCCTAAGCTAGTTGCTTTCTTAGTTATATTACCCTTCTAATTTTTTTATTTCTACTTATTTAGCTATTCAGTACTCATTCGTGTAATCTTGTCATTGTCCAGGATTTACTGTTTATGTGACTTTAAAACAATAATTAATTGTATTAAATTGTATTCTATATACTATGAAAATAAAATATTTTGAAAGTAAAACAATACATACTGTATATATTATGTATGCTTAAATGTACACTGCACATATATTGAATTGAAGCTTCTCTTAAAGCTCTTTTCATGGCATGACCTTACATGTCCTTGTCTTCCATAACCATTTACACTGAATGCGGCTGATTGTGTCTCTTCACCATGCAACTTTATTTTTTCTTTACATTTATATGTTTCATTGCATTCCCTTACCTAAAAACAAAATACAAAAAAAATAATTATTTCTTTGTAAGTTGGATTTCATAGAACTACAAAGAGGAATAAAACATAAGGTTTTTATTTTATAGAAATTTCCATCTATGTGTTAATTCAGTTGCAAGTAGCGTAAGCATTATTTTTAGAAGTGAATATTGCCTGGGAACACAAATGAATGACAGGGATCATAATCTCTCCCTGTGTTATCATAGATCATGCACAAAGCACAAAGCCCCTTTGATCCTTTAAAATACCCAACTCGGCTTACAAGGAAATTAAATCCCACAGCTCATATTTTCATCAAGTTCTCTGGTGTTTTAGAGTTATGATTATAATGGTCTATGGGTGTGTAAATGGACAGCAAAAATTGTTTATAATCTTTGGTTTACAATAGAAATTATATACTATTATATACTGTGAAAATCATTGATAATAATTTGAATGTATTTGGCGAACGTTTTCCAGCCACAATTTGAAATATCAACATAGCCAGCTATTTATACTTTACTCCTGACTTTGGGATAAGGATTCCCATAGCATATGCCTCTCTTATTTTGTTGAGGTTTCACAAATTACCTTCCTTCTGGAGCTCATAAACCCTAATCACTAAATTACACATTATAACATGATTTTTTAAATAGCAGCTGAAGAGAAGTTACTACACTTCACCACTAGAGGCACCATTGGATACTGACTGTGAAGACATGTTCATTTATCATAATGATGTACAGATGGTCTTGTTTCCTCTAGTGTAGTGCCAAGCACACTACATAGATGGGTTTTAAATAACAGAAAATGGTTAAGGTTGAAATTCAGCACAGAAATAATTCCAAAAAATTAAAAAAAGACATCCTTCTGTTACAATGTACATTCTTCACTATTAAAAATATTTGGTACTTCATATAAGACATTATTACCCGATTCTACTCATAACCACACACGTAAGAAAAAAATAAACACATTTCACTATTTATGTGGAGTAACGCTTGATTTGAAAAGCCAATTTTAGGATCTTGTGAATATACATGTACAAAAAACCTGACATTACTATATCTAAATTTTTAACTGTTTTAGTTATGGATAGAATGGACAATGTTTTTTGTTTTTTTCCTGTTTTGGCTTTACATAGACTTTAAGCGGACCAGATGCGGAACATGAGAAGGGGCGGGTCTATTCATGTATTACACAGTTCCCCATCAGGTCCGACCCCTCGTATGTCAGACCCCGCCTACGTCATTGGCCTGAGCGGACCTGATGGGGAACTTCCTTCACTGTGTAATACATGAATAGACCCGCCCCTTCTCATGTTCCGCATCTGGTCCGCTTAGCCTTACACCTAGTCATTGGCTAAGCGGACCTGATGGGGAACTTTAGAAGGGGCGGGTCTATTCATGTATTACACAGTGAAGGAAGTTCCCCATCAGGTCCGCCCCCTCGTATGTCAGACCCCACCTACATCATTGGCCTGAGCGGACCTGATGGGGAACTTCCTTCACTGTGTAATACATGAATAGACCCGCCCCTGCTCACGTTCCGCATCTGGTCGCTTAGCCTTACACCTAGTCATTGGCTGAGTGGACCTGATGGGGAAATTTAGAAGGGGCGGGTCTATACATTTAATAGACTGCGGAGGAAGTTCCACATCAGGTCCACTCAGGCTCAGCCAATGACAGACAGCGCTGGACATCGGATCGCCGTGGGACACTGGATTTCATCACTGGAATGTTTTGTTTTTTTGTTTGTTTTAATAAAGGACTTTTCCAAGGTGTTTGTGTGTTTTATTTTTTACATTTTTTTACACTTTCTTCGTGAAATGGTAGGGGTACAATGTACCCCTTACCAATTCACATAGGGGGGGGCGGGATCTGGGAGTCCCCTTTGTTAAAGGGGTCTTCCAGATTCCGATAAGCCCCCTGCCTGCAGACCCCTACAACCACCGAGCAAGGGTTGTGGGGATGAGGCCCTTGTCCCCATCAACATGGGGACATCCTCCCCATGTTGAGGGCATGTGGCCTGGTACGGTTCAGAAGGGGGGGCGCTCCCCTTAATATCTATACCAGACCAGAAGGGCCTGGTAATTGAATTTGGGGGGACCCCCACGCCTTTTTTTTTTTTCAATGACTTTTCTATGTATTGCTGGGAGCCGACAATTCATTATAGCCGCGAGTGAGTTTTAAATGACTTTTTTTCCTTCAGAAATGACATTTTGTGCAGGGACAGTTCTAAGCACGGGAAACAAACGCAACTTTACATGCATACTACACCCCTCCCCCCCCCCAGGTACGAAATTTAAAGGAGTATTTCACTTTTATTGTTTCACTTTAAGCATTAATAAAATCACTGCTCCCAAAAAAAACGGCAGTTTTTAAAACTTTTTTTTGCATTGATACATGTCCCCTGGGAAAGGCCCTGGGTCCCCAAACACTTTTTTATGACAATAACTTGCATATCAGCCTTTATAATTAGCACTTTAGATTTCTCCCATAGACTTTTAGAATTTGCCGCGAACACCCCAAATTGTTCGCTGTTCGGCGAACGGGCGAACAGGCAATGTTCGAGTCGAACATGAGTTCGACTCGAACTCGAAGCTCATCCCTAGCTAGGAGTAGGGTACCCAAATTGAGGAAGCAGCAAACTTATGCCCCATACACACGGTCGGAGTATTCTCTGGCCAAAAGCACATCGGAATTCCATGGGAGAAAAATAGAATGTTCTATATTTAAACTCCGATGGAATTCATCGGAATTACTACGATGGGGCAGCACACACAGTAGGAATTTCCGATGGAAAAAAGTCTGTCAGACTTTTTCCATCAGAAATTCCTATCGTGTGTATATGGCATTAGAGTTCACGAAGGGTTTAACAGTTTTTGTATCTATATGGATGCAGGGTATATGATATCAAGAATGTTTGCAGAATACAGTCACTGACACTAGTATTACTTTAGAACCCAACAGGCTGTCACAGTTCAGCTGCGGAGCTGATCTGTGTCTTACCTTTACTGCTGTAGGTCGGCTGGCACCTGTTGTTCCACTAGCTTGTATTCAGCTCTGGCTTCACTCTGCAGCTATGGGTGTTGCCGGCTTCACCTGCTTAATATATCCTTCCTTCCTGCTACTTCCTGTCCAGCCCCCCCCCATGTTCCTCGCTATTTAAATTCCACTCAGACCAGTTTCTGGTTGCTTGAGCAACACTTGTTTCTGAGCACCCTTCCTGTAACCTACTTACCTGACTTCTCGTGAACTGATCTCTTGTGTACCGAATTGGCTAGTTCTCCTGATTACGTTGTCTGCACCCTGCCCTGACCTTGACTTGCTATACGGCTTGCCTTTGCTTCATCCATCCATCCATCCGGGTCTGACAGTGTCTTCTAGTACTCTCCTCGCGAGCAGGGTGAACCTAGGGGTCGTGACCTGGGGTCAACACGCAGCTAAGCCCAAACCCTCGTGAGGGGGTCCCTGGCAGAATACCGGTTGGCCCTTAGATTCCACGCCCTGGGGGATCCCGTGTCACCTGCTCGCCTGTGGGCTCACATCAGTACCATTGTGACACAGGCGTGGAACATTTGCGGTAACAGGTGCACTGTTCACTTATAGCAACTGCCTCAGCACCTGCTGGAGGGGTGGTAAGGTGGGATACACAGAAGGTGTCCTGAGAGGCTTGTAGAAAGTTTCAGAAGCAGCTCTGGAGTCTGGTGGCTATGTTGGGTATACAGCGGTATCCCTACCCTTGTCTTACTCACACTGGAAACTCTCCCTGATACTACAGTTCTGTCCCTGCCAAGCAGGGTACCTATCCCTACACTGTCCACTCAAAAATGCGTACCAAACCCAGCAGGCCACTGCTTTTTGTTAAAACTGCCCTGTCCAAGATGGCCACGGAAGGTCACTGGGGCGTCCTATCGGAACAACTGAATTCCCTGTGGCACCTATGGAGGCCGCAGAGGAACATCATGCCCGAGTCTCCACTCCATACACACAACAACCAGAATCCACATACTAGATAAAGTAATGACTACACCTGCCTACAAACCTGCCAGAAATCTATTTCTGTTTCGGGTGTTTAGTAGTGAATTAAATAACTTTAAGTTTCTATATTATGTAGGGAAAAAAAAGACAACATCTCTGCTTCTGATTCTTTAACTCCAAGTGGCTAAATACCGGTAGTTATTTCAGATTTTTATTTACATATTGAGAAGGTAATTCAATAGATTTTGGAGAAACTGTCTACATTTTGACATACCTCTCAAATTATTTTGAATACCCTGGAGGAGGGGTAGGCAACCACTGAGAGGTGGAGATCTACCTGAACAACATGAAAGAGATCAATGATCACTGGGATTCGGCTCCCTCTAAAAAAAATTTAAAAATAGCTAGCAATGTCTAACTAAATAGTAAGGAAAACTTAGAAAAACATAATAAAACTAATGTCACTGTAAAAATATAAACTTAGCCTACCTTAACCACTTCAGCCCCGGACCATTTGGCTGCCCAAAGACCAGAGCACTTTTTGCCACTTCGGCACTGCGTCGCTTTAACTGACAATTGCGCGGTCGTGCAACATGGCTCCCAAACAAAATTTACGTCCTTTTTTTCCCACAAATAGAGCTTTCTTTTGGTGGTATTTGATCACCTCTGCGTTTTTTTTTTTTTTGCGCTATAAACAAAAATAGAGCGACAATTTTGAAAAAAAAACACTTTTTTACTTTTTGCTATAATAAATATCCCCAAATAATCTATAAAAAAACTATTTTTTTTTCTCAGTTTAGGCCGATACGTATTCTTCTAAATATTTTTGTTAAAATTTTTTGCAATAAGCGTTTATTGATTAGTTTGCGCAAAAGTTATAGCGTCTACAAAATAGGGGATAGTTTTATGGCATTTTTATTATTAATTTTTTTTTTTAAGATTTTTATCATGACTGTGACATTATAGCGGACACATCGGACACTTTTGATGCCATTTTGGGACCATTGTCATTTATACAGCAATCAGTGCTATAAAAATACTGATTACTGTAAAAATGACACTGGCAGTGAAGGGGTTAACCAGTAGGGGGCGCTGAAGGAGTTACGTGTGTCCACAATGCCGCATCTTAAAGGCGACGTACCTGTACGCCCATATGCCTAGCCGAGCCATTGTGTCAACGTATATCATCGTGCGCTGGTCGGCATGTGGTTAAAAGTAGACAGTGTCAGTCAGTAGAGCAATGGACAGTGTCAGTAGGGCAGTGGACAGTTCCAGTAAAGTAGTGGACGTGTCAGTAGAGTAGAGGTTGGTGTCAAAAGGGCAGTGGATAGTGCCAGTCAGTAGAGCAGTGGACAGTGTCAGTGTGGCAGGGGACTGTGTCCATAGGGCAGATAATGGGGTCAGTAGAGCAGTGGATGATGTCAGTAGGGCAGGGGACAGTGTCGGTAGTTTTTTATTTTTGTTATTTTTCATTCTTTTCTTTACCATTTCGTTGAGAAAAAAAAAGTACATCTTTATTTTTTATTATTTAAAAAAAAAAAAAATTGGAAGCCCTGTTGGTGGGCTTTGGTGAAATATCAGGAGTCTAAACAAACCCCTGATGCCTCACTTTCGAGACAGCAAAAGGAGATTGAGGTAACAGCCCTCAATCTCCATCTCTGCAGCCTCAGCTGCACAGAATGAATGAACAAAAACAGCTCTGTACAAATTTCCTGTTCATTCACAAACAGAAGCATAGTAAACACAGTTTACAAAACTTCAGTTATGAATGAACAGAGTGAGTGATCAATACCAATCATTCACTGTGTTAATTCAGAAAAGTATATGTCATTTTCTGGCCCCTTCTCCAATTTTCAATTTTAAAACCTTTCCGTAGCAGCCGGCGCAAGGGGAGGGGTGGGAAGCCTGCAGCGCTGCAGGAGGAAGGGGGGACCAGGGGGAGCACACAGGGGGCCTGGACAGCACACAAATAAGCATAACCTGGACAGGAGAAGTTGCATATTTAGGAACCAATCCCTTCCACTTTGCTCCTGCAGCTGCTGAAAACCAGCGGAAGGAGGGAGAGGAGGAGAAGCAGGAAAACAGTTCCTGTATATGCCACCCTCACCACCCCCCCCCCCCCCATCCAGGTATGAAACCAAATGTGACAAGGAGACCATATTGGCCCCCTGTACCACAGGCAGGGTCTCCATTACAACCCCTGAAGCTATGCCAGTGCCAGTACTACATAAAGAAATTGTTCTTAGAGAATCATTAAACTGGTGGAGCCTCTAAAAATGGGAGAATAGTTAACCTTTGAGGGGGACAGAGGAGACATGGGACAAGACTGACACAGGCAAAAAGCCCATGTGTGTGTGTGTACACAATTTTTACTATTAGGCCTTGTTCACATGGGAATATCATAGCGTACGCCCATGCAAGGACCATGTTTGCCCACACAGGGGTGAACAAGTGTTCTGTACATCCCTGTGCAGGCAGTCCCTTTCATGACAGTTGGGATGCAATGGCTGCACCTTCACAGCTGCTGCTCCCAATTTGACAGCCATGTGGGTGCACTGCCCTGAATGCAGACAGAGGGGGTTATTTACGAAAGGCTAATCCACTTTGCATTACAAGTGCACAGCAAGTGCACTTGAAAGTGCACTGAAAGGGCACTTGGAAGTGCAGTCGCTGTAGATCTGAGGGGGACATGCAAGGAAAATAAAAAAACAAATTTTAGCCTGCACATGATTGGATGTTAAATTTAGCAGAGGTTCCTCTCATTTCAGATCTTCCCCTCATATCTAAAGCGACTGCACTTCCAAGTGCACTTGCAGTGCTCTTGTAGTGCAAAGTGGATTTGCCTTTCGTAAATAACCACCAGTGTGTGTTTGGGGCTGTGCACCTGCAGTCACACAGCTGTCAAATGAGAGCAGCAGCTGTGTCTCTGCCAGGGGCGGACTGACCATTAGGGGGCCCCATCAGGGTTGCCAACCTTAGTAAAATCAGGGACAGTTTGTAAAAATTTATTTTTTTACATCTGTCCCTGAAATGTCCCTTACCAACATCCTTTTGCTTTAAAAATCCCAAGATTATAGCTGCTCCACCTCTCCACTGCCTCCTCAGCCAAAGGGAACATAGTGTACCCGCCCTCTTATCCAGCGCGGCTTATTTGACTTCAGAGCCGGCGATGCCGACTGCTAGAGGACAGGAGAGGGAGGAAGGGACAGCATGCAGAGTGGGATGGACTTAACCCCTGTTTTTAACGCATACTGTTAGATAGGTTTAATTGGTTGTCTGCGAGCTGGTCAGCAAGTAAGCTTGTTTTTTTCCATGGATTCATCCATGAGATGGACTACTGCCTGATAAAAGGTCGACTGGCTGAGCAAACTGTATTCTTGTCAGTGCTTACTAGGGTGACCACACTTCCAAACTGCCATTCAGGGACACCCCCCCCCCCCCCAAAAGATGATTTTTGCCATCTTTTATTGCCGATTTTTGGGGCAGGGGCGTATCATGAAATCAGCGGGCCCGTGTGCAAGATCAAAAGTGGGTCCTAGGCATCAAGAAGAACAACAATATGGTGCGCAAAGCGCGTTGTGGTGAACAGTGGACATGTCTTAAATTGCGCTAAATATTGGCTTAAAGGGGGTGTTGTTAAAGAGAGTCTGATGATTTATATAGTGCAGAATGTGGTAATGTTAAATAGGGAATGCAGAGTGTATGGTGGTGAGTAGTATGTAAAGGAGAGGAGTGCGGAGTGTATGGAGGTGGGTAATATGTACAGGAGAGGAGTGCGGAGTGTATGGAGGTGGGTAATATGTACAGGAGAGGAGTGCGGAGTGTATGGAGGTGGGTAATATGTACAGGAGAGGAGTGCCGAGTGTATGGTGGGGGTAATATGTACAGGAGAGGAGTGCAGAGTGTATGGAGGTGGGTAATATGTACAGGAGAGGAGTGCAGAGTGTATGGAGGTGGGTAATATGTACAGGAGAGGAGTGCAGAGTGTATGGAGGTGGGTAATATGTACGGGAGAGGAGTGCGGCGTGTATGGCGGGGGGTAATATGTACAGGAGAGGAGTGCGGAGTGTATGGAGGTGGGTAATATGTACAGGAGAGGAGTGCAGAGTGTATGGTGGGGGTAATAAGTACAGGAGAGGAGTGCGGCGTGTATGGCGGGGGGTAATATGTACAGGAGAGGAGTGCGGAGTGTATGGTGGGGGTAAAATGTACAGGAGAGGAGTGCGGCGTGTATGGCGGGGGGGTAATATGTACAGGAGAGGAGTGCAGAGTGTATGGCGGGGGTAGTTAGTGGAGAGAGGAGGAAGAGGAGTGCAATACCACCTCCTGATAGTCTGTCAGCCACTACTATACCACCTTGGTGGTGGGGCACTCCGAAGGATGTAAGGGGGCACTCTGGAGGAAGTAAAGAGACACTCTGGAGGCACTAAGGGGGCACCCTGGAGGTTGTAAGGGAGGATGAAAGGGGGCACTCTGGCAGTACTAACTTAGTCAGAGCCCCCCTACATCCTCCGGGCTGCCCCCTTAGTGCCTCCTTACATCCTCTGTAGTGACCCCTTACATCCTCCTCCAGAGTGGAAGTAAGGGGCACTCTGGAGGCACACAGATAGTACCTCCAGAGTGCCCCCTGCAGAGAGTCCTGAGGAGTGATGGCCATTAATCCATGCCAGGTGAATGTTAGGAAAAACAGAGCACACCACCCACCTCATGGCTGCCCTATTCCACTACTGCTTGCTCTCTCCCTGCCACAGCCCTGACATAAGCCCGGTCCAGCCTGTGGTGTATGTCCCCATGTTATCTGTACCTGAATTACTGCAGTTCCTCCGGGGGATGCTGCACCCACTGCTGCTCAGGTCAGGGCATGAGGTCTTATCCCACTCCCTCCTGGGCTGGGATGAGCTGTGTACAGAGTGCAGGGTTCTGGGATCAGCTGTGTACAGAGTGCAGGGTTCTGGGATGAGCTGTGTACAGAGTGTAGGGTTCTGGGATGAGCTGTGTACAGAGGGCAGGATTCTGGGATGAGCTATGTACAGAGGGCAGGATTCTGGGATGAGCTATATAAAGGATCCACGGTTCTGAGATGAGCTATATAAAGGGTCCACGGTTCTGAGATGAGCTATATAAAGGGTCCACGGTTCGGAGATGAGCTATATACAGGGTTCTGGGATGAGCTATATACAGGGTGCAGGGTTCTGGGATGAGCTATATACAGGGTGCAGGGTTCTGGGATGAGCTATATACAGGGTGCATGGTTCTGAGGTGAGCTTTATAAAGGGCGCAGGGTACTGGGATGAGCTATATACAGGATGCAGCAGAGGCGTAATTAGAACCTTCAGGGCCCTGGTGCAAGAAACCATGAAGAGCCCCCGACCTCCGGCCTGGGCCATTCCCTCCGAGCCCAGAGGGGGCAGTATAATGTAAAATGGGAGGGGTGGCAGTGGAGGGCAGTATAATGGAAGGGGGGCAGTATTATGGGAGGGGGAGGGAGTGGTAGCGGAGGGCAGTATGATGGGAGGAGGGGCAGTGGAGGGCAGTATAATGGGAGGGGGCAGTGGAGGGCATGTGGGAGGGGTTTAGTGGAGGGAAGTATGATGGGAGGGGGTCTAGTGGGGGGCAGTATAATGTAAATGGGAGGGGTGGCAGTGGAGGGCAGTATGATAGGAGGGGTGGTAGTGGAGGGCAGTATGATGGGAGGGGTGGTAGTGGAGGGCAGTATGATGGGAGGGGTGGTAGTGGAGGGCAGTATAATGGGGCGAGGGTTAGTGGAGGGCAGTATAATAGGAGGGGTGGCAGTAGAGGGCGGTATAATGGCAGGGGGCAGTATGATGGGAGGGGTGGGTAGTGGAGGGCAGTATAATAGGGGGAGTTATTGGTGGGCAGTATAATAGGAGGGGTGGCAGTGGAGGGCAGTATAATAGGAGAGGTGGCAGTGGAGGGCAGTATGTTGGGAGGGGGTGGTAGTGGTAGTGGAGAGCAGTATAATGTACAGCATGACTGGAGTCTGGAGGGGGGCAGTGTATGGGAGGGAGCAGAGTTACCATGAGCTACTCAGAGTTAGGGCAGTGCAGGGAGCATTTTGCCTACCTTTCTTCCAGTGCAGGAACAGCCATCAGGTAAGAAGCGGAGTCGGGGGCGGGGTCGGGGGTGGAGTCGGGGCGGAGCTTAGGCGCGAGGACGCCGAGGAGAAATCCTCCTCCGGCTCGCTCGGAATCCTGGGGCTCCACTCTCCTCCTTGTCATGACGTCACTGGTTGTTAGACGCTAGTCGGGCCATGCCTAGCAACCAGTTGTTTTGGCAGTGAGCCAGGCAGCGTCTGGGGGTGAAATGAAGCGGTCTTGGACAGAACTAGCACAGCGGGCAGTGAGGGACAGTGGCAATACGGTGGCAATTTTTGGGGGGAGGCCAAGAGGGCAATTCAGGGACACTTTATTGTCCCGGATTGAGGGTGCCCGGGACCAGGGACAAAAATGTCAATTACGGGATAATCCCGGGCAATCCGGGACACGTGGGCACCCTAGTGCTTACCCTGGTGAGCAGGGGGGAGGGGGGAGGGGAGAGGTTGTGTTTCTTCTATTAGGGCTGCTGAGAATGTTAGATCGATTTTCAATGTGAAGAGAAATGCACCGCTTCTGGAGAAAGGGCATTCTGAACTTCTTCCCCAATCTCTGCTACACCTTGTGTGTGTGTACTCTATCTGTGTATGTATTCTATGAGTGTATACTCTGTGTCTGTTTTTGTACTGTATGATCCATGTGTGCCCACTGCTGCTCAGCAGAAGTCAGTTTAACAATCGAACTCTGTCGAACAGACATGGTGGAACCATGCCAACCATCTACAGAGAGGAGAAAAATGCCCGTGAAAAATCCACTTGTTGCCATTTGGAGGCAGCTGAATGGCAAACTGCTGAGCTTGGCCTCAGATCAGGCAACAGGGCAGGACTGGGTGCTCGCCTGTGCAGTGATATCATGGCAACATCCAGCATGGATTTCTTTCACATGCCCCACTGCCCGATCTGGGGCCAACCACAGCAGTTCATTTTTCCGCTGGCTGTGGATTTTTTTTAAAAGCCTTTTCCTGCCAGCTGCCTACCACACCAAGCACTAAGGTAAACAGGTGTGTGTAAGAGGACTCTTATGTAAGGTGGCACTCTGTGGGCTCTGCCGTAAGGTGGCACTCTGTGGGCTCTGCCATAAGGTGGCACTCTGTGGGCTCTGCCATAAGGTGGGCTCTGCCGTAGGGTGGCACTCTGTGGGCTCTGCCGTAAGGTGGGCTCTGCCGTAGAGTGGCACTCTGTGGGCTCTACTGTAAGGTGGGACTTTGATGTAAGGGGGGACTCTGCAGACAGTGATGTATTGGGAGAATGTTGGGACTTTGATGTAAGGGAGGACTCTAATGTGAGCATGGTGCTAATCCTGACTGCTGTACTCTATCTCTTTCCCACCCGGCCTATAGCAGAATGACGGCTGAGCGGGGGATCAGTTATCCTGACTGGGAGTCATATAACATCCAGCAGGATAAGCCGCTCGTGCACACCCCGGAGGTGTGCAGTGCGGTGATTGTTAGTGCAGTGTGTCGCTCTGACACACGGCATCTCCGATCTCGGTAAAGAGCCTGTGACGTAGGCTCTTTACCACGTGATCAGCTGTGTCCAATCGAAGATGATCACATCGTAACCAGGTTTTCCTCTATTCGCACTGACAAGGTGCGAGTAGAGGAGAGCTGATAAGCATCTCTCCTGAGGAGGGGGGGGCACTGATAATCAGTGCATTGATTATCAGTGCGTGCAGACCCATCAGTGATGCACACCAGTGCCCCACCAGTGATGCCCACTAGTGCCTGCCAGCAATGCCAATCTGTGCCCCCTATGATGCTAATGAGTGCCCATCAGCAATGTCTGTCAGTGCCTCCTCATCAGTGCTGCCTATCAGTGCTGCCCATCATTGCCCCCTATCAGTGCCCATCAGTGCTGTATATCAGTGCCGCCTCATCAGTGTCGGTCAGTGAAGGAGAAAACATACTTATTTACAAAATTTTATAACAGAAACTAAGAAAAACTTTTTTTTTTGCTTTCAAAATTGTAGTTTTTTTCGTTATTTGTAGCACAGATTTTTTAAAGACCCAGTGGTAATCAAATATCCCCAAAAGAAAGCTCTATTTGTAGGGGAAAAAAGATAGAAATGTCATATGGGTACAGTGTCGCATGACCGCGAAAATTGGCCAGGGCAGGAAATGGGTGAAAGTGCCCAGTATTGAAGTGGTTATATGTTGCTTTGTTTGTTACTACTGACTCACATACTCTGTACAATATACTGTACATAGATCTGACCAAGGTGTTCATTGTCTCAACAGTTGCTGGTTTTAAATAAGTTCTTCTGTAAGGTAGCATCAGTAAGACAAAAATATCCTTTTTTATTATTTTTTTGTGTATAAAAACATATATAATGGAAACATTTATGTTAAAAACAAATGATCCTTTGACTGAAATGTATTTGCGTCTGTGAAATTATCAGTTGCGACACAGACAGTAGAATTTTTTGGGGTACAAGGGCTGTGGTATATGTTTACATTGTATTCAGCAGATGCAGATTCTGTTCAATCCTCCTTTTAAGACTCTCCCATTGGCCATGCCCATTGTTTGCCATGGTGCGCTATTCGTGCCGCAGGTCAGCATCTCCCTGGTGGGGGTCCCAGTGCATTATTTTGCCCAGGGGCTCATGATGCTGTTAAGGTGGCACTGCCCATGAGAGGCTCCTGGTGCCTTTACTGGGTTGCCAGCTTTAAGTCCCCTGCCACATTGCATGTCATGGAGCATGGTGCCCCTCCGCATGGGTATGTTCACATTAATGTTGTGTCAAAAAGATGGCTGCTGCGTGGTGGCCATATGTAAGCCCAGGGGCCCCATAATCTCCTATTGCCTGGGGGCCCCATGAGTTGTCAGTCCGCCCCTGGTCTGTGCAGCCACTGCATGTCAATTGACATGAATGGTACTGCCTGCATGGGGATACATGGAACACTTGTGTATCCCTCTACGGGCAAACATGGCCCTCACACATGCATACACTATAGTACACCTGTGTGAACAAGGCCTTACTGAATTGTTGTGAATTGTTATTTTTATACAGGATTTGAATAGCGCCAACAATTTGCGCAGCGCTTTACAACATAAGGGCAGACTATGGGGCCACACAGTATACACACACACACACACACATTATAGATACACAGTATACACATACATTATACACACACAGTATACATACACACACAATATACACGGACAGTATACATACAGTATACACACACAGTATACAATCACAGTATACACACACACAGTATACACATACATATACACACAATATACACACACATATACACACACTATACACATACATACACACACACTACATACACATACATATACACACAGTATACACATACATATACACACAGTATACACACATACAGACACACAGACATGCACACAGTATATATACACACACACAAAACACAGTATACACATACATATACACACAGTATACATATACACACAGTATACACATACACACAGTATACATATAGACACAGTATACACACACAGGTATGCAGGCATCCAGGGTAAAGCTGTCCACATAGACCATCCTCCGCACAGACATCGACATTGTTCCTTCCATGCTACCACTCCACGAGTGGTTCAAGCCTCGCTTTCAGATCACTCTACTGCAGGGTAGTCTTCCTGGTCACAATTGCAGACTGAGAGCCAGCTGTGTGGGGGATGGTCTATGTGGACAGCTTTACCCCAGATGCCTGTGCCATGTGCCTCTTTTAACCATCAACCATGTGAGTTGCTAAATGTTGTACCTTCATTAAATGTAACCATATCGCTACACTTCGAGGCTCCTCTCTTCTCTTTTCTACTCTGTAGCTCCTGCTGGATTTTGCTTCTAATCCCCTTGTGAAGGCTGCGATTTGTGGATGGACATTTTATGGTTACACAACCTATCACATTGCTATAATCTTTTTATATGGACTATAAACTGAAGGACTTATGAATAAATGGTTGTGGAATGAATCATTTGAGTTTCCATTATTTCTTGTGGGGAAATTTGCTTTGATATACAAGTACTTTGGATTACAAGCATGTTTCTGGAACTAATTATGCTTGCAATCCAAGGTTTTACTGTATTTTGTGATTCAAACATCTGTTTTGTGCATTTTGTCTCCCTCACGAGCAGTTGAAAATAACAAGAAATACCCTAGATTGTTTAATTCTCTGTAAAAACTCTGAAAACTAAACACACTAAATTGTTACAAATTGTCAGTCAACAACTAAAGGGCTTATGGATTTTTCTTTTTGATTTGTAAGCATGTGTTGTCTGATTAGAGAAGAAAGTCAAACATTAAAGTGCTGAATGTATCAAAGCAAAACCAATTTTTCAAAGCAATCTGACGGTCAAAAGATAAACAGTATGTATGGAATGGACTGCTTACTTTGGTGTTACATTTTTTAGGAATAAAAAAAACAGTATTTTCTAAGTTTTGTACATGTAGTTGTCGTATACTATTTGCTGCTAATTGTCTGCATGAAACACTGACGCACAGTACTTGACCACAGCAAGCTGCAAGTTAAAATGTATGTGCGTAGAAAAGGACTTTTATGTTACAGGAAAAAAAGTACAATATTTGTTGAAATAAAAAATAAAGCAACAATTTTTTTTATATTTTTATCTTAATGAAAGCTTACATGTGAGATTGACTCTACGACTGAGACGTTAACATTCAATGCAAAAACAGCCCTTTTTTGTTATTAACCCCTTGGCGCCGGCCGCACGTAAATATGTGGCCTCTCAGCGCCTGGTGTTTAGTACTGAGGGGCTGCATATTTGCATGAATTGCTGGCCAAACAGTTGTGCCGAGACACAGTTACCAGCACCTAACCGAAAGTTCCCAGTCGCAAGCAGTTCTCGGATCACGTGACCACCGTGACAGTCAATTACAGCGGTGACATGCTCTTAAGCCCCGCCCCGCCTCCCGGATTGGGAGGCACCGGCGGTGTGAAAAGGTTAAAGAGAAATATTTACCTATGGATGGCATAGTCTAATTATGTGACTGTAAATACTCTTAAGAAAAATTATACAACAAGGGAATTCTATGTATATTTTTATACTGTATATGAAATTTTACAAATATTTAATGTTTATCATTTTGAGCTACCAGTTGGCAAGCTTCACACTAGACCAACTTCTCTCCTGAGTGCACTTCTGTGCTCCAGTGACCCAGAACCCTCTACCAGCTTATGTCACAGAGCCGCTCCTGACTTTGGAAGGATCCCAACCATATTGTCAGGATGCATCCAGATGCCTGATCATTAGCCTTTCTCCACCACTCCAAGAGGAAATCTCTCAACTTATAACCACACTGCACATGGAGTAATGACCAGGGCCTGGACAAGGGGTGGGCAGGGCCGGGACAAGGGGTGAACAGGAGGGGCAATTGCCCCTCCAACACAAGGTCACTTCTTAAACAACAATATATATTCACTTAATCAGCAAAATGATAAACTTTAAGGAGCCTTAGATTACAAAAACACAAGGGGGGCTTTTTTACATGACTTTCAAGCACTGTGGTATCATGTGAGCTGAGGGGGCGGGGGGCGCCGCAAAGAGATTAGAGGTGAGGATTTGTGTTGGGAGGGGAAGTTTGGGGGACAACAGGAGGTAAGAAATGTTTTAGGTGTGAAAATTTGGGCATGTGTGCTAGAAATTCTGATTTGGCGGGGATAAGTGTTAGGAAGGGGGATGGGGATTTGTGCTAGGAGGAGGGATTTGGGGGGTTTGTGCTAGAAGAGGTCATATGGTAGAGGGGAGAGGCGATTTGTGCTAGGAGCGGAATTTGGTTTTTGGGGCGGGGAGAGGGAATTTGTGCTGGGAGGCGGCGGGAGTGGATTTATGCTTGGAGGAAAATTTGAGGGGTAGAGGTTTTGTGCTAGGAAGGGTGATTTTTTTTATAGAGGGGGAGATCTGTGCTGGGGGGATTTGGGGAGAGAGAGGATTTGAACTGGAAGGGAGGATCGGGGCAAGCATTTCTGCTGGGAGGTAGAATTTGTACTGGGAGGAGGGGGAATTTATACTTAGGGGGTAAGCATGCAGATTAGTGCTCAATTTGGCATTTTCGCCCTGGGCTCTGAATGACCTTGTCCGGGCACTGGTAATGACACTAGTTGGATATAGACTGCACCTTCACTTTAGCTGGTATTAGATGTTCCCCTTCATAAGGCTCGTAGTAAAACCAATAAGTGAAAAAATGCCAGGTCTGTCAGTTAAGGGGAATTCAGCACCTGAAATTGTAGCAATCAATGGTTAGTTGTAGCAAGATAAGCTATCTCACAACTTAGTTTGTCCTAATATATCCTTTGTTGGCTTATGCCACCTTTGGATCTTCCTTCTTCCATTACCATTTTGGCGGAGAAATTAGTATGGCTTGAACGGACACCTCGTCTCTTAGAGCTCTCATTTTGCACAGTAAATATTTTTTTAGTGGTCACCATGCTGGGGCTGATGGTTCATCAGCATCTGTAAAACTAAATTTGTAACAGTAAAAGATTTATACAGCTGCTGCATTTAAGGGCTCCATGAAAGCATGCACAGTATGACAATATATAGTAGTCAAGTCAAAGGTTACCACTCTTGAACAGTATAATGTGTTGTTTTAACCTTTCCCTTGCCTGCAGTAATTATCATGCTGCTTGTCCTGATATTTAGTAACTGTTCCAACCATTTGCTGTTATGAACATCATGCATTGTTCAGGATGGTGTATTTAAAAAAATATATATATATATTTTATATACAGTGCATTCCTAAATGTTTACATAATTTTAAAAAAAAAAGTCTTTTGTGTCTTTTTCCCTTTCTCCCTCCCCAGCTGTTGTGTTCTTTCAAAGAACTTTCAAAGTTTAGTGGCTGCCAGATTCCCTTGTTTTTTGGAATCTTTTTTCATTTATTTCAGTTTATTTTCTTTACTTTCAAAGTTGCATTTACATGGGTTTGTGTGTGTTCATGCCTGTACGAAGTGCATCTGCACACCTTTATATGCTTTTGCAGTGCAGAAACGTTTTAAAACATGCATGAAACTCCAATGGTGTAAACTAGTCTCATTGGAATAAATTTTTCTTGCATATACTATATGTACTGCATTTTTGCTGTGTTTAAGGGGGGTTTTGATTGTGAACAAGCACAGTTTACTCGCGTGAAACGCGTCAATTGAAATCTTTGCAAGTTTGTCTGGCTCATGACAATAAAGAGAACTTTAGTAGCATCCTTTGGATTCAAGTGTGCAATCAATTCTTTTTCTTCTTCTTTCTTAATTGCAATCGGTGGTGAGCGTGGATTAGCACCTTGAACCGAGTGTGTCCTTTTCTTGCCTGAAGCGGTGTGTGCGCCCTTGTTTGTTTCGTGTTAAAGGGGGGTACTTGGCCACCAAGATCATTTAGGTAGGTGGTACTTGTCAAGCAACATTCACATGAATGGCAGGACCCAAAACACAGCAGAACATTGCCCAAAGCATCTCACTGCCTCCGCCAGCTTGGCTTCTTTCCATACAGCATCCTCATGCCATCTATTTCCTATGTAAGCTATGCATATGCACCCGGCCATTCACATTATGTAAAAGAAAATGTGATTCATCAGACCAGGCAACCTTCTTCCATTGCTTCATGGTACAGTTCAGATGCTCACATGCCCGTTGTAGATGCTTTTGGCTGTGGACACAGGTCAGCATTGGCCCCCTGCGGCTACGCAACCCCATACAAAACCAACTGCGATGTCCATTTTTTCAACACATTAACTTCAGGGACATGTTTACTTGCTGCCTAATATACCTCACTGACTTTCAGATGCCATTGTAACGAGATAATCAATATTATTCACTAAACCAGTCAGTGATCATGATTATGGCTGATCGGTGTTACATACTGCACTCTGCATTATTTACGCTTAACCTCTGAACTCATTGTTAAATACTACTGAACTCTGCATTATTACTCCTGACCCCTGCACTTTGTTTTACAGTCTACTGACCACTGAACTCTGCGTAACTTGCTCCTGACCCCTGCACACTGCGATACATACTACTGACCTCTGCACACTGCGTTACTCACTCCTGACCCCTGCATTCTGCAATAATTACTCCTGACCCCTGCAATCTACATTACTTACTACTGACCTTTGAACCAGGGCTGCAACTAGTGATTATTTTCAAAATCGATTAGTTGGTCGAATTTGAGTTTCAGTTAATCAGATAAAAGAAAAAAAAAGTGTGGTGTATAATTTAGTTAATATGTAAAGTAAAAAAAAAAAAAAATTATCCTTGAATATCTATCTATATGTAATGGTAAATATAAATAACCAGCTATATCAGGGATATGCAATTAGCAGACCTCCAGCTGTTGCAAAACTACAAGTTCCATCATGCCTCTGCCTCTGGATGTCATGCTTGTGGCTGTCAGAGTCTTGCTATGCCTCATGGGAATTGTAGTTCTGCAACAGCTGGAGGTCCGCTAATTGCATATCCCTGAGCTATATGGTTAGGTAACAAAATATCTAATCCACTCTGAGAATATGAGACAGAAGAGATGTATATACTATTAGAGGTTGAATCTGGTACACATCATTAGACTCATTAGACTCAGAGATTCCAATTTTTATTTAAAGAAAAAACAATTTAATCACTTGCCGCCTGCTCACCGTCAAATGATGGAGGGACGGTGCGGCTGTCGTTCTGGGTGGGAGTCATATGACGGCACACCAGAATGGCCATGCCCGTGCCGTGGCCGTACCGTGTTGCTAGGACACGACGCAAGCCAGATCTCTGTAAAGAGTTGCTGACGCTGCTCTTTAACCCTGTGATCGCCTGCGTCCAATCACAGCCGGTCACATGTAAATATGGAAGTGCTGGTAATCGGCTCTCCATGCCTCACACTGACAGAGTGTGTAACGAGGAGTGACGATCAGCGGCATCTCCTCACAGATTCAGTGCCCTGATTACAGTAAAGTGCCACCAATCAGTGCCCATGAGTGCCACCAATCAGTACCATCAGTGCCACCAATCAGTGCCCATCAGTGACACAAATCAATGCCCATTACTGGTGCCAGTCAGTGCTGCCTTTTCGTGCCCACCAGTGCCTGCTCATCAGTGCTGCCCTTTAACCTCCCTGGCGGTATGATTCTGTCTGGAATTTTGTACCAAAAGCGGTACAATTATTTTGCATGGAAATTTGTTGTTATGTATTGTAGGCCTGCAATTCTTAGTAATTACTTACTTAAACCTGACCAAACAAAAGTCTAGTAGACATCCCGGGTATGATAAAGTTTGAAACACAAAATCATAAATTATAATATAATAAATAACTATAAATAATTATAACAAATAGTAATTATAATAAAAATTATTCAATAATGTAATCAAATCAAAAACACTGAAATTTGCTCAGTTGCAGAATTGTCGCTGTCATTAGATTTAGTGTCTGATGGCGAATTTCCCCACAAAACGCTATCGCTCAATTCTGCGAGTGATTCTAATTTATTATCGCTGTTTTCTAGCTGGTCTAAAACCACTTTTGACATAAAGGGACACTTTTTGGTTGCTATGAACAATCTCCAGTTTCCAGGCAGAAAGAACAGTTTTTATAATATAAAACTGCATGCAGGACACTGGACAGACCACTAGGGACAAAGGGGATGTGTAATTATTTGATACAGTACTGTAATCAGTAAGATTACAGTATACTGTATCTATACTGTCTTTTTCACTTTTTGAATTTGGCGCCAAACTCCACCCCGTGCACAGCAACGTCGCAGGGAACGGAGCTCGGCACTCGGCAGTGTGAATCGAGTGAGACACGGCTCGCACACACTGCGGGGAGACATCGCAGGATCCAGGGAACAAGGTAAGTAACTGCAGCCCGAGTCCAGACTCGGGAATACCGCTAAGGGGGTTATTGCCCATTAGTGCTGCCCATCAGTGCCGCCCATTAGTGCCCATCAATGCTGCCTATCCGTGCTGCCTATCCGTGCCCATCAGTGCCGCCTATCAGTGCTCATCAGTGCAGCATATCAGTGTGGCATAATAGTGTCTCCTCATCAGTGCCACCTAATCAGTCCCCCTAAGTGCCGCCTCATCAGTGCAGCCTATCAGTGCCCATCAGTGCTGCCTCATCAGCGCACATCAGTGAAGGAGAAAAATTACTTATTTACAAAATGTACTGACAGAAACAAAGAAAAAATATATATTATTCTTCAGAATTTCCGGTCTTTTTTTTTTTTTTTTTTTTTTTAAATAAAAAAAAAAACAGTAGTGATTAAATACCACCAAAAGAAAGCTCTATTTGTGTGAAGAAAATGATTAAAAATTAATTTGGGTACAATGTTGTATGACCACGCAATTGTCATTCAAAGTGCGACAGCGCTGAAAGCTGAAAAATGGCCTGGGCAGGAAGGGGGGTGAATGTGCCCGGTATTGAGGTGGTTAAAAAGACCTGAAACACTGTTTTGTAGATTTTCCGACAGGATTGTAATATAATATTATGCATGACAGACTCCCTTGTCATAGGCAGGTAGCTTGTTACAACCTGGGCCTGCTGTCACTTATGCTTGCCATACACAAACACATTTTTCCTTAAAAAAAAATCATTTTAAGAACGTTTGGTCGATCTTTTATGTGTTAGTGGGGTCAAAACGACGTTTGTTTTCAACCACAGTGACGAGAAAATTCAATGGAGCAGAATAGAAAGCTTTTCTCGATCAAACAAATTTTTTGGACAGTGTATGTGAGTTTCGTTCAGAAATTACATTCATTTTAAAATTAAATGTTAAAAGCAAGAGAAATTTTCGAATGACATTCGTTCATTCATGTACAAAGAATTTTCGTGTCCAAAAATCGATACATGTATGTATTTTTTAATCATCTGTCATGATGGGGTTAAAAAAACCCCGACCCTTTATAGTACAAAAACAGCAGATAATCACTAGTATAAGGGGTTAACCAAGTTCCACAGCCACCGGACTCTTGCCAGATGAGAAGCATTTAGGTGGCTGCGCTGCCGCCAGTTGCTTCCACACACCCCTGGTTACAGCCTCAGCCCAGAACTACATGTCCCATGAGGCCTTGCTCCTCACACATTCACAAGTTCTCAGGCACTTAATGTCATGTATGAATGGTGTACTGAGCTGTATCTGTGCTGCACTGTATTTTCTGATATGTGAAGAAATATTGCATTCTGTATGCAGACCAACTAATCGGCTGACCCACTAATCGATTATGAAAATTCCATAGTTGCCAACTATTTTCATAATCGATTATATACGATAATGATGATTAGTTGTTTCAGCCCTACTTTGAACTCTGTGTTGCCTACAACTGACCTCTGAACCATGCGTTATTTGCCACTGACCTCTGGACTCTTCAAACCTTTCATTGTTTTTAATGGGATCTTACTAGGTTATCTCCTTAAAAACGGAAGTGTGCTGCACACTGGTAACTTTTGATCTCTTCCATATTGTTCAGCTAGACCTCTGCATCTCCAATTCAGTTCCAATTTTATTGGGTAAATAATATTTCTTAAACAACTAAACCTGTTACACCTACATTTTCCACATGCACCTATCCAGGAGCAAGACGATATTTGTATTGCTTTTGTTGGAAAAACTGAAAAGTAATTTTTCTCAGCTGGTTCTTTTCTTTATGGAATGCACAATAGGTATTAGGTCACAATAGTTATTTTATTTTAATGTAACATACGGTAATCAAAATAAAGAAATATCACCAAAACATCACATCACAAAAGAATTTGACGTCTAGTTAGATTAAACCTCAAAATATTTCCAAAGACCTTGTTACATACTGTATTGTATCATAAGTAATGTATATTGAATGTGAAACCATCATGTTGATAAAAATAATTTTCAAGTACTCTTGGATTGAAACCGCTACAAAAGACATTTTACACAAAGTATGAGTGAGTGAGTAATGTACAGTATTTTATGGCACTCTATCCAAATCAGTGTAAAATCCATCTAAAAAAATAATTATATATTATCTTCACTAAGAAACAGCACCAGGGATTTTCGTTTTTTTTTTTTAGACATGGATGAATAAAAGATTTTCTGAATAATAATTATTGCCATAATTTTTTCCGCAAAATTTCAGTTATTTTGAAAATGTGAGTAAATTATATTGACTGACAATTAAGCTGTGTAATCTTTTCAAATATAAGAAAGGCCCATCATTTAACATTAGTTAACACATGCAGATTACTTGGGCCCCAGGGTCCTGCATTAACAGTAATCTTGTATGTTTTACATGATGAAGCATGCTGGCATATTAAAGCAAATAACATAATTTGAAAGCCAATCTGCACTATATTACACTATCAATTAACCATTGTCTATTTAGCAAGTTCTGTATTGACCCATGTAGCTTTTGTTTTCTATGTATATGAGACTGAAGGCCACACACACCTCGATAAACCTTTTCCCCAGATACCACCAAATAAATACTAAACAAGATTGAATTTTGGCAAAATTTTTGTCCGCGGCACCTTTTATTGGTTTACACATTTCAAAACATTACAATTTTATTGTAAATAATAACTCTCATCATAACTTTAATGAAAACAAATATTAAGCTGTACAGTTATCTGAACTTGAGCAGCAAGGCATCAACATTGTACCATATACAAAAACGTCCCCACAAGCTGGGCTTGAAATCAAGTCCTGCCCACTCCCACGACCATGGCCATTTTAATCCCGTACTGCAGGCCTAGGTTAACCACTTGCCAGCCAGGCCAATTCTGACATTTCTCTCCTACATGTAAAAATCATATTTTTTTTGCTAGAAAATTACATATAATCCCCAAACATTATATATGTTTTTTTAGCAGAGACCCTAGAGAATACAATGGCGGTCCTTGCAACTTTTTATCTTGCACAGTATTTGCGCAGCAATTTTTCGAACATGTTTTTTTGGGAAAAAAACAGTTTCATGCTTTAAAAAAACAAAACAGTAAAGTTAGCCCAATTTTTTTGCATAATGTGAAAGATGAAGTTACGCCGAGTAAATAGATACCTAACATGTCACGCTTCAAAATTGTACATGCTCGTGAAATGGCGCCAAACTTCGGTACTTAAAAATCTCCACAGGCGACGCTTTAATTTTTTTTTTACTGGTTACATGTTTTGAGTTACAGAGGAGGTCTAGGGCTAGAATTATTGCTCTCGCTCTAACATTCATGGCGACACATTCACATGTGTGGTTTGAACACCGTTTTCATATATGGGCGGGACTTACATATCGTTCGATTCTGTGTGACAGGGGCACTTTAAAAAAAAAATATGTTTTTGTTAATTATACTTAAAAAAAATTAGTTTGGCACTTTTTAAAAAAACAAAAAAAAAATGTGATCACTTGTATTCCTATTACAAGGAATGTAAACATCTCTTGTAAACATCCCTTGTAATAGGAATATGGCATGATTGGACCTCTTTAGAGTGAGATATGGGGTCAATAGGACCCCACATTTCACCTCTAGGCTGGGAAGCCTGAAATAAAAAAAATTTAAAACGATCTTGGCTTCCCAGCCGAGGAGGCGCCATTTGTTTGAACGCAGAGGCTGAGCGTGATGTCATAACATTGCGTCCGGCCTCCGACGATCATAGAGATTCCGGCGACCATCTGGTCTGCCGGAAACCTTTATGGTGAACATCCAGGGCCAGCAGATCTGTTCTCCGACTAACCGATCACAGCCCGTAAGAACGATCAAGCAGCTGACCAGCCGCTATGATCATTCTTATGATGTAGGGAATCGCCGGCTGAAAAAGCCGATGTCTGAATGATGCCTGTAGCTGCAGGCACCATTCAGATATACCCCCACAAAGCCCAGGACATCATTTGATGACCAGCCGTCAGCAAGTGGTTAAAGCGGTAGTAAACCCGCTGCTGCTTTTTTTTTTTACATACCTGAAAGGCAAAAGGCATAATGAGCTAGTATGCACCGCATACTAGCTCATTATGAAATACTTACCTTAGAACGAGGCGTCGGTAACTTACCTGGTCCATTCCGAGGGAGATGTAATTTTGCCTCGGTGTGTCTTCCGGGTGTAGCACACCCCGTAGGAGCTGCTGGTTTTAATTTGGGCCTTGCATGTTACCTCAGTATTCGTTATCTAGGGGAAGAAATTCTGTAAAAACTCCAATGTCCACACAATATGTAAAACCTTAAGCTGTTAGGTTTTATTTTCCTTTGCATAAAACGTATGAAGAATAGTAGAAGGGTGAAGGGAAGGGGTAGGTTCAGGTACGCAGTACAGATCACTGGGGAAAACTCCTCAATTATAAAGTCAGTTCACACTCCTCCTCGAGTGGGTATTGCTCACCCAGATAGGCCCCTCTCACCTGGCCTAGCAGCCGGAATGATGCACGAACAATGATCAGGACCAGTCTCTGCCACAGACCGGTTGTGGACAAAATTGGATAATCCGGGGTCCTTTGCCACAGGACTTAATGACTGGACTTCCAGCCAAGCAGTCAAGAGCCTTTAAGCCAACCCGGCAGACTGCAAGGTGAACTTTAGCTGCGGTGCATCCTCCAATAGAATTACCAGGCCTTCCTCAAGACACCAGCCTTCCGCTCGGTCTTTTCCAGGACAGGTCCTCCCCTGGTTTTCTCCATTGAGTGGCTTCCTCCCGCGGGACGGACAGCACAGGATCACCTTCAAAGTGTAGGCCCAGTCAGCATAGAGTTGCAGCCTCGGACCAGCATGGTCCCGAGGCCAAGATCACACACACACTCCTCGCGCCAGGAGGGCCGCGAGCGGAAGAAGGGACACCAAAAGATGGCATCTGCCCCTTAAGTACCCTTCCCCAGCATGCTCAGTGGGTAGACCACGCCCACTGAACTTTTCCCGGGGGAAGGTACCCAATGCACTCTGGCCTGTCAGTCTTCCACATTGACCTGGGGTGGTAATGCCACCTACAGGCAAACAGTAGGAAGTCTGCCCAACACGGCCATAGCCGGAACAGAGGCTGATTTAGCATTAATTATTTACATCTGAGCCCAACTATTGGCTCAGATACCCATTAAATTTGACATAGCGCCCAGTCATTGGGAGCAGGGCGCTACACGGGTATCACCGATCCAGCGATGTGAGTGGCTGAAGCCGCGATGTCGTCACTCCCGCGCATGCGCGCAGGAGACTTCTTTCCGGCAAGGTCCGGCGGCTGCCGAGCCTTTAGCCAAGAATCCCCGCTGCGCATGTGCCACTGCAGTCAGCGGTTTATTGCGAGGGGAATATCTCCTAAACCGTACAGGTCATATTATAGGCTTACCTGTAGGTAAAAGTAGTAGTGCAGAGTTTACTACTAGGGATGAGCCGAACACCCCCCGGTTCGGTTCGCACCAGAACCTGCGAACGGACCGAAAGTTCGCGCAAACTTTAGAACCCTATTAAATACAATGGACTCGAACGTTCAAAATCAAAAGTGCTAATTATCAAGGCTAATATGCAAGTTATTGTCCTAAAAAGGGTTTGGGGACCCAGGTCCTGCCCCAGGGGACATGTATCAATGCAAAAAAAAGTTTTAAAAACTGCAGTTTTTTCGGGAGCAGTGATTTTGATGATGCTTAAAGTGAAAAAAAAAAAGTGAAATATTCCTTTAAATATCGTACCTGGGGGGCTGTCTAAAGTATGCCTGTGAAGTGGCACGTGTTTCCCGTGTTTAGAACTGTCCCTGCACAAAATGATTTAAAACTGCTTGCGGCTTTAATGTAATGTCTGGTCCCGGCAATATGGATGAAAATCATTGAGAAAAATGGCATGGGTACCCCCCACCCCCCCCAGCCCATCTTTATGGATATTAAGGGGAACCCCACACCCAAATGAAAAAAATGCCCTATATACTCTGAACAGCAGTATACAGGAGGTGCAAACAAGACATGGACTGTAGGATTGTTCTTAAGTAGAATCTGTTTGTAATTTGGAACAGGTACATTTTTTAAGTGTAGCTCCAGCCCAAAAATCTATTTTTAAGCTTTTTGGAAAACATAGGGAAGGGTTATCACCCCTGTAACATTTGTTTTTCTATCTGTGCACCTGTTCAGAACATTTCACCTCACTTTCCGTCCCAATGACAAATGTATTTTGAAAATTTGGGTTTTTTATTGAAACAAGGATTGGTGATAAAGCATCAGTGGAGAGGAGACACCTTTTTCCCATATTAACTCTTACAGGAGAGAATTTGCCTTCCTAGGGATTGATTTCCTCTCACTTCCTGTTGTCTCCTTCCGTTTGCAAGTAGGAGTCATTTGTAAGTTGGATGTTTGAAAGTAGGGGCCTGCCATATATACTCTGCAGAATTTTCCCCTTAGGTGTTGGTGTTGCCACAACACTGTAAGCCCTCACAGTTACTCTTGGTGGGCGCTGGAACGCCCTGCTGTGAACTTCTATATCAAGAATTGTAATTACATGCCATTGTTGAACAGTGGTTGGAAAAATTGGGCCTTTGGTGGTGGTGCTGGTGCCACAACACTGTAAGTCCTCACAGTTACTCTTGGTGGACGCAGGAATGGGCCCAGCTGTGAAATATTAGATCAAGAATTGTAATTACATGCCCCTGTTGAACAGGGGCAGAAAAATTGGGCCTTAGGCACTGGTGCCACAACACTGTAACCCCTCACAGATACTGTACTTGGAGCGCAGCAATGAGCCCTGCTGCAAAGTATTGCATCAAAAATTTAAATTACACGCCCCTGTTAAACAGGGGCATAAAAATTGGGCCTTGGGCACTGGTGCCACAGCACTGCAACCCCTCACAGATACTGTACTTGGAGCGCAGCAATGAGCCCTGCTGCAAAGTATTGCATCAAAAATTGTAATTACATGCCCCTGTTAAACAGGGGCATAAAAATTGGGCCTTAGGCACTGGTGCTGGTGCCACAACACTGCAACCCCTCACAGATACTCTATTAGGAGTGCAGGAATGAGCCCTGCTGCAAAGTATTGCATCAAATATTGTATTTACAGGGGCTGAAAAATTGGGCCAAAAATGTTCTTCCAAGCTATCAGCATGATCATTGAGGAGGAAGAGGATAGTCACTCAGCATAACAGGATAGTCACTCAGCATCAGCATAGGCAGTCTTGAAGGGATCTGACATTTCAAAAAAAAATATTCCATTACATCAGCATCAGGTGCTTGGTAGCTGGTGGTGATCCAAGACTGATTAATTTTTATGAAGGTCAGTCGATCGACCGAGTCAGTGAACAGGCACACCCTGTGATCAGTTACAAAGCCTCCAGCAGCACTGAATGTGCGTTCCAAAAGAACGCTGGATGCAGGACAGGCCAGTAGCTCAATTGCATACTGTGCAAGCTCTGGCCAGTGATCCATACTCAAGACCCAGTAACCCAGAGGATTTTCGGTGGGAAAGGTGTCCAAGTCTGATATTGCCCCTAGGTATTCCTTCACCATGTAAACCAGACGCTGGCGATGGTTGCTGGAACCGATCATACCTTGGGGCTGCGTACTAAAAAATTGTCTGAACGCATCGGTCAGACGGCCACCTTCTGCACCGCTCCTTCTTTGACTGACCGAAGCCTCAGCAACACGTTGTCCAGGACCAGGAATTTGTAACCTCCCAGTCTCTGGGAACGCGTTGCACAGACCTTTCTGCAAGGCCTCCCGAAGATGCTTCATCCTTTGCTCCCTCTGCGACGACAAGGTAAGGTCCGCAACCTTACCCTTGTAACGTGGATCAAGGAGGGTTGCCAGCCAGTAATGATCCCTCTCCTTGATCGCACGAATACGAGGATCCTTCCGCAGGCTTTGCAGGATCAGGGAGGCCATGCAGCGTAGGTTTGCTGAGGCATTCGGTGCCGAGTCCTCTGGGTCACTGAGGACAACATGATCCGCAGCCACCTTCTCCCAGCCACGTACAAGTCCACGGGTGTCTTGGGACTGTAATTGATCCCTTGAAGACTGATGCTGATGCTGAGTGCTAGTCTCCACCTCCATGCTGACACAATCCTCCTCCTCCTCCTCTTCCTGTGTGATAGCCGGGCCAGCAGGAGCACTGTCTGAATAAAGGGGGCCTTGAGAGGTAAGGAAGTCCTCCTCTTCCTGCCTCTGTTCTGCCTCAAGTGCCCTGTCCATTATTCCATGCAGCTCTTGCTCCAACAGGTGGACAAGAGGGACAGTGTCACTGATGCATGCACTGTCACTGCTCACCATCCTCGTGGCCTCCTCAAATGGTGCCAGGACAGTGCATGCATCCCTGATCATGACCCACTGGCGTGGGGGAAAAAATCCAAGCTCCCCTGACCCTGTCCTGGTGCCATATTGCAACAGATACTCATTGATGGCCCTCTGCTGCATGTGCAGCCACTGCAGCATGGCCAACGTAGAGTTCCACTTGGTGGGCATGTCACAGATTAGGCGGTTCTTGTGCAGGTTGTAATCCTTTCGCAGCTCAGCCAGCCGAGCACTGGCATTATATGACCAGTGGAAATGCCCACAGAGTTTCCTGGCCTTCTTCAGGACCTCCTCTAAGCCCGGGTACCTGCCCAAGAACCTCTGCACCACCAAGTTAAGGACGTGAGCCAAACAGGGCACATGGGTCAGTTGTCCCTGTCGGAGGGCGGAGAGGAGGTTGGTGCCATTGTCGCAAACCACCTTTCCTGGCTTAAGCTGTCATGGCGTCAACCACCTCTGAGCCTGCCCCTGCAGAGCTGACAGAATCTCTGCCCCAGTGTGGCTCCTGTCCCCCAAGCACACCAGCTCAAGCACCGAATGGCATCTTTTTGCCTGCTTACTTGCGTAGCCCCTTGAACACCTACGGAGCACCGCTGGTTCCAAGGACAAAGCACAGGTAGAGGCCATGGAGGAAGAAGAAGAGGAGGGGGTGGAGGAGAGAGGTGTGTCAGAATCACCAGTAGTAACATTTTGGAGGCGTGGTGGCGGAACAACCTCCAACACTACTGCACCTTGTCCTGCATCCTTCCCAGCTGCCAGCAGAGTCACCCAATGTGCTGTGAAAGATAGGTAACATCCCTGTCCATGCCTGCTGGACCATGAGTCAGCGGTAATATGCACCTTACCGCTGACCGCCCTGTCCAGCTGTCATGGATCTGCCACCTAAGGGTTAATAGTGCAGACTGATTTCAGTGATTGGCAACAGGCTGCATTATTTAAACACACCTCAGCAGCACTGTGTCTTCGCTGCCTGATCTGCAGTTCATAACTGTTCCAGTGTCTTCCTGTGATCTGATCTGTTTCCTGTGTTTGACTCGGCTTGTTTGACTACGATTGATCTCTGTTATCCTGATCCCGGCCTGCCTTGTAACCACGCTCAGCTCTACACTGCTTGATTTCCTGTTGCCGAACTTTGCCTGTATCCTGACCATTCTCTGCCTGTCGTCTATACCTACATCTGATCGTCTGTTACCAAACCCGGCTTGTCTGACTACATATTCAGTGTCTCCCCAGCCAGTGCACCTACCAGCCTGCTTCCTGTTCCCTGCTGCACCAGCTGAACTGACAAGACCAAAGACGAACCAGGCACCCATACACCGCCAGGCTCTTGCGGCCACTGTTGCAACATCGGTGGTCCTTGAGCCGGGGTTGTACGAGAAGCCTTCCCACTGCACGTCAGGCTCATCCGGCAGGTACGTAACACCAGCGAGGCCAAGACATTGCCTTCCACATGCCGGTAGAGAGCCGGAATCGCCTTCCGTGAGAAAAAGTGGCGTTTGGATACCTGCCACTGAGGAACCGCACATTCCACAAACTCACGGATGGGGGCAGAGTCTACCAACTGAAAAGGCAGCAGTTGAAATGCTAGCAATTTAGCAAAGCTAGTATTCAACCGCTGGGCATGTGGATGGCTGGGAACGAACTTCTTTCAGCGGTGAAAAAGCTGGGGCAGGGAAATTTGCCTGGTAAAATCGGACGTCAGTGTACCGATAGCAGATTGCCAGCAAGTACTTGGCTGTGACACACCTAATTCTACACCTTCATTCCTCTCAGTGCAGGTTTCAGAGAGGGCTGAAGGTATAGTGGGGTTGGAGATCCCAGCTGATGAGGAGCAAGGAGAGGTCTGCTTTGTTCTTTGGTGTGGGTCTTTTAGGTAGGCTTGCCAATGAACTGCATGGCAGGTCGACATAAGTCTGGTCAAGCACGTGGTGCCCAAGCGGCTGATGTTTTGGCCACGCGAGATACGCTTTAGACATATGTTGCAAATGGCAACGGTGCGATCTGTTGCACACGTCTGAAAAAAGGCCCGCACCAAAGAACTTTTGGAATAATGCGCAGAGACAGCAGCGCCCTCCACATGCGGAGCTCTGCGGTGTGATGCAGTCGGTGTGCTGCCCTTAAGCTTGCCCCTGGAGGGCATCCTGCCTCATTGGAGATGTGCCTCCTCCTCCTCTCTCCTATCAGGCACCCACGTGGAGTCAGTGACCTCATCAGTATGCTGCAGCTGGGGGAACATGACTGCCAGATAGCTGTCCTTGTTGGGCACCCCCTCTCTCTGGGCTCACGTTACTACCCCCTCTCTCTGGGCTCACGTTACTGCTTTCCTCTAGCTGGGTTCCATCATCGGAGCCTTCAAATCGCTGGGCATCCTCCTGGAGCATGTACCCAACACTGTGGTCAAACAGTTCGGGGGACTCCTCAGGAGGACATGGTGACGCTAGGGAAGGAGTGACTGATGCCATTGAGCTGAGGGAAGAGGCCACTTTGGCAGCTGCCTTGCCAGACAAAGTACCCTGAGCCTGGGTGAGAGAGGATGAGGAGGATGAGGACGGCTTGGTCATCCACTCTACCAAGTCTTGGGCATGTTGCGGCTCAACATGGCCAGCTGCCGAGAAGAAGGACAAGCGTGTCCCACGGCCACGAGCAGCACTGTTGCCTCTAGACACAGAGCCTGCTTGCCCTCTTTTATTGCCTCGTGACTGTCTTCCTCTCCTTGTTTGCCTTCCAGATATACTAATGGATATACTAATGGCCTGCAGCGAGATGTAGCTGCACAAGGGTGGGATGTATATGTATATATATATATATATATATATATATATATATATATATATATATATATATACTGATAATGCAGCTATCAGAATCAACTGCCTGCTGTGGTATTAGTATGAAAAAAGCAGCAATTGTTTTCAGTTAGTTTTAGGTGAACAATGTGCAAAGGACACAATACACTAACTGAAAATACTTGCAGCTTTCCGTTCTTTATTTTACTTTCCTTTATGACTACATTGATATTTTGCTCTTATTCTTTTGGAGATTTAATGTGTACTTATCACTTGACCAAACCTTACCTCTGAATGCATATAGTGTATATCGAATTACCTTTCTTGATTTGTACAATGCTTTATATGAAAAATTCAATAAAAATTTGAAAGATTAAAAAAAAAAATACTTGCAGCTCTATGGTTTTATTATGAGAACACCACAAATTGTATTCAGGTTCCTTTTAGTGAACGCTGTGCAAAGGACAGAAGTACATTACATGAAATTAATGCAGCTCCCTGCCTGTGGTTTTATTATGAGAACACCACTAACTGTATTCAGGTAAGCTTTAGGTGAACGCTATGCAAAGCACACAGTACACTAAGTGAAACACTGACTGCAGCTAGCACAATCACCTGCCTGCCTGTCACAGTATAGAGAATGACAGGAACGGATCTAGCTAAACTGAATACAGTGTATAAATATATATACAGCACCTAGGATGCATATATATCCTCTACACACTGTAACTGCAGCTAACTGACTCGCCTGCCTGCTCTATCTAACTCAATATAAATGACATTGTCTCTCTCTCTCTGTCTCTTTACTTTAACAAACTCCAACACACTACACAAGGCCGCCAAGCCGGCGGCCTTATATAGTGTGGGGCGTGTACCTACTTCTCTGAGCCATGATTGGCCAAAGCCACCCTGGCTTTGGCCAATTATGGCTCTCTGTTTTTTGCGCACTGTGATTGGCCAAAGCATGCGGGTCATAGTGCATGCTTGGCCAATCATCAGCCAGCAATGCTCTGCGATGCCGCAGTGAATTATGGGCTGTGACGCACCACTCAAATTTGGCGCGAATAATGTTCACAATTCGGCGAACAGCCAATGTTTGAGTCGAACATGGGTTCGACTCGAACACGAAGCTCATCCCTATTTACTACCACTTTAAGTATATCGACACCAACATCTGAGAGGTGCACCCTGTCCAGCCTGTATAGCCCTGGGATTCCACACTCCAGATCCACGTGTCGATACGCCATCAATCACGGGCATGTATTTTTCCTTGCCCTGTTCACTCTTTTCCTCATCTTTTTCATAACCCTCCTCTGGGGCAAGGACACCACGAAAGACGCGGAACAATCTCAAAAAAACTAAATAGTAGTACCTGGGGAAGTTAAAGTGAAAAGGTGGAGATCCCTTTTCATCCTCAACAGTAAATCCAAAGTTCTAATATTAGCTAGGTCATTAGCCCCTACATGAACTACTAATATAGAGGGCGGGGGCCAAACCTGCAATAACCTGGATAAATGGAAGTATAACTGGTGCCACTGAAGACCTCTAATGCAGCATACACACGATCGGAAATACCGACAAGAAATGTTTGATCTGAGCTTTTGGTCGGAAATTCTGACTGTGTGTAGGCTCCATCTGACTTTTTCTGTCGTAATTTCCGACAACAAAAATTTGAGAGCTGGTTCTCAAATTTTCAGACAAAAAAAAATCATAAATGGGCTGATTTACTAAAGGGTTAAATGCTGTTTACTTGGCAAAGTAAATATTCACTGAACTTAGTAAATAGGTGAAGCTACATCCACGTTAATCAAGTGCTAGAAAAAAAATCTGTTTTTATTACTCTGACACATAATTGAGTATTCAAAGTGAACACAGATTCACCTTTTTTTAATAACATCCATGTCAACAGCCTAACCCCAAGCTCTTGGAAGAGGAGTTAGTTACTGTGAGTAATACCGTGAATACCTGTACACTGCAAGATTTGTTACTTTTATTTATTTTTTATAACATTTTTTAAATATTATATATTAATCTACAGGTAAAGTGAAACAGTTTATAGGAACATGTACACAAACACTGCCAGATCACGGTGAAGAAACAGGAAAGCAATGATGGTGGCTTCCAGCTCGTGATTACTGTCATTTGACTTTGATCACCTGATAAATCAGTGTTGACTGAACACTAATTTGTCATGAAAAATATGTCTTCCCTCTCTTTTTTTGCCAGGGTACAGCTAAAGATTAGAAAAGTAAACCTAAAACGATTCTGGTCAGCAATGCATTAAATGACTTTGATCATAGAAGGCTTCTTCATCCTTCATCAGACATTACTAATCGAGTGCAAATACCTGAAACTTATAGCAACCAATTAGATTTTATCTTCCACAGACATAGCTAGCTGGAATGGTAACAGTTGCTATGGATAAAAAACCTTATTCATATCATTATTGCTCTTTGCTCTGTTCCCTTTATAGAATTCTACAGGGAAATGATACACATTTTCCACGCCATTAGTTAGCAATCTTTCTATTCCTCAATCAAGGTTCCTTCAAAAGTCTACAGACTATATTGATTGATCTTTCACTTTGCTCACTGTGTTCAGTAAGCAGCAGGGCAGCCCCTCGACATGGCACTCAGAAGTACGTGGGGAATGCTGTAGTAATAGTGCCTACTATAGTGATTCCCAGCTTCCAGGTATGGTATGTGTATAGTTACAATTTACCAAGCTGGACCAATATAACCATGTGAAATTATCCATACCCGGAATTCATCTTTAAAATCTTTAAAGGTGTAGCGGGGTCTCTTCCAAGGCCCCAGGACTACGTTACCCAGAACCCCATTCGGTCCGAGGGCGGAGGTTCCACCGCAGAGACTCATGGGAGGGGTTACTTAAGTGGGAGGCGTGGTGGAGCTCGCTCTCTTGGGACACGGCGCGTCAAGTGACAAGTCATCCTATGCGGATCGGCTGTGAAGCAAGGCCTGAAGCCTGAGGCCTTGCTTGAAGTCCGAAGAGCCTTCCACCATACTGCGGAGCCTGGGTGGATCCTGACCCGTCGTGATAGGACGTGAGCTGGATCGAGGACTCGATCGGAGCAGACGCTGTGTGAGACACACAGGAGGTGAAAGTCCCAGGCTGGGATCGCGCCTGGAGTGGTGAGCGGGCACCTGCCCATATCAATAGACTGAGTTGTGTTCAGGCCTATAGACTGCCTAGGCCCACTGTTCGCTCACCAGTGTTTATTGGGGGGTCCGGTTACGGGACAGAGTTGAAGAATCTACCCCCCCCCCCCGTTTTACCCTGTTATTTCAAGTTAACACCCAATGTGGATTACAAATGGTTATTCCTTTAAGTGCACCAACGAAAGCTGGCCGGTGAAGAAACCTTCATCCCTTAGGGGAAAGAACTTAGTTCCATTCCATGTCAGGCCTGACTTAGGTGGGGAGTTTAGAAAGTTTGTGTTACTACGTCATAGGCGAGCACACGCTATGATAGCACCGCGTGGTGGATACTGCGCGGCGCCATATTACTGTGCTGCACCTAGTATATTGATTGATGCAGGGCTCTGCAGGTCCATGTATATGTTGCATGTTATACCTTGAATCCTTCATTACCAGTAAAGCTGATATATATATTTTATATTCTTGCCTCAGTGTGTTGTCTGACTGTTTAGAGCTTATTAAGTATAATACACCTGAGAGTGATAGGGGTTTAACCCTAGACTGACTGTGCCAGAGTGGGTCGAGTAAGATTGCCGGGGGTTGGCGGTACTGCGTGCAGGGCCCGAAATCAAATCAGCGGCTCTCTTAATTGGGGGTAGCGCTACACGTGGGGGCTCGTGAGTCCGGGATCCTGTTGCCGCAAATAGCAGCCTAAAAAAGTACCAGCATGGACCCACTAGAAATAGTGAAGTGGTGTGCAGCAGCCAACGTAGATGAAAATGGGGCAGTAATTATAGAACTCCCAGGGATCTGGCAAGAAGATGCAGTGAAACAGTTAGTGATGTCCCTGTCCCCACAACAGAAAGCATGGATAGTGGATGTAAGATCAGAACCTCCTTTGACATATGTACTGGTTAAATGGAAGGATGGAGTCCCAGAAGACTTCAAGAAGCCAAGCATAGAGACGGTGGATAAACAAACTTATAAGCTAATACGTGTCCCACCCAACCTCAAAGATGTAAAGAAAGAAGAGAGTCCCGGGTCGCCACAGGGCACCCTCAGCACAGAATTATGTGCGGTTCTAGGGGAAATCATAGCGCAATGCAAGAAAGACCCAGCAGATTATCAAATAGCAGGATACCGAAAACTCAGAATGTTTTCAGGAAGGAAACCTGTACCTTCAGGCGAAGAAGGATTTGAGGAGTGGTTAGACGGTGCAACTCAGGCTCTGGAGGAGTGGGAAGTCCCAGACCACAGGAAGAAGCAGAGAATTGCTGAGAGCTTGAAGGGGCCTGCTTTAGAGGCCGTACGCAACCTCAAGATGAGCAAAACGGACTGTACGGCACAGGACTATCTAGACATTCTGCAGAATGTGTTTGGTGGAACAGAGAAGATCACTGAACTCACCTACCAACTGGAGCATTGCTATCAAAAGGCAGGAGAGAAGCTATCAGAATTCATGATGCGCCTAGATAAAATACTGCACAAGATGATCTTAAAGAAAGGGATTGACCCGAAGAGGGTGGATGAGGCCCGGGTCCAACAGGTGATGAGAGGATCTCAACCACTGGATCCCATCGCACTGGCGTTACGTACAAGACAGGACGGGAAGAGCCTGGAGTACCCTGACTTGATCCGAGTAGTCAGAGAGGAAGAAGCTATGCTGGAGGAGAAAAAGAGGAGCCAACCAGTTGAGACGGTGAACCCTCCTCCGGTGATGGTCAGGACGGCTATGACCTTAGAAAGAGATGCAGAGGTGGATACCTTGAAGTCGCAGATGTCCCAAGTGCTGGGAATGTTGACCTCCCTGATGGAAAAGGAGTCAAGGGTACCAGAGAGGGAAAGTCCGAGGAAGGAATTGTTCCCGAATACCTCAGCACCCGCATCCCTGGAAAATTGGGGAAATGTGATCTGTTTCAATTGTGGGGGAGCTGGCCATCTTGCCAAAGTATGTGCCAGTCCCAAGAAGAAGAGACTGAATAACCGAAAGCCGCTGGAAAACTTCAACGGGCCCCGGTAAAGGAGTCAACCGGGTGCCCATCATCATCAAGGAACTCCACACTGAATAAGAAGCACATGAGAGAAGGGGCCAGGGCCCCACAGAAGAAACCAAGGGTTCCTCAGAAGGAACGTACTCCAAAGAAACACAATAAAGTCCCTCAGCGGGTAGTTACACCCATACAGAGGAGAGAGATTAATGCATACCAGGCTCAGGAGAGACTTAGGTCCAAAGACAAAAAGAGCAAGGAAAGTCAAGAAGGGAAATGCAAAGATCTAAGGAAAGAGACCCCTTCGAAGCAGTACCCAGAGAAACTGGTGGGTCCCTCCCCAATTGTATCCATTCAAGTAGAGGGGATATACACAAGAGCCCTGTTGGATACTGGAGCACAGGTGACCCTGTTGTATAGAGACTTCTACGACCGGCACCTGAGTCACTTGCCCATCCAGAAAATTGAAGACTTGGAGATATGGGGAATTGGAACAGAGAAGTTTCCTTATGATGGATATCTACCCATAAGATTGACATTTGACCCATCCATAACTGGGAAGGGGGAATTGTTCGACACCTTGGCTGTGGTGTGCCCCCGACCGCCTGGAGCTAACAGGAGTTCATTAATAATAGGAACCAACACGGATCTGGTCCGAAGACTTTTGTTCCCACTAACAAGAAAGAAGAACCTCCCAGTCACAAAGATTCATCCCATGTTGAAGACTGCCTTCCAACGGCTGATCTTGGAGGAGAAGGCCCCGGAAGAGGGGGTAGGAAAGGTCTGGAGACTGGGGAAAAAGGGGATAGTGCTGCAACCCGGTGAAGTAACCTGCCTGAAGGCCACAGTGAAACTCACTTGGGAGCAGCGGGGCCCTTTTGTGATGTTGGAACCCGACTCAAGAGAAGAACCTTCGGGTTTGGAGGTAGTCCCGGAAATGGTCCCGTGAGGGCCCTGAAGAAGGCCCACTGCAAGGTGCCTGTGAGTGTCAGAAACACCACGGATGGCCCCATGGAAGTCCCTGCCAGGCTGTTATTGGGCCGGGTGAGCTCAGCCACACCAGTTGTCTCATCTGATGTGGGGAAGACAGATGGAGAGAGTACGGTGTGGGAGAAGCTTTCCATGGAGAATCCAAACCTGCCCAGGGCTTGGAGAGAGAGAGCCCGGAACCAGTTGACTCGGTGGGAGAGGATCTTCTCACATGATGAGTTTGATGGGGGGTGTGCTAGGAGTGCCACCCATCGAATCCGCCTCCAGGAAGACAAGCCCTTCAGAGAAAGGGTTAGGCGGGTTCCGTTGGCAGACCTCGAGGATTTGAGGGAACAGCTTGCTGAGCTCAAGCGAACAGGTGTGATCCAGGAATCCAGAAGTCCGTATGCCTCCCCCATAGTAGTGGTCCGGAAGAAGAATGGGTCACTAAGGTTGTGTATTGACTATAGGACCCTCAACAGGAGAACCACTCCGGATCAGTATACCACTCCAAGGATAGAAGATGCCTTGCAGAGCTTGTCCGGAGCCAAGTGGTTCAGTGTTATGGACCTAAAGAGTGGGTATTATCAGATCCCGATGCACCCAGAAGACAAAGAAAAGACGGCTTTCATAACCCCAGTGGGATTCTTTGAATTCAATCGGATGCCTCAAGGTCTGTCCGGAGCTCCAGCCACATTCCAAAGACTGATGGAGAAGACTGTAGGAGACATGAACCTCATCAAGGTCCTTGTATACTTGGATGACATCATAGTCTTTGGCAAAACTCTGGAGGAGCATGAAGAAAGGCTGGAGAAGGTCTTGAAGAGGCTGAGTGAAGAAGGACTCAAGCTCTCGCCTGAAAAATGCCAATTTTATCAATCTTCAGTCAACTATCTGGGACACATAGTGTTTGAAAATGGGGTGTCCACAGACCCTGAAAAACTGGAGGCTGTCACCTCCTTGCCAAGACCTACTACTGTAACAGAACTCAGGTCCTTCCTAGGATTCTGTTCCTATTACAGGAGGTTCGTGGAGGGGTTTGCGCGATTAGCGAGACCCTTGAATGAGTTGCTGAAGACGGATGGGGAAGAGGATGACTCAGGCCCCAGGAAGTCAGGGGAGTCAGTCAAGGACCAGTGGACTGAGAAGTGTGAAGGTGCCTTCCAGATGCTGAAAGAGAGCTTGACCACCGCCCCTGTTCTGGCTTATGCAGACCCAAAGAAGCCTTACGAACTCCATGTGGATGCCAGTCATGATGGTCTTGGAGGAGTACTCTACCAGGAGCATGAAGGGCAACAGAGACCTGTTGCGTATGTGAGCAGAAGCTTGACCTCCTCTGAAAAGAACTACCCCACCCATAAGTTGGAGTTCCTGGCCCTCAAGTGGGCCGTAGTAGACAAACTTCGAGATTACCTATATGGAGCAGATTTCACTGTAAAAACAGATAACAATCCCCTTACCTACCTGTTTACCACAGCCAAGCTGGACGCCACAGGACATAGATGGCTGGCGGCGCTGTCTGCATTCAATTTCAGCTTGAAATATAGACCTGGGGCGGGAAACCGAAATGCGGACGCCCTGTCCAGAAGGTCTCATGTTCCCACCCACAGTAGTGAAGACTGGACCCAAGTGGCACCCGACGGGGTGCGGGCCCTTTGCCAAGGGGCTGAACTCCAAGCCAAGGGAGGTTCAAGAGCAGAAGAGATAGGGGTCACTATTGTAGGAGTCCCTAAGCAGTATTGTGGAGCAACCTTACTGGGGGACGACAACCTACCCAGACTGACCAAAAAGGAGTTGAGATCCGACCAACAGGAGGACCCTATGGGGAGATTGGTCCTGGAAGCATTAGAAAATCAGAACCCAAACATACTTTTACGTCATCCCTCGAAGGAAGCTTGCCTGTTAAAAAAAGAGTGGGACAGGCTACAGGTGCATCAGGGAGTGGTCTACCGAAGGGGCCCCTCTGATGACCAAGAAGACAAGTGGCAGTTGTTCCTGCCAGAGAAACACAGGGAGACGGTCATGATCGCCTTACATGACAACCATGGTCACCTGGGAGCGGAAAGGACTTTCCAACTTGTTAGAGACCGTTTCTATTGGCCCTGCATGAGGGCTGAAGTTGAGGAATACTGCCATTCATGTGCCCGATGCATACAGAGAAAGACTCTGCCCCATCAAGCTGCCCCAATGGGCCATTTATAAAGTGAAGGCCCGATTGACCTGGTGTGCATTGATTTCCTTTGCCTCGAACCCGACCTGAGAGGACTAGGAAATGTTCTGGTAGTAACCGACCATTTCACCCGGTATGCACAGGCTTTTCCAGCCAAGGACCAGAAGGCCTCTACTGTGGCCAAAATACTTGTAGAGAAGTACTTTATACATTATGGACTACCACAAAGGCTCCACTCAGATCAGGGGAGGGATTTCGAGAGCAAACTGATACGAAAACTCCTGGATGCCTTAGGGATCAAGAAGACCAGGACTGCTCCTTATCATCCTCAAGGTGATGCTCAACCGGAGAGGTTCAACTGAACCCTGCTCAATATGCTGGGCACTTTAAGTGGTGAAAAAGTAGGATTTTTAAAACAGCTTACCTGTAAAATCCTTTTCTTGGAGTACATCACGGGACACAGAGCAGCATAGTCATTACTATGTGGGTTATATAGAATTACCTTCAGGTGCTGTCACTGGCAACTTCCAAAACAGGAAGTACCCTCCCCTATATAAGCCCCTCCCATCCGGGAGTACCTCAGTTTTGTAGCAAAGCAATACGTGTCCCCAAAAGAGGGGTGGGAGCTCTGTGTCCCGTGATGTACTCCAAGAAAAGGATTTTACAGGTAAGCTGTTTTAAAAATCCTACTTTCTTGTTCATACATCACGGGACACAGAGCAGCATAGTCATTACTATGTGGGACGTCCCAAAGCAATGCCACATGAGGGGGGGGATACACCATACATAAGCTGGGCGCCATCAGGCATGAGGATCTTTTGCGGCCTGCAACACACTGCGCCCAAAGGCGACATCCTCCTGACTTCTAACGTCCACCTGGTAGAACCTAGTAAACGTGTGTACTGAAGACCATGTTGCGGCCTTACAAATTTGCGCCAGGGAGGCCTGGTGATGCACTGCCCATGAAGTTCCAACTGCTCTCGTGGAGTGCGCCCTAACTTTGAACGGAGGCGGTCTACTTCTCAAGCCATAGGCTTGTATTATGACCTGTCGAATCCACTTGGCTAAAGTAGATTTTGATGCTGCCTGACCCTTTCTGGGGCCTTCCGGCAGAACAAACAAAGAATCCGTTCTACGAATCTGAGCAGTGGCTTTTAGATAAGCTTTAACTGCTCTTACTACATCCAAAGAATGCAATAACTTTTCCTCTACCGAGCTTGGTTTGGGGAAAAAAGAAGGAAGAACCACATCCTGGTTCAAGTGAAACCTCGATACCACCTTAGGAAGAAAGGCTGGGTGAGGACGTAATACTACTCTGTCCTTATGGATAACCAGATATGGCTCTTTACAGGACATGGCGGCTAATTCCGACACTCTTCTAGCCGAGCATATGGCTACTAAAAATATCAATTTCCTGGTGAGTAGAACCAAGGAAATGTGCCGCAAAGGTTCAAATGGCTGCTTCTGCAGAACCGACAGAACCAAATTTAGATCCCATGGGCATATGGGAGCCTTAATCGGTGGAATAATACGAGTCACACCTTGCATAAAGGATTTGACAAGTGAATGCATAGCCAGGGGCCTTTGAAATAGTATTGACAAGGCCGAAACCTGGCCCTTGATAGTACTTAAGGCAAACTTCCTGTCTACAGCCCACTGCAGGAAGTCCAGAATTCTGCCTATAACGTACTTACGTGGATGCCATTTTCTGGCCTCGCACCAAGTGATGTACGCCTTCCAAACTCTATAGTAGATCTGCCTGGATACAGGCTTCCTGGCATTGATTATAGTTGATACCACAGAGTTAGAGAGACCTCTCTTCTTTAGGATGTGGGATTCAATAGCCAGGCCGTTAAACTTAGAGTTAGTAAGGAAGGGTGGTATATCGGTCCTTGCGAAAGCAGGTCCGGACGACGTGGAAGGGTCCAAGGACTCCCCACAGACATTTTGATGATCTCCGCGTACCAGGCCCTTCGGGGCCACGCTGGAGCCACCAGGATCACCGGCTTCTTCTCCAACCTGACTCTGCGAAGGAGTCGAGGCAACAATTGTAGCGGAGGGAATGCATATATAAGTCTGAACTGATCCCAAGGGAACACCAGAGCATCCGAGCCGCAAGCGAGGGGATCCCTTGTCCGGGAGACAAATCTGTCCACCTTTGCGTTGAATCTGGATGCTAGCAGATCTACATCCGGTGTTCCCCACCCCTGACATATTGCTCGGAAGACCTCGGGATGAAGGGACCATTCCCCTGGGCATAACTGTTGGCGACTCAGAAAGTCCGCCTTCCAATTCTCCACCCCTGGAATGAAGACAGCTGATATACATGGGACATGCTTTTCTGCCCATTCCAGGATGTGACTTACTTCCCTCTGGGCTGCACGACTCCTGGTGCCTCCCTGATGATTGATATATGCCACTGCTGTGGCATTGTCTGATTGAATTCTGACAGGGGACCCTTGGAGTCTGGATGTCCAGGCTACTAGAGCGTACCGGGCTGCTCGTATCTCTAAGAGATTGATGGGCAGGGTTTTTACTACATTTGACCATCTGCCCTGGAGAGACCATTGCTCCAGTACTGCCCCCCAGCCTATAAGGCTGGCATCTGTAGTGACCACCTTCCAAGATATCGGGCTGAAGGGTTTTCCCTTCTGGAGATTCTGGGGGATCAACCACCAGCAGAGACTCTTCCGAACGGAAGGGGACAAAGCCATCGGGAAGTCTAGAGCCTGAACTTTTCCGTTCCAGGCTGACAATATGGCCCTTTGTAAATTCCTTGAGTGGAATTGGGCGTATGGCACAGCTTCGAATGATGCTACCATCTTTCCTAGCAGCCTCATGCACAGGCGTATGGACGGCTGTCTTTTTGCACAAAGCAGACGGACCAAGGCCCTCAAAGAGGATACCTTGTCTAGAGGTAAGAAAATCTTCCTCTGGTCTGAATCCAGCCGTAGCCCTAGATATACCAGGTTTTTCACTGGCTGTAGGGCTGACTTGTCCAGGTTGATGACCCAACCGTGAGACTCTAGATACTTGATTGTATCGACAATTACCACTTCTAGCTTGGCAACTGAGTGGTCCATCAACAACAGGTCGTCTAGGTATGCCATTATCGTTACACCCCGTGTTCTTAGATCGGCCAACAGTGGGGCCAGAATTTTTGTGAACACTCGTGGTGCTGTGGCCAGACCGAATGGTAAGGCTCTGAACTGAAAATGGCGCCCTTCTACTGCAAAGCGTAGGAATTTTTGATGACCTGGAAAGATGGGAACATGCAAGTAAGCATCTTTGATGTGGATCGAGGCTAACCATTCCTCCCCTTGTAGGGCAGCGGTGACCGATCGGATCGACTCCATCCGGAAAGACCGGACGTTTAGAAATTTGTTTAGACTCTTTAGGTCCAATATGGGTCTTATGTCCCCGTTTGGCTTCGGGACTGTGAAAAGGTTTGAGTAGAAACCCAACCCCCACTCTTCCATAGGAACCTCCATAATTACTCCTTGGAGCAATAGTTGTTCTAACGCCAATAGGAGAGACCCTCTTTTCAGAGGGTCTCTTGGCATGCCTGACCACATAAAATGGGACGGAGGAGACTCTTTTAACTCCAACTTGTATCCCAGAGTTACTGCGGAGAGCACCCATCTGTCTTTGATCGTCTCCCGCCAGGTCTCTGCGAACAACTGAAGTCTTCCCCCCACCCGTTTGAGTGGGGGCAGCCCTTCATAGGCTTGACTTGGAGGCTGGTTTAGTACCTCTTCGGATCCAGGGCTTTTTATTACCCTGTGGCTGTCCCTGATTTTTACCTCCTGAGTTTGACCGAGGAGGCCGTCGGAACTGCTTAGTAGCAGACGTCGCAGGGATAGGAGAGGTAGTCCTCTTAAAAGATGGACCCCTAGACCTCTTTTTACTCGGTAAGAGAGTACTTTTACCACTGGAAATCTTCTGGATATACTTATCCAGGTCTTCGCCAAAAAGGCGTTCCCCATGAAATGGGAAGCTAACTAAGAGCTTCTTACAGGGAGCTTCAGCAGACCAGTTTTTGAGCCACAGAAGCCTACGCATATGTACCAAAGACAGCGTGAGGCGGGAGGCCTGATGGATAGAATCCTTGATGGCGTCAACCGCAAAGCATAATGCTCTAGGCAGATCAGCCAGAGCCTGGGCCTGCTGGTCTGGCAAATCCCTCAGGACCATTTTCATTTGATCCTTTAAAGCTTGGCAGACCCCAATAGCTGCCACTGCTGGCTGTGTAACAGCCCCTGCTGTGGAAAAAGCAGATTTTAATAAAGATTCCAATTTTTTATCCACTGGATCTTTGAACATTTGAACATTATCTACTGGACATGTCAGTGATTTGTTCACAGAAGAGATGGCTGCATCCACCGTAGGAACATTCCATCTCTGGGTGAACTTTCCCTCCATGGGATAGATCACCGGAAACCTTTTAGGCGGAACAAATAGTTTATCAGGATGTTCCCAGTCCTGGTATATAAGTCCTTCCAATAATGGATGTATTGGAAAGGAGCAATTAACCTGGGGAGCTTTTAGCGACCCCAATGAGGAGACAGCAGTAGTTGATGGTTCAACAAGAGGCATTTTAAATGCAGATCGAACCATGTCAGTTAGGGTCTGGACCCACAATCTTTCAGTCTGTGATGCTGAAAATGGTTCATCTACTGTCGATTCCTCAAAAACAGAGCTAACCTCCTCCTGATCCCCTTCAGGTAGGTCGGTCCCTTCCTGGGACTGTTGCTCTGCCAACAGGCACTCTAATGGAGGTGATGGAGATCTGGCGCGCTTTCTTTCCTGTAGAGAAGAAGCGATCAATGCAGCCAATCTCTGCTCCAATCCCTCCAGAGTTGAGGAAAAAACCTCCTCTGTTATATATGCAGGAGCAGGTGGACTGAGGACAGCCGCAGTACCTGGCACTCCCGGGGGTTCCTTATGGGTATTAACCTCTGATTTCTCAGGGGAGGAGGGTGCAGATGACTGCTCCAGATCCTCAGAGCCCGATGGAGACCCCCTACACTTCCTGAGAGGTATATCTCGGAGTTTTTTAGGCGGCATATTCCTTAGTTCAAAGCTGAGGTATTCCAGCCGCAATACACCCCTTACTGAAATAGTCTAATGCAATTTGCTGCTATGTACATCAGTGGGTGTCTACTAATGCGTCTTTCTGGGGATGCCTGTATCAACCGCCCGCTGTAAGCCCCTATACCATGCTACCAGCTCCTTTTCATGCTCTGTGTCCATAGCAAGCAGCGTGGACTGAGTCCTTTTATCTTGCTGGGACGCCCGCACATGCGCAGAAGCGCTGGGCGCACAGAGCGTGTCATCCGCCAGGCTCCGCCCCCTTTTTTGAAGCTAAACCTTATAAAAGGAAAGCATGTGTGTGTGCGCGCGCGCGCGCGTGCACGTGTGCGCTCTTGGCGCCATGTAGGGAGAGGAGCCAGGGTCCCTGTTTCACCAGGACTCGGGGATGGAAGGAAACTACTTGGCAGCATGACAGAGGAATGCAGCTTCCCTGATAGAGAGCTCACTCATCTGCCTGGACTTTCACCATGGAAGGAATAGTCCCAAGAAAAAAGACGTTCCACAGCGGCCTCTAGTGGACAAACACAGGTACCGCACCTTTGTCTTTTTTTTTTTTTTTTTAAAACCTCCTTTATGAAAAAACATTTCCAGGTTTACAGTTTTTTTAAAATTTCCCTTATGAAAAAACATTTCTAGGATTTCTTAGGCATATACAGCTATTAGCGGGAATACCCTTTAGGTAACAGGCAGAAAGACATATTAGGCTTGGGGGTCCCCTCAATAGAACCAAGTTCCTGAGGGGCCCCCACTTACCTTTTCCCCGCCGCAGGACTTTGTTTGGTCCACAGAAGCCCAAACTTCACCTCTCACGGCAGGCATTGTACTAGACCTTCAGGGACCGGGTTCCCAAGGATTCCACTCCCCTGGACCTGTATAGCACCCTGCACAGATAGCCTCTTGGTTTTGGGTATGACCAGAGCTCTGGATCCCAGGGTCCAGCCCTCCTAAGAGAGGCATTACAGGCAAAACCCTGCTCTTCTCTGCAAGGCCCGGGTACCGACCGTTTAGCTATGAAGCTTTTTTTGGTCGGATCCGGAATAGCTTGCTAAGGCCCAGAGAACCTGTACACAAGCCCAGATGAATACATGTTAACCTTGGCCAACACCTTAGACACTGGCAAAAAACTGAGGTACTCCCGGATGGGAGGGGCTTATATAGGGGAGGGTACTTCCTGTTTTGGAAGTTGCCAGTGCCAGCACCTGAAGGTAATTCTATATAACCCACATAGTAATGACTATGCTGCTCTGTGTCCCGTGATGTATGAACAAGAAAAAGCAACATTGGAGTAGTCACATAGCGGCCCTTGTGCACGCTTACAACAGCACTGTCAGCAATGCTACTGGATATTCACCTTACAGACTTATGTTCGGGAGAGAAGCAAGATTGCCAGTGGATCTGGCCTACAGTACCTCCATAGATCATTGTTCTGCTGCCTCCCACAAGGGATATGTAGATAGACTTAGACACAACTTGAAGACGGCTTATGAGCAAGCTCAGGCGGCCTCGGAACAGAGAGGGGCTCGCAATAAGAGGAATTTTGATCTAAAGGTTAGGATCCAAGACTTACAACCAGGAGACAGGGTGTTATTGCGGAACCTGGGGGTCCCTGGAAAACATAAACTCGCAGATAGATGGAGACCAGAACCTTATGTCATTTGTAGAAAATTACCGGGCCTACCCGTTTACAGACTTAAACCCGAGGGAAAGTTAGGGCCCTTGAAGACTTGGCATCGAAACCACCTACTTCCTCTCGCTGAAGCAGTTCGGTTGCCTCCTAGGATGGACTCTCCTGAACCCATGTCCATTCCGAACACCCCTAGACCCAACACTCGGTCTCAGACTCCTCGGATGGAGGATACAGAAGATTCAGAAATAAGTGAAGGTGAGGGGGAGGAAATTGGCTGGCTTTGGCCTTCCCAGGGCCCAACGACTTCTGCTATTGATCTTCCACCTGACGAAGATACCGAGGATCACACACTGAATGCAGAAGCTACGGAGTTCATTCCATCTAGTCACTGGTCAGATGCTTGGGAGAGTGTCGGTGAACTGTCACCTGAAGAGGACCCAAGGGAAGCCATGTATCTTCCTGCTCCGGAGCCAGATGCTCCCGAATTAGAAGGAACTCCCGAGTTGGACACAGAAGAAGAATCTGTTCCCACAGAAAGTCCCAGAGGACAGAGGAAGCGGAGGGCTATAAAGCCTCCCAGGAGATTAACCTACCCACAAATGGGGAAGAGTGCGGAAGACACTGTATTCACTGCCAGAAGGAGTATGGAAGACCCTGACCCTCCCACTGTTCATTTGGTGGGAGGCAACCCCAGCTCACTCTCTGGCACAGTTAGGCAGGATACTGTTGTTAATGTGTCCTTTGGGCAGAGGAGTTCACCGCCTCGTTTCTGGTGGGAATTTCCTCTGCCGACATCATATGGAGAATTGATGGATGTTGTTAAATGTGTAGCTTGAAGTTATGTTATCTTTGGGGACCAAAGAGTTCAAGTGGGGGGAGTGTGTAGCGGGGTCTCTTCCAAGGCCCCAGGACTACGTTACCCAGAACCCCATTCGGTCCGAGGGCGGAGGTTCCACCGCAGAGACTCATGGAAGGGGTTACTTAAGTGGGAGGCGAGGGGGAGCTCGCTCTCTTGAGACACGGCGCGTCAAGTGACAAGTCATCCTATGCGGATTGGCTGTGAAGCAAGGCCTGAAGCCTGAGGCCTTGCTTGAAGTCCGAAGAGACTTCCACCATACTGCAGAGCCTGGGTGGATCCTGACCCGTCGTGATAGGACGTGAGCTGGATCGAGGACTCGATCGGAGCAGACGCTGTGTGTGACACACAGGAGGTGGAAGTCCCAGGCTGGGATCGCGCCTGGAGTGGTGAGCGGGCACCTGCCCATATCAATAGACTGAGTTGTGTTCAGGCCTATAGACTGCCTAGGCCCACTGTTCGCTCACCAGTGTTTATTGGGGGGTCCGGTAGCGGGACAGAGTTGAAGAATCTACCCCCCCCCCCCCGTTTTACCCTGTTATTTCAAGTTAACACCCAATGTGGATTACAAATGGTTATTCCTTTAAGTGCACCAACGAAAGCTGGCCGGTGAAGAAACCTTCATCCCTTAGGGGAAAGAACTTAGTTCCATTCCATGTCAGGCCTGACTTAGGTGGGGAGTTTAGAAAATTTGTGTTACTACGCCATAGGCGAGCACACGCTATAATAGCACCGCGTGGTGGATACTGCGCAGCGCCATATTACTGTGCTGCACCTAGTATATTGATTGATGCAGGGCTCTGCAGGCCCATGTATATGTTGCATGTTATACCTTGAATCCTTCATTACCAGTAAAGCTGATATATATATTTTATATTCTTGCCTCAGTGTGTTGTCTGACTGTTTAGAGCTTATTAAGTATAATACACCTGAGAGTGATAGGGGTTTAACCCTAGACTGACTGTGCCAGAGTGGGTCGAGTAAGATTGCCGGGGGTTGGCGGTACTGCGTGCAGGGCACAAAATAAAATCAGCGGCTCTCTTAATTGGGGGTAACGCTACACAGGATTTTATTTGATATGTGCAACCCTGTTGCAGATATTTGTACTATTGTTCTGAAGACCTCTGCTACCTATTCAAAGTACAGATTCACGTTAGGCCTCATGTACCCTGCTGCTGCTAAATGGATTTTGGAGCAGTTGGGCATTTTTTCAACTGCTCCTGAACTTTCCTCTATGTTATCTTATCAGTACATGTACACAGGGTTGTTTATAGTCGTTTCTAGGCAGTTAAGTTTAGAGGCTTTTTTTGGAACGCAAAAAAATGGGTTCAGAAGCTGAGTTTAGAGGCATTTCAAGCACCTAGGGCTTCTAAATGTGGCTAAACGTGGTAACTGGCATTTAGCTGTGTTTCGTTTAGAGGCTATTTTGAAAAAAAACGCTTCTAAACGCAAGCATGGCAAAACGCGGCAAACTGATGTTTTAACTGATGTTTTAACCACATGCCGACCAGCGCACGACGATATACGTCAACACAATGGTTCAGCTGGGCATATTGGCGTACAGGTACGTCCCCTTTAAGATGCGGCATTGTGGGCGAGCTCCGTGAGTATGATTGCGGGTCCCGCGGACTCGATGTCTGCGGGGATACCCGCGATCGTCTCACGGAGAGGAAGAACGGGGAAATGCTGATGAAAACAAGCATTTCCCCATTCTTCCTAGTGACAGGACACTGATCACAGCTCCCTGTGATAGGGAGCAGTGATCAGTGCCATGTCACTAGTGATGAGCCGAACACCCCCGGGTTCGGTTCGCACCAGAACCCGCGAACGGACCGAAAGTTTGTACGAACATTAGAACCCTATTAAATACAATGGATGCGAACGTTCGAATTCTAAAGTGCTAATTATAACAACTATTATGCATGTTATTGTCCTAAAAAGGGTTTGGGAACCCGGGTTCTGCACCAGGGGACATGTATCAATGCAAAAAGAAGTTTTAAAAACGGTCGTTTTTCGGGAGCAGTCATTTTAATGATGCATAAAGTGAAAAAAAAAAGTCAAATATTCCTTTAAATATCGTACCTGGGGGGTGTCTAAAGTATGCCTGTGAAGTGCCACGTGTTTCCCGTGTTTAGAACTGTCCCTGCACAAAATGACACTTCTAAAGGAAAAAAAAGCCATTTAAAACTTCTTGCGGCTTTAATGTAATGTCTGGTCCCGGTAATATGGATGAAAATCTTTAAGAAAAATGGCATAGCTACCCCATGACCCCCCCCCCCCTACCCCAGCCCATTACCAGCCCCTTTGGGTCTTGTATGGATATTAAGGGGAACCCCGCACATAAAATAAAAAAGGCCCTATATACTCTGAACAGCCGTATACAGGCGGTGCATACAAGACAGGGACTGTAGGTTTGTTCTTATGTAGAATGTGTTTGTAATTTTGAACAGGTACATTGTTGAAGTGTAGCTCCAGCCCAAAAATCTATTTTTAAACTTTTTGGGAAACATAGGTAAGGGTTATCACCCCTGTAACATTTGTTTTGCTGTCTGTGCCCCTGTTCAGAACATTTCACCTCACTTTCCGTCCCAATGACAACTGTTTTTGAAATGTGGTGTTTTTCTTGAAACAAGGATTGCTGATAAAGCATCAGTACAGAGGAGACACCTTTCTCCCATATTTATTCTTACAGGAGAGAATTTTCCTTCCTAGGGGTAGATTTCCTCTCACTTCCTGTTGTCTTCTTTCGTTTGCAAGTAGGAGTCGTTTGTAAGTTGGATGTTTGAAAGTAGGGACCTGCCGTATATACTCTGCAGAAATAGGCCCCTTAGTTGTTGGTGTTGGCACAACACTGTAAGCACTCACAGTTACTCTTGGTTGGTGCTGGAACGCCCTGCTGTCAACTATTATATCAGGAATTTTAATTACATATAATTCTTGAACAGTGGTAGTAAAAATTGGGGCTTTGATGGTGGTGCTGGTGCCACAACACTGTAAGCCCTCAGAGTTACTCTTGGTGGGTGCAGGAATGGGCCCTGCTGTGAATTATTAGATCAAGAATTGTAATTACATGCCCCTTTTGAACAGGGGCTGAAAAATTGGGCCTTTCGTGGTGGTGGTGGTGGTGGCGTTGCCACAACACTGTAAGCCCTCAGACTTACTCTTGGTGGGTGCAGGAATGGGCCCTGCTGTGAATTATTACATCAAGAATTGTAATTGCATGCCCCTGTTGAACAGGGGCTGAAAAATTGGGCCTTAGGCACTGGTGGCACAACACTACAACCCCTCACAGATACTGTACTTGGAGCACAGCAATGAGCCCTGTTGCAAAGTATTGCTTCAAAAATTGTAATGACACGCCCCTGTTAAACAGGGGCTGAAAAATTGGGCCTTAGGCACTGGTGGCACAACACTACAACCCCTCACAGATACTGTACTTGGAGCACAGCAATGAGCCCTATGGCAAATTATTGCTAAAAAAATTGTAAGTACACGCCCCTGTAAAACAGGGGCTGAAAAATTGGGCCTTAGCCACTGGTGGCGGCACCCATAAACAAAAATGATCTTCCAAGCTATCATCATCAATCGTATCATTGAGGACTCGGAGGAGGAGGATAGCCAGTCAACATAACAGCACAGGCACTCAGCATCAGCATCAGTCTTGAAGGGACGTGACATGTTAAAATCAATTAGTCTGTTATATCAGCATCAGGTGTGTGGTAGCTGGTGGTGATCCAAGACTGGTTCATCTTGATGAAAGTCAGTCGATCAACCGAGTCGGTGGACAGGCACACCCTGTGATCCGTGACAAATCCTCCAGCAGCACTGAATGTGCGTTCCGAAAGAACGCTGGATGCAGGACAGGCCAGTAGCTCAATTGCATACTGTGCAAGCTCTGGCCAGTGATCCATCCTCAAGACCCAGTAAGCCAGAGGATTTTCGGTGGGGAAGGTGTCCAAGTCTGACCTTGCCCCTAGATATTCCTGCACCATGTTTATCAGATGCTGGCGATGGTTGCTGGAACCAATCATACTTTGGGGCTAGGGATGAGCTTCGTGTTCGAGTCGAACATACGTTCGACTCGAACATCGGCTGTTCGATCGTTCGACGAAGATCGAACGATTTGGGCCATTCGCGCCAAATTCGAGTGACGCGAACGGCCCACAATGCACTACGCCATCGCAGTGTCATCCAGGCGCTGTGATTGGCCAAGCATGCACTGTGACCCCGCATGCTTGGCCAATCACAGCGCCGGCAGCGAGGAGAGCAATGATTGGCCACAGGCAGGATGCCTGTGGCCAATTATTGCTGAGGGTGTTTAGTACACGCCCCACACTATAAAAGGCCGCCAGCACGGCGGCCTAGTGTAGTGTGTTCCGGAGCAGGGATAGAGCAGCATAGGCAGGGACAGTGACTGTTATTTCTTTCTTGCTTAACCTGGATTCCTTTAGTTTAGGGAAAGAGAAGGATAGGTAGGGAGAGTGTCAGTGTGTTTTGTGCTTGTGCTATAGTGTGCTTAAAAAAAACATTTATTCTAGGGACAGAAAACTGTAGGTAGGGACAGTGTCAGTTTCTTTCACTCTGCAAGTCCTTGTTTCCAGGGACCTGGAAGGACAGTGAGTGAATTGTCCTTGTGCTATATTGTGCTTAAAAAAACATTTATTCTAGGGACAGAAAACTGTAGGTAGGGAGAGTGTCAGTTTCTTTCACTCTGCAAGTCCTTGTTTCCAGGGACCTGTAAGGACAGTGAGTGAATTGTCCTTGTGCTATATTGTGATTAAAAAAAACATTTTTTCTAGGGACAGAAAACTGTAGGTAGGGAGAGTGTTTTTTTTCTTTCACTCTGCAAGTCCTTGTTTCCAGGGACCTGGAAGGACAGTGAGTGAATTGTCCTTGTGCTATATTGTGCTTAAAAAAAACATTTTTTCTAGGGACAGAAAACTGTAGGTAGGGAGAGTGTTTTTTTTCTTTCACTCTGCAAGTCCTTGTTTCCAGGGACCTGGAAGGACAGTGAGTGAATTGTCCTTGTGCTATATTGTGCTTAAAAAAAACATTTTTTCTAGGGACAGAAAACTGTAGGTAGGGAGAGTGTTTTTTTTCTTTCACTCTGCAAGTCCTTGTTTCCAGGGACCTCTAAGGACAGTGAGTGAATTGTCCTTGTGCTATATTGTGCTTAAAAAAAACATTTATTCTAGGGACAGAAAACTGTAGGTAGGGAGAGTGTCAGTTTATTTCACTCTGCAAGTCCTTGTTTCCAGGGACCTGGAAGGACAGTGAGTGAATTGTCCTTGTGCTATATTGTGATTAAAAAAAACATTTTTTCTAGGGACAGAAAACTGTAGGTAGGGAGAGTGTTTTTTTTCTTTCACTCTGCAAGTCCTTGTTTCCAGGGACCTGTAAGGACAGTGAGTGAATTGTCCTTGTGCTATATTGTGATTAAAAAAAACATTTTTTCTAGGGACAGAAAACTGTAGGTAGGGAGAGTGTTTTTTTTCTTTCACTCTGCAAGTCCTTGTTTCCAGGGACCTGGAAGGACAGTGAGTGAATTCTCCTTGTGCTATATTGTGCTTAAAAAAAACATTTATTCTAGGGACAGAAAACTGTAGGTAGGGAGAGTGTCAGTTTATTTCACTCTGCAAGTCCTTGTTTCCAGGGACCTGTAAGGACAGTGAGTGAATTGTCCTTGTGCTATATTGTGATTAAAAAAAACATTTTTTCTAGGGACAGAAAACTGTAGGTAGGGAGAGTGTTTTTTTTCTTTCACTCTGCAAGTCCTTGTTTCCAGGGACCTGTAAGGACAGTGAGTGAAATGTCCTTGTGCTATATTGTGCTTAAAAAAAACATTTATTCTAGGGACAGAAAACTGTAGGTAGGGAGAGTGTCAGTTTATTTCACTCTGCAAGTCCTTGTTTCCAGGGACCTGTAAGGACAGTGAGTGAATTGTCCTTGTGCTATATTGTGATTTAAAAAAAACATTTTTTCTAGGGACAGAAAACTGTAGGTAGGGAGAGTGTTTTTTTTCTTTCACTCTGCAAGTCCTTGTTTCCAGGGACCTGTAAGGACAGTGAGTGAATTGTCCTTGTGCTATATTGTGATTAAAAAAAACATTTTTTCTAGGGACAGAAAACTGTAGGTAGGGAGAGTGTTTTTTTTCTTTCACTCTGCAAGTCCTTGTTTCCAGGGACCTCTAAGGACAGTGAGTGAATTGTCCTTGTGCTATATTGTGCTTAAAAAAAACATTTATTCTAGGGACAGAAAACTGTAGGTAGGGAGAGTGTCAGTTTATTTCACTCTGCAAGTCCTTGTTTCCAGGGACCTGGAAGGACAGTGAGTGAATTGTCCTTGTGCTATATTGTGATTAAAAAAAACATTTTTTCTAGGGACAGAAAACTGTAGGTAGGGAGAGTGTTTTTTTTCTTTCACTCTGCAAGTCCTTGTTTCCAGGGACCTGTAAGGACAGTGAGTGAATTGTCCTTGTGCTATATTGTGATTAAAAAAAACATTTTTTCTAGGGACAGAAAACTGTAGGTAGGGAGAGTGTTTTTTTTCTTTCACTCTGCAAGTCCTTGTTTCCAGGGACCTGGAAGGACAGTGAGTGAATTCTCCTTGTGCTATATTGTGCTTAAAAAAAACATTTATTCTAGGGACAGAAAACTGTAGGTAGGGAGAGTGTCAGTTTATTTCACTCTGCAAGTCCTTGTTTCCAGGGACCTGTAAGGACAGTGAGTGAATTGTCCTTGTGCTATATTGTGATTAAAAAAAACATTTTTTCTAGGGACAGAAAACTGTAGGTAGGGAGAGTGTTTTTTTTCTTTCACTCTGCAAGTCCTTGTTTCCAGGGACCTGTAAGGACAGTGAGTGAATTGTCCTTGTGCTATATTGTGATTAAAAAAAACATTTATTCTAGGGACAGAAAACTGTAGGTAGGGAGAGTGTTTTTTTTCTTTCACTCTGCAAGTCCTTGTTTCCAGGGACCTGGAAGGACAGTGAGTGAATTGTCCTTGTGCTATATTGTGCTTAAAAAAAACATTTTTTCTAGGGACAGAAAACTGTAGGTAGGGAGAGTGTTTTTTTTCTTTCACTCTGCAAGTCCTTGTTTCCAGGGACCTCTAAGGACAGTGAGTGAATTGTCCTTGTGCTATATTGTGCTTAAAAAAAACATTTATTCTAGGGACAGAAAACTGTAGGTAGGGAGAGTGTCAGTTTATTTCACTCTGCAAGTCCTTGTTTCCAGGGACCTGGAAGGACAGTGAGTGAATTGTCCTTGTGCTATATTGTGATTAAAAAAAACATTTTTTCTAGGGACAGAAAACTGTAGGTAGGGAGAGTGTTTTTTTTCTTTCACTCTGCAAGTCCTTGTTTCCAGGGACCTGTAAGGACAGTGAGTGAATTGTCCTTGTGCTATATTGTGATTAAAAAAAACATTTTTTCTAGGGACAGAAAACTGTAGGTAGGGAGAGTGTTTTTTTTCTTTCACTCTGCAAGTCCTTGTTTCCAGGGACCTGGAAGGACAGTGAGTGAATTGTCCTTGTGCTATATTGTGCTTAAAAAAAACATTTATTCTAGGGACAGAAAACTGTAGGTAGGGAGAGTGTCAGTTTATTTCACTCTGCAAGTCCTTGTTTCCAGGGACCTGTAAGGACAGTGAGTGAATTGTCCTTGTGCTATATTGTGATTAAAAAAAAACATTTTTTCTAGGGACAGAAAACTGTAGGTAGGGAGAGTGTTTTTTTTCTTTCACTCTGCAAGTCCTTGTTTCCAGGGACCTGTAAGGACAGTGAGTGAATTGTCCTTGTGCTATATTGTGATTAAAAAAAACATTTTTTCTAGGGACAGAAAACTGTAGGTAGGGAGAGTGTTTTTTTTCTTTCACTCTGCAAGTCCTTGTTTCCAGGGACCTGGAAGGACAGTGAGTGAATTGTCCTTGTGCTATATTGTGCTTAAAAAAAACATTTTTTCTAGGGACAGAAAACTGTAGGTAGGGAGAGTGTTTTTTTTCTTTCACTCTGCAAGTCCTTGTTTCCAGGGACCTGGAAGGACAGTGAGTGAATTGTCCTTGTGCTATATTGTGCTTAAAAAAAAACATTTTTTCTAGGGACAGAAAACTGTAGGTAGGGAGAGTGTTTTTTTTCTTTCACTCTGCAAGTCCTTGTTTCCAGGGACCTCTAAGGACAGTGAGTGAATTGTCCTTGTGCTATATTGTGCTTAAAAAAAACATTTATTCTAGGGACAGAAAACTGTAGGTAGGGAGAGTGTCAGTTTATTTCACTCTGCAAGTCCTTGTTTCCAGGGACCTGGAAGGACAGTGAGTGAATTGTCCTTGTGCTATATTGTGATTAAAAAAAACATTTTTTCTAGGGACAGAAAACTGTAGGTAGGGAGAGTGTTTTTTTTCTTTCACTCTGCAAGTCCTTGTTTCCAGGGACCTGTAAGGACAGTGAGTGAATTGTCCTTGTGCTATATTGTGATTAAAAAAAACATTTTTTCTAGGGACAGAAAACTGTAGGTAGGGAGAGTGTTTTTTTTCTTTCACTCTGCAAGTCCTTGTTTCCAGGGACCTGTAAGGACAGTGAGTGAATTGTCCTTGTGCTATATTGTGCTTAAAAAAAATATTTTTTCTAGGGACAGAAAACTGTAGGTAGGGAGAGTGTCAGTTTCTTTCACTGTGAAAGTCCTTGTTTCAAGGGACAGAGAAGGACACCTGAAGGTAGCCCTTATTGCTTTTTTCCCATCTCCCTGCAGGCCATCTATTAGAATGTCTGGAAGGCAAACAAGGAGAGGCAGACAGTCAGGAGGCAATAAAAGAGGGCAAGCAGGCTCTGTGTCTGGGGGCAACAGTGCTGGTCGTGGACGCGGTGCATTGTCATCAGCACATGGCCATGGGACACGCTTGTCCTTCTTTTCGGCAGCTGGACATGTTGAGCCACATCATGCCGAAGACTTGGTAGAGTGGATGACCAAGCCCTCCTCCTCCTCCTCATCCTCTCTCACCCAGGCTCAGGGTACTGGAAAAGCAGCTGCCAAAGCGTCGTCTTCCCTGGTATCAATGTCAGACAAATCATCAGTCACTCCTTCCCTAGACCCACCATGTCCTCCTCCTGAGGAGTCCCCCGAACTGTTTCAGCACAGTGTTGGGTACATGCTCCAGGAGGATGCCCAGCGTTTCGAAGGGTCTGATGATGAAACCCAGCTAGAGGAAGGCAGTAGCGTGAGAGCAGACAGAGGGGATGCTCAAGAAGGACACCAATCTGGCAGTCATGTTCCAGCAGCTGCAGCATACTGCCAGATTGGCTCCAGTGATGAGGAGGGAGGGGATGATGAGGTCACTGACTCCACGTGGGTGCCTAATAGGAGAGAGGAGGAGGAGGAGGATGAGGAGGAGGCACATCTCCAACGAGGCAGGATGCCCTTTGGTGGCCAGCGTAAGGGCAGTACACCGACGGAATCACACCGCAGAGCTCCGCCTGTGCAGGGCGCTGCCTCTGCCCGTCATTCAAAAAGTTCTTTGGTGTGGGCCTTTTTTGAGGCTAGTGCATCAGATCGCACAGCTGCTGTTTGCAACATATGTCTCAAGCGTATATCGCGTGGCCAAAACATCAGCCGCTTGGGTACCACATGCCTGACCAGACATATGTTGACCTGCCATGCAGCTCGTTGGCAAGCCTACCTCAAAGACCCACACCAAAGAACAAAGCGGACCTCTCCTTGCACCGCATCAGCTGGGATCTCCAACCCCACTATAACTTCAGTCCTCTCTGAAACATGCACTGAGAGGAATGAAGGTGTAGAATTAGGTGTGTCACAGCCAAGTACTTGCGCCCACTCTGCTAGCAGTACACCGACGTCCGATTCTAGCAGGCAAATTTCCCTGCCCCAGCTGCTGGACCGTCGAAAGAAGTTCACTCCCAGCCATCCACATGCCCAGCGGTTGAATGCTAGCTTGGCTAAATTGCTAGCGCTTCAACTGCTGCCTTTTCAGTTGGTAGACTCGGCCCCCTTCCGTGAGTTTGTGCAATGTGCGGTTCCTCAGTGGCAGGTTCCCAAACGCCACTTTTTCTCACGGAAGGCTATTCCGGCTCTCTACCGGCATGTGGAAGGCAATGTCTTGGCCTCGCTGGACAGGGCGGTCAGCGGTAAGGTGCATATTACCGCTGACTCATGGTCCAGCAGGCATGGACAGGGACGTTACCTTTCTTTCACGGCCCATTGGGTCACTCTTTTGGCAGCTGGGAAGGATTCAGGACAAGGTGCAGTAGTGTTGGAGGTTGTCCCACCGCCACGCCTCCAAAATGCTACTACTGGTTGTGACACACCTCTCTCCTCCACTCCCTCCTCTTCTTCTTCCTCCATGGCCTCTTCCTGTGGTTTGTCCTATGAACCAGCGGTGCTCCGTAGCCGTTCACGGGGCTACGCAAGTACGCAGGCAAAAAGATGCCATGCCGTGCTTGCGCTGGTGTGTTTGGGGGACAGAAGCCACACTGGGGCAGAGGTCCTGTCTGCTCTGCAGGGCCAGGCCGAGAGGTGGTTGACGCCACGCCAGCTTAAGCCAGGAATGGTGGTTTGCGACAATGGCACCAACCTCCTCTCCGCCCTCCGACAGGGACAACTGACCCATGTGCCCTGTGTGGCTCACGTCCTTAACCTGGTGGTGCAGCGCTTCTTGGGCAGGTACCCGGGCTTACAGGATGTCCTGAGGCAGGCCAGGAAAGTCTGTGTGCATTTCCGCAGATCTTATAATGCCAGTGCTCACCTGGCTGAGCTGCAAAAGGAGTTGAACCTGCCCAAGAACCGCCTTATATGTGACATGCCCACCAGGTGGAACTCAACGTTGGCCATGCTGCAGCGGCTGCACACGCAGCAGAGGGCCATCAATGAGTACCTGTGCGACTACGGCACCAGGACAGGGTCAGGGGAGCTTGGTTTTTTTTCTCCACGCCAGTGGGGCATGATCAGGGATGCATGCACTGTCCTGGCACCATTTGAGGAGGCCACGAGGATGGTGAGCAGTGACAGTGCATGCATCAGTGACACTGTACCTCTTGTCCACCTGTTGGAGCACACGCTGCGTGGAATAATGGACAGGGCACTTGAGGCAGAACAGAGGCAGGAAGAGGAGGACTTCCTTGCCTCTCAAGGCCCCCTTTACCCAGACAGTGTTCCTTCTGTCCCACCCATCGCACAGGAAGAGGAGGAGGAGGAGGAGGAGGAGGAGGAGGATTGTGTCAGCATGGAGGTGGAGGCTGGCACTCAGCATCATCAGCAGCAGTCTTTTAGGGATGATTTACAGTCCCAAGAAACCAGTGGACTTGTACGTGGCTGGGAGGAGGTGGCTGCGGATCATGTCGTCCTTAGTGACCCAGAGGACTCCGGAGCGAATGCCTCAGCAAACCTACGCTGCATGGCCTCCCTGATCCTGCAAAGTCTGCGGAAGGATCCTCGTATTCTTCGGATCAAGGAGAGGGACCATTACTGGCTGGCCACTCTCCTTGATCCACGGTACAAGGGTAAGGTTGCGGACCTTATGTTACCGTCGCAGAGGGAGCAGAGGATGAGACAACTCCGGGAGGCCTTGCAGAAAGGTCTGTGCAACGCGTTCCCAGAGACTGGGAGGTTGCAAACTCCTGGTCCTGGACAACGAGTTGCTGAGGCTTCGGCCAGTCAAAGAAGGAGCGGTGGGGAAGGTGGCCGTCTGACCGATGCGTTCAGACAATTCTTTAGTCCGCAGCCCCAAAGTATGATCGGTTCCAGCAACCATCGCCAGCGTCTGATAAACATGGTGCAGGAATATCTAGGGGCAAGGTCAGACTTGGACACCTTCCCCACCAAAAATCCTCTGGCTTACTGGGTCTTGAGGATGGATCACTGGCCAGAGCTTGCACAGTATGCAATTGAGCTACTGGCCTGTCCTGCATCCAGCGTTCTTTCGGAACGCACATTCAGTGCTGCTGGAGGATTTGTCACGGATCACAGGGTGCGCCTGTCCACCGACTCGGTTGATCGACTGACTTTCATCAAGATGAACCAGTCTTGGATCACCACCAGCTACCACACACCTGATGCTGATATAACAGACTAATTGATTTTAACATGTCACATCCCTTCAAGACTGATGCTGATGCTGAGTGCCTGTGCTGTTATGTTGACTGGCTATCCTCCTCCTCCGAGTCCTCAATGATACGATTGATGATGATAGCTTGTAAGATCATTTTTGTTTATGGGTGCCGCCACCAGTGCCTAACGCCCAATTTTTCAGCCCCTGTTTAACAGGGGCGTGTAATTACAATTTTTGAAGCAATACTTTGCAACAGGGCTCATTGCTGTGCTCCAAGTACAGTATCTGTGAGGAGTTGCAGTGTTGTGCCACCAGTGCCTAAGGCCCAATTTTTCAGCCCCTGTTTAACAGGGGCGTGTCATTACAATTTTTGAAGCAATACTTTGCAACAGGGCTCATTGCTGTGCTCCAAGTACAGTATCTGTGAGGAGTTGCAGTGTTGTGCCACCAGTGCCTAAGGCCCAATTTTTCAGCCCCTGTTTAACAGGGGCGTGTCATTACAATTTTTGAAGCAATACTTTGCAACAGGGCTCATTGCTGTGCTCCAAGTACAGTATCTGTGAGGGGTTGCAGTGTTGTGCCACCAGTGCCTAAGGCCCAATTTTTCAGCCCCTGTTCAACAGGGGCATGTAATTACAATTCTTGATCTAATAATTCACAGCAGGGCCCATTGCTGCACCCACCAAGAGTAACTGTCAGGGCTTACAGTGTTGTGGCACCAGCACCACCATCAAAGGCCCAATTTTTACTACCACTGTTCAACAATTATATGTAATTAAAATTCCTGATATAATAGTTGACAGCAGGGCGTTCCAGCACCAACCAAGAGTAACTGTGAGTGCTTACAGTGTTGTGCCAACACCAACAACTAAGGGGCCTATTTCTGCAGAGTATATACGGCAGGTCCCTACTTTCAAACATCCAACTTACAAACGACTCCTACTTGCAAACGCAAGAAGACAACAGGAAGTGAGAGGAAATCTACCACTAGGAAGGAAAATTCTCTCCTGTAAGAATAAATATGGGAGAAAGGTGTCTCCTCTGTACTGATGCTTTATCAGCAATCCTTGTTTCAAGAAAAACACCACATTTCAAAAACAGTTGTCATTGGGACGGAAAGTGAGGTGAAATGTTCTGAACAGGGGCACAGACAGCAAAACAAATGTTACAGGGGTGATAACCCTTACCTATGTTTTCCAAAAAGTTTAAAAATAGATTTTTGGTCTGGAGCTACACTTCAACAATGTACCTGTTCAAAATTACAAACAGATTCTACATAAGAACAAACCTACAGTCCCTGTCTTGTATGCACCGCCTGTATAGGGCTGTTCAGAGTATATAGGGCCTTTTTTATTTTATGTGCGGGGTTCCCCTTAATATCCATACAAGACCCAAAGGGGCTGGTAATGGGCTGGGGTAGGGGGGGGGGTCATGGGGTAGCTATGCCATTTTTCTTAAAGAATTTCATCCATATTACCGGGACCAGACATTACATTAAAGCCGCAAGCAGTTTTAAATGGCTTTTTTTTCCTTTAGAAGTGTCATTTTGTGCAGGGACAGTTCTAAACACGGGAAACACGTGGCACTTCACAGGCATACTTTAGACACCCCCCAGGTACGATATTTAAAGGAATATTTGACTTTTTTTTTTTCACTTTATGCATCATTAAAATGACTGCTCCCGAAAAACGACCGTTTTTAAAACTTCTTTTTGCATTGATACATGTCCCCTGGTGCAGAACCCGGGTTCCCAAACCCTTTTTAGGACAATAACATGCATAATAGTTGTTATAATTAGCACTTTAGAATTCGAACGTTCGCATCCATTGTATTTAATAGGGTTCTAATGTTCGTTCGAACTTTCGGTCCGTTCGCGGGTTCTGGTGCGAACCGAACCCGGGGGTGTTCGGCTCATCACTATTTGGGGCTGCGGACTAAAGAATTGTCTGAACGCATCGGGCATGACGGCCACCTTCCCCACCGCTCCTTCTTTGACTGGCCGAAGCCTCAGCAACTCGTTGTCCTGGACCAGGAGTTTGTAACCTCCCAGTCTCTGGGAACGCGTTGCACAGACCTTTCTGCAAGGCCTCCCGGAGTTGTCTCATCCTCTGCTCCCTCTGCGACGGTAACATAAGGTCCGCAACCTTACCCTTGTACCGTGGATCAAGGAGAGTGGCCAGCCAGTAATGGTCCCTCTCCTTGATCCGAAGAATACGAGGATCCTTCCGCAGACTTTGCAGGATCAGGGAGGCCATGCAGCGTAGGTTTGCTGAGGCATTCGCTCCGGAGTCCTCTGGGTCACTAAGGACGACATGATCCGCAGTCACCTCCTCCCAGCCACGTACAAGTCCACTGGTTTCTTGGGACTGTAAATCATCCCTAAAAGACTGCTGCTGATGATGCTGAGTGCCAGCCTCCACCTCCATGCTGACACAATCCTCCTCCTCCTCCTCCTCCTCCTCCTCTTCCTCTTCCTGTGCGATGGGTGGGACAGAAGGAACACTGTCTGGGTAAAGGGGGCCTTGAGAGGCAAGGAAGTCCTCCTCTTCCTGCCTCTGTTCTGCCTCAAGTGCCCTGTCCATTATTCCACGCAGCGTGTGCTCCAACAGGTGGACAAGAGGTACAGTGTCACTGATGCATGCACTGTCACTGCTCACCATCCTCGTGGCCTCCTCAAATGGTGCCAGGACAGTGCATGCATCCCTGATCATGCCCCACTGGCGTGGAGAAAAAAAACCAAGCTCACCTGACCCTGTCCTGGTGCCGTAGTCGCACAGGTACTCATTGATGGCCCTCTGCTGCGTGTGCAGCCGCTGCAGCATGGCCAACGTTGAGTTCCACCTGGTGGGCATGTCACATATAAGGCGGTTCTTGGGCAGGTTCAACTCCTTTTGCAGCTCAGCCAGGCGAGCACTGGCATTATAAGATCTGCGGAAATGCACACAGACTTTCCTGGCCTGCCTCAGGACATCCTGTAAGCCCGGGTACCTGCCCAAGAACCGCTGCACCACCAGGTTAAGGACGTGAGCCACACAGGGCACATGGGTCAGTTGTCCCTGTCGGAGGGCGGAGAGGAGGTTGGTGCCATTGTCGCAAACCACCATTCCTGGCTTAAGCTGGCGTGGCGTCAACCACCTCTCGGCCTGGCCCTGCAGAGCAGACAGGACCTCTGCCCCAGTGTGGCTTCTGTCCCCCAAACACACCAGCGCAAGCACGGCATGGCATCTTTTTGCCTGCGTACTTGCGTAGCCCCGTGAACGGCTACGGAGCACCGCTGGTTCATAGGACAAACCACAGGAAGAGGCCATGGAGGAAGAAGAAGAGGAGGGGGTGGAGGAGAGAGGTGTGTCACAACCAGTAGTAGCATTTTGGAGGCGTGGCGGTGGGACAACCTCCAACACTACTGCACCTTGTCCTGCATCCTTCCCAGCTGCCAAAAGAGTGACCCAATGGGCCGTGAAAGAAAGGTAACGTCCCTGTCCATGCCTGCTGGACCATGAGTCAGCGGTAATATGCACCTTACCGCTGACCGCCCTGTCCAGCGAGGCCAAGACATTGCCTTCCACATGCCGGTAGAGAGCCGGAATAGCCTTCCGTGAGAAAAAGTGGCGTTTGGGAACCTGCCACTGAGGAACCGCACATTGCACAAACTCACGGAAGGGGGCCGAGTCTACCAACTGAAAAGGCAGCAGTTGAAGCGCTAGCAATTTAGCCAAGCTAGCATTCAACCGCTGGGCATGTGGATGGCTGGGAGTGAACTTCTTTCGACGGTCCAGCAGCTGGGGCAGGGAAATTTGCCTGCTAGAATCGGACGTCGGTGTACTGCTAGCAGAGTGGCCGCAAGTACTTGGCTGTGACACGCCTAATTCTACACCTTCATTCCTCTCAGTGCATGTTTCAGAGAGGACTGAAGTTATAGTGGGGTTGGAGATCCCAGCTGATGCGGTGCAAGGAGAGGTCCGCTTTGTTCTTTGGTGTGGGTCTTTGAGGTAGGCTTGCCAACGAGCTGCATGGCAGGTCAACATATGTCTGGTCAGGCATGTGGTACCCAAGCGGCTGATGTTTTGGCCACGCGATATACGCTTGAGACATATGTTGCAAACAGCAGCTGTGCGATCTGATGCACTAGCCTCAAAAAAGGCCCACACCAAGGAACTTTTTGAATGACGGGCAGAGGCAGCGCCCTGCACAGGCGGAGCTCTGCGGTGTGATTCCGTCGGTGTACTGCCCTTACGCTGGCCACCAAAGGGCATCCTGTCTCGTTGGAGATGTGCCTCCTCCTCATCCTCCTCCTCCTCTCTCCTATTAGGCACCCACGTGGAGTCAGTGACCTCATCATCCCCTCCCTCCTCATCACTGGAGCCAATCTGGCAGTATGCTGCAGCTGCTGGAACATGACTGCCAGATTGGTGTCCTTCTTGAGCATCCCCTCTGTCTGCTCTCACCCTACTGCCTTCCTGTAGCTGGGTTTCATCATCAGACCCTTCAAAACGCTGGGCATCCTCCTGGAGCATGTACCCAACACTGTGCTCAAACAGTTCGGGGGACTCCTCAGGAGGAGGACATGGTGGGTCTAGGGAAGGAGTGACTGATGATGAGTCTGACATTGATACCAGGGAAGAGGACGCTTTGGCAGCTGCTTTGCCAGTACCCTGAGCCTGGGTGAGAGAGGATGAGGAGGAGGAGGAGGGCTTGGTCATCCACTCTACCAAGTCTTCGGCATGATGTGGCTCAACATGTCCAGCTGCCGAAAAGAAGGACAAGCGTGTCCCATGGCCATGTGCTGATGACAATGCACCGCGTCCACGACCAGCACTGTTGCCCCCAGACACAGAGCCTGCTTGCCCTCTTTTATTGCCTCCTGACTGTCTGCCTCTCCTTGTTTGCCTTCCAGACATTCTAATAGATGGCCTGCAGGGAGATGGGAAAAAAGCAATAAGGGCTACCTTCAGGTGTCCTCCTTCTCTGTCCCTTGAAACAAGGACTTGCACAGTGAAAGAAACTGACACTCTCCCTACCTACAGTTTTCTGTCCCTAGAAAAAATGTTTTTTTTAAGCACAATATAGCACAAGGAGAATTCACTCACTGTCCTTCCAGGTCCCTGGAAACAAGGACTTGCACAGTGAAAGAAACTGACACTCTCCCTACCTACAGTTTTCTGTCCCTAGAAAAAAATGTTTTTTTTAAGCACAATATAGCACAAGGAGAATTCACTCACTGTCCTTCCAGGTCCCTGGAAACAAGGACTTGCACAGTGAAAGAAACTGACACTCTCCCTACCTACAGTTTTCTGTCCCTAGAAAAAATGTTTTTTTTAAGCACAATATAGCACAAGGAGAATTCACTCACTGTCCTTCCAGGTCCCTGGAAACAAGGACTTGCACAGTGAAAGAAACTGACACTCTCCCTACCTACAGTTTTCTGTCCCTAGAAAAAATGTTTTTTTTAAGCACAATATAGCACAAGGAGAATTCACTCACTGTCCTTCCAGGTCCCTGGAAACAAGGACTTGCACAGTGAAAGAAACTGACACTCTCCCTACCTACAGTTTTCTGTCCCTAGAAAAAATGTTTTTTTTAAGCACAATATAGCACAAGGAGAATTCACTCACTGTCCTTCCAGGTCCCTGGAAACAAGGACTTGCACAGTGAAAGAAACTGACACTCTCCCTACCTACAGTTTTCTGTCCCTAGAAAAAATGTTTTTTTTAAGCACAATATAGCACAAGGAGAATTCACTCACTGTCCTTCCAGGTCCCTAGAAACAAGGACTTGCACAGTGAAAGAAACTGACACTCTCCCTACCTACAGTTTTCTGTCCCTAGAAAAAATGTTTTTTTTAAGCACAATATAGCACAAGGAGAATTCACTCACTGTCCTTCCAGGTCCCTGGAAACAAGGACTTGCACAGTGAAAGAAACTGACACTCTCCCTACCTACAGTTTTCTGTCCCTAGAAAAAAATGTTTTTTTTAAGCACAATATAGCACAAGGAGAATTCACTCACTGTCCTTCCAGGTCCCTGGAAACAAGGACTTGCATAGTGAAAGAAACTGACACTCTCCCTACCTACAGTTTTCTGTCCCTAGAAAAAATGTTTTTTTTAAGCACAATATAGCACAAGGAGAATTCACTCACTGTCCTTCCAGGTCCCTGGAAACAAGGACTTGCACAGTGAAAGAAACTGACACTCTCCCTACCTACAGTTTTCTGTCCCTAGAAAAAATGTTTTTTTTAAGCACAATATAGCACGAGGAGAATTCACTCACTGTCCTTCCAGGTCCCTGGAAACAAGGACTTGCACAGTGAAAGAAACTGACACTCTCCCTACCTACAGTTTTCTGTCCCTAGAAAAAATGTTTTTTTTAAGCACAATATAGCACAAGGAGAATTCACTCACTGTCCTTCCAGGTCCCTGGAAACAAGGACTTGCACAGTGAAAGAAACTGACACTCTCCCTACCTACAGTTTTCTGTCCCTAGAAAAAATGTTTTTTTTAAGCACAATATAGCACAAGGAGAATTCACTCACTGTCCTTCCAGGTCCCTAGAAACAAGGACTTGCACAGTGAAAGAAACTGACACTCTCCCTACCTACAGTTTTCTGTCCCTAGAAAAAATGTTTTTTTTAAGGACAATATAGCACAAGGAGAATTCACTCACTGTCCTTCCAGGTCCCTGGAAAGAAGGACTTGCACAGTGAAAGAAACTGACACTCTCCCTACCTACAGTTTTCTGTCCCTAGAAAAAATGTTTTTTTTAAGCACAATATAGCACAAGGAGAATTCACTCACTGTCCTTCCAGGTCCCTGGAAACAAGGACTTGCACAGTGAAAGAAACTGACACTCTCCCTACCTACAGTTTTCTGTCCCTAGAAAAAATGTTTTTTTTAAGCACAATATAGCACAAGGAGAATTCACTCACTGTCCTTCCAGGTCCCTAGAAACAAGGACTTGCACAGTGAAAGAAACTGACACTCTCCCTACCTACAGTTTTCTGTCCCTAGAAAAAATGTTTTTTTTAAGCACACTATAGCACAAGCACAAAACACACTGACACTCTCCCTACCTATCCTTCTCTTTCCCTAAACTAAAGGAATCCAGGTTAAGCAAGAAAGAAATAAAAGTCACTGTCCCTGCCTATGCTGCTCTATCCCTGCTCCGGAACACACTACACTAGGCCGCCGTGCTGGCGGCCTTTTATAGTGTGGGGCGTGTACTAAACACCCTCAGCAATAATTGGCCACAGGCATCCTGCCTGTGGCCAATCATTGCTCTCCTCGCTGCCGGCGCTGTGATTGGCCAAGCATGCGGGGTCACAGTGCATGCTTGGCCAATCACAGCGCCTGGATGACACTGCGATGGCGTAGTGCATTGTGGGCCGTTCGCGTCACTCGAATTTGGCGCGAACGGCCCAAATCGTTCGATCTTCGTCGAACGATCGAACAGCCGATGTTCGAGTCGAACGTATGTTCGACTCGAACACGAAGCTCATCCCTACATGTCACACATAGCCTACCCCCACAGTTAGAACACATCCCTAGGACACACTTAACCCCTTCAGCGCCCCCTACTGATTAACCCCTTCAATGCCAGTGTAATTTTTACAGCAATCAGTGCATTTTTATAGCACTGATCGCTGTATAAATGACAATGGTCCCAAAATGGCATCAAAAGTGTCCGATGTGTCCACCATAAATCGCTGATCGCCGCCATAAATAGTAAAAAAAAAAAATATTAATAAAAATGCCATAAAACTATCCCCTATTTTGTAGACGCTATAACGTTTGTGCAAACCAATCAATAAACGCTTATTGCGATTTTTTTAACCAAAAATATGTAAAAGAATATGTATCGGCCTAAACTGAGGAAAAAATTGTTTTTTATGTATTTTTTGGGGATATTTATTATAACAAAAAGTAAAAAATATTGCTTTTTTTTCAAAATTGTCGCTCTATTTTTGTTTATAGCACAAAAAATAAAAACCACAGAGGTGATCAAATACCCCCAAAAGAAAGCTCTATTTGTGGGAAAAAAAGGACGTAAATTTTGTTTGGGAACCACGTCACATGACCGCGCAATTGTTAGTTAAAGCAACGCAGTGCCGAATCGCAAAAAGTGCTCTGGTCTTTGGGCAGCCAAATGGTCCGGGGCTGAAGTAGTTAAATGTGGGTTACTATATGTCAAGTTAAATCGTTCAGGAGAGGTTGTAAAAAAAGGGAAAACATAATGGTTTGGGCAGTTTTATCATTTGTTTAGGTTTATAGGTTTTTTAAACTGAAGTTTAATATCTATTGTTACAAATAAACATTTAACACACAACAAAGGATTCCGAGAACACTGAGTTATCTAAGGTTTCATGTACACTACTGCTGGTAAATGGACATTTAGGAGCAGTTGGGCATTTTTTTCAGCTGCCCCTGAACTCTCCTCTATGTTATCTTATCAGTACACATACACAGGATCGTTTATAGTAATTTCTAGTTGAGTTTAGAAGCATTTTTTGGAAAGCAAAACAATGCGTTCAGGGCGGATGTTCAGAGACATTTGAAACGCCAAATGCCTGTACCATCTTGTAAACGCGGTGACTCGTGTTTAGGCTCATTTTGTTTACAGGCATTTTTGATGGAGAACGCAAAACGCAAACGCGGTATGTAAACGTGGCAAAACGGATGTTTTTAAACGTTGCTTACTATCTGTCAAGTTAAATCGTTCAGGGGAGGTTGTAAAAGTCCCGTGTACATGAAGCCTAAAAAGACAGTACAGCAGTAGCTCCCTACCTGCAGGTTTTCTCTACAGAGTGAAATCTCAGACAAAGCTATTTGTTAAAGAGGAAGTAAAGCCTGTTAAAAAAAACCTGCACGGTAAAGGCATAATGAGCTAGTATGACTAGCATACTAGCTCATTATGAATTACTTGCCTTAGATCAAAGCCCCCAAAGCCGTCCTCGTTGTCCCCTGCGGCCGCAGACATCTCTCCCGGAGGTTAATTCCGGGTATCGCGGCTCAGGCGCTGTGATTGGCCGGAGCCGCGATGACGTCACTCCCGCGCATGCGCACGGGAGCCGCCAGTAACGGCACACGCTAGGGAAGAAACGGCACAGAGTTTAGTTTCTTCCCAGCGCATGTGCCCTTTACAAGTGAAATACTCCTAAACGGCGCACGTTTAGGAGATATTTACACTATCTATAGGTAAGCCTTATTCTAGGTTTACCTATAGGTAAAAGTCAACAAAAGTACTATATTTCTTTCTTAAGAGATTATCCATGTTCCTCAGTTTAAAGCCTCGTACACACGGTACAATTGTTGGCCAACCGAGCGTCTGATTTTTTTCAAAAGGGCGTGTGCCAGGATCTTAACGGTACACAATTGTCGTGCCACAAACACGAACGTAGTGACGTACTACGATTAATTTCAGCTCTTGAGCGCCACCCTTTGGGCCCCTTCTGCTAATTTTGTGTTTGGTGAACATTGATTCCGAGCATGCGTGTTTGTACCTTCGACTTTTGTGCGACGGATTTGTGTACTGACCATACGAAAATCAGACATGGAGCCATTGTCCGCCAAAAATTTACTAGCCTGTCATCCAACATTTGTTGGCTGAAAATTGCAAAACAATTGTCTAAAGGAGCGTACTAAGGGTAAGGGTTTAGCACAACACTCTATCAACAGACAATCCCTTTACAACAATCGAACTGTGTGTACAAGGCTTTAGAGCAGGGGTGCCCAACCAGTGACCTGGGGGCCACATGTGGCCCGCGGAGCCCTCTGATGTGGCCCGCGACCTCCTGCTCTGGGATGGAATAGAATAGAATACTGTTATTAAAAGTAAGTTTATTACTAAAATCACAGTGTATATATGGGCATATCTGTTCTGCAGTGGTTACTGGACTACTTTTAAACTGATCCGCAGGTGCAGAGCAGTGCACCTGAGGGTTACCTGCACTGAGCCATAGGCCCCTTTCACACAGTCAGGCTGACCCAATTGGACCCTCTATTCACCTCTAAGGAGTAGCAGATGTAAATGGACTTGGGTCCATTTACAAATGCCTACCTCCAATCCGACCCGCAAAAAAAAAAAAAAAAAGTAGAGTGGGCTCCATAGAGTAGAGTGGGTTGCCGTGCACCCACTCTGCTCATTGTGGCCCGCGACCGGTTACCAAGTCGCTTACAGTAGGTGGCCCTCGCGCTTCAAAAGGTTGGGCACCCCTGCTTTAGAGCCTATTTAGGTGCTTTTTGAAAAATCCAGAAAGACTAAAGCCCTGTACACACGATCGGTTTTACCGATGAAAACCGTCCGATGGATTGTTTTCATCAGACAAACCGATCGTGTATGGGACCCATCGGTCTTTTTTCCATCGGTTTTAAAAAATAGAACTTGTTTTAAAAAAAATTCCGATGGATCAAAAACCGATGGTAAATTCCGATCGTCTATGGTCAAGTCCATTGGTTAAAAAAACCCACGCATGCTCAGAATCAAGTCGACGCATGCTCAGAAGCATTGAACTTCATTTTTCTCGGCTCATCGGAGTGTTTTACGTCACCGCGTTTGGAACGGTCGATTTTTTTAATGATGGTGTGTGGGCAAGACTGATGGAAGTCAGCTTCATCGGTTTTCCAATGGAAAATCCATCGGTTTAAAAACCATAGGAAATCCGATCGTGTGTACAGGGCTTTAATGTGTTTTGCAATGAGGAGAGGCTTCAATCTTCATCTAGCCACTCTGCCACAATAAAGGCCACATCAGTGGAGGCCTGCACTGCAGCGATGGTTGTCGTTCTTGAAAATTGTCCCATCTCCACACAGGATCTCTGGAGCTCAGTCAAAGTGACCAAACATTTGGTTGTTATTTATATACATTGATCTTGTTTGTATTAATAATGAGTTTATTCAAAATACGTGAAGTGTTGTAATTTATAAAAGTAATATCTTGCTTTCAACATTTTACTATGTACATTACTGTGTAGTTTTAGCTAAGAAAAAATAATGTCAAGTGCAAATGATTTCAAATATATATATATATCTATGAACAAACAAAAGAAAAATCTTCACCAATTGAAAATCTTTAACCACTTCAGCCCCAGACCATTTGTCAGCTTAAAGACCGGAGGTCTTTTTACAATTTGGCACTGCGTCGCTTCAACTGGTAATTGTGCAGTCATGCAATGTTGTACCCAAACTAAATTTGCGTTCTTTTTTCCCACAAATAGAGTTTTCTTTTGGTGGTATTTGATCACCTCTGCGGTTTTAATTTTTTGCGCTATAAACAAAAATAGAGCGACAATTTTGAAAAAAATGCAATATTTTTTACTTTTTGCTATAATAAATATCCCCAAAAAATATATAAAAAAAATTTTTTTCCTCAGTTTAGGCCGATACGTATTCTTCTACATATTTTTGGTAAAAAAAAATCGCAATAAGCGTTTATTGATCAGTTTGCGCAAAAGTTATAGCGTCTACAAAATAGGGGATAATTTTATGTCATTTTTATTAATATTTTTTTTTACTAGTAATGGCGGCGATCAGCAATTTTTATCGGGACTGCGACATCGGACACTCTTGACACATTTTTAGGACCATTGTCATTTTTACAGCGATCAGTGCTATAAAAATGCACTGATTACTGTGAAAATGACACTGGCAGTGAACGGGTTAACCATTAGGTGGCGCTGTAGGGGTTAAGTGTGCCCTAGGGATGTGTTCTTACTGTAGGGGGGATGGGCTGTGTGTGACAAGACAGTGATCACCGCTTCTGATTACAGGAAGCGGTGATCACTGTCATTGTCACTAGGTAGAGCGGGGAGATGCTTGTTTACATCAGCATCTCCCCGTTCTTCCTCACCGTGAGATGATCGCGGGTATCCCCGCGGCGATCGAGTCCGCTGGACCCGCGGTCGGGTTCACGGAGCTCGGGGCGCGTGCGCGCGTCCACAGTGCCCCTTCCTTAAAGGGGACGTACAGGTACGTCCTTTTGCCCAGGAGTGCCATGCTGTCGACATATATCTGCGTGCGGCGGTCGGCAAGCGGTTAAATCACCTCTGGCTTAAAGAACAGCATTATTTCAAATTGGTACACTAATAAGACACACACTTATGTTTGTTTGGATAATGACTGGCTGGGGATTTGGGCTGGTGTGGTTGTGGATGGGAGATATGTGTGGGTGAGGGAGTGGTGACATCTAGTTATGATGTGTGCAATTGATGTGTGTTGTGTGTATGTGGGGTAGCACTCTTCTTGGGGGAGTGTGTGTTGCTATTGATGAATGTGGGGTGGAAGTAGGTGGGTTAGATAGACTGCCCCTTCTTCATGTGCTGATGCTGGTGGGTTGACATGATGTAGGTCCTATTTTGGGTTAAGGAGAACTGGCCGTTACTGGCTGTTAATTAAATTAAGCTAGAGTAGCCGGACATACTTTTGTTAATGCTATCATAGACATTTTGAATCTGTTGTAGATGGATCTCCCACATTTTATTATTTCAGACACGTGAATGATGTCCCCCTGAATCCACCTAAGGCAGCGTTTCTCAACTCCAGTCCTCAAGGCGTCCCAACAGGTCATGTTTTCAGGATTTCCCTCAGATGAAACAGCTGTGGTAATTACTAAGGCAGTGAAACTGATCATATCACCTGTGCAAAATAATGGAAATCCTGAAAACATGACCTGTTGGGGCGCCTTGAGGACTGGAGTTGAGAAACATTGACCTAAGGTGTGATCCAATGACTGTCAGACTAGGTCTCAAGTTCTGACACTATAGACTACATGGTCGGGTGGTGGCTTAGTCCCTTCTTCATGCTGGAGTTTACATACAGCTAGAATTTGATGAAATTGGTGAGCACAATATTCATTTAATGTTTCCATTTGGTGTGATTTTTGCTATTGTAAAATAATGAAACTATTTGTCGATTTATGTGATTGTAATGATTTCTTTTTAAATCTGATTAAAAATTTAGATGCATAATGAGTTACCCTGAAGAAGCAGAGATATAGCTCTGCGAAACACATTGGATTACTCTATGCCTAAGAATTTCTCCAGGCTTATACTGGGAACAAGTATCATTACTGGCATTGCGCCATATGTTATTCACACATCTACTTGTTTTTATGATGTTTTTATTGATGTTTGTACAATAAAAATGATATTTTAAATCAATTTTGTTTCTGTGCTCACCTCAGTGACAATTTCATATCATTTAAAGTCCTACTTACTGTATGGGAGGGAGTTATTCCTCCCATTTTTTTGTTTTTACTATACATATCAGGACGTGGATATGATTTTTGTCCCTAGAACTGGTTAAAACTTTAATTGTAATAAGACACACAGTCTTTGATTTCAGCAATTTGTTTACAGTTCAAATTCCCTTTCGAATTTGAACAGAATTTGATTTAAATTTCGATTCGGCAGAGAATTCGGTAAAATTCCTTTGTACTGTAATTCTGAGATTCTGATACATCTGAAACTCTGAATAACGAAAAATGTGTACCAATTTTTATTCGGAACGAAACAAACCGCACATGTCTAGAAGAGTAGAGAAAACGAAAGAAAAGAAAGTCTTACAGAAGCTTTATCATTAGAGATAAAGAGGCCTCATTTACAGTGAATTAGAAGAATGCACAGAGGCACCTTAGATAGGGGTGTGTGGTTTTCACTAGGGATGAGCTTCGTGTTCGAGTCGAACATACGTTCGACTCGAACATCGGCTGTTCGATCGTTCGACGAAGATCGAACGATTTGGGCCGTTCGCGCCAAATTCGAGTGACGCGAACGGCCCACAATGCACTACGCCATCGCAGTGTCATCCAGGCGCTGTGATTGGCCAAGCATGCACTGTGACCCCGCATGCTTGGCCAATCACAGCGCCGGCAGCGAGGAGAGCAATGATTGGCCACAGGCAGGATGCCTGTGGCCAATTATTGCTGAGGGTGTTTAGTACACGCCCCACACTATAAAAGGCCGCCAGCACCGCGGCCTAGTGTAGTGTGTTCCGGAGCAGGGAAAGAGAAACATAGGCAGGGACAGTGACATTTATTTTTTTCTTGCTTAACCTGGATTCCTTTAGTTTAGGGAAAGAGAAGGATAGGTAGGGAGAGTGTCAGTGTGTTTTACTGTGCGAATCCTTGTTTCTAGGGACAGGGAAGGACAGTGAGGGAATTCTCCTTGTGCTATAGTGTGCTTTAAAAAAAAAAAAATTCTAGGGACAGAAAACTATAGGTAGGGAGAGTGTCAGTGTGTTTTACTGTGCGAATCCTTGTTTCTAGGGACAGGGAAGGACAGTGAGGGAATTCTCCTTGTGCTATAGTGTGCTTTAAAAAAACATTTTTTCTAGGGACAGAAAACTATAGGTAGGGAGAGTGTCAGTTTCTTTCACTGTGATAATCCTTGTTTCTAGGGACAAAGAAGGAAAGTGAGTGAAATTCTCCTTGTGCTATAGTGTGCTTTAAAAAAACATTTTCTCTAGGGACAGAAAACTATAGGTAGGGAGAGTGTCAGTGTCTTTTACTGTGCGAATCCTTGTTTCTAGGGACAGGGAAGGACAGTGAGGGAATTCTCCTTGTGCTATAGTGTGCTTTAAAAAAACATTTTTTCTAGGGACAGAAAACTATAGGTAGGGAGAGTGTCAGTGTCTTTTACTGTGTGAATCCTTGTTTCTAGGGACAGGGAAGGACAGTGAGGGAATTCTCCTTGTGCTATAGTGTGCTTTAAAAAAACATTTTTTCTAGGGACAGAAAACTATAGGTAGGGAGAGTGTCAGTGTCTTTTACTGTGCGAATCCTTGTTTCTAGGGACAGGGAAGGACAGTGAGGGAATTCTCCTTGTGCTATAGTGTGCTTTAAAAAAACATTTTTTCTAGGGACAGAAAACTATAGGTAGGGAGAGTGTCAGTGTCTTTTACTGTGATAAACCTTGTTTCTAGGGACAAAGAAGGAAAGTGAGTGAAATTCTCCTTGTGCTATAGTGTGCTTTAAAAAAACATTTTTTCTAGGGACAGAAAACTATAGGTAGGGAGAGTGTCAGTGTCTTTTACTGTGCGAATCCTTGTTTCTAGGGACAGGGAAGGACAGTGAGGGAATTCTCCTTGTGCTATAGTGTGCTTTAAAAAAACATTTTTTCTAGGGACAGAAAACTATAGGTAGGGAGAGTGTCAGTGTCTTTTACTGTGCGAATCCTTGTTTCTAGGGACAGGGAAGGACAGTGAGGGAATTCTCCTTGTGCTATAGTGTGCTTTAAAAAAAACATTTTTTCTAGGGACAGAAAACTATAGGTAGGGAGAGTGTCAGTGTCTTTTACTGTGCGAATCCTTGTTTCTAGGGACAGGGAAGGACAGTGAGGGAATTCTCCTTGTGCTATAGTGTGCTTTAAAAAAACATTTTTTTCTAGGGACAGAAAACTATAGGAAGGAAGAGTGTCAGTTTCTTTCACTGTGATAAACCTTGTTTCTAGGGACAAAGAAGGAAAGTGAGTGAAATTCTCCTTGTGCTATAGTGTGCTTTAAAAAAAAAAAATTTCTAGGGACAGAAAACTATAGGTAGGGAGAGTGTCAGTGTCTTTTACTGTGCGAATCCTTGTTTCTAGGGACAGGGAAGGACAGTGAGGGAATTCTCCTTGTGCTATAGTGTGCTTTAAAAAAACATTTTTTCTAGGGACAGAAAACTATAGGTAGGGAGAGTGTCAGTGTCTTTTACTGTGCGAATCCTTGTTTCTAGGGACAGGGAAGGACAGTGAGGGAATTCTCCTTGTGCTATAGTGTGCTTTAAAAAAAACATTTTTTTCTAGGGACAGAAAACTATAGGTAGGGAGAGTGTCAGTGTCTTTTACTGTGCGAATCCTTGTTTCTAGGGACAAAGAAGGAAAGTGAGTGAAATTCTCCTTGTGCTATAGTGTGCTTTAAAAAAAACATTTTTTCTAGGGACAGAAAACTATAGGTAGGGAGAGTGTCAGTGTCTTTTACTGTGCGAATCCTTGTTTCTAGGGACAGGGAAGGACAGTGAGGGAATTCTCCTTGTGCTATAGTGTGCTTTAAAAAAACATTTTTTTCTAGGGACAGAAAACTATAGGAAGAAAGAGTGTCAGTTTCTTTCACTGTGATAAACCTTGTTTCTAGGGACAAAGAAGGAAAGTGAGTGAAATTCTCCTTGTGCTATAGTGTGCTTTAAAAAAAAAAAATTCTAGGGACAGAAAACTATAGGTAGGGAGAGTGTCAGTGTCTTTTACTGTGCGAATCCTTGTTTCTAGGGACAGGGAAGGACAGTGAGGGAATTCTCCTTGTGCTATAGTGTGCTTTAAAAAAACATTTTTTCTAGGGACAGAAAACTATAGGTAGGGAGAGTGTCAGTGTCTTTTACTGTGCGAATCCTTGTTTCTAGGGACAGGGAAGGACAGTGAGGGAATTCTCCTTGTGCTATAGTGTGCTTTAAAAAAAACATTTTTTTCTAGGGACAGAAAACTATAGGAAGGAAGAGTGTCAGTTTCTTTCACTGTGATAATCCTTGTTTCTAGGGACAAAGAAGGAAAGTGAGTGAAATTCTCCTTGTGCTATAGTGTGCTTTAAAAAAACATTTTTTCTAGGGACAGAAAACTATAGGTAGGGAGAGTGTCAGTGTCTTTCACTGTGATAATCCTTGTTTCTAGGGACAAAGAAGGAAAGTGAGTGAAATTCTCCTTGTGCTATAGTGTGCTTTAAAAAAACATTTTTTCTAGGGACAGAAAACTATAGGTAGGGAGAGTGTCAGTGTCTTTTACTGTGCGAATCCTTGTTTCTAGGGACAGGGAAGGACAGTGAGGGAATTCTCCTTGTGCTATAGTGTGCTTTAAAAAAACATTTTTTCTAGGGACAGAAAACTATAGGTAGGGAGAGTGTCAGTGTCTTTTACTGTGTGAATCCTTGTTTCTAGGGACAGGGAAGGACAGTGAGGGAATTCTCCTTGTGCTATAGTGTGCTTTAAAAAAACATTTTTTTCTAGGGACAGAAAACTATAGGAAGGAAGAGTGTCAGTTTCTTTCACTGTGATAATCCTTGTTTCTAGGGACAAAGAAGGAAAGTGAGTGAAATTCTCCTTGTGCTATAGTGTGCTTTAAAAAAACATTTTTTCTAGGGACAGAAAACTATAGGTAGGGAGAGTGTCAGTGTCTTTTACTGTGCGAATCCTTGTTTCTAGGGACAGGGAAGGACAGTGAGGGAATTCTCCTTGTGCTATAGTGTGCTTTAAAAAAACATTTTTTCTAGGGACAGAAAACTATAGGTAGGGAGAGTGTCAGTGTCTTTTACTGTGTGAATCCTTGTTTCTAGGGACAGGGAAGGACAGTGAGGGAATTCTCCTTGTGCTATAGTGTGCTTTAAAAAAACATTTTTTCTAGGGACAGAAAACTATAGGAAGGAAGAGTGTCAGTTTCTTTCACTGTGATAATCCTTGTTTCTAGGGACAAAGAAGGAAAGTGAGTGAAATTCTCCTTGTGCTATAGTGTGCTTTAAAAAAAAATTTTTTCTAGGGACAGAAAACTATAGGTAGGGAGAGTGTCAGTGTCTTTTACTGTGCGAATCCTTGTTTCTAGGGACAGGGAAGGACAGTGAGGGAATTCTCCTTGTGCTATAGTGTGCTTTAAAAAAACATTTTTTCTAGGGACAGAAAACTATAGGTAGGGAGAGTGTCAGTGTCTTTTACTGTGCGAATCCTTGTTTCTAGGGACAGGGAAGGACAGTGAGGGAATTCTCCTTGTGCTATAGTGTGCTTTAAAAAAACATTTTTTTCTAGGGACAGAAAACTATAGGAAGGAAGAGTGTCAGTTTCTTTCACTGTGATAATCCTTGTTTCTAGGGACAAAGAAGGAAAGTGAGTGAAATTCTCCTTGTGCTATAGTGTGTGTAGCAAAATACTGAAACTGAGAAATGGTTTGGATCACTTCAGAGGTGACAGCAAAGATTAATTCCAGGAAATGTAGAGACAGAATGTCTACTGATGTCTGAATAAGTAAATTGGGTTAATTGGGGGTCTGAGGTAGCGTTCCATTCATCTATTGTTCAGTGTGTTAATGAAGTCACGTATTATCTGCTACGGGAGGTAATTGCACTCCTAGTAATGTGTCGGGCACGGTTCCATTGTTATGAGTAAATATGTGGAGCTCTGTTCATGGGGAGACAAACGTCTCACGCATACCGAATGTGTTAGAAGTAGTCCCAGGTAATTAAATCACTGTCATCTGTTAATTGTTAAAGGGAATGCCCCTGTAAAATGAGTTAAGAAAACCCTTGCATGGGAAACGATATAAAAAGCCAGCCTGGGCAAAATAAAGCGTTGATTTACTCCCAGAACTGTGTGTCGTCCAGTTACTGGGGGGGGTAACAGGTTGCCTTGGATAAGTCAGTACTTCCTCAGCTTCAAGGATTTCCCAGCGGACGTTGGAGCTCCGCAACACTGGTGGCAGCAGTGGGATTAAAGCCTTGCAGCAAGAGGAAGCAGCGTTCATGCAAATTCGGCTACACGAATGGAAGTGTGAATGGAGCCAAACTATGCTGGATTAAAACGAGCGACGTTAAAGGATTTGCTGGAAGCAAGAGGGAAGAGCGCCAGCACTAAAACCAAAGCAGAGCTGATTGCAGAACTGATCGAGGGAGATCGGGCACACAGTATGGCTACAGAAGCCATGGAGACCGAGTTTAACCAAGAAGTGAAACGCAGGCTAGCGTTTTATGGAGAAAACCCCTCCACCGAGCTGGTACAGGCAACGTTAGCCCAAGTGGATGCCTTTATCACGGCGAGAGAAGAAAGGGAGACCCAACTCCGGCTGGCGTTACAGCATGCCTCTGAGAGACTGCTAACGACTACACCGGCACCAGAGACAAAACTAAAAGTACCCCATGATGCCTTTAAAAAGTTTATGGAAGCAGAGGAAGAGATCGATAGCTTCCTGCAAGATTTTGAACGGCAATGCAAGCTGTACCAGGTACCCCAGACAGACTGGGTACGGATCTTAGCTGGTAAGCTGTCAGGCCGTGCAGCAGAAGCCTACAGAGCCGTGCCAGAGGAGGAAATCGCAAGCTATAGCCGGGTAAAGGAAGTTATTTTGGCAAGGTATGCCATCACCCCAGAAGCATACAGGAGACGCTTCCGGGACACAAAGAAACAGGAGAAGGACTCCCACACCGAATGGGCTTGTCGAATGCAGAGGGCAGCCCTAGCTTGGCTGCAAGCCAGTCAGGCAACCACAGCAGACGCGATCACCCAGCTGATTTTACTGGAGCAATTCTTTAATGGACTAAACCCAGAGGTACAGGAGTGGGTAAGGGATCGCAAACCTACCACTCTCTCGGAAGCGGCCAGGCAAGCTGATGAATATCAAGATGCCCGCCGGCCATCACAGACTAGCTTCCGACCAAGCACCAGACCACTGAACCATAACCCAGGGCCCCCAGCTACACAACGACCCGGGCTAATCCCTAACTCCCCTGCAAATCGATACCTCGGGCGTAAGGGAGTGCAGTGCTATTCATGCAAGCAATTTGGGCACTATCAGAGAGACTGCACTCAGAACCAGGACCAAGCTGCATGGATTCGACCAGGGCCACCCCCTCCAGCACGGGCTGCCGCTCATTGCTATCACACGGAAGCAGCCCCGGTCAACCGAGGAGCAGGAGAATTGGAGGAACACTGGAGTATCCTACACGAGGCTGACCCAGTACAGGCGGCTACCGACAACAGGCAACACCATCGCCAGTCAGTACAGCTGAACGGGAAGACTGCTCAAGGTCTACGAGATTCCGGCGCCACCCTCACACTGGTCAAACGTCACCTGGTTCCAGAGGCCGACCACACCGGGAGTTCCGTAGTTGTGCGGGTTGCAGGGGGAGCAGTACACAGGCTACCCACGGCAAGAGTACACCTGAACTGGGGTGCCGGCTCCGGATTAATTAAGGTGGGGTTGATCCAGGAACTTCCCGCTGATGTCCTGCTGGGGAACGATCTTGGCCAGTTGACTTCTGCTTTTGCATCAGCCCCGGTTACCAACGAGATCTACCCCGTTACCACCCGGTCCCAGGCCCCCACCACGGAAAACAGCGCATCCTCTGAGGCTCGGATGCTGCAATGTTTGGATTGGGCGCGGTATTGAGCCAGGTTGGAGCAGATGGCGGAGAACACCCCGTAGTTTACTTGAGCAGGAAGCTTCTCCCCAGGGAAGTGAGCTACGCCGCCATAGAAAAAGAATGCCTGGCTGTGGTGTGGGCCCTAAAGAAGCTTCAGCCCTACTTGTACGGACAACAGTTCACCCTACTCACAGACCACAACCTGTTGGTATGGCTAAATCGAGTGGCAGGGGACAATGCCCGGTTGTTGCGCTGGAGTCTGGTGTTACAACCGTATGACTTTACTATCCACTACTGACCCGGGAAACAGAACGGCAATGCTGACGGATTATCGCGGCAACTGAACTGGAAAAGTGATCCGTGAGTACTCTCCGGACATCCCCAAGCCGATCCGTTAAGGATCAGACTGTGTATGCCGGCTTGTGGGTAAGGGGGAGCAGTGTAGCAAAATACTGAAACTGAGAAATGGTTTGAATCACTTCAGAGGTGACAGCAAAGATTAATTCCAGGAAATGTAGAGACAGAATGTCTACTGATGTCTGAATAAGTAAATTGGGTTAATTGGGGGTCTGAGGTAGCGTTCCATTCATCTATTGTTCAGTGTGTTAATGAAGTCACGTATTATCTGCTACGGGAGGTAATTGCACTCCTAGTAATGTGTCGGGCACGGTTCCATTGTTATGAGTAAATATGTGGAGCTCTGTTCATGGGGAGACAAACGTCTCACGCATACCGAATGTGTTAGAAGTAGTCCCAGGTAATTAAATCACTGTCATCTGTTAATTGTTAAAGGGAATGCCCCTGTAAAATGAGTTAAGAAAACCCTTGCATGGGAAACGATATAAAAAGCCAGCCTGGGCAAAATAAAGCGTTGATTTACTCCCAGAACTGTGTGTCGTCCAGTTACTGGGGGGGTAACAGGTTGCCTTGGATAAGTCAGTACTTCCTCAGCTTCAAGGATTTCCCAGCGGACGTTGGAGCTCCGCAACAGTGTGCTTTAAAAAAAAAATTTTTCTAGGGACAGAAAACTATAGGTAGGGAGAGTGTCAGTGTCTTTTACTGTGCGAATCCTTGTTTCTAGGGACAGGGAAGGACAGTGAGGGAATTCTCCTTGTGCTATAGTGTGCTTTAAAAAAACATTTTTTCTAGGGACAGAAAACTATAGGTAGGGAGAGTGTCAGTGTCTTTTACTGTGCGAATCCTTGTTTCTAGGGACAGGGAAGGACAGTGAGGGAATTCTCCTTGTGCTATAGTGTGCTTTAAAAAAACATTTTTTTCTAGGGACAGAAAACTATAGGAAGGAAGAGTGTCAGTTTCTTTCACTGTGATAAACCTTGTTTCTAGGGACAAAGAAGGAAAGTGAGTGAAATTCTCCTTGCGCTATAGTGTGCTTTAAAAAAACATTTTTTCTAGGGACAGAAAACTATAGGTAGGGAGAGTGTCAGTGTCTTTTACTGTGCGAATCCTTGTTTCTAGGGACAGGGAAGGACAGTGAGGGAATTCTCCTTGTGCTATAGTGTGCTTTAAAAAAACATTTTTTCTAGGGACAGAAAACTATAGGTAGGGAGAGTGTCAGTGTCTTTTACTGTGCGAATCCTTGTTTCTAGGGACAGGGAAGGACAGTGAGGGAATTCTCCTTGTGCTATAGTGTGCTTTAAAAAAACATTTTTTTCTAGGGACAGAAAACTATAGGAAGGAAGAGTGTCAGTTTCTTTCACTGTGATAATCCTTGTTTCTAGGGACAAAGAAGGAAAGTGAGTGAAATTCTCCTTGTGCTATAGTGTGCTTTAAAAAAACATTTTTTCTAGGGACAGAAAACTATAGGTAGGGAGAGTGTCAGTGTCTTTTACTGTGCGAATCCTTGTTTCTAGGGACAGGGAAGGACAGTGAGGGAATTCTCCTTGTGCTATAGTGTGCTTTAAAAAAACATTTTTTCTAGGGACAGAAAACTATAGGTAGGGAGAGTGTCAGTGTGTTTTACTGTGCGAATCCTTGTTTCTAGGGACAGGGAAGGACAGTGAGGGAATTCTCCTTGTGCTATAGTGTGCTAAAGCATTCCTCATCAATCATCTTTGAAATCCTTGTTTTTTTGGACAGTCAGGGAAATTGTCGTTGTGCTATTCTGTGCAAAAGCAATCATCCTCAACCATATTTAGAAATCCTTAAGTAAAGGGACAGAGAAGGACACCTGAAGGTAGCCCTTATTGCTTTTTTCCCATCTCCCTGCAGGCCATCTATTAGAATGTCTGGAAGGCAAACAAGGAGAGGCAGACAGTCAGGAGGCAATAAAAGAGGGCAAGCAGGCTCTGTGTCTGGGGGCAACAGTGCTGGTCGTGGACGCGGTGCATTGTCATCAGCACATGGCCATGGGACACGCTTGTCCTTCTTTTCGGCAGCTGGACATGTTGAGCCACATCATGCCGAAGACTTGGTAGAGTGGATGACCAAGCCCTCCTCCTCCTCCTCATCCTCTCTCACCCAGGCTCAGGGTACTGGAAAAGCAGCTGCCAAAGCGTCCTCTTCCCTGGTATCAATGTCAGACTCATCATCAGTCACTCCTTCCCTAGACCCACCATGTCCTCCTCCTGAGGAGTCCCCCGAACTGTTTGAGCACAGTGTTGGGTACATGCTCCAGGAGGATGCCCAGCGTTTCGAAGGGTCTGATGATGAAACCCAGCTAGAGGAAGGCAGTAGCGTGAGAGCAGACAGAGGGGATGCTCAAGAAGGACACCAATCTGGCAGTCATGTTCCAGCAGCTGCAGCATACTGCCAGATTGGCTCCAGTGATGAGGAGGGAGGTGATGATGAGGTCACTGACTCCACGTGGGTGCCTAATAGGAGAGAGGAGGAGGAGGAGGATGAGGAGGAGGCACATCTCCAACGAGGCAGGATGCCCTTTGGTGGCCAGCGTAAGGGCAGTACACCGACGGAATCACACCACAGAGCTCCGCCTGTGCAGGGCGCTGCCTCTGCCCGTCATTCAAAAAGTTCTTTGGTGTGGGCCTTTTTTGAGGCTAGTGCATCAGATCGCACAGCTGCTGTTTGCAACATATGTGTCAAGCGTATATCGCGTGGCCAAAACATCAGCCGCTTGGGTACCACATGCCTGACCAGACATATGTTGACCTGCCATGCAGCTCGTTGGCAAGCCTACCTCAAAGACCCACACCAAAGAACAAAGCGGACCTCTCCTTGCACCGCATCAGCTGGGATCTCCAACCCCACTATAACTTCAGTCCTCTCTGAAACATGCACTGAGAGGAATGAAGGTGTAGAATTAGGTGTGTCACAGCCAAGTACTTGCGGCCACTCTGCTAGCAGTACACCGACGTCCGATTCTAGCAGGCAAATTTCCCTGCCCCAGCTGCTGGACCGTCGAAAGAAGTTCACTCCCAGCCATCCACATGCCCAGCGGTTGAATGCTAGCTTGGCTAAATTGCTAGCGCTTCAACTGCTGCCTTTTCAGTTGGTAGACTCGGCCCCCTTCCGTGAGTTTGTGCAATGTGCGGTTCCTCAGTGGCAGGTTCCCAAACGCCACTTTTTCTCACGGAAGGCTATTCCGGCTCTCTACCGGCATGTGGAAGGCAATGTCTTGGCCTCGCTGGACAGGGCGGTCAGCGGTAAGGTGCATATTACCGCTGACTCATGGTCCAGCAGGCATGGACAGGGACGTTACCTTTCTTTCACGGCCCATTGGGTCACTCTTTTGGCAGCTGGGAAGGATGCAGGACAAGGTGCAGTAGTGTTGGAGGTTGTTCCACCGCCACGCCTCCAAAATGCTACTACTGGTTGTGACACACCTCTCTCCTCCACCCCCTCCTCTTCTTCTTCCTCCATGGCCTCTTCCTGCGGTTTGTCCTCGGAACCAGCGGTGCTCCGTAGGCGTTCAAGGGGCTACGCAAGTACGCAGGCAAAAAGATGCCATGCCGTGCTTGCGCTGGTGTGTTTGGGGGACAGAAGCCACACTGGGGCAGAGGTCCTGTCTGCTCTGCAGGGCCAGGCCGAGAGGTGGTTGACGCCACGCCAGCTTAAGCCAGGAATGGTGGTTTGCGACAATGGCACCAACCTCCTCTCCGCCCTCCGACAGGGACAACTGACCCATGTGCCCTGTGTGGCTCACGTCCTTAACCTGGTGGTGCAGCGGTTCTTGGGCAGGTAACCGGGCTTACAGGATGTCCTGAGGCAGGCCAGGAAAGTCTGTGTGCATTTCCGCAGATCTTATAATGCCAGTGCTCGCCTGGCTGAGCTGCAAAAGGAGTTGAACCTGCCCAAGAACCGCCTTATATGTGACATGCCCACCAGGTGGAACTCAACGTTGGCCATGCTGCAGCGGCTGCACACGCAGCAGAGGGCCATCAATGAGTACCTGTGCGACTACGGCACCAGGACAGGGTCAGGGGAGCTTGGTTTTTTTTCTCCACGCCAGTGGGGCATGATCAGGGATGCATGCACTGTCCTGGCACCATTTGAGGAGGCCACGAGGATGGTGAGCAGTGACAGTGCATGCATCAGTGACACTGTACCTCTTGTCCACCTGTTGGAGCACACGCTGCGTGGAATAATGGACAGGGCACTTGAGGCAGAACAGAGGCAGGAAGAGGAGGACTTCCTTGCCTCTCAAGGCCCCCTTTACCCAGACAGTGTTCCTTCTGTCCCACCCATCGCATAGGAAGAGGACGAGGAGGAGGAGGAGGAGGAGGAGGATTGTGTCAGCATGGAGGTGGAGGCTGGCACTCAGCATCATCAGCAGCAGTCTTTTAGGGATGATTTACAGTCCCAAGAAACCAGTGGACTTGTACGTGGCTGGGAGGAGGTGGCTGCGGATCATGTTGTCCTTAGTGACCCAGAGGACTCCGGAGCGAATGCCTCAGCAAACCTACGCTGCATGGCCTCCCTGATCCTGCAAAGTCTGCGGAAGGATCCTCGTATTCTTCGGATCAAGGAGAGGGACCATTACTGGCTGGCCACTCTCCTTGATCCACGGTACAAGGGTAAGGTTGCGGACCTTATGTTACCGTCGCAGAGGGAGCAGAGGATGAGACAACTCCGGGAGGCCTTGCAGAAAGGTCTGTGCAACGCGTTCCCAGAGACTGGGAGGTTACAAACTCCTGGTCCTGGACAACGAGTTGCTGAGGCTTCGGCCAGTCAAAGAAGGAGCGGTGGGGAAGGTGGCCGTCTGACCGATGCGTTCAGACAATTCTTTAGTCCGCAGCCCCAAAGTATGATTGGTTCCAGCAACCATCGCCAGCGTCTGATAAACATGGTGCAGGAATATCTAGGGGCAAGGTCAGACTTGGACACCTTCCCCACCGAAAATCCTCTGGCTTACTGGGTCTTGAGGATGGACCACTGGCCAGAGCTTGCACAGTATGCAATTGAGCTACTGGCCTGTCCTGCATCCAGCGTTCTTTCGGAACGCACATTCAGTGCTGCTGGAGGATTTGTCACGGATCACAGGGTGCGCCTGTCCACCGACTCGGTTGATCGACTGACTTTCATCAAGATGAACCAGTCTTGGATCACCACCAGCTACCACACACCTGATGCTGATATAACAGACTAATTGATTTTAACATGTCACATCCCTTCAAGACTGATGCTGATGCTGAGTGCCTGTGCTGTTATGTTGACTGGCTATCCTCCTCCTCCGAGTCCTCAATGATACGATTGATGATGATAGCTTGGAAGATCATTTTTGTTTATGGGTGCCGCCACCAGTGGCTAAGGCCCAATTTTTCAGCCCCTGTTTTACAGGGGCGTGTAATTACAATTTTTTTAGCAATAATTTGCCATAGGGCTCATTGCTGTGCTCCAAGTACAGTATCTGTGAGGGGTTGGAGTGTTGTGGCACCAGTGCCTAAGGCCCAATTTTTCAGCCCCTGTTTAACAGGGGCGTGTCATTACAATTTTTGAAGCAATACTTTGCAACAGGGCTCATTGCTGTGCTCCAAGTACAGTATCTGTGAGGGGTTGTAGTGTTGTGCCACCAGTGCCTAAGGCCCAATTTTTCAGCCCCTGTTCAACAGGGGCATGCAATTACAATTCTTGATCTAATAATTCACAGCAGGGCCCATTGCTGCACCCACCAAGAGTAACTCTGAGGGCTTACAGTGTTGTGGCAACGCCACCACCACCACCACCACGAAAGGCCCAATTTTTCAGCCCCTGTTCAAAAGGGGCATGTAATTACAATTCTTGATCTAATAATTCACAGCAGGGCCCATTGCTGCACCCACCAAGAGTAACTCTGAGGGCTTACAGTGTTGTGGCAACACCACCACCACCACCACCACCACGAAAGGCCCAATTTTTCAGCCCCTGTTCAACAGGGGCATGCAATTACAATTCTTGATCTAATAATTCACAGCAGGGCCCATTGCTGCACCCACCAAGAGTAACTCTGAGGGCTTACAGTGTTGTGGCAACACCACCACCACGAAAGGCCCAATTTTTCAGCCCCTGTTCAACAGGGGCATGCAATTACAATTCTTGATCTAATAATTCACAGCAGGGCCCATTGCTGCACCCACCAAGAGTAACTCTGAGGGCTTACAGTGTTGTGGCAACGCCACCACCACCACCACCACCACGAAAGGCCCAATTTTTCAGCCCCTGTTCAAAAGGGGCATGTAATTACAATTCTTGATCTAATAATTCACAGCAGGGCCCATTGCTGCACCCACCAAGAGTAACTCTGAGGGCTTACAGTGTTGTGGCAACACCACCACCACCACCACCACCACGAAAGGCCCAATTTTTCAGCCCCTGTTCAACAGGGGCATGCAATTACAATTCTTGATCTAATAATTCACAGCAGGGCCCATTGCTGCACCCACCAAGAGTAACTCTGAGGGCTTACAGTGTTGTGGCAACACCACCACCACCACCACCACCACGAAAGGCCCAATTTTTCAGCCCCTGTTCAACAGGGGCATGCAATTACAATTCTTGATCTAATAATTCACAGCAGGGACCATTGCTGCACCCACCAAGAGTAACTCTGAGGGCTTACAGTGTTGTGGCAACGCCACCACCACCACCACCATGAAAGGCCCAATTTTTCAGCCCCTGTTCAAAAGGGGCATGTAATTACAATTCTTGATCTAATAATTCACAGCAGGGCCCATTGCTGCACCCACCAAGAGTAACTCTGAGGGCTTACAGTGTTGTGGCAACACCACCACCACCACCACCACCACGAAAGGCCCAATTTTTCAGCCCCTGTTCAACAGGGGCATGCAATTACAATTCTTGATCTAATAATTCACAGCAGGGCCCATTGCTGCACCCACCAAGAGTAACTCTGAGGGCTTACAGTGTTGTGGCAACGCCACCACCACCACCACCACGAAAGGCCCAATTTTTCAGCCCCTGTTCAAAAGGGGCATGTAATTACAATTCTTGATCTAATAATTCACAGCAGGGCCCATTCCTGCACCCACCAAGAGTAACTCTGAGGGCTTACAGTGTTGTGGCAACACCACCACCACCACCACGAAAGGCCCAATTTTTCAGCCCCTGTTCAACAGGGGCATGCAATTACAATTCTTGATCTAATAATTCACAGCAGGGCCCATTGCTGCACCCACCAAGAGTAACTGTCAGGGCTTACAGTGTTGTGGCACCAGCACCACCATCAAAGGCCCAATTTTTACTACCACTGTTCAACAATTATATGTAATTAAAATTCCTGATATAATAGTTGACAGCAGGGCGTTCCAGCACCAACCAAGAGTAACTGTGAGTGCTTACAGTGTTGTGCCAACACCAACAACTAAGGGGCCTATTTCTGCAGAGTATATACGGCAGGTCCCTACTTTCAAACATCCAACTTACAAACGACTCCTACTTGCAAACGCAAGAAGACAACAGGAAGTGAGAGGAAATCTACCACTAGGAAGGAAAATTCTCTCCTGTAAGAATAAATATGGGAGAAAGGTGTCTCCTCTGTACTGATGCTTTATCAGCAATCCTTGTTTCAAGAAAAACACCACATTTCAAAAACAGTTGTCATTGGGACGGAAAGTGAGGTGAAATGTTCTGAACAGGGGCACAGACAGCAAAACAAATGTTACAGGGGTGATAACCCTTACCTATGTTTTCCAAAAAGTTTAAAAATAGATTTTTGGGCTGGAGCTACACTTCAACAATGTACCTGTTCAAAATTACAAACAGATTCTACATAAGAACAAACCTACAGTCCCTGTCTTGTATGCACCGCCTGTATACGGCTGTTCAGAGTATATAGGGCCTTTTTTATTTTATGTGCGGGGTTCCCCTTAATATCCATACAAGACCCAAAGGGGCTGGTAATGGGCTGGGGTAGGGGGGGTGGGGGGTCATGGGGTAGCTATGCCATTTTTCTTAAAGATTTTCATCCATATTACCGGGACCAGACATTACATTAAAGCCGCAAGCAGTTTTAAATGGCTTTTTTTCCTTTAGAAATGTAATTTTGTGCAGGGACAGTTCTAAACACGGGAAACACGTGGCACTTCACAGGCATACTTTAGACACCCCCCAGGTACGATATTTAAAGGAATATTTGACTTTTTTTTTCACTTTATGCATCATTAAAATGACTGCTCCCGAAAAACGACTGTTTTTAAAACTTCTTTTTGCATTGATACATGTCCCCTGGTGCACAACCCGGGTTCCCAAACCCTTTTTAGGACAATAACATGCATAATAGTTGTTATAATTAGCACTTTAGAATTCGAACGTTCGCATCCATTGTATTTAATAGGGTTCTAATGTTCGTACGAACTTTCGGTCCGTTCGCGGGTTATGCAGCTGTATGTAACTGAGACCTCTGATTTCCAGTAAGGGTCCTATTTATCCAGCTGTTGAAACTGTATCCTGGGAATATATTTGCACACTTGTAGTAAATTGGTCATACACTGATGAGCATGTAGCTACTTCTATTTTTTGCAGAGATTGGTATGGACTCTTAAGAGGCTCATAGCTGCCCTGAGCAAGTGCCAAACCAACTTAGCATCAGAGAGAAATAAAGACACATTCTACATATTAAATGTACTTTTCAGTCCAAATGGAGAATTAAGCCCTAGGATGCATACCAGGAGCACTATCTGCTCTGATTTCAAGTTTATCATCCAAGTGTAATGCACCAGTCTACCCTACTCCCTTTAGAGAACTGAGAACTTACAGCCACTGTAGTTTCCCACATACTGAAGCGCTACCATAATAAGATGCTTCTCACAGTCGCCAATTAGACTCATAAGATAGACTGGATAAGATATTTTAGACTGGTATTAAACCCAAAAAAGCAAACATTTAGCTTTCTAGCATTTATTTTCTTCTGGTGAGCCTGCCAGTAAGTCTGTTGTTTTTCGACAGAACAAGCTGTCCAGCAAATGTAGCAGTTACATAGATGAGACAAACCTTTAACTATTCACAGGGGTGCTTACAATGATCAGCTTTTATTTATTTGTGTATAACCTTTATCTGAAAAGAAAAAAAAACAGTTGTAACTGCTTGTGTAACTGCCTTGTGAGCTGGAGTTTGGCATCAGTTTGTTAGTGTATTTAAATCAGCTAGTCCATCAAACAATTCCCTCCCCTAGACTGACAGTGCTGCTGTCCAAAGGTGCCCGCTGTGCTCCTTCATCCAGAGTGGTAGCACTATAATACAGGAGGTGTGTTACTGCCCAGATCGGCAGGTGAAAACAGAGGGGAAAAGTCAAAAAAAAAAAATCTGAGGATTAGTAAGCTGCAATATGTTACATTTTTGGTTTCGGTTTAATACCGCTTTAAATGTAACAGTTAATACAGGAAGTATAAGGAGTGGAAATTACACAGCTACAAAGAGAATTCAGAAGCAGAATTTAACTCGAAGTTGAAGATTTCCTATGTTATAGAGACAGGTTAATTGTTAAATGTGCAGTACATGTAAAAATGTAACTACTGCCTTGAATTACGTCTGAAACATAGCAATGCACTCAGTGCCAGGATAGGGACTGAAGAACACTTTAACCACTTCCCACTCGGAAACTATATATTAACAGTCGGGGAAGACAAGCGTCTTTCTGAGTGGACATATGGGTATATCCTCAAATATGTGCACCTTGTGCTCACACCCTCAGGGGCGTGCAGCAGCATGATCTGTGGTTGGACACAGCAGATCATAAATCGAGGTACAGGGCCACTGTCATTGACCCTATGATTTGTACAGCGGCAAAATTATATCTCTCTCTCTGGAGTCTATATTTCTTTTAATACAAGAAATGATTTTGCTTGCTTTGGAAACTGCAGCTTGGCATTGCATGCTATTATTAAGCTTATGATTAGTGTTGAGCGGACCCGAACTGTAAAGTTCGGGTCCGTACCGAATTTTGGCGTTTTCCCGACCCCGGACCCGGATTTTGCGCTAAAGTCCGGGTTCGGGTCCGGATTCGGGAATTTAATGGCGCAGTTAGAAATGCTTCAGGGGCCAGCCAATCACCATTTGATTAGCTGGTGTGCCCTTAGAAGCCATCATAGCCATGCCTACTAATGGCATGGCTGTGATTGGTCAGTGCAACATGTGACCCAGCATGTGACCAGCTTCTATATAAGCAAGAGGCACACAGCACAGATCGTCACTCTGCTTTTAGACAGTGTAGGGAAAGGGAATTATATGATAGGAGTTAGTCCTGATTCTGCAATCTACTGATAGAAAAGATAGAGAGACAGTGTAGTGTAGTGTAGGGGCAGGATCCTGTTTGTGCTTTCAGGGAGAGAGATTTAGATAGGAGTCCAGATTGAGAGATATAATAGCTCAGCGATCTGCATAGGTTTATCTGTTTGTGTTGCAAGCTCAGTGCACCAGCACTGCATTACGTTGAGTGATACACCTATTCCATACTGTGGCTGTATTGTGCTCTTGCTAAAAGACCCATTTCGGGCAGAAAAAAAAAAAAAAGGCACTTTATTGTGCTTTTGCTAAAAAGACCCATTTTTGGGCCCCAAAAAAAAAAAAAAGGCACTTTATTGTGCTGTTGCAAAAAAAAAAAAAAGGCACTTTGTTGTGCGCAAAAAAGACCTATTTTTGGGCAAAAAAAATATTTTGCAGTGTATATCTCTAGTTGTGTGAAATAACCAATTTCTATATATTTTTCTTGTACTATGCTATACTAAAAAAAAAAAAAAAACTTTTTTTTGAATAGCATTCTCTGCAGCTGTGCGATTCAGCGGTTATATACTGTGGGTGTGTTGTGCTCTTCCAAAAAACGCCATTTAGGGCCACAGAAAATATTTTGCAGTGTGAAATACACATCTGGAGGTGTGTGAAAAAACAACATTATTTTTGAATAGCATTCTCTGGCCTCTGCAGCTGTGCGATTCAGCGGTTATATACTGTTGGGGTTGTTGTGCTCTTCAAAAAGACGCCATTTAGGGCCACAGAAAATAAATTGCAGTGTGAAATACACATGTGGAGGTGTGTAAAATAAACAATTTCTATATATTGTACAGTGCTATACTTAAAAAAACAACATTTTTTTTGAATAGCATTCTCTGCACTTCTATAGCTGTGCGATTCAGTGGTTAAATACTGTGGTTGTGTTGTGCTCTTCCAAAAAACGCCATTTAGGGCCACAGAAAATATTTTGCAGTGTGAAATACACATCTGGAGGTGTGTGAAAAAACAACATTATTTTTAAAAAGCATTCTCTGGCCTCTGCAGCTGTGCGATTCAGCGGTTATATACTGTTGGGGTTGTTGTGCTCTTGCAAAAAACGCCATTTAGGGCCACAGAAAATATTTTGCAGTGTGAAATACACATCTGGAGGTGTGTGAAAAAACAACATTATTTTTGAATAGCATTCTCTGGCCTCTGCAGCTGTGCGATTCAGCGGTTATATACTGTTGGAGTTGTTGTGCTCTTCCAAAAAACGCCATTTATGGCCACAGAAAATAAATTGCAGTGTGAAATACACATGTGGAGGTGTGTAAAATAAACAATTTCTATATATTGTACAGTGCTATACTAAAAAAAAAAACATTTTTTTTGAATAGCATTCTCTGCACTTCTATAGCTGTGCGATTCAGTGGTTAAATACTGTGGTTGTGTTGTGCTCTTCCAAAAAACGCCATTTAGGGCCACAGAAAATATTTTGCAGTGTGAAATACACATCTGGAGGTGTGTGAAAAAACAACATTATTTTTAAAAAGCATTCTCTGGCCTCTGCAGCTGTGCGATTCAGCGGTTATATACTGTTGGGGTTGTTGTGCTCTTGCAAAAAACGCCATTTAGGGCCACAGAAAATATTTTGCAGTGTGAAATACACATCTGGAGGTGTGTGAAAAAACAACATTATTTTTGAATAGCATTCCCTGGCCTCTGCAGCTGTGCGATTCAGCGGTTATATACTGTTGGGGTTGTTGTGCTCTTCCAAAAAACGCCATTTAGGGCCACAGAAAATATTTTGCAGTGTGAAATACACATCTGGAGGTGTGTGAAAAAACAACATTATTTTTAAAAAGCATTCTCTGGCCTCTGCAGCTGTGCGATTCAGCGGTTATATACTGTTGGGGTTGTTGTGCTCTTCCAAAAAACGCCATTTAGGGCCACAGAAAATAAATTGCAGTGTGAAATACACATGTGGAGGTGTGTAAAATAAACAATTTCTATATATTGTACAGTGCTATACTAAAAAATAAAACATTTTTTTTGAATAGCATTCTCTGCACTTCTATAGCTGTGCGATTCAGTGGTTAAATACTGTGGTTGTGTTGTGCTCTTCCAAAAAACGCCATTTAGGGCCACAGAAAATATTTTGCAGTGTGAAATACACATCTGGAGGTGTGTGAAAAAACAACATTATTTTTAAAAAGCATTCTCTGGCCTCTGCAGCTGTGCGATTCAGCGGTTATATACTGTTGGGGTTGTTGTGCTCTTGCAAAAAACGCCATTTAGGGCCACAGAAAATATTTTGCAGTGTGAAATACACATCTGGAGGTGTGTGAAAAAACAACATTATTTTTGAATAGCATTCTCTGGCCTCTGCAGCTGTGCGATTCAGCGGTTATATACTGTTGGGGTTGTTGTGCTCTTGCAAAAAACGCCATTTAGGGCCACAGAAAATATTTTGCAGTGTGAAATACACATCTGGAGGTGTGTGAAAAAACAACATTATTTTTGAATAGCATTCTCTGGCCTCTGCAGCTGTGCGATTCAGCGGTTATATACTGTTGGGGTTGTTGTGCTCTTCCAAAAAACGCCATTTAGGGCCACAGAAAATAAATTGCAGTGTGAAATACACATGTGGAGGTGTGTAAAATAAACAATTTCTATATATTGTACAGTGCTATACTAAAAAAAACAACATTTTTTTTGAATAGCATTCTCTGCACTTCTATAGCTGTGCGATTCAGTGGTTAAATACTGTGGTTGTGTTGTGCTCTTCCAAAAAACGCCATTTAGGGCCACAGAAAATATTTTGCAGTGTGAAATACACATCTGGAGGTGTGTGAAAAAACAACATTATTTTTAAAAAGCATTCTCTGGCCTCTGCAGCTGTGCGATTCAGCGGTTATATACTGTTGGGGTTGTTGTGCTCTTGCAAAAAACGCCATTTAGGGCCACAGAAAATATTTTGCAGTGTGAAATACACATCTGGAGGTGTGTAAAATAAACAATTTCTATATATTCTTCTTGTACAGTGCTATACTAAAAAAAACAACCTTTTTTTTTGAATAGCATTTTCTGTAGCTGTGCGATTCAGCGGTTACGTGCTGTGGGTGTGTTGTGGTCTGGCAAAAAACGCCATTTAGGGCCACAGAAAATATTTTGCAGTGTGAAATACACATGTGGAGGTGTGTAAAATAAACAATTTCTATATATTGTACAGTGCTATACTAAAAAAAACAACATTTTTTTTGAATAGCATTCTCTGCACTTCTATAGCTGTGCGATTCAGTGGTTAAATACTGTGGGTGTGTTGTGCTCTTCCAAAAAACGCCATTTAGGGCCACAGAAAATATTTTGCAGTGTGAAATACACATCTGGAGGTGTGTAAAATAAACAATTTCTATATATTCTTCTTGTACAGTGCTATACTAAAAAAAACAACCTTTTTTTTTGAATAGCATTTTCTGTAGCTGTGCGATTCAGCGGTTACGTGCTGTGGGTGTGTTGTGGTCTGGCAAAAAACGCCATTTAGGGCCACAGAAAATATTTTGCAGTGTGAAATACACATGTGGAGGTGTGTAAAATAAACAATTTCTATATATTGTACAGTGCTATACTAAAAAAAAAAACATTTTTTTTGAATAGCATTCTCTGCACTTCTATAGCTGTGCGATTCAGTGGTTAAATACTGTGGTTGTGTTGTGCTCTTCCAAAAAACGCCATTTAGGGCCACAGAAAATATTTTGCAGTGTGAAATACACATCTGGAGGTGTGTGAAATAAACAATTTCTATATATTTTCCTTGTACTGTGCTATACTAAAAAAACAACCTTTTTTTTTTTGAATAGCATTTTCTGCAGTTCTGTAGCTGTGCGTTTCAGCCATTACGTACTGTGGGTGTGTTGTGGTCTTCCAAAAAACGCCATTTAGGGCAAGATCCTAAATTTGGAAAATATGAGGGGAAGGTCAAAGGGACGTGGTGGCCCCGGTCGTGGTGCTGCTGGTGGAGCTCCTGTTGCAGGGAGAGGACGTGGTGGATCTGTGCCAGCTACACGCACAAGTGAAACACCTTCCTCAGGTGCGAGTAGGCGACCGAGCCTGCGGCGGTATTTTGTCGCGCCTAATGAGGCTGTACCAATGTTTAGGCCAGGACAAGTACAGGCGATAGTAGATTGGGTTGCTGACAGTGCCTCGGGTTCCTTCTCATTGTCTCCCACCCACTCTTCTGATGAAAGATCAGAGTTGGCACCTGAAGCCCATGTCCATCAGTCTTTCACCTCACCCCCTTGCAAATCAGCCAAGCAGTCTGAGCCCCAAATCATGCAGCAGTCTCTTCTGCTTTTCGATGACTCTGTTAGCAGGGTTTCCCAGGGCCATCCACCTAGCCCTGCCCCAGAAGTGGAAGAGATTGAGTGCACCGATGCCCAACCACTTATGTTTCATGATGGGTACATGGGAGGACCATCACAGCACGTCTCGGATGATGACGAAACACAGGTGCCAACTGCTGCTGCTTTCGCAATTGTGCTGACAGACATGGAGGGCAGGGGTGAAGACTGGGTGGAAGATGATGTGGAGGACGACGAGGTCCTCGACCCCACATGGAATCAACGTTATGCAGGTGACCAGTGTAGTTCGGAGGAAGAGGCGGTGGTCGCACAGAGCCACCAGCACAGCAGAAGAGGGAGCAGGGTGCAAAAACGGAGCATCTGCTACTGCCCAACGCAGCAAGGGACCGAGCACACCAAAGCCAGGTCCAAGGACTTCCCTAGCGTGGCAGTTCTTCACACAGTGTGTTGATGACAAGACACGAGTGGTTTGCACGCTGTGCAATCAGAGCCTGAAGCGAGGCATAAACGTTCTCAACCTGAGCACAAGCTGCATGACCAGGCATCTAAGTGCAAAGCACGAGCTGCAGTGGAGTAGACACCTCAAAAACCAAGAAAGGTCTCTGGCTCCTCCTGCTTCCTCTTCTGCTGCAGTCTCGGCCTCTTCATCTACCTCTGTAGTGACAGTGGCACCTGTCACCCCGCAAACAGAGGATCTGCCAGCAACACTACCACCTGGGTCACCAACCATCTCCACAATGTCCCATGGAAGCGTTCAGCTCTCTATCTCCCAAACATTGGAGCGGAAGAGGAAGTACCCCCCTAGCCACCCGCGATCCCTGGCCCTGAATGCCAGCATTTCAAAATTCCTGGCCTTTGAAATGCTGTCATTCCATCTGGTGGAGACGCAGAGTTTTAAAAGCCTGATGGCATTGGCTGTCCCGCAGTACGTCGTGCCCAGCCGCCACTACTTTTCCAGGTGAGCCATCACTTGCCTGCACAACCAGGTGGGGGACAAAATCAGGTGTGCACTGCGCAACGCCATCTGTGGCAAGGTCCACCTAACTACGGATGCGTGGACCAGTAAGCACGGTCAGGGACGTTATATCTCCCTAACAGCACACTGGGTAAATGCAGTGGCGGCTGGGCCTGAGGCAGATAGCGGTTTGGCGCATGTCCTTCCACCACCGAGGATTGCAGGGCGCTTCAGTTTGCCTCCTGTTGCTAACTCCTCCTTCTCCGCTTCCTCATCCTCTACCGCCTCCTCATCCATTCAGCGTAACACCTTCACCACCAACTTCAGCACAGCCAGGGGTAAACGACAGCAGGCAGTTTTAAAACTTTCCTGTTTGGGGGAAAATCCCCACACCGCGCAGGAGTTGTGGAGGGACATGGAACAACAGACCGATGAGTGGTTGCTGTCAGTGAGCCTCAAGCCCGGCCTGGTGGTGTGCGATAATGGGCAAAATCTCGTAGCAGCTCTGGGTCTAGCCGGTTTGACGCACATCCCTTGCCTGGCGCATGTGCTGAACTTGGTGGTCCAGAGGTTCCTTAAAAATTACCCCAATATGCCAGAGCTGCTGCAGAAAGTGCGGGCTGTCTGTGCGCACTTTCGGCGTTCTCACCCTGCTGCTGCTCGCCTGTCAGCGCTGCAGCGTAACTTCGGCCTTCCCGCTCACCGCCTCATATGTGACGTGCCCACAAGGTGGAACTCCACCTTGCACATGCTGGCCAGACTGTGCGAGCAGCAGCAGGCAATAGTGGAGTTTCAGCTGCAGCAATCACGCGTGAGTCGCTCTGCGGAACAGCACCACTTCACCACCAATAACTGGGCCTCCATGCGAGACCTGTGTGCCTTGTTGCGCTGTTTCGAGTACTCCACCAACATGGCCAGTGCCAATGACGCCGTTCTCAGCGTTACTATCCCAGTTCTATGCCTCCTTGAAAAAACGCTTCGTGCGATGATGGAAGAGGATGTGGCACAGGAGGATGAGGAGGAGGAGGAGGAAGCGGGATCATTTCAAAGGCTTTCAGGGCAGTCTTTCACAAGTGGCTACGAGGGTGGGTTCCTGCACCAACAAACGCCAGGTACACAATTGTCCGGCAGAAAGGGCACAGTTCTGGAGGATGACGAGGTGGAGGAGGAGATGGAGGAGGAGGAGGAGGAGGAGGAGCCATGTTCACAGCAGGGTGGCACTCTGACCAGCTCGTGGCCATTACTGGTGCGTGGCTGGGGGGATACAGAGGACACAGACGATACACCTCCCACAGAGGACAGCTTTTCTTTGCCTCTGGGCAGCCTGGCACACATGAGCGATTACATGCTGCAGTGTTTCCGCAACGACAGCCGAGTTGCCCACATTTTAACTGGTGCTGATTACTGGGTGGCCACCCTGCTGGATCCCCGTTACAAGGACAACGTACCATCCTTAATTCCCTCACTGGAGCGGGATCGTAAGATGCGCGAGTACAAGCGCACGCTGGTAGACGCGCTGCTGGTGGCATTCCCACCTGACAGCGGGCGTACGGTGGAAGCACAAGGCGAAGGCAGAGGAGGAGGAAGAGGTCGCCAAAGCAGCCGGGGCACCGGCAGCACCTCAGAAGGCAGGGTTAGCATGGCCGAAATGTGGAAAAGCTTTGTCAGCACGCCACAACAACCAGCACCACCAGCTGAGATGGAACGTCTTAGCAGGAGGCAGCATTTCACCAACATGGTTGAGCAGTATGTGTCCACAGGCCTACACGTACTGGATGACGGGTCTGCCCCCTTTAACTTCTGGGTCTCCAAATTGGGCACATGGCCTGAGCTTGCCGTTTATGCCTTGGAGGTGCTGGCCTGCCCTGCAGCCAGTGTATTATCTGAACGTGTATTTAGCACGGCAGGGGGCGTTATCACAGACAAGCGCAGCCGCCTGTCCAGAGCCAATGTGGACAAGCTCACGTTCATTAAAATGAACCAGGCATGGATCCCACAGGACTTGTCCGTACCTTGTGCAGAATAGACATGTATACCGGTGTTGTGACAAAAACTGTCCGGCCATCGGATTGTGCCCGGCCCGTACTGCGCAGGCGCAGCGCTTGCGCAGTACAGAGGACAAGGAGATTCACAAAATCTCCGAAGATGAACGGCGCCTGCGCTGTGAGTGCAGGTTCAAGCCCCACCATCCAAGAGGACATACGGTAGCACATAGTAACAGGGCCCCTCACGGGCTCGCTTTGATCGCGGCCTTGCTTGGCTCGGCTTGAACCACAGATGGTGTGGCCTTCACCTGAACTCAACACGCAGGCGCCGTTAGTCTTGGGAGATTTTTGAAATCCCCTTGTCCTACATGCTCAGCAAGCGCAGTACAGGGCGGACACTATTCGACAGGGGACAGAATTCGACACATCACCGGCCTTACCCAGCCATTGTTGTATTTTTGAACCAGTGTTGGCTACCTCGTCCTCCTCCACCGCCGCTTCCACCTACACAGCCACATCCACCGCCACCTCAACCTCCTACTCCATATGGACCTCGTCCTGCTAGGCCAAGATTAAAATTTTTATTTTATTTTTTTGTAGCGCACAGATCCTTTCCCCCTTACCTGCCTTTATGTTGTTGGCTCTTCGCAGGAGGGAGAAAGGCACACCGCACTACCAGCCCGTATCCTCCTATATAAAGAGGTTGAGCGGTGTACTTGACGGGCCGTGTCCACAGCCGGAGTCAAAACTCCTCCAGAGGATGATTCTCACCTCTACTATAGGTAGAGGCAAGTCCTTTAATTGCCAGTAAAGTCAATGTCCACACCAGCTGAAACTCCAACTCTTATTCTCTCATGGCAAAATAAACTGTACTCAGATAGAAAAGGTTAGAGCAAAGAAACAGGACAGCTTAAGGTGTGGAGGAGGTCCAGGCACAAACGTAGCACATTCACTTCACTGCTTAGGTTTCTCAAACAGTTTTTGGTGCACGGTCTCTGCCACAGACATTGAGGTTGGTCTCTGCCACAGACCGGGTGTACAAGGCCCCTGCCACGGGCCTGGAGAACTTTGGTCTCAGCCACAGACCAGGGTGTATAAGGCCCCTGCCACGGGCCGGTTGAATAAGGCCTCTGATACAGTCAAGGTGACCTTGAGCTTCTCCTTCTACGAACCTAGCCCATATCAAGGGGAAGACATCTCTCCAGGGAGTCAACAGACCATTCCTTCACCGTGACTCCCGCATCGGTCCATCAGAATGATCCTCCCTTCCCTGGAACAGGGTCCCCTACACGAGGCGGCTCTGGACTCCAGGCTTTACTCCCGCCCCTAGGCCTCCATACCCAGGGCAGCAAGAACTCCAGGATAGTACCTCACCCCGGGCTAAAGGTGCCCGAGATGGAACAGGAACACATGCACCCAGGCCGAAGGCACCTGGGCGCGGACCCCACTGGACATCAGCCCCCAGGCCAAAGGTCTGCCCCTTTTATATGCTCTCCCGGCATGCACAGCAGGTTCCCCGCCCCGCTGTACTACTGCCAAGAGGGGACACAAAAGGCGCCACCTGTAGGCCGCAGGGAACTGCACACCAATACTGTCCCCCGAGGACAAAATGGTCCATGAATCCTACAGAATTAGGGTATTTGAGCCTATTTACCACTCAAACACTTTCCTTAAATTTAGCACCCCGCTACATTTTTATTTCAAAGTATTTTATTTTCCCACTAGCTTATCCATTAAATTAAATAATTTATTCCAGAAAGGGCGTATTCTGGGGCATTCCCACCATATGTGTGGCATCGTGCCGTTGAGTTTCTGAGGTTCTTAATGACTTCCTGTACCTCTTCTGCTGAAAAGGGGGCCTCCAGCATATTTTTTTATTTTTTTATTTTTTTTATGTTCTTTTAAGTTATTTCCTATCCACATTTGTTTGCAGAGCACTTGCCATGTTCTTAACAACATTTTCCTGCCATTTGCAGCCCTCTAGCCCTTTCCATTACTTTTTTAGAGCCTTTTTAGTCATCAGAAGTCCGGGTCCCCATTGACTTCAATGGGGTCCGGGTCCGGGTCCAGGTTCGGGTTAAAGTTCGGTCCCGAATCCGAACTTTTTTCCAAAGTTCGGCCGAACCCGCCGGACCCGAATATCCAGCTACCCGCTCAACTCTACTTATGATCTACCAGAACATCCAGATCCTTCTCCACCATTGTTTCCCCTAGTTGTATTCCCCCTAATATGTATGATGCATGCATATTCTTAGCCCCCAAGTGCCTAACTTTACATTTATCAATATTAAACCTCATTTGCTACATAGTTGCCCAATTAAACAGTGCATTGAGATCGGCTTGTAAGTTGGAGACATCCTGTAAGGATGATTCCAATGCATTCCACTACATAGCTTGGTGTCATCTTCAAAGACTGAAATTGTACTTCTAATCCCAGACTCTATATCATTAATAAATATATTAAAAAGTAAGGGTCCCAACACTAACCCTTTGGGGTACACCACTAATAACCTTAGACCATTCAGAATATGAATCATTAACCACTACTCTCTAAATACGGACTTTTAGCCAGTTTTCTATCCATTTACAAACTAAATTTTGCAAGCCTGTAGACATTACCTTACACATTAGATGTTTGTGGGGAACTGTGTCAACCCCTTTTGCAAAATCCAAGTATACTATATCCACAGCCACCCCTCTGTCCAAGGTTTTGCCTACCTCCTTGTAAAAAGAAATCAGGTTTGTTTGAAAACTTCTGCCTTTCACGAATCCATGCTGTCTATTGCCTAAAATATTTTTTTCAAGCAAAAACTCATCTATGTGGTCTTTTTTAAAACTCTCCAGTATCTTCCCAACTATAGAAGGTAAACTAACAGGTCTATAGTTAAAGACTTTGAACCCTTTTTAAATATAGGCACCACATTGGCCTTACACCAATCCATTAGTACTATGTCAGTCATGAAAGAGTCACTAAAAATTAGAAACATTGTGTCAGGAACCATGATTCAGGCAGAACACAAAACAGAAAATGCAGTAAAAATCACACCCTTTAATATAATTGTAAATATGGTACAAATAGTCATAGTAGTCAAAACATAGCCAGGGTATGGTAGCCAAATCGGGTAGTCAGAAAAAGCCAGTAACTCAGGAAGCCAGAGATCAGCACAGTCGGAGACAGCAGACAGGATCAGGAACCAGAAGGGATGTCGACAAGGCAGGAACACAGCAGAGAGTCTCCAGATATGTTTGAGCAAGGCAAAGGCACAGAATAAATAAACCAGGCAGTTTAAATAGCCAGAAGGGGCTGGCAGTAGGCTGGACCGATGAGCAGGAAATGATCACCAGGTGAGCCGCTGTGGAACGATGACTACTGGCAATTAACTGACAGCTGAGCAACCTGAGCACTGAGAAGGGAGAGCTGAGAGCCCAGCCCAGCCCTGACACAATGGCTTTGAAATGAGAGAGCTCAATTATTTTAGGACATGTGGGTGTATACCATCTGGTCCACATGCTTTATTCACATGTATTCTGGCAAAATATTTTTGAACCATATATATTTTGAGACATAGTGGTCCATTTGAGGCTATGTCAATATCAACCAGATTCTGGATGATATGGTTTATTGATCACATTTCTGCCTGTTACCTGGACCAATCCTTCGCCTGTTTCCTGACCATGTCTCTGTCTGCCACCTGAAATTACCCAACTGCATGTCCAAATAAGTTTCTGCAAGACCCCAGTACTAGCCTGCCCCTATGGACAACTGCACTACTGGAACCACAGAAACTCTTTTGTTCTTCCTGTCTTCAGCCTCCTGTATTTCCTGGACAGCGAAGATGGCATTCCTGGGGCAGCCATGTACCAGTGGCTAGGCTTGCTTAGGTTATAGGAACAGAGACTGATATAGGTGGAGCTACACTAAGCTATATTCCCTGACTACTCCTATAGTTGCAACCATTATAGTACATTGGTTTTGATACAACTGATATACTGTACATGTGTGATACACAAGATTTTTATTATTATCATACAGGATTTATCTAGCACCAACAGTTTGCACAGCACTTTACAACATGAGGGCAGACAGTAGACTTACAATACAATTCAATACAGGAGAAATCAGAGGGCCCTGCTCCTTAGAGCTTACAATCTAAGAGGGAGGGATAGTATATCCGCTACATAATCAGTCCAAACAGTGAAAGAGTCTCCCACATGTTGTATTGCCACGCTCAGAAGGAGTAGCAGAATTTGTTTTGGGTTGTAATTCTAAGAATGCCCATGCCATGTGTGAAAAATATCTTATTAAATTGACAGTTCTGTGTAAAAAAAAATTAAAATTTAAAATTTCTTTCCTCATTTTCCAAAAACCAAAAAAGGAAATCTTCAAAAGACTCACTGTGCTTCCTAAAAATACATTGGCCTGTTTACTCTCCAAAATGTAGTAATTGTGTGGGTGTTTCTACTGTCCTGATGCTATAGGGCCTTCGAAAATATAAGTAGTCAGGAAATTAAATGTCATTTATGCCCCTAGAAATCCTGATGGTGCTCTTTGGATTTTGGGCCTCTCTATGTGGTTAACCTGTGAAAAAGCCTCACACATTTGGTTTCGTCATACTTGAGAGGAATAGCAAAATGTGTTTTGGGGTGTAATTCTAATGCCCTGTACACACAATGGGAATTTCGATGGTCTAAAATCCGATGGATCTTTCCTTCGGAATTCCGATGAAGCTGACTTCCATCAGTCTTGCCTACTCACCATCAGACAAAATTACGACCGCCCAAAACGCTGTAACATACAACACGTACGACGGCACTATAAATGTGAAGTTCAAATCCAATGGCGCCACCCTTTGGGCTGCTTTTGCTGATTTTGTGTTACCACGTGTTAGTAAAAGTTTGGTGTTAGCCGATTCGTGCTTTTCAGTCTCCGTGCTTTTCAGTCCGTTACAGCATGACGAATGTGCTATCTCCATTACGAACGCTAGTTTTACCAGAACGAGCGCTCCCGTCTTCTAATTTAGTCTGAGCATGCGTGGATTTTTCTCTGATGGAGTTCCACACAGACGATCAGAATTTCCTATCGTTTTTTTTTTCCATCTGACTTTTTTCATCGGAAAAAACGATCGTGTGTACAGGGCATTAGTATTCCTAGGATGTGTGAAGAAATACCTTATTAATTGACAACTTTTTGTAAAAAATTTCTTTCCAGCATTTTCCATAAACGTGGCAAAAAAATTATATTTTTAAAAGACTCACTATGCCTTCTAGAAAATACCTTTGGGTGTAAATATGTACAGTCTAGAGCAGAGGTGTCAAACTCAATTTGCTTGTGGGCCACATCGGCATTATGGTTGCCCTCAAAGGGCTGGTTGTATCAGTGCCCCACCCCCCTTACATCAGATGTCAAGAGCGCCCCACCAACAGAAGTCGAGCATCAACCCCACTGTCCCTTACATCAGTACATCCCCTTGCCCTGTGCTGCTACCAGGAGGGCTGGACAGAGAAGTGCAGGATCTGGTGGAGAAGTCCTGTCCTCTCTGCTGCTGACTGCTGAGACCAGGTGGGGGGCAGAGACAAGGGGGGTTGTGAGGGCCACATGAAATGACCTGGAGGGCCGAATTCGGCCCATGGGCCTTGTGTTTGACACCTGTGGTCTAGAGGAAAGAAGGGAGACTTGATGTAAACCTTTAAATCAGGGATGTCCAAACTTTTTTCAAAGAGGGCCAGATTTGATGAAGTGAACATGCACGAGGGCCGATCATTTTGCCCGAGATTCTTTGAACCATTAAAATTCGGTCTAAGTGTGTTCGTTCGGGCACTAATACACTGCCCAACAAGAAATCTCTTGCCTTTGTGGCTGTGTGTGAGTAAAGAGATGAGCTCAGGTGTATTATTTGGATATACCTTATTTATTGGTGTATAACAAGCACCTTCACTTTAAGAGGGAAGTTTCAGGAAAAAAACTTAACATTTTAAATAAAGAACTGTGAAGCAAAATAAGGGTCAGTGCCCATCTGCAGACCCCCAATTGCCATGAATGCAGCACCCACAATTGCCAGGAATGCAGCACCCACAATTGCTAGGAATTCAGCACCCACCATTGCCAAGAATGCACCCACCATTGCCAGGAATGCACTCACCATTGCCAGGAATGCAGCACCCATCATTGCCAGGAATGCACTCACCATTGCCAGGAATGTAGCACCCAGCATTGCCAGGAATGCAGCCCCACCATTGCCAGGAATGCACTCACTATTGCCAGGAATGCAGCACCTATCATTGCCAGGAATGCACTCACCATTGCCAGAAATGCACTCACCATTGCCAGGAAATGCAGCACCCACCATTGCCAGGAATGCAGCACCCACCATTGCCAGGAATGCAGCCCCAACATTGCCAGGAATGCACTCACCATTGCCAGGATTGTAGCACCCATCATTGCCAGGAATGCACCACCATTGCCAGGAATGCAGCACCCATCATTGCCAGGAATTCACTCACCATTGCCAGGAATGCAGCCCCCACCATTGCCAGGAATACACTCACCATTGCCAGGAATGCAGCACCCACCATTGCCAGGAATGCAGCACCCACCATTGCCAGGAATGTAGCCCCACAATTGCCAGGAATGCAGCACCCACCATTGCCAGGAATGCACTCACCATTTCCAGCCTTGGAGGGGAGATGGAGGGGGCAGGACGAGCGCCAAATATATCCTACAGGAGAATCTCCTGTTTACACAGCGGCCTCTTTAAGAGAAAGTCCTGCCTCCTTTTATGGACAGAACAGTCATCCAATTGCAGCGCCGGAGACAGGACTTCCTATAACAGAGGCTGCCGTGTAAACAGAAAATACTCCTCCTGTGTGCACGGCACTCGTCCCGCCTCCTCCCTCCGAGGCAGCCAGCCTATGTATCTTTTGTGGCCCCGGCGCTGGGAGATCGTCTGGGCCACAAAAGATATATATGTTTAGACAACCAGGCGGGCCATTCAAAACCGGACCACGGGCCACGATTGGCCCGCGGGCCGGACTTTGGACATGCCTGCTTTAAATACATCAAGAGGGGTGAATGTTCAAGAGGGCAGTATTTTCAATATGAAACTAAGATCAAGAACATATGAACATGACCTCAAACTAACTGGAGGAATCTTAGAAAGTATTATTTTACCGAAAAGGGTAGTTGATGCTTGGGACAAACATAGATTTATACTTAAATTTAACAAAAAAATAAATAAAAACAAACAAACCCCCCCCTCCAAAAAAAAGTATAAATTAAAAAAAAAAAAAACAGGCAGATGCAATGGACCACTTGGTCCTTTTATTTCTGTCACTTTTCTATGTTTCTATATATTTATGTGTTTGCTTCAAAAATGTAGTCCTTTTTGGCTGTTTCTCCTGTCCTGGCACTTCAGGGACTCAAGAAATATGATATAGAAAAAAGGGGGGAATTTGGGACTTTGAATGAGGTTCTGGACAAGGTGGGGGTACATAAAGGAAACACATGTTTTTAATAACATGAGGAGTAAAATGTATTACAATATGAGAATGATGGGATTGCACATGATATTACATACATATCGTAGACATAGAAGACATATTCTTGCATTGACTTAAAAGACTCATGGCAATATGACAGTGCATATGATTCATGGACATAAAGTTTACAAACTAACATCAACTAAAATTACATAACAGTATGATAGATAGATGTACAAATCCCATGAGTGCACATATGTGAACATTGGTTCCTTAAAGCGGCATAGTGCAGTGGAATGACAAGATGTAGCAATTGTGTAGGCATGACGGTGGTAAAATTGTAGATGGATCAAAAGGCTGGTATGGAAGTGTATTGGCATCCTTTTTAGCCCGATGTTCACATATGTGCACTCATGGGATTTGTACATCTATCTATCATACTGTTATGTAATTTTAGTTGATGTTAGTTTGTAAACTTTATGTCCATGAATCATATGCACTGTCATATTGCCATGAGTCTTTTAAGTCAATGCAAGAATATGTCTTCTATGTCTACGATATGTATGTAATATCATGTGCAATCCCATCATTCTCATATTGTAATACATTTTACTCCTCATGTTATTAAAAACATGTGTTTCCTTTATGTACCCCCACCTTGTCCAGAACCTCATTCAAAGTCCCAAATTCCCCCCTTTTTTCTATATTGTACCCGGGATGGAGACATTAGCCATGTGTCTCACTCAAAGTCCCACCTGTGTTCACACACAGTCCCCCTCTTTTGCAAGAAATATGATAGGTAGCCAGAAAATTAGACATGTAATTTATGCTCCCTGAAAGCTCAAAGGTGCTCCTTTAGATTCTGGTGTCTTTCTATGTGTCTACACCAGCCATTCTCAACCAGGGTTCCGTGGAACCCTGGGGTTCCTCCAGAGGTTGCTAGGGGTTCCTTGAGCTGTGGCTGATGGACCACCTATTTGATGATGCCTACAGAGTTTCAGGGTGGCATTCTGAACACCACTTTAAGGGGGACCTTCTTCCTATTGATCACCAATATCAGGAGCATTGTTCCTATTGAGCCCTGCTGATTTGGTTTTAGTAAGGGTTCCTCGAGACATGAAAATTATTTTTGGGGTTCCTCTAGGGTTAAAAGGTTGAGAAAGCCTGGTCTACACTGTGAAAAAGTCTCACACATGTGGTATCCCACCACTTGGGATGTAGCAGTGGTGCTTTGGGGTGTAATTGTAAGTATGTCTATGCTGTGTGTGAAAATAACTTGTTAAAATGACAACTTTGTAAAGAAGAAAAAAAAAGTTATTTAATTTTTATTTTCCAAAAAATTGTGACAAAAAATTACAACTTTTAAAAAAATGGGTCATTTGATGGGGTATTTGTACTTTCCTATCATTTTAGGGCCTCAAGAAATTAAATTAGTAGAAAGTGCATCAGGATTGATAAATTTTAAAATATATACCATAGTTTGTAGACTCTATAATTTTCTTGTTCAAATATTTTATTGAAGAAAGGATAAGCACAGTAAACAATTAGTATATCATATGCAAACAGGGTGTCATGAAATGACGTAAACTACAAACAAGTATGGATGGACATGGGAGTGGGTACAAAAATAATAGTAATGCAATGTGGTTAAATGATTATAACAGAAAGATTGTCATCATGGAAAGGGAGACCAATAGTGCCCAATTAGAGGGGCAAGTAGCAAGGAGAAATGCAAACAAAACTAAAACGTAACACATTAGAGTCCATATATACCGATGCCTGGGGTTATGAGGGTGAAGGGAAGACTATAAGAATAAAGTGCCTTGCAAAAGTATTCACCCCCCTTGGCTTTTTACCTATTTTGTTAAATTACAGCCTTTCATTCAATGTTTCTTTAATCTGAATTATATGTGATGGATCATAACACAATGGTCTAAGTTGGTAAAGTAAAATTAGAAAAATATATACATAAAACTATTTTTCAGAAATAAAAAATTATAATTGGAATGTGCGTATGTATTTACCCTCTTTGTTATGAAGCCCATAAAAAGCTCTGATGCAACCAATTACCTTCAGAAGTCACATAATTTGCAATCTAAGTGTCACATGATCTTTCATTACATATACACACCTTTTTGAAAGGCTCCGGAGGCTGCAACACCTAAGCAAGAGGCACCACTAGCAAAACACTGCCATGAAGACCAAGGAACTCTCCAAACAAGTAACGGACAATGTTTTTAAGAAGTAGAAGTCAGGGTTAGGTTCTAAAAAAATATCCAAATCTTTGATGATCCCTAGGAGCACCATCAAATCTATCATAACCAAATGGAAAGAACATGGCACATTTGTGCAACTTGTCCTGCGGCTTGGGACTGCAAAGTCGCATGACAAGTCTTACCCCATGATTTCCAATGAGTACCATTCATATCTGTGCATCTTCAAGTCGCAGCGTCTTCAAAGTAGTTCCTGCACTACTCTACTTTGGTCTGACTATGATGCGACATGAGGTCCATAGACCTCAAGATTACACAGGCATTGCTTCAAGTCGCATCAAAGTCACGTCAAAGTTGCGCAACTTTCAGGTTGCACAAGTGTGAAAGGGACCTTTAAAGAGTACAAAAATTAACAGTACAGTATTTGTAGCTGCTGACTTTTAATAAACACACACTTACCAATCCAGGGATCCAGGGCTGTCATCACTTGGGCCAGTTCTTCGCTGTCTTCAGGCACTTGGGGCCACCATCTTCCTTGTGGAAAGCCAGCTATGAACTTCCTACTGGCTCCCAACTGTGCAAGGGTGAGCTGCATTGCTAATTTTTGAATGGACCTGCAGGCTCCTAGGACATATGATGTGTCCCAGGGGGTTGCTAGCAATATGGGGGTGGGGCAACTAGGCAAGCAGAAGTGGGAGCGGGTACCTATCACACACAGGTACCAGTTAAAAAAATTAGGAGAAGTATTGGCGGAGCTTCTCTATTCAGGTGACGCTCCGCTTTATGTACGCCTGTGTGAACAAGGCCTAAAGGTGCACTGGGATTTAACTTTGCTCCTGAGGGTTACAGATGCACTTCTCAACTACCAAAGACCCATTTTTGTGGTAACAATGGCCCCCCATTAGCCTCTATATCTATTTTTTTCCATGAAATACAGTGAAAAAAAGGTAACAAAGTACTAAAGATTAAAAGTGACGGTACATAAATTTCAAATATCCCAAAAAACACAAACATACAAAAACATTCATTCCCCCTACACACATAAAAAAACAGCAGCACTTACAAATATTTATTAAAAAATAAATAAATGAACATTACATTTTTGATTGCTTGATATCTTACACTGTTTGAATGAAAGTGTCATTAGTGGGCTTTGTATTCACTGCATGAGCTGAAGTTGAATATGTATTTTCTAAATATGTGAATTACTTGTTAGCCTTATTTATGTTAATTTATACCGTATAAAGGAACACATGAAAACTATTATGATTAAAGTGTAATTCCAGTTTTGTAAAATTTTATATAATATATACAATTACCTTGCAAGCCATTTTGCAAATTATTATTCATATTAAAATTACCTTTCCCTTTCAGTCTAAAGCCATTCACATTTTTCTGTAACTGCTTAATAAAATTCCAATTTCTGCTCTATAGAAATGAACTGCAAAACTAGACGTACAGTATAATCAGGAATTCCTAGAATCCTTTTCTCCTGCTTCTCTGTTTTCTTGACTTTTTTTACTCACAACACAGAGCTTGAGGTCAAATCACAGGCAGCCTGCTGTAGTAAACATGCTTTTCCCTGCACCTTTGTAGTTGGGAATTTCCTAATGAGCTAATCAACAATGTTCAGTAAGAAGTTTCTATTTTTTATTGTAATTTTTTTTTTTTTAGAATTAGCATATTTCAGAATTTAATTAATTTTATTTTGTGTTTTGAAAAGAAAAAGTGCATTTGTTTTGTTTTTTTCCAAGTATAATTATTTTTCTCTCTACACCAGGGGTGTCCAAACTTTTTTTTTAAAGAGGGCCAGATTTGATGAAGTGAACATGCACGAGGGCCGATCATTTTGCCTGACATTCTTTGAACCATTAAAATTCGGTCTAAGTGTGTTCGTTTGAGCACTAATACACTGCCCAACAAGAATTATCTTGCCTTTGTGTCTGTGTGTGAGTAAAGAGATGAGCTCAGGCATATTATTTGGATATTTTAAAGTAGCAGAAAACAACAAACAATCCTGCGCACGAGATGACCATCAACCATTCAGTGATCTACAACGAAAGCACCGGCCTTGCTGCCCCTCGTGGATAGGGGCGTCCTAGTAGCAAATGAAAAAGAGAAAAGACAAGGGCGCACCAGCCTGGTGTGATATCGTTTAGGATAATTTATTTAAATGAAAGCAATAGAAAGGTACTCACAAAACTAGTACAAAAGTTCGCATTGTACAAACAGTGCCTTGGAAGCTGCAGCATGTTATTTGGATATACCGTATTTATTGGCATATAACACGCACCTTCACTTTAAGAGGGAAGTTTCAGGAAAAAAACTTAAAATTTTAAATAAAGAACTGTGAAGCAAAATAAGGGTCAGTGCCCATCTGCAGCACCCCCAATTGCCATGAATGCAGCACCCACCACTGCTAGGAATGCAGCACCCACCACTGCTAGGAATGCAGCCCCCACCACTGCTAGGAATGCAGCCCCCACCACTGCTAAGAATGCAGCACCCACCACTGCTAGGAATGCAGAACCCACCATTGCTAGAAATGCAGCACCCACCATTGCTAGGAATGCAGCACCCACCATTGCTAGGAATGCAGAACCTACCATTGCCAAGAATGCAGAACCCACCATTGCCAAGAATGCAGAACCCACCATTGCCAAGAATGAAGAACCCACCATTGCCAAGAATGCAGAACCCACCATTGCCAAGAATGCAGAACCCACCATTGCCAAGAATGCAGAACCCACCATTGCCAAGAATGCAGAACCCACCATTGCCAGGAATGCAGAACCCACCATTGCCAGGAATACAGCCCTATCATTGCCAGGAATGCATTTACTATTGCCAGAAATGAAGCACCCATCATTGCCAGGAATGCACTCACCATTGCCAGGAAATGCAGCACCCACCATTGCCAGGAATGCAGCACCCACCATTGCCAGGAATTCACTCACCATTGCCAGGATTGCAGCACTCACCATTGCCAGGATTGCAGCACTCACCATTGCCAGGATTGCAGCACTCACCATTGCCAGGATTGCAGCACTCGCCATTGCCAGGAATACAGCACTCACCATTGCCAGGAATGCAGCACTCACCATTGCCAGGAATGCAGCACTCACCATTGCCAGGAATGCACTCACTATTGCCAGGAATGCACTTACCATTGCCAGGAATGCAGCACCCACCATTGCCAGGAATGCAGCACCCACCATTGCCAGGAATGCAGCACCGACCATTGCCAGGAATGCAACACCCACCATTGCCAGATATGCAGCACCGACCATTACCAGAAATGTACTCACCATTGCCATCAGTGCAGCCTTGGGGGGGACATAGAGGGGGCAGAACGAGCGCCAAAGATATCCTACAGGAGAATCTCCTGTTTACACAGCCTCTTTAAGAGAAAGTCCCGCCTCCTTTGATGGGCAGAACAGTCATCCCATGGCAGCGCCGGAGACAGGACCTATTACAGAGGCTGCCGTGTAAACAGGAAAAACTAATAGAAATGCTCCATTCATGGATTCAGCCGGCTTCCTCTCCGGTACCTTGCGGCTCTCATAGCCGGGATTTGGGACTTCTCTGGACGCAATAATAGACCCTGGACTATACACCTGACATGGCATTGATCCCACTTCTTATGAGCATCTCTACATTTACCCCTATGTAAGTGTTGGCTACATATTTATGCTACTATATTAAACAGTTTACTCAGAGGCACTTTTCTATTTGTTTTTTCTCTATGGTTTCCTGAGCTGGCTTCACTCCCGAAAAGAGCTGCCCTGATTGTCTGTTCACTCCAATTAGACCACTCATCTAGTATTTTCTTCCTTCAAGACTGATTATCATTGAACCATTTTACTTTATTTTATTGGACATCCGCCCTGCTACCTGGACTTGGTTCATAGACTTGTATTATTGCTTTTAAATAGAATTTGTGATTTACAATGCAGGCATCCTGAGCGCTAGCATTTGCTATTTTTTCTATGTATCTTTTGTGGCCCCAGCGCTGGGAGATCGTCGGGGGCCACAAAAGATATATTTGTTTAGACAACCAGGTGGGCCGTTCAAAACCGGGCCGCGGGCCGCGATTGGCCCGCGGGCCGGACTTTGGACATGCCTGCTCTACACCTACATTTCCTAACCTCATAATCGCAGTGCCATCCATTTTGTGAGTTCTGTGGGTTAAAGCTGCCACCATCAAAATGACTGCTTGCTGCAGCTGGATAATAACACTGGACCTTCAGCATGTTTGGCAGGAGCCGAACATTATATATAGTAGCACGTTTCTCTCCCAGTACTATATATGACACCTACCTTCCTTATATATGACAGTAATAACCGTGATGTCATTGACTAAATATAGTAATGTCCATGTTTGTTCAATTACATCACCCAGGAAACCCCACTCTTTATTTATACTGTAATTGGCTGTCCCCTGCCATGCTGCATGCTTGGATAAGGGTCTGGTGTGGACTCTTAAGCCCTGTACACACGATCGGATTTCCTATGGTTTTTTAACCGATGGATTTTTCCATCGGAAAACCGATGACGCTGACTTTCATCAGTCTTGCCTACACACCATCAGTCAAAAAACCGACCATTACAAACGCGGTGACGTAAAACACTCCGATGAGCCGAGAAAAATTAAGTTCAATGCTTCTGAGCATGCGTCGACTTGATTCTGAGCATGCGTGGGTTTTTTATCCGATGGAGTTCCCCACGGACTATAGTAATTTGCTATTGGTTTTTTAACCATCGGATAAATTTAAAACATGTTCTATTTTTAAACACCGATGGAAAAAAGACCGATGGGGCCCATGCACGATCGGTTTGTCCGATGAAAAAAGTCCATCGGACTGTTTTCATCTGTAAAACCCATCGTGTGTACAGGGCTTAATTCTAGATTTTTGCATGAAGTTCCCCTTTAAAACCATATCAGACCTGAAGGCCTGGCATTAATTATGGGGAAACCTCTTTTACTGTTTTGTGTGTCATCCTCATTTAACCATTTTAGTACTGCGCTATAGCCAAAAGACAGCTACAGAACCCCGCCCCCTACATGCCCCCTGGGTCGCGTATAGGACGGCTCTGTGAACGCTGTGTCCTTTGGACACAGCTGCTCACCAGTTGGGGTAAAGGGCCAATCACAACCAATCCAATCACAGCTGATCGAATGTAAACAGACTTGCCAGTTATCGGCAGTCCTTTCCTCGTGTGCTGTGTCAGTGTGAGGAAAGGAGTGCTGATAACCCGCAAGACTGTCAGCACACTGTTTACACTGATAATGAAGGAACTCATCATCAGTGCCCTGATTATTGGTGCAGTTCCATCAGTGCCCACCAGTGCAGCTTATCAGTGCCGCCTATAAATTCCCAGTGCCACCTATTAGTGCCCATCAGTGATGCCTCCTATTAGTGCCCATCACTGCCGCCTCATTGGTTGCCATCAGTGCCGCCTCATTGGTTGCCATCAGTGCAGCCTCATCAGCGCCCATCAGTGCAGCCTCATCAGCGCCCATCAGTGCAGCCTCATCGGTGCATCTCAGTGCAGCCTTATCAGTGCTTATTAGTGCAGCCTCATCAGCGCACATCAGTAATAAAGATAAAAATGATGTATTTGCTAAATTTTATAACAAAGACTAATGCCGCGTACACACGATCATTTTTCCCGTCTGGAAAAATGACATTTTTTTTTTCGCCGAGAAAAACGATCGTCTGTGAGCTTTATGCCGTTTTTCTCGTTGAGAAAAACGGCAGGAAAAACGATGAGAAAAATTAGAACATGTTCTAAATTTTCTTATCGTTTTTTCCATCATTTTTTTCCGCTGCAGTTTTCCCATAGGGAGACACTGCCGCGGAGCCCACAGACGGTCGTTTTTCTCGACAAAGAAAAAAATGACGGGAAAAACGGTCGTGTGTGGGGGAAAATGCCGTTCCCTCGTTTTTCATTTTTTTTCATGTCGTGATTCACGGCGGTGTTTTCACCGCCGTGAATCACGATCGTGTGTACGCGGCATAAGAATTTTTTTTTGGTCTTTTTTTTCGCAGTGCCCACATCAAGGATGCTCTGTATTTTGCAGTCTTAACTATAGTTTAGTATTTCTCCAAGTTGGAGCATACAGTATATAGCAGTGGACAAATCAAGGGCAGGTGCCTTTAAAGTGGAGGTCCACACAAAAATGGAACCTCCGTTTTTCGGAACCCTTCCCCCTCTGGTGTCACATTTGGCACCTTTCAGGGGGGAGGGGGGTGCAGATACCTGTATAATACAGGTATTTGCACCCGCGGGGGTTGCGGCACTTCCCGCCCCCCCCCCCCGCTGTCTTCTGGGAGACACACGGGTCCCAGAAGACAGCAGGGACCATTTCGATTGTGCAGCGCGACTTGCGCATGCGCAGTAGGGAACTGGGAAGTGAAGCCATAAGGCTTCACTTCCTGATTCCCTTACCGTAGATGGCGGAGGCAGCAGCATCCGAGGATCGAGGGATGGGTCAGGCTCCGGTGCCGACATCGCGGGCACGCTGGACAGGTAAGTGTCCGTATTTTAAAAGTCAGCAACTGCAGTATTTGTAGCTGTTGACTTTAAAAAAAAAAAGTTGGCGGACCTCCGCTTTAAGGAATCCCACTCCTCCCTAAAGGCACATGGACACATTGGACGCCCAGCAATAGGGCAATGGCAGCTGAGGGTATCCAATGTGCCCCCACACCAAATCAGGGAACAAGCTCTACAAAAAGATGACAACTACCCCAATTTGTAACTACCCTATGCAGCAAGGTGCACATGGAAGGGCAACACAAATTACAAACAAACATAAATTTCCCAGCACACTTACCAGTTAGCCTGCAAACAAACCAAATTGATCCTGTCAATCCATGTTAAAAAAAGAGGGTTTCATTGCACACATTTGCAAATATATGTGGAAGTCTCAGTGCCCACATCAAGGCTCCCCATCAAGGCTGGAGGAGTAGTTCCGGGACCCCTGTGGGTATAGGGTGGACCTGATGTCAGCTCCCCTTAGCAGCCATAATTTTCTATCATCCGAGGGACCAGGACACTATGCAGATTTAGCATTTTAGTAGATATGTACTTAATGCGATTCATACATTTTTTATTAAACTGCCCACTACTAGATGGTGCTTCCCTTTCTATATACACACACACAGGAGCCGTGGGGGAAATCACATGCGATTTAGACAGGAATCTCACCACATTCCCGATCAAATCGCATTTGATTCTTTGCAGTGCAATATGCACCCATTCATTTTGCATTGACGCAAATTGCAGCGCATAGTATCAGTTTCGGTATCGGGATCATTTTCAAGAGAACGAGTACTGTGAAACCACTCAGTATCGGCACCGATACTGATAATGGTATCAGTGCATCCCAACAATCAAGCATATACGAGGCAGATAGTCTCATAATAACAAAAGGAAACAAATAGTGCTCTCTGTAGAAAACATTTAATATATCACAAAAATAGAGGTAATACACTCACATGAAGATAAGGTAATATTGCCCATCTAAAGGGCAAGGCATAAGGGAAGGCGCAGCACTGCATGTGTCTCACCTTGCACAGCCACCAGTTATTTAACAGTGTACCTTCCTCTCACAATGATTTCTATACTCTGCCCAATGTGTTTTGTCAGTGCTGACATCATCAGGGGCATGCCCCCCATGCTCCTAAAGACATCAGCACTGACAAAACACATTGGGCTGAGTCTAGCAAAATCAAGAAGTCACTCTCTGTCCGTGTCCTTTCTGTGGAGACCCACCTGTCATGGTTATGCAGTATCTCCCCTGTATCACCCAGAGCTCCTTCCGCAGCAGTCAGCCGTAGAGTCCACTACCTTACGGTGCACTCCAGACCCCAACGGGGTGCATCTGTCACCTGGACTTGGGTGACATGACAGTGGCTGATCAAACTGTCAGGTCACCTGAGTCCAGGTGACAGATGCACCCTGTTGGGGTCTGGAGTGCACCGCAAGGTAGTGGACCCTATGGCTAACTGCTGCAGATGGAGCTCTATATGATACAGGAGAGCAGGTACTCTGTAGTACCAACTTGGCTGACACTGGGAGCTAGAGCATGAGATTTCCCAGGGCGTGGAATCTAAGAGCCAGTGGGTGTTCACCAGAGGCCCCTAGTGGTGGGGATTCATTTAGCTGCAGTCTGGCTCCAGGTTGTGACCCCTAGGGCCTCCCAGCTCACGCTCACAGTAGACTAGAGGGAGATAGAGAGGAAGCAGCAGACTGCAAAAACAAAGGTTAGTCAGGAGATAGCCAAAGGTCGGGGGAAACAAGCAGGTAAGGATAGTCAGGGGATAGCCAAAGGACGGGGCAACAAGCAGGTAAGTATAGTCAAGAACAAACCAAGATCGGTAACTGGAATCAGACATAGAACACACAGCAAGCAGCACACGGAAGCCAGGTACACAATATTGATCAGCAGGGCTGGCTTGCAGTGCACAGGTTTATATAGAGTTCCATGATAGGGGCTGGGGTGGAGCCATGCTTTAAAGAGAGATTACTTAAGCAGCCAGGTGAGAGTGGCTGGCCTCTTAAGCTGAACACATGGAAAGATAAGCTGACAGTCAAACATTACTGCATACCCATGACACCACCCATTTATACTTCTTGATACTCATTGTCACTGAGGCAGAAAGTAATCAGAAATCAAAACTTTTGGAGCTGTCACCAGAACAAGAGGTAAGGGTTTGTCTCCCAAGGAGGATACGTGTTTTGATAACAACTGTTTAGGAGTACATTTCTTCTGACTTTGTGGAGATTTCTTCTTTTTTCTTCTTTGGTCTCCAGGACAGGAAGTAATGGAAATATCCTAAATGGTACACAGACAGGTAAAAATAAACCGACATAAGTTTTAACCCTTCCCTACCCTATCCATAACCAAAAAAATGTCTGTAATTACACTTTAAAGAACAATGTTTCACTTGCATATACAGACCCTCAACTGCAGTTAAAGTTTTCTTTGTCAGTGTTGACTGCATCACGTGCCAAGTGTACTATAGGAACAGGGTTACATAAAATTTATTTCAGGAATTCAGCATACAGTGGCCTATAACTCTTGGTCATCTTCAATTAATATTTTCAGCGTAGTTAAATTATTGTTACACAAATTTTACCACAGAAAATGTATATATTAAAAATAATATACATGTAGCGAGTATTTGAATTTAGGGGAAGCATCTGGGTGGTAGTGTAACCCAGATGCACTGATTGCTAGGGGATCTGAGGCCCTTTTATGGTTCTTGGAGGACTCTGGTGGTGTGAGGTTCCCTGGGCCTATAGGTGGCGTTGTTGCCGGGGGCCGGAGGTGAACTCACACCGCAAGACTGTGCCTTTTTGTCCTCCCCTGGAGCTGGTACAGCGGGGCGGGGAACCCGCTGTGACGCAAAGGGAGAGGAGATAAAAGGGGCGGACGCCCTTACCACGGGGTTCAGAGTGCAGAGTCAGAGGACACGGCCGCACCCAGGCACCTTCAGCTTGGGTGCTGCCGTTCGTGTTCCGGGCCCAGGTGCCTTTGACCTGGCCGGAACGGAGATGGAGTCCATCTCAGGCACCTTTAGCCTGGGGTGAGGTACTATGGCGGATGCCTGGGGCTCAGTACCTTTCGACTGAGTTCCGCGAGGGTGGAGGAATCTGAGGGTGCCCTAATTCCTTGGGTGCCCGTGTCTGAGTTCGTGAGGTCTGGTGTGCAGAACTTCTCTGAAGAGTCCGGTGCAGCATCGCTGGTGACAGAGAGGCCTCCGGTATCTCCCTTGGACGGATATCCTTCCCCTGACAGGGGCCGTGCTAGCGAAGGTAATTCACGTTCAACTTCACATAGTCAGTGGCAGTGACTATTCGCCACTGGTGATACCACAGTGGTTGGCAAGAGAAGGGAAAGGATTGTGCCTCGACCTATTCCCATTACTACTAAGTTGTTGCAAAAGAATCCAACTTAACCGTGCTGTGTGTTTATTTGATGAGAAGAATAAAACTGTGTTGGACCTATTCACTGTGTGGAACTCTGGTTACTAGGAGCAAAGGAGTCAGGGACGAAGGACAGGACTTGACTCTAGGACACCGACACAAAGCCCGATCTTTCTGGCCTTCACCTCTTCACTATGGAGGACATGGGCCGTGGTGTATCTCATCCCTCCCCCCAGCACTAACACCCCTAGACAAAGAAAGACAAGCCGAGAATGAGAAGGGGTGAGAGGGGTGAGGTCGCTACATACAGTATTACTAATTGTGAAAGTGAATGACAATTGTCTATTATGCCAGTTATCATCTGGTCACTATCTGATCATATTAATGTAGCGATACCTTCAACTAAGAAGGCCGCAGATTTAGTTTGGGCCCTGAAGACAGCTCCGCCAACCCCCGGCAATATGCTCTACCCCCTACTGGCACAGCTAGTACTGACAGTAAATTGTATATCTTATACTGTATGAATAACTGAGCATTGAGACAATACTAAATTGAAATAAGTGTAAGATTTTACTTAAGCTCTTGGTAAAGAAAAGGGTAACATCAATAACAGTTTACAGAATAATAATTAGTAATGCAGAGCCCAGCCACACTAACACACTATAAGGTTAACACATAACAAGTGCGCCACGCGGGCGACCGTTAGCTAAGTGCCCTGTGGCGCAGTAACCAAAACACCTTAGAAACCCCACCAGGCCTGGTTCTGATATCTACAACTTAGTCCTTTTTCTTCACCGGCAGATCTTTAACGGTGGTGCACATTAACAGAGTACAAACTTTGTAATCCAATGGGGTAGGTAAAGATGGAGTAGAAACTTGGCTATACGAACGGTAGGTTCAGCTCTAACAAGGGTCTTCAATAAGAGCACTAAGAACAACTCATAGGCCACGGCAGTCTATAGGCCTATATGCAGTAACAGTATATCGGTTGGGCATATGCCCTCTCACCCGCCCGGACTACGGTCCCAAAGAATGACAGACAATTTTGAAAAAAAACAACAATATTTTTTACTTTCTGCTCTAAAACACAACCCAGAAATTTGAAAAATTTCATATTTTCCATCAAAAATATTTTAAAAACACTGGGAAGGGAAAGGAATAAAGGAAAAAAATACTACACATTCTGCATCTACTATGTTTGTGTTTTTTTTTTTTTTTTTTTAATTTCAATAAATTTTTATTTTTCAATTCAAGACATGTACAGAAAATCTTAAAAAATTGTTGTTTAAACATGACAAAGGGTTATTTCCAATTGTTTATGTCACAATGTTCTCATCAAGAGATTAAAAAAAAATTAAAAAAATGAAAAATAGGCATTCAGGGAAGTCACACCCCACCTGGACGCCCCTAACGGGATCATCCTGCGCCCAGGTCAGGCCCCCCCCCCAGCCCGCCATCCTCATATGAAACCAATAAAAAGGAACTCGGAATCTTAATGAAGAACAGTACTACACTCATATACAATAACGCCCATCAAATTTAAGACTTGGAAATACCGCAATAAGAACACAGTAAATAATGATATCAAATCTTTGAATCATGTTTAAGCATCGAAACAAAAATAAAATAAAAATAAATAAAACAAAAGATAAAAGAACCAAGAAAAGATAGAATAGAAGAAGAAAAAAATAAGAAGAAATCACATGCCGAACATGAGGCCCTTTAGGAATTAGAGCGGTCAGGGTCATGCCTGACCTTCAAAGAAACGCCACAGAAAACTGCCCAAGGTTCCCATATTGCCGCAAATTTAGGGATTAAATTAGTTGATATGCTAACCATCTTCTCTTGAGCCATAATCCAAGAGATCTTATTGTGTATAGCCTTAATGGATACCCTGGGCTTCCTCCAAGATCTAGCAATAATAATTTTAGTCCCCAGAAGTATAAAGTGAATCAGTTTTCTAGTTGGTTTAGAAACGTTGGGAATATTGTCATTGAGAAGAGCAACAGAAGCTGACCTAGGTATTGAACACGAAGTGACCTTAAATATGAGATTAAAAATTTTCTTCCAGATCGGCCTGATCCTAGGACATTCCCACCAGATATGCACCATCGAGCCCAATAAATGGCAGCCTCTAAAGCAGTTGGGATCCGATTCTGGGTAGATGGATGCAAGCCTGATGGGAGTCATATACCATCTCATGACAACTTTTAAGTTAGCTTCCATGAGGGAGGTGTTCAAAATACTTTGGAATGAGCGAAAGTTGGCCTTTTGCCAGGATCCTAGATCCCAATTTAGCTGGAGGTCATCTTCCCATGCTTTCATGTATGAGGCTTTAGTAGCTGTACAAGTAAGTGAAGAGTAGATGACAGAAATGCCCCCCCTTTGTCCCACGGCCGATCCGCACCAGATCTCATAGTCCGTAAATTTGGGAGGAAGAGGTTTCTCCGTCCAAATATCATTCAAGAATTGTGAAATCTGTTCAAATCTAAATTTTTCAGAGTCAGGGAGGTCAAATTTATTTAGACAATGGGGCATGGTAATAGGACCCCGATTTGTAAAGTATTGTCCTATCCTATATAGACCTTTGTTTGTCCACCAATTGAAGGCCTCTGTATCCATACCAGGAAAGAATTTTGGATTATTAAAAATGTGTGCTAGTGGTTGTGTTACAGACACTAGAGTGGGAAGAGGACGGAGTCTGTCCCAAAGGGAAAATGATTGAGATAACGAAGGGGATAAAATAGGTGGTCTCTGTCTTTGTGGGCACCAAAGCAGGTACTCTAAGGATAATTGTGGTACCGCTTGTTCTTCTATCAGCACCCAGTCCGGTTTTTCATTCTTGGAATAAAATATAGATAATTGTGCTAGTCTGGCAGCTAAAAAATAATTATATAAGTTAGGCAAACCCACCCCTCCCTTCTTCCTATTTAAATATAGGGTGTTTTGGGGAACTCTGTAACTAGATTTGCCCCATACGAATGTGAGAATTTTACTTTGTAAGGAATTTATCTGATCTTTCCTGATGGGAATGGGGAGGGAACGAAATAGATATAAAATTCTAGGAAGTAATGTCATTTTCACTGAATTAATCCTGCCCAACCAAGATAGTTCGAATTTGTCCCAATTTTTAAGATCTGTAATAATTTTATGGAATAGGGGAGGATAGTTACTTGTGTAAAGAGATTCTGTTCGAGCAGTCAGAAAGATTCCCAGATATTTAATATGAGAAGAATTCCATTCAAATTTGAAAGACTGTTTGATGAGGGAAACTATGGGTAACGGGAGGGAAATATTTAGTGCCTGTGACTAGGCAAAATTGACCCTGAGTCCTGAAATATTAGAAAAATCAGAAATTACTTTATAAAGATTCGGGAGGGAGGTAATGGGAGAGGTAAGAAAGAGAAGCAAATCATCTGCGAAAAGTCCGCATTTATGCATCTGATTCCCACAGGTTACGCCTTTAATGTCAGAATTTTGTCTAATGGCTATGGCCAAGCTTTCAATGGCCATAGCAAAGACAATAGGGGATAGTGGACAACCTTGTCTTGTACCCCTGGCTATATTTATCGGAGAGGAATAATATCCCTGTATACGAATTTGAGCTTTAGGTTGAGAATACAGAGCTCTAATAACTCCCATAAAACGTGGGCCAAAACCCCATCGTTCTAATAGGGGAAAAAAGTATTGCCAGGATACAGAGTCGAAGGCCTTCTCCAGATCAAGTGCTAACAGGAAACCCTGTTGTTTTTGACCTCCGTCCCAGTTGGACTGCAAAAGGGAGATAATATCAATCGCTCTTCTCACTTGATCTGGGCCTTGTCTTCCTGGCATAAATCCTACCTGATCCTTGTGAATATATTTAGTAATAAAAGAGGAGAGGCGATTCGCTAAAATTTTAGTGAGAATTTTCAAATCATTATTTATCAAAGAAATAGGGCGATAATTGGAAACTTCTTCTGGGTTTTTATCCGGTTTGGGTATAACAGTAATGTAGGCTGTATTAAGTTGTGTACCTAATTGGGAACCCCTTGTAGTAAAATTAAAAAATTTTGTTAAATATGGGGTAAGGGTGTCCTTGAAGGCTTTGTAGTAGGGAGCTGATAATCCATCAGGTCCCGGGGCTGATCCCGCCCTGAGATCTTGAATTACTGCTGTAACCTCTTCAACAGAGAAGGGAGCTTCTAGGATATCTCTATGTTCCATATTCAAGGATGGAATAGGGAGGCCATCTAGGTATGAGGATACCGAGTTCATGGGTATATTTGAAGGGTCGCTATAGAGTTCGGAATAAAATGTCTGAAAAGCCTTTAGTATCTTTTCAGGGTTAGCCGTGGGGTCCTGTCCAGCAATGCGGATCTTAGGTATGGAATAAACTCTCGTTTTAGGAGACAATTTGGATGCCAACATTCTACCTATTTTACCTGTTTGAGTATAAAATGTATTACTTGTCCAACGGAGAGATTTCTCCGCTTTTGTAGTGAGTGCTAAATTGAGTTCTAGTCTACTCCTTTCAATCTTAGACAATAAGGATGGAGAAGGTTTCCTTTTATGCTGTGTTCTCAGGGTCCTGTATGATCTCTCCAATCTATCAATGCCCGCTTCCCTTTCCTTTTTGATTCTTGTCGAAATTTGGATAAGCTTGCCCCTAATAAAGGCCTTATGAGCAGCCCAAAGGACTTCAGCGGAAACATTTTCTATATCATTAAAGCTGAAGTATTCTTGAAGAGCTTTATCTATTTCCATTTGTATGGCTGGATCGGAAAGTAAAGACTCATTTAGTCTCCAATTACCCCCCTTTGATTTACCAGTTTTTATGCGTAGGAACATGACAACCATGGAGTGATCAGAAAGGACCGTGTCTTTGATAATTGACTTAATAACATCCGGGAGAATATAGGAAGGAACCAGGATATGGTCAATCCTAGAGTAGGTGTTGTGTGGGTGAGAGTAATGAGTATAATCTCTTATAGAAGGATTAGATTCTCGCCATACATCAGCTAGGCCTTTATCATGCAAAAGTCTAGCTATTTTCAGGCTTATCTTAGTGGGTCTGGTTAATTGGGTCGAGGGGGGTTTGGATTTGTCCAACCCCTGATCAAATGCTGCATTGGAATCTCCCCCCCAAATGATTGTGCCCTCTAATTGAGGAGATAGGGTGTCCAGGATGAATCGAAAAAATGTATCTTGCCCTGAATTGGGGGAATAATATGAAATCAGAGAATATATTCGTCCCTCTATTGTGCCCTTAACCAGTATAAACCTGCCCTCAGGATCTTTGAAATCAGATATGAAACTAAACTGGCATGATTTTGAAATACAAATAGCCACACCCTTGGTTTTCTTTTCGGCATTAGCTAAAAAAAATTGTGGGAATCGGGAGTGTATAAAGCTGGGATTGAATTGCCTAGGGAAATGGGCTTCCTGAATCATGAGTATGTCAATACCCAGGGATTTATAAGAGTCAAAGAGTTTGCGTCTCTTAACAGGGGAATTCATGCCTTGAACATTATGTGTAGCTATTTTGAGTGAACCTAGTACGGAATCAGCCATGGGACTCAGGGAGGGAGCTGCCATCGTCATCCACTATATCTACTTTACCGCAATACACCATCCTCAGGATCTGTAAGTGTTCTAGACGGGTAATCAAAAGCCAAAGGATCATGTTGCGGGTACCTTCAATTGAATCTGCAAAAACCAGAACTGCCAGGCATGTGATAATAGGATTAGAGATAGGAAAGGAGAAAAAAGGAATGAAAAATTGGAAAAAATAAGAAGAGTAAAAAATTGTCATAGAAAAACAGTAATAAAAAAATTTAATTAAAATTTTTAAAAACCGAAAAAAGGATGAAAACGATCTCGAGGAGGATAAAGTCCTCCCCAAAACTTCTACCAAGGTAGAAAATGAAAAGCCCGTTCCCTAAGGAAAAGGCTATTCCTTCCACAAAGTCTCTAGGAGACTCAGGGGAAAGGTGGAAGCACATGGGACCCACCCCAGCCAGGGCGCCCCTTAAAAAAAAATTAAAGACTTACTAGATCTACCATATTCAGGTCTGTCCGGAGGGACCCCCACCTCTCCCCCCTGAAGTGGATAGAGGAGCGAGAGTCTCACCCCCCCAAATTGGACAAAGAACTCTACAAGTAGTAGATCAAACTCAGAAAAATTGAGACGTGGATAAAAACCCCTTGCAAAACATTTTGGAAAAATTTAAACAATCAGAACAAAAAAAAAAACATTCGTTCCAGGCTCTTAGAATAAATCTTTCCTGGAACTCATGGGAATCGAGGAGTACAAAGTATAAATTGTGAGCTTGGGTCTCTTCAAGCGGGACCATTGTCTTTGGCTTTCTTGGTTCTTGCCCTGGTCCACAAGGGAGATTGAGGGCTGGTAGGGTTCGGTCTCTTTGAAGATTGTGGGCCACTTCGAGAAGTGTCCATGTCATTTTCTTGAGTGATGATCTTGAGATTCAATAACAGTTTTTCGCCGTCAGGAAAAGTAGAAAAGGAATGATTCTTCCCTTTGTAAGAGAATTTTACTGCAAATGGAAATGCCCACTTGTATTTAATGTCTTTTTGTATGAGGGCTAGAAGTAGAGGCTTCATTGCACGTCTGCGTTGCATTGTAGAGGGAGAGAGGTCTGCATATAATTGGATTTTATGACCCAGGCATAGAATCGTAGACATATTTCGCGCCTTGCTCATAATTTCCTCCTTTATCGGATAGAAATGGGGTTTAATTATTATGTCTCTCGGTAGACCATCTTTCCTTAGAGGACCTAAGGCCCTATGTGCTCTATCTAGCTCCAGGCGGTCTTGTGGAATTTCTGGGATTAGGGATTGAATCATATTTTGAATCGCTGCCGGGATGTCAGTTATGGTTTCTGGAAGTCCTCTAATACGGATATTATATCTCCTGGACCTATTTTCCAAATCGTCGATCCTAGACAAAGCTGTATCTAATTGTTCTTGAATAAAATGGACTTGTTCTGCATTTTGATTTGTGGCGGACACTGTTTGATCCAACTTACACTCTATGTTCTCAATTCTGGCTCCTAAATTCTGAAAATCAGCCTTTAATTCTCCCGTGATTTTAGCCGCAGTTTGAGAGAGGCCCCTATCAAGTAATTCAGCCAGGGTCTGGTACAAGTTGGCCATAGAAAATGTAGATGTATTGGTCAGAGAGCTGACAGGACAAGAGCTGTCCTGATCCATAATAGGATTAGCCAAAGGGGTTAATGTTGAGTTCTCCTGAAAATGTTCCCTCAGGGGTTCATGAGGGGGATGAGATGGAGAGATAGTCTGTATAATAAAGCCAGATGCATGTGAGGAACATTGTTGGGCTATCAGATCTGCCATATTAATTCCCTTTGAATTTACCTCAGCACTGACACAAACAATCTGTGACTCGGCGGCCATCTTGGATTTTCGGGCGGAATTTCGATCGGCCGTTGCGGCTTCCATTGAGCCGTAAAAATTATTATTTATAGATGGGGGGGGGGTGCCCGGGAGTCTGGGGGTTCTGTGGATACCAGTGGTTCCAAATTTCGTTCAGTAGAACCGGAGTTATGGGCGCCGCTGTGCTGGGGTGGTGAGGAGCTACTGGCTCAAGCAGCCATCTTCAGAGCTCCCATGTTTGTGTTTTTTATGTGTGTTTGTAACAGGATTATCGGTGATCTGAGTGCAATGTATGACAAAGATGCAGCCTGCAATACCTGTATCAAAGAGGAGACACAAAACACTGTTGTTCACTTGCTGTTCAAGTTTAATGTGTTAAACAGAAATGGGTCACATTACACAGATGATTACTTTCTTTATAGTGGCAGCGCAGGCCACATGGAAAAGCACATCAATTTGTTTGAGCAAAATGCCAGTACGAACATATAAGATACTAACAGAGAAGGTGAATGTCAGAATAAACACAAACCTGAACAAAGATGGCATAAACAGAGTGTGACTAACCTTTATCAAAGAGGAGGTACAAACACTGCTGTTCACTTGCTGTCCACGTTTAAAGGGTTTTTTTTTTTTAAATAACAAACATGTCATACTTACCTCCACTGTGCAGTTAGTTTTGCACAGAGTGGCCAAAATGCTCCTCTTCCGGGGTCCCTCATGCATCGAGTTTCCACGTTGGAGAAGGCTCTCCTAAGGTGGACACCTGTGCGGGCGTGCTCCCGAGACGGCGCCGCATCATTGGATTTGATTGACAGCAGCAGGAGCCAATGGCTGCGCTGCTATAAATCTATCCAATCAGGACACGAGACACCAGCTAGAACTGGTGTGCTTGTTCCCAGACCGAAGATGACAGCTTTCAGGGGGCTCCGGGGGGCTGCAGCATTACAGAAGGTATTTCAACTTAATGCATAGAATGCATTAAGGTGAAAACGCTTGAGGGTTTACAACCCCTTTATTGTGAACTTGATGGTTTTCAGTCTCCTGGAATCACACTACAAATCATCAGAGCTCCCCCTGGCTGCAGTCTAGATTAGCATTACTGGGAGGTCTATTTATTTACTTGCTGCATGATGTTCCATGCCTTCTTGATTTACATTTACTTTTCCTTTCCTTTTTAGGATTCACATTGCCGTAGAGCCCTAGATTTGTGGAACGGCATGATGGTTCTGACATGGAATACCAAATTTCAGAGGGGCAACGACTGACAACCTTTTATTTTATCCCATTGTTTCTCGGTTTAGCTTGAAGAGATAGAATTACTATTTTATGACTTTGAGATGACTTATTTTACGCAAAGTATAAGGAACACTGTTGTATTGAGAACATTATAGAAAATGTAGGGGCACATCACTAAAAATGTAGCCATGTTGCTATCTCTCTGTAGCTTCTCATCCTTTAAAGATTTTACTGATTCCTGTGGGTAATGTATAGAAAAAAGACCCAAAATGGTATCTACAATCACAGCAGCCTGATTGTAGCTGCCAGTCATACACTGCTCAGTCCACGGGAGCCTCAGGAGAGAACCAGTGCAGACACGGAAATCTTATACTGTCTTTCATGTTTACCCCTGACTATACAACATCAGAATCAGAAACAAAGTGTACATACAGAATTCTATCATGAGGCCAGAGGTGATTTTAAAAATAAGTGGAACACCTAAATTAAATATATGAACACATGAAAAGCATCTGTTATTTTCTTTATTGTACCTCGGGGGGTGTAGAGGTGTCTTGGCCTTCCAAAACATTAGTGTTGTTGTTAAAATGCTGCAAAGAAGTAGCAAGAGAGCTCTAAGGCACCATTCACACATTGTGGACACGTTACATTTCAATGGGTTTTCCTCCACGCGATAAATGTACAAAATGGCTCATGCACCTTTTTTGAGCATCAAGCTTTTCATGTTGTTTTATTGCACTTTTTCACACAGAAAAAATTGAGTGTCCACAAGAGTGTGACACAATTATACGCTTTTGTGCAGACGCGTTTTTGTTTGTTCTTTCTGTGTAAAATATATGCAATGACATGATGAGCACAGAAAACCCATAGTTAACCAGTTTCCACCCAGCCTATTACAATATGACAGCTGGAAGGGCCTCTCTTCGATCCGGGTGGATGTCACACAACGTCTTCCCAGATGGCGCCCCATGCGCAGCGACAGGGCCGTGCAGTGGCACCATCTGTCACCGGCTGCATCCATAAGACACTGTAAATGACTGATCAGAGTACCGGCTCACTGCCGGTACCATGTGACCACCATGACCAATCACAACAGGTCACATGACAGTTGTACATAATGGATGCATTCCTTTCATTTCATCCAATGTGTACAATTGTGTTGCTAGTTGTGATTTGTCAGTGTGATCACAGCTCATCTGTACAATGTAATTAGCTCAGGCCAATCACAGCTAATCAAAACAAAACAAACTGGATGAATCAGTTTCATTCAGTAAAATGCTTGCTTATAGCGTTTATGTATTACATAGCCATAAGCAACCTTACACACTATCCGAAAATCGGACGAAAAATAATGCTTTCAACGCGATCGTACAATAATCGGATCATTAGTACAGAGCTTTCGAAAGCCGATCACGACAATTCATCCGATATTATTTTATCAGACATGCACCAAAATTTTCCTCATACGATATCAGATCGGACGATTTTCGTTCGTCAGTATAAATGTCTTCCGAAAATACAATACAAATGCTGTATTTATTGGCGTATAACACTCACTTTTTTACCCTGAAAATAGAGGGTAAACTGTGCCTGCGTGTTATACGCAGGGGGCTATGGAAAGTTTTTTTCCTGAAACTTCCCTCTTAAAGTTAGGGTGTGTGTTATACGCCTGTGCATGTTAGACGCCGATAAATACAGTATATTACAACAAATTATATCAGTTCCGTTTTTGTTTTTTTCTGTCGTACGAGAATTTTCGTGACTTTAGTAACCTATTTAAATTCTACTTGAGACTATTAAGTGAAAAAAGTCAGACGATCTGTCGTACGATTTTCAGATCGTGTGTACAGGCCATTAACCACTTAAGCCCCGAACCATTTTGCTGGTCAAAGACCAGGCCACTTTTTGCGATTTGGCACTACGTTGCTTTAACTGACAATTGTGCGGTCCTGCGACGTGGATCCCAAACAAAATTGATGTAATTTTTTTCCCACAAATAGAGCTTTCTTTTGGTGGTATTTGATCACCTCTCCAGTTTTTATTTTTTGCACTACAAACAAAAATATAGCGACAATTTTGAAAAAAATTCAATATTTTTTACTTTTTGCTATAATAAATATTCCCCAAAAACATATAAAAAAAAAAAATTCCTCAGTTTAGGCCGATATGTATTCTTCTAGATATTTTTGGTAAAAAAAAATTGCAATAAGCGTTTATTAATCGCTTTGCGCAAAAGTTATAGCGTCTACAAAATAGGGGATAGTTTTATGGCATTTTTATTAATAATTTTTTTTGTTACTAGTAATGGCGGCGATCAGCGATTTTTTTTATCGTGACTGCAACATTATGGTGGACACATCAGACACTTTTGACACATTTTTGGGACCACTGTAATTTTTACAGCGATCAGTGCTATAAAAATGCACTGATTACTGTGAAAATGACACTGGCAGTGAAGGGGTAAACCACTAGGTGGCGCTGTAGGGGTTAAGTGTGCTCTAGGGAGTGTTTCAAACTGTAGGGGGGATGGGCTGTGTGTGACACGACAGTGATCACTGCTTCCGATTACAGGAAGCTGTGTTCACTGTCCTGTCATTAGGAAGACTGGGGAAATGCTTGTTTACATCAGCATTTCCCCCTTCTTCCTCACCGTGACATGATCACGGGTATGCCCGTGGACATCGAGTCCGCGGGACCCGCGGTCAGAGTCACGAAGCTCGCGGCGGGGCGCACGCCACCAGCAGTGCGTGCGCCCACAATGCCAGCTTCTTAAAGGGGACGTATATATACGTCCTTCTGCCTGTCCGTGCCATGCTGTCGACGTATATATCGTCGTGCGCTGGTCGGCAAGCAGTTAATGTGTTAAAAAAAAATCATGATCACTTCCCCAGAGTAGTAGTAATATTTCTCTGGTCACAGTGTGTTAAAGGAAAATCATAATAAAAAAGAAAAAAAAATGTATAAAAAATAAAAGAATAAAAAGAAAACTGAATTTTTTTTTTTTTTTTCGTACTGTCACCAATCAGTGTCCCTGATCACTTCCACACCAGTAATATGATGATGTTGTACTGCACTGATGACCGTATGTTAAAATATATATATATATATTTTCAATCTCCTAATTTTCAAAAAAATTGTTACAAAAAATGACAACTTTAAAAAACTCAACATGCCTCTTAGTATATACCTTGGACTGTCTATTTTTAAAAAAAAAGGGTCATTTGGGGAGTATTTGTACTGTCCTGACGTTTTTACTAAATCAGGATTGATCAATTTTCAGAAATATACCATAGTTTGTGGACTCTATAACTTTCACACAGACTAAATAATATACACCAATTTGGGTTATTTTCACCAAAGAAATGTAGCAGAATGTCATGGCCACGAAAGAATAAAATAGAGAAGTGGTCCCATGGGATTGTCACCCCTAACACCCATTTGTTTAACCACTTAAGCCCCGGACCATTTGGTAGCTAAAGGACCAGAGGTGAATTCAGAATTTTGCACTGCGCTGCTTTAACTGTAAATTGTGCGGACATGCAATGTTGTACTGAAACGAAATTTGCGTCCTTTTCTTCCCACAAATAGAGCTTTCTTTTAATGGTATTTGATTGCCTCTGCGATTTTTATTTTTTGCGATATAAACGGAAAAAGACCGAAAAAAAATTAAAAAAATGATATTTTCTACTTTTTGTTATAAGAAAAATTGAATAAACTCAATTGTAGTCATACATTTAGGCCAAAATGTATTCAGCCACATGTCTTTAGTAAAAAAAATGACAATAAGCGTATATTTATTGGTTTGCGCAAAAGTTATAGCGTCTACAATCTAGGGTACATTTTCTGGAATTTACACAGCTTTTAATTTATGACTGTCTATCTCATTTCTTGAGGTGCTAAAATGGCAGGGCAGTACAAAACCCCCCCAAATGACCCCATTTTGGAAAGTAGACACCCCAGGGAAATTGCTGAGAGGCATGTTGAGCCCATTGAATATTTTTTTTTTTGTCCCAAGTGATTGAATAATGACAAAAAAAAAAAAATTACAAAACGTTGTCACTAAATGATATATTGCTCACACATGCCATGGTTATATGTGGAATTGCACCCCAAAATACAATCTGCTGCTTCTCCTGAGTACGGGGATACCACATGTGTGGGACTTTTTAGGAGCCTAGCCACGTACGGGACCCCGGAAACCAAGCACCGCCTTCAGGATTTCTAAGGGCGCAAATTTTTGATTTCACTCCTCACTACCTATCACAGTTTCGAAGGCCATAAAATGCCAAAATAGCACAAAACCCCCCTAAATGACGCCATTTTGGAAAGTAGACACCCCAAGCTATTTACTGAGAGGCATGATTAGTCCATGGAATATTTTATATTTTGCCACAAGATGCGGGAATATGACAAACTTTATTTTTTTTGCACAAAGTTGTCACTAAATGATATATTGCTCACACATGCCATGGGCATATGTGAAATTACACCCCAAAATACATTCTGCTGCTTCTCCTGAGTATGGGGATACCACATGTGTGGGACTTTTTGGGAGCCTAGTCGCGTACGGGACCCCAAAAACCAAGCACCGCCTTCAAAGTTTCTAAGGGCTTACATTTTTGATTTCACTCCTCACTACCTATCACTACCTATCACAGTTTTGAAGGCCATAAAATGCCAAGATGGCACAAAACCCCCCCCAAATGACCCCATTTTGGAAAGTAGACACCCCAAGCTATTTGCTGACAGGCATGTTGAGCCCATTGAATATTTTTTTTTTTGTCCCAAATGATTGAATAATGACAAAAAGAAAAAAAAAATGAAAAAATGTACAAAAAGTTGTCACTAAATGATATATTGCTCACACATGCCATGGTTATATGTGGAATTGCACCCCAAAATACATTCTGCTGGTTCTCCTGAGTACGGGGATACCACATGTGTGGGACTTTTTGGGAGCCTAGCCGGGTACGGAGCCCCAAAAACCAAGCACCGCCTTCAGGCTTTCTAAGGGCGTAAATTTTTGATTTCACTCCTCACTACCTATCACAGTTTCGAAGGCCATAAAATGCCAAAATAGCACAAAATCCCCCCAAATGACCCCATTTTGGAAAGTAGACACCCCAAGCTATTTACTGAGAGGCATGTTCAGTCCATGGAATATTTTATATTTTGCCACAAGTTGCGGGAATATGACAAACTTTATTTTTTTTGCACAAAGTTGTCACTAAATGATATATTGCTCACACATGCCATGGGCATATGTGAAATTACACCCCAAAATACATTCTGCTGCTTCTCCTGAGTATGGGGATACCACATGTGTGGGACTTTTTGGGAGCCTAGCCGCGTACGGGACCCCAAAAACCAAGCACAGCCTTCAAGGTTTCTAAGGGCATACATTTTTGATTTCACTCCTCACTACCTATCACAGTTTTGAAGGCCATAAAATGCCAAGATAGCACAAAACCCCCCAAAATGACCCCATTTTGGAAAGTAGACACCCCAAGGAAATTGCTGAGAGGCATGTTGAGCCCATTGAATATTTTTTTTTTGTCCCAAGTGATTGAATAATGACAAAAAGAAAAAACAAAAAAAAATGTACAAAAAGTTGTCACTAAATGATATATTGCTCAAACATGCCATGGTTATATGCAGAATTGCACCCCAAAATACATTTGGTTGCTTCTCTTGAGTACGGGGATACCACATGTGTGGGACTTTTTGAGAGCCTAGCCGCGTACGGGCCCCCGAAAACCAAGCACCGCCTTCAGGATTTCTAAGGGCACAAATTTTTGATTTCACTCCTCACTACCTATCACAGTTTTGAAGGCCATAAAATGCCAAGATAGCCCAAAACCCCCACAAATGACCCCATTTTGGAAAGTAGACACCCCAAGCTATTTGCCGAGAGGCATTGTGAGTATTTTACAGCTCTCATTTGTTTTTGAAAATGAAGAAAGACATATTTATTTATTTATTTATTTTTTTCAATTTTTAAAACTTTGTGACAAAAAGCGAGATCTGCAAAATACTCAACATACCTCTCAGCAAATAGCTTGGGGTGTCTACTTTCCAAAATGGGGTCATTTGGGGGGGTTTTGTGCCATCTGGGCATTCCATGGCCTCCGAAACTGTGATAGGCAGTGAGGAGTGAAATCAAAAATTTACACCCATAGAAATCCTGAAGGCGGTGCTTGGTTTTCGGGGTCCTGTACGCGGCTAGGCTCCCAAAATGTCTCACACATGTGGTATCCCCGTACTCAGGAGAAGCAACAGAATGTATTTTGGGGTGCAATTCCACATATAACCATGGCATGTTTGAGCAATATATAATTTAGTGACAACTTTTTGTAAATTTTTTTATTTTTTTTATTTTTGTCATTATTCAATCACTTGGGACAAAAAAAAAAAAAATTATCAATGGGCTCAACATGCCTCTCAGCAAATAGCTTGAGGTGTCTACTTTCCAAAATGGGGTCATTTGGGGGGGGGTTTTGAACTGTCCTGGCATTTTATGCACAACATTAGGAAGCTTATGTCACACATCATCCACTCTTCTAACCACTTGAAGACAAAGCCCTTTCTGACACTTTTTGTTTACATGAAAACATTATTTTTTTTTGCAAGAAAATTATGTTGAACCCCCAAACATTATATATATTTTTAAAGCAAAGGCCCTACAGATTAAAATAGTGGGTGTTGCATTTTTTTTTCCCACACAGTATTTGCGCAGCGATTTTTCAAATGCATTTTTTGGGGGAAAAACACACTTTTTTTATTTTTAATGCACTAAAAAACACTATATTGCCCAAATGTTTGATGAAATAAAAAAGATGATCTTAGGCCGAGTACATGGATACCAAACACGACATGCTTTAAAATTGCGCACAAACACGCAGCGGCGAGAAACTACATTCATTTTTAAAAGCATTTAAAAGCCTTTACAGGTTACCACGTTAGATTTACAGAGGAGGTCTACTGCTAAAATTACTGCCCTCGATCTGACCTTAGCGGTGATACCTCACATGCATGATGCAATTGCTATTTACATATGACGCTAGACCGACACTTGCGTTCGCCTTTGCGCAAGAGCAGGGGGGGACAGCGGTGCTTTTTTTTTATTATTATTATTTATTTTGCTTTTTTATTTTATTTTTAAATTGTTCCTTCCATATTTATTTTTTTTATCATTTTTATTGTTATCTCAGGGAATGTAAATATCCCCTATGATAGCAATAAGTAGTGACAGGTACTCTTTTTTTGAAAAAAAATGGGGGGTTAGACCCTAGATCTTTCCTCTGCCCTCAAAGCATCTGACCACACCAAGATCGGTGTGATAAAATGCTTTCCCAATTTCCCAATGGCGCTGTTTATATCCGGGGGGGGCCATTCCCTCCCACTGCTTGTAAAAGCAGTCCAGAGGCTAATTAGCCACTAGGACTGCTTTTACATGAAAGCCGGCCGCTGGCTGAAAAGAATGATACCCGCAGGCATCAATCTGGTATAACCATTCAAAGTCCAGCAACATACCAGTACGTTGCTGGTCCTTGTTGGACATGTATTGTAATCTTTTTTTTCATGCAGCCTGTTGGCTGAACGAAAAAAAGAGATTGATCAGTGGGTATGCCCACCATTAGAATACCTCCCTTCATCCACCCACTTCTAATGATGGGCATATATGCCGAAGCATGGGGGCATCCTCCCGCAAAAAAGTTATGCCGCGTACACACGGTCGGACTTTTCCACGGGCAAGCCTTCGTCGGAATTTCGACCGTATATACGCAGTATTAGGAGCAAAATCGCTCCTCCGCCCCTGCTGCCCCCATGCTTCGGCATATATGCTCTTTTTTTAACTGTGGTGGTGAAATCACCTCCTACAGCGTTGGAGTCACAGCTTTATGTATCGTGGGAGCAAACGCTGTTGCTGTCAAGATAAATAAATCCGCGATGCAACTGAATGGCGTACCTGCTAAGCAAATGATGGTTAACATTAAAACAAAGTAACATTACAGTACAACAGTAAGACCTTACCATACCATACCTGCAAAGCAAATACCAAAACAAAACCTAGTAAAAAATAAAACATTTTTTTAACGCAACCTGTGCTTAAAATATATATATGCCGAAGCATGGGGGCATCCTCCCGCAAAAAAGTTATGCCGCGTACACACGGTCGGACTTTTCCACGGGCAAGCCTTTGTCGAAATTTCGATCGTATGTACGCGGCATAAAAGGTTATGCCGCGTACACACGGTCGAACTTTTCCACGGGCAAGCCTCCGTCGGAATTTCAACCGTATATACGCGGCATTAGGAGCAAAATCGCTCCTCCGCCCCTGCTGCCCCCATGCTTCGGCATATATGCTCTTTTTTTAACTGTGGTGGTGAAATCACCTCCTACAGCGTTGGAGTCACGGCTTTATGTATCGTGGGAGCAAACGCTGTTGCTGTCAAGATAAATAAATCTGCGATGCAACTGAATGGCGTGCCTGCTAAGCAAATGATGGTTAACATTAAAACAAAGTAACATTACAGTACAACAGTAAGACCTTACCATACCATACCTGCAAAGCAAATACCAAAACAAAACCTAGTAAAAAATAAAAAAAAATTTTAACGCAACCTGTGCCTAAAATATATATATATGCCGAAGCATGGGGGCATCCTCCCACAAAAAAGTTATGCCGCGTACACATGGTCGGACTTTTCCACGGGCAAGCCTTTGTCGAAATTTCGACCGTATGTACGCAGCATAAAAGGTTATGCCGCGTACACACGGTCGAACTTTTCCACGGGCAAGCCTCCGTCGGAATTTTGACCGTATATACGCGGCATTAGGAGCAAAATCGCTCCTCCGCCCCTGCTGCCCCCATGCTTCGGCATATATGCTCTTTTTTTTTAACTGTGGTGGTGAAATCACCTCCTACAGCACTGGAGTCACGGCTTTATGTATCGTGGGAGCAAACGCTGTTGCTGTCAAGATAAATAATTCCGCGCTGCAGTTGAATGGCGCACCTGAAAACAAAAAAATTACATACCTGAAAAGCAAGCATGATAAAACATTGCAGAATGGAATACAGTAAAAAAGAGCAGAACAATAGAGAGAAAATAGAGAGAGAGAGAGAGAGAGAGAGAGAGAGAGAACAATAAAACTACAACTATTTTTGGTTTTTTTATTTTATATTTTTTTTGTGTTTTTGTTTTTTACGTTTTTTTTTTCTTTTTTACACTTTTTTTTTTAAACTTTAACAACTGTAATGGTTCGGGTCTCTCAAAATGTAATGGCATCTTGGGAGACCCTGTGTAAGTGTGTCCTAGTCTGTGAAATGCTGTACCCTACGCTAAAACTTCACTTTTGAGTGGTAGCGTTCAAAACATTCACCAAGGCAAAGACCAGGTTTGTCAGGACAGAGTGGACAATAATAACGGGTGTCACGCCTAAATCCGCGCTTGCTACAGACACGACATCTTTTTTGGGGGGTTCATTGGGTAGGGGTACTCGGGAGGAGATGCGTATAATGCCTCTCATGCAGCCGGCTTACTGCATTTGGTAGGGGATGGTGAGGTGCAGAACCGCCTGGATACAGGAGTTCTGTGACTATCTCATTCTGGAATTTTAGAAGAGATAAAGTCCCGCCTGCAGCTCTGTATAGCACATGAGCGTTCAGCAAAGCCAATTGAAATAAGGATAGAGACACTTTTTTGTACCAGCTTCTCGCCTTACGGTCAATTAGATACGGCGCCATCAACTGGTCGTTGAGGTCCACCCCTCCCATATTTTTGTTATATTCGTGGACACAGAGGGGTTTCTCCACAACACCAGTCGCCGTACGAATTTGGACTGTCGTGTCTGCATGAAGGGAGGTAAGAAGGAAAACATTCTTATTGTCCCTCCACTTCATAGCGAGCAAGTTATTACACTTTACGCAGGCTCTCTCCCCCAGCCTAAGACGGGCATCTACAAGCCGCTGGGGAAAGCCCCGGCGATTAGGTCGCACGGTGCCACATGTTCCAATCTGATGATCAAACAAGTGACTAAACAGTGGCACGCTCGTGTAATAATTGTCCACATACAAGTGGTACCCCTTTCCGAATAAGGGTGACACCAAGTTCCACACTATCTTGCCAGCGCTCCCTATGTAATCCGGGCAGTTGACCGGCTCAACCTGACTATCTTTTCCCTCATAAACCATAAAGCTCCATACATAGCCTGTTGCCCTGTCACAGCACTTATAGAGCTTGACCCCGTATCTGGCACGCTTGCTGGGAAGGTACTGCTTGAAAGCCAAGCGGACAGAAAATTTAATCAGGGACTCATCAACGCAGACAGCTTGATCGGGAATAAACAAGGCTGCAAAACGTTCGTTGAAGTGGTTTATGAGGGGCCGAATTTTATAGAGCCGGTCGTATTCAGGGTCCCCACGTGGACGACAAAGTTCATTGTCGTTGAAGTGCATGAACCGCAAAATCTGCTCGTATCGTTTCCTGGGCATGGAGGCAGAGAACACGGGCATGTGGTCAATTGGGTGCGTGGACCAATAAGCACGCAATGACGGGAATTTATGTGTGCCCATGTTGAGGGAAAGGCCCAGAAAGGTCTTAAATTCGGAAACCGTAATTGGTTTCCAATCTTTGGCAATGGAAGGCAACTGGGGATTAGCGGCGATGAATTGACCAGCATATAAATTACTCTGGTCCACAATAGATCTATAGAGATCTTCCGTGAAAAACAGCGAATAATAATCAATTGGCATAAAATCAGCTGTTTCCACCTGAATACTGGGTTGGGCAGTGAATGGGGGAAGTACGGGTTCTGCAGAAGTGGTGGGGACCCAATCAGGATAGGCGAATTCTGCAGGAAGGGCACTATGGGCACGACGGGCCTGCCTTTGTCTTCTTATTGGTGGCAGCGGGACACTACTTGTGCTTGCCACCTCGCCAGCTTGAACTGCACTTATGGGACTCGCCACGTCACCACGTGATACTGCAGTGCTGGATGTACGCCCAGGCTGTACTAGTTCGCTGGTGCTTGCCAATTCACCAGAAGGAATAGCGGCGCTAGTACTACTCTGCTCCATGATACGAGAGACCTGAGGTTCTTGCTCCTCAACAACCTCAGAAGATCGGGATCGGGTACGCCTGACCTTAGCAGGGACCTCAACTTCGTCGTCAGAGCTATCTGACGTGAGGCCGCTGACGTCACTGTCTTCTACGGGAAGATATTCTGAGCCTGAATCTGACAGATACGTGACCTCCTCTTCACTATCTGTCATGCTCAGAATCTCGTAGGCCTCTTTACTAGTGTACCTTCGACTTGCCATTTTGGGCTCTAAATTTAGGGGTACACTAGTAAGATTCACAGGAAAAAAAGCACCCGACTGTCGTCAGCAAATATATCAAACGCTACAAAAAAAACTGTTAGCGGTCGCAGGGATCAGGACTGTCTCTGCGAACGCTGCAGTTATGTGTTTTGTGTTTGGTAAGTGACAGTGATCGATCTTTACTGCACTTGGGTGGGCTGGGCTGGGCGGAGGGGCTAAACGCAGGTGCTAGCAGGTATCTGGGCTGATCCCGCTAACACTGCGTTTTTGGGAACCCTAAACCGCTGGGGACGCTAGTATAGATCTGATCAGATACTATACCACTAAGGGAGGTGTATGCTTTGCGCGTGGGTGTTAGCGTTACTGGCACTAACCTAACGCTGCCTGGGGCGACGCAGACCCTCTCTGGCGCTAAAACCTAATTGATCTCACCCGCCGGGCGATCAGGGGGTTAAACCTTTATTGGGTTATATACGGCGGGTGCCCTGATGCTATAAAAAGCAAACTAACCAACCAGCGTCACCCGTAACCTTTAACCACTTCTCTACTGTGCACGAAAACCCCCTTCCTGCCCAAGCCATTTTTCAGCTTTCAGCACTGTCACACTTTGAATGACAATTGTGCGGTCGTGCGACGTGGCTCCCAAACGAAATTTGTGTCCTTTTTTTCCCACAAATAGAGCTTTCTTTTGGTGGTATTTGATCACCTCTGCGGTTTTTATTTTTTGCGCTATAAACAAAAGAAGAGCGTCCAGTTTGGAAAAAAAACACTATTTTTTACTTTTTGCTATAATAAATACCCATTTTTTTTTTTTTAATAAAATTTTCCTCAGTTTAGGCCGATACGTATTCTTCTACATATTTTTGGTAAAAAATAAAAATCGCAATAAGCGCGTATTGATTGGTTTGCGCAAAAGTTATAGCGTCTACAAAATAGGGGATAGATTTATAGCATTTTTATTTTTTTATTTTTTTATTAGTAATGGCGGCGATCTGCGATTTTTTATTGTGACTGCAATATTGCGGCGGACACATCGGACACTTTTGACACATTTTTGGGACCATTCACATTTATACAGCGATCCCTGCTATAAAAATGCATTGATTACTGTATAAATGTGATTGGCAGGGAAAGGGTTAACCACTAGGGGGCGGGAAGGGGTTAAATATGTTCCCTCAAAGTGTTCTTACTGTGGGGGGAGGGGACTGACTGGGGGAGGTGACCGATGGTTGTCCCTATGTACAAGGGACACACCATCGGTCCCCTCTCCCTCACAGGACGTGGATCTCTGTGTTTACACACAGAGATCCACTTTCCTGCTCGTTTCCCGGGCAATCGCGGGTGCCCGGCGGCAATCGCGGCCGCCGGGCACGTGCACCGGGGCCTTGTGAACACGGCGGGCGCGCGCCGCCGGCGGCGCACGCGCGCCTCCTAACTCGTTTTAAAGAGAGGACGTCATATGACGTCTTCCCAGAACGAGAGTATCCTCCGCCCGCCGTCAATTGACAGTGGGCGGGGGACAAGTGGTTATATGGTGAGCACTGGTGAAAGGGTTAACTAGGGGCAATCAGGGGGTTAAAACCTTTATTAGGTTAAATATGGGGGTAACCGACGCTATATAAAAACCCGACGGGTTACCTAAATAACAAAATAACTAACTGGGTAACCAGTGTCACCAGTGACGCTTATACGGTGATCACTGGTGAAAGGGTTAACTCTAGGGGCAATCAGGGGGTTAAAATAATATATGGGGGTATCTGACGCTAATAAAAACCTGCGGCGAACCTAAAAATAAACTGGCTATCTAGGGCACCACCGGCACTAAATACAGCGATCGAAAATACGATCGATTAGTGACGCTGGCGTTAGGGGGTGAAAGGGTTACCTGGGGGGCGATCAAGGGGTTAAACCTTTATTAGGGGGGTTAGGGGGCTACCCTGGACCTAAAGGGGCCTAATCCTAACTGCCCTGCAACTTTTTATTATCACAGATGACACTAAATGCAGTGATCAGTAAAATAAATGATCACTGCAATCAGTGACACTGTGATTGGGGGCTGGGGGGTGACCTGGGGGGTGATCTGGGGGTGACTGGGGGGTGAAATGTGTGCCTATGTGTACCTATGTGTCAGTGGACTGTTGGTGCACTAACCTGCTTCCTCTCTCCTCGGCGCCAGAATCGAAAAGACCGCTGCGAGGGAGATGACATCACTTCCTCCTGCCTGTGTTTACATCACATGGCAGAGGAAGCATTTTCATTGGCCGGGAGCGATCGCGAGGGGGTGGCCGAAATCGAATGGTCACCCCCTCATCTCCGAATGCTCCCCGACGATTAACGGCCGCTCACTGTATAGGAGGGGGGTCCGATCGGACCCCCCAACTATACAAAGGCGATCACGTATGCTCTACGTGATTGTGCCTGTCGGTGCCATTCTGCCGACGTATATATACAGTGAGCGGTCGTTAAGTGGTTAATAAATACATGAGAGCTATGATAATTGTTAAGTACATGTCTCTCTATGGCTGCTTTGCTGGGTCTTTCTGTTTTGTGTTTCAGGTGGCAAGCTGCCTGCTGTTGCTAGGAAGATTTACCTCTTCTACCCACTGGATTGGTGACAAATCCCTTGGCGGGAAACATCTAGCCAATGAGTGTAACCTTTTACTTATATCCTCTCCTGTCACTGGGCGGAGTTAGCATTTACCTCAGGTCTGTCAGCTGGACTCACCTCTGGATTCTCCTCAGCCTTCCTTCTGGATCTTTTGACCTGCTCTCAGCCCAGAATGGATATTCTACTTCAAAGGACTAATTCCCTGGAGAAAGGCTTGCCTCAATCATTTAATTTTTATTTATTTCTTTTTTACTTCACCAGTTTTCACTTACATCTGTGGGCCCTGTGCCTGTATTGTGCCTCTCATTCCTGAAGTGCCAGGTATACTCTAAATACTGATGGTAATAAGTTACCTGAGGCTAGCCATCGAACTTTTCATCCACCTGTAGGCAGACCTGGTCCTGAGGCAACACCATAGGAGCATCACATCACCACTGGGACTTTACAGGGACCAGAAGAAGAGGACCGCTGACTGGAAGTATCAGTGTACAGGCTGACAGGACAGAAGCTACCGTGAAAGAATACGCAGGATAAGGAGGCCCTACTCAGACACCCACAGTGCCACTGTTCCTGCCAGCATGAGTCAGGTAGGCAGCGGGTCTGAAGCTGCTACCATGGGCTGACAGCGTGATCAACATCTCTCCAGCAGGATCATTATCACCACAGACTAGTGATGAGTGAAGGCTCTGAGGGCTGGGAATGTACACAGACTTCACTCTGTTCTGTCTGCTTCAGTCTCCTCTGTGTCAGTGTCTTCCCTGCTCATTGTGCTCTGTCTGTCAGCCTTTAGTCACCACCTTCCTGTTCACTCTCAGCTCTCTAGTGCTTTCATTTATAGTTCACTTATCACACTTATGACCTGTGAAATGTCTTCATTGTGTTTTCATTTGCTGCAGTTATTGCAGGTACAGTACTGTGCTAGGATGGTTAGTGTTCCTGTGCAGTATACAGAATGTCAGGGTTGTTAGGGGAGATTGTGTGGTTACATGTGTGCCAAACAGGCATTGCCTTTTCTGAGGGTTTTATTTACTCTCTTCACAGGAATTGGGCTGTTTAGGGCTTGTAAGTTTTAAATCTGTGAATGAGTTGCCTGATATTGTGTTTTTACATATATTTTTCCCACTTTGTTTTATTAGGAAAAGTTAAAGAGCAGTACACATACAGTACACAATGGGGGTTATTTACGAAAGGCAAATCCACTTTGCACTACAAGTGCAAACTACAAGTGCAAAGTGCACTTGAAATTGCACTGAAAGTGCACTTGGAAGTGCAGTCGCTGTAAATCTGAAAGGTAGATCTGAATTGAGGGGAAGCCCTGCTGATTTTATCATCCAATCAGCGGCGGTGCGTCCATAGTGGGCGCAGGAGCGCCACCCCCTCTCTCCCCTGCACCGTCACTCAAGTGTACAATACATAGAGATTCATGTATTGCATGAATCTCTATGTATTGTCGCCGCTGCCGCCCACTATTCAGATGGCCGGCCCTCTGGTGAGCGCCGGCCATCTGAATAACAGCAGTTTGTTGGTGTTTGGAAGTGCCTATCAGAGCCAGCAGCTTTAATAGGCTTTCCGATTACAGCCTGTGGGCTCTAATCTGCTTCCAAATAGTTAACCAGGGGACGCAGGGGGTGTGCGTTCCCTGGTTAACACTGACACTCATCTCAGCCAATCAGGTTCACCGGGTCTGGTTACCGGTTACCTGATTGGCTGAAGCGACATCGAGGGCGGGACTTAGGAGAAGACATCGAGGGAGGACGGCTGACCCGAGAAAGGTAAGTGCTGGGGGACGGGGCAAGCAATCTGGCGGTTTTTGAGGGGGCAAACTGGCGGCAATTGATGGGCACAGTGGTGACAATTGATGGGCACTGTGGTGACAATTGCTGGCACAGTGGCTGTGTTTGATGGCATGGCACAGTGGCTGCGTTTGATGGCATGGCACAGTGGCTGCTTTTGATGGCATGGCACAGTGGCGACAATTGATGGCACAGTGGCGACAATTGATGGCATGGCACAGTGGCGAAAATTGATGGGCACAGTGGGGACAATTGATGGCACAGTGGTGACAATTGATGGCACATTGGTGACAATTGATGGCACAGTGGCTGCGTTGATGGCATGGCACAGTGACTGCGTTTGATGGCATGGCACAGTGGCTGCGTTTGATGGCACAGTGGGGACAATTGATGGCACAGTGGCGACAATTGCTAGGCACAGTGGCTGCGTTTGATGGCACAGTGGCGACAATTGATGGGCACAGTGGCGACAATTGATAGGCACAGTGGCTGCGTTTGGGCACAGTGAGGCTGCAATTGATGTGTTTTTTTTTGTTTGTTTGTTTGCGCTCCCCCAAAAATTTTGAGCACCAGCTGCAACTGCATCCAATCATGTGCAAGCTAAATTGCTGTTTATTTTCCTTGCATGTCCCCCTCGGTTATACAGCGAATGCACTTCCAAGTGCACTTTCAGTGCAATTTCAAGTGCACTTTGCCTTTCATAAATAACCCCCTATGTGTCACAGAACATGACATGTAGACATGATAGTGTTTTCAAATTTTCAAAATAAATTTAGGAAGTGAGGATGTGATTATTTAGGTTATCACCTTTAGCTGTGATTCCTGAAGAACCCAATGAGTTTGATCATTTGTCAGTTCCTAAGGGCTCATGTTTTTAATTGATCTACAGGTAAAACTCAAAACTTTTAATATCGTGCAAAAGTTCATTTATTTCACTAATGCAACTTAAAAGGTGAAACAAATATATATGAGATAGACTCATTACATTCAAAGCAAGATAGTTCAATCTGTGATTTGTCATAATTGTGATGATTATGGCTTACAGCTCATGAAAACCCCAAATCCACAATCTCAGAAAATTTGAATATTACATGCAATCAATAAAACAAGGATTGTACATAGAACAATATCGGACCTCAGAAAAGTATAAGCATGCATATGTACTCAGTACTTGGTTTGGACCCCTTTTGCAGCAATTACTGCCTCAATGCGGCGTGGCATGGAAGCGATCAGCCTGTGGCACTGCTGAGGTGGTATGGAAGACCAGGATGCTTCAATAGCGGCCTTCAGCTCTTCTGCATTGTTTGGTCTCACGTTTCTCATCTTTTTCTTGGCAATGCCCCATAGATTCTCTATGGGGTTCAGGTCAGGCGAGTTTGCTGGCCAATCAAGCACAGTAATCCCACGGTCATTGAACCAGGTTTTCGTGCTTTTGGCAGCATGGCAGGTGCCAAATCCTGCTGGAAAATGAAGTCAGCATCCCCATAGAGCTCGTCTGCATAAGGAAGCATAAGGTGCTCCAAAATCTCCTGGTAGATGGCTGCGTTGACCCTGGACTTAATTAAGCACAGTGGACTAACACCAGCAGATGACATGGCTCCCCAAATCAACAGAGACCGTGGAAACTTCACACTGGACTTCAAGCATCTTGCAGTGTGTGCCTCTCCATTCTTCCTCCATACTCCGACTCCTTGGTTTCCAAATGAGATGCAAAATTTGCTCTCATCAGAAAAGAGGACTTTGGACCACTGAGCAACAGACCAGGTCTGTTTTTCTATAGCCCAGGTAAGACGCTGCTGACGTTGTTTGTTGTTCAGGAGTGGCTTGACAAGAGGAATACGACATTTGAAGCCCATGTCCAGGATCTGTCTGTGTGTGGTGGCTCTTGATGCACTGACTCCAGCCTCAGTCCACTCCTTGTGAAAGTCCCCAACACTTTTGAATGGCCTTTTCCTGACAATCCTCTCCAGTCTGCGGTCATCCCTGCTGCTTGTGCACCTTTTTCTTCCACACTTTTCCCTTCCACATAACTTTCTATTAATGTGTTTTGATGCAGCACTTTGGAAACATCCAACTTCTTTTGCAATTACCTTTTGAGGCCTCCCCTCCTTTTGGAGGGTGTCAATGATGGTTTTCTGCACAACTGTCAGGTCAGCAGTCTTTCCCATAATTGTGATTCCTACTGAACCAGACTGAGAGACCATTTAAAGGCTCAGGAACCCTTTGCAGGTGTTATGGCTTAGATAGCTGATTAGAGTGGGACACTTTGAGCCTAGAATATTGCACCTTTTCACAATATTCAAATTTTCTGAGATTGCGGATTTTGGGTTTTCATGAGCTGTAAGCCATAATCAGCACAATTATGACAAATCACGGCTTGAACTATCTTGCTTTGCATGTAATGAGTCTATCTCATATATTAGTTTCACCTTTTAAGTTGCATTAGTGAAATAAATAAACTTTTGCACGATATTCAAATTTTTCTAGTATCACCTGTAATTGATGATAGCCTAGTCTCATTGATATACCTAAATCTACAGTATATCAAGCTCTTTTTGTGATTAGATCATTTGATCAGATGCCCTTTTAGTCATATCTGACATTAAATCGTTTTGTTCATTCTCTGCTTTTGGTCAGGAGCTTGTAAGTCCCTGGTCATTCTCTTCTTGCTTCATCTCAAATGTATTTTCTTGATAAGCAGCATGAAGATTCAATAGTGAAGAATTTGAAGGCTTTTGGTGTAGCTACATGATCTCTCTGAGGCTCTGCCACAGCGATCAGCATCCTCCAATGCTCCTCCTCCTCTCAATTCAGTATAGGCAGGGCCGGCCCTACCATGGGACCCAGTGGGCCCATGGTCCCAGGCGGCATTTTAAGAGGGGCGGCAGCCATCCCGGCTGTCTCCCGAGATCTGCCATGAAAGGCTGCATCTATTGTGTGCAGCCCTTACTGCCTGGAGACAGTTTCACACTGAGCCGATTTTGACACTTGCCAGAGATGTAAAATACCTGAATGCAGAGAGACTAGCTGTCGGTATTGAGTTGATGTCGGGGTGGGTGGGGGAGCTATCAAACACCAGCCAATGGGATGGGGTCTGGGCGGGCCGCTATGTGTGTGTATGTAGCCCCGCCCCCTTTCTTAAACAGGACAATCATTGGCTGGTCCACATCACCGCTGAATTTTGAAAGCTGGTCTCTCTCTGCACTGCCTATGCTGACAATGAATTCCATGTTACACCAGGCAGAGATTTGGGCGCTGCAATCCTGAACACTGAGAGCCTGAGAGGAAGCATGGAGACATACTTGTTACAGTGTTTCTGACAGTAGATGCAGAATCCAGGCAGAGACCGTGTATTTACAAACCACGGCTGGCTTGACTGCAGTCAGACAGACCAGTGTCAGTCCCCTCTGCATGTGCTCTGTTTTGTTGAGTGACTGTGTAATCATCAGACACCTTGAGGCTGCAAACATCTGGGTGCCTCTGAAGCAAAGGACAGTGTCATACCTTCTAATCGGCTGCAGTTCCTGACCATCTGATTACACAGAACGAGGTTGGTGGGGAGAAGGGGGGCTGCTTCTAGTTCACAGGGTCTGCCCAGCTCCTTGTACCTGGCTGAAGTGCACTGATATGGTTGCTGGATTTAATAAAGGAAGGCTGCAAGTGCAGGAGCTCCTTCTATATTTTCTATTATGTCCCTGTGCCCACCATTGTCCCTAATAGAAGGTCTGTACTGAGATGGGGCTGGAATGGTGGTTTGTGCTGAGGGGAGTTTAGGACTGTGGGGGGAGATCTGTACTGAGTGGGGATTTTGGGGGGGGGGATCTTCATGATAGAATATGACCTTGGAGGGGAGATTTGTACTGAAAGGACGGGGTTTGGTTGTCGTCAGCGTTCCCATGTGGTGCGATTTTGGAGCCCATTCATTTTAAATGGGCTTTAGTTCACACCAGAACACAGAAAAAAATTGTGCATGCACTACTTTTTGGTGGTGTGTTTGCAATCTGCTTTACAGGTGGCGTAAAGCACCCACAGCAGATCACAAGGGTAGTGCTTTCCAGCAGCATCAAAAATGCTCACAGAACAATACATACAGTTCTAAAAAAAAATTAAATTTAAATTCTAAAACATAATTAGCAAAAAATAAAGGGCCGTTCACATGTACTTTGCTATCTGAAGAGCTGTCAGCATTTAGATTGCTCTTCAGAGAGCTTTTAACAGGTGGTGAGGAGGCATATTGCCTCCTCACTGCCTGTTTTAACCCCACACTAGCACGCTGCAATCATGTGCTTTGCATGCTGTTGCAGGACACTTGCAGAGCAGCACTATTCACTTGACTTTTTCGACAAGGATATAATTTCTGCTATGGCTGTGAAGCACGGCATCGAATGTCATGGAATGTGTATACCCCCAGCCACTGCCTCCACTGCTAAAGGGGGTAGCATTTTGTCAGGCAGTAAAAACACTGTTCAACCATGGGTTTTTACCACCCCCAAGCTCATGTGTAAATGAGCCCTAAGGACTCATTCATCCATGTATTCTGGCCTTGGGAATGAGTAAATTGTTCACACAGCTGGAGCTGCCTGTTAGGCCCCTTTCACACGGGACGGATCCGTGAAGATCTGCCCCGTGAAGCTCCGCTTGCTCAGTGGGGATCGCTCCATTGATCCCCGCTGAGCTGGCAGATGACAGGGCGGTCCCTGCACACTGTGCAGGGACCGCCCTGTCAGATCTCTGCTCTCCCCTATGGGGGGATCGGATGAACACGGACCGTCTGTGTCCGTGTTCATCCGATCCGCTCTGCAGACGGATTGAAAAATTGGATTTTCCTCCGTCTGCAGAATCGGAGAATTGCGGACACGGAGGAGATCGGGTGTCAGCGGATATTCATCCGCTGACACCCGCAATCTCATAGGGACCAATGTATGTCCCTTTTTCATCCGTAAACGGATGGATGAAAAAGCGGACATACGGTCAGCATGTGTGAAAGGGGCCTTAGGGACACAGTGGTTGTATAAACACAGCCACAGGTCCAAATTTGACAGGTGTGCAATTGTGGGGGAGTGGTCCTGAATGCGCACTATGGGCTCTTTCACATGGGCGGATCCCGTGATGATCCGCCCCGTGAACATCCGCTTACTTAGCGAAGATCGCTTCGTTGATCCCCGCTGAGCCGGCGGATGACTTGTCCGTCTCTGCACATTGTGCAGAAACGGAACGGTCAGATCGCCGCTCTCCTCTATGGGGGGGATCGGATGAAAACGGACCTTCTGTCCGTTTTCATCCGATCCGCAGACGGATGGAAAAGTAGGATTTTCCTCCGTCATGCTAAACGGACCATAGCGGAGACTGATGTCATCCGCTGACATCCGCTATCCCATAGGGATACATGCATGTCCGTTTTTTCATCCGAAAACGGATGGATGAAAAACAGACATACGGAACGTCCTTGTGAAAGAGCCCTTTGGGGCCGTACACCTGCACTCACACACCTGTCACCCATAGTGTAACATTTTCTGCCTGCACACAGCTCCAGGTGACTCCAGACACATAAAAAAACCACTGATTCACATTGTACAGGCCACAGTACCCTTGTGAATGAGCCCCGATACCTCATTCACACATAAAGCTTTGATTCTCAATACACTTTCTTAGCTTTTAGATTTAGTAGGAATTCTGTTGTGTTTGTGTCAGGTAGACTGTACAGGGCCCAGCAATTTCTAACAGCAGCTCTGATTACATGACAGTGTCGCACACAGTTTCACTAAGGGTCAATATCGGCTCAGTGTGAAACTCCCTCTTCTCTGTCAGTGCTAATCAGTGCCACCTGTCAGTGCCAGTCAGTGCTAATCAGTGTTTCCAATAAGTGCCGCCTAATATCAGTGCCAACCAATGCCACCTATCGGTGCCAAGTGTTTTCAATCAGTGCCACCTACCAGTGCCAATCAGTGACAGTGCTTCCGAACAGTGCCCATCAGTGTCGCCAATCAATGCCCATGCGTGCCACCTATCAGTGCCCAGTGATGCCAATTTGTGCCCATCAGTGCTGCCAATTAGTGCCCATCAGCGCTGCCAATCAGTGCCACTAAGTGCTGCCTATTAGTGTCAATCAGTGCTTTCTATGAGTGCCAATCAGTGGCGCCTGTCAGTGCCAATCATTGCTGCCTGTCTGCCAACCATTGCTGCCAATCTGCCAAACTGAGTGCAGGAATGGGGCGATGAACTCGGCAGACAGGCACATTGTCCATGGGGAGCCGGCCTGGTGGGGCACAACTAAAATCTGTTGATGTTTATTAATTCCACATGCCGATCTTTAGTATAATAGGTAATCACCACACTACTAATTTTCAATAAACTACTGGAGGTAAAATAAAAAAAAGTGTCAGTAAAAGGCCTGCCCCTAAGCACTGTTATGTGTTCCCACACCACCAAAAAAAAAGAAAGTGCAGCGCTAACTTACTGATCAATAGCTTTAAAAAAATGTCTTCATCAGTTCAGGCCAATATGTATTCTTCTACATATTTTTGGTTAGAAAAAAAAAACAAAAACCCAATAAGCGTATATTGATTGGTTTGCGTAGAAGTTATAGCGTCTACAAAATAGGGAATAGATTTATGGCATTTTTATACTGATTTTCTGATAAAATAAATTTTAGTTATGATATAACTTAATGAATGTGGGGGGCCTTTTGGTGGGCGTGATTTTTTTTTGGGGGGGGGGCAGCATTTCATTATTGGTCCCAGGCAGCACAATGTCTTGGGCCGGCCCTGAGTATAGGGCTCTGATTTTTCTTTTACTAAATCACAATGCATTTCTGCTACAGTGCTGCAGAAATCTGCTTTGCAGAACACTGTTGCCCCTGTAGGAAGTTTGTTCTTACAGCCAGAGTCCAGTGAGCATGGGGAATGTGATCCCCTGGTCTTCCAGTTTGATGGTAGCATGTCCCTTTGGCTGCTGAATCACAGTTCTGCCTTGCTCCACGTTTATATCCTGGTGTCGGTATAGAGTTTGCCAGAATAGATTTTTAGACTGCTACAAAAAAGACACAGTATCTTTTCAGAACCACTTTATCAAAAGCTAGTATACTGTTTATGTGATTTAGTTGTTCTTGGGCTTTTTGGTGTTTGTATCAGGCATTATGCCTATGAGCAGAATTTAAATAGTGGGCTGGGTGCTTCTCATCTCAGGCCTTAAATTCCCTTATTGGCATGTTGGTTTTGTTAGAAGCTAAAAGCGTATCTACTGGTTTTGGCACAAATTTATTTCAACTTAAAATGTTAGCTCTATGTGGCAGGTGGAATTCATTTTAGATGAGCAATTTCTAGTTGTCTACAGATGCAACAGAATATATTGAATGTGCTAATTTCCAGTCTGGCAAATAATGTTCAGCGTTTTGATCAGAATATTGTATTTTCATGGTATCCCTAAGAATATTGTTCACTTGGGCTCTTCCCTGTTGTTGTGGCTGTGGCACTTTGACTCAAGCAGTTCAGCCGCCAGAGCCTCTTATTGATGAATGTTAGAATAGTGTTTTTATGCAATTAATTGTCTAAGATTGGTCTTCATTTAATGTTTAGGTTAAAGTAAGAAATTTTCAGGGTAGCAAAACATTTAATAGCAGATGTTTTGTTTTGCTATGTTTCCAGTGTTTCAGGACAATGGTTACCCCAGAAGTGAGCAATGGCTTACAATGTCCTTAAAACAGCTTTTTTCTGGCAGTTATATCCCTTATAATATTCCATTCGCTTGCTGAAACAACCTGCATTATCTATGCCATTGGTTGCTTCTCTTTTGAGGACTCTGCAGAACTTTTTTGGCCTTTATATGACATGTATCAAAGTGGTTGTTTCCACACTCTTTTATCAAAACTGTTAGTAGGAGTTTGATACATAATGACTTTGCATATAATTCTAGCTTTTGGTTAGGAGTTCTGTAAAGGATTTTAGAAGCAGTGTTTATATGCTGCTATTGGGTAACAAATTGCATTCAACATGTCATGTAATTTCGCTACTGCTGTGGAATCAATCTGTTCTTCTGCATATAAAACACATTAGAACTGCTTTCCCACTCAGTTCAGTCTGGTTAGTTGAGGTAAGTTGTTAACTTGCTGGACAAAAGTGTTTGCAGAGTTAGATAAGCAAGACAAGGATAAGTTGTTATCATTTAATGCCTTAGGACATTCCCATTGCCCAATAGAACTGATTTAGCAATTTCAACTATTCGCAAGGCATTCATTTCTTTTTTTGTCACATGTGAATGGCTCTCCTTTATCAGAATCATAATTTAAATCTGTCCCTAAAAGATGTTTATGGTGCAGGATATGCAGCCGCTACATAGGGAGTGCATCAGGACGTAGATGGACGCCCTGCTCTTTATGTTCATCCTGCTCTTTGCATTTATTACGCAAGTCCCCGCCTTTTATAATATATGTAGCGGGGTCTCCTTTATGGCCCCTGGACTATGTTACCCAGAACCCCGTTCGGCACCCAGGGTGCATTGGGCCGCCACAGAGACTCATGGGTGGGGCTATAAGAGGAGGGGGCGAAGCAAGCAATAGGACTCCCTGTGCGGATCTGCTGCTGTGTAAGGCCTGAAGCCTGGGCCTTGCATACCAACCAAAGAGCCTTCCACCCCACCGCGGAGCCTGGGTGGCACCTGTTCCTGCTCAAGTTGCTGACATCGGCTGGACCGCAGACCCGGCAGTTGGAGACACTGTGTGCGGATACACAGTGGTGAAAGCCCGGACTGGGATCACGTCCGGAGTGGTGAGCGAGCACTTGCTCACTTCATTACCCTGTTACTTTGTTGGGCCTAGTGACTGCCTTGGCCCACCTTGTTTATTTACTACCCTTGGATTACAAATGTTGTTTCCTGAAAGTGCACCACCGTTCAAGTTGCATGTGAAGAATTGTTCTCATAGGGGACTGAGTTTTAATCTGAGTCAGGCCTGACCAGGGTGGGGGTTGGAACTTTGTTGCTGCGCCATATTGCGCATAAGGAATGTAGCGGGGTCTCTAAATTTAGGTGGGACACTCAGGTGTGTAAGTATGGGAATAGTGGACCATTTGTGTTCGTGGAGGTTTGGATGGTGTAATAATCTCCTTGGCCTCTGGGTGGCGGGGTACCTGGAGGCTCAAGGTAGATTGGCCGTCACAGTGCTACCCTTTTTGTCCCTTTCCGGAGATGGTACGGCGAGGGCGGGGAACCTGCCGTGGTGTCGATGGGAGGAGATAAAAGGGGGAGACGCCCTAACCGCGAGGTCTTCAGGAGGATCTTCTTCACGCGCCCAGGCACCTTAGGCCTGGGTGCGGGCGGTTCCAGATTCCGGCCCAGGCGCCCTAGGCCTGACCGGAATGGAGTTGGAGTCCATCCTAGGCACCTTCAGCCTGGGGTGAGGTACTAAACTAGGAGGCCTGGGGTCCAGTGACTTCGACTGGGTCCCGTGAGGGTGGAGAAGTCCGAGGGTCCCTGAGGTGGATGGGGCCCATGTCTGAGGTGAGGAGGCCGGGGAGGTTACCCATTCGGAGAGTCTGGAGCAGCATCAACCCAGTGACGGATGGGCCTCTGGTAACTCCCTTGGAGGGACATCTTCCCCTGACAGGGGCCGCAGCGCAGCAAAGGTACTCCTATCTACGTTCTCTTGAGTCGCTGGTAGAAACTCTCAAGTTCTAAGTCCTTCCTAGCTGAATGCTATAGTAACCGCTGACGAGATCGCAGTGGTTTAGCTGATAACCAGGATAGTGCCTCGACCTGCTCATTCCCGTATCAAAATGTTATCAAGTCGCAACCAGTTGGCTACTGAAGCACTGTTTATTGTGAGATATACAATAAAACAAGAGTTGGACTGTGATCGGTGTGTGGAACTCTGGTTAATGGGAGCAGAGGGAAATGTTGACACAGCGGGACTTGATTCTAGACAAAAGCACATAGGCCCGAGGAAATATCTGGTACTGGCCTTCACCTCACCCACAGCTATGGGGAGGACATGGGCCGTAGCGCATCTCACCCTGTCATGTGACATACCCCTAGACAAATGAGATGGGATGAGGCCGCTACAGGAAGAAGATAGTTGCACGTGGCGGGTGATCACTCTGCACTATCACTGATGACTATTTTTATTGCTGCAGGGCTCTGCATGTATGCTATGTGATGTGTTTAAACTTGAACCTTTATACCAAAAGTAAATCCAGTTATATTTTATTGTCTTGGTATTAGTGTCATCTTTGCAGATAGTAGTTATCTATCAATACTGCCAGATTGTGTATAATCAGGTATAGACCGTTACGAGGTAATATTCCCTAGACTAACTGTGCCAGTGTGGGTTGAGTAGATTGCCGGGGGTTGGTGGTGCTGTATACAGGGCCCGAAACAAAACCCAGCAGCTCTCTTAACTGGGGGAAGCACTACATCTAAAAAAAATAAAAAATTAATAGTATGAATAGTTGACATTCATATGTTGTCTGGTGCAGAGGATTTTATTTCCCTCCTGTTAAAAAAATCCAGTTCTCTTGCAGGGTATATGGGATATGTATTTGGAATAGTTGGCTGATCATATTCCCCGATTGCAAGTGTAAGCTGTGTTGCATATCCTTCTTGTTCCCCTGGTAGGGATTTAAAATCTTAGACCTTCTAAAAAAAGTTGGAACTGTCCTGTCTACAAATAAGTGGTTTTCTAGGCCTGGGCTTCAGTTCATGGTACAGTTACCATAAAATTAATTGATCGGCTAAATTACTGTATACTCATTATTAGTGACTTCATATTTCCCTATTGTGATCTGGAGAGTTTCATCAGAGGTCTAGCAGTATTTGTCCCTCCTTTGGAACCAAATCCCTCTGTCCCTCATGCAACTTCAGTTGTCCCTCTTTTTAGTCTGATATGTACATCTCTATACAAAATGTACTATTTTACTGCCAAAAGTGTTATGCTGCACTAAACTTTTTATCCAGCCTCTATATTACTGCATTTGTTATTTTGAAAAATCATTATAAAGGAGAAGTAGAGGTAGGAAAAAAACACATGTATTGTTTAGCCAATCATTTTCTGCATATTAGATCCTTGAGGTCCCTGTAACCGGGGACATGTCCCTTGCTACTTACTGTGCAGAAGGGTGTCCCTCTTTATAATTTCAGAAATTTGGGAGGTATGTTTTTGGTACATTTTCTCAGTCATTGGTAAGGGCATTTTCAATGCTGGATTGTAAAGAGTGATTTTTAAGGCCGCGGTGGTGGGGTGGGGGCCAGGTTGGTAACCTGGCTTTTGGGTAATGCCCACTTTGTGGGTGGACAGTGATTCGTAAACTGGTATTATATGGTTGGTATAAGATATTGCTGCTTGAGTATTAGTGACTAAGCATGTTGGTCTGTTAATGGTTAACAGCGATTCTGTTTGGTATTAAAGGTTAAAGTTCATTTCATAATTAATATTGTTTTAAGCCCAATAAAGGGGCCACGGCCTAAACTTTTCCACAATCCCTGTTGTGTGTTTTAGTTTATATTTTAGGTATGTTCTTATGGTATGATGGGTGTTAATGGGGTGTACAATCCCATACATTTTGACCTAAATTGATGAAGAAAAATTATTTATTTGCAATTTATAAAAGAAACGAAGAAAAAGGCAGTTTGTTTTTCAAAATTTTAAGAATTTTTTTGTTTATTGAGCAAAAAGTTAAAAATCCAGTAGTAATTAACCACTTCCTGCCAGGCATATTGTAATATGACGTCTACAGGAACCTCTCGTCCCTCCGGGCGGACGTCATATGACATCTGGGCATTCCCGGCCATCTAGGGGGCGCGCGCACACCCTCGCCGAATTGCTCAGGACCCGGTGCGTGTGCCCGGCAGCCGCGATGTCCGCCGGGCACCCGCGATTGCCCGCAATCACGGCAGGACCGTGGATCTGTGTGTGTAAACACACAGATCCATGACCTGTCAGCGGTGAGGAGACCAATGGTGTGTTCCCAGTACAGAGGAACACACATCGGTCTCCTCCCCTTGTGAGTCCCCTCCCCCTACAGTTAGAATCACTCACTAGGAAACATATTAACCCCTTGATCACCCCCTAGTGTTAACCCCTTCCCTGACAGTCACATTTACACAGTAATCAGTGCAGTTTTATAGCACTAATCGCTGTATAAATGTGAATGGTCCCAAAAACACGTCAAAAGTGTCCAATATGTCCGTCGCAATGTCACGGTCACAATAAAAATCGCAGATCGCTGCTATTACTAGTAAAAAAATAAAAATGCCATAAAACTATCCCCTATTTTGTAGATGCTAGAACTTTTGCGCAAATCAATCAAATACGCTTATTGCGATTTTTTTTTTTTTTTTAACAAAAATATGTAGAAGAATACGTATCGGCCTAAACTGAGGAAAACATTGTTTTTAAAAAAAATTGTAATATTTATTAAATCAAAAAGTAAAAGATATTGTGTTTTTTTTTCAAAATTGTCGCTCTTCTTTTGTTTATAGCGCAAAAAATGAAAACCGCAGAGGTGATCAAATACCACCAAATGAAAGCTCTATTTGTGGGGAAAAGAACCATAAAGATTTTATTTGGGTACAGTGTTGCATGACCACACAATTGTCATTCAAAATGCGACAGCGCTGAAAACTAAAAATTGGTCTGGGCAGGAAGGGGGTGAAAATGCCTGGTATGGAAGTGGTTAAATACCACCAAAAGAAAGCGCTAGTTGTGTGAACAAAATGATAAAAAAAAAAAAAATTGGGTACAGTGTTGCATGACCAGGCAGTTGTCATTCAAAGTGCAACAGCGCTGAAAGCTGAAAATTGGCCTGCGGAGAAAGGGGGTAAAAGTGCCTGGTATTGATGTAATTAAACAACACATGAAGCTCGATGCTCCCAAAAAGGTGCATGAGCCATTTTTCCACACGTGTCATATGTACAGTAACCCATTGAAATAAATGGGCTGGCCTATGTGTGTAGCACAATAACCTGCAAAAAAGATATGTGCCATGTCTGACAACACGTGTCACAGTGTGAATAGGGCCTGAATGTTGTTGTACTGACTTATGTTATAAAGCAATACACATATAAAGATGGATTAAAGTGTATGGCAATTCAAAAACATTTGTTTCTTGACAGAATAGGGAAGGGCTATAACTCCTGTCGGGTTTTTACTGCTATGCACTGCCCGCTGACAACAGTTTCAACAGACAAGATGTGAGAGAAAATCTGCAACAGGGAAAGAGAACAAAAATGAAAATGGGTACTAGTATCTGCATAGTTTGCTAAAGAAAATCATTTTTTTTTTCTGTCCATGTTTCAGTTGAAGGTTTCCCTTACTTCATTGTCTGATAAACTGTTGTCAGCAGGAGATGAAGTGAAGGCAAAACTCTAACAGAGCCTCAGACAGCAATAAAAACCTGAAAGGGGTTCTAACCCTTTCCCATTCCATCTAAAACTATGGAAACAAATTTGGCTTGACACACATTTCAATTGATGTTGATAAGGATTGCAATAGGCTCACAGAAGCTTGACAGTTTGTATTGCCTTTACTAGCATTTCCCCATTAGACACCTAGTGCCTACAATGAGAAAAGGTGGCAGGAAATTAATACACTGCAATTATTCAAACATACCAAAAATTACATATTTTTTTATTATTCATATTCAAAGCACTTTCCTATAAGTAGCCATTTTGATATCTCTATTAAAATGTTCTTGTGAATTCAGCACCCAGCATGGGATTATATCACCTTAGTCAATTGAAGAAGTTTTTTTTTAATTATTGTTACTTAACCACTTCAATACCATGCACTTATACACCTTCCTGCCCAAGCCAATTTTGAGCTTTCAGCGCTGTCGCAATTTGAATGACAATTGCGCGGTCATGCTACACTGTACCCAAACAAATTTTTTATCATTTTGTTCCCACAAATAGAGCTTTCTTTTGGTGTTATTTGATCGCCTCTGCGATTTTTATTTTTTGCACAACAAATAAAAAAAGAGCGAAAATTTTGAAAAAACTACGTTTTTCTTTGTTTCTGTTAATTTTTGTTGTAAATAAGTACCTTTTCTACTTCAATGACGGGCACTGATAAGGCGGCACTGAAGGGCACTGATAAGGCGACACTGATGGGCACCGATGAGGTGGCACCAATGAGGTGGCACTGATGAGGTGGCACTGATGGGCACTGATGATGGGCACTGATAGGCGGCACTGATGGGCACTGATATGTGCCACTGGTATGCGGCACTGATTGGCACTCATAGGTGGCACTGATTGGCACTCATAGGTGGCACTGATTGGCACTCATAGGCGGCACTGATGGGCACTCATAGGCGGCACTGATGGGCACTTATAGGCGGCACTTATGGGTGGCACTTTTAGGTGGCACGGACGGGTACTGATAGGGGGGCACTTATGGGCACAGATGGGCATGGATGGGCACTGATAGGTGGCACTGATGGACACTAGTAGGTGGCACTGGTGACACTGATGCCCAGCAATTCCAGCCAACACACATTGTGGTCGTGCCATGATGGTGCCAGTCAGTGCCTATTTGTGGGCACTGATTGGCATATTTTTTTATGTTTTACTACATGTGGATGGCCATGGGGGCCATCCACATGCTTGGGGCTTCCCTGGTGGTCCTGGGCGGCATCCTGGTGGTCTAGTGTGGGTATCCGAGGGGGGGCTGCGCTGATAAACAATCAGCGCAAACCCCCCCTGTCAGGAGAGCCGCCGATTGGCTCTCCTCTACTCGCGTCTGTCAGACGTGAGTGAGGAAGAGCCGATCAACGGCTCTTCCTGTTTACATCGTGATCAGCCGTGATTGGACACGGCTGATCACGTGGTAAAAAGCCTCCGCCGGAGGCTTTTTACCGAGATCAGTGTAGCGGTGTGTCAGACTGACACACCGCTCCACCGATCGTCGCGATGCGCGCCCCCTCGGGCGCGCGGCGGCTGTTAACCTGCAGGACGTCATATGACGTCCAGTGTGGATAACAGAACCACTTCCCAGACGTCTATATGCTATTGACTGGGCGGGAAGTGGTTAAAGTATGACCAAAGGCAAAACTTGTGAGTGGGGAGGGATTAGAAAGCTTGTCAGTTTTTATTTCTGTGTCCCCTGTTAGGGAGAATTACCCTCTCTATTTGTCCTGTTTACCATTAACATTAACTGTGAAAGTAAAAGAAATCCAAAATTTTGGGTTGTCCCAGAAAAGTAATAGAGGGGAAATATTCCAACGGGGACACTAGTTCTGGTGACCTGTGGGTCCCCAAGGAATTCCATAAATTTTAAGGATTTCCTATAACTTCCTTTTTGGCTATGGAACAGGAAGTGAAGGGAAATATCCCCTATGGGACATAGCTGGTGAAAAAAAATGTGACAGGGATTATAACCCTTCCTTACTCTACCCTTAAAAAAAAGTTTTGCCTGTAGGTTTAGTAGTTTTTGCTAGATGCTGGGTTCACAAGCACATTGTAATAGAGGTATCCAGGTAGGTGCCTGCTTAGATAGGAACGTGCTTTTATATGTTTGGATAGTTGTGGTACATTAATTTCCCGTCATCTTTACCCTTTCTCAGGATTTATTTTTGTACAAGTACTTCTTTGGGCAGATGGAGTTCTCCCTTTCCCCCCTTGATTGTGGGGAGTCAACACGGATATTATATTTAGTTGACAGCATACATATTTTTTTTTAATGTACCTCCTGCCTACAAGTTCATCGTCCCTGGTGAAATGATAGGCAGGAGCACTGTTTTGACCACTTGTATTATTCCGTGGTTTGTGAAATAGAATAGAGGTTGTAGCTGGGACCCTGAACATCCAACAGCCCTAGGCTCATGTCTTGGTTGTCTTATGGATGATCCGGCTCTGATGACATGTAAAGGCCCGTACACACGATCGAATATTCCGACAACAATTGTGTGATGGACGTGTTTTGTCGGATAATCCGACCGTCTGTATGCTCCATCGGAGAATTGTTGTCGGAATTTCCGACAGCAAACGGATAGCCATGCTCTCAAATTGTCCGACAACATATGTGTTCCGTCTGATTATCCGATCCTGTGTACACAAGTCCATCGGGCTAAAATCCAAAGTACAAACACGCATGTTCCAAACCAATGCTAACCATCAGACAACATTAGCAGAAGTTGCCCAAAGGGTGGCCCTAAAGAGCTGAAAAACCACATAGTTTTGTGTATGATGGCTGAAAAAGTTCTGCCGTCTGTATGCAGAACAAGTTCACGGCCAACGCCCTTCGGACAAAAATCCACAGATTTGTCCGATGGAAATCTGATCGTGTGTACGAGGCTTAAAAATTGAACTTTCATTGTTCTGCTTGCACTAAACTAACAAAAGCAGATAGCTGATTGGTTGCTTCGGGTTACTGCTCTTCAGTGTTTTTTGTGCTCCTGCATTAAAAAAAATACACAAAGTGCTATTGATATGCAAATGTTCTTCTATTTTTACTCTCTTATTCCCCCACAAATTTTTCTTAGGTAATAAAATTAAGATGTTTTTCTAAGGTATATAACCGTGAAATAATCAACTAAAAGGTCAGGACCAACTGCAATTTACTAGTAGAACTGAGACAATGTAAAAGTGTAAGTTACGAATACATTCCAACTTACAAGAAGGTCGTCTGGTTTATGTAGTTGTAAAAATGTAATAGCTAGCTTTATAATAATACATGTAGCAATGCTCTAGTTAGACATGTGTCAGTTGTTTAATTTGCCTTCTGAGTTTAGTACACAGAATTAAATAATATATATAATTGCCATTTTTATAAGGCAGTTGTAAGTTGGTTAGAGCACATTAACAATTTATTGGCCAAAAGCTTAAGACATATGCAGATGCCACGGTGCTTTTATTATAAATGCATCAGTTGGTGGGCCTATTGTTGGTATACAAGACTCTTAAATATTACATATAATAAAATGTTTTTTTAAGAGAATAGTAAGTGGTTTTATTTATAGTCCAATAATACTTCAATAATTTGTTGTCATAAAACATTATACATTGATTTAAAAACCTCAATTGTCAAACTCATTAGTCTTTAGTATGGATTCTAATTGCTCTGATTATTTACCATTAAAGTAATATTTAGCCCTCGTATTTTATGCATGCCATACATTTACAATGATATAACGTTATTTGGATTCATGTACTTCCCTCTTCCAGGTGCAGCACTTCCCCTTATTTCCTGTCTAGGAGTGCAAACACCCTAATTTCTTCACTGACATACATTTGTAGCACACAGATCCTTTTCCCCCATACCTTCCTTTTAGGGGATCAGACACACCATGCCACAAGCCCGCGTCCTCTGGATTAAAGGTCGGGCGGTGTTATGTATTTGGGTCCCACAGTGAGTTGCTTCCTTTCACTGGTTCTTCCCTCTAGATTATAGAGGCAAGTCTTTACCTTTCCCAAAGAAGGTCAATGTTCACACAACACTTCAACTCCAACAAGAGTTTATTTTCTCTTTTGCTTCAATAACCAGAAAGTTGAAGAGAGGAAAGGGGTTAGCAGAATAGAACGGATTCAGGCACACTCTTGGCTTCGTCGCCACTCGGTCGCGAGTGGATATAGCTCACCCGGATAGTCACTCAATGGCACTAGCAGCTGGCATGAAGTTTAAACAGTGACCAAGTTGGGCGCACCCCCCCCCTTAGAGGGACACACACCTCCGGGTACAGGTCCCCGGGTACTCCACCCCGAACAATGGCGTCTGCCCCTTATATACCCTCTCCCGGCTTGCACAGCAGGCCGGAACCGCCCACCTCACGGCAGCCGAGAGAGGACATCCAATAGCCACTCCATCACCTGTGGTTCAACCCCGGGTATAGGTGACAGTACCATCTATACGCCTAAAGGGGAACTGCACGCCAGGTGACACAGCAACAAGGCAGAGTCCGAATAATTAGAAGACCCGAGCCAACTACCGCTCAGGTCACCCCTAGATTTAGGCATAACGACCCCCTAAGATAGGGACCCCGCTACACATTATATTACCATGTATGAACCGGCTCTCTATGGAGCCATTTCACACATCTCCGCAAAATTGTCACTGTTTTTTTGTTTATAGCGCAAAAAATTTAAATCACAGAGATGATCAAATACCACCAAAAGAAAGCTCTATTTGTGGGAAAAAAGGACGTCAATTTTGTTTGGGTACAGCGGCGCACGACCGCGCAATTGTCAGTTAAAGCGACGCAGTGCCGAATCGCAAAAAATGGCCCGGTCATTGAGCAGCCAATTCTTCCAGGGCTAAAGTGGTTAAATTAAGTCAACAAAATGTACATATACATGTTTACAAAATGTAACCATATTCTTACTTTCTGAGTAGGAGTCTAAACCCTGGCCTTCTATGTAAAAGGAATAAAAACTTTGTAAGTATGGTGCCCACAGCAGTAGGTAAAAAGTCTGTTGCTACATAGCTGCACCTACATGGGAATGCAGGCCGCACCTACCCTCCCCGAATTCCAGAAACAGTATACTTATTTAAAATAAATTCTCAAACCACTACTTTGGCAAAAAAGTGGCCGCCGCACTTTTATTGGTGTATTCAAATCCATAAATAAATAAATAATAACCATATTCTGATAATATTATTATTTCATAAACTTCTTATATTTCAAACCATCAACTTAAAACAGCTCAGTCTTAAAGGACTCGAGCATACAGAATATTTATAACCAAAAGTCCCCACATGGCGGGTTTGAATTATCAAGCCCGGCCTACCCCACAACCACGGCCAATTCTATACAGTTTTGCAAACCTACATTAAAGATGTCCAATCCGATGTCTGACAGATGGACTCCATCTGATCTATATAGTCTGGGGAAACCACCCCCTAAATCAATATGTCTGTAAGAGAAACCTCCAATACTGGGCATAAATTTTTCCATCTCAATCTCTTCCTAATTTTCAAAAAAAAAAAAAATTGTGCTTCCTGGAGCCATAATAGGAACCATCTCAGAAAAAAAATATTCTGGTATTCGGAAATGCTAACTTAACTCTATGTAGGTCACGTTTAAACAAAGCCAAAAGGTCCAATGTTCTCAGTTTACCTACGTCGTTGCCCCCTAAGTGCACAATAAATATGTCAGGGGCTGGCCATAACTCAATCAATCTGGAAAAATAAAAAAACATATTAGCCCATTGAAGACCTCTAATTCCTTTCCAGAAAATTTGAAAATTCTCCAGGATCCAGAGACAAATTGGACGTATAGCAGCACTTCTTGGCTCTTTTATTGGCCCAGTGTACAAAAGAGTGTCCAAGGATCCAAACACATCTTCTATATCCTAGAATTAGAGAATTCCCATCTACCCAACCTTTTGATTACTGTATCAGCCAAATCCATCTTAGCAGCATCTGTAGCTTCTCCGATCCTGAAAGAGTGAGTGTCACGGATATGCACTAATGTCTGTCTGCTATCTTACCTTTCCTCCTCATGTGTTCATCTTAGAGGCCAGGCCCTTTCACCTGGCTTCCTTTATAATATCCTCCCAGCCTGACTCCACCCCAGGCCCTATCACAGAACACTATATTAACCTGTGCACTGCAAGCCTGCTTTGCTGATCAATGTGTTTGTTTAAGCATTGTGTGTTTGGGTTCCTGCCTGCCGTGTGCTACGTCTGTCTCTCTGTTACGATATTGGCTTGTTCCTGACTATCCCTGTCTGCTTGTGACCCTTGACCTTCGGCTTGTCCTTCGTTTATCCTTGTCTGCTTGTTGCCCTGACCTTGGCCTTTCCCCTCACTATTCTTGTATCCTGTGCTGCTGCTTCCCCTCTTTCCTCCTTACCCTACGAGGCGTGAGCTAGGAAACTCTAGGGGTCGCGACCTGGACCTAGCTGCAGCGTAACATCCTCACCACTAGAGGCTCTGGTGAAGACCTGCTGGGTCTTATACTCCGCGCCCTGGGGAATCTCGGCTCTAGCTTCCTGTGGATCCTGGTTGTGCTCCTCTGGTCCCGCTTTCCACAACCACCCAGTATCCTATCCGCAGCAGTCAGCCATAGGGTTCACTACCTTGTGGTGCACTCCTGACCCCCTAGGGTGTGCATCTGTCATCTGGCCACAGGTGACCTGACAGTTCGATCAGCCATGGACCCGGCTTACATGCCGCTCCCCGCGGATGATCCATTACAGGGCTTAGTCCGTAGACTTGAGACCCAGGAATCAAATCAGACTCAGGTGATGCGATTCCTCCAGGTTCTGGCTTCTCGCTTCAAGCAGCTTCAGACCTCCTTGGGAACCCCAAATCCGCAACCTCAAGTACAACTAGCGGCTGCGCCTTTCGCACCAGTCGCAGCCACACACTCACTAAAACTGCCAGCTCCGTTCCGTTTCTCCGGGGACTCCAAGGCCTGCAGGGGGTTTCTCAGCCAATGTATGATTCATTTTGAGCTTCAGCCTCAAAACTTCCTGTCTGACCGGGCCAAGGTAGCCTATATCATCTCCCTCCTCTCCGGTGAAGCTTTAGCCTGGGCTGCCCCCCTGTGGGAAAAGAATGATCCGGTGGTTTCCAGCCTGTCCGACTTCTTGCAGCTCTTTCGTAACATCTTCGAGGAGCCGGCTCGGGCTTCTTCAGCGGCTCGTGCCCTCTTACGTCTTCGCCAAGAATCTAGTTCAGTGGGACAATATGCTCTTCAGTTCCGTATCCACACAGCTAAATTGAGCTGGAACAATGAGGCCCTGGTCGCTACCTTTTTACATGACCTCTCTGACCGAGTGAAAGACGAATTAGCGGGAAGAGCCATCCCCGTCGGTCTGGACGATGTAAATTCTTTGTGCAATCAGATCGACATTCGTTTTCAGGAGAGGTCCCTAGAAAAAAGACGCCAGCACTCCCTGGGCCCTAGCCAGTCTGAGCTCCCCTCCCTTCGTCCCGTGGAGCATCTTCTGCCTGCTGAGGAACCTATGCAGCTGGGCCGGACCAGACTAACCCCCGAAGAACGTGCTAGGTGCAGAACTCTGGGCTTGTGTCTCTATTGTGGGGGCAAGGGTCATTTTCGTGACTCCTGCTCGCTTCTATCCGGGAAACGCTCGGGCCTAATACATTTGGAAGGTGGAGTATTGGACCCAGAAACATCACCTTCTCGCCTTCTCCTGCCGGTGTTCCTTCATGTAGGCACTTCTCCTCAATCAACCCTTGCATATCTGGATTCCGGGGCTGCCGGCAATTTTATGGATTGGGGAACTACTTCTTCTATGAAGCTTACACTTTCACCTCATGCTACCCCATTGGTAGTCTCAGGCAATTGATGGCACTGTTCTCCCAGGGGGCCCTATTCGCTTCCAGACGCTACCCATTAGGATGTCGGTAGGGATTCTCCACCAGGAGTGGATATCCTTTCTCATTCTACCCAAGGCCTCTACCCCCATTGTATTGGGCCTTCCTTGGCTACAGCTCCACTCTCCACATGTGGATTGGGTCTCTGGGCAGGTCCTGGCTTGGGGTCGCTCATGTTTCTCGTCATGTATTCTCAAGGTGGCCCCCAAGGAGAGACTTCTGGTTGCTACCACTTCTGTTTCTTCTGATCTTCCCGCTGCATACAGCGATTACCGGGACGTGTTCTATAAGAAATCAGCTGAGGTGCTTCCTCCCCACAGGTCTTTTGACTGTGCTATTGACCTTGTCCCCGGAGCAACTCTGCCCAGGGGTCGTACCTACCCTCTGTCCATCCCAGAGACCCAGGCCATGTCTGAGTATGTCGCAGAGAATCTGGAGAGAGGTTTCATCCAGAAATCCGCATCGCCTGCAGGGGAAGGGTTCTTTTTCGTTGCCAAAAAGGATGGTACCCTAAGACCCTGCATCGACTATCGAGGTTTAAATGCGGTTACTATTAAAAATCGATACCCCTTACCCTTAATATCTGAGCTATTCGATAGGTTGAATGGTGCCTCCATTTTCACCAAGTTGGATCTCAGAGGCGCGTACAATATCATTTGAATACGGGAGGGTGACGAATGGAAGACTGTATTCAACACTAGAGATGGGCATTACGAATACCTGGTGATGCCTTTTGGCTTGTGTAATGCCCCACCCGTGTTTCAAAACTTTGTCAATGAAATCTTCAGAGATCTGCTGTACCAGTTTGTTGTCATCTATCTGGATGACATTCTGTTCTTTTCTGAAAATCTGTTCGTCCACAGAAACCATGTCCGCACTGTACTTCAGCGTCTTAGAGAGAACAATCTCTATGCCAAGCTGGAGAAATGTTCCTTTGAATGTTCTGAGGTCCTGTTTCTGGGGTGCTTTGTCTCATGTTCGGGTCTTCGTATGGATCCTGGGAAGGTCTTGGCTATTACCAACTGGCCTCTTCCTGCTAGCCTCAAGGCCACACAGCGCTTTCTTGGCTTCACAAATTATTATAGGCAGTTCATAAGGAATTACTCTTCCATTGCCGCACCTATTATCGCTTTGACCAAGAAGGGTGCGAATGCCAAAGACTGGCCTCCCGAAGCTGTCTCTGCATTTCACGACCTGAAACAGGCCTTTGTTTCTGGACCTCTCTTGAGGAGACCAAATCCTGGGGATGCATTTTTTATTGAAGTGGACGCTTCCTCAATGGGGGTGGGAGCTGTGCTTCTTCAATTCTTTGAGAAGAGACGTCAACCATGTGCGTTCTTCTCCAAAAAAAATTCTCAGGCAGAGAGGAATTATGCCATTGGTGATCGGGAACTTCTTGCAATTAAATTGGCGTTAGAGGAGTGGCGTCATCTCTTGGAGGGTTCCCCTCACTCCTTAGCGATCTTTACTGATCACAAGAATTTACAGTATCTACAGAATGCTAAACGTCTGAATCCTAGACAGGCCAGGTGGAGTCTCTTCTTTGCCCGTTTTAATTTCACGATTACCTACAAACCTGGTTCCTGCAACGGTCAGGCTGATGCGCTCTCTAGGTAATTTGACACTTTGGAAGAGGAGTCCGCCCCTGAACCTGAGTCGATCATTCCAACCTTGTGCATTGTTGCCCACTCTACCACCCTGAAGTCAAAAACCCTGCCTGGTAAGACCTTTGTCCCCACTGAGCTAAGAGTGAAGATCCTTTGTTGGGGACATGATTCCAAGGTGGCAGGTCATTCTGGATTCCTCCGATCCTTCTTACTCATCAGTCGTCTCTACTGGTGGCCTAATCTCCGCTCAGATGTCAAAGACTATGTTAAGGCTTGTCATGTCTGTGCTCAGTCTAAATCCTCCACACAAGCTCCTGCTGGTCTCCTCATGCCCTTGGCCATTCCTAAGGAGCCCTGGGCTCATATTGCCATGGATTTTATCACCGACCTCCCACTGTCTAAGAATAATACAGTCATTTGAGTGGTAATCGATCGGTTCTCCAAGATGGCTCATTTTGTTCCTCTTCCTGGTCTTCCTTCTGCTCCTGCCTTGGTTCCCATTTTTATTCGAGAAATTTTCCGCCTCCATGGGGTTCCTTCTCATATTGTTTCCGACAGGGGAGTCCAATTTACGTCTCGTTTTTGGAGAGCCTTTTGCAAATCCCTCAATATTGTCTTGGATTTTTCCTCTTCTTACCATCCTCAATCCAATGGACAGACTGAGAGGGTTAATCAGGAGTTAGAGGTCTTTCTTCGCACCTTTGTGTCTTCTCATCATGATGATTGGTCCTCTCTACTCCCGTGGGCAGAATTCTCCCATAACAGTCATGTGAATACCAGTTCGCAGAAAACACCCTTTTTCACAGTTTATGGAAAACACCCTCAACTTCCTCTTCCTATGATCTGTTCTCCAGATATTCCAGCTTTGGCTTCGGTTCAGGAGTCTCTCAATTCCATTTGGGGTGACGTTCATGATTCCCTCCGGGCAGCTGATGAAAAATTCAAAGGCTTTGCCGACCGCCGCAGGCGTAAACCGCCTTCTCTTCAGCCAGGGGACAAAGTCTGGCTCTCCACCAGGAACATCAAGCTTCGAGTTCCTTCTCTGAAGTTTGCTCCACGATTCATTGGTCCATACACTGTAACTGCTAAACTGAATCCAGTTTGTTTCAAACTCCAGATTCCTAGGAGCCTTAAAATCACTAACTCCTTCCATGTTGCCCTTCTAAAGCCTTTAGTCCTCAATAAATTCTCTCGTCCTCTCCCTACCATGGCGCCTGTCTCTGAGGATAATCAGGAGTACGAGGTCAGTCAAATTCTGGACTCCCGACTCTGTAAAGGCGTTCTTCAGTACCTTGTTCATTGGAAGGGGTTTGGTCCTGAGGAGAGGTCTTGGATCGCTGCATCTGAGGTCTTTGCACCTCGTCTGTTAAAGGAGTTTCATCTGAAGTTTCCCTCTAAACCTGGGCCCAGGCGGGGAAGGGGGAGGCCCCGTAAGAGGGAGGGTACTGTCATGGATATGCACTAATGTCTGTCTGCCATCTTACCTTTCCTCCTCATGTGTTCATCTTAGAGGCCAGACCCTTTCACCTGGCTTCCTTTATAATCTCCTCCCAGCCTGACTCCACCCCAGGCCCTATCACAGAACACTATATTAACCTGTGCACTGCAAGCCTGCTTTGCTGATCAACGTGTTTGTTTAAGCATTGTGTGTTTGGGTTCCTACCTGCTGTGTTCTACGTCTGTCTCTCTGTTACGATATTGGCTTGTTCCTGACTATCCCTGTCTGCTTGTGACCCTTGACCTTCGGCTTGTCCTTCGTTTATCCTTGCCTGCTTGTTGCCCTGACCTTGGCCTTTCCAAGGTCAGTTTAAAAAGATGGGCTTGAGGTCACATACCTCTGGATTTTTTGAAGGTGTCAAATAATGGCATATAGATTGAAAAACCAAAAGTAATCCAATGACAATAGATAAATGTAAAAATCAATATTTATTATATTAATAAAAAGGAAAATACAATTTTCCTAAAAGTTCATCATATATAACATTTAGAACTGAGTACATTTAACAACCGTTGAACTCGACATGTTTCGCTCGAAGGTGGAGCTTCTTCAGGAGTAAACCACGGTATAGTAGTACACTATAATGAAATACACAAAATGAACAAAGGAACATCCATGAACTGCATTATACAATACATATATTGGAATATCCCCAAACGAATATAGAGTGACAACAAAATGCAAATTTTAATTGTCACTATTTCAAAGTAGTTATTATTATATACGTCCAATATCGTTAGATCATATAGAATCAGGAAAACATAAATCTAATGAAAATAATTACATAGTATACTGAAATAACAAAATAACAGTAAGCGATGTGGTCAACTAAAGCACCTACCAATAAAATGTTGGAAATAAGGGAGGTATTTTGGCAATTTAAGACCGAAATCTCAGACTGCCCTAAAGCTCCACCTGCGGAGAGGGATGGTCACAGAGGTATTCCATCTAATTGAAAATACAGCCTCACAAATGTTGTTTGTAGAGAGGCGGTGAAGTCAATATTGATAATGATCCTGCCAGAAAATCATAAGGGGAAATTACTAAATTGGGACCTGTAGATGAGTAGAAATTAATTGAAAATAATATGCAGATAATATGCAATGGGTGAATTCCAAATTGGATTCACAAAAAGTAAATAAAATGTATAAGTAAAAATACCTGATTGGTTGAATCATTGATTTTAGTAGAATATAAATAGCAATACTGGATCTTGCTGTTGGAAACCGCAGCAATGTCATGCAAATTTGTAGAAAGATCCTGTGCATTGAAATAGAATGATAATAGTGATGGATATCATAGTGTCAAAAAGGACCAAAGTCCATATCCATCTAACAGCCAGAAAGAGTATAAGGAAAAACATACCTTCTAAAAGTAGTGGAGTACTTGATTCAAGCCGCTGAAGTAGCGGCATCCATACCAAATAAGAACCGACGGATTGCCAAACAGTCTCACAATCCCTCCGCACAAGGGAAATGACAGAGTAGTATGGCAAAATCCCGCCAATTTATACTCATCCCAGCGCGGCAAACGTCTGATGTCATTGCCGTGCGGCGGACGCATAAAGTGGGGGCAGTGTCTGGCAGCTGGACGCTGAAGGCTTGATTGTATTGGGCCGGATGAAGCTAGAACGGCCATTTTGGAAATTCCCGGATCCCTCAAAATGTAATGAACATGGAGGGGAAAGACGTAGTTGGAAAACGTGATTGCCATGGAATTCAAAGAAAATGCAATGGAGTCAAAATGATGGTGGTTAAGACGGCCCAAAGCGTGACAGGTGCCAATTTGGTTGACCCCTACTGGGCTGACAAAACCTAAACCAATGATAAAAGATAGAGAAATGCCTGCCCCTCGCGTCCATACAGACCCAAATAGGAATATCTCCGAATCTAAAGGCTGGAAAACAATTATTTTAAACATAAATAAATATAAAACTAAATTTTGAATACCTTAGTTAACACCATCAATAAAGACCAAAATTGGAACCGCAGAGTTGATTAGAATCAAACCAAAATTGGTATCATAACAAGAAAATATTTTCAAGTGAAATTGGTCTCAATCTCAGATGACCACATCAATTAGAACCTCCTAAACACATTGAGAATGTATACCAAGTGAATTAAATAAATAAATAGAAAGGTGGTGGTGTAGGCTCCAAAGCCTACTGGAACCAACCTCCTCTCCACACGTAATACACATATTTAAAAAAAATTTATATAGTGAATCAGCGAAGCAAAAAAAAAAAAAAAAAAAGGGAAAAACGAAAAGTGACGATTATAAAAAAGGTTTGAAGCTTATAGCGTCATTCAAGCCTGGATGTTGAAGAGCATCCAGGTTTGAAATCCATTTTGTTTCGCGTTGTAAAATAATTTTATCATAGTCACCACCCCGAGGATTGGGTGGAACATGTTCAAGTGCAAAAAAATGCATAGCAGAATCATCAAAATCATGGAACAATCCCATATGTCTGCTTATTGGTGTTTCCATTCTCTTTTTGAGAACTAAGGAGACGTGGTCCCTTATACGGTGGAAAAAGGGACGTTTGGTTTTGCCTATGTAGTAGGCTTTGCAAGTACATGTCATGATATATACTATACCAATACTCTGACAATTGACCAAAAATGTGGGTTTGTACATAATGCCATTTGGTAGCAAAATGCTCCGAGAAGCATATAAGTATCGACAGTACCCACATTTGTGACAAGGTTTTGTTCCTGTGTTTTGAAGTAAAGATTTGGCATTGGGATTATAATGACTGTGGACCAATAGGTCTTTTAATGATTTTGATCGTCTAAAAGTAATTTCGGGGTGATCCCTTAGATGTTTAGAGACCGAAGGATCCCCAGCCAAAAGATACCAATGCTTTTGAAGAATATTCCTCATTTGCTGATGCTGACCAGAGTATCTGGTTATGAGACGCACCCCTTGATTGGATCTAATTTTCGGGGGGTGATGAATTAAGGACAGTCGTTTCTGACCTTTTGCCCTATGGTAGGCCTTTCTAAGGCATTTACCACTATAACCTCGTCTTGAAAGGCGAGTACGCAAGGCGTTGGCTTCTACCTCAAAGGTAGATTCCTCGCTACAATTCCTACGTAGGCGAAGATATTGCCCATAAGGTATGCTGGTGACCAATGGGGCTGGGTGAGAACTGTTGGCATGCAAAAGCGCATTACCAGACGAGGGTTTGTGGTATAAGGTTGTGCCTAGAAGGCCGTCTGAATCAACAGTAATTTTAATATCAAGGAATGTTAAACTTTCTTGGCTACTCTCCATGGTGAAATTAAGATTGTAATTATTAGGTGTCAATTTTTCAAAGAACAGGGAGAGGTCCTCCTTGTTTCCCGTCCATATGAAAAAGACATCGTCTATAAAACGTCGCCATAATGGTATGTAGTCAGCAAATTGTTGCATGTGATCCTGAAAAAATAAATTATGCTCCCACCCCCCCAGGTACAGGTTAGTGTAGCTTGGGGCACACTTGGTCCCCATAGCCACTCCCTGCACCTGGAGGTAGTGGGATCCCAAAAAAAGAAAAATATTGTTGGCCAAAATGAAATGCAACAAATCCAAGGCAAACTGATCATGAGCAGTCAAGACTGTGGTGCCACCCGACAGGAATCCCCCCACAACCTCCACACCCAACTGGTGGGGGATGGAATTGTAGAGGGCCTCCACATCAAGGGCCACAAGCCACGCCCCCTTGGGGACCATAAGGCCATCCAATGCTCTTAAAAGGTCACTTGTATCCTGTAGATAAGATTCCAAGCCCTCTACAATGGGTCTTAAGAGATCATCCACAAATTGACTGGCTGTTTCAGTGAGACAGCCATTTCCAGATACAATGGGTCGACCTGATGGATTGTGGATGCTTTTGTGGATTTTGGGGAGGGCATATAGAGTGGGAGTGCGTGGAAAAGTAACATTCAGAAACTCCCAAGTGGATTTCTGAATGGTTCCCAATTGATAAGCTTTACCTATTAGCTGTCGAAATTTTACGGTGTTATAATTTACATGACTCTCTGGAATTTTTCGATACCAGTCGTGATTGCTTAGGAGTCTAAAGACCATACTTTCGTATTCATCCTTATCCATGACTACTAAGTTCCCCCCTTTGTCGGAGGGTTTAATTACCACATCCTGATTGGATTGTAGAGATGTTATAGCTAGGATTTGTGCAGGTGTTAAATTCGATTTTTTATCTTGCTTCCACTTAGTTTTTCTTATCTCCACCGTTACTTGATTAGTAAATGCCCAGATACTGGGATTACCTTGTAGGGCGGGGAAGTTTCTAGATTTAGGCTTATAGTTACCAAAAACGGGAATGGAGCCCATGGACACTTCAGTTGTTGCCACACCCAAGGCAGAAGGGGGGGTGGAAACATGAACAATTCCCTGTAAATTGTCTGCTTCCCTAATTTCATCCTCATCAATGTGTCCCTCATCCCACAACTCCATGAGTTCTTCAAGGGCTCTTATATCATTAAGAGTCATATTTGTGGGAGGAGGGGGAGGAGGAGTGGATTCACATGAAGGTACAGGAGCTGGTGTTGCGGATTTGGACTTGTCAAAGATGGTACGATACATCAATTTTCGTGCAAATAAATTAACATCCTTGATCATTTCAAAGGAATTAATTTTTTGTATGGGGCAAAAGGTCAAACCCAGTTGTAGGACCGAAGTCTGATCCTCAGAAAGGACTACAGATGATAAGTTAATTATTTCAAAGCTAGCTTCATTGCTTTGGGCAATACTGGCTCTGCATTTGGCATCTTTTGCGATTCGGCTGGTACCTGGGTGAAGATAGGAGCCGGGCGAAAATCCACCTGTGAATTGACAACTGATGTAGAAGGTGTGTTGGGTGTATCGCTGCCTGATTCTACATGTACAGATGCATTGGTGGATAGATTCTTGGCTGTTCTGGCTCTAGTGTGGACCTGAGTTCGACTTCCATATCTAGATTGCTTCCCAGTAGGGCGTGGATTGGTATTTCCAGTTTGCTGTGAAAAGGAAGTTGACTGGGCAGAGACTAATTTTGAGTCTACTGCTTGTGAGGAAACTGAAGAGGAGGAATTGTCTGAATCAGTGGGTTCTGGGCCAGATTCCCTAGGTTTGCGTAATTTCTGAGTACGTCTTTTGTTGGAGTTTTTTGGAGCCCAATTGTAAGCTATATTGTTGTCATAAGATAGCTTGTCCCTCATGTACTTTTTTTCTTTTGTTTTAAGGATTTCTTGTACATATAGTTCAAGATTGGTTTTGAGAGTTTCCTCTCGTGTAGAGTAAAGCTCTTCCAGGAAAATAGAACTATTTTCCTGGTACAAGCTAGCTATCTCAAGATCAAGGATCTCTAATTCTGAGTTAAAATGACTGCATAGAAGCTCCATCATCTTGATGGAGCATTCCTGCAGATTTTGTTCCCATTTTTGTTTAAATGATATTTCTAATTTATTGATAGTTGGAAATATTTGGATTCTAAGACCCCAAGGGGCAATCTTATCCTCCAAATATTTGGTAAAGTACCATTTGTTCCAGTAAGTACGTGTTTTCTTTTCCAACATTCTTTGAAGTCTAAGAAAAAAACGGTCCATAGTGAGTCACCCTCCTGCCGAACTTTGTGATTGATGGATTTTATCCATCAGGCCAATGAAGGCACTGCCACAATAATCACTCATGATAGAAAAAATGCCTCAAAACGTCAATTTGAAAAGTAAAAATATGAAAATGATGATGATGATATCCGTAATGGACTATTATATACTATTTACCCACAGGATAATGTCCAAATCTAATAGACCAACCCTGTAGATATATAAAGCATAACCAAAAGAAAAAAATAAAAAAAGAGAAAAATGATAAATGATGAATGATAAACCTCAATTCATACTACGCCACAGAGAAATAACTACTTTGAAATAGTGACAATTAAAATTTGCATTTTGTTGTCACTCTATATTCGTTTGGGGATATTCCAATATATGTATTGTATAATGCAGTTCATGGATGTTCCTTTGTTCATTTTGTGTATTTCATTATAGTGTACTACTATACCGTGGTTTACTCCTGAAGAAGCTCCAACTTCGAGCGAAACATGTCGAGTTCAACGGTTGTTAAATGTACTCAGTTTTAAATGTTATATATGATGAACTTTTAGGAAAATTGTATTTTCCTTTTTATTAATATAATAAATATTGATTTTTACATTTATCTATTGTCATTGGATTACTTTTGGTTTTTCAATCTATATGCCATTATTTGACACCTTCAAAAAATCCCGAGGTATGTGACCTCAAGCCCATCTTTTTAAATTAACTAATCACTGGGATTTGGTGTCCATCTTGTTTTGCTCATTCCTGCCCTTTAAAAAACTTTCCAAGGTCAGGGCAACAAGGTCAGCACAGGATACACTATTCTTGTATCCTGTGCTGCTGCTTCCCCTCTTTCCTCCTTACTCTACAAGGCGTGAGCTAGGAGACTCTAGGGGTCGCGACCTGGACCTAGCTGCAGCGTAACATCCTCACCACTAGAGGCTCTTGTGAAGACTTGCTGGGTCTTAGACTCCGCGCCCTGGGGAATCTCGGCTCTAGCTTCCTGTGGATCCCGGTTGTGCTCCTCTGGTCCCACTTTCCACAACCACCCAGTATCCTATCCGTAGCAGTCAGCCATAGGGTTCACTACCTTGTGGTGCACTTCTGACCCCCTAGGGTGTGCATCTGTCATCTGGCCACAGGTGACCTGACAGTGACAGGTAAACTTAAAATGATGTAAATCCAACTTTTTCATGCATTCTTTTAATATGTAATTAAACTGATACTGAGTAAGATGAGATCCATCCGCATGAAGCAACAATACACCTTCCCCTATTGGTCTAACTGCTAGGTATTCTGATATGGCTCTAACCGGACAGATATCCACATCCCCAACTGCCTTTACCCAACCTATCCGTCTTTGATACCGGGATAAACAATCTAATCCCTGTCTCAGAGACAGTCACATGTTCTCTCAACAAACCCCCAACTACTGTTTTATTTTTTGGCAACAACTCTGATATTCTAAGGGCCCCAAAAAAGGCTAGTATGAAAGCTGTATTGAATAACCCGGCCTCAAAGCTAGATGAACACACTGCATTCATAGTACCACACAGCTGTTTTAATAAATGAATCAAAATAGGTCTCCTATTATCTGGAAAGGAATGGTTCTTCCTATAGCCCTTCATTGCCTGCTGAATTGAAAAGAATGCTGTGCATGGAGGTAAATTTCTCAATTTAAAGAAGAAAGATACTCCCACCAAGATTTTGGCAATGTGACTGTGTGACATTTCTAACTGCATTAAACTACACAGAAAGATCTGAATACCCGATTCAGAAGGAGAATAAAATTGTATACCCACTTTGTTTGCAAATCTTAACCACCTATTCCGTGCGGTTGTGTACTCAACCCATGTACTTTCTGCCACAGAGTGTTGTTGCATTAGTAAGAACTTCTAAATTAGGCTCCACAGATGTTCCGGACAGGCGTAACCTTCCTTGTCCGCATTTGGCAGGAGTTGACGGAATCGGTATACCTGAAATCGAGACAAGGCGTCCGCAATTCAATTCTCCTTCCCTGGGACATGCCTGGCTTTTAGCCAGATATTGAACTTAAAGTGGAGTTCCACCCATTTTTTTATGTTTGTCTGTGCTGCATGCCCTTAGCACATAGTTTTCACAATGGGCAATATTATTATTTTTTTGGGATTGTAAATACCTTTTTTTCCGTTTTTCAGCCTAACTTCCTGGTCTTAATAGCCTAGGCTATTATGTCACAAGGCAATTCGCAAGGGTTCCTGGGATATCAGCGTCATGTATCCCATGACTCCTTGTGAATCGCCTCCTACCGAAATCTTGCGTGTTTTGTGTGACACTGTCTTATATTATAACTGTGTGCAGAGAGAGAGAGAGAGAGAGAGAGGAGGTTTCAGAAGTCATCAGAGATGTGTGGGTTGGCGGGACAGAGCAGCTATCGCACACCAGCCAATAGGATGGGGTCAGGGCGGGCCGCTACGTGTATGCGGCTCCGCCCCTTTTCTAAAGAAGCCAAATAATTGGCTGGGGTGTGATAGCTGCTTTGTCCCGCCCACCCACACATAGCTGATGACTTCTGAAAGCTCCTCTCTCTCTCGCTGCACACAGTTATAATACAAGACAATATGACACAAAACACCAGCTTCCAGCATGCTTAGTCTTATAATATAACTTCTGAAAGCTCCTCTCTCTCTCTCTCTCTCTCTCTCTCTCTCTCTCCCTGCACACAGTAATAATATAAGCAGGGCTTTTTTCAGCCAGAACGAAACCTGAGACAGCTGTTGAGACACTGAGGTTGTTCTGCAGTGGTCAGAGCTGGGGGGGTGTATTTAGATTGGGCACAGTGAGAGCTGTGGGGGGAGATATGGATTAAGCTGAGCTGTAGATAAGGGTGCAGAGGTGACATGTGGAGGGGCAGAGCGATAGTCTGTGGATGGGTTGAGCAGAGGTGAGATAGTCTGCAGATGTGATGTGCAGAGCAGGGGTGAGAATGTCTGCGGATGGGATGTGCAGAGGTGAGATAGTCTGTGGATGGGATGTGCAGAGGTGAGATAGTCTGTGGATGGGATGTGCAGAGGTGAGATAGTCTGTGGATGGGATGTGCAGAGGTGAGATAGTCTGTGGATGGGATGTGCAGAGGTGAGATAGTCTTTGGATGGGATGTGCAGAGGTGAGAGTCTGCGGATGGGATGTGCAGAGCAGAGATGGTCTGCGGAGGGGATGTGCAGAGCAGAGGTGAGATAGTCTGCGGAGGGGACACAGACACACAGAACAAGATAAATATATAACAAAAGATATATATATATATTTCTTGAATAATATTTCTTCTACATGCAGTATATTTACTGGGTCCTGGAGGGGGGAGGTGAGGAGAGGTTTGCATAGATAAGGACAACTTCCGCTGACACTGCCGTTGCTATGGAAACCTGACTTGAAACTTATTACACTGCTTGTGCAGCACTGAGCATGTGCGAGATTTGCAAGTCTGAAATCCAGGAAGACATGCAGTCTGGCTTCAGATGCCCACACTTAAGATGGCCACAGCCTATTTCTAGTTTATAAATGTTCTAAATGCTGTAATAACCTAACAAAACGGACCTCAGTTTACAGACTAACTTTACTAGAATACATTAAGCTTGTGTATTATAGGGGTATTTTTATTTAAAAAGTGTAATTTCGGCCGGAACACCCCTTTAAGACAGAGAAAGACTAAGTATCTTAGTAATTTTATCACTTGTAAAGATTTAGCAGACAAGCAAGTTACTGCATAAATGACTCCTTTGTTATCAGAATTGCTCAGGATTCTTTTATTAGCAAATTGCTCACCCCAAATTTCCATCGCAACTACTAAGGGAAAAAGTTCCAAAACTACTATGCTTTTTGTGGCTTTGTTTGTTACCCACCTCTCAGACCACTTACCACAGCAGCAAAACCACATGAACCCGCAGCGTCTGTATAATATAACTCAAGGTCAGATGATGATACAAATTGCTCCTGAAAAAATTATCTACCATTATATATGTCAAAGAATTTAAACCCAACTAACAGGTCCTCCTTGAGGTCAGCTGTCAATCTGATGTGTGAGAATGGGGATTTCATCCCTGACATGGCTAAATACAGGCCACGTGAGAAGATTCTGCCAACTGGCATTATCCTTGTCGCAAATGCTAGGAACCCCAATAACGATTGGAGCTCTTTTAGTAAAACTTTTTTACGCCTAACCAAAAATGAAATTAAAGCTTTAATCTTGCTGATTTTAGTCTCAGGTAACTGAAATTCCAGCTTAACAGTGTTTATCCCGATACCTAGGAATTCAATCACTGAGGCAGGAAAAACAGTTTTTTCACAAGCTAGAGTGATACCGAAATGGTGGGATACTGCACCCAACATCTGTAACATAAAATAACACATAGGAGATTGGGCTGGACCAATAAACAAGAAGTCGTCCAGGTAATGTAATATACCTGGATAGCCGGCTTCAAAGGCAACCACCCATTAGATAAAGGTAGCAAATTTTTCAAAATAGGCACAAGATATGGCGCAACCCATAGGTAGGCACATATCAAAGTAATATTTACCTTCAAAATACATACCTAATGAGTTGAAGGCTACCGGATCAATCGGTAGCAGCCTGAAGGCCGCTTTTATATCCGCCTTCGCCAGCAGCGCACCTTTTCTGAATTTCCTAATCTGCTGAATAGCATCTTCAAAGGTACAATAAGATACAGATGACATGCAAGCATCTATTTCATCATTTAAAGAGCTACCCTTGGGGAATGACAAATGTTGGATTAAACAAAAGGTATTTGGCTCCTTTTTAGGTATGATGCCCAACAGCGAAATCCTGAAAGGTAAGAGAGGAGGGGAATCAAATGGACCTGCTATCCTACCTTCCTTAATCTCTTTATCTAACTTTTCCTTAACTATGTGTGCATAAGTAGTAACTGACTTCAAATTTTGAACTATCTCATACCCTTCACCTTGAAATACTGGTAGAGGTAAACCCTTGGAAAAACCTTCAATTAAGGACCTGGCTATCTCCTGGTCTGGATATATTTCCAACCATTGTCGCATGTTTGCTAGTTTCACCGGTGTGTAAACTTTTTGTATAATTATCTCTTTGCAAGCTTTGAAAATTGGGATTTCTTTTGAAACACCTGAGCAAGGGGTGTGGCCCTGAAAAATGTGAACATTCATGCTTGTACTTGCAAGACCCCCCCCCCCCCCTTTACATTGGTTCCCGTTATAAGCAAAGCAGAATCCCCTTTTATAAGGGGACACTGCAGTTGTGTCTGCTGCCTAGCAAAACCAGGTTTCTGTGGGACCATCAGGTTAAGCCACAACCCGACATCCTTGTTGCCCCACTTCAATGAAGGGTATATTGATAACTTCTGTCGAAATGTTTTGTCATACTGGAACCATCCTAGTCCTCCAAAACTCACTGGAGTATATGGCAAATGATTGCAGCCAATTGTTAAAAGACCTCGCCACTGGTCTTCTCCTATCATCCTCAGTTTTTTCATCTGATTTCTTGTCAGTTCTATTGACAAATACTTTGTGGATGGAAGCAGCGACAGGATATCCACATATTGTCCCTTCCAAATTTTTTCTTTGGTCTGAGGAGAAAGGTGGTAACCTAAGGGCGAGATCTCACAAGGTAATGTTTCCTCATAACATACCTCTGGGACCGCTGTGCTAGATATATTAATTTCAGCTGGTAAACATTGTTGTGGATTAGTATTAATTAATGGAGTATTATTGACATTACTTAAGCTACTTAAGCTGACATAATTACTGTTCTCATTAGACCAAACATTAGACCAAACATTTCCATAACTAGTCTCCTGAACAGGTGTATTCATGCTGTCAGCTAATCTATTAATGGACTCCTTAATACTGTTAAGTGTGTGCGCCAACTCACCTATACCACCAGGTGCTGCTGGAGCAATTGGTATAACTGACTCAGCATAATGCTGCTCTCTGTTGACTCCAGTGGCCATCCGCGGGACGTCTATCACACACACATTGCCAGCAGCCTCATGCTGCGATAGTGATACAGTGGGCAGGCATTGCTTCTCCCCGCCTACAGCCTCCAAAACCTCCTATGTCCTCTTAGTGTATGGTGCTCTTCTCGCCCGCCCACTGGTCCCTCTGGGCAGCGATGGTGACTGGACCCTCCTCTTCTTCTTTTCCCTCAGGCTAGCGCAGTGCTGGACAGCAAGTACTTGCTCCTCCAGCCACGCCGTGCTTCTGTCCTCTCCCTCCTGTGAGACAGGCAGCCGCGGCAATGGTCCGTGGCAGCGTGTCTGGTGGTGCTGGGGGATATTCACCTCCACTTTGCTACAGGGGAAATGCTAGGAGCTTCCATGGCTATCTGTAATTGCTGTGCGCATTCTGCCCCGCTCCGCTCATTATCCTCTTCAGCTAAAGATAGGCATGTCATGTCATGGTGCACGTTGGCACCAATGACAAAGTCAGAGGCAGATGGAGTGTCCTAAAGAACGATTTTAGGGACTTGGGAGCTAAATTGAATAAAAGGACCTCCAAGGTAGTATTCTCAGGAATACTACCGGTACATCATGCCACACCAGAAAGGCAGAGGGAGATTAGGGAAGTGAACAAGTGGCTGAAGAGCTGGTGTAGTAATGAGGGGTTTTGGTTCCTGGAGGACTGGGCCGACTTCTCAGTCGACAACCAGTACTATAGAAGGGGCGGACTGCACCTAAATGAGGAGGGTGCAGATCAGCTGGGAATAAGGATGGCCAAAAAGTTAGAGGGGTTTTTAAACTAGGCGATGAAGGGGAGGGTCCAGAGATAGTTAGAGTCAGCGGGGAACATATTCTACAGGGTAGTATTAGGGGCATTAGTGGTAGGGTAACCAAAGCACATAAACCCAAGGTAAGTATAGTAGCAAGTCCTAGTTGCAATCTGGGAACACCCAAGAGGATAGTATGTGACTGGTCAAAATATATTAATGCATTAAAGTGTCTGTTCACCAATGCCAGAAGTCTGCCAAGCAAAATAGGTGAGTTGGAAGCTCTGGTGCATGAGGAGAGCTATGATGTAATCGGTATTGCTGAAACTTGGCTTCATTCCTCACATGACTGGGCTATTAATATTCCTGGCTATGCACTCTTTCGAAAAGACAGGGTAAAAAGGAAAGGTGGAGGGGTCTGTCTCTATGTGAGAAGTGATCTCAAAGCGAGTGTGAAAGAGGACCTGGTGGATGGAGAGTGGGATGAGTCTGAAGCATTATGGGTGGAACTGCATACAGATGTGCGTAGTTCAAAGCTAATCATTGGAGTTTGTTATAGACCACCCAATGTTAATGAGGAGGTGGAGACTCAGCTCCTTGCACAGATGGAAAGGGCTGCAAGGGCTGGGATGGTGATAATAATGGGGGATTTTAACTACCCAGAAATTGACTGGAGTAATGGAACTGCTGGGACAGTTAAAGGGCAAAAATTTATAAACCTATTGCAGGACAATTTTATGGTCCAGTTTATTGAGGCCCCAACTAGGATTGATGCTCTGTTGGACCTGGTAATCTCAAACCATGCAGAGTGTATTACTATTGTTCAGATAAAGGAACACCTGGGTAGCAGTGACCATAACATGATTTCATTTGATGTTAGTTGTAAGGAGAAATCACATACGGGAAAGATAAAAACACTTAATTTCAAGAGAGCAAATTTTCCAAGGATGAGCGCTGCTCTCCAGGACTTAGACTGGGAGGGAATATTGGCATCAATGGGCACTAAAACAGAAATGGGAATTCTTCAAAAAGACTGTTTGTGAACTCACTGCAAAGTATATTCCCATGGGCAATAAGTTTAAAAGGCTAAAAATAAAACCTATGTGGCTCACTGCCAAAGTTAAAAAAGCTATAAACAATAAGAAAAGAGCTTTTAAAAAATATAAAAATGAGGGAACACTAGTGTCATTTAAATGTTACAAAGAATATAACAGGATATGTAAAAAGGAAATCAAGGATGCAAAAACTCAAAATGAACGACAGATTGCAAAAGATAGTAGGACAAACCCCAAAAAATTCTTCAAATATATTAATAGTAAAAAGGTCAAGTCTGAGCATGTAGGCCCTTTACAAAATAATCTAGAGTGGGTGACTGGGGACAAAGAGAAGGCTAATTTATTAAATACTTTCTTCAGTTCTGTGTATACAAAGGAGCATGGGGGAGCTCATGTCCAAAACGGGGGTGGTAGTGACACAGCCCCAAATCCACAATGGCTCAAAAGTGATATGGTCCAGAAATATTTAGATGGAATAAAGGTGGATAAAGCACCTGGACCAGATGGCATACACCCACGGATCCTAAAAGAATTGAGCTCTGTAATTTCAAAGCCATTGTATTTAATTTGTAGGGACTCGTTAATGACAGGAATAGTACCACTGGATTGGCGCAGGGCCAATGTGGTGCCTATATTTAAAAAGGGAATTAAGTCTTTACCAAGTAAGTATAGACCTGTTAGTTTAACTTCCATAGTTGGGAAGATACTGGAGAGATTAATAAAAGACCACATAGATGAGTTCTTGCTGGGAAAAAAACTATTTAAGCAACAGACAGCATGGATTCATGAAAGACAGAAGTTGTCAGACAAACCTGATTTCTTTTTATGAAGAGGTAAGTAAGACCTTGGACAGAGGGGTGGCTGTGGACGTGGATTTTGCAAAAGCGTTCGATACAGTTCCCCACACACGGCTTATGTGCAAGGTAAAGTCTACAGGATTGGAAATATCAGTTTGTAAATGGATAGAAAACTGGCTAAAAGACAGAATTCAGAGAGTAGTGGTTAATGATTCTTACTCTGAATGGTCCAAGGTTATCAGTGGTGTATCCCAAGGTTCAGTGCTGGGACCCTTACTTTTTAATATGTTTATAAATGATATTGGGTCTGAGACCAAAAGTAACATTTCTGTCTTTGCAGATGACATCAAGCTATGCAGTGGAATAACGACCTTACAGGATGTCGCCAATTTACAAGCCGACCTCAATGCTCTGTCTAATTGGGCGCGACTATGTGGCAGATGAGGTTTAATGTTGATAAATGTAAAGTTATGCACTTGGGGGCTAAGAATATGAATGCATCATACATACTAGGGGGGAGTAAAACTGGGGGGATCCGTAGTGGAGAAGGATCTGGGGGTTTTGGTAGATCATAAGCTCAATAATGGCATGCAATGCCAAGCTGCGGTTTCCAAAGCGAGCAAAGTCCTTTCTTGTATTAAGAGAGGTATGGTCTCCAGAGAGAGAGATATCATTTTGCCCCTGTTCAAATCATTAGTAAGACCTCATCTGGAATATGCAGTTCAGTTTTGGGCCCCAGTTCTCAAAAAGGATATTGGGGAACTGGAGAAAGTGCAGAGAAGGGCAACCAAACTGATAAGAGGCATGGAGAAGCTCAGCTATGAGGAAAGATTAGAGGAACTGAATTTATTCACTCTTGAGAAGATGAGATTAAGGGGGGATATGATCAATATGTACAAATATATAAGGGGTCCATATAGTGAACTTGGTGTTGAATTATTCACTTTACGGTCAACACAAAGGACAAGGGGGCACTCTTTGCGTCTAGAGGAAAAGAGATTTCACCTCCAAATACGGAAAGGTTTCTTCACAGTAAGAGCTGTGAAAATGTGGAATAGACTCCCTGCAGAGGTGGTTCTGGCCAGCTCAGTAGATTGCTTTAAGAGGGGCCTGGATTCTTTCCTAAATGTACATAATATAACTGGGTACTGACATTTATAGGTAAAGTTGATCCGGGGAATATCCGATTGCCTCTCGGGGGATCAGGAAGGAATTTTTTCCCCTGCTGTAGCAAATTGGATCATGCTCTGCTGGGGTTTTTTGCCTTCCTCTGGATCAACTGTGGGTATAGAATTGGGTATATGGGATTGTACGATACATATATATATATATATATATATATATATATATATATATATATATTTTTTTTTTTATGGTTGAACTGGATGGACTTGTGTCTTTTTTTCAACCTGACTAACTATGTAACTATGTAACTATGCATCTTCTAAGTCATTCCTCTCCTCCATTGTCCCCAGCTTTTTCCAGTACTTGCCTCATGAGGGATTTCATAGCCATGACTGCTGACCTTCCAGGAGCTTGTTGCACCTTCACTGCCTGGCTGGAACTGGCAGGAATACACCTGTGAGAGGGTCCCTTATATAATAAGCCCCTTTTCCAGAACATTCCACTGGTCACATGACCCTCCGGGAATTACCCAATAGCTTTGGACCGTTAACCCCGCCCCCAGCCCACATTTGAATTACTCTTAAAGGGACATTACCCCATATACAGTACATCACTAAAACCTATCCTTACCTACCGTACTTATTTAATCTATTCTATCTGTCTATATATTATTAAAGGGAGGGGCAACCGCATTCCCATGCTGTCGGGCTCCAAGTTTTGAGCCCTACCAGGCCATTCTGCTAAAGTGCATAACATGCACCACCATTAACATATTTACTTATGTCTTAGCATTCCTCAGGTAAATTACAAACCTAGAAACATCTTTGAAGACAGCAAAAACACATGACAGGGGTTATATAACTCTTCGCCCTACTAAAAACTGTTTTACTGTTGCTTGGATCTCTATTTTTGAGGTACCCCCATTCGTTCAAATAACAGTAAAGTATTAGGTAAGGGGAAATTATATTAAGGACTTATACATTTGGGCATTGGATGAAGAACTGTATCCAGGGCCCATACTACCTATTTTCACTCACAGTGCCCCTCCACTGGAAGCTGTGAGAACCAGTGTACTGCAATGGCCAGTAATACTGCAATGGCCAGTGCAACACAAAGCCACACCAAATAAAAATGGCATTTGTACTGATCTCTTCATCTCACAACAGAGTTTCAGAGCAAGTGATTGTGGGGTGCCCAGCGGTAAAACACCCAGTTAGCACCAGATTTACTATAAATCCAATCCTAATGAAGACACAGACAGAAATAAATGCCTGATGGACAACCAACTTGAAATAAAATTTTGTCTACTTGAAATTAAATAAATACACAGACATTCTGTTAATTCAATTTACCAAGATTACTAACTAGGTGTTCCTATAAATAAACATTGTTCTTCACACTACAATAAAACCCTAAAAAAATAAGGATGGGTCCTTCCACATGTCCCCCTTCCTCCTTTGTGGAGTAAGGTATGGGAAGTAGACAGTGCATTTTACAAAAGTGAGAAATTACAACGAGGCTGGTAAAAAAAAATTTGAAAAGTGAAGCAAATCTTTATGCAAAATAAATTCATAATGATAGGCAGAAAGTAGAAAAAAAAATCCATGATTGTAACATATTTCTTAATTTAATAATAACAGCTTCTTTATTTAAGAACATAAAACAGGTTAACTGAACAAGAAAATATGTGTGACTTAGGCTTGATGATCAATAACAACATATAGGATTTCTTCTATACTATCATGTCACCTAGTATTTTCAATTTTTTACCGCTCAGGTCAAAGAGACAAAGATCTGAGAGAAGTGCAAACATATGACTAAAGAAATCACTATAGAAACATGAAATGAGCAGGGAATATTTGAGAGGGACATTCGGTACTGCTTGACCTTCCAAAGACAGTTTACCTTTGAAAAGCTTGTCATAAAAATGAATTGTTAGCAAGAAAAGAAAAAGATGTGTGACCTTTTTTCCTTTGTTAAAGGAAACTTAATTCTTGTATAGCTGCCTCCATACATAATAAATGTCTTATTTGTTAAGGTTTTGGTTTTTCCCTAAGGACCAGATATATTTACACAAATTGGTAGGAACACAGGTTGTTGCTTGCTTGGCAAAGGCACCACTCTTAAGCCTCGTACACACGGTCGGACTTCCATCTGACTTTTCCGTGGATTTTTGTTCGAATGGAGTTGGCCGGGAACACCCATAGCATACACACCACGTGGTTTTTCTGCTCTTTTCTGCTCTTTACGGCCACCCTTTGGTCAACTTCTGCTATTGTTGGTTGATTTTAACATTATTTGTTTTGTCCATCGGACAAAAGTCCGATGGTTTTCTGTACACACGGTCGGACTTTGCTCCATCTGACTTTTGTTGGCCAAAAGTTTGTCCGTTTGCAGACCGAACTTTTGTCCGATGAAAACCAAAAAAGTTTGTCCGATGGAGCATACACACGGTCGGATTTTTGGTCAAACTTGCTCAAAATGAAGTTTGTTGGCAAAAAGTCAGACCGTGTGTACGGGGCTTTAGGCTCCATGTACACTAGCAACTCCTAAACTTGAGTTTAGGAGCTTTTGCTGTTTTTTTGCCAAAGCTCAACTCCATGAAGGCCCATGTGTCCATGTAGACATAGGCTTTTGGGATTGTTTAGGAGCTGCTCCGGTTAGGGGAGGCTCAACCTCCATCAACCTCCTTCTCCTGAAAGCAGTAAAATCACATTCAGGATAGGAACATTTTGACCATGGGCTGCAAAACGCACAAAATCGCAGTAAATTTGCATCGCTGCAATCACTGTAGTAGCAGTGACTACTATGTGAATTTACAGTTTCCAAGGGATTGACAAGATATGACATATGCATATTTACATTGGTCCAAGTTGGACCAATGTAACTACAGTATGCATAAATATCCATATCTGGATTTAGCTTTAATCTGTGTTATTTATAAAACTAGGAGCCAACAGTATTGCCTCATTATTGACGGTGCATGTCATACACTAACAATTGGGAATCACTCTATTTGTTTCCCAGTCACGTGATCACTGTGACAGCCAATCATAGTGATCATGTGGCCTTGTTTACAAAACAAACCTGCCAGCTCAGCTGCCTCAAAGAGAAAAGGCAGCTGGTAAAGTAAAATAAAAATAGTGAAAAAAAATGTTTATTCAAAAGGACAAAAAATTATATTATGAATTGTTAAGCATATAATTGTATTTGTAAATTTTTTTGTCAATTTGGCAGTTTATAATACAAAAGCAAGGGATTTAAAACAGTATACCAAATAAAAGCCTTATACACGCTACTACATAAAGTCATTTAGGTAGGTAAATTAGTTATTGAGTTATAATCGAGCTTACTGACACATGCTGACGCTGCTAAATTTGGTCTGAGCATCTAGGTTAAATGGATTTCGACACGTACAGTACACAAAAACATTAGAGAATTTACAATTGCACAAGTTTTTTTTAACCTCCTTATTCTTAATTAGATAGTAATTAGATGAAGTTTCATGAAAATAAGTAAATAGCTGTAGTAGTAAGAATAAAGTCAGGATTAAACAATTTACAAATTACAATTCAGAATTTAGCACATTCAGCCATCTCAGAACTCAAACCAGTCAATCAAAGCCATCATGTAACTTAATGATCCAGTCATTAGTCTTTTTCAGCATCCATAATGTAAACTAGAAGTAAGGGAGCAAAACAACTTTAATGGGAACACAGCCTGTCGTGGGCAACTAAGGGACAAAAGTTGGACCAGCGGGGAAGATGAAGGGGGGGGGGGAGGACAAAGAGACAAATGGGCAGCAGGGAGGGAAGGGAAGAAGAAAGAAGGAAAAAAAATTAATAGGGGAGGGGGGGGAGCAGCCAATACTCACTGGGATAGGGCTAAAAAATCAATCAATGGATGAGCTTAAATAGTGGGAAGGGTACCATCAAAATCTGATGAAAACTGTGATCCAAGGCTCCCAAATTGTGTGGAATTTTCTTTCAAACCTCATCTATAAATTAATATGAATTTTAAACTCTTTAAAGTTGAATATTTTTATTTTCTCCAGGACCTAGCTTTTGTCTGCTATGCAGCAGTAAAAATATGAGTAAATAAATGGGAATTCTAATTTAGTATAGTCAGTCTTCTTAAAACAGAAGGACAATGGGCCTGAAACAGTTATATGCAATTCAAATCAAATGGCTCTATAATATTAGGCTATGTTTGCACTATACACCAGAGGGTCTGAATGAGAATTTGGATTTTGGTGCATAGAGTAATGATTTGCATGGCCCTGCTCACTCTCCTGAAATGAGGAATAATCCTCTTATATTTTGGATATGTGATGAAATGAGACGTGTGAATACTTTCTGTTTTAAAAGGCTTTACTGTGCTATGCACTGGATTACTGGAAAGATCAGAAAGAAATACACAAAATACACCAAGATTCAAGTAATAATATGCATATCTCTAGTATTTAGAAGAAAGTATCTTATCCTGGAGTTCAGCTTTAAGGTGAGTATGTGTCAGTGTATATTGCATTAATTATATGTGTATTATGCGCAAGGAAATACCTTTCAAATCATAAATAGCTTACCTCTTATTTTGAGCTGGCCAAACATTTTCACCTGCAATAATATGCAAATAGTGACTTTCTGCCAAGTAGTCGGCTGAAACCTTTTCAAGTTCTCTAGACATTCCTCTCCTGACTGAGATCAGAAGTCATAGACCAGCCTTTCCCCTTTTCACTGAACAGTCTTGTAAATCTTGCTCAATCATGTGACTGCCACCCTCCACTGATTATTTTAACAATGCAGCAACATATACACACCATCCCAAATATGAATGAATAAGCTTCCTAACCATGCACCCAGGTAATTAACCTTAATTATTTATAATAATTTTTAAGGTCATATGACAAAATGTGACTCAATCTAAAAAATGGCGCCATTTATGCTTTCTAGGTCAAGTCACATTTTGTCATATGACCTTATAATTAAAGTGGTTGTGACAAAATTCACTTTGTTGTGTGACTGGTTGAAATCGGCAGAATATTACCATCCTACATTCGTTTATGCTGCACTTAAGTGGACAGCCTGTTCTTCTGTCTATGGCCCCTCTCACACGTGTCAGTTTTTCAGGCGGACCTTATCGGGCGCTTCATTCACCTCCATGGAGCGGCGATATCCGATCCGATCCTGTCCGTGAAATTCAGACAGATGGTGACCCTATTTTCCATCCATCTGGAGGATCGGATGAAAATTAACAGGCGGCTCATTTTCATCCGATCTCCCCATTGAGGAGAGTGGGGCTTTGACAGGTCCCTCTCTGCACAGTGAACGGAGACGGACCTGTCACCCGCCTGCTCAGTCTGTTGGGCGGAGCGCCCATATGAAAGAGCCCTATTGTGTAATTGGAACATTAAATGGAGTGTTGCCCCCTGGAGGTTGTGATTTAAAGCTTGTAATAAACGCCATACATCTTAATCTAATAGTAACCCATTGTGATGCTACAAATTTGCATTGGCAGTGGAAAAATAAAAACAGATCACTATTCACAACAAAAAGCTAATGTTAAAAAGAAGGTGAAATGTTTGCTGGCTCCTGTTCCAGGCATAATACATTCACTGCAGAGAATTCAGACCCTGCCTCTCGGTCATACTCCCTGATCGTAGTACTGTGCAATGCTCATTCCACAAAGAATAAGACAGCCAATATGGCATATCTTATGAGATATCACATGATCCAACATGGATGAAACAAACATGGATTGATAGAAATACAGGTCCTATTCTACATATAGCTGTACCAATCAACTACTGTTTCAAGCTGTTCAAGAACAGACCAGAAGGGGAAGCATATGTGGCGCTTCCCCCGTAGAGGCTGCTGGTAATTGTGGTCCGTCGCTCACCCTGCAAAGTCAGGCACACAATCTTCAGACACTCAGTAGTCAAGAAGCAGTCTTTGTACTTTGTTTTTATGTTTTATTAAGGGGATATTAAACTTGGATGGGGTAAGGGCATGGGACGCCCAACTGATTGAAGAATTAATGAATTGATACTCCAACTATATACACTCCTGGTATACCTGTATACACCTCCTCACTTCCAGCTCCAGCACATCACTTAGTTAATTGTTACACCTTCTTACTTCCAGGACCAGCTAGCACTATAGTTTTAGGCCTGACATTGGCTCCGCCAGGCCTTAGCAAATGCCCTTTGCAGGCAGGGACCACGTGCCCCTTTGGTGTAGCACAAAATGGTGGTAGTCCTAGTGCTAGCTGTCCAGGTGGCTACTGATCCCAGCACCACATCTTCAGGCCCTGTCAGCCCTCCTGGCTGCAGCTGCCCCTTTCCACCGCCCATGCCACCACAGTTCACTCCACTGGCTCTGCACCCATCCCAGACTGTACTCTCCCAGTCCTCTAAGGCATGCCTCCCCAGTCCTCCTGACTGTGTGCACACTCACAAGTTCTCTTGGCTACCTCTGTGGAACTCCCGGAGACTTGCCTGGCAGTGTTCTCCTGCTATCCTCTCTTGCTCCTCCTGTGCCTCCTGGTCAGGACACCTCTGTGGGTTGTAAGAGGGTCCCATCTGCACCCGAGCCCAGGCCCAAAGTCACCCCCCCACAGACTGGGGAGCTCCATCAAAGGCCCTGACAGTCTAACACTCCATCTCCATCTTCCACCCAATCACAACTCCTGCCTAGCTGGGCTGACCCTGAGTATTTGAGAGGTCTGCCCCCTGCCAATCCTAGTTGGGGATTGGACAGGGCCCTCAGAATACTCCAGGCAGCTCCACCTCTCCTCCTTCCTTTCCGGAAGATTACAGCAAATTCTGGAAGAAGAGGGGAGGTCTCAGTGATGCTGCCTGTGAGTCATCCAGCCCTGCCTTGCTCCCTGCTAACCCAGAATCAAATACACAGGCTTGGCTGTCTGCCAAGCCTGCTCAAATTTTCCTACACTACAAAAAATCTAACTGTACACATCCTAGTACCACTAGAGGGTGCTACACATACAGTAGTTGTCTGTTTTAGGTCTACATTAGAACCCCAACCAGCTTCCTTCGGCTCCATAGCCATCTGTATAGGTCTTAAGATCTTGACTGAAACAGGCATCTTATTAATATACTATCCTCAAGGTAACTGTCATGTACCTGGATGTAGTTGAACCGGGATCTTCCTGGTCCCACAGCTGCAGCCTTACCTGTTGTGCTACGGAGTAGATCTGGACTTTTGGAAATGTCCTCTCAGTATTAAGCATTACCTTGGACTCACTAGCCCCACCTGCTGCCAGCTGTGGACAATTTTCAATCAAAGCAGCCCATAAAAAGGAAGTAATGTTATCTCTCAGCGCCCGTTTGTGTGGAATAGCTCCCTGGGTGTTGTGACTGCTTGTTGATCTTGATTTTCGTGTTGAACTTCTGCCTGAATTCCTGACTACTCTCTAGCCTGCTGATTTTGTAGTTCACCGCCAGCTCGTGTATGACCTTTGCCTGCCTGACCACTCTCTGGATTTCGATCGTGTACCGTTTTGCCTGATCTGTTGCCAACCTAATCTGCCTGACTACGTTTTCGCCTGAATCCTTGGCACACAAGTTCCACTTTGGACACTACCTATCACAGGTACCTTACATTACAAATGGGCCACAATGACAGTGGACCCTGCTGAGATTGTTAAGGTGATTTCACGTCAGGGACAATTGATTGGAGCTCATGAACAGCATCTTTCTTCCCTGGACGCCAAGTTAGATGAACTTTGTACTATGCTTAAATCTTGTTTGCCTGGTTCCTCTGCAACAGTCCAGACTCCGGATCCTACTGCTGCTACGATCCAACCCGCCTCTTCTGTACCACCCAAACTTCCCTTGCCTGACAACCTTGGTGGTGATACTGAGGACTGCAGAGGCTTTTTAAATGTTTGCCGTTTGCATTCCTGCAACAACCCTGGGACCTTTAGCACTTCGTCTGCCAAAGTGACTTTTGTCATTTCCTTGTTAAAGGGGAAGGCCCTGGCCTGGGTCTCTCCTTATCTGGAACGCAATGATCCTGTGCTGCAAGACGCTGACAAATTTCTGGCTTTTCTCCAGACTGTATTTGACAACTCAGATAGAGCTTCTGAGCTGAGTACTCACTCTTGGACATGCAACAAGGCACCAGGTCTGTGGCACAATATGCTATTGAGTTTCGTACCCTTGCTGCTGAGACTAATTGAGACTCAAGGGCATTACGTGCAGCCTTCTGAAAAGGTCTTGCAGATCGCATCAAAGACGAATTAGTCTATAAGGATTCCCCAGAAGACCTAGAGAAATTCATAGATCTCTGTGTTCATCTGGATGTCCGGTATCATGAAAGGTGCCAAGAGAGACTTAGAACTCGCAAGTTTCCTAGGCCAGTTTACTGTTTGGCCCCTAACTTCCAAGCACCACCTCAGCCAGAACCTGAAATCTCAGTTGAACCCCAGGCACCTGTGGAACCCACCTAACTGAGTCGGAGAAACAAAGGAGGCGTGCATTCGGCCTATGCCTATACTGTGGACTTAAAGGACATTTATTATCTGTCTGCCCTTCCTGTCCAGTAAAAGGCAGGGTCTAACCAGTGTTGGAGGAGCTGGCTTAGACCTTACAGGTATATCCTCCAAAACCAAGATTACCGTTCCTGCAATTATCCATTTACCCTCTAAACTTGTCTCCTGTGAGGCTTTTGTGGATTCTGAAGCTGCTGGCATATTCTTGGACAGTTCGCTACCTCTGAAGAAGACCAACCTACCGAGCAGTATATAATCCCACCTCACAAAATTGTCACACAGATCTCTACGGCTCTTTCCCAACAGTTACAAGAAACCCAGAATCGTGTTCCCCAAGGCTTGAAGATACCACCAGGTCGCCTGTTCGTAGCCCCTAGCCTCAGAAAACCTGTACTCCTCTGGGCACATGATGGTGTGTTATCTGGTCATCCTGGTGTCACCATCACTCTTAAGACCTCGCAGCGTCATGTCTGGTGGCCTCATATGAAAAGGGATGTTACTGACTATGTGGCTGCCTGTCCAACTTGTGCTGCTAATAAAGTACCCCGTACATTGCCTACTGGACTGTTACAACCACTTTCGGCACCTCGTCAGCCTTGGACCCATTTGACTATGGACTTCATTACAGACTTACCCAAGTCCGAGGGCATGACTGCTATATGGGTCATAGTGGATCGCTTTTCCAAAATGTCTCATTTTGTGCGGCTCCCGGGATTACCTACAGCGGAAGCACTGTATACTCTCTTCCTTTCCCATATTGTGAGATATCATGGCATACCTACCAATGTCGTCTCAGACCGCGGATCCCAGTTTGTTTCCCGATTCTGGAGAGCGTTCTGCAAGAAACTGGGAGTAACGCTTTCACTCTCTACCTCACATCACCCTCAAACAGATGGTCAAACCGAACGCATAAACCAGACCCTAGAAACCTATCTTTGACATTATGTCAATGCCTTACACTCCAACTGGTCTGAGTATTTGCCTTTAGCTGAGTTCACCATTAATTCCCGTTGGCACAGTGCTCTTCATACCACACCATTCTACGCAGCCCTAGGCTATCACCCTCAGACTTTTCCCCTACTTCAGCCTTCTTCTGGTGTATCAGCAGCAGATCAGCGGGTGAAAAATGTTCTGCTACATTGGAAAAAGATTTGCTTATTACTACGGAAGTCAGCAGGCAAGTATGCACTTTTTTCCAACAAACGAAGACGCCATATACCTCCATATGTGGTGGGGGACAGAGTTTGGCTATCAACCAAATATGTGAGACTGAAACAACCTTCTACCAAATTGGGCCCTCGATTCATTGGTCCTTACAGAATTATAGTTCGAGTCGGGCCAGTCTCCTATCGGTTGAAATTACCCTCCTCTCTCCGGATTCATCCTGTGTTCCACGTTTCCCTCCTCAAAAAAGCAATTTCTCTTATTGTCCATGGACTGACACAGCTGGATACCGTAAACAAGTGGGTATATGTCCCTGCTCGCAGGAGAAGATCTAGGCAGAATGTTAGATGTTAGAAACATACACTTTAGAACAAACCAGAGCTGAACAGCCCCGCCCAGGGGGGCGGTCCCTCCGGACATTACCCTCCCACCTGCAGCTAGAAGCCTCAGTTTTTTTTCTGCCCAGCAGAAGGAGAAGACGTGGCTCTCTCAGGAGCCAGTCTCCTGGAAGATTTTACTTTTAAATTTTATTCCTTTGGGAATTTTATTATTTTATTTTTAAGACCTTCAATCAACTGTCAGCTGGGCAACAGGTTGGGTACAGTGGTATCCTCGTAGTCTTCCCTGTCCAACCATCGAGCGTGCTGATCCTCGCCTTGTGTGCGTGAGACTCAGTTCACGACATGCCCCATGACTCCAGGGGTGGCCGGGTTGCTTTCATGCTCCCGCGGTCCTCTCAAGATTGAACAATACCTGACTGACTGAATCTCTCGCGGTGGACCGGGCCGACAGCTACGCAGTACTGCTCTGTGATAGGTCTGTCTGAAACAAGCCAGTGGGTCCCTGAAAGGGACGGGTAAGTAGTCTCTCCTACTGCAGGTGAGTACATGCTGGCTGTGTTTCTTTATATGGGGGGTTTCTCCCTGTCTCCCCCCTGTTATGCTGCTCTCTGCACCCTGTACTGGTGCTGTGGGGGTGCTTGGGGGTCACTCTGGCCTGGCTGGGCGCTCATGTCTGTAGTGGGTTCTGGAGAGAGGGGCAGTTTTTCTGGTGTGTGAGGTTATATTGCGTGCGCCATTAGCGCGCGCATTAGCGCTGTTTGAGGTGGTTATTGCGTGCGCCATTAGCGCGCATTAGAGATTTGAATTTTGCGCTTGGCGGCCATCTTGGCGTGGTTCAATGGCGCAGTTGTAGCTGCGGCCGGCGGCCATTTTCTTGTAGCCTTTCGGTTTCGGCCTCTAGCGGCGGCGCTGCAGCACGAATCTCCTCACAGATTCTTCACTCTCTTCAGGCTCACAGCGCAGTTTCTTCAGCAGGGCTGAGCGGTCCTTAAGGGTTGGTGAGTCCTCCGGGTATCCCCTCCTCAGCCTCAGCGTAGCCAGTGGGTGGACTGTATGTTCACTGTATAGTGTATAATGTCTCAGAGGGTGGCGTTATGGAGTCTGATACACCTGCTCTCCACACTTGCCTGGGGCAACTGGCAGCGCTGCACTGTTAAACATGTTCATATGTTTCCTGCACCTGCGGTCCTTATGGACCAGTTGTCGGCAGTCCTGGAATCATTCCTTGTCAGAATGGAAGCGGTGTGCAAGCGAAAGGAGCTATAAGCCCCCTCTCCCCACAAAAATCTTTAGTGAAGGAGTGCTCTGATTCAGATATGGGCCTAGCTACTGTGCTCAGGACTGTAGCTCTGAATAATTAATGTTTATGAACAGGACAATCCCTTGTGAGAAAGACTCCAGTTCTGTGTCAGTGACTGACAGGGCGCTTGTAAGTGAACTCATTGATGATGTGAGGAACACTCTCAAGCTGGGTGCTGTGGCTGAGGTACCTCAGGTGGACGCTGTTTCCCTTGGTTCCTTCAAGCTTTTCTTTTACACAGCTTCCTCACTGTTTTCCTCACACGCTGCGTCAAGAGCAGCATGGATGATTCAGTGGTACACTGGTCGGTGCAGCATGGTGGGGGGGGGATTTATTCATTTATGTCTCTAGTCCCTGTGAGCCTTCTGTGTGATGTCCTGAGGCAACAACAGGGTCTCTGCGCCTGTGGTTTCCCACCATTTCCTGGGGAACGCTCTGAGCTCTGACAGACACACGGTCTGAGGATCAGAGGTTACCTGTTACCTGCATGCTGCTTCGGCAGCACAGTCAAGCAGGTTGGAATGATACAGAGAAGATTATGCGCCTCTGCGCCATAATTTAAACTCATCCTATACCTCTACACTGCATACATTCACAGTGTATGTATGTGTTATTGGTCTCTGTGTCTGCGTGGGTGTCCCCCCACGTTCCAATGCTGTGTTTCAGTGCCATACATGATATAAACATACAAAATATGTTTATACACGACTCATTCACAGTATATGGATGTATTATACTCTCTGGGTCGGCGCGGGTTTCCGCCGGGGGCTCCGGTGTCCTTCCGCGCTCTCATGGTATGTGCGCTTCGGCTCTCTGCACAGTATAGACATGTTCAATATGTTTATTGCACATACTATACATGTTTACAGTATGGGTATACTGTTTGCGTGGGGTTCCTCCGGGTACTCCGGTTTCCCCCCACGCTCCAATGGAAATGCACAGCATAAGCATGTGCAATATGTTTATTCACATGCTATCATTCCTACATGGTATCTGTGTGCTGTCTGCGTGGGTTTCTTCCGGGTGTTCCGGTTTCCTCCCACGCGCTGACGGTATGTGCGCCTTTGGCCCTCTGCACAGTTAAATATGTTCAATGTTTATCACGCATGCTATAATACCTACACTGTATGTGTATGCAGTCTGTGTGGGTTTCCTCCGAGTACTCCGTTTCCCTCCCACACTCCATTGGTATGGGCGCTTTGGCGCTATGCACAGCCTAAATTTGTGCGATTTGTTATCCACATACTAACATACCTATCCGGTATGTCTGTGCAGTCTGCGTGGGTTTCCGCCCACGCTACATGACATGCGTGCCTTTGGTGCAATACACGGTGTAAACATACACATTATGTTTATACACAACACTAAATACATTCAGTAGTTGTAGGTATTGCATTCTCTGGGTATGCGTGGGGTACTTCGGTTCCTCCCACGCGCCAACGGTGTGCGCGCCTTCGGTGCTATGCACACATAGGCTTGTGCAAAATGTTTAGCACACATACTATAATACCTACACAGTATGCGTATGCAGTCTGCGTGGGTTTCATCTCGGTGCTCCGGTTTCTCTCCCGCGCTCCAATGGTGTGCGCATTTTCAGCGCTATGCACAGTATAAACATGTGCAATTTGTTTATTCGCAAGCTAACATACCTACACGGTTGTGTACGCAATCTGCGTGGCTGGTTTACGTCCAAGCCCCGATGATGTGCGCGCCTTCATCGCTGGCACAGTATAAACGTGTTTAATAGGTTTATTCACACATACTAAACTACATACGCCGTATGTGGTTGTATTATGCTCTTTGTGGCTGGGTGGGGTTCCTCCCACACTCTATTTGCGCGTTTGACGCAATACACAGTATAAACTATGTGTTTGTACAATCAGCACTTATCCATGGGTAGCTGCTGGATGGAGCATTGTCATAAGGATCCCTGGTTTCAGGGGTACCACTTTCCACCTGCTTTCAGTGGTGATCAGAAGCGCTGGCTTGGACTGTGTTTGCCAGGCTGAGGTTAGCATTACGCCCGCTAGTGGCTGCGTCTCTGGCGTTTCTGTAGCTCAATGACTGGGCAAAAGCCTCTGCTTCATCTATCAGTCGACTAGCAGGTGCACTGCAACTGCTTTAGCCTTTAGGGTCTCTGTGCCCGGGGTGGGTTTGTGCCACCTGTGGAGGCTGAGGTACTGGTCCTCTGACCGAGTTTCTAGGGAAGCTCTGTCAAGTTGCCTTTATTGGCCAACAGTTGAGGCACCCTGTACACCGGGGCCTCTCTTCTCCGATACATTGTGGAGTCTCTTTGGGATTTTCATACATCTCGCTGCAAGATGGTCCTGTCGGCCGCGTGCATTGCAGGGGAAGGGTCCTTGCATCCGTAGGTGTTTCCACCTCCTTTACCAGAGGTGGGGCACCGGATGTGGACCTTATGGCCTCTCGACTCACTCGCAAGGTGTCAAGATCGTCGCCAGGTCCAGGGACCCCTGGGCAGACGCGTCAGACGTGTTGGTAGCCCGTGGGGGCAGTATCGCCTGATATATGCTTACCCTCCGCTACTGTTGTTGCCTCGCCTGCTTTGCAGAGTAGGGGCTGAGGCCATTCGGTGATCCTCATTGCTCCGGAACGGCGACATTGGTACGCCGATCTACTTCGGCTAGTCGCAGACGTTCCTTGGCGACTGCCTATTGGGGTGGACCTTCTGTCTCATGATCCCATACTTCATCCTGCTTTACAGTCCTTGGCTTTAATGGCATGGCTGTTTAAAGCCAGGTGCTGAAGGACCGAGGTCTCTCGGATTCAGTCACATCTTCTATGTTGTTGGCACGGGAATCTTCCTCCAGAAAGATATATCACCGTACCTGGAAGGCTTACATCGCTATGTGCGAGGAACTTGATTGGCGTCCTCGGACGTATTCCGTTCCCAGGATTTTGCTGTTCTTACAGCGTGGTGTGACCCAAAAGCTGGCCTTGCATACCATTGAGGGTCGGATTTCGGCCCGGGCTGTCTTTTTCAACGACCACTACAGGGCAATTCCTTGATTAACACCTTTTGTGCAGGGGGTTCGCCATGTGATCCCCCCCTGTCAAGCCTCCTCTCCCTACTTGGGATCTGAATTTGATGCATCTCGGTTCTCCAAGAACATTCCTTTGAGAATATCAGAGAGATTCCTCTCTTGACCTTGTCCCAGAAGGTGGCCTTCTTAGTGGCCATTACTTTGGTTAGACGGGTGTCTGAGTTGGCGGCCTTGTCCTGCAAGTCGCCTTACTTGGTCCTCCATAAGGATATGGCGGTGTTGCGCCCACGACCGTCCTTCTTTTCAATAGATGGTCTCGGCCTTTCACCTTAAGGAGGACATTGTTCTTCCGTCCTTGTGTCCTCACCCATCGCATCCCTGAGAGTTTGCGCTTCATACATTAAGATGGGTACAAGCCTTACGGGTGTACCTGTCTGCCACTGTTTCCATTCGGAAGTCTGACTCACTGTTTGTGTCTGTCTCTGGTCTAAAACAGGGCCGAGCTGTGTCGTCTGCCACCGTCTTTAGGTGGATCAGGCAGACCGTCATACAGGCCTATGCCCTTAAGGGAGGGCGCCTCCCTTTCCGGTTGCGGCGCATTCCACCAAGGCAATTGGTGCTTCCTGGGCTTTCCGACATCAAGCGTCGGTTGCACAAGTGTGCAAGGTGGCGACCTGGTCGTCCGTTCATACCTTTTCAACATTTTATAAGGTTGATGTGGCTGCATCTTCGGATGCTTCCTTCGGCCGCAAAGCATTGCAGGGCGCTGTTTAATGTTGCAACTCCTCCGTTGAGGAGCTCTGCTTCTTTGGAGTGAAGTTTTGGTTGTTCCTTTACTACTGCTCCCACCCTTCTGATACTGCTTTGGGACGTCCCACACGTTTACAGTATCCAGCTGTGTCAGTCCATGGACGATAAGAGAAAATAGGATTTTTGTACTCACCGTAAAATCAGTTTCTTTGACGTCCATGGACTGACACAGCACCCACCCTTCCTTTGAAGGTTTGTACTGCTTTGTTACGAACTGAGGCTGCTAGCTGCAGGTGGGAGGGTAATGTCCGGAGGGACCGCCCCCCTGGGCGGGGCTGTTCAGCTCTGGTTTGTTCTAGAATGTATGTTTCTAACATCTAACATTCTGCCTAGATCTTCTCCTGCGAGCAGGGACATATACCCACACGTTTACAGTATCCAGCTGTGTCAGTCCATGGACGTCAGAGAAATGGATTTTACGGTGAGTACAAAAATCCTATTTTTCAATCGCTACTCCAGAATGCAACAGCTACCTCCTCCTGTTCTTGTTAATGGACAAAATGAGTTTGAAGTCTCCAAGATTCTTGATTCTAGAAGACAGGGTCATGGCCTTCAGTATCTGGTTCATTGGAAGGGATATCCCGTCACAGACCGTTCCTGGGTTCCAGCCAAAGATCTGCATGCCCCTTCTCTTATTCAAGACTTTCATGCTTCCTTTCCCACTAAGCCCCGCTAGGCCCCCAGGGGGGTCCACTGGGGAGGGGGCCCTGTCATGTACCTGGGTGTATTTGAACCGGGATCTTCCTGGTCCCACAGCTGCAGCCTTACATGTTGTGCTACGGAGGAGATCTGGCCTTTTGGAAATGTCCTCTCAGTATTAAGCATTACCTTGGACTCACTAGCCCCACCTGCTGCCAGCTGTGGACAATTTTCAATCAAAGCAGCCCATAAAAAGGAAATTATGCTATCTCTCAGCGCCCGTTTGTGTGGAATAGCTCCCTGGGTGTTGTGACTGCTTTTTGATCTTGATTTTTGTGTTGAACTTCTGCCTGAATTCCTGACTACTCTCTAGCCTGCTGATTTTGTACTTCACCGCCAGCTCGTGTATGTTTTTTGCCTGCCTGACCACTCTCTGGATTTCGATTGTGTACCGTTTTGCCTGAACTGTTGCCAACTTTATCTGCCTGACTACGTTTTCGCCTGAATCCTCGGCACACAAGTTCCACTTCGGACAATACCTATCACAGGTACCTTACAGTAACAAACATTTTTCTTCAGCTATTTACAGACTTACTGGCTACCCTGGAGATGTATACTGCTAAAAGACATCAGTGTCTGGATTAACTACAATCCAAGGAGTTTACGAAAGAATGAGTGTCACACCAATGGTTGAGAGTCTTGTATGTTAATCATAATTTATCTGAAAAAAATAATCCAACGTGTTTTGCAGGTTCTAATAGGACCCCTTCATTAAAAAAAAAAAAACAACAGCACCTGAAGCCAGCTTACTTACAGATATTTATAATCTCCCTGATGGAGGCAACTTTGAGAACCCCAATACTTATTATGTTTTCTTGTTGTATTATTATTGATATTATTTACCAACAGTCAGCTCTTTCCCTCCTCTCTTCAGCAATTTTCAGTACTAACTAGACATTCTTGAACTTAAAGTGGATGTAAACCTGATTCATGAAATTTGAGCTGGGCACATATATCTGCAGTGTTTCTTATCTCTCGTCAAAGCACTAAGTCCCGTGGCTTTCTCCTGCTCTGTTCTTCTATTAGCAGCATAAACACTTCTGACAAGTTCTCCAACACATATGATAAAACCAGGCTGAATTTTGTGTCAGGGAGGGTGCTATAAATAGATTGGCAGAAACTGCTTTACTCACAGAGCTATGAAAGTCTCTGCCTATCTGGAGGGGGATGTGTGCCTTTCCTCCAATCAGCTGTCTCCCAGTGTAATCCAAAACTACACTGCTACTGCTAAATGAGGAAGTTAAAATTTTAACAGGATGCGCACTTTCTAAACAATATATAAAGCTGAAGACAGCAGATAAACATGTAAAACTTATGTAGGGAAATTTGTTTCATCCCTATGTGTCATCTGAGGCTGTTCACTTCACTGAGTATATGTGAGGGTTTACATTCACTTTAACTGTAGAGTCTTCTGCATGTCAAACAAGGTTATTTATTACACTAAAAGGTAGTCATACCAATTACTCTAGAGAAGGCTTAACCACTTCAGCGCGGAAGGATTTGCCCCCTTAACCACTTAACGACCGCCCACTGTAAAAATACGTCGGCAGAATGGCACCGACAGGCAGAATCATGTATATCTACGTGATCGCCTTTGTATAGTTGGGGGGTCCCATCGGACCCCCCTTCTTTACAGTGAGCGGCCGTTATTCGTTTGGGAGCGATCAGGGATGAGGGGACGGCCGTTCGATTCCGGCCACCCCCTCTCGATCGCTCCCAGCGAATCGAATCCTTCCCCTGCCTGTGTAATGTTTACACAGGCAGAGGAAGTGATGTCATCTCTCCTGCGGCGCTCACATATACCGAGCGCCGCACAAGAGAGGATGCAGGTTAGTGCACAAAACACTACACTGACACCAGGACACATAGGCACATAAATCGCCCCCCCAGACACCCCAGATCACCCCCCAGATCACCCCCCAGCCCCCAGTCACAGTGTCACTGATTGCAGTGACCATTTATTTACTGATCACTGCAATCAGTGACATTTGTGACTGTAAAAGTGTCACAAAAGTTAGTTTTAAGTCCAGTGTAGCCCCCTAACCCCCCCAATAAAGGTTTAACCCCCTGATTGCCCCCCAGATAACCCTTTCACCCCCTAGCACCGCCGTCGCTAAGCGATCATTTTTCTGATCGCTGTCTTAGCGTCGGTGATGCCGATCGGTAGCCAGTTATTTTTTTTAGGTTCGCCGCAGGTTTTTATAGCGTCGGGTACCCCCATATATTACCTAATAAAGGTTTAACCCCCTTGATCGCCCCCCAGGTAACCCTTTCACCCCCTATCACCACTGTCGCTAAGCGATCGTTTTTCTGATCGCTGTCTTAGCGTTAGTGATGCCGATCGGTAGCCAGTAATTTTTTTTAGGTTCGCCGCAGGTTTTTATAGCGTCGGGTACCCCCATATATTACATAATAAAGGTTTAACCCCCTTGATCGCCCCCCAGGTAACCCTTTCACCCCCTATCACCACTGTCGCTAAGCGATCGTTTTTCTGATCGCTGTCTTAGTGTTGGTGATGCCGATCGGTAGCCAGTAATTTTTTTTAGGTTCGCCGCAGGTTTTTATAGCGTCAGGTACCCCCATATATTATCTAATAAAGATTTAACCCCCTTGATCACCCCCCAGGTAACCCTTTCACCCCCTATCACCACTGTCGCTAAGCGAACATTTTTCTGATCGCTGTCTTAGTGTCGGTGATGCCGATAGGTAGCCAGTAATTTTTTTTTAGGTTCGCCGTCAGGTTTTTATATAGCGTCAGGTACCCCCATATATTACCTAATAAAGGTTTTAACCCCCTAATTGCCCCTAGTTAACCCTTTCACCAGTGATCACCATATAAGTGTTACGGGTGATGCTGGTTAGTTAGTTTGCTTTTTATAGTGTCAGGGCACCCGCCGTATATAACCCAATAAAGGTTTAACCCCCTGATCGCCCGGCGGGTGATATCAATTAGGTTTTAGCGTCAGAGAGGGTCTGCGTCACACCCCAGGCAGCGTCAGGTTAGTGCCAGTAGCGCTAACACCCACGCGTGAAGCATACACCCCCCTTAGTGGTATAGTATCTGAACAGATCAATATCTGATCTGATCAGATCTATACTAGCGTCCCCAGCAGTTTAGGGTTCCCAAAAACGCAGTGTTAGCGGGATCAGCCCAGATACCTGCTAGCACCTGCGTTTTGCCCCTCCGTCCAGCCCAGGCCACCCAATTGCAGTATCGATCGATCACTGTCACTTGCAAAACACAACACACATAACTGCAGCGTTCGCAGAGACAGGCCTGATCCCTGCGACTCCAGTGCTGTAGGAGGTGATTTCACCACCACAGTTAAAAAAAAAAGCATATATGCCGAAGCATTGGGGCAGCAGGGGCGGAGAAGCGGAGGAGCGATTTTGCTTCTAATGCTGCGTACATACGGTCTAAATTCCGACTGAGGCTTGCCCGTGGAAAAGTCTGACCATGTGTACGCGGCATAACTTTTGCGGGAAGATGCCCCCATGCTTCGGCATATATAAATGGTGCATGTATACCCATCATTAGAAGTGGGTGGATGAAGGGCGGTATTCTAATGGTGGGCATACCCACCGATCAATCTTTTTTTTTCGTTCAGCCAACAGGCTGCATGAAAAAAAAGATTACAATACATGTCCAACAAGGAACAGCAACGTACTGGTATGTTGCTGGATTTTGAATGTTTATACCAGAATGATGCCTGCGGGTTTAGGTATCATCTTGGTATCATTCTTTTCAGCCAGCGGCCGGCTTTCATGTAAAAGCAATCCTAGTGGCTAATTAGCCTCTGGACTGCTTTTACAAGCAGTGGGAGGTAATGTCCCCCCCCCCCCCGGATATAAAAAGCGCCATTGGGAAATTGGGAAAGCATTTTATCACACCGATCTTGGTGTGGTCAGATGCTTTGAGGGCAGTGGAAAGATCTAGGGTCCAATAGACCCCAATTTTTTCAAAAAAAGAGTACCTGTCACTACCTATTGCTATCATAGGGGATATTTACATTCCCTGAGATAACAATAAAAATGATAAAAAATAAATAAATATGGAAGCAACAGTTTAAAAATAAAAGAAAAAAGCAAAATTAATAATAAAAAAAAAAGCACCCCTGTCCTGCCCTGCTCTGGCGTCATATGTAAACAGCAATTGCACCATGCATGTGAGGTATCACCGCGAAGGTCAGATCGAGGGAAGTCATTTTAGCAGTAGACCTCCTCTGTAAATCTAACGGCGTAACCTGTAAAGGCTTTTAAAGGCTTTTAAAAATGTATGTAGTTTGTCGCCAATGCGCGTTTGTGCGAAATTTTAAAGCTTGTCGTGTTTGGTATCTATGTACTTGGCCTAAGATCATCTTTTTTATTTCATCAAACATTTGGGCAATATAGTGTGTTTTAGTGCATTAAAAAAAGTGTATTTTTTCCCCAAAAAATGCGTTTGAAAAATCGCTGCGCAAATACTGTGTAGAAAAAAAAATGCAACACCCACCATTTTAATCTGTAGGGCCTTTGCTTTAAAAATATATATAATGTTTGGGGGTTCAACATAATTTTCTTACAAAAAAAATATGTTTTCATGTAAACAAAAAGTGTCAAAAAGGGCTTTGTCTTCAAGTGGTTAGAAGAGTGGATGTAAGCTTCCTAATGTTGTGTATAAAATGCCAGAACAGTTCAAAACCGCCCCCAAATTACCCCATTTTGGAAAGTAGACACCCCAAGCTATATACTGAGAGGCATGTCGAGTCCATGGAATATTTTATATGTTGACACAAGTTGCGGGAAAAAAAAATGTTTTATTTTTTTTTGCACAAAGTTGTCACTAAATGATATATTGCTCAAACATGTCATGGACATATGTGGAATTACACCCCAAAATACATTCTGTTGCTTCTGAGTCTTTGGGATACCACATGTGTGAGACTTTTTGGGAGCCTAGCCGCGTACGGGACCCCAAAACCAAGCACCGCCTTCAGGCTTTCTAAGGGTGTAAATTTTTGATTTCACCTCTCACTGCCTATCACAGTTTCGGAGGCCATGGAATGCCCATATGGCACAAACCCCCCCAAATGACCCCATTTTGGAAAGTAGACACCCCAAGCTATTTGCTGAGAGGTATGGTGAGTATTTTGCAGATCTCGCTTTTTTGTCACAAAGTTTTGAAAATTGAAAAAATATATATATATTTTCTTTCTTCATTTTCAAAAACAAATGAGAGCTGTAAAATACTCACCATGCCTCTCAGCAAATAGCTTGGGGTGTCTACTTTCCAAAATGGGGACATTTTGGGGGGGTTTTGTGCTATTTTGGCATTTTATGGCCTTCGAAACTGTGATAGGTAGTGAGGAGTGAAATCAAAAATTTGTGCCTAGAAATCCTGAAGGCGGTGCTTGGTTTTCGAGGTCCCGTACGCGGCTAGGCTCCCAAAAAGTCCCACACATGTGGTATCCCCGTACTCAGGAGAAGCAGCAAAATGTATTTTGGGGTGTAATTCCATATATAACCATGGCATGTGTGAGCAATATATCATTTAGTGACAACTTTTTGTATTTTTTTTTTTTTTTGTCATTATTCAATCACTTGGGACAAAACAAAAATATTCAATGGGCTCAACAGGCCTCTCAGCAATTTCCTTGGGGTGTCTACTTTCTAAAATGGGGTGATTTGGGGGGTTTTGTGCTATTTTGGCATTTTATGGCCTTCGAAACTGTGATAGGTAGTGAGGAGTGAAATCAAAAATTTGCGCCCTTAGAAATCCTGATGGCGGTGCTTGGTTTTCGGGGGCCCGTACGCGGCTAGGCTCCCAAAAAGTCCCACACATGTGGTATCCCCGTACTCAGGAGAAGCAGCAAAATGTATTTTGGGGTGCAATTCCACATATAACCATGGCATGTGTGAGCAATATATCATTTAGTGACAACTTTTTGTAATTTTTTTTTTTTTTTTTTAGCCATTATTCAATCACTTGAGACAAAAAAAAATATTCAATGGGCTCAACATGCCTCTCAGCAATTTCATTGGGGTGTCTACTTTCCAAAATTGGGTCATTTGGGGGGGTTTTGTACTGCCCTGCCATTTTAGCACCTCAAGAAATGAGATAGGCAGTCATAAATTAAAAGCTGTGTAAATTTCAGAAAATGTACCCTAGTTTGTAGACGCTATAACTTTTGCGCAAACCAATAAATATACGCTTATTGACATTTTTTTTACTAAAGACATGTGGCTGAATACATTTTGGCCTAAATGTATGACTAAAATTGAGTTTATTCGATTTTTCTTATAACAAAAAGTAGAAAATATAATTTTTTTTCAAAATTTTCGGTCTTTTTCCGTTTATATCGCAAAAAATAAAAATCGCAGAGGCAATCAAATACCATTAAAAGAAAGCTCTATTTGTGGTAAGAAAAGGACGCAAATTTCGTTTTGGTACAACATTGCATGTCTGCACAATTTACAGTTAAAGCAGCGCAGTGCAAAATTCTGAAAACAGCTCTGGTCCTTTAGCTACAAAATGGTCCGGGGCTTAAGTGGTTAATGACCAGACCATTTTTTGCAAAATGGCACTGTGTCGCTTTAACTGACAATTGCACGGTCATGCAACATTGTACCTATACAAAAAAAATGTTCCAACAAATAGAGATTTCTTTTGGTGGTATTTGATCACCTCTGCGGTTTTTATTTTTGCGATATGAACAAAAAAAGAGCAACTATTTTGAAAAAAAAGCAATATTTTTGACTTTTTGCTATAATAAATATCCCCCCCAAAAATATAAAAAAATACATTTCTTCCTCAGTTTAGGCCGATATTTAGTCTTCTACATATTTTTGGTAAAAAAAAAAATTGCAATAAGCGTATATTGATTGTTTTGCGCAAAAGTTATAGTGTCAACAAAAAAGGAGATAGATTTATGGCATTTTTATTATTATTATTTTTTTTACTAGTAATGGCGGTGATCTGCGATTTTTATTGGGACAGGGACATTGCGGCAGACAGATCGGACACTTTTGACCCATTTTTTGGGACCACTGATATTTATGCAGCAATCAGTGCTAAAAATAGCCACTGATTACTGTATAAATGTCACTGGCAGGGAAGGGGTTAACACTAGGGGCGATCAAGGGGTTAAATGTGTGTCCTAGGGAGTGATTCTAACTGTGGGGGGATGGGACTGCCTGAAGGAGGAAACATATAGCTGTTCATACTTAGTATAAACAACATATTTGTCTCCTCACTCCTGACAGAACGGAGATCTGTCTGTTTACGTTGACAGATCTCCGTTCTGTGTTTCAGGAGCAATCGTGTGTGTGACGATCTCACGCACTGGGCACACGAATAGCGTAGCTAGGTGTCCATTTTGTTAAAAGCTTCCATGACAGTTTTTAGCTCAGAATAAAAGTTAGCGGTAGAGATGAGCTCACCCCCCCTCCCCATCCTCAAGAATTCCATGCTTCTATTTCAAACACACTGTTATCTCGGCAGAAAAAGCTAAGTTTGATAAGGTGGCCTGGCAGTTCCTGGCCGGTCGTAAAAGCTGTCACCCTTTTTCACCTCAGAGAATCAACAGACCGATCGTAAATTCCTTAGTGCACATCAAGGGACTGGGTATGAAAATTCAACATGTTTCATAACTTTCAAATAACAAAACACACCATCATAACATGGAGATATTTCGTTTCCTCAGAGAATTTGTAACGTTTCAAGTCCAGACATCGATATAATCGATCATATGGAAAGCCCGGGGTAACCTTTATTCCCCCTAGGTCAACTAGAACTGGCAGCATGGTCATATTTGGACTCATATTAAAGGTAAAATCACGCTGAACGATAATATGAATATTGTTAGTCTGTAAACCTTAGAGATGCAGAGATATGAATATGTATCACAGAAGTGTACATGAGGTTGGCCTGAGTGAGACACCTCCCAGTGCCCAACCCCTACATTAGGAGGACCCGCCAATTGGTCCCTGGTCACTGTCAACCCCCCCCTTGAATCTGACAGAAAAGGGAGATCCCAGATCACACAAGCAGTTCTCTCTGACCACCAAAGAATAAACATCTGCGGAGTTATCCTTTTAATATTCAAGCAGGAACCTCTGCAAGTTTGAGAACCGGATTCATCGATCGAAGTCTGATCAACCCTTGGACATTAATTGCAAGTATTCTTCTTCTTCAATTTCTACCTTATCTCTTGTGGCTGTATATTGTTATCTCTCAAAAACATATTTTTCTGTAACATTTTATTGCACCAACTGTGCCCTTTTCAAAATAAACCCTTATGCCGCGTACACACGATCGATTTTTTCGACGGTGAAAACACCGTCGAGAAAATCGACGTTAAAAACGAGGAACAGCTTGTTCCCCCCACACACGGCCGTTTTAAATGTAATTTTTTTTTGGTCGAAAAAAACGACCGTGTGTGGGCTCCGCGGCAGTGTTTCCCTATGGGAAACACTGCCGCGGAAAACATGTCGAAAAAAACGACGAGAAAAATTAGAACATGTTCTAATTTTTCTCGTCGTTTTTAATGCCGTTTTTCTCATCGAAAAAAACGACAGAAAGCCCACAGACGATCGTTTTTCTTGTCGAATGGGAAAAATTTCGTTTTTCTCAACAAGAAAAACGGCCGTGTGTACGCGGCATTATGTTCAAAAGTGTTAATCTTGTCTCTAAAACTCTTAATGCAGGCTATAAATGAACCTGCCTCTTGAAGAGCACTACTGTTATAGGATAAGGCCTTTGAGCAGACCTGTCTGTGGTGACAGTGGATGTTGCAGACGCTTATTCTAAAATCATAATTGGTATTGTTAAAAATCACGAGTATCCCCTGGCTCGGCCTTTTTAAAACCGGGGTGGTGGCAGTTAAAGGGTTAATTGTGTCATTAGCCCAGTAGCAATCGCTCTCAGGCCGCTGGCACTTAGATTGTGGTTCCGCAAGCTGGAAAATCTTTGTGCTGGACGCAGCTGAGAGGGACATTGTTACGCAAGTGACAGCGCAGTGTGAGGTTGGCCGGTCCTTCGTTGCGAGTTAGTGCGGAGGGCGGGGATCTGACACCCGCGTTCGTCACAGCGTGTGCCCGGCAAACATCGTGGCTGCCAGACACGTGCATCGGCTCCATCATTGCGCCGTGAGCGCACGCCCCCTAGTGGTCTTAAAGCGCCCAGCGTATACCTACAGCGATTTGTCAAGGCGAGCCAACCTGCCACAGTATAACTGCGATGGCTGGTCGTCTAGTGGTTACATTTAAATTTTTACTAGACCCACAACAGTAAAATTAGTCTGTATACTGTATTCAGTAAATCATTCTTGTTATACTCACTGTGGAACCTAATGCCTCGTACACACGACCAGTTTTCCAGTCGGAAAAAGTCAGATGAGAGCTTTTGGCTGGGAATCCTTACCGTGTGTATGCTCCATCTGACTTTTTCCAACAGGAAAATTGCAGGGAAAAAAAAAAGAGAGCAGGATCTCTTTTTTCAAGTCAGGAAAAAAATCCTAGTGGGAAAACCGTTCGTCTGTATGCTTTTCTGACGGGAAAAAAACACTCATACTCGGAAACAATTAGACGCATGCTCGGAAGCATAGGACTTAATTTTGTCGGCTTGTCGTAGTCTTTTACGTCACCCCAATCTGTAAGTCAAAAGTTCACCGGACTTTTGTGTGACCGTGTGTATGCAAGGCAGGCTTGAGAGGAATTCCGTCTGGAAAACCATTGTTTTTTTTCCGACTGGAAAACTGGTCGTGTGTACGAGGCATAAGGTGTTAATCCTACGCATTGTGTAAAAAAGCTGTTTGATCCTGTCTTCTCTGATCCTCCTCTTCTTTTACTTTCCCTAATCCATCTGCTGATAGTACAGAGCCTTGGATGCACTCTGCACATGCTCAGTTTGGTGTGTATTGCTAGAGAGTTTTTTTGGGGGGGGAGTGTGCATGTGATCAGCACAGGGCCAATCAGCACTGTTCAGACAGAGGATCAGGGGTCATGCAGCCTCATAGGACAGTCAGAGGAGAATGAAAGCTCCACCTTCAAGCTTTAACCAGTGCTCGGCAGGACACTGATAAAAGTCACAAGACTGCTATATACTGCTGATATAGCATGTTATAGATATAAATGTTGCAGTTTATATTTATTAAAATAATTTCATTTCCATGTTCTGTGTACTACTACTGTGTAAAGCTTCACGATAAATCGTTAAAAAATTGCGATCTCGATTCAACCCCCCTCCCGATCCTGATCAGCCATTTCCGCGATTCTATGTAAACAGTGCAGAGCTGAGCTGTCCAAAAAAAAAAAAAAAAGCAGACAAATGTCTATCAACATTCCTCAGCACTGAGAGATAGAGAGGAGATACAAATTATCTTTTAGTTCTTTTAGAGTGCAAAGCGAAGAACTTCGGTCTGTAAATGAGGTCAGTTGAACCATTTAAAGACTAAACCTTTTTTGACACTTGTTGCTTACAAGGTAAAATCTGTATTTTTCTGATAGGAAATTACTTAGAACCAGGGATGGCCTGTCCATTGAGGGCACAGGGGTTTTGAAGCACTTAATTAGAGCCAGAGGCTCTATTAGGCTTCAAAATAGGGTGGGCTCAGGGCGCAGAGAATGCGAACCGAGCCCACCCAGGTGTGTAACAATAGTGAATGAATATTCACTATTTGTAACACTGAACCTCCTCCCGGCCAGTCAGGAAGCGGGTCTTGTAATCTGTTACCTAATTGGCTGAAAGGACAGGTAACCCTTTTGGACACCTAGGAGGAGACGCACAGCGGAAGCCGCCGTGATGGAGAAGAGGACGCTGGATGCCAGCTACCCGATGCCCACCACCTAGATGGGGTAAGTCCTGGACCGACCCGAAGACAGCGGGCGGGGGGGTGCCGCCGGCCGCCTGGAGGGTGGTTGTTTGCCACCCCCCAAAAAAACATCAGCCGTCACTGCTTAGAACCCCCAAACATTATATATTTTTTAGCAGAGACCTTAGAGAATAAAATGGCGGTCATTGCAATATTTTATGTCACACTGTATTTGCACAGCGGTCTTTCAAACACAATTTTTTTGGGGAAAAAACATTTCAATGTATTAAAAAAAATATAAACAGTAAAGTTAGCAAAAAATATTTGTATAATGGGAAAAATTATGTTACGCCACGAGAATTGTGCTCTTTATTCAATGCAAAGAAATTGTGATTATCATTTTATCCAAAATCATGTAGCTCTACTACTGTGGAAGACAAGATATAGTGAATGCAGGGTCCTGGGTTTAGTAACACTTTAAGCATTATCTAGTTCAGCTATTATTTTTCTATTTCAAGTGTCCTGGAACCCCTATAAGAGCACCAAAAAGTGAGGGAATACCTTCATGTAGTGTGTTAGTGGCAAACCCTACTGACCACAGAGGAGCAGTCATGGTGAGTAGCTTGGGAGTAATTATAGCAATCTATGCATCACTAAGTCAATTGGGGAAAGGCCTGGAGTAACCAAGCTTCCCAAAGTTTTTCAAATTTCCCAGTGCACCCACTATGAAAGTAGATCAAACGGTAATATTGTAGAATGGCCCCCATGTTCCGCCTCCATTCCTCCACAGTCGGGGGAGTCTCTAATTTCCAACATAGGAGAATAACCTTACAAGCCTGAAACAGGGCATTAGAGAGGGCATTCAATAGATACAGTCATGGCCGAAATTGTTGGCACCCCAGAAATTTTTCCAGAAAATCAAGTATTTCTCACAGAAAAGTATTGCAGTAAAACATGTTTTGCTATACACATGTTTATTCCCTTTGTGTGTATTGGAACAAAACAAAAAAAGGGAGGAAAAAAAACTAATTGGACATAATGTCACACAAAACTCCATAAATGGGCTTTATACAGGTATTTGCACCGTTGTGATTCTCGTCAGACTGTATTTGGACGAGAAAAACGTTCGTGTGTATGCTTTTCCGAGTCTTCAAAAACCATGCATGGTCAGAATCAAGTATGAGACGGGAGCGCACCTTCTTGTAAAACTAGCGTTCGTAATGGAGATAGCACATTCGTCACACTGTAACGAACTGAAAGCACGAAGACTGAAAAGCACGAATTGTCTCTCTCCAAACTTTTACTAACACGCAGTAACACGAGATCAGCAAAAGCAGCCCAAGGGGTGGCGCCATTGGAATAGAACTTCCCCTTTATACTGCCGTCATACGTGTTGTACGTGACCGCGCTTTACAACAACGAGATTTTGGATTGACAGTGTGTATGCAAGGAAAGCGTGACAAGAATCTCGTCAAGCTTGACAAGAAACCCGTCGGTAAAAACAATGTTTTTTTTGCGACGAGATTCTCGGCCGTGTGTACTAGGCTTCAGTGTGGAGACAAACGATTCCAGAAACCTATGCTATTTTGGGCATTGCTACAGCATATGGATGAGGTCCCGTGCTCTTGTTACATTTGCTGCTGATGGGATCCTGGCACATACCCATAGCATGTAATTTTGCAGGCGTTCAATGTACCATAAGCAGACTATAAAGTTGTGATATGCGATAAGACACATTCATGGAACTGAACTGACTGCAATGTGGATTCCCGCTGATCCTCATTAAAAATTGCCCATATCCCTCTCCCATTTCTCGCTAGTCTTACTTGGATAACCCTCCAAATAATCAGACAGGGGCATGCCATCCCTAAATATATTTAATTGAATTGCGTTATGTCTGAAAACGCTTCTTCAAATGCTATACAGTTGGCTGGGCAATGCCTACAATCTGTGATCCCACAGTAACACAGCAGCTGCTAACAGAGGTCACAATGGTCACAATGCTTTTTGACGTGTGCTTTGGATCAATATCATGCCGTAAGGCCCATGACCTCTGACAGAGACCCAACTTTCTGACTCTGGGCCCTACATTGCACCCCAGAATTTTTTATTAGTCTTCAGATTTCATAATGCCATGCACACAGTAAAGACATCCATTGCCTGAAGCAGCAAAGCAACCCCAAAACATCAGTGAACCTCCACCATGTTTGATAGTAGGGACTGTATTGTTTTCTTTAACCCCTTCCATACCGGGCCATAGCAGAATGACGCCGGCAGGAACCCTCTCTCCCTCCGGGTGGACGTCATATGACGTCCTGGGTTTGAGGGGGGATATCTGAATGATGCCTGCAGCTAGAGGCATCATTCAGATATCCTTGTTTGCAGCCGGCAATCCTGCGCACCATAAGAATGATCATAGCGGTGGTTCTGCCGCTTGATCGTTCTTATAGGCGGCGGGAGGGGACATCCCCCCCTCCCGCCGCCATCCGGTGCTTCTCCGGGCTCTCCCGTGCGATTGGGGACCCGGAGAGAATCGTCGGCGCCGGTGGTGGGTCACGTGATGAGCATAGAGATGACTGGTGACCAGATGTGATGACGTCACACCCGGGTCCTCAAATGTAAACAAAGCCGCCATTGCGGCTGTAAGTATGAGATCAGTGAATTTTTTTTCACGATCTCATGCTTTCCAGCCTGGAGGAGAGATGTGGGGTCTTATTGACCCCGCATCTCTCTATAAAGAGGACCTGTCACACACATTCCTATTACAAGGGATGTTTACATTCCTTGTAATAGGAATAAAAGTGATAAAAAAATAAAATAAAAGTGTAAAAAAAAGTAAAAAAAAATAAAATAAAAGTAAAAAATAAATAAAAATATATATATATATTTTTTAAAACGCCCGTCCCCAATAGCTCGCGCTTAGAAGCGAACACACACGCCCGCATATGTAAACGCCGTTCAAACCTCACACGCGTGCAACAATTCTAGCACTAGACCTACTCTGTAACTCTAACCTGGTAACCTGTAAAAAATTTCAAAGCGTCGCCTATGGAGATTTTTAAGTACCGAAGTTTGGCGCCATTCCATGAGTATGCGCAATTTTAAAGTGTGACATGTTAGGTATCTTTTTACTCGGCGTAACATAAGCTTTCATATTTTACAAAAAAATTGGGCTAACTTTACTGTTTTGTTATTTTTTAATTCATGAAAACATTTTTTTCCCCAAAAAAAGGCGTTTGAAAAATTATTGCGCAAATACCGTGCAAGATAAAAAGTTGCAACGACCGTCATTTTATTCCCTAGGGTGTCTGCTAAAAAAAACATATATAATGTTTCGGGGTTCTGAGTAATTTTCTAGCAAAAGAATGATGATTTGTACATGTAGGAGAGAAGTGCCAGAATAGGCTCGGTATTGAAGTGGTATAAAAAGCCCTGTATGGAAGTGGTTAAAGGCCTCATTTCTTTTTCTGAAAACAGAAGAATGATGGGCTTTACCAACAAGCTGTAATTTGTTTCGTCTGTCCACAGCACAGTCTCCCAAAAGGATTTTGGCTTCCTCAGGTAAATTTTGGCAAACTCTTTGATCAATTTTTCTCTTTCGTCCACCTCCAGGCAGATTAGCTACAGTGCCATGGGCTCTAAACTTCTTGACAATGTTGCGCACAGTGGACACAGGAACATTAGGATCTCTGGAGATGGACTTGTAACCTTGAGATTGCCCATGCTTTTCCAAAATTTTTGTTCTCAAATCCTCAGACAATTCTTTCTCCTCTCCATGCTCTGTGTGGCAGACAGAGAGACACACAACAGAAAGGTTGAGTACATTTATTACCATTTTAACTGGTTGCCAGTGTGATTTCTATATTGTCCTGTTAACCACTTGCCGACTAGGTCACGCAGTTATACTGCGGCACAATGTCTCTCCTTGGCGAAATCCCATATGTTTACGTCCTACCCATTTTCGGCCACCAGAGGGCGCGTGCGGGGGACCCGATGCGCGTTGCCAGCGGGCACGATCGCCGGCACTGGGATTTGTGTGTGTAAACACACAAATCCCTGTGCTGTCAGAGAAGAGGAGCCATATCGTTTCTTCCTACTGAGTAGGAAAAACAATATGGTTTCTCTCCTAGTCACTCACATCCCCACACAGTGAGAACATGCTGAGGGAACACACATTTAACCCCTTGATCGCCCCCTAGTGCTAACCCCTTCATTGCCAGTGATATTTACACAGTAATCAGTGCATTTTTATAGCACTGATCGCTGTATAAATGCCAATGGTCCCAAAAAATTGTCAAAAGTCTCCAATCTGTCTGTCGCAATACTGCTAAAAATCGCAGATCACCGCCATTACTAGTAAAAAAAAATAATAATAAAAAAATGCCATAAAAATGCCATAAATCTTTCCCATAGTTTGCAGACACTATAACTTTTGCACAAACCAATCAATTTAAGCTTATTGTGATTTTTTTTTTACCAAAAATATGTAGAATATATATATTGGCCTAAACTGATGAAGAAATGTTTTTTTTTTTTTAAAGTTTTGAGGATATTTATTATAGCAAAAAGTAAAAATTATTGTTTTTTTTTTCAAAAATATATATTTTTTTGTTTATAGCGCAAAAAATAAAAACCGCAGAGGTGATAAAATTCCACCAAAAGAAAGCTCTATTTGTGGGAAAAAAAGGGCACAAATTTGTTTTTTCCGAAATTCGGGCGAACGACCGCACAATTGTCAGTTAAAGTGACGCAGTGCCAAATTGTAAAAAGTGCTCTGGTCAGGAAGGGGGTAAAATCTTCTGGGACTGAAGCGGTTAATTGATACAGGTGAGTTTAATTATAAATTACAGAAGCATCACAAACTTGGAGTGCACTTATTTCTTACAATTTTGGGAAGGTGCCAATACTTTTGTCCAGTCAATTCTTGGAGTTTTGCGTGGAATGTGTCAGATTTGGCTTTTTGTTTTCCTCTTTTTTGTGTCATACCAATACAAACAAAAAGAAATAAACATGAGAATGCCTAAACATTTGTAATAGCAACAATTTTCTGGTTGAAGTGGTGCATTATCTGACAGAATAAATGACTGTATTTATACAGCATATACAGTATCTCACAAAAGTGAGTACACCCCTCACATTTTTGTAAATATTTTATTTTATCTTTTCATGTGACAACACTGAAGAAATTACACTTTGCTACAATGTAAAGTAGTGAGTGTACAGCTTGTATAACAGTGTAAATTTGCTGTCCCTTCAAAAAAACAACACACAGCCATTAATGTCTAAACCGCTGGCAACAAAAGTGAGTACACCCCTAAGTGAAAATGTCCAAATTGGGCCCAAGGTGTCAATATTTTGTGCGGCCACCATTATTTTCCAGCACTGCCTTAACCCTCTTGGGCATGGAGTTCACCAGAGCTTCACAGGTTGCCAGTGGAGTCCTCTTCCACTCCTTCATGATGACATCACAGAGCTAGTGGATGTTAGAGACCTTGTGCTCCTCACACTTAGGGTTAGTTTACTTTAGAGTTGCTCACTAAAGAGAGAATTTGGCATGTGGTGGGGAGGCATTGTATTGCCTCCTCACCACCAGTTTAAACCCCTTTATCTAGCATGCCGCAACCATGTACATGCCACAGTGTTGTGGTGTGATTGTGTGGCACACCTAATCAGTTGAATGGGTCACATTCAGAGGGTGGGATAATCTTTTCCTCTCTGTAATGCAAAGCATCACACCTATGTCACGTGTACTCCCCCTCCGCTGACTTTGCAGCAAAAGGGGGAGCAGCTGGGGAGTAGTAAAAACACAGCTCAGCCCTGCATTTTTACAAACCCCAAACACAAGTATAAACAAGCCCTTAGTATCAATAAACCCACATCATATAAAAATATCAATAAATGCTGTATTACATGCTGTTTATACTCACTTAGTCACTATGAGATTTGTTTTCTGTATTCTGCAAAAATCCTGGTTGATCTTGCTGCTCTCTATCTCCCCCTTCTGTTCATGTCCCCAATTCAGCTAGGAATTTTGCAGGTGTGGTGGCAGCTCTGCACATGCTCAGTTTTTTTTACTTTCAAAATATTTTATTTTCATAAGATAAATAATACAGAACATTACATCATCACATGCTCAGTTTTAAGTGAGTTTCTATGCTGAGCATTTCCTCCCTATGACATCGGAGCAGCCCATGTGACTATAGAGATATACACAGTGGTAAATAACAGCCCACTCCCTCCCTCTTCCTCCATGCCCACTAACCAGTTAAAAACAATGGGAGTGGGATATTACATTTAGATGAATGGTTGCTTCACCTCCCTTTTATTATAAGACACAGGCTGGAGGGGTGTGAAACAGCCTGTGACTGGCACTGCCCACACCATGTTATTGCCACAAAAAATAAAGATTTAATTTTAAATATATATTTGTATGCTGATTTAAAACAGTTTATTGATATGATTTATTTATTTTCACTCTGTATTCCAAAAGCGTTTTGTTTTGTTTTGTTTTATTTTTATGAACATGTGCAAAGTAGCAGAGAACTAGAAGCTTCTTCTGCTTATGTTTCCCTGAATACAGGCTGGGAAATAGCTGGGCCATGTGACAGCTGATTAGGAAAAAGGTACTTAGATATATATTTTTTTAATTAAAATAATTACAGTGCCATCATCCATATGCAGAAATAGAAGGGACAATGTAAATTAAACAGTGTGTGTTTAGTATCACTTTAACCTGCTTGCTAACATTATCACTGGGCCTAGAAATCTGTATACAGTACAACTGATCTGTAATTTTAAGTCAAAGTTAAAACCCTAATATACTGTATGTTACTCGTGTGATCGTGTGATTGTCTGTAAAGCTGACTACTCTTGAAAAGTTTCCAGGAACATTTATCTGCTCAGTCATTTTATCTATTTATTTGAGTTTCACCCACAATACTAAATTAGTGACTACACACCCACACACAATGAGGAACTAATAGCATACCAATGAACAAAAAAAAAGAGAATTCCCCAAAACAAAATGGTAAATTGTATTGAAATATAATTGATCAAACTTGCACAAAGAAAAGCTCATACGCCATTTGAAGACATGATTCTACTGTTAAGGCTTAGGTGACAGAGTGGCTGACCACTTAATAATGCAGCTGGGTGGATGGCGGCAAAAGCTAAAGAGCGGACACAGAGGGCTCAGATGACCACTTGTCTAGCTGTGGTGAAAGCCCTGAAAAGAGCCGAGGAGCAGAATCTAAGATACTGCCTAGTCATCAGAGCTCCCAGGGGTGCAGATGTTGCACTGCAGACGATATCCGGGTTGCCATCCTCTAAATCAGTGGTCTCCAAACTGCGGCCCAAGGGCCAGGTGTGGCCCTTTGCTTGCCATTATCCGGCCCTTGGGGCACTTTTCCCTCCACTGATAAAATACACTATTTCTCCCACTGACACCAACATTGGGGCATAATTCCTGCTACTAACATCAACAATGGGACACTATTGCTCAAACTGACACCAACGATGGGGCGCTATTTCTTTCACTGACACCAACAATGTGGCACTATTACTCCCATTGACACCAATGATGGGGCACTATTTCTCCCCCTAATACCAAAGATGCATTGTTTACTCCCACTGACGCCAGGGCAATTTCTGCTTACAACGGCCACAGTCTGGCCTCCATAAGATTTGAAGGACCATAAACTGGCCCTTTTGTTTAGAAAGTTTGGAGACCCCTCCTCTAAATCATCTAAGCAGGCTGCAACGTTGAGCAGGTAAGACTCTCTTGCAGCTCTGAGACACTGGACTTAACAGGCAGCAGGGTACACAGGGAAATAGCCAGAGAACACAGGATTGCACTGAGAGACAAACAAGGAATACAGGCAAAGGTGCTGATATCAAGGTTGACTGGAACTCACAGGGGTAGACTGACGCTGGGAAGCAAATAACAAACTGAAGTGCAATTAAGTAACACAGAAAAGGGAAGACAGAAGACATTAAAGTGCATAGAGCAGGGGTCCTCAAACTACAGCCCGCCAGTGTGATTTACCCGGCCCGCGGACTGCCCCTTTAACATTGTGGCAATCGTCCCCTTCCCTGACCTTTTTTTTACTAGAGGTCCGGCCGGCAGAGGTAATGTCTCCGCCGGCGGCCATTTTCAAGAAGACCACAGACGAGTTATTAACAAGAAGGGAGCCTGCCGAGTGGCTACTATAAGGTTGGAGCTGCGGCACCGTCCAACCCCCGCCCCCGGCCTGTCTGTTATCTGTGATCTGTTGTGGAAAGGGGTGGCGGGTGGGCGGTGCCGCAGCTCCATTTCTATTGTAGCCACTCGGCAGGCTCCCTTCTTGTTAATAACTCGTCTGTGGTCTTCTTGAAAATGGCCGCATCTAATTTGTTCCCCCTCAGCCTTCTGTAATGGTGGCGGAGACAACGCTGCTGGGATATAGAAGGGCTCCAATGGGGGGGGACACCTGAGATGTAAGGAAGCACTCCGCTGGCTGGGGACAGTGACACCTGAGATGTAAGGAAGCACTCCGCTGGGGACAGTGACACCTGAGATGTAAGGAAGCACTCTGCTGGCTGGGAACAGTGACACCTGAGATGTAAGGAAGCACTCCGCTGGGGACAGTGACACCTGAGATGTAAGGAAGCGCTCCGCTGGGAACACTAGAGATGTAAGGAAGCACTCCGCTGGCTGGGGACAGTGACACCTGAGATGTAAGGAAGCACTCCGCTGGTTGGGGACAGTGACACCTGAGATGTAAGGAAGCACTCCGCTGACTGGGGACAGTGAGACCTGAGATGTAAGGAAGCACTCCGCTGGCTGGGGACAGTGACACCTGAGATGTAAGGAAGCACTCCACTGGCTGGGGACAGTGACACCTGAGATGTAAGGAAGCACTCCGCTGGGGACACTAGAGATTAAGGAAGCACTCCGCTTGCTGGGGACAGTGACACCTGAGATGTAAGGAAGCACTCCGCTGGTTGGGGACAGTGACACCTGAGATGTAAGGAAGCACTCCGCTGGTTGGGGACAGTGACACCTGAGATGTAAGGAAGCACTCCGCTGGGGACAGTGACACCTGAAATGTAAGGAAGCACTCCGCTGGGGACAGTGACACCTGAGATGTAAGGAAGCACTCCGCTGGGGACACTAGAGATGTAAGGAAGCACTCCGCTTGCTGGGGACAGTGACACCTGAGATGTAAGGAAGCACTCCGCTGGTTGGGGACAGTGACACCTGAGATGTAAGGAAGCACTCCGCTGGTTGGGGACAGTGACACCTGAGATGTAAGGAAGCACTCCGCTGGGGACCGTGACACCTGAGATGTAAGGAAGCACTCCGCTGGGGACAGTGACACCAGAGATGTAAGGAAGCACTCCGCTGGCTGGGGACAGTGACACCTGAGATGTAAGGAAGCACTCCGCTGGCTGGGGACAGTGACACCTGAGATGTAAGGAAGCACTCCGCTGGGGACAGTGACACCTGAGATGTAAGGAAGCACTCTGCTGGGGACACTAGAGATGTAAGGAAGCACTCCGCTTGCTGGGGACAGTGACACCTGAGATGTAAGGAAGCACTCCGCTGGTTGGGGACAGTGACACCTGAGATGTAAGGAAGCACTCCGCTGGTTGGGGACAGTGACACCTGAGATGTAAGGAAGCACTTTGCTGGCTGGGGACAGTGACACCTGAGATGTAAGGAAGCACTCCGCTGGGGACAGTGACACCTGAGATGTAAGGAAGCACTCCGCTGGGGACAGTGACACCTGAGATGTAAGGAAGCATTCCGCTGGGGACAGTGACACCTGAGATGTAAGGAAGCACTCCGCTGGGGACACTAGAGATGTAAGGAAGCACTCCGCTTGCTGGGGACAGTGACACCTGAGATGTAAGGAAGCACTCCGCTGGTTGGGGACAGTGACACCTGAGATGTAAGGAAGCACTCCGCTGGTTGGGGACAGTGACACCTGAGATGTAAGGAAGCACTCTGTTGGCTGGGGACAGTGACACCTGAGATGTAAGGAAACACTCTGCTGGCTGGGGACAGTGACACCTGAGATGTAAGGAAGCACTCCGCTGGCTGGGGACATTGACATCAGAGCTCCGACTGATTCTGGTTCTGCATTATGGTGAGTTGAACTATTTAATTTTTTATTACAATGTAATAATAGAAATAATGCGCTTCAATCACCCTGACACCATAACAACCATGGTGCCAGGATGATTGAAGCGCTAACACCAGGTGTTTGGAGTATCTTTATCTGTTGATTGTTAAACTTTCTGGAATACACATATTTCTATTGTGGTTGGAGGAAGACTGTGATGGGGGGAGTCTGTGATGGGGGAGTCTGTTATGGGGGGAATCTGATAGGGGGATCTGTGAGGGGGGAGTCTGTTATGGGGGGCTCTGTGATGGGGGTGTCTGTTACGGGGGGCTTTGTGATGGAGAGGAGTTTGTGTTGGGGGGCTTTGTGATGGGGAGATTTGTGATGCGGGGGTCTGTGATGGGGGATCTATTATGGGGGGCTTTGTGATGGATGACTTTATATGGGGGCTTTTTTTTCCAAATTCTCTTTATTAAAGTTTTCTGCGTTATTGAGATACAAAACAGGGCCATTGGGGCATACCCCGGCCAAACCTTGCACATTGCCACGTGCACATCAAAGAAAGAACACAAAGGAACACCCCCAAAAACACAGAGGGACATAGAGAAAAAGAGAACAAAAAACAGAGGACAACTTATCATCACATCTTAACACTAAATATATCTAACTGACATAACAGGGACACCTCTCGGGATACACATGGTAGGATTACAACAGGAGTTATTATTCCTTGCGGGACCTCTACTCGTTCCTAGATGTCTGGGTTGGGCCTATCAGGAGCATGCAGGGGTAGGTGCTATTAATTTGAGCTATGCTTACACCTCCAATTATTTATTCAGAGTACGGACCTTAGCTCCTATCAGGACTGATGAGTACAGAGGAGAACTGATAAGTTACTCCTCTTAGGGTCGGTCATCTGTTGTGGACTCTGAATCAGTCCACATATGCCAGACTTTTTCATATTTTTTGGGGCATCCACGAGACAAATACGTCGCTTTATAGAGGGGAACCACTGTGTTGACTAGATGCTTCCATGAGGTCAGGGTGGGGGGGTGATTGACTTCCACTTTAGTACTATGGCTTTCCTTGCGTAAAACAGGAGGATACCTATTAGGGTACGTGGGGCTTTGGCAAGTGCCAGTTGCTCCACCAGGCCAAGAAGGCATACACTAATTGTCAGGGGAATAGAAATGGTAGTTAGGCTATGGATAAATTGTGTTACCTCCCGCCAATAGTCCCGAATCTGTAGGCAATCCCAGAATATGTGTGTGAAATCTGCAGGAGTATCAGAGCATCTCCAGCAGTTAGCTGGCAGGGCTGGGTATATGCGGTGGAGACGTTGGGGTGTGTAATACATCCTGTGGAGGATTTTGAATTGGATCAATTTGTCCCTGGTAGCCACCAGCGGCCAAAATGGGTAGTCCCACATATCTTCCCAGTCCTCGTTGTCCAGCTCCTGCACCTCCGCCCGCCACAAACCACGCAGACCATCCAGACCCTCCTGGATGGACGGCAGGAGTGCCCGATAGATTCGGGATAGGGGTTTTGAGATCTTGGCATCGTCTAGGAGAATCTCCAAGGTGTCAAGCTCCAGCCGAAGCTGGACCGACCCGAATTGCGAATTGAAGGCGTGGCGGAGCTGCAGGAACCTGAAAAAGAAAGAGTTCGGAAGCTGGAATTTATTCTTTAACCTATCGAATGTAAATAGCCCCAGCTCATCGCAGATATCCCTCAAATACTTGATGCCCTTGCCGGCCCACAGACCCGGATCCTGCAAAGAGTGGAACTCCCTGAGCCTCGGATTGCACCAAAGTGGTGTGTTAGGGGACCATCTGGCCTTTGCCAAATTAGGTTTAATCACTACCGTGTACCATGCCTTAATGATCCCTTTCATAGCTAGGGTCGAGGGTACAGCAGAGCCCCCTGACCCCCTATAGAGTGCGTTGCGAAGGGCCTCGAAAGATCCTAGGTGTGCCGCCTCCAGGACAACTGACGCATTGGTGTCGTCCGAGACCAGCCAGTTATGTGCATGGGTGAGCATTGCTGCTAAATAGTAGGTGTGGAAGTCCGGGCAGGCAAGTCCTCCCTGTGTCCATGGTCTACACAAAATCTTTTTACTAAATCTGGCCGGGTGTGATTGCCACAAGAAAGAAGCCACTGAGGAGTCTAGTTGCTGGAGAAGAGACTTGGGGATCCATACCGGAGAGTGCCGTAAGATATACAGCAAGACCGGGAGTCGTTTCATTTTTATTAAGTTAATTCTCCCTATTAGAGATAATGGGAGGTTTGACCAAGCCTTCAGTTTTAGTTTACACCACTGCAGCACCGGGGACAGGTTAAGTTTGAAAAAATCTTTAGTATTGGACGAGATATTTATCCCTAAGTATCTGATGGTATCTGCCCATTGTAGAGGCGAAGTAGGATCACTCAGCCTCCTTGCCCCGGGGTCTATGGGTAAAATTAGTGATTTGCTCCAGTTGGTTCTGAGGCCAGAGAGAGTCGCGAAATGGTCCAGAAGCCGAAGCGCCCCGGCGAGCGAGGGACCGGGGTCCCTGAGGAAGAGGATCAAATCATCGGCATACAATGCCAGCTTCTCGGTCACCGAGCCGACCCGCACTCCAGACACCTCCCCCGACCTCCGCAGGGCCTCGGCCAGAGGCTCCATTACCAGGGCGAACAGTGCAGGTGATAGAGGACACCCCTGTCTTGTTCCCCTCCTAATCGGGAAAGAGGGCGAGAGACTAACATTCAGTTTGATACGAGCGGTGGGTGTCCTATATAGTAAGCCGATCCATTTCCGGAAAGTTGGGCCGAAGCCAAAACCCTCCAGAACCTGCATCATATAGGACCATCTGACTGTATCAAAAGCCTTTTCGATGTCGAGGGATACCAGTACCCGGGAGGCATTCTCTTCGGATGGGAGCTGGAGATGGGTAAAGACTCGTCTAAGGTTAATGTCCGTGGACTTGCCCGGCATAAAGCCTGTCTGATCTATGTTGACTAGGGATGGTAAAACCTTCATGAGTCTATTGGCTAGTACTTTCGTGAGTATCTTAAGATCATAGTTCAGCAACGAGATGGGTCTGTAGGATGAGCAACAGGTGGGGTCCTTCCCTGGTTTGGGCAGCAGCACTATATGCGCCTGGTACATGCTGTCTGGTAACCTGTCGGATTCCAGGCAGTCTGTGTATAACTGATTTAGTTTAGGGACCAGTAAAGTAGCGTTAGTTTTATACCAGTCCCCAGGTAGACCATCTGGGCCCGGAGATTTATTGTTGGGCAAGGAGTATATTGCAGCCTCTATTTCCAGACGTGTTAACGGCTTATCTAACGCTATCCTGTCCTCCTCAGAGAGGAGAGGCAAAGTATGTCCCCCCAGTTCCTCCAGCCCAGCAGCAGCTGAGCCAGAGAATGGGTCGTCATACAGGTTGCTATAGAAGAGATGGAATTCCCGCAGTATACCTTCGGGATCCGTAACCTGGCAACCAGTGGAAGTCTGAAGTCTAGGGATTACTGTTTGGAGCCTAGGTTCTGCTACGAGGTTGGCCAGTAGTTTGCCGTTCTTGTCCCCTGACTCGAAAAGCTTGGCTACAAGCTTTCGCGCATCTGAGTGTACCAGCGAGGTGTAGTGGAGCTTCAGATCTCTTCTCGTCTGGGCTAGGGTAGAATAATTTTCTGGCGTTGGATGCCTCGTGAATAGATCCAGTGCCGCCCCTTCGCTTTGTTCCAGTTGAGCGGTCTGTAACGCAAAGCCGGATCTCACTGCCTTGATAGAGGAGATGTATTCTCCTCTGGCATGAGCCTTGCCCGCCTCCCAGACCACTTCAAGGGAAGCCGATCCCTCATTTGTCTGCCAGTATTCCCTGAGCCCGGGCTCCACCAGCTCCTGGACTTGTGGGTTGGCTATCCAATGAGATGCCAACTTCCAGCATCCCGGCTCGCGGGGGGCACCCAGACTCAAGCCAAGCTCCAGCGGTGAGTGATCTGAAAGACCTGCCGGGAGATAGGAGACTGTTCTGACTCGAGACAGTGCAGAAGCCGATCCGAACATGAAGTCTATGCGGGACCCAGACCTATGTGCTGCTGAGATATGTGAATATGTCCTTTCCTCCGGATGCTTCCACCGCCAGAGCTCCTGGAGACCAAAGGTGTCTGCCCAGAGATCCAAATCGGGGGGGGCAAGTCTAAGGTTAGTAGTATCTTTGTTGTGGTCAAGGATGGCATTAAAATCCCCTCCAACTAGAATATTATGGACCCGGAGGGGAGCTATTTTTGTAAGGACTGTGTACAGGATGGAGGAGTTAAATGGAGGAGGGACATATACATTAATTATTGCCCAGCGTTGGGCATACATTTCGAGGATAAGGATGATGTATCTTCCCCCAGGGTCCGTGAAGACCTGTTCCACTGTGCAGGGAAGTGACTTGTTCAACAGAACAGTCACGCCCCTCGCGTAGGAGGAATATGTGGCATGAAACCCTTGTTTGACCCATGCCCGCCTGAGTGCTAGGATTTTGTTGCCCGTCAGGTGGGTTTCCTGGAGAAACAAGATGTGAGGTTTGTGGGACTGCAGAAATTTAAATACTAACGATCTTTTTACCTTGTCATTCAAGCCCCTAACATTCCAAGATATCAGCCTTAAATCTATACCCATTTGAAATAGAGAAGTTCAATGACATAAGGATCATAGAAGACCCATACCCAGTTATATCCTGGCCATAAGCCCGCTGCAGAGGTAGTCCATAGGGTATAGCAATCCAGTGGAACTGGAGAGAACATAAAGTAAAAAAATTGAAAATAATATGTGAACCAGAGAAGTATCAAAATGAAGACAGCATAGTCCAGCAAGAAAAATAGTGTGGAACCCGAGCAGGTGTGATAACTTACAAACAGTACAAATAACGCCCTACCGCCTGGCATATCCCCAACTTTCGCCAAGGCAGTTTCTTACCCTAAACTTGATTGGAGATGTCACCTTCTGGAGGCTCAAAGTCTCTGAGGTAACCTCAGCGTGAGTTCAACCTAAAAACAGTAGGCGAGAGTGAGGGAACTTGCATCCCATTACAGTGGGAGGAGACCGGCCCTCTGGAGCAGCGGGGCAGTCCCTTCAAGTCGCGAGCTGCCCCAGGTAGAGACAGGTCACCTGGTCCTTCACTTGGGAGTAAACAACAAAACCAAACAAAACAGGGGGGGTCGGCTGTGTTTCACTTGTAGAGGTACGTTTGGGGTAACTCCGGTGCTTGCAGGAAGTTAAGTAGGATAGAGTAAACCAGGATGTGAAAGAATCGTGCATCTAATAGATCGGTGGGAGGAATCTTTCATTACAGGGTGGTCAGCCAGCTATCAGCATCCGCAGGGTTGTCGAAGAAGCGGACCTCTCCACCATGTTGGACACGCAGGCGGCTGGGGTATAGCATGCCATATTTAATGTTCTTGTCTCTGAGCCGCCTGCGGACATCATTGAAGGTCTTTCTCTTCCTCTGCAGCTCTGCCGAGAAGTCGGGGAAAAGAAGAACTGAGGCGTTGCCGTATTTGAGTGCGGCGTGTCTGCAGGCCTCAGAGAGGATCCTGTCCCTGTCCCGGTAATTGAGGAAGCGGACCAGGAAAGGTCTGGGGATATTCCCCGGGATGGCTCTGCCCGTAGGCACTCGGTGGGCCCTTTCAACAACGTAGGTAGGGGGAACATCCGTCAGGTCAAGTAAATTTTTAAAGAACTCCTCCGCAAATACAGCAGGGTGGTCTCCCTCTTCTCCCTCAGGCAGACCGAGGACTCTGACATTGTTGCGTCGCAGCCTATTTTCTGCGTCGTCCGACTTTGCGACCAGGGACTGCACTGTGCGTTGTAACTCGGCAATTGAGGTGGAGTGATTGGCCGTTAGATCCTCCGTGGCCGACACTCTTGATTCTGTCTCGGACATCCTCCCCCTTATCTTGTCTAGATCATTCCGTATGAAATTGCACTCCTCAGCAAGGTGGTCGATGCGTACCAGTAGCGAAGTCCTACTCTGCTCGATCGCAGCAAGGATTGTGGCCGTGTTGTCATGAGAAGGCGGGGCCGCCCCCTCTACCTCCGGGGCCTCACCGGGGTCCATGTCCAGTTCGGCTAGCAAGGCCCGGATTCGCCCGACCAGGATGGGATCCGTGTGCGGGGAAGATGGCGGTGGTACCCGGAGGGGTGTGTGGGGCCTTGTGGCTTTAGAGCTCCCTTTGCCCTTCTTAGAGGAGGAGGGCATCTGGCAGGATACACAGGGGTAGGATTTGCAGCCGTGCTCAGAGGAGGCTTTGGGAAGCAGTGAGAGCCCAGCCAGACTGGCCGCAGCGATCAAAACACAGGGGGGTCTCCAGGCACCTGTCGCTCAGCAGCCAACACCCGGCTGACAGGTAGGGAGGATGTGAGGCTGGAGGTACAGGGGTGAGGGTGGCTCAGAGCGGTGTAGCGTAGGCAGGCAGGCAGCAGAGGACTCCAGGATCCATCATCCAGGCCACCTCAGCAGCAGGCACAGTTCCTTCAGAGCAGCACACTAGGCCAAGGCAGCGGTGGGCAGAGAGGACAGGGCGGAGGGATGGGAGCCAAAGATCCGAGTTCCGGAAGCACTCACGGGGGCCGCGGCTCAGGAAACAGCGGTGCTTTGCAGGCCGCACTCGGCCGGACGAGACCGCGGCCTCCACGGACGTCCCCAACGGCCAGACAGGCCTCCGGGTCCCGCTAGATGGGCGGATGGGCAGGCAGGGGAGAGTGGATGACCCTCCTTACCTTCAGGCAGGCCTGGATTCGTTCGTCCGGGAAGACGCTGGAACGGCAAGATGGCGGTGGCCGCGGACGAGAGGAGCAGTGCTGGGCAGGCGTCCCCTGGCAGAGCTGCTGCACGATGCTGGCTCAGGATGCTCCAGAGGACCAAGAGGGACCCGCTGGCAGGCAAGTAGATGCTGAATTTACTGTAAAATGCAAGGATGGCAGCGGATGGGATGTAGGATTCCCGGAGCTCCCCTCTGACACGTCCGCCGCTGATCACATCAGGACACGCCCCCCTTATATGGGGGCTTTTTGATGGGGGAATCTGTGATGGGAGATCTGTGATGGAGAGGTTCTGTGATGAGGGGGTTCTGTGATGAGGGGGTTCTGTGATGAGGGGGTTCTGTGATGAGGGGGTTCTGTGATGCAGTGGAGGTTCTGTGATGGGGAGGGGGATCTGTGATGAGGGGAGTCTCTGAAATACTAATAAGTTTATGTTGATTAAAATCGTTTTTTATTTTAAATATTAAATAGTTTTTTCCTGTTTTTTTTTGCACTACAAATAAGATGTGTGCATAGGAATTTGTTCATATTTTTTTAAACTATAGTCCGGCCCCCCAACAGTCTGAGGGACCATGAACTGGCCCCCTGTTTAAAAAGTTTGGACCCCTGGCATAGAGTAACAAAAGCAGAACACAGCCTGAGGTTTCGCGCTGGTGTGCACGCACATACAGGCGCCGTTGGTTAGTCTGACTTGGCGCGCGTGTGCGCATGCGCACATGCACATATCTCTGTACAGTCCTGGCAAGCCCCTGACATCCTGAGTGGCTCCCACTGAGTGAAGGATGGGGACAAGGGAGATGCAAGTACATGGGGTGCAGTGCAAATGCCAACATCACCACTGGATGATCTCCCGGCAAGTGAGAGAGGTGGAGCCAACTATAGTATGCAGGGAGGTACTAAAGCTCGCTGGGTGCTTCAGCTTAATACAGCTTAAAAAATAAGACATGTGGAAAATGGTGAAGCTTTTAAGGAGATAGGGAGAAGATGGGGGCAGTCCAGGGGGGTTGTATGCAGAGGTCATAGCTGAAGAGGGGTAAACGTGAGCTGTGGATGGGGATGCAGAGGTACGCAGCTGTGGAAGAAGACTGAATTCTGCACTCTGTGTTTAGCGCACCGCTAAACTCTGCACTATTTATGTAGCACACCCTGAACTCTCCAGTCTGTGTGTAACTCCCTCCCTGAACTCTGCACTCTGTACATAATGCACTCCTGATATTTAATGACTATTTAATGTTTGGAGGGTGTGTGTAAGGGATGGGGGGGGAGTCGTGATTGAGTTCCTGTACCTATTTTCTGAGAAAAAAAGCCCTGCTCCTAAGACATCACCCCCTCTGTGATTGGCCAGAAGCCTATGGCTGCACACAGAGGGAAAGACCCAGCGCTGGAGCATGGAAGGGGTGAATGCAACACCTACTGAATAAAGCTTAACTCCATATGCTAACAATTGTACACCATAACAGACAGAGAAACTCTACTGTACACACATAACTCTGCCAATAAAAATAAGACAACACCATGCATCATGTGATCTTTATAGGAAATCAAAATAATCATAATTCTTTATTCCCACATAATTCTTCAAGCAAATAAGATAGATCCCAAAACAGTTAATGAAACCCGATATACTCAACTACCAATGATGCAGTATTACAAATCCTTGTGTCATTACCAAAACATGCAGAGAAATCTTATTCTACTCAAAGTCATGTTGCTGCAGTCACTTGAAGCCCCTTATGTATTCATCCTGTCCAATTTTTGCACAACAGTAAAATCAGTCTGTATATGCAGTGAAGCATGCTTGTTACACTCACTGTGAAACCTAAGGGGTTAATCCTCTGCATTGTATAAAACGCCTGTTTGATCCTGTCGTCCCTGATCTTCCCCTTCTTACACAGTCCCCAATGCATCTCCTGATAGAACAGAGCATTGGGGTCACTTTGCACATGCTCAGTTTGGTGTGTATTGCTAGAGAGTTGTTTTTTTCTTGGGAGGGTGCATGAGATCAGCACAGGGCCAATCAGCACTGTCCAGACAGAGGGTCAGGGGTTATGCAGCCTCATAAGACAGTCAGAGTAGAATGAAAACTCCTTCTACAAGCTTTAACCAGACACTCATAGAAGTCATAAGACTGCTATATACTGCTGATAAAAAAGGTATTTAGCAGTTTATATTTACTAAAATAGTTTGTTCATGTTCTGTGAACTGTGGGAGACCAGATATAGTGAATGCATGGTACTTGATTTAGTAACACTTTAATTTTACAAGCCTAGTGAACAGAAACTGGTTCAGCCAGTAGCACAAAAAAAATTGCCTTTGCCATTGCCTGAGCTGCATAAGAAACAAAATTGCCCATAAGGAAACCCCTATTGGAAAACAATGACAGTTATCCCTAAGTTAAGGTGACCAGATTTTTAAAATGAAATCCGGGGACATTTTTTTTTTACTAGTAATGGCGGCAATCAGCGACTCTCTGCCCGTCGCCGCTGCCGCCTGCCTCACAGCCTGTCAAGTCTCCAGGCCCCGGCTACTACTGGGTGGGGATAAGCAGGCAGGCGGCTGGCCGGGACTTGAGCCAAGGCAGAAGAACATGCGAGCGGAGCTGAATGGGCATGTGCCCGAAACTGAAGAAATATTCCCTCCGCTCCGACCAGCACATGATCATCAGAAAGGGGCACAGATAATGGAAAAAAATACACCCCCCTAAGCTAGTAGGAGTGGGGGGGTGCAATTCAGAATGTTCTCTTTTTTATTCTGCACTGACTGTCTTTGAAATTGCCCCAGCCCCTGTTCAAACCCAATCGGGGGACAAAACTGGGGACAGACTTGGTCCGGGGACAGTGTCCTCAATCCGGGGACTGTCCCCTGAAACCGGGGATGTCTGGTCACCCTACCCTAAGTGAGCATAAAGGGCCCCTTTCTGTGTTTTGAAATGAAAGCCAAGACAGGGTGTTGGAATTTTGAATGGCATGTTATAATATAGATCTTTAATGGGAATGTCAAAAGAAGTGATGCAGCCGGATCCAGTGACATGTCCACTACTGAATATAAAAAGTACGGTTAGGTACTGGAAATGCAACAGGCAGCGGACAAGTGTCATCTTATATCAAGAAAGGCTTGCCTTTATCTAATTTTGTCTGTTTCACTGAAGTCTGTTAAACATAAAGGAGATAAATCTTTGCTGCAGGACCTGCTAAACTGAATTATCCAAAATATATATATTTTTAAATATATTAAAACAGAGGAACTGCTCTCTCCACAGTCCAGCTTATGCTGATCATATAATGTAAAAGTCCTTGAAGCTCTGAATAAGACTGTATCTTTGTTCTTTTTTAATGATGCAGCTGAGCTGCATGCCGAGTCCTCTGTCATCACAACATTAATAAATGAAATGTGGTGTTAAAATCCTCATCCTGAAAATGTGTGCTCAAGGTTTGTGATTTTGAAAGTGAAAGACATAAAAATAAACAACATGAACATCATTTATCAATGTTCATAATGCTATTCATTGTCCAGAAGACTCTTCCTCTGCAGTTTAATACAGTGGATCATCAGTAATACATTATAAGCGAAACCTACCTCTCTCAAGAATTCCCCATTTTAACTCTGCTAGTTCAGCAGTGGCTACTCAGTAACATACTGGGAAGAGCAAAGCTGAAATACAAAGTACAAAGAGTGTTATAGCAAATCCCCAGGTTAAATGTATGGACAATAATGCTGATTATTTCCTATGGGTTAGAAGACTTTTCAATTTGTTATTTGCCTTACTGAATAAGCCTGCAAATGTCTTCAGCAGTCCTATTTTGAAATACATTTTAATAACACCTAGGAACCTATTTAAAAAGGGATACTCACCAAAGACTTGCCCTAACTTCACTATTAGGGATGAGTGGGGTACATTCAGTGAAATTGATTTTGGTGCAAAATGAGCAATTAAACCTTCAAAACTGTAAACTCTCAATTTAGCTCATTAAATTGCTTAAGTGAAATGTGCTTGAAATTATTTTTTCTTTATTTTTTTTTATTTTTTGGGACGGGGTGTATTTAGGGTAGTTTAATTTATTTAATGTTACTTTATTTTTTGTTTTTCATTTGTTGTTAATTTTTTAGCTATTTGTGTACTCTTGTGTAAAATCTCTTGAGATTTTTTGTTACCCTTTTTTTTGACAGTCTTTTTTTTCTGTAAAATTAAAACTCAAATAATGAGGTGTGTGGCATTTTTTGGTACAAAAATATGTCCAGGCTCATTCTGCAATCCCTAGAAGCTATTTAAAGCCTATTGCACTCCTTACAAATACCAACTACCTAAATTGCCCCTTCCACAAAGACTCCAATGTATTTTGCAGGAATTAACTCTCAATTTCACTCATCTCTACTCACCACCCCTTATCAACTTGATTTTAAACTGCTCTTTTATGTACAGTCAAGCCAGCATTCAAGTTAAAGTATCAAAATGACACCAGGGATCTAGCATTCTCAAAGGAGAGTTCAGTAATGGCATCCTCCATTAAATAAGTATGGCCAAAGCTCCTTTGGCCATACTTCTTCTGTAGATCACAGGAGTACACTTAGATCTGTGCTTCTGTGACCCAGATTTAGCCAACAGTGGGCTAAAGTCCACTGTCAAATTGTCATGGATATGCAGTAGTGTTTGTCTGTCAGCTTACCTTCCTTCCCATGTGTTCATCTTAGAGGCCTGAGCCCTTTCACCTGGCTTCCTTTATAATCTCCTCCCAGCCAGACTCCACCCCAGGCCCTATCACAGAACACTATATTAACCTGTGCACTGCAAGCCTGCTTTGCTGATCAACGTGTTTGTTAGGCATTGTGTGTTTGGGTTCCTGCCTGCCGTGTGCTACGTCTGTCTCTCTGTTACGTTATTGGCTTGTCCCCGACTATCCCTGTCTGCTCGTGACCCTTGACCTTCGGCTCGTTCTTCGTTACCCTTGTCTGCTTGTGGCCCCTGACCTTCAGCTTGTTATTCGGTTCTCTCTTATCGTGTGCTGCTGCTTCCCCTCTTTTCCCCTTATCCTACGGGGCGTGAGCTAGGAAACTCCAGGGGCCGTGACCTGGTCCCAGCCTGCAGCTAACATCCTCACCACTAGAGGCCCTGGAGAAGACCAGCTGGGTCTTAGACTCCGCGCCCTGGGGAATCTTGGCTCTAGCTTCCGTTTGGATCCCGGTTGTGCTCCTCTGGTCCCGCTTTCCACAACCACCCAGTTTCCTATCCGCAGAAGCCAGCCATAGGGTTCACTACCTCGCGGTGCACTCCTGTCCCCCTACGGTGTGCATCTGTCACCTGGCCACAGGTGACCCTGACAGTTTGATCAGCCATGAACCCGGCTGACATCCCGTTACCCGTGGATGATCCGTTGCAGGGCATAGTTTGCAGACTTGAAACCCAGGAATCGAATCAGACTCAGGTGATGCGATTCCTCCAGGATCTGGCTTCTCGCTTTGAGCAGCTTCAGGCCTCCTTGGGAACCCTGAATCCGCAACCTCAAATACAACCAGCGGCTGCACCTATTGCACCAGTCGCAGCCACACACTCACTACAACTGCCAGCTCCGTCCCGTTTCTCTGGGGACTCCAAGGCTTGCAGGGGGTTCCTTAGCCAATGCACAATTCATTTTGAGCTCCAGCCCCAAAACTTCCTGTCTGATCGGGCTAAGGTAGCCTATATCATTTCCCTCCTCTCTGGTGAAGCTTTAGCCTGGGCAGCCCCTCTGTGGGAATTGAATGATCCAGTGGTTTCTAGCCTGTCTGGCTTCTTGAAACTTTTTCGGAATATCTGTGAAGAACCGGCTCGTGTCTCTTCAGCGGCCAGCGCCCTTTTACGTCTCCGCCAAGAGTCTGCTTCTGTGGGACAGTATGCACTTCATTTCCGCATACTGTCGGCTGAGTTGAGCTGGAACAATGAGGCCTTAGTCGCAACCTTTTTGCATGGCCTGTCTGATAGAGTGAAGGATGAATTAGCAGGAAGAACCATCCCCACTGATCTGGCCGGCGTTATCTCCTTGTGTAACCAGATCGATATTCGCTTTCAGGAGAGGACCTTAGAAAAGCAACGCCAGCACTCCTTGGTTCTTAGTCAGCCTGAGCTCCCCTCTCTTTGACCCGTAGAGCATCTCCTACCAGCTGAGGAACCCATGCAGCTGGGTCGGACCAGGCTATCCCCCGAGGAACGTGCTAGGCGCAGAACTCTTGGTCTGTGTCTTTACTGTGGGGGCAAAGGTCATTTTCGTGACACTTGCTCTCTTTGTCCAGAAAAATGTTCGGGTCCACTTCATCTGGAAAGTGGAGTATTGGACCCAGAAATATCACCTTCCCCTTCTCGTCTTCTGCTTTCTGTGTTCCTTCATGTTGGTGCTTCTTCTCATTCGGTCTCAGCATATCTGGATTCCGGAGCCGCTGGTAATTTCATGGACTGGGAAATCGCATCGTCCATGAGACTTACTCTTTTGCCCCTCACCACACCATTGGTGGTCTTGGCGATTGATGGTACTGTTCTCCCAGGGGGACCTATCTGCTTCCAGACCCTCCCTGTTAAGATGTCGGTAGGGACACTCCACCAGGAGTGGATATCCTTCCTTATCTTACCCAAGGCCTCAACGCCTATAATTTTGGGTCTCCGATGGTTACAGCTCCATTCTCCTCATGTGGACTGGACTACTGGACAGATCCTGGCTTGGGGTCCCTCCTGTTCCTCGTCCTGCCTACCCAAGGTTGCCCCCTGTGAATCTGAGCCGGTCATTCATTCCAGGTTGCATAACCATTTACATTTCTCTGTCCCTAACCACCCTTGGACGCACAGCCAGGCTAGCTTGTCTACAAGTCCTGCAGTCGCTACGTGTTGCGATGCGATTCAGGTAGTCGCTACACCTGACTCAGCTATTCACTCTGCCTCTGTACTAGTTATGCCAGTCCAGCCCATGCCCAGTGAGCCTCCTACTTTTTCTTGTTCGGGACATTCTGCTTGTCCTTCAGCTATTCAGTTTGACTCCGGCGACATGTCACCTTCTAACCAACCTGACTTCAGGGTTCCACTGACATCTGCCCAGTCTGATGGTCCTGTGCAAGATGACCAGTTCCCCTTTAAGGGTCTAGGGGACCCTCCTCAGATTCCTGTTGATCCTCTCATGCCCTTGCTTATTCCTAGAGAGCCTTTGGTCCTCAATAGATCTTCTTGTCATCTCCCTACCTCGTTTTCGGTCTCTGAGGATAATCTTAAGTACGAGGTTAGACAAGTTCTGGATTCTAGGCTCTGCAGAGGCATTCTTCAGTACCTTGTGCATTGGAGAGGTTTTGGTCCTGAGGAGGCGTCTTGGATCGCTGCATCTGATGTCGCTGCACCTCATCTGTTGAGAAGGTTTCATCAGAGATTTCCCTTTAAGCCTGGGCCCAGGCGGGGGAGGGCCCATAAGAGGGAGGGTACTGTCATGGATATGCAGTAGTGTTTGTCTGTCAGCTTACCTTCCTTCCCATGTTTTCATCTTAGAGGCCTGAGCCCTTTCACCTGGCTTCCTTTATAATCTCCTCCCAGCCAGACTCCACCCCAGGCCCTATCACAGAACACTATATTAACCTGTGCACTGCAAGCCTGCTTTGCTGATCAACGTGTTTGTTAGGCATTGTGTGTTTGGGTTCCTGCCTGCCGTGTGCTACGTCTGTCTCTCTGTTACGTTATTGGCTTGTCCCCGACTATCCCTGTCTGCTCGTGACCCTTGACCTTCGGCTCGTTCTTCGTTACCCTTGTCTGCTTGTGGCCCCTGACCTTCAGCTTGTTATTCGGTTCTCTCTTATCGTGTGCTGCTGCTTCCCCTCTTTTCCCCTTATCCTACGGGGCGTGAGCTAGGAAACTCCAGGGGCCATGACCTGGTCCCAGCCTGCAGCTAACATCCTCACCACTAGAGGCCCTGGAGAAGACCAGCTGGGTCTTAGACTCCGCGCCCTGGGGAATCTTGGCTCTAGCTTCCGTTTGGATCCCGGTTGTGCTCCTCTGGTCCCGCTTTCCACAACCACCCAGTTTCCTATCCGCAGAAGCCAGCCATAGGGTTCACTACCTCGCGGTGCACTCCTGTCCCCCTACGGTGTGCATCTGTCAACTGGCCACAGGTGACCCTGACACAAATGATATCACAAAGCAGATCCAGTCTCAGCCTCTAAGTCCCGACCCAGCTTCCCAGTCCCGACCCAGCCTCCCAGTCCCGACCCAGCCTCCCAGTCCCGACCCAGCCTCCCAGTCCCGACCCAGCCTCCCAGTCCCGACCCAGCCTCCCAGTCCCGACCCAGCCTCCCAGTCCCGACTCAGCCTCCCAGTCCAGACTCAGCCTCTCAGTCCCGAATAAGTATATAACCCAATAAAGGTTTAACCCCCTGATCGCCCGGCGGGTGAGATCAATTAGGTTATAGCGCCAGAGAGGGTCTGCGTCGCCCCAGGCAGCGTTAGGTTAGTGCCAGTAACGCTAACACCCACGCGCAAAGCATACACCTCCCTTAGTGGTATAGTATCTGATAAGATCTATACTAGCGTCCCCAGCGGTTTAGGGTTCCCAAAAACGCAGTGTTAGCGGGATCAGCCTAGATACCTGCTAGCACCTGCGTTTAGCCCCTCCGCCCAGCCCAGCCCAGCCCAGCCCACCCAAGTGCAGTAACGATCGATCACTGTCACTTACCAAACACAAAACACATAACTGAAGCGTTCGCAGAGACAGTCCTGATCCCTGCGACCGCTAACAGTTTTTTTTGTAGCGTTTGATACATTTGCTGACGACAGTCGGGTGCTTTTTTTCCTGTGAATCTTACTAGTGTACCCCTAAATTTAGAGCCCAAAATGGCAAGACGAAGGTACACTAGTAAAGAGGCCTACGAGATTCTGAGCATGACAGATGGTGAAGAGGAGGTCACGTATCTGTCAGATTCAGGCTCGGAATATCTTCCCGTAGAAGACAGTGACGTCAGCGGCCCCACATCAGATAGCTCTGACGACGAAGTTGAGGTCCCTGCTAAGGTCAGGCATACCCGATCCCGATCTTCTGAGGTTGTTGAGGAGCAAGAACCGCAGGGCTCTCGTATCATGGAGCAGAGTAGTACTAGCGCTACTATTCCTTCTGGTGAATTGGCAAGCACCAGCGGTCTAGTACAGCCTGGGCGTACATCCAGCACTGCAGTATCACTTGGTGACGTGGCGAGTCCCATAAGTGCAGTTCAAGCTGGCGAGGTGGCAAGCAGAAGTAGTGTCCCGCTGCCACCAATAAGAAGACAAAGGCAGGCCCGTCGTACCCATAGTGCTCTTCCTGCAGAATTCGGATATCCTGATTGGGTCCCCACCACTTCTGCAGAACCCGTACTTCCCCCATTCACTGCCCAACCCGGTATTCAGGTGGAAACAGCTGATTTTATGCCAATTGACTATTATTCGCTGTTTTTCACGGAAGATCTCTATAGATCTATTGTGGACCAGAGTAATTTATATGCTGGTCAATTCATCGCCGCTAATCCCCAGTTGCCTTCCATTGCCAAAGATTGGAAACCAATTACGGTTTCCGAATTTAAGACCTTTCTGGGCCTTTCCCTCAACATGGGCACACATAAATTCCCGTCATTGCGTGCTTATTGGTCCACGCACCCAATTGACCACATGCCGTGTTCTCTGCCTCCATGCCCAGGAAACGATACGAGCAGATTTTGCGGTTCATGCACTTCAACGACAATGAACTTTGTCGTCCACGTGGGGACCCTGAATACAACCGGCTCTATAAAATTCGGCCCCTCATAAACCACTTCAACGAACATTTTGCAGCCTTGTTTATTCCCGATCAAGCTGTCTGCGTTGATGAGTGCCTGATTAAATTTTCTGGCCGCTTGGCTTTCAAGCAGTACCTTCCCAGCAAGCGTGCCAGATACGGGGTCAAGCTATATAAGTGCTGTGACAGGGCAACAGGCTATGTATGGAGCTTTATGGTTTATGAGGGAAAAGATATTCAGGTTGAGCCAGTCAACTGCCCGGATTACATAGGGAGCGCTGGCAAGATAGTGTGGAAATTGGTGTCACCCTTATTCAGAAAGGGGTACCACTTGTATGTGGACAATTATTACACGAGCGTGCCACTGTTTAGTCACTTGTTTGATCATCAGATTGGAGCATGTGGCACCGTGCGACCTAATCGCCGGGGCTTTCCCCAGCGGCTTGTAGATGCCCGTCTTAGGCTGGGAGAGAGAGCCTGCGTAAAGTGTAATAACTTGCTCGCTATGAAGTGGAGGGACAATAAGAATGTTTTCCTTCTTACCTCCCTTCATGCAGACACGACAGTCCAAATTCGTACGGCGACTGGTGTTGTGGAGAAACCCCTCTGTGTCCACGAATATAACAAAAATATGGGAGGGGTGGACCTCAACGACCAGTTGTTGGCGCCATATCTAATTGACCGTAAGGCGAGACGCTGGTACAAAAAAGTGTCTCTATCCTTATTTCAATTGGCTTTGCTGAACACTCATGTGCTATACAGAGCTTCAGGCGGGACGTTATCTCTTCTAAAATTCCAGAATGAGATTGTCACAGAACTCCTGTATCCAGGCGGTTCTGCACCTCACCATCCCCTACCAAATGCAGTAAGCCGGCTGCATGAGAGGCATTATACGCATGTCCTCCCAAGTACGCCTACCCAACGAGCCCCCCAAAAAAGATGTTGTGTCTGTAGCAAGCGCGAATTTAGGCGTGACACCCGTCATTATTGTCCACTCTGTCCTGACAAACCTGGTCTTTGCCTTGGTGAATGTTTTGAACGCTACCACTCAAAAGTGAAGTTTTAGCGTAGGGTACAGCATTTCACAGACTAGGACACACTTACACAGGGTCTCCCAAGATGCCATTACATTTTGATAGACCCGAACCATTACAGTTGTTAAATTTACAAAAAAAAAGTGTAAAACAGAAATAAAAAACGTAAAAAACAAAAACACAAAAAAAATATAAAATAAAAAAAACAAAAATAGTTGTCGTTTTATTGTTCTCTCTCTCTCTCTCTCTCTCTATTTTCTCTCTATTGTTCTGCTCTTTTTTACTGTATTCCATTCTGCAATGTTTTATCATGCTTGCTTTTCAGGTATGTAATTTTTTGTTTTCAGGTGCGCCATTCAACTGCAGCGTGGAATTATTTATCTTGACAGCAACAGCGTTTGCTCCCACGATACATAAAGCCGTGATTCCAGTGCTGTAGGAGGTGATTTCACCACCACAGTTAAAAAAAAAAGAGCATATATGCCGAAGCATGGGGGCAGCAGGGGCAGAGGAGCGATTTTGCTCCTAATGCCGCGTACATATGGTCGAAATTCCGACGGAGGCTTGCCCGTGGAAAAGTCCGACCGTGTGTACGCGGCATAACCTTTTATGCCGCGTACATACGGTCGAAATTTTGACGAAGGCTTGCCTGTGGAAAAGTCCGACCGTGTGTACGCGGCATAACTTTTTTGCGGGAGGATGCCTCCATGCTTCGGCATATATATATTTTAGGCAGAGGTTGCGTTAAAAAAATGTTTTATTTTTTACTAGGTTTTGTTTTGGTATTTGCTTTGCAGGTAGGGTATGGTAAAGTCTTACTGTTGTACTGTAATGTTACTTTGTTTTAATGTTAACCATCATTTGCTTAGCAGGTACGCCATTCAGTTGCATCGCGGATTTATTTATCTTGACAGCAACAGCGTTTTCTCCCACGATACATAAAGCCGTGACTCCAACGCTGTAGGAGGTGATTTCACCCCCACAGTTAAAAAAAGAGCATATATGCCGAAGCATGGGGGCAGCAGGGGCGGAGGAGCGATTTTGCTCCTAATGCCGCGTATATACGGTCGAAATTCCGACGGAGGCTTGCCCGTGGAAAAGTTTGACCGTGTGTACGCGGCATAACTTTTTTGCGGGAGGATGCCCCCATGCTTCGGCATATATGCCCATCATTAGAAGTGGGTGGATGAAGGGAGGTATTCTAATGGTGGGCATACCCACCGATCAATCTCTTTTTTTCGTTCAGCCAACAGGCTGCATGAAAAAAAAGATTACAATACATGTCCAACAAGGACCAGCAACGTACTGGTATGTTGCTGGACTTTGAATGTTTATACCAGAATGATGCCTGCAGGTTTAGGTATCATCTTGGAATCATTCTTTTCAGCCAGTGGCCGGCTTTCATGTAAAAGCAATTCTAGCAGATAATTAGCCTCTAGACTGCTTTTACAAGCAGTGGGAGGGAATGCCCCCCCCCACCGGATATAAACAGCGCCATTGGGAAATTGGGAAAGCATTTTATCACACCGATCTTGGTGTGGTCAGATGCTTTGAGGGCAGAGGAAAGATCTAGGGTCTAACCCCCCAATTTTTTTCAAAAAAAGAGTACTTGTCACTACTTATTGCTATCATAGGGGATATTTACATTCCCTGAGATAACAATAAAAATGATAAAAAAAAAAAATATGGAAGGAACAGTTTAAAAATAAAATAAAAAAGCAAAATAAATAATAAAAAAAAAAAAAGCACCGCTGTCCCCCCCTGCGCAAGCGTCGTTCTAGCGTCATATGTAAACAGCAATTGCATCATGCATGTGAGGTATCACCGCGAAGGTCAGATCGAGGGCAGTAATTTTAGCAGTAGACCTCCTCTGTAAATCTAACGTGGTAACCTGTAAAGGCTTTTAAATGCTTTTAAAAATGAATGTAGTTTCTCGCCGCTGCGCGTTTGTGCGAAATTTTAAAGCATGTCGTGTTTGGTATCCATGTACTCGGCCTAAGATCATCTTTTTTATTTCATCAAACATTTGGGCAATATAGTGTTTTTTAGTGCATTAAAAATAAAAAAAGTGTGTTTTTCCCCCAAAAAATGCGTTTGAAAAATCGCTGCGCAAATACTGTGTGGGAAAAAAAAATGCAACACCCACTATTTTAATCTGTAGGGCCTTTGCTTTAAAAAAATATATAATGTTTGGGGGTTCAACATAATTTTCTTGCAAAAAAAAAAATGTTTTCATGTAAACAAAAAGTGTCAGAAAGGGCTTTGTCTTCAAGTGGTTAGAAGAGTGGATGATGTGTGACATAAGCTTCTTAATGTTGTGCATAAAATGCCAGGACAGTTCAAAACCCCCCCAAATGACCCCATTTTGGAAAGTAGACACCTCAAGCTATTTGCTGAGAGGCATGTTGAGCCCATTGAATATTTTTTTTTTTTGTCCCAAGTGATTGAATAATGACAAAAAAAATAAATGTACAAAAAGTTGTCACTAAATTATATATTGCTCAAACATGCCATGGTTATATGTGGAATTGCACCCCAAAATACATTCTGTTGCTTCTCCTGAGTATGGGGATACCACATGTGTGAGACATTTTGGGAGCCTAGCCGCGTACAGGACCCCGAAAACCAAGCACCACTTCAGGATTTCTATGGGTGTAAATTTTTGATTTCACTCCTCACTGCCTATCACAGTTTCGGAGGCCATGGAATGCCCAGATGGCACAAAACCCCCCCAAATGACCCCATTTTGGAAAGTAGACACCCCAAGCTATTTGCTGAGAGGTATGTTGAGTATTTTGCAGATCTTGCTTTTTGTCACAAAGTTTTAAAAATTGAAATAAGAAAAAAATATATATATATGTCTTTCTTCATTTTCAAAAACAAATGAGAGCTGTAAAATACTCACCATGCCTCTCGGCAAATAGCTTGGGGTGTCTACTTTCCAAAATGGTGTCATTTGTGGGGGTTTTGGGCTATCTTGGCATTTTATGGCCTTCAAAACTGTGATAGGTAGTGAGGAGTGAAATCAAAAATTTGTGCCCTTAGAAATCCTGAAGGCGGTGCTTGGTTTTCGGGGCCCGTACGTGGCTAGGCTCTCAAAAAGTCCCACACATGTGGTATCCCCGTACTCAGGAGAAGTAGCCAAATGTATTTTGGGGTGCAATTCCGCATATAACCATGGCATGTTTGAGCAATATATCATTTAGTGACAACTTTTTGTAAAAAAATTTTCTTTTTGTCATTATTCAATCACTTGGGACAAAAAAAAAAATATTCAATGGGCTCAACATGCCTCTCAGCAATTTCCTTGGGGTGTCTACTTTCCAAAATGGGGTCATTTTGGGGGGTTTTGTGCTATCTTGGCATTTTATGGCCTTCAAAACTGTGATAGGTAGTGAGGAGTGAAATCAAAACTTTATGCCCTTAGAAACCTTGAAGGCGGTGCTTGGTTTTTGGGATCCCGTACGTGACTAGGCTCCCAAAAAGTCCCACACATGTGGTATCCCCGTACTCAGGAGAAGCAGCAGAATGTATTTTGGGGTGTAATTTCACATATGCCCATGGCATGTGTGAGCAATATATCATTTAGTGACAACTTTGTGCAAAAAAAATAAAGTTTGTCATATTCCCGCAACTTGTGGCAAAATATAAAATATTCCATGGACTAATCATGCCTCTCAGTAAATATCTTGGGGTGTCTACTTTCCAAAATGGGGTCATTTGGGGCGGTTTTGTGCTATTTTGGCATTTTATGGCCTTCGAAACTGTGATAGGTAGTGAGGAGTGAAATCAAAAATTTGCGCCCTTAGAAATCCTGAAGGCGGTGCTTGGTTTCCGGGGTCCCGTACGTGGCTAGGCTCCTAAAAAGTCCCACACATGTGGTATCCCCGTACTCAGGAGAAGCAGCAGAATGTATTTTGGGGTGCAATTCCACATATAACCATGGCATGTGTGAGCAATATATCATTTAGTGACAACTTTTTGTAATTTTTTTTTTGTTTTTTTTGTCATTATTCAATCACTTGGGACAAAAAAAAATATTCAATGGGCTCAACATGCCTCTCAGCAATTTCCTTGGGGTGTCTACTTTCCAAAATGGGGTCATTTGGGGGGGTTTTGTACTGCCCTGCCATTTTAGCACCTCAAGAAATGAGATAGGCAGTCATAAATTAAAAGCTGTGTAAATTCCAGAAAATGTACCCTAGTTTGTAGACGCTATAACTTTTGCGCAAACCAATAAATATACGCTTATTGACATTTTTTTTACTAAAGACATGTGGCTGAATACATTTTGGCCTAAATGTATGACTACAATTGAGTTTATTCGATTTTTCTTATAACAAAAATTAGAAAATATCATTTTTTTTCAAAATTTTCGGTCTTTTTCCGTTTATATCGCAAAAAATAAAAATCGCAGAGGCAATCAAATACCATTAAAAGAAAGCTCTATTTGTGGGAAGAAAGGGACACAAATTTCGTTTGGGTACAACATTGCATGTCCACACAATTTACAGTTAAAGCAGCGCAGTGCAAAATTCTGAAATCACCTTTGGTCCTTTAGCTACCAAATGGTCCGGGGCTTAAGTGGTTAAGAAACAAGCAGGATTATATGAGATTTTAAAAGTTATTACAGCAGCAGGAGGGGGAAGGCACTGACATAGCAGCAGACAGGCAGGGAAGGGGAGTAGGACAGAAGGAGACACAGCAGAGCTGCAGATAGCAGCGGATGATGGAAGGCACGTAAACTGACCACGGTGTCAGGATAAGCCAGGTATTGTCTGTGATACAGGGGGCCAAATGACACAGCACAAGCACTGTGCTGTATAAAATGCTTTAAAGGAGCAGGACCTTTTTTTTTAGGTTAACAAGCACTTTAATTAAAGTGGATGTAAACTAAATTCGAGAAATTTGAGCTGGGCACGTATATCTGCAGTGTTTTGTTATCTCTCTTCAAAGCACGATGTCCCGTAGCTGTCTCCTGCTCCGTTCTTCTGTTATCAGCCTGATAACTTCTGACAAGTTCTCCATCACATATGATAAAAGCAGCCTGAGTTGTGTTGGGGGGTGCTATAAATAAATTAACAGAGCCCTGAACTATTCAACGATCAGCTCTGAAAGTCTCTACCTATGAGGAGAGGGGGGTGTGTGCCTTTCCTCCAATCAGCTGTCTTGGCTGTATGCCCAGACTTCATTGCAGTGTTGAACAGGAAGAGAAAATCTCCTAGCACAATCTGAACTTTCTACTTTCTAAACAGTATATAAAGATGAAGACCGCAGATATACATGTAAAATGTAGGTAGGGAGATTTGTTTAATCTCTGTGTATCATCTGAGGCTGTTCAGTTCGCTGGGTATATGTGAGGGTTTACATCCACTTTAACAGAGAGGTCGCCATGCAGTGTTTCATTACATTATCACTCCTACACTTGTGATGCAACACAGAGGAAATAGAAAGGCATGGACTGGATGCTGTGTGACAGAACGAAAAGATGCCTGTCCCTTCAGTGAATAGGGATAAGCTAGGTGAATGAATACATGGACATTGATCAGCCACGACACTACAAACTTCAGCCACAATATGTGAGCCCATCATTACAAGGTAAGGCAAACAAACAACAGAAGGAGTATAACTGCACTAACACTTGATTAAAACAACAAAAACATTTGAAAATGTACAATACCTTTCAGACAATGCAGACACATTTGTTTCTAAAAAATGCACATCTCGCTATTGCTCTCAGCATATATAGAAGTACCGTATATACTCGAGTATAAGCTGAGTTTTTCAGACCTTTTTTTAGGGATGAAAATGTCCCCCTCGGCTTATACTCGAGTCAGTGTTTTTTTGTACCTGAATTCTTCATGTCAGGTCATCTGGGTTGCCAGATGACAGATGCACACCGTAGGTCAGGAGTGCACCACAAGGTAGTGAACCCTATGGCTGACTGCTGCGGATGGAACACTGGGTGGTTAAGGAAGGCAGATCCACTGGAGCACAACAGGGATCCCACAGGGAGTTAGAGCCCAAGATTCCCCAGGGCGCTGAGTCTCAGATCCAGCAGGTGTTCACCAGAGCCTCCAGAGTGGTGAGAACGGCCTAAGCTGCAGCTGGATCCAGGTCGCGGTCCCCAGAGTCCCTTAGCTCACGCTCCGTAGGGTATAGAGGATAGAGGGGAAGCAGCAGCTCAGGATACAAGAGATAGTGAGGAGATAAGCCAAGGTCAGGGCGACAAGCAGACAAGGATAAACAAAGGACAAGCCAAAGGTCAAGGTCACAAGCAGACAGGGATAGTCGAGAATAAGCCAATATCGTTAACACAGAGACAGACGTAGCACACGGCAAGCAGGAACCCAAACAAACAATGCTTAACAAACAACATTGATCAGCAAGGCAGACTTGCAGTGCACAGGTTAATATAGCGTTTTCTGATAGGGCCTGGGGTGGAGCCATGCTGGGAGGAGAGATTATTAAAGCAGCCAGGTGAGACTGTCTGGCCTCTAAGGTGAACACATGGAGGAGGAAGGTAAGCTGACAGACAAACATTACTGCATATCCATGACACTTGACAGGCGTCCATTTTTTTTAAAGTCGCGGCTTCCTCCTGGCGTTCCGTGATAGGCATTTGACACTGTGTTCTGCCTATCACGGAGGTCCTCTCATCCTCAGACAGTTTCCCAGCAGACACTGTGTTCAGTGTTCCGCCAATCACGGATGTCCTCTTTTCCGAGGATGAAAGAATGTCCGTGATTGGCGGAACACTGAACACAGTGTCTGCTGGGAAACTGAGTCCGAGGATGAGAGGACCTACATGATAGGCGGAACACAGTGTCGAATGCCTATCACGGAACGGAACGCCAGGAGGAAGCCGCGACTTTTTAAAAAATGGGCGCCTGTCAAGAAATCAGGTACTCGCGCACAGTGAGACTGCAATTGGCACAGTGAGGTATGGCACAGTGAGACTGCAATGGACACCGTGAGGTATGGCACAGAGTGAGGTATGGCACAGGGAGGTTGCAAGGGGCACAGTGAGACTGCAATGGGCACAGTGAGGTATGGCACAGTGAGACTGCAATGGGCACAGTGAGGTTGCAATGGGCACAGTGAGCTTGCAAATGAGCACAGTGATGCGTGCAAATGGGCATTGTTGACCCTTTTTTCCTCTTACAGTAGCGGCTGCATTCTCACCCTCGACTTATACTCGAGTCAATACGTTTTCCCAGTTTTTTGTGGTAAAATTAGGTCCTCGGCTTATACTCGGGTCGGCTTATACTCGAGTATATACGGTATCTATATGGCAACCAGACAAATTTGAACATTTCCCAATATACAATTGATATTTCAAGAGTCCCTAAAAAGCAATATAATACAAGAAAGGTAATTTATACTTTAGGTAATAAATTCATACATTCAGGTAATGTCGCTGTCTTGTATTTCGATTGATAAACATAATCTCATGTCTCCAATTCTGAACTTTACAATCTAATTTTCAGATTATTAACAAACAGTCTACTAACTCTCTTGATAGCTATGATTGTATTACAGAGAAAACTACAAAATCCTCATAAAGCTGCAGGGGAGAAAATGTAATATAAATTTCCTAACGTGTTGTTTTTTTTATTATGATTTTTGTTTTGTATGTTTAGTAATTTTTCATTCAGTGCCTATGTCTTTTTCTGGAAATGCTATAAAATATATTCTTACAGTGTGCACAAGAATAAGCTCCCTGTGATATTGCAGTGCCTAGAATCCAGAGCAGAACAAAAGATTACAACACACACATACAAAAATGGCATTAAAAATCTTGCAGGACTATTTAAAACACCTGAACATATTCAGAAAATAAGCTAAAATATGGGGATTTGGTCACACCATATGGCCATATAGTGCTTAAGCCCACTACTGCATCAAAGTACCCCATTATCAGTGGGCCTTACACTATTCATAGAATGAAAGGTCCTGCTTTTCAACCATGGGAGAAATACACTCCTCTTTTCAACCATGGGAGAAATACACTCCTCTTTATGGGAGAACTAAAGGACTCCTCCCATAACACAGGTGGACACTAATTAGGGGTAATGGCGTGGGTTGGGGTTCTCCAGCCCAAGGGATCTGGTCAGGACCCATACAATAGACAAACAAAGACTTGGAGGCACACCCTAAAAATGCATTACATTAAGGATGGTGCAGCTATAAGACCATACAAACAGAACAAAAGATTACAGGTCACACATACAAAAATTACATTTAAATCACGCAAGGCTATTTAACCACTTAACGACCATGCACTGTATATATACGTCCCCTTTAACTGCCCGACGTGGGGGACGCGCGCGCCGCTGTCAGCGCGCTCACGACCCCCCCCTGCCTTCCCCGTGAGTCGGACCGCGGTTCCCGCGGACTCGATCGCCGCGGGAATCCCCGCGATCGTCTCACGGAGGCATGGAGCGGGGAGATGTTAGTGTAAACACAACATCTCCCCGCACCCCTACTGACAATGTCACCGATCTCCGCTCTGTGTAATCAGAGTGGAGATTGGTCACGTGTCACTTGTAGCCACGCTCCCACACAGTAGTAATCACTCCCCTAGGCACACTTAACCCCTTCAGAGTCCCTAGTGGTTAACCCCTTCACTGCCAGTGTCATTTTTACAGTAACCAGTGCATTTTTATTGCACTGATCGCTGTAAAAATGACAATGGTCCCAGAAATGTGTCAAAATTGTCCGATGTGTAAGCCATAGTGTCGCAGTCACAAAAAAAAATCGCTGATCGCCACCATTACTAGTAAAAAAAAAAAATTTATAAAAATGCCAAAAAAATACCCCCTATTCTGTAAACGCTATAACTTTTGCGCAAACCAATCAATGAACGGCGATCGTGATTTTTTTTACCAAAAATATGTAGAAGAATACGTATCGGCCTAAACTGAGGAAAAAATATGTTTTTTTATATATTTTTGGGGGATATTTATTATAGCAAAAAGTAAAAAATATTGCATTTTTTTCCAAATTGTCGCTCTATTTTTGTTTATAGCGCAAAAAATAAAAACCGCAGAGGTGATCAAATACCACCAAAAGAAAGCTCTATTAATGGGAAAAAAAGGACGTCAATTTTGTTTGGGAGCCACGTCGCACGACCGCGCAATTGTCAGTTAAAGCGCCGCAGTGCCGAATCACAAAAAGGGGCCTGGTCTTTATGCTGCGTATTGGTCCAGGGCTTAAGTGATTAAAACACCTGAACATATTCAGCAAATAAGAAAAAATATGAGGATTTTGGACACACCATATGGCCATATGGCCAGCCCAAGGGATCCTGACCAGATCCCTTCAGATGGAGCACCTCATCCCCCCACCATAATTATTGCCCACCTGTATTATAGGAGGAGTCCTTTAGTTCTCCCATAAAGAGGAGTGTATTTCTCCCATGATTGCGAAGAGGAGTGTATTTCTCCAATGATTGTGAAGCAGGATCTTTCACTCTATGAATAGTGTAGGACCCACTGATAATGGGGTACTTTGACACAGTAGTGAGCTTAAGTACTATATGGCCATATGGTGTGACCAAATCCCCATTGTTTTCCTTATTTGCTGAATATGTTCAGGTGTTTTAAAAAGCCTTGCAGGGTGTAAATGTAATCTTTTGTTCTGATTGTATGGTCTTATAGCTGCACCATCTTTAATGTAATGCATTTTTAGGGTGTGCCCCCCAAGTCTTTGTTTGTCTAGAATCCAGAACAGACACACAAGTGTGGACTGGTGCTAAAGAAAAAAAGTGAAGGGAGCGCCTTAACATAACAGCACTACAAGATAGCTGACAGCATAAATTGTTGTTACTTACCTTAACCCTTGTTACCCTAGTTCTATGCTGAATCACCCTCTGCCATGTCTTTATTTATTAAAAGAGAAGCTTTTTTAGCCATACTGCACTTGTGGGTCACAGGAGTGCACTTACTTTTGCTCCTCTGTGACGCAGAGTCGGCTAATAGATGTCACAAAGCAGTAAATTAAAATAAATCAAAAATATATTTCACAGTTTACAAAACAAAAACAACAAACAGACATCTAAAAACCACACATCAATTAGTAAGCCTCCATTTAACAAAAGATTAACTGTAAATATTGTACATAAGACCCACAAGGTGTACAGAAACCTACACTAATAGTGCCCTATAGGGGGGCTATGGGGAGCATCCGTAAATGTCTTTTTAGGGTTTTCTCTATACATCCTGATAATATTGTTGGGATCCACATAGCTGCCTGATTGACAGCACACAACTGGCAGCCGGAGCCAGTCGCTCCCACCCCTGCAGGAGCAGAGAATAAAGTGGTGACTGATAGTCACTGCTCTCCGCTCTGAGCAGACCAAGAACTGAGTGATCAGCAGTCATGTGATTGCTCAGTTCTCATAGAGCTGACGCGGGACAGCTGCAGCATAGAAGTGAGTATGGATATTCATGTTTTTAAAACCTCAGATTTCTTTAATAAAAAAAAAGCCATCCTACAATTTTCTGTGTGGTGCTTGAGCAGTCTATCAGCAAGCCAGGAGATTGTCAAGTGAGGGGCAGGGAAAGTGTATATATCATGCTTTTGTACATAATTATCATCAGAAATTTCCAAGGGTCCAGATTACAAGTCACACTTGTTAAAGAATAACTCCCCTATTAGAGCACCAAATATATCCAGAGATGCCTTTTTTATTCAGTTGATTTGGTGACTGTCAACACAGGCCCAACCAGAGTAAACATTGCTGTGTTTACATTCAGCGTGTCTGCATTTTTCTCAATGATTGCAGACCAAAAAGCAAATCTAATGCTCCATTTACCCGTTTGCTTTCATGTCTTCACTTCTAGCAGTTATAAATGTTGATTTCTATGCCCAAATGTATTTATGAAACCTGGAGAGCACAAACTTGTACAAGTAGGCTGCCCCTGTATTAATTTAGCTACAGTGAAGACAACAGGTCTGCGTCAAATCATTGACTGAGTAACAGAAAGGTGTCAGAGGTCCCTTTAAATGTACATTCTGTTTTCTAAAATTGGCTGTCTGGAATCACATGTATTGTAAAATAGGCAGGGCATATCTAAAATCATTAAGGAAAATTGGGGTTGATTTACTAAAACTGGAGAGTGCAAACTCTAGTGCAGGTCTACATAGAAACCAGTCAGTGTCCAGGTTTTTATTTTTTTTGGTCAAAGCTTAATGGAACAAGCCGAAGTTAGAAGCTGATTGGCTACCATGCACAGCTGCACCAGATTTTGAACTCTCCAGCTTTAGTAAATCAACTCCTGTGTCCCTTGCAGCGCTCAGTGATTTGTCCTGAAAAGGCTCTACATTACATTTTTTACAGGGGGGAGTTTTTATTTGCAAAATTAGATTGCCTACTGGGTGAACTTAAAGGGGTTGTAAACAATTGGTTTTTTTTGTTTTTTTTTAATAACAAATGTAGCGGCCTCCTTTCTCCCCTCTCTTCTATCAGCTCGTCTGTCTCTTGTCTAGGGGTACTTTAGAGGAGAGAGAGCGGGGTCACCACGCCAAGCCCTCACCGCAGATGTTTGTGTGGTGGAAGCAAAGTTCTTGTTTTACCTTCGGGTCAGTGTTCTGCACCTGGAGTTACCTTGAACAATGTCTGCCAGAAAATGAGCCCCACACCATTAAAGTCCACCACTCCTTTATTTTTCTTGAATGAACACAATCAGTTAGACTCCCTTGTAGAACAGAACAGAAAAGGAGGTGTGGATGCGAGTAGGCCCAGACACAATGAACTCTCCACTTTCCTTCCTGAAAGGGGGTTGCGGTCTCCGAGCGAGGGGGGATTTCCTTCCAGGCGGTCTCCGATGGGAGGCTCACCTGTCACTGGCAATATGCTGCACCGGGTCTTCAAGTAAGTAAGTATCTCCCACCGGTCCATTACGCCTTCCGGATTCGGGTACCCACTCCCGGGGTTCCCTAGGACCTCCTTCCCTCGCAAAACTCAGTGTTGGGCACTGAGCTCCAGACCTCCATTCCGAGTACCTCACCCCAGGCTAAAGGTGCCTGGGATGGAACACGACCTCCGAACGTCCTCTAGGCCTAGGCCCGCCTAGGGGACCGACACGAACCACCGCCCTCAGGCTGAAGGTGCCTGGGCTCGACTCCCGCCACCAAAAATGGCCGCCCCCTTTATACCCCCTCCCAGCAAGCACGGCGGGTTCCCCGCCCCACTATACAACCGCTGAGAGAGACCAAAAGAGGTACGACACCGCAACGATGACTCAACCCCAGGCCCAAAGCGACAGTGCCACCTGGTGGGCCCCAGGGAACCATACATCACAGTTTTCCCCACCAGATTCTAAAAAATAGAAAGCATATACCCGCTACACAAACATATCATACTTACTTCCACTGTGCAGTTAGTTTTGCACAGTGTGACCCCGAACCTCGTCTTCTGGGGTCCCCCGGTGCTGTTGGCGGTTAATCCTCGTAACGGTAAACCCCCTGGGAGAAGTGCTCTCCCTGAGGGTTACCTTGCGGGCTCTCTACCGAGTCCAGCAATTGCGTCTATAGAAACAGAATGCTGGACTCAGCCCCGCCCCCCCGGCGCCAGCATCAGTTGATTTGATTGACAGTAGCGGGAGCCAATGGCTGCACTGCTATCAATCTATCCAATTAAGAGCCGAGAACCCCGGGCAGAGAGGTAGAGCGCATCTCCGCTGAGGGAACGAATGGGCTCAGGTGAGTAAAACGGGGAGGGGCTAGGGGGCCGGTCAGTGTCAGAAGTTTTTTCATAGGATGCATTAAGGTGAAAAAACACAAGGGTTTACATCCCCTTCAATGTCATCAATAGACTGGAACTGCCATATTAAAGTGGAGTTCCACTCAAGAGTGGAAGCTCCACTTGTTTGTTTCCTCCCCCTCTGGTGCCACATTTGGCACCTTTCTGGGGGGAGGGGGAGAGGGGGACAGGGATCCGGTTTTTGAAAGGTATCTGTGTCCCCAATTCCGGAAGACCTGGCTGCTGCGAGGTCCCCTGGAAGTTCAGTCCCTTCCTCCATCCTCCACCGCCAGGCCAGTTAGAAAGTGCAGTGCTCTTCGCGCATGCACAATAGGGTACCAGCTGTGAAGCTGAAAGGCATCAAGGCAGGTTTTATACCAATATTTTTGAAAGGCATCCAACAACCTAAAAAAAAAAATCAAGATTGCTTGCCTCTGTGGTTTGTTGGCACTCTATTAAAAATGAATGGGCTGACTTAATACAATACTTGTTAACACGCAAAATAACACACATTATAGAGACACTCTGACTTTTTCCTATTCAAGATGGAGTTACACTGCCTGTGAAAAAGTCCTCTAGTGTTTTGACTTTAATGGGTATTGTGTCTCAGTTTCACTGAAAAAGATTTATTCTGTTGTATTTCTTTTTGAGCTAATGCTAAATGACCAACTGTCATATATGGTGAAAAACGTAGTCTAGCTGGGCTATTGGAATAGAAATATAACTGAACATCAAATGAACATGTAATGACACTGTATCATATTGCTGAATGTAATTATGCATTATTGTTCTGAGTTGAAACTTTCAATAAAATCGTATTGAAAGAAAAGGTTCTTCTGACCCACTGATACTTAAAATTCCCCACTTCTCATTCATCTATTGCAGCTGCCTCAAACATACCTGATATCAGGGAACTGGAGAAGGTGCAGAGAAGGGCAAACAAACTGATTAGAGGCATGGAGGAGCTCAGCTATGAGGAAAGGATAAAGGAACTAAATGTATTCTCTCTTGGGAAGAGGAGATTAGGGGAAATATGTATAAATATAATTTATGAATAATTTGAATAGAATTGGTCCCAAGACAGAACCTTGGGGTACCCCACTTACCACTCCAGACCAGTCTGAGTACACAGTATTTATCACTGTCCTTTGGACACGGCCCTACAACCAGTTTTTTACCCAAACCTTATGGTCCATGCCTGCAGACCTTAGCTTGTAAATCAGGCGCTTATGGGTAACTGTATCAAATGCCTTTGCAAAATCCAGATACACTAAATCCATCTAGATCAGGGATATGCAATTAGCGGACCTACAGAACTACAGAACTACAAGTCCCATGAGGCATAGCAAGACTAACCGCCACAAGCGTGACACCCAGAGGCAGAGGCATGATGGAATTTAGAAAGATAGATTTGCAACAGCTGGAGGTCCGCTAATTGCATATCCCTGATCTAGATGGTAGCTCACTTCCTCGTAGAATGTTAGCAGATTGGTCTGGCAAGAACGACCTTTCGTAAACCCATTCTGATTACTACTAATGATACTTTTTTCTACAGTAAATTTTTGGATATAGTCCCTTATCATCCCTTCCAATAATTTACCCATGATTGATGTTAGGCTGACTGGCCAGTAGTTTCCAGGAATTTGTCACTGCCCTTTTTTTAATATTGGTACCACATTGGCTTTTCTCCAAAGTATGCTGTCCGCAAAGATTAGGTATAATGGTTTGGCCATAACCTGACTGAGTTCTCTGAGGACTCTCAGGTGTAAGCCATCCGGCCCTGGTGATATTTCTATTAAGTTTATCTAGTCTTTCCTTGACTCTGGTCAAGGAAAGGGTACGTCCTGTGACGTGTCACCAACAGTACTGACGCAATCGGTATACCCCTCCTTTTACTGCGTAAAAACTGAGGAGAAGAAGGCATTTAGTACAGTTGTCTTCTCTGTGTCATCTGTAACCATCCTCCCATCCTCGTCTTTTATGTGGGCAATGTGCTCTGATCTTGCCTTTTAATTGTTAATATAGCTAAAAAATGCATTTGTAACTTTTTTATTCTCCTCCGCCAAATATTAAATATTTTTGCTTGAGATTGTTTTAAGAATGTCAGACAATTCTCTGAGAGAGTTGATGGATCTCCAGTGATGAGATACAGCTTCTCTGGTGAAAAGAAGTAAATTTTGCAGAAACATTTTAGCTTCTGATCTTGAAGGTGGCACGAAAAGAAAAAATTCGATCTCAGTTGGAGCCTCCATAAGGCTGAGGACTCTCTCCCGTACCATGTGACAGTGATGGACCAATCACCAAGCACCTGGCTGTCACATGAGATAAAGGTGAGTCACATAATCTCCATACTGGGAATTTTTCTTCACTCTCATTGTCAAATAGTGCAGTATGGAAGCAAAGGGAAGGTGACTATAGTATGCTGTGGAAGCCAACTGGAAAGTGAACATTTTGGTTCTTGTTAAATGATCATTTACCATGATTTCACAACAGCTTGTTCTATTCATATTAGCTTAAATGAGCTTACAACCGCTCGTGCTGTTCTAAAGTATCAGTAAGAAAATTGCTTAATTTTATTGTATCTCTTTGATACTCTTTCATCTGTGTTTGGATTCCACCTGGTACATTAAGCCGGCCATAGATGGTTTGAATCTTGGCTGGTTAAGCAGGGACCGGCCGACATGTGAACCATGTATGGGCAGTCTGATTTTACCCAACTCGATCGATCAACCAACATGTCAAATTTTTAGGATGCGATTTTTGCCAGCAGCTATAGACACTAACAATAAACATTGTGTTTTCCTGACAGGGACGGCTCAATTTGACAAAGAAGCATTCTTCTAAAGTTTGCAGCATTAAATGAGTGCAAACTTTGATAAACCAACTTATTCTTTGCTCTTTTTTGGCCTATTAAATATAACCTTCCTATTCCTTCATAGATACTGTACAATAAGTGAGTGCTCTCACCCTAAGGGAGGAAGTTGTTACTGTAAAGTCAAACTTAGAGGGGAGCTTCAGATTTAGGTTCAACACAAATTCAACCTGAAGCCAACATGTTTTCAGTTTGGCAAACCGACGAACAAACTAGCCAAATTTAGCAGGACGGATCCCCAACTGCTGTATGTAAACAAACTGGCTGGGGATCTGCCTGTAACCTTGGTGGCCAGGAAAGGGACACAGCAAGGGTGTGCCTACCTGCTCCTGAATTATATCAGGCCACATGCCATTAACGATGGCAGGGTATCTAACATGGGAAGAGGGGTGGTAAAACTTACCCTGCTTGCTAGGCACCTTGTTCCCATGTTGAGGTGACAAGGGCCTCATCCCCACATGTGCTCCTCAAAAGAATGTGAGGGATTGCAAGGGGGACTTATTAGGCTCTAGAATCTTTGGAATAATGGCGCTCCTTTATGATTTAGTGGCAATAATGCTTCTTAGGCTACAATGGCTAAAAAATACAGATCCCTGGCCACTGTTTGTAAACAAACCAGTTACTTTTAAAGCCCTTGTTCACACTGCCATGGCTTCAAAGTCGCACAACTTTGAATCCGACGTCCCTGCGCAACTTTATCGCAGCTTGCATATGACTTCTTTGACAGAAGTCAATGCAAATCCTGCTAAAGTTGCACCAAAGTAGTACAGGAACCTTTTTCTAAGTTGGAGCGACTTGAGTAGCACCGATTAGAACGGTTCAATTTCCGTTAATGGGGCGTGAGTTGCTATGCGACTTTAAACTCTAAGTCGCATGACAAGTCGTTGCAGTGTGAACCCAGGCAAAGGATTCATTTTGCATTGGTACATGTTCCCAATGGCAGTGCCCAACTAAGCATGCACTTTTTTTAGAAAAAAGCTTGCAAATTAGCATTTAAAAAGGGCAGAAAAAAATCAAGATTCACTGGCTTTGGTGCTATGTTCAGGGGTTTGTGGACTTCCAGCCAAGCTCACTAATTGTCCAACAAACCAAAATTTGGCTAGTTCGCTTATCCCTAGCAAAAATAAAGGAGAAAAAAAAAAAGACGTGCAGCCACCACATCTAAGAAATGGTAAGCTTTAATAAATTACATTTGTGTTCTTGGGTTTAGATATACTTTAAAATTGTAAAGTATATGTGAACCTTTACCATGTAAAACAACCGATTCAGTTTAAATTAGAAATTAAAGGCATGTATATACTGTGTACTGTATATATACATTATAAATACATTTTTATTTTATTTTTTATAAGTGATCACATAATCTCTGTTCTCCCACATAATCTCAGCACAAGTCTTGACCATTGGAGGACAGGTAAGCTGAGCTCCCAGTATGGCCAGAAAACTGACCACCCTGGGTTGGATGTGCTCTCATGCCTGGTGTGGTCAGTTTGAAATAGGAAAGTAGGGGACTGGCAAGAATCAATACAAAGAGAACAGGATACTTTTTTTTAACACAAGTACATAGTACAACAGGAATATGAAATGTTTGGGTAACATACACTTTAAGTTAGCCAATAATAGGCATAAAATAGATTTTCTCCTCCAAACCTCAAACTATATTTTGAAAGCAACTGATAAAATTAGAGCACCCATTTTAGAAGTTAGAGGAATATGTTTGTATTATCACTAGCAGGCAATCTAGATGACATTTTTGTGCAGGTTAGTAAACATAAAAAGATGCCTGAATGCATTTGTGCCCTACACATTGGTTCTTATAAAAGACATACATGTAGAAAGTTTTTATGCAACATAGAAAGGCTCAAATGAGAAAAGAAACTGTAAGTCACACTGCTCTTGGGATTCAGAATCCAATTACGGAACATATGTTAGGAGCTTTCACATAAAGCAGCAGTGATGCTACCTAAAGCAATTGGCAAGGTTTAGGAAATGCCCTCCAAATAGAAAGAGATAATTAATGAAAAAAAAGCACTACATATTTTACTAGAATACCATTTTGTGATATTCTATTAGGGGAAAATAGTTAGATATGGGTAAAGTTAATCCAGGGAATATCGGATTGCCTCTTGGTGGATCAAGAAGGGATTTGGAGCAAATTGGATGATTCTTTATTGGGGTTTTTTGCCTTCCTCTGGATCAACTGTGCGCATAGGATTGTGTATATAGGATCGTATCATTTATTTTGTTTCCCTTTTGTTGGTTGAACTAGATGGACTTTTTTTTTAACTATGTAAGTATATATGTAACTACAGTTATATATGCAGACTTACTTTGGATTTTTTTGGTTAATATGATATTCCAATATTGAAATTATTTCTAAAATATAAAAATCTCCCACAGTTCTGGTAAGAAACAATCATCATTTTTTGGTACAACTTTTAGCATTCCATAAACTGACATACTCACACTGGAGAACTAATGGTGACTGAATGCAGATTTCTAACACACTTAATTGAATTTGCATCACCATGGTTTTTTGTGTATCCAATGTTGTTTTTAGTTCTAGTTCGAGTAGGGAGGGATGAGTATCCCTTATGTTTTTATTGTTGTCTACTAGATGAAAGGAAATTTCTAAAAAGTGATAGGAGTTACCCTCTTTGGCACTTGCCACTGTATCAGGTATTTACGTTATAAGATTTACCTTAATCTCTTGTTCAGGTTACAATTGTAAATTTTGGATTTTCCATCACTTTCTGTCTCTGTGACAATGGTCAACAGGTGAAACAGAAAGGGTAGATCTACCTACTGGAGATATAGACTAAAATGAAAACTTATCAGGGGTTTCAATCATTTCTTACTCCTAATCATTTCCTACTCCATAAAACAAATAGCCACATAGGGAATGAATTGTAAAGCATAACCAATGTACAGCACTGCAATTTATTTTATTTTTTATATATATATATATATATATATATACAGTATATACAGTTAGGTCCATATATATTTGGACACAGGCACAATTTTATATTTTTCCGGGTATTTACCAAAACATATTTAAGCTATAGTCATATAATGGATATGGCCTAAAAGTGCACACTCTCAGGTTTAATTTGAGGGTATGTACATCCAAATCAGAGGAAGAGTTTAAGATTGACAGCTCTTAAAGTGGAAGTAAACCCTCCTATCATTTTCAGCCAAGGAAGCTGCCATCTTGGCCTCTGTTCAATCTTCAACTGCCATGATGCTGCACATGTGATCAGTTATGACACCAGCCATTGGATGGTGTGACAGTTTGGTTGAGAGCACAGCCAATGTGACAATTGGCATTTCCGGCATGCTGGGAATGTAACTGTTTTTTTTAAACTATTAAATCGTTGGGTTTACTTCCGCTTTAAGAATAGCCATCCCCCCTTTTTCAAGGGGCCAAAAGTAATTGGACAATTGAAAAAAAAGCTGTTTCATGGATAGGTGTGGGCTATTCCTTTGCTATTTCTTCATCAATTAAGCATCTAAAAGGTCTGGAGCTGATTCTAAGTGTGGTATTTGCATTTGGAATCTATTGGTGTGAACCTACATCATACGGTCAAAGAAGCTGTCCTTGCAAGTGAAACAGGCCATTGTAAGGCTTCAAAAATGAAACAAATCCATCAGAGAGATAGCAGCAACATTAGGAGTGGCCAAATCAACAGTTTGGTACATTATGAGGAAATAAGAATGCACTGGTAAGCTCAGCAACATAAAAAGGCCAGGATGTCTACATAAGACATGGTAAAGAAAAACCCATTGACAAAATCCGGGCAAGGCAAGTGAAGGACACTCTCCAGGAGGTGGGCGTATCATTGTTAAAGTCTAAAATCAAGAGAAGACTTCACAAGAGCAAATACAGAGGGTTCACTACAAGGTGCAAACCATTCATAAGCCTTAAGAATAGAATAGCCAGATTAGACTTTGCCAAAAAACATCTAAAAAAAACAGACCACTTCTGGAAAGGCATTCTTTGGACAGATGAAACTAAGATTTATCTGTACCAGAATGACGGAAAGAAAAAAGTGTGGAGAAGGCTTGGAACAGCTCATGATCCCAAGCACACAATGTCATCTGTAAAACATGGTGGAGGCAGTGTGATGGCATGGGCATGCATGGCTTCCAGTGACACTGGCTCATTGGTGTTTATTGATACTGTGACAGAAGACAGAAGCAGCCGGATGAATGAATTCTGCAGTGTTTAGAGATATACTGTCAGCCCAGGATCAGCCAAATGCAGCAAAGTTGACTGGACGGCGCTTCACAGTACAGATGGACAATGATCCAAAACACACTGCAAATGATCCACAATGGCTCAAAAGTGATATGGTCCAGAAATATTTAGACAGAATAAAGGTCAATAAAGCACCTGGACCAGATGGCATACACCCATGGATCCTAAAAGAATTGAGCTCTGTCATTTCAAAGCCATTGTTTCTAATTGTTAGGGACTCATTAATGACGGGAATGGTACCACTGGATTGGGGTAGGGCCAATGTGGTGCCTATATTCTAAAAGGGAACAAAGTCTTTACCAAGTAACTATAGACCTGATAGTTTAACTTTTATAGTCGGGTAAATACTGGAGAGTTTAATAAAAGACCACATAGATGAGTTCTTGCTGGAAAAAAATATTTTAAGCAACAGACAGCATGGGTTCACGAAAGACAGAATTTGTCAAACAAATCTAATTTATTTTTATGAAGAGGTAAGTAAAACCTTGGACAGAGGGGTGGCGGTGGACGTGGTATACTTGGATTTTGCAAAAACATTTGACACAGTTCCCCACACACGGATAATGTGTAAAAGGTAAAGTCTACAGGCTTGGAAATATCAGTTTGTAAATAGATAGAAAACTGGCTAAAAGACAGAATTCAGAGAGTAGTGGTTAATGATTCTTACTCTGAATGGTCTAAGCTTATCAGTGGTGTACCCCAAGGTTCAGTGTTGGGACCCTTACTTTTTAATATCTTTATAAATGATATAGGGTCTGGGATTAAAAGTACCATTTCAGTCTTTGCAGATGACACCAAACTATGCAGTGGAATAACGTCCTTACAGGATGACTGCAATTTACAAGCCGACCTCAATGCACTGTCTAATTGGGCGACTATGTGGCAGATGAGGCTTAATGTTGATAAAGTTATGCACTTGGGAGCTAAGAATTTGCATGCGTAATACATACTAGGGGGAGTGCAACTGGGGGAATCCATAGTGGAGAAGGATCTGGGGGTCTTGTTAGATCATAAGCTCAATAATAACATGCAATGCCAAACCGCAGTTTCCAAAGCGAGCAAAGTCCTTTCTTGTATTAAGAGAGATACGGACTCCAGATAGAGAGATATCATTTCGCCCCTGTTCAAATCATTAGTAAGACCCCATCTGGAATATGCAGTTTAGTTTTGAGCACCAGTTCTCAAAAAGGATATTGGGGAACTGGAGAAAGTGCAGAGAAGGGCAACCAAACTGATAAAAGGCATGGAGGAGCTCAGCTATGAGGAAAGATTAGAGGAACTGAGTTTATTCTCTCTTGAGAAGAGGAGATTAAGGGGGATATGATCAACATGTACAAATATATAAGGGGTCCATATAGTGAACTTGGTGTTGAGTTATTCACTTTACGGTCAACACAGAGGACAAGGGGGCACTCTTTACGCCTAGAGGAAAAGAGACGGAAAGGTTTCTATACAGTAAGAGCTGTGAAAAGGTCTAAAGCCCTGTACACACGATCGGATTTCCTATGGATTCTAATCCGATGGATTTTTCCATCGGAAATACGATGAAGCTGACTTCCATCAGTCTTGCCTACACAACATCAGTCAAAAATCCGACCGTCCCAAATGCTGTTACGTAAAACACTCCGACAAGCCGAAAAAATTAAGTTCAATGCTTCTGAGCATGCGTCGACTTGATTCTGAGCATGCGTAGGTTTTTTGTCCGATGGAGTTCCACACAGACGATCGTAATTTGCTATCCGTTTTTTTCCCATCTGATAAATTTAAAACATGTTCTATTTTTTCTCACCGATGGAAAAAAGACCGATGGGGCCCATACACAATCGGTTTGTCTGATGAGAAAAGTCCATCGGACTGTTTTCATCGGTAAAACCGATCGTGTGTACACGGCATTATGCTTGTTTTTTGGGGTACTTCTGTTATTGCAGTCTGCATATGCACTCATTTAAACTTTATGGACGATTCCATCTACAAGCTTAATTGTCAGACTGTACTGTTTTTGATTTATTTTGTATTGTTTCTATTGAAAATTAAAAAATAAACACCTTAAAAAAAAAAAAAAAGAGCTGTGAAAATGTGGAATAGACCCCCTCCAGAGATGGTTCTGGCCAGAACAGTAGATTGCATTAAGAAAGGCCTGGATTCTTTCCTAAATGCACACAATATAACTGGGTACTAACATTTATAGGTAAAGTTGATCCAGGGAAAATCTGATTGCCTCTTGGAGGTCAGGAAGGATTTTTTTTCCCCTGCTGTAGCAAATTGGATCATGCTTTACTGGAGTTTTTCACCTTCCTCTGGATTAACTGTGGGTATAGGATTTGGTATAAGGGATTGTTTGATATTTTTTATTTTATTTTTTATTTTTATGGTTGAACTAGATGGACTTGTGTCTTTTTTCAACCTGACTAACTATGTAACTATGTAACTGCAAAAGCAACCCAGGAGCTTTTGAAGGAAAATAAGTGGAATATTCTGCAATGGCCAAGTCAATCACATGATCTCAACCCAACTGAGCATGCATTTTACTTGCTGAAGGCAAAACTAAAGGCAGAAAGACCCACAAACAAAGAACAACTGAAGAACGCTGCAGTTAGAGCCTGGCAAAGCATCAGGAAGGAGGAAACCAGTGCCGATCCTGACCTCCCTGGGGCCCTAAGCAAAATTCTGCTAAGGGGCCCTCTACTTGACCCATGATGCCGTGAGCTATGTAAACCATTTGCCATTGTAAGGATCATTCTTGCCACTGACCACCAATGTAAGGAACATTCTTCCCACTAATCACCAATGTAAGGAGCATTCGTCCCACTGACCAACAATGTAAGAAGTATTCTTCCCACTGACTTCCAATGTAAGGAACATTCTTCCCACTGACCGCCAATGTAAGGAACATTCTTCCCACTGACTACAAATGTAAGGAACATTCTTCCCACTGACCACCAATGTATGGAACATTCTTCCCACTGATCACCAATGTAAGGGACATTCTTCCCACTGATCACCAATGTAAGGGACATTCTTCCCACTGATCACCAATGTAAGGAACATTCTTCCCACTGATCACCAATGTAAGGGACATTCTTCCCACTGATCACCAATGTAAGAGACATTCTTCCCACTGATCACCAATGTAAGGAACATTCTTCCCACTGATCACCAATGTAAGGGACATTCTTCCCACTGATCACCAATGTAAGGAACAATCTTCCCACTGATCACCAATGTAATGAACATTCTTTCCACTGATCACCAATGTAAGGAACATTCTTCCCACTGATCACCAATGTAAGGAACATTCTTCCCACTGATCACCAATGTAAGGAACATTCTTCCCACTGTCACCAATGTAAGGGACATTCTTCCCACTGACCACCAATGTAAGGGACATTCTTCCCACTGACCACCAATGTAAGGGACATTCTTCTCACTGATCACCAATGTAAGGGACATTCTTTTCACTGATCACCAATGTAAGGGACATTCTTCTCACTGATCACGAATGTAAGGGACATTCTTCTCACTGATCACCAATGTAAGGAGAATTCTTCCCACTGACCACCAATGTAAGGAACATTCTTAATTTACAGATGACAGAGTTAGGGAAAAGCACTCAGTGTATACATTTCAGTGATTATATATATATATATATATATATATATATATATATATATATATTGTGAGGGGGTTAACTCGGCAGCGGGTGTGTGTGACCCCCTGGATGGGTTCACCACACAAAACAGGCACAGCAGACAGAGTTTGTAGTTGCAAAAATGAAAGGTGTGGTTTATTCAAACTATTTACAGGGGAAAAACAGCAAAACAAAAAGAAACATGAAAATAAATCCTGGTCAACTTGACCGCTCACTACACACGTTGGTGTCCCTAACTAACAACTGGGTACAGCCTTGTGCTGTCCCAGTCCCTAGCTCCCTACTTTTTTTGAAGTTCTACAATATCCACACAGGCTTTGGCTCACCGCACAGAGATCACACTCCCCAGACTATCCACACAGATCTGGTTCCAGGTTGGAGCATCTCCCTTAGCATGCTGGGAGTTCTTGTAGAGGCCTAAATGAGCCACTTGATTCAGCTGGGCTCATTAACTCTTCCCCTGCAAGACTCCCAGCACTCCCCCTAGTGGTATAAATTGGCATAAAGCCTTAATCTAGGACATATATACCTTTCATCCTGGATGCAACCTGGTGATTTTACCTGCCTGCTGTCACATACCCCCCCCTCTTGTTTTAACCTTGGGGTTGGAACACAAGCAATCAGGCATGCATGTACTCGAGACAAAGCATCCACATTCCCCATTTGAACGCCAGGGCGATGCTTTACTGTAAAGTTGAATTCCTGTAGGGCCAGGAACCACCTATTCACTCTTCTATTTGTCTCTTTGTTTTGAGCCATCCACTTTAAAGGAGCGTGATCAGTAATCATGTCAAAGTGCCTACCTAGCAGATAGTACCGAAGAGAATCTAGAGCCCACTTCACCGCTAAATACTCCTTCTCAATCGTGGTGTAATTTACCTCATGGGACTTCAATTTCCTGCTGAGGTAAATGACTGGGTGCTCTTCCCCGTTCCAGACCTGGGACAATACTGCTCCTAACCCAACGTCTGATGCATCACTTTGTACGACAAAGTCCCTAGAGAAGTCTGGTGAGTACAACACTGGCTGGCTACATAAGGCTTTTTTAAAGAACTGGAATGCTGCCTCAGCCTCTGGGGTCCATTTAACCATGACCGACTCTTTCCCTTTTGTCAGGTTGGTTAGGGGCACAGCCTGAGAAGCAAAGTGGGGAATGAATCGGCGATAATAACCAGCGATTCCCAGAAAGGCTCGTACCTGCTTCTTGCTGTTGGGACGTGGCCAATTCTGTATGGCCTCGACTTTGTTGACTTGAGGTTTTATTACTCCCCTCCCAATGGTGTACCCAAGATATTTGGCCTCCTGCTGCCCAATGGTACACTTCTTGGGGTTGGCCGTAAACCCAGCTTCCCGGATAGAGTCTAGGACTGCTTGCACTTTTGGCAGATGTGAGGCCCAATCTGTGCTGTAGATAATTACATCATCCAGGTAAGCCACAGCATACTTCTGATGGGGCCTCAGTATCTGGTCCATTTTCCGCTGGAATGTGGCCGGCGTATTCTGTAACCCAAACGGCATTCTTTTATATTGGAATGCCCCGTCTGGTGTTACAAATGCGGTTTTCTCCTTGGCCGACTTGGCCAGGGGAATTTGCCAATACCCTATTGTGAGATCAAGAGTTGTCATGTATCGGACTGTTCCCAGCCGGTCGATCAACTCATCTATACGTGGCGTGGGGTAGGTGTCAAATTTTGTAACTTTGTTCAGTTGTCGAAAATCGTTACAAAATCGCCAGCTCCCATCCGGTTTAGGCACTAAAACAATGGTACTTGACCAATCACTTTGGGACTCTTCACGTATTGCCTTCCGTCGGGCCTCCGGGATCCGATAGGGTTTTAGTTTCACCCTTTCACCGGGCGGGGTAATAATATCATGCTCTACGCCAGACGTTTGTCCCGGCAGCTCAGAGAAAACCTCCTTGTTGCGAAGCACAAACTCCTTAACCTCCTGTTGTTGGGGGTTTGACAAGGTGACTGCTATTCCAACCTCAGGAATCCCGCAATCAGAGTGAGCTGGTGACAAAGTTTCCGCGACTAGGGATTCCCTATCCCTCCAGGCTTTCAACAGATTAACGTGATAGATCTGTTCGGGCTTTCGCCTTCCTGGTTGTCTGACCTTGTAATTCACTTCGCTCACTTTTTCCATTATCTCATAGGGGCCTTGCCATTTGGCAAGGAATTTGCTTTCAACCATAGGGACAAGTACCAATACCCTATCCCCCGGGGAAAAGGTACGGGTCCTGGCTCCACGGTTGTACACTCTCTGCTGTGCCAACTGCGCTTGGGCCAAATAATCCTTTACGATTGGCATTACCTGTGCAATTCTATCTTGCATCAGGGCGACAAGCTCAATCACACTCCTGTGGGGAGAACTCTCACTTTCCCAGGTTTCCTTGGCGATATCCAACAGCCCTCTGGGGTGTCTCCCATAAAGTAAATCAAAGGGTGAGAAACCCGTAGAGGATTGGGGTACCTCCCTAATAGCAAACATTAAATAGGGAATTAGACAGTCCCAATCCTTTCCATCTCTATCCACCACTTTCTTTAACATTTGTTTTAGGGTTTTGTTGAATCTTTCAACCAACCCATCTGTTTGGGGGTGATACACAGATGTACGCAATTGTGTCACTTTGAACAACTTACACAGCTCTTTCATAACCCGGGACATAAAGGGTGTACCTTGGTCCGTAAGCAGTTCTTTACAAATACCCACATGGCTTAAAAACAAGAGATAGCTCTTTGGCTATGGTTTTGGCCGAGGTATTTCGGAGAGGAATCGCTTCCGGGTAACGGGTGGCATAGTCCATTATAAGCAAGATGTACTGGTGCCCCCTAGCAGACTTCATTATCGGACCTACCAAATCCATTGCGATCCTCTCAAAGGGGACCTCAATGATGGGAAGGGGTACCAGCGAGTTACGGAAATGTGGCATCGGTGCCGACCTCTGACACACAGGGCAGGAGGAACAATAATTTTCTGTTTCCTTCATGACCCCAGGCCAATAGAACCTCTGCAATACTCTCTCTCGGGTTTTCTCTGTCCCCAGATGACCTCCAAGAATGTGGCCATGGGCCAACTCTAACACCAACTTCCTGTAAGGTTTGGGCACCACAAGCTGCTCAATGGTTTCTTCTGCCCTTTTAGCCACCCGATACAGTAGGTCCTTTTCCACGATGAAGTATGGGTAAGTGCAGGTCTCATCTGGGTTCACTAACTCGCCATCTATTTCCACTACGTTTTTCTGTGCCTTTATTAGGGTGGGGTCTTTTAACTGTTCTGTGGCAAAATTTTCCTTGTGAACCTCGAGATCAGAAAACTCCACAGACGGCATGTTTTCATCTGAAGATGTTGGATCCTCCCCAGTTTCTCGAGTCTCCCCTGCCAATACCGACAAGGGAAATTCTGGAGAGTCCCCACCACTCTCAGAGGAATTCTGGCTATCACATTCCTGGTATATAGGGGCACCAGTGGGGGGCTCAGGACAATCCCATAGTTCCCAGAACTTTGGAAAATCCCTTCTCACAATGGCATCATGAGGCAAGTGAGACACTAACCCCACCTGATGAGAGAGGGTACCTTTGGGGGTCTCAAAACACACTGTAGTCACCGGATACTCTCGGGTGTCCCCATGCACACAAATAACAGCTACCTTGTTATTCCCAGAGACCTCTGTAGTAACTAATTCAGCCTTTATCAGTGTCACCAGGCTACCTGAATCCAGCAACACAACAACATTTCTACCATTAATACACATTTTGCATAAATGTTTCTCAGTTCCCCGAATGGCAGTGCATGCGACTGTCGCAAACAGCGACTGACGTCTGTCCCTTAGAAAGTCACATTGCATGGGTTCATCCACAACCGGGCAATTTGCTGCAATATGTCCCTCTTGTCGGCAGCGGTAGCAAACAATCCTTTTTGCTGCCTCTTGAGCCCCTGACTTCCCAGGCTGTTCTCACCAGACCTTAGGTAGAACTCCCACCCTCTCACTCTCTCCACCCTCACCCCTTGGAATCATCTTACCCGCCACTGGGGATGGTCTGGTTTTAGGGTGGAAAGTGCATGAGTCTCTGGAAGAGGCAGTCAGGTTCTCTGTAGCCAAGTACTTCTCTACTCGATCCACAAGATTATCGGCCGTTTCTGAGTCTCCATGGCTTACCCACTTTTGGATGGCAGTAGGAAGAGCTCTCAAGAAACGATCCATCACAACACGTTCCACAATCTTTGGTGCGGACAAAGTCTCTGGCTGTAGCCACTTCCTGCTCAGGTGAATGAGATCATACATTTGAGACCTGGGGGGTTTTTCAAGCCGGAAAGTCCAGTTATGCAAACACTGAGCCCGGACAGCCAGGGTGACACCCAGCCGTGCCAATATTTCAGTTTTTAGCATCACATAGTCTTTTGCTTGGTCAGGCTCTAGGTCATAGTAAGCTTTCTGCGATTCACCAGTTAACAAAAGGAGCCACCAGTCCAGCCCACTGCTCCTTAGGCCACTTTTCTCTTTCAGCAGTCCTTTCAAATGTGGTCAAAAACACCTCTGGATCATTCTCTCCAGTCATTTTTGTCAATAAACGACTCACCCCAAAGGACGCAGTATTAGTGGAACTACTTGCCTCATTGGTCTGCGGACGTTGCTGCATTAATGTCTCCATTTGTTGTTGTAGTCTCTGCTCTTGCTTCTGTAACAGGTCTATGAAGCGGGCCTCAGATTGCTGCTGGGCTTGTTGCTGAGCTTCCAGACTGACTCTGTTGAGAAGTTGCATTTGTCTGCTGCTGGGCTGCAAGGCTCTGTTGATGAGCTTGCTGCTGGGCTGCAAGGCTATGTTGATGAGCTTGCTGCTGGGATGCGAAGCTCTGTGGTTGAGCTACAAGGCTCTTTTGCAAACCTGCATTTGTCTGCTGCTGATTGGCATTTGCTAGGGCCAGCTGTTTTAGTATCTCCTCCATGCTGGCCTTAAAAAAAACTGCCACTGGTTCTCCACCAAATGTGAGGGGGCTAACTCGGCAGCGGGTGTGTGTGACCCCCTGGATGGGTTCACCACACAAAACAGGCACAGCAGACAGAGTTTGTAGTTGCAAAAACGAAAGGTGCGGTTTATTCAAACTATTTACAGGGGAAAAACAGCAAAACAAAAAGAAACATGAAAAGAAATCATGGTCAACTTGACTGCTCACTACACACGTTGGTGTCCCTAACTAACAACTGGGTACAGCCTTGTGCTGTCCCAGTCCCTAGCTCCCTGCTTTTTTTGAAGTTCTACAATAACCACACAGGCTTTGGCTCACCGAACAGAGATCACACTCCCCAGACTATCCACACAGATCTGGTTCCAGGTTGGAGCATCTCCCTTAGCATGCTGGGAGTTCTTGTAGAGGCCTCAATGAGCCACTTGATTCAGCTGGGCTCATTAACTCTTCCCCTGCAAGACTCCCAGCACTCCCCCTAGTGGTATAAATCGGCATAAAGCCTGAATCTAGGACATATATACCTTCCATCCTGGATGCAACCTGGTGATTTTACCTGCCTGCTGTCACAATATATATATATATATATATATATATATATATATATATATACAGTATATAGAATAAACTCACTTAGCCTAGATTCACACTGACAGCGGGAATGAAAGCGTGCGAGTTCAGCTAAATTCGCACAATTTCATACCTGCATGTCAGTGAGAGTTTGGCAGCGATTTCAAAGACATCTGTGCGGGTTGCTGTACAGATGTCAATGGAAATCGTACCCAGAAGTCGCCAAAATGTGTAGAGAAACAACTTTTTGGAATCAGTGCAGCGCCACAAATGCGGCATCGCACCGATTCGGGTAGTGCCATTCCCGGCAATTGCCGCTGATTTGCCATGCGATTTGACATGTTATATCGCATGGCAAATTGCTCCAATGTGAACCAGGACTAAGTGCTATTCCCTATATATAACACTGATATCTAGACACTGAGTGGCATTCAATGTACCAGATGTCAGTGTGCACTAGTGATTAGCACCTGCCACCTGGTAAATAGACACAGCACAGGGCAAGAAGGAACACTCAGCAGCATGGCTCGTTTTTCTTATTGCAACACAGACACACACTAACTGCTGCTGTATTTGTATCACACTGACCTGCTGCTGCACACAAGGCAGGTCAGTGTGGGTGCCGTTGGGGAAGGGAAATTCCAAGATGACTCCGCTCAGCCTCCGCGTGCACTCTGCAGCCTCCAGCTCTATTACCATCTGTCCCCCACGGCAGTGACGAATGGCCCTGCCCCTCGGCTGAATTCCCCAGGGGGAGAGGTGGCCGGAGCGCCTGTTACTAAAATCATCACCGTACCTCTGACTGATGATCCATCCCGGCCAGCTCTCATATAGCTGCATCAACCGGGATTTAAAGGGTTTTACTGATTCCTCTGGGGTATCTTTTTCCAGATTTTTTTTTCTGCCTTTTAAGCTGCGGTCACCTCCAGGGGTGGACTCCCACCACGGGGCCCTCGGGCAGTTGTGGGGCCCTACGCAGCTTGCCTAGGGAGCGCATAGGGTGGATCTGGAGGAAACCCAGTCTTTGGTAATGCCCATGGGTTCCAGACTTCAGGCAGTCATTGCCAATAAAGGATTCTCAACAAAATATTCAAAATTAAAATTTTATTTATGATTATATTAATTTGTCCAATTACATTTGAGCCCCTGAAAATGGGGGGACTTGATATTTATGTTCAACCCCTTTAGTTAAAGCTGAAAGTCTGCACTTTAAATTCATTTGGATTGTTTCATTTAAAAATTATTCTGGTGGCATACAGAGCCAAAAGTATGAAAATTGTGCCTGTGTCCAAATATATTTGGACCTAACTGTATATACATATATATATATACAGTGCATCCGGAAAGTATTCACAGCACTTCACTTTTTCCACATTTTTTTATGTTACAGCCTTATTCCAAAATGGATTAAATTCATTACCGTATTTCCCTCAAAATTCTACAAACAATGCACAAAATATTCTCCATAATGACAAAGAAGTTTGTTTAAAATCTTTGTACATTTAACCCTTTCCATACAGGGCTTTTTATACCACTTCCATACCAGGCCTATTCTGGCACTTCTCTCCTACATGTACATATCATCATTCTTTTGCTAGAAAATTACTCAGAACCCCCAAAACATTATATATGTTTTTTAGCAGACACCCTAGGGAATAAAATGACGGTCGTTGCAACTTTTTATCTTGCACGGTATTTGCGCAATAATTTTTCAAACGCCTTTTTTGGGGGAAAAAAATGGTTTCATGAATTAAAAAATAACAAAACAGTAAAGTTAGCCCAATTTTTTGGTAAAATATAAAAGCTTATCTTACGCTGAGTAAAAAGATACCTAACATGTCACGCTTTAAAATTGCGCACACTCATGGAATGGTGCCAAACTTCGGTACTTAAAAATCTCCATAGGCGACGCTTTGAAATTTTTTACAGGGTACCAGGTTAGAGTTACAGAGGAGGTCTAGTGCTAGATTTGTTGCACGCACTCTAACGCACGCGGCGATACCTCACATATGTGGTTTGAACGGCGTTTACAGGACTTACGTGTGTGTTCGCTTCTAAGCGCGAGCTATTGGGGATGGGCGTTTTAAAAAAAAATAAAAATTTTTATTTTACTTATTTTTTTTTATTTTTCCTTTTTTTTTTTTTTTACACTTTTTTTTTATCACTTTTATTCCTATTACAAGGAATGTAAACATCCCTTGTAATAGGAATGTGTGTGACAAGTCCTCTTTATGGAGAGATGCGGGGTCAATAAGACGCCACATCTCTCCTCCAGGCTGGAAAGCATGAGATCGTGAAAAAAATTTCACTGATCTCATACTTACAGCCGCAATGGTGGCTTTGTTTAGATTTGAGGACCTGGGCTTGACGTCATCACATTGCGCCTGGGCCTCCGACGGTCATAGAGATGACTGGTGACCATCTGGTCACCTGTCATCTCTATGCTCGTCACGTGACCCACCACCGGCGCCGGACGATTCTCTCCGGTTCCCCGATGGCACGGGAGAGCCCGGAGAAGCACCGGATGGTGGCGGGAGGCTGGGATGTCCCCTCCCGCCGCCTATAAGAACGATCAAGCGGCTATGATCATTCTTATGGTGCGCAGGATCGCCGGCTGAAAAAAAGGATATCTGAATGATGCCTCTAGCTGCAGGCATCATTCAGATATCCCCCCTCAAACCCAGGACGTCATATGACATCCACCCGGAGGGAGAGAGGGTTCCTGCCGGTGTCATTTTACAATGGCCCGGTATGGAAGTGGTTAATAAACAAAAAAATGACATGTACATAAGTATTTACATCCTTTACCATGACACTCAAAATTGAGCTCATGTGCATCCTGTTTCCACTGATCATCCGTGAGCTGTTTCTATAACTTGATTGGAGTCCACCTGTGGTAAATTCAGTTGACTGGACATGATTTGGAAAGGCACACACCCAGTGGCGGCCCGTCCATTAGGGGCACCCGGGCACCACCCCCTCTCTCAGGCCACACCCTATATGCAATGGATAGATTCATGCATACTACACTGCATGCATGAATCTATCCAAGGCCGCTGCGGCCACCCCCTATTCATGCATCCGGCCCCTTTCAGGGCACTGGGTGCATGAATTACAGCAGCCAATGATTTTTTTGAAGCACCTGATTAGAGCCAGAGGCTCTAATAGGCTTCAAAATATTGTGGGCTCGGGTCGCAGAGAATGCGAACGGAACCCACCCAGGTGTGTTACAACAGCAAATTAATATTCTTTAATGATCTTTAATCCGGGCAATCAGAAGCAGGTGTGAGGCCCGTTTTCCGATTAGCCGCAAAGAGAAGACTCCCGATTGGCCGCTAATGAGGAGAGAGGAAATGGAAGCCGCCACAGCCGTCGCTGTGATGATCCGTGGGGAGCAGGAGAATGGAAAGCTGCCGCCACTGAGCAGGGGAAGCTGCCGGTGATGGGGCAAGTGCTACCAACCGCTCGATCGACCAGGGGGGTGCTGTGGCATACTATTTGCCGCCCCCCTATAAAAAAATTCTACCGGCCGTCACTGCACACACCTGTCTATATAAGGTCCCACAGTGAACAGTGCATGTCAGAGCACAAACCAAGCCATGAAGTCCGAAGAATTGTTTGTAGATCTCCGAGACAGGATTGTATCGAAGCACAGATCTGGGAGGGGTATGGAAAGATTTCTGCAACATTGAAGGTACCAATGCACACAGTGGCCTCCATCATCCGTAAGTGGAAGAAGTTTAGAACCACCAGGACTCTTCCTACAGCGGGCAACCCAGCCAAACTGAGCATTCGGGGGAGCAGGGCCTTAGTCAGGGAGGTGACCAAGAACCTGTTGGTCACTCTGACACAGCTCCAGCATTTCTCTGTGGGGAGAGGAGAACCTTCCAGAAGAACAACCATCTCTGCAGCACTCCATCAATCGGTCCTATATCGTAGAGTGGCCAGACATACAGTAAGCCACTCCTCAGTAAAAGGCACATGACAGCCCACCTGGAGCTTGCAAAAAAAAATGGAAGGACTCTCAGACCATGAGAAACAAAATTCTCCGGTCTGATGAAACAAAGATGGAACCCTTTGACCTGAATGGCAAGCGTCATGTCTGGAGGAAACCAGGCACCACTCATCATCTGGCCAATACCATCCCCACAGTGAAGCATGGTGATGCAGCATCATGCTGCAGGGATGTTTTTCAGTGCACAAACTGGGAGACTAGTCAGGATCGAGGGAAAGATGAATGCAGCAATGTACAGAGACATGCTTGATGAAAACCTGCTCCAGAGTACTCTGGACCTCCACTGAGGAGAAGGTTCATCTTCCAACAGGACAACAACCCTAAGCACACAGCCAAGATAACAAAGGAGTGGCTACGGGGCAACTCTGTGAATGTCCTTGAGTCCAGACTTGAACCTGATTGAACATCTCTGGAAAGATCTGAAAATGGCTGTGCACCGATGCTCCCCATTCAACCTGATGGAGCTTGAGAGGTCCTGCAAAGAAGAATGGGAGAAACTGGCCAAAAATAGGCATGCCAAGCTTGTAGCATCATACTCAAAAAGACTGTGAATACTTATGTACATAGGATTATTTTGGTTTTTTATTTTTAATAAATTTGCAATGATTTCAAACAAACGTTCATGTTGTCATATGGGGTATTGTTTGTAGAATACTGAGGATAATAATGAATTTAATTCATTTTGGAGTAAGTTGTAACATAACAAAATGTGGCAAATTCCAAGGGGTATGAATAATATGTGAAAAGTGTGGCGTGCATTTGTATTCAACCCCCTTTACTCTAATACTCCTAAAGGGGTTGTAAAGGTTCGTTTTTTATTTTCTAAATAGGTTCCTTTAAGCTAGTGCATTGTTGGTTCACTTACCTTTTCCTTTGATTTACCTTCTAAATGTTTTTTTTCTTTGTCTGAATTTCTCACTTCCTGTTTCTCCTCACTAAACTTCACACCATCATCCAAGTGGTGTGGAGTCATCCAGAACAGCTTACTGAACAGCTTACTGAGGAGGAACAGGAAGTGAGAAATTCAGACAAAGAAAACAAAGAAAAAAATATTTAGAAGGGAAATCTAAGGAAAAGGTAAGTGAACCAACAATGCACTAGCTTAAAGGAACCTATTTAGAAAATAAAAAACGAACCTTTACAACCCCTTTAACTAAAATCTATTAGAACCAATTGCTTTCAGACATCACCTAATTAGTAAATAGAGTCCATCTGTGTGTAATTCAATCTCAGTATAAATACAGCTGTTCTGTGAAGCCCTCAGAGCTTTGTTAGAGAATTTTAATCAAAATTATAGAATAGAAATAGAAATTATACATTTAACATTGATCTATAATTTTTATTATTTGCAGAGTATGTTTAATTTTACATTTGCATGAAATACAGTTTGTAGTTAGTTTTGTTGTAGATAAAAAAATATATACAGTAGTGCAAAAACCATACACATAACCTTTGATAACAAAACATGGACATTTTTGCAAGAATAACACAAAATCAGAATGGAAACTCTCAATTATATTCAACTGTGTATTGTCCATTCATCAGCAAGCAGGTTAAAATATTGCAAATTGACACTTCCACTGTTATTATCTGTGCTGTGGCCCCTTTTGCTTGTGATTCCAGTCACTCAGCTGTAGCAATATCATCAGATGGATGAATGCTTGCTAAAAAAAAATGCTGCTTGTGTTACTATACATCCAATTCCTGTAAGAGCCATACATATAACATACCTCACAGTGAGCATACGAATGGATTTTCCACAATATATATATATTTTTATTATTATCCGCAATAGGAAATGATTTGGGGAATAGCTTATAGTAAACAAAATTGAAACTATACTTCAAAGAAATTGTGACTACGCACATCAATCTTTGATTTGCTATTTCATTTTCACATTTTTATTGCATCAGTTGAATTGCTTCAAGATGAGATGCTAAATCTGGAGCTGTTTTATTTTATATATATATATATATAATATCTCTCTCTCTCTCTCTCTCTCTCTCTCTCTCTCTCTCTCTCCCCATACAAGTATATGTAAAAATATATAGCAACTCCAGGCATCTCTGCCCTTTTTCATTACTAACCTGTACCATAACTATTTATGCTAGCAAAAGTGAGCCCATTCTTGCACAGGCTGAACACGCAAAGGTGTATTGGTACAATGACAGTGAATGCTGAGGCATAGAGTGGATTACAAGCACCAAGGCAATCATCGGTGCGGTCACAAGTGAAGTGGGGACATGTGGGAGAGGTAGTGAGAGTAGGGGGAGAGGATGGGGGGGTCAGCTGGGTACAGTATGGGGAGGTGGCATGAAGGGGCAGTGGTGGGAAGGTTTTAAGCATGGTGGTGAAAAGGGGAGAATACCTCCCAACTTTTGAACTTGACAAAGAAGGACAATATATATGGGGGTAGAGTGTGGCATGCATAGTGCACCCCAGTTAAAAGTGGGTGTCACTAGCAAAAAAGTGGGCATGGTCACATGGGTGTGATTTATAGATGTTTCTGCAGGAGCTGTGTTAAGAATCCTAACTGGCAGTGGAAGAGTTATAATAATAAGGACAGAAACAAATTCAAGAAGGTATTGTCCATTAGTAGATGATTTATGAATTAGTTTAGCTAGCTACAACTTTAATACAGTCTATTTATATAACCCAACTAACCCAATACCTTATGCTAAGAATACAGTGATAAACACTAATAACACATTCAACAATGAGATAAATAAACGTGTAAGAGGTAAATGGCGCTGCCACAAACTATTGGTGAAATGGACCGTTATGATCAGATCATGTGCTAACGTGCATTCCTTGTTGATTATGCAACAAAATAACAAAAGAGTGCAGGTGCTATTGTTAACATTAACATTATTGATAACAGTATTTCATTTGGCAATGTGAGTCAATGGTCTAATATTGGTGCTAAAGTAAGTTTCATTGCATGAAAAAAATACTACCACAAAAATCAAATGATGATGTGTAACATAATAAATGCATCAAATAATGTAATGTCCTCATAGGCGTGCGCAGGGGGTGTGCTAGGTGTGCCTGGGAACACCCTAATCACTATGTGCGGTGGCGATTTTCCCTACTGCCTGGGCTTCCCCTCCCCTCTTGTTGGCCCTGCAGTCCTGTTGGCTTCCCTCCTCTCCTCTCCCCCCAGTGGCTGTGGGGGATGTTTCAGGATGGAGAGCAAGGAAAGGGGCTAGTAAATATGCAATTTACCAGCCCTTTCCTATATGTACACATTTGCTCACTGTGGCCATTCATAACGGAGGCATAGTAAACTGTGTTTACTATGCTTCAGTTTGTGAATGGAAAGGAAGCCACTCAGCACAGAGCACTTCCCATTCATTCACTACCCCGTGCAGCTGAGGCTGCCGAGAAAGGCATGTGTGTTTGAGTTTTGGGGTGCACACCCTAATGCAATAGGCTGCACACACCTATGAATGTCCTTTAAGTGATACTCCAAAATGACTGGTGCAAATATTGTCCTTATAAATGGTTCACCGAAGTGACTCCAAAGTGACTTGTGCAAGATTCCAAAAGTAACTTGTGCATAAAATCACATCATCACTCAAAATAGTAAATGAATAACACTCGTGCTCCCCTCTCAGTTCCACACTCACCAGACAAATGCACCCCTGCAGGGGTAAGGCGCATGTAATCAGCTCTATCCTTAATCCTGATGTCCGCAGGAATGGTCTCCCCCGCAACATATCAAATCGTGGGATATCTGCATGTGAATGGATGGAAAAAATAAACACTCATAGTGTAATCCGAATGGGGAATTTATTGTATCAAAATATAAAAAAGCTTCCTTTTCACCAAGCAGCTGATAACGTACGCAGGGCAACTTTATTAATCCAAGCAGCTAAAACACGACGAATACCTATGTGTCTTCTGTCGTTAGATATTAAAAAAGCATTCGACACAGTATCATGGCCCTATCTACATTTTGCCTTACAAAAATGGGGGTTCGGTCCTCATTTTCTTAACTGGGATTCATCACTATATAATAATCCCAAAGCCTATATTAAATATGCTGGATATAAATCTGGTTGCTTTAACATAAATAGAGGTACACGTCAGGGTTGTCCACTCTCCCCACTTTTATTTGCCCTACTTATTGAACCCCTAGCTCAGGCTATACGATGTGACCCTTCAATCAAAGGGATAGACTTAGCTGGTCATCAGCACAAATTATGTTTGTTTGCCGACGATATACTAATATTTATGTCTTCCCCTCATATTTCTGCTCCCAACCTTATAAGTAAGCTAGATCATTTTGCACAGATATCTGGACTAATTATCAACTCTCAAAAATCTACAGCCTTAAATATCTCCTTACCTCCCCATACTTTACAACAAGCACAAACTTCCCTCCCATTCTCCTGGTCTACATCGCACCTGACCTACCTAGGAATTACTCTTACTCCCAGTTTAACTGAATTCTTCTTGGCTAACTTTCCGCCATTACTAAAGCAAATTACCAATCTCCTTAAACAATGGTCCTCTTTACCAATCTCATGGATTGGTAAAATAAACGTAATAAAGATTACTATTTTACCCAAGATACTATATCTATTTCGGGTTTTTCCCATTCCAGTTCCAGCATACTTTCTTAGAAATCTTCAACGCAAAACACTATCGTTCATCTGGGGCTCTTTAAAACATCATTTTTTTAAACACACACTCTACCTTCCCAAACTTAAAGGTGGACTAGGATTCCCCAATTTCGCCTCTTACTACCATACAGCTCAAATAGCATGCATCCCCAAATATCACGCAAAATACGAAACCCCACTCTGGGTTGCATTTGAAGCAATTGACTGTGATCCATTTTCTATAACAAATTTAATTTGGTCCAAACCCTCAGATCATAAAAATATTAAAAATAAGATTACCAAACAGACAGTTACTATCTGGGATAAATTTAAACTTATCAAAGGACTACAATCTCCTCATGTTCCCCTTCTATCATTTATTAGAAACCCACTATTCTACCCAGCCTGCACATTCCCTAATTCATTTAAAAAATGGATTTCCTCTGACATAACTCAACTCTGTGATCTATCGACATCTACCTCACTTATAACATTTCCTGAACTATGTGATAGGCATCAACTCCCCCAATCAGAACTTTTCCGATATCTGCAGATCAAAAAAAAAATCATGCCATATATACAAAATATGAGTGAACTCAACAAACTCACACAATTTGAACGTATATGTAAACGCGAACCTCACTCTAAGGGTCTCATATCAATAATATATAAACACCTTATTACTTTGCCTACTGCAGATCCACCATCATACATGGAAAAATGGGAGAGAGACCTTGGACTTCAGTTGGAAACATCCGATTGGGATAAAATTTGGACCACAACAAAATCATCTTCACAAAATATAATAGCTCTAGAGACAAATTATAAAGTACTTTTGCGCTGGTACTTGGTTCCTGTCAGAATCGCAAAATATATTCCGCAATACTCCCCACTCTGCTTCTGTGGCTGTGGTGAACTAGGATCACACATACACATATTTTGGGAATGTCCGGTTACAAAATGTTTTTGGAAAGAGGTTTTTATTATCCTCTCTACCTTATTCAAACAAACAATCAAACCTGACCCTTCAATTGCACTACTAAATCTAAAACCGACTTCTATTTCCCACACTCAATTCAAACTCCTTCTACAAATCACTACTGCAGCAAAGCATACAATCGCCAAAGCGTGGAAAACCCCAACATTAATGATCTCAGAAGCCAAAACCAGAATAAACCAAGCCATGACCCACTCAAAAACGGAAGCCATTACCAATGAGAATATTGGAAAATTTGAAAAAATCTGGAATCCTTGGGTGACTAATTTTTTCCCTCCCAACTTTGACATCACATTATTAAGACCTTGGTAATATAACTACTAATAGCTATTTAATATACTAACAACATAAGACCAACATAAAAAGATACCCCAGGGACCTTTTCGACCTTTTCTATCTTTCTATCTTATCTACCTACTATCTTTATTTTTTCTCTTCTTATTTTTACCATTCCCTCTCTTCTATCTTGTCTCTTTAGTTCTTTTTTTGTTGTTTTTTTTCTTTCTTAGCATATATTGTTATTATATGCAAAAATGGTAGCAGCATTCCTTTTTTTTTATGTTTTTTATTTATCAGTATATTTCAGCTTTAGAGTTCCATTGAAACAATACAAACCTAATGTCTATACAATAAATCTTCCTTATATATTACCCCAACATTATACGCGGTCTAGAAATTATGACCCTTAATTTTTTCTTTATAAATCTTTATATTACCTTACATGTTATATATTATTACTAAATCTGGTTTGTAATTACTAAATTCAACACTAAGCATATATTTTAGCAAGTCTCCAGATAATGGTCAACATATGTTAAACTCAAATTACTGTTATTTTTTCTCTTTTGTTGTTGTTGCCTTCTAAAAAACACTGTTGCTTGATATAAATATCTAATTTGTGTTCTCCTTAACAGCTACTATTTAAAGTGACTATGTTTATTGGCAATATATGCTTGAAATTTAGAAAATTGAATAAAAAAATTTGACAAGGAAAAAATATATATAAAAAAGCACTACAAATGTGCTGGGAACAAATAAAAACAGCAAGTCCGTAGGTCTGGGATTGCGTGCGTTTCCTACAGACCAGGTATACAGAAACCAGAAGTACCGGACGTGACGTGATTGCGTATCAAGCTCCGCCTATTTAGCACGGAACATGTGATTTTATGCACAAGTCACTTTTGGAATCTTGCACAAGTCACTTTGGTGTCACTCCGGAGAACCATTTATAAGGACATTATTTGCACCAGTCATTTTGAAGTATCACTTAAAGGACATTACACTATATGATGCATTTATTATGTAACACATGATCATTTGATTTTTGTGGTAGTATTTTCACGCAATGAAACTTACTTTACTACCAATATTAGACCATTGACTCACATTACCAAATGAAATACTGGTTTATGTTAACAATAGCACCTGCACTCTTTTGTTATTTTGTTGCATAATCAACAAGGAATGCACATGATGTGACCTTAACAGTCAAATTTACCAATAGTTTGTGGCATAAAAGTAATTTATTTATCACATTACTTCACTCAGTGAAGTTTCTCAGGGGAGGCAGCAGCCACGCGTACACCTAAAGCGGAATTTTTTTATTTAGCACTTCAAACACATCTGGCATAAAATCTAGAAACGAGCATTTCACACTGATCTTTCTACTGAATATTGCAACACCTGTTGAGCATCCTCAGTGTATAAAAAGCAAACACATGCCGCAGCCCTTCTACCCACAAAACATGCTTTGATGACTGTGCCACAAGTCTAATAGACACTTTAATCACCTCAATACAAGGGCACTTAAACCCACTTCCTGCCCAAGCCATTTTTCAGCTTTCAGCGCTGCCACACTATGAATGACAACTGCGCGGTCATGCTACACTGTAACCATGTGAAATTTTTATCATTTTCTTCACACAAATAGAGCTTTCTTTTGGTGGTATTTAATCACTCCTAGGTTTTTTATTTTTTCCCCAAATAAAAAAAAGACCAATAATTTAGAAAAAAAATGTTTTTCTTAGTTTCTGTCAGTAAATTTTGTAAATAAGTAATTTTTCTCCTTGACTGATGGGCCCCACTGATAGGTGACACTGATATGTGGTACTGATAAGCACTAATAGGTGGCGCTGATGGGTGGCACTGGTGGGCACTGGGCACAGATAGGCGGCACTGGTGGACACAGATAGGTGGCACTGGTGGGCACAGATAGGCAGCATGGATAAGCGGCACTGATGGGCGGCACTGATGGGCACTGATGGGCATTGATGGGTGGCATTGATGGGCAGCAGTGATGAGCATTGATGGGCAGCAGTGATGGGCATTGATGGGCAGCACTAACAGCCAGCACTGACTGGCATCACTTGTGGGTACTGATTGCTGGCACCTTTGGACATTGTTTACTGGCACTTTTGGGCACAGATTGGTGGTAATTATGGGCACTGGTTGGCACTGATTGCTGGCAGTGGTGGGCCATCATTGCTGGCACTTAATTGTAATCAGGACACTGATGATCAGTGCCCTGATTACATACATAGCTGTCCCCTGTGAGGAGATGCCACTGATTGGCTCTCCTCTCCTCACACTCTGTCAGTGTGAGGCGAGGAGAGCCGATTACCGGCATCTCCGTGTTTACATGTGAGCAGCTGTGATTGGTCACAGCCGATCACATGGTTAAAGAGCCGCGGCCGCGGCTCTTTACACAGGTCGGGTCACGCCGTGTCCTAGCAACACTGCGTGGCCGCGATCGCGGCGCTGCACACCCCCGGGGGCGCATGAGAGCAGTTGTTCTGGGCGCCGTCATATGGCGTCCACCCAAAACGAGAGCCGCACAGCCCACCCGTCATTTGACGGTGGGCGGGCGGCAAGTGGTTAAGCGGTGCTCCTTGAAAATTGCTGTTCACAGACGCTTTCCATACAATCTGACCGAGCTTGAGCTATTTTGCAAAGAAGAATGGACACAAATGTTACTCTCTAGATGTAATAAAAATGTTGAAGCAGCGCTAAATATCCAAGTGCAAACAATACTTAAAGTGAAACGTGCTATAAAAGTGCTAAAAATTATCCAATATTAAATATACATGTGCATTATATGCAAAGAATGCAAAGAAATATTATATATATCCAAACGTTGATGTGTCCCAAAAAATATATATTATATAATGGAAAGTTCACACAAAATGATCTCCCAAAAAAATAATATAATAAAAAAAAAAAACAGCAACCAAGAACAGGAAAGGAGGAAAAGAACAGGCGTGGCAGTCCGGCTTGTCACATCAATAGGGAATCAAATAGGGAATCAACCATCACAGGTATAAGCGCACAATCCTCCCCCGATGACACCAGCCTCTCACCTTGTTGATGGACCCACAGGGTCAGATAAAGCCTTAATGGATCTCCGACACCACAGATGATGCTCTCCAATTCTTGTGTATAAATAAGGATTGCTGCAGCCTTTCCACCACTTTAAACCGTATATTCCTAGAATATATATCTTGCTCCAGTGTTCAGGAATAAAAAAATAAAATATAATAAAAATTTCATAAATCTATCCCCTATTTTGTAGGCGCTATAACTTTTGCGCAAACCAATCACTATACGCTTATTGCAATTTTTTTTACCAAAAATATATAGAAGAAGAATACATATCGGCTTAAACTGAGAAAAAAATGTGTTTGTTTTTTTAAAATTTGGATATTATTATAGCAAAAAATAAAAAAAAATATTGTGTTTTTTTCAAAATTTTAATTTTTTTTTGTTTATAGTGCAAAAAATAAAAACCGCAGAGGTGATCAAATACCACCAAAAGAAAGCTCTATTTGTGGGAAAAAAAATTATACAAATATAATTTGGGTACAGCGTTGTATGACCGCGCAATTGTCATTCAAAATGCTTCAGCGCTGAAAGCTGAAAATTGGTCTGGGTACGAAGGGGGTTTAAGTGCCCAGTAAGGAAGTGGTTAAAAACAAAAATCAAAGCACCAAGCAATAAAAACGCCAAATGAAGTACACACTTCCGGTCACGGCCGTAAACCTGAAGTAAACGTCACTAAGCTCCTCCTCCCGACGAGTTGCGTCACTCCTCACATGACTTTATCAAGGGCGTGGGAGCTGAGTGACGGTAGTGAGCCTAAATACTTCCTGGTGGTCATGGAGACCATATGCTAATCATCCACAAACAATGTCAGAGAAAAGGAGTCTGGGAAATTGACCAAATCACTACAAAGTCTCACTAATCTGGACCATTCCCCAGAAACCATAGTATAAAAGGAGGCATCAATCCATAAAAATCAAACAATGGTCGTAAGAATATATAACAGAATAATATAATTAAAGCGTCAGGAAAACAAATAAAAATGTAAATTAAAAACTAATAAAACCAAAAATTAAAAAAATTAAAATATAATGATAGAAGAAAAAATTATTTATAATATTAGAGTAAAAAGAAAGAAAAGAAAGAAAGAAGAGAAAAGGAGAAGAAAGAGAAAAGAGAGAAAAGGAAAGAAAAGAGAAAAGAGAGAAAGGGAAAAAAAAGAGAGAGAAAAGAAAAGAGAAAAGAGAGAAGAGAAAAAGAAAGAAGAGAAAGAGAGAAGAAAGAAGAGAGGAAAGAGAAAAGAAAAAAGAGAGAAGAAAGAAGAGAGAGAAAACAAAAAAACACCCAACGATAAAACATATCGCCTGTCACATAAACATACATATCTAATAATTGGAAATAAAACAGTTCAAATCGAACTCTATATTAAGACCTGCAGGGGCAAACGACTGTATCTCAAAAATCCAGCGAGACTCAGCTTGGCTGAGGGTAATAACTTTATTGCTTCCTCTCCAGTGAGGCTTGTATTTTTCAATGCCACAAAAGGAGAGGGAGCTAGGATCTTTTCCATGGAACTCAGCAAAGTGTCTAGACACACTATGCTTAGGGAAGCCAGATTTAATATTTTGAACATGCTCCCTTAGACGTTTCCAGAGGGGCCTTTTTGTTCTGCCCAGATATTGGAATTTACATGAGCACTCCAACATGTAGACAGTCCCCTCAGTCTTACATGTAATAAATTCCTTAATGGCATACTTCTTCCCCGTAGAAGTGGCTACAAACCCTTTCTTTTATGATTTTCTTGAATTTTGTATGTCTGCAGGCATAGCAATATTTGCATGGATAAAAACCTTTCCCCTCGAAAAAGGAAAACGTTTTCTTCGTGGGAGGGTCCAAAACATTTTTTGCTATAAGATCACGGAGGGTAGGGGCCCTTCTATATATGAATTTTGGTAATGGAGGTAATAATTGTGTCAAATGACGATCAGCTTTCAAAATATTCCAGTGTTTCCGGATAATAGACTCTAATTTCTTAAACTGGATATTATAGTCAAGGATCAATGGAATCTCTGCATAATTGAATTCTTCTTTTTCCTTATTTCTGAGAAGATTTTGTCTTTCCATATTGCCCACTTCATCAATCTTCTTTTGGAGAAAACCCTGATCATATCCCCTATCATGAAATCGCTCTCCAATGAATTCAACTTGCTGTCTATAGTCCAACTCTGTGGTGTAATTTCTTCTCAGCCTCACCAGCTGTCCCTTAGGGATATTCATTAGCCAGGGTGCATGGTGACAGCTATCAGTAGGAAGATAGCTATTTCTATCTACTGTTTTTAAAAAGGTTCTAGTTTTAATAATTGTTTCTTCTTGCCAGATTTCCAAATCTAAAAAATGAATCCTTGATTCATTTATATCCCAGGATAACCTGATATTTTTGTAATTTATTTCTAATTCTTAGCTAAATTGTATCAGGCTCTCTTTCTCCCCTTTCCAGATTAAAAATATATCATCGATATACCGCTTGTACATAATCAGTTGGGTAGGTCTATTTTTATATATATCGAGTCATCTTCCCATCATGCCATATGGAGGCTAGCGACACTAGGGGTAAATTTAACCCCCATAGCCACCCCTTTTATTTGTTTAAAATAATGGGAGTCAAACCAGAAGTAATTATGATTGAGACTATAATCTAGATATTCCAGAAGAAATGTTCTCTGTTTGCACTTCAAACTACTGTATTGCCTCAAGGCCCATCTGGTAGCCGATAGAGCATCTTCATGACTAATGTTAGTGTATAATGAAGCTACATCCGCTGTTGCAAAGTAAATTGGTTCATCATCCAGTGTAGTAGCTTCTAGTAGTTGTATAAGGTGCTTTGTGTCTTTCAAATAAGATTTTGTTTCTTTTACTACTGTTTGTAGAAATGATTCAAGATATTCTCCCAATCTTGCTCCCACTGAATTAATCCCATTCCCGATGGGTCTGCCGGGTGGATTTTCTTTATTTTTGTGCACTTTTGGCAAGATGTATATCACTGGTATCCAGCATGTATTTGGTACCAAGTATGTTGCTTCTTTTTCATTAAGGAATTTTTTCTCTTTACCTTTTTCTATCAATTTACCCAAATCTTTTTTGTAGTATAAAGTAGGATTTCTTAACAGCTTCTGGTATGTGCACTCATCTCCAAACTGTCTCTCCATTTCTTTTTTATATGAATACTTAGATAGAATAACAATGGCCCCTCCTTTATCCGCTGGTCTTATAACTATATTTTTCTTCTCTCCTAGTTGCTTTATTCCCTTTCTTATTTCTCACGCTTTCTTGACTTGTAGTTTATTTAGATCTTGTGTCACCATTCTTTTGAAAACATCTATATGTCCTTCATTTCCAGATGGTGGATTGAAAAGCGATTTATTTTTCAAAGTGCTATGTGCATACCGGTCAGACTTCATAGTATTACATGACATAGCCCCTGGTTTTGATAGCATGTATTTTTTTATATTTAGTTCACTGGTAAATTTTTGTATACCCACATATGCATTAAACTTATTAAAGTTTTTCTTAGGCGCAAATTTCAATCCTTTATCCAAAGTGCTCAATTCTTCTTGAGTCAGAATAATACCGCTAATATTGATGATACCATCTCCCATAATTTTCTCTTTCCTCTGTTTTTTAGGGGTTTTTTTTAGGCCTCCTCTACATCCTCTCATCTTTCTTAGTTTTACTTCCTCCTTGTTTCCGGTCTCGGGGATCTCCTTGGAGATCTCCTTCCTCCGTTTCCTCCATCTGGATTTCTTGGAGGTCTTAAGTGTCGCTCCTCTAAAAAACGCTGGGAGTTATATTCATAATTCTCATGATGCCTCCCTTCTTGGGATTGATAGGGGTATGGATATCCAAAAAAGGGGGAAGATGTGAAACAATGTTTCAAGCAAGAATTTTTCTGAGAATTTTTTTACCAATATTGCTACAGAATAAACAGGTTCCATTATTATACTCCAGCCCCCTGGTTTGTCCCTTCAGGTTCATTGTATGCAAGTGGTTTGCTTGGTTGTGGTGGCCACCTGTCTTTTAGACTAGCGTCTAATTTTATTAATGCTATTTAGGAATTGTTACCTGTGTGTAATTTAATGTGATTTATATGTGGATATTATTTAATAAATTTGTAGTCATCATCCAATTCCTCTCTGAAAAATTCTTGCTTGAAACATTGTTTCACATCTTCCCCCTTTTTTGGATATGCTGCCACAATTTAGAGGAATTTAGTAGGTATTATGGAGCGAATGCTCCACTAACGCTACTATTATTTGGACCAACCTAATGATCTAGGTGACTCCTGTACAGGGCCGATCCTGGGGTCACAGACGCCTGGGTGCAGAAATATTTCTGGCGCCCCCCACGTGGGCATGGTCATCTTACAAACCCCTCCCCTTACACATGTTTCTATGGCAACGACTCAAACACAGAGATGCTCCCCTAAGAAGTCGTCGTTACCCTGGGATCCTCCCATGATCCTTTAACAATAAAGAAAATACAGGAAGAGTGTACACTAATGAGACCTGGAGGAGAGTCTCTCTGATGCACACAAAGAGGGCTTCTGTTAGAGAGTCTGTTAGGAAGAGCCCCAAGACATAGTACAAGAGACAGTCAGGGAGTGCAGACATATTACAGGTGACGGTCAGAGAGTGCAGACATGACACAAGAGACAGTCAGAGAGTGCAGACATATTACAGGAGACGGTCAGAGCGTGCAGACATATTACAGGAGATGGTCAGAGAGTGCAGACATATTACAGGAGATGGTCAGAGACTGCAGACATATTACAGGAGATGGTCAGAGACTGCAGACATATTACAGGAGATGGTCAGAGACTGCAGACATATTACAGGTGACGGTCAGAGAGTGCAGACATGATACAAGAGACGGTCAGAGAGTGCAGACATATTACAGGAGACGGTCAGAGAGTGCAGACATATTACAGGAGACGGTCAGAGAGTGCAGACATATTACAGGAGACGGTCAGAGAGTGCAGACATATTACAGGAGATGGTCAGAGACTGCAGACATACTACAGGAGATGGTCAGAGAGTGCAGACATATTACAGGAGATGGTCAGAGACTGCAGATATAATACAGGAGATAGTTAGAGACTGCAGACATATTACAGGAGATGGTCAGAGACTGCAGATATAGTACAGGAGATGGTCAGAGACTGCATGGGGGAATCATGCAAGTTTCTTTCCTGCAATCTGTGGTTGCTGGAAAGAAATTTGTACTGTATATTACCAGCCTAACTGAAAGTGAAAGTTAGTGAATGTCTTGAAAGAACAGGAGGGGGGGAGACAAATGGGCAGGGCCGCTGTTAGAAATCATGGGGCACTGTACAGCCTACCTGACAGGGCCCCCTTCAACCATGCCCTTGACCCCACCCCTGGCCCCGGCTTGAAGCGATTTACATATGTGTGCGGAGCCACCGCATGCATTTGCAATTAATAAGCATGAAGGAGTGGGGGCAGTTTACATTTCTTTTAAATTGTATTTTATTTATTTTATTACACAGAAAAACAAATCTTACACTGTATCTTTACATTTTTTTTTTTTTTCATTTTTGCTTTCACAAGAGATGAACAACATCCCTTGTGATAGCATGGGCCATGACATGTCCTCTTTATGGAGGGATCTGGGGTCTTTTAGACCCCATATCTGTCCTCTGGCCTCCAAAGCATAAGATCAAACCGAGATCAGTTTGATCAGATACTTGTTCAAGCCGGTAATGGTTTCATTAAATGAGCCCGAAACCGAAAGTGATAAAATCCTCATCACTTCCAGTTTCTGACATCACACGGTGGGCGGAATGACATCCATCCCTCTCACTGTGTCCCAGTAACTAGATGCTAATGGTCACATCTTAAAAGCAGTAAAGGTGGTGGTGGAACCCCCTTCCACTGCCTGTAAAAGTAATACAGGGGCTTCTTAGCCACTAGGATTACTTTTACTTTGTGCAGAATTCCTGGTGTTAAAAAATGATATCTTGATCATTGCTGTAGTGATGACCAAGATATCACCCTTCCAATCCAGCGACGTACTGATACGTCGCTGGACAGGAAGCAGTTAAAATGAAGTGTAAATTAGCATTACACTGTTTCTTATTATCATCAGCATTACAATTATCACACAGGCAGCACTGTAAGCAGGAGCTCTATCATGTCTCTATCATGTCTCTATCATGTCTCTATCATGTCTCTATGTCACATTGCTTTTGGGTGCTGACTTTGTTATGGCTGTTACATACAGTAAGTACAGCCATAAGTTAACAGCCATAACAAAGTCAGCACCCAAAAGCAATGTGACATAGAGACATGATAGAGCACCTGCTTACAGTGCTACTGCTACCTGTGTGATAATTGAAATGCTGATAACCTGCTGTGCTGTGAAATACATAATAGGACACAGTGAGTATTCTATCCTCTAATCCCCACTCACTGTGTCCAGTGCAGCCACACTGTCCTCCTGCTCTTCTCTGTCAGCCCTCAACTTCTTCACATCTTGCTAGGATTGCAGCCGGGAGTCAAACGGAGAATTGCAATATCACTCCGCCAGCCGGGACTAATAGAATAGTGGGGCGGCATGATGTACATGTGCCCGAAAATAAGAAAATAGTCCCTCCACACTCACTCACTTTTCCAGGCTGGAAGCAGAAATCCTTCAGTCTCACAGAGGAATCTGCAGCTGCTGTTTTCATATTTCCCGCCCACACATCCTCTCTCCAGATACAGCTGTATGCCGGAGATAGTGTGGGCGGGGCGGGAAGTCACTGGAGGAGCAGAGGTGGGAGGAGCTGTATTCCTCACTGATCTCCCATCAGTGAGGAGGGGGGGGTGGTGGTGTGTTCGCTGGGCTGTGTAAGTGTCACTGTCACAGACACTTTACAGCGCTGCAGCCACCAGTCGTCTCAGAATTTACAGACTGATTCTCCTGTCCTACGGACGGGAGAAATCAGTCTGTTTTTCCACGGTTACTGAGATAATGGAAGGCTTGTCCCCCCCCTCTGCTGGTGGAGCCCTTCCTGAAGTCGCTCCCCTCCCTGCCAATGAGGATGCAGGGGGAGGGAGCAGATTGGGCGGCCGAGGCAATGCGAGGCTCTCATATTATGCGCAGAGGGAGGGGGAAAAATCCGCCCCCTCTTACTCTCCGCCCAGGGCACCCGCTCCGATCTCCTCTGACAGGAGGATGGATGGGGGACGGGCTTGGGCGGGATGAAATAGCAGCGGCGGTGAGCGGCCTCTGAATACCAGCAAGAAGGAGGAGGGAGGGGAGCACTCTGGCGCTTGAGCGCCCCCACCTCTGTGGCGCCTGGGTGAACTGCACCCCTCGCACCCTGTCTAGGATCGGCCCTGCTCCTGTAGGATTACATCAGTCCCTTAATCCTTAGACTACCCTGGATGAGTCATTGATACCTATATCTTCCTGTGTTTTTACATGATAGGGGTATGGAGCCCCGGATTGCTCCACATCCCTTCTCAAAACATCATACCTATTAGAGGTAGGTATTGGACTCCTCCTACCGTCATAATAGTGTGTATTCCCACCTCCTCCATATTGGGGATATTTATGTTGATCCTGCCAATATGGGGCTTGATTCCCTGTTTCCCGATTGTATCCCCGGTCTGGAGTTCTTCTTTCATAGTGTTGTCCATATTGAGCTTGAGGCTGTTGGTAATTAGAGCCTTTATACAGTGGTTTTCTCCCATTGTTCTTCCAATGCGGCTTTTTCCATTGGTTATTTTGTCCTTGTCCATTTGGGGTTCTATATACTGGTGGTTGATTCCTTCCTGAGTTTCGTGGAGTTTTTGGGTATTCAACCCATTGGTTGGGATTTATTGGATGTTCCACAGTGGTGTTTATAGGCATACCTTTTTCCTCCTTCTCTGGGGTGGAGAAGGTAGATGCAGTTGTCACAGCATTAATTTGCCATTTATAAGCTGTTTCTTCTTGATAATCTTTTATTTCTCTGAGGAATTTCCTCTTTTTTCTGGCTGCAGTATTCTTATCTTTTTTTTATCATATCCTTATTAAGTTGGTTTGACAACGTAATAAATTCTGGCTGATCTTTCACTGGATCGAGTTTTTCCTTTAACTCAACTATTTGCTCATCAATTTTCTTAATTTCACGCTTTTTCCTTTTAATCAGGAAATGCAACAGATCCAACCCCTTTCCATTAAAGAAGGTGAACCATTCATCTATTGAATCATCATCCAATAGTCCATCATTTATGGGTAAAAAGATAAGGATACTGCAGCCAGAAAAAAGAGGAAATTCCTCAGAGACATAAAAGGTTATCAACAGCTTATAAATGGCAAATTAATGCTGTGACAACTGCATGAGTGCACATACCAGAAGCTGTTAAGCAATCCTACTTTATAATACAAAAAAGATTTGGGTAAATTGATAGAAAAAGTTAAAGAGAAAAAATTCCTTAATGAAAAAGAAGCAACATACTTGGTACCAAATACATGCAGGATACCAGTGACATACATCTTGCCAAAAGTGCACAAAAATAAAGAAAATCCACCCGGCAGACCCATCGGGAATGGGATTAATTCAGTGGGAGCAAGATTGGGAGAATATCTTGACTCATTTCTACAACCAGTAGTAAAAGAAACAAAATCTTATTTGAAAGACACAAAGCACCTTATACAACTACTAGAAGCTACTACACTGGATGATGAACCAATTTACTTTGCAACAGCGGATGTAGCTTCATTATACACTAACATTAGTCATGAAGATGCTCTATCGGCTACCAGATGGGCCTTGAGGCAATACAGTAGTTTGAAGTGCAAACAGAGAACATTTCTTCTGGAATGTCTAGATTATAGTCTCAATCATAATTACTTCTGGTTTGACTCCCATTATTTTAAACAAATAAAAGGGGTGGCTATGGGGGCTAAATTAGCCCTTAGTGTCGCTAACCTCCATATGGCACTGATTCAGCCTGATGAGAGCCTGATACAATTTAGCCAAGAATTAGAAATAAATGACAAAAATATCAGGTTATCCTGGGATATAAATGAATCAAGGATTCATTTTTTAGATTTGGAAATCTGGCAAGAAGAAACAATTATTAAAACTAGAACCTTTTTTAAAACAGTAGATAGAAATAGCTATCTTCCTACTGATAGCTGTCACCATGCACCCTGGCTAATGGATATCCCTAAGGGACAGCTGGTGAGGCTGAGAAGAAATTGCACCACAGAGTTGGACTATAGACAGCAAGCTGAATTCATTGGATAGCGATTTCATGATAGGGGATATGATCAGGGTTTTCTCCAAAAGAAGATTGATGAAGTGGGCAATATGGAAAGACAAAATCTTCTCAGAAATAAGGAAAAAGAAGAATTCAATTATGCAGAGATTCCATTGATCCTTGACTATAATATCCAGTTTAAGAAATTAGAGTCTATTATCTGGAAACACTGGAATATTTTGAAAGCTGATCGTCATTTGACGCAAGTATTACCTCCATTACCAAAATTCATATATAGAAGGGCCCCTACCCACCGTGATCTTATAGCAAAAAAAAATTTGGACCCTCCCATGAAGAAAACGCTTTCCTTTTTCGAGGGGAAAGGTTTTTATCCATGCAAATATTGCTTTGCCTGCAGACATACAAAATTCAAGAAAATCAAAAAAGATGAGTTTGTAGCCACTTCTATGGGGAAGAAGTATGCCATTAAGGAATTTATTTCATGTAAGACTGAGGGGGCTGTCTACATGTTGGAGTGCTCATGTAAATTCCAATATGGGGGCAGAACAAAAAGGCCCCTCTGGAAACGTCTAAGGGAGCATGTTCAAAATATTAAATCTGGCTTCCCTAAACACTTTGCTGAGTTCCATGGAAAAGATCCTAGCTCCCTCTCCTTTTGGGGCATTGAAAAATACAAGCCTCACTCGAGAGGAAGCAATAAAGTTATTACCCTCAGCCAAGCTGAGTCTCGCTGGATTTTTGAGATACAGTCGTTTGCCCCTGCAGGTCTTAATATAGAGTTCGATTTGAACTGTTTTATTTCCAATTATTAGATATGTATGTTTGCAGTATGTGACAGGCGATATGTTTTATCGTTGGGTGTTTTTTTTTTCTCTCTTCTTTCTTCTCTCTTTTATTTTTCTTTTCTCTTTCCTCTCTTCTTTCCTCTCTCTTCTTTCTCTTCTTTCTTTTCTCTTCTCTCTTCTCTCTTTTTTATTTTTCTTTCTCTCTTTTCTCTTTCATTTTCTCTCTTTTCTCTTTCTTCTCCTTTTCTCTCTTTTCTCTTCTTTCTTTCTTTTCTTTCTTTTTACTCTAATATTATAAATTATTTTTTCTTCTATAATTATATTATTATTTTTTTCATTTTTATTTTATTTATTTATTAGTTTTTTCTTAGTTTTTAATTAAAATGTTTATTTGTTTTCCTGACGCTTTAATTATATTATTCTGTTATATATTCTTACGACCATTGTTTGATTTTTATGGATTGATGCCTCCTTTTATACTATGGTTTCTGGGGGAATGGTCCAGATTAGTGAGACTTTGTAGTGATTTGGACAATTTCCCAGACTCCTTTTCTCTGACATTGTTTGTGGATGATTAGCATATGGTCTCCATGACCACCAGGAAGTATTTAAGCTCACTACCGTCACTCAGCTCCTACGCCCTTGATAAAGTCACGTGAGGAGTGACGCAACGCGTCGGGATGAGGAGCTTAGTGACGTTTACTTACGGTTTACGGCCGTGACCGGAAGTGTGTAATCCATTTGGCGTTTTTATTGCTTGGTGATTTGATTTCTGTTTTTAAGCCTATATTTTTTAATAAATGCCGTTATTGGCTTTTAATACTTACTTCATCATGGAGTCCTCTCTGTTTTATTCCTGAACACTCGAGCTAGATATATATTCTAGGAAGATACAGTTGGAAGTGGCGGAAAGGCTGCAGCAATCCTTATTTATACACAAGAATTGGAGAGCATCATCTGTGGTGTCGGAGATCCATTAAGGCTTTATCTGACCCTGTGGGTCCATCAACAAGGTGAGAGGCTGGTGTCATCGGGGGAGGATTGTGCGCTTATACCTGTGATGGTTGATTCCCTATTTTATTCCCTATTGATGTGACAAACCGGACTCCCACGCCTGTTCTTTTCCTCCTCTCCTGTTCTTGCTTGCTGGATTTTTTATTTTAATTATATTATTTTTTTGGGAGATCATTTTGTGTGAACTTTCCATTATATAATATATATTTTTTGGGACACATCAACGTTTGGATATATATAATATTTCTTTGCATTCTTTGCATATAATGCACATGTATATTTAATATTGGATGATTTTTAGCACATTTATAGCACATTTCACTTTAAGTATTGTTTGCACTTGGACATTTAGCGCTGCTTCAACATTTTTATTTCATTCAGTTGTGTTGGTTACACCATAGAAGTAGCTGCTGTATGTCATATATTTACATATATACTAGCACTTTAAACTAGCACTCTATATTAGCACTACTTTAATTAAGTTTAGTTTTACCTATTGGTAGGCGCATAGGTATCCTTTTTTAACACTTTCTAGATGTGCAACGCTGGTAGAAACATGCCCAAAAAGACTTGCGGATGTAATTGCAGTAAAAGGTGGTTCTACAAAGTATTGACTCAGGGGGCTGGATACAAATGCACTCCACACTTTTCACATATTTATTTGTAAAAAAATGTGAAAACTGTTTATCATTTTCCTTCCACGTCACAATTATATACCACTTTGTGTTGGTCTATCACGTAAAATCCCAATAAAATACATTTACGTTTTTGGTTGTAACATGACAAAATGTGGAAAATTTAAAGGGGTCTGAATACTTTCTCAAGGCACTGTACATTAACACAGTCAGTGTTGATGGAGGAATCCCTCCCACTGCGCTATTTTATTCTGACAGCAGAAGATTTCCTCGCCACCAGAATACAATGATCACTGCTGACAGCTATAGCCGCTGGCAGTGATCGTACAAAAAAAAACAACAGGCTGGTTATACTGAAGTCGATAGATAAATCGGCTTCAGTACAATCAGCCTGCCCATAGATGGATTGAAATTCAGCTGGTTCAGCAAGAAGTATGGGATGGTTACAAACAATGACCTTGTAGATCTGTCATACCATTGTCTTAAATCTCATAAGCACAGCAGCGCCACCTAGCACCACCCTATCTGCAATCATCACATTATAATCACTTCCCTCCAGATGCTGAATTACTTATTCCCTTTCGAATCTCCCTATTAATAAATAAAACGCAATCATTTAAAAATAGAACATCAAAAGATGTACATCACTCATCACTATGGAAACTTCATTCTAAAAATGCCAGTGTTTTCCCCTGGTTATGCTCGCAAAGAGACCTGAAGCATTCCAGCAAGTGAATTTACAATGAAATTCACACAGGGTTTTCTTATTTCACTAAGAGAAGAAAAAGCGCCACTGAATTCCTCCAAGGACAGGCGCTGGAAGAGAAGCATTATTGTAAAGATGCTCAGCTTTAAAACAAGTAGCTTACTGGGTTAAGAATTTCATAACTGGGAGTCCAAATATTTGTACCTTCTAACTAAATGTAGTATCTTTCTAAAAAATTAGTCCACCTAAAACTGACAACATTGTTGTCTAAGGATCCTAGACTGGTAATCCAAAATCTGCCAGAAGGGCTTACCTCTATGAAAGTTCTTGTTGCCCTGTGGAGACTCCTGTGGGTTTTCCAACCAACTTCTGCCCCCTGCCAGTTCTAATAAAACAGCAAAGCTCACGGAAGCCTATAGAAATTGGGGATTATTTACTAAAGGCAAATCCACTTTGCACTACAAGTGCAAACTACAAGTGCAAAGTGCACTTGAAATTGCACTAAAGTGGAAGTGCAGTCGCTAAAGATCCGAGGGGGACATGCAAGGAAAAAAAAAACAGCATTTTAGCTGGCACATGATTGGGTAATAAAATCAGCAGAGCTTCCCCTCATTTCAGATCTACCTCTCCGATTTACAGCGACTGCACTTCCAAGTGCACTTTCAGTGCAATTTCAAGTGCACTTTGCACTTCTAGTGCAAAGTGGATTTGCCTAGGGTTAGGGTTGAGACTTAGGGTTAGGGTTAGTGTTAGGGGTTAGGGTTAGGGTTAGGGTTAGGGCTTAGGGTTAGGGGTTAGGGGGGTTAGGGTTAAGGTTAGGGTTAGGGTTAGGGTTTTCCCTTTAAGAACAAGGCTAGGACCCAGGCTCTTGAACAGGGACCTCCCCCAGAGGTCAAAGGTCAGAGGGCGGGTCCCCAGAGGTCAAAGGTCAGTGGGCGTGGCTGACCCCCACCAAAGTGTGCCGCCTACCCCAACTAAGTCGGGGAATGAACAAGTACCAAGTTGTCAGTGGTGGCCATGCATTTTAATTATTGCTTCTCTAGACATAAAATATTTGCTTATACTGTATATTGTAGGCACTTTACTCTAGCTACTCTTCAAGGCTCCAGCAGAAAGAGTTGCTTTCTGGAATTTTTTGTGATTTTTCCCAACTTAAGCCCTGTACACACGATCGGTTTTACCGATGAAAACCGTCCGATGGATTGTTTTCATCAGACAAACCGATCGTGTATGGGACCCATCGGTCTTTTTTCCATCGGTTTTAAAAAATAGAACATGTTTTAAATTTTTCCGATGGATAAAAAAACGATCGAAAACTCAGATCGTCTATGGGCAAGTCCATCGGATAAAAAACCCACGCATGCTCAGAATCAAGTCGACGCATGCTCAGAAGCATTGAACTTCATTTTTCTCGGCTCATCCGAGTGTTTTACGTCACCGCCTTTGGAACGGTCGGTTTTTTGACTGATGGTGTGTAGGCAAGACTGATGGAAGTCAGCTTCATCGGATTTCCGATGGACAAAACCATCGGATTAGAATCCATAGGATATCCGATCGTGTGTACGAGGCTTAACTGTTTGAAAGCCATGTGAGGCTGTTGGGCTGCAAGAACCAAATACTGAGTTCATTCACACTATTTTTCCTGCACTGGACGAACACCAGTCACAACAAGGGTGCAAATAACGCAATTATTTTCTATTTACCCTGTTCACACTGCAACACTGCCTTCAGATGGGTTGCAGTGCATTGTGAAAAAATTGCAAACATGCTGTATTGCGATTAACCCTTGGTGGGGAAACATGTTTGTGTGTCCATTACAATTTTTGGTCATACATATTTGGCAAGCGGCTTGATCACAGCAGTTGTGGAGCACGATTTGTTCTTTTTGGAGCACTTTGGAGTACTTACGAAGAAGATTTGTATTTTATTTTGGACACTGGTGCAGGGGTTGCTGCTTTTAGGCAGCCCATGGATGGTACAACTGCTCACGAGGCCTCAAAGGTGCCAGGACAGAGGACCTGAATGGACTTCGCTTAGAGCTGATTTCAGAACCACACCACTAGGGACCTGGCCCTGAGAGGCACCGTCTTGATCACTTAATTGCCTTTGAAGGAAGCTGCCCTGCTCTTAGGCCTCCTGCAGGTATATGGTGGCATTTCCGGATCCAACTAAGTACCACTATGCTGTGCACCTGACAAAAACTCTTGACTGGATTAAGCATTCCCAGGAGAAGAGCTGGGTAGGGCTGTAACAGGATTTGTCCCCGGGACCACTGCAAACCCTTCCGTGGCAAACTGCATTACTTCCAGCAAGCATCAAATCTTACCCCATGATTGGAGCCACGCTTCTGCTCCTAAATAAGGCTTGTTGTCTCTCTAGATCCCCTCATCCACTTTTACCTCTCTATGCCCAGTTATTGGGGCACTAGATTTCAGCCCTATCTTGACGGATCCTACGTTCAAAACTTTAACTTTTCTTCAGACTAACCAATTTAGAGTCTGACATTTGACCTGGGGAAAACATTGGAGTTCTGTAGAAGTCGTCAGGAATATGGCATCACCCTCTTTAGATTACTGGAGGGCTCTACAGGTTTGCAATTTCTTGACATCCTCCTTGGGTGGAGGAGTCCCAAGAGGCCCGAATACTGCTTTTGAAGATTACTGTCTGGACCAATCCCCACTGCACCATGCCCTCTCCAAAACTTACTCTATCCTGTCTAGACCATCAGAAAGCTATGTGCCGTCCTTTATACAGAAATGGTAATGGGACTTGGATTTGACATTCACTGATAATCAGCATGACTGTATTCTGTATTTTGCCCTTCGCTCCTCTTTCGCTAGTATGCTTCAAGAATCAGGATATAAAGTGCTGACACGTGGGTACCTACCCTTTTGCATAGGATCTACCCCGTGGTCTAATCATTGTGTTGGCGTTGCCAGAAAGACAATGGTACCATGCTACATATTTTCTAGTCGTGTCTTCTTTTGGGACTCGATTCGAGATCTAGTTTTCAAGTTGACTGATATACAACTAGAGAACAGGCCTGAAACGTGTCTACTTCACATAACTCTACTCTTTCGTGTAGATACAAGGGATCTCTTTTGATACACTTATTGAATGCAGCAAAAATCTGAATTCCCAAAAGTAGAAATGCTCAGATAGCCTGACGGTGGGTCAGTGGATCACTGTGGTGAACGAAATCACGAAATTGAAAGTTTGACAACTTCCCTACCAGCGCAGTGTAAAATAACGGCATCGGGAATCTTCCATCCCTCCGAGCAAGCGCCCATTCTCACCGCTCTCTCGCGAGCCCCCAGGGTTGCCCAGTGTGGTGTTAGGGGATGAGATTTTTCCCTCAGTACACAGCCCATCCCTGATCAGGGTAAAGAGCCAATGAAAGTGGCTCTTTACTATGTGACCAGCTGTGTCCAATCACACATATCATATCATACATATACCGTAGGACATAGGCATGGTTGTTATACTTACTGTGGAACCTAAGGGGTCAATGTTCCACATTGTGTAAACAGGCTGCTTAATCCTGTCTTCTCTGTATTGCTAGAGATTTTAATTTTTTTCTTGGGAGGGTGCATGTGATCAGCATAGGGCCAATCAGCACTGTCTAGACAGAGGGTCAGGGGTCCTGCAGCCTCCTAGGACAGTCAGAGGAGAATGAAAACTCCTCCTACAAGCCTTAATCACACACTGATATATTCAATTTGTTAGTGTATCTAAATCTGTTGCTGTTCAAAACTGCCTCCTGCCAGTAATGCACCTCCTGTATTACAGTGCCCCCACTCTGGATGATAGAGCATAGGGGGCAGTTTTGAACAGCAGTATGGTCAGTGGGGGAGGGTAATGTTAGATGTACAAGCAGATTTAGATACACTAACAAATTGAATCCAAACACCAGCTAATATGTTATAAGCAGTTACATCAAATAGTTTTTTTCCTTTTGGGATAAAGGTTTTTACATGAATAATTAAAAGCTGATCATTTTAAGCACCCCTGCCAGTGTTAAAGTATTACTAAACCCAGGACCTTGCATTCGCTATATCTGGTCCCCCACAGTACACAGAACATGGAAATGTAATTATTTTAGTAAATATAAACTGCTAAATATCTTTTCTCATCAGCAGTATATAACAGTATTGTGACTTCTATCAGTGTGTGGTATAAGCTTGTAGGAGGAGTTTTAGCTCTACTCTGACTGTCCTATGAGACTGCAGGACCCCTGACCCTCTGTCTTGACAGTAGTGATGAGCCGAACACCCCCGGGTTCGGTTCGCACCAGAACCCGCGAACGGACCGAAAGTTCGAACGAACATTAGAACCCTATTAAATACAATGGATGCGAACGTTCGAATTCTAAAGTGCTAATTATAAAAACTATTATGCATGTTATTGTCCTAAAAAGGGTTTGGGAACCCGGGTTCTGCACCAGGGGACATGTATCAATGCAAAAATAAGTTTTAAAAACGGTCGTTTTCCGGGAGCAGTCATTTTAATGATGCATAAAGTGAAAAAAAAAAAGTCAAATATTCCTTTAAATATCGTACCTGGGGGGTGTCTAAAGTATGCCTGTGAAGTGCCACGTGTTTCCCGTGTTTAGAACTGTCCCTGCACAAAATGACACTTCTAAAGGAAAAAAAAGCCATTTAAAACTGCTTGCGGCTTTAATGTAATGTCTGGTCCCGGTAATATGGATGAAAATCTTTAAGAAAAATGGCATAGCTACCCCATGACCCCCCCCCTACCCCAGCCCATTACCAGCCCCTTTGGGTCTTGTATGGATATTAAGGGGAACCCCGCACATAAAATAAAAAAGGCCCTATATACTCAGAACAGCCGTATACAGGCGGTGCATACAAGACAGGGACTGTAGGTTTGTTCTTATGTAGAATCTGTTTGTAATTTTGAACAGGTACATTGTTGAAGTGTAGCTCCAGACCAAAAATCTATTTTTAAACTTTTTGGAAAACATAGGTAAGGGTTATCACCCCTGTAACATTTGTTTTGCTGTCTGTGCCCCTGTTCAGAACATTTCACCTCACTTTCCGTCCTAATGACAACTGTTTTTGAAATGTGGTGTTTTTCTTGAAACAAGGATTGCTGATAAAGCATCAGTACAGAGGAGACACCTTTCTCCCATATTTATTCTTACAGGAGAGAATTTTCCTTCCTAGTGGTAGATTTCCTCTCACTTCCTGTTGTCTTCTTGCGTTTGCAAGTAGGAGTCGTTTGTAAGTTGGATGTTTGAAAGTAGGGACCTGCCGTATATACTCTGCAGAAATAGGCCCCTTAGTTGTTGGTGTTGGCACAACACTGTAAGCACTCACAGTTACTCTTGGTTGGTGCTGGAACGCCCTGCTGTCAACTATTATATCAGGAATTTTAATTACATATAATTGTTGAACAGTGGTAGTAAAAATTGGGCCTTTGATGGTGGTGCTGGTGCCACAACACTGTAAGCCCTGACAGTTACTCTTGGTGGGTGCAGCAATGGGCCCTGCTGTGAATTATTAGATCAAGAATTGTAATTACATGCCCCTGTTGAACAGGGGCTGAAAAATTGGGCCTTAGGCACTGGTGGCACAACACTGCAACCCTTCACAGATACTGTACTTGGAGCACAGCAATGAGCCCTGTTGCAAAGTATTGCTTCAAAAATTGTAATGACACGCCCCTGTTAAACAGGGGCTGAAAAATTGGGCCTTAGGCACTGGTGGCACAACACTGCAACTCCTCACAGATACTGTACTTGGAGCACAGCAATGAGCCCTGTTGCAAAGTATTGCTTCAAAAATTGTAATTACACGCCCCTGTTAAACAGGGGCTGAAAAATTGGGCGTTAGGCACTGGTGGCGGCACCCATAAACAAAAATGATCTTCCAAGCTATCATCATCAATCGTATCATTGAGGACTCGGAGGAGGAGGATAGCCAGTCAACATAACAGCACAGGCACTCAGCATCAGCATCAGTCTTGAAGGGATGTGACATTTTAAAATCAATTAGTCTGTTATATCAGCATCAGGTGTGTGGTAGCTGGTGGTGATCCAAGACTGGTTCATCTTGATGAAAGTCAGTCGATCAACCGAGTCGGTGGACAGGCGCACCCTGTGATCCGTGACAAATCCTCCAGCAGCACTGAATGTGCGTTCCGAAAGAACGCTGGATGCAGGACAGGCCAGTAGCTCAATTGCATACTGTGCAAGCTCTGGCCAGTGATCCATCCTCAAGACCCAGTAAGCCAGAGGATTTTCGGTGGGGAAGGTGTCCAAGTCTGACCTTGCCCCTAGATATTCCTGCACCATGTTTATCAGACGCTGGCGATGGTTGCTGGAACCGATCATACTTTGGGGCTGCGGACTAAAGAATTGTCTGAACGCATCGGTCAGACGGCCACCTTCCCCACCGCTCCTTCTTTGACTGGCCGAAGCCTCAGCAACTCGTTGTCCAGGACCAGGAGTTTGCAACCTCCCAGTCTCTGGGAACGCGTTGCACAGACCTTTCTGCAAGGCCTCCCGGAGTTGTCTCATCCTCTGCTCCCTCTGCGACGGTAACATAAGGTCCGCAACCTTACCCTTGTACCGTGGATCAAGGAGAGTGGCCAGCCAGTAATGGTCCCTCTCCTTGATCCGAAGAATACGAGGATCCTTCCGCAGACTTTGCAGGATCAGGGAGGCCATGCAGCGTAGGTTTGCTGAGGCATTCGCTCCGGAGTCCTCTGGGTCACTAAGGACGACATGATCCGCAGCCACCTCCTCCCAGCCACGTACAAGTCCACTGGTTTCTTGGGACTGTAAATCATCCCTAAAAGACTGCTGCTGATGATGCTGAGTGCCAGCCTCCACCTCCATGCTGACACAATCCTCCTCCTCCTCCTCCTCCTCCTCCTCCTCTTCCTGTGCGATGGGTGGGACAGAAGGAACACTGTCTGGGTAAAGGGGGCCTTGAGAGGCAAGGAAGTCCTCCTCTTCCTGCCTCTGTTCTGCCTCAAGTGCCCTGTCCATTATTCCACGCAGCGTGTGCTCCAACAGGTGGACAAGAGGTACAGTGTCACTGATGCATGCACTGTCACTGCTCACCATCCTCGTGGCCTCCTCAAATGGTGCCAGGACAGTGCATGCATCCCTGATCATGCCCCACTGGCGTGGAGAAAAAAAACCAAGCTCCCCTGACCCTGTCCTGGTGCCGTAGTCGCACAGGTACTCATTGATGGCCCTCTGCTGCGTGTGCAGCCGCTGCAGCATGGCCAACGTTGAGTTCCACCTGGTGGGCATGTCACATATAAGGCGGTTCTTGGGCAGGTTCAACTCCTTTTGCAGCTCAGCCAGGCGAGCACTGGCATTATAAGATCTGCGGAAATGCACACAGACTTTCCTGGCCTGCCTCAGGACATCCTGTAAGCCCGGGTACCTGCCCAAGAAGCGCTGCACCACCAGGTTAAGGACGTGAGCCACACAGGGCACATGGGTCAGTTGTCCCTGTCGGAGGGCGGAGAGGAGGTTGGTGCCATTGTCGCAAACCACCATTCCTGGCTTAAGCTGGCGTGGCGTCAACCACCTCTCGGCCTGGCCCTGCAGAGCAGACAGGACCTCTGCCCCAGTGTGGCTTCTGTCCCCCAAACACACCAGCGCAAGCACGGCATGGCATCTTTTTGCCTGCGTACTTGCGTAGCCCCGTGAACGGCTACGGAGCACCGCTGGTTCATAGGACAAACCACAGGAAGAGGCCATGGAGGAAGAAGAAGAGGAGGGGGTGGAGGAGAGAGGTGTGTCACAACCAGTAGTAGCATTTTGGAGGCGTGGCGGTGGGACAACCTCCAACACTACTGCACCTTGTCCTGAATCCTTCCCAGCTGCCAAAAGAGTGACCCAATGGGCCGTGAAAGAAAGGTAACGTCCCTGTCCATGCCTGCTGGACCATGAGTCAGCGGTAATATGCACCTTACCGCTGACCGCCCTGTCCAGCGAGGCCAAGACATTGCCTTCCACATGCCGGTAGAGAGCCGGAATAGCCTTCCGTGAGAAAAAGTGGCGTTTGGGAACCTGCCACTGAGGAACCGCACATTGCACAAACTCACGGAAGGGGGCCGAGTCTACCAACTGAAAAGGCAGCAGTTGAAGCGCTAGCAATTTAGCCAAGCTAGCATTCAACCGCTGGGCATGTGGATGGCTGGGAGTGAACTTCTTTCGACGGTCCAGCAGCTGGGGCAGGGAAATTTGCCTGCTAGAATCGGACGTCGGTGTACTGCTAGCAGAGTGGGCGCAAGTACTTGGCTGTGACACACCTAATTCTACACCTTCATTCCTCTCAGTGCATGTTTCAGAGAGGACTGAAGTTATAGTGGGGTTGGAGATCCCAGCTGATGCGGTGCAAGGAGAGGTCCGCTTGGTTCTTTGGTGTGGGTCTTTGAGGTAGGCTTGCCAACGAGCTGCATGGCAGGTCAACATATGTCTGGTCAGGCATGTGGTACCCAAGCGGCTGATGTTTTGGCCACGCGATATACGCTTGAGACATATGTTGCAAACAGCAGCTGTGCGATCTGATGCACTAGCCTCAAAAAAGGCCCACACCAAAGAACTTTTTGAATGACGGGCAGAGGCAGCGCCCTGCACAGGCGGAGCTCTGCGGTGTGATTCCGTCGGTGTACTGCCCTTACGCTGGCCACCAAAGGGCATCCTGCCTCGTTGGAGATGTGCCTCCTCCTCATCCTCCTCCTCCTCCTCTCTCCTATTAGGCACCCACGTGGAGTCATTGACCTCATCATCCCCTCCCTCCTCATCACTGGAGCCAATCTGGCAGTATGCTGCAGCTGCTGGAACATGACTGCCAGATTGGTGTCCTTCTTGAGCATCCCCTCTGTCTGCTCTCACGCTACTGCCTTCCTCTAGCTGGGTTTCATCATCAGACCCTTCGAAACGCTGGGCATCCTCCTGGAGCATGTACCCAACACTGTGCTGAAACAGTTCGGGGGACTCCTCAGGAGGAGGACATGGTGGGTCTAGGGAAGGAGTGACTGATGATTTGTCTGACATTGATACCAGGGAAGACGACGCTTTGGCAGCTGCTTTTCCAGTACCCTGAGCCTGGGTGAGAGAGGATGAGGAGGAGGAGGAGGGCTTGGTCATCCACTCTACCAAGTCTTCGGCATGATGTGGCTCAACATGTCCAGCTGCCGAAAAGAAGGACAAGCGTGTCCCATGGCCATGTGCTGATGACAATGCACCGCGTCCACGACCAGCACTGTTGCCCCCAGACACAGAGCCTGCTTGCCCTCTTTTATTGCCTCCTGACTGTCTGCCTCTCCTTGTTTGCCTTCCAGACATTCTAATAGATGGCCTGCAGGGAGATGGGAAAAAAGCAATAAGGGCTACCTTCAGGTGTCCTTCTCTGTCCCTTGAAACAAGGACTTTCACAGTGAAAGAAACTGACACTGTCCCTACCTAGAGTTTTCTGTCCCTAGAATAAATGTTTTTTTTAATCACAATATAGCACAAGGACAATTCACTCAATGTCTCTCCAGGTCCCTGGAAACAAGGACTTGCAGAGTGAAAGAAACTGACACTGTCCCTACCTAGAGTTTTCTGTCCCTAGAATAAATGTTTTTTTTAAGCACAATATAGCACAAGGACAATTAACTCACTGTCCTTACAGGTCCCTGGAAACAAGGACTTGCAGAGTGAAAAAAAAAAAACACTCTCCCTACCTACAGTTTTCTGTCCCTAGAAAAAATGTTTTTTTTAAGCACAATATAGCACAAGGACAATTAACTCACTGTCCTTACAGGTCCCTGGAAACAAGGACTTGCAGAGTGAAAGAAAAAAAACACTCTCCCTACCTACAGTTTTCTGTCCCTAGAAAAAATGTTTTTTTTAATCACAATATAGCACAAGGAAAATTAACTCACTGTCCTTACAGGTCCCTGGAAACAAGGACTTGCAGAGTGAAAGAAAAAAAACACTCTCCCTACCTACAGTTTTCTGTCCCTAGAAAAAATGTTTTTTTTAATCACAATATAGCACAAGGAAAATTAACTCACTGTCCTTACAGGTCCCTGGAAACAAGGACTTGCAGAGTGAAAGAAACTGACACTGTCCCTACCTAGAGTTTTCTGTCCCTAGAATAAATGTTTTTTTTTAAGCACAATATAGCACAAGGACAATTAACTCACTGTCCTTACAGGTCCCTGGAAACAAGGACTTGCAGAGTGAAAGAAAAAAAACACTCTCCCTACCTACAGTTTTCTGTCCCTAGAAAAAATGTTTTTTTTAATCACAATATAGCACAAGGAAAATTAACTCACTGTCCTTACAGGTCCCTGGAAACAAGGACTTGCAGAGTGAAAGAAACTGACACTGTCCCTACCTAGAGTTTTCTGTCCCTAGAATAAATGTTTTTTTTAAGCACAATATAGCACAAGGACAATTAACTCACTGTCCTTACAGGTCCCTGGAAACAAGGACTTGCAGAGTGAAAAAAAAAAAACACTCTCCCTACCTAGAGTTTTCTGTCCCTAGAAAAAATGTTTTTTTTAAGCACAATATAGCACAAGGACAATTAACTCACTGTCCTTACAGGTCCCTGGAAACAAGGACTTGCAGAGTGAAAGAAACTGACACTGTCCCTACCTAGAGTTTTCTGTCCCTAGAATAAATGTTTTTTTTAATCACAATATAGCACAAGGAAAATTAACTCACTGTCCTTACAGGTCCCTGGAAACAAGGACTTGCAGAGTGAAAGAAACTGACACTGTCCCTACCTAGAGTTTTCTGTCCCTAGAATAAATGTTTTTTTTAAGCACAATATAGCACAAGGACAATTAACTCACTGTCCTTACAGGTCCCTGGAAACAAGGACTTGCAGAGTGAAAAAAAAAAAACACTCTCCCTACCTACAGTTTTCTGTCCCTAGAAAAAATGTTTTTTTTAAGCACAATATAGCACAAGGACAATTAACTCACTGTCCTTACAGGTCCCTGGAAACAAGGACTTGCAGAGTGAAAGAAAAAAAACACTCTCCCTACCTACAGTTTTCTGTCCCTAGAAAAAATGTTTTTTTTAATCACAATATAGCACAAGGAAAATTAACTCACTGTCCTTACAGGTCCCTGGAAACAAGGACTTGCAGAGTGAAAGAAAAAAAACACTCTCCCTACCTACAGTTTTCTGTCCCTAGAAAAAATGTTTTTTTTAATCACAATATAGCACAAGGAAAATTAACTCACTGTCCTTACAGGTCCCTGGAAACAAGGACTTGCAGAGTGAAAGAAACTGACACTGTCCCTACCTAGAGTTTTCTGTCCCTAGAATAAATGTTTTTTTTAAGCACAATATAGCACAAGGACAATTAACTCACTGTCCTTACAGGTCCCTGGAAACAAGGACTTGCAGAGTGAAAGAAAAAAAACACTCTCCCTACCTACAGTTTTCTGTCCCTAGAAAAAATGTTTTTTTTAATCACAATATAGCACAAGGAAAATTAACTCACTGTCCTTACAGGTCCCTGGAAACAAGGACTTGCAGAGTGAAAGAAACTGACACTGTCCCTACCTAGAGTTTTCTGTCCCTAGAATAAATGTTTTTTTTAAGCACAATATAGCACAAGGACAATTAACTCACTGTCCTTACAGGTCCCTGGAAACAAGGACTTGCAGAGTGAAAAAAAAAAAACACTCTCCCTACCTAGAGTTTTCTGTCCCTAGAAAAAATGTTTTTTTTAAGCACAATATAGCACAAGGACAATTAACTCACTGTCCTTACAGGTCCCTGGAAACAAGGACTTGCAGAGTGAAAGAAACTGACACTGTCCCTACCTAGAGTTTTCTGTCCCTAGAATAAATGTTTTTTTTAATCACAATATAGCACAAGGAAAATTAACTCACTGTCCTTACAGGTCCCTGGAAACAAGGACTTGCAGAGTGAAAGAAACTGACACTGTCCCTACCTAGAGTTTTCTGTCCCTAGAATAAATGTTTTTTTTAATCACAATATAGCACAAGGAAAATTAACTCACTGTCCTTACAGGTCCCTGGAAACAAGGACTTGCAGAGTGAAAGAAACTGACACTGTCCCTACCTAGAGTTTTCTGTCCCTAGAATAAATGTTTTTTTTAATCACAATATAGCACAAGGAAAATTAACTCACTGTCCTTACAGGTCCCTGGAAACAAGGACTTGCAGAGTGAAAGAAACTGACACTGTCCCTACCTAGAGTTTTCTGTCCCTAGAATAAATGTTTTTTTTAATCACAATATAGCACAAGGAAAATTAACTCACTGTCCTTACAGGTCCCTGGAAACAAGGACTTGCAGAGTGAAAGAAACTGACACTGTCCCTACCTAGAGTTTTCTGTCCCTAGAATAAATGTTTTTTTTAAGCACAATATAGCACAAGGACAATTAACTCACTGTCCTTACAGGTCCCTGGAAACAAGGACTTGCAGAGTGAAAGAAAAAAAACACTCTCCCTACCTACAGTTTTCTGTCCCTAGAAAAAATGTTTTTTTTAATCACAATATAGCACAAGGAAAATTAACTCACTGTCCTTACAGGTCCCTGGAAACAAGGACTTGCAGAGTGAAAGAAACTGACACTGTCCCTACCTAGAGTTTTCTGTCCCTAGAATAAATGTTTTTTTTAATCACAATATAGCACAAGGACAATTAACTCACTGTCCTTACAGGTCCCTGGAAACAAGGACTTGCAGAGTGAAAGAAACTGACACTGTCCCTACCTAGAGTTTTCTGTCCCTAGAATAAATGTTTTTTTTAAGCACAATATAGCACAAGGACAATTAACTCACTGTCCTTACAGGTCCCTGGAAACAAGGACTTGCAGAGTGAAAGAAAAAAAACTCTCTCCCTACCTACAGTTTTCTGTCCCTAGAAAAAATGTTTTTTTTAATCACAATATAGCACAAGGAAAATTAACTCACTGTCCTTACAGGTCCCTGGAAACAAGGACTTGCAGAGTGAAAGAAACTGACACTGTCCCTACCTAGAGTTTTCTGTCCCTAGAATAAATGTTTTTTTTAATCACAATATAGCACAAGGACAATTAACTCACTGTCCTTACAGGTCCCTGGAAACAAGGACTTGCAGAGTGAAAGAAACTGACACTGTCCCTACCTAGAGTTTTCTGTCCCTAGAATAAATGTTTTTTTTAAGCACAATATAGCACAAGGACAATTAACTCACTGTCCTTACAGGTCCCTGGAAACAAGGACTTGCAGAGTGAAAGAAAAAAAACACTCTCCCTACCTACAGTTTTCTGTCCCTAGAAAAAATGTTTTTTTTAATCACAATATAGCACAAGGAAAATTAACTCACTGTCCTTACAGGTCCCTGGAAACAAGGACTTGCAGAGTGAAAGAAACTGACACTGTCCCTACCTAGAGTTTTCTGTCCCTAGAATAAATGTTTTTTTTAATCACAATATAGCACAAGGACAATTAACTCACTGTCCTTACAGGTCCCTGGAAACAAGGACTTGCAGAGTGAAAGAAACTGACACTGTCCCTACCTAGAGTTTTCTGTCCCTAGAATAAATGTTTTTTTTAAGCACAATATAGCACAAGGACAATTAACTCACTGTCCTTACAGGTCCCTGGAAACAAGGACTTGCAGAGTGAAAGAAAAAAAACACTCTCCCTACCTACAGTTTTCTGTCCCTAGAAAAAATGTTTTTTTTAATCACAATATAGCACAAGGAAAATTAACTCACTGTCCTTACAGGTCCCTGGAAACAAGGACTTGCAGAGTGAAAGAAACTGACACTGTCCCTACCTAGAGTTTTCTGTCCCTAGAATAAATGTTTTTTTTAATCACAATATAGCACAAGGACAATTAACTCACTGTCCTTACAGGTCCCTGGAAACAAGGACTTGCAGAGTGAAAGAAACTGACACTGTCCCTACCTAGAGTTTTCTGTCCCTAGAATAAATGTTTTTTTTAAGCACAATATAGCACAAGGACAATTAACTCACTGTCCTTACAGGTCCCTGGAAACAAGGACTTGCAGAGTGAAAGAAACTGACACTGTCCCTACCTAGAGTTTTCTGTCCCTAGAATAAATGTTTTTTTTAAGCACACTATAGCAGAAGCACAAAACACACTGACACTCTCCCTACCTATCCTTCTCTTTCCCTAAACTAAAGGAATCCAGGTTAAGCAAGAAAGAAATAACAGTCACTGTCCCTGCCTATGCTACTCTATCCCTGCTCCGGAACACACTACACTAGGCCGCCGTGCTGGCGGCCTTTTATAGTGTGGGGCGTGTACTAAACACCCTCAGCAATAATTGGCCACAGGCATCCTGCCTGTGGCCAATCATTGCTCTCCTCGCTGCCGGCGCTGTGATTGGCCAAGCATGCGGGGTCACAGTGCATGCTTGGCCAATCACAGCGCCTGGATGACACTGCGATGGCGTAGTGCATTGTGGGCCGTTCGCGTCACTCGAATTTGGCGCGAACGGCCCAAATCGTTCGATCTTCGTCGAACGATCGAACAGCCAATGTTCGAGTCGAACGTATGTTCGACTCGAACACGAAGCTCATCCCTACTTGACAGTGTTGATTGGCCCTGTGCTGATCACCAAGGAAAAAAAAACTCTCTAGCAATACACACCAAACTGAGCAGCTTGTCCCCCAAGGCTCTGTTCTATCAGCAGATAGATTGGGGACAGTGGAAGAAGGGGAGGAAGAGAGTTTTACACTATGCAGAGGATTAATCCTTTAGGTTCCACCATGCGTATAACAAGCGTGTTTTACTGCATATACAGACTGATTTTACTGTTGTGGGTTTAGAAACACTTTAAATGTTTTTTCTCATCCCTGCAAACTGATACATTCTGCAGGAAATCTTGTTCTTTTGAAAAACAACAGACTTACTGGATATATCACCAGATGACAAAAGAAGAAAGAAAGTCTAAAAAAGAAACAAATGCAGCCATCACATTTAAGAATTGGTAAGCTGCAATATAATAATGTTTGCTTTTGGGTTTAACATTGCTTTGATGCTCAAAAAACACATGTGTATTAAAGCTGAGCATAGTCTGAACCCAGCCTAAAACTATAGTCACAAGTAGTCAGTCGTAAAACTCAAATTTTGTTGATACTTTGGCTATAACTTATCTATGGTAAAAAAAAAAAACACATAATTTACCAAGAATTTTTTTTTTTTTTTTTTTGGGCTATGTATGCCCCAGTTTGATTCCTGAATGTAATTTTTAAATTCATAGTTTGGTATAAAATTGCGACTAAAAAATTAAGAAAAAATTACCGTAGGTAAAATTCAGAAATGCCTTCCGCAATGTGCAATTCTCACCGGGCAGTGTACTGTTGTAAGGAAGCTGCTGGGAATCCGTCTGCGCACGCGCACATTCACCAACTGTCTCGGAATACCGGCGCGCGTGCGCGCATCCTCGGGCCGCAGCGGCCTTTCCGGAGAGTCATTGCGCATGCACATGCGCGTGCGCACGGGCAACGTGCGCGCGCAGGAGCGCGCTCCTAATTCCCTTTGGCGCCAGCCTGCCTATTTAAAATGTGATGAAATGATGAAATGATGCTCTGACTTCTGACAAGTGCTGACTGGTCTTCAGCAAGTACCCTGATACCTGAACTCTGTTTAAACCTGGCTTGATCCCTGTTGCTGAACCTTGGCTTCCCTTTGACCTTGCTTCCGGACTTGAATACTTGATTACTGGTTCCTGATCTCGGCTTCCCACCTGACCTCCATCCTGCCTATGCCTTGTACCTCGCTGCCCGTCTGCTACCGAACCCGGCCATCCTTGTGATTCTGCACCAGCTCCTGCTTGGCTTAACGCTGTCTCCAGTGCCTGTGCTGGCTGTCCATCCTACCAGCTTTCCTGAGTCCAGTTCCCTACCAGATGCTCTGTCTGCATCTCCACATCTGCAACTCAGCTGACAAGTTCTGCACGCAACTACAGGCACTCGTGTTCCTCCTTACCCTAGCCGCCATCTGCCCCATCATCAGTGGGGCTTGGGTCGGAGATACAAGGGAGGCCGACCTCGTCATTCCAGACTCCTACCAGGTACATGACAATTGTGTTTGACTTTCATGCTACGCATAGTTTGCTTACCTTTGGGTGGTATTGGAATTGTTGTTTCTACAGATGCACCAAGCCATGCGCTTGAGCTTTCCAACCCTGTATGTTTCAGCTCAATGTATTAAAGAAAATGTTACCCAAACATTTAATATTTCTGATATGTGCCTGCTGTGCTATTTACCTGTAGGAAAAAGTATTCTGTTCTCTTCGTATTGCTTCCTTTGTGTGAAATCCCTGGTGTTCCTGTCAGTCCCTCTGCTTTACCATTAAAAGCTGACCACACTAATCAGGAGAGCACAGTTGTCAGTTCTCTAACAGTGCTGGGAACTCTCTCCTCCATGTCAGCCTTGCCTTGACATCCCCCCTCCCAGCAGCCTTTCACTGGGAAGATCAGTGTGCCGCTGTTTCTCCTTCCTCGTCTCTTATGCAGCTGCCAACAGAGGAAATTTCATCACTTATAAAAAAGAGGAAAAAGTGTTTATAATGTTTTTTTTATATCTATATACAAATGTTTTGCCTTTCATTTCTATGTTAAACTGGATGGGTTGTTTTACAAGGTGAGGGTTTGCCTACGGTTTAATTGCACAATTGTTATTGTGCCTCGCTTTTTTGTATACTGCTCTTTGAAATAGAATATCATTTTAAAGTTTTAATTTGTTTTGTTTTTTTAAATCCAATAAAACCTTTTGTAAAGAAAATAGGGAAAAGCTTGACTCTGAGCAGATTTTATTTCTTCAATGGTATGGGGAGTTCAAATTTCTTCAAGGTTTACATTTTTTTCTATTCCCCCATTAGGGAGATGTTCCCTCGATTACTTTCTCCATAAGAAGCACAGAAGACAATGAACGTATGATAACCTATACATTTTCCCTACTCTATCCAAAACAAAATGAAACAAAACATGGTGGATACTCTTATCCATAGCATCATGTTGCCTTTCCCCCAGTTATCCATATCTTTCAGCACTATACATTAATATTATAAATTACATTTTTTACTATACGCCACTTGACTCCTTCTCAGCACTGCCCTGGTGACTGATAACCTTGTACAGGATACACTCTCTTTAATAAGGAAAGCTAAACGATCTTATATCAACATCCTCTACATTATAGTAATCGTTTCCTAGAAACATCCAACAGAAGTAGGATACAGGATACATCCACTTCACTAAAGGCACCAGGAGATCTCATGTGTAGCTATGCTCTCTCCAATAATAGAACAGTTTTTTCTTAACTAACCAACTTGATGAGCTCAAAACCAGTAATTATCAGTTCAGAGTGTGCACGGAAAATCAAGAATCAGCTTGATTTATTATTTAGTTCCTGCCTATTCTCTACAAAGATTCTGAAAGGTGAAGGCAAAATGGAAGTTGTAGATTTATTGTGTTATTCTAACATGATTAGGGTAATATGGATTTACCTTTTCACCACTCAACCCCAAATATCAGTAAACCAGAGAATGACTTGAGATCAAATTACTGACACAATTGTGAGCATAATCAGTTGTATACATTGTAATGTTGATTCTGCCTTGGGAGTTAAAAAATATTTGGTGGCCTTAATGATTATTAACATTTGTGGAAAAAAATTAGGTCAGGGTGCTCAACCTGTGGTCCACGGAGCCCTCTGATGTGGCCCGCAACCTCATGCTCTGGGATCATTAGTGCATGGATCCGGCAGTGGAGGAGGCAAGCAGCCACGGAGGAAGCAGGAGCCGCATAAGTTGATTCTTCCTCTATAGCACCGGCTTCTGTCCCAGGCAGAATGATACCAAGTGCACTTCACCTGGGACCTTTCTATCAGCCTAATCTAGCTCTTCCCCTCCAGGAGTAGGGATGAGCCGAACACCCCCCCGGTTCGGTTCGCACCAGAACATGCGAACAGGCAAAAAATTTAAGTCTATGGGACATGAACATGAAAAATCAAAAGTGCTCATTTTAAAGGTTAATATGCAAGTTATTGTCATAAAAAGTGTTTGGGGACCTGAGTCCTGCCCCAGGGGACATGTATCAATGCAAAAAAAAGTTTTAATAACGGACGTTTTTTCGGGAGCAGTGATTTTAATAATGCTTAAAGTGAAACAATAAAAGTGAAATATTCCTTTAAATTTCGTACCTGGGGGTGTCTAAAGTATGCCTGTAAAGTAGCGCATGTTTCCCGTGTTTATAACAGTCTCTGCAAAAATTTTTATTTCTGAAGGATAAAAAGTAATTTAAAACTACTCGCGGCTGTAATGAATTGTCGGTCCCGGCAATACAGAGAAAAGTAATTGAAAGTCATTGAAAAATTAAAAAATAAAATGCATGGGGGTCCCCCAAAATTCCATACCAGACCCTTATCTGAGCACGCAACCTGGCAGGCCGCAGGAAAAGGGGGGGGACGAGATAGTGCCCCCCCTTCCTGAACCGTACCAGGCCACATGCCCTCAACATGGGGGGATGTCCCCATGTTTATGGGGACAAGGGCCTCATCCCCACAACGCTTGCCCGGTGGTAGTGGGGGTCTGCGGGCGGGGGGCTTATCGGAATCTGGAAGCCCCCTTTAACAAAGGGGACCCCCAGATTTCGCCCCCCCAATGTGAATTGGTAACGGGGTACATTGTACCCCTACCATTTCACAAAAGAAAGGGTCAAAAATTTTAAAAACCACACAGACACCGTGTGACATAAAGTCCTTTACTAAAAGTAAAACATAAAAAAAGCTATTCCAGCGTTGTAATGCAGTCTGTCCAACGATGATCCATGAATCTCCAGCGATGCGGCGAGTCTCCAGCGATGAACTGCACCAGAGCCTGCACCAGAGCCTCCCGGCTAATGACGCCCAAGCAGTGTTGACAGTTCTTTTATAACCGAGGTCGGGGCCACCCGTGACGTGACGGGTAACCCCGCCCCCTCTAACGCGTCATGGGGATTTCCTATACCGCGTTAGAGGGGGCGGGACGGGTAACCCCGCCCCCTCTAACACGTCACGGGGGTTTCCGACCTTGGTTATAAAATAACTGTCAACACTGCTTGCGCGTCATTAGCCGGGAGGCTCCGGTGCACAGTCACTTTTATTGTTTCACTTTAAGCATTATTAAAATCACTGCTCCAGAAAAACTGCCGTTTTTAAAACTTTTTTTGCATTGATACATGTCCCCTGGGGCAGGACCCAGGTCCCCAAACACTTTTTATGACAATAACTTGTATATTAACCTTTAAAATTAGCACTTTAGATTTCTCCCATAGACTTTTAAAGGGTGTTCCACAGCTTTTCGAATTTGCAGCAAATACCCCAAATTGTTCACTGTTCGCCGAACGGGCGAACAGCCAATGTCCGAGTCGAACATAAACTCATCCCTACCCAGGAGCCACTGGTATTTATATTTGGTCCCTTCTGCCCTGCACCTATAATGACTCGCCCTTTTCCTGGACCCAAGAACACTGGCACACCTTGAAGGTTTAAAACACGGAAGTTTATTGGGATCAGAACGGTAAACATGTAAAAACCATAGTCAGTGAAAAACCCCTCCTCATGGATGGAAAAAAGCAGACAGCGTGAACCAACATAAGATGGATACCTGATACAAGCTGTAAAAGATGGCGATTCCATACAGACCTCTGGCCAGTTGGACTATGTAGAGAGTCTGCCAGTGATAGGGCCCTTGTGTGGGACTGCTCAGTAAAGTAAACAAGATGGTGGCTGAAAGCCTCTCACAACTGATGACTGATTATAGTCCTAAGGTAGGGTGACCAGACATCCCCGGTTTCAGGGGACAGTCCCCGGATTGAGGACACTGTCCCCGGACCAAGTCTGTCCCCAGTTTTGTCCCCAGATTGGATTTGAACAGGGGCCATGGGGCAATTTCACAGACAGTCAGTGCAGGGGGGTGTATTTTTCCATTTTCTGTGCCCCTTTCTGATGATCATGTGCTGGTCGGAGCGAAGGTAATATTTCTTCAGTTTCGGGTGCATGCCCATTCAGCTCCGCTCGCATGTTCTTCTGCCTTGGCTCAAGTCCCAGCCAGCCGCCTGCTTATCTCCTTGCCTTCCCTGGTGGAGTGATCTTCCTCCACTCCCCACCCAGTAGTAGCCGGGGCCCAGAGAGTAAGACTTGACAGGCTGTGAGGCGGGCAGTGGCGATGAGCAGAGAGTCGCTGATTGCCGCCATTACTAGTAAAAAAAAAATATGTCCCCGGATTTCATTTTAAAAATCTGGTCACCTTATCCTAAGGTGTTCCTCTGTGGCTAGGGAAAGGGTCCTTCCTCTTGAGCAAGCTCTCTGCAGCTTTAGCAGGTAGCTGGAACACGTAATCACTGTAAGCAACTGGAATGCACTGGAATGGAAGCACAGTCTCTCCTCCCATTACTGCAGAAAGTAGTGTTCAGCATAGCAGCAGCCTACAGCCTGGTCCCTGCACACAGTTTTGCATATGATTCAGGTGCAGCACACTTTTCCTAGCAGAACAGATCCTCTGGCAACAGCATGTGGTCAGAAGCTCACATCAACAGTCCTGTGGCTTCTTAGAGCCCTGAGCCCTGTAACACAAGCTTCCAGGCTAACACTCGCTGGGCACAGTTCAGCTCCCAGGCTCTGTAATATCAGTCACATAAAGTTCTCAGTTCTGTTTCCCTACTCACAGAACACTTCCTGGGGATATATTGTACTGGCCAGGAACTCCTGTTCCCCAAGTGGTTCCCGGGCTCTCTAAATGGGTCCCCGATCCCTCTAACTAGATTCCACATGGATCTCCTGCTTCTCTCAGTGGTGGTGGGGCTAAGAAATGTCCCAATTGGGAACCAACCTAGCTTAGGCAGCTAATCAGTCCTCCTTCCCCAAGATTGCAGGGGCAGGTCCTCTTCAGCTGTAGCAACAGCCAGCCAGGGCAAAGTCCAGCCCCTTCTCTCCCTGCAGCTGTCCATTATAGGAAAAAAGGAGAAATAAGAAACAAAAATCCTTTCTCTGTTTATTATGTCAGCACTGCTGGGCAAAAGTTTAAAGAGCCCAGCCCAGTGCTACACTAGGGATGCCAACAACACATAGGGGCTGATTTACTAATAACAGTGCGCTGCGCTGGTTCTAACCTTAATTGGTGCGCCGGATAACTCCTTCACTGGGCGCAGGAAGCAGCGGCGCACTGTTATAGTAAATAGAAATGTCAGCGGCGCTCTATTGAAAATGAATGGTTCCCTATGGGAGCCCATGGATTTGAATAGAGGTCGCCCGGGAAGTCGGACCCGACTTGCGGGCGACTCGTGTGCTGGCTGACACAGGGACAGCGCGACTTTGCAAGGCGATCTGGACACGACCTGAGCATGCAGCAGCCGCTCAAGTCGTGTCCTAGAGGCGACTAGCCGGCCGAGAATGTGTCCAGCGCGATGTGATCGCGCTGGTCCTCGGCAGCCTCGCTGTCCCATGTTTGGTATGAATCATGAAGGGGAACTCCAGGCCAAATTTTAATGAAAAAAACGGCATGGGTTCCCCTTCAGGAGCATACCAGGCCCTTAGGTCTGGTCTGGGTTCTAAAGTGAACCCCCTAAGCCAAAAAACGGCGTGGGGGTCCCCCAAAAATCCAAACCAGACCCTTAGGTCTGGTCTGGATTTTAAGGTGAACCCCTCAAGCCGAAAAAAACGTCTGGTTTGGATTTTGGTCCCCCCAAAATCCAAACCAGACCCTTTTGGTCCCCCCAAGACCCTTTTGGTCCCCCCAAAATCCAAACCAGACCCTTATCCGAGCACGCAACCTGGCAGGCCGCAGGGGAAAAGGGGGGGACGAGAGCGCCCCCCCTCCCTCCTGAACCGTACCAGGCCGCATGCCCTCAACATGGTGGGTTTGGTGCTTCGGGACAGGGGGGCGACCTGCGGCCCCCCCACCCCAAAGCACCCTGCCCCCATGTTGATGGGGACAAGGGCCTCTTCCCGACAACCCTGGCTGTTGGTTGTCGGGGTATGCGGGCGGGGGGCTTTTCGGAATCAGGGTGCCCCCTTTAAAAAGGGGGCCCCCAAATGCCGGCCCCCCACCCTATGTGAATGAGTATGGGGTACATCGTACCCCTACCCATTCACCTGGTGGAAAAAAATTGCAATAAAAAAACCACACAGCTTTTTAAAGTATTTTATTGCACAGCTCCGGGGGTCTTCTTCCGACTTCGGGGGTCTCCGGTGTCGTCGCCGCCGCTCTCCGGTTTTCTTCTGCCGGGCCACCGCTAACTTCTTTAGCTCTTTTGCTAGCGGAGGCCCGGTCTTCTCCGTCGCCTTCTCCCCTCTTCTCCTCTCTGGTTCTTCCTTTCTTCTGCCGGGCCTCCGTTAACTTCTTTTAGCTCTTTTGCTAGTGGAAGCCCGGTCTTCTCCGTCGCCTTCTTCTTCTCCCGCTATCCGGTTCTTCTCCCGGTTCTTCTCCCGCTTTTTTCTTCTGCCGGCCCCTCCACTAACTTCTTTAGCTCTTTTGCTAGTGGAGGGGCCGGTCTTCTCCGTCGTCGCCATCGGCGTCTTCTTCTCTCTTCTCCTCCTCGATGTTGACTCGTCGCTTCCTCTCGCAGTAATGCTAAATTTTCGGTCCGCAGAGATTAATGTAGGCTTCTTTATGACGTCACAGTCACATGTTCCGGGGCACACGTCGTGAAAAATGAAATTTTTTGTTTTCAACAAGAAAAACGACCGTGTGGGGTCTTTTTGTCATTTTTCACGACGTGAAAAACGGCATTAAAAACGACGAGAAAAATTAGAACATGTTCTAATTTTTCTCATCGTTTTTCCTGACATTTCTTCCGCGGCAGTGTTTCCCATAGGGAAACACTGCCGCGGAGCCCATAGACGATCGTTCTTCTCGTCATTTTAAAAAATGACGAGAAAAATGACCGTGTGTGGGGAACAAGCTGTTCCCTCGTTTTAAAATGTCATTATTCACGGCGGTTTTTTAACCGCCGTGAATAATGATTGTGTGTACGCGGCATTACTCTTTTTTAAATTTTTAAACATTTTTGGGATCTCTTTTATTCCTATTACAAGGAATGTAAACATCCCTTGTAATAGGAATGTGTGTGACAGGTCCTCTTTATGGAGAGATGCAGGGTCAATAAGACCCCGCATCTCTCCTCCAGGCTGGAAAGCATGATATTGTTCCAAAAAAATCACCAATCTCATGCTGACAGCCAAGATCACGGCTTGGTTAACATAAGGGAACACGGCATGATGTCATAACTTCGTGCCCGCGCCTCCGACGGTCATAGAGATGACTGATGACCATCTGGTCACCAGTCATCTCCAAATCGTTCTCCGATCCCCAGATGGCACGGGAGAGCCCGGAGAAGCACCGGATGGCGGCAAGAGAGGGGGGGACGTCCCCTCCCCCCGCCTATAAGAACGATCAAGCGGTGGAACTGCCACTATGATCGTTTTTATTGTGCACAGAATCGCCGGCTGAAAAGAATGATATCTGAATGATGCCTGCAACTGCAGGCATCATTCAGATGTCACCGCCCAAAGCCAAGGATGTCATTTGATGGTGGGCGGTAGGAAACTGGTTAATATTTTTAAAAAAGGTAATTTTTCTTCTTCATTGATGTACACTGATGAGACTGCACTGATGGGCACCGAAAGGTGGCAAGGGTGGGCACTGAGAGGTGGCATTGCTATTTAGCACTGGTGGGCAGTGAGAAGTGGCACTGCTAGGTGGCAATGATAGTTGGCAGTGATGGGCACTGGCAGCACTGCTAGGTGCCACTGATTGGCACCAGTGGTGGGCATTGATAGGTGGCACTGGCAGGGGCTACTAATTGTCACAGATGATGCAGAATTGCCTCTTCCTCTTCGGGCCCCATGTCCCTTGCACATAAGCCGGTGATTGCCTTTTTTTTATGCTCACGCTGTCAGCACAAGGAGAAAACAAAAACCATTACCCAGCTTTTGTTTACATCATGTGATCAGCTGTCATTTGCTGGCAGCTGATCACATGGTAAAGGGCAGGGATCGGCCCCTTACTCGGATCTGTCATCACCCGAGTCACAGTGACTCTGTGACCACAGCGCGCACAAAGGGGTGGACGTTTATTGATGGACTCCCGGCAATTGAGGACCATGCTGTGGCCGTCGATCAGTTATAGCGCTGATCTCAAGTGATTAAAGAGGGTCAAAATGGGCCATTGACATGCATCACAATTCAACTTAGGAATGAGTCTTTGAAAAGTTAAACTAAATAATTTGGCCACTTTATCCTTCCAAATAATTCACTTCCTGTCACATAGCCACACAGGAAGTGAGGGAAAATCCCTAACAATGTCTTTCCTTGGGGACACACAGGTCAGTCTAAATACTTTCCCCATTATGCACATTGCACTCGAGCATATTGCGGAGTACACCACAAATTATTATTAGGTAGTTTGAACTGTCGGGTTTATTTACTAAAGGCAAATCTACTTTGCACTACAAGTGCACTTGCTGTATATCTGAGGGGGACATGCAAGCCAAAAAAAAACATCTTTGCTTTTACATGATTGTAACATCCAATCACCAGTACTTTCCCTCAGATTTTCAGCAGCTACACTTTTACTGCAGAGTGGATTTGTCTTTACTAAACCCCAAACTACCCAATGATTTGGGGTGTACACAAAAGTGCTAGAGTGCAATTTGCTTAATGGGGACACTAGTTAGATTGATCTGTGTGTCCCCAAGAAAAGCCATTGGTAGAGTTTTGCCTTCACTTCCTTTTTAGCTGTGTGACAGGAAGTGAAGCCAATGTTAAGAAAAGGAGACAAAGGCCAAACTACAAAAAAATATATAAAAATTTAAAAAAACACACACGCAGGGGTTCTAACACTTACTTTGTTTCCCTCAAAGTGCCCACAATTAGAATTGTATGGCCTTGAGCTATTTTTAAGTGCAGTGCTCTAAATCAGTGCTTCTCAAGTACCCCCAACAGGCCATGTTTGCAGGTTTTCCTTCATCTTGCACATGTGCTTTAAATCACAGTCAATGGTTTTGATTTTTGGACAGCAATTCTCGATAAGATAAATTCACAAAACATGTCCTGTTGGGGGTACTTGAGGACAGAGGCTGAGAACCACTGCAGTAAAAAAGGAAAATTGAATACTTACCGCTCTGTTTTTCATTTCCTGGTGACGCTCCATGGCAGCACACAATACAATCCATGCATATACTACCATGAAGGCACCAGGGTAGACAAATCACACCTGTTTTGTCATGCCAATCAGCTGTCACATTTGTTGCAAAGAAAACACAAAACAAACATCAAAACTTTCCATCTAATTTTATTGTTCAACAAAACAAAAGGGAAGGCAAAATAAAAAACATGGTCAATTTGAAACAGTTACAGACTCAACATCTTGAGCAATTTTTGGCCAAAAAAATGCAGCAGACAATTAAATCAAAGTGAACAAACAACACACATTAACAACATCAGAATTATTTCAGGGGAACATATCTCCCCCACACCAAAAATATACAATCCACATAAGTTAACCAATCACTTGTTTTGCAAAGACATAACAAATAAAATACATGTGTTACAAACGCGATAAGGACACCAACATGTACATTTTGCCCACACACACACACACACTTGCCTCGTCTTAAGGCAATCGACCGAATGCTCTGTGAGCTTTATATAACATATGTTTGTGTGCTAATGAGGCAATTGAAAACACATGCACAGTCCATGAAACACCCAGAATGCAAGTTCTCCCAATGTAGAGACTGAAATTCAAAGTGGGCACACCTGTTAAGATGTCCTTCAATTTCTAACCCATAAAAACACTCTCTGAGTGAGCATGCCCAGAAATATCCAAGCGCTGTTCACACACAAAAAGCACGCCAAAAAAAATAACTGGCTGGGCATGTGCAGAACAACACCAATGCAGCTAGCAAAAAATAACCCCCCCTCCCCCCGTCCAAAATTAAGCACATCATCCAGCATGCTACAAAATTAGAGATGGGACAATCACCCCTCCCCCCCCCCACCAACAAATACTATTGCAGTCTATGGGAACTGACTTGTTAATTTTGCTAGTCCACTTGGCTGGCTTATCTTCTAGTTATTGGCCTTAAAATGGGGGCCCAGGTCCCACCCTAAGGGACATATATCAATGTCACCAATTTGGAAAACACCAAAAACAAAACAAGGAGAAGTGCCTTTAAATATGCCAAATTGCTTAAGGGCCATTTCACACCACATGCAGTGCATTGCATTTTTTATGCATCCAAAATGCATGGAAAGTTGGTTATATGGTTCTAAATGGCAGTGTTTGTTCCAGTGCGTTCCAGTTCCACCAAAAGAGTAGCACATGCTGCATTTTACCTGCACTGGACTGTACTGGAACGCATCCAAACGCATCATAAACGCACTGGAACGCACAGAAACACACCTAAATGCACCAAAAACGCACTGGAACACACTTGTCCTTATCTATGGTTACTAAAAAAGAGGGGTGAAAACAAAGCACTGGACTGCATCAAAAACTTACCAAAAATGCACCGGAACGCATGAAAAAAGTGCATGCAGAAAAGCACCTGGAACGCATCTGGATTGTGTTTCTATGGTGTGAACTGGCCCTAGTTCACATTATAGAAACGCAGTCTGAGTGCGTTCCAGGTGCTTTTCTGCATGCGCATTTTTGACACATTCCAGTGCATTTTTGAGGCGTTTTTGATGCAGTCCAGTGTTTTTTTCCGCCTCTTTTCACTTAGGACAAGTGTGTTGCAGTGCGTCTTTGGTGCATTTAGGTGCGTTGCGGTGCATTCCAGTGCATTTTTGGTACGTTCCGTTGCGTTTTTGATGTGTTTTACTGGGGTCCAGTACAGTTTTGTACCTAAAAAATGCAGCATGACCAATTATTTTTTGGCTTTCTGAAATGCACTGGAACGGACTGCAGTGGTGTGAACTATGCCATTGGCATTAATGTGATCAACTTTCTTTGCGTTTTTCAGGCATCAAAAAAACGCACTGCACTGCATCCGGTGTGAACTGGCCCTAAATATCATCCCCGGGGGGTGTCTATAGTATGCCTGTAAAGTAGCACATGTTTTCCATGTTTATAACAGTTGGAGAGCAAAATTACATTTCTAAAGTAAAATAATAGTCATTTAAAAGTCCTTGCGCCTGTAATGAATTGCTGGTTTCTGTCAATACAGATAAAAGTCATTGAAAGTCTTTGCTAACCAAAAAAATAATGCGTGGGGGTTCCCCCAAATTCCATAACCAGGCCCTTCAGGTCTGGAATGGATATTAAGGGGAACCCCGCTGCAAATTTAAAAAAAAAATGACGTGGGGTTCCCCCCAAATATCCAAACCAGGCCCTTCAGATCTGGCATGGATTTTAAGGGGAACTCCACCCCAAATTTAAAAAAAAATGGCGTGGAGTCCCCCTAAAAATCCACACCAGACCCTTTATCCGAGCACATAACCTGGCCGGCCGCAGGGGAAGAGGGGGGACGAGAGAGCGGCCCCCCCTCCCTCCTGAACCGTACCAGGCCACATGCCCTCAACATGGGGAGGATGTCCCCATGTTGATGGGGACAAGGGCCTCATCCCCACAACCCTTGCCCGGTGGTTGTGGGGGTCTGCGGGCGGGGGGCTTATGGGAATCTGGAAGACCCCTTTAACAAAGGGGACTCCCAGATCCCGCCCCCCCCGTGTGAAATGGTAATGGGGTACAAATGTACCCCTACCATTTAACAAGCAAAGTGTAAAAAAATTAAAAAATGACAAGAGCCGGTTTTTGACAATTCCTTTATTAATGTCTTTTCTTTTCTTCCATCTTCTTCCTTCTTCTTCTTCCATCTTCTCCTTTTCTCCATTCGGGTTTCTTCCTCCATCTTCATCTTCCTCTTCATCTTTATCTTCATCTTCCTTCTTCCATCTTCCTTCGGTCTTCTCGTCCGCATCTTGCTCCGGCGTCTTCTCTTCTTCTTTCTTCTCCGGCCGCTCCGTTTGAATTGGAGGTTCCCGCTGTGCGACGCTTCAGTTCGCCTCTGGGTCCGCTTACACCCGTGACCCCGCCCCCCTCTGACGCACATGGATTTCACGGGGACTTTCCCCGTGGTGACAGAGGGGGGCGGAGCCACCGGGTGTAAGCGGACCAAGTGGAGAACTGAAGTGTCGCACAGCGGGAACCTCCAATTCAAACGGAGCGGCCGGAGAAGAAAGAAGAAGGGAAGACGCAGGGGCAAGATGCGGACGAGAAGACCGAAGGAAGAAGGAAGATGAAGATAAAGATGAAGAGGAAGATGAAGATGGAGGAAGAAACCCGAATGGAGAAAAGAAGAAGATGGAAGAAGAAGGAAGAAGAAGATGGAAGAAGAAGGAAGAAGATGGGAGAAAAGAGAAGACATTAATAAAGGAATTGTCAAAAACCGGCTCTTGTCATTTTTTAAATTTTTTACACTTTCCTTGTGAAATGGTAGGGGTTCATTTGTACCCCATTACCATTTCACACGGGGGGCCGGGATCTGGAAGTCCCCTTGGTTAAAGGGGTCTTCCAGATTCCGATAAGCCCCCCGCCCGCAGACCCCCACAACCACCGGGCAAGGGTTGTGGGGATGAGGCCCTTGTCCCCATCAACATGGGGACATCCTCCCCATGTTGAGAGCATGTGGCCTGGTACGGTTCAGGAGGGAGGGGGGCCGCTCTCGTCCCCCCCTTTTCCCCTGCGGCCGGCCAGGTTATGTGCTCGGATAAGGGTCTGGTATGGATTTTTGGGGGAACTCCACGCCATTTTTTTATAAAATTTGGGGTGGAGTTCCCCTTAAAATCCATGCCAGATCGGAAGGGCCTGGTTTGGATATTTGGGGGGAACCCGCACGTCATTTTGTTTTTTAATTTGCAGCGGGGTTCCCCTTAATATCCATTCCAGACCTGAAGGGCCTGGTTATGGAATTTGGGGGAACCCCCACGCTTTTTTTTTTTTGGTTAGCAAAGAGTTTCAATGACTTTTCTCTATATTGCCGGGAGCCGACAATTCATTACAGACGCGGCTGCTTTTAAATGGGTTTTTCTTGTTCATACATCACGGGACACAGAGCAGCATAGTCATTACTATGTGGGTTATATAGAATTACCTTCAGGTGCTGGCACTGGCAACTTCCAAAACAGGAAGTACCCTCCCCTATATAAGCCCCTCCCATCCGGGAGTACCTCAGTTTTTTTGCCAGTGTCTAAGGCTTTGGCCAAAGTTAACATGTATTCATCTGGGCTTGTGTACAGGTTCTCTGGGCCTTAGCAAGCTATTCCGGATCCGACCAAAAAAGCTTCATAGCTAAACGGTCGGTACCCGGGTCTTGCAGAGAAGAGCAGGGTTTTGCCTGTAATGCCTCTCTTAGGAGGGCTGGACCCTGGGATCCAGAGCTCTGGTCATACCCAAAACCAAGAGGCTATCTGTGCAGGGTGCTATACAGGTCCAGGGGAGTGGAATCCTTGGGAACCCGGTCCCTGAAGGTCTAGTACAATGCCTGCCGTGAGAGGTGAAGTTTGGGCTTCTGTGGACCAAACAAAGTCCTGCGGCGGGGAAAAGGTAAGTGGGGGCCCCTCAGGAACTTGGTTCTATTGAGGGGACCCCCAAGCCTAATATGTCTTTCTGCCTGTTACCTAAAGGGTATTCCCGCTAATAGCTGTATATGCCTAAGAAATCCTAGAAATGTTTTTTCATAAGGGAAGTTTTAAAAAAACTGTAAACCTGGAAATGTTTTTTCATAAAGGAGGTTTTAAAAAAAAAAAAAAAAAAAGACAAAGGTGCGGTACCTGTGTTTGTCCACTAGAGGCCGCTGTGGAACGTCTTTTTTCTTGGGACTATTCCTTCCATGGTGAAAGTCCAGGCAGATGAGTGAGCTCTCTATCAGGGAAGCTGCATTCCTCTGTCATGCTGCCAAGTAGTTTCCTTCCATCCCCGAGTCCTGGTGAAACAGGGACCCTGGCTCCTCTCCCTACATGGCGCCAAGAACGCACACGTGCACGCGCGCGCGCGCGCGCACACATGCTTTCCTTTTATAAGGTTTAGCTTCAAAAACGGGGCGGAGCCTGGCGGATGACGCGCTCTGTGCACCCAGCGCTTCTGCGCATGTGCGGGCGTCCCAGCAAGATAAAAGGACTCAGTCCACGCTGCTTGCTATGGACACAGAGCATGAAAAGGAGCTGGTAGCATGGTATAGGGGCTTACAGCGGGCGGTTGATACAGGCATCCCCAGAAAGACGCATTAGTAGACACCCACTGATGTACATAGCAGCAAATTGCATTAGACTATTTCAGTAAGGGGTGTATTGCGGCTGGAATACCTCAGCTTTGAACTAAGGAATATGCCGCCTAATAAACTCTGAGATATACCTCTCAGGAAGTGTAGGGGGTCTCCATCGGGCTCTGAGGATCTGGAGCAGTCATCTGCACCCTCCTCCCCTGAGAAATCAGAGGTTAATACCCATAAGGAACCCCCGGGAGTGCCAGGTATTGCGGCTGTCCTCAGTCCACCTGCTCCTGCATATATAACAGAGGAGGTTTTTTCCTCAACTCTGGAGGGATTGGAGCAGAGATTGGCTGCATTGATCGCTTCTTCTCTACAGGAAAGAAAGCGCGCCAGATCTCCATCACCTCCATTAGAGTGCCTGTTGGCAGAGCAACAGTCCCAGGAAGGGACCGACCTACCTGAAGGGGATCAGGAGGAGGTTAGCTCTGTTTTTGAGGGATCGACAGTAGATGAACCATTTTCAGCATCACAGACTGAAAGATTGTGGGTCCAGACCCTAACTGACATGGTTCGATCTGCATTTAAAATGCCTCTTGTTGAACCATCAACTACTGCTGTCTCCTCATTGGGGTCGCTAAAAGCTCCCCAGGTTAATTGCTCCTTTCCAATACATCCATTATTGGAAGGACTTATATATCAGGACTGGGAACATCCTGATAAACTATTTGTTCCGCCTAAAAGGTTTCCGGTGATCTATCCCATGGAGGAAAAGTTCACCCAGAGATGGAATGTTCCTACGGTGGATGCAGCCATCTCTTCTGTGAACAAATCACTGACATGTCCAGTAGATAATGTTCAAATGTTCAAAGATCCAGTGGATAAAAAATTGGAATCTTTATTAAAATCTGCTTTTTCCACAGCAGGGGCTGTTACACAGCCAGCAGTGGCAGCTATTGGGGTCTGCCAAGCTTTAAAGGATCAAATGAAAATGGTCCTGAGGGATTTGCCAGACCAGCAGGCCCAGGCTCTGGCTGATCTGCCTAGAGCATTATGCTTTGCGGTTGACGCCATCAAGGATTCTATCCATCAGGCCTCCCGCCTCACGCTGTCTTTGGTACATATGCGTAGGCTTCTGTGGCTCAAAAACTGGTCTGCTGAAGCTCCCTGTAAGAAGCTCTTAGTTAGCTTCCCATTTCATGGGGAACGCCTTTTTGGCGAAGACCTGGATAAGTATATCCAGAAGATTTCCAGTGGTAAAAGTACTCTCTTACCGAGTAAAAAGAGGTCTAGGGGTCCATCTTTTAAGAGGACTACCTCTCCTATCCCTGCGACGTCTGCTACTAAGCAGTTCCGACGGCCTCCTCGGTCAAACTCAGGAGGTAAAAATCAGGGACAGCCACAGGGTAATAAAAAGCCCTGGATCCGAAGAGGTACTAAACCAGCCTCCAAGTCAAGCCTATGAAGGGCTGCCCCCACTCAAACGGGTGGGGGGAAGACTTCAGTTGTTCGCAGAGACCTGGCGGGAGACGATCAAAGACAGATGGGTGCTCTCCGCAGTAACTCTGGGATACAAGTTGGAGTTAAAAGAGTCTCCTCCGTCCCATTTTATGTGGTCAGGCATGCCAAGAGACCCTCTGAAAAGAGGGTCTCTCCTATTGGCGTTAGAACAACTATTGCTCCAAGGAGTAATTATGGAGGTTCCTATGGAAGAGTGGGGGTTGGGTTTCTACTCAAACCTTTTCACAGTCCCGAAGCCAAACGGGGACATAAGACCCATATTGGACCTAAAGAGTCTAAACAAATTTCTAAACGTCCGGTCTTTCCGGATGGAGTCGATCCGATCGGTCACCGCTGCCCTACAAGGGGAGGAATGGTTAGCCTCGATCGACATCAAAGATGCTTACTTGCATGTTCCCATCTTTCCAGGTCATCAAAAATTCCTACGCTTTGCAGTAGAAGGGCGCCATTTTCAGTTCAGAGCCTTACCATTCGGTCTGGCCACAGCACCACGAGTGTTCACAAAAATTCTGGCCCCACTGTTGGCCGATCTAAGAACACGGGGTGTAACGATAATGGCATACCTAGACGACCTGTTGTTGATGGACCACTCAGTTGCCAAGCTAGAAGTGGTAATTGTCGATACAATCAAGTATCTAGAGTCTCACGGTTGGGTCATCAACCTGGACAAGTCAGCCCTACAGCCAGTGAAAAACCTGGTATATCTAGGGCTACGGCTGGATTCAGACCAGAGGAAGATTTTCTTACCTCTAGACAAGGTATCCTCTTTGAGGGCCTTGGTCCGTCTGCTTTGTGCAAAAAGACAGCCGTCCATACGCCTGTGCATGAAGCTGCTAGGAAAGATGGTAGCATCATTCGAAGCTGTGCCATACGCCCAATTCCACTCAAGGAATTTACAAAGGGCCATATTGTCAGCCTGGAACGGAAAAGTTCAGGCTCTAGACTTCCCGATGGCTTTGTCCCCTTCCGTTCGGAAGAGTCTCTGCTGGTGGTTGATCCCCCAGAATCTCCAGAAGGGAAAACCCTTCAGCCCGATATCTTGGAAGGTGGTCACTACAGATGCCAGCCTTATAGGCTGGGGGGCAGTACTGGAGCAATGGTCTCTCCAGGGCAGATGGTCAAATGTAGTAAAAACCCTGCCCATCAATCTCTTAGAGATACGAGCAGCCCGGTACGCCCTAGTAGCCTGGACATCCAGACTCCAAGGGTCCCCTGTCAGAATTCAATCAGACAATGCCACAGCAGTGGCATATATCAATCATCAGGGAGGCACCAGGAGTCGTGCAGCCCAGAGGGAAGTAAGTCACATCCTGGAATGGGCAGAAAAGCATGTCCCATGTATATCAGCTGTCTTCATTCCAGGGGTGGAGAATTGGAAGGCGGACTTTCTGAGTCGCCAACAGTTATGCCCAGGGGAATGGTCCCTTCATCCCGAGGTCTTCCGAGCAATATGTCAGCGGTGGGGAACACCGGATGTAGATCTGCTAGCATCCAGATTCAACGCAAAGGTGGACAGATTTGTCTCCCGGACAAGGGATCCCCTCGCTTGCGGCTCGGATGCTCTGGTGTTCCCTTGGGATCAGTTCAGACTGATATATGCATTCCCTCCGCTACAATTGTTGCCTCGACTCCTTCGCAGAGTCAGGTTGGAGAAGAAGCCGGTGATCCTGGTGGCTCCAGCGTGGCCCCGAAGGGCCTGGTACGCGGAGATCATCAAAATGTCTGTGGGGAGTCCTTGGACCCTTCCACGTCGTCCGGACCTGCTTTCGCAAGGACCGATATACCACCCTTCCTTACTAACTCTAAGTTTAACGGCCTGGCTATTGAATCCCACATCCTAAAGAAGAGAGGTCTCTCTAACTCTGTGGTATCAACTATAATCAATGCCAGGAAGCCTGTATCCAGGCAGATCTACTATAGAGTTTGGAAGGCGTACATCACTTGGTGCGAGGCCAGAAAATGGCATCCACGTAAGTACGTTATAGGCAGAATTCTGGACTTCCTGCAGTGGGCTGTAGACAGGAAGTTTGCCTTAAGTACTATCAAGGGCCAGGTTTCGGCCTTGTCAATACTATTTCAAAGGCCCCTGGCTATGCATTCACTTGTCAAATCCTTTATGCAAGGTGTGACTCGTATTATTCCACCGATTAAGGCTCCCATATGCCCATGGGATCTAAATTTGGTTCTGTCGGTTCTGCAGAAGCAGCCATTTGAACCTTTGCGGCACATTTCCTTGGTTCTACTCACCAGGAAATTGATATTTTTAGTAGCCATATGCTCGGCTAGAAGAGTGTCGGAATTAGCCGCCATGTCCTGTAAAGAGCCATATCTGGTTATCCATAAGGACAGAGTAGTATTACGTCCTCACCCAGCCTTTCTTCCTAAGGTGGTATCGAGGTTTCACTTGAACCAGGATGTGGTTCTTCCTTCTTTTTTCCCCAAACCAAGCTCGGTAGAGGAAAAGTTATTGCATTCTTTGGATGTAGTAAGAGCAGTTAAAGCTTATCTAAAAGCCACTGCTCAGATTCGTAGAACGGATTCTTTGTTTGTTCTGCCGGAAGGCCCCAGAAAGGGTCAGGCAGCATCAAAATCTACTTTAGCCAAGTGGATTCGACAGGTCATAATACAAGCCTATGGCTTGAGAAGTAGACCGCCTCCGTTCAAAGTTAGGGCGCACTCCACGAGAGCAGTTGGAACTTCATGGACAGTGCATCACCAGGCCTCCCTGGCGCAAATTTGTAAGGCCGCAACATGGTCTTCAGTACACACGTTTACTAGGTTCTACCAGGTGGACGTTAGAAGTCAGGAGGATGTCGCCTTTGGGCGCAGTGTGTTGCAGGCCGCAAAAGATCCTCATGCCTGATGGCGCCCAGCTTATGTATGGTGTATCCCCCCCCTCATGTGGCATTGCTTTGGGACGTCCCACATAGTAATGACTATGCTGCTCTGTGTCCCGTGATGTATGAACAAGAAAGTAGGATTTTTAAAACAGCTTACCTGTAAAATCCTTTTCTTGGAGTACATCACGGGACACAGAGCTCCCACCCCTCTTTTGGGGACACGTATTGCTTTGCTACAAAACTGAGGTACTCCCGGATGGGAGGGGCTTATATAGGGGAGGGTACTTCCTGTTTTGGAAGTTGCCAGTGCCAGCACCTGAAGGTAATTCTATATAACCCACATAGTAATGACTATGCTGCTCTGTGTCCCGTGATGTACTCCAAGAAAAGGATTTTACAGGTAAGCTGTTTTAAAAATCCTACTTTTTTCCTTTAGAAATGTCATTTTGCAGGTGCACTGGCAAGTTCAGAGCTGCGCTGGTTCAACTTATGCAAATTGATTTAGGTGACTTGACATTTACTAAGATTTTGCCGGCGCAGTGAACCGGCGCATTTAAACCATTGAAATTCCCGCGCTGAGCTAAAAAAAAACTCACGCAGCTCGAATCGGAATTGCGGGCGCAGCGGGCTGGTTTTGAAAAAGTTACTTTCTCTCTCTATTTTGGGCATATTAGTTATTTGGGCAGGTGTCACTACACTTCCTCACATCACCCCACATCACCCCCATTATATTCTCACTTCCAACTTCTTTATATTTAGATTTTAACATGCTGTGCACCAGGTCCATAGTAGCGCACTGAGCGCCTCCTCCCGGGCGCAGAGAACACTATAGTAAATGGGAAATAGGGCTGCGCTACAGGCGCTAATATTTTTTAAATACCAAAACAGCCATTGCGCACGCAGATGCGCCAATACTCATGGCGCAAACGTTTGGTAAATCAGCCCCATAGTTTTGCAATGGGCAGATTAGCACTTTTAACAAGGGGTTATTAGGCTGCTTTCACACTGATCCACAGGTGCAGTGCAGTGCTCCTGTGGGTTAGCTGCACTGAGCTGTAGACTTCTATTATATCCTGACAAATAGGCTTCAAAATGGGGTTGGCTCGGGACGCAGAGGATGCGCTCCGATTCCCACCCAGGTGTGTTACAACAGCAAATGAATATTCGCCGTTGAAACACTGATCCTCAGTCCGGCCAATCAGAAGCGGGTGTGAGACTTATTTTCCGATTGAACGAAAAGAGAAGACTCCCGATTGGCCGCCAAGGAGGAGAGAGGCAGAGGCCGCCACCGCGATGACCCCGAGAACGAGAGGCAGAGGCCTTATGTTGGTCATGTCATTGATTTTCAGAAAGAGAAAAATTCTTGCACATTTGACACTTTTACACTTAGCTTGTTTTGGGACTCTGAAGCATTTTCATAAATGGGGGAAAAAAGTGTCAAAAGAAGGAGGAAAACCATTCTCATAGCTAAGTCATGTGATGCAGAAACACATAAAAAATGTGATATAGAAGGACTTTTAAGATGCCACAGAAACAAGTGCACAAATATATTAAAAAACATTAAAAGTCTTTTACCTATTGTACTATGCTAAGAGAGAGATTGTCCTTAAGTGGAATTCCCGTTTCCCTCCATCCGTGGTCTTGTGGGAAAAGGCTATAGATGCGGCACTTCCTATGTACAAAATGACATACATCAGCAGAAATTGCCCTAAGAAATTTGACCGGGTGTGGTGGCCGTGAACTGCATAGGATGCCCTTTGTGTCCTCCTTGTAGGTGGTACATGGTTGGGCCACTCTTTTAGCATAACCCTTATTGGATACTGTGAACAGGTATTGATGTTGGTGTATTTGCAATTGCTATAGATCTTTTAGACTAGCTATGTGATCTACGCTCCTTTCTTCCTATGTCTGTATATCAAGTGACTTTGCTTTTTTACATGTGGATTTTTATTCGTGTACCATGCTCAAGTTTTTTAATAAAGTAACATAGAAAATTAAGTACTGTCCGTGATACTTTTTTTATTTGCACTAACATAGAATTTTTCAGGACAAGCTTTCGGGGTATGTCCCCTTCTTCAAGGTCCAAGCAGTACTGATTCACAATTTTTTTAGCAGAATGTTGAAACAAAACAAGAAAAAAATCTCAGAGGGAAAGGAAAAAAAACACATACAAATCAATGGTAATAAAGATAGCAGCAGAGTTAGTGAGATAAGACAGAGTTAGTGAGATAAGACAGAGGGAGAGCTATAGACTTGAGGGGGGAGATGCTAGTCACAGAGGGTGTCATAAAACCTTAGTATAATGGGTAAGGAAACCAATATCTAAATTTAGGCCATTCGTTTTTGTGTTAAAAAGAATTATCATTCTTAGTTCAAATGTTTTCCTTTCCTGGATAGTTCTGAAATTCCCTTTAAGAACTAAAACATTGAGGTCTTCTATAGTGTGGTCTGGTTGTGAGAAGTGATGTCCCACAGGTGTGCAGAAACTCTCTTCTTTATGTTCCTTGATGGTATGTCTGTGAAAATTCATCCTCGCTTGCAACTTCTTTCCTGTTTCACCAACATAAGATCCTTTGCCACACCTGTTGCATTGGATGAGGTACACAACATTACTGGAGGTACAGTTGTAAGATCCCATGATGGTGAAGGTCCCATTTGTGTGTGTGACACTTTTGGATGGATTGAACTAGATCAATCCATCCAAAAGTGTCACACACACAAATGGGACCTTCACCATCATGGGATCTTACAACTGTACCTCCAGTAATGTTGTGTACCTCATCCAATGCAACAGGTGTGGCAAAGGATCTTATGTTGGTGAAACAGGACAGAAGTTGCAAGCGAGGATGAATTTTCACAGACATACCATCAAGGAACATAAAGAAGAGAGTTTCTGCACACCTGTGGGATATCACTTCTCACAACCAGACCACACTATAGAAGACCTCAATGTTTTAGTTCTTAAAGGGAATTTCAGAACTATCCAGGAAAGGAAAACATTTGAACTAAGAATGATAATTCTTTTTAACACAAAAACGAATGGCCTAAATTTAGATATTGGTTTCCTTACCCATTATACTAAGGTTTTATGACCCCCTCTGTGACTAGCATCTCCCCCCTCAAGTCTATAGCTCTCCCTCTGTCTTATCTCACTAACTCTGTCTTATCTCACTAACTCTGCTGCTATCTTTATTACCATTGATTTGTATGTGTTTTTTTTCCTTTCCCTCTGAGATTTTTTTCTTGTTTTGTTTCAACATTCTGCTAAAAAAATTGTGAATCAGTACTGCTTGGACCTTGAAGAAGGGGACATACCCCGAAAGCTTGTCCTGAAAAATTCTATGTTAGTGCAAATAAAAAAAGTATCATGGACAGTACTTAATTTTCTCTGTCACAATTGCACTAATACGGCTACAATTACGTCAAGTATTAATAAAGTAACATAGTGTTTTAAAAAAAAAAAAAAAAAAAAAAAAGCTTCATTAGCAATCCATAGAAGCTTCAGTAACACCACATGTAACAGCAAATTCGTATACACTTATCACATTTACACCCCCATACATACAGTATACCCTAAATAACCCACTACTGTATATAGCAATATCCTATATATTTGAGAGAATCTGGGATGGGTCATCTACTGATTTTATAATGGCTGGATAATACAATGGGATGGGTCATACTCAACATGTTTCCCAGATTTTCAATCTGCTTTTCAATTAAGTTTAATTTATATGAGAAGCATATCTAAAATGGTGTGTGTGAGTCACTGGTTGGCAGGGTTTGGACGGTAGTTACAGTATGTGTTACCTAGGCTTCTCACCTACACAGTTGGAGAGACCTCAGGATTTGTGCCTGCTTGCAAGGAACCTAGCTTTGTTTTCCTGGAGCTGGTCTGGGTTCTGGAGTCTGGTGGCTTTGTAGATCTTTGGGTGGGATAAAGACTTCATTCCTAGTTTCACATCTTAACTGGCAGTCAGACCTCATTATTAGTCAGCTGTGTACAAAGCATTTTGTTTGGGTGCTAACTGAGGCTTTCTGCTCCCCCCAACCCAGAAGATACTTGTGTTGGAAGAAAGCAGCTGTGTGTGTGCAGACATGAGGAGAGTGTCTATTCTGGTCTGCACTGACCAAGCCATACCCAGAGATAAACAATGCAGTCTATGCGGAAACAGACGCAGGATCTGAGTGGACCAAAAATAGTCAGAACACTGAATTGTGTTGTTCAGTGTGATGCTGAAAACGCCTGTGTGGGAAAATCCTTATGAAGGGACTTTTGTTTCTGAATTAAAGCAGATGAATAGCCCTTAAAACACAAGTTGGCGAATGGCCAGTCGTTGAAGCTCTACACTTGAAGAGAACCCTCACAATACATATATATCTCATTGCAGACTGTAGAAAATTCTAAGATTCAGGCCTCGTACACACGGCCGAGAATCTCGTCATGAAAAAACTCATCGTTTTTCTTGACGAGATTCTTGGACAAGAAACTTGTCCCGGCCGAGTGTACACACGCTCCATTCAAAGAACCCGCGGTTCTTTGAATGGAGCGAACGCGGTGACGTCATTGACTACGACGAGCGTGGGCTCATCACATTCGATGCCGTCGCCGCCATCTTGCTACACCCTACCTATGCCTAGGAAGCTAACGCACATGCGTCAAAGTCAATTCGAGCATGCGCGTGTTTCCACGGCGACAGGTAAGTGTACACACACACACTTTTCTCGTCAAGAAACATGCCGACGAGAATCTCAATGAGAAAATAGAGAGCTGGTTCTCTATTTTTCTCATCGAGATTCTGGTCAGTTTTCTCTACGAGAAACCATTCACACGAACGGTTTTCGGAACGGAAACTCATTCGTGTGTACGAGGCTTCAGGCTAAAAATTCTGTTCTAAATTACATTTTAATTTATAGAATTTGCTGCTTTTCAGAAGGAGTCAATGCTGTATGATAGGCCTCTCATCCATGTTCTAGGCTATAGCATATAGAGAGCCTAAGAAGGCATAAAAAATATATAAAAATCCATTCCGCTTATCCACTTAAGCAAGTGGAACTAAAGAAATAAGTGTTTTTCTCTTGCTGTTTAATAGGTCAGTTGCGTACAAATTGTTACAATGTCTTGATGTTGCACTGTGTCCTCAGGTTGACCTGATGAGGTGGTAGTGTTTGCACAGGAAGGGTTAATGTTTTCCCGCTCTTTTCTACAAGGTCACCCCCCCCCCCCACACACACACACACACAGGTCATGCCTTACAAAAAGGGCTCACTGAGTGCCCTGAGAGGTTGTTTAGAGAAACACTGCCAAAATGTAGCTGCTACTCTGCCAGAGTGGATCACCCCTTAATGGGGGGAGAACCCAGTTGGGGTCCCCAGTGGGGCCTGGAACCTGTGGGCCCTAATGGACTTATAGCTGCCAGTTATGGACTTTACTGCCTTTATGGATTATTTGCTGACTTTTGTGGATTTAGTACGTAAATGAATTATTGTCTTAAAGGGATTGCTTTTAGAAACGTGCCATCTGCCTAAGGTACAGTCCCTTTATGGGGCACTTAAAGAATTCTGTACAGGAATGTGTGTGAATATGTCATTTCTAAACTGTTCCTGTATTATCCTTAACTTCTTTTAGTAAAGATATGTTGTTGTTCCTTTAAATTGCCTGGTCTGAAATTTCTAAAGGGGTGCATGCATTGTGTATCAAAAGAGCAGAGCTTACAACAAGGGAACTAAAGTTATAGAAGATACAGTAAAGAGGTCTAATGATCAGAATGCTGTCCAGAGGAAGCTATGTTGCCGTTGCTAGTGCCGACTGAATTGCTATCAGTTGCTTAAACAGCCAACCAGCCATTAAACAGATGACTTGGCTAAGGTAATGGTTACTCTGCTATTGAAGGAGTGGCATGCTTGGCCCCTTCATTCCCCATATACTGGGATCGTCTCTGCGGCACAGAGTACCTAAAGAACCAGCTTGGGGTCATGGTAGAGAGAGAAGTACTCTTCTTTACTAAAAGAAGTTAAGGATAATACAAGAGGCATGGAGGAGCTCAGCTATGAGGAAAGATTAGAGGAACTGAATTTATTCACTCTTGAGAAGAGGAGATTAAGATAAGATAAGATAAGATTAAGATATGATCAACATGTACAAAAATATAAGGGGTCCATATAGTGAACTTTGTGTTGAATTATTCACTTTACGGTCAACACAAAGGACAAGGGGGCACTCTTTGTGTCTAGAGGAAAAGAGATTTCACCTCCAAATACGGAAAGGTTTCTTCACAGTAAGAGCTGTGAAAATGTGGAATAGACTCCCTGCAGAGGTGGTTCTGGCCAGCTCAGTAGATTGCTTTAAGAAGGGCCTGGATTCTTTCTTAAATGTACATAATATAACTGGGTACTGACATTTATAGGTAAAGTTGATCCGGGGAATATCCGATTGCCTCTCGGGGGATCAGGATGGAATTTTTTCCCCTGCTGTAGCAAATTGGATCGTGCTCTGCTGTTTTTTTTTTGCCTTCCTCTGGATCAACTGTGGGTATAGAATTGGGTATATGGGATTGTACGATATATATATATATTTTTTTATGGTTGAACTGGATGGACTTGTGTCTTTTTTCAACCTGACTAACTATGTAACTATGTAACTATGTAACTATGTAAGTAGCGGGGCCCCGGGAAGGAGAACAAGAATGGAGTTATGGAGAACTGTGCTTCCTGTATCCAGTAGCAACAGTGGGAACAGACTCTGGGAGTGAGATGACTACTGAGTTGGTGGAGACTGGTACATGCTCCTTGGTACCATCTCAGAAATGCTGCACACCTGTGGAGTGGTGTTCTCTATGGACTTTTTTCATCGGAAAAAACTATCGTGTGTGGACCCCATCGGACTATTTTCCATTGGTGTAAAAAAATAGAACATGTTTTTAATTTTTCCGATGGAAAAAAAAACCATGGGAAATTCCGATCGTCTGTGTGGAATTCCATCGAAGAAAAATCCACGCATTCTCAGAATCAAGTCGACGCATGTTCGAAAGCATGTTCGAAAGCATTGAACTTAATTTTTCTCGGCTCGTCGTAGTGTTTTACTTCACTGCGTTTTGGACGGTCGGAATTTAGTCTGACAGTGTGTATGCAAGACTGATGCGAGTCAGCTTCATTGGAATTCCGACAGAATATTCCATCGGATTTTAGTCCATCGGAAATCCGATCGTGTATACAGGGCATTACAGAAGAGTATCCAAAGTATTTAGTGTCAACAATGTAAGAAGAGTTAACTATGAACAATGCTGATCATTTCTAAAGTCTGGAGACCTGCCTTAATGTTTCACATGACTGCAGTTGCTGCTTGTGATTCAGACATTAGTGTCCCCACTTGGGCGCCTTAAGCCCCACCCACACACTCCTATAATCCAGTTTACAACTTCTGTCAGTAAAAAATATTTTATGATAGTTCATATAATAAAAGGACTAGGCCTTCCTACATGGTGATTGGTTCAACAACAAGCTGATTCCTAAAACAACCTGCATAGGGCACTACACACTGGCTAGTACAGTAGGACTTTTTAATGCACAGATAATCTAGAAATGCCCTCATATTAAAAATAAAAATAAAATAATAACGGAAAGGCTTCACTGATTGGAGGAGCTCTTGGTCCAGAATATGCTCAGCATGGCCAGCGCATAGCATAGAATCCTAAAGGCCCAGGATGTAGGCTTGTGCAATTCGTTTCGTAACGAATCAAAATTCGTACGAATTTAGCAACTTTCGGACGTTCGGAAGCATTCGAATTTCCAAACAAACAATTACGAGTAAAACCGAATCCGAAATAAATTATATCGCAAATAGCGAATGGCCGGATGCCTTCGGCATAATTTGTTGTTGTGTTAATGCGGCCTAATGCAACAGCAAGTCAACTTGTTGTGATCCGTCACGGAAAATTACGAATCAACGAACCAAAAAAAAGTTACGAATGTACGAATCCTTTCGAAGCACAATAACACTCTGCTCTCTGCTCCTCTCTCACCGTGCTGAACTCCCTCTCAAAATGGTGTATAGGGGCGGAGGCTATAGCCGCATGTCAAAAACTAAAGTAAAATACGAGATTTCGAATCGTTACAAATAACCGCGATGTACGGTATTTAGAAAAGTACGAATCCATTCGAAGCACGTTAGGCAGCACCATTGTGAGAGAGACACGGAAAATTATGAATCAACAAACCAAAAAAAGTTACAAATGTACGAATCCATTCGAAGCACGTTAGAGAGACACGGAAAATTACGAACCAAAAAAAAGTTACGAAAGTAGGAGTTGTGTCCAGAATCCACGAAAAACAATGTACTCTACCGAAACTACGAATTATAAATCAACTAAAAATAAGGCTTGCATTAATACGAATCATTCCGATTCAACTAAAAATTTCACTTGCAAAAATACGAATTAGTCCGAACACGAAAAATCCCGTTTAGCAAAAGTACGAATGATTACAAATCAACAGGACCGAAAAGAAACTAAACCAAACTAAACAAATTTTTCCGTTGTGCACAAGTCTACCAGGATGTGTGGCAGAAACCCTGAGGGACAAAATGCTCCTCAATATGCTGTTTGCTCCTGTCTCTTCTCTCCCAGTCACCAAAGGAAGCTCCACTTACTCTCTCGTCAATAATGTGCAATTTGCATAGGGACAATTTACAGGGTTGACACCCCTTCCTCAGCTGAGCTCATTTGTTCGAAACATCTTTCTCTATTCTGATTCATTTTAACATTAATATAAAACACAGTTATGAAATCCTTAACCTTCATTAACCACTTGCCGACCACCCGTGCGAATCGACGTAGGTGTACGTTGATTCGTGCACTAGCCTGTGATTGGCCAGTGGGGGAGCTAATCAGCAGGTCTAGCGAAAGCGATGTCTGCCGGCCGCTGCCATCATTCCCAGCAGAGGCAGATTGGGGATCTGCCAAAGTAAACAAGGCAGATCTCTGTTCTGACAGGGGATGACACAGAATCTTGTCTTTCTGCTATGCAAGAAGGCGAATCTCTGCGTTGTCCCAGTCAGACAGTCCCCCCATACAGTTAGTAAACACACCCAGGGAACACAATTAACCCTTTGATTGTCACTGATGTCAACCCCTTCCCTGCCAGTGTCATTTACAGTGCCTGGAAAAAGTATTCATACCTCTTGAAATTTTCCAAATGTTGTCATGTTACAACCAAAAACGCAAATGTATTTTATTGGGATTTTATGTGATAGACCAACACAAAGTGGCACATAATTGTGAACTGAAAGGAAATGATAAATGTTTTTCATTTTTTTTTTACAAATAAATATGTGGAAAGTGTGGTGTGCATTTGTATTCAGCCCCCTTTACTCTTATACCCCTAACTAAATCTAGTGGAACCAATTGCCTTCAGAAGTCACCTAATTAGTAAATATAGTCCACCTTTGTATAATTTAATCCCAGTATAAATACAGCTGTTCTGTGAAGCCCTCAGAGGTTTGTTAGAGAGCCTTAGTGAACAAACAGCATCATGAAGGCCAAGGAACACACCAGACAGGTCAGGGATAAAGTTGTGGAGAAGTTTAAAGCAGGGTTAGGTTATAAAAAAATGTCCCAAGCTTTGTACATCTCACGGCACACTGTTCTATCCATCATCTGAAAATGGAAAGAGTATGGCACAACTGCTAACCTACCAAGACATGGCCGTCCACCTAAACTGACATGCCAGGCAAGGAAAGCATTAATTAGAGAAGCAGCCAAGAGGCCCATGGTAACTCTGGAGGAGCTGCAGAGATCCACAGCTCAGGTGGGAGAATCTGTCCACAGGACAAAGATTAGTCGTGCACTTCACAAATCAGGCCTTTATTGAAAAGTGTCAAGAAGAAAGCCATTGTTGAAAGAAAGCCATAAGAAGTCCCCTTTGCAGTTTGTGAGAAGCCATGTGGAGGACACAGTAAACATGTGGAAGAAGGTGCTCTGGTCAAATGAGACCAAAATGGCACTTTTTGGCCTAAAAGCAAAACGCTATGTGTGGCAGAAAACCAACACAACACATCACCCTGAACACACCATCCCCACTGTAAAACATGGTGATGGCAGCATCATGTTGTGGGAATGATTTTCTTCAGCAGGGACAGAGTTGATGGGAAGATGAATGGAGCCAAAATATTTATTGGGTATGTTTTATATCAGAAAGTAATAAATATTGTTTTTTTTTTTTTTTTAAATTGTCGTTCTTTTTTGTTTATAGTGCAAAAAATAAAAAACCACAGAGGTGATCAAATACCACCAAAAGAAAGCTTTGTTTGTGGGGGGAAAATGGACACAATTTTATTTGGGTACAGCGATGCACGAACGTGCAATTGTTATTTAAATTTGCCATATCACAAAAAATGGCCTGTCATTAAGGGGGCAAATCCTTTCGGTCATTAAGTGGTTAAAGGAAGGTAGGTGATTTATGTGAAATTTACCTGCTCTACTAATTTATCTTTCTAAACATAAGTTGTTGGCCCCCCGTCACAAAACAACTGATATTGGGAAACTTTCCATCTTCGAAAGAAATCAAATAAAATGCTATTTATTCATTATGATGGACTGGTGACCCTTGTGGTTACCATTTTCTTTGCTGCAAACTGGCACCAGGTTGTGCCCCTCAGAACTGTCCCACCAAGGTAAAGCCTAGTACACACCAGTAGGTTTTTTCATTCAACCCAGCAGGGCTGAACAAAAAAAAAACTGACAGCCCCCGGGGAGCCGCTGTACTAACCATGCAATGTTAGTACAGTAATCTCCCCTGCTGTGCTATTGTGTTCTGACAGGGGGGCACCCACCCCCGCTAGAACACTCCAGTCGCCACTCTGACTCCAGTCGCCACTCGGCAACTTTTATTTTTCTTTACGCTTCTGATACATAGAAAAATATATTTTAATAGCAGTCAGAAAGCAAGCTTGATGAGCCCTTTAAATAAATTTGTGAGTGGGCAATATCCAATTAAAAGTATCACATAAATTAAAATAATTCCATTGTTTTAAGCCTTTCCTAATTAAAAAGCATAGATGTATAGGGTCCAATGAGTGAAATTACCTAGACCTGCCTAATCTCCTATCCATAACACAATATATCTCATTAATTCTATCATCTACATCAGTATCAGATGGGTTGATGTTCCAACCCAATTATTTTACAGCCTCTTATGAAACTGATAAGGGACAGAGGAATGGGTGTCTAGTCTCAAGTGGTTAATGTTTATTCGTTAAGTTTCCCATATGACGTTACAGTTAGGGGGCACAGATGTGTGTAGCTTTGCACAAACTAATTATTTCAGTGTCTGTAGAGTTCATGTCCAAAGACAGACAATAAAACAAAAGAAAACAAAGCTGGGATATTTGTCACAACATAATATTTACCTCCAAACCTCCCTCCCCCCTTCTAGAGCATGCCCTATCATTGAACTTTGCCCCAGAACTATACTATATTACCAAAAGTATTGGGACACCTGCCTTTACACACACATGAACTTTTTATTGCATCCCAGTATTAGTCTGTAGGGTTAAATGTTGAGTTGGCCCACCCTTTGCAGCTATAACAGCTTCAATTCTTCTGGGAAGGCTGTCCACAAGGTTTAGGAGGGTGTCTATGGGAATGTTTGACCATTCTTTCAGAAGTGCATTTTGTGAGGTCAGGCACTGATGTTGGATGAGAAGGCCTTTTGACAAGTAGGGCAGATAGGCCAAAAATAATCTACAAATCAGGCTGAACAAGACGGATGTGAATTTTTTATATCTGGTTTGCTCATGTCTCCAACTAAGACAAATCCTTTTTCCTGCAGCTATTACAGTCTTTTTTTTATTTTTTTCCCTAGTGCAAATTTTTGTTAAAGCCATCCTAGGCAGAAGGGACTAAGATACATAAATCAGCTGTTTCAGGAAGATGTAATGAAAACCTTTAGTGAATTAAGAATAGAATATAATATCCCAAATCAAAGATTTTTTCAATATTTACAGCTCCGGCATGCATTAAAAATACAGGGTCGAACGCATGAATTGAAGCATAGTAAGTCAGTTGTAATAGCCTTGTTGGATAAAATAGGGGAAAAAAAGGGTTTGATATCACAATTATATGATATATTATTCAATAAATTTAAAGGAACTGTGGATATACCAGCTAGACTAGCTTGGTCCGGCGATACAGGGCCAATTTCAGATGAACAGTGGGCACTGGCACTATCGACAATACATCAGGCCTCTTTATCTCCAACACAAAATTTAACACAATTTAGTTATTCTGCATAGGGCTCACTATACACCAGAGAAATTATTCAAATGGAGATGCAGAGATACAGACCAATGTCCTAGATGTAAAGGGAGTGCAAAATATATAAAAAGGTGGATTGCGCTAACTTAAATCCTAAAACCTGTGATCTTCTACTCAATATGTAAACTTAGTGCTCTAAACATTATTAATTAGAACCACAATTAAACAATATGTGAACTCAGTGTTCTAAACCTTAAAACCACAATTAGTATACCGATCTGTGTGTCATTAGTAGCAAAAATCCTGCTGTGATTTCTTAAAAGTGCATGTGCAATGAATAAATAATCCCTGTATCTCTTGCGGTGGACCGGGCCGACAGCTACTCAGTACCGCACTGTGATAATCCTGTCAGAAACACACCAGCGGGTCCCTTAGGGGATGGGTAAGTAGCCTCTCCTGCCTGCAGGTGAGCACATGCTGTGTGTTTCTCTGTGTGGGGGATTTTCCCTGTCTCCCCCTGTATTTTATTGTCACTCTCTGTCACCATTGCTGGCGCTGTGCTGTGTGGGGTGCCTGGGGGTCATACTGTCCCGGGGGGGGGGGGCTCATGGTGGTCTCCATATCGCTGGGGCTGTTTTTTTGAGTGTTTGGGGGCCTGGGCGCCGTTCGGCGCCATGTTTGTGTGGTTACATTTACTTTGCATTGGCGGCCATCTTGCCGTGGATCGCCTGAGCACATTGCGGAGGCCATTTTCTTGAAGCCGTGCGCTTTTTAAACACTTGTTTGGCCTCTATCGCTGCTGGGAACGGCGCAAATCTCCTCACACTCTCCTCTCAGCTCACTCACGCTGATACAGTGCGGCGCAGAGAGGGACAAGGCAGCGGAACCGAGCGGTCCTGGTCCGGGTTGGTGAGTCCCCTGGGCATTCCCCTACTCAGTCAGCACAGCCTGTGGGTGGACTTTTTTTCTGAGGAGTCTCAGAGAGGGACAATATGGAGTCAGTGTCACCAGCTTCCCCTTACATGCCAGAGGCAACAGGCAGTGCTCCAGCACCTGCGGTCCCTATGGACCAGTTGTTGGCAGTCCTGGAATCATTTCTGACCAGGATGGAAGCAGTGTGCGAGCGCAAGGGAGCAAAAAAGCGCCCTCTCACCACATTATCTCCACAAGGGGAGTGCGCTGATTCAGATATGGGCCTAGGTGCTGCGTCTCAGGACCCTAGCTCTGAATATTTTATTGGTTTTGAACAGGACATTCCTTGTGAGGAAGACTCCAGTTCTGAGTCAGTAAATGACAGGGCGCTTGTTAGTGAACTCATTGATGCTGTGAGGGACACTCTCAAGCTTGATGCTGCGGCTGCAGAACCTCAAGCGGAGGCAGTCTCCTTTGGTTCTTTTAAGGCCAAGCCTTCTAAAAAGGTTTTTCCATATGCACCTTTCTTTGACCAGTTCATTGACCAGGTTTGGGAAAAGCCGCAGAAGACTTTTATGGTCCCGCGGCGTTTGTCTATCAGATACCCCTTTGAAGAAGCCCTACTTAAAAAGTGGGCTTCTCCCCCAGTGGTCGACCCTCCGGTCGCCCGGTTAAACAAGGCCACCACTCTCCCGATGGAGGGGACTCCTGCATTTAAGGACCCCACTGACAGGAGGTCAGAAGTGGTGAGCAGAGCCATGTTTGCCTTGTTGGGATCCGCCTTATGGCCAATTGTAGCGGCGACCCTTGTGTCTCAGACACTCACGGAATGGGCAAACATTTTGCACCAGTCTGTATAGGAGCATAATCTTCCTCCAGACACTATTGCTCTGGCCCACCAGATGGTGCAGGGCCTGATATATGTGTGCAACGCCACTTTAGACGCGGCCCCTTTAAAATCTAGGGCCTCTGTTTCTGCGGTGGTATTGCGTCGTCTTATCTGGTTGAAATGCTGGTCTGCTGACCTAGCCTCTAAGAAGCTCCTGACGGATCTACCCTTTAAAGGTGGTAGACTTTTTGGTGCTGCTCTGGATGACCAAGGATGTCACGGGAGGTAAAAGCACTCAGACTATCAAGGGTAAGGAGGCCCGCTGTAAACCGGGTCCTTCCTTTCCAGCAAAAAAGTTTTTTTTTCGTCAGTCACAGTCCACGGGTAAGCTCTCCCAGACTGACAACAGTGCGGCTGGTGGACACAAGCGCCCTTGGGTGCGTAAGCCGAACAAAGTGGCTCCCAAGCCCGCCTCCGCATGAAGTCTTGCCCCCGCCCAACGCTGGGGTGGGGGGACGACTTCGCAGGTTCACGGATCGGTGGACCTCACGGATCTCCGACCGGTGGGTGTGCGAGGTGGTCACCTCAGGATACAGGATAGAGTTCCGTTCCTGGCCCCCAGACAGATTCTTTACCTCAAATCTCCCTCTCCTTCCTGCCCGTCGGGCAGCCCTCTTAGGGGCTGTACAGGATTTGATCAGGTCCAGAGTGATTGTGCTGGTTCCGTCCAAGGAGAGGTTTCAGGGGTTCTACTCTAATCTGTTTGTTGTCCAAAAAAAGGACAGGGTTCGGCCAATCCTGGACCTCAAGTCCCTGAATGCCTTCGTGAAGGTGCAAAAATTCCGCATGGAATCCATTCGCACGGTGATTGCTACACTCCATCAAGGGGATTTTCTGGCGTCCTTGGACATCAAGGACGCCTACTTGCATGTTCCGATCTGCGCAAGTCATCAGAAGTTTCTGTGCTTTGCGATCGGCGAAGTCCACTATCAATTTGTGGTTCTTCCCTTCGGCCTAGCCTCGGCACCAAGGGTGTTCACCAAGGTGCTTGCTCCGGTTCTAGCTTTGCTGAGACAGCGAGGCATTGCTATCGTGGGCTATCTGGACGATCTTCTTCTAAGAGCAGACAATGGCTCAGAATTAGAAGAAAGTGTGACTATTGTCAGTCAGACCCTCAGGGTCTTCGGGTGGCTCCTGAACATTCAGAAGTCGGTCCTGGTCCCGACTCTGGAGTATCTAGGTCTGATCCTGGACTCCTTGGAGGCGAAGGTATTCCTATCCCCGGAGAAGTTACTGACACTTCAGTCTGCAGTGCGGGTCCTGACGTCCCGAAAATGGTCGTCAATCCGTTTTTGCATGAGAGTCCTGGGACTCATGGTGGCCTCCTTCGAGGACATTCCGTATGCCCAATCACACACCCGGGCATTACAGAAAGAGATCCTGTTCACTTAGGACAAATCCCCATTGTCCTTGGATCTTCAGATCGAGGTGAGTCACCTGGTCAGGGCGTCCCTGGCGTGGTGGTTGAGGTCCCCGGCTCTTCGGTCCGGGAAGTCGTTCCTCCCCAGTCAATGGACAGTGATCACGACGGACGCCAGCCTGACGGGCTGGGGTGGAGTCTGGGGAGTCCTGTCAGCCCAAGGGCATTGGACTCCGGACGAAGCCCATTTGCCGTTCAATGTTCTGGAAATACGGGCAATCAGACTATGCCTCTCCTCGTGGTCGGAGAGATTACAGGGTCACTCCCTCAGGATCCATTCGGACAACACCACGGCAGTGGTGTATGTCAACCATCAAGGGGGGACTCGGAGCTCAGCTGCGGCTTCCGAGGTCGCCCGAATCCTAAGGTGGGCCAAAAGAAGCGTTCCGGCTCTGTCGGCCGTCTACATTCCGGGCGTAGACAATTGGCAGGCGGACTATCTGAGTCGCCAGACGCTGGACCAGGGAGAGTGGTCCTTGCACCTGCGGGTCTTGCAACTCCTTTGCCGACGGTGGGGCACGCCGGATGTGGACCTGATGGCCTCTCGACTCAAGCGCAAGGTGTCGAGGTTTGTGGCCAGGTCCAGGGATCCTTGGGTGGATGCCTCGGATGCGTTGGTGGCCCCATGGGGTCATTATCACCTGATATATGTTTATCCTCCACTGCAGCTGCTCCCTCGCCTGCTGCGCAGGGTGGCGTCCGAGGGGATTCCGGTGATCCTCATTGCTCCGGATTGGCCTCGGCGTCATTGGTACGCCGATCTGGTATGTCTCGTCGCGGACGTTCCTTGGCGGTTGCCAATGAGGGAGGACCTTCTGTCTCAAGGTCCTATATTTCATCCTGCTTTACAGTCTCTGGCTTTAACGGCATGGCTATTGAAAGCCAGGTGCCGAGAGACGGAGGTCTGTCGGATTCGGTCATTTGACCATGTTAAGGGCACGGAAGTCTTCCTCCAGAGAGATCTATCACCATACCTGGAAAGCTTACATCGCCATGTGCGAAGAGCTGGACTCGCGTCCACGGACGTATTCCGTCCCCAGAATCCTGCGGTTCTTGCAGGGTGGCGTGACCCAAAAAGCTTGCTTTGAGTACCATTAAGGGTCAGATTTCGGCCTTGGCCATTTTCTTTCAGCGACCGCTGGTGGGTCATTCCTTGGTTAGCACCTTTGTGCAGGGGGTTCGCGATGTGCTCCCTCCTGTCAAGCCTCCTCTCCCTCCTTGGGATCTGAATTTGGTGCTCTCGGTTCTCCAGGAACCTCCATTCGAAAATATCAGCGATATTCCCCTCTTGACCTTGTCTCAGAAGGTAGCCTTCTTAGTGGCCATTACTTCGGTTAGACGGGTGTCTGAGCTGGCGGCCTTGTCCTGCAAGTCGCCCTATTTGGTCATCCATAAGGATAAGGCGGTGTTGCATCCGCGACCTTCATTTTTTGCCAAAGGTGGTCTCGGCCTTTCACCTTAATGAGGACATTGTCCTCCCGTCCTTGTGTCCTCACCCATCGCATCCCAGAGAGTTTGCGCTTCACACATTGGATGTGGTACGAGCCTTGCGGGTGTACCTGTCCGCTACTGCTTCTATTCGGAAGTCTGACTCACTGTTTGTGACTGTCTCTGGTCCAAATCAGGGCCAAGCGGTTTCGTCTGCCACCATTTCTAGGTGGATCAGACAGACCGTCATTCAGGCCTATGCGCCTCCCTTTCCGGTTACGGTGCATTCCACCAGGGCAATTGGTGCTTCCTAGGCTTTCCGACATCAAGCGTCGGTTGCACAAGTGAGCAAGGCCGCGACCTGGTCGTCCGTTCATACCTTTTCTAAGTTTAATAAGGTTGATGTGGCTGCATCTTCGGATGCTTCCTTCGGCCGCAAGGTGTTGCAGGCCGCTGTTTGATGTTGCAACTCCTCCGTTAAGGAGCTCTGCCTTGTTTGGAGTGAAGTTTTTGGTTTTCCATTTATACTGCTCCCATCCCTCTTGACACTGCTTTGGGACATCCCACGTGTAAAGTGTAAGAGAGGCTGTGTCAGTCAATGGATGATAAGAGAAAATAGGATTTTTGTACTCACCGTAAAATCAGTTTCTCTGACGTCCATAGACTGACACAGCACCCACCCTTCTTTTAAGGTTTGTACTGCTTTGTTATGAACTGAGGTCTGCTGACTGCAGTGGGAGGGTTATGTCCGGAGGGACCGCCCCCCTGGGCGGGGCTGTTCAGCTCTGGCTTTTTAGAATGTATGTATAACATTTCACATTCTGCCTAGGTCTTCTCCTGCAAGCAGGGACATAACCCACGTGTAAAGTGTAAGAGAGGCTGTGTCAGTCCATGGACGTCAGAGAAACGGATTTTACGGTGAGTCCAAAATCCTATTTTTCTTACATAGAGGTGGTTTGGAGAAATGTGAAAAAATATGGAGCAGGTGGTTTGTTATTCTGGAGGTATGACAAGAGATGAGAGGATCGAGTGTGGGGTGGGGAGGGGGAGGGGGGAGCATGGGGATCAAGGGAGTGTATTTTTTTATACATTTTGTTTTTTGTTTTTTGTTTTCTTCCTTTCCTTTTCTCCCTCTCAATACGGGCTAGGGTTGTATGCTGTTCCTGTTATGTTTTTTCTCTGTTTTTGTTGTTTGTATATAAAAGAAATAAAAAAATTATTTGATCAACAAAAAAAAAAGTGAAGGAAGGGGCCCGGTAACTTTCTGGAGGGATTCATCTATCCACCAAGGGCCTAGTAATGTGCTGCTGCTGGCACCTGTCCTTATGTACCAAAGGCTGAGAGGTTCGGGGTCTGATAGATTCTGTGGCAGAGAGTCTCCCGATCGTATCTAGGAAAAGAACCTGATTGATCGTTCGAGCATCACTTCGGCTGCTAGGATCCACTTTGCAGGAGACTATCCGGGTGAGCTAAATCTACTCTGGGATAGAGTAGTGAATGTAAAATCCATTTGTGCCTGGACTAACCTCCCAAAACCTTGCTGTCCTGTCTCTCATCCACCCTTTTCCTATCTGCTGAACATTGAGAAAATAAACTCAACGTTGGAGTTTAGAGTGGTGTGGACATTGGAATTACTTTGGGGGGAAAACAGAGACATGTCCCTATGTCCCAGGAGATGAGAACCAACTGATGGAGAACCTAGCTGTGGGACCCAAATACATAACACCGCTCAACCTCCTCAAACAGGAGGGTACGGCCGGGCATATAGTACGGTGTGCCTTTTTTCCTGCAAGTGAGCCAAAGGTAGGGAAAAGGGTCCGTGTGCTACACTACACATACTGCTATTATTATTGTATAGTTTTGTTTTATATTCCTAAAAAAAAAATTCAACAAAGAAAAAACAAAACAAAAGGTAAACTACAAAGATCAAACAGAATAAGTTACCTTGTGTACATCAATGACTTATAAGCAGGCTGTACAGTACAGCAAGTCAGAATGCTGATCAGTATAGTCTTTTTCTGGAAAGGTTCCATGGTGACAAGATTGAGAAAAACTAAATGTTAACCATTACTTCTACAACGGGTAACTTTACTAAACCATAGTGAACATTAGTAGTGGTTGTTCCAAGTTGGCCAGTGATACAAAAAGTATTTTTACATGCCACTAGAGCACCTTAATGTAATGCTAGATCATTTGTTAGTAAGACATTGTAAAGAAAATTCTTATACTATTTCTTTTTTTTCCACCAATACAAAAATGTCTGCACTACCACACTATAATAAAAGTGTTAACAGCCAAAAGTTTCAATGAGATATAACTAGAATTACACATCAAAAGCCTAAATATATTTTTTGCAGCCTTGGGTCTACATGTCCGTATCTGGGGGGCCTTTAACTCACAGGCGCAGTATATTTGCATCATTGTGTAGTTCTGGGCGCGCTCCATTAGCCCACCAGAACTGTGGCTGAGCTGCCACTGAGAGCACTCGGTCACATTCTGATAATCAGGAGCTGCTAGCATGGGCTCTTTATGAATTCAGCACTGTTCCGTCAAATGCAGTGCAGAAATATTGGGGGCCCTTCCTACCAGCCTTGGGCTGCAGAGCTCATTTCAAGCTCAAAGGGGTTACATTTTCACCTCCACCAAAAAATGAAGAGAAGACCAAAAAATTAAGATGACCCAGTGCATCATGTGACTGGCCAGAAGACAACAGAAAACCCTGGGCAGTGGTTGTAGGGGTCTGCGGGTGGGGGCTTATCGGAATCTAATTAACAAGGGGGCAACCCAGATCCCACCCCCCCCCCCATGTAAATGACTATGGGGTACATAGTACCCCTACCCATTCACCAAAAAAGTGTAAGAATAAATAAAAACAGGCGGCAGTTTTGGACTTTTCCTATCTCGCTTGTCCCCCCTTTGCTTACCTGCCAGGCTGCATGCTCAGATAAGGGTCTGGTATGGATTTTGAGGAGGACCCACGCTGTTTTAAAAAAAAAAAATGTCTTAAAATTGACCGATTCTTTCTCACTTTGATCCTTCCTGCGATTGACCTACCGATTCTTCCTGTGATCAATCAATTCTTTCTGCAATCGATTGACAAATCCTTCTTGTGATTTACCAGGTGACTGCACAGAAGCACTGCTGGGAAAAGGTATTTAGAGATTACTGTATATACTCGAGTATAAGCTAAGTTTTTAAGCCCTTTTTTTAAGGCTGAAAATACACCCCTCGGCTTATACTCGAGTCAGTGTACCTGAAATTCTTGACAGGCTGCGGGCGTCCATTCATTGTTTAAAAGTCGCGATCTCCTCCTGGTCCCTTCCGTGATAGGCATTTCCCAGCAGACACTGTGTTCAGTGTTCCACCTATAACGGATGTTCTCTCATCCTCGGACTCAGTTTCCCAGCAGACACTGTGTTCAGTGTTCTGCCAATCACGAACGTCCTCTTGTCCGAGGATGAAAAGACGTCCGTGATTGGCGGAACACTGAACACAGTGTCTGCTGGGAAACGCCTATCACGGAATGGGACCAGGAGGAGACCACGACTTTTAAACAATGAATGGACGCCCGCAGCCTGTCAAGAATTTCAGGTACACTGATCGGGCACAGTGAGGTTGCAATGGGCACAGTGAGGTTGCAATAGGCACAGTGAGGTTGGGCACAGTGAGGTTGAAATGGGCACAGTGAGGTTGCAATGGGCACAGTGAGGATGGGCACAGTGAGGTTGCAATGGGCACAGTGAGGTTGCAATGGGCAAAGTGAGGTTGCAATGTGCACAGTGAGGTTGCAATGGGCCCAGTGAGGTTGCAATGGGCACAGTGGGCATTGTTGACCCTCTTTTCCGCTTACAGTAGCTGCTGCATTCTCACCCTAGGCTTATATTCAAGTCAATAAGTTTTCCCAGTTTTTTGTGGTAAAATTAGGTACCTCGGCTTATACACGGGTCGGCTTATACTCGAATATATACCGTATATTGCTGAAAAAAAACATACTGCCAGTAGTATCCCCACCTCAAAACAGAATTTCTTTCCTGTAACAAATCCTCAATCCGCGCAATCCAAAAATATTCAAATAAAATATAATAAATATTTAAATAAAACACAAAGTTACTGCTGTCGCTGAAAAAGCATTTTCACTACAGTGAAGCCTCAGATTGCGAGTAACGTGGTTAATGAGCGTTTCGCAATATGAGCATTTTTTTATTTTTATTCTGACTCGGTTTGCGAGTGTTGTCTCTCAAAACGAGCAGGATTCAAGCCACAGCGGTGTGCAGTACCGCATTTGGCCAGAGGTGGGGGGGGGCTGGAGCTGAGCGGAGCTGATCAGAGCCGATCGGAGCCGTTGGGAAAAAACTCGGGAATACTCCATTCCCGAACCTTTCCGAGGTTTTCCAAGTTCAGCCGAGCTGTCCCCGAGCCTTTCCGAGTATTCCTAAGGCTCTCCGGCGCCCCCCACCTCTGGCCACATGCGGTTTTGCATGCCATTGAAGTCAGTGCAGAACAAATTATTTTCAATTCCATTGACTTCTATGGGGAAATTCGCTTTGATATGTGAATGCTTTGAATTACGAGCATTCTCCTGGAACGGATTATGTTCGTAATCCAAGGTTTCACTGTACACTTAATACAACGAATAGATCCACACCGTGTGAAAGGGGCCTAAAAAATCTGTGTGTTGCACCCAATCAATGACTTATACTAATAATCCTGTGATGCAGTGATCCAAAATGTTAAAACAAATCATAACACAATGTCCATGTGTTGGTAAACAAAAAAGTCCATAGATCAAACAATGAATTGTACGTGCTAATCTACCATAGTGTGCAAAAAAAATGTATAATGTTTGGGGGTTCTAAGTAATTTTCTAGCAAAAAAAAGTGTTTTTAACTTTTAAACACCGAGTCTGAAAAACAGGCTTGGTCCTTAAAGTGGTTGTAAACCCACTTTGATAACTTTCACCTACAGGTAAGCCTAGATTAGGGCTTACCTGTAGGTTCAAGAAATATCTCCTTAACCTGCACGGTTAAGGAGATATTTGCTGAAAACAAGGCACCACTGTCTACGGCGCATGCGCGCCATAGACAATGGCGCAGGCTCACTAGCGGGCCAGCTTCTTGCCGGTTTTCTGAATGGGATCTTACCGGCCCGAGCGCCCATGCGTGTGACGTCATCGCCGCTCCGGCCAATCACAGCGCCAGAACGGCGATAACAGGAAGGGGCATAGAGGCAAGATGGCGGTGGAGGGGAACGAGGAGCAGTTTGGGGGCTTCGATCTCAGGTAAGTCATTCATAATGAGCTAGTATGCTATGCATACTAGCTCATTATGCCTTTCTTTTGCAGGGTTTTTTTTTTTAAATCAAAGGATTACTTCCTCTTTAAGTGGTTAAAAAAATCTATCTGGCGTGCTGCTGGGTCACTGCACTTCTGTATCTTCCACTCCATCCTGCTGGCTCGCTGAGCCTTGATAACGCTCAAAAGTATTGGGTATAAGAAGGAACAAAATGCAAGATCTAGTGTTCTCCATTTTGAAAAAAGTTTAATGCTCCACATGAACTAAATATAAAACACTCACAAATATGTCATTTGAGCAGTGCTTGCTATCAAGGCATATATCACAAATCTCACTTGTCGAGATGGCCGTGGGATGACGTCAATGGGCTCTGCCCCTGTATGCGTTACGTGTCTGGGCGTAGACCCTTACTGAAGAAATCTATGCCCAGAGACGTAACGCGTAAGACATAAAGCAATACTTCCGAGCGTTATCGAGGCTCAGTGAGCCAGCAGGAAGGAGTGGGAGATACAGAGAAGTTGATTTTGATCCGCTGGTGAAACCGGTCAAAATATGAGGTGAGCGGCCAGAGCACACTGGTGGAGGCGAGCACATTGAAGATTTTTTTGCACACTATGGTGGATCAGCACATTTATAAACAATTCATTGTTTGATCTATGGACTTTTTTTGTTTACCAACATGTGGACATTGTGTTATTATTTGTTCTGACATTTTGGATCACTGCATCACAGGATTATTAGTTTAAAAGAGAAGTCTGTTTTTTTTTTTTTCCTATTCATACTTACCTTGATGGATGCAGCATCAGACTGATGCTGCATCTGTCCCCCGGTGTCTCTGCACTGAGAACCGAGCCACCGAACACTGCCGATGGCTCGGTTCCTACTCCTCCCCGAGCAGAACGATGCTGACTGTCAGTCAGCATCGCTTCTGCTCTACTTCTCTGCGCTCATTCGAGTGCTGAGAAGTGGAGGGGCGGGGAGCGGCTGTCTCATCGGCTCGCTGAGAGGCTGAGACTGCCATCAATCAGGGCAGCTGGCAGATCCAGACTTGGAAGTCGGGATGACGCGCTGCCCCGACTGATGGCAGTGACGTCAGCGGAGAGCGGACTTCAGACGGGTCACAGGAGTGCAAAACGAATTGCACTCCTGTAACCCATAGGAGCCTAAAAAGCTCAGGCTGGATTTCTCCTTTAACCACTTAAGCCCCGGACCATTTGGTAGCTAGAGGACCAGAGGTGAATTCAGAATTTTGCACTGCGCTGCTTTAACTGTAAATTGTGCGGACATGCAATGTTGTACCCAAACAAAATTTGCGTCCTTTTCTTCCCACAAATAGAGCTTTCTTTTAATGGTATTTGATTGCCTCTGTGATTTTTATTTTTTGCGATATAAACGGAAAAAGACCGAAAATTTTGAAAAAAAATGATATTTTCTAGTTTTTGTTATAAGAAAAATCGAATAAACTCAATTGTAGTCATACATTTAGGCCAAAATGTATTCAGCCACATGTTTTTAGTAAAAAAAATGTCAATAAGCGTATATTTATTGGTTTGCGCAAAAGTTATAGAGTTTACAAACTAGGGTACATTTTCTGAAATTTACACAGCTTTAAATTTATGACTGCCTATCTCATTTCTTGAGGTGCTAAAATGACAGGGCAGTACAAAACCCCCCCAAATGACCCCATTTTGGAAAGTAGACACCCCAAGGAAATTGCTGAGAGGCATGTTGAGCCCATTGAATTTTTTATTTTTTTGTCCCAAGTGATTGAATAATGACAAAAAAAAAAAATTACAAAAAGTTGTCACTAAATGATATATTGCTCACACATGCCATGGTTATATGTGGAATTTCACCCCAAAATAAATTTTGCTGCTTCTCCTGAGTACGGGGATACCACATGTGTGGGACTATTTGGGAGCCTAGCCGCGTACGGGACCCCGGAAACCAAGCACCGCCTTCAGGATTTCTAAGGGCGCAAATTTTTGATTTCACTCCTCACTACCTATCACAGTTTCGAAGCCCATAAAATGCCAAAATAGCACAAACCCCCCCCCAAATGACCCCATTTTAGAAAGTAGACACCCCAAGGAAATTGCTGAGAGGCCTGTTGAGCCCATTGAATATATATTTTTTTGTCCCAAGTGATTGAATAATGACAAAAAAAAAAAACAAAAAAAAAATTACAAAAAGTTGTCACTAAATGATATATTGCTCACACATGCCATGGTTATATGTGGAATTACACCCTAAAATACATTTTTCTGCTTCTCCTGAGTACGGGGATACCACATGTGTGGGACTTTTTAGGAGCCTAGCCGCGTACGGGACCCCGAAAACCAAGCACCGCCTTCAGGATTTCTAGGCACAAATTTTTGATTTCACTCCTCACTACCTATCACAGTTTCGAAGGCCATAAAATGCCAAAATCGCACAAAACCCCCCCAAATGACCCCATTTTGGAATATAGACACCCCAAGCTATTTGCTGAGAGGAATAGCGAGTATTTTACAGCTCTCATTTGTTTTTGAAAATGAAGAAAGAAAATATATATATATATTTTTATTTTTTTTTCAATTTTCAAAACTTTGTGACAAAAAGCGAGATCTGCAAAATACTCACAATACCTCTCAGCAAATAGCTTGGGGTGTCTACTTTCCAAAATGGGGTCATTTGGGGGGGTTTTGTGCTATCTGGGCATTCCATGGCCTCCGAAACTGTGATAGGCAGTGAGAAGTGAAATCAAAAATTTACACCCTTAGAAAGCCTGAAGGCGGTGCTTGGTTTTTGGGGTCCCGTACGTGGCTAGGCTCCCAAAAAGTCTCACACATGTGGTATCCCCGTACTCAGGAGAAGCAACAGAATGTATTTTGGGGTGTAATTCCACATATGCCCATGGCATGTTTGAGCAATATATCATTTAGTGACAACTTTGTGCAAAAAAAAAAAAAAAATTGTCGTTTTTCCGCAACTTGTGTCAACATATAAAATATTCCATGGACTCGACATGCCTCTCAGTATATAGCTTGGGGTGTCTACTTTCCAAAATGGGGTCATTTGGGGGGGTTTTGAACTGTTCTGGCATTTTATACACAACATTAGGAAGCTTACATCCACTCTTCTAACCACTTGAAGACAAAGCCCTTTTTGACACTTTTTGTTTACATGAAAACATTTTTTTTTTTGCAAGAAAATTATGTTGAACCCCCAAACATTATATATATTTTTAAAGCAAAGGCCCTACAGATTAAAATGGTGGGTGTTGCATTTTTTTTTTCTACACAGTATTTGCGCAGCGATTTTTCAAACGCATTTTTTGGGTTAAAAAATACACTTTTTTTAATTTTAATGCACTAAAACACACTATATTGCCCAAATGTTTGATGAAATAAAAAAGATGATCTTAGGCCGAGTACATAGATACCAAACACGACATGCTTTAAAATTTCGCACAAACGCGCATTGGCGACAAACTACATACATTTTTAAAAGCCTTTAAAAGCCTTTACAGGTTACCCCAGTAGATTTACAGAGGAGGTCTACTGCTAAAATGATTGCCCTCGATCTGACCTTCGCGGTGATACCTCACATGCATGGTGCAATTGCTGTTTACATATGACGCCAGACCGACGCTTGCGTTCGCCATTGGGCAAGAGCAGGGCAGGACAGGGGTGCTTTTTTTTTTTTCTTTTTTTTTTATTATTAATTTTTCTTTTTTCTTTTATTTTTAAATTGTTCCTTCCAAGTATTTTTTTTTTTTTATCATTTTTATTGTTATCTCAGGGAATATAAATATCCCCTATGATAGCAATAGGTAGTGACAGGTACTCTTTTTTTGAAAAAACTGGGGTCTTCTAGACCCTAGATTTTTCCTCTGCCCTCAAAGCATCTGACCACACCAAGATCGGTGTGATAAAATGCTTTCCCAATTTCCCAATGGCGCTTTTTATATCCGGGGGGGCATTCCCTCCCACTGCTTGTAAAAGCAGTCCAGAGGCTAATTAGCCGCTAGGATTGCTTTTACATGAAAGCCGGCCGCAGGCTGAAAAGAATGATACCAAGATGATACCTAAACCCGCAGGCATCATTCTGGTATAAACATTCAAAGTCCAGCAACATACCAGTACGTTGCTGGTCCTTGTTGGACATGTATTGTAATCTTTTTATTTCATGCAGCCAGTTGGCTGAACGAAAAAAGAGATTGATCGGTGGGTATGCCCACCATTAGAATACCGCCCTTCATCCACCCACTTCCAATGATGGGCATACACGCACCATTTATATATGCCGAAGCATGGGGGCATCCTCCCGCAAAAAAGTTATGCCGCACACACATGGTCGGACTTTTCCACGGGCAAGCCTCTGTCGGAATTTCGACCGTATGTACGCGGCATTAGGAGCAAAATCGCTCCTCCGCCCCTGCTGCCCCAATGCTTCGGCATATTTGCTTTTTTTTTTTAACTGTGGTGGTAAAATCACCTCCTACAGCACTGGAGTCGCAGGGATCAGGCCTGTCTCTGCGAACGCTGCAGTTATGTGTGTTTTTGTTTTGTAAGTGACAGTGATCGATCGATACTGCACTTGGGTGGCCTGGGCTGGACGGAGGGGCAAAACGCAGGTGCCAGCAGGTATCTGGGCTGATCCCGCTAACACTGCGTTTTTGGGAACCCTAAACTGCTGGGGACGCTAGTATAGATCTGATCAGATCAGATATTGATCTGTTCAGATACTATACCACTAAGGGGGGTGTATGCTTCACGCGTGGGTGTTAGTGTTACTGGCACTAACCTGACGCTGCCTGGGGTGTGACGCAGACCCTCTCTGACGCTAAAACCTAATTGATATCACCCGCCGGGCGATCAGGGGGTTAAACCTTTATTGGGTTATATACACGGCGGGTGCCCTGACACTATAAAAAGCAAACTAACTAACCAGCGTCACCCGTAACACTTATATGGTGATCACTGGTGAAAGGGTTAACTAGGGGCAATCAGGGGGTTAAAACCTTTATTAGATAATATATGGGGGTACCTGACGCTATAAAAACCTGCGGCGAACCTAAAAAAAATTACCAGCTACCGATCTGCATCACCGACACTAAGACAGCGTTTAGAAAAACGATTGCTTAGCGACAGTGGTGATGGGGGTGAAAGGGTTACCTGGGGGGGGCGATCAAGGGGGTTAAACCTTTATTAGATAATATATTGGGGTACCCGACGCTATAAAAACATGCGGCGAACCTAAAAAAAATTACTGGCTACGATCTGCATCACCGACACTAAGACAGCGTTTAGAAAAACAATTGCTTAGCGACAGTGGTGATAGGGGGTGAAAGGGTTACCTGGGGGGCGATCAAGGGGGTTAAACCTTTATTAGATAATATATTGGGGTACCTGACGCTATAAAAACCTGCGGTGAACCTAAAAAAAATTACCGGCTACCGATCTGCATCACAGACACTAAGACAGCGTTTAGAAAAACGATTGCTTAGTGACAGTGGTGATAGGGGGTGAAAGGGTTACCTGGGGGGCGATCAAGGGGGTTAAACCTTTATTAGATAATATATTGGGGTACCTGACGCTATAAAAACCTGCGGCGAACCTAAAAAAAATTACTGGCTACGATCTGCATCACCGACACTAAGACAGCGTTTAGAAAAACAATTGCTTAGCGACAGTGGTGATAGGGGGTGAAAGGGTTACCTGGGGGGCGATCAAGGGGGTTAAACCTTTATTAGATAATATATTGGGGTACCTGACGCTATAAAAACCTGCGGCGAACCTAAAAAAAAATACCGGCTACCGATCTGCATCACAGACACTAAGACAGCGTTTAGAAAAACGATCGCTTAGTGACAGTGGTGATAGGGGGTGAAAGGGTTACCTGGGGGGCGATCAAGGGGGTTAAACCTTTATTAGATAATATATTGGGGTACCTGATGCTATAAAAACCTGCGGCGAACCTAAAAAAAATTACTGGCTGCCGATCGGCATCACTGACGCTAAGACAGCGATCAGAAAAATGATCGCTAAGCGACAGTGGTGATAGGCAGTGAAAGGGTTATCTGGGGGGTGATCAGGGGGTTAAACCTTTATTAGGGGGGGTTAGGGGGCTACACTGGACCTAAGACTAAACTTTGGTGACACTTTTACAGTCACAAATGTCACTGATTGCAGTGATCACTAAATAAATGGTCACTGCAATCAGTGACACTGTGACTGGGGGCTGGGGGGGTGATCTGGGGGGTGATCTGGGGTGTCTGGGGGGGCCTGGGGGGGCGATGTATGTCCCTATGTGTCCTGGTGTCAGTGTAGTGTTGTGTGCACTGACCTGATATCTTCTCTTGTACGGCGCTCGGTATATGTGAGCGCTGCACCAGAGATGACATCACTTCCTCCTGCTCCCTCTGTCTGACACAGACAGAGGGGGCATTTCCATTCGCCGGGAGCGATCGCGAGGGGGTGGCCAGAAACTAATGGCTGCCCCCTCATCCCGGAACGCTCCCGGACACTTAGCCACCGCTCACTGTATAGGAGGGGGGTCCGATTGGACCCCCCAACTGTACAAAGGCAATCACGTATGCTCTACGTGATTGTGCCTGTCGGTGCCATTCTGCCGACGTATATATACAGTGAGCGGTCGTTAAGTGGTTAAGTTATTGCTTGGGTGCAACACATGGATTTATCATACATTATTATACACTGTTGAAGTTTTAGTTGTTTGTTTATATTTAAGTAGCGCAGCACAGGTTTTTGTTATATTAGAATTTCTTTCCTGACCCAAAAATCTGGGGCGTGCCACCAAAATCAAGAAACCGGGGATATACAGTTGTGTGAAAAAGTATTTGCCCACTTCCTGATTTTTTTTTTTTTTTGCATATTTCTCACATTTAAATGATCATCATACAAATTTTAGCATTACACAAAGATGACCCAAGTAAATCCGAGATGCAGTTTTTAAATTATTATTTAATTTATTAAGGGAAAAAAGCTGTTCAAACCTGCCTGGCCCTATGTGAAAATGTAATTGCCACCTCCCATGCTGAATCATGAATGAAATGTGATTAACCGCAATTTTTTGGAAAGCTGAGTTAAATTTCACTTGCCACACCCAGGCCTGATTACTGCCAGACCTGTTGAATCAAGAAATCACATAAATAGAAGCTGCCTGACAAAGTGAAGCACGCTAACAGATCACAAAAGGCCACACATCATGCCACAATTTAAGAAAATTCAAGAACAGATTAGGAACAAAGTGATGTTTATGTATCTGTCTAGGAAGGTTTCAAAGCCATTTCTAAGGCTTTGGAACGTCAGTGAACCATGAGGAGAGACATTATTCACACATGGAGATAACTTGGAACAGTGGTGGACCTTCCCAGGAGTGGCCGGCCTACAAAAATTACTCCAAGAGCATGACGATGACTCATTCAGGAGGTCATAAAAGAACCCAGAACAACATCTAAAGAACTTCAGGCCTCACTTGCCTCAGGTAAGATAAGTGTTCATGATTCATCAATAAGAAAGAGACTGGGCAAAAATGGCATCCATGGGAGAGTTCCAAAGCCAAAGCCACTGCTGACCAAAAAGAACAAAAAGGCTCATCTCACATTTACCAAAAATCTTTGTGATTATCACCAAGACTTTTAGGCAAATATTCTGTGGACTGATGAGACAAAAATTTTACTTTTTGGAAGGTGTGCGTCCCGTTTAATCTGGCATAAAACGAATACAGCATTTCATAACAAGAACATCATACCAACAGTCAGACATGGTGGTGGTAGCGTGATGGTCTGGGGCTGCTTTGCAGCTTCAGGACCTGGACGACTTACCATAACTGATGGAACCATGAATTCTGAGCTCTACCAGAAAAATCCTAAAAGAGAATGTCCGGCCATCAGTTCATGACCTCAAGTTCGAGTGCACTTGGGTTATGCAGCAGGACAATGATCTGAAACACAACAGCAAGTCCACCTTCAAATGGTTCAAACAAAGCAAAATTTAGGTTTTGGAGTGGCCTAGTCAAAGCCCGGACTTAAATCCATTTGAGATGCTGTATTATGACCTTACACAGGCCTCTCATGCTGGAAAACCCTCCAATGTGGCTGAATTAAAACAATTCTGCAAAGAAGAGTGGGCCAAAATTGCTCCACAGCAATGTGAAAGACTCATTGCCAGTTATTGCAAACCATTGATTGCAGTTGTTGCTGCCAAGGGTGGCACAACCAGTTATTAGGTTTAGGGGGCAATTACTTTTTCACACAACTGTATATCTGCTCTTCTTTATGTAATAGCAGTCAATATGCCATGAAGTTACTAATTACTACATTTAAACGTCTATATGGGGACACTGTGACCTCATCCTAAATAGGTGTTTGTCATTCATAATCTATTACTTACGGTGCATTATGTTAGTAATGTATTTATCTATTCTTTCCAGCATATTCCAGCATGCACAAGCAGAAAAGAAGACAAATTACTTAACCCATGTTTTCTGCTTTCACTTGGCAAGGTCTTAATTATTTCATTTGCAGCCGCAGGAAGAATGTAAAGTAGGAAAGGAAGGACATTACCTTGTCCATTCAGCAAATCCTCACTGCACTGAAATAAGGTGTACTGTGTTCTAAACAGAAATAAATGTATACAATACATAAAATGAGATGACAGGGGAGAACATAACTAAAGCATGCCTTTCACACGCATCTGTATCCTTGTAACAACCATCTTCCTAAAAAGGAGATTGTGTAAGCAAAATACTATACAAAAAATATACATTTACTTAAGAATGATTAATTTTGTTAAAAAGACAAGTTTATTTTACCATTAAATACATTTTTATAGTGATTAAACAGTCTTCGACACTTGTTAGTCACTAGACTCACTTCCTAATTTTCCTGCCAGTCAATTAGAAATCACTGGGAGGAGAAGAGGAAGGTAGCAGGAAAATGTTTTCTTATACAGAGAATAAAATCTCAGTTAGGGTAATAGTGAGCTGTTTTAGGTTCCAGTTATATGAAGCATGTTTATCCTGTTTTTAGACCTCTGTTGGTTCACTTCTAGAAAATGCTTTACATGCAACTAACATAAAAAGGAGAATAGCTGGTCAGATAAAAAATATTTATTGGCTAAAGCACCTGTACACTCCTACTGCCTCCTAATATTATACTGTCAGACACTTCTATTCAATCAGAGGTGGCTTGTCCATTAAGGGCGCACAGGCCCATCCATGTGAGCTGCCCTTTTTAATGAATATTCGCTATTGAAACACTGATCCGCCTCCCGCCAATCAGGAAGCGATTGGCTGAAAGGACAGGCAATCCTATTGGATTCCTAGAAGGAGGGGAGGAGGGGCATGGCCGTCGAGATGGCAGAATGTAGGAGATGCCCACTGCCCGCTGCCGATGCCAGATCCTGCTGCCATCTGCTGATGCCCGGTCCCGCTGCAGATGCTCGATGACTGCTGGCCGACGCCCGCCACCTGCCACCTAGATAGGGTAAGACAGCGAGCAGGCGGGGGGGTTTGAAGTGCCACCGGCCACTGGGGGGGTGGTTGTATTCCGCCCCCCCCCCAAAAAAAAAAACACCAGCCGCCACTGTATTCAATATAATCATAGAAGAAACATGGGAAACACTTGAAGGCATGGACACTAATCAATCAAGGAGTATAAAAGCCCAGGGGTTAGAGGCAAAGGACAGATGGCAGTGTTGTCACTTTAGTGTAAAGCAGACTTGTAGTTGTGTGTTTTCAGATAGATAAAGGCTGTGTTCAAAATTCCAAAATAAATTAGTCGCAAATCGGGGCCCTGTGAATAGCCTCTGATCCTGTGTACACCTGGGTTACAGCCGTCTTCTAAACAGCCGCCTTCAAGTGTTTCCCGTGTCCGCCGTGGGGGGATTACCTTCATGTGCCTCAACAGGTGCTGCCCTGTGCTCCCTTGGTCTCCACTGATGATAATGATTGACTCCTCCTGAGGAAGCAGCTGTAGCCGCGAAACATGTAGAGGACCACATCAAGACTCACATCTCAGCTCCCCACATTACTTATGGGGTTCATGTGGCCCTCTGGAATACCTGTATTAATCATGCACAGTTGTAATTAACTGTTTACCAACTTATGTACAAATAATTTATAACCATGTCTGTTTCTCAATAAACTGTTATTTTATCTTATTATAACTGTAGCGATACCCCCACAGGAGCTACTGGTTTAATTTTGGGCCTGCCGTTACCTTACTGTTCCATACGCTCATCTCAGTGGTTCTCCTTGAAGAGTTGTCCAGAAGAAAGTTTGCACCAACACAAAGTCTCTTTCAAGGGGTTTTATTGATTAAAGTCTCCAACAGAGGGGGGTGAAGGGATGGGGAGGACTCAGGTACCTTATTTGCGGATCACAGGTATTTTCTTAGGTCCAGAGGAACAACTGTCTCCACGCTGGACTCAGCAACCTCCGGATAGGCCCACTCTCTCGGGCCTAGCAACCGGTGCGCAGCTCGATCACAGGTAGTCTCTGCCACATACTTGTGAAAGTAGAATTTGCTCAATAATCTCTGCCACAGACTTGTGAAAGTAGAATTTGCTCAATAGTCTCTGCCACAGACTTGTGCAACCCCTCACTGGGTTACCTTCTGATGAAAAAGAACACAGCTCTCAGTGCTAGGATCTTTCAGCCGTTCCGGCAGCACTTTGAGGTAGATTTTGATCCGGATACATCCTCCAATTGAGTCCTCAATTGCTCAGTCCCTTCCCACAGGCAAGGCGACACAGGATCATCCCTGGATCAGTAGGCCCCAGCGACTCCTGGACCTACATCTCAGTAACGGAGGCCAGAAGGGCCCTCAGGTTGGGATACGGGTGGCGCCCACCACCCACGAACGAACCTCACAAAATGGTGTCTGTTCCGTAAATACCCTCTCCCAGAATGCACAGTGGGTTGACCACACCCCCTGGGCTGCTTCTGGGAAAGAGATACCCAATGCATCCAGCCTGTTGCTTTTCCAACCCTGACCAGTAGTGACAGCGACACCCACCGTCAAGGGGGAAAATCATGCAACCAGCTGAACTGAAACAGAGGTATAATTTGAACACATTGGGAGCAGGGCGCTACATAACCTTGGCTTAATCCTTGGGTATCAAGATAGTCCTAAATTTCTTAATATGCTGGGGGCATGCTTGTGGGAGCCCTAAGTATTTCTTTCTACTAATCATATTGTAATTGAGTGTTATTAAAAATGACCTTTCCTTTTCAATCTGCAGACACTGTAATTTTCTGAGAATGCATTGCAATATGGCTACATGGAGTTGTTCAGTACACAGAATGTGTACTGACCACACCCCCAGAAACATCATTTCCTGCTTGTGTGATTGGCTCACCAATTTTCCCAGAAGTCTGGCTAAGATACAAGTCAGATTTCAGGCATCCCCTGCAAAAAAAATGTAATTTTTGGAGAGATACTTTCAATAGGAGCACGTCTAAAGGGATGAGGGCCCAGCAGATTTCCTCATTAGTGCCCTGCAGCTGCACACCTGACAGTTAATTATGAAACCACTCTCATTTGACCCACTCAGTACTGAGGCACAGGCAAACACACATGGATTTCTTCAGAATAATAAAAGGTAAGAATCTGCAACAAAGGTTGTTATAATCCTTGTACATAGATCACCCAGAGGGGAATGTTTTAAGTGTTACGCTTTAAGTGTGAACAGGGTGATCCTGCACTCCATCTCCCCCAGCCAAAAAGCGCCTGCAGCATCAATACAGATAGGGCCATCTTATATCAGATCTATATCGCAAACAACCTCTGCAGCAAACACAATTCTTCATACAGCAGATGCTCATCCTAGACCATTGGTGTCCAAACTTTTTTCAAAGAGGGTCAGATTTAATGAAGTGAACATGCTTGAGGGCTGACCATTTTGCCTGACATTCTTTAAACCATTAAAATTCAGTCTAAGTGTGTTCGTTCGAGCACTAATACACTGCCCAACAAGAATTCTCTTGCCTTTGTGGCTGTGTGTGGGGAAGAGATGAGCTTGGGCGTGTTATTTGGATATACCGTATTTATCGGCTTGAAACACGCACCTGAACTTTAAAAAGGAAGGTTTCAGGAAGAAATCTTACATTTTAAATAAAGTACTGTGAAGCAAAATAAGGGTCAGTGCCCATCAATGCAGCCTAATCAGTGCCCATCTGCAGACTCACAAGTGCCATGAATGCAGCACCCACCGTATTACCATGAATGCAGCACCCACCGTATTGCCATGAATGCAGCACCCACCGTATTGCCATGAATGCAGCACCCACCGTTTTGCCATGAATGCAGCACCCACCGTATTGCCATGAATGCAGCACCCACCGTATTGCTATGAATGCAGCACTCACTTCATTGCCATGAATGCAGCACCTACTCCATTGCCATGAATGCAGCACCCACTCCATTGCCATGAATGCAGCACCCACTCCATTGCCATGAATGCAGCACCCACTCCATTGCCATGAATGCAGCACCCACCGTATTGCCATGAATGCAGCACCCACCGTATTGCCATGAATGCAGCACCCACCGTATTGCCATGAATGCAGCACCCACTGTATTGCCATGAATGCAGCACCTACTATATTGCCATGAATGCAGCACCCACTGTATTGCCATGAATGCAGCACCCACCGTATTGCTATGAATGCAGCACCCACTCCATTGTCATGAATGCTGCACCTACTCCATTGCCATAAATGCAGCACCCACTCCATTGCCATGAATGCAGCACCCACTGTATTGCCATGAATGCAGCACCCACCGTATTGCCATGAATGCAGCACCCACCGTATTGCCATGAATGCAGCACCCACTGTATGGCCATGAATGCAGCACCCACTCCATTGCCATGAATCCAGAACCCACTGTATTGCAATGAATGCAGCACCCACCAAATTGCCATGAATGCAGCACCCACCATATTGCCATGAATGCAGCACCCACTGTATGGCCATGAATGCAGCAGCCACTCCATTGCCATGAATGCAGCACCCACTGTATTGCCATGAATGCAGCACCCACCGTATTGCCATGAATGCAGCACCCATCGTATTGCCATGAATGCAGCACCCACCGTATTGCCATGAATGCAGCACCCACCGTATTGCCATGAATGCAGCACCCATCGTATTGCCATGAATGCAGCACCCACCGTATTGCCATGAATGCAGCACCCACCGTATTGCCATGAATGCAGCACCCACCGTATTACCATGAATGCAGCATCCACTCCATTGCCATGAATGCAGCACCCACTCCATTGCCATTAATGCAGCACCCACATTGCCATTAATGCAGCACCCACATTGACATGAATGCAGATTCACCATTGCCGTCATTTCAGCCTGATTCATGTCCATCTGCAGCCTTGAGGAGACAGGGAGGGGGCGGGACGAGCGCCGACAGACATACAGGAGAAACTCCTGTTTTCTCGGCTGCCTCTTTAATTGAAAGTCCCGCCTCCTATGATGGACAGAACAGTTGTCCAATGGTAGCGCAGGAGACGGGACTTTTACACAGAACGCTGTGTAAACAGGAAATACTTCTGTATTCTGTACGGCACTCGTCCCGTCCCCTCCAAGGCAGCCAGAATTTATATCTTTTGTGGCCCCCGGTGCTCGGGGATTCGTTGGGGGCCACAAAAGATATATATGTCAAAATTAGCAGGCGGGCCGTCCGAAAACGGAATGCGGGGTGCGATTGGCCTGCGGGACGGACTTTGGACATGCCTGTCTTAGACCATTGAAAGACAGAACACCATATGGTCAGTATCTGAGAATTAAAAGTAATTGTACGAGGGAAGAGGACTTTTTAGCTCAGCCAAATTACTTCAAGAGCGTTTGCTGCAGAGGGGGTACAGCACAAAATGCCTTAAGAGAGCCTTTTTAGAAAGCCAAACTGATGTGTCGATATCCCCCTTCTGAAATGAAAACACAACCCAAGTCAAGGAAATTTCTTACTGCTCCTAATTCCCCACGTGGAGGCATATCACTTTTCTATGCGCTATTTCAGGACAAACTGATATTTGTCAAATCTGCTGCCATAGTACAATGGGAGCGAGACCCCAAACAGCAGTTCTCAGACGTTCAATGGCTTGAAGCCTTCAGCTCTTTATATGCTGTCACAGAAAATTTTAAGCATTGGGAGTTGGTCTAAAAAATTGTACCCAGGTGGTGCTATACTCCAGTACGTACATCTAAATTTTCCTCCAGTGGCTCCCATATGTTTTGGCGGGAATGCGGACAAGTAGGATCCCTGTATTACATACTTTGGGAATGCAAATGTCTAACCAGATTTTGGCACAAAATATCTAGCATTTTATCTGATATCACTGGAATCCTACTACCCGTAACCCCAGCGCTACCTAATTTAGGAATGGAGCAATGGCCGAGAGAATATTGCACCATTATTTTGAATGTTTTATTGGCAGCCAGAATCATGATTGTTAGACATTGGAAATCCCATTTATCCCCTAATCCTTCAGAGGCACTCTCCTTGATCAGAACTAATTTCTCTTATGAAAAAGCCCTTGCCATTAGTAATAATTCATACTCGTCCTTTTCAAAGGTTTGGCAACCTTGGATAGAGTGGAGCTCTGTTCAGGACACCTAAATCTTGGTTTATTGTATCTCCAGGTATCACTTAAGTTTGTTACCAATTTGTCGAAATGAGTTGTGTAGTGCTATTTTGTCCCCAGAGGGCCTCCCCCTTACATCAGGGTCCCCAGAGAATCCCCCCTTACATCAAGGTCCCCAGAGAGCCCCCCTTACATCAGGGTCCACAGAGAGCCCCCCACTTACATCAGGGTCCCCAGAGAGCCCCCCACTAACATCAGGGTCCCCAGAGAGCCCCTTACATCAGGGTCCCCAGAGAGCCCCTTACATCAGGGTCCCCAGAGAGCCCCCCTTACATCTAAGTCCCCAGACAGCCTCCCCCTTACATCAGGATCCCCAGAGATCCTCCTCCTTACATCAGGGTCCCCAGAGAGCCCCCTTACATCAAGGTCCCCGGAGAGCCCCCCTTACATAAAGGTCCCCAGAGAGCCCCCCACTTACATCAGTGTCCCCAGAGAGCCCCCAACTTACATCAGGGTTCCCAAAGAGCCCCCTTACATCAGGGTCCCCAGAGAGCTGCTTCTTACCTCAGAGTCCCCAGAGAGCCGCTCCTTACCTCAGAGTCCCCAGAGAGCTGCTTCTTACCTCAGAGTCCCCAGAGAGCCAGGCAGGCAGTGAGAGATTATGTAATCTCTCTGCTCTCTCGCCCACCCGGCTCTCCCGTGCTGCCTGCCTGTTTTTAGGTGCTGCCCACCACACTCGTGGCCTGACTGCAGAGAGGCCACGGCTACGGCCGTCTTTGAGAGACTCGGGGGTATGGGCCCCAGATTCATGGATAGAGCCCCAAAAGCTACCCCCTAGCAACGCCACTGCTCATTAGTATATGCTTTTTCCCTTCTATTTGCTATAAATTCTAATAAAACTTATTGACACAAAAAAGAAAGCCAAACTGAGAACACGCTATATGTTGATTTATAAACATAAGAGACCTTTTCTTATGAACACCACACGACTTATCACCCATTATTCCCAACATCATGAGCGGGTCTCTAATATCCTGCACCAACACTGGCACCTACGAAGAGGAGATCAGGTGGTGGCCAACTACATAGGAGAGAAACCTTGGGTTACATATAGATGGGCTAGATGTAGAAAAGAAGTCCATGATGTAGTATATTTTTTCATGATGTAAGCATAGATATAGATGTTATATTTATGGATCACTGTAAACAGTAGGGATGAGCCAAACACCCCCAGGTTCGGTTCGCACCAGAACCTGCGAACGGACCAAAAGTTTGTGCAAACTATCGAACCCCGTTAAAGTCTATGGGACTCAAACGTTCGAAATCAAAAGTGATAATTTTTAAAGGCTAATATGCAAGTTATTGTCCTAAAAAGGGTTTGGGGACCCGGGTCCTGCCCCAGGGGACATGTTTCAATGCAAAAAACGCTTTAAAAACTCACGTTTTTTCAGGAGCAGTGATTTTAATGATGAATAAAGTGGAAAAAATGTGAAATATTCCTTTAAATATCGTACCTGGGGGGTTTCTATAGTATGCCTGTGAAGTGGCACATGTTTCCCGTGTTTAGAACTGTCCATGCACAAAATTACATTTCTAAAGGAAAAAAAATAATTCAAAACTGCTTGCGGCTTTAATGTAATATGTGGTCCTGGCTATATGGATGAAAATCATTGAGAAAATCGGCATGGGTCCCCCCCCAGCCCATTTGTCTTCAGGTAGCTTTAGGTGCACACTGTGCAAAGGACACAGTGTCAGGTCACCTGAGACCAGGTGACAGATGCACACCGTTGGGGTCAGGAGTGCACCGCTATGATAGTGGACCCTACGGCTGACTGCTTCGGATGGAACCCTGGGTGGTACAGAAAGGCAGGTCCACTGGGGCACCAACACAGATCCCACAGGGAGCTAGAACATAAGATTCCCCAGGGCGCGGAGTCTAAGAGCCAGCAGGTGTTCACCAGAGCCTCTAGTGGTGAGGATGAACTACGCTGCAGCTGACTCCAGGTCGCGGCCCCCAGGGTCTCCCAGCTCACGCTCACGGTAGGCTATAGGAGGAAGCTACAGGTCGGGGCGACTAGCAGAAAAGGATAAACAGAGAACAAGCCAAAGGTCAAGGGTCACAAGCAGGCAGGGATGGTCGAGAAATGTGCCAAAGGTCGGGGTCACAAGCAGGCGGGGATGGCCGGGAACACGCCAAGATCGGTAACAGAGACAAACGTAGAGCACACGGCAAGAAGGAAACAGGAAACCAAACACACAATATTGCACGGCAAGGCAGGCTTGGAGAACACAGTGTTAAATAGTGGTTCCTGTTGAGGCTAGGGTGGAGCCACACTGAGGGAAGATTACTTAACCATGCAGGTGTGAGAGAGCAAGCCCTAAGGCTGATACACAGACCAGGTAAGAGACAGACAGGTCATGAAAGTATTACTGCAAGGTCATGACAGTACCCTCCCTCTTACGAGGCCTCCCCCTCCCCCGCTTGGGACCAGGCTTAGAGGGGAACTTCAAATAAAACTTCCTCAGAAGACGAGGTGCGAAGACTTCAGATGCAGAAATCCAAGATCTCTCCTCAGGACCGAAACCCTTCCAATCTACGAGATATTGAAGAACACCTTTATAGAAGCGAGAATCCAAAATTTGACTAACCTCATACTCCTGATCATCTTCAGAGACTGGAGCCAAGGTAGGGAGAGGACGGGAGAACTTATTTAAAACTAAAGGTTTCAGAAGGGATACATGAAAGGAGTTTGAGATCCTGAGGCTTTTGGGGATCTGAAGTTTAAAACAAACAGGATTCAGCTTTGAAATGATATTGTAAGGACCAATGAATCTCAGGGCAAATTTGAGAGAAGGAACCCGGAGTCTGATGTTCCTGGTGGAAAGCCAAACTTTGTCTCCTGGCTGTAGAGGAGGCGGCTTACGCCTGTGGCGGTCAGCAAAACCCTTGAATTTTTTGGCAGCTGTCTGGAGGGAATTGTGAACGTCAACCCACATGGAATTGAATGATTCCTGAACCAAGGTTGGGATGTCGGAAAAACAGGTCATAGGAAGAGGGAGCTGAGGATGTCTTCCATAAACAGTGACAAAGGGTGTCTTTTGAGAACTGACGTTGACATGATTATTGTGGGAGAACTCTGCCCACGGGAGTAGCAATGCCCAATTTTAGTGATGAGCCGAGACCAAAGTACATAGAAAGACTTCTAACTCCTGATTAACCCTCTCAGTCTGACCATTGGATTGAGGATGGTAAGAAGAGGTAAAATCCAAGGTAATGTTGAGGGACTTGCAAAAGACTCTCCAAAAGCGAGACGTAAACTGAACACCCCTGTCCGAAACAACATGGGAAGGGACTCCATGAAGGCAGAAAATCTCTCGTACAAAAATGGGAACCAAGGCAGGAGCAGAAGGGAGACCAGGAAGAGGAACAAAATGGGCCATCTTGGAGAATCGATCAATTACCAACCAAATGACCGTATTCTTCTCAGAAGGTGAAAGATCGATGATGAAGTCCATGGCTATGTGAGACCAGGGCTCCTTGGGAATGGGCAAGGGCATGAGAAGACCAGCAGGAGCCTGCGTGGAAGATTTTGACTGGGCACAGACATGACAAGCCTTAACATAGTCTTTGACTTCCGAACGGAGAGTAGGCCACCAGTAGTGGCGACTGATGAGCAGGAAGGATCGAAGGAACCCAGCATGACCTGCCACCTTGGAGTCATGTCCCCAATGGAGGATCTTAGTTCTTAGCTCAGTGGGGACGAAGGTCTTACCAGGAGGAATCTTTGACTCCAGGGTAGTAGAATGGGCAAGGATGCATGAGGTAGGGATGATCGGCTCTGGCTCGATGGTAGGCTCCTCATCCTGAATGTCAAAAGACCTAGAGAGGGCATCAGCCTGACTGTTGCAGGAACCAGGTTTGAACGTAATGGTGAAGTTAAAACGGGAAAAGAAGAGACTCCACCTGGCTTGTCTGGGATTCAACCGCTTGGCATTCTGTAAGTACTGCATATTTTTATGGTGAGTGAAAATTGTTATGGAATGTGGGGAACCCTCCAAGAGATGATGCCACTCCTCCAATGCCAATTTAATCGCAAGAAGTTCCTGATCACCAATGGCGTAGTTCTTCTCCGTCTGAGAAAATTTTCTGGAGAAAAACACACATGGTTGACGTTTCTTTCCAAAGGATTGAAGAAGCACAGCTCCCACCCCAGTTGAGGAAGTGTCCACTTCAATAAAAAATGGATCTCCAGGGTCAGGTCGCCTCAACAAAGGTCCAGACACGAAGGCCAGTTTCAAATCATGAAAGGCAGAGACAGCTTCAGGGGGCCACTCCTTGGCATTAGCACCCTTCTTGGTCAAGGCGATAATAGGCGCAGCAATAGGGGAGTAATTCCTAATGTCATAGAAATCCTGTCAGCTACAGGATTCCTGGACTTCCTGATTCCCAATCTCGGGCACGTCCACGCGCGCGGGCGCGCGCTTAGCGGGGGCGCGCGCACGCTCCACAAAGCGCGCCAGAAGGGCTATTTAAACATGCCTGTGACAGACAGTCCCTGCTGTCTGCTCTACAGCGTGTAGTACCCAAAGAGACCTCATTCGTGAATTTACCTGCATCCGACCCGGCTTACCTTGACCCTTCCAGTTTCCTGCCTGCCTCTGACCTCCGGCTTTGTTTGACCAATCTTCTGCCTGATCCTCCAGTACCTTGCCGCCAGCCAATTCTACTGACCCGGCTTGCCTGACCAATCTCTCCAGTTGCTGTGTCCTGGTTCCAGTCCAGTTGCTTGTTCCTGGTTCCAGTCCAGTCAGCCTCATCAGTTCCAGTCCAGTTGCTTGTTCCTGGTTCCAGTCCAGTCAGCCTCATCAGTTCCAGTCCAGTTGCTTGTTCCTGGTTCCAGTCCAGTCTGCCTCATCAGTTCCAGTCCAGTATCCCTTCTACCTCCGTGCCTCCTGTCTTCAGTACCAGGGGCCGCCGGTGGAAGCCGTAAGAGAGGCCTCCCTCTGCAGATCCGGGCTCGTCACCATCAGGTACGAGACAGTAGCAGACAGCCATGTCTGAGCCCGGGCAGGGAGCCTCACCTATGGAGGAACTCTGTCGGCACCTGGCAGGTTTGTCTGAAGCAGTCAAGAGTCTTCAACAAGGCTACACCCGCTTGGAAGAACAAGTGCGGGCCCTCTCCAATCCTTCTGCCATCCAAGAGGGGCCCCACGCCTCTGCTTCTACAGCCGGAACAAGTTCCTCACCCACAGTGGTCATGCTTCCTCCTGAACCTAAGGTTCCTACACCCGAAAGATTTTCCGGGTATCGGAGCAAGTTTAGGGCCTTCCGGAATTCGTGTGAACTGTACTTTGCCCTACAGCCCCGTTCCTTTTCTCTAGAGGCCACCAAGGTGGGCTTTGTGGTCTCTTTGCTCGCTGGAGACCCTCAGAGCTGGGCCCACCGTCTCTTTGAACAGAAGGATGTATCACTAAACAACCTCGCTGCTTTTTTCGATGCCATGGCCCAGCTATACGAAGATCCCCAACTCTCAGTAACCGCAGAAGCCGCCTTGCGTTCCCTTCAACAAGGACGCAGACCAGCGGAGGACTATGTGGCAGAATTCAGGCGGTGGAGTGCGGATACCAATTGGAATGATGCCGCCCTCCGCCATCAGTTTCGCTTAGGACTTTCCGATTCCTTGAAGGACGAGCTTGCTAGAGTCAGTGTACCACAGACACTCAACCTGTTGATTGATTTAACCATCCAGATTGATCGACGTCTGAGGGAACGGAGGGCTGAGAGGACCACTGGCTTCTCCCGCCCAACCTGGATGCTCCCTCGGGCTCCTAGTCACCTGTACTCGGCTCCTGCTACACCTCCAACTCCCACATCTGACACGCCTGAACCAATGCAGCTCGGGCTCCTTCGTCCATCCCTTCTCCTGAGGAACGCCAGCGCCGCCGAATAAATAATCTGTGCCTGTACTGTGGGGAACCCGGACATTTCGTTAGAACCTGTCCCCTGAAGCTTCGTAAGTTTCTTTCAGTTTCTTCTAACATGACTAACCTACAAGCCAAAACCACATCTCACCTTGCCCTCTCTGTTTCATTACAGCTCCCAGGAAGGACTTTGCAAGTACCCGCCATTATTGATTCCGGAGCATGCAGCTGCTTTATGGACTCAACCTTTGCCATTAAACACCAAATTCCTCTTCGTACCAAGACCCACGGACTTCGTGTCCATCTGGCTGATGGTTCCGTTATTAAGTCCGGACCAGTGACCCAGGAGACCACTCCTATACCCGCTACCATCTTTACCACCTCTGGAACCCACCAAGAATACTTATGTCTGGACATCATCTCTTCGTCGTTGTTTCCCTTGATCCTTGGTATGCCTTGGTTACAAGCCCACAATCCCACTATCAACTGGACTACGGGAATAGTTGCCTTTCCTTCTTCCTATTGCCAGCAGTCCTGTGGCTCATATAAACCTCCTGGGCCGGCCTCGTTTCTATGCATTGATACAGAAGATGGCACCCGTCAATCCATCCCAGAAGTTTACCACGACTTTCTTGACGTATTTAGTAAACAAAAGACAGAGACTCTACCGCCCCATCGGGCCTACGATTGCCCCATCGACCTACTTCCTGGAGCAAAGATTCCGTTCGGTAGAGTTTTCCCTTTAACGGAGGTGGAACAAGGGGCTTTAAAAAATTATGTTGATGAGAACTTGCAAAAGGGGTTCATCCGCCCTTCCACATCCCCAGCAGGCGCAGGCATCTTTTTTGTAGAGAAAAAGGACCACACCCTTCGACCTTGTGTGGATTACCGGGAATTGAATAAAATTACAGTAAAAAATCGCTACCCTCTCCCCCTGGTACCAGAGCTATTTCAGAGACTAGGAACTGCTACCATCTTTACCAAACTTGACCTCCGCGGAGCCTACAACTTGATCCGTATCAAAGAAGGGGTTGAATGGAAGACTGCCTTCCGTACCCGGTATGGACATTTTGAGTACTTGGTAATGCCATTCGGGTTGTGTAACGCCCCTGCCACTTTCCAGTATTTTATCAACGATGTTCTACGGGACTTCCTAGACCTCTTTGTTATTGTTTATCTTGATGATATCTTAATTTTTTCTTCCTCTCTTGATTCTCATCGCAGACATGTCAAAAATGTGTTGGGTCGGCTCCGCCAGCATGGCCTGTATGCGAAGGCCGAAAAATGTGAGTTCGAGCAAGAGAGTATATCATTTCTGGGGTTAATCATTTCCAGCGAGGGCATCAAGATGGATCCTCAAAAGATTACCGCAATCCTGGACTGGCCAGAACCGGTGGACAAGAAGGGAATCCAACGTTTCGTTGGATTCACCAACTTCTACCGCAAGTTCATCAGGGGGTTTTCAGCTATTATCGCACCCATTACTCAACTCACCAAGCAAGGAACACGTTTTCACTGGTCTCCTGAAGCCCAAGAAGCTTTTGAACGTCTGAAGGCCCTATTTACCTCGAGCTCTATCTTGAAACACCCAGACTCCTCACTACCATTCGTACTTGAGGTAGACGCCTCTGAAATAGCGGTAGGAGCAATACTATCCCAAAGACAGGGAGTCAAAGCCTTGCTCCATCCAGTAGCCTTCTTCTCCCGCAAGCTTTCTGCAGCGGAGAAGAACTACGACGTGGGGGATCGGGAGCTACTAGCGATCAAGTCTGCACTAGAGGAATGGCGGTACCTGCTGGAGGGCGCGGCTCATCCGATTCTGATATTCACTGACCACAAGAACCTGGAGTACCTGAAAGCCGTGAGAAGATTGAATCCACGACAAGCCAGGTGGGCACTCTTCTTCTCCCGGTTCTCTTTTCATGTTACTTATCGTCCTGGGGCCAAGAATATTAAGCCTGACGCCCTGTCTCGGATGTTCCATAAGTCCAAGGAGACTTCTCCGCCTGATACCATCCTTGCCCCCGGAAATTTCCTTCTTCTACAGGAGAACCTGTTCACTCAAATCAAACAAGCTTCCACCGGGCAGAGACAGTTCTCCGAGCCGGAATTGCAGGTTAAGGATGGACTATTGTGGTACCAAGACAGAATCTACGTACCTGAGAAATTAAGAGTAACCGCATTAGAACTCTGCCACGACCACGCCCTGGCCGGACATTTTGGCGTTGCCAAGACCACTGACCTGGTACAGCGCACCTTCTGGTGGCCTCGAGTACGTGAAGACTGTAGGAGGTTTGTAGATTCTTGTACAACTTGCACCCGAAACAAGGGTTCCAGATCCAAGGCCTGGGGACTACTAAAACCCTTACCCGTTCCAGATAGGCCCTGGAGAATGTTGTCCATCGACTTCATTGTCGAGTTACCCCCGGCTGAGAACCATTCCACCATCTTCGTTATAGTGGACCGTCTGTCCAAGATGGCACACTTCATCCCTATGAAAGGGACTCCCTCCGCTCCTGAAACCGCACAGGTATTCATCAGAGAAATAGTCAGACTCCACGGGGTACCAGCCAATATTGTTTCCGATCGCGGGGTTCAATTTACCTCTCGATTCTGGAGATCCCTTTGCAAAACCTTGAAAATCGAATTATCGTTTTCCTCTGCTTACCATCCACAGACCAACGGACAGACGGAGAGAACGAATCAGATGCTCGAGCAATACCTGCGATGCTTCTCCTCTTTTGCTCAGGACAACTGGGTTTCCCTACTTCCGTTGGCCGAGTTTGCGTATAACAATTCCATTCACTCCGCTACCTGCCAGACTCCTTTCTTTGCAAACTATGGTTTTCATCCTACTTTTCTGCCTAATTCCCTTCCTGAGTGTCCTGTACCTGCAGTCCAGGAAAAGTTAAAATTTTTCTCGGTCAATAACCAGCTTCTACAAGAGACCATGACCAAGACTCAAGAACGCAACAAGACAATCTATGACAAGAAGAGACGGGGTGAATTAGTGTTGGTACCCGGCGACCAAGTATGGCTATCTACCACAAACCTAAGAATGGCATGCCCTTCTAAAAAACTGGGCCCCAAATTTTTAGGTCCATTCCCTGTTAAGAGGAAAATTAATGAAGTAGCTTATGAATTGGAACTTCCTGACTCTCTTAGAATCCATCCAGTCTTTCATGTCTCTCTCCTAAAACCCACAGTCTCCAATCCGTTTCCAGATCGGAAGCCGGATCACCCTGATCCGATCATTATTGACGGTGAGCAGGAATTTGAAGTAGAAGCTATCATGGACTTCAGGAGAAGAAATAACCAGAACCAATTCCTAATTAAATGGAAGGGCTACGGACCCGAGGAAAACTCATGGGAACCCGAGGAGAATATCCATGCCAGGAGTTTGGTACAGGCTTTCAAAAGGACTCACCCTGGAAGGTTCACCCGGCTGGGCATCCGGAGGCTGCCCCTTGGGGGGGGCAATGTCATAGAAATCCTGTCAGCTACAGGATTCCTGGACTTCCCGATTCCCAATCTCGGGCACGTCCGCGCGGGCACGCGCACGCGCGACGGCGCGCGCGGGTGCACGCACGCGCTTAGCGGGGGCACGCGCACGCTCCACAAAGCGCGCCAGAAGGGCTATTTAAACATGCCTGTGACAGACAGTCCCTGCTGTCTGCTCTACAGCGTGTAGTACCCAAAGAGACCTCATTCGTGAATTTACCTGCATCCGACCCGGCTTACCTTGACCCTTCCAGTTTCCTGCCTGCCTCTGACCTCCGGCTTTGTTTGACCAATCTTCTGCCTGATCCTCCAGTACCTTGCCGCCAGCCAATTCTACCGACCCGGCTTGCCTGACCAATCTCTCCAGTTGCTGTGTCCTGGTTCCAGTCCAGTTGCTTGTTCCTGGTTCCAGTCCAGTCAGCCTCATCAGTTCCAGTCCAGTTGCTTGTTCCTGGTTCCAGTCCAGTCAGCCTCATCAGTTCCAGTCCAGTTGCTTGTTCCTCGTTCCAGTCCAGTCTGCCTCATCAGTTCCAGTCCAGTTGCTTGTTCCTGGTTCCAGTCCAGTCAGCCTCATCAGTTCCAGTCCAGTTGTTTGTTCCTGATTCCGGTTCAGCCTGCCATACTTCCTGGGTGCCTGGATCCGTCCCAGTCTTCAGACTCTACTCTACCTTGATCCATCCTGCCAGGCACTCGTACCCCTTCTACCTCCGTGCCTCCTGTCTTCAGTACCAGGGGCCGCCGGTGGAAGCCGTAAGAGAGGCCTCCCTCTGCAGATCCGGGCTCGTCACCGTCAGGTACGTGACACCTAATGAACTGACTATAATAATTAGTGAACCCAAGAAAGCGCTGTGTGGCCTTGAGGCCGGCAGGAAGAGGCCAGTTGGTAATGGCCGAGACCTTTCCAGGATCCATACGAAGACCGAAGTTAGAGACGAAGCATCCCAGAAACAGGACTTCAGAACACTCAAAAGAACATTTCTCCAGCTTGGCGTACAGATTATTTTCTCGAAGGCTCTGAAGTACCATCCGGACATGGTCTCTGTAAACAGGCAGATTATCCAAAAAGATGAGAATGTCATCCAGGTAGATGACAACAAATTGGTAAAGCAGATCCCTGAAGATTTCGTTAACAAAGTTTTGGAACACCGCTGGGGCATTACACGAACCAAAGGGCATGACCAAGTATTCGTAATGCCCATCTCTAGTGTTAAACACAGTTTTCCATTCATCCCCCTCCCATATTCGTATCAAATTGTATGCACCCCTGAGATCCAACTTGGTAAAAATGGAGGCACCTTTCAACCTGTCGAATAGTTCAGATATTAAAGGTAGGGGGTATCAATTTTTGATCGTTACTGCGTTTAAGCCTCGATAGTCAATGCAGGGTCTTAGGGTACCATCCTTTTTGGCAACAAAAAAGAACCCTGCTCCCTCAGGCGATGAGGATTTCCAGATGAATCCTATTTCTAGATTTTTTGCAATGTACTCAGACATGGCCTGGGTCTCTGGGATGGACAAGGGGTAGGTACAACCCCTGGGCAGAGCTGCTTCGGGTACAAGGTCAATGGCACAGTCAAAGAACCTGTGAGGAGGAAGCATCTCAGCTGACTTTTTACAGAACACATCCTGGAAATCGCTATATGCAGCAGGAAGGGCAGAGGATACTGAGGTGGTGGCCACGGGAAGTCTCTCCTTAGGGGTCACCTTGAGTAGGCAGGATGAGAAACAGGAGGGACGCCAACCCAGGATCTGCCCAGAAGTCCAGTCAACGTGTGGAGAGTGGAGCTGCAACCAAGGAAGCCCCAATACGATTGGGCTTGAGACCTTAGGAAGGATAAGGAAGGATAGCCACTACTGGTGGAGTATCCCTACCGACATCTTAACAGGAAGGGTCTGGAAGTGAATAGGGCCCCCTGGAAGAACAGTGCCATCAATCGCCGAGACCACCAATGGAGTGGTGAGGGGTGAAAGGGTAAGGTTCATGGAAGATGCAGTTCTCCAGTCCATAAAGTTGCCAGCAGCTCCGGAATCCAGATAAGCCAAGGCTGAGTGGGAGGAAGCGCCAACATGAAAAAACACCGAAAGAAGGAGACGAGAAGGTGACTTTTCTGGGTCCAATACTCCACCTTCCAGATGTATTAGACCCGAGCGTTTCCCGGACGAAATGAGCATGTGTCACGAAAATGACCTTTGCCCCCACAGTAGAGACACAGGCCCAGAGTTCTGCGCCTAGCACGTTCTTCGGGGGATAGCCTGGTCCGACCCAGTTGCATGGGTTCCTCAGCTGGCAGGAGATGCTCCACTGGTTGAAGAGAGGGGAGCTCAGGCTGACCAAGGACCAAGGAGTGCTGGTGTCGCTTTTCTAGGAACCTTTCCTGAAAACGAATATCTATCTGGTTACACAAGGAGATAACTTGGTCCAGATCCGTGGGGATGGTTCTTCCCGCTAATTCATCCTTCACTTTATCAGAAAGACCATGCAGAAAGGTTGCGACTAAGGCCTCATTGTTCCAGCTCAGCTCATCCATCAGTATGCGGAAATGAAGAGCATACTGTCCCACAGAAGCAGACTCTTGGTGAAGACGTAAAAGGGCGCTGGCCGCTGAAGAGACACAACCTGGTTCCTCGAAGGTGTTCCGAAAGAGTTTCAAGAAATTAGACAGGCTGGAAACCACTGGGTCGTTCCTCTCCCACAGAGGGGCTGCCCCAGCTAAAGCCTCGCCGGACAGGAGAGAAATAATATAGGCCACCTTAGCCCGATCAGGCTGGAAGTTTTGAGGCTGGAGTTCGAAGTGAATGGTACACTGGCTAAGGAACCCTCTGCAGGACTTGGAATCCCCAGAGTAACGGGACGGAGCTGGTAAGTGCAACGGGTTGGCGGCTACGACTGTAGGTGGAGCTGATACGGCAGCAGGTTGCGGTTGAGGTTGTCGAACCGGGGATTCTAAGAAGGCTTGAAGTTGTTCAAAGCGGGAAGCCAAATCTTGAAGGAATCGCATCACCTGGGTCTGATTATATTCCTGGGTCTCGAGTCTGCAGACTGTGCCCTGCAGCTGATCATCGGCAGGTAGCGGCACATCAGCCAGGTCCATGGCCGTGCAAACTGTCAGGTCACCTGAGGCCAGGTGACAGATGCACACCGTTCGCATCACCTGGGTCTGATTAGATTCCTGGGTCTCGAGTCTGCGGACTATGCCCTGCAGCTGATCATCGGTAGGTAGCGACACATCAGCCGGGTCCATGGCTGTGCAAACTGTCAGGTCACCTGAGGCCAGGTGACAGATGCATACCGTTGGGGTCAGGAGTGCACCGCTATGATAGTGGACCCTACGGCTGACTGCTGCGGATGGAACCCTGGGTGGTACAGAAAGGCAGGTCCACTGGGGCACCAACACGGATCCCACAGGGAGCTAGAACATAAGATTCCCCAGGGCGCGGAGTCTAAGAGCCAGCAGCTGTTCACCAGAGCCTCTAGTGGTGAGGATGGACTATGCTGCAGCTGACTCCAGGTCGCAGCCCCCAGGGTCTCCCAGCTCACACTCACGGTAGGCTATAGGAGGAAGCTACAGGTCGGGGCGACTAGCAGACAAGGATAAACGGAGAACAAGCCAAAGGTCAAGGGTCACAAGCAGGCAGGGATGGTCGAGAAACATGCCAAAGGTCAGGGTCACAAGCAGGCGGGGATTGTCGGGAACACGCCAAGATCGGTAACAGAGACAAACATAGAGCACACGGCAAGCAGGAAACAGGAAACCAAAGACACAATATTGCACGGCAAGGCAGGCTTGGAGAACACAGTGTTAAATAGTGGTTCCTGTTGAGGCTAGGGTGGAGCCACACTGAGGGAAGATTACTTAACCATGCAGGTGTGAGAGAGCAAACCCTAAGGCTGATACACAGACCAGGAAAGAGACAGGCAGGTCATGAAAGTATTACTGCAAGGTCATGACACACAGTACACTAAATGAAAATACTGCAGCTCACTGCCTGTATTAGTATGAGAACACCAGCAATTGTATTCAGGTAGCTTTTTATGTGCACACTGTGCAAAGGACACAGTACACTAAATGAAAATACTGCAGCTTCCTGCCTGTATTACATACATATCAAAAATATACACAAATATATATACATAGAACATATATTCATCATAGATGGGGGCAGGGAAAGGGAGCATCGTTGAGGACAGGACTACAGACAGCCACCTACCGACTCATTTGAAAATTGTCACATGTGTCTCCAGAGATTATGTCAGACCCACAAAGGATACATAGGGTGTGACAGTAGGTAAAAGAATGCTCCAAAGATAGACCACGCAAGGAGTGGTTGGACTGTGGACACTTGGCTATACACTAGTGTGGCCAGGGGAGATATCGTAGATGTCTATAAACAAAACAATGGACAGATTATATGTGATGTTTGCTTAAGATAGTTGGTACTTTGAGATAAACAGTTGAATATATGTTCTATGTATATATATTTGTGTATATTTTTGATATGTATGTATATATATGGTCCTATTATGTGTATTTCTTTTGTATTTTTTGTCTAGAACATGCTATGGTCAGTCAATCTGGAACAACCCTGATGAAGGGACCCCCAATAAGTCCCGAAACGCGTAGGCTGGAATACTGACTGCATGACTATCTCAATATTGTATATTGGTGAATTTATGATGTAATATTGTTGGTGTTGTTCACACCTTATAAACTTTTATATTCTATCTATTTATTCATTAAATGATATCAATTTATCGATCAAAGTGTTTCAATCAATCTTGTTGCCTATAAAGTCCCTTACTCTCAATTTGGGGAGATTTGCTTTTCTGTTATATCAATATTGGGATTGGCAACCATTGGGCCCCACTGGTGAGTTTATATTTGTATACACTACACAAGGCCGCCACGCAGGCGGCCTTATATAGTGTGGGGCGTGTACTAAACCCCCTGAGACATAGTTGGCCAAAGCCACCCTGGCTTTGGCCAATTATGGCTCTCCGTTCTTACCGCGCTGTGATTGGCCAAAGCATGCGGGTCATAGTGCATGCTTGGCCAATCATCAGCCAGCAATGCACTGCGATGCCGCAGTGAATTATGGGCCGTGACGCGCCACTCGAAATTGGCGCAAACGACCCATAATGTTCGAAATTCGACGAACGGTCGAACAGCCGATGTTCGAGTCGAACATGAGTTCGACACGAACTCGAAGCTCATGCCTAGTAAACAGTATATAATTGTATGTTATTTCTATTATATTTAGTTCAATATGAAGCCAACTTGTGCTGAAAAAGCAAAATCTTTTGTGAAACGTGTTGATATTTTGGATTTGGAAAAATATATTAGGCACTAGTTTAAAGAAATGTGAATAAGATCTTTAAGAATACTAGGGGTGCCTTATTCCCATTCCAGTGTTGGGTATAATATTTTGCAGTATATGTCCCCTTGTTGGGATAGTATTTTTACCAAGATGACATTTTTTTAATGATTGTAATAATCTTTATGATTTTTTATGATTTCTGCCTCATATTGTGCCTTTAAAGTCCACCTTTTTGGAACATTCTGTTCAGTTTGTATTTGTTATGTACTTTAGCTGTATATTTAGTTGTTTTCCTACACTGACACTTTACATACTGTATTAAAACTACGAGATCATCACACGGGGGTGCATGCGCGGATGCCTGGAGGGAGCAGTCACGCTTCCTTAGAGCTCCGCTCCTAGGCTAGTCAGACCGGAGAACCGAGAGCCGCAGCGACTTCTAAAATCATCACTGACATTACCGCATACCTCCAGGAACACGCCTGAGATGGAAGAATGGTGACAAAAGGTACCATAATCAAACTAAAAACAGGGAAACAAAAGGAGATGTCAGGCAGGGCATTTTCCAAAATGGCGCCGCCGAGTACCTCACAACATAATACACTGCGCTCCTCAATATCTCTGTCACCTAGCTCTAAGGCACAACTGTGTGGAGATGAGACTGACTCTGAAGATGAACAGATACAAACCACTGTTAAACCTAATATGTTTAAACAATTTGAGAGAATATTACAAAAGGCATTGAAACAGACTTCAGATGAAATTACTGACAGGCTCACTAAGGAAATTAGGGAGATTGGGCAGAGAACTGCTGAACTAGAGGTGAGGGTGGATGAACTAGAATCTTACACCCAGCAACATATTGAGGAATTGGACCAGTTAAAAGAGGAAAAACTTATCTTGCAAACAAGGTTGGAGGACCAGGAGAACAGAGACAGACGATCCAAGTTGAGAATTAGAGGAATACCTGAACATGTACTGGATTTACAAGCTACTATGCTTGCACTTTTTTAAGAACTTCTCCCTGGCACCCCAGTGGAAAGACTGGAAATGGATAGGGTGCACAGGGCCTTAGCCCCTCGTAAGCCTAACGGTCCCGCCAGGGACATAATTGTTAGGTTCCACTATTACAAGACAAAAGAACAAATACTAACTGCGGCCAGAGGTAATTCTGCCCTAACCTTTCAAGGTAATACTTATCAGCTATTTGCAGACCTCTCTCCACTTACAATAACCAAGAGAAGGGCATTAAAACCCTTTCTACAAGTTTTACAACAGCACCAGATAATATACCACTGGGGTTTCCCTTTCTCCCTGCGCTTCACCCATTTGGAAACAAAATATGTTTGTCGTACCCCGGAAGAATTACAAACAGTTCTGCTTGATTTGGACATTTTGGATCAATCCGAAAACACAGTTCAGCCACGTAGACGTTCAACCCCACGATCATCCTCCAAACAAGATTCATCTGCCTCCACCCGTCAAAATCTACACAAACGTGGACGCTATGAGACCCTGTCACCACCTAATGTCGACTCCATGGACTGACTTCAATCAATTTCCCAGCTTGCTCATCACTTCAATTTTTTAGCTTATTGTGCTAGATCATATTCATGAATTACACTCATACCTCGCTTTAGTCACCTGGTTGACTTAAACTATTATTATTATTTTTTTTTTTTTTATTTAAATATATATATATATTTTTTTTTATTTAAATTATTATTTTTTTTACCCCCTCCCACCTTATATAGGTTCACATAGATTCTGATGTTAACATATTTTTGCCTCCCGTTTCCCCTCCCCCCCCCTTTTTTCTCCCCTATTTATTTTTTTCCTCTACAATTTATGGTTGCTGTTATATTAAGTTCATTTGTACTGTCTAATAGGTTCTCCGGTGCTGACTGGCCACATGGAATTTCATATCGCCTTCCTTACACCCTTCGACTCACGATATTAAACAGAAGTTGGACGGTGATTTCGGAACCTCGTGGGGTGCACTTGCTGTGCCCCTGAGACGTTCTCACACCCTCTTTACATATTGTTATGCAGTAATTGTTTATATATTCTCAAGGGTCTTTCATCTTTTATTTTTTTACTTCTTCTCTACTTCTTTCTTCCTCCCTTCCTGTCTTCTTTTTCTCCTGGGGATGATTCCGGCTTTAATCGGGGGTTTTACCCCTTCACCTAAAAACACCACTCCCAGACTGCTATGGCCCCCATAAACATATTATCCTTAAATGTACAAGGATTTAATATACCTCAGAAACGTGCCAAGGCTATGAGATCTTTTGCGGCTAGGAAGGCACATATTATCTGTCTTCAGGAAACACACTTCACTGACAAAGTTTTTCCTAAATTCTTATCTTCCACCTATCCTCAATTCTTTGTAGCTTCAGCCACAACCAAGCAACGTGGAACCCTTATTGGATTCCACCGATCAATGCCATTCACTCTCATTTCACAAATCAATGATCCAGAGGGCAGATATATTTTACTTACTGGTCTTCTTGCAGATAATTTAATCACCATAGTATCATACTATGCCCCGAATAAACGCCCGGAAGCGTTCTTATCACACTTCTTCCAATTGGTGGATACACATAAAGTTGGAATGGTTGTGATATGCGGAGACTCTAATACGACGGTTTTTCCATTCTTAGACAAATCCCCATCCAAACCCACTTCTACTACTCACAAGCATTCCCTACGGAATCTATTGTCCACACACAAATTGGCTGATACATGGAGGGAAGTTAATCCATCTAGAAGAAATTATACACATTACTCATATCCCCACAAATCTTTCTCCCGGATCGATCATATTTTTACTCCTTCAAGTATATTGCCTGAGATCAAGTCTTCTATAATTACCCCATATTCATGGACAGATCACTGCGCCGTTTCCATCACTCTAGCCTCACCAATACCTAGGTCTCATGATAAGACGTGGTGTATTAACGAGTCCATGCTGTCACATTCGTTGCACTGTTTAGACATCGAAACAGCTCTCACTGACTATCTCACATTTAACGATAATAACGAGGTTTCAGCTCTTACATTGTGGGAAGCTCATAAAGTTGTTATCCGTGGCAAATTGATGCAATTAGCTGTAGTTCACAAAAGAAAAAACAAACTTCTATTCACTAAGTTGGAAGACAATTTTAATAACTGCTACGCAGCTTTTCAATCGGTTCCTAATGCCACGAATAACACCAATTATGAGAGGGCTACACTTGATTTAGACCTATTCTTAACTGACTCCGCAGACAAGACCATACACAAAAGACAGCATTTCTACTACGTCAAAGCCAACAAACCAGATACTCCTATGGCTCGTTGCCTTAAAAAAGTACATCTTACACAAACACCCATTAAGCTTAAAACATCCCGTGACTCTTTCACCAGCAACCCAGTAAAAATATTAGAGATTTTCCAATCAAAATTGGCCAAACTATACTCACCGAACCAGAATTTTGATAAATGTAAAGCTGATGATCTACTCTCAAACATTACATTTCCACACATGAAACCTGTTCAACTTGACATTCTTGAGAAGCCTATAACTTTAGTTGAGGTTCAAACAGCTATAAAAGAGTTGAAGCCACATAAAAGGCCAGGCCCGGACGGCTTTTCAGCTTTATATTTAAAAAAAATTCAAACAGTATTAGCACCTATTCTAACTAGGGCCTTCAACTCTTTATTAGCTGGACAGTCATTTAGAAATGAATCCTTGACATCTATCATAGTAATGCTTCCTAAACCCCATTCCGATCTTACTTCCTGGACCAACTACCGTCCAATTTCCCTTCTTAACCTGGACATCAAGTTACTGGCTAAAATATTGGCAAACAGATTGAACAATATCATTGGTAACTTAATACATCGTGATCAAACAGGTTTTATGCCCAAACGTCAGGCGGGGGATAATATTAGAAGAGCGCTTTTGTTAACACATTCAGCCAAAACGAGGAAGATCCCTACTTGTTTCTTATCTCTAGACATGCGTAAAGCTTTTGATTCGGTCTCATGGCCATTTATGAATTATATTCTACAAAAATGGGGCTTTGGAAACAATTTTCTACTATGGATCTCTGCTTTATATAATGATCCAAAGGCATATATTAAATATATGGGATACAGATTGTCTACATTCGATATTAAAAGTGGTACGAGACAGGGTTGCCCCCTTTCACCTTTGATTTTCACTCTTCTTATAGAACCACTGGTGATGCTCATCAGATCCAACCCTAATTTTAGAGGCTTGGAACTAGGTTGACATCACCATAAAATATGTCTTTTCGCAGACGATATACTTGTCTTCCTAACCCATCCTCACATTTCAGCTCCAAATATATTGAACACCTTAGAAAAATTTTCAGATATCTCAGGGCTATATATTAACAACTCCAAATCCAATGCACTTAACATAAACTTATCGCAATCCGAACTTCATAGAGCTCAAAACAACCTTACCATTCAACTGGGTCACTCACTACATCCCATATTTGGGAATACAACTTACATCCTCAATCTCAGACCTGTTCAAAGCAAATTACTTACCACTACTAAAACAAATTACAAACTTGTTACATAATTGGTCCACGCTTTCTCTATCATGGTTCGGTAGAATTAACGCTGTGAAAATGTCCATTCTACCAAAATTCTTGTATCTTTTTAGGGTGCTCCCCATTCCCATTCCTTCCTATTTTTTAAGGCTATTACAACAGAGAGTTGTATCGTTTATATGGGGTAAGATTAAACCACGTATTTCTAAAGCGACACTTTTTATGGAAAAATCTAAAGGGGGACTGGGGATTCCTAATTTCACCAATTACTATTACGCAGCACAAATCGCCCAATTATCTAAGTACCACGTACTGTTTGAAACCCCTTTGTGGGTGGCAATAGAATCTATTGATATTGATCCAATATCTGTGGCTAATATAATGTGGTTATCCCCTTGTGATAGAATTAGCCTGTCTAATCCTATTACAAAGCACTCCATGACTATCTGGGACAAATTTAGATGTTCACATAAACTACAATCCCCACATAACCCCCTACTGTCATTTATTAGACACCCAGCTTTTTATCCTGCATGGAAGTTTCCCTCTTCTATTACAGCCTGGACTACCAAAAATCTGACATGCTTATATGATATAACCTCCATCAATAACATCCTGACATTTCCTGATCTATGCGACATTCATGGTTTACCCAGTAAAGAAATTTTCCGGTACCTACAGATTAAAAACTTTTATACACCGGTTATTGAATCGGGTTCCATACTTAATCAACTATCACAGTTTGAAAGGATCTGTAAATGCGATCCACACACTAGAGGTCTGATCTCACTACTCTATAAACATCTCAATTCCACCCTCACAGACACTCCACCCTTATATGTCACCAAATGGTCTCAGGATTTTGATAAGACATTTAGTATGAAAGATTGGGACAATATCTGGTCGACCACTATGCGCTCTTCCACAAATTGTTATGCTCTTGAAACGAATTTCAAGGTCTTATCTTGCTGGTATCTGGTACCAGCAAGGTTAGCTAAATTCTCGCCTACTTGTCCAAATATTTGCTTTCGTGGCTGTGCGACTGTAGGTACTTATCTCCACATCTAGTGGGAATGTCCAATTGCCCAAAATTTTTGGAACAAAATATTCGGTATGGCTTCCACTGCTCTAGAAAACTTGATTAAGCCAGACCCAGTCGTAGCATTATTGAATCTTAAACCCCCTAAACTTACCCACAATCAATTCCAACTATTATTATACCTGACAACCTCAGCTAAACAAACTATAGCTAAGGCATGGAAATCTCAGACATTGGTTGTGACTGAAGCTAAACACCGAATGAACAGATCCCTCATTTTCCACAAAATGTCAGCTATTGAGAATAATAATGTGAAAAAATGTAATAAAATTTGGCAACCATGGGTTAAACATTTCCTACCATCCGATTTTGACCAATCCCTTTTGCTGCCCTGCTAATCCAATTTAATATTTTTTTTTTATTCTCTTCCTTTCTATCAAATGTTGCTAGTATTAGTTAGCATTTCTTGGGACTGGATCATCCCTGGGAGGGAACCACTTCTTTTCCTTTTCTATCTTTTCACTTCTTTCCTTTCTCAATCTCTTCTTTTCTTTCTTCCTATCTCAACATTCTTCTTTTTTTTCTCTTTTCTTTTATTTTCATTATTGCCCAGTATGTTATTTGGGGATTTATATTTTCTTCAAATTACTATTACATATACTCTAGAGTTTGGAATAATAACCTGAGAAAATCCTCTATCCATTTAATACACTGTTTTTCTTCTGTTGTTCCTTCATAGGATTGGTTTTGACATTTATAAGTGACTTTAATAGGCTTCTAACTACATTACTTATATGTTAGGATAACGTATTCATCCTTTCAGGACTCTAGCTTACCTATACCTTAGTTAATTCATTTATTTCCCTTTTTTAACATGTGCCCCCTCCCATCCACAGTTTGACCCCATTAGGGGTGGATGGGAGGTCCGGAGGCACTTTCTACCTGATGTAAGGTATCGTTTTTTTTTATTTTATTTTATGAGTCCGATATTCATGACATTTGTTATTACTATCTATTTTCTTATCTTTATTATTTCAAGGATAAAAATTATCTTTTCTTTTTTTTTTTTGAGCATCAAACTCTACAAACATATCTTCCATTAAGGTTACGTTGTATATCCCACTCTCGCATCATCTGTATTGTACCTGTGATATGTATTCTTGTTAAAATACTTAATAAAAAAATTATTGAACGAGAAAACTACGAGATCATACACTGCACATTTTCTATTTATCTACATCTATTCACTCTACTAATCTCTGTGGGAAGATATATGGATACCAGGTAGCAATCTATTCTCTCTTAGCATTCACTTGTATCTCTTGGCCGACGAATGTCTCACTCTCATCGCTCTCTCAGCAGTCAGTTTTAACTTTCCTTTTGGCCTTTTCTTGCAATGTGATCCGCAGCATCTCACAGCACACATTTTACTCTACAAATAGAATAAAATCCTTTGTCTCACATCCCCAGTTCTCTCTGCCTCTCATGCCATGTCACACTTTGAGAACATGCTACAAGTGCCATAAAAAGAGAAACAAATTGTCTCTTTTATGTCCTGTATGAGATAACATCACCTCTTAGCGTATCATTCCCTGGGACTAATTCATCACAATGACAAAAAAAGAAAGTCTGGCAGACATGGATGTGCAGCAGTTAGCCCTTCCCATTTCCCCGTTCATTCTCATTCCAACTACCAAACCAAAGTACAATAGCTAAAATAATATCTGCACTGTGCATACTAGTGAACAGTTGGAGTATCAGCTGCATCTTCTTTTATCTAGCATAATGAATGTTCTAGAATAGGGACAAACACAGCAGAGATGCTAGCATGAAAAACAGACAATATTGTTCTTCAACATGGTAAAGACTAATGAACAAATTTGAATATATCCCTCTTTCATTCTAAAGTACCCAACAAGCATATGCTATATCCAGCCATATCATGTACTGTATATGCAATCCCCACTTAAATCTTTGTATAAACTACTTAGGCCTTTAGAACATTTTTCAAATAAAGTTGTGTTTTGCTGAATTCACATATTTTCGAACAGTGGTAGCCAGAAGGGTAAAAAATTATCAAAACCTTGCACAATCTTTTTTTTATTTATTTAAAGGGAATAACAATCTATTGAAAAAGTATTTTAATCTCTCTTAACCTTAGAAGTGCCTATAAATATTACTTGTTGCAGAAGTTAACCAGATTGATCAAGGAAAATCTAGTGGAGGTTTGCAAAAGACTGCCTTCATTGTTTAGTGAAAGCATATAACAGTGTTATACTTACAAAAGTAGAAATAAAATCAAGCTTGTCATGTACAACGCTCCGATTGGGGAGGCGAGGGACTCTATGGCCACGTGGTGGAAAATCGTATACGTTTCGGAGGATAGACCCCTTTCCTCAGGGCTAACTTCCACCAAACAGTGAGCCGCTATTTGAGTGTTCATACACTGAGGACACAGCCCACCCAATGAGCAGCTGGGCAGGGACAATCTAAACCCTCTCATCGGTGCCCCTAAACACCATCCACAAAAAAAAGAATAAAACAATGAATAGATAATAATTAAATCAAGAAATAATAAATGGATAAATAAAACATCTATGTGTCTATGCACAGGCGCCTACGCTTTTATTTTTTTTCTTTTGTATTGACGGTGTTTAGGGGCACTGATTAGAGGGTTTAGATTGTCTCCGCCCAGCTGCTCGTTGGGTGGGGTGTGTCCTCAGTGTGTGAACTCTCAAATAGTGGCTCACTGTTTGGTGGAGTTAGTTTTGAGGAAGGGGGGTCTGTCCCCAGAAACGCATAAGCTTTTCCACCGTGTGGCCATAGAGTCACCTGCCTCATCAGTTGGAGCATTGTACATAACAAGCTTGATTTTATTCCTACTTTCGTCAGTATAATACTGTTATGTGCTTTAAATAAATTGCATTTTTGCTAATGCACTAGGCATTTGCACCCTCTTGTGTATACTTTTGCAGTGTTCGGAAGGACCGCCCAGTCCAAGGAGGGCTGCATCGCTGAAACCATTGCCCACCATAGTTCTGTTGTTTGGCGAAGTGCTCAGGTAAATATTGGGGGGCTGAGGAGGGCTGCTGCACACAGAAGACTTTTTATCCTAATGCATAGAATACTCTAAAGTGGATGTAAACCCTTCATACACCCAGTGAAGTGAACAGCCTCAGATAATACACAGCAGTGTTAATTTTGTCAACTAAACGTTTTCGTCATAATTTTTGTCAGAGGCTTTTTTACAGTGACGAAAACTAAACTAAAAGTACAGCACATTTTCGTCAACTGACGAAAACTATGACTAAAATAAAATCTGTTTTTGTTAAGGAACAAAAACGGGACGGTAATGGCAAGGAGGGATGTTTACCCTCATGAATTTACTGTATATATTGGTGTATAACACAGTGTATGCATGTTATACGCCAATATTTGTTTTTTACTAATAGGGGGCGGGATTCGGTGGTCCGGCCTTGATTGACACACATTGGGGGGTGGTCAAGCCAGCCGCCCCGCCTCTCCTGGCCTTTGGACAGCACTGCCAGCAAATCTATCATTAGGAAAAAAATCATTGCCAGCCCCTCTTCCTAAACCACCCCTCCTCCTGTGTCACTCATTGTAAAATGAAACTTCTAACCTCAATAGCTTCATTCTTGTTGGCCTCTCTCCTCCTCCTGCTCCTCCTCCTCCGAGTGTTGCTTTAGATTGGAGGAGGAGAGCCGTCACATGACCATCCATGAATCTTCAGAGGAGAGCAGCCATGTGGCCGGGTTCATGCAAGAACAGAGCTATGAGGTAAGTTTAGAGACTTTGATTTACAATGAGAGTGACACAGGAGGAGCTGTGTATGAGAAAGGGCTGGCAGTGATTTATTCTTAACTTTAGAGTACGCTGGCAGTGCTGTCCCAGGAGACTGGGGGTCTCCTGGGAATGCAGGGGGCTGTGCTGTGTATTGTGGGGGGGTTGTATTGTGCAGAGGGTGGGTGGCTGTGAACTGTGGGGGGTTTGTATTGTGCAGAGGGTGGATGGCTGTGTATTGTGGGGGGGTTATATTGTGCATAGGGTGGGTGGCTGTGTATTGTGGGGGGGTTTGTATTGTGCAGAGGGTGGGTGGCTGTGTATTGTAGGGGGTTTGTATTGTGCAGAGGGTGGGTGGCTGTGTATTGTGGGGAGGTTTGTATTGTGCAGAGGGTGGGTGGCTGTGTATTGTTGTTTTTTTTTTATTGTGCAGAGGGTTGGGTGGCTGTGTATTGTGGGGGGGTTGTATTGTGCAGAGGGTGGGTGGCTGTGAACTGTGGGGGGTTGTATTGTGCAGAGGGTGGGTGGCTGTGAACTGTGGGGGGGTTTGTATTGTGCAGAGGGTGGGTGGCTGTGAACTGTGTTGGGTTTGTATTGTGCAGAGGGTGGGGGCTGGGACTGTGCTGTGTACTGTGGGGAGCTTTGTGCTGTGGGGGGCTGTGTATTGTGAACATTAAATTTTAGTTGACTAAAATTATTATATTAGACTAAAATGTAGTGGAGATTTTAGTCGACAAAAATACGATGACTAAAATGGGACTAAAACTAAAATGGCATTTTAGTCAAAGACTAAGACTAAAACTAAAACACTTTCAGAAGACTAAAATGGGACTAAAACTAAAATGCCATTTTAGTCCTAAGACTAAAACTAAAACTAAATCGAAATTTGCTGCCAAAATGAACACTGATACACAGGGATGAAACCAAGCCCCCTACATTGGTTTTACATTTATATCTGCTGTCTTCACATTTATATACTGTTTAGAAAGTTGAGATCGTGTTAGGAGATTTTCTCTTCCTGGTTTAAACAGAGTCTGATGTCTGGGCATACAGCCAAGATAGCTAACATTGCTGATTGGAGGAAAGGCACACACACCCTCTCATCATAGGCAGAGACTCTCAGAGGTGTTTTGTAATAGGACCTGCTCTCTGCTAATCTATTTTAGCAACCTCCCCGAAAAAGAAGACTCAGGCTTTTGTCTAAAAAGTCTGAGAATTTGTCAGGAGTTATCAGGCTGATAACAGAGGAACTGTTCAGGAGAGAGCTATGGGACTTAGCTCATTGAAGAGAGATAACAAAATACTGCCCAGCTCAAATTTCATGAATCGGGTTTACATCCACTTTAAAATAAAAAATAAAATTCTGCCTTTACAACTCCTTTAAGCAAAATCAGTATTCTTAAACCCTAATGAAGGGGGGCTTTATACTGGTATGAATTGATTTTATCATTAAATTGTCTTGGACTTTTGAACGTTTGATTGGCTCTTTCATTGGACTGTATGATTAATGTGGCTTGATGGGACTCTCATTTTGCCATTTTTTTCTTTGCAATATTTCCATTTGATTGTATTGCTCTCTACCAGCTTCCGTCTTTTGAATGGACATTTGTAAAGCATGCCACTGTGCTTTATAATATGGAAAGCCATACTGCTGATTTTTAAAGGGGCAAATCATTAGCTGTGCACCAACATCTGTGTACCAACAGTCATAACTTTATCTCAATAACCTTCAGCTAAGGTAAACTCCTGAAACTTTCACACAGTTATCTGAAAATGTCATCTGTTCTATTGTTCCAGTTTATGCTCATTTTGCCCTTTTATTACTTATGTAAGACTAAGATGTAGCATAGCAACCAAAGCATTTTCCACCAAAAAGAAAAAAGATATTTAGACAAGTAAAAACATTTACAGTAACAAATGCTAGCCTATATACAAAAGAAAAAAAATCCAATGTATAATTATAGAATGCATTTTTAGAAATTGGCACAAAAGAGAATTAGTGCAAAGCACAAAATATTTTTACAAAAGCGCGGCTTACAGTGAGCCAGAAATATCCAGTCTTGCAGACTCTGTTTTTCTCTCCGGGAGGCAAAATGATTTGTTTGCAACATTACTATGTGGAAATTGTCACTTTTTATTCAATTATCCACATTGTAGCAACATAAACACCATTTATTTTTTATGAAACTCAAAACAATGCCAAAGCTCCCATTCTACCAAAGCTGAATGGCTGCAAGAACGTCTGATGTTTAGAGATTTAAACGGCTCTATCTCACACTTTTCAGTATTTCTGACAGCGGACGGACAACGGGAATGCTGAAAAACTGCATCACAGTGGCCACAAATTCAATACAATGGAGAAGATTTATACAAATATATTCCATTGTATTTGTTTTCAGAAAGTCCACTTAGAAAAATGAAACATAAAAAGCACAAACAGATTTGCTGGTGTTGCCATGCCTATAACCTAAAGAGTCCATTTATAAACTACTAGAACCCCAAATTAGATTCTTCCTAATCAATTTTTTTTGTAGGTTTCATAGTTTGGCAACTCTGAAAGATCGTTTTGGACATCATCTAAACTGGAGAAGCTGTATCTGCCATCTGTATCCCACCATACATTAAAGCAGTCTTTCTCAACCTTTTCAGCACAAAGGAACCCTTAAAATAACTTGGTCTCAGGGAACCCCTGCGAAAACTTACTATATTCACAACTCATGATACATTAGTGTGATGGTCATTGGGAAGAAGAATTACCCTCTAAGAGCCCATTCACACAGGGGCAACTTTGGATCCGACTTCAAGTCGCCCCAGGTCGCCCCTAGTCGCCTCAAGTCGTGCTGCATGAGAAAATCAATGTAAGTGAATGGAGCCGTCTTAATGCACACTACTGCAGTCGCTTCGACTTCAAAAAAGGTTCCTGTACTACTTCAATCCGACTCCTAGGAGACTGCTAGGCGACCTGTACCCATTGATTTCAATGGAAGTCGGATATATGTCTTAACAGAAGCAACTTTCCAGGAAGAGAACATACATTTCTCAGGCAAACCCCTCCCTCCCCCCTCCCTCCCACAGAGCTGATTCTTGTTTTATTGCCCACTGGAATGTCTCCTGTCCTGGAAGCAACTTCAAGTTGCCTTGTAAGTAGCTTCATGTCGCGCTGTGGTTCATACTCAAGTCGTGTCCAAGTTGCCTACCAAAGTCACGCTGGAAGTCGTGTTGGCCCTGTGTGAATGGGATCTTACAGATAGCTAAAAAGATCAATGGTGTCAGCGGAAACTTATCTAAGAGGCAGAAATTGCTCATTGTTAAAGGAACCCTTTAGCAACCTTTGGAGGAACCCTGGTTGAGAAACCCTGCATTGACGTAATGCTAAAGTCATTTTTTTTAAATGAGATGCTAATACCAGACCTTACATGCACTTGTTTTTTTTTTTTTTTTTTCCCCCTCTGAGTTTCTTTTTCAAACTCTTCCCTGGCTGCGCTGCCAGTCTTCCATTATGTTGGTGCCTCATGTGCCTGCCACAATCTATGGAGTCCCACAGAAGTCTCCTCTACATGCATGCACCATTTGGAACTTCAATGTTACGCACAGCCCTTCACAGCACCGTCCATACAGGCAGTATGAGAGGGACGCAGAGCCAAAGGCAAGTCTTTCTTCCTCTACAGCAGTGATTGACAGCAGTAGGGATGAGCCTAACACCCCCCAGTTTGGTTCGCACCAGAACTTGCGAACAGGCAATAAATTTGTTCGAACATCCGAACACCGTTAAAGTCTATGGGACTCGAACATGAAAAATCTAAAGTGCTAATTTTAAAGGCTTATATGCAAGTTATTGTCATAAAAAGTGTTTGGGGACCTGGGTCCTGCCCCAGGGGACATGTATCAATGCAAAAAAAAGTTTTAAAAACGGCAGTTTTTTCGGGAGCAGTGATTTTAATAATGCTTAAAGTGAAACAATAAAAGTGATATATTCTTTTAAATGTTGTACCTTTGTATAGTATGCCTGTAAAGTAGCGCTTGTTTCCCGTGCTTAGAACTGTCCCTGCACAAAGTGTCATTTCTGAAGGAAAAAAGTCATTTAAAAGCACTCGCGGCTATAATAAATTGTCGGCTCCCGGCAATACAGAGAAAAGTCATTGCCAAAAAAAATAAAAAATGCATGGGGGTCCCCCCAAATTCAATTACCAGGCCCTTCAGGTCTGGTATTGATATTAAGAGGAACCCTGCGTCAATTTTTAAAAAAGAATTACGTGGGGTTCCCCCCAAATATCCATACCAGACCATTCAGGTCTGGTATGGATTTTAAGGGGAACTCCACACCAAATTTTTAAAAAAATGGCGTGGAGTTCCCTCCAAAAATCCTTACCAAACCCTTTATCCGAGCACGCAACCTGGCAGGCCACAGGAAAAGAGGGGGGGACGAGAAAGCGCCCCCCCTCCTGAACCGTACCAGGCCAAATGCCCTCAACATGGGGAGGATGCTTTGGGGGTCTGTGACCCCTCAAAGCACCATGTCCCCATGTTGATGGGGACAAGGGCCTCATCCCCACAACCCTTGCCCGGTGGTTGTGGGGGTCTGCGGGCGGGGGGCTTATCGGAATCTGGAAGACCGCTTTAACAAAGGGGACCCCCAGATCCCACCCCCCCTATGTGAATTGGTAAGGGCTACATTGTACCCCTACCATTTCACAAAGAAAGTGTAAAAAATTGAAAAAAATAAACACACAGACACCGTTGGGAAAAGTCCTTTATTAAAAATAAAAAAAATAAAAAAAAGATTCCAGCGGTGGTAATCCACTCTCGGTATCCTGCGATGGGTGATCTCCTCTCCGGGGTCCAGCGATGGATGCTCTCTCCTCTCCGGGGTCCAGCGATGGATGCTCTCTCCTCTCCGGGGTCCAGCGATGGATGATCTCTCCTCTCCAGGTCCAGGCTCCAACGATGATGTCCAGTGCAGCGAGGAACAGCAAGCATCCTGTCTCCACCGGAGACACCCCAGGAATCCCGGTAGCCTGATAGGTCTCTTATGTAGCTGAGGACGGGGCCAACCGTCACATGACCCCGTCCCCCACTGACGCAAGGGGAAACCCGGGCTTCCCCAGTGACATGCAGGTGACACTGCCCCCCTCTGATGTAACGCAGGTTTCCGTTGCAGGGCATGTGGCCTGGTTGGTAGGAGGGGGGAGGTGCTCTCTCCTCCCCCCCTCTTTTCCTGCGGCCTGCGGGCCTGGGGCAGGAACCGGGTCCCCAAACACTTTTTATGAGAATAACTTGCATATAAGCCTTTAAAATTAGCGCTTTAGATTTCTCCCATAGACTTTTACAGGATGTTCCGTGGCTTTTTGAATTGAACACCCCAAATTGTCCGCTGTTCGGCGAACATGCAATGTTCGAGTCGAACATTAGTTCGACTCAAACTCAAACTCAAAGCTCATCCCTAGTCCTATCCTTCCCACCCAATTCCCCTCTCCCCTTTTGTACAAATGCCACCATAAATCCTACTATTCTCTCCCCTTTCCCCCAAATCTTCTATCCACAGACACTCTCATAACTCTGTAACTCTTCTCTACTTCTATGATCCCTCACTATAAATGCCCACTCTGCTCTCTGATTTATTTTCCTTCTCTTCTGTCTACCACCATTTTCCTTACTGGCCATTATAGGGAGGAGACTAGGGAACACTTTCCCTGCTCTGTTTTACCAGTGTGACAGGTGTGAAAAGATGATGTGAGTGAGGGGCAGTACCTAAATGCCCAGCGCAAATGGGCATCTAGGTACTGCTCCTCACTCACATCATCACAACATACCTTTTAGTTTTATCTAATTGAGGTGATGGTTATCATTGTTTGGCTGATGAAGTGTCAATATACTTGACTTCCTCCCCAGCCATTAATCACAGGTGTAGCCTTAGTGACTATTTTTATTAAGTTATTTACAAAAAATTTAAAGTGAACCTGTCAGTCTTTTTAAACCTTTAGAACCAAAGTTTAAGATTAGGCACCACACAAACTTTACTATTCACTCATTCATCTGAAAACGTTCTACTGAGCTGCCTCTGGAGTTAAGCCTTGCCTGACCACTACTTCACTAGGTTTTGGTTATAGTTACTCTTATTAGATAGTGGGACCACAGCCCGGGGGGTTTATTCCAGAGGGAAGTCTTATTCCTAAAGTCTGAGATTAGCACTTTTTCAAGTTAAAGTTAGTTTTCAGGTTTAGGGTTCACAAAAAGGGCAGTCATTCTTCCTCCCTAGCATGTCACAGCTAAACTAAGTCAGCCACCTTGTCTCAGATGTATGTTTACCTGCATCCAATGGTTGCAGCTTGCAGAAATGTTGAAAAACTTTTCCTGGCTTCCGTGCCTGCACAATAGATGCTCTTTGAAGGGGGAGTATGCTTTAGCTAAGGGGGGCTAGGCAGTTAGACCTAATACTAACACTGCTTACCTACTCATAATAATAATAATGTAAACTGTGCAATTCTTACATATCAGCAGCTCCAGGTTTTCAGAGCAATGTGTGCTATCTGTCAATGGTTGACATGCTGGCACAGTCGGCTGATCAGTGGCTGTGCCTGAACACAGACTCATTTTATTGACAGGGAGCATGTGTTCTTGTGTTGACACTAGAATGAAACTGTAGCTCTGATAGAAAGGTTTTATACCTATTTTCTTATTAGTAAAAGTGGTTGTAAATGTAATTTTTTAAATAACAAACATCTCTATACTTACCTACTCTGTGCAAGGGAACTGCACAGAGCGACCCCAAACTCCCTCTTCTTCTTCTCTTGCTCCCAAGTGCATTGTCCATTGAGTCCAAGTGTCCATTGACACAGACAGCAGGACTTGGCCTTATCCCCCTGCTCCCTTGTCACTGGCTTTGATTGACAGCAGCGGGAGCCAGTGGCTCCTGGTGCCCCAGCAAAGCCAGTGAGTCCCAGAAGTGAGCGGAGAGAAGAGTTGCAGAGGTGCACAGTTGTATTAAATTAGGGCTCAGGTAAGTATGGGGGGAGTGAGGGGGGAAACTGATGCCTAAACATTTTTTACTTTAATCCAAGGAATGCATTCAGTAAAAAATTTTAGGCTTTAGAACTACTTAGAACATAGAACTTATAGAACAGTAGGAGACATGAAAAATATGTTAGTGTTAGATTTTAGGCCTATCTTAATTAAAGGTTATAGCATTTTTTCATTAGCGGGACTTTAAATAAAATAAAAAAGTCTCACTTCAAATTTTATTTTTGTGTTCTGTTCCCCAGAGGACAAAGTACCCGTAGTACTGTGCCCCAGCTTTCCATGTGCTTAAATCAGGGTCCCCAGAGAGCCTCCCCTTACATCAGGGACCCCAGAGAGTCTTCCTCCTACATCAGGATCCCCAGAGAGCCTCCCTCTTACATCGGGGTCCCCAGAGAGTCTCCCTACTTACATCAGGGTCCCCAGAGAGCCCCCCTTACATCAGGGTCCCCAGAGAGCCTCCCCATTACACACAGCTCCCAACTGTCCCTGATTTTGAGGGACTGTCCCTGATTTGGAACAATGTCCCTCTTTCCTCCTCATTTGTCCCTCATTTTAGTCTGATCTATATAGTTGTATACAAAATGCACTTTATATCTTTCAAAAAATGTTTACCAGTGCTAAACCTTTCATCCAATTTCTAAATTGCTGCATTTGTACATTTCAAAAGCCAATATAAAGGAATAAATGAAAATGGAAACACACATGGGAGAGATGTAAGCGCTGCAAACCCCGGCATATATGATAATGGAAGTTTTTCCCCAATTGGGCTTTGGACAGCAATATAAATGTGATCGAAAAATTGTATGTCGAATAAAAGTTTAGAACATATTTATTTGAAAGTTGTCAAAAGACACAGTTAGGTTACAATGAATAAAACACGTAAAACGGTCTGGCCAGTTAAATTCCAGCATATTCCAATATTACCATACATGCAAAATGTGAAACAAGATTGCATAACAAATGTATGTGGGTGTAAATCCCCAACGCGTTTCGACCAGGAGAGGACAGGAGAAACAACACCTGCAACAAGTACCCAAATTAATGACCATATATTGAATAAAGAGATAGGGTAAGTTAGCTCTTGGCTGTATTGCAAGAGTGCTAAATGGGAATTATATATATTAAGTATATGGACTAGCTGCGATCTTATCTATAAATGTATAAGCATCAAGGTGTCCTAGGGTTATAATAATATGGTAGGTCAATGTAAATTAAGTGATAATGATACTTGAATCATGTGTGAAAAAATGGGAAGTGAATGGACTTCAAAGTAAAAAATTATTAAGTGAGTGTCAGTGAAGTGATAAAAAATGCACAAACTGCATGGTGGTAGGTCAAGCTGCCCATAAAGGGCTGTAGGATAGTAGAAAGTGTTGGTAATGTGAATATATGCTGTGAATCCATACAAGCCACTATAGGCTGTATAAGGTAAACTATAACATTAGATCTACCATTCATAATCATTCTTGAATTATCCTCATCTCACACCTTTTTCACCAGCCTCGGCACACTGCTGATCTCCTTTCATATTCTTACATCATTTTCACCCTTCTCTCACATGCTTCACTAGCTGTTGACATGCATTTCATTCATTCACTGTATATATCCACATTACCAACACTTTTTACCATCTTACAGCCCTCTATGGGCAGCTATACCTATCACCATGCAGTTTGTGCGATTTTTACTCTTCTCTCACATGCTTCATTAGCTGTTGACATGTATTTCATTCATTCACAGTATATATTCACATTATCAACACTTTCTACTATCCTACAGCCCTTTATGGGCAGCTTGACCTACCACCATGCAGTTTGTGCAATTTTTATCACTTCACTGACGCTCACTTAATAATTTTTTACTTTTAGTCCATTCACTTCCCATTTTTTCACACATGATTCAAGTATCATTATCACTTCATTTACATTGACCTACCATATTATTATAACCCTAGGACACCTTGATGCTTATACATTTATAGATAAGATCGCAGCTAGTCCATATACTTAATATATATAATTCCCATTTAGCACACTTGCAATACAGCCAAGACCTAACTTACCCTATCTCTTTATTCAATATATGGTCATTAATTTGGGAACTTGTTGCAGGTGTTGTTTCTCCTGTCCTCTCCTGCCTTCTGGCAGGCATCACTGGTGTGGCTTCTTGTAAGCCCAAAGGATCTGGCTCCTTCCCCCTGTGTGTGGGGGGGGGGGGTGGCGGGCAACTACATGACCCTCCGGATTGCTCCACGGTTTCCTGACATTCCTGGCCATGCAACTGTCTGCTCCATTTTTAAGCGGTAACTATATCGCCATACCATACTTGTACTGTGATGTATGTGTAGCGCACCCACCTCTCCCCTCACCTGCCTTTAATTTCTGGCTCCTCGCAGGGAGGGAGAGGCACACCGCACCACAAGCCCGTACCCTCCTGTGTGAGGAGGTTGAGCGGTGTTAGTTTTCTGGCCTGCCTGCGGCTGGAGTTGAATCCTCCCGAGGATGATTCTCACCTCTACCTTGAATAGATGCAAGTCTTTATTTTTCCCCCAGTAATGTAACTGTCCACACCAACTGAAAGTCCAACTTCTATATTTATTTCTCATGGATAATAAATAGTCTCTTTAACAGCAGACAGGTTGGAACAAGACACAGGACAGCTTAGGTGGGAGGAGGTCCAGGCACAAACTCAAATGATTATTTCAGACTGTTTAGGTTTCACAAACAGTTTTGGCGCACCATCTCTGCCACAGACCGTGAGGTTGGTCTCTGCCACAGACCGGGTGAATAAAAGTCACTGCCACTGACTTGGAGAACGGGTCACTGCCACTGACCTGGTGAATAGGGCCTTGCCCTATGAAGTCACTGCCACCGACTTGAAGAAAGTAGGGTCACTGCCACTGACCTAGTGAACTTCCTTCTTAAAGTATTGGCCCATGTCAAGGAGAAAACATCCCTCCGGAGAGTTACCAGAGGCCCTCACCGTCACCACGACTCTGCGCTGGGTCTTTGGAAAGGGTTACCTCCCTGGCCTCCTCATCTCAGATACGGGTTCCCTCGCAAGGCGGCACCCTGGGAGCTCTCGATCCCTAGCGGACCCCAGCCGAAGGTTGCTGGGCTCCGGGCCTTCCAAATTAGTACCTCACCCCAGACTGAAGGTGTCTGGGATGGAACAGGAACCAGGCCTCAGGGCCTAGGGCACCCGGAGATAACACGCACACCCACCCAGGCCGAAGGTGTCTGGGCGCGGACGAACCCAATGGAAGATGGCCGCCCCCTTTTATACCCTCTCCCGACAGGCACAGCAGGTTCCCCGCCCCGCCGTACTACTGCTGAGAGGGGACAAAAAAGGCACAGCCTTGTATCAGTGGTTCAACCCTGGCCTACGGCAGCAGCGCCACCTGTAGGCCACAAGGAACTGCACACCAACACTATCTCCCATGAACAGAAATGGTCCATTAACCCTAACAATCAGTGTGTCTGAGCCTAATTACCACTCAGACACTTCCCCTAAATTGAACACTCCGCTACACATCCCCCCCCCCCACTAAATTGGCACTGGTCCCTAGTGTCTGGAACAAACCCATGCCTCTGAAGCCTGAATCAGCATAAGCCCAATCCAGAGACCAAACTACAAAAAGGGGCAATTTAAAAAATACTGCCTGTTTGTGCCGGAACCTAACATGGGGAAAGGAGGTGAAACATAGAAATGAAAGAAGAAATCACACATTAAAACATTAAATGTCACATAAAATACTTTCAATAGATATTTACATTTCCCTCCCGCCTGCAATAACTAAAATCCACCCCAAACTCAGTAGCCTTGCTTGGCATTTCCGCCTGCAGGGGAAGAAAAAAAAAACATACACATCCAAAATGACATAAGTTGGAATGAACAGATCTTCCTCTAGAGGAAAATCCCTTCCTTCCAAAAGTAAACTGCATCATCACTAGCAATGTAACAGTTGCACAACACCGCCACCTAGTGGTAGTGCTGTGATTTAAGACACTGATATTGGCAAATTCTCTTTTTCTTGACTGTGGCCCTGAACTATCTACAACCCCAAAGTCCTTGTATCTCTGTGGTGGGGAGAGAGGGGAGAACAAAAAAAAACAACAGCTCCCGCTTCTCCAATGAGTAGAATACCCCTTTTGTTAGGGCAAATTTCCTGGGTTTTAAAGAGTGCACTCAAAAAAACAAAACAAAGCAAACACAAGAGTCTTGTCTCTTAAAGGTAATAGTGTGGGTCAGGCAACACCAGCGGCTTCCAATGCTTATCAAATGTGTCTATATGGTACTCAACGTTATCTTTGTCCTTCCTGCAAATAAGTACCTTGTCCGCATAAATGTGCCGACCCAACATCCAGGCAGCCTTACAGTCTTTGTATCTCTGGGTAGCTGCAGGTGAACATGAAAAGTATCTTCGGGCCTGGGGTACTTTAATGTGTGTCCATATAAAGTCCGCGTACCACCGGTGTCTACAGGCCTCTACTTCAAATAAAAGTTCTTTGGGCATGTACGGATACTCCCATCCATACTCGCTGGCAACTTTCTGGTTGAAAAGTCTCTGCAATCGGGACAATGGCGGCATGGTGGCACGGTCTCCCGTACCAGGTAGAACGATGGCATCCGGGTGTCGAGGTACTTTCACTACCTCAGGACCAAACATAGGGGCCCGCAGTGACACCCGTCCCATTTCAGCAGCTGATGCAGGAATCTCCGGCTGTGGAAGGGCAGACAAGGGGACAGACCCCTCCTCAGGCTTTGAGGCCTCCACCCGGGGCGTACTATCCCCAATGGACATGGGTGAGTCCCTAGCACTACGGAACAAGGACAGGGGCATCTTATCCCAACCCTATTGTTCAAAAAGTTCATCTATAGCGGCGTCATCTCCCGCATCAGAGATGGACTCCAGATCGGAGGTGTCACACTCCTCCGCAGGCAGGTAACTCTTGGTAGAGGACGAGTCACCGCCTCCGACTAATTCACGGGCATGTGAATCTCCAACACTTGGGACCTTGGACAGAGTCTCTTCCCCCGGCTTACCTCGGCTTGTAGCTGAACCAGGACGTCCGGGACTTTTCCCTTCGGATGCATCCGTTCCGAGTAAGCGCTGGGGTGTAGCTCCACCACGGCCGCGGGAAGCTTTCACGAACCCGATCTTCCTCTTGGGTGGTGGGAGAAAGGACTCTGTGGTGACCGAAGCAGCATCCTCCGGTCTCTCAATATCTGGAACAATCTCCTCTGTGACTTCCTCCGAAGTTCCGACAGTGCGCGCAGGGGTGGCTGTGTAAGCTCTGATTCCTCCTTCCAGAGTGATGGCGCCCGTAAGGCAATTGAGGTGGAAAGCCCAAGGCTTTTCTGTAGGTTGCTCTACCTCAAACAAGAAGTCCTTACATAGCTCGCATCACCCGAATGGCTTCAGATGTACCACCAGTCCCGAGCAGCCGGGACAAATCACTCCGAGGGCCTCCACATCTTTACAAACGTAGAGGGCAAAACATCCTCGGGGCTTGAGCCGACTCCCCGTATCCGTTAAGGGAGCAGCAAATGAAGTCATCTTCATGGTAGTAGTAGCCGGAACCCATGAGGCATGAGAAGCCATGTTATCCATTCGCTGTTCCATCGCGCACTGTCCTTTTTGCGCCAAAGTCCCCACGTGCAACTCCACACATGGCCAGACTCCTCCCATCTCCTGTATCGTTCGCGGGCTTTCTTTCTGTCATGCCCACAAACTACGCAGTCAGGGTTCTCCTCGTGGCGCAATTCTCAATATGGCCGACCTCCACGGAACTTCACTGGGGAATAAAGTTCAAACTCTGGGGGGTTTTCACACTTTCAAACCGCAAACACATCCCGGACTCGAGCCCCCACATGTAGCGCACCCACCTCTCCTCTTACCTGCCTTTAATTTCTGGCTCCTCACAGGGAGGGAGAGGCACACCACACCACAAGCCCGTACCCTCCTGTGTGAGGAGGTTGAGCGGTGTTAGTTTTCGGGCCTGCCTGCGGCTGGAGTTGAATCCTCCCGAGGATGATTCTCACCTCTACCTTGAATAGATGCAAGTCTTTATTTTTCCACAGTAATGTAACTGCCCACACCAACTGAAAGTCCAACTTCTATATTTATTTCTCATGGATAATAAATAGTCTCTTTAACAGCAGACAGGTTGGAACAAGACACAGGACAGCTTAGGTGGGAGGAGGTCCAGGCACAAGCTCAAATAATTTCTTCAGACTGTTTAGTTTTCACAAACAGTTTTGGCGCACGATCTCTGCCACAGACCGTGAGGTTGGTCTCTGCCACAGACCGGGTGAATAAAAGTCACTGCCACTGACTTGGAGAACGGGTCACTGCCACTGACCTGGTGAATAGGGCATTGCCCTATGAAGTCACTGCCACTGACTTGAAGCGAGTAGGTTCGCTGCCACTGACCTGGTGAATTTCCTTCTTAAAGTATTGGCCCATGTCAAGGAGAAAACATCCCTCCGGAGAGTTACCAGAGGCCCTCACCGTCACCACAACTCTGCGCTGGGTCTTCGGAAAGGGTTACCTCCCTGGCCTCCTCATCTCAGTTACGGGTCCCCTCGCAAGGCGCCACTCTGGGAGCTCTCGCTCCCTAGCGGACCCCAGCCAAAGGTTGCTGGGCTCCGGGCCTTCCAAATTAGTACCTCACCCCAGACTGAAGGTGTCTGGGATGGAACAGGAACCAGGCCTCCGGGCCTAGGGCACCTGGAGATAACACGCACACGCCGAAGGTGCCTGGGCGCGGACGAACCCAATGGAAGATGGCCGCCCCCTTTTATACCCTCTCCTGACAGGCACAGCAGGTTCCCCGCCCTGCCGTACTACTGCCGAGAGGGGACAAAAAAGGCACAGCCTTGTATCAGTGGTTCAACCCTGGCCTACGGCAACAGCGCCACCTGCAGGCCACAGGGAACTGCACACCAACACTATCTCCCATGAACAGAAATGGTCCATTAACCCTAACAATCAGTGTGTCTGAGCCTAATTACCACTCAGACACTTCCCCTAAATTGACCACCCCGCTACATATGATTATATATTTTTCGAATATTTGAAGTTATTTTATATGTCTCTTAGAGTCAACGATCCCCATGAAGATGACCACCGAATGGTCGAAACACGTCGGAGATTTACACCCACATACATTTGTTATGCAATCTTGTTTCACATTTTGCATGTATGGTAATATTGGAATATGCAGGAATTTATCTGGCCAGACCGTTTTACGTGTTTTATTCATTGTCCTAACTGTGTCTTTTGACAACTTTCAAATAAATATGTTCTATACTTTTATTCGACATACAATTTTTCGATCACATTTATATTGCTGTCCAAAGCCCCATTGAGGAAAAATATAAAAGGAATAAATAATCATAAAAAAAAAAACTTGTGGGTTTAACTGATCTTTTTTGCGTGTGTTATTATCCTTTAATGAGTGTGGCAGGGGGTGGTCCTATGCCTACATACTTTTTCTAATAGGTGTCCCTCATTCCCATCTCAAAAATTTGGGAGGTATGCCCAGAGAGCCTCCCTCTTACATCAGGGTCCCCAGAGAGCCCCCCCTTACATCAGGGTCCCCAGAGAGCATCCTCCTTACAGCAAGGTCCAGAGAGCCTACCCCTTACATCATGGTCCCCAGAGAGTCTCCCTACTTACATCAGGGTCCCCAGAGAGCCCCCTTACATCAGAGTCCCCAGAGAGCCCCCCCATACATCAGGGTTCCCAGAGAGCCCCCCTTACATCAGTGTCCCCAGAGAGCCTTCCTACTTACATCAGGGTCCCAGAGAGACATCAGGGTCCCCAGAGAAAGGGCGGGCAGTGAGAGAAGATGTAAAAGGAAAAATAGAAAAGCGCCTCTTAGCAAAACAGATTTATTATGTAGCAGACAATTTGTATCAAACACTTACATCATGGTAAGTTTCAGGTGTCATCCAGTAGGATCAATGTTTATATTGCGTCCAGGATCTCTGACGCTACTCCACGGATTTCCCAGGTCCCGGTTATGGCGGCCGCAAGTAGCCGGGATACAGGCTGGCTTGTCCGTGATAGGAGACAGCAGCGAAAGATGGCAACGGTCGGTCCGGAGAGGAGCGTCTGACGTCAGCTGGATGGTGCAGGGAACCACAACGCGTTTCAGAGCATGCACAGCTCTCGTACAGGGCATGCGCGCTCCTTTCTCAAGTGTACAAGGAGACAGGAAGGACGGATGTTTTAAAAGTAATTCTGCCCGTCAGCGCAGCAGAATTCAATAATTGCTATGACAAGTGTGTTGCATAGAACAAAACGGGAGTTTTAACCCCACTAACTTGGGATAGCTTAAATAGCAGAAAATAATAATAAAATGTATAATAATATATTAATATATTAATATATTAAAAAATTAATAAAAAAACATATTAATAAAAAAATGTATATATATATATAATAAAAATAAGAATAATAATGATAATAAAGGTAATGAATAGTGATGAAATAATATTGCTCATAATAAAATAATTAAAGAAGTAATGAAATAATATTGCTCATAATAAAATAATTATGAAGTAATTAAGGCATAACGTTTATAATAGCAAAAAATTATTATTGTATGATAAAAGCTTTTTAAGGGAATGTCTATATAGACATTTTAGTGTTAAAAAATTTTTTTTTTAAATTATTAATATATGACAGGGATATGATGCCTGCCAACAAAATATTTGGGTGCAAGCTCTTAAATGTTACGATAAATACAATCAAAGTAATAAAATATAATGAGTATGATATAGGCACAGTGAATAATCATCAATCACTAGTCATTATAGAGGATTATCAGCGTAGTGAGAGAAGATGTAATCACTCTGTTGCCCACAGCTGCACAGTGAGGGTGGAACAGAGGTGATGCAGGGCAGGCGGGGAGAGATGACATCATCTCTTCTCTCTCGCCCGCAGGCCGGCCGGCTCTCCAATGCTGCCCGCCCACTCTTTGGCTCTCCTGTTCTGCCCACCGGCTCTGTCATGCGGCCAGCCGCACTTGCAGCCCAGCTGCAGAGAGGCTGTGGCCTGGTGATTGGCGACCCCTGCAGAGACTAGGGGCTATGGGCCCCAAATTCGGGGCTATAGCCCCAACAGCTAAAGCCAACCCCTAGCGATGCCACTGAAATAGCTGAGAGGTTCACTTGTATGAGCAATGTACTGTATACACCATGCTGCCTTTTTAACATTTCCAGAAGAAAAAGTGGGAACGTCTTTTTCTCTTGCATTAGGATATCAGCACTGTCTGATTTTAGTGCTGGGCCTGCACAAGAGGCTTTGGGCGCACAACAGGTTTTATCATGCAGCTGAATATGGCTTAAATGTATTTATAGGCAGAACTTTTTAAGTTAGGTTTGGTTAGAGTGGGGAAGGATTTGAACCCCAGTCAGGTTTTACCTCTATTCAGAGCTCAATTATAGATTTCTCTTATTTCCTGTTTTGGGAACAAAGTTTTACCAAACAGGAAGTGAGGGAAAATCAGCAACAGGAAAAAAAGACAACAAATAAAAAGCTGACAGGGGTTCTATTCTTTCACTGCTTAACTTAACTTCTGCCTGTGTGGCTGTTGAAGAGTTTCCTTCAGTTACCGTCTGGTGAAAAGGTCCCTGCGACAGGAAATGAGAAGAAATCCCTCTACAGAGCTTTGGACAACTATAAAAGTCCAGACAGGAGTTCTAATTTTTCTGTCCAAATCTGAAAAAAAATGTTTTAGCCATAGTAATGTTTAAATTGATAGGTTAAACAGGGGGGCTTAGGTGTAAAGGGACAAGCAAGGGATTAGGCGTTAAGTTAATTAATACGGCTTTGCTTTAGGGGTCAACTGTTCAGGGGTTGTTAAAGAAGTTCTATAACCACAGTATATAATTTTATAACATCAGCATTGTAATATTAATATAAACAATAGCTATTTTTTTTAATTATAAGCCTGCTAGAAACATTTCCTTTCATGTTGTGAGTGCTGCCTGTCTGCTGGCCATCTCTTTGCGCAACTTCCTGGATTCTCGACATGCTTTGCAGATTCTCCTCCGTTCATTCCTGTGGTTTACTTTTGATTTCTAAGGACCACATATCTCATGGTACATTGCTCCCTGCAAGCAGTGATTACTGTACTGGCTCCGCCTCCTGAAACTCCTCCTCTCAGCACCTCTGTAGATCAGAAGGCATCTGTGAAATGTGTGAAACAGCAGTACCTACTCACATAGCATATTGAATTTATATCGCAGAATTCAATTAAGGAAATGTGTGGGATTCTTGAAAAGCTTCAAGATTGTTCAGATTAATAGGAGTCAGGGCTGAATCTATTGGGGTGCTTGGGTGGGCTGTGCCCCCCAGAATTTAGTTGTGCCTTGCCCCCCAGGTTTTTGAGAATGCATCCATTGATTCATGAGCCAGTCTGATTGGGACAATTGATATAAGGAGGAACTCTGATGCAAAACGTGGATGTAAAAGGGCACGCTGATGAGAACAACTGATAAAAGGAGACTATCTAATAGGGAAAATCCATGTAATGGGGACACTGTGATGGTGACACCTGGTGTAAGAGAACACTCTGATGGGGACAATTGATGTAAGGGGTGAATCTGATGGGGCACCTAATGTAAAGACGACTCTGATGAGTACTCCTGATGTAAAGAAGGATGCTGATGAGGACTCCTTCAGGGGGACTATTATAGGGACATTTGATATAAGGGGTCAAAGATTTTGTTTAATCATCCTAACTTAATGACAGCCTAATACATACTAGTGTTTTCTCACGACCCATGGTACAAAACAGGGAATACTGGCTCTCTGCATCTCTATGTGACAGACTGTCAGTGACACACACAGTGTTGACCTTGTGCCCCCTGACTTTTTTTTACTGCACCCCCAGATCAGATAGCCTAGATCCCCCCCGAGAGGAGTAAGCTAGAAATAATTGAATTACAATGTGGAACTTCATTATGATTTTACATTTTGACCATAGATACACTTTAAGTCTCAGAATAAGTATTGAGAGTGGTTAAGACAGTGTTACGAAACAGGATAAGGGTTATGTTCTGAAGGGGTTAAGAGTTAAGCATTTTTTTATAATTATTAGATTAAGTGTATGTGTTAGGGTAGATGTTTCCTCTAGGACATGCTATTTTCACTTTGGGGAGCTGCATAGTTTTACTTTTTTTTCTGTACCCCTGGGGTACTACCAGTCTCATGGTATCAACAAAAAATTACAAAAGGTGTTATATGAAACTTTGAAAGCTCTTCCGCTTTAAGGATAAACCGTTATTTTTATAGAAATTATTTTATTTTATTACATATTATTTTTATGAACAGAACAGTAAGCCTTTAACATGCAGAGCAAGCACAATATGTCATTCTCAAAGCTGTAAATTATTTACATTCACATCTAAACATCCTACAACCAGGCTAACATGTAGCTGATCCAATATTCAGAATCTTGCTGCCTGGAGCAATATGACCTTTTGTTACTGTTAGCGTAAATTAAAACATAGAGACCTGCATGGAATAAAAGCCTATTTTAAAAGTTGAGGAAATGTGAATTAAAAAAGGACTATGTTGCTTTTCTTTAAACCCTTTAAAGGTATGTAATAAACAAGACTAATGTGAAAGCTATGCCCCAAACATGCAAGCAGATTGTAAAGAACTTATCAAAAAGATTGTCCACTGCTTTGTTTTTACACTCTGTCTCTGTGTGTGTGTGTTTCCTTGTGACTGTCAATCTGATAACTAGTGGGGTCATGATCAACAAAGAGCAGGAGAGCGGTAGAGAAAGCACAGATCCTCAGAATAAATTAAGCAGAAGCAAGGGTATGCTTGCACTGCAGTTTCCCAGTTATAGCTTTCTCTACAGCAAAGAAAACAGTGAGCAGCACAACAGTGACATAACACGATCTTACTCCAAATCACATGAGACTAGCAATTCAGCTATTGGACTACAAAACAGGAATGTCTAGGCACAGTCTCATGACAGGAAAAGTCCTGTTTTTTTCAGATTTTTTTTTTTAAAAAAGAGCCCACAAGATAATAAATGATCAATTTAACCAGTTTCCACCTGCGCTATAGCCGAAAGACGGGTACAGCGTGGGCTTACATTGCCGGGGAGGGGGGGAGTCCATGGATGTTCTCCTGTGATCAAACTGCCCACGTGCCCCCTATAGTGTGCCCAGGATAGTTGCGTCCTTAGGACACAGCTGGTCACAGATCAGGGTAAAAGGCAAATTACAGCAGGCCTTTACCACATGATCAACTGTGTCCAGAGAACGCTGATTGCGATGTAAACACAAGACGGTTATTGGAATAGTTTTCCTCACGCTGATAGCGTGAGGAGTGGAGAGCAGATGACCGGCTTGTGTGAAAGGGACATCTACACTGATAATCAGGACATTGATCATCAGTGCCCTGATTATCAGTGTAGTCCCAACAGTGCCCACCAATGCTGCCAATCAGTGCCCACCAATGCTGCCAATCAGTGCCCATCAGTGCCTCGTGATCAGTGCCACCTACGGTATCAGTGCTGCCTATCAATTTCATCTGCCAGTGCCACATGTACGTGCCCATTGGTGCCACCTATCAGTGTCTATCAGTGCCGCCTATCAGTGCCGCCTATCAGTGCCCTTAAGTGCCGCCTATCAGTGCTGCCTATCAGTGCCACCTATTAGTCAGTCTTATCAGTTCCTCCTCATCAGTGCCCACCAGTGCCCCCTCATCAGTGCAGCATATCAGTCTCCATCAGTGCTGCCTCATCAGTGTCCATCAGTGCAGTCTCATCAGCGCACATCAGTGAAGAAAAAGGAAAAAAAATACCTGCTTGCAAAATTTTATAACAAACTACAATTTTTTTTTTCAAAAAATTGTTTTTTTTGTTTGTTTAGTGTTATGTCCCTTAGACACGGGGTCTCTCAGAGTGTTGCTAGCAATGCTGTCAGTATCTGCTCAGCAAGTTACACACAGGCCAGATGAACTTCCTAACCATGAAAGGGTTTATTACTCACTCAGAACATGAAGACTTTGTTACATAGAGTCCTAATACAACAGGATTCTGTCATTACCAGATGTAATCCCTTCTGTGCATCATGCTGCTGCTTCCCAGTTCCACACACCACTCTCACTACTTCCTGGTACAGCCCCTTCCCCAGCATGCATCAGGAGAAAAAGGTGAAGGGTTACACAGTGCTCCAGCACAGACATCACATCTCCTCTTTTTCCCATAAAAAAAAAAAACAATAGGAAAAAATAAAAAATAAACATAACAAGAGAACAAAATACTCAATACATCAAATAACAAGGCAAGCAGGATCAGTTCAGCAAGTAGTATCTCCAACTCAGTTCTGTGGCTCCCGCATCACGTTATGAGCCCTTTGTCTCTGTTTCCTGACCTCCAAAGTGTCCCGTAAGATTTCAGTGCTTTCCCAACGAGGAGTTTGATGTCTTTGGCGGGCAGACTTATGAAGTGGCACAGCACCAGGAGGGGTAGAGGCTGTCAAAGGTTCTGGAGGTGTCAGTGGGTGTCCAACAGACAAATCAGTCTCTGCAACTCCAGGCACATGTCCGGGCTCCGCAGGAATATGGTCACCAACCGCTTCAGGGGTTGGTTGTAAACTTGTGGGATCATGCCAGACACCATGCCATATGTCACCAGTAGAACCCTCAGTAGACTCTGGTGGTTGGGTAGAAAGAGAGGTCGGGCAAATGCGCTTTCTCATTTGCGAAAGGTGTCTTCGAACACAAACGCCATTCTCCAGGCGAACAAGGTACATTCATTGTCCAAGAGGTCCATCAATAACGCCAGGAAGCCAATGAGGCAAAACTCTGTAATTCCGAAACCATACAAGATCACTGGCATGGAATCCAGGACGGCCTGGCGGAGGAGGTGTCGGTGACTATTCCTGTGGACGAACTAAATCCAGTTTGGTGCAGGGATGCCTGCCAAACATAAGAAAAGCTGGTGACAGCCCAGTAGTAGCGTGTTTTGTGTTTCGGTACATGGTCAAGAACTCCAGAAGCTTCTCCTCTGACATTCCGACCTGGTCCAGAGCGGACAGTAAGTGCTTCTTAAACGTCTGCACAAACCGTTCTGCTAGCCCATTTGAGGCTGGATGATAAGGAGCTGTTTTGTAGTGTTGGATGCCCAAGCCACTGAGGAAGGATTGAAACTCATGCAATGTAAATTGAGTCCCATTGTCCAAGACTATGGCTGTTGGCAAGCCATATTGAGCAAAGAGCTTCCTTAAGACTAGAATGGTAGCAGCTGAGGTAACAGAAGGCATTTGAAAAACCTCTGGCCATTTTGAATGTGCATCTACCACGATCAAATACATTTTACCCTGGATGGGCCAGCAAAATCAAGATGGAGTCTTGACCACGGTTCTGTCGGCCACGGCCAAGGTAGCAGGGTTCCTTTCTTTTGGGGTCGCTGAGCTTGACAGCACCCAGGACATTGAGCCACATAATCTTCAATTGCTGTGTCCATTTGTGGCCACCAAACATAGCTCCAGGCTCGCTGCTTCATGCGCACCACGCCAGGATGGCCCTCATGCAGTATCCTTAGCATGGTTGGTTGCAAATACTGAGGTATGATCACTCTGTTGCCCCACTGTAGGCAACCAGCATTAGTCAGAAGCTCACATTTTCTGGCAAAGTACGGACGAAATTCACCTGGGACTTTCTCTGGCCACCCAGCCTGAACATATGAGAATATCTGAGACAGGAAAGGATCTGTGACTGTATGTCTGGCAATTAAGGAGGTGGACATGCAGGATTTTGGCCTGTGTATTTCCACTATGCGTACGTCTCTTGGTGAGTGGTCTGCAATTGGCAATCTGGAAAATGCATCTGCATTGCCATGGGCATCATGGGAGCGGTATCTGATAGAATAAGTATAAGCTCCCAAGAATAAAGCATACCTTTGTAAGCGAGATGCGGTTCTTGTAGAAATTCCTTTCTGAGGGTTCAGTATTGACAACAGAGGTTTGTGGTCAGTGATAAGTGTGAACTCCCGACCATAGAATTTTTTTTGTGGCCCATACAATGGCCAAAGCTTCCTTGTCTATCTGGGAGTAGTTTTGCTCTGCTGAGGTTAAAGACCTGGAGGCGAAAGAAATGGGGCGCTCTGTGCCATCTGGCATGACATGGGAAAGCACAGCACCCAGTCCATAAGGCGAGGCATCACAAGCCAAGGTGATGTGTTTCTTTAAATCATAGTGGACCAGAACTCGAGAAGACAGAATGAGTTCTTTAGAAAGCCGAAAAGCTTCTTCACATTTGGCTGTCCATATCCATTTAGCTCTTGCATCCAGTAAGCGATGTAATGGGTAAAGCTGGTGTGCTAGGTTCGGCAAGAAACGGTGGTAGTAATTTAGGAGGCCAAGGTAGGACCTGAGCTGTGTTACATTCTGGGGAGTAGGGGCATGGGTAAGGGCTTTAACCTTTTCTTCAGTAGTGTGTAACCCATGTCGGTCCACAGTGTGGGCACAAAATTCCAGTCGAGACTTTAGAAATTCGCATTTTGAAAGATTGACACGTAAACCATACCTTTGGAGTCTTTCTAGCACAGTTTCAACATTCTTTCTGTGTTCTTCATCAGTGGGACCAGTGATGAGCATGTCATCTATTAGACATTGAGTGAAAGGTATGCCTGCCAGGACCTCATCCATGATTCGCTGCCAGATGGCTGGAGCTGGGGCTATGCCAAAAACCATGCGGTTATATTGGAATAATCCTTTATGAGTGTTAATGGTCAACAGATGGCGTGAATCTGGGTGTACTTGCAGTTGCAGGTAAGCTTGCCTTAAGTCTATTTTTGTAAACTTTTACCCCCCAGCCAATGAGATAAAGGGATTTTTATAACAGCTTACCTGTAAAATCCTTTTCTTGGAGTACATCACGGGACACAGAGCGACTTAGTCATTACTAATGGGTTATATAGTTTACCTTCAGGTGCTGGCACTGGCAACTTCCAAACCGGAAGTACCCTCCCCTATATAAGCCTCTCCCATCCGGGAGCACCTCAGTTTTGTAGCAAAGCAATAAGTGTCCCAAAAAGAGGGGTGGGAGCTCTGTGTCCCGTGATGTACTCCAAGAAAAGGATTTTACAGGTAAGCTGTTATAAAAATCCCTTTTTCTTTTTCGTACATCACGGGACACAGAGCGACTTAGTCATTACTAATGGGACGTCCCAAAGCAATGCCAAATGAGGGGAGGGATACACTATACATAAGCTGGGCGCCATCAGGCATGAGGCTCTTTTGCGGCCTGCAACACACTGCGCCCAAAGGCGACATCCTCCTGACTTCTAACGTCTACCTGGTAGAATCTAGTAAACGTGTGTACTAAGGACCATGTTGTGGCCTTACAGACTTGAGCCAGGGAGGCTTGGTGATGCACTGCCCATGAAGTTCCAACTGCTCTTGTGGAGTGCGCCCTAACTTTGAACGGAGGCGGTCTCCTTTTCAAGCCATAGGCTTGTATTATGACCTGTCGAATCCACTTGGCTAAAGTAGATTTTTGATGCTGCCTGACCCTTTCTGGGGCCTTCCGGCAGAACAAACAAAGTATCCGTTCTGCGAATCTGAGCAGTGGCTTTTAGATAAGCTTTAACTGCTCTTACTACATCCAAAGAATGCAATAACTTTTCCTGTACCGAGCTAGGTTTGGGGAAAAAGGAAGGAAGAACCACATCTTGGTTCAAATGGAACCTCCATACCACCTTAAGAAGAAAGGCTGGATGAGGACGTAATACTACTCTGTCCTTATGGACAACCAGATATGGCTCTTTACAGGACAAGGCGGCTAATTCCGATACTCTTTTAGCCGAACAAATGGCTACTAAGAAAATCAATTTCCTGGTGAGAAGAACCAAGGAAATGTGCCGCAATGGTTCAAATGGTTGTTTCTGTAGAACCGACAGAACCAGGTTTAAGTCCCATGGACATATGGGAATACTAACCGGAGGGCTAATACGCATCACTCCTTGTATGAAAGCTTTGACTAATGAATGCAAAGCCAAGGGCCTTTGTAAAAATATTGACAAGGCCATCTGACCCTTGATAGTACTCAAGGCAAGCTTCCTATGTACAGCCCACTGTAGGAAGTCCAGAATCCTACCTATTACGTACTTACGTGGATGCCATTTCTTGGCCTCACACCACGTGATGTACGCCTTCTAGATCCTATAATAGATCTGCCTGGATACCGGCTTCCTGGCATTGATCATGGTAGATACCACAGGATTAGAGAGCCCTCTCTTTTTTAGAATGTGGGCTTCAATAGCCAGGCCGTCAAACCTAGGGCTGGTAAGGAAGGGTAGTATATCGGTCCTTGCGAAAGCAGGTCCGGACGATGTGGGAGGGTCCCAGGACTTCCCACTGACATTTTTACAATCTCCGCGTACCATACCCTTCGGGGCCACGCTGGAGCCACCAGAATCACTGGTTTCTTTTCTACCCTGATTCTGCGGATTAATCGCGGTGGGAATGCATATATCAGCTTGAACTGATCCCAAGGGAACACTAGGGCATCCGAACCGCAAGCTAGGGGATCCCTTGTGCGAGACACAAATCTGTCCACCTTTGCGTTGAATCTGGATGCTAGCAGATCTACATCCGGTGTTCCCCACCGCTGGCATATTGCCTGGAAAACCTCGGGGTGAAGAGACCATTCCCCCGGGCATAATTGCTGGCGACTTAAAAAGTCCATGTAAATAAGAAAAAATATATATATAGTCGCGCTAACTTATGACTGAACATAAGCCCACCACTGAATAATTGAAAAAAATCCAAATACCAACAGTGATAAATCATATAAATACTCAATGAAGAACCATGAAAAATCTGTAAATTATAAATAATAATAAGGTGAGTGAACCATGATTAAACAGTTAATAAGATGATAGTCCACAACTGCTATATGAAACTCTCAAGGTTCACGTGTAAAAGTCCATAATAAACAAAACACCCGTGAGTAAGTGTCCAAAAAAGCCAACGACAGAAATCTTCTTATAATCCGTGACTTTCACCACCACCAGTAAGAATTCCTGCTTACCAAAAAGCGATGGTCCCCTATGACAGAGGACCTAAAACAGCCTCAAATGATACTCAGTGGAACCTCCGGATTTCAGCAGATGATGAAAAAAGCAGTTAAAAAGACAGCCTTAAAGTGCGTCAGCACCGACCGGTCAGAGGCGCTGGCACACAAATACGTCCGTGGAAGCCGAGCAGTGGAGGGTGACGTCAGCACAAAGCTCGTATCCTTTATAGATCTTTGAACGTAGGCCAGATAGACACTTTTCTGATTAATGCTCTGTTTGATAGGACAGATGTATTTGTCCTTCTGCTGAAGTCTTCTTGGTGAAGTAGGTCTAAGAGTAGTAAATTCCAAGGGAGGGACCTGCACTTGTGTGTCTGTCCTCAGTGAAAGAAAGCAAACTTAAAAAGTCCGCTCTCCAATTTTCCACTCCTGGGATGAAAACCGCGGATATGGCTGGGACATATCTTTCTGCCCATTCCAGGATGCAATTCGCTTCCCTCTGGGCTGCACGTCTCCTGGTGCCACCCTGGTGATTGATATATGCCACTGCTGTGGCATTGTCTGATTGAATTCTGACAGGGGACCCTTGGAGTTTGGATGTCAATGCTACTAGGGCATACCGGGCTGCTCGTATCTCTAAGAGATTGATGGGCAGGGCCTTCTCTGCTTCTGACCACTTGCCCTGGAGAGACCATTGCTCCAGTACTGCCCCCCAGCCTATGAGGCTGGCATCTGTAGTGACCACCTTCCAAGAAACCGGACTGAAGGGTTTCCCTTTTTCCAGATTCTGGGGCACCAACCACCAATGGAGGCTCTTGCGAACGGAAGGGGACAGGGACATTGGTAAGTCTTAAGCCTGAACTTTTTTGTTCCAGGCTGACAGTATGGCCCTCTGCAAGTTCCTTGAATGGAATTGACCGTAGGGTACTGCTTCGAATGAAGCCACCATTTTTCCCAGCAGCCTCATACACAGGTGTATGGATGGTTTTCTTTTTTGTACCCACTAAGTGGGTCAAATCTTTCAAAGACGACACCTTCTCTGGAGGTAAGAAAATCTTTCTCTGATTTGAATCCAGTCTTAGCCCCCAAGTATTCCAGACTTTTGACTGGTTTTAGGGCTGACTTGTCTCGGTTGATAATGCAACCGTGAGATTCCAGATACTTGATTGTCTTGTGAACGACCACTTCTAGTTTTTTTCACTGAGTGGTCTATCAGCAACAAGTCGCCTAGATATGCCATTATTGTTACACCTTGTGTTCCTAGTTTGGCCAATCGTAGGGCCAGAATTTTTGTGAACACTCGTGGTGCTGTGGCCAGACCGAAAGGTAAGGCTCTGAACTGAAAATGGCGCCCTTCTACTGCAAAGCGTAGAAATTTCTGGTGGGCCGGACAGATGGGAATATGCAAATAAGTATCCCTTATGTCGATCGAGGCTAACCATTCCTGCCCTTGTAGGGCGGTGTCCACCGATCGGATCGACTCCATCCGAAAAAGTCCTGATATGTAGGAACTTGTTTAGCCCTTTTATATTTAATATGGGCCTCACGTCCCCATTTGGTTTGGGGACTGTGACAAGGTTCGAGTAAAACCCGAACCCGCTTTCTTCCAAGGGAACCCTCATGATTACCCTTGGAGCAATAGTTGTTCTAGTGCCAGAAGGAGGGATCCTCTCTTTTGGGGATCGTTTGGCACGTTTGACCTCATAAAATGGGCAGGAGGAATGTCTTTTAACTCCAGCCTGTATCCCAGACTTACTGCGGAGATCACCCATCTGTCTCTGATGGTGTTCCGCCAGGTCTCTGTGAACAACTGAAGTCTTCCCCTCATCCGATTGAGTGGGGGCAACCCTTCATGACTTGGGGGGAGGTTTTGTACCTCTCTTGACCCAGGGTTTCTTGTTACCCTGTGATTGTCCCCGATTTCTGCCCCCTGGATTTGACCGCGGAGGCCGTCGGAACTGTTTCACAGCCGATGTGCCAGGGACTGGAGAAGTAGGCCTCTTAAAAGAAGGACTTCTACCCTTGTTCTTAACCGGCAAGAGTGTACCTTTACCGGCAGAAGTTTTCTGGATATATTTGTCCAGATCTTCTCCAGATAAGCGTTCTCCATGAAATGGGAAGCTAATCAGCAATTTCTTACAGGAAGCTTCAGCAGACCAGTTTTTGAGCCATAGAAGTCTACGCATATGTCTACAGACAGCGTAAAGCGGGAGGCCTGTTGGATTGTATCCTTTATGGCGTCCACCGCAACACAAGGCTCTAGGTAGGTCAGCTAGGGCAAGAGCCTGCTGATCTAGTAAGTCCTTTAAGACTTGTTTCAACTGATCTTTCATTGCTTGGCAGACTCCAATCGCTGCTACTGCAGGTTGTGTCACCATGCTTGCTGTAGAGAAAGCAGATTTTAGTAAAGACTCCAATTTTTTATCTATTGGGTCTTTGAACATTGGAACATTATCTACTGGACCTGTCAGTGATTTATTTACACAAGAGATGGCTGTGTCCACTGTAGGGACCCTCCATTTTTTTATGAACTTATCCTCCATGGGATAGATCACTGGAAATCTCTTGGGGGGAGTAAATATTTTGTCAGGATGCTCCCAATCCTGGTAAATAAGCCCTTCCAATAAAGGGTGGATTGGGAAGGAACAGACAGTCTGGGGAGCTTTCAGCGACCCCAGGCGAGGAAACAGTAGTGGTTGATGGTTCCGCCAGAGGCATTTAAAATGCTGCTCGGACCATGTTAGTCAGAGACTGAACCCATAATCTTTCAGCCTGAGATGCTGAGAAAGGTTCTTCCACTGTTGATACCTCTATAACTGAATCAACCTCACCTGATCCCCTTCAGGTAGGTCGATCTCTGGGACTGTTCCTCCACTAACAGGCACTCTGCAGGAGGAGACGGAGATCGGACGCGCTTTTCCTGTGACAGGGAAGCAGCGGTCAATGCTGTTAATCTCTCTTCCAATCCTCCCAGAGTTGAGGATAAAACCTCCTCTGTTATATATACAGGAGCAGGTGGACTGGGGACAGCCGCAGTACCAGGTACTCCTGCGGGGTTTCCTACGGCTACTGACCTCTGAAATTTCAGGGGAGATTGGCGCAGTACAGCATGCCCAAAATCCTCAGAGCCCGATGGAGACCCCTTTCGCTTCTTGGAAGATTTATTTCCAGAGCGTCTGGACGACATATCTATAAGCACAAAGCTGAGGTATTCCCGTCGTCATACACCAATTTTGCTGGTAATAGTCTAACACAGTTGCTGCTATATACCAGCTGGTGTCCACTAAAGTGTCTTTCTATGGGGATGCCTGCATCAACCGCCTCTGTGTGCCACCGTTTTGTTGCTAGCTCTGCTTGCATCCAGCTGACACTTGTACTGTGTCTTTTACACATGCCCTTTTCGAAACCAAGCAGGGACTAGGAGCCAGGGCCCTTTTTGCCGGAGGGCCTGTGCGGTGGATGAGCGCAGCAACAGAGCAGAGGAACTTACCAACTGCCTGGATCTTTTGACTTGAGAAAACCAAAGATCCACATGACAAGAAAAAATGGACCACAGCGGCCTCTAGTGGTTTAACACAGGTACCGCGGTAATCTTTTTTTTTTTTTTTTTCTTGACTACTATTAAAATTTTACATTTTCCAGTAGTTACAGGCATACACAGATATTAGCGGGAATACCGTTAGGTAACAGACAGAAAGACAAATTAGGCTTGGGGGTCCCCCAATAGAACCAAGTTCCTGGGGGCCCCCACTTACCTGTTCCCCGCCGCAGGACTCTGTTTGGTCCACAGAAGCCCAAACTTCACCTATCACGGCAGGCATTGTAATTAAACCTTCAGGGACCGGGTTCCCAAGGATTCCACTCCCCTGGACCTGTATAGCACCCTGCACAGAAAACATCTTGGTCGTGGGTATGACCAGAGCTCTGGATCCCAGGGTCCAGCCCTCCTAAGAGAGGCATTACAGGCAAAACCTTGCTCTTCTGCTGCAAGGCCCGGGTACCGACCGTTTAGCTATGAAGCTTTTTTGGTGGGATCCGGAACAGCTTACTAAGGCCCGTAAAAGAACCTGTACGCAAGCCCAGTGAAAACACATGTTACTCTTTGGCCAACACCTTAGACACTGGCAAAAAACTGAGGTGCTCCCGGATGGGAGGGGCTTATATAGGGGAGGGTACTTCCGGTTTGGAAGTTGCCAGTGCCAGCACCTGAAGGTAAACTATATAACCCATTAGTAATGACTAAGTCGCTCTGTGTCCCGTGATGTACGAAAAAGAAAAATAGATCTTCAAGTCGAGGCAATGGGTATTGATCCACAAGAAGTTGGTTGTTCAGGGCAACCCTGAAATCTCCACAAATTCTAATGTCTCCATTCTTTTTCTTGACAGGCACAATTGGCGATGCCCATTCACATCTATCAACTTTAGTTATGATCTTTTCAGCCAATAGGTGGTCCAGCTCTGCTTCCACTTTCTTTCTCAAGGCAAAAGGTACTGATCGTGCCTTACAAAAACGAGGTGTAGCACCAGGCTTCAAGAGGAGGTGGGCCATTTTTCTTTTTACTGTGCCCAAAGAGTCCTCAAAAACCCCCTTAAAGCGTGACTTCAGGGATTCCACCAATGGTCTACCTCAGAAAGCAATGTACATTGGGCAATGGCAAGAGGAGGCATGCCCAGGGCTTTGATCCAGTCCCTACCGTACAGCGGAGGACCTCCTTTATTGACAACATAAAGGCGTAGAGTTTGACTGCGGTTGCCTAATGTAACAAGGGGTTTCACATAACCCAAGGGCTGTAGTAGTTCCTTGCTGTAGGTTTGTAGTGTGAGATTTGTAGGTCGGAGCGGTAGGGACAGACCCGATGCCTTTAAATCAGTCCATGAAATGACAGACACTGCCGCCCCTGTATCAACATCCATGGAGACAGGACAGCCATTGAGTGTGACATCCACTTTTCTCGCAGGAGTACTCCCAGCTACCCGAAACAGTCCAACATGCTGGACACAGGTTTCCTCATCAGAGCTGGAGCCGTGATTGTCAGTATTCATATGAAATGTCTGTTTACATCTAACTTTTGTGGTAGTGTTCGGAGAGCGTGAGCTGCGGCAAACACGCCCAATATGGCCAGTCTTTCCACAAAGAAAACAAACGACATCCTTGAACGTGCAAGCAGGTGCACTGTGAGTAGTGTTACCACAACGGTAGCAAGTTGGTGTCCTAGAGACAGAGGAATTAGGGTGGCGAGGTTTAGGCAGATTTGGAGACGACCGTCTTGGGTGTCGGGTGATAGCAGAGTAGAATATTTCCTCTCCCTGGCTTGCAGGAGTTTCAGGTGGTGCTTTCAGTAGGGTGACGTCCCGTGTAGCCAACTCCATGACCGTAGCAAGGTCAGTGGCTTTCGTCAGAGTCAAGTCTGGTTCTGTGAGTAAACGTTTCTGTATGGCTGGGTCGCTGAGTCCCATGACAAACAAGTCACGGAGAGCCGTCTACAGGTAGTCTCCAAACTGACAAGTGGCAGCTAGTTTACGTAAAGCAATGATATAAGTCTTTATGTCCTCCCCGGCATGCTGCCTTCTACTGTGGAATTTAAACCGCTCTGCAATCTCTAATGGCTTTGGGTTGTAGTGCTCATGTAGCTTCTGAATTAACTCAGGCAGGGGCTTAGAGGCCAGCTTGTCTGGAGAAATTAGGTCTCTGAGAGTGCCATATGCAGCTTGACCCAATATTGTGAGGAAAACTGCAACCTTCTTTTCTGCAGCCACACTATTTGCTTCCATATACTGCTCCAGCCTCTCCACCCAGGAGCTCCATGATTCAGCAGCAGGATCAAATGGTTGAATAAACTCTATGAAAGCCATGTGTGCTAAAATCCACAATCCTCGTCGCCACTGTTATGTCCCTTAGACACGGGGTCTCTCAGAGTGTTGCTAGCAATGCTGCCAGTATCTGCTCAGCAAGTTACATACAGGCCAGATGAACTTCTTAACCATGGAAGGGTTTATTACTCACTCAGAACATGATGACTTTGTTACATAGAGTCCTAATACAACAGGATTCTGTCATTACCAGATGTAATCCCTTCTGTGCATCATGCTGCTGCTTCCCAGTTCCACACACCACTCTCACTACTTCCTGGTACAGCCCCTTCCCCAGCATGCATCAGGAGAAAAAGGTGAAGGGTCACACAGTGCTCCAGCACAAACATCACATTTAGCAAAAAAAAAAAAACCCACTGGTGATTAAATACCACCAAAAGAAAGCTCTATTTGTGGGAAAAAATGATAAAAATTTCATATGGGTGCAGGGTAGCATGACTACGCAATTTTCATTCAAACTGTGACAGCGCTGAAAGATAAATATTGGCCTGGGCAGGAAGGGGGTAAAAGTACCCAGTAGGCAAGTGGTTAAATAGGACAAACAGGGGTTGATTTACTAAAACTGGAGAGTGAAAAATCTGGTGCAGCTTTGCATAGAAACCAATCAGCTTCCAGGCTTTTTCTGTCAAAGCTTAACCAAACAAGCTGAAGTTAGAAGCCGATTGGCTACCATGCACGGCTGCACCAGATTTTGCACTTTCCAGTTTTAGTAAATCAATCCCACAGTGTGTATATGTATGTATGTATATATATCTATGTATATGTGTATGTAGCGGGTTGTTCAATTTATGGGAGTGTCGGAGTGGTAGTTAGGCTCAGACACATTATTGTTAGGGTTAACAATTCTGTGCCATGGGAGCTAGTATTGGTGTATAGTTCCCTGGCGCCTACAGGTGGCGCTGTTGCCATAGGTCCGGATTGAACCACAGTACAAGGTTGTGCCTTTTCTTGTCCCCTCTCGGCAGCAGTACGGCGGGGCGGGGAACCTGCTGTGCCTGTCGGGAGAGGGTATAAAAAGGGGTGGCCATCTTCCATGAGGGGTCCACGCCCAGGCACCTTCGGCCTGGGTGTGTGTCATCTCCGGGTGCCCTAGGCCCGGAGGCCTGGTTCTTGTTCCCTCCCAGACACCTTCAGTCTGGTGTGAGGTTCTAATTTGGAGGCCCAGAGCCCAGCACCTTCGGCTGGGTTCCGCCGGGGATTGAGGACTCCCAGGGTGCCGCCTTGCGAGGGGACCCAGATCTGGGATGAGGAGACCAGGGAGGTTACCTGTACCGAAGACCCAGCGCAGTCGTGGTGACGGTGAGGACTTCTGGTAACTCTCCAGAGGGATGTCTTTTCCTTTACAAGGGCCAAGTACTCTCTAGAAGGAAGTTTGCTTACAGGTCAGTGGCAGTGGCCTAATAGGGCCGTGCCCTATTCACCCAGTCAGTGGCAGTGACTCTATTCACCTGGTTAGTGGCAGTGACCTGTTCTCCAAGTCAGTGGCAGTGACTTCTTATTCACCCGGTCTGTGGCAGAGACCAACCTCACGGTCTGTGGCAGAGATTGTGCGCCAAAACTGTTTGTGAAGCCTAAACTGTCAAAGAACCTGATTCAAGTTTGTGCCTGGACCTCCTTCCACCTAAGCTGTCCTGTGTCTTGTTCCAACCTGTCTGCTGTCAAAGAAGCATATTTATTATCCGTGTGAAATAAATATAGAAGTTGGACTTTCAGTTGGTTTGGACAGTTACATTACTGGGGGAAACATAAGGACTTGCATCTACCTAAGGTAGAGGTGAGAATCATCCTCGGGAGGATTCAACTCCAGCCACAGGCAGGCCTGAAAACTAACACCGCTCAACCTCCTTACTCAGGAGGGTACGGGCTTGTGGTGCGGTGTGCCTCTCCCATCCCTGCGAGGAGCCGAAAACACACAAAAAGGCAGGTGGGGGGAGAGGTGAGGGCGCTACATGTATGTATGTATATATATATATATATATATATATATATATATATATATATATATATATATTAGAGGTCGACCGATATGGGTTTTTCTCTGGCCGATGCCGATATTTAGAAATTGGGGCGGCCGATGGCCGATATATGATGTCGATTTTTGTGGCCGATATTTTAGGCCGATTAAAAAAAAAAAAACACCTCACCCACTCCATTCCTTCCTGCTTACTCCTGTCACTCTAGCACACACTTGATGTCCTCAGTACAGGTGGCACTGGTTTGTGGCACTGGTTTGGAACTGGCAGGTGGCACTGGTTTGGAACTGACAGATGGCACTGGCAGGTGGCACTATTGGCACTGGCAGGTGGCACTATTGGCACTGGCAGGTGGCACTGGTTTGGAACTGACAGATGGCACTGGCAGGTGGCACTGGTTGGCATTGGCAGGTGGTACTGGTTTGGAACTGACAGATGGCACTATTGGCACTGGCAGGTGGCACTGGTTTGGAACTGACAGATGGCACTGGTTTGGAACTGACAGATGGCACTATTGGCACTGGCAGGTGGCACTGGTTTGGAACTGACAGATGGCACTGGTTTGGAACTGACAGATGGCACTGGCAGGTGGCACTGGCTGGCATTGGCAGGTGGTACTGGTTTGGAACTGACAGATGGCACCGATTGGCAGCAGGGGGCACTGGTTTGGAACTGACAGATGGCACTAGTTTGGGACAGATGGCACTGATTGGCAGTGGCACTTGCAGTGATTGGCGGTGGCACTGACAGATGGCACTGATTGGCGGTGGCACTGACAGATGGCACTGATTGGCGGTGGCACTGACAGATAGCACTGATTGGCGGTGGCACTGACCGATGGCACCGATTGGCGGTGGCACTGACAAATGGCACCAACAGATGGCACTGGCTGGTGGCACTGATTGGTACTGGCTGGGGGCACTGACAGATGGCACTGGCTGGTGGCACTGATTTGGGTGGCACTGACAGATGGCACTGGCTGGTGGCACTGACAGATGGCACCGATTGGCGGTGACACTGATTCGCACTGACAGATGGCACTGATTGACACTGTCTGGTGGCGCTGACAGATGGCACTGATTGACACTGGCTGGTGGCACTGACAGATGGCACTGATTGACACTGGCTGGTGGCACTGACAGATGGCAGTGATTGACACTGGCTGGTGGCACTGATTGACACTGGCTGGTGGCACTGGCTGGTGCACTGGCACTGGCTGGGGGCACTGACAGATGGCACTGATACTGGCTGGTGGCACTGATTTGGGTGGCACTGATTGGCACTGGCTGGTGGCACTGACAGATGGCACCGATTGGCGGTGCAACTGATTTGGGTGGCACTGATTGGCACTGGCTTGTGGCACTGACCGATGGCACTGATTGGCACTGGCTGGGGGCACTGACAGATGGCACTGGCACTGGCTGGGGCACTGACAGATGGCACTGGCTGGGGCACTGACAGATGGCACTGGCACTGGCTGGGGGCACTGGCAGATGGCACTGGCTGGGGGCACTGACAGATGGCACTGGCTGGGGGCACTGGTTGGGGCACTGACAGATGGCACTGGCTGGGGGCACTGACAGATGGCACTGGCTGGGGCACTGACAGATGGCACTGGCACTGGCTGGGGGCACTGACAGATGGCACTGGCACTGGCTGGGGGCACTGACAGATGGCACTGGCTGGGGCACTGACAGATGGCACTGGCACTGGCTGGGGGCACTGGCAGATGGCACTGGCTGGGGGCACTGACAGATGGCACTGGCACTGGCTGGGGGCACTGACAGATGGCACTGGCTGGGGCACTGACAGATGGCACTGGCACTGGCTGGGGGCACTGGCAGATGGCACTGGCTGGGGCACTGACAGATGGCACTGGCACTGGCTGGGGGCACTGACAGATGGCACTGATTGGGGCACTGACAGATGGTACTGGCACTGGCTGGGGGCACTGACAGATGGCACTGGCACTGGCTGGGGCACTGACAGATGGCACTGGCTCGGGCACTGACAGATGGCACTGGCTGGGGCACTGACAGATGGCACTGGCTGGGGGCACTGGCTGGCATTGGCAGGTGGTACTGGTTTGGAACTGACAGATGGCACCGATTGGCAGCAGGGGGCACTGGTTTGGAACTGACAGATGGCACTAGTTTGGGACAGATGGCACTGATTGGCAGTGGCACTTGCAATTGGAACTGGTTGGCACTGGCAGGTGGCACTGGCAGGTGACACTGGTTGGCACTGGTGGGTGGCACTGATTGACACTGGCTGGTGGCACTGACAGATGGCACTGGCTAGTGGCAGTGATTGGCGGTGGCACTGACAGATGGCACTGATTGGCGGTGGCACTGACAGATGGCACTGATTGGCGGTGGCACTGACAGATGGCACTGATTGGTGGTGGCACTGACGGATGGCACAGATTGGCGGTGGCACTGACAGATGGCACTGGCTGGTGGCACTGATTGGTACTGGCTGGGGCACTGACAGATGGCACTGGCTGGTGGCACTGATTTGGGTGGCACTGACAGATGGCACTGGCTGGTGGCACTGACAGATGGCACCGATTGGCGGTGACACTGATTCGCACTGACAGATGGCACTGATTGACACTGTCTGGTGGCGCTGACAGATGGCACTGATTGACACTGGCTGGTGGCACTGACAGATGGCACTGATTGACACTGGCTGGTGGCACTGACAGATGGCAGTGATTGACACTGGCTGGTGGCACTGATTGACACTGGCTGGTGGCACTGGCTGGTGCACTGGCACTGGCTGGGGGCACTGACAGATGGCACTGATACTGGCTGGTGGCACTGATTTGGGTGGCACTGATTGGCACTGGCTGGTGGCACTGACAGATGGCACCGATTGGCGGTGCAACTGATTTGGGTGGCACTGATTGGCACTGGCTTGTGGCACTGACAGATGGCACTGATTGGCACTGGCTGGGGGCACTGACAGATGGCACTGGCACTGGCTGGGGGCACTGACAGATGGCACTGGCTGGGGCACTGACAGATGGCACTGGCACTGGCTGGGGGCACTGGCAGATGGCACTGGCTGGGGGCACCGACAGATGGCACTGGCTGGGGGCACTGGCTGGGGCACTGACAGATGGCACTGGCTGGGGGCACTGACAGATGGCACTGGCTGGGGCACTGACAGATGGCACTGGCACTGGCTGGGGGCACTGACAGATGGCACTGGCACTGGCTGGGGGCACTGACAGATGGCACTGGCTGGGGCACTGACAGATGGCACTGGCACTGGCTGGGGGCACTGGCAGATGGCACTGGCTGGGGGCACTGACAGATGGCACTGGCACTGGCTGGGGGCACTGACAGATGGCACTGGCTGGGGCACTGACAGATGGCACTGGCACTGGCTGTGGGCACTGGCAGATGGCACTGGCTGGGGCACTGACAGATGGCACTGGCACTGGCTGGGGGCACTGACAGATGGCACTGATTGGGGCACTGACAGATGGTACTGGCACTGGCTGGGGGCACTGACAGATGGCACTGGCACTGGCTGGGGCACTGACAGATGGCACTGGCTGGGGTACTGACAGATGGCACTGGCTGGGGCACTGACAGATGGCACTGGCTGGGGGCACTGGCTGGCATTGGCAGGTGGTACTGGTTTGGAACTGACAGATGGCACCGATTGGCAGCAGGGGGCACTGGTTTGGAACTGACAGATGGCACTAGTTTGGGACAGATGGCACTGATTGGCAGTGGCACTTGCAATTGGAACTGGTTGGCACTGGCAGGTGGCACTGGCAGGTGACACTGGTTGGCACTGGTGGGTGGCACTGATTGACACTGGCTGGTGGCACTGACAGATGGCACTGGCTAGTGGCAGTGATTGGCGGTGGCACTGACAGATGGCACTGATTGGCGGTGGCACTGACAGATGGCACTGATTGGCGGTGGCACTGACAGATGGCACTGATTGGTGGTGGCACTGACGGATGGCACAGATTGGCGGTGGCACTGACAGATGGCACTGGCTGGTGGCACTGATTGGTACTGGCTGGGGGCACTGACAGATGGCACTGGCTGGTGGCACTGACAGATGGCACTGGCTGGTGGCACTGACAGATGGCACCGATTGGTGGTGACACTGATTGGCACTGACAGATGGCACTGATTGACACTGGCTGGTGGCACTGACAGATGGCACTGATTGACACTGGCTGGTGGCACTGACAGATGGCACTGATTGACACTGGCTGTTGGCACTGACAGATGGCAGTGATTGACACTGGCTGGTGGCACTGATTGACACTGGCTGGTGGCACTGGCAGATGGCACTGGCTGGGGCACTGGCACTGGCTGGGGGCACTGACAGATGGCACTGATACTGGCTGGTGGCACTGATTTGGGTGGCACTGATTGGCACTGGCTAGTGGCACTGACAGGTGGCACCGATTGGCGGTGCAACGGATTTGGGTGGCACTGATTGGCACTGGCTTGTGGCACTGACAGATGGCACTGATTGGCACTGGCTGGGGGCACTGACAGATGGCACTGGCACTGGCTGGGGGCACTGACAGATGGCACTGGCTGGGGCACTGACAGGTGGCACTGGCACTGGCTGGGGGCACTGGCAGATGGCACTGGCTGGGGGCACTGACAGATGGCACTGGCTGGGGGCACTGGCTGGGGCACTGACAGATGGCACTGGTTGGGGGCACTGACAGATGGCACTGGCTGGGGGCACTGACAGATGGCACTGGCACTGGCTGGGGGCACTGACAGATGGCACTGGCTGGGGCACTGACAGATGGCACTGGCACTGGCTGGGGGCACTGGCAGATGGCACTGGCTGGGGGCACTGACAGATGGCACTGGCACTGGCTGGGGGCACTGACAGATGGCACTGGCTGGGGCACTGACAGATGGCACTGGCACTGGCTGGGGGCACTGGCAGATGGCACTGGCTGGGGCACTGACAGATGGCACTGGCACTGGCTGGGGGCACTGACAGATGGCACTGACTGGGGCACTGACAGATGGTACTGGCACTGGCTGGGGGCACTGACAGATGGCACTGGCACTGGCTGGGGCACTGACAGATGGCACTGGCTGGGGCACTGACAGATGGCACTGGCAGTGGCACTGACAGATGGCACTGGCTGGGGCACTGACAGATGGCACTGGCTGGGGGCACTGACAGATGGCACTGGCACTGGCTGGGGGCACTGGCAGATGGCACTGGCTGGGGCACTGACTTGCAGTGGCACTGGCAGGTTTCACACTAAGCCGGGTGTAATGTGTGAAACTGACAGAGAGGAGAGAGAGAGAGAGCTGTTAGAATTGAGCTTGATGTGCTCGATGTGGGGGTGGGCGGGACCCGGGTGGGCGGGACCCAGCAGCTAAATTACACCAGCCAATGATTGGGCTGCTTTAGACATAGTGGCCCGCCCAGATACCATCCCATTGGCTGGTGTAATATATCTGCTGGGTCCCGCCCACTCCCGACATCAAGCTGACAGCTCCTCTCTCTCCTCTTACTTTCAGTTTCACACACACACAGCACGGCGCTTGATGCTGCTGAGTGTGGGGGAGTGTGGAGGAGGGAGGAGGAAGGGCAGCCATGAAATATATCGGCCCAGTTTTGATAATAATCGGCCAAAGCCAATTTATCAAAAATGCCTAAATATCGGCCGATATATCGGCCAGCCGATATATCGGTCGACCTCTAATATATACGGTATATATATATATATATATATATATATATATATATATATACAGTTGTGCTCATAAGTTTACATACCCTGGCAGAATTTATGATTTCTTGGCCATTTTTCAGAGAATATGAATAACACAAAAACTTTTCTTTCACTCATGGTTAGTGTTTGCCTGAGGACATTTATTATCAATCAATTGTGTTTACTCTTTTTAAATATAGAAGTTGGACTTTCAGTTGGTGTGGACAGTTACATTACTGGGGAAAAATAAAGACTTGCATCTATTCAAGGTAGAGGTGAGAATCATCCTCGGGAGGATTCAACTCCAGCCACAGGCAGGCCCGAAAACTAACACCGCTCAACCTCCTTACTCAGGAGGGTACGGGCTTGTGGTGCGGTGTGCCTCTCCCCTCCCTGTGAGGAGCCGAAAACTCACAAAAAGGCAGGTAGGGGGAGAGGTGAGGGCGCTACATGTGGGGGCTCGAGCCCGGGATGTGTCTATGTTTGGAAAGTGTGAAAACCCCCCCAGAGTTTGAACTTTATTCCCCAGTGAAGTTCCGTGGAGGTCGGCCATATTGAGAACTGCGCCACGAGGAGAACCTGACTGCGTAGTTCGTAGGCGTGACACAGAGAAAGCCCGCGAACAATGCAGGAGATGGGAGGAGTCCGGCCATGTGTGGAGGTGCACGTGGGGACTTTGGCGCGAAAAGGACAGTGCGCGATGGAGCAGCGAATGGATAACATGGCGTCTCATGCCTCATTGGTTCTGGCTGCTACTACCATGAAGATGACTTCCTTTGCTGCTCCCTTGATGGATACGGGGATTCGGCTCAAGCCCCGGGGACGATTTGCCCTCTACGTTTGTAAAGATGTGGAGGCTCTCGGAGTGATTTGTCCCAGCTGCTCGGGACTGGTGGTTCATCTGAAGCCATTCGGGCGATGCGAGCACTGTAAGGAGTTCCTGTTTGAGGACGAGCAACCTACAGAAAAGCCTCGGGCTTTCCACCTCAATTGCCTTACAGGCGCCACCACTCTGGAAGGAGGAATCAGAGCTTACACAGCCACCCCTGCGCGCACTGCCGAGACATCGGAGGAAGTCACAGAGGACATTGTGTCAGTGAATGAGGAACCGGAGGATGTTGCTTCGGTCACCACAGAGTCCTTTCTCCCACCACCCAAGAGGAAGATCGGGTTCGTGAAAGCTTCCCGTGGCCATGGTGGAGCTACGCCCCAGCGCATACTCGGAACGGATGCATCCAAAAGGAAAAGTCCCGGACGTTCTGGTTCAGCTACAAGCCGAGGTAAGCCGGGGGAAGAGACTCTGTCAAGAGGCGGTGACTCGTCCTCCATTAAGAGTTACCTGCCTGCGGAGGAATGTGACACCTCCGATCTGGAGTCCATCTCTGATGCGGGAGATGACGCCGCCATAGATTAACTTTTTGAACGGAAGGGCTGTGTCAGGGAAATGGCCGAGTTATTGGCATTCCTGCCAGTGTTCATCATGGCCGCGCCAGACTCATTCCTATGCGCATGCGCGCACGCTGGTGCGCCGCGGCGCACACAGATGCACGCAGACTGTGTGGGCGCGCTCCCCGGCCTATTTAAACCTGTCACTGGCGCACACAGGTTGCTGGATTATCATCAGCTTCCTGTATCTCCTGTGTCTCCTGTATCCTGCTTATCCTGAATCCCCGGCTTGACCCTTGGCTTGTATCTGGACCTGTGACCCTGCCTGTCTCCTCGTATCTGACCCCGGTTTGGCTGACTACTCCATTATCTTCTGCTCCTGTGCATGACCCGGCTTGTTCCTGTGAATACTCTCGGACTTATTCCTGTGTTTGACCACCGGCCTGGCTCCAGACTCTGTTCGTGGTTTACCTACTGCTCCACACCAGAACCTTTCCTTGCATGGCTACTAAATCTGTTCTCCCAGCACACCTTTGGGCCCCGCACTCCCCGTCTCATCTCCAGGGGTGCGGTGCACTTAGCCGCAAGGGGCGCCCTCTCAGCAATCCGGCCTCACACCAGAGACCTGACAGGCTGGGATAAGAAGCCCCTGTCCTTGTTCCGTAGTGCTAGGGACCCACCCATGTCCTCTGGGGCAAGTACACCTCGGAGCCTGAGGAGGGATCTGTCCCCTTGTCTGTCCTATTGCCGTTGGAGACACCTGCATCAGCTATCGAGACGAGACAGGTGTCGCTGCGGACCCCTGTGTCTGGTCCAGAGATAGTTAAAGTACCTCGGCATCCAGATGTCATCATCTTGCCTGGCACGGGAGACCGTGCTACCATGCCACCATTGTCCCGGTTGCAGAGACTTTTCAACCAGAGAGTTGCCAGCGAGTATGGGTGGGAGTACCCGTACCTGCCTAAAGAACTTTTATTTGAAGTGGAGGCCTGTAGACACCGGTGGTACGAGGACTTTAAATGGACACATATTAAAGTACCCCAGGCCTGAAGATACTGTTCATGTTCACCTGCAGCCACCCAGAGATTCAAAGACTGTGAGGCTGCCTGGATGTTGGGTCAGCACATTTATGCGGATAAGGTACTCATTTGCAGGAAGGACAAAGATGACGTTGAGTACCATATAGACACATTTGATAGGCATTGGAAGCCGTTGGTGTTGCCAGACCCACACTACTACCTGTGACAGACAAGACTCCGGTGTTGCTTTATTTGTTTTTTGAGTGCACTCTTTGGAGCCCAGGAACTTTTGCCCAAGTTGAAAGGGTATTCTACTCTTTGGAGAAGCGGGAGCTGTTGTTCTTTTCCTCCCCTCTCCGCCCCTACCACAAAGATACAAGGACTTTGGGGAGTAGATAGTTCAGGACCACAGTAAAGAAAAAAAGGAAGTGCTACCCCAAGAAAAAGAAGAAAAGTTTATTTTGGGGATGGGTGTTCTGACGTTGGCACTACCACTAGGTGGCGGTGTTATGCAACTTTTACTTTAGAAGGAAGGGATTTTCCTCTAGGGGAGAATCTCCTCATTCTAACAAAATGTTGTTTTGTTGTGTATATTTTTTCTTCCCCTGCAGGCGGACGCCAAGCAAGATTACTGAGAATGGGGTGGATCTTAGCTAATGCAGGCGGGAGGGAAATGTAAATATTTAAAAAAAATTATAAATAAAAAAAAAGAGTTTTATGTGACATTTAATGTTTTAATGTGCACATGTGTGATTTCTCCTTTCTCTCCTATGTTTTTCGCCTCCTTTCCCCATGTTTAGGTTCCGGCACAAACTGACAGTTTTTAAATTGTCCCTTTTTTTAGTTAGTCTCTGGATTGGGCTTATGCTGACTCAGACATGAGAGGCATAGGTTTACTCCAGACACTGGGGACCAGTGTCTATTTAGTGGGGGGGTATGTGTAGCGGGGTGTTCAATTTAGGGGAGTGTCTGAGTGGTAGTTAGGCTCAGACACATTATTGTTAGGGTTAATGGACCATTTCTGTGCCATGGGAGCTAGTATTGGTGTATAGTTCCCTGGGGCCTACAGGTGGCGCTGTCGCCATAGGTCCGGGTTGAACCACAGTACAAGGTTGTGCCTCTTCTTGTCCCCTCTCGGCAGCAGTACGGCGGGGCGGGGAACCTGCTGTGCCTGTCGGGAGAGGGTATAAAAAGGGGCGGCCATCTTCCATGAGGGGTCTGCGCCCAGGCACCTTCGGCCTGGGTGTGTGTGTGTATCATCTCCGGGTGCCCTAGGCCCGGAGGCCTGGTTCCTGTTCCATCCCAGACACCTTCAGTCTGGGGTGAGGTACTAATTTGGAGGCCCGGAGCCCAGCACCTTCGGCTGGGTTCCGCCGGGGATCGAGGACTCCCAGGGTGCCGCCTTGCGAGGGGACCCGGATCTGGGATGAGGAGGCCAGGGAGGTTACCTGTACCGAAGACCCAGCACAGAGTCGTGGTGACGGTGAGGACCTCTGGTAACTCTCCGGAGGGATGTCTTCTCCTTTACGCAGGCCAAGTACTCTCTAGAAGGAAGTTCGCTTACAGGTCAGTGGCAGTGGCCTAATAGGGCCGTGCCCTATTCATTCAGTCAGTGGCAGTGACTCTATTCACCTGGTCAGTGGCAGTGACCTGTTCTCCAAGTCAGTGGCAGTGACTTCTTATTCACCCAGTCTGTGGCAGAGACCAACCTCACGGTCTGTGGCAGAGATCGTGAGCCAAAACTGTTTGTGAAGCCTAAACAGTCAAAGAACCTGATTCAAGTTTGTGCCTGGACCTCCTCCCACCTAAGCTGTCCTGTGTCTTGTTCCAACCTGTCTGCTGTCAAAGAGGCATATTTATTATCCATGTGAAATACATATAGAAGTTGAACTTTCAGTTGTTGTGGACAGTTACATTACTGGGGGAAACATAAGGACTTGCATCTACCTAAGGTAGAGGTGAGAATCATCCTCGGGAGGATTCAACTCCAGCCACAGGCAGGCCCGAAAACTAACACCGCTCAACCTCCTTACTCAGGAGGGTACGGGCTTGTGGTGCGGTGTGCCTCTCCCCTCCCTGCGAGGAGCCGAAAACACACAAAAAGGCAGGTAGGGGGAGAGGTGAGGGCGCTACATGTATGTATATATATATATATATATATATATATATATATATATATATACAGTTGTGCTCAAAAGTTTACATACCCTGGCAGAATTTATGATTTCTTGGCCATTTTTCAGAGAATATGAATAACACAAAAACTTTTCTTTCACTCATGGTTAGTGTTTGGCTGAGGACATTTATTATCAATCAACTGTGTTTACTCTTTTTAAATCATAATGACAACAGAAACTACCCAAATGACCTGTTCAAAAGTTTACATACCCCAGTTCTTAATACCGTGCATTGCCCCCTTTCAGTGGCGTAGCGTGGGGGGTGCAGGGGGTGCCGTGGCCCCGGGCGCGACATTTAGGGGGGGCAATTTCGTGCCAGTAGTGTCACTACTGGCTGCCTCCTCCTAATTTTCATTTTCTGTGTCCCTCGATCTCCGGCCGCCATGTTTAGTGTCCGGCGCCCTGTGATTGGGTGATGGGGGTCATGTGCGGCGTGGGGCTGGCCTGTCCGCAATCACGGTTGCTCTTGAAGTTCCGCCTCCGGACATGGCTCCTATACGCCCAATCACAGTGCGCTGGGAAACACTGAACATGGTGGCGGGAGACAAGCACTGGAAAGTGTGAGCTGCCAGGGTTTCTCCTCTGCCTGTCCCTCTGGTGTGGCGCTGTGTGTACAGCAGAGGGGCGGGAAGGGGCTCGGTGGAGATGGGACTGAGCATGGAGGTGCAGCCTCTGTTAGTTGACCTCCCGCCCGGCGGGGACACCATGAAGCGGGTGGATGGTGCTGGCTTGGCCCCAGCAGGGACACCATGAAGCGGGTGGATGGCGCTGGCGGGAAGCCACAAAGAGCAGAGGTAAGGAGGAGGATGGATCAGCACCGAGCTGTGTGGAGGTGTGTGTGTGAGTAGTGCAGGAAGTAGGAGTCAGGTGGGTCTGTGTATGTGTCAGGTAGGTGTCAGGAAGGGGGGTCAGTGTAGGTGTCAGTTAGGTCAGTGTAGGTGTCAGGTAGGCCAGTGTAGGTGTCAGTTAGGCCAGTGTAGGTGTCAGGTAGGCCAGTGTAGGTGTCAGGTAGGCCAGTGTAGGTGCCAGTGTAGGTGTCAGGTAGGCCAGTGTAGGTGTCAGGAAGGCCAGTGTAGGTGTCAGGTAGGCCAGTGTATTTGTCAGGTAGGCCAGTGTAGGTGTCAGTCTAGGTGCCAGGTAGGTCAGTGTAGGTGTCAGGTAGGCCAGTGTAGGTGTCAGGTAGGCCAGTGTAGGTGTCAGGTAGGCCAGTGTAGGCAGTAGTGTATTTAGGTTTTGTGCTGCCCTAGGCCTGACTAAACTCGTGCACCCCCTAAATTAAATATGACCCAACCCTTCCTGTCCAGGCCACACCCCTTTCTGTTTAAGACCCACCCTGACATTTTCGAGTGGGTACACTAGTTCTGAGGGCCTGGGGGGGGGGCAATGGATTTCCTTAATTTGCATAGATTTTCTCTCACTTCCTGTTTGGCTATGGGGCAGAAATTGAAGGGAAATCTCTGCAATGGGACAGGGATGGTAAAAAATAAACTGACAGGGGCTATAACCCTCCCTTACCCTATCCAAAAAATTTTAAAAAAGTGTTGCCTATAGTCCTACTTTAAGCACATATTTCTGATAATTTTATGGAAAGGACTAAGAAGATATAACCATGCCAATGGCGCAGCAGAAAACATATAGCACAGTGACGAAGGTTTGTGGTCCAGGATGACAGTCAAAATTAGAAGCAGCGTGCCCCCCACAGTTGTTGGCCTAGGCCAGGATACAGCGCTGAGTGTAGGTGTCAGTGTAGGTGTCGGGTAGGCCAGTGTAGGTGTCAGTGTAGGCCAGTGTAATGATCAGGTGGGTCAGTGTAACATTTATTTATGTTATTTTTTTATTTTTTTATTTATTATTATTTTTTTGTAAGGGGCCCAGAGGTCCCCAGAGGCTCGGAGGTCCCCAGGGCCCCAGATGGCAACCTCCCTTTTTTTTTAATAAAAATTATTATTTTATTTAAATTTTTATCATTTTTTTTTTATTTTTTTTTGTAAGGGGCCCAGAGGTCCCCAGAGGCCCGGAGGTCCCCAGGGCCCCAGATGGCAACCCCCCTTTTTTTTTGTTCTCTTCTTTTTTTTGTGTTCGTCAGCACCCAAAGCCCCCCGACCTCAACAATTCGCGGCGGCAGCACCCCCCGCTTCTCAATTCGTGGCCCCCCCGCTTCTCAATTCGTGGCGGCAGCACCCCCCCGGTTCTCCTCTGCTCCAGGGGGCCCATGCCTGAAGCTGTGTAAGGAGCCGGTCAGTACTATTGTAGGAAGGGAAGGTACTCAGGGAGTGCGAAAACTCTGCAGGTTAGGGGGCGCAAATTTCTTGCCTTGCCCCGGGCGCTGACAACACACGCCACGCCACTGCCCCGTTTAACATCAATGACAGCTTTTGCTTCAGGAAATACAGAAACATAGAAGAGCAATGGTGGATAAAAAAAAAGTAGTCCATCAAGTCTGCCCCCTTTTTTTTTGATCTTAGCTTAATTTTGAAAATACAGCCCTCCTGAACACCATTCACACTTGAGATCAATTTAAAGGTTTCATTCATGTGACAATTTATCCATCTTTTCTCATCACAGTAAATATTGAGTTTCTGAAGTCACTCATGTTATGTTTTATCCCCATTTTTGTTGGCTCTGGGCTTGTTCTATCTTATCAATATATTTTTGTAAGTGAGGTCTCCAGAACTAAATGTATTCTAAATAAGGTCTAACTAAACTACACTGTACCCCAATATTGTACTCAGTCGGGGGATTCTTTTTTCCTAGAACTGCAGTTTCCACTCTTTTGACCAATCTTTCGGCAATGCCAAATCATGTTCCATGTTGCAAATACCTCCATGGAACCCTATTACACACCTTTGTATCAACAGCAAAACATACAGTATACCCTACCCCCCAACCCTTTACTTATACAGTGGAACCTTGGATTACAGCTCTGAGTGTCACCGGCGCCCCCGCACCTCTGGTCAAATGTGGTACTGCACACCACAGAGGCTTGCTCGTTTTGTGAAACGCTCGTTAACCGCGTTACTCGCAATGTGAGGTTCCACTGTATCACCTTTAGAAAATGTAGCAGTCATTTAGCAATCATATTACTATTTATTTAAAGTGTAATTTTAACTGAAACTATTTGGTTTTTAGATAACGTGGGTACGTGTTAAGAAGGATTTGTATTGTGATCAGTTGACACATCCAGAGGCAACAGCTGCAAAGCCATACAGGTCTGGGAATATATAAAAAAAATGGCTTGATCTACGAAAGGCATATACACAGTTCATTTTGCAAGATAATTTTCCTCAGAACTTATTGAATGTGGTGGTCTTTTACCATGCAAAGAATACCCAATCACATGCAAGGAAAAAAAAAGCATTTTTGTATGCACGTGATTGGATGATGGAAGTCAGTAGCGCTTCACCTCATTTACTAAGCTCTGGGAGTGTACAGTCCATTTTAGAGATGCACCAAAATTTCAGCGGCCGAAACATATTGGCCGAAAATTGTGTTTTTGGCATTTTGCCGATGGAGAAAAAGGTACCGATATTGGTGCCGAAAACGCACGTGATTTTGCTGCGATTTTACCATGATTTTACTGTGCTTATGGTGTTTTTTTTTTAGGTCATGTGACTCAGAAAACGCATAAAAATGTAACACGGGTGCAGTGCGTTATTGATGCGTTCCTGCTGCGTTTTCAATGCATTTCAATGGGGAGGTGCGTTTTTTTAAACTGGTCAAAAATGCAGTGAGCAAGATTTTTAACACCACAATGGACTAGTGTGCAGACATACAGAATTTAAAGGGGTGCATTTTTCTTGAGCTTTTCTTGCACTAAAGGTGCCAATAATGGCCGACAATACTCATTTAAATATACAATATTAGTTAAAAAGTCAAATATAATACAATTATATATAAAAAAAAATATATATTTTTTTAGAAACTGTCATTTTCGGTTTTGAAAAAGTGCATCCTGAATTTTTGGTTTCGGCACAAAAAATTTCCTTGGGTGCACCTCTAGTCCATTTGCCTTCAGTAAATCACACTTACTGTGTCCTGGCTTAAGGGGCTTATTTAGATGCACTCCACTCAATTTTTCACATAGGTCAACATGTTCAGCTTAAAGCGGAGTTCCACCCAAAAATTGAACTTCCGCTTTAAGTGCAGATGACCCCCTGACTTGCCACATTTGGCATTAAATTTTTTTGGGCAGAGAGCAGATACCCTCTTTTTAGAGGGATCCAGCTCCCACTTCCTCCCGGGGCTCCGCGGCGCCAGAAGGAAGATAACCTCCCCCCCCCTCCCTCTCGACAATCATCTGGGACATGTCACAGGTCCCAGATGATTGCCCAGCCAGTCAAAGTGCGCACAGCCACAGCCGGGTGCCCACAGTGACAATGCTGGCGCTGCAGAGAGGAGGGGGGGAGGAGGTAAGGCTTCGTACGCCCGCATCGCTGGACCGTGGGACAGGTGAGTGTCCGATTAATAAAAGTCAGCAGCTACACTTTTTGTAGCTGCTGACTTTTATATGGGTGGAACTCCGTTTTAATCTATAAGCAAATAAAGTAGAAATCCAGCCACACATATAACATCCTTTAACCCAGTTTTGAAAAATATAAATCTTTATAATAGCTTCCGTAGCAGGCCTCTACATGCCACCCATCACACTGGGGAGTGAAGGACCCATACTGTGAGCGTGTTGGAGGTCTTTGGCCTTGCACAATGTGGTCAGTCTAACAATAATGGGTACACACTTTGAGTTTTCTTTTGTTCAATCAGCAGGCTAAATGAAAAAAAAAAAAAACACTCACAGATTTCAGCATCTACACAAGCATTGTGGATGGAGGGATCTCCTCTGCTGTTGTATTATATTCTGATAGCAGGTGCCCCCCTTGTTGGAATGCGCTGATCAGTGCTGCAGCAGCTGACTGAATGCTGGTTTACAGCAAGACTGTTCAACAGAAGCCAGTCCAGTGACCGGCTTCCGTTGAACATTGAAGGCTACACACAGATCAAATTTTGTCTGGTTCCTGCTGAACTGGCTAAATATCGATCCGTATGACCCCAGCTTTAGTACATGCTTACAGCATTGGTGAGCACTGGGATTGAGGCCCGGTTCACACAGGGGCGACTCGTCAGGCGTCTCGGTCGCCTGACGAGTCGCGTCCCACGCTGTTCAATGTAACCATTCTTATAGGAGCGACTCAGGTCGCTCCGACTTAGAAAAAGGTTCCTGTACTACTTTTGGGGGCGACCTGCATTGACTGCATTGAAGATCGCGCCGCCAAGGTCGCCCCCGAAGTCGTGCCGCGTCGTGCCGCCCCTGTGTGAATGGAGCCTTAGGGTCCTTTCACACGGGGCGGATCCGTGCAGACCCTTCGCTTAATGCCCTATAGACAATAACTTTGTGTACTTTGACATATTCCTTCTATGCAATGTCATGTTTCTTTTTGTTTTGACCAGCTATGTGCATAGGACTGTCTGTATACCTGCTGGTTTGATGTATCACACACCTCACTGTTTTACGAATGGATTCTGTATATGCTTAGTTCATTAATAAAACTTTTCTGCTTAAAAAAAAGTCCATCCTTAAAGCGGAGTTCCACCCAAAAGTGGAACTTCCGCTTTAAGCACTCCTCACCCCCTTACATGCCACATTTGCCATGTAATTTTTTTGGGGTGGAAGTGTGGGCTTTGGTAGGAGTGGGACTTAGTGTGACCACATGTCCCGGATTGCCCGGGACAGTCCCGCATTTTGCAGGTCTGTCCCGGGCACCTTCATTCCAGGACAATACAGTGTCCCGGAATGAAACTGACACAGCCACCCCCCGGGCCAATCTGATGCCTCCAAAAAGGGTGCCACATCACCACTTTACTCACTGACAGTACTTGTCCTGGCCGGGAATGCCTGGAGGAGCACAATCCCCTGTTTGTGATTGGAGAAATCATAAATCCCACCTCTTGAGTCTAATCACTGTGCTGTGATTCGTTACAGCACAAGCTGATTTTTGGGAAGGGGGGTGTCCCTGAATTGTAGTGTGGAAATGTGGTCATCCTAGTGGGACTTCCTGTCCCACTTCCTCCTTCCACCCAGGGACCGCCTTAGGCGACTCCTCCTCTCGCCTTAGGCGGCCCCTCCCTTTTGGCGATCTCCTGGGACACGTGACCGGTCCCAGGAGATCGCCTGTCCACTCATAGAGCGCAGCGCGACTCGCGCATGCGCAGTGAGTGAAGCCGAAAGCTGTCACGGCCGGGTGCCCACACTGTGAATGGAGGTGCTGGCGGAGAGGGGGGAGAGGAGCGACGCTCCGGGCGGGCGCATCACATGACCGCGAAGCAGGTAAGTGTCTGTTTATTAAAAGTCAGCAGCTACACTTTTTGTAGCTGCTGGCTTTTAATAAACATAAAAAGGGTGGAACTCCGCTTTAAGTTGGGGGGAGGGGGGATATCCTTTCACCTACCTGATTCCAAGCTCTCTTTCTTCACTCCAAGTCATGACATCATCAAATACCATACAGAGACATTAACCCTGTATGGCATGATGGAGATGCTGGAGTGTGACCGCAGCGAGTATCTTGCATAGAAAATAAGGGGGACAGTCACAGCACTGGAGGGAGCGGAGCAAGGAATAAGGTAAAGCTGGGTACACACAGATTGAGATTTCTCCAGTACACCAGGGACTGGATATATTTCAATCTATGTGTAGCCTTCCCTGTAAGACAGAAGCCAATCATTAGATCAGCTTCTCTTGGACAGGACTACTGGAAACCTTGTTCTTGCAGCCAATCAGCTGCAGCACTAATAAGTGTATTCTGATGGTGGAGAGTCCCCGCTGTCAGAATACGATGTCCCAGCAGATTCCTGCATCCATATCGCTTGTGTAGATGCAAGAACCCGTCAGCTAGCGATCTGAATAAAAAAAAAACATGCACGTGTACCACCGCAGCAGTGAAAAAAAAAAAACCTTTCCCCTGTGAGGCAGTTGCATAATATGCTAGTATGCATCACATACTGGCACATTATGAAATTCTCACCTTACAATGAAGCCCTCTGACAGGGCATACATCTTCCCCGGTTTGCGGGCTTCGGCTGTATGAGTGGCCGGAGCCGCAATGATGTCACTCCCGCACATGCAGAGAGAATTTGAGAGGTGGTGAGGAGAGGTTGTATCGCCTCCACACAACCTGCTTTAACCCCTTGAACTCCACTTTGCACGCAGTTGCAGGCCGCTTGCAGAGTACGGTCAGTGGGAGCTACACCTGCTGAAAGCAACAGGGAGTACAATTGCAGCTGCGGTATGTGAACAAGCCGAGCCGCTGCCTCTAAAGCTAAAAGATGGTAGTGGTTGAGGGGCGGTAAAAGAACAGCTCAACAGCAGGGTTTTACTGCAGCTCAACCGCTAGTGAGAACAATTAAATGTTTTAATAAATTGAAAAAATTCAAGTTTCTTTTTTTATATATACATTTGATAAGTGTTTAACCACTTAACCACCGCCCACCGCCGAATAACGGCGACAGGGTGGTTCCTTAACTCTGGGAGGGCATTATATAACGTCCTCCCAGAATCGCGCTCCCACGTGCCCCCTGGGGCGCGCACACGGGAGTCTCCGTGACCGGATCACGGTAAATCGCCGCTGATAACGGCCATTTACCACGTGATCACTCCGTCAAATGACGGAGCGATCATTTGTAAACAGACCGGCATCATGTGATGACGCCGGTTCCTCTCTCTCCTCTCTCTGTACCGATCAGTACAGTGTGAGAGGGGAGGGGGAGGGAGCGGATGGCAGCAGCACTGTGGGCTGGATCTGTGACAATTGCAGTCACAGATCCAGCCATCCATCCACCCATGCTCAGCCATCCCTGCTCATAATCTGCAATACCCTGCCAATACTCTGCCCATACTGTGCAATACTCTGCAATACCCTGCCCATACTGTGCAATACTCTGCAATACCCTGCCCATACTGTGCAATACCCTGCCATACTGTGCAATACCCTGCCATACTCTGCAATACTCTGCCATACTCCGCAATACCCTGCCATACTACGCAATACCCTGCAATACTCTGCAATACCCTGCAATACTCTGCAATACTCTGCAATACCCTGCAATACTCCGCAATACTCCGCAATACCCTGCAATACTCCGCAATACCCTGCAATACTCTGCAATACTTCACAATACCCTGCAATACTCCGCAATACCCTGCAATACTCCGCAATACTCCGCGATACCCTGCAATACTCTGCAATACCCTGCAATACTCCGCAATACTCCACAATACCCTGCAATACTCCGCAATACCCTGCAATACTCCGCAATACCCTGCAATACTCCGCAATACTCCACAATACCCTGCAATACCCTGAAATACCCTGCAATACTTCACAATACTCCACAATACCCTGCAATACTCTGCAATACTCTGCAATACCCTGCAATAATCCGCAATACTCCACTATACCCTGCAATACCCTGAAATACCCTGCAATACTTCACAATACTCCACAATACCCTGCAATACTCTGCAATACCCTGCAATACTCTGCAATACCCTGCAATACTCCACAATACTCCGCAATACCCTGCAATACTCCGCAATACCCTGCAATACTCCGCAATACCCTGCAATACTCCGTAATACTCCGCAATACCCTGCAATACTCCACAATACCCTGCAATACTCTGCAATACTCCGCAATACCCTGCAATACTCCACAATACTCCGCAATACCCTGCAATACTCCGCAATACTCCTCAATACCCTGCAATACTCCGCAATACTCCACAATACCCTGAAATACCCTGCAATACTCTGCATTACCCTGCAATACTCTGCAATACTCTGCAATAACCACTTCCCCCCCGCCTGCCGTCATATGACGTCCTTGACTTTGTGCAGGGATATCTGAATGATGCCTGCAGCTACAGGCATCATTCAGATATCAGCTTTTTCAGCCGGCGATTCCCTACACCATAAGAACAATCATAGCGGCTGTTCCGTCGCTTGATCATTCTTATGGGAGGCGAGAGGGGACGTCGTCCCCCCTCCCCCCGCCTTCCGGTGCTTCTACCGACTCACCGCTACGAACGAAGCCAGGATTTTTTTTATTTTTTTTATTTCAGGCTTCCCAGCCTAGAGGTGAGATGTGGGGTCTTAATGACCCCATATCTCACTGTAAAAAGGACCTGTCATGCCATATTCCTATTACAAGGGATGTTTACGTTCTTTGTAATAGGAATAAAAGTGATCAAATTTTATTTTTTTTGCGGAAAAACGTGTCAAACTAAAATAAATAAAGTAAAATGAACAATAAAATATATATATTTTTTTAAAGCACCCCTGTCCCCGTCAGCTCGCATACAGAAGCGAACACATACATAAGTCCCGCCCACATATGAAAACGGTGTTCAAACCACACATGTGAGGTATCTCTGTGAACGTTAGAGCGAGAGAAATAATTTTGGCCCTAGACCTCCTCTGTAACTCAAAACATGTAACCAGTAAAAATATTTAAAGCGTCGCCTATGGGGATTTTTCAGTAGCAAAGTTTGGCGCCATTCCACGAGCGTGTGCAATTTTGAAGGGTGACATGTTAGGTATCTATTTACTCGGCATAACTTCATCTTTCACATTATGCAAAAACAATGGGCTAACTTTACTGTTTTTTTTTTTTTTTTAAGCACAAAACTGTTCTTTTCCGTAAAAAACGCGTTAGAAAATTGCTGCACAAATACCGTGCGAGATAAAAAGTTGCAATGACCACCATTGTATTCTCTAAGGTCTTTGCTAAAAAAAACATATATAATGTTTTGGGGTTCTATGTAATTTTCTAGCAAACAAATGATGATTTTTACATGTAGGAGAGAAATGTCAGAATTGGCCTGGGTGCCCCAGAACGCCTGAAGGTGCTCCCTGCATGTTGGGCCTCTGTATGTGGCCATGCTGTGTAAAAGTCTCACACATGTGGTATCACCATACTCAGGAGTAATAGCAGAATGTGTTTTGGGGTGTAATTTGTGGTATGCATATGCTGTGTGTGAGAAATAACCTGCTAATATGACAATTTTGTGAAAAAAAAAACAAAAAAAAAAACTTGATTTTGCAAAGAATTGTGGGAAAAAATTACAACTTCAAAAAACTCACAATGCCTCTTTCTGAATACCTTGGAATGTCTTCTTTCCAAAAAGGGGTAATTTGGGGGGTATTTGTACTTTTATGGCATGTTAGGTTCTCAAGAATTGAGATAGGCCGTCAGTACTTCAGGTGTGATCAATTTTCAGATATTGGCACCATAGCTTGTGGACTCTATAACTTTCACAAAGACCGAATAATATACACCAATTTGTACTTATTTTTACCAAAGATATGTAGCAGTATAAATTTTGGCCAAAATGTATGAAGAAAAATTACTAATTTGCTAAATTTTATAACAGAAACAAAGAAAAATTCATTTTTTAACAGAATTTTCAGTCTTTTTTCTCTTATAGCGCAAAAATAAAAACCCAACGGTGATTAAATACCACCAAAAGAAAGCTCTATTTGTGTGAAAAAAAGGACAAAAATTTAATATGGGTACAAAGTTGCATGACTGAGTAATTGTCATTCAAAATGTGAGAGCACCGAAAGCTGAAAATTGGTCTGGTTATTAAGGGGTTTTAAGTGCCCAGTGGCCAAGTGGTTAATTAAAACATGCTTTAATACATTTTAAAATGTTTTTTTTGCATTTCTTTATAAAGGTTCCCTGAGGAAGTCACGTGACCAGTGACGCAACGTGTCGGTTGGAACCTTGTGACATCAGTTCCGGTGGTGTTTAACAGAAGTACGGTGAGGAGGCCTGTGTGTCACTACTACCATTGCTTTTTACTGCGGTTTTTATCCTTACTTGATGTAAGCAGTTTTTTTTACTAAATAAATTTACTTTTCATTTGGCAATATTGCACTATGGCTGTTCTTTGTTTCCTTTGAGCGTCATTTATACAAGAAGTGCCATTTCTTGGAGCGAGCTTTTTCCTCTATATGTGGAATTACCCAAGATGTTTTGATGCCAATTTTTCTACGTAGTTCTTCGTCTTCGCCTGGAACCTGGATGCCTTTACAGATCCATCAGCAGGATTCCTTATCTGACTATCTGATGAGCCTTGTTTGACCCTTGGGTCATTGTTGGAGGTGAGCGGCCAATTCATAAATTTAACAGTCGATGTTTGGATAGATATTTTATCAATTTTTTTCTTCTATCAAGTTATTCCTATGAGATTTTTGCCTTTATATGAACTAACTCCTACCGTTGGACTTTAGTTGGACTTTATTTATTTGTATGCTCTGGATACTCATCATATTCATTCTTTGAGTATATTACTTTATGGCACATTATTGAATAAGCGCACCATTCCCATCTTTTTGTTTTACATTTATAAAAGTCCATGTGTGTGGTTGTGTGTGTATATAAATATATATGTAGCGGCCTCACCCTCTCTCCATCTTTATCGGTTACACACCAACTCATGTCTAGGGGTTCCTGGGTTGTGAGAGTGAGATGCGCCACGGCCCATGTCCTCCCCATTGTAGTAGGGAGGTGAAGGCCACTTCCTGATGTTTCCTCGGGCCAGTGTGTTCTGTGAATGCACTGAGTCTGTAATTGCAAGCTAACCAGCCTCCCCTCTGTCTGCTTCCAGTAACTGGAGTTCACACACCGGAGAAAGGTCCAACACTTGTTTATTTGGCACTCCAATAGCAAAGCACGATAAACAGTTCTTTTAACAGCAGACTGGTTGGGACCTATAACCTTGCCAACGGTGGGATGAGCAGATCAAGGCACTTCCTAACGTTTCAGTTCTATGCCACTATACTATGACCAGCGGCGCCTAAGCCAATCCGGCTGTTACAGAACAGGAAGGATGGGGTCTCTTCCAGCAACCCCTATGAACAGCAATGGAGCCCTCTTCGATACGCTGTGGCCCCTATCAGGGGGATGTGTCCTCCCAAGAGAGTTCCCAGAGGCCCACTGTCACCGGGTTGGTGCTGCTCCGGGTCTCCAGTGGGTAACCTCCCCGGCCTCCTCACCTCAGGTACGAGTCCCTCCGCTCAGGGACCCTCGGACAGTCCACCCTAGCGGGACCCAGTCGAAGGTACTGGGCCCCAGGCCTCCTAGATAGTACCTCACCCCAGGCTAAAGGTGCCTGGGATGGACGCCAACATGACTCCGGACCAGGCCATGGGCACCTGGACCAGACTCCTGGATCTCCCGCACCCAGGCCTAAGGGCCCTGGGTGCGGACCGCAACCCTCCTCCTCCGAGGACCTCCTTCTCCGCAAGACGACGACCTCGTGGTCAGGGCGTCTCCCCCTTTTATCTCCTCCCTTCAACGGCCCGGCGGGTTCCCCGCCCCAGCCATACCATCTCCGGGAAGAGACCAAACAGGGAGCACTGCAGGGGATGATTCTACCTGAAGCCCGTGGGTACCCCGCCACCCACAGGCAAAGGAGAATATTACATCCTCCAATCCTCCACGAAACAAAAAGGGGTCTGAATCCTAACACAATTATACACCTGGGTCACACTATTGTCCAGGTGTATCCCATCAATTTGAGGACCCCGCTACACACTCCCCCCTGTAATTTGACGCTGGTCCCCAGCGTCAGGTGCACACCCATGCCTCCCATAAAGTGGTGACATGGAGTGAAACCCCTGAGGCAGTTCCTCTAAATTTCCCAAGTGCCAAGACCTGCTCAGGGAATGGGGAACATATAAAACAACTTATGTCATAAAACACTTTAAACATCTGCCTAGTCACAGCCCCTCTCCCACACTGTCTAAGAGCCACCCACTCTCAATGATCTTGACTGACGATTCTCCTGCAGGGGAAAGAAAAACAACATCCTAACATAATTTCGTGTCATTTGGGATGAGTGGGCCCGTCAGCCGAGAGACCCACTCACTCCAACAAGCAAGGTGATGTGTGGGTGAAATATTTTCAAACATTTGTTGCGCAACACTGCCACCTGGTGACAGCGCCGCGGTCATGACACTCAACGAATCTTCGTTCTTCCAGCTTTTCCCTACTCTGCCACTATTCCCAAATGTCCTTGCCTTTGGCACATGAAGAAAAGGGGAAACACGAAAACACAACAGTCCCCAAGTCTCCAACGAGAAAAAGAAAAGCCCAAACAAAAACAAAAACAGGGCACAGTCCTGCGTGTCTGGGAATGGCTCTTCCAGAAAGTTCAAGTGCACAAAAGAAATAAACAGGAGTTCTTTTCTCCTATAAGTAAAACTTTGGATCCGGCAGGTACAGGGGTTTCAGGTGTTTGTCAAATGCCTCTATCGAATACTCGACATCTTCTCCTTCTCTTCTGCAAATGACTATCTTGTCAGCATGGATGTGGCGCCCCAATTTCCATTCAGCTTTGCAGTCCTCAAACCTCTTAGACACTGCCGGCACACATTCCAGGTACCTGCGGGCATGGGGCACCTTCAACTTGTCCCACACAAACTCGTCATACCATCTTGTTCTCCAGACTTCCACCTCATACAGCAAGTCCCGGGGTAGATACGGGTACTCCCACCCATATTCCCGAGCTACTTTATGGCAAAACAGTCTCTGCAAGCGGGCCAAAGGTGGCATAGTGGCTTTCTCTCCAGTTCCAGGCAGCACAATAGCTTCCGGATGCCGAGGTACCTTTACCAGCTCCCTGGAAATGACTTTCGGCGCTCTCAGAGAAGCGCGGGGTGTCCCCACAACCAAAGTAGGTGAGGTAACAGTAGATGAGGACACAGGTGGAGGGGTAGGTTCCCTCGTAAGCTGCGGGTCTTCCACCCGAGGCGTGCTGTCTCCTGTGTACATAGGTGAATCCCGTACCGCACGGGAAGCAAGAAGTGGCACTCTATCCCAGCCCTTGCGGCTGAACAGTTCGTCTATCTCGCCATCATCTCCGCAATCAGACAGCGACTCTAGGTCGGAGGTGTCATACATCTCCGCAGGCAGATATCTACCGGTGGACACAGAATCATCTTCTCTGGGGGGTTCCACCTCCAATGGGCCCCCGACACCTCCAACCACCACCACAGTCCCAGCCCCTGGCTCACCTGACCCTTGTAGAAGACTGGGATGTCCGGGACTTCCATCTCGACCGGCGCCATCCAGGCCAGGCAAGCAGCGGGGTGAAGCTCGACCACGTCCATAGGATGCCTGTACTAGGCCAACTTTCCTCTTCGGTGGTGGAAGCAAAGAACTTGTGGCGACCGAAGCAGCATCTTCGGATTTTTCTCTGTTGGGCAGTCCATCGCCCTGGTCAGCGCGCACAGGAACCTCGACAAAGGCCTTGATCTCCCCTTCCGGAGTAGCAGTACCCGTGAGGTGATTGAGGCGAAGGGCCCGGGGCCTTGCTGTGGACGACTCGACCTCAAAAAGGAATTCTCTGCACTCCTCACATCGCCCGAATGGCTTCAGGGTGACCACCAGTCCCGAGCAGCCGGGACAGATCACACCGAGGGCCTCCGTGTCTCTGCAGGTATACAGAACCAACCGCCCTCGGGGCCTAAGTCTTATCCCCGTGTCTGTGATGGGGGCAGCAAAGGAAGTCATTCTCGTGGGGTGAGGAACCATAATCCACGGGGCACTTGAGGTCATCCCGACTGTTTGCTGCTCCATCATGCACTGACCCCGCGCCGGAGTCTCCACGTGTATCCCCACACTTGGCCAGACTCCTCCCATGAGCTGTACATTTTCGCGGGCTTCCTCTTGACTCCGCCCACGAACGATGTCGCCATGGGGTGCCTCGTGGCGCAGTGCGTTAACAGTCCCCACGTGCAGTACGTCACACGGCTGGACCTCTCCCTTTTTCCGCTCCTCCGCATGGGCCTTTCCCGTGTTAGGGTCATTTCCACAACTCCGAGCAGGGACGCACTTTGGCCAGTAATTTGGCCGATCTGCTCGGAACTCCTCTGGGCAGCAAAGTTCAAATGTAGACATTCTCAAGTCCATCTTTAGAACACACTGTATCCCGGACGAGCCCCCACGTGTAGCGGCCTCACCCTCTCTCCATCTTTATCGGTTACACACCAACTCATGTCTAGGGGTTCCTGGGTTGTGAGAGTGAGATGCGCCACGGCCCATGTCCTCCCCATTGTAGTAGGGAGGTGAAGGCCACTTCCTGATGTTTCCTCGGGCCAGTGTGTTCTGTGAATGCACTGAGTCTGTAATTGCAAGCTCACCAGCCTCCCCTCTGCTTCCAGTAACTGGAGTTCACACACCGGAGAAAGGTCCAACACTTGTTTATTTGGCACTCCAATAGCAAAGCACGATAAACAGTTCTTTTAACAGCAGACTGGTTGGGACCTATAACCTTGCCAACGGTGGGATGAGCAGATCAAGGCACTTCCTAACGTTTCAGTTCTATGCCACTATACTATGACCAGCGGCGCCTAAGCCAATCCGGCTGTTACAGAACAGGAAGGATGGGGTCTCTTCCAGCAACCCCTATGAACAGCAATGGAGCCCTCTTCGATACGCTGTGGCCCCTATCAGGGGGATGTGTCCTCCCAAGAGAGTTCCCAGAGGCCCACTGTCACCGGGTTGGTGCTGCTCCGGGTCTCCAGTGGGTAACCTCCCCGGCCTCCTCACCTCAGGTACGAGTCCCTCCGCTCAGGGACCCTCGGACAGTCCACCCTAGCGGGACCCAGTCGAAGGTACTGGGCCCCAGGCCTCCTAGATAGTACCTCACCCCAGGCTAAAGGTGCCTGGGATGGACGCCAACATGACTCCGGACCAGGCCATGGGCACCTGGACCAGACTCCTGGATCTCCCGCATCCAGGCCTAAGGGCCCTGGGTGCGGACCGCAACCCTCCTCCTCCGAGGACCTCCTTCTCCGCAAGACGACGACCTCGTGGTCAGGGCGTCTCCCCCTTTTATCTCCTCCCTTCAACGGCCCGGCGGGTTCCCCGCCCCAGCCATACCATCTCCGGGAAGAGACCAAACAGGGAGCACTGCAGGGGATGATTCTACCTGAAGCCCGTGGGTACCCCGCCACCCACAGGCAAAGGAGAATATTACATCCTCCAATCCTCCACGAAACAAAAAGGGGTCTGAATCCTAACACAATTATACACCTGGGTCACACTATTGCCCAGGTGTATCCCATCAATTTGAGGACCCCGCTACATATATATATCTATATATATATATATAGATATATATATATATGCACGCACACATGCATGTTTGTTTGAGCCTTGGGGTGCACACCCTAATGCTATGGGCTGCGCACGCCTATGGATAACACTATTTAGCTTCTAGGAGCAGAAAGAAATGCTAATAACAGCTTCTAGGGGCTTAAAAAAACACCAGTGTGCATGGAGCCTAAATAAGTGCTTATTGAACAAAACTACAAAAATAAATTGATAGAAAAAAAAAAAAGAACAGTTCATTTAATCATTGTTCAATATAATATATTTAAATAAATGTATCCCTTTAAGAAATCTGGAGTGAAGAAATCTCATGACTGCAATATAAATGATTGCTTTTGCTGTTCTGGAATTAATAGCCCTATCAAAGTACATTTCCTCTGGCTTAGGATTTTAGTCTCTTGCATTGCCAGAGGATGTATTTGAAACAGTATACTCTCTCTGATTTTTAACAATTTTGCTCTGCACCACATAATGACTTTTTGTCTATAGTACATAATTAATGAAATCCTTCTGTGCTTGCCAATCATCTTATCTAAAGCTAAATTGTGGTCAAACCGCTTATCCATTGCACAGTTAAACTAAAACAAACAAGCTTGCTAAACAGCTATTTACTCCGACACTTTTGGTGAAGTGAAGAGACTGCAGAATGATTCCATTTCAGGAGTAAACATTTGCATTATTGTCCCTGAATGCTGTAACTTGAATTGTCTTCTCTGTCTTTTTGCAGTATTCTGAAGAAAGCATGAATTCTTTATTTTTGTACTTTCAAACAATTCATTCAATGTGTTACAGTATTGTTATTATTGTATAATTTAACCCCTTCCTGACTGGGAGTAATACAAACTTTACCACCCAGACCCAATTTTGCAACTTTGACATGTGTTAGTAAATTGGTACATATGATCGCAACTACTTTGTTTATCCAGGTGGATTATACATACCTTCCAACTTTATGAGATGGGAACAAGGGACACCTATTAGCAAAAGTATGTAGGCATAGGGCACACCCCCTACCATGCCCCCTTTAAAGGAGAATTATACAAAAAGATTATTAGTTAAACCCACTAGTGCTTTTTTTACCACTACTATTACTTTATATTGGCTTTTAGAATTTACAAATCCAGCAGTTTAATGCTTGGATGAAAGGTTTTGCACTGGGAAACACCTTTTGAAAGATTAAAAAAAAGCATTTTATATACAACTATATAGATCAGACCAAAATGAGGGACAAATGAAGAGGAAAGAGGGACTTTGTTCCAAGTCAGGGACAGTCCCTTGAAATCAGGGACAGTTGGGAGCTATGGGATTATACCTTGTTTTTTTCAGGACAAATTGGGCTTTCAAATTTTAATAGATTTCTCCAGATTTTTTTTTTATTAAAGGGGTTGTTATGTTTTTTTATGTTAATGCATCTCTGTCCAGCGATGTCCAGGACTGTCTTGGCCATCCAGGACTCTCCCTCCTGTTTGGCTGAGACACAGCAGCGGTGCGATTGGCTCCTGCTGCTGTCAATCAAAGTCAGTTAGCCAATCAGGAGAGAGTGGGGGTGTAGCCGAACCTTGTCTGAATGGACACACAAAGTTGCAGCTTGCCTCGGGCACTCGATAGGAGGGAGGGGCCAGGAGCAAAGAAGAGGGACCCGAGAAGAGGAGGATCTGGGCTGCTCTGTGCAAATCCACTACACAGGGCAGTTAAGTATAACATGTTTTTTATTTTTATAGAAAAAAACGAAACTTTACAATCACTTTAAGGCCCCTTTTCACATGGGGCCGATTCGCCAGCTCAGCGGGAGATCGCTGTTGATTCCCACTGAGCCTGGCAGACGACAGTTCTGTCTCTGATCACTGTGCAGGGACAGACCTGTCAGAGCTCCGCTGTCCTCTATGGGAGATCGGACGAAAACGTATCCGCCTGTCCGTTTTCTTCTGATCCACTAGACGGGTGGCGATAGTATCGCCATCCGTTTGTTTTGAGCGGATCTTATCGAATCGGATGGCAGGCGGGTGTCAGGGGACACATCTCTGCTAATATCCGCCTGTCCATAGAAGTCAATGTGTGGCCCGCGCAGATCCACCTGAAAAACAGACAGGCGGATCCAGCAGGCCTATCGTGTGAAAGGGGCCTAACAAAGAAAAAATTACCCAAAATAGTACATTTAATTTAGCTATTATGATCTTACCACCAAAGTACAACCCAAAATAAATTCTCCTGCCCCTGATGATCGCAGCGACACCACATTTGTGTATGTTATTTGCTGTTTGTATCCACAGTACGACCCAGAAACAATAGTGCACATTTTGCTTTTTTTTTAATCCTACCTAAAACATACTGACACTTACTAATACTGATACTAATTTTAAAAATTCATTTTTTTAAATCCTTCCTAAAGTATGCAGACCCTGACCTTTGACTTGACCTTTGACCCTTGCTTTGACCCTTAGGCTTCATTAATACATAGCCTACTCTAACTGCTGGCTGCAGGAAAATGAAAAGCGCCACAAAATCGCACCACGATTTTGCCACGGTTTTTATTTTCCAGTGGCCGGCGGTCAAAATGAGACGGAAGTTGAGAGAGATTGAAGCTCCCATAACCTCAGCAGCTTTCACACTGTGGAGCGTGCTCCTAGCACAAACAGAAGAACACATATACACTATATTGACAAAAGTATTTTGGGATGAATTAGAGCGGAGACTGCGAGCCAGGCCTTCTTGTCCAACATCAGTGCCTGACCGCACAAATGCACTTCTGGAAGAATGGTCAAAACATTCCCATAGACACACTCCTAAACCTTGTGGACAGACTTCCCAGAAGAGTTGAAGCTGTTATAGTTCCAAGAGTGGGCCAACTCAATATTGAACCCTACGGACTGAGACTGGGATGCCATTAAAGTTCATGTGCGTGTAAAGGCAGGCATCCCAATACTTTTGACAATATAGTGTATATGGCTGCCAAGTTGAAAGCCCACCTCCTAGATGCCGCATATATGTGTTACTGTATTGCCATGGGGTTAATATTAATGCTTATACCAGGATATAGGGTTTTATTTATTAAAGAAATAGAGATTGTTCCGTTAGCAAAGCAAATGTTCACTGAGACACTGCACCATTTAGGAGATATATACGTCGGCTATTACGTCACCGGCACATGCGTTCTGAAGAAATGGCCAACCGTGCCATTTCTTTAGGGCCCGTGCCGTGACCGCGGCTCCCGTGCCTATGCCTGGAAGAAACACTGGGAAAGATGTCAGATGTGTCAGTGGTGTCCAGGGCTTTGTTCTAAGGTAAGTATTTCATAATGTGCGATGCATACTAGCTCATTATGCCTTTGTCTTACAGGTTGTTTTTTTTTTACATTGGGGTTTACAACCTCTTTAAGGGAATCCTTTGCTGCCCCCAAGGCCCTCAGAACTAGTGTTCCCACTTGAAAATTTCAGGGCGGGTCTTAAATGGGAAGGGGTGTAGCCTTGACAGGAAGGGATGTGTCATAATTAAATTAGGGGGTGCAGAAGTTTAGGCAGGCCTAGGGCAGCAAAAAAACTAAATACACCACTGGTTGGCACTTCTGCCTAGTGGCACTAGGGTTCCCGGGTTTGTATCCCGGTCAGGACGTTTTCTCTATAGAGACTAGTGATGAGCCGAACACCCCCGGGTTCGGTTCGCACCAGAACCCGTGAACGGACCGAAAGTTCGTACGAACATTAGAACCCTATTAAATACAATGGATGCGAACGTTCGAATTCTAAAGTGCTAATTATAACGACTATTATGCATGTTATTGTCCTAAAAAGGGTTTGGGAACCCGGGTTCTGCACCAGGGGACATGTATCAATGCAAAAAGAAGTTTTAAAAACGGTCGTTTTTCGGGAGCAGTCATTTTAATGATGCATAAAGTGAAAAAAAAAAGTCAAATATTCCTTTAAATATCGTACCTGGGGGGTGTCTAAAGTATGCCTGTGAAGTGCCACGTGTTTCCCGTGTTTAGAACTGTCCCTGCACAAAATGACACTTCTAAAGGAAAAAAAAGCCATTTAAAACTGCTTGCGGCTTTAATGTAATGTCTGGTCCCGGTAATATGGATGAAAATCTTTAAGAAAAATGGCATAGCTACCCCATGACCCCCCCCCCCCCCCTACCCCAGCCCATTACCAGCCCCTTTGGGTCTTGTATGGATATTAAGGGGAACCCCGCACATAAAATAAAAAAGGCCCTATATACTCTGAACAGCCGTATACAGGCGGTGCATACAAGACAGGGACTGTAGGTTTGTTCTTATGTAGAATCTGTTTGTAATTTTGAACAGGTACATTGTTTAAGTGTAGCTCCAGCCCAAAAATCTATTTTTAAACTTTTTGGAAAACATAGGTAAGGGTTATCACCCCTGTAACATTTGTTTTGCTGTCTGTGCCCCTGTTCAGAACATTTCACCTCACTTTCCGTCCCAATGACAACTGTTTTTGAAATGTGGTGTTTTTCTTGAAACAAGGATTGGTGATAAAGCATCAGTACAGAGGAGACACCTTTCTCCCATATTAATTCTTACAGGAGAGAATTTTCCTTCCTAGGGGTAGATTTCCTCTCACTTCCTGTTGTCTTCTTGCGTTTGCAAGTAGGAGTCGTTTGTAAGTTGGATGTTTGAAAGTAGGGACCTGCCGTATATACTCTTCAGAAATAGGCCCCTTAGTTGTTGGTGTTGGCACAACACTGTAAGCACTCACAGTTACTCTTGGTTGGTGCTGGAACGCCCTGCTGTCAACTATTATATCAGGAATTGTAATTACATATAATTGTTGAACAGTGGTAGTAAAAATTGGGCCTTTGATGGTGGTGCTGGTGCCACAACACTGTAAGCCCTGACAGTTACTCTTGGTGGGTGCAGCAATGGGCCCTGCTGTGAATTATTAGATCAAGAATTGTAATTGCATGCCCCTGTTGAACAGGGGCTGAAAAATTGGGCCTTTTGTGGTGGTGGTGGTGGTGTTGCCACAACACTGTAAGCCCTCAGAGTTACTCTTGGTGGGTGCAGGAATGGGCCCTGCTGTGAATTATTAGATCAAGAATTGTAATTACATGCCCCTTTTGAACAGGGGCTGAAAAATTGGGCCTTTCGTGGTGGTGGTGGTGGTGGTGGTGGCGTTGCCACAACACTGCAAGCCCTCAGAGTTACTCTTGGTGGGTGCAGCAATGGGCCCTGCTGTGAATTATTAGATCAAGAATTGTAATTACATGCCCCTGTTGAACAGGGGCTGAAAAATTGGGCCTTAGGCACTGGTGGCACAACACTGCAACCCCTCACAGATACTGTACTTGGAGCACAGCAATGAGCCCTGTTGCAAAGTATTGCTTCAAAAATTGTAATTACACGCCCCTGTTAAACAGGGGCTGAAAAATTGGGCCTTAGGCACTGGTGGCACAACACTGCAACCCCTCACAGATACTGTACTTGGAGCACAGCAATGAGCCCTGTTGCAAAGTATTGCTTCAAAAATTGTAATTACACGCCCCTGTTAAACAGGGGCTGAAAAATTGGGCGTTAGGCACTGGTGGCGGCACCCATAAACAAAAATGATCTTCCAAGCTATCATCATCAATCGTATCATTGAGGACTTGGAGGAGGAGGATAGCCAGTCAACATAACAGCACAGGCACTCAGCATCAGCATCAGTCTTGAAGGGATGTGACATGTTAAAATCAATTAGTCTGTTATATCAGCATCAGGTGTGTGGTAGCTGGTGGTGATCCAAGACTGGTTCATCTTGATGAAAGTCAGTCGATCAACCGAGTCGGTGGACAGGCGCACCCTGTGATCCATGACAAATCCTCCAGCAGCACTGAATGTGCGTTCCGAAAGAACGCTGGATGCAGGACAGGCCAGTAGCTCAATTGCATACTGTGCAAGCTCTGGCCAGTGATCCATCCTCAAGACCCAGTAAGCCAGAGGATTTTCGGTGGGGAAGGTGTCCAAGTCTGACCTTGCCCCTAGATATTCCTGCACCATGTTTATCAGACACTGGCGATGGTTGCTGGAACCGATCATACTTTGGGGCTGCGGACTAAAGAATTGTCTGAACGCATCGGTCAGACGGCCACCTTCCCCACCGCTCCTTCTTTGACTGGCCGAAGCCTCAGCAACTCGTTGTCCAGGACCAGGAGTTTGTAACCTCCCAGTCTCTGGGAACGCGTTGCACAGACCTTTCTGCAAGGCCTCCCGGAGTTGTCTCATCCTCTGCTCCCTCTGCGACGGTAACATAAGGTCCGCAACCTTACCCTTGTACCGTGGATCAAGGAGAGTGGCCAGCCAGTAATGGTCCCTCTCCTTGATCCGAAGAATACGAGGATCCTTCCGCAGACTTTGCAGGATCAGGGAGGCCATGCAGCGTAGGTTAGCTGAGGCATTCGGTCCGGAGTCCTCTGGGTCACTAAGGACGACATGATCCGCAGCCACCTCCTCCCAGCCACGTACAAGTCCACTGGTTTCTTGGGACTGTAAATCATCCCTAAAAGACTGCTGCTGATGATGCTGAGTGCCAGCCTCCACCTCCATGCTGACACAATCCTCCTCCTCCTCCTCCTCCTCCTCCTCTTCCTGTGCGATGGGTGGGACAGAAGGAACACTGTCTGGGTAAAGGGGGCCTTGAGAGGCAAGGAAGTCCTCCTCTTCCTGCCTCTGTTCTGCCTCAAGTGCCCTGTCCATTATTCCATGCAGCGTGTGCTCTAACAGGTGGACAAGAGGTACAGTGTCACTGATGCATGCACTGTCACTGCTCACCATCCTCGTGGCCTCCTCAAATGGTGCCAGGACAGTGCATGCATCCCTGATCATGCCGCACTGGCGTGGAGAAAAAAAACAAGCTCTCCTGACCCTGTCCTGGTGCCGTAGTCGCACAGGTACTCATTGATGGCCCTCTGCTGCATGTGCAGCCGCTGCAGCATGGCCAACGTTGAGTTCCACCTGGTGGGCATGTCACATATAAGGCGGTTCTTGGGCAAGTTCAACTCCTTTTGCAGCTCAGCCAGGCGAGCACTGGCATTATAAGATCTGCGGAAATGCACACAGACTTTCCTGGCCTGCCTCAGGACATCCTGTAAGCCCGGGTACCTGCCCAAGAACCGCTGCACCACCAGGTTAAGGACGTGAGCCACACAGGGCACATGGGTCAGTTGTCCCTGTCGGAGGGCGGAGAGGAGGTTGGTGCCATTGTCGCAAACCACCATTCCTGGCTTAAGCTGGCGTGGCATCAACCACCTCTCGGGCCGGCCCTGCAGAGCAGACAGGACCTCTGCCCCAGTGTGGCTTCTGTCCCCGAAACACACCAGCGCAAGCACGGCATGGCATCTTTTTGCCTGCGTACTTGCGTAGCCCCTTGAACGGCTACGGAGCACCGCTGGTTCAGAGGACAAAGCACAGGAAGAGGCCATGGAGGAAGAAGAAGAGGAGGGGGTGGAGGAGAGAGGTGTGTCACAACCAGTAGTAGCATTTTGGAGGCGTGGCGGTGGAACAACCTCCAACACTACTGCACCTTGTCCTGCATCCTTCCCAGCTGCCAAAAGAGTCACCCAATGGGCCGTGAAAGAAAGGTAACGTCCCTGTCCATGCCTGCTGGACCATGAGTCAGCGGTAATATGCACCTTACCGCTGACCGCCCTGTCCAGCGAGGCCAAGACATTGCCTTCCACATGCCGGTAGAGAGCCGGAATAGCCTTCCGTGAGAAAAAGTGGCGTTTGGGAACCTGCCACTGAGGAACCGCACATTGCACAAACTCACGGAAGGGGGCCGAGTCTACCAACTGAAAAGGCAGCAGTTGAAGCGCTAGCAATTTAGCCAAGCTAGCATTCAACTGCTGGGCATGTGGATGGCTGGGAGTGAACTTCTTTCGACGGTCCAGCAGCTGGGGCAGGGAAATTTGCCTGCTAGAATCGGACGTCGGTGTACTGCTAGCAGAGTGGCCGCAAGTACTTGGCTGTGACACACCTAATTCTACACCTTCATTCCTCTCAGTGCATGTTTCAGAGAGGACTGAAGTTATAGTGGGGTTGGAGATCCCAGCTGATGCGGTGCAAGGAGAGGTCCGCTTTGTTCTTTGGTGTGGGTCTTTGAGGTAGGCTTGCCAACGAGCTGCATGGCAGGTCAACATATGTCTGGTCAGGCATGTGGTACCCAAGCGGCTGATGTTTTGGCCACGCGATATACGCTTGAGACATATGTTGCAAACAGCAGCTGTGCGATCTGATGCACTAGCCTCAAAAAAGGCCCACACCAAAGAACTTTTTGAATGACGGGCAGAGGCAGCGCCCTGCACAGGCGGAGCTCTGCGGTGTGATTCCGTTGGTGTACTGCCCTTACGCTGGCCACCAAAGGACATCCTGCCTCGTTGGAGATGTGCCTCCTCCTCATCCTCCTCCTCCTCCTCTCTCCTATTAGGCACCCACGTGGAGTCAGTGACCTCATCATCCCCTCCCTCCTCATCACTGGAGCCAATCTGGCAGTATGCTGCAGCTGCTGGAACATGACTGCCAGATTGGTGTCCTTCTTGAGCATCCCCTCTGTCTGCTCTCACGCTACTGCCTTCCTCTAGCTGGGTTTCATCATCAGACCCTTCGAAACGCTGGGCATCCTCCTGGAGCATGTACCCAACACTGTGCTCAAACAGTTCGGGGGACTCCTCAGGAGGAGGACATGGTGGGTCTAGGGAAGGAGTGACTGATGATGAGTCTGACATTGATACCAGGGAAGAGGACGCTTTGGCAGCTGCTTTGCCAGTACCCTGAGCCTGGGTGAGAGAGGATGAGGAGGAGGAGGAGGGCTTGGTCATCCACTCTACCAAGTCTTCGGCATGATGTGGCTCAACATGTCCAGCTGCCGAAAAGAAGGACAAGCGTGTCCCATGGCCATGTGCTGATGACAATGCACCGCGTCCACGACCAGCACTGTTGCCCCCAGACACAGAGCCTGCTTGCCCTCTTTTATTGCCTCCTGACTGTCTGCCTCTCCTTGTTTGCCTTCCAGACATTCTAATGGATGGCCTGCAGGGAGATGGGAAAAAAGCAATAAGGGCTACCTTCAGGTGTCCTTCTCTGTCCCTTTACTTAAGGATTTCTAAATATGGTTGAGGATGAATGCTTTCGCACAGAATAGCACAATGACAATTTCCCTGACTGTCCAAAAAACAAGGATTTCAAAGATGGTTGATGAGGAATGCTTTAGCACAGTATAGCACAATGAGAATTTCCCTCACTGTCCTTCCCTGTCCCTACAAACAAGGTTTAGCACAGTAAAACACACTGACACTCTCCCTACCTATAGTTTTCTGTCCCTATAAAAAATGTTTTTTTAAAGATGGTTGATGATGAATGCTTTAGCACAGTATAGCACAATGAGAATTTCCCTCACTGTCCTTCCCTGTCCCTACAAACAAGGTTTAGCACAGTAAAACACACTGACACTCTCCCTACCTATAGTTTTCTGTCCCTATAAAAAAAAATTTTTTTAAAGATGGTTGATGAGGAATGCTTTAGCACAGTATAGCACAATGAGAATTTCCCTCACTGTCCTTCCCTGTCCCTACAAACAAGGTTTAGCACAGTAAAACAGACTGACACTCTCCCTACCTATCCTTCTCTTTCCCTAAACTAAAGGAATCCAGGTTAAGCAAGAAAAAAAAATGTCACTGTCCCTGCCTATGCTTCTCTTTCCCTGCTCCGGAACACACTACACTAGGCCGCCGTGCTGGCGGCCTTTTATAGTGTGGGGCGTGTACTAAACACCCTCAGCAATAATTGGCCACAGGCATCCTGCCTGTGGCCAATCATTGCTCTCCTTGCTGCCGGCGCTGTGATTGGCCAAGCATGCGGGGTCACAGTGCATGCTTGGCCAATCACAGCGCCTGGATGACACTGTGATGGCGTAGTGCATTGTGGGCCGCGAATTAGGCGCGAACAGCCCAAATCGTTCGTTGTTCGGCGAACGATCGAACAGCCGATGTTCGAGTCGAACGTATGTTCGACTCGAACACCGAGCTCATCCCTAATAGAGACATTTAAAGAGATATTACCACTCCAAGCCTACATTAAAACACTTGGTCTCTGGATGTCCTGGTGCTAACCAAATCTCCATACAGATATCCGATAAGCCACCCCATTGCTTTCTTTATGTTCACTTTGGAGAGATTTCCTCTTGTGACTCCAAGACGTCAAGTGAAAGAAAATCTCCCCACTAAACAGGGGCAGCAAAACTAGAAACAGTCTAGTAGTTTCTCTATCCTTTCTAGCTATCCTGTTGTGGGCAAATTTCCACCGGCCATTGGACATAATAAGGCAGCCATTCTCAACCAGGATTCAGTGGAACCCTAGGTTTCCCTCAGCAGTTGCTAGGGGTTCCTTGAGCAGCAATGAGCAATTTCTGCCTCTCAACACTGAAAGGAAATATTAGTTATTCCGGACAAAACATCCTTCTTTAAGGTCTCCCAACAGCGCCCGTTCAGATCTGGAGACACCATGATATACGAGACAGGTTATGCATTCATGTGGTATCTGATTTTACTGAAAAATTCATACCGTATATATTTGTTTACAGAACAATAGAAAGGGGAGGGGCTGATTAATGGTTACATGACTACGAAACAAAACAGGTTTTGTTCATCACTTAACAGAAAATGGATACCTGGTCATAAAGGTTGCCTGAGGTTAAAAACCGGATTCCAGGCTTGACCAACAACAACATAATGGGGTTGTTATACAAACATCCTTACATACCTATACAGATACATAGAGATAAGATACAAGAGGGAATATACAGTTAAGCCAGGCATAATACATTTCAGACGGCGGCGTAATTCATATAAATTATTATAATTATTTCAAACATATCATTCCATTTGCTATGGAAAATTTTCATATAACTGTTGCCTCTTTTGTAGATTGTTTGTAAGTTTTATTTTGACTCCCAGTATGCCCAGGCCATCTTCAACATATCATGGGATCACTGGAAGTAAATTTTTGAACATGCTTTGATGGCACCAAGCCGCCTCCATACTTCATGCCTTGGTAAGGTGCACTCCAGTAAGTACACAATCACACATTACACAGATTATCTCCGGAGATATAGATATCAGACACCTGTGCCTTGCAAGGTTTCCCTTTTTATAGATCCTTTTCAGCCGGTTGACAGGACAATATTTTTGTGCCAGACGGTGTAAGGTGTGTCTTCACATTTCAGTACTTTTGCTAGACCATATTTTATTAGAAATAAAGGGGTTTACTAAAGCCGGAGAGTGCAAAATCTGGTGCCGCTCAGCATAGAAACCAATCAGCTTCCAGGTTTTTTTTGTCAAAGCTTAATTGAACAACTTGAAGTTAGAAGCTGATTGGCTATCATGCACAGCTGCACCAGATTTTGCACTTTCCAGTTTTAGTAAATCAACCCCAAAGTGCCTGATTTGTCCAGGGCTTGGCTAATCTCAGGAGCGATGTACCTTAGGGGCCCATACACTTCAGCTTGTTGCAATAATGCACCTTATGCATGTTGGTGCTTTGCATTGTTATTCATTTAAAATGGTACCCCAAAGCACCTCCACAGCACACTTACACCACAACAACTGTGTTGCGCTGTGCTACAAAAGCAGTATGCACTACTTTCTAATACATTGAGGGGCATTACAGCCCATTAAAGTGGACCTTCACCCTCCTTTTTCTCTTTCCCCAACTCCCCCATATATTATTTTTCCCAGGGGTTGGGGGTGTAAAGTTTGCAGTGTGTTCCCATCCTCTTGAATGGCTCACAGTCAGTGAATGTGAGAGGGGGACAGTTTTTGCCACGGGTGCAAAGCATCACGACGCATCACGTGAATACCCCCATCTGTTGGTCCTGGCCAGCCACTTCCAGCTTTCTCACCTAGGTGAAAATAACTCAGTGACTCAGGTGATCACAGTGCACGCCCTGCAGGGGTGCGCGAGGAGCGCGCAAAGGGGAGGACGTCTGTTGATGTCCTCCCGGCATTTGGGGTCCGCGCTGTAGCCGTCATTCGGCTATAGTGCGGGCGCCAAGTGGTTAACTAAACAAATTTTTGTAAATAGCGAATTGAAAGGAAACAAAACAAATTTTTCCGTTCTGCACATGTCTACCTGAATCCTCCTGGTATATTAAAGTGGTTGTAAACCTCTGACATGAAAGATGAACAAATACAAGCCTAGCCCTCTATAGAGTGTGCTTGTCTCAATCAAGAGCACTAAGTTTTATTTCCTTCTGCAGCCTTGTTCCTCTGTTATTTGCAAGAGTTGCTTCTGACAAGTTTTCCTGACACCGAGAGAAAAAAAAGGTGACAGAGGAGGGAGCTCCAGCACACAGCCTGTGATTGACAGGGAGATGTCCCTTCCCTCCAATCAGTTCTCACCGAGCTCTGCAGTATGTAACTTCAGCTCACCGCCCCCTACTTTCTGGAAACTAGTGCAGAGAAGCTGTATAAATTCTGGACGGCTGTAGAGGAGCAAGGGCTGCAGATAAACAGGTACAACTTATGTAGGAGGATTTGTTTCATCTCTGTGTATCACCTGAGGATAGTCACTTCACTGGGTATATGGAAGGGTTTAAAATCACTTTTAACCCTGGCATCCCGATGATGTCAAAAGAAAAGATGGTGACATGGGACATGACGATGATGATACAGAGAGGTGGCTGGCACCAGACAAAGCTGGATTCGCTGGGCGGGTATCTTTTTGGAGGACAGCTCAACTGTTGAGGAAAGACAAAAAAATGGAAATTGAAGGGAGAAGTCAAGTTTCTCTTTAACTTTTATTAGGCTGCCCAAGGCAACGTACCGCAATGCACTGGATGAGTTCTACATACACCTCCATTGCACAGCGGAGCAGGATGGTTACAGTTGTGGGGTGCTGCAGAAAAAGGTATTTCTAGCACCCCGCAATTTGCTTAAACAAATCTGCCTTTATTTGTGTTGGTTAGGCAGGTCACATGAGCAATGCAACGTTTTGGAATCTGCAAGGGGTCCTTTCATCAGGTAGAGTGACAAGAGAGACCCCCTGTAGTTGCATATTCTGAGACATTGGTGCTGCGGCTGGACTGGAGCTGGCGAGACAAACTGTGTGTACAGACTGACGGATCACACAAGCATTGCACAGTAATGTGATGTGCGCTTCTGTGCAATGCGATTTAAAAAGCACTGAGACCGTATCACAGGGCACTGTGGTTACATTGATTTGGCACAGACAAACCCACTGCATTTGTGATCTGCGTTGCGATGTCTGTAAGAATCTATTGTCACCCGCAGCAGATTTCACGTTCAGTGCTTTTGGAACGTGGTGCAGTTTCCTACGTCGTGTTCTGGTGTGATCGGGCTCTTAGCGAGGTCTGTCTGTGGAAGAATAGACCGGGGCCCTAAGGCTAAGGTCCTTGTGCAGGGTGATGGGTCTTGCTCTATACTGGTCTATACTGATCTATACCCCCCCATACATTTCTGTGATGGGTGTGACCACCTTACCACTAAAAGTTCTGTATGAACTCTGCTATATACTCTAGACAACGTTCCATATAAACAGGGATATTTAGTTCACATACATTACAATGCATGTTTAAGCCGGCCAACTGCGTCAACGTAATCCCTCTCTGGCCATTCCTACTCTACTCTACTCTATATTTATTTAGCATGTCTTTTGGAGTGTGGGAGGAAACTGGAGTACCCGGAGGAAACCCACGCAGGCACAGGGAGAACATGCAAACTCCAGGCAGGTAGTGTCATGGTTGGGATTTGAACCAGTGACCCTTTTTACTGCTAGGCGAAAGTGCTATCCACTACACCACTGTGCTGCCCGTCTATCTATCTTATCTATCTATCTATCTATATGTGGTGATCAAACTGTTGTCACCTTTATTACCTCACTCATGTATGTAAAGTCCACAAAAAACTCTTGCTCAAATGAGTCAAATGGTATCTCTGGGTCTTCGGACAGAAATTAATCCACTTCAATTATATCCTCCAGTGATTCCTCATGTGGTTCCTAAAAAATAGGCTCCGATGTACTTGGTACACGTGATGGTCCTTCTATCTCTGCCCAGTCAAGCCCATTAAAGAAAGTGTTTGATCGGAGATCTCGCACTAGGTACGCAAGTTCTTCTTGGTCAAGCCATAAAAGTCTGTGTATGAGTTCATACAGGGGAAACTCCATGTGCTCTGGAAAGCGGTTGACATGTTGTCAATAAGGTCAGCCAACTGCTCTTTATTCTCCTGTCCAGTATAAAAAGGATGAAACCCTACTCATTCAATTCATTATAGCCGCGAGTGAGTTTTAAATTACTTTTTTTCCTTCAGAAATTACACTTTGTGCAGGGACAGTTCTAAGCACAGGAAATAAGCGCGACTTTACAGGCATACTATACACACCCCCTAGGTACGAAATTTAAACAAATATTTCACTTTTATTGTTTCACTTTATGCATTATTAAAATCAATGCTCCTGAAAAAACTGCCGTTTTTAAAACTTTTTTATGCATTGATACATGTCCCCTGGGGCAGGACCCGGGTTCCCAAACACTTTTTAGGACAATAACTTGCATATTAGCCTTTATAATTAGCACTTTTGATTTTGAACGTTTGAGTCCATTGTATTTTAATAGGGTTCTAAAGTTCACGCGAACATTCTGGCTGTTCGCAGGTTCTGTTGCGAAACGAACAGGGGGGTGTTCGGCTCATCCCTACTGGTGACTTGTTTGTTGTCCTTGTTAGTTGTAGCCAGTGAAGTCTTCTCATCCTCACTATTGGCAAATTTTTTGTCTTTGTTGGATTTGACCAGTGAAACCTCATCTTCCGCAGTGGTGACTGGTTTGTTGTCCTCGTTGGATATGGTCAGTGAAGTCTTTACGACCTCACTGGTGACATGTTTGGTGTCCTTGTTAGTTGTAGCCAGTGAAGTCTTTTCCTCCTCACTATTGGATGTTTTTTTGTCCTCGTGGGATTTGGCCAGTGAAGCCTGCTCGATCTCATTAGTGACTGTTTTGTTGTCCTTGTTGGATATAGTCAGTGAAGTCTTTACGACCTCACTGGTGACTTGTTTGTTGTCCTTGTTGGATTTGGTCAGTGAAGTCTTTATACCCCCCACTGGTGACTTGTTTGTTGTCTTTGTTAGTTGAAGCCAGTGAAGTCTTATCATCCTCACTATTGGCTAATTTTTTGTCTTTGTTGGATTTGACCAGTGAAGCCTCCTTGATCTCACTCGTAACTGAAGTTATCGGAGGTTTATTGTCCTCCATGGATGTAGCCGGTGGAAATAGCTGAGTGTCTCCATTGGATGAGATAACATTTTTGCCTAGAGAGAGAGAAAAAAAAGTATTACTTCTACTTGCTCATCTTTTCTATGAAATAGAATCTGCGACCATTTCAATGTGTTTCTTTTTAATATGTAAGTGAATTTGTGTTATGACACACGTTTCTCTTTATGGCAGTTCTATACATACATGGACAATATGGTGGTTCTCAGGCCTGGGTATCTATTCTCAGTGCATGGCTTTTATAAGTCCTCATGACATCCCTAACAGCTATTAAACACTAAGTAACTATACTTAACCCTTTCGCTGCTAGGTCCGTACGTCATATAGGCCTGACTGTAGGGGTTTTACACACACTTCCGGTGGCTGCAGTGTAATCCCCCTACTGTCAGGTCCATACATCGTATGGACTTGCATATCTGACAAGCTGACTTCCTGCTGTCAGATTGAAGCAGTCCGGCGCCTAGATAACAGCCGCATACTACTCCCCACCCCCCACATTTGATGTTGCCCGCGGCACCTGTATTGTTCATATTTTCTGTATCCAGCACATAAATTAATCATTTTATTTCTGTCTATGAACACAATTCACAAAGCTTCAACATCAGGACAAGGATCAATTTTTAGCCTGTAAGAGTCGTGTTCAGATCTGCCGGATCCCAACTGAAATTACTGATCATGTTTATCTTATCCTGGTGATGAAAATTCAAAATGTTTGGCCATATAGTATTTAACCCCTTGAGTGCCAGTCTGTAAAATATTTCCTCATTATCAGGACAGTGTTCAGATTTCAGCGCTCTGTTGACAGTTTGAACGACAGTTGGTAATGTAACACTAATGAATTTCATATTTTATTTTTTTTTGATAAATAGAACTTTCCTTTGGTGGTGTTTAGGGCTGCAACTAATGATCTAATAATAGTTGGCCAATTATTGTTAAAAACCTGACAGAGGTTCTAACTCTTCCCTACTCTCAGTCCAGTGACCTGCTATGTGTATATATAGTGACCCCAATATATATGTATTTGAGTGATAAATGTTGTTTTGCCTTACAGTGCCTTGCATTATATCTTATTTTTGTAATCCTTACTATCGGCATCTTCTTCCAATTTTGTCTGAAAAAAGGGGCAAAATCTGTCCAGAAATTCCCTAAACTTCTTCCCATTTGCCCTAAGTCTACCCCCCTGAGGGGCAGAATCTTGGGGCTGTGGGATAGGTATGCAGTCCCCTGTTAAGGGTCCCGCTCTCAGTAATTTTACAGGATCCTCCTTGTTGTTTTTCAGGAGATCCTTCACATCATATCCTCTTTTTCTCACAAGTAGCCGGTTTATAATTTCAAATCACAAAGCGAAGTCTCAGAGAGAAAGGAAAAACACAACCTCTTACAGCAGTGTACACAGATGGAATGGTTCAAGGATGCTCTGTGAGTTCTATACCTTAGCTGCAGCAAAGGGGGTGGAGTCAAGTGATAACATCACAGTGCTCTAGCTGCAAGGTCATGTGGCTTGGCAATAACAACACCATGTATGGAAAAAAAAAAACATTGAGCATTCTATGTGGTGTTTATATATGTAGCACTCACCATCCCTGCCCCGCTTACCTCCACAAACAGAGTGGGACACACCATGCCACATGCCCAGTATCCTCCATCTTTGTAGAGGGTGAGCAGTGTTAATTGATTTGGGTCCTACAGCGAGTTACCTCTCTCCGTTGGTTCCTCACCCTAGAGTGTAGGGAAAAGTCTATTCTCTTTGAAAGTTCAAGAAGGCCATTGTCCACACAGTATTAAACCCAATAAAAAAAGGTTTATTTTGCTTGCGTAGAACTTGATAGGAAAGTTGGAGATAGAGAATTGAACAGGGAGGCAGGTTCAGGCACACGCCACCCAACTATCACATTCGCCACTCAGGCCTGAGTGGGTTTTGCTCACCCGGATAGTCCCCTCTCACGGTCCTAGCAGCCAGTGTGGAGCACGAACATTAGCTTATAATTTTCCTAAGGATACGGTCAGGATATTAGCCTCTAAGTCCCGAACTTCCCAGCACTTTTCCTTAGGTGCCAATGGGGCACGTTACAAGGCTTGTGGCGGATTATGGAGTCCTTCCCTCTGACAGGTAACCAGGCCTCTCATGAGACAGTGACTTCCTTCACTATTCCCCTTGGATAGGTCCTCCCCTGGTTTCCTCTCCTTCAGAGCGGGTTAACCCCACTTGGGTACCCTGGGACTCCTCTTCTGGTGTAGGCCTCAGCTAAAGGTGCTGGGCCTACCTGGAACGATGCAGCCTCGGGCTAAAGGTGCCCGGGACTGAACACACACACGCACCCCTGGCCTGGAGGGCCGGGAGGCACGAACTTCTCCCTGAATAATGGCGTCTGCCCCTTATGTACCCCCTCCCATCATGCACAGCGGGTAGACCACGCCCACTGCATGGCCGCCGAGAGGGGACACCCAATAGCGCTGCAATGCCACCTGTGGTTCGACCTGAGACCTGGGCGACAGCGCCACCTACAGGTCACAGGGAACTGTATTGCCAGGACACATCACAACAGAGCAGAGACCAATTTTGAGAATTCCAACAGCCTGAGCCTAACTATTTGCTCAGGCTACCCCCTAAATTTAGGCATAGCGACCCCAATTATGGGGGGTCCACTACACACACCCCCTCCTAAATTAGACACTGTCCCAGTGGCTAGAATAAATCAAAAGACCCCCTCAATCCTGAGTAGGTATTGATTTATTCACAACTATAACCAACATTTTAAAATGGTGCCTGAACCAATCTTTTGGGAAATGGGAAAGGAAAAAAAAGAAGAAGGGAAAACATATTACAACATACACTTTGACATCCCATTCTTAATGTCACATGTTGAGCAAAATACACAAACATTACATATCCCACCCTCTCCTAACTTATCTACACCACCCATTCTCCGGTGGAGTTGACAGCAGATCACACCTGCAGAGGGAGAAAGAACGAAAAACAACATGCATCCTATTTTCTAACCTTTTTTTTTCACCAAGAAGTGAGCCGTCTCTTCGAAAAAAAACGACTTCCTTCACTAAGTATAATATGCTAATCCTAGCATCACTTGGCATATATTATTCATATCTGTATATATATATTTTTTTTTCTTAAAGAAAAAATAAAGAAAGTTCAGCAAACTGCTGCCACCACGTGGCAGCGCAAAGTTATTACATTCACCATATTTGCGCATGGGAATGAATCACTGCACACATAAAACACTTCTCGTCTTGACCACAACGTCCTTCGTGCTTTGGCCCTGGCTAAACTACCCCAAAGTTCAACTCAGAAGAAAATACTGTCTCTTTTTCTTTCGAAGAGCAAAGGAGAGAAAAAAACAAACAACGGCTCTCCTATTTCCTCAACAGAGTAGACTTCCTCTGTAGCAGAGGGCAAAGTTACTGAATCCAGGGCAGCTTGTCCATAAAAAACAGGATAAAGAAAAGAAGCACACAAATTCCTGTTTTAGAGGTAGTAGTGAGGATACAGGAGAATTACCGATCTTCCACATTCATCTCGAGTGGTGATCGAATGTTCCACATCAACTCCCCATTCCATACAAATGACCACTCGGTCAGCATAAATGTGCCGACCATAGCTCCAATTTCTGCGGAGCGCAAAGAATTCCTCTCTTAAGTCAAATTGGTACTTTCCTCGGTGGGATTCAGGAGTATCTAAGTAATCCCAAACAGTCTCGTCGTACCACGATTTCCTCTCTCCCTCAATCTCCTTCATCACTCTATGAGGCACGTAAGGGAACTACAGAACGTAATTCCTTCGCACACGGTGCAAAATAGCTTTCTGTAACCGGGCAGGTCTTCGCAATGTCCTCCGGTCTCCTGTCCCAGGCAACACACACGAGTCGGGTGATCTGACAGATTTGTAAAGAGTCTCTTTCCGCGCTGTCAGTGTCAAATTTAACTTCCCAGCACTTGTAACACTTGAGACTTTAGGTGCCAATGGGGCACGTTACAAGGCTTGTGGCAGATTGTGGAGTCCTTCCCTCTGACAGGTAACCAGGCCTCTCCTGAGACCGATCCCCTTGGATAGGTCCTCCCCTGGTTTCCTCTCCTTCAGAGTGGGTTACCCCCACTTGGGTACCCTGGGACTCCTCTTCTGGTGTAGGCCTCAGCTAAAGGTGCTGGGCCTACCTGGAACGATGCAGCCTCGGGCTAAAGGTGCCCGGGACTGAACACACACTTGCACTCCTGGCCTGGAGGGCCAGGAGGCGCGAACTACTCCCCGAATAATGACGTCTGCCCCTTATGTACCCCCTCCCAGCATGCACAGCGGGTAGACCACGCCCACTGCACGGCCGCCGAGAGGGGACACCCAATAGCGCTGCAATGCCACCTGTGGTTCGACCTGAGACCTGGGCGACAGCGCCACCTACAGGTCACAGGGAACTGTACTGCCAGGCAACATCACAACAGAGCAGAGACCAATTTAGAGAATTCCAACAGCCTGAGCCTAACTATTTGCTCAGGCTACCCCCTAAATTTAGGCATAGCGAACCCAATTATGGGGGGTCCGCTACATATATCCGAGTTTTTATGGTAATTCTTTTTAACTAACAGAAATATGGAACATCTTTGCTGAGCTTACATCTGTATTATTCATGTTTTCTGTATCCAGCACATAAAATAAATCATTTTATTTCTGTCTATGGACACAATTCTCAAAGCTTCAACATCAGGACAAGGATCAATTTTTAGCTTGTAAGAGTCGTGTTCAGATCTGCCGGATCCCAACTGAAATTACTGGTCATGTGGTCTTATCTTGGTGATGAAAATTCAAAATGTTTGGCCATATAGTATTTAACCCCTTGAGTGCCAGTCTGTAAAATATTCGCTCATTATCATTGTTCAGATTTCAGCATTGTGATAGTTTGAATGACAATTAGTTATGTAACACTGCACACTACGTCATTTTTCTTCACCCCGGTACCGTTTTTAAGAGCTGGCGGTCGGCTTTCTCATAATAACAACCAATGCTGCTAATAAACCACTCGGCCATTATCATGAGCAGCGGAAGGGGATGGTCCCCCCTCCCCTCCGCCCAGGTCTCCTGTCCCACCAACTCATTTAACTCGGAAGCGACTGCACAACGTCACTTCCGGTTAACTCAGCTGCCAATGGCCCAAATAAAAAATAAAAAACAGTATTTCCAAAACGCAGATTTTTTAATACTTTTAAGTGCAAAGGAGGGATTTGGGGGTCTTTTAGACCCCCGATCGCTCCACAAAGAGTGCCTGTCACTGCCTAGTACTGTCACATGGGTTTACATTCCTTGTGATAGCAATAAAAGTGATCAGATTTTTTTTAAAAGAACAATGTTAACCACTTGAGACCCGCACTATAGACGAAAGACGTCTGCAGCGCGGCTCTCAAGTGCTGAGTGGATGTCCCTTGTTAACTCCCCCTGCGTGCCGCCGAGGGCGCGCGGCGGGGAACAGCTGTGCCCGCCGGGTCACTTGTTGCCGATGCGCATGCCTGGTGGCCGCGATGTCCACCAGGTGCACGCGATCGGCTGTTACAGAGGCAGGACGTGGATCTCTGTGTGTAAACACAGAGATCCATGTCCTGTCAGGGAGAGAGGAGACCGATGCTGTGTCCCTTGTACATAGGAACACAGATCGGTCACCTCCCCCAGTCAGTCCCCTCCCCCACACAGTTAGAATCACTCACAGGGAACATATTTAACCCCTTGATCGCCCCTAGTGTTAACCCCTTCCCTGCCAGTCACATTTATACAGTAATCAATGCATTTTTATAGCAGTGTTCGCTGTATAAATGTGAATGGTCCCAAAATAGTGTCAAAAGTGTCCGATATGTCCGCAGATAACCGCCATTACTAGTAAAAAAATATATATATAATAAAAATGTCATAAATCTATCCCCTATTTTGTAGGCGCTATAACTTTTGCGCAAAGCAGTCACTATACGCTTATTGCTATTTTTTTTACCAAAAATATGTAGAAGAATACGTATCGGCCTAAACTGAGAAAAAAATATATATATTTTTTTAAAAAAATTGGGATATTATTATAGCAAAAAGTAAAAAAATATTGTGTTTTTTTCAAAATTTTCTGTCTTTTTTTGTTTATAGCGCAAAAAATAAAAACCGCAGAGTTGATCAGATACCACCAAAAGAAAGCTCTATTTGTGGGAAAAAAAATATAAAAATAGCATTTGGGTACAGTGTTGTATGACCGCACAATTGTCATTCAAAGTGTGTCAGCGCTGAAAGCTGAAAATTGGTCTGGGTACGAAGGAGGTTTAAGTGCCCAGTAAGCAAGTGGTTAAATAAAAAAAACAAAACAAAATGTATTTATTTTAAAGCGTATCCATGTGCTCGCGCACCAAAGAAACCGAATACGTGCCCGCAAATGTAAACTGTGTTCAAATCACACATGTGAGGTATCACCGTGATCGGTAGAGTGAGAGCAATAAAATCCAGCAAAAGACCTCCTCTGTAACTATAAACTGGTAAATATTAAAAAAAATTAAACGTCACCTATGGAGATTTTTAAATACCATAGTTTGTCGCCATTCCATGAGTGTGTACAATTTTAAAGCGTAACATATTAGGTATCTTTTTACTTGGGGTAACATCATCTTTCACAATATGCAAAAAAATTGGGCTAACTTTACTGTTTTCTTATTTTTTAATTTAAAAAAATGCTTATTTTTCCCCCAAAAAATTGTGTTTGGAAAGACTGCTGCACAAATACTGTGTGACTCAAAATATTGTCACGACTGCCATGTTATTCTTTACGATCTTTGCTAAAAAAATTATATATAATGTTTGCTGGTTCTAAGCAATTTTCTAGCAAAAAAAAAAATACGGATTTTAACTTGTAAACAAGTGTCAAAAATTCAAACAAAAATTCAACAATATATTAGTTCTTCAGCCCTGGGTATCTATTCTCGGTACATGGCTTTTATAAGTTCCACATCCCTAACATCTATTAAATGCTGAGTAACCATACTTAAACTTTCAGACCACCAAATGATAGCAATCCTAATTTGATCACACTGAGATCTTAGTACCAAAGACCACAAATCAGCTACAAAGAGAAAGCCATACTGGATACTTTTTTTTCTGCTAAGTAGCTCTTGTGCTCTAGGGCTTGTTCACGCCATATCCATTGAGCTCCATTCTTCTGCACACCACCACGGATGTATGGTGTGTATACAAACTCCTATGCCCAGTCAGTTAGGGTTGCCACCTGTCCAGGATTCACACGGACAGTTCGGGTTTGGAATCATGCGTCCGGGTTTCAGACTGCCTGAAACCCGGACACATTAGTCAGACTGGACTATGGCTTCCCAGCAGGGTTGCTGGCTGCAGTTAGCTAAGCTGATAGTGTCTGTTACACTCTTTCACACTGCCCAAATCCAGCTCTAACAACCCCCCCCCCCCCCGCCCAAAACACACAGATGGGAGAGGAGAGAGGGCTTGTTCTGCACCTCTTTCTACCCCCCCCCCCACCGTGTCTGCCCACACTCCAATCCCCGGCGCTGTGCCTCAGAAAAGGATAGTGGGGGTCGGAAATTGGAAGTCTAGCAGCCTCAGATACATCTGGATGAGAGGTGCTGACTGCCAAGGGGTGAGTGAGCTCACCATCCATCCCTGTCTGTGACTGGAGTCTCCCCCCCCTTCTCTCTCCTGCCTCTGAGTGAGTACACTAAAGTACAGTAAATCAGGGTTCTCAGAGCACCCCTTACATCACAGTTCCCATTTACACCAGAGGTCACAGTGTTCCCCCTTACAGCAGAGTCCTCTCCGTACATCAGAGTTCTCAGTGTTTCCCCTTAAATCAGGGTTCCAGAGCATCCCTTATGTTAGAGTCCTCAGAGTTCTCCCTTACATCAGAGTCTGCAGAGTCCCCCCTTACAGTGAAAGGGAACTCTGCGAGTTCAGATGTAAAAAGGGAACTCTAGGGACTCTGATGTAAAGTGGGACTCTTGTTATTAACATTATATGATTAGAAATGTTATTTAATAGCAAAATATATGCATAGTTTACACTATAATTTTTTTTTGCTGTGGGCCGCTAAAGTGTTCGGGTTTGATTTGAAGAAAAGGTGGCAACCCTATGCCCAGTACACATGGGAGACATTGACAGGTTCAACAAAAACTAACCAATAGGCTTTACTGTCTTCCCTCTCAATGCAATCCTATTTGCGGGCCCCTGACATTTGTCTGTACATTGCTATACACTCTAGAAAACTTTCCATGTAAACAGGGATTTTTGTTCACATACATTACAATGCTACAGACTCAGAGATTACTTCAGTCTCACTGAGAAGCTGCCACTAAAGTATATGGACTATTATAGACTCTTATGGACTTTTAGGTTATATTAACAAATTAGATTTTTATTTTTTATTGTATATACATTATGACCAGTAGCTGTTTCTGATTATTCTATACTTCTCTTTGCACCATTTTTCACGTATATCAATTCCATCATTCTGCTTCTCATAATTGAAATTATTTCTAATATTCTGTGTTTGGTGTTCTCTCAGTAGTTGTACCTTCCAGATGCTTTAGGAATAAAATATGTGTATGTGTAATATATATATATATATATGTAGCGGCCTCACCCCGACCTCTTTAGCTAGGGGTATGTCGAGCGACAGAGTGAGGTGCGCTACGGCCCATGTCCTCCCCGTGCATGTGGGTGAGGTGAAGGCCAGTATCAATCTTTTTCCTCGGGCCAAATGTGTGCTGGTTATGAGGGTCAGTCCTCCCGTGCCGGAATCTCCCTTTGTTCCCATCAACAGAGTCCATACACCCATCAAAGTCCAAACTCAGGTTTATTGCGTATCTCCACACACAGTCAAATGCAACGGCATGATACGATGGGGAAGCAGGTCGAGGCACTGTACAGGTTCCTAGTCCCTACACTCCCTGTGCTATGACCAGGGGTTGCAGGAATCTTGATGACAGCTCCTCCGCTGCGCTGTAGCCCATATCAGGGGAAGATGTCCTCCGAGGGAGTTACTGAAGGCCCATCCGTCACCGGGTTGACGCTACACCGGGTCTTCGGACGGGTGACCCCCCCCAGCCTCCTCACCTCAGATGCGGGTCCCCTCGCAAGGGGCGCCCTGGAACAACTTCACCCTCGCGGGACCCAGTCGGAGTCACCGGGTCCCAGGCCTCCTTAATAGTACCTCACCCCGGGCTGAAGGTGCCCGGGATGGACTCCATCTTCGTTCCGGCCAGGCCTTGGGCGCCTAGGCCGGAACCTTGAACCGCCCGCACCCAGGCCTAAGGTGCCTGGGTGCGTGAAGAGATGATCTCTCCCAAAAAAGGACCTCGTGGCGAGGGCGTCTCCCCCTTTTATCTCCTCCCATCGACACCACGGCGGGTTCCCCGCCCCAGCCGTACCATCTCCAGGAAGGGACAAAGAAGGGTAGCACTGTGGTAGTGATTCTACCTCGAGCCAGTAGGTACACTGACACCCACTGGTCAAAGAGAATATTACACCACCCAATCCTCCACGAATAAGAAAAAGGGGTCTAATCCCTGACATAATTACACACCTGGGTCTCTCTACCCCCAGGTGTATCCCACTAACTTTGAAGACCCCGCTACACACTCCCCCTGGTGATTTGACGCTGGTCCCCAGCGTCAGGTGCACACCCATGTCTCCCAAGGAGTGGTGACATGAAGTGGGCCCCAGAGGCTATCCCTCAAATTTTGGATACTTTGTGTGCCAAGACCTGCTCCAGGGGAAGGGAACTATAAAACATTAAAACTTTTGTATAAAACATCTGTCATGTACACATATACAATCCCTCCCGTCACTGTCTAAGAACCACCCCATACTTAGTAGTCTTGACCGACGAATCTCCTGCAGAAGGGAAACAAAAATAAACACATCCTAACACTATGTGTTAACTTGGCATGAGTGGGTCCGTCAGCCGAGAGACCAACTCACTCCAATAAGTAAGTAATGCATGTGTAACATTTCAAACAACCGTTGCACAACACTGGCACCTGGTGACAGCGCTGCGGCAATGACACTTGGTGAGATCTTCATTCTTCCAGCTTTCCTACTCTAACTCTACCCCAAAAGTCTCTGCCTTTGGCACATGAAGAAAAGGGAGAAAAAAAACAACAGCTCCCAAGTCTCCAGTGAGTAAAAGAAAAACCCAAATCAAAACAAAAGTAGGGCACAGTTCTAGGCGTCTGGGAATGTCTCTTCCAGAAAGTTTCAACAGCAACAAGATAGGAGCTCACTTCTCCTATAAATAGAACCTTGGATCCGGCAGAAACAGAGGCTTCAGGTGCCCGTCAAACACTTCCACCGAATACTCGACATCCTCTCCTTCTTTCCTGCAGATGAGCACCTTATCGGCATGAATATGACGCCCAAGTCTCCAATCAGCTCTGCAGTCCTTGAACTTTTTAGACACAGGCGGCGAACATGACAGGTATCGCCTGGCATGGGGTACTTTAAGTTTTTCCCATACAAACTCGTCATACCACCTTGGTCGCAGGACCTCGACTTCATACAATAAGTCCCGAGGTAAGTAGGGGTACTCCCACCCATATTCACGGGCGACTCTCTGGGAGAAAAGTCTCTGCAACCTGGCTAGAGGCGGCATCACATCTCGCTCACCTTCTCCTGGCTGCACGATGGCCTCCGGGTGCCGAGGTACCGTCACCATCTCGGGTTTCTTTGTCTTTGGTGCCCGCAACGAAGCACGCTGCATCCCCACCATCAGAGCGGGTGATGTAGTTGAATGCGGAAAGTTGTTCGGAGGACTAGATTTCCTCGGGAACTCCGGGGCCTTCATTCGGAGCGTACTGTCTTCTATGGACATGGGGGAATCCTGCGGTTTACTCAGCACAGGTAGTGGGCGTCTGTCCCAGCCCTTCCGGTGAAACAGTTCGTCTATCTCTCCGTCATCCCCACAGTCTGACAATGACTCTAAGTCGGAGGTGTCATACATCTCGGCGGGAAGGTAGTCTATAGTAGACGGAAGGCTACCCTCCCTTGTGGGCTCCACCGACTGTGGACCCCCGACACCTCCAACCAACACCACAGTCCCAGCCCCTGGCTCACCTGGACCTTCTGAAGAACTGGGATGTCCGGGACTCTCGTCTCTGGTTGGGCAGTCACTTCGCCCTGGTCAGCGCGCACGGGAAACTCCGCAAAGGCTTTGATCTCTCCCTCCGGAGTGGCGGTTCCTGTGATGCAGTTGAGGCGTAGGGCCCGGGGCCTTTCCGTGTGTGGTTCAACCTCAAAAAGAAACTCCTTGCATGCTTCGCATCGCCCGAATGGCTTTAGTTGGACCACCAGTCCCGAGCATCCGGGACAGATCACACCGAGGGCCTCAGTGTCTCTGCATGAATACAGAGCCAACTGTCCTCAGGGCCTGAGCCTTATCCCCGTGTCTGTAATGGGTGCAGCAAATGTAGTCATCTTGAAAGGATAAGGTACCGGCATCCACGGGGAGCCTGAGTTCACTCCGACCACTTGCTGCTCCATCACGCGCTGACCTCGCGCCGGAGTCTCCACGTGTATCTCCACACGTGGCCAGACTCCTCCCACGACTTGCCCGTTTTCGCGGGCTTCCTTCAGTCTCCTCCCACGAATTGCACAGTCATGGGGTGCCTCGTGGCGCAGTGCAGCAAAAGTCCCCACATGTAGTTCGTCACACGGCTGGACTCCTCCCTCTTCCCGCTCTTTCTGCATGGGCCTCTCCCGGTTTTTCAGGGAAATTTCCACGACTTCGAGCACAGGGATGCACTTTGGCCAATCACATGGCCGACCTGCTCGGACCTCCTCCGGGCAGCAAAGTTCAAACACAGCCGTTCCAAACCTCAGGGTCAACACACATTTCATCCCGGACGAGCCCCCACGTGTAGCAGCCTCACCCCGACCTCTTTAGCTAGGGGTATGTCGAGCGACAGAGTGAGGTGCGCTACGGCCCATGTCCTCCCCGTGCATGTGGGTGAGGTGAAGGCCAGTATCAATCTTTTTCCTCGGGCCAAATGTGTGCTGGTTATGAGGGTCAGTCCTCCCGTGCCGGAATCTCCCTTTGTTCCCATCAACAGAGTCCATACACCCATCAAAGTCCAAACTCAGGTTTATTGCGTATCTCCACACACAGTCAAATGCAACGGCATGATACGATGGGGAAGCAGGTCGAGGCACTGTACAGGTTCCTAGTCCCTACACTCCCTGTGCTATAACCAGGGGTTGCAGGAATCTTGATGACAGCTCCTCCGCTGCGCTGTAGCCCATATCAGGGGAAGATGTCCTCCGAGGGAGTTACTGAAGGCCCATCCGTCACCGGGTTGACGCTACACCGGGTCTTCGGACGGGTGACCCCCCCCCAGCCTCCTCACCTCAGATGCGGGTCCCCTCGCAAGGGGCGCCCTGGAGCAACTTCACCCTCGCGGGACCCAGTCGGAGTCACCGGGTCCCAGGCCTCCTTAATAGTACCTCACCCCTGGCTGAAGGTGCCCGGGATGGACTCCATCTTCGTTCCGGCCAGGCCTTGGGCGCCTAGGCCGGAACCTTGAACCGCCCGCACCCAGGCCTAAGGTGCCTGGGTGCGTGAAGAGATGATCTCTCCCAAAAAAGGACCTCGTGGCGAGGGCGTCTCCCCCTTTTATCTCCTCCCATCGACACCACGGCGGGTTCCCCGCCCCAGCCGTACCATCTCCAGGAAGGGACAAAGAAGGGTAGCACTGTGGTAGTGATTCTACCTCGAGCCAGTAGGTACACTGACACCCACTGGTCAAAGAGAATATTACACCACCCAATCCTCCACGAATAAGAAAAAGGGGTCTAATCCCTGACATAATTACACACCTGGGTCTCTCTACCCCCAGGTGTATCCCACTAACTTTGAAGACCCCGCTACATATATATATATATACAGTGGGGAAAATAATTATTTGATCCCCTGCAGATTTTGTAAGTTTGCCCTCTTACAGAAAGAAAGAAAGAAAGGGTCTATACTATTTATCATAGGGGTATTTTATATGATAGAGACAGAATATAAACCAAAAATCCACAAAAAAAACATTTAAAACAATTGCTATAAATTAAGTTACAATTCAGCGAGTAAAATAAGTATTTGATCCCCAAGCTAAACATGACTTGGTACTTGGTGGAGAAACCCTTGTTGGGAAGCACAGAGGTAAGACGTTTCTTGTAGTTGGTGACCAGGTTTGCACACATTTCAGGAGGGATTTTGGTCCACTTTTGTTTACAGATCTTCAATAAATCCTTAAGATTTCTTGGCTGCCTATTGTCAACTCAAAGTTTCAGCTTCCTCCATAATTTTTTTTATAGGATTAAGGTCTGGAGAGATTGAGTAGGTCAATTCATACCTTTATGTGCTTCTTCTTGAGCCAATTATTTGTTGCCTTGGCGGTATGTTTTGGGACATTGTCATGCTGGAAGACTCATCCATGACCCATTTTCGGTGTTCTGGCTGAGGGAAGAAGGTTCTCATCCAAGATTTTACAATACATGACCCGTCCATTGGCCCCGCATTGCGGCAAAGTCGGCCTGTACCTTTAGCAGAGAAACAGCCCCAAAGCATCATGTTTCCACGTCAGTGCTTGACTGTAGGGATGTGTTCTTAGTGTCATAGTCTGCATTTTTCTTCCTCCAAACACACGAGTCAAGTTAATGCCAAATCATTTAGATGTTCATTGGCATCACAGTACATGTGCCTTCATGAGGAGGGGGACTTGCCGTGTTTGGAGAAAGAAAAATGCTGACTCATGACTCTAAAGCCCTGTACACACGATCGGATTTCCTATGGTTTTTAAACCGATGGATTTTTCCATCGGAAAACCGATGAAGCTGACTTCCATCAGTCTTGCCTACACACCATCAGTCAAAAAACCGACCGTTCCAAACGCGGTGACGTAAAACACTCCGATGAGCCAAGAAAAATGAAGTTCAATGCTTCTGAGCATGCTTCGACTTGATTCTGAGCATGCGTGGGTTTTTTATCCGATGGAGTTCCCCACAGACGATAGTAATTTGCTATCGGTTTTTTAACCATCGGATAAATTTAAAACATGTTTTATTTTTAAACACTGATGGAAAAAAGACCGATGGGGCCCATACACAATCGGTTTGTCTGAAGAAAAAAGTCCATCGGACTGTTTTCATTGGTAAAACCTATCGTGTGTACACGGCTTAAGAACATAATCCCTTCAGTCAAGAACGGCGGTGGAAACATTATGCTTTGGAGCTGTTTCCCCCTCCTCATGAAGGCACATGTACCATCATGCCAATGAACATCTAAATTATTCAGAGAAGGATTGGGAGAAAGTGCTGTGGTCAGATGAGACCAAAATTGAGCTCTTTGGCATTAATTCAACTCTCTGTGTTTGGAGGAAGAAAAATGCTGACTATGACCCTAAGAACACCATCCCTACAGTCAAGCACTGTGGTACTGCACACCGCTTTGGCCTGAATCGTGCTCGTTTTGCGAGACAACACTCGCAAACCGAGTCACGTTTTTTTAAAATACAGTGCTCGTATTGCAAAACGCTCATTAACCGCGTTACTCGAAATCCGAAGTTCCACTGTATATATAATATAAAACTGCATGCAGGGCACTGGACAAAAAACAGTAGGGACAAAAGGGAGGTGAAATTTGATAGAGTAATGTAGTCTTACAGATAACAGTGTGTTATGTATTGTGTACAATTTTGAATTTGCCGCCGAGATCCGTCCCCATGCAAGGGATATGGCGTGACTCCGCGCAAAAAGGAAAATCAAATACTGAACAATAGATAGAAAATTTGGAAAAAAGAAGAACTGCTGCCCCTATTAATTATTGCCGCAAAGTGGAGCAACAGGATGAAAAAGGGAAGGGGTGTAGATGTGGCGCTGCTCTGATTATATAAAGATAAAGTGTCAAATGCTTTCAATGTGCAAAAAAGTGCAAAAATCCCAAATCAGGACACAAACCCGATGGTCCCCCAGCCGGGTGTTTACTGAAATAATGTGTTCTTAATCCAATGTTAGATATATCATCAGTAGTGATGAGCCGAACACCCCCGGGTTCGGTTCGCACCAGAACCCGCGAACGGACCGAAAGTTCGTACGAACATTAGAACCCTATTAAATACAATGGATGCGAACGTTCGAATTCTAAAGTGCTAATTATAACAACTATTATGCATGTTATTGTCCTAAAAAGGGTTTGGGAACCCGGGTTCTGCACCAGGGGACATGTATCAATGCAAAAAGAAGTTTTAAAAACGGTCGTTTTTCGGGAGCAGTCATTTTAATGATGCATAAAGTGAAAAAAAAAAGTCAAATATTCCTTTAAATATCGTACCTGGGGGGTGTCTAAAGTATGCCTGTGAAGTGCCACGTGTTTCCCGTGTTTAGAACTGTCCCTGCACAAAATGACACTTCTAAAGGAAAAAAAAGCCATTTAAAACTGCTTGCGGCTTTAATGTAATGTCTGGTCCCGGTAATATGGATGAAAATCTTTAAGAAAAATGGCATAGCTATCCCATGACCCCCCCCCCCCCCCTACCCCAGCCCATTACCAGCCCCTTTGGGTCTTGTATGGATATTAAGGGGAACACCGCACACAAAATAAAAAAGGCCCTATATACTCTGAACAGCCGTATACAGGCGGTGCATACAAGACAGGGACTGTAGGTTTGTTCTTATGTAGAATGTGTTTGTAATTTTGAACAGGTACATTGTTTAAGTGTAGCTCCAGCCCAAAAATCTATTTTTAAACTTTTTGGAAAACATAGGTAAGGGTTATCACCCCTGTAACATTTGTTTTGCTGTCTGTGCCCCTGTTCAGAACATTTCACCTCACTTTCCATCCCAATGACAACTGTTTTTGAAATGTGGTGTTTTTCTTGAAACAAGGATTGGTGATAAAGCATCAGTACAGAGGAGACACCTTTCTCCCATATTAATTCTTACAGGAGAGAATTTTCCTTCCTATGGGTAGATTTCCTCTCACTTCCTGTTGTCTTCTTGCGTTTGCAAGTAGGAGTCGTTTGTAAGTTGGATGTTTGAAAGTAGGGACCTGCCGTATATACTCTGCAGAAATAGGCCCCTTAGTTGTTGGTGTTGGCACAACACTGTAAGCACTCACAGTTACTCTTGGTTGGTGCTGGAACGCCCTGCTGTCAACTATTATATCAGGAATTGTAATTACATATAATTGTTGAACAGTGGTAGTAAAAATTGGGCCTTTGATGGTGGTGCTGGTGCCACAACACTGTAAGCCCTGACAGTTACTCTTGGTGGGTGCAGCAATGGGCCCTGCTGTGAATTATTAGATCAAGAATTGTAATTGCATGCCCCTGTTGAACAGGGGCTGAAAAATTGGGCCTTTCGTGGTGGTGGTGGTGGTGGTGGTGTTGCCACAACACTGTAAGCCCTCAGAGTTACTCTTGGTGGGTGCAGGAATGGGCCCTGCTGTGAATTATTAGATCAAGAATTGTAATTACATGCCCCTTTTGAACAGGGGCTGAAAAATTGGGCCTTTCGTGGTGGTGGTGGTGGTGGCGTTGCCACAACACTGTAAGCCCTCAGAGTTACTCTTGGTGGGTGCAGCAATGGGCCCTGCTGTGAATTATTAGATCAAGAATTGTAATTACATGCCCCTGTTGAACAGGGGCTGAAAAATTGGGCCTTAGGCACTGGTGGCACAACACTGCAACCCCTCACAGATACTGTACTTGGAGCACAGCAATGAGCCCTGTTGCAAAGTATTGCTTCAAAAATTGTAATTACACGCCCCTGTTAAACAGGGGCTGAAAAATTGGGCCTTAGCCACTGGTGGCGGCACCCATAAACAAAAATGATCTTCCAAGCTATCATCATCAATCGCATCATTGAGGACTCGGAGGAGGAGGATAGCCAGTCAACATAACAGCACAGGCACTCAGCATCAGCATCAGTCTTGAAGGGATGTGACATGTTAAAATCAATTAGTCTGTTATATCAGCATCAGGTGTGTGGTAGCTGGTGGTGATCCAAGACTGGTTCATCTTGATGAAAGTCAGTCGATCAACCGAGTCGGTGGACAGGCGCACCCTGTGATCCGTGACAAATCCTCCAGCAGCACTGAATGTGCGTTCCGAAAGAACGCTGGATGCAGGACAGGCCAGTAGCTCAATTGCATACTGTGCAAGCTCTGGCCAGTGATCCATCCTCAAGACCCAGTAAGCCAGAGGATTTTCGGTGGGGAAGGTGTCCAAGTCTGACCTTGCCCCTAGATATTCCTGCACCATGTTTATCAGACGCTGGCGATGGTTGCTGGAACCGATCATACTTTGGGGCTGCGGACTAAAGAATTGTCTGAACGCATCGGTCAGACGGCCACCTTCCCCACCGCTCCTTCTTTGACTGGCCGAAGCCTCAGCAACTCGTTGTCCAGGACCAGGAGTTTGTAACCTCCCAGTCTCTGGGAACGCGTTGCACAGACCTTTCTGCAAGGCCTCCCGGAGTTGTCTCATCCTCTGCTCCCTCTGCGACGGTAACATAAGGTCCGCAACCTTACCCTTGTACCGTGGATCAAGGAGAGTGGCCAGCCAGTAATGGTCCCTCTCCTTGATCCGAAGAATACGAGGATCCTTCCGCAGACTTTGCAGGATCAGGGAGGCCATGCAGCGTAGGTTAGCTGAGGCATTCGGTCCGGAGTCCTCTGGGTCACTAAGGACGACATGATCCGCAGCCACCTCCTCCCAGCCACGTACAAGTCCACTGGTTTCTTGGGACTGTAAATCATCCCTAAAAGACTGCTGCTGATGATTCTGAGTGCCAGCCTCCACCTCCATGCTGACACAATCCTCCTCCTCCTCCTCCTCCTCCTCTTCCTGTGCGATGGGTGGGACAGAAGGAACACTGTCTGGGTAAAGGGGGCCTTGAGAGGCAAGGAAGTCCTCCTCTTCCTGACTCTGTTCTGCCTCAAGTGCCCTGTCCATTATTCCACGCAGCGTGTGCTCCAACAGGTGGACAAGAGGTACAGTGTCACTGATGCATGCACTGTCACTGCTCACCATCCTCGTGGCCTCCTCAAATGGTGCCAGGACAGTGCATGCATCCCTGATCATGCCCCACTGGCGTGGAGAAAAAAAACCAAGCTCCCCTGACCCTGTCCTGGTGCCGTAGTCGCACAGGTACTCATTGATGGCCCTCTGCTGCGTGTGCAGCCGCTGCAGCATGGCCAACGTTGAGTTCCACCTGGTGGGCATGTCACATATAAGGCGGTTCTTGGGCAGGTTCAACTCCTTTTGCAGCTCAGCCAGGCGAGCACTGGCATTATAAGATCTGCGGAAATGCACACAGACTTTCCTGGCCTGCCTCAGGACATCCTGTAAGCCCGGGTACCTGCCCAAGAAGCGCTGCACCACCAGGTTAAGGACGTGAGCCACACAGGGCACATGGGTCAGTTGTCCCTGTCGGAGGGCGGAGAGGAGGTTGGTGCCATTGTCGCAAACCACCATTCCTGGCTTAAGCTGGCGTGGCGTCAACCACCTCTCGGCCTGGCCCTGCAGAGCAGACAGGACCTCTGCCCCAGTGTGGCTTCTGTCCCCCAAACACACCAGCGCAAGCACGGCATGGCATCTTTTTGCCTGCGTACTTGCGTAGCCCCTTGAACGGCTACGGAGCACCGCTGGTTCAGAGGACAAAGCACAGGAAGAGGCCATGGAGGAAGAAGAAGAGGAGGGGGTGGAGGAGAGAGGTGTGTCACAACCAGTAGTAGCATTTTGGAGGCGTGGCGGTGGAACAACCTCCAACACTACTGCACCTTGTCCTGCATCCTTCCCAGCTGCCAAAAGAGTGACCCAATGGGCCGTGAAAGAAAGGTAACGTCCCTGTCCATGCCTGCTGGACCATGAGTCAGCGGTAATATGCACCTTACGGCTGACCGCCCTGTCCAGCGAGGCCAAGACATTGCCTTCCACATGCCGGTAGAGAGCCGGAATAGCCTTCCGTGAGAAAAAGTGGCGTTTGGGAACCTGCCACTGAGGAACCGCACATTGCACAAACTCACGGAAGGGGGCCGAGTCTACCAACTGAAAAGGCAGCAGTTGAAGCGCTAGCAATTTAGCCAAGCTAGCATTCAACCGCTGGGCATGTGGATGGCTGGGAGTGAACTTCTTTCGACGGTCCAGCAGCTGGGGCAGGGAAATTTGCCTGCTAGAATCGGACGTCGGTGTACTGCTAGCAGAGTGGCCGCAAGTACTTGGCTGTGACACACCTAATTCTACCCCTTCATTCCTCTCAGTGCATGTTTCAGAGAGGACTGAAGTTATAGTGGGGTTGGAGATCCCAGCTGATGCGGTGCAAGGAGAGGTCCGCTTTGTTCTTTGGTGTGGGTCTTTGAGGTAAGCTTGCCAACGAGCTGCATGGCAGGTCAACATATGTCTGGTCAGGCATGTGGTACCCAAGCGGCTGATGTTTTGGCTACGCGATATACGCTTGAGACATATGTTGCAAACAGCAGCTGTGCGATCTGATGCACTAGCCTCAAAAAAGGCCCACACCAAAGAACTTTTTGAATGACGGGCAGAGGCAGCGCCCTGCACAGGCGGAGCTCTGCGGTGTGATTCCGTCGGTGTACTGCCCTTACGCTGGCCCCCAAAGGGCATCCTGCCTCGTTGGAGATGAGCCTCCTCCTCATCCTCTCTCCTATTAGGCACCCACGTGGAGTCAGTGACCTCATCATCCCCTCCCTCCTCATCACTGGAGCCAATCTGGCAGTATGCTGCAGCTGCTGGAACATGACTGCCAGATTGGTGTCCTTCTTGAGCATCCCCTCTGTCTGCTCTCACGCTACTGCCTTCCTGTAGCTGGGTTTCATCATCAGACCCTTCGAAACGCTGGGCATCCTCCTGGAGCATGTACCCAACACTGTGCTCAAACAGTTCGGGGGACTCCTCAGGAGGAGGACATGGTGGGTCTAGGGAAGGAGTGACTGATGATGAGTCTGACATTGATACCAGGGAAGAGGACGCTTTGGCAGCTGCTTTGCCAGTACCCTGAGCCTGGGTGAGAGAGGATGAGGAGGAGGAGGAGGGCTTGGTCATCCACTCTACCAAGTCTTCGGCATGATGTGGCTCAACATGTCCAGCTGCCGAAAAGAAGGACAAGCGTGTCCCATGGCCATGTGCTGATGACAATGCACCTCGTCCACGACCAGCACTGTTGCCCCCAGACACAGAGCCTGCTTGCCCTCTTTTATTGCCTCCTGACTGTCTGCCTCTCCTTGTTTGCCTTCTAGACATTCTAATGGATGGCCTGCAGGGAGATGGGAAAAAAGCAATAAGGGCTACCTTCAGGTGTCCTTCTCTGTCCCTTTACTTAAGGATTTCTAAATATGGTTGAGGATGATTGCTTTCGCACAGAATAGCACAATGACAATTTCCCTGACTGTCCAAAAAAATGTTTTTTTAAAGATGGTTGATGATGAATGCTTTAGCACAGTATAGCACAAGGAGAATTTCCCTCACTGTCCTTCCCTGTCCCTACAAACAAGGATTAGCACAGTAAAACACACTGACACTCTCCCTACCTATAGTTTTCTGTCCCTATAAAAAATATTTTTTTAAAGATGGTTGATGATGAATGCTTTAGCACAGTATAGCACAAGGAGAATTTCCCTCACTGTCCTTCCCTGTCCCTACAAACAAGGATTAGCACAGTAAAACACACTGACACTCTCCCTACCTATAGTTTTCTGTCCCTATAAAAAATGTTTTTTTAAAGATGGTTGATGATGAATGCTTTAGCACAGTATAGCACAAGGAGAATTTCCCTCACTGTCCTTCCCTGTCCCTACAAACAAGGATTAGCACAGTAAAACACACTGACACTCTCCCTACCTATAGTTTTCTGTCCCTATAAAAAATGTTTTTTTAAAGATGGTTGATGATGAATGCTTTAGCACAGTATAGCACAAGGAGAATTTCCCTCACTGTCCTTCCCTGTCCCTACAAACAAGGATTAGCACAGTAAAACACACTGACACTCTCCCTACCTATAGTTTTCTGTCCCTATAAAAAATGTTTTTTTAAAGATGGTTGATGATGAATGCTTTAGCACAGTATAGCACAAGGAGAATTTCCCTCACTGTCCTTCCCTGTCCCTACAAACAAGGATTAGCACAGTAAAACACACTGACACTCTCCCTACCTATAGTTTTCTGTCCCTATAAAAAATGTTTTTTTAAAGATGGTTGATGATGAATGCTTTAGCACAGTATAGCACAAGGAGAATTTCCCTCACTGTCCTTCCCTGTCCCTACAAACAAGGATTAGCACAGTAAAACACACTGACACTCTCCCTACCTATAGTTTTCTGTCCCTATAAAAAATGTTTTTTTAAAGATGGTTGATGATGAATGCTTTAGCACAGTATAGCACAAGGAGAATTTCCCTCACTGTCCTTCCCTGTCCCTACAAACAAGGATTAGCACAGTAAAACACACTGACACTCTCCCTACCTATAGTTTTCTGTCCCTATAAAAAATGTTTTTTTAAAGATGGTTGATGATGAATGCTTTAGCACAGTATAGCACAAGGAGAATTTCCCTCACTGTCCTTCCCTGTCCCTACAAACAAGGATTAGCACAGTAAAACACACTGACACTCTCCCTACCTATAGTTTTCTGTCCCTATAAAAAATGTTTTTTTAAAGATGGTTGATGATGAATGCTTTAGCACAGTATAGCACAAGGAGAATTTCCCTCACTGTCCTTCCCTGTCCCTACAAACAAGGATTAGCACAGTAAAACACACTGACACTCTCCCTACCTATAGTTTTCTGTCCCTATAAAAAATGTTTTTTTAAAGATGGTTGATGATGAATGCTTTAGCACAGTATAGCACAAGGAGAATTTCCCTCACTGTCCTTCCCTGTCCCTACAAACAAGGATTAGCACAGTAAAACACACTGACACTCTCCCTACCTATAGTTTTCTGTCCCTATAAAAAATGTTTTTTTAAAGATGGTTGATGATGAATGCTTTAGCACAGTATAGCACAAGGAGAATTTCCCTCACTGTCCTTCCCTGTCCCTACAAACAAGGTTTAGCACAGTAAAACAGACTGACACTCTCCCTACCTATCCTTCTCTTTCCCTAAACTAAAGGAATCCAGGTTAAGCAAGAAAAAAAAATGTCACTGTCCCTGCCTATGCTTCTCTTTCCCTGCTCCGGAACACACTACACTAGGCCGCCGTGCTGGCGGCCTTTTATAGTGTGGGGCGTGTACTAAACACCCTCAGCAATAATTGGCCACAGGCATCCTGCCTGTGGCCAATCATTGCTCTCCTCGCTGCCGGCGCTGTGATTGGCCAAGCATGCGGGGTCACAGTGCATGCTTGGCCAATCACAGCGCCTGGATGACACTGCGATGGCGTAGTGCATTGTGGGCCGCGAATTAGGCGCGAACGGCCCAAATCGTTCGTTGTTCGGCGAACGATCGAACAGCCGATGTTCGAGTCGAACGTATGTTCGACTCGAACACCGAGCTCATCCCTAATCATCAGGACCTCATGTCAGTGACAGGTGCACTTGCCATGGTATAGAGTAGGTAAAGATATATATATGCACCCCCTCCTGGGAGTTTGCTGGTGTGTTGCACCCTCGGCCGGGTGTTTAGAAAAGATAAGTAAACCTTATAGGGGTGTTGACTGAGTGGAAAGTGCTCGTGCTTTAGTAATGTAATGGATGCTCATTATACCATGTGTCATACATAAAACACTTCACATAAAATTATTATGCAAAACTTAAAATCCATGTAATGTCCATAAAAAAAGTGAAAATACAAGAAAAGTCCGTGATGAAAAATTAAGTGAAATTAAAAATAAATATAAAATTATAATAATATAATTATAGGTGACTTGTGCTTTAAAACTTCAATGTTGAACATTAAATATCTTGCTCCGTGTGTGATAATCCGTGCTCTTTACAAAGTTGCACTCACCAGAAACTTCTTATCCTCCAGGGGTATTACGCAGTCACAGTATAAATGCCACTCTGTTGTAGCAGCCTGAGGAAACAGGGTCAGCTCCGGGTGCCTTTTACGATCCTCCAGGACATTTTATGCAAGGGAAGAAAGGATGCCCATAGTATGATTCCGTTTAAAAAGATTTTATTGTAGAAAAAGGGTTTGAAATACTCACATTGTATCAAACAATCAAAGACAAAAAGAAAGCTTAGTGCTGGCGCTGAAAACCAGTGTTTACAGCCCAGACCGGAAGTGATGAACCAACGTGCCTTGACTCCGCCCTACGCGTTTCGTCTGCTTGACATCATTGGGAACCGATGGACAGAGAATGAGCAGCAGCAGCTTATACCTCACTCTGCTGTCCCCTCCTGTCTGCATGCTTCTTGTTATCACATTTCAATGCAACATATCTGATTGGCTTCAAGTGGTGCCCCTCCTTTTTCCAGTAATGTTGCTGAGAATTTCAAGAAGCATGTACTAAGTCAAAATCGAGATTGTATACTAGCTGCATTAAAAATAGATTTAGTCCTTTTTCATAGAATATATAACGGCAAATACTCCTGATGAATTTATTTCAACAGGGGTTCCCTGAGACCTATTTTAAGGGTTCTTCTAAGGTAAAGAGGTTGGGAAAGGTTGCTCTAGAGCAGGGGTTCTGAATTAAAATTCGCAGAGGTCCGGTCAGTAACATTTTCTTTCTTCCAAGGTCTGAATCTCATTTTTGTTCTATGACTCAGGTCCTTCACATTACAGATCCGCCCTCTTCTCCTTTACATCCCAACCCCTTTACATCAGTGTCTTCAGCCCCCTCTTTCACATCACAGACCCCCCTCCCGTTTCACAGCAGAGTCCTCTTCCCTCCCCTTTTACAACAGTAAAATCAGTCTGTATATGCAACAAAGCATACTTGTTATACTCACTGTCAGGGCCGCTGTTAGAAATCATGGGGCCCCATACAACATAGCTGGCGGGGCCCCCTTGGCCCAACCCCTGGCTCCGCCCCTGAGCCCATGCTGTCACAAAATCTGGGGGAATGGTGGCAGGAGCTGAAACATGTAACATGTTCCAAAAGGTGAACCTTTAATAACCATTATTATTCTAAACTTTTTACACTATCATAAAGCAGCAGAGATGTCTTATTTTAGAACTTTTTTGACAACAACTAATTCGTTGGGATGAGCTCAGACATGTTCGAACCGTAGTCTGAACCCACCTTAGCTTTACCACCAGGAAGCTTTACCGCACCCCACCAATCATAACTGGATCTGAATGGGAGAGATGTTAGCATTTTGACATCTGTGCTCGTTCAGTTTGTGTCCGCATACACCACAGACTTGTGTCCTTTTTCATCAGGCTACCTCTTGTCTGTCACATTTAGGTCTGGAAAAATAGAAAAGGATGTTCTTTTCCATTTTTTTATTTTTTGACCTGAATGGACACGGAGTCAATTAATATCTGGACTCCTGTAGACCTAAATGGAGCTTGCAATCAGGTCCACATCAGTGGCGGCTGGTGCTCAAAATTTTTGGGGGGCGCAAACAAACTGAAAAATTCAGAAAAACAAAACCATCAATTGCAGCCACTGTGCCATCAAATTCAGCCACTGTGCCATCAAATGCAGCCACTGTGCCATCAATTGCAGCCACTGTGCCATCAAATGCAGCCACTGTGCCATCAGTTGCAGCCACTGTGCCCATCAATTGCCGCCATTGTGCCATCAATTGCCACCACTGTGCCATCAAACACAGCTACTGTGCCATCAATCACAGCCACTGTGCCCATCAAACGCAGCTACTGTACCCATCAATTTCCACCACTGAGCCATCAATTGCAGCCACTGTGCCATCAATTGCAGCCACTGTGCCCATCATTTGCCGCCACTGTGCCATCATTAGCTGCCACTGTGCCATCAAACACAGCTACTGTGCCATCAATTGCAGCCACTGTGCCCATTAAATGCAGCCACTGTGCCCATCAATTGCCACCACTGTGCTAATAAATGCAGCCACTGTGCCCATCAATTGCAGCCACTGTGCCATCAATTGCCGCCACTGTACCATCAATTGCCGCCACCGTGCCATCAAACACAGCTACTGTACCCATGAATTGCCGCAATTGTGCCATCAATTGCAGCCACTGTGCCATCAATTGCTGCCAGTGTGCCCCCCCTGGCACTTACGCTGTCTCAGTGGGGCAGTAGGTCATGGCGGCGGTGTCCTCTCCCGTCCTCTCTTCCCGTCCTCTGCTATGATTGGACGCCTGATAGGCGTCCTATCACAGCACCTGTCGTTTCAGCCAATCAGGCGGAGAGGTGGTCCATTGTTAGGAAAGCGAATATTCATTCGCTTTCCTAACACATAGCTGAGTGAACTGCGAGTGTCCAGCATGGCGCTCTCTGTTCACCTTTTTTTGACGCCTTTTAAAACCTATGGTTCTAATCAGGTGCTTCAAAAAAAAATACCCTGCCGCTGTAATTCAGGCTCCCAGCGCCCGAAAAGGGGCCGGACGGCAGAATAGGGGGTGGCAGCAATGCATGAATCTATCTATTGGTGATAGAGTGGTGGCAGGAGAGAGGGGGCGGCGCCCGTGCGCCCTTATGGACACACCGCCACTGGTCCACATGAAAAACTGACAGGCGGACCTGATTGCAAAGCTTGGGGGAAAAATTCACAAAGGGGAGTGGTTTGGGGGGTGGTAAAAGTGCAGCTTGGCTGTGTGTTTTTACTGTCCCTTCCCCCAATCACATGTGTAAAGTAGCATCTCACTATGTGCTCATGGTCATTATCATTATTATGATCAGAGCACAGCAGGTGCTGGTATGGCTCTGTCAGTGTAACATGCTGTGTGGTGCTAACTTTCTTATGGCTGTGCTGTGTTATAGTCTGTAACACACAGTACAGCCATATATTATAAAACAGTGGTGGTGTTGGCGCTGTGTTTAGATAAAGAGAAAGTGCGAGAACTGGGAACAGTGTGACTGATAACACACTAAACCTAGATAAAATTATGACCTTATAGTGAAAAATAAACAAATTAATTAAACTCAAATGTGATCAACGTGACCATGTAACCACATGTATCTGAATAAACCAATCGTGATCAAATCAAACAAGTGAACTAGTATATATGAATATATACAGTTGCAAAAAGAATGTTTTTAAAAGGTCCAAATAAGTCCAATCAAACTGTGCAATCCAAAGGTGTATATAAAAGTGAATCACGTCACCAAAAATGAAAAAATAAAACACACATTGGTTCAGTGCTTAGAAGCTTGGTATATCTTCAGTGCTCCACCTCTGTGCCTGTGAGCAGCTTACCTTATTGCTAATTAAGCTTAACACAACCAGGTCACAGGGTTATTCAGAGCGAATGAGCAGAAATTTGAATGATGCCAGTCTCCTTCCTGTTGCTGCAATCCTCCCAAATATCATATGTAAAACCAAAAAAGATGGATCATGGTGTAGTACCGCCAATGTCCAGAGATATACACACACGCCAAAGAAGTACTCACTTAACAGATAAATATTTGTTTATTTTTCACTATAAGGTCATAATTTTATCTAGGTTTAGTGTGTCATCAGTCACACCGTACCCAGTTCTCGCACTTTCTCTTTATCTAAACACAGCGCTAACACCACGACTGTTTTAAAATTGTTCTGAGTTTTCTTGAATTGGATTCACAGGTGTTTGGCAGCAGTGCCCCCCTCCCCTGTCACGGTATATAGGTTCACCCATTCATCACAAGTTAGGGCAGCGCGGGAGTTCCCCCAATTTTTTTACAGCCATATATTAACCACTTCAGCCCCGGACCATTTTGCAGCTAAAGTACCAGGCCCCTTTTTGCGATTCGGCACTGCGTCGCTTTAACTGACAATTGCGCAGTCGTGCGACGTGGCTCCCAAACAAAATTGGAGTCCTTTTTTCCCACAAATAGAGCTTTCTTTTGGTGGTATTTGATCACCTCTGCGGTTTTTATTTTTTGCGCTATAAACAAAAATAGAGTGTCAATTTTGAAAAAAATTCTATATTTTTTACTTTTTGCTATAAGAAATATCCCCAAAAAATATATGTAGCGCCCTCACCCGCCTTCTCCCCTCTCTTTATGGCTGTATGACTCGTCTAGGGGTATCTGGGAGAAGGGGGAAGATGTAACCACCAGCTCGGCTCTCTGATGTAGTATGCAGAGATATGAGCAAAACCGTTTACCTTCGGGTCTGCGTTTTAGGCCGGAGCCTGTCTTCTCCTGTGGAGGATGATTGCCACTGTCACAGACAGGGACACTTAGCTTCCAGTAACACGAGTTCCACACCATAAAAAGTCCAACACTGTTTTATTTGCTTTGATCAATAGGTAGGCTGGTTGAACTTTAAAAGAACAGACAGGGTGTGGGAAAGAGTAGGTCCAGGCACACTCAATGAATAAAGTCATAGAAATTTCTACTATATAGGCGATGGTTGTTGCATTGATGTATAGATATAGGCTTATTTACAAGACTGTATATATGTTGTTATTGATGTGCAATAAATTTATACTTTTTAATTAAACTGTTGTAGTACTGTGCCTAAAAAGTCCAAGTCCCACAAATTCCATTTCTATTAAATATTATAGGACGTGGCACACTAATATTTATGTTGATATCCGTAGATACCACGCTATGCTGTGATACAACATTTTCTTTTTCTGTATTCAAACTAATTGGGTGGAAGCACCCGGGCAAATAGTCATTTATGACTGCCAGTGGTAATTACAATTATTACAATTTTTTTTTTTTTATGTTTTGGTATAACTAGTTATTCAATATAGTTTTCTATAAAAACACTACAATATTTTTTTCTTTATTTCCCTTTGAATTTTTCTTTGGAAATATGGACTTTGTAGGCACAGCTTGGATGGGCTATGTAACGGCACCCCAAGTATGAAAGGGGTTAACGCCGTTTAGGATATTCCCTCTCTGGACACACATCCACTGCCGATCCTCCACAGTCAGGCGACCGCTTCCCATAGGATTAATCCTTCCAAGCATACGAGACAAACGCTCTGTATCTTTCCAACTGGACTGACACTTTTTATTGAAACACTGCAAGTTTTATACACACAGAGAGGAGTTTCTTACTTTCCTCTCACAAAGCACTTCTGACCAGACCTAATTTACATGAGCTAATTAACTACAGCTGACGACTCAGACACATGACCTTTAGGCTAGCCTTACTGTCTCCTACAATACACATTATTTTGACATCTCTTAAGAGACAATAGGTGGGTTCCTTAGCTAATCCCTTTTCAGTTTAAATGACTAGGCCTGACCTTTATATATACACAAGTACAGAGTTAATTATCTCTATTCACAATGAAAGGATCTTTAGAACACATCAGCCCTTTTCAATTAACCTGTTGAGTTCAGGATCAACAAAAATAGTTATTTACAGATATCCTGGGAAATATTGTGGAATAATATTACAGACTCATTTTAAAGCAATCTAATACATATACTCAATGTCCATTATTTCCTGGCTCACACTTTCTAAGAACTTCTGGGTTCCACGGGCCCACCCGTTACAGGCTATATGACAAAAATCCAGACCAATTGTAATGTTGAAAACAGAACAGGAGATTGGTATTAACCAGTTTATGGCCAAACTTAAACGGCTGTTAAAAAATAAATCCAATCTTCACTGGCATATTGAATTTTTGGGCAAATATGTCTGTGAAAACATCAGCCCTCTGGGATTAGGAGTGCAAGATTATCCCTCTTTCCAAAAATGCCACTCCTGAGTTTAAACTAGCATGGGAAAATATATTGACTATATGCAGCACTAGTCTAATGAAACTATTGATTGTTCAGTATCAGACTGAACTAGTCACTTTAGACCAGGAAATTACGCTGCTACAGTCAAACTATGAAAATATCAAAAAACATGCCCACTATGCCAAACGTGGACAGGAGATTAAAGATTATGTCACAAGAATAACTAGAGACATAATCTATAAAAAACAAAACAAATTATCCAAAGACAGGATGGCATTTAGCGAGGGTTTTGCCTACCGTTGGCAAACACCTACCCAGAATAGAGGCTCTAGATCTAATTATCGCATGCCTAAAAATAGGGGTAATGAACAATTTACTACCGATGATGACACAGAATCTGACTCTTCTTTTTTTGCTCCACAGCAAACATCTATAAAAGGCAATCCAGCACCCTCTTTTCAAGGAACACGTAAGCGGGACTTTGGTGGTGGGTCTTATTCACCCTATAAAAAACGTCCCCCCACTAGGGACACTACACTCACTCTTCATCATCCTGTACAAGGTAATGTTCAGTCTAATGGTGTTGGTGGATGCTCACAAACTAAATATCTGGGTGACACTGCCCTACAGGCAATACAGATGCTCACTGCTCAAGTTCAATCTCAGGCACTTTCCCAAGCCACCATTTCTACTCTAGCTGTAGATCCTACGGGCAATCTAGCTACAACTAATGTTACTAACATTGAGAATTCTCAAACACTTTCTTATTCTTTACATGCTCAAAATCCCCAATTTTTTCTAGACAAAGCACTTTAGATGCACATATTTCTAAACCTTCTACCCCACTACCAAATTTTCAGCTTCCCCCGAACACGACGCTTACGTAACTTCTAATCTTGATGTCATCAATCTCACTCCCTATAGCTTTTCATCTATTGAATTGGATGCTCTAAAATTTGGTCTTAGCTTCTGTCCATCTATGGACATTGACAAATATGAAGCAATCAAGGATCTGTATTTGTTCTCACGAAACCTTACATATAAATTCCTGTTTGATGGGGACCGTCAGCGGTCCCTACAAGATAAACAGATATCTGAACAGGTTAAAAATTTTAGCATGGAAGATTTCCGGGCAACTCCGGGACCTAATGCTGTTACTAGATGAGAATGACTCCTCAGGGGACAATACCGATCCGACCGCTTCTCAACACCAGTGTTCTCTACCCAATTTTCCTCCTAAGCAATTTAAACCCAAATCTCAACGGTTTCCCGACCTTATAGCCAATCCCAACATTTGGGCCTTTCTGATGGGCACAGTCAATGACATCAAAAATATGTCAGTTTCCAAAAAACCTAGTAATCTTTCCCCCCACCAAAAACAAGCAATTCTACGGCTGCAGAATCACCCTGACCTTGAGATAAAGGCTGCAGATAAGGGGGGAAATATCGTCCTAATGACAAAAAACAATTATGAAAAAATGGTTATGGACATTTTAAATAACAAAGATTGGTACAGGCGTATCAATGTCACACATACTAATGATTTCAAAACGGAATATATCTCAATCATTGGCTCTGCCCATCAGAAAGGCCTAATCGACCAAGACCTTTACAATTATTTAAACATCCGTAATCCTAGGCTAGCAACATTCTACGCGCTACCCATAATACATAAACATTCAGTATCACCGACGGGTAGACCTATAGTATCTAGTATTGGCTCACTAACGGAAAATGCTAGTCGCTTGGTTGATTCTATTTTGATGCCACATGTTGTGGCATTACCTTCCTTTACCAAGGACACTCTTGATCTTCTCAAACATATCGAATGGATGGTCGTACCTCCTGATGCCCTGCTCGTGACCCTAGATGTGGAGGCTCTTTACTCCAGCATCCCTCACGAGCAGAGCATAGGGATAGTGCGGACCTTCCTTAGGGAGCAGGGTCACCACCGTTGGAAATTCTGTGAGTTCGTATTGGATTTTTTGCTTTTTATCTTGACACGCAACTGTTTCACGTTCAAAGAGTCCCACTTCCTCCAGGTACAGGGGGTTGCAATGGGCACGTGCTGTGCGCCTGCCTATGCCATCCTGTACCTGGGGGGGTGGGAACGTTATCTGTTTTCTGATGAGTCACTGTCACGATATACAAGCCATGCGGCCTGCTGGCTATGTTATATCGATGACATATTCATCATTTGGACTGGCACTTCTACCTTACTTAAGGCCTTCATTGAGACCTTAAATCAGAATTCATTTAACCTCAAATTTACAGTATCCAATGACCCACACAAAATCACATTTTTGGATTTGACTATCTTCAAAGATGACAATGGTCAACTAGCTTCAACACTGTTTCGTAAGGAAACAGCGGGCAATACGTCATTACACGCTGCTAGTGCCCACCCTGCCACTCTCATTCATAGCATACCATATGCACAGTATCTCCGACTATGTCGCAATTGTACACATATTGAGGAATTTAAACATCAGGCCAATATGCTCCAGGATCGACTAAGAGCTAGAGGATATTCTAAATCCTTGCTACGCAGCGCTTTTAACAAAGCACTGCGTCAATCTCGAAATTCATTACTATACAAAACCAAGATCAACCAACAGAACCAGCCTGTAAGGTACATTACAAGATATTCAGCCCATCATCTAGAACTCAGAAACATTTTAACCAATCATTGGTCCCTCCTCTGTGACGACCCTGTCCTTACGAAATATGTGAAATCTAGACCTGATATAACTTTTAGAAGATCCAAATCTTTACGTGATCAACTGACTTCCAGTCATTATTCTAAGAATCTGCAATCCAGACTCACTTGTAATGGTATTACACGGTGTGGCAGATGTTCTTTCTGCCCTTGGATTTCTACAGGCACTATATTTATACTCCCGAATGGTGAAATTCACATTCCCAATTTTCATGCTGACTGCAATACACAAGGTGTGAATGATCTATTTAATGTCCTGCCAATGTAATGCATTTTATGTAGGCAAAACAATCAGACATTTTCGGTCCCATATCATTGACCATGTATACTTTTCTGGCAGTGGTAAAATGATCACAGCAGTGAGCAGACACCTAGACTTGTATCACAAATTTGATACATCTGTGTCATTCATCGCCCTTGCTATGGTCCCTCGAGACCCGCGGGGTGGTGAGGGGGAAAAACAAATATTGCGGAGAGAAACTATATGGATTGAGCGTCCGGATGCCACCCATGCCCCTGGCATCAATGAAGCTCAATCATATAAACCGTTCTTGTAAGAGATTTCTTTAGGGACTGGCCATGTGGTTATGAGACCCATTTGGTCTGGCTCCTGTCCAATATATCCATGCCCATTGTGTCAATGCAAATACCCCCATTGGACAATTTAATTTTGTGACTTTGAGCAATCTTAATTACCATAATAATGTTGTGATCAATCGGGATTGTTGGATCTACTAGTTTCTATATTGAATACCTTCAATTATGATCATATATGCATATTATTGTTTTTCTTTTCTTTTGTAAACTTCTTGGGAACTTTGGTCTGCCTCCCCCTGGTGTGCTGACGTGGGTTGGACGGCTTGGGGGGAGACATTGGGGGACTTGTTGCGGTGCTATGTGGCCGCCCAAGCGTCACCTTGCACATTTCCAGTGCGGGTGGCGCGTTGCCATCTCCTATGATGGGAGAACTAGTTTCATCCCTGTCGCGAAGCTGGCGGGCCAGTTAGCTGCCTCTATTGGATCCTGACGTTATTGCGTCTGTGCCTGGTGTGGCGCATGCGCGGGATCAATTAAGCGCATGTGCGTTGACCCCTGGCCTTTCCGGATGATGTCATTTCGGCAGCGCCAATTGGTTGACTACATAATGGGGCGTGTATTTCAAGGGCACGCCGTCTTGCGCTGCTCCACACAGCCATTACTGCAGGATGCTCTGTTTACTACATTGAGTGCTGCTGTCTTGGGGACACTATATCAGGTATTTTTCTATCATCCTTTTCAGCTATGGCTATTGTTGTCAATACTCTATACATACCGCTGATTATGCAACCCTCTCCTTCCCTCTCTATATCTTTTTTTAGGATTAATCTGTAAGAATGAACTATACCATGGGTACTTGATCTCCTTTCATGGGATCATTCAGGAGTTATCTCCATTTCCCTGCTATACTATACTATACTAATGCTGGTTGGGATTTCCTTGCATTATCTTACCAATTGAAGGCCTTTTGGCAAATTGCTGCATTATATTGATATAGGTGAGTCCTATCCATATACAGCACTTGCTGGTGTTATAGTAGTTGATACTTTTTAATAAAATGTTGTTTACTATTTTTTTGATTTTTAGAAAAATCTGATTGTCCCCCGTTGTCCAGCACCTTGTATGCTCCTGCATTCATCTTCATTTTACCATTTTTGTCGGCTGTTTAACATTAGATTTTATTACACTTTATTTTATAGTAAGTTGACTGTATATATTCTATTCTTGAACTGTATTATTGCATACTAGGCCCTTCCAGGTTCTTTTATAGTTATCCTGTATATCCTTTTCTGATGTTATACCTTGTCCCTTTCTTTTTAATTTCTCCTTTTTTTTGTTGTTCCCTTTTTTTTTTGCTGTTGTTTTCTTTCTGTCTTTTTCTGTTCTAATTCTTTATATATCTTCCTTTTCATCCCTTTCATCCTATCCCCTCCCCTCTCCCCATCTTTCCCTCCCCTCCACCCCCCCCCCCCCTGGTATTTCATCAAATTAGACTATACCTATCAACTATTTGGTAGGTATCTATCTCAAACAGTCCCTTCTTGGTGCGACATATAACATCATATGACTCCACATCTTATTTTCTAATTTTAATGTTGTATATACGCGCCCCCATAGCTACCCATTGTCTCCTTGACTTCAATGCCTATATGGTTGTTCATCCCGGGTTTGGTTTACCGGGAGTGTGGCAGTCCAATGTTTCCCTAGATATTCCATTATATATGATGTACTGTTATATACTAATGTAAAATTCTTAATGTTTTTTCTGTTTTAAATTTCTTGTTAGTCTATTTGCGATGCTCCTGAAGAAGCGTGCACACACGCGGAACTTGTCGAGTGAACGCCTATCATATGCAACAATGTTTACCACCTCAATTCTATCCCATATCCAATGGACTATGTATTGTATGGAATAACCAATTGTCTTGTTCCATCGAGGGTCATGGAAATTTCTACTATATATGCGATGGTTGTTGCATTGATGTATAGATATAGGCTTATTTACAAGACTGTATATGTTGTTATTGATGTGCAATAAATTTATACTTTTTAATTAAACTGTTGTAGTACTGTGCCTAAAAAGTCCAAGTCCCACAAATTTCTATTCCATATTATAGGACGTGGCACACTAATATTCATGTTGATATCCATAGATACCACTCTATGCTGTGATACAACATTTTCTTTTTCTGTATTCAAAGGTGAGGGATGTGGCGGCAGCAGGTGAGTGGATGCCCGCTAACAGTCCCTGCCATGATGGATCTGAAATGACAGGTGCTCTTTAAGTGTAAGGACTCATTCTTGCTAGTAGTTAGTGTGAAATTGTGTGAATGCATCAATGCAGTGCATGTTATCTCAGCTTGCATTCATTGAATAAGTTTACTAAAAATGTAAATATTGCAGAATATACAGCCTCATGCTACATAACGAAGCTCCATTTCATGCTGAATAAACTAAATTATTAATGTATCTTAAATGTATCTTAAATAGAAAACTATCGTTAGATAGATTTTTACTCCAAAGGCATTTTATTAAAATAAATTTGATAAAAATCAAACAAATTTGATTTAAATAAAAAAATCTGATTTTTTTTTTTTTTTTTTAAATCATTGATTTTTATCCACCCTGCTGCATGTGATCAGCACGGGCCCAATCAGACAGAGGGTCAGGAGTCATGCAGCCTCATAGGACAGTCAAAGGAGAATGAAAATTCCTCCTACAAGCTTTAACCAGACACTGATAGAAGTCACAAGACTGCTATATGGGTAAATGGTTTTGTGGTCTGACTAAGGGTAGACACCCAATATAACGCACCTCATCCCAAATTTGTGACAAAATATAGAAAAAGAAGTAAACGGGACTATAGCGGTGCTAGCGTTAATATTTAGACAACAGTGGAAGACTCAATTCATTAAGTTAAAAAAGGGGATTTATCCATTTATTGAACAAGTAATACAAAATATTGAGTAAAATTACATATGTATATATAAGCGTATTCACAAAATTTCAAAAATAGGGCATAGCTAATATGGTGGTTAATTAGATGTTAAACCAAAGAGATCATACGTAGTCCCAACATGTTTCGCCCATCGGGGCTTCGTCAGGGGAAGTATGTCTCAAATGTGCGAGTACATCGAACATAGCTGTTAAAATAGACAATAGAAAAATTCATATTAGCATATTGTAAGCTGGTTTATATAAAGTTTAGAAGATCGATCTGTAAACAGGTCCACAGTTGGCAAAAAGAATAACGACTTACCACCATTAGAGACCTAGATGAAATAAATGGGGGTAAAGGCAAGAGAAACCTCTGCACGCTGGTGGAGGAAGGAGAGAGGTCTCCTCCTCGGTGTGAGACGTAAACGGAGCTCCGAGCATACAAACCCTCACAGTGACCGCTTAAGAGACCTAGCCAAAATAGATCAAAGAAATATATATAAATAGATAAATAAATTAAATCCAATTTAATTTATTTATCTATTTATATATATTCCACTCACGAGGCAGGGAATCAGACCCACCCAAGGATGTAGTGAGACTACCAACTCAAGGAGGAGATCCTCATGAATGCTCGCAGCAAAGCCCCGCTGTTGTACAATGGCGCTGAAGTACGTCTGTTTCAAGATCTCTCTAACATCATCCTTCAGCGCCAGAGGGAACTCCGTCCCTTGCTGAAAGTGCTCTGCAAGAAGGGTATCCCATACAGGTGAAAGTTCCCCTTCTGCCTGTCAGCATCTAATCAAAACCGCACGGCACTTCTGAGAGTGCCAGAAGATCTTCGCCAATTCTGTGAAAAGTGCCTGAATGGTACGCAGAATTTCACCCTCCTATGGCAAGACACAACCCCCACAGAAGCGAACCCATGGAGATCCAAGAGCTCCATTACCGTAGGCAACAATCACCGTCTGAATCACGATCCCAGCAATCCGCTCCATGACCAAATCAAGGCACCAGCCTTACGAAAGCACCACAAACATGTAGAGCCCACTGTGATCACTGAATAGATGAACTGGAAGCTACAAAGCTCAGCTAAGTTGTTTTCAGTTTTCAGATTTCTATTTTATCACTATGACCAGTTCCATGTATTCCATCTATTACCCCGGAATCACCCCTTTCTACTTGGAACTATCCCCTTTCAACCCAAGGCACAGATGCATTCGAGGTTCTGCACTATTGGATTTGCCATCTGAACAAGCAAGACATTCATTTGTCCAGTCAGTCACACGAGGCCAGGACTCTATCTGCAGCAGAAGCTTTACACAGCATTGCCTATATCAGTGACATTCTTGAACAACCTGTCTGTCCCATTCTACAAATGTTCTCTATTTTGTTCCACTTGCCAGAACTTCTTCCACCCTAGATCCAATTCTCAAGAGAATCCGGGGTGACATTCCATATCCTCCCTCGCAATTATTACTTTTTTTTAAAATATGCTGCTATAGTTAGGTTGTATATCTGCAGTCGGATCACCCGGCACCTCTGGAATGATCTGGCTCGGAGGATGACTCGCAGGGGTCTAACTCCCGGCTCTGACTAGCCTGACCCTTCTAAAATGACATTGACAGCTACTCCAGGATAGCCCATTTTGCCCTATCCACCTGTGTTACCATATAGTATGCGATCAACCAGGGCAAGGCTCTCCGTCTCACGTATACACTACTACCAACTAGCCTCTCAAACCCAGTACTCATACATTGTGGGTTTTGGGGAAAGTTGCCCCGGTGGGTCATCCTCGGAGCTGTGTCCCCGGAGACACATCAAGGATTTGACCAATAGAGGTCATGTAATATTTCAGGAATTCTCCACTTTTACACCTATCTGCAGTGTTATCTTGCCTAATGTTTGTCTCATGTCTTCCTGCAATACAATGTCCTCTAATGACTGAACTTTCTACTGGGGAATAAGTACAGGTCACTGCCCCGAGTCGTAACTCAACAGCATGAAACAGCCCCTAACCCCGGGGAACTGAATACCTGCTCTCCTATCCCGCAACTCATACGATAGCTGGTGCAACCTATCTTATGTTCAGAAACGTAATCAATACTGCAATTCCCCAATAGAACGTAATTTAGGTCGGTGAAACTTAGACATACAGTAGCCAATAGGCACCAGTACTATTTCTCTCTCTGTTTATTTCTCATCACCCAGGGAGCAAGAGATATGCATGAGATGCACATTTCCTCTGTGATACGCATCAGCAGGCTCATCAGGAAAGACCCTTTACATCGGATGTCTCCCGTCTACCTCCTTGTACTCACAGCTCTAACAGCAAGTCGCCTGTCATCCACCGGCAGGCCGGCCGGGATGAGACAAACAAACTGGAAGTGAAGGCACGGGACTCACCAATCACTATCCACAGCAGGGATATGCTATTGAGGGAGTGTTCTGGGCGCAGAGCTCTGCTCCCTGAGGACTTTCTAAAGGAAGCCAATAAAGCATCTTGTTTGCAATCACGTGATTGCAAGCACATCTTGCTTCTCATTACTTCCCATAGCAGCTGTGTGTCTGGCACCCTGCACACGCTTAAAGGGCCAGTATTTTTTTTTTTTCAGTGATTCCATCACATCATGCTTCCCATAAACCCGTGTGTCCGGCATCCCGCACACACTTTAATGGGTCAGTATTTTTTTATGATGAGTAGCTTGGGGGGCGGGGGGCATTATTAATCATTAAAGGATCAAAAGCGCGATTCTACCCCCCTCCCTATCTTGAAACAGCATTTCCCCGATTCTATGTAACAAGTGAAGAGATTTCTCTGCTCACTTCTGACAGCTGATAAAAAAAAAACTAAAAAATCAGGCAGCCTGCCAAGTTTATCTCAACATGGGTGATAACTATAAACAAAGTAACATTTCCTTCTTCTATCAAAGGAATGAAATTGGGTCTGTAAATGAGGTCAGTTTAACCACTAAACCTTTTTCTGACATATTGCTTACAAGTTAAAATCAGTATTTTTTGCTAGAAAATTACTAAGAACCCTCAAACATATATATTTTTTTAGCAGAGACCCTAGAGAATAAAATGGATGTTGTTGCAATATTTTATGTCACACTGTATTTGCGCAGCGGTATTTCAAATGCAAAAAAATAAATGTTAATGAATAAAAAGAAAAATCTAAACAGTAAAGTTAGCAGAATTTTTTTGTATAATATGAAAGATGATGTAATTCCGTGAGAATCGTGAGAGAATTGTGATCTTTATTCTAAGAAAAAAAATAGTGATTCTAATTTTAGCCAGAATCGTGCAGCTCTAGGTACCTGCACTTGCACCTGCTGAAGTTGTGTTTCTTTCCTCCATGACAGAGTTTCTATACCAACTATGTAAACCTTTTGCTACTGTACTGTGGATTTTATTTCTAAATAATTGTTTATGCTCATGCTTTGTTTATGTTTAAATTTGATTTGGTTTAGTAATGTTTTGATCTCATGGTCCTTATGTTTTGTATAAATATGATTCGCTAGGTGGTCAGTTAGGTGGCTGCCTCTCAAAGTTCATGATGTCTTTGCACTTTATATGCACTTTATAGTCAGTTGTTGTCCTTCCTTTCTCTACAAGTTTATGTATCTCCATGGGGCCTCATAGAAAACCTAACTGGACTGTTATGGTCTTCTTCCGTTCCTTCTCTCCCTCAAATTTGTGTGCCACTTTTTGTTACATGTATGGAGTATGCGAGGATTGTTTGCTGCTCCACCAAGTGATCTTTTCTCTTTATTCTTTTCAAAATAACTTATAAAAACTAATGCAACAGAAATTTGATTTGGTAATACCAGAATGACTTTTTTTTGAACAGACCATATTTTAGAATCTATTCATACAGAAATCTTGGTATTTCTAAACTATTAAAGTGGATGTAAACCCTATTTATGAAATTTGAGCTGGGCACATGTATCTGCAGTGTTTTATCTTTCTTCAAAGCTCTATATCCCATAGTTGTTTTCTGCTCTGTTCTTCTGACAAGTTCTCCGTCAACTGAGATAAAAACAGCCTGAGTTTTGTGCTGGGGAGGATGCTATTAATAGATTATCAGAGTGCTGAACCATTTAATGAACAGCTCTGAAAGTCCCTACCTATGAGGAGAGGGGGTGTGTGCCTTTCCTCCAATCAACTGTCTTGGCTGTATGCCCAGGCTTCACTGAAGTGCTGAACAGGAAGAGAAAATCTAACACGATCTGAACTTTCTAAAAAATATTAAAAGCTGAAGACAGCAGATATGCATGTAAAACTTATGTAGGGAGATTTGTTTCATCCCTGTGTATCACCTGAGGCTGTTCACTTCACTGGGTATATGTGTGGGTTTACATCCACTTTAACTACTTTTTTGTTGCAACTGTATCAGTTTCAAGTGCGCTCTGGAGAAATAAATTGCTTACAACTCTCTGGTATACCTCCCTTGCATCACTTCTTGCCTCCGATCCAAAATATTATTTGTTGTGGCAAGTGGTGGACTAGAGAATCCTAATGGAGGGTGAGGCATAAAAGACCTCCTGCTCAACCAACCCCCCAGGTTGTACAAAAATGAATATATCATTTAGGGTGGACTTATCTTTTCAGTATCAAAAGTCTATTCCTCATTTCTGCAGTCCCAATAATAGTTGTCAGAAGCACAATGAGCATGCCCAACTTCAAAATATAAGCCATTTACACTTAATAATATTTAGATCATGAAAAGGCAGCAGGACTATAATATATATGTAGAGAAATGAAAACTAGTGTTTATGTATATTACAGTCATGCTCGAAATTGTTGGCACCCCAGAAATTTTTCCAGAAAATCAAGTATTTCTCACAGAAAAGTATTGCAGTAACACATGTTTTGCTATACACATGTTTATTCCCTTTGTGTGTATTTGAACAAATCAAAAAAAGGGAGGAAAAAAAGCAAATTGGACATAATGTCACACAAAACTTAAAAAATGGGCTGCTCAAAATTCTTGGCACCCTTTAAAAATTGGGGATAAATAAGATTGTTTCAAGCATGTGATGCTCCTTTAAACTCAAATGGGGCAAGTAACAGGTGTGGGCAATATAAAAAAAAACACCTGAAAGCAGATAAAAAGGAGAGAAGTTCACTTAGTCTTTGCATTGTGTGTCTGTGTGTGCCACACTAAGCATGGACAACAGAAAGAGGAGAAGAGAACTGTCTGAGGACTTGAGAACCAAAAATTGAGAAAAAATATCAACAATCTCAAGGTTACAAGTCCAACTCCAGAGATCTAGATTTGCCTTTGTCCACAGTGCGCAACATTATCAAGAAGTTTGCAACCCATGGCACTGTAGCCAATCTCTCTGGGCGTGGACTGAAGAGAAAAAATTGATGAAAGGTTGCAACGCAGGATAGTCCGGATGGTGGATAAGCAGCCCCAAACAAGTTCCAAAGAAATTCAAGCTGTCCTGCAGGCTCAGGGAACATTGGTGTCAGCGCGAACTATCCGTCGACATTTAAATGAAATGAAAGGCTATGGCAGGATACCCAGGAGGACCCCACTACTGACACAGAGGCATAAAAAAGAAAGACTACAGTTTGCCAAAATGTACTTGAGTAAGCCAAAATTCTTCTGGGAAAACGTCTTGTGGACAGATGAGACCAAGATAGAGCTTTTTGGTAAAGCACATCATTCTACTGTTTACCAAAAATGGAATGAGGCCTACAAAGAAAAGAACACAGTACCTACTGAGAAATATGGTGGAGGTTCATTGAAGTTTTGGGGTTGTTTTGCTGACTCTGGCACTGGGTGCCTTGAATGTGTGCAAGGCATCATGAAATCTGAGGATTAATAAAGGATTTTGGGTCGCACTGTAGAGCCCAGTGTCAGAAAGCTGAGTTTGAGTCCGAGATCTTGGGTCTTCCAGCAGGAAAATGACCCCAAACATATGTCAAAAAGCACCCAGAAATGGATGGCAACAAAGCGATGGAGAGCTCTAAAGTGGCCAGCAATGAGTCCAGATCTAAATCCCATTGAACACCTGTGGAGAGATCTTAAAATTGCTGTTGGGAAAAGGCACCCTTCCAATAAGAGAGACCTGGAGCAGTTTGCAAAGGAAGAGTGGTCCAAAATTCCAGGTGAGAGGTGTAAGAAGCTTATTGATGGTTATAGGAAGCGACTGATTTCAGTTATTTTTTCCAAAGGGTGTGCAACCAAATATTAAGTTAAGGGTGCCAAGAATTTTGAGCAGCCCATTTTTGAAGTTTTATGTGACATTATGTCCAATTTGCTTTTTTTCCTCCCTTTTTTTGATTTGTTCCAATACACACAAAGGGAATAAACATGTGTTACTGCAATACTTTTCTGTGAGAAATACTTGATTTTCTGGAAAAATTTCTGGGGTGCCAACAATTTCGAGCATGACTGTATGTTTGAGATCCTCTTTAGAATTATTTTAAATACATTTAAATTTAATGGTCAAGGATCTTTATTTTTATCTCATAGTAAAAACTGAATGCCATTTTCAGGTTCATTTCAGTTCATAACGTAGCCATATACCACCAGGGGAGAAGATTTTACGCTCTAAATACATCTACACAATTCCAGTAATAATATGGAAAAGTATGTCGTTTTTTTTTCTCTCTTTCCATAAAGCAGTTTCATGCTTGGACACAGAGGAGTGGGTACAATCCTATCGTGTGAATTAAAAGTTCAGGCTGTGTGTAATCGTATGTTAGCAATTGCTACATATACAGAGATGTGCAGGATTAACCCATGTTTGCTATACCTGTAGCATTTCTGTACAAATACTGCTTTAGCTGTGCTACAGCCATGACAAACCAGAAAGGTAAACTGCAGAAAGCATACCATTGCATTACACAACAGCATTCTTAAGGCCCGTACACACGATCGGATTTTCCCACGGGAATTATGTGATGGCAGGCTGTTGTCGGAAAATCCCACCGTTTGTATGCTCCATCGGACAATTGTTGTCGGATTTTCTGCCAACAAATGTTGGATAGCATGCTTTAAAATTTTCCGACAACAAATATGTGTTGTCGGATTATCCGATCGTGTGTGCGCAAGTCCTTCGGACAAAACTCTAAAGTACAAACACGCATGCTCAGAAGCAATGCTAACCATAACACAATATTAGCAGAAGTTGCCCAAAGGGTGACGCTAAAGAGCTGAAAAAACACGTAGTTTTGTGTTTGTTGGCCGACAATACTTTGCCGTTTGTATGCAAAACAAGTTCATGGCCAACACCCTTCGGACAAAAGTCCTACACTTTGTCCGCAGAAAATCCAATCGTGTGTATGGGGCTTAAAAGCAAGAGCCAGTGGCATTGTTAAAGAGGTGAAGACCGCACCCGGGTGACACCCGCCAGGGGGGTGACACAAGGGCCGGACTGGCCCGGGCACAATTGACCCCTGGGCAACTCTGATGCCCCCTGACATGCAGGGCCAGCGGAAGTGGTGGAGAAGCGATCATTCGTTAAACAAAACTGTGACACACTTCATGCGATCACAGCCTGAAAGGAGAGCTGGTCGTAGCAGACAGAGAGGGGATCTATCACTGATTGGAGCTGAGATACCAGTCGCTGTCAAACAAAGACCAGGAGCCATGAGCATTTGAAGCTGGCACAACGCATTAAGCTTCTGAAAAGCTTCTTCGGCATCCACATTCCACTTTATCGTTACTGACTTCCTGTGATTTGTTAAATCAGTCAATGGTTTGGCAATGGTGGCAAAGTTGGGGATGGACCACCGATAGTAGCCAACTATGTCCAAAAATGCTCTGAACTGTTTCTTTGTTCGGGGGGCAGGGCCAATTCTATATGGCTTCTTCTTTGTCAATTTGGGATTTTAATAGCCTCTTACCCATGGTGTACCCTAGATACTTGGCTTCCTCCATCCCAATTGCACATTTCTTGGGATTGATTTTAGTTTTCAGTGGTTTTTATTCAAGTTTTTCACAATACAGGGTAAAGACCATGGCATTGACTTTAACAGTGTATAGTGTCCATAAGCAGATAGGCATACATCGTAATCACGGATAAACCACTTCCCCCTCAGAAGAGAGAGAATGACATTTTCTGGATAGTCTTTTGAGATTGATTTTAAATTCTGCTTACTTCAGAGTCTAGGACTGCCTGAACCAAGGGAAAATAAGATATTCTATGGCTTTAAATGGACCTTTACACTGAACTTTGTTATAATGTCATACTTGAGGATGTTGGTGAGATCAGGCAATTCTAAAAACATACTTTTGTTTCCCTGTAGAAATCCTTTAGCTTGCTGGGTTTGTGGCTTAGACAGGCTTGTAGCAAAATGCACAAGGTCAACTCCTGCAGGGTCCCCTAAATTGACACCTACCACAGGGGGTACCTGTCCTCTGTCTCTTCAGGCACATCATATGGTCCCTGCCACTTGGCCAAGAACTTACTCACCCAGTCTCCAACTTGGAACTGTCTGATTTTTAGCTTACCGTTTCTTCGGCTTCCTGAGCCTTCTGGAGATGCCCCCTCACTAACAGCATCACTTTAGCCAGCCTCTCTCGCATTTGGGAGATATATTCTATCATTATTTTGTGAGGTGGGGACTTACTTTCCCAAGTCTCTTTTACTAGATCGAGCAACCCATGAGGTCTTCACCCAAACACTATCCCCTTTGATGGTCCATGAACAACTATAACCACATTTTTCCTTGAGGGCAGTCAGTAACAGTTCTTCTATATGATGTAACTACACAGGTAATTTTGAAATCCATGTATAATGGGGTCACATTATACTCTTTCTTACTCAATAGCACCTTACTATCTTATATATTGTCCTTCTACCTCTGGCGTCTGGATAACTGTGTCCTATTTGTGGGGACCTCCGTGTGGGCTCTCTGGGAACCTGGGGGTGTTGATGCCTCAGCAGTTCCTCCATCCAAGAAGTGGCAATATTCCTCTTTCTTTTAAATATCTACACGGCCTACAAACTCCTTAACCTTTTGAGGTGTGTTGTGGAGATTTTTATGGAGATGTATTTAATATGTATTGTCATAGTGTCACCCAGTGTTAGTACTTCCGCAACCCGCTCTAAAAGAGCTGATTGGGGTAGTCTGAGGCTGGTTGAATCCCGTCTGATAGGGGAAAACGTTTTGAGGTTGGAGTGTGATGTTTGCAGGGTGCGGATATGTCCGCCAACGGGGGCCCTCTGTGCATTAGCATGGACGATCGTTAAGGAGGGGATATGCTCGCTCTGCATTGATATCATTGGTTATAGGCGGATGGGCGCTCTTGTCTCTGCTATGTCTGATCAACATTGGTTGGAATTCGTAGCGTGCGTCTGCAGATAGCCTCCCTCCCCCATTCAATAATAGTATAATCTTATTATGCGTTATTCTATGGAATGGCGCAGAATAAGAATTCCTATCAACGGTAACTTTAGCCATCCTACGTTATTATATTCATGTATGACATATCCTGTTGGAAGGAATGTCCAAGTATTGTCATTTTCCTGTGAGGAGGGAACATCCTATGAGGTTCCCGCCCATGGGGAGGGGATTGGTTGCTGCAGCCAATCACCTCCTGTCTTGAGATCTTTTGAGTTTAATAAAAGCCTATGAGTAGGCGTCGGCTTGACAGTCTTTGCTGGAATGGCCTGATAAGAAGATAAGACCTGTGTTGGTGGTTTCCTTGATTGAATGATGGAATGAACGGTGAGTGGACTTTAGCAAACTTAACGATAGCATTACTTCAGAAAGATGAAAACTGATGTGTGCTTAGATAGCACAGGAATTATAGGCTGTGTGCTCTGTAAACAGCAGCCTAGAATTCCACAACAGTAATGGCGACTCACGGTTGGGACCAATTGCGGCCTCTTTGAGCATCAGATCAGCAGAGGGGGGAGAGTGGACCTGCGATGTGATGTGTAAAGAGGCTGTACTTTGAAACGAACAAAAAAAAAAAAATTTTGTCTTTTTGAAATAATGTTTTAAGTTTGCAGTGCGTGTGTATGTCTGCGAATCGTATGTGTGTGTGTGATTTTGTCATGGATCGTATGCCTGTGAATTTGATTGTGTGTGGGTATGCCTGCATGTGCCTGTGTGATTAGATTGTGCGATGTATTGAGCAGTTGGCTGCCAGCAATGGCTGCTGCATTGTTCTGGTCCTTGAGCCATGAGGTTTAGTGGGGGCGGGGCAGGAAGCATCTCAGTTACAATGGTAAAAGTTGGTGACTTTCTGTAAATAGCATGCAGGAGTTTTGTAGTGGGAGGGCCCTGAGAGATGATCTGATGGAAACTGTGGGCTGTAAGAGTGTAACTAAGCGAGAAATATAAACTGTATATTGTGTATGAAATGAAGGTATAGATGTGGTATTTAGTGCACTGAACAGTTTGTAAAGTAGATTGCTTGGCTGCCATGTGTTTGAATGGGGGAAGGGCTTTGTGTTGCTGGGCTATGCCCTAAGGGAAGGACAATGGTGCTGGAAGGGAAACGCCCTGAGGGAAAGAAACTCTGGGCAGATGTACAAGCAACAATATACTGTATGTGTGTAGTGTTTGTGATTTCTATGAAAAATAGAAATGAATAGATTGTGATTTTTGCCTTTATAGGGGACAAAGACACATGTCCCCATAAGTGTAAAAATATTAAGTGTTTGGTTTTTGAGTTGAAAGTTCCTGCCAAGTGGCCAGGCTGAGGCCACTGTGTGTGAACTTTAGGTAGAGAAGTGGTGAATATCTCAGAGTATATGAACTTAGAGAAATGAATATGTTTTTAATATTGTCATGTAACTCACATTTATTGAATGTGCTGTTTAGTTGGCCAAAGGGAGGCTAAGTTTGTAAGTGTACATGTGGTCCTTGTAGAGTGTAGCTGACACCTTTTTCAGTGGATTTTGATGATAATTTAGAAAAGTTTCAATGGTGTAGTCAGTCTTTGTGGAGAAAAACATTTTTGATTTTCTTTTAAAGAGATGCTGGTTTTGGCGGGAAAAATTGCATGCGTCAATGGCGCAATTTTTGTTGTCCATGAGGTGCTGTGGTGGGTCATCCACCATTTTGTAGTCCTGGCTTGTCGGCCATTTTGAGAGACGTTTACAGTTTGAGATAGGAAGTTCCAGTTTAGCAAACACGGCCCCTGAATATGCTGTATTGGCATTTGTTGATTGGCGCAGTTTTGTCCTGTTTTGTGCGCTTGCAGTTTGACCTGTGCACTGCTGGGGAGAGTGCTGGGACGCCAGAGTGACATACTGAGGATGGTTTTGTCTCTGGTTTAAATTGCTTTTCTAAGCATCACCTTTTGAGGTGAGTTGAGAGGTATCTTAAAATAGCGCGGTCTTACCCTGAGGGGCCACGACGCGCTTGCGGACACACGCACATGCTGGGGCCTAGTTATGGATAGGATCTGGCTGACCTACCAGCAGTTGGAGTGTGGGGGGGAGGCCAACGCAGACACAGGGAGGACATGCAAACTCCATGCACATGATGTTAGGTTGGGGATTCCTCTGTTTTCATTTAAGTGAATGTGAGCTATTGCAGGGTCGGCTGGCTTTGCAGTATATGAAAAACTTCACTTTACACTGAATTTTGATGGATTGTAAGACTAACAGAGTTTTTGTACAATGATGTGTTTTTATGTTTAAATATTTCCTTCCCAGAAGGCAATTCATATGTTTTGAAGCTTGTATTGTATAGCCTGTAGAGGAGGAGTGGGGGTTTTGGTCGAAACCCCTAGAGCCATCTTTTTGCAGGAGTTTTGTATTTGAGTCAACTTGTGGTTTTGCTTGCAGGGGATGTTTGGGTCAGGACCCTCCCATTTGCAAAGGGGGGTTTTATTCCACCATTTTCTTGACAAGGTTTTAAATTGTTGAAATATATAATGTGTAGCCATGGATTTTTTTGGAGTCTTGATAGACACAGCAATGTGGCTGGGCTCCCCCCTCCCTCTTCCTGAACAATTGATATGTAAATAAACCAGTTTTTTTTTTTTTAAGTAGCTGAGCATAACCGGAAGTTTCTTTTCAGCATTTATATATCAGCAGAAAGTTGGTGGGAGGAGCTTGGGGTTGTCTGAAAGGTTGGCAAATGAGATTTGTGTCTGGAAGGAAAATGGAAAGCATTTTGGCGTTTAAAAGTCTTTTATATTTTGTTCCAGTTTTGTGAAGTTTATACTGTAATACAGTTTTGGGTAGAGAGCAAACAGGGGGTATCACCATTATTTTATCATCTAGATACAGAGAGAAGCCACATTGTTCTGCAGTAGGGATGAGCTCGGTGTTTGAGTCGAACATACATTCGACTCGAACATCGGCTGTTCGATCGTTAGACGAAGATCGAATGATTTGGGCCGTTCGCGCCAAATTCGAGTGATGCGATCGGCCCACAATGCACTACGCCATCGCAGTGTCATCCAGGCGCTGTGATTGGCCAAGCATGCACTGTGACCCCGCATGCTTGGCCAATCACAGCGCCGGCAGCGAGGAGAGCAATGATTGGCCACAGGCAGGATGCCTGTGGCCAATTATTGCTGAGGGTGTTTAGTACACGCCCCACACTATAAAAGGCCGCCAGCACGGCGGCCTAGTGTAGTGTGTTCCGGAGCAGGGAAAGAGAAGCATAGGCAGGGACAGTGACATTTTTTTTTCTTGCTTAACCTGGATTCCTTTAGTTTAGGGAAAGAGAAGGATAGGTAGGGAGAGTGTCAGTGTGTTTTACTGTGCTAATCCTTGTTTGTAGGGACAGGGAAGGACAGTGAGGGAAATTCTCCTTGTGCTATAGTGTGCTAAAGCATTGATCATCAACCATCTTTAAAAAAACATTTTTTATAGGGACAGAAAACTATAGGTAGGGAGAGTGTCAGTGTGTTTTACTGTGCTAATCCTTGTTTGTAGGGACAGGGAAGGACAGTGAGGGAAATTCTCCTTGTGCTATACTGTGCTAAAGCATTGATCATCAACCATCTTTAAAAAAACATTTTTTATAGGGACAGAAAACTATAGGTAGGGAGAGTGTCAGTGTGTTTTACTGTGCTAATCCTTGTTTGTAGGGACAGGGAAGGACAGTGAGGGAAATTCTCCTTGTGCTATACTGTGCTAAAGCATTGATCATCAACCATCTTTAAAAAAACATTTTTTATAGGGACAGAAAACTATAGGTAGGGAGAGTGTCAATGTGTTTTACTGTGCTAATCCTTGTTTGTAGGGACAGGGAAGGACAGTGAGGGAAATTCTCCTTGTGCTATAGTGTGCTAAAGCATTGATCATCAACCATCTTTAAAAAAAAAATTTTTATAGGGACAGAAAACTATAGGTAGGGAGAGTGTCAGTGTGTTTTACTGTGCTAATCCTTGTTTGTAGGGACAGGGAAGGACAGTGAGGGAAATTCTCCTTGTGCTATAGTGTGCTAAAGCATTGATCATCAACCATCTTTAAAAAAAAATTTTTTATAGGGACAGAAAACTATAGGTAGGGAGAGTGCCAGTGTGTTTTACTGTGCTAATCCTTGTTTGTAGGGACAGGGAAGGACAGTGAGGGAAATTCTCCTTGTGCTATACTGTGCTAAAGCATTGATCATCAACCATCTTTAAAAAAACATTTTTTATAGGGACAGAAAACTATAGGTAGGGAGAGTGTCAGTGTGTTTTACTGTGCTAATCCTTGTTTGTAGGGACAGGGAAGGACAGTGAGGGAAATTCTCCTTGTGCTATACTGTGCTAAAGCATTGATCATCAACCATCTTTAAAAAAATTTTTTTTATTAGGGACAGGAAACTATAGGTAGGGAGAGTGTCAGTGTGTTTTACTGTGCTAATCCTTGTTTGTAGGGACAGGGAAGGACAGTGAGGGAAATTCTCCTTGTGCTATAGTGTGCTAAAGCATTGATCATCAACCATCTTTAAAAAAACATTTTTTATAGGGACAGAAAACTATAGGTAGGGAGAGTGTCAGTGTGTTTTACTGTGCTAATCCTTGTTTGTAGGGACAGGGAAGGACAGTGAGGGAAATTCTCCTTGTGCTATAGTGTGCTAAAGCATTGATCATCAACCATCTTTAAAAAAAAAATTTTTATAGGGACAGAAAACTATAGGTAGGGAGAGTGTCAGTGTGTTTTACTGTGCTAATCCTTGTTTGTAGGGACAGGGAAGGACAGTGAGGGAAATTCTCCTTGTGCTATAGTGTGCTAAAGCATTGATCATCAACCATCTTTAAAAAAACATTTTTTATAGGGACAGAAAACTATAGGTAGGGAGAGTGTCAGTGTGTTTTACTGTGCTAATCCTTGTTTGTAGGGACAGGGAAGGACAGTGAGGGAAATTCTCCTTGTGCTATACTGTGCTAAAGCATTGATCATCAACCATCTTTAAAAAAACATTTTTTATAGGGACAGAAAACTATAGGTAGGGAGAGTGTCAGTGTGTTTTACTGTGCTAATCCTTGTTTGTAGGGACAGGGAAGGACAGTGAGGGAAATTCTCCTTGTGCTATAGTGTGCTAAAGCATTGATCATCAACCATCTTTAAAAAAAATTTTTTTATAGGGACAGAAAACTATAGGTAGGGAGAGTGTCAGTGTGTTTTACTGTGCTAATCCTTGTTTGTAGGGACAGGGAAGGACAGTGAGGGAAATTCTCCTTGTGCTATAGTGTGCTAAAGCATTGATCATCAACCATCTTTAAAAAAACATTTTTTATAGGGACAGAAAACTATAGGTAGGGAGAGTGTCAGTGTGTTTTACTGTGCTAATCCTTGTTTGTAGGGACAGGGAAGGACAGTGAGGGAAATTCTCCTTGTGCTATAGTGTGCTAAAGCATTGATCATCAACCATCTTTAACCACTTCCTACCGGGTCATAGACATATGACGCCGGCAGGAACCCTCCCTCCCTCCGGGCGGACGTCATATGACGTCCTTTTTTCCCGGCCGTCTATGGGGCGCGCGCGCGCCGCCGCCGGCGCGCGCGCACCCGCGGCAACGCTCGTGACCCGGTGAGTGTGCCCGGCGGTCGCGATGTCCGCTGGGCACCCGCGATTGCCCACGATCACGGCAGAAGTGTGGATCTGTGTGTGTAAACACACAGATCCACCTCCTGTCAGAGGTGAGGAGACCGATGTGTGTTCCCAGTACAGAGGAACACAGATCGGTCTCCTCCCCTTGTGAGTCCCCTCCCCCTACAGTTACAATCACTCAATAGGGAACATATTAACCCCTTGATCGCCCCCTAGTGTTAACCCTTTCCCTGCCAGTCACATTTACACAGTAATTAGTGCAGTTTTATAGCACTAATCGCTGTATAAATGTGAATGGTCCCAAAAACGCGCCAATAGTGTCCGATGTGTCTGCCGCAATGTCACGGTCACAATAAAAATCGCAGATCGCCGCTATTACTAGTAAAAAAAATAAAAAAAATAAAAATGCCATAAATCTATCCCCTATTATGTAGACGCTATAACTTTTGCGCAAACCAATCAATATACGCTTATTGCAAAAAAAAATTACCAAAAATATGTAGAATACATATCGGTCTAAACTTAGAAAAAAAATTGTTTTAAAAAAAAAAAATTGTGATATTTATTAAATCAAAAAGTAAAAAATATTGCATTTTTTTCAAATATGTCGCTCTTCTTTTGTTTATAGCACAAAAAATAAAAACCGCAGAGGTGATCAAATATTACCAAAAGAAAGCTCTATTTGTGGGGGAAAAAGGACGTCAATTTTGGTTAGGTTCAACGTCGCACGACCGCACAATTGTCAGTTAAAGCGACGCAGTGCTGCATCGCAAAAAGTGCTCTGGTCAGGAAGGGGGTAAATTCTTCCAGGGCTGAAGTGGTTAAAAAAACATTTTTTATAGGGACAGAAAACTATAGGTAGGGAGAGTGTCAGTGTGTTTTACTGTGCTAATCCTTGTTTGTAGGGACAGGGAAGGACAGTGAGGGAAATTCTCCTTGTGCTATACTGTGCTAAAGCATTGATCATCAACCATCTTTAAAAAAACATTTTTTATAGGGACAGAAAACTATAGATAAATACAAAAGGAATTCCGCGCTGCCTGATAAATAGCCGCTCACACAACCAATTGAAAAATGGTGAAAAACAAACTAAACAAAAAAGTGTAGCGCTAAAAATGGGTAAGAACTGCCCACAATTAAGGAGCAGTGTGTAACAGTGATATATAATTAAATAAACAATATAACATCTCTGCTAAACAAACTGAATAAATGAAATGTTCAAATAGTCCTCAGTAATGTGACATCTAAGCCAAACAAACTGAATAAATAAAGTGTTCAAAGAGTCCAAGAGTCCTCAGTGATGCAAATTAAATGCCACAATGGACACCAAAAATACTGAGTTCATAATAAAAACAAATAGAACATATATTGATGAAAGGTGAGTGACAATCAAATTATGGTGCTCATAAGTAAACTTGACGTGAAGAGAGTGCACTCAAAGTGACCACCACCAATCGGTTGTAAGAAAGGCTTACTAGAAAGAGTGGACCCCAAAAACCTACGTTCAGAGGGTCAACCAAGCATAGGTAAGCCGCTGTGGACAGCAAATCTCCAACTGCGATTCAAATGGGGGACATCAAACTTCAATCCAGTCCAAAGGATAGAAAAAAATATCTCTCATATCCAGATGACAATGGGGCTTGTATGCAGTGCCCGATTAGAATCAGGTAGCGATGCCAGGTAGATTGCAGAATTTAGAAGGAAAGAAAAGGCACATAGTGTGATACTGTATAAAAAGGGGTATTTAATGTAGGTAGGTACACTTACATTTAGATGAATATAACAGCGCTTTGTCAAAATGATCAATGGCAACAGTAGGGTCTCCCGACGCGTTTCGCATCCAAATGCATCATCTGGGGTGCTCTGCTTGCATCCAGCTGACACTTGTACTGTGTCTTTTATCCATGCTGGGACGCCTGCACATGTGCAGAAGCGCCGCGGATCGAGCGTCATCCACCCGCCCCTTTCCTTTCATAGGAGGCGCGTGCACGCGCCCGCGCGCACGCCCGTGCACCATTGGCGCCCTTTTTTGAAACCAAGCAGGGACTAGGAGCCAGGGCCCTTTTTGCCGGAGGGCCTGTGCGGTGGATGAGCGCAGCAACAGGGCAGAGGAAGTGGATTCCCACAGAGAAACTTACCAACTGCCTGGATCTTTTGACTTGAAAAAAACCAAAGATCCACATGACAAGAAAAATGGACCACAGCGGCCTCTAGTGGTTTAACACAGGTACCGCGGTCCTCTTTTCTTTTTTTTTTTTTCTTTACTACTATTAAAATTTTACATTTTCCAGTAGTTACAGGCATACACAGATATTAGCGGGAATACCGTTAGGTAACAGACAGAAAGACAAATTAGGCTTGGGGGTCCCCCAATAGAACCAAGTTCCTGGGGGCCCCCACTTACCTGTTCCCCGCCGCAGGACTTTGTTTGGTCCACAGAAGCCCAAACTTCACCTATCACGGCAGGCATTGTAATTAAACCTTCAGGGACCGGGTTCCCAAGGATTCCTCTCCCCTGGACCTGTATAGCACCCTGCACAGACAACATCTTGGTCGTGGGTATGACCAGAGCTCTGGATCCCAGGGTCCAGCCCTCCTAAGAGAGGCATTACAGGCAAAACCTTGCTCTTCTGTTGCAAGGCCCGGGTACCGACCGTTTAGCTATGAAGCTTTTTTGGTCGGATCCGGAACAGCTTACTAAGGCCCGTAAAAGAACCTGTACGCAAGCCCAGTGAAAACACATGTTACTCTTTGGCCAACACCTTAGACACTGGCAAAAAACTGAGGTGCTCCCGGATGGGAGGGGCTTATATAGGGGAGGGTACTTCCGGTTTTGGAAGTTGCCAGTGCCAGCACCTGAAGGTATCTATATAACCCATTAGTAATGACTAAGTCGCTCTGTGTCCCGTGATGTACGAAAAAGAAAAACTTAGATTTGGACAGATTTCACAATTCTTAAATGATATTTGGAAGGAGAAGCCTCTTCCTCCCAGATTTACAGATTATGAGCTCTGGTGTGGATTGGCCATGGGACAAAGGGGAGGTATTTCTGTCGTCTACTCTTCGTTTACTAGCCCAACTATGAAATCCTCATACATGACAGCATGGGAGGGTGACCTCCAGCTAAACTGGGACCTGGGCACCTGGCAAAAGGCTTGCTCTAACTCATTCCAAGGTATTTTGAACACTTCCCTTATAGAAGCAAACTTGAAAGTTCTTATGAGGTGGTATATGACTCCTGCCAGGCTTGCGACCATCTACCCAGCATCGGATCCCAATTGCTTTAGAGGCTGCCAACTCTTGGGTTCGATGGTACATGTCTGGTGGGAATGTCCGAGGATCAGGTCAGTCTGGAAGAGGATATTTAACCTCATATTCAAGGTCACTAAGTGCTCGATTCCCAGGTCTGCTTCTATTGCTCTCCTTAATGCCTGTATTCCTAACATTTCCAAACCCACTCGGCAACTGATCCACTTTATGCTACTTGGGGCAAAAATGACTATTGCTAGATCTTGGAGGCTACCCCGGGTTCCCATGATGGCAATACAAAATAAGATCTCTTGGATTACGGCACAAGAGAAGTTAGCTTGTATTTTATCAAATACAATCCCTAAATTTGAAGCTGTCTGGGAACCTTGGGCTGTTTACTGTGGTATTTCTCTGGTGATCGGGATCAACTCTGATCAACCCATTTCCTCAACATCACATTAGGCACGTGATTTCCTCCCTCTTCTCTTCTTTTTTTTCCTTTTTCTTTTTTGAGTCTTATTTATTTATTTAAAAAAAAAAAAAAATTCCTCTTCTTTTTACCTTCGGTTGATAGATATGATTTAAGGGTTTGACATAATTAATTGTTGTGTAATTGTTTAGGCAACTCTATGAATCGAATTCAATATGCGCTTCAGAGTTGTTGTCTTCTACATTTGAACTCCTCATAACCTGGTGTTGGGTATCTGAAGGGGGGGGGGCGGGCCTGACCGGGGCACAGGATGATCCCATTTGGGGTGCCCAGGATGGGTAGGACTTCTCAGACTGTCTGACTTTCTGGTTCATTTTTGTACCGTTTTTGTTTCTGTTTACCAGGGGTTATTTTATAACTTCAGTTCCTTGACCCATTGTTGTTCTCTGAAACACCTTTGGAAGTAATGTTGCTAAGTCTACGTTTTATGCTGATAAATTGTAATATGTTATACATAATATTACCCTTTGTCATGCTGTACCTATGTGATATCTATACTTGATTTGAAAAATAAAAATCTATTGAACGAAAAAAGTGTTTGATGTGTCCGCCATAATGTCGCAGTCACGATAAAAATTGCTGATTGCCGCCATTACTAGTAAAAAAAATAAAACTATTAATAAAAATGCCCTAAAACTATCCCCTATTTTGTAGAAGAATATGTAGAAGAATACGTATCGGACTAAACTGAGGAAAACATTTTTTTTATATATTTTTGGGGGATATTTATTATAGCAAAAAGTAAAAAATTTCATTTTTTTCAAAATTGTCGCTCTATGTTTGTTTATAGCGCAAAAAATAAAAACCGCAGAGGTGATCAAATACCACCAAAAGAAAGCTCTATTTGTGGGGGGAAAAAAAAGAAGGCAATTTTGTTTGGGAGCCACGTCGCACGACCGCGCAATTGTCAGTTAAAGCGACGCAGTGCCGAATCGCAAAAAAGGGCCTGGTCCTTTAGCAACAAAATGGTCCGGGGCTTAAGTGGTTAAAGAGAGTGTAAAAAAAAAAAGAAAAAAAAAAAAGAAGAAAAGGAAGAAAACAAAATGTAACGCACCCCCATCCCCGCATGCTCACACACCAAAGAAAACGCATATGCAAGTTACGTCCACAAATGTAGACGGTGTTCAAACTACACATGTGAGGTATTGTTGGGATCGTCAGAGCGAGAGCAATAATTCTAAAAAAAAGACCTCCTCTGCAACTCTAAACTGGTAACCATTAAAAAAATAAAGTGTTGCCTATGGAGGTTTTTAACTACCGTAGTTTGTCGCCATTCCATGAGTGTGCGCAATTTTAAAGTGCATTTACTCTGCGCAACATCATCTGTCACAATGTACAAAAAAAAAACTTGGGCTAACTTTACTCTTTAGTTTTTTTTGACTCAGTGAAGTGTATATATTTTTTTTAAAACTGTGTTTGGAAGACCGCTGCGCAAATACCGCTTGACAAAATATTGCAATGACCGCCCTTTTATTCGACAGAGTCTTTGCTAAGAAAAAAATAAATAATTATATATATATATATATATATATATATATATAAATAAATAAATTAATATGTTTGGGGGTTCTAAGTAAATTTTCTAGCAAAAAATACAGATTTTTACTTTGTCAGAACAAGTCTCGGTCCAGAAGTGGTGAAACATGATGTTTTATGAAAACCGCAAATGGCTTTTAAGCACATCCATGTAAATGTGTCCTCACGAAAAGTGCGCTTTTCACACAATGCGTTGGAAGCGGGACTTTTCAAACGCCCAGCACACAGTAGACTGCTTACGGAGCATTTAATTTTTTTCTTTTTTTTACAAGCGCTTTTGACGCACTGAGCAGCCGCCTGTTGCACATTGTGTATATACACTATTTAATGCATATTTTGATTAAAGCGAATTAAAGAAGCAGCGCAAAGGATTTTTTTTTTTTTAACGCACCTACAAAGCATTTAAAATGCAGCGGTGTGAACAGGACCTGACATTAGGCCTTTTCACACCTATAAGACCCTATAGGAGGGCCCATGTGTACACAGTCGTGTGTGTGTGTGTGTGTGTTGGAAGTACAGCACCTCCCCTCCCTACAGGTGATCCCCGTCAATCTCCAGCAGCACACCGTGGTCACCCCTCTGTGCCCAGCTCTCCTCTGTCCTCTCCCGTCACTCTCTCCGGCAGACTGACTGTCTACCAGCGAACCGTCTCCCCCCTCCTCCCCTTTACTACTCGGCTGTCGGGCGCCGCGACCGTCCAATCACAAAGCAGGAATGTCGGCTGACCCCGCCCCACTCTTTTCCCATGCCTGGGGGGCCGCTCCCCTCCCTCTCTTTGTATCAGACATCCGGGTTCCCCTCCCGGCTCCTCTCGGCTCTCTCTGATTTTCGGAGCCATTTTGGAGTGAGTTGATGATATTGGGGGTGTCCGGTGATCAGCAGGCGGCGCCCCCCCCCTCCCTCCTGTGTGTGTCGGATGTCACATTGAAGTTTGGGCTCCTGTGTGTCTCCTCCCCCCCCCCTAATCTTCTTGCTGCAGAAGGTGGAGTTCTGGCGGGGGGAGTCCTCACTACACCGGACCGAATACTCACCACTGCTGGCTGATCGGCTGCTGGGCTCCACATTACACATCTCACCCCCCCCCCCCCGGACTACGACTAGATCGCCCTCCCCCCCCCCCCCCCCATGTGAAGGAATTATCTCTGTCCATGGGATTGTATGACATCGTCTTGTATGGGCGCTGAGATCCGACCACAACATGGGGGCTCTGGGACTCACTTGGACACTTCTTCTGGCAACTTTCTGTGCAGGTAAGTGGTCCGATCACCGTGCCCCCCCTCTCCGATCCCCGAACACACACTCCGATCTCTCCCCGGAGATCATCCGCAACTTTGTATCTATTTCCACATCATCCCTCCGCTCTTTGTACGATGCACGTGTCTGCGATCTCCTCCGATCACCCCCCCCCCCCCCGATAATCCACAGCACACGTGCGGACCAGAGCAGAACATGGGGGGGGGGACCTCTGAAGAAGATACCCCCCCCACACACACTGGAGGATCAAATCTCTAGAGAAGAGACCCCACTGTAATTCTTTGGAGAAGTGACACACCCCCCACTAGTGGACCGCATCTCCGGAGAAGAGACCCCCCCACTGGTGGATCTCGAAAGAAAAGACCCCCACTGAAGGATCAGATCTCCAGAGAAGAGACCCCCCCCCACTATTGGCGCTCTGAAGTAGAGACCCCCACCGAAGGATTAGATCCTCCAACTGGGGTCTCTTCTTCAGAGATCCTCCAATGGGGGTCTCTTCTCCGGAGACCTGATCCTCCAATGGGGGTCTCTTCTCCAGAGACCTGGTCCTCCAATGGGGGTCTCTTCCCTGGAGACCTGGTCCTCCAATGGGGGTCTCTTCTCCGGAGACCTGGTCCTCCAATGGGGGTCTCTTCTCCGGAGACCTGATCCTCCAATATGGGTCTTTTCTTCAGAAGTCTACCAGTGCGGGGGGGGTCTCCAGAGAAGAGACCCCTGCTGGTGAACCTCTGAAGAAGAGGCCCCCATTGGAGGATCGGATCCCTGGAGAAGAGACCCCACGGAAGGATAAGATCTCTGGAGAATCCAATCCCACTGGTGGATCTCTGAGGAAGAGACCCTCATTGGAGGACCAGACACCAGACCTCTAGAGAAAAGACCCCCACTGGTGGATCTCTGAAGAAAAGACCCCCATTGGAGGATCAGATCTCCGGAGAAGAGACCATCACTGGAGATCTCTAAGAAGATACTACCTTCTCTGGTTTACCTGTAAAGAACGCACCCCCACTGGTAACATGTTTGGAGAAGAGACCTTCCAGTGGTGAATCAGACCTCCGGAGGAGAGAATTCTCCCCACTATTGGACTTCTGGAGAAGACCCCCCTCTTACTACTGGTGGACCTCTGGGGAGAGACCCCCTCCCCCCCCCCCCCCTTTACTGGTGGAAGTGACAGGATGCCTGCTATGTGCCCCCTCTCTACAGGGCACCCCTGGCTGGGACTTTGATGGCGGTTGTGTATTTTAGGCAGGTCATGCTGTGTCCGCTGGTGATGAAGTGTTGTGATGCCTCCCCAGGGGGGGTTTGCTATTTTTATAAGATGAATCATTTTGTCTTTGATTTGTGACTGGTGGTGTACTACATTGTAGTAAAATAAGCTTTCCCCTCCCACAAACACACAGTCTCAGCCGCTTTGGTTGGAGGTTCTGCTGCAGGTTTCTCATTGTGCACATTGATCCCCAACATTCAGGGGGCATCATGGTAAAGCTTGCTGTGATGTACATTCCCACTAATATAAATAAATATACAATGTGTATAAATGTGTGTGTGTATATACACATCCCACATTGTGAGTGTGTGTGTGTGTGTGTGTGTGTATATATATACACATCCCACATTGTGTGTGTGTATATACATCCCACATTGTGTGTGTATATGCATCCCACATTGTGTGTGCGTGTGCGTGTATATACATCCCACATTGTGTGTGTGTGTGTATGTATATGCATCCCACATTGTGTGTGTGTGTGTGTATGTGTGTGTGTGTGTATATATATATATATATATATATATATATATATATATACATCCCACATTGTGTGTGTGTGTGTATGTATATGCATCCCACATTGTGTGTGTGTGTGTGTGTGTGTGTATATATATACATCCCACGTGTGTGTGTGTATATATACATCCCACATTGTGTGTGTGTGTGTGTGTGTATATGTGTGTTTATATATACATCCCACATTGTGTGTGTGTATATATACATTGTGTGTGTGCGTGTATATACATCCCACATTGTGTGTGTGCGTGTATGTATATGCATCCCACATTGTGTGTGTGTGTGTGTGTGTATATATATATATATATATATATATATATATATATATACATACACATCCCACATTGTGTGTGTGTATATGTGTGTGTGTGTGTGTGTGTATATATATATATATATATATATACATACACATCCCACATTGTGTGTGTGTGTGTGTGTGTGTATATACATCCCACATTGTGTGTGTGTGTGCGTGTATATACATCCCACATTGTGTGTGTGTGTGCGTGTATATACATCCCACATTGTGTGTGTGTGTGCGTATGTATATACATCCCACATTGTGTGTGTGTGTGTATATACATCCCACATTGTGTGTGTGTGTGTGCGTGTATATACATCCCACATTGTGTGTGTGTGTGTGTGTATAGCCCTGAGCAATTGCAGCATTGTCTGCTGATCACCATGCCACCATCCATGAGCTCATTGATGGGTGGTGTGCCCTTGCAGAACACACGTGTATGTGGCATGCCTGTATAGAAGTGCTGTGCAATGTACAGATCCTGTGCTGTATCACGTTTTTCAGGGTCTCCAGTCGCTGTGGCTGACATTTGTAGCTGTAGTGCTTCAGCTGTCCTTATTAAACCTCACATAACCCCTATAGTATTATACGCTGGTATTGTGGTGCTGGGAACACGAGGCTTCTGACTGCAAATAAAGCCTGTGAAAATGGCAGGGAAATATTTGGTGGTGACATTGCACGCACGGCTTAATACACAAATAGCGTGTGTGTGTGTGTGTCATGTGTAAGATTGTATAGATTTGTGTAAACACATTGCAAAGGCATGAGCAGACTACCCCCTCCCCTCCAATGTGGCTAATGCAATTTCTGCAGACCCCAGACTGGTCCAGGGCTGCCGGAGGGGTGTGGGGATCGCTTCCACCTTGTTAATGATGAATGGGGGGGAAGCAGAGGCATAGTAGAATAGTAAACTGATGGCTCCAGTGTTTGGCAAACAATCGGGAACCTCTGAAGCTAACCATGTCCTTATGTGACAGCGGCTGGGTAGCCTTCCCTGCTTCACAAGACATTGGCACAGCATGCCTCGATGGGAGGGGGGGGGGGGGGGTTGTGAGGTGGTAGGATTGGGATCATGTCAAAATTATACATATATATTTTTATTTTTTGGGCAAGGCATGAAAAGGGTTAAAGATGCAAAATGCATACATTTAATTTCATGATCCTGCATGCACCATTTTGTGTTTTCACGTCACCTGTTTTGCTGGCCGCTCTGCTGTCATTCTGTGCACTGTTGCTGCATGCCTGCCAGTCTCCGTGTTATGTGTTGAAGGGCATCACATGCCCGCCCACACCCCAAAATTTGGTTGATTTTAGAAGTGTTAGTGAATGGAAATGAGCTGGCTGCTTAGGGAGTGTGATGGAGGGGTGTGTTGTGTGGTGTGTGTGTTTTTTTTTATTTTATAAATTTTTTTTTTTTGGTTTTTCCTTCCTTTTTTTGTTTCGGAATGTGGCAGCCTAGCTGAAGTCTATAGAGCGGCATGCTCCATCCACCATCCCTGTGCTGCCTCTCTCGCTCTGTTTTCTTTGTTCAGGGCTCTCATTAAAAATGCAGTGCCAGTGTTTATAACACACACACAACCTGGCACTGTCAGGATTCTCATTTTCACGTTAAACCCCCAGGAGATGGGGCAGCTGAACAAATGTAGCCGAGACAAAAACAGGCAATATTTTGCTTCCATTTATCATCCTCTGGTATTGTGCAGCCAACACGGCTTTAAAGTTTTAGAAGAAATCGAGCTGATGATGCAAGATATGTTTAGGTTTACATGCTTGCTCATACAGAATTGTCAGCTATATTGGAAACTAATTGCAGCTTGTGTGTGTTTTTTTTTTTTAATCGTGATTGGATGGCCAATGTTAAGGATGGCAAGGGGGCAACCAACTGTTTTTCGAGTGCTCGTTTGCTAGCGTGGCCAATGTAGAGGAGGTACGGGAAGGGTGGGTCATATGGTTTTGGAGTGCTTCTTTGCTGGCATGGCCAATAAAAAGGAGGTACGGGAAGGGTGGATCATATGTTTTTGGAGGGATTCTTTGCTGGCATGGCCAATGGAAAGGTGGATCATATGTTTTTGCAGTGTTTCTTTGTTGGCATGGCCAATTTAAAGGAGGCACGGGAAGGGTGGATCATGTGTTTCTTTGCTGGCATGGCCATTGTAAAGGAGGTACGGGAAGGGTGGATCAATATTTTTTGGAGGGATTCTTTACTGGCGTGGCATAAATGAGGAAGGGCAGATAATACAGTTTTTGTTTTGTGTTTTTCTATACTGGCATGGTCAATATAAAGGAGGCATGGGAAGGAGGGGGATCATAGAATGTTTCTATACTGGTGTGGCATGGGTGGCTAATTAACCTTTTTACGCGTGATTCTATACTGGTATGACTGCCGAATGCGGAAATGTCAACCTTTTTATTTATTTTTATTTTTTTGTTCTCGCTTCCTTCTAGTAGGAAGGACAGGCAGAGTTGCATGATAGATCTTTGTATTGGCTATGCATTACACATTTGCCTTCTGTGCTGCTGTTCAAGCTTCTTGACATTGCTATAAATTGGTTTGCTGCTGTGAATCCCGCCAGTCCCTCTCTGTGGGATTTTCAAACTTCAAGAGTGACATAATCTGATTGTAGACCCTCTCATAGACATGTATGTGTAGTTTTCACGTATACTGCATGACTTGTGTAGTAGAATTGTACAATGTTCTCTTTCCATAGGTCACGTTTTCAGGATTGTGCCAGTAAAATATAACATCAGCATCTTGTGAGTTTGGGTAGAAAACAGTTGCCTAGGTTCTTTCTAGTGTTGAACCGATACCGGTTTTGGTGGCAATTCTTGGCATTTTCAGGAGTACTTGTAATCGTGGAAATGCTCTGATACTGAAACGGATGCGTTTAAGTCTGCAGAAAGTATCAGTACTCGGTCTTAAAAAAAAATGGTATTGGTGCATCCCTAGTTCTTTCGAAAATGTTTTTGGATGCTCTCTGATAGGTATCTACATATGCTATATATTTCTTAACGTCTATTGGGCTCAACAGTAATTGTGTTGATGTGATATGCCAATTGTATGTGAGTAGGCATATACTACAATGCTGTGTTGCAACGGATACACTTGCCTTGTGTAATTACCTCTATTGTTAAATGAGCATTGGCCCAAATGATTATACACCAGGGTTCTCCGAACTCTTGAAACTTTCCCTTCAAACTTTCAGGGGGGCCGGACTGTGGCCAGTGGGAGTAGAAAAGGCCCAGGCATTGATAGGAGTAAACCATGCCATAGGCTTGGTGTTCAGTGGGAGTAAAAAGAAAAAAAATTACATAATTGGTGTCGGTGGGAGGAACAGTACCCCATAATTGGTGTCAGTGGGAGGAATAGTGCCCTGGCTTTGGTGTCAACAGAATAAATAGTGCCTCAAGGGCTGGAATAAATGCCATGCATTTACTTCCGTGCGTGAGCACAGCTGGATGGGGCGCTTTAATTTTTATTTTATTTTTTTTCTTATTTTATTTTTACACTGTCCCTTTTTAAAAAAGAAAAATTATGGATCACTTTTATTCCTATTACAAGGGATGTAAACATCCCTTGTAATAAGAAAAAAGCATGACAGGACCTCCTTTAATGTGAGGTCTTTTTGACCCCAGATCTCACATTTACACTCCCCTTTTAAGACCATTGGGCGGAAGTGACGTTTGACGTAGTTTCCCTCATCCAATGGTATGGAGTCGAGTGGGGGCCATCGACTTCCAGCCTCTGAGGGGATAGGATCGATTTGTCTCAGACGGCTCCGGTGAGCAGGGGAGACGACCGTAACGTGCCGGGAGGGGGGTGGGCATCTTTCCCACCGCTGATTAAAAGTTATCTTGTGGCAAATCTGCCGTGGAGACCACTTTTACCGGAAAGCGGACCGCCCGCCATTTAAAAAAAATACCGGGGTTTTGGCAGCTATCTGCTGCCATAACAACTAGGGGTGCCGAAATTAATCGGTGCATCGCGATTCGGGTGTCCCCGATGCAATTCCGATGCATGCGACCGGGAAAAATGATTACCGAGATGATGCCCGCAGCTTCATCCCGGTACTGTTTTTAGAGCGGGCGGTCGGCTTTCCAGTGATAACAACCGATGCGGCTAAAAGCCGCTCGGTTGTTATCCCGGAGGAGCGGGAGGGGACACTCCGCCTCCTTCCGCCGCTCTGACCGGGCCTCCTGTCCCACCGGGAGACCTGATCCACGAGCCGCTACTTCCGACGCTTCTTTCCAGTCTGTATGTAAACATGGAAGCAATGTCACTTCCACTTTACTCGGCTGCCAATGGCGCCAGTTTAAAAAAAAAAATGACAGTATTCAGAATCACAGTTTTTGGCGATCTGAATACTTTGAAGTGCAAAGGAGGGATTTAGGGTCTTTTAGACCCCCGATCCCTCCATAAAGAGTACCTGTCACCACCTATTACTGTCATAAGGGATGTTTACATTCCTTATGACAGCAATAAAAGTGATCAAACTTTTTTTTTTTTTAAACACAGTGTAAAATAAATAAATAAAATAAATAGAAAAAAAAATGTTTTTTAAAAGCGCCCCTGTCCCCGCGAGCTCGCGCAGCAAAGAAAACACATACTCATGCTGCGCCCGCACCCGCATATGTAGACGGTGTTCAAATCACACATGTGAGGTATCGCCGCAATCGTCAGAGCAAGAGAAATAATTCTAGCACTAGACCTCCTCTGTAACTCTAACCTGGTAATCGTTAATTTTTTTTTTTTAAAGCGTCGCCGTAGTTTGTCGCCATTCCACAAGTGTGCGCAAAAAGATACTCGCCTGTCCCACAATCCAGCGACGTGGCCACCCGAACCCTCCATTCTCTCCCCCGCCTGTCCACGGCGCTGGCAATACTACTGTAGGTATCCGGCTGTGACAGCTTGCAGCTTCACTGCCGGGTGCGCATGTCTCGCTGCTCTGTCCTGCATAGCCGGGCAATCTTCTGGGACCTGTGATGTGTCCCAGAACATCGCAGGGAGGAAGGGACGCCTAGGCGGCCCAAGCGGGAGTGGGAGCTCATCGGTAATCGTGATGCATCGTGGAATCGAGTCAAATCAAATCGCTTACTAGATAATCGTAATTGAATCGTGCGACCAGTGAAGATGCGCACCCCAAATAACAATGGTATTCATCGTCAAAGTACCGAGGTATAACGACGGTGGGAGGTCCGGAAGTGGTTAGGGACGGCTGGTGATGCGGCAGTGACACAACAAGGTAAGGGACGTGGCAGCAGCAGGTGAGTGGATGCCCGCTAACAGGCGCTGCCATGATGGATCTGAAATGACAGGTGCTCTTTAAATGTAAGGACCCGTTCTTGCTGGTAGTTGGAATCTTTAATATTTGCAAAGAAAATGAAGGTTTCCTATGTAGTGTACGTTGATTTGCAAAACAATGGGATAAAGGAATATTTTTAAACTTTATTTTATCTCACGGTTAGACCACTTTTACACGGGAGTTTTTCAGGCGCTTTAGCGTTAAAAAAAGCGCCTGAAAGAAGCTGCATCTGCAATCCCAATGTTAAAGCCCGAGTGCTTTCACACTAAAGCGCCTGAAAAACCCCCCAGTGTGAAAGGGGTCTTAGCATTAAAAAAAAGTGCCTGAAAGAAGCCTCATCTGCAATCCCAATGTGAAAGCCCGAGTGCTTTCACACTGAGCTGGCAGGGCGTCAAAAAAAGTCCTGCAAGCAGCTTCTTTGCAGTGCTTTAAGAGCATTGAATACACCGCTCCTAAAGCGCCCCTTCCCATTAAGGCGCTTTTTTTTACCACCAAAGCGCCTGAAAAACGCCCCAGTGTGAAAGGGGTCTTACTGTGAACATGCATTGCATTGATGCATTCACACAATTTATCTCAGCTTGCAGAGCTTGGATTCATTGAATGAGTTTTCTAAAAATGTAAATATTGCAGAATATACAGTCTACATAACTAAGCTCAATTTCATTCTAAATAAACACAATTATTAATATATCTTAAATGGAATTTTAAGATACATAAATAATTTTTGCTCCAAAAGCATCTTATTAAAATAAATTTTGATTTAAAAAATAAAATAAAAAAATCATAAATTTTTATCCACCCTGAATGACCTTTTTTAATTTTTGGTATTCCTATATCTCATAATATTGTGGAAGCAAAAAATAAAGAATTGGGAAGGTCTCCCCCGCATGGCACAGCTGTCGGTGATGAGGATGGTAAGAAGCTCTTCTTCCACAGTGATCTTAAAGAGACACAGTGTAGGCATCTCAAAATATTGAAGGTCAAAGCATAGAGTAATAAAATAAAAAGTCTTACAATAATACATTTATAAAAGAGGATATACATTAAATAAAAAAACAATCAAAAAATCCATCCTGCGTGCAAGTTTTTTAAATCTGAGCTAGGTTGTGCTGTAATTGCCTTATCTCATTGTTTACTGTGAATATACCAGATGCTGATAGTCTTTCTTTGTCTGTACATATTAGAACGGGTCCTGAATTTCATCATAAGTGAGTAGAAAATATTACAGTATTACTCAGTGATCAAAAATAAGCAGCACTTGAGATCAGCGTTTGTCTATTATTAGAAGCTTTTATTGGGCTTCTTTTTTTGTAAGCAGTGAAGGAACGGGCTGTGAATCATTATGTTTACACACACTTGGATCGTGGTGGCTGCTGATGTCACAGTCTGGTTCACGTGCGTTCCTCCAATCCCAACGATAACAAGAGATGAAATGTTTTAATATCACTAACCACAGAGCATGCTTGGTTGCTGTATGGTAAACAAGCTCTGGCTGTGCTCACCATGCGTTATATTGATCCCATGTGCTTTCTGAGGAGCCTATACTATGTGCAGCCAAACTTCTTCTCAGCAGGATGATTTAATTTAACTGATTGTTTTGTGTTTTTTTTTTTTTTTTTTTTTCTTCTGGTGTATTTAACTTCCTAACTGTAGAATATTGGACCTACTACTACTACTCTGATATCAAAGCCTTTATAAAGATTCACGCTAAGGCTTGGTTCACATTGCCGTGACTTGGGATACGACTTGAGTCACGTGACATGTGAAATCCTATGTTGGTAACTGAGAGCGGTATTAATTGGCACTACTGAAGTCGCTCCGACTTTAGGAAAGGTCCCTGTACTACTTCAAGGTGACTTCTGTCTGACTTGTGTCCATAGACTTTAATGGAAATCGCCTCTAAGTTGGATTCTCATCTTAATTGATGTGATTTGGATCCGACATTACAGGAAGATTACACAGACGAAGTCCCCTGGCAAAGTCGCACTATAAGTGGCCCGACTTTCAGGTCGTGGCAGTGTGAGCCAAGTCTTAAGCCTCGTACACACGACCGAGAATCTCGTCGTAAAAAAACCCGTAGTTTTTCTCGAAGAGATTCTTGTCAAGCTTGACGAGCTTCTTGTCAAGCTTTCCTTGCATACACACTGTCAATTCCAAATCTCGTCGTTGGAAAGCGCGGTCACGTACAGCATGTACGACGGCAGTATAAAGGGGAAGTTCGATTTCAATGGCGCCACCCCTTGGGCTGCTTTTGCTGATCTCGTGTTACCGCGTGCTTAGTAAAAGTTTGGGGAGAGACGATTCGCGCTTTTCAGTCTTCGTGCTTTCAGTTCGTTTTAGCGTGACGAATGTGCTATCTCCATTACGAACGCTAGTTTTACCAGAAGGAGCGCTCCCGTCTTGTACTTGATTCTGAGCATGCGCGATTTTTTTAAGACTCGGAAAAGCATACACACGACCGGTTTTCTAGTCGGGAAACAGGCCGACGAGAACCCCCAACGAGAAAAACGAGAATCCTGACGAGAAAATAGAGAGCAGGTTCTCTATTTTTCTCGTCGAGATTCCCGGCAGTTTTCTGGACGAGAAACCATACACACGAACGGTTTTCGGTCGTGTGTACGAGGCTTAAGACTGATAATAGTTCAAAGTTTACCATTAACCCATGGGCTCATTCACACAAGCAAGCTAAAATGTGTCAGTTGTGTAGGGTGGTGTTTTGCACTTTGTAACCTTTTCTTTCTCTCTGCTTCTTTTTTTTCTTGACTTTAAAGAGTCTTTAATTTTTTTTTTTAAAGTCAGCAGCTACAAATACTGTAGCTGCTGACTTTTAATATAAGGACACTTACCTGTCCAGAGAGTCCGCAATGTCGGCACCCAAAGCCGAGCCGTCCATCTGCTCCGGGGCGAGGCGCTGGCATCTTTACTAAGGGAAACAGGAAGTGAAGCCTTCACAGCCTGTTTCCTACTGCGCATGTGCGAGTCGTGCAGCGCTTTGTGGTTGGTCCTGTTGTCTTTTGGGACACACACAGGTCCCAGAAGGCAACAGAGGGAAGGAGGAGACCAAAAGAAAACCCGCAGAAGTGACGTACTGTCTTCGCCACGGCGACATGGGACAGAAGTCCCGATGAAAACTCTGAAAATGTATGCTTTTTTTGTCAAAAGGAGTTACATTTTTGCCTGGAACTCAGGTTTATTAAAGCGATCAGTCACCGCTGTCTGTTGTGCCCCCCCCTTGCTCACTGGAACACTGGGCTGTGGAGGGGGCGGGAGTGGCTGGATCAGGCTCTCAGTGGCTCACTGAGAGGCTGATCAGTTGCCAGTCCAGGCATGTGGACGAATCCCAACCATATGGTCACAATCTTTACCGAGCCTGGACCGGCTCTGTGATGCCAGCTGACAGCGGACTTCTGCCCGCTGTCTGCTGAAAATGAGTAACAGGAGTTTTCACCTTTCCTCCACTCAGCGTTGTTTTATATGTGCCCTTGCAATGAACCTGTGTTGATCAATGTAGCTCAACATAAATATTGTGAATGAGCCCCTTATCCTAGGAAACTAATATTTTTAGGGGATCGCTGACAACATAACCTACAGCCATATACTTTGTGCTTTGGGATGTGTCACCATAGCACCACCCAGCTGTCTGCACCGTCTTTCTCACAGTGAATAAAAACGCCTGTCCATGTTAGTCTATAGCTTCATGCCCACCTAGGCGTTTTTAAGCTGTAAAAAAAAACCCAGGACCAGTGTTCCCCGGCGTCAGGCATAAAAAACGCGCGAAAGCGCTATTGCGTTTTTGAGCTCTGGCTCAATTTAAATTTATACACTAATGGACAGGCGTTTTTAAGCTGTAAAAAACGCGGCTGTAAAAACGTCCGTGGGCATGAGGCCTTAGAGTAAACATATTTATTTTAGTTGCTTCTTTGAATTGGTCTTTGTCATAATTTACTGTCCCCTCTGTTAGCCCTCAAAATATCCACCATTTTATTTAAAGTGGAGGTCCACCCTGAATAAATGTGTACATTAAAAATCGTAAAAAAAAAAAAAAAAAATTATAGCAAAAAAAAAGTTTATACTCGCCCTAAATGCCTATTGCTATGCGGAAGTCCCCTAATCTGCCTCTAATGTTCCTCTTCTCGTCCGCGGTGGGTCTCCTTCCGTTTCCTCTTTTTGTGAATGGGGCGCGCTGCCTTCTGGGAACTGTGTGTATCCCAGGAGGCAAGCCGCCCATTCACAAAGCGCCGTGCGAGTGGCGAATGCGCGGTAGGAAACGGGCAGTGAAGCCTTACGGCTTCACTGCCTGTTTCCCTTACTCAGGATGGAGGAGCCGGGACCTGCCAGCAGCGATCGATCGCCGTGGCGGGACCGACATCGCGGGTGGGTAGGACAGGATAAGATGTCCTTATTAAAGTCAGCAGCTACACTGTTAGTAGCTGCTGATTTTTTTATTTTTTGACTGCACCTCCGCTTTAAGCTGATGAGAGGAACAGTTTAAGAAGTGATGCATGGTCAAAGATTGTGTACACCTGATTTAGCACTTTACCTCTCTAACCTCTTATAGAAAATCAATTTATTTTCAAATCCCCGCACACCACTGCTAGTGATTAGAGGTTCTACCTTTTTTCCTGGATGTAATTGTTGGCTGAGGGCCCTGTGCCTTCAGTTGGCTCAGCATCTTGGTTATCCGCAGGATGTGAATTAGGCCAAGAACCTGCGCTGGACAATCTACCAGGCTTGTGGTTCAGTGGTGTTATTACTTCGAAAATGTTGAGAGGAATAAATCTATGAAGAACAATATCTCCCAGACCAGAATTTTCAGTAGATGCTGGTGTTTAGGCTGCATTCACACCTGAGCGGTTCAAAGTTGTGTTTTTTTTTTTTTTTTTTTCGCGTTTTTGCTGCAAATTTGTACGGGTCAAAAGGTCACCAATATAAAAAGCTGAAAAATGCCTGTAATCTGCCCCTTAGAAGCTCATGTTCTTTTTTGAGCTTAAAGAGGAGGTCCCCCCCCTAAAAAAAAAAAAATTTCTTAAAGCCAGCAGCTACAAATACTGCAGCTGCTGACTTTTAAAAAATGGACACTTACCTGTCCAGCGCGCCTGCGAAGTCGGCAGACGGGGCCGGGCAATCGCTCGGTCCTCGGATGCTGCCGCTGCTATGCTCGGTGAGGGAATCAGGAAGTGAAGCCTTGCGGCTTCACTGCCCGGTTCCCTACTGCGCATGCGCGAGTAGCGTGGCGCGCCGTCACTGGCCCCCGCTCTTACCTGGGAACAGTGTGTTTCCCAGAAGACAGCGGGGTAGTGATGCGAAGGGGCGGGACTCCCGCGGCAGTCAGAACCCATCAGTGGTGCAAATGCCTGTATTAGACAGGTATCTGCACCCCCCCTCCCCCCTGAAAGGTGCCAAATGTGACACCGGAGGGGGAGGGTTCCAAAAAGCGTATGTTCACTTTTTGTGTGAACCTCCGCTTTAAGGTGTTTTTCAGGTGTTTTGCTTCAGGTGACAAAACGCTCAGATGTGAACAGGTGCCATTGAAATGAATAGGATTTTGCTTGGGTGATTTACGAGCTGAAAATGTTCGGGTATGAATGCAGCCTTAAGCAGGGAATAAGGCTTTTTGTTTTTCCATTGTATAGTTATTGAATTTATCAAAGGAAAAACAGAAGAAAAAAACCTGTCCTTTTTGTGGAAGGGAAGATTATGGCAGTGTTTATTAAAATTGTTCTGTTTTTTGTGAATGGTGTTACTAGTTTTTACTGATGTCATCCTAGAAAGCTTACACCAAAGTTATTATTAAAGCAGAACACCAGGCAGATGGCTTTGGTATTGTTTACACCACTTCCCTAATTTCTAGATCCAGTGTCTGTGCCGGCCCAGTTCAGCCCAATGGATTTCTATAGGGTTGGTAGGAGGATAGGAGACTATGGGCTTCTGTGCAGGTATCTTATAGGTGGATAGAAGTCTATGGGCACAAACTGTATGAACGACAGATGGGATAGAAGTCTATAGGGTCAAACTCTGCAGGCGCGGGGTGCTTCGTTCACATATGGCGACCCATCATATTTGGCTACCCGCTGGAGTGCGCATGCGCGATGCCGCCATATGCGTTCCAACACTTTTACGACAAAACAGCACACTAAAACCGTGATGGGTAGCCGAATGTGACGAAGCACCGCCATCTTGCTACACTCCGCACTCCTCCACCCCTAAGGATACAGTGAGAAGGGGACAAGCGGATATCTTTGTACACCCCCCCGGAGTTTTACATTTTTACACTTATTTATAACAGTAAACTGAGGTTATATAGTGAAATACAGTACTTAGAACTCCGTCTGACTATTTAGATTTTAAATTTATAAGCAGCGGACTTCTGTCAGATTAGCAAACCTGTGAGATCAGCAGGCTTGCCGCTGCTTTTAAAATTCAATATCTAAACAGTCAGACGAGGTTCTAAGTACTGCATTTGACTATATAACCTCAGTTTACTGTTATAAATAAGTGTAAAATTTAAAACCCCAGGGGGTGTACAAAGATGTCCGCTTTTCCCCTTCTCACCGTTTCCTTAGTGTGGAGGAGTGTAGCAAGATGGCGGTGTTTCCTCTCATTCGGCTACCCATCACGGTTTTAGTGTGCTGTTTTGTCGTAAATGTGTTGGAACGCATATGGCGGCATCGCGCATGCGCACTCCAGCGGGTAGCCAAATGTGATGGGTCGCCATATGTGACGAAGCAGGGGCTCTGATTTAAGAGGCTGGTGGAGGAATGTAAACAATGCCATGAGCCTTGGTGCGAGTTCTAGGTAAGTATAGCGATTATGGAGGGCTTGGTCTGGATCTACTTACTTAAAAGGATTGGGGGTAAAAGGTTTGAAAAAGTTTGCGGGAAACTTTCAGTAGCCATCAAAGAAACTCCCACCTTGCAGGGTTCGTTGTTGCTTTCATGGGGGGAGGGTGGTGGCACTGAACCAAATTGCAAAGTATTTTCAGTCAGATTTAGGCTTCATGCACACTGTGATCCTTTTGGATGCCTTTTATCCTTACAGGGAAAAAGCAGCTTTAAAAATGCTGTTAAATTTGTGTTCTTCACAATAGTTTATGCGTGTTCGCACGCGTTTATGCTTTCTATTGGATCTGGCCATTAGAATGCATTAGTGATAATGCACATTTGTGTGTTTTTTTTTTTTTTGTTTTTTTTGTTTTGTTTTTCTGCCCAAATTATCCTCTCTGCAACACACAAGTGATTTTTTTTTTTATTGCCTATAAATGCCTATGTGTGCATGGGCACCTAGGCTAATGTGGTGGCAGGGGGTTGTTTAGAGGTAAAAAATAACACCTTTTTTAAACCAGCGTTTTTTTAGCTGCAGTTTGTATGAGGCCTAAATTTCATATTTACCCCTTAGAGCTGGTGCCTCCTGGCTCTTTAAGAGGTTTCAGACACACAGACAGGCATTTTGGTCATGTGACCGCTGTGATTGACTGTCACAGCGGTCACATGATCAGAAAGTGCAAGATCGCAAGTAGCGATCGGAAGCTTCCCATTACCCTCTGGTAACTGTGCTGGGAGCACTCGTGGTGCGTGCTCTCGGCACAGCATTCTTTACATTTTGGTATGCATATATGCAGCTTCTTAGCATTAAGGCCCACCCGCCGAGAGGCCGCATGTATGTATACGACCAGCGTGAAGAGGTTAAGGAGGCCTGGGGTGGTGTGAAGATAAGATCAGGCAGTTAATGATAAAATACAATACACCATTCAACTCAATCTGAGTGTATGGAACACTGCTTAGTGTAAGTGCTATCAGTAGCTTTAAATGTGTATTTAGTGGTCTATAGCCACAATTTAGAAAGCTAAATGCCTTTTAAAAAAAATAAAAGCTACAGCCAGCATTCCTGTTATTCAGTGCTTAGGGCCCACTTGCACACTATTGTGACATGGTAAAGCATGCTATATGCATTGGATGGATGCCGTGCATGAAAAACAGCTGCCTTGTTCAATGGAATAGGCTGCCATATAGTAGCTTAAAGTGGTTCTAAATCCAAATTATTATTTTTTTTTTTACCTTTTAATAAATTCCTTGCATTAAGGTAAAAAGTGTGTAGTCATCGTTTTTCACCTCTGTTTGATTTTTATGGCAGCAGCCATTCTCTGATGTAAATTCGACTAGATTTTGGGCAAAAACTCTTTTAGTGGCCCAATAGTAGCGCATGGTGTTCCATCAAAGTCTACTTTGTGAGTCTTTTAATGTTCCCGATACATGCAAAATATAAGCTGCATTTATTTACAGTGTGTATTTTAATTGTACACCACAGCATGGGGACACCATCACATGACATGTACAATGTGGTCACCATGAGACCAGTGCAGCACCACATTTGTCTCTTCTAACCTGCATGTTGAAATATTTCCTTCATACAAAGTTCTCTATGGAAGAAGCCTGTTGGCTGAACAAGCACTCCAGTTTGAAGTAGGCTAGGCCCTTTCTAAACCGTAAAAACGTGCTCTGTTTTTAAATATAGCTACGCTGCAAGTAATGGAATGTTTGTCTGGCTGTAATGCAATTGGTTAAAGATTTTTTTATTTTTTTTTGTCTTTGTGATTAAAAATTGAAATTTGTCCTTTTTTGTCTGGCTCCAGGAACAACCTTTGAAAAGATTAAAACCTTGCTCGTCCTTTTGTGCACTCCTGTGTGAAACTAAAACCACCATCTCCCCTTTAAAAGTCAACATACTTTCTGTGTAATATATATTGGTATTCAGAAAGACCATTTAGTCTTCCTCTACCCTAAGGGAATAGCAGGGAAGAAATGTTACAGCTGCCTGGCCTTTGACCTCAGACTGGGGGCCACTGTGAAGGGAGTGGGCAAAATGGTTTTCTCTGTGGAGTAAAGAGCATGCAGATGAGAGGTTGTGTTCTCAGGCCCCAGAATCCCTTTATGAAGGGTTGACGTTTAATAGTACACATTCACTTTTGGGTTTTGAAAACATTTCTTTCAGTGTAATAAAATGATCTACTTAGGACCTTCGTCGGTAATGGCGAGTTTCTCCACCTTTGCGAGCTCGCCACAAGGCTATCAATTACACAAATAAGGTGGTGATGGTGTGCAAGTGACAGGCTCTACACATAGGAATATTCCTTTCAAGGCCTTCATCTATAAAAACGGGCGCTAATGTAGAAAATTGCTAGGCTGCATTTACATATACATTAACTTGAAGCTGATAGGAAGGCTTTTGTGTAGTCTTGCCAGCCAAGGTAGAACTAGTAATGTGTTTGGATTATGCGGTCTTAGGTTACACTTGTGTTCTGACTGAGTATTTTTTTATTTCTGCCTGAACCCACTTTTATACAAAACCTATATTTGATAAGTGCACCATGGTGGACTTTACCATTCAGCTTTTGCTTTTGTTTTTATACTTTTTTTCTTCCCACTCAAAAAACACATACTGTACTTGTTTTTCTGTGTTACAAGCTTTGGCCTTTTGTCCAATAATTTTTCTTTGAAACACAGGATTGCTGCCGTTCTCTATGTAATTATCTCATGAACATCTTTAAAATACTTTAAGTGCCTGACTCAACAGTTTTAGTGAGCTAAGCTGGTCTCAAAAACATTGACAGGACTAATATACTCCAGGTAGTCTGAGTAAATGTGTTCCAGATAAGTGAGGTGCTAAGCAGTAAATCCAAAGGATGAGGATGACAAGCGGGGTAACAGCGACTTTTTCCTTTTCTGTCATGTCGGGTTCACTTTTTTACGGCAGGTATGTTTGCCAGGCTTGAGTTTTTTGAGCTAATGACAGCGATGTTCTAATTGAAAGCAAGTCCACATTTTGGATGATGTTTTAGATCACACCCATATTTAGCGTTAGTTCACACTTGTGGCATCGTTTGGCTCCCCTTTGAAAAAGTGATCATCGGTGGATCAGTTTTTAGAAGGCAGTTGGGAGGCAATATGTCGCCTCCTCACCGCCTATCTCAACCCTGAAAAGCCTGCACCACCATGCCATGACCAACTGCATTACACAGGGTTGCATTGTGGTCTTATTCACTTAAATTGATGATGTGGGGTATCATTTTATTGAGACTGCAGCATGTGTACAACCCCATGTGGCCAGCTTTGCTTTTTAGGCGGGGGCAGTGAAACTCACTTACAGCCTATTTTTACTGCCACCTGGCCACCCTTGGTGCCGGTTCACACTGGAATTGCACAGGAACACTCCGCGTTCAAATGCAATGCAATTTTTTAAATTACACTGGATCACGCCAAAAATAGTGCATGCGCTACTTTAAAAACGCACTCTAACCAGATCGCATGCATCTTCGGTACCATGCAATTTGGTACAGGCAAACGCACCCTGTGCATTTTGTGCAAGGTTCAGGAAAAGCGCAGGCAATGAATTTCCCACAACGCGTTCTGGTGTGAATGGGCCCTTGACGTCTAAAGCCTCGTACACACAGTTGGACTTCCATCGGACTTTTCCGTGGATTTTTGTCCAAACGGAGTTGGCCGAGCACACCCATAGCATACACACCACAGGACTTTTCTGCAAACTTTCCCAAAACTTTTTGCAACATCACATGGTTTTTCTGCTCTTTTCTGCTCTTTACCGCCACCCTTTGGTCAACTTCTGCTATTATTGGTTGATTTTAACATTAGTTTTGTCCATCGGACAAAAGTCCTATGGTTTTCTGTATACACGGTAGGACTTTGCTCCATCTGACTTTTGTTGGGCAAAAGTTTGTCCGTTTGCAGACCCAACTTTTGTCCGATGAAAACAAAACCAAACGAAAAAAAGTTTGACCGATGGAGCGTACACACGGTCGGATTGTTGGTCCAACTTGCTTAAAAAGTTTGTTGGGCAAAAGTCCGACCGTGTGTACGGGCCTTAAGAAGAAAACTTTGTCATAATCTGCAGCTTGGGATTTTGTTTAATCGTAGATCTGTTTGTCTTCTCCTCATGTGGTAACAGGTAAACATAGTCAGTCCAACATCATTGGTGGACTGGCGCAGAGAACCAGGAAGCCGAAACCAGCCGCTGATATGTTTTGAAAATGGTGACATGGGTTTCCAAGTATGGGGTGGACAGAACATTAGGGAAAATACACTAACTAGGCAATAATATTTTTTTGTCTCCCCATGTAAATTTAAATGTATGTTGGTGGTTTCTGAAAAGGGGGTGGGGGCTTGCACCTTTTAAAAAAAAAAATACATTTTTGGGAGGGGGTGGAGGATTTAGAGTCACTTTAAGGCTGGGTTCACACTTATGCGAATTGGATGCGTCTTCCCCTGCATCCAATTCGCATGACAGGAGACTGTGACCGGCTCTCAATGGAGCCGATTCACACGTCTCTGGGGCAGCCGTGGTCCCAACTGGAAAAGGGTCCTGTGCGTCTTTTGGCTCCGTTTTTCAGCTCCAAATTCAGGCAAAAATTCGGACCTCATTCACCCCTGAAACAGAGAACAGCAACGGATCCCCTTGCGAGACGAGGCCACAGCTAGTGTGAACCCAGCCTAAAGGAAATATGTAGGCTGACATTCCTTAACTCTCCTTTTGAAAAGGCTGCATGGCTGATATTGCTCCACTGACCCAGAACAAGTATGCAGGTCAGAATTCTGACCCTATGCTCTGCATGCTTGTTCCAGGTCATTTATTCCATGTATAGAGGCTCCAGAGGTAGCCAGGCAACTAGCAATTTCGGTAGGAGGTCAGCAGTGTTCTCCTAACACTTTTTTTTCCTTTAGTGCCTATTCATCTGTGCACTGGACACATCCATCATGTGTCTAGGGACTGTTTGTGTGGACTGCACAGCACAGTCATATGCAATTGTGTGTATTGCGATAGAATCAAAGGCATTAATGAGCAGGATGTGCTGCCTTGTACGTGTGTGTGTGTGTGTGTGTGTGTGTGTGTGTGTGTGTGTGTGTGTGTGTGTGTGTGTGTGTGTGTGTGTGTATATATATATATATATATATATATATATATATATATATATATATATATATATATAATTTGTGGGAGATTAGCTTGTGGGGATCACCTTTTCTCAGAATGAAGGTCAGCGTACAGGCAGTTTCTTTAAAACCTGGCGTAATGGCAGCTTTATTTACAAGTGGTTTGCAATAGTCATACAAAATAAACAAAACAGAAAATCAAATCCTTGCTGTCTGGCGCTAAACTAAACAGTAACCGCTCTCTATACGGTGAGGGGCTGGTCCCCGTCACCCACAAAACACAAGGTGAAGCAAACCTTTCTTTTCCAATCCAACAAACAGAGGTCCTCTGACTCAGGTTCCCCTCTGAGTCTCAGGCCAGAGCCCTGCTGTGTTCTCTTCCTGGTCTTTTAACTTCCACCTGAGTGTGGACTCAGGTGGACCGGAACCCAGCCTGCCACAGAGGCTGGAAAAACCGGACCGGATTCCCGTTCAGTCCCTTACAATGGACCGAATGCGAGGTGAAATGTAGCGATTGTCTTGTATCTCACCTCGCATACCGTCACATATCCTCCCCCTCTGCTCAAGCCCCTGCGGCTGAGCACTTGACCCAGCCAATACAGTGCACATGGGAGAGGGCATCTGCATTATCCTGGAGTTTGCCCGGCCTGTGCTCAACCGTGAATTTAAAGGGCTGTAAAGCCAGGAACCACCTTGTCACACGGGCATTTTTCTCCCTGTTGTCACACATCCACTTCAGGGGAGCATGGTCAGTAACCAGCCTAAATGACCTCCCGAGTAGATAATACCTCAGGGAGTCTAAGGCCCATTTAATGGCGAGACATTCCTTTTCAACAATGGCATAGTTGCTTTCATGCTTGTTCAGCTTCCGGCTCAGGTATACAACCGGGTGCTCCTCACCATTCCTGTCCTGCGACGGTACGGCCCCTAGGCCCACCTCAGAGGCGTCTGTCTGTATGACAAACTCCTTTGTGAAGTCCGGGGTCACCAGCATCGGTAGTGCACAAAGGGCCTGTTTTAATTTCTGAAACGCCTTCTCGGCCTCAGGGTTCCATTTGACCATGACAGACCCTCTGCCCTTCATCAGGTCAGTCAGAGGGACGGCAATGGTGGCAAAGTGCGGTATAAACCGTCGGTAATACCCCGTAATGCCTAGGAAGGCCCGAACTTGTTTCTTGTTTATGGGTTGGGGCCATTTTTGAATTGCCTCAATCTTATTGGTCTGAGGCTTGACAAGTCCCCGGCCAATAACGTAGCCAAGGTACTTGGCCTCCTCCAGGCCTATGGCACACTTCTTTGGGTTAGCCGTGAGGCCTGCTTCCCTAAGGGAATCTACCACCGCCTGTACCTAGGGCAGGTGTGATTCCCAATCTGGGCTGTGGATGACCACATCGTCCAAATAAGCAGCCGCATACGGGCGATGTGGTCTCAAAGTTTTTTTTTGTCCATCATTCGTTGGAATGATGCAGGGGCCCCATGCAGACCAAAAGGCATCCGCTTGTACTGAAACGAGCCCTCAGGAGTGGAAAATGCAGTCTTCTCCTTGGCCGATTCAGTTAGCGGTATTTGCCAATAGCCTTTTGTTAGGTCTAGGGTCGTTATATAGCGAGCCTGTCCACAAGTTCGTCAACCCAGGGCATCGGGTATGCATCGAACTTGGACACACTGTTGAGTTTCCGAAAGTCATTACAAAACCTGATAGTGCCATCAGGTTTTGGGACCAGTACTATGGGGCTCGACCACTCACTGTTGGACTCGTCTATCACATCCAACTCCAACATGTTTTTTAATGTCTTTTGCGACTGCCTCACGCCTGGCCTCTGGGATTCTATATGGCTTCACATTTACCCGAACCCCTGGTTCCGTCACTATATCATGTTGGTCAGTCCGGGTAAGGGGGAGAAAAGGCTCTATTTTTATGCACAAACGCCCTAACGTCACTTTGTTGTGCCACGGACAGGGTATCTGTGATGGGAACGTCAGGTGTCACGGGAACCCGGTCGGTTGGAGGCGGGGACGTGGCCAGTAAAGTCTTTCGGTCCTTCCAGGGTTTTAAGAGATTCACATGGTAAATTTTGGTGTGGTTTCCTTTTCCCTGGCTGGTAGACTTTGTAGTTTACCTCCCCCACCCTTTCGACAACCTCGAAGGGACCCTGCCACTTAGCTAAAAACGTACTTTCCACCGTGGGAACCAATACCAACACTCTGTCCCCATGGCTGAAAGTACGGACCCTGGCACTTCGGTCATAGACCCTCCTTTGGGCCTCCTGGGCTCGCTCCATATGTTCTCGCACCAGGGGTAGGCCAGCTGCGATTCGATCCTGCATCAAGGAGACATGCTCTATGATGCTTCTATATGGGGTTGCCTCACCTTCCCATGTTTCTTTGGCAGCATCTATCAGCCCCCTGGGATGCCTACCATACAAAAGTTCAAAGGGGGAATAGCCTGTGGATGCCTGCGGAACATCACGTATTGCAAACATGAGATATGGCAGCAAAAAATCCCAGTTTCTCCCATCTTTGTCGACCACCTTTTTCAGAATTCTTTTCAAAGTTTTATTAAATCTTTCGACCAGACCATCTGTTTGGGGGTGGTAGACAGAGGTACGGAGATGGGAGATTTTGTATAACTTGCAAAGCTCTTTGGTAACCTTGGACATAAAGGGGGTGCCCTGATCTGTTAAGATCTCTTTTGGGATCCCCAGTCGACTAAAGACATGGACTAATTCCTTGGCGATAGCCTTAGCAGAGGTATTGCGCAAGGGTATGGCCTCAGGATAGCGAGTCGCATAGTCCGGGATCACCAGAATATGCTGGTGACCACGGGCAGATTTCACAACCGGCCCCACCAGGTCCATGCCAATCCTCTCAAAGGGGACCTCGATTATTGGCAGAGGAACAAGGGGGCTGCGAAAATGGGGTGCCGGTGCCGACATTTGGCACTCGGGGCACGATTCGCAGTACTCCTTGACATCTGCATGCAACCCGGGCCAGAAAAATCTCTGGCCGATTCTCTCCCTGGTTTTTTTCAACACCGAGATGCCCCCCCCCCATTACATGACCATGGGCCAGGTCTAGCACCACCCTGCGGAAAGGTTTGGGAACTAGTAGCTGTTCTACCTCGTCCTCTCCATGTTTTATCACTCGATACAATAAATTGTTTTTAATTGCCATGTAGGGGAAAGACACCACCCAATTAGGATCCACCGGTTCCCCATCTAACATCTTAACGTTTTCCCTGGCTCTCATGAGGGTGGCGTCTCGTAGTTGCTCGGTACAGAAATCCTCTCTCCTGACCTCTAAATCGGGTACCACATTTTGGCTACTCTCAATGTCAGAGTCAGAGGGGTTCTCCTGTTCGTTTCCCTCAGGCTGGGAGCTAACTTCCAGGTCCTCCGGCTCCCCAGCCATGACAGGGAAAGGAAGAGGGTCTCCGGCTTCCTCGATCCCACCAACCGCATCCTCTTCCCTTTGGCAAAAAGGGTCTGGCGAGAGTTCCTGTGCTTCCCCAGCAGGGGAAGCTCTATCTACCAGCCTCCCTTGGCTCTCCCATGAATTCCATAAATTGGGAAAATCTCTTCCCACTAAGGCTTCGTGAAGCAGTGAAGGTACCGCCCCCACTGAATGCATTACACTGCTCCCGGGGGTATCAACCTCAAACACCGCTGTCTGGTAGTCTCGAGTGTCCCCGTGGATGCAAATTACCCCAATAGTACTGGGGTGTAGTTTTGTGGGGTTCACACAATCACTCCTGACTAGAGTCACCACACTACCAGAGTCTAGCAGGGCTGTCAGTGGCTTTCCATCCACTGGAATAACACACATCTGTTTTTCAATGCGACTCTGACATGATGCAGTACATGCGACCTGTGCAAACAAATGCGTCTTTTCATATAAGCATAATCGCATTGCATAGGTTCATCATTTATAGGACAGTTCGCAGCAATATGCCCTAATGCATGGCAATGAAAACATCTTATATGCTCAACCCCCAGTCCTCTCAACGGTCCCAAAGACCTTCCTGGCTGCTTTGGCCAGTCTCCAGGTCTAGGAACCACAGTCTCATCAGTTGGAATAACAGTCTTATCAAATCTCCCCAAGCTCTTGGACCCCGGAACAGTCTTACCAGAACCGCCGGGAGATCTCGCACCCCTAGACACACCGAAGTGGGGCGTAGATGGATTCACCAAGTCCTCAGTAGCACTGTACCTCTCCACTAGGTCGACCAGTTGGGCTGCAGTTTTGGGGTCGCCCTGTCCGACTCACTTCCTCAGAGCAGCAGGGAGCGCACGCAGATACCGGTCCATTACCACATGCTCCACGATCTGCGGGCCTGTCAAGGTCTCTGGCTGCAACCACTTCTTGGTGAGGTGAACCAGGTCAAACATTTGTGAACGGGGTGGCTTGTTGCTGGAGTAGGACCACTGATGCACCCGCTGTGCCTGGATTGCCATGGTGACACCCAAGCGTGCGAGTATCTCTGTCTTTAGAGTCTCATAGTCCTGGGCCTTATTGGGTTCTAGGTCAAAATAGGCCTTTTGGGGTTCTCCTGTTAGAAATGGGGCCAAGAGACCCACCCACTGTTTTTTTAGCCATCCTTCGTGGTCAGCAACTCTCTCAAAAGTCGCACGGTATGCCTCAACATCAGCAGATGTCATTTTTTTTGTAGGTAGTAGGATGCACGTACCATCTTTGCTTCCACTGGCACAGGAGGTGCGGACCCCTTTTTCAGTTCCACCAGAGTCTCTGCGAACTGCCGGTTCATCTCCTGCTGGGCCGCCTGTTGTGCTGCAGCGGCCTCTGCGACTTGGCGGTACATTTCTTGCTGGGCCACCCTCTGCGACTCGCCGGCTCATCTCCTGCTGAGCCTCCCGTTGAGCTGCAGCGGCCTCTGCGACTTGGCGGTTGGTTTCCCGCTGAGCTGCATTGGCCTGTAGCAGGGCCTTTAACATTTCCTCCATCTTCAGAAAGTGCTAGCTGAATCCACCACGTGTGGGAGATTAGCTCGTGGGGATCACCTTTTCTCAGAATGAAGGTCAGCGTACAGGCAGTTTTTCTTTAAAACCTGGCGTATTGTCAGCTTTATTTACAAGTGGTTTGCAATAGTCATACAAAATAAACAAAACAGAAAACCAAATCCTTGCCGTCCGGCGCTAAACTAAACAGTAACCGCTCTCTATACGGTGAGGGGCTGGTCCCCGTCACCCACAAAACACAAGGTGAAGCAAACCTTTCTTTTCCAATCCAACAAACAGAGCTCCTCTGACTCAGGTTCCCCTCTGAGTCTCAGGCCAGAGCCCTGCTGTGTTCTCTTCCTGGTCTTTTTAACTTCCACCTGAGTGTGGACCAGAACATTAGGACCGGAACCCAGCCTGCCACAGAGGCTGGAAAAACCGGACCGGATTCCCGTTCAGTCCCTTACAATGGACCGAATGCAAGGTGAAATGTAGCGATTGTCTTGTATCTCACCTCGCATACCGACTCAACTGCTGCACAGACCCGCTCCTGATTCCTGCATTCATTTGTCATCCTCTGCATATTGATGACAGTTCACAAGACTGGCTGGTGAAATGTCATTTAACTCTGCAGGGAGCCATGAAGAGATTTCCCTTTACATCCAAGCCAGTTCCTTGTGAGGTGTATTTAGTGAAAGCTGTAAAACAGTGAAAACATTGTGATTTTTTTAGGTCGGGTAATTATTTTCCCTATAAGCGCACACATATCAAATGCATATTGCAAATACATGAATTGAGTTAAAGGCCTGCATTCACACCTGTAATATGATTCCCAAAGCACGACAATGTTGAGCCCAGGTTCACACTAGTGCAAACAGACATTGCATGTGATTCGCACCTGCACTGTGGTGCCGATCGCATGCGTTGTCTGTGCAATGCAAATTCAGCCATACAGTTGTATGGCTGAACTCGCATTGGATTCGCACGAAAATAGTGCAGGGACTTTTTTTTTTGTTCTGCACTGGAATCGGATTGCATGGGTGTTCTCACCTATGCGATCCAATTCCTGTGCGTGTTCAAGGTTCGCACTGCGATCTGTGAACCGATCTTGGGGTGTCATTAACAATGTATTGACACCCACAGCGGTTCGCAGAGGGCAGTGTGAACTGCCTGCAGGAGGGATGCGATGCAGGAACCGGCGCTGTAATCGCGCTGGTGTCCGCATCGCACAAGTAAGAACCTAGGATGAGGATGAAGAATACCATTATTCGCACGTTCACGTTCACACGTGAGCATTGTGTTGCTGGTCGCCTGTCACATGAGCTTCTTTGGGGCAGAATTGCATGTTTTTGACTCCATAGACTTTAATTTGGAGCGCCCTTAAAATTGCATATTTTAGGTGCTCCCATTTAATAGTCTATAGCAGGGCTCGACAATCCCCGGGCGCCAGGTCGCAAATGCGACTAGAATTAGCGACCTGGCACCTGGGGCAGCACAGCTGAGGTTACCTGTACCCCCCCCCCCCTGGTCGCGTCATCTCGTCGGGCCGCGCCGGCGGTAATTTAGGCCGCGGCTTTGCGGCCTTCTGCAGGCCTAGGCTTCATTCTGTAATCTGGCGCCATCTTGTGGTGGCCGTTGTTGGTAAGACAACCAGCAATGCTTGCCTGTTTCACTGCCAGCCCATCTCCTTCCCTGTACTTAGAAGTTAACCCCCAAACATGATATATATTTTTTTATTCTAACACCCTAGAGAATAAAATGGCGGTCGTTGCAATACTTTCTGTCACACCGTATTTGCGCAGCGGTCTTACAAGCGCACTTTTTTGAGGGAAAAAAATACACTTTTTTAAATTAAAAAATAAGACAACAGTAAAGTTAGCCAATTTTTTTATTTATTTTTTATATTGTGAAAGATAATGTTACGCTGAGTAAATTTGATACCCAACATGTCACGCTTCAAAATTGCGTACGCTCGTGGAATGGCGACAAAAATTTTACCCTTTAAAATCTCCATAGGCGACATTTAAAAAATTCTACAGGTTGCATGTTTTGAGTTACAGAGGATGTCTAGGGCTAGAATTATTGCTCTCGCGCTACCGATCGCGGCGATACCTCGTGTGTGGTTTAAACACTGCTTTCATATGCGGGCGCTACTCACGTATGCGTTCGCTTCTGCACGCATTGGTCGTTAAAAAAAAAAAAAAACCTGGCTCCTAACTTTTTTAGCTGGCTCCTAGATTCCAAGAAAATTTGTCAAGCCCTGGTCTATAGGGCCTCCAAAATGCCTGGCTACACTCATACTCAAGTGTGAATGATGGAGGATTCCGGTATAGGGTAAAAATTTGAGCCTATTTTTTTTTTATTTTTTTTTCCTGCATTACATTCCCAGAAATGCTGAGCTCCAACACTGTGGTAACTGCACTCCACTTCTGTCCGGCTCCATCCCTGGACATTGGATGGAATTGCTTATTTCAGCTTGTGGTATTTATTCCTCTTATGCAATATTGGTTTTTATGATTACCATATTTTGTAAAGTGCTGGAGTCCTTCGGGAGAAAAGCACTGTACAAATACTATTATTATTCTTGCATCAGGAAGGCTGGCAACTCAGATGCTCTCAAATAAAAGTACTTTATTTGTTACATGGGTACACAGGTACAGGCTATAATCTGACACATTTCGGCTATGGAACCTCCGGTATGGGGTAAAAGTTTGTGCCTTTTTTTTGCATTACATTCCCACTCCAACACTGTGGTAACTGCACTCCACTTCTGTCCGGCTCCATCCCTGGACATTGGATGCACTTATTCAAGCTTGTGGGATTTATTAGTCATCTCTTTTGCAATATTGGTTTTTATGATTACCATATTTTGTAAAGTGCTGGATTCCTCAGGGGGAAAAGCACTGTACAAATACTATTATTATGGTTATTATTTCGCTTTTATAGCATGTGTCTGCACCTTAGTTATTTTCTCTTGTAATCTAACTCAGCAGATAGAGTTCAGTTCAAAAGCGGTTTCATACAGCAATAAAGGAAGCTTTTTTTTTTTTGTCTGTTTGCTGCCAAACAGAATCTGCTGCGATTGATGACCTCCCTCACCATGTTGTGCCCCATATCTGTGATAGAAGATTAGCAGGATTCATAGATGTCACAGCCAGCAGACTGAAAGGAAACACTAACACAGAAGAAGAATTTACACACAATTGCTTGCTTGTGTTCCCTGCTAACTGCTCTTTTTTACCAGTGACTAGTGTATGTTTTTGTTATGGGCCTACATATGTTGGATAAAGCACAATGCACAGTTATGATCTAAACTGAACTTCTGGCCAGCCAGTGTCTGTAAATGAAAGAAGGCCACAATGGAAAAACAGACTATGCCCTGTGCTGTTTATATCTGGCAAGGCTAAAGAGCGGATTTAAAATCCAGTGTGCAGCTGTATAGGCAAATAAACCTAGCCCTGTCATTTTCCCCAGTCAGAGTGAAAGGGCTTATGCACATGGCCGATTGGAGCTGTACAATGACCAGATCAGTGTATTTATACAGCAAGTATGGCCAGGTGTTTCCAGACAGGAAACCTGTATAGTTCAATGGTGGGCTTACATGGTCCACAGCGATCTGCAATATTCTCATGTAGTCACGCATGGAACGATTACCTGCTGTTGTTGGGGATGAATTTGTGCCCCTGGACTTGAGCCGTCAGCATCCAGGGGTGCATATCCCTCCCCAACCACAATTAATAATCACTCTGTGTTCAATTGCACGCAAACAGTATTAGCCTGTCATTGACTTGCACAGGCGTCTTGTCCATGGGTGATTGGGAATACCTGGCCTTGCCTGCTGCAGAAATACAGATTGGCTGTGTAGATGAACTGCAATACCACTTAATACCTATCCATTGACACCCCCCCCCCACCGCTTCCTCTGGCGGCGGCTGCTGCTGAAAAATACCCAGTGCTTCCAGGTATAAGGAAAACGCGTGACCTTCTCCCATAACGTATTACTCTAGGCTAGCAGCCAGTCACTAGTTCTAAGCACTGTCACTTGATGAGGGAGTGACTTAACTGCTTCCCTTGATATCCATACCAGTGGACATCTGGATGTTGGTGGCAGCTACAACAAAGGAGCTTTGGGGATATGTTGTGAATATAAAGTGGTCAGGGGTGGTCTTCACACGTCCTCCTGGGCAAGGTGACTGGATTGGGTCTGGATGGGTTCCTTTCAACTACAGTAATTATATTCAGAAGTTTAGTTACCAAGGGCAAAGAGAAATCTTTTGAGCTGACAGGCCTTGGGTGAGGATGGGTCATAGTTTTTTTTTCCCTCTTGTCTGTTATGGCAAAGGTTGCACAATTGTTTTCCAAAATTGCAGGAGTTGTTGAGATGTCGACCTTGCAAGGACATCAATGATTTTCAACCCTGTTGACTATGCAGTTGGTCTGACCGCATTATAGACGTGCACTTATAAAAACGATAAGGCCTCATGCATACTGCAGCTAAAAAAAGCTTGTTTTACAGGCATTTGCATTTTATTTTTTATTTTTTCTACTTTTAAACGCACCTCCGTGTTAGCCTATGTGTCCATGCACACTTCTGCGTTTAGAGGCAGAAAAAAGAAAACATCACTTGCCTGTTCAGAGAGGAGCGTTTGGGCAGCGTTCACGTATTCTAATGGTCAGAATAAATGTGATATTCTGACCAATAGAATGCAATAGCGGCAAGTGTTTATAAGTGCTTGCGAAAAGGCTGCTGTTATCTCGTTTTTTTAAGTTGCTTTTCTCCTATAAGGGAAAGTAATACACAATTACTGTGCTGCATTATAAGTAGGGAGCACAGCAATGTACAACCCAATTCCAAAAATGTTGGATGCTGTAAAATCGACATAAAAACTTTATGCAATGACTTGCAAATCTTATAAATCCATATTTTATTCACAGTAGAAAATATATCCAATATTTAAATGGAGAAAATGTACAATTTTAAGGAAAAAAAATAAGGTAATTTTGAAAATGATGGCAGCAACATGTCTCAAAAAAGTTGGGACAGGGCCCTGTCCCCACGATGTAGCATCCCTTCTTCTTTTAAAAACACTCTAAAAATGTGGGAACTGAAGAAACCAGTTGTTTTGGTAGAGGAATGTTGTCCCATTTTTGCCTGATTTTAGTATTCGAACTGCTCAACAGTCCTGGGTCTTCTTTGTCGTATTTTTTGTTTGCACCAAATATTTTTAGTTGGTGAAAGGTCTGGACTACGGGCTGGCCAGTTAGGCACCCGACCTTCTCTACTACGAAGCATTGTCCTGCTGAAACATTCAAAGCTTTCCCTGAAGAATATGTCGCCTGGATGATGACACATGCTGGATATGTCTTTCAGTATTGATGGTGGATTTCCAGATGTGCAAGCTGTCTATTCCATTCGCACTAATGCACCTCCATACCATCAGAGATGCAGGCTTTTCAACTGAGCACTGATGACAAGCCAGGAGGTCCCTCTTCTTTGGTGCCCATGGCTGCCAAAAAGAATGTAATGTTCGATTTGTCTTTGGCCCAGAAAAGACGGTGGCATTTCTGGATCATGTTCAGATATGGCTTCTTCTTTGCATGATCGAGTTTTACCTTACATTTTTGGATGGCACAACGAACTGTGTTTTATGGAAGTATTCCTGAGCCCTATGCAGTGATGTCTACCACAGAATCATGCCTGTTTTTTAATGCAGTGCCGTCTGAGGGCCTGAAGATCACGGGGCATCCAATATTGTTTTTCAGCCTTGTCCTGTGGGCACAGAGATTGCTCTAGGTTCTCAAGATCTTTTGAGGATACTATGTATGGTAGATGATGCTATATATTTAAAGTTTTTAGATGCAGCTTTTCACAAATTGCTGAACATCAATGTTTTCTATAGTAAAGAAAATGTGGGAGTAGGAGTGTTGCAAAGCAATGCTTTGCAATTTTATGTCGATTTTAGTGTCCCAACTGTTTGGGAAATTGGGTTGTATATGAAATATGTGAGTTTGCTTCTTCCTCATATTCACATATAATAAACCATTTAAAAATGTAATGTATTGAAAAGACAACACATTCACATAGAAGTTTTTCTATTAAAAAAGCTGTCCTATTAATTCTGCATGATGCCCTTGGCATTACTCTTCCAAGATCTATAGGCTCATTCAATAAAACAATAAAGAAAAAGTGCTAACACATGCACCTTTGATTTCACCCATTTATATCAGTACAGCACTGTTAAAAGTGCACCAGTCAAGCATTTTAAAATGCTCCTGTGAATATTTCTACTTGATAGGGGTTTACCACCTTTTAATAAGAAAGTGGAAAGCAGCAGGGTCACTATGCATTAGCTGGTTGTAGCCCGCTATGGCAACCCTGGAGTACTTAGAACACATCTGTTTTCTTAGAAGAAAGCCATCATGACTCTGGTGTCGGAAGCTCTTTGAAATTCATGGGTATTGGAGAAGATGTTGTCTTTGTAACTGGCACACCCTAAACAAATCCTCTGACTATGGTCCCACACTCAAAATGCATAATGTAAAAACACCCTTGTCTGCTGTCCTTCAAGATCCCAACTACTACCTTTTTGCTAGGCAAAGAACCTTCCAGTTTAGGTATCTGAAACTACTCTCACTATGTTACTAGATGTCTGACCTTGGTGACTTCAAAACTGAGCTGCACCAACCACCATGGATAATGAAGGCAATTGGCACCTTCTGGTGTTTGCTCTTAGGTAGGACTTTCTAAAGTGTGAAATCGCTGACCAGCTGTCATTAAAGAGGAACTTCAATCCCATTGTAAAAATTAGTCAGCATCCACAAATACTATAGGTTCTGACTTTTAACAAACAGACACTTTTATAGCACAGGGGTCCAGCACTGTCTTCACTGGGGCCAAAACTTTGCTGGGCTTCAGACCCGTGACGCTGGCTGTGATTTCTGATGTCTCAAAGCCAGCTCCCCACCGTGCATGTACGAGATTGCGCGGCACCTTCAGGCTAATCCCGCAACCTCCTGAATTGCAGAAGTTGGAGTGGGTTATCTGTCAGGAAAAAAGACCTGCTCCCAGAAGAAAAAAAAACAGTTACAATAGAGGGGAGGAGAGTGAGCGGAACTTGAAGGTGAACGTCCACTTAAAGGTGGTTGTTGCAGCCTATAAGAAAGGAAAAATGAATATAATGCATATTTATTATTTTATTTTTTTTGGTCCTTGGATGTGATACCTGAATTATTTTTCAAGTTACTATGAGGAGGAAACAGTTGGGTGCAAAATTACATATATATATATTTTTTTTTTTGGACGTACCTATTGAAGACTATTGAAAACAAAAATGTTGCATCATGTCTCGAAGAAGCTCCTGTTCTTTTTCTAAGTGTTGAGCAATAGCACATAAGTCAGATGTGAACAGACAGAAAAGAATAACATGGAAGTCTTGGGTTGAGCACTGAAGCACTGCTGGAAACATGCGTCAAGCCCTCGAATAAATGGGAGCTAAGGTGCAAGACTTTCTGTCTCCTTAAAGCGGATCTACACTGTATCTGAGCTCCACAAAGCAAAAACACTATTTAATACATTTTTAGTAATCAAAGCAAACTCGCCCATCCATCCATGCTTTATTTTGTGGATTAATCACTTTAAACCCCCCCCCCCCCTAGCATTTCCGGCCCTGGCCATCTTGAGTAAGAGCAAATGATTTATGTAGCATTTACTTCCTGGAATCCATCTGCCCTTAGCTCAGGCATGCAGGTAGGAGGGAATGCTTGTCTGAGAAGGCCCCTGCTCCCCTTCTGAAGACTCCTGGGATGTATGACATCATTTGCCTAGGCATAGAAATCAGGAAGTAACTGAAGAAATGGATTAAAAAAAAGGCGAAAAACCTGTTAATATAATATACCCTCCAATCTATTTACTAATGCTATCAGCTATCAGCATAAGGATTAGACATGCTGATTGAGAGATTAAAGTTCCGCTTCCAAAATTTAGAAATATGACAGTTGCAGTTCTCTTTAGAGGAAACCTAATCTGGCTTTTTTTTTTTGTACTAGTTTGAATTACCGTATTTATCGGCGTATAACACGCACCCCAAGTTTAGGAGGGAATTTTAAGAAAAAAAACTTTTAGGAGGGAAGTTTAAGGGAAAAAAAAACTTACATTTAAATGCCCATCAATGCCCCATCAATGCAGCTTTATCAGTGTCATTTGCAGCCTTGCCCCAGTGCAGCCTTGCCCCCAGTGTCCAGTGCAGCCTTGCCCCCAGTGTCCAGTGCAGCCTTGCCCCCAGTGTCCAGTGCAGCCTTGGATGAATTTAAAATCGGCGCCACCGAGATCGCTGCCGAGACTGGGCGGAGCGGAGCAAACGCAGCCGAGATTGCAGGGACTGGGCAGAGCCGAGATGCACATAGCCGAGTGAACTCTGCTCCGCTCACAGTCACGCCCAGTCCCGCCCTATGATGGACATAACACAAGTCCAATGGCGGGACTGGGCGTGACTGTGAGCGAAGCCGAGAAGAGCCGAGTACACTCGGCTCTGTGTGTATCTCGGCGGCGATCCTCTCACAATCAGCGGTGATCGGTGGGGATCAGCGTATAACACGCACCCACGATTGTACCCTGATTTTAAGGGGGGAAAAAGTGCGTGTTATACGCCGATAAATACGGTAACTGCTTACCAAGAACAGTTTGTACCTCATTCGTCTCCTGTTTGACATGACCCAACTTGACAGATGAAGGAGCTGTGCAACTTCTATGTATTAGGGATAGATATTTATAAATGCCTTGATTCCTTGCTTTTTCTTTGATCAGTCCCTGCCGGCATCTAAATTTGACTGGTTTCAGAGCGCTTTTATATTATGCACTATATGTAAAAAGTCATCTACCGTATGTGTTTTCTTATGGAGCTCTTAGGTCGATCTAATGTAATCTTCTATCACTGCTGCTGGCAAGTGTCTCCTACTGTGGGCCATAAATACTTGATGTTGTGATTAATCATGTATAATATATAATCTGTGTAGATTAGAGGACACTCTTCCATGTGTATATTTGTGTGTGGTTTTTAAATAGAAATTAGCATTTTTTTTTTAATGATTTTTGCATTCACTTTCTCAATTAAAGCAATACTTCAGGCATTAGAAAAATATTTTTTAGAATCCACATATTCTACAGCTCATCAGGGCCCATTCACACCTGAACGATTTGAAGCGTGTTTATCAAACTCGAATCCAAAAGCAGTTTTGCCCCAATAGACTTCGTTTGGAGCTTTAAAAAAATGCCTACAAAATAAACCTCAAGCTTAAGACGCAAGCAAAAACTCCTGTACAGGAAAAAAAAAAAACTCACAAACACAATCAGACAATCGGCTGTGAGTGGATTTTTAAGAAGGCATTGAATCAATCGCACCAGTCGCAGTGATGCTCATTTTGCGCTAATTTAGGTAGATGGGATGCAACAAATTTGTTTTCTTTGCCATGAATTGTGAGAAGACCTGCACAAACCCTGAGGAAAGAACTGGCCATCATACTGAAAATGTATAAAAAAAAAAATCATATTTCAGGCAGACTGCTGCTGTATGATTACATCCCCAGAGTCCTTGTGTCCTTTTTGCTTGTTTTCTTTCATTTTGGAAGAGGGGCTTTCTCAGCTAAGCACACCCTCCTACCTGTATGCCTGACCTTGCAAAAGTGTAACGACAGCCTATGTATGTTATACTGTGCACAAACAAGATTTTCTGGAGCTTTATGGGCAGATGGATTTCAGTAAGTAAATGCTAAATGAACCATCTGCCCTTACTCAAGATGGCCATGGCTAGAAATGGGAGGGTTTTTTTTTATTTTTTAAAGTGATTTCTCGACAAAATAAAACACGGAGACATGGATGGATGGGGAGTTTGCTTTGAATTGCGGTTTGTGGTACTTGGTTACAGTTAGAGGAGCTTTATCTATGTTTCCACAAATTAAGTCAGCAGCTACAAAATCTGTAGCTGTCGACTTTTAATAAGAGGTCACTCGCTGGTCCAGGGATCCAGCGCTATCCTCACCCGGCCTGGTTCTTCACCAATCTTCAGGTCTCCTTGCGGCTTCACAGCCAGCTCCCCACTGTGCACGCGCAAGCGGTGGTTCACCTTGTGAATTGACCTACAGCCTCCCCGGGACCTGTGTTGTGTCTGGGGGGGGGGGGGTGCGGACATTTGCTCTGTTCACCTAGGTCAGTGGTCTCCAAGCTGTGTGGCACAGGAGCTGGATGCGACCCTTTTACTTGCCTTTTATTTGGCCCTTGGGGCACTATTCCTCCAACTGACCCCAACAACGAGGAACTCTTCCTCCCCAACAATGGGACACTATTTCTCTTACTGACACCAATGCCAGGACATTTTCTACTCCCACAGGACACATTCCGCACCCACCCTAAAGTCTGAAAGACTGTAAACTTTGCCCTTTGTTCGGAAGGTTTGGATATCCCTGGCTTAGGCGGTCCAAGCGGAAGTGGAGGTGGGCACCTCGTCAAAACAAGGTACCCCCACCCCAAAAAAAGAAAATTTCATCCAAATATTGTAGAGAAGAGGGGAGGAGGTTATATATATATATATATATATATATATATATATATATATATATATATATATTTATAATCTATACTTTCTAAACCTTTTTACCTAGAGAAAAGTCTGCTAAAATATAATTATGCCTGCAGTTCATGATACAAATAACTCCACCAGGAAGTTGTAGAAAGTTTTTTTTTATATTAAGGCCTCATGCCCACGGGCGTTTTTTCAGCCGCGTTTTTGAGCGTTTTTTACAGCTTAAAAACGCCTGTCCATGTTAGTCTATAGCTTCATGCCCACCTAGGCGTTTTTGAGCTGTAAAGAGCATAGGCGTTTGTAAGCTGTAAAAAAAACCCAGGGCCAGTGCGTTCCTCAGCGTCAGAATTTGGCAGGAAAAAACGCGCACTAACGCGCAAAAAACGCGCACTAACGCGCGGTCGCGTTTTTAGCTCCGACGTTTTTTTTTTTTTTTTTTTTTTTTCAAAAAAAATAAATAAAAAATATTTACAATAACATGGACAGGCGTTTTTAAGCTGCAAAAAACGCAGCTGTAAAAACGCCAGTGGGCATGAGGCCTTAAGAGTAAAGAATGTGGCATAACTATTTCCTATCTATGGCAGATCATTTTTTTACTTCTCCACCATATAGTGGGTAAATGTCAATTTTATTTTTAGTAGTAATAATAATAATTAAAAAACAATATTAACAGAAAAGAATCAGATAGTAAAAATGTTGGTGTCTCCCGTGCAGATGTAACTTTATGTACACTGGTGGTTAGTGGAAAATTACCCTCTTGTATTGGTAGTCTGTGTAGGTAGAAGATCAGTTCACCGGAGATCATGGAACCCTTTGCAACCTCTGCAGGAACCCTAGGGTTCTAAGAAACCTTGGTTGCAAAAGGCTGATCTATGCAATTCTGACGCATACCCATAAAGAGACACTTTTCAGATAGACCACCCTGCTCTCTCACTGCATGGAAGGAAATCGGAGCAAGCCGAGGAAACCCACGCAAAGCTTGGAGGAATCTATCCACTGCATGGAGAAAGACATTTATTGGTGTTAATATCTTTGCAACCTAACGCCACAAGGTAACCACTTACTCTATATACTGCTCATAAGTAACATCTTCATAAATATCTTCATAAATATTTGTAAAATTGGACTGTAATGGTCAGCGTTTGTTTTTTATTTCTGTATCTGCAGTCCTCCTGTAGGGACTTGGAGGTCTGTGATTAATGTGTGTAATAACAGGGGTCGCTGGGAGTTGCTATTATGGTGCTGGCTGGCAGGTTAATCACTGTCTGACATGGAAGCAGCTTTTAGGGGGACAGAAAGGGGCAGGCTTTACCTAAGTTCACTTGGAAATTCCGTTCTTTGAACTATCTTGTAGAAAGTTGTGTCACTCTTGAACTGAAGCTTTATCTGCTAAGATCCTTGGAAAAGTAATGCTATTATAAGACTGGATTTGAAGGTCAGAAACTTGCTTGTTCTCCCTCTGAATCTTTATACTCGAGTTCAAACGCAGCGTGACACTTCTACGTTTTAATCCTTTCAATGCCTGCAAGGCCTAAAAAAAGCACGAGCATGTCCATTTCCTCCTAGCAACCAATCTGAACGAGGTACAGTGCACCAAGGAGGCTCTGCAGATGTTTGGCATTTGCTAGCCGACTGGCAGATTAATTTTTTAGGGGAAATGTAACTGCTGCAATGAATCAAGGCGTTCAACTGATGGAAAGGCTGCAATTAACAAAGAGGGAAACATATGTGGTGTGCACCGCTATAACCTGATAATTCTATACAGTGGACAGTCTAAATCTAAACGCCAGGCAAACTGCTAAATGCACAGTTGAATACTTTGTTTGTAATGTTTACCTGTTTATAGGATTTGTATTTCTATACAACCAGTCTAAAGATTTACACAACTCTGCTAGGCTGATAATCTGACTTGCCGTATATACTCGAGTATAAGTCGAGTTTTTCAGCACATTTTTTTTTGTGCTGAAAATGCCCCCCTCGGCTTATACTCGAGTCACCTTTTTTGCGCCTTATCTCCTGGACTTTGGGGACCCGGTACCGGCCGATCTTGGCACACATGTAGCCCCACTCTACAAGTGTGCAAAGTTTGTTGTCCGGGGGACCTACGGCCAGGGAGCACCGATTTTTCAAAGCCGGGCAGCCCTTCCATAGACTTCCATGTAAAATGTCAGTCTAGGCATGGACACAGCGAGTCAAAGTGAGGCATGCACATGGACACCCTAGGCTTATACTCGAGTCAACAAGTTTTCCCATTTTTTTGTGGTAAAATTGGGTGCCTCGTCTTATATTCTGGTCGGCTTATACTCGAGTATATACGGTGTTTTTCTTCTTTAAAAAAAAAAGTGATAAATAATTCCTTAATATTTTTAATATCTACGGCTGCAGTGAAGACTTACTATGTATGCTGAGGCTGGCATTTCCTCCCTATTTAACTTATCCCCTTTGTGCTGCCCCCACTTCCTGTTTTAGGTTTGCTCTTTTCCCTTGTAGGGCTCTAAACAATTTAGACTATGTTGCCTCCCTGCCCCCAACCTTGTGATTGGACAGTGAAGGATCAGCAGTTCACCTCTCTTCACATTGCTCTTTCCTCCTGTCTGTATTTTCCTTGCCAGCACATGTGAATGTAGCACACCCAATTGGCTCTTAGTGCTTTCCCCTTCCACTTCCAGTCTATTTCTGCAGTTTAGGAGCCTAATGAGTCAGATTTATATACCTACACAAGTCATAATTAACAACTTGCTGCACACCATATAGCAGAATGACGGAGACAAAGTGGTTGTGTTATCCTGATCGGATGTCATATGACGTGATCAGGATAACAGAGCTGGCGCGCGCCCAAGGGGGGGCCATCGGAGGTGCCGTGTGTCAGTCTAACACACCGCACCTCCGATCATGGTATGAAGCCTCTGACAGAGGCTTTTTACCACGTGATCAGCTGTGACAAATCACAGCTGATCATCGCGTGAACCAGGAAATGCCGGAAACTGCTCTCCTCGGTTCACGCTGACAGGGAGAGCTGGTCAGCACATTGATTATCAGCACAGCCCTCATCAAAAGGTGCCCATCAGCTGCCAGCCTGTCCCCATAATAAACGGATGTCAGTGCCCACAACAGTGCCAATCAGTAATGCCTGTCTGTGCCACTTGGTAATGCCTGTCAGTAGCTCCTCATAAGTGCTGCCTATCCAGTGCCACCTAGTGCCGCCTATCAGTGCTCATCAGTTTTTGTTTTTTTAATTGTCAGTCTTATTTAGTTTTATAGCGAAAAAACTTAACGCGCAGAGGTGATCAAATGCCACAAAAAGAAAGCTCTGTATGTGAGAAGACAATTATAAAAATGTAGTTTTGCTACAGTTTTGCATGACCACGCAATTGTCGTTTAAAGTGCCACAGCAATGAAAGATAAAAATTGTCCTGGGCGGGGGGGGGGGGGGGGGGGGAGTGCCTGGTATTGAAGTGGTTTAAAAACCATTTAAATATGGTCCAGAATACCGAGGTCCCGGAACGTAACCTTCCAAATGTTATGTATGTTCCTGGCATCTCGAAGACTTGTGCATATCTACTTACTTTATTTTGTTTTCACTCTTTGTATTATTATCAGTTTATTCACGATATAACCATCAATGTGATGAGCTGTTATGTTGGAATGCATATTTAATAAAACCCTTTGTAAAAGATAAAATCCATTTAAATGTCCCCCCCCCCATCCTCTCTCTCATTTTGTGAGCATTGGTGTACTCCAGCTATGTCTGGATAAAAACTGCAGGCCTCAACAGGTGTGCTGTGTTCCCTGTATGTATTTCATTTGTCATCTTACTTTCTAAATGCAATCATTGTTCGACTTTAAATATACATCCTTTGTGTTCTGTATCTTATCTGTGAGCTGATAATGTCTTTTACATTATAAGAAAAGATTAAAGGTCTGCTAGCATGCTGTATATTTATAGAGCTAGAACCCTGTCAACTTTTTTTGCTATATTTATCCATATTATGAAGGTTTCCCCTCCCTCACTCCCTCACTATGGGAACAGGAAGTACTAAAAAATCTCTGCAGTGGGGACAAGGACTTGCAACAAAATCTTCTTCCTTCTTTCTTTTTTTTTTTTTCTATCCAGTGAAATGGAAAAGGGGTAGAACTTATGTCAGCCTGTCCTATATTGGGAGAGATTTCTTTGGTCTTGTTTTAGTCCTGAAGAAAAGAATAATACTGTGTTGCGTTCAAATAATGCCCACAAAGTAACAAATGATAGATAAAATGACTGTACATTGGGCATTGTCTTAAATAAATGGAAATATTAGAAATAAACATATAAATTAAAGTGTCTGTACATAGGACCTTATATTGAATATATAAAATTAGGACTGCAATTAACAATTATTTTCATAATCGATTAGTTGGCAGATTATTGTTTTGATTAATTGGATAAAATAAATAATATGCCAATTTTTTGTTTATTTCAAATAATAATGAAAAAACTATGTGTTACACTCAAACTACATCACAACATAACTACTAAAGTAAATTCCTCATTCATTACTGATAATGCAGTGAGGGGGCCGGCCCTTAATGGGGGAGGGGACCGTACTGGAGGGTGGGAGGGCGTTCGCTAGTTTGGAGACCAGGCGTTGGAGGGAGTAGGTTGGGGGGCAGGGAGTTTGGAAGAGAGGCATATAGGACAGGAACTGGACCAGAGGGGGTTGCGATAGAAAGGGAGTCTGTTTGGACAGGGGACCAGACCCAAAAGGGGGGGGGGGAGCAGGCTGGAGGAATTTTGACTGGTGTGTGGCAAGGAGAGGTGGCGGCTCCAGACCAGAGTGTAGGAGGGAGGGGTCTGTGTATTCCTCAAACTGACATCAATATTCCGCCCAGGAACACCAATGACGGAGCACTATTCCTCCCAGGAACACCAATGAGGGGGCACTATCCCCCCCCCCCAGGAACACCAATGATGGGGCACTTGTGCTCCCAGAAATACCATTGATGTGCACAAACCAAACCCCCCCATAAACACCAATAAGGGGGCACTTGTCCTCCCAGAAATACCAATGATGTGCACAACCCCCCCCCCCCCATAAACACCAATAATGGGGCACTTGTGCACATCGTTGGCATTTCTGGAAGGACAAGTGCCCCATTTTTGGTGTTTATGGGGGGGGGGTTGTGCACATCATTGGTATTTCTGGGAGGACAACCCCTTTTTTTTTTTTTTTTTACATGTGCTTTGCTTTTAACCAAACGCGAGTACTTTCTTCTTATTAAATACATTTTTTTAAAAGCTTTTTTACACTATGGAGTGGCTTTTGTTTGTTTGCCCTGCATGAGCAATTTGGTGCAGTATCTCGCTGTATTTGCTGGATTTTTGGCATCCCTAATGAATTGAGGAGCATCCACGGTGGAAATTTGGGGTCCATAATTTAACATCCAAAAAAGCACTTTATGAGCACGCTAAATAGGGGGTCACGGTGAGTTGGTAAGCGAGCATTCCATCTATCACTCCAGGTAAAGGTGTCTGGTGGTGCTGTTACAACGTTCCAGGGACTTGGAAAAGATTTTACACTTGTTTGCTCTGCACTGTGGATTGAACTTTCTGTGGATTTTTGCTTTATTTATATTTGAATTTATTAGTTCTTTATATATGTTTATGTTCTATATTTTTGGCACTGCTACCTTTTTTACAGCGCACATTGGTGGTATAACATGGCCTCTGGTGTGAACGAGCTTTTATTGAGAACTTCAAAAATGTAAGAATTGGTCTGTAAAAGTGATGAATGAAGGTATGTTGGTGACAACTGCAATTCATCTGACCTACAGTCTTCCCGGCTTGCCCTCTTTACTCATGGACACCCGGATTTTCCCTATTAGGCAGGGTTCACACTACTGCGACTTCAAAAGCACGCGATTTTACTGCAAATTCGCAGCCACAATTTCCGGGAATGCCTGTCTATAGAGCTCAATTTGCATCGCACATGGATCAAACTCGCACAGGACCCTTTTTTCCCGCAGCTTAGATTCGCAACTCATTGATGTGACCGCCACTAATGTAAAACAATGTTATTTAAATGACTTGCGAATTTGAGCAATCTCAACGGCTCAAATTCGCAATAGAATTCGCAGCAGTGTGAACCCAGCCTAACTGCACATTTAGTGAGATCATTCTACAGATAACACAAGAATGGCCTTTGGTAGATTTTCCCTGCTTCCAAAATTTCTGTGTGACCTTTTAACATCCTGTGTATGTTCTCCAGAGTATACCATATGAAATTCTATCCTTGTGTGCCCACAGCAATTTTCAGGGTTTGAATAAAGTGATCAAGTCCTGCAAAATTCATAAGCAGTTGCCATCTTTTGACAGCTCCACAAGTGATGACAAGGCTAAATGTTGCTGCCGTTGCCTGTTCCCCTGAAAAGTGTAGTCGCCTTTTGGCTTTTTTCTTTGCGGGATATCACATTTCAATTAAGACGGCCAGATTCCACCATTTTTGGTGCAGCGTGCCCTCCCCCACCATGTAACTATTAGACTGCCACGCTCTAGCCCTAGCTGTTCTCTTTCACAGATATGCAAGCAGTTGTCGCAAACATATTTTTCTCTTGTCATCCATGGACTGACACAGCGTGTCTTATACACCTTTACACGTGGGTTATGTCCCTGCTTGCAGGAGAAGACCTAGGCAGAATGTGAGATGTTATACATACATTCTAAACAGCCAGAGCTGAACAGCCCCGCCCAGGGGGGCGGTCCCTCCGGACATAACCCTCCCACTGCAATCAACAGACCTCAGTTTTTTTCTGTCTAGCAGAAGGAGAAGACGTGGCTCTCTCAGGAGCCAGTCTCCTGACCTATTTTTATTCTTTTGGGAATTTTTTTCCAATTTTTTTTTTTTTTTTTTTTTGAGATCTTCTATCAACTGTCGGCTGGGCAACAGGTTGGGTACAAGATATCCTCGTAGTCTTCCCTGTCCGACCATCGAGCGTGCTGATCCTCGCCTTGTGTGCGTGAGACTCAGTTCACGACAGGCCCCACGACTCCAGGGGTGGCCGGTGGGCTTCCAGCTCCGCGGTCCTCTCAAGATAGAACAGTCCGGCTGTATCTTTCGCGGTGGACCGGGCCGACAGCTACTCAGTACCGCACTGTGATAGTTCTGTCAGAAACACACCAGCGGGTCCCTCAGGGGACGGGTAAGTAGTCTCTCCTGGCTGCAGGTGAGTACATGCTGTGTGTTTCTTGTGTGGGGGGATTTCCCTGTCTCCCCCTGTGTTTTTAATGTCACTCTCTGTTCACTAGTGCTGGCGCTGTACTATGGGGGGTGCCTGGGGGCCATACTGTCCTGGGGGGGGCTCATGCTGCTCTGCATTCGCTGGGGCTGTTTTGTTTTTGGAGGTGAAGGGCCTGGGCGCCGTTCGGCGCCATGTTTTGTGTGTGTGCTGATTTTTACATTGGCGGCCATCTTGCCGGGGCCCGCCGGAGCACATTGCGGCGGCCATTTTCTTGTAGCCGCACGTCTTTTCTGGCACTAGTTTGGCCTCTAGCGCCGCTGGGAACGGCGCAAATCTCCTCACACTCTCTCCTCTCAGCTCACTCACGCTGAGCAGCGCGGCGCAGTGAGACAGAGCGGCGGAACCGAGCGGTCCTGGTCAGGTTGGTGGGTTCCCTGGGCATTCCCCTACTTCAGTCGGCACGGCCTGTGGGTGGTCTGAGAGGGACATTATGGAGTCAGAGTCACCAGCTTCCCCTAACATGCCAGAGGCAGCAGCCAGTGCTCCAGCACCTGCAGTCCCTATGGACCAGTTGTCGGCAGTCCTGGAATCATTTCTGACCAGGATGGAAGCTGTGTGTGAGCACAAGGGAGCAAAAAAGCGCCCTCTCCCCACTTTATCTCCACAAGGGGAGTGCTCTGCTTCAGATATGGGCCTAGTTATTGCTGCTCAGGACCCTAGCTCTGAATATTTGGATGGTTTTGAACAGGACATTCCTTGTGAGGAAGACTCCAGTTCTGAGTCAGTAAATGACAGGGCGCTTGTTAGTGAACTCATTGATGCTGTGAGGGACACTCTCAAGCTAGATGCTGCGACCGCAGAACCTCAGGCGGATACAGTCTCCTTTGGTTCTTTTAAGACCAAGCCTTCTAAAAAGGTTTTTCCATATATACCTTTCTTTGACCAGCTCATTGACCAGGTCTGGGAAAAGCCGCAGAAGACTTTTATGGTCCCGCGGCTTTTGTCTATTAGATACCCCTTTGAAGACGCCCTGCTTAAAAAGTGGGCTTCTCCCCCGGTGGTCGACCCTCCAGTCGCCCGTTTAAACAAGGCCACCACTCTCCCGATGGAGGGGACTCCTGCGTTTAAGAACCCCACTGACAGGAGGTCAGAAGTGGTGAGTAGAGCCATGTTCGCCTTGTTGGGTTCCGCCCTACGGCCCGTAGTAGCGGCGACCCTTGTGTCTCAGACACTCACGGAATGGGCAAAAATTTTGCACCAAACTGTGCAGGAGTATAACCTTCCTCCAGACACTATTGCTCTGGCCCACCAGATGGTGCAGGGTCTGATATATGTGTGCGACGCCACGTTGGACGCGGCCCCTTTAATATCCAGGGCCTCTGTCTCGGCGGTGGTATTGCGTCGTCTCATCTGGTTGAAATGCTGGTCTGCTGACCTAGCCTCTAAGAAGCTCCTGACGGATCTACCTTTTAAGGGTGGTAGACTTTTTGGTGCTGCTCTGGATGACATCATCAAGGATGTTACGGGAGGTAAAAGCACTCTCCTTCCTCAAACTATCAAGGGTAAGGAGGCCCGACGTAAACCGGGTTTTTTTCGTCCGTCAGAGTCCATGGGTAAGCCATCCCAGACTGACAACAGTGCGGCTGGCGGGCACAAGCGCCCCTGGGTGCGTAAGCCGAACAAGCCGGCTCCCAAGCCCGCCTCCGCGTGAAGTCTTGCCCCCGCCCGTCTCTGGGGTGGGGTGACGACTTCGCAGGTTCACGGATCGGTGGACCTCCCGGATCTCCGACCGGTGGGTGTGCGAGGTGGTCACCTCAGGATACAGAATAGAGTTCCGCTCCTGGCCCCCAGACAGATTCTTTCCCTCAAATCTCCCTCTCCTTCCTGCCCGTCGGGCAGCCCTCTTGGGGGCTTTACGGGATTTGATCGGGTCCGGAGTAATTGTGCCGGTTCCGTCCCAGGAGAGGTTTCAGGGGTTCTACTCGAATCTGTTTGTTCCAAAAAAGGACGGGGTTTGGCCGATCCTGGACCTCAAGGCCCTGAATGCCTTCGTGAAGGTGCAAAAATTCTGCATGGAATCCATTCGCACGGTGGTCGCTACACTCCGTCAAGGGGATTTTCTGGCATCCTTGGACATCAAGGACGCCTACTTGCATGTTCCGATCTGCGCAAGCCACCAGAAGTTTCTGCGCTTTGCGGTCGGCGAAGTCCACTATCAATTTGTGGCTCTTCCCTTCGGCCTGGCCTCGGCACTGAGGGTGTTCACCAAGGTGCTTGCTCCGGTCCTAGCTTTGCTGAGACAGCGAGGCATTGCTATCGTGGGCTATCTGGACGATTTCCTTCTAAGAGCAGACAGTGGCTCAGAATTGGAAGAAAGTGTGACTATCGTCAGTCAGACCCTCAGGGAGTTTGGGTGGCTCCTGAACGTTCAGAAGTCGGTTCTAGTCCCGACTCAGCGTCTGGAGTATCTAGGTCTGATTCTGGACTCCTTGGAAGCAAGAGTCTTCCTACCTCCAGACAAACTACTGACACTTCAGTCTGCAGTACGGGTGCTGACGTCCCGAAAATGGTCGTCAATCCGCTTTTGCATGAGAGTCCTGGGACTCATGGTGGCCTCCTTCGAGGCCGTTCCTTATGCCCAAGCGCACACCAGGGCTTTACAGAAAGAGATCTTGTCCACTTGGGACAAATCCCAGTTGTCCTTGGATCTTCAGATCCAGGTGAGTCACCTGGTCAGGGCGTCCCTGACGTGGTGGTTGAGGTCCCCGGCTCTTCGGTCCGGGAAGTCGTTCCTCCCCATCCAATGGACGGTGATCACGACGGACGCCAGCCTGACGGGCTGGGGGGGAGTCTGGGGAGTCCTGTCGGCCCAAGGGCTTTGGACTCCGGATGAAGCCCTCTTACCGATCAATGTGCTGGAGATACGGGCAATCAGACTGTGCCTCTCCTCTTGGTCGGAGAAACTACAGGGTCACTCCATCAGGATACAATCGGACAACGCCACAGCAGTGGCGTATGTCAACCATCAAGGGGGGACTCGGAGCTCAGCTGCGGCTTCCGAGGTCGCCCGCATCCTGAGGTGGGCCGAAAGAAGCGTGCCGGCTCTGTCGGCCGTCTACATTCCGGGCGTAGACAATTGGCAGGCGGACTATCTAAGTCGCCAGACGCTGGACCAGGGGGAGTGGTCCTTGCACCCGGAGGTCTTTCAACTCCTTTGCAGACGGTGGGGCACGCCGGATGTGGACCTGATGGCTTCTCGACTCAATCGCAAGGTGTCGAGGTTTGTGGCCAGATCCAGGGATCCCTGGGCGGATACGTTGGTGGCCCCATGGGGTCAGTATCGCCTGATATACGTTTATCCTCCGCTGCAGTTGCTCCCTCGCCTGCTCCGCAGGGTAGCGACCGAGGGAATTCCGGTGATCCTCATTGCTCCGGATTGGCCTCGGCGTCACTGGTACGCCGATCTGGTACGTCTCGTCGCAGACGTTCCCTGGTGGTTACCGATACGGGGGGACCTTCTGTCTCAAGGTCCTATATTTCATCCTGCTTTACAGTCTCTGGTTTTAACGGCATGGTTATTGAAAGCCAGGTGCTGAGAGACCGAGGTCTCTCGGATTCGGTCATTTCGACCATGTTAAGGGCACGGAAGTCTTCCTCCAGAAAGATCTATCACCGTATTTGGAGAGCTTACATCGCCATGTGCGAAGAGCTGGACTGGCGCCCACGAACATATTCCGTTCCCAGAATCCTGCATTTTCTGCAGCGTGGCGTGACCCAAAAGCTCGCTTTGAGTACCATTAAGGGTCAGATTTCGGCCTTGGCCATCTTCTTTCAGCGACCGCTGGCGGGTCATCCCTTGGTTAGCACCTTTGTGCAGGGGGTTCGCCATGTGCTCCCCCCTGTCAAGCCTCCTCTCCCCCCGTGGGATCTGAATTTGGTGCTCTCGGTCCTCCCAGGAACCTCCCTTTGAAAATATTAGAGATATTCCCCTCTTGACTTTGTCTCAGAAGGTGGCCTTCTTGGTGGCCATTACTTCCATTAGACGAGTGTCTGAATTGGCGGCCTTGTCCTGCAAGTCGCCCTTTTTGATCATCCATAAGGATAAGGCGGTGTTGCGTCCGCGACCTTCCTTTCTGCCAAAGGTGGTCTCGGCCTTCCAATTAAACGAGGACATTGTCCTCCCGTCCTTGTGTCCTCACCCATCGCATCCCAGAGAGTTTGCGCTACACACTTTGGATGTGGTACGAGCCTTGCGGGTGTACCTGTCTGCTACTGCTTCTATTCGGAAGTCTGACTCACTATTTGTGGCTGTCTCTGGTCCAAAACAGGGCCAAGCGGTTTCGTCTGCCACCATTTCTAGGTGGATCAGACAAACCGTCATTCAAGCTTATGCTCTCAAGGGGCGGGCGCCTCCCTTTCCGGGTACGGCACATTCCACCAGGGCAATTGGTGCTTCCTGGGCTTTCCGACATCAAGCGTCGGTTGCACAAGTGTGCAAGGCGGCGACCTGGTCGTCTGTTCATACCTTTTCTAAGTTTTATAAGGTTGATGTGGCTGCATCTTCGGATGCTTCCTTCGGCCGCAAGGTGTTGCAGGCCGCTGTTTGATGTTGCAACTCCTCCGTTGAGGAGCTCTGCCTTGTTTGGAGTGAAGTTTTTGGTTTTCCATTTATACTGCTCCCATCCCTCTTGACACTGCTTTGGGACATCCCACGTGTAAAGGTGTATAAGACACGCTGTGTCAGTCCATGGATGACAAGAGAAAATAGGATTTTTGTACTCACCGTAAAATCCGTTTCTCTGGCATCCATGGACTGACACAGCACCCACCCTTCTTTTTAAGTTTGTACTGCTTTGTTACGAACTGAGGTCTGCTGACTGCAGTGGGAGGGTTATGTCCGGAGGGACCGCCCCCCTGGGCGGGGCTGTTCAGCTCTGGCTGTTTAGAATGTATGTATAACATCTCACATTCTGCCTAGGTCTTCTCCTGCAAGCAGGGACATAACCCATGTGTAAAGGTGTATAAGACACGCTGTGTCAGTCCATGGATGCCAGAGAAACGGATTTTACGGTGAGTAAAAAAATCCTATTTTTCCCATAACAAAGGGATTCTTATGTGATGACTGCGTTGCTTTCTGTTTCCAAATTTGCTGCCGGCTTTTGTTGACTTTGGAAGCGTTTTCCATCAGGAAAGTTTTTCAGCTGGCAAAATTGCAAATCCTGAGGCAATACTGTTTGCAAACTCCTTGCATGTAGCCAAAGGGACTCGGTAAAGAAGGCCGCCTCTGTATATTCATAGCAGTTTGTCTCAGGCAAATAACACATGCCTTTTAGCTGAGCCATCTCTCGGCAGGTTGCTATGCCATTCAGGGGACACAGGGTGACTGTAGGACAGTGATGGAACAACACTCTTTACGAAGTATTGCATGCAAATGCATTTGTTCAGTGTTTTCCCGATATATATATATATATATATATATATATATATATATATCTATGTGTGTGTGTGTGTGTGTGTGTGTGTGTGTGTGTGTGACATTTCAAGGCTCAGGATGTTGGTACGGAATTGCCTTTTAAAGAACAGAAATGGCAGGGAGCATGAGCCCTTTTTGGGCTTGTAATTGTTATAGTGGACACATTGGAGGTCCTACCACCGGTGGGCTCATGGTGATCGGCACTCAGACACTGCAGGGTTCTGATGTCTGATGGCAGGATATTATTGGTTTTGGGGAAAAAATATTATTGTAAAGTCATTAGAAGAATTGTATGCATCTAAACACAAGTATTTGGGTGCATATTTTACACAAGATCTTCTGCTAGTTCTGCAAGCAAGATCGAGCATTCCATGTAGAAAATATGCATTTGCCCATATGAATGAGCTATAAATTGGCTGCTAGTATGCTGTACATCCTTGAGAGCCAGAACCCCTATCAAGTATTTATTGTAATCGTGATCCCCATTGATGAGATGTCCCCTCCCTTGTGTGACGTGTGGGTCACTGCAGAATTATCTTGTGGAGAGATATACCACTAACAGAAATTGCTGGGATCACAAGACAGTTTGGTGGTCTTGTTGTCACAGTCAGGGGTCCGGCTTGGAGACCAGTAGCTATAGCCGTAGAGAGGCTCCCACTGACCAGCTGTATAAGTATACAAGCAGGTCACCCTGTCAGATGACGAGGGTTCACCCGAGGTGTGGAGTCTAAGCACTAATCAATATTCACCAGAGCTCCTGATAGTGGAGATGGGTTTGCTGCATGTTAGTACCAGGTTGAGGTCCTCGGGATCACCCCACCAGGAGGTGAACCAGCCAGGCTCCAGTAGAAGATATGGCAGGTTAGGGATCAAGGAGAAGCGTAGTCCATAAACAAGCCAAAAGGTGGTTGCAGGTTAGGATCATGCGAAGGTGTTGTCAAGGAACAAGCAAAAGGTTGGTAATGAGTGGTAGTGGAGATAAGGACAAGTGCAGGTACACAAAGGATCAAGATATCGGCTGAAGAGAGCACAATAATCCTGGCAAACGGGATGCAGAGCAGTGTTATTTTGTTGACGAAAATATTTTCGTTGTCACTTTCAGTCTTTGGGTTCTGCTACAAATCCAGTATTTTCAAAAATAGCAACTTAGACACATTCCCTTTTTGCTACATCATATTTGGGACTGCAAGATTTTCAATCTTAGAAAGATGTAAATCAGATGAGGACCTAGAAAACCTGGCACAGGGGACACAACTTACAACAAAATTGCTTGGAGCCTCTGATCTTGGCTACTAATGAATATACAGTATATTGGGAGATCGCGTGAGTTGTCATGTTTTTCTGTATTTTATTATTACAAACTTCTGCATTGCACTTTACTTATTAGGCCTCATGCCCACGGGCGTTTTTTCAGCCGCGTTTTTGAGCGTTTTTTACAGCTTAAAAACGCCTGTCCATGTTAGTCTATAGCTTCATGCCCACCTAGGCGTTTTTGAGCTGTAAAGAGCATAGGCGTTTGTAAGCTGTAAAAAAAACCCAGGGCCAGTGCGTTCCTCAGCGTCAGAACTAGGCAGGAAAAAACGCGAGCGTCAAAAAACGCGCAAAAACGCGCACTAACGCGCAAAAAAACGCGCACTAACGCGCGGTCGCGTTTTTAGCTCCGACGTTTTTTTTTTTTTTTCAAAAAAAAAAAAAAAAAAAAAAAAAAAAATATTTACAATAACATGGACAGGCGTTTTTAAGCTGTAAAAAACGCTCAAAAACGCAGCTGTAAAAACGCCAGTGGGCATGAGGCCTTAACATTGAAAATGTGATGCTATGTTAATTGCTAATTTCTAATAATACCTGCATAATTTATACTTTCATTAACAGTTACATTATAGCTACATTTACCATAATTTCACCTAGCTGCTGCCTGTGCATGGTAAAATGTTGGTGCTCAAGTGCAGAAAATTAAAGCACTGTAAAAGATGCTTGCACTTTTTATCCCTTTTTTGTAGGAGAAAGGGAAGCCTAGGCACTATGGGATTTCTTGATTGGATTTAAATAAAACAAATCAATAATGGGTCAGTCTACCCAAAAGTGGCATCTAGTGGGCTGAGTGCTCACTGGTTTTGCATATCTCTTTAAAAGTGGAGTCATGGTCCCTGCCCCTCCACATGTGTGTTGTATTTTTTATTTTTTCACTTCTGTTTATATTTTACAATTTTGTTAAATATCCAATGAGGTGCATGTGACCCTCTCATTTCTGCGGCAGGTGTGTCTTTAGAGCTGTTATTACTAACAGAGCTCCTGAAGGATATAAGAAGCTGCTAGTGTGTATAATGTACCAGCATCTACCTAAAACTGGAACCTCACTTTTGGGTGGACTGACCCTTTAGGCAAAATTTCTGCTTGTTAAAAAAAGCATTGAGGTACCCTTGGACATTGAATGAGCATTCTGGACCAAAAGGCCCTGAGATAGTTGGATGGCGAATGCACATCCAGAGATTCTAATGGTTTGCCATATTACAGGAACTTTGGTGTTATTGGACGCGTTAACTGTAATTGTAGCAAACATTGGTGGTTGTTTACTAAAGGAAATTCCACTTTGCACTACGAGTGCAAAGTGCACTTGGAAGGTCAGTCGCTGTAGATCCGAGGGGGACATGCAAGGGAAATAAAAAAAACAGCATTTTAGCTTGCACATGATTGGATGATAGAATCAGCAGAGATTCCCCTATTTTCAGATCTACCCCTCAGATTTACAGCGACTGCACTTCCAAGTGCAATTTCAAGTGCACTTTGCACTTGTAGTACAAAGTGGATTTGCCTTTCGTAAATGACCCCCACTGTGTTTTTTAATCGGCAGTGTGGATATCTGTTCTGTAATGTGGTGTTTTTGTTCTAAAAACCAGAACAAATGGGTTGTTGGCCTTGATGGTATAGTTGTGGACGAGTTGTTGACTTTCCTAATGAGTAACGACCGCTATAAGCAAGTCGTTACTCATTAAGGAAGTCAACTCAAGTAGTTATAATCGGAGTTGCTTGCTTGTTAAATAAATATTTTCCATTTTCTGTACAACTTTCAGTTTCTCCCATGCTGCATGACTGCTTTACCATAAATGAATCCGTAACTCTCCCCTGAATCTTTCTAATTAAACCTCCTCAATGTGTCATACAAAACAGAGGGAGTAGGGGATGAGTATCAGGGCTGGGTTCTCGGCCTATCCCTCTTTGTGCTCAGCTGTCGGTTAATTGCCAGTACTCATCGTTCCACAGTGGCTCACCCGGTGATCATCTCCTGTTCATCAGTCGAGCCCACAGCCAGCCCTTTCTGGCTATTTAAAATTCCTGGTTCATTTCTTCAATGCCTTCGCCTTGGTCAACATATCTAGAGACTCTCTGCTGTGTTCCTGTTGAAGACTTGCCTGGTTTATGTCCCTTCTGGTTCCTGAACCTGTCTGCTGCCTCTGACTTCACTGATCTCTGGCTTACTGATTTCTTGGCTTGTTCGGACTACCTGATTTGGCTACCGAACCCTGTCTATGTTTAATTACGTTTTAACAGTTGTTCCATTTTTTCCATTTCATTATAAGTTGTGATTTTTTTTTTTTTTTTACTGCATCTTCTGTCTGTCTGTTTCATGTTTCCTGACAATGAGTCACTTGTGACGGATACAGTTATGTGTAATTTTAGGTTTGGGTGCTTCAGCTCTTCAAACAGACTTTTAAAAAAAAGAAAAGTCTGTTAAGGCTATCCTGGTAAACATGTGAAAAGATGTATAGCTCCACCTTCTGGCTGGAAATGGACAATATGAAATATTTCAGTGCAGTAGTTTATACTTTTCTGACCGAAAAGTCAACAACATTTCTCTTGTCATCCATGGACTGACACAGCGTGTCTTATACACCTTTACACGTGGGTTATGTCCCTGCTTGCAGGAGAAGACCTAGGCAGAATGTGAGATGTTATACATACATTCTAAACAGCCAGAGCTGAACAGCCCCGCCCAGGGGGGCGGTCCCTCTGGCATAACCCTCCCACTGCAGCCAGCAGACCTCAGTTTTTTTCTGCCTAGCAGAAGGAGAAGACGTGGCTCTCTCAGGAGCCAGTCTCCTGACCTATTTTTATTCCTTTTGGAATTTTTTCCTATTTTTTTTTTCTTTTGAGATCTTCTATCAACTGTCGGCTGGGCAACAGGTTGGGTACAAGATATCCTCGTAGTCTTCCCTGTCCGACCATCGAGCGTGCTGATCCTCGCCTTGTGTGCGTGAGACTCAGTTCACGACATGCCCCACGACTCCAGGGGTGGCCGGTGGGCTTCCAGCTCCGCGGTCCTCTCAAGATAGAACAGTCCGACTGTATCTTTCGCGGTGGACCGGGCCGACAGCTACTCAGTACCGCACTGTGATAGTTCTGTCAGAAACACACCAGTGGGTCCCTCAGGGGACGGGTAAGTAGTCTCCCCTGGCTGCAGGTGAGTACATGCTGTGTGTTTCTTATGTGGGGGATTTCCCTGTCTCCCCCTGTGTTTTTTAATGTCACTCTCTGTGCACTTCGCTGGCGCTGTACTGTGTGGGGTGCCTGGGGGCCATACTGTCCTGGGGGGGGGGGGCTCATGCTGCTCTGCATTTCGCTGGGGCTGTTTATTTGAGAGTGAGGGGCCTGGGCGCCGTTCGGCGCCATGTTTGGTGACTGTGCTGTTTTTTACATTGGCGGCCATCTTGCCGTGGCCGCCAGAGCACATTGCGGCGGCCATTTTCTTGTAGCCGCACCTTCTAGCTCTAGTTTGGCCTCTAGCGCCGCTCAGGAACGGCGCAAATCTCCTCACAGTCTCTCTCCTCTCAGCTCACTCACGCTGAGCAGCGCGGCGCGGAGAGACAGGGCAGCGGAACCGAGCGGTCCTAGTCAGGTTGGTGGGTCCCCTGGGCATTCCCCTACTTCAGTCAGCACAGCCTGTGGGTGGTCTCAGAGGGGGACATTATGGAGTCAGAGTCACCAGCTTCCCCTAACATGCCAGAGGCAGCAGCCAGTGCTCCAGCACCTGCGGTCCCTATGGACCAGTTGTCGGCAGTCCTGGAATCATTTCTGACCAGGATGGAAGCTGTGTGTGAGCACAAGGGAGCAAAAAAGCGCCCTCTCCCCACTTTATCTCCACAAGGGGAGTGCTCTGATTCAGATATGGGCCTAGCTATTGCTGCTCAGGACCCTAGCTCTGAATATTTGGATGGTTTTGAACAGGACATTCCTTGTGAGGAAGACTCCAGTTCTGAGTCAGTAAATGACAGGGCGCTTGTTAGTGAACTCATTGATGCTGTGAGGGACACTCTCAAGCTAAATGCTGCGACTGCAGAAAATCAGGCGGATACAGTCTCCTTTAGTTCTTTTAAGACCAAGCCTTCTAAAAAGGTTTTTCCATATGTACCTTTCTTTGACCAGCTCATTGACCAGGTCTGGGAAAAGCCGCAGAAGACTTTCATGGTCCCGCGGCGTTTGTCTATTAGATACCCCTTTGAAGACGCCCTGCTTAAAAAGTGGGCTTCTCCCCCGGTGGTCGACCCTCCAGTCGCCCGTTTAAACAAGGCCACCACTCTCCCGATGGAGGGGACTCCTGCGTTTAAGGACCCCCACTGACAGGAGGTCAGAAGTGGTGAGTAGAGCCATGTTCGCCTTGTTGGGATCCGCCCTACGGCCAGTAGTAGCGGCGACCCTTGTGTCTCAGACACTCACGGAATGGGCAAAAATTTTGCACCAAACTGTGCAGGAGTATAACCTTCCTCCAGACACTATTGCTCTGGCCCACCAGATGGTGCAGGGTCTGATATATGTGTGCGACGCCACGTTGGACGCGGCCCCTTTAATATCCAGGGCCTCTGTCTCGGCGGTGGTATTGCGTCGTCTCATCTGGTTGAAATGCTGGTCTGCTGACCTAGCCTCTAAGAAGCTCCTGACGGATCTACCTTTTAAGGGTGGTAGACTTTTTGGTGCTGCTCTGGATGACATCATCAAGGATGTCACGGGAGGTAAAAGCACTCTCCTTCCTCAAACTATCAAGGGTAAGGAGGCTCGACGTAAACCGGGTCCTTCCTTTCCAGCAAAAAAGGGTTTTTTTTTCGTCCGTCAGAGTCCACGGGTAAGCCATCCCAGACTGACAACAGTGCGGCTGGCGGGCACAAGCGCCCCTGGGTGCGTAAGCCGAACAAGCCGGCTCCCAAGCCCGCCTCCGCGTGAAGTCTTGCCCCCGCCCGTCTCTGGGGTGGGGGGACGACTTTGCAGGTTCACGGATCGGTGGACCTCCCGGATCTCCGACCGGTGGGTGTGCGAGGTGGTCACCTCAGGATACAGAATAGAGTTCCGCTCATGGCCCCCAGACAGATTCTTTCCCTCAAATCTCCCTCTCCTTCCTGCCCGTCAGGCAGCCCTCTTGGGGGCTGTACAGGATTTGATCGGGTCCGGAGTAATTGTGCCGGTTCCGTCCCAGGGGTTCTACTCAAATCTGTTTGTTGTTCCAAAAAAGGACGGGGTTCGGCCAATCCTGGACCTCAAGGCCCTGAATGCCTTCGTGAAGGTGCAAAAATTCCGCATGGAATCCATTCGCACAGTGATCGCGACACTCCATCAAGGGGATTTTCTGGCATCCTTGGACATCAAGGACGCCTACTTGCATGTTCCGATCTGCGCCAGCCACCAGAAGTTTCTGCGCTTTGCGGTCGGCGAAGTCCACTATCAATTTGTGGCTCTTCCAAGGTGCTTGCTCCAGTCCTAGCTTTGCTGAGACAGCGAGGCATTGCTATCGTGGGCTATCTGGACGATTTTCTTCTAAGAGCAGACAGTGGCTCAGAATTGGAAGAAAGTGTGACTATCGTCAGTCAGACCCTCAGGGAGTTTGGGTGGCTCCTGAACGTTCAGAAGTCAGTTCTAGTCCAGACTCAGCGTCTGGAGTATCTAGGTCTGATTCTGGACTCCTTGGAGGCAAGAGTCTTCCTACCTCCAGACAAACTACTGACACTTCAGTCTGCAGTACGGGTGCTGACGTCCCGAAAATGATCGTCAATCCGCTTTTGCATGAGAGTCCTGGGACTCATGGTGGCCTCCTTCGAGGCCGTTCCTTATGCCCAAGCGCACACCAGGGCTATACAGAAAGAGATGTTGTCCTCTTGGGACAAATCCCCGTTGTCCTTGGATCTTCAGATCCAGGTGAGTCACCTGGTCAGGGCGTCCCTGACGTGGTGGTTGAGGTCCCCGGCTCTTCGGTCCGGGAAGTCGTTCCTCCCCATCCAATGGATGGTGATCACGACGGACGCCAGCCTGACGGGCTGGGGGGGAGTCTGGGGAGTCCTGTCGGCCCAAGGGCTTTGGACTCCGGACGTAGCCCTCTTACCGGTCAATGTGCTGGAGATACGGGCAATCAGACTGTGCCTTTCCTCATGGTCGGAGAAACTACAGGGTCACTCCATCAGGATCCAATCGGACAACGCCACAGCAGTGGCGTATGTCAACCATCAAGGGGGGACTCGGAGCTCAGCTGTGGCTTCCGAGGTCGCCCGCATCCTGAGGTGGGCCGAAAGAAGCGTGCCGGCTCTGTCGGCCGTCTACATTCCGGGCGTAGACAATTGGCAGGCGGACTATCTAAGTCGCCAGACGCTGGACCAGGGAGAGTGGTCCTTGCACCCGGAGGTCTTTCAACTCCTTTGCAGACGGTGGGGCACGCCGGATGTGGACCTGATGGCCTCTCGACTCAATCGCAAGGGGTCGAGGTTTGTGGCCAGATCCAGGGATCCCTGGGCGGATGCCTCGGATGCGTTGGTGGCCCCATGGGGTCAGTATCACCTGATATACGTTTATCCTCCGCTGCAGTTGCTGCCTCACCTGCTCCGCAGGGTAGCAACCGAGGGAATTCCGGTGATCCTCGTTGCTCCGGATTGGCACTGGTACGCCGATCTGGTACGTCTCGTCGCAGACGTTCCCTGGCGGTTACCAAAACGGGGGGACCTTCTGTCTCAAGGTCCTATATTTCATCCTGCTTTACAGTCTCTGGCTTTAACGGCATGGTTATTGAAAGCCAGGTGCTGAGAGACCGAGGTCTCTTGGATTCGGTCATTTCGACCATGTTAAGGGCACGGAAGTGTTCCTCCAGAAAGATCTATCACCGTACTTGGAGAGCTTACATCGCCATGTGCGAAGAGCTGGACTGGCGCCCACGAACGTATTCCGTTCCCAGAATCCTGCATTTTCTGCAGCGTGGCGTGACCCAAAAGCTCGCTTTGAGTACCATTAAGGGTCAGATTTCGGCCTTGGCCATCTTCTTTCAGCGACCGCTGGCGGGTCTTCCCTTGGTTAGCACCTTTGTGCAGGGGGTTCGCCATGTGCTCCCCCCTGTCAAGCCTCCTCTCCCCCTGTGGGATCTGAATTTGGTGCTCTCGGTTCTCCAGGAACCTCCCTTTGAGAATATTAGAGATATTCCCCTCTTGACTTTGTCTCAGAAGGTGGCCTTCTTGGTGGCCATTACTTCCATTAGACGAGTGTCTGAGTTGGCGGCCTTGTCCTGCAAGTCGCCCTTTTTTGGTCATCCATAAGGATAAGGCGGTGTTACGTCCGCGACCTTCTTTTCTGCCAAAGGTGGTCTCGGCCTTCCACTTAAATGAGGACATTGTCCTCCCGTCCTTGTGTCCTCACCCATCGCATCCCAGAGAGTTTGCGCTTCACACTTTGGATGTGGTACGAGCCTTGCGGGTGTACCTGTCTGCTACTGCCTCTATTCGGAAGTCTGACTCACTATTTGTGGCTGTCTCTGGTCCAGAACAGGGCCAAGCGGTTTCGTCTGCCACCATTTCTAGGTGGATCAGACAAACCATCATTCAAGCTTATGCTCTCAAGGGGCGGGCGCCTCCCTTTCCGGTTACGGCACATTCCACCAGGGCAATTGGTGCTTCCTGGGCTTTCCGACATCAAGCGTCGGTTGCACAAGTGTGCAAGGCGGCGACCTGGTCGTCTGTTCATACCTTTTCTAAGTTTTATAAGGTTGATGTGGCTGCATCTTCGGATGCTTCCTTCGGCCGCAAGGTGTTGCAGGCCGCTGTTTGATGTTGCAACTCCTCCGTTGAGGAGCTCTGCCTTGTTTGTAGTGAAGTTTTTGGTTTTCCATTTATACTGCTCCCATCCCTCTTGACACTGCTTTGGGACATCCCACGTGTAAAGGTGTATAAGACACGCTGTGTCAGTCCATGGATGACAAGAGAAAATAGGATTTTTGTACTCACCGTAAAATCCGTTTCTCTGGCATCCATGGACTGACACAGCACCCACCCTTCTTTTCGAGTTTGTACTGCTTTGTTACGAACTGAGGTCTGCTGGCTGCAGTGGGAGGGTTATGCCGGAGGGACCGCCCCCCTGGGCAGGGCTGTTCAGCTCTGGCTGTTTAGAATGTATGTATAACATCTCACATTCTGCCTAGGTCTTCTCCTGCAAGCAGGGACATAACCCACGTGTAAAGGTGTATAAGACACGCTGTGTCAGTCCATGGATGCCAGAGAAACGGATTTTACGGTGAGTACAAAAATCCTATTTTTTTTCTTTCATTTTTTTTTTTAATCGACATTTAAGTTGAGAAAATATTTTTTGCAAATAAGCTACGTTACTTTTAAGACGACATATGTTGCAAGTCCACTTTGAGAAAGTGTTAAAAAAGTGTAGCCATTTCTTTGGCATATTTGTATAGCTTTGTTATTGAAATGTGGGGTTGTTTTACAGCTGCCAGCTTTTTGATCCCTGTCATGTAATTAGCACTATGGCCTCCATTCAGCCTTTTTCTAAGAGGGCCCTCATCTGCTACACACATTTGTTCTCTTGTGTCTGTGGAAATGAGTCGGGCACTCTCTCTCTGGGAACATTTACTTCAGGATATTAAAAAATAACCTAATTGTTTCAATTACACCTCTTAGTTTATTTATTTTTTATTTTTAGGATGAATCAGGTCTGGTTTTTGCAACTTGCTTGTAGGTCTCCTGGCTCATACTCTGGACCTTTCCTTTCACTTGCTGGTTTTGTCAATAACTCTCTTTGGATTTTTGTGATAAGGTTTTTTTTTATTGCACTCTGGCATTGGGAGCTTGCAGGAAGAGCAGAAACTCCCATACACTACTTTTGTACGATGTAACATGTCTTGATGTATAGAAAGGCACAATGTTTTTTTTGCAGTGTGTAAGTAAGGCGGGGCCACAAACAGAGGGAATTTCGTTAAATTTCCCCCATCAACGCATACAGAGTTGACAGAGGAGTTCCTCCCATGGAGCCATTGTGTTCTCCTAGTGGGGGAAGCTGTTCTCACCGGGAGAAAACAGTGATTATTGCTAGGGGCTGTAACAGCCCCTAGCAATAATCATATGTAAAATCCGGCAGGCTGGTTGTACCCAAGTTGATCAATCAAATGGGTACACTCAGCCTGCCCATACATGGTTCGAAAGAACCGGCCTATAGCCGGCTTAAGGGTTGGAGACTTGAACAGCTCTAGAATTTGTGACTTAAAATTGGTAAGAACATGGAGAGACTTTGGCTGCAATAATGGCTTTAAGGAGAAACCCAAGTATAAAAAAGATGAATATTAGGAATATTAGTCCATTGGATCACTCGGGGGGGGGGGGGGGGGGGGTGATTGCAGTGAAGTGTGTACATTTTGCCTTTGTGCTTCTAATTCTGAGGTCTTCATCCTCAAAACTTTAGTGGTGGCACGCAGCCACTTTGAAGGAACCATCCTGGTAATTTCACCTGTGGTTCTATGAAGGGAACTGAAAAGCCAACATTCTTGGTAATCCAGAATTATTATCAAACGCAGATGAAGGAAGTTTTTTTTTTTTTTTCTGTGGCAACCAACTATTCTTTCCCTTTTTTTTTCCTGTAATATGGTATGGCAAAATGAAAGGGTTTTAAAAGCTGACTGGGTATAAGGTACTACACAACCATTCTATCAGTGTCTATGGGATCCTGGGAGCTCCTGCCCGCTCTATTGTGGTCATAGCTGGACAACACGCATATTATTCTCATTATTATGTAATCTGTGTGATATAAAAATTATATTCGTGAAACTTATGACAGCTAAAGAGCATACAGTACAAGATGAGACTCATGTAAATACCGTATATATACTCGAGTATAAGCCGAGTTTTTCAGCACATTTTTTTTGTGCTGAAAATGCCCCCCTCGGCTTATACTCGTCATCTTTTTGCGCCTGATTTCCCGGACTTTGGGGACTTGGTACCAACTGGCACACATGTAGCCCCACTCTTCTTCTACAAGTGTGCAAAGTTTGTTGTCCGGGGGACCTACGGCCGGGAAGCACCGATTTTTCAAAGCCGGGCACCCCTTCTATAGACTCCCATGTTAAACTGTAATTTCTCTGGTGAATTTGGGGACCCGCTACCGGCTGGTCGTAGGTCGCCTGGACCTGAACCTTGGCACACATGTAGCCCCACTCTTCCTCTACGTGTGTGCAAAGTTTTTTTTTTGTCTGGGGGACCTACGGCCAGGGGGCACCAAATTTTTTTCAAAGCCGGGCACCCCTTCCATAGACTCTCATATTAAACGTCAGTCTAGTCATGGGCACAGTGAGGCATGGACACAGTGAGGCATGCAGATGGACACCCTAGGCTTATACTCGAGTAAGTTTTTCAATTTATAGTGGTAAAATTAGGTGCCTCAGCTTATATTCGGGTCGGCTTATACTCGAGTATATACGGTAAATGAGAAGTAATTTTATTTAAACAGGGTTCAACTATATCAGTGGTTCTCAACCTTCCTAGTGCCGTGACCCTTTGATAAAAGTTGTGGGGACCCCCTAACGGTAAAATTATTTTTGTAGCGTGGGTTGTCAGCACCCAAGGCAAGACAAGTAATTTGCTCCCCTAACCCATGGACATTTAGCACTCCCTAAGTCACTTCCACTCGTACAGTATTAAACCCCTTATGGTACATTTTAGGATGTACCACTCTTTCTCTTTGTTCTCCTTTCTTTCCCTTTTTATCTCTCTCTATCCTAATTTCTTGTTTTTTTTTTTCCCATCCCTCTCTAGCCGTCTTTCTTGTTCTTTCTCTTATTCTTTCTCTCCCTTTTTCTTTGTTCCTCCCCCTCTTTTCCTCTCCCTTCCATGTATTCTCTATTTTTATTCCTTCTCTTACTCCTTGGAGGGGGGAATGAGATGAGTGGCAATGCTGGGGGGAGTTCTGATCAGCCAACTTAGGTGTTCTTGATCAAGGTCATCTGCTGTAGCAGTGACACCTATGCTGAAATCAGGAGATACTGTCTCCTTCAGCCCCTCCCACTTCACATTCCTCACCAGTCAACTGCCCCCCGTCATGCCGTGAACTGAATGGGCGGCTGAAAAGTGGCTGAGTGGGCGGCCTCAGGCTCCAGGAACAGCTCTGCTGGGCGGCCGCAAAAAGGCTGGGAGAGCAGTGCGGGCTTCATAAACAGCCCAGGATTCGGTGACCCCTGGCAAATCATCATTGGACCCCTAAGTTGGGAACCACTGAACTATATGATCAACACATATAAGATATAGTTTGGTATTCTTTATACATATGCTATAGAAACGTGTCCAGACATGTTCTAGACTGGTTACCACTTGTTTAGCAAAATCAAGTGCAAGTCGCCTATGTTGGTACAATGCCAGCGGCCATCTTAGGATAAGTTTAATTAAATGTTATAGGAGATGTCTGCCATGTTATGGAAAGTCTAACCTTATCTTACCTGATGCATCTGGTCATTCCATGTGACATAGATAATGAAGTAATGTCTAGAAGCATTTGTTATATTTGTTGATATGTAGCAGGATTGGAAGAATTTGCTAAATTATTGGACAGATTTCAATCCTAATGTGTAATTGGATAAATTTGGGTCTGTAAGATGATTGCTCAGTAATTTAATGAGCCAATGGTAATTAGAGGTAACTTCTTATCTTGATGTACTAAAAAATATATATACCGAGATAAATGATTTGCCCAGCGGAGATCTGGCACCTTATTGTGGTGTGCACAATAAATCCTTATCTCCTCGAAGACCACCTGCATCCTGGTTCTTAAATTTGACTATTGCAGGAAAACCATTTATCAGATGCTTTTGATCAAAAGTTGGAAAATGTTTCCTCAGCTCAAGTCTTTCTTCATGGACCACATTTACGGGTTAGACGTCAACGTTTATGGGTTTAGCAGATTTTTAGCGTGTCAAAGTGTGTCAAATATTTCACATTGGAAGGGGCTTTGGAAATGTCAGATTACTGGGCCTCGACTGCTGAGAACTGTTGGAGGAACCATTTGGGTTATGGTTGTATAGCCTTACGTCTATGTTGTTGTGGAAGTTTTACACTGCTGGTTTCTTTGTAACCTCCCCGTTCCTTTCTTCCTCATCTTAATTTGACTTCTGCTTCTTTACATCTTTGTTATAGGATCTTCAACAAATAAATCCTGTGGTTGTGTGCTGTGGTGGCCTTTTCTGATTCAGTCCCAAAGAGCCTTTGTGCTTCTTGTAGCATTATCACAGTGGGAAAACTTATATTAGCATAATGGTGCTACAAGCAGATGGCCAGTAACATTAGAAAAGCGCAGTGCCCCCCGAAACAGCAGATATTCCCAGGAGAATGAAGCAGTTTTACCCGGCTTCATCTAATTAAAGAGGAAGAAAAAAACATGCTCAACTATCTGTCTCCAGTATACATTACTAGACATAATGAATTGTCAGCTACTGCTTTGTGTGTCTTCAGATATTTTGTTGGTGCATCCATAAAATATCCATTTATCGTTCTTTTTAGTGGTAACTGTCAAACTTACTGAATTAACTTTGCTGTGACACAAGATGGATGTCCACTACAAAGGCCTTCAATCTAGGTAGATTGCTGAAGGCTTATAGACGCAAGTGAATTGTCGATCACAGCATGTATTGGCATTCACTGCCAGCTGGCTTGAGTTGTAAAGTCCAGCACTTTTTTAATCCTTGATGTTGATCCATGAGCAATGTTTAATAGCATTTCTTCTAAATATCAAATGCTCATAGGGGTTACCACCTCTCAGTAAATCCTGATGGTATTTAATTCATTAAACTGACTTTTGCCTAATTTCCATGCTCTAGCTTTATAGTACCCCATTTAACAAATCTTACTCTGTGCAAGATTAGGAAACGAACTGGAAAGCTAATTCCTGCCAGTGTGACGGGTTAAATTGTGGTTTGCCCAGAAAGTGTGAAATCTTCAATGTAAAATTGGAAGCATTCTCATTTTATACAATTTAGCAAATAACTTGACATTGACAGTAGAAAATATCTGAAATTAGTGTGTGGATTACCCAGGGAAAAAGTTGCCTACCTTGGATCTGGACTGAACATTTCATGTTTCTACCTTCAATCAGCTGTTGTATTGCAGACAGAAGATTGTTGGGGTTGCGATGTGGAGGGACCCTAGCATCTTGTGGCTGGACAGTAATTAGAGATTTGGGTGGTTTAGTGGTAGAGGAAAATGGCAAGAAAACTGTATTTGTGTAAGGAAAAAAAAATAGAGAATACATTTTTATATAAACCCCCCCCCCCTGAAAAAAATTGATTATATCCATCTCCAAAACTGGTTTAGAGGGACACTCACGGGTCTTGCAGTGGAGGAAGATTAAAAACGGCAGTGTTTTTATTGTCAAAATTTCGATGGAGCTCCGTCCATTTTTCTCAAGACCTGGTCTTTTTGATCTTCCTCCTCTGCAAGACCCATGAGTGCCTCTAAACCAGTTTTGGATTTAGATGGATTTCTTTGTGGGTGAGCACCTGGGCATTTACTAGAGATGCACCGAGATTTCAGCCGCTGAAACATTTTGGCCGAAAATTGTGTTATCGGCATTCGGCCGATAAGAGAAACAGGTGCTGATAATGGCACCAAAAACGCACACGATTTTGCCTCTATAAAAACCGCATCAAAAAGCAACAAGGGTGCATTCAATGATGCGTTCTTGCTGCGTTTTTAATGCATTTGAACAAGAAGGTGCAATTTTTGTGCCCTTTTTTATTTGACCAAAAATGCAGCAAGCAGGATTTTTAACACCACAATGGAAGCCCAATGGACAATGGCTCATTTTTCTTGAGCTTTTCCTGCTCTAATGCCTCGTACACACACACGACCGGTTTTCCCGGCAGGAAAACTGCCATGAGAGCTTTTGGCCGGGAATCCCGGGGCTGTGTGTGTGCTCCATCACAGTTTTCCCAACAGCAAAACTGCTGGGAATCCCGGCGGGAAAAAAGAGAACATGTTTTATTTTTTCCTGCTGGGATTCCCAGCGGTTTTTAAGCCGGCAGTTTTCCTATGGGGAAAACCTGCGGTGGAGCATACACACGGCCGGGTTTCCCGACCAAAGCTCTCATGGCAGTTTTCCGGTCGGGAAACCCGGCCGTGTGTAGGGGGAAAAAGCTACCGAGCAGGTTATTCGTTTTCCCCTCGGTTTTCCCGTCAGACTTTTTACCGCCGGGAAAAACCGATCGTGTGTACAAGGCATCAAGGTGAAAACAATGGCCGACGATCAATTCATATTAATTTAAATTTGATATTACTGGTAATTAAAAAGTCGAATAGAATACAATTTTATATATAACTATATATTTTTTTTAAAACTGTCCTTTTCGATTTTCAGCCAAGTGCATCCTGCATTTTCGGCTTAGGCACCAAAATTTCCATTCGGTGCACCTCTAGCATTTACTTCAAGCATAGAGTGCCCTGGCTACCCTTGGAACTATATAAATCTTTTTATATAGCATAATAAAATATATTATTATTGAATACATTTCATTTGCTTACAGTGTTGTGTGACGGAGCAATTGCCAGTTAAGGTAGCACAGTGCTGCATGGCAAAAAAATGCCCTGGTCATGAAGGGGGTAAAACCTTCCGGAGGTCAAGTGGTTAAATAGCACGGGTGAATAATCTGTAAAATGTGTTTTTAGTTAAGTTCAGAACTTTTTTTTTTTTTTTTTTTGGAAATTAGTCTGTATTAATTTTGATAAACGCCCGCCTTTTTTCCCTTCCCTCCAAATTACTGTTATACAGCTTTTGCTAAAAATAGTGAATATATATTGGAGTTGAGACCAGTCTCTTTCCAGCATATCGTTGATTGGAATGTCAAGGTTCTGAAGGAGGATATGAATGTCTGTCTGTTAGAGCGGCAGCTGTTCTCTGTCCATCAGGAAACCACATTTGGCAGTCCACATTGTATTAATTAAACAAAAGATTCATTTCACAAGGGCCCCTCTGAAGGATTTGATACTGGAATGTTATCTCCATTGAGAATGCTTTCCTTCTCCATCTCCTTGTGTTTTTTTTTTTTTTTCCCTCCCCTTCTCCAGGAGTTTAGCAATATCTAACGCCATCCTTTCAGTTCAAAAATAAGAAAAATCTTGGGGCCTAAGCCACAGTTGTATTGCTAATTACACACCTATGGTGCTGTTCCTATTCATGTCCGGTGATGATGATGATGAATGATGCGCAGAGCCCTCCTCTTATATGTTGATTTGCATATGTGGGGCTGTTCTTTATTCACAGCAATAAATTGCACGAGACTGAGCTAAACTCACTCCCATGTCAATCAAATGTTCCTGGTGGGAGGGGGAGGGAGTTGTCTTTGCACCTGGCCAATGAAATCAATCTGAAGTAGTGTGCGTGCGTATGTGACACCAGAGCACATTGAAGTATACAGGATCAAAGGGGGTCATGCTTGGTAGCCTTGTGCGTTGCCAGTTTGAAATGAAAAGCTTTCTTTACAAGATAAAGTTGACATATGTTCCGCCTTTGTTTACATAAACACTTTTTGGCACTTGGTATGTATATGGGGAGTAGTCTTATAAATATTTATACATTTTAAATAGAAGTGTTAACTACCCTAAACGAATGCATGAGTTTGAGAATTGTGCTGGGTTCTATAGAGGTCGGTAACTTTTCCATGGCATTTGCTGCCAGCAATGGCCACAGTTGGCAAGCTGCCAAAGTTCTTTCGCAGTTAAGTGTGCAAATATGTGTCTATTTTTCAGTATACTTGTGACAACAATTTACATGGCATTTATTTTTTTAGTAAATACTTAAAATGTAAAAATGGCTAAATACATAGTTGGAATACGTGTGAGAGCTGCCGTACCTGCCAAAGAATGTTATTCTCTTCTGCCAGTTTTCTAATCCAATGCAAAGTCGCCAGCATTCTAAATCAATGAGTTTCAAATGTTTGTAAAGGCGGCGTCGCATGAGGCATAAGAAACTGATGTTTCAGGGTCTCACAGGGTCCCATTGCCTTTCTCAAGGCAACATAGAGAGGTCCGTCGCTGAGAAAGAGAGTCCAGAAGGCCCTGAAAAGTCTGTGCACAATAAACTTGTGAATCGCATATTCATATGTGCTGGTGAGTTTGCGTCTTTGCATTCAGTTCTGGCACAACACCATCTGTGGCATTCACTTCAAGCACCAGTTATTACAAGGTCGAGCACTGTGAGACGCTTGGCTTCTTTTTGGACTTTTATAGAGGTTTTTTTTTTTTTTTCTTCTTCTTCTTTTAGTCGAATCGGCCTGGCCAAGGTTGTAATTCGGTAGTGAAGGATGGACAGCTTACTGATGAGATCATCTACGCACTTCAATCCAGTCCACAAATGCCATCTGTTGGATTCTCACAGCACTTTGCAATGTGGTAAAGCCTGATAGGCTACCAGTTCTGCCCATTCTCTCCCTTTCTAAGTGCCCATGTACACTGGGGCTTTTGTAAACACTTTTTCTCTTGGTTGTTAGTAGGAGAAAAGCAGCTTAAAAAAAAAAGCCATTTAGGAGCATCCAGTGCTCTGTGTTTTTTATTTATTTTTGGGCCAGAATATTAAAGTGATTCTAAAGGCTGAAGGTTTATTTTTTTCACCTTCATGCATTCTCTGCATTAAGGTAGAAAACCTACTGCATGCCCCCCTCCCCCCCTTAAAACTGCATTCTCACTTCAACGTTTTGAATCATGGGCAGATTTGCTGCGACAAATCCCGGGGCTCACATTTGAGCTTCCTTTCATCTGAATGACACCTAAAATTGTGGAGTGGGTCTGCCACGATTGTGGTGCTGCAATTGCGGTAAGCCGCATCGCGTGAAGCTTGGCGCCCCAAAAAAAGTTCAGAAGCTACTTTTGGGCGACATGCTTTTCACGATGCAGGTTTCTGCGATTGCAGCGTGATTTTTTTTGCGACAGACCTGCACCGTGATTTTAGGTGTCATTCAAATGAATGGCATCTCAAATGTAAGTCCTCTGATTTTTGTCATTCACACGTCGGCACTTTGAAATTGTGAGCAGAATCGTGGCAAATCTGCCCACGATTCAAGTGTGGATGCAGTTTCAAAGTACCTAAGCCCGATCTCGATACAGCAATGTGCACCAGAGCAGCGGCTCTCTCCCTCATTGGCTCAGAGACAGCAGACATTGGTTCCGGCTGATGTCCGTCACAGCCAGTGAGGGGGCAGGTCAAACTGCGCTTTGGACACAGGGAGCCAGCCCCGGACTGAGCCCGTAGGCTTGCTATGGTGGGCACTCGGGCAGGGGGAGGAGCCAGGAGCCTCGGTGGTGGACATAGGAAGAGGAGGATCAGGGCTGCTCAGTGCAGAACCATTACACAGGGCAGGTACGTACATCATCTTTGTTATTTAAACGAAAATTAAAGTAAAACTAAAGGCAAAACTTTTTTTTTTTCTAGTTTTTATTGCTGTCTGTGTCCCCGTTACGGAGATTCTCCCTCTCAATTTGTCCTGTTTACCATTATCATTGAAAGTAAAAGAAAACCCTAAATTTTGGGTTGTCCCCAGAAAAAGTAATGAAGGGGAAATCTTCGAAAGGGGGCACTAGTTCCGGTCACCTGGGAGTCCCCAAGGGGTTTCCTTAATTTGCAGGGATTTCACTCACTTCCTCTTTTGGCTATAGGACAGGAAGTGAAGGGAAATCTTCCCAATGGGACACAGATGGCCAAAAATCTGACAGGGGTTATAACCCTCTCTTACTCTATCCAAAATTAAAAGAAACATTTTGCCTATAGTTCTACTTAAAAGGAGGTCCGCCTAAAAAATAAAAAAAAATATTAAAAGCCAGCAGCTACAAATACTGCAGCTGCTGACTTTTAATTAATGGACACTTACCTGTCCAGGGTGCCCGCGATGTCGGCAGCCGCCTCCATCCTCGGTGAGGGAATCGGGCAATGAAGCCTTGCGGCTTCACTGCCTGGTTCCCTACTGCACGAGTCGTGCTGCGCGTCCTCACTGGTCCCTGCTGTCTTTTGAGACGTGTGTCTCCCAGAAGACAACGGGGGAGGACAGTGTAGGCACAGGAAGTGGCGTAGGTCACCGCAAACACTGCAGTGATCTATGCCAGGAAGTGGGAGCAAATACCTGTATTACACCGGTATCTGCTCCCTCCTGAAAGGTGCCAAATATGACACTGGAGGGGGGGGGGAGGATTCCAAAAAGTGGAAGTTCCATTTTTGGGTGGAACTCCACTTTATTTTATTCTGGCCGTTGAAATGAAAAAAATACTCAAGTGCTAAACTCACATAGCTCTTAGGCTCATTTAGACTTACTAACATGCGTAATATATATATTATATTTTATGAATGCATATCTGAATTTAATGCAATCTAATGGCAATGGGTGTAGAATGTTTTAATCGATGTATAAGCAATGTGACTTTTTCTTGCTCTGAGTTTTACAGCACTAGCGTTCCTATTGTCCATATCTAGTTTGTGCTTGCATGAAGTCTTTTTTGTCTGAGCTGATATACATATTAATGAGTGTTGAAGCACTTTCACCAGAAGAGTAATGTCCTTGGACATTACTGCAAGCTTTTTATTGGCTCTGGATAATCCTACGCTGTTAGTGTCATAGCTGCTGTCTTTATAATATCGGCTAATTTGCGTAATGTCAATATAATCCCTGATATGGGAAGAATTTTGTGCTGCACTCAATTGAAAGATACAGGCGCAAGTTGAAGTTTATCATTTATTCTGTTACTTTACACTGAGAAGTAGTAATGATAAGTGTACTTCTCCTGTACTTCTCCTGTATGTGCAAATAAGCAGGTTGGATGTTTAGAGAATAGATTAAAGACATGACATATCCTCAGCCTTACCTATTCACTTTAGAGCTCATAAGCAGGTTTAGCACCATTTTCAATCTAGGTTTGTTTTGTTGTCAAATTTGATACCCCCCCCCCCCACTATATGTTGGTTATGTGTTGCCATTCACCCGCCATAACTAAAAATGTAAAAAATAAAATTCTTGCCTTTCTACTGTAGTTTTTCTTTGCAGCAGGTTTGACTTTGTAGGCAACTTGGAATTGTTCAGAATAGCTTGAGATGGGCAATTATGAAACAGACTGGGACATTTTTCTTTTTTTTAACATGTAGTGTAATGCGGAAGGCCTTGAGACCTTTAACCCTTCTATTAGTGTGCACATCTAGTATACATCTGATAATGAAGAGCTGCCAGCATGGTACAGACAGGGTTAATTATGGTAAATATTTCTCCCCAGCCCCCTCCTGAACCACTTTTTCTGCCAGCTGCAGCTGGCACCTTAAATGTGCCCTGACGCCCGGGTTTTACTGTGAAAGGTTGTACTGTGCTAACTGTACTGGCTCCCAATTTGTCAGTTGTTGACCATGAGATGTTGGTGAGCAGATGGGTCACCATTCTGGGGGCATCACTAGAGCAGCGAATGGGATGTTGAGGCTCGCCCACCCTTCCAGTGCATTCATACGTAATGCTGTTGTAAAGGGGTTATCATTACATTACATCATTATGTGCGGGGCCCCTGCCCATGGCTCCCGTGTCGCTGAATTTGACTGACAGCAGCGGGAGCCAATGGCTTCTGCTGCTATGAATCTATCCAATAAGGACCTGAGACAGCGGCTGGAGCTTTGGGGTTATTCCCGTCACTGAAAAGATCGGGTTCAGGTAAGTAAAAGGGGGGTCTGAGGGGAAGCTGCCCCACAGAAGGTTTTTTTATCTTAATGCGTTAAAGGCCCCTTTCACACTGGGGCGGGAGGTGCGTCAGCGGTAAAGCGCAGATATTTTTAGCGGCGCTTTACCGCCAATTTTGCGGCGCTACTCGTCTGCTAGCGGTGTGGTTTTACCCCCCCCGCTAGCGGCCGAGAAAGGGTTAAAAACCACCGCAAATCGCCTCTGCAGAGGCGATTTGCTGGCGGTATAGCCGCGTTGCCCCATTGATTTCAATGGGCAGGAGCGGTGGAGAAGCAGTATACACACCGCTCCAAAGATGCTGCTAGCAGGACTTTTTTTACTGTCCTGCTAGCGCACCGCTCCAGTGTGAAAGCCTTCGGGGCTTTCACACTGGGGACACGGCAGCGGCTGTTTGAGGTCGGTTTGCAGGCGCTATTTTTAGCGCAATAGCGCCTGCAAAACGACCCAGTGTGAAAGGGGTCTTGGTGAAAAACCTCAAGACTTTACAACTCCTTTTTTAAGTTGCATATTATGGGCTATTGAATGGAGGAACTATGGAAAATGTACTGGATGTGAGCTTTTGACTGAAGCTTCCTAGGAAACGACAAATACAAATGCAGCTTAATGCATGTGAAATGCATTAAAGCACATGTAAAATAAATGTATTTTCTGAACGATTGGTGTGGATGGGGTCTAAGTTGGCATCTTCTGGCAGTTCAGAGGCATTTGCGTTAATGATCAACTTCAGTGAGTGAAGCTCAAAGATTGTGTTATATTTTAATCTCACAGTATTAAATCTGTAGTTTATCATCATTTGAACTTTAAACCTAATTACCTGATGCATGTATATATGCATCTATTTTTTATCTTGAAGAGATAACAGACTGGAGCAGGTAGTCATTGCCTTTTCATTAAAAAAAGCTGGTTATAGCCAACATCAATGGATGTCAGTCATTCAGTGTAATAAAACTTTCACTCTCCCATCTTATTGCACAGATGTTTGAGTCCGTTTTCAGATTCCTGTACGTATATTGAAGCATTTGGTATGTCATTTAAAGACGGGGGATTTTAGACATTGCTCCAGAGTCCTATCTGAGTCCCCCGGGTAGGAAGAATTGGCTCCTGGTTGTATTTTACTTGTCTTTTCTCACAAAAGCTTGTCTGAGTCCATTCCCATAAAACCTTGTATTGGTTAACGTGAATGCCCTTGACAACCTTTCTTTTTTTTTTTTTTGTGTGCTTTTATCTAGAAGCGATCGGCGCATCACTATGAATCTCAGCAGGGAGTGTGCTAAATTGCCGGTGTAACTTTCACTGAGAGTTGATATGATCATACCGTTTTCCTTGACAACTTTTCACAAATAAAAACAATTTGTGATCATTCATGGAGACCTTGTCACACTCTTTAAACTCTTGTTGACCAGAAAAGGAAACCGAATTGCATCCAAACAAACATCATGATATTCATAGACACTTTCTTTTACGTTGCAGATGATAAAACATGTTGGAGAACTTGCCATGCTGTTTTCTGCGCATAGCTCTAGTCTCTAGAATAACCATTCTCAACCAGGGTTTCTCCAGAGTAGCTAGGGGTTATTTGCGCTGCAGCTGATGGACCTGCATACTTCTGGGCCCAACGCTACCTAGCAGATCTTTTTGGCTAACTGTAAGGGTGGTATCCCAACTACTGCTATAAAGGGGCATTTTTCACACTGACCACCAATGTAAAGGGCCCATTGACCCCAGATCAATACATATTAGTAGGGTTCCCGAAGACTTGAAATTTTTTTAATTACCATTCTGTGGTAAAAAAAAAGTTGAGAGGGTCTGCTCTAGATGAAGTCTTCACTAGTTTAGGCCATACAAATCCGATTCCTCCTCTTGCACCACCCCACTGCTTTCTCCGTTATGTTAAATAAATTGAAAATCAACTGGGAGGCATAATAAGGGTTCACAATAGGTGATCAGCTTGGATGGGGTCTCAAGCAAATATATTTTACTAATTGAGTTTTCAAGGTTAGAAGAAGCCTTAGTGCAACAAGGAATACATTCTCAATCTAAATTTCAAATGATCAGATCTTTAAAGTGGAACTGTATTAAAAAAATAATAAATACAATATTTTAGTTATGCATTCATTAAAAAAAGAAGAATATATCTCTAAATACTGCTAGAATATGAGGAGGAGTTCTGTCAGTCTTACAAAAAAAATACACAAAGTTTTTTGCTAGTTGGGTGGTGCTCATAGTCCAATTAGCAGAATGATACTCTCGCTTGCCTTCCTTGTTCCCGCACTGTCAGGCTTCTGGCGTCATCGGTTTCCGCCTCCTAAATGGGCCACAACTATTTAATGGGAGCTTTTTTCAGTGCTTAAAGCGCCAATTTTTTTTTTTTTTTTTTTTAAGTCCGCAGCTACAAATACTGCAGCTGCTGACTTTTTAAAATAAGGACACTTGCCCGTCCAGCGCGCCCACGATGTCGGCACCCGCGGCCGACCCGTCCCTCGGTCCTCGGATGCTGCCGCCGCCATCTTCGGTAAGGAAATCAGGAAGTGAAGCCTTGCGGCTTCATTTCCTGGTTCTCTGCTGTCTCCCAGAAGACAGCGGGGGGTGGTGCTGGACGTGGCGTAGACTACCACAGATAATGCAGTGGTCTATGCCCGGAAGTGGGTGCAAAGACAGGTATCTGCTCCCCCACCCCTCCCCCTGAAAGGTGCCAAATGTGACACCGGAGGGGGGGGGGAATCCGGACAGCGGAGGTTCCATTTTTGTGTGGACCTCCCGCTTTTAATGCCTGAGCAAAATTCACTTCTAGCTCCCACTTGTGACTTTTGCCTGTTCACATAGGAGGCCTTCCCCAGGGTGGGTTCTTCTGGGCTACACTAGGCACCTTAATTGGGTCACTTGACTTGAACACTGGGTACCTTTTTAATGTTGTGCTGAAAACTGTGTACTTTATTAACTCTCTCATCCACTTGTCAATGTACACCTTCACTGTCACAGCTGCATTTAGGAGGGACACGCAGAGCCTATGCCCTCTCTACCTGTCCAGTGTATCACCGCTACCTTACTCCCAATAACGTCATGAGACCCCACTTTGTGCCTAGCGTGGGCTCCATGCACTCAATGTCTTCACTTCCATACCTGTGCACAGGTTGGGGACCTTTGCAGTGCGAGTCTTCTCCCGTTGCCATGAGAGACAGCCCACTCGCAGAAAGAGTTCTGACATATTCTTCCTGCAAGAGGTTATTCCACCTGGCACATGTACAAGCTTAACGGCAGGCTGCATGTCAAGAGCAGGCAGAAGGTAAAGTTTAAAAGCTTTACTTAGAAATGCACAAGAAACAGTTCCTTCCTTTTGTCCCTAACCATAATTTAGGCTGCCCAGGCGTACCTGCAGAGGAGAAGAGTCTGTGTATTAACAGGTCCATTAGTTAGTATTCTCCAGTGGCTGGTGTCTTTAGGGGTGAACCCCCAGATTCTGATTAACCCCCTACATTACAACAGCTTTTTGCAGATCCCGGTTCAAAAGCCTGCTCATTTTCCTCTTCTCTTTCCTTCTCTTTTCCTTTCTTCTCCGGCTCTATACCACTGTCCCTTTTTATATTACTGGAGCAGTGGGTCAGACCCAAAGAATCCCGCTAAGCAAAAGAACCAGGAAAAACATTAACCCATAGCCTCCTGTTCTGGGGCAGCACCTAACTGGCATAAAGCGGAGTTCCAGCCTGGGGAAAAAAAATGAAGTCAGCAGCTGTACTACTGTAGCTGCTAACTTTTAATAGTGTGACACTTACCTGTACAAGGAGCCTGCAATGTTGGCACCCCCAAACGGATCCGTCCATTATCTTCGGGTGCAGTCGCGAGCATTGCAAGTAAGGGAAACCGGCAGTGAAGCCTTCAGACTTCACAACCGGTTTCCTACTGCACATGAGTCGTGTATTGCTTTCTGAATGGTCCCGTCTTCTTCTGGGACACACACAGGTTCCAGAAGGCAACAGGGGGGAAGGAGGAGGGTCGGATAAAACCACGGAAGTGATGTACCTTGCCGCGGCGGCATGAGACGGACGTCCTGAAGAAAACATGCCAAGAAAGTACGAAAAAGAAAAAAAAAGTATCCAAAAACGAGAGGGGTGTGGGGTGTTCTTTTGTTTGAGTTCTCTTTTTGCCTGGAAGTCCACTTTAGGCTGCATTCACACCTGAGCATTTCAAAGTCGTGCATTTTTACTGCGATTTTGCCCACGTTTTTGCTGTGATTTTTTTACAGGTCACCAAAAGCAGAAAAACAGATGTAATCTGCCCCAAAGAAGCCTATGTTCTTTTTTTTTTTTTTTTTTTGAGCTTAACCACTTAAGCCCCGGACCATTTGGTAGCTAAAGGACCAGAGGTGAATTCAGAATTTTGCACTGCGCTGCTTTAACTGTAAATTGTGCGGACATGCAATGTTGTACCCAAACGAAATTTGCGTCCTTTTCTTCCCACAAATAGAGCTTTCTTTTAATGGTATTTGATTGCCTCTGCGATTTTTATTTTTTGCGATAGAAACGGAAAAAGACCGAAAATTTTGAACAAAAATGATATTTTCTACTTTTTGTTATAAGAAAAATCGAATAAACTCAATTTTAGTCATACATTTAGGCCAAAATGTATTCAGCCACATGTCTTTAGAAAAAAAATGTCAATAAGCGTATATTTATCGGTTTGCGCAAAAGTTATAGCGTTTACAAACTAGGGTACATTTTCTGGAATTTACACAGCTTTTAATTTATGACTGCCTATCTCATTTCTTGAGGTGCTAAAATGACAGGGCAGTACAAAACCCCCCCAAATGACCCCATTTTAGAAAGTAGACACCCCAAGGAAATTGCTGAGAGGCATCTTGAGCCCATTGAATATTTTTTTTTTTTTTTGTCCCAAGTGATTGAATAATGACAAAAAAAAAAAAAATTACAAAAAGTTGTCACTAAATGATATATTGCTCACACATGCCATGGTTATATGTGGAGTTGCACCCCAAAATACATTCTGCTGCTTCTCCTGAGTACGGGGATACCACATGTGTGGGACTTTTTAGGAGCCTAGCCACGTACGGGACCCCGGAAACCAAGCACCGCCTCCAGGATTTCTAAGGGCGCAAATTTTTGATTTCACTCCTCACTACCTATCACAGTTTTGAAGGCCATAAAATGCCAAAATAGCACAAAACCCTCCCCCAAATGACCCCATTTTGGAAAGTAGACACCCCAAGCTGTTTGCTGAGAGGCATGGTGAGTATTTTACAGCTCTCATTTGTTTTTGAAAATGAAGAAAGAACATTTTTTTATTTTTTTTTTTTTTTTTCAATTTTCAAAACTTTGTGACAAAAAGCGAGATCTGCAAAATACTCACAATACCTCTCAGCAAATAGCTTGGGGTGTCTACTTTCCAAAATGGGGTCATTTGGGGGGGGTTTTGTGCCATCTGGGCATTCCATGGCCTCCGAAACTGTGATAGGCAGTGAGAAGTGAAATCAAAAATTGACACCCTTAGAAAGCCTGAAGGCGGTGCTTGGTTTTTGGGGTCCCGTACGCGGCTAGGCTCCCAAAAAGTCTCACACATGTGGTATCCCCTTACTCAGGAGAAGCAACAGAATGTATTTTGGGGTGTAATTCCACATATGCCCATGGCATGTTTGAGCAATATATCATTTAGTGACAACTTTGTGCAAAAAAAATAAAAAAAAATTATTTTTTCCGCAACTTGTGTCAACATATAAAATATTCCATGGACTCGACATGCCTCTCAGTATATAGCTTGGGGTGTCTACTTTCCAAAATGGGGTCATTTGGGGGGGTTTTGAACTGTTCTGGCATTTTATACACAACATTAGGAAGCTTACATCCACTCTTCTAACCACTTGAAGACAAAGCCCTTTTTGACACTTTTTGTTTACATGAAAACATATTTTTTTTGGCAAGAAAATTATGTTGAACCCCCAAACATTATATATATTTTTAAAGCAAAGGCCCTACAGAATAAAATGGTGGGTGTTGCATTTTTATTTTTCTACACAGTATTTGCGCAGCGATTTTTTTGGGGAAAAAATACACTTTTTTTAATTTTAATGCACTAAAACACACTATATTGCCCAAATGTTTGATGAAATAAAAAAGATGATCTTAGGCCGAGTACATAGATACCAAACACGACATGCTTTAAAATTTCGCACAAACGCGCATTGGCGACAAACTACATACATTTTTAAAAGCCTTTAAAAGCATTTACAGGTTACCCCGTTAGATTTACAGAGGAGGTCTACTGCTAAAATTACTGCCCTCGATCTGACCTTCGCGGTGATACCTCACATGCATGGTGCAATTGCTGTTTACATATGACGCCAGACCGACGCTTGCGTTCGCCATTGGGCAAGAGCAGGGCAGGACGGGTGCTTTTTTTTTTTTTATTATTAATTTTGCTTTTTTATTTTATTTTTAAACTGTTGCTTCCATATTTATTTTTATCACTTTTATTGTTATCTCAGGGAATGTAAATATCCCCTATGATAGCAATAGGTAATGACAGGTACTCTTTTTTGAAAAAACTGGGGTCTATTGGACCCTAGATCTTTCCTCTGCCCTCAAAGCACCTGACCACACCAAGATCGGTGTGATAAAATGCTTTCCCAATTTCCCAATGGCGCTTTTTATATCCGGGGGGGGGGGACATTCCCTCCCACTGCTTGTAAAAGCAGTCCAGAGGCTAATTAGCCACTAGGATTGCTTTTACATGAAAGCCGGCCGCTGGCTGAAAAGAATGATACCAAGATGATACCTAAACCCGCAGGCATCATTCTGGTATAAACATTCAAAGTCCAGCAACATACCAGTACGTTGCTGGTCCTTGTTGGACATGTATTGTAATCTTTTTTTTCATGCAGCCTGTTGGCTGAACGAAAAAAAAAGATTGATCGGTGGGTATGCCCACCATTAGAATACCGCCCTTCATCCACCCACTTCTAATGATGGGCATACATGCACCATTTATATATGCCAAAGCATGGGGGCATCTTCTCGCAAAAGTTATGCCGCGTACACATGGTCAGACTTTTCCACGGGCAAGCCTCCGTCGGAATTTCGACCGTATGTACGCGGCATTAGGAGCAAAATCGCTCCTCCGCTCCTGCTGCCCCAATGCTTCGGCATATATGCTTTTTTTTTAACTGTGGTGGTGAAATCACCTCCTACAGCACTGGAGTCGCAGGGATCAGGCCTGTCTCTGCGAACGCTGCAGTTATGTGTGTTGTGTTTTGTAAGTGACAGTGATCGATCGATACTGCACTTCGGTGGCCTGGGCTGGACGGAGGGGCAAAACGCAGGTGCTAGCAGGTATCTGGGCTGATCCCGCTAACACTGCGTTTTTGGGAACCCTAAACTGCTGGGGACGCTAGTATAGATCTGATCAGATCAGATATTGAGCTGATCAGATACTATACCACTAAGGGGGGTGTATGCTTCACGCGTGGGTGTTAGCGCTACTGGCACTAACCTGACGCTGCCTGGGGTGTGACGCAGACCCTCTCTGACGCTAAAACCTAACTGATATCACCCGCCGGGCGATCAGGGGGTTAAACCTTTTATTGGGTTATATACGGCGGGAGCCCTGACACTATAAAAAGCAAACTAACTAACCAGCGTCACCCGTAACACTTATATGATGATCACTGGTGAAAGGGTTAACTAGGGGCAATTAGGGGGTTAAAACCTTTATTAGGGTAATATATGGGGGTACCTGACGCTATATAAAAACCTGACGGCGAACCTAAAAAAAAATTACTGGCTACCTATCGGCATCACCGACACTAAGACAACGATCATAAAAACGATTGCTTAGCGACAGTGGTGATAGGGGGTGAAAGGGTTACCTGGGGGGCGATCAAGGGGGTTAAACCTTTATTAGATAATATATGGGGGTACCTGACGCTATAAAAACCTGCGCCGAACCTAAAAAAAATTACTGGCTACCGATCAGCATCGCCGACGCTAAGACATCGATCAGAAAGATTATAACTTAGTGACAGTGGTGATAGGGGGTGAAAGGGTTATCTGGGGGGTGATCAGGGGGTTAAACCTTTATTAGGGGGGGGTTAGGGGGCTACACTGGACCTAAGACTAAACTTTGGTGACACTTTTACAGTCACAAATATCACTGATTGCAGTGATCACTAAATAAATGGTCACTGCAATCAGTGACACTGTGACTGGGGGCTGGGGGGGGGGCTGGGGGGTGATCTGGGGGGGCGATTTATGTGCCTATGTGTCCTGGTGTCAGTGTAGTGTTGTGTGTACTAACCTGGCATCTTCTCCTGTACGGCGCTCGGTATATGTGAGCGCCCCAGGAGAGATGACATCACTTCCTCCTTCCTGGCAGGCAGGGGAAGCTCTCTCATTCGCCGGGAGCGATCGAGAGGGGGTGGCCGGAATCGAACGGCCGTCCCCTCATGCCGGATCGCTCCCGAAGGTAAAACGACCGCTCACTGTAAAGAAGGGGGGTCCGATCGGACCCCCCAACTATACAAAGGCAATCACGTATATATACGTGATTGCGCCTGTCGGTGCCATTCTGCTGACGTATATTTACAGTGGGCGGTCGTTAAGTGGTTAAGGTGTTTTCAGCCGTTTTGCTTCAGGTGACAAAACGCTCAGATGTGAACAGGTGCCATTGAAATTAATGGGATTTTTCTTGTTGGGCAATATATCACTTCTAGATCTGCTTGCATGGGTTTTTCTTTGCACGTTGAGCAGAGTGAACCTGGGATCACATTTTGGCACCAGCACTTAGTGAAAACCCTCTTCCCCCTCACCTCCTGGTAAAAGGCCACTTGTGCTTAGACTCCACACCATGATCTCACTTCCAAAACCGCCAATAGTGGAAAGCAAAATACATATCTAGAGGGACTCGTGCAATATCAGAGGTTAGTCAAGTGTGTTGTTCTGATAACAATCATGTCATACTTACCTACTCTGTGCAGTGGTTTTGTACAGACCAGCCCCGATCCTCCTCTTCTCAGGTTCCTGCCAGTGCTGCTGGCCCCTCCATCCTGCTGAGTGCCCCCAGAGCAAGCAGCTTGCTATGGGGGACCCTAAGCAGGCTCACTCCCGAGCCGCTGCTCTATTTGTCTATTATAACACACAGAGCTATGGCTCGGCCCCACCACCCTCTCTCCTCATTTCCTCAGTGGCTGTGATTGACAGCAACAGGAGCCAATGGCTCTCGCTGCTGACTCAGCCAATGAGGAGGGTGAGTGCCCGGAGAGCAGAGGCTCTCGTCCACATTGCCGGATGGCTCAGGTATGTATTAGGAGGGCAAGTGGGCTGCTGTACAAAAAAGGCTTTTTTACCTTCATGCATAGAATACATGCATACGGTTGCTAGGCAATCAGCTCTCCTCTCCTCACACAAAAGTCGTCAGTGAGGAGAGGAGAGCGGATCACTGCAGCCTGGCTGGTGATCAGTGAGTATGAGCTGGTTTTTTTCAGCTTTTTACTCACTGATCACCAGCCTAGTGTCCCCACACAGTCTAAAACACAGAAAGTAAACACACATGTCCCCACACACACATGTCCCCACATAGTAAAAACACCTATCCCCCACATATGTGACAATAAAATCATATGTCCCAATGATCATTTGCACACATATGTCCGTGATCACCTGCGCACATCTGTACATGATCATTTGCGTACGTTTGTCCGTGATCACGCGAACCAATTATTATACACTTAACGTTTTTTTTTTTTACCAAAAACATGTAGTAGAATAAGTTTTGGCTTAAATTTATGACAAAATTAAATTTTATTGGATTTTTTTAAAAATAGAAAGACGAAAATATAATATTTTTTTCTAATTTTCGCTTATATCATAAAAAACGTAGTCGTGAATAAATACCACCAAAAGAAAGCTCTATTTGTGTGAACAAAATGATAAAAATTTAATTTGAGTACATCGTAGCATGACCGCGCAATTGTCATTGAAAATGCGAGAGCGCTGAAAGCTGAAAATTGGTCTGGGAAGGAAGGGGGCGAAAGTGCCCAGTATTGATGTGGTTAAAGTTGGGGTGCGTGTTATACGCCGATAAATACGGTACTTAGAAAAATGACAGCCAAATGCCTCTACAATATCATACTTTAAATATTTTTGTCTGTAATGTTGTTTTTAATGGGTAAAAAAAATACTCATGGGCACAATTTGTGGCCATTTCCATTTAACCAGCTATTGACTGGTTGAAGGGATAAAAACCACACTCTTAAAATTTCAGCGATCGAATACTACATTTTGTCTTGTAGGCAGATACACCTACTTTTGGCATCAGCTGTGCTAAAGTGCTCTGTACAAGCTCGTGTTTCAGCTCGTAACTGCAATGCAAATTCCATTACATTCCTGCAAAAATATAATACATAAAATTAAATCTAAAAAATAGCAGCTGGGCTTCAAGTGAGTTGGCTGTAAGTTAATTTCATTGTATGCACATTACCTCCAAAACGGCATCTACTTTAAACTTTCGCTATTAAGTTTTTATTGTAATGTCTGCAAACTTCAGTGATTTTAAATCGCCAAAACAGAACAGCAGCACAAAACAAAGCAAGATGTTTTTCTACGGTTGTACGAGTTGTATTACTTGTGTGGTCAGGCTGTCTTCTAAATGATTGACATGTTTAAAAGTCGATGCTCTAGAATTTAATGATTGCCTTTTTAAGATTTTTGTGAAGCTAATGTTCACGCATGTAAACAAGTTTGACTATTTGCCAACTTTTTATTTTTTTGGGTGGTTTGGTTCACCTGAACTGAACTTCATTTGAATGCTTATAATAACATATAAGCATGCCGACTCTGGCAGTGTTCAGGTTTTCTTGTAATAATTTCCCCCTATCCCAAAAACAAAAAACCTATTGCTGTATCTGCTTAAAAATTATTACCCGAAGCGGGGCCTTGATTTGTTTGCTTTACTTATGTAAAGTTCATTTAAAGTGGTTCTAAAGGCACAAGGTTACAAACCTTGTTTGTGCAGCAGCCTCCCTAATACTTACCTGAGTCCTCTCGATCCAGCGAGGTCCATGAGAGCCTTGCCTCTCCAGGAACTCACACTCCTGATTGGCTATTGGCAGCAGCGTGAGCCATTGGCTCCCTCTGCTGTCAATCGCAGCCAGTGAGCCAATCAGGAGAGGGAGGGGTGGGGACAAGCCACGGCTCCATGTGTGAATGGACACACAGAGCTGTAGCTCAACTCGGGTGCCCCTCTAGTGAGCTGCTTGCTGTGGGGGTACCTGACGGGGGGTAGGAGCCAAGAGCGCCGTTGTAGGATCGGGACCACTCTGTGCAAAAGAGCGGGTATGATATGTTTGATTTTAATGAAAAAAAAAAAAAGCTTTACAATCATTTTAAACCTTCTAGTCCATCTAACACTAATGTCTCCACAAACTGACAAAAATGTTGTCCACGGTTGGCTATGCTGCTCCTCCGTAGATACAGTGGGGGAATGAGTGTAGCCATCCTAAGGCCCCATTCATATGGTTTCCTGGTTCAGCCCTTTTCGGCTTTGACATACAAGGGAAAGACGCATGTTAGAGTATGAGGGATGAATGTGAAGCAATTATGACCCTACAAAGATACCATCCCATATAAAACAAGTACTGAATGAAAACAAAAATGGGGTGGGACTTTACATGTACCTTGCAGGGTCTAATAAATACACATACCAAAAAGGCTTAAAAAAATAAACAAATCTTTAATTTTCATATATAAATGGTTAGATTTAAAAAAGTTGAATACAGCTGGTTAAAGCCACAGTTGCTGTAAATCTATCCAGGATGTGCGTGTCCTGGCTGAAGAATCGAGAGAACCTTTCTACGCGTTTCGCCTTTTTGGTATGTGTATTTATTAGACCCTGCAAGGTACATGTAAAGTCCCACCCCTTTTCTGTTTTCATTCGGTAATACAAGGGAAAGGGACTGGCTACAAAAGGAAACAGAAATTCAGATCCCTCTGTGTATGCACATCAGAGATATGTGGATACGTATGCTAGTTTTTTTTATTTTTTCAGAGATAAGAAAATCATAATTTTTATAAAACATTTTGAGGTATGTGGCTGTTTAAGATGCATATCATGTTATCTAATACATAATTACTGTGTACTTGCATTTTGCAAACATGAACAAACTAACATTAATATTATCTGCCTCAACTGACAGAAGTAGAAGAATGCTAAGCGTTTTATTTCATCCGCAGTGCATATAGGTGAAAATTGTTGCTGTAGCAATAAATGGGTATCTGGGTACATGGATTGATTGATGGACTATGAAATGTTAATATACAGTGACAGGCTGACTTCAGGAAAATGTAGCTGTTGTTTACTCTGATGGCAATCCTTGAAACTACTCTAACTGCAAGATGGGTAATTTGACCGTGGTCATTCAGTCTGCACCTCATTTCATCCACATTGCATGCTTTTCAAATAAGGCAATTTAAGTAGCTGCCAATCAACATGAGGACTTCAGCCTGAAATTTCAGCTGGAACTAGTTTTGCTCAATTCTTATTTTCAGTTTAGAAAATAGTAATAGTTGTGCAAAGCTGATAAGTGTAAGCACTGAGACGCTGCGATAATTTGTGCATGCGACATTTAGTTTCACTGCTGCCTCCTACAGTACCAGCAGATGCTATCTGAAATACATTCATGGCGTTTACATCAATCTCTCTGGCTTCAGTTAAGATGTCCCCTTGAAGCATATTTCAGCTTATCTTTAAAGTCTGCTAAATAAGAGCATCTAGTATTGTGTATAAAAGAGCAGGCCACATCACCTACCTTTTAGAGAATGAGCATGTCCTGCTTCAGGTTTTTAGATCTGTAAGGAGGACAAAAAAATGTAAATGTAAATTTTATATATATTTACATTTACATCTATAATATATAGAGTGATCCCCTGCTGATTTTTGCAAGTTTGCCCACTGACAAAGAAATGACCAGCCTACAATTTTAACGGTAGGTTTATTTTACCAGTGAGACAGAAAAAAAAAATCCAGAAAAACGCATTTCAAAAAAGTTATAAATTGATTTGCATTTTAATGAGTAAAATAAATATTTGACCCCTTTGCAAAACATGACTTGGTACTTGGTGGCAAAACCCTTGTTGGCAATCGGAGGTCAGACGTTTCTTGTAGTTGGCCATCAGGTTTACACACATCTCAGGAGGGATTTTCTCCCACTTCTCTTTGCAGATCTTATCCAAGTTAAGGTTTTGAGGCTGACATTTGGTAACTGGAACCTCCAGCTCCCTCTACATATTTCCTTTGGGATAAAGGTCTGGAGACTGGCTAGGCCACTCCAGGACCTTAATGTGCTTCTTCTTGAGCCACTCCTTTGTTGCCTTGGCCGTGTATTTTGGGTCATTGTCATGCCAGAATACCCATCCACGACCCATTTTCAATGCCCTGGCTGAGGGAAGGAGGTTCTCACCCAAGATTTAACAGTACATGGCCCCGTCCATCGTCCCTCTTGATGCGGTGAAGTTGTCCTGTCCCCTTCGCAGAAAAACACACCCAAAGCATAATGTTTCCACCTCCCATGTTTGACGGTGAGGATGGTGTTCTTGGGATCATAAGCAGCATTCCTCCTCCTCCTCCAAACACGGCGAGTTGAGTTGATGCCAAAGAGCTTGATTTTGGTCTCATCTGACCACAACACTTTCACCCAGTTCTCTGAATCATTCAGATGTTCATTAGCAAACATCAGATGGGTCTGTACATGTGCTTTCTTGAGCAGGGGGACCTTGCGGGCGCTGAAGCATTTCATTCTTAACGGCGTAGTGTGTTACTAATTGTTTAATGGTGACTATGATCCCAGCTGCCTTGAGATCATTGACAAGATTCTCCTGTGTAGTTCTGGGCCGATTCCTCACCATTCTCATGATCATTGGAACTCCACGAGGTGAGAACTTACATGGAGCCCCAGACCGAGGGAGATTGACAGTTACTTGGTGCGATTATTCACAAATAGAAGAAACACAAACTGTTGTCATCCTCTCACCAAGCTGCTTGGCGATGGTCGTGTAGCCCATTCCAGCCTTGTGTAGATCTATAATCTTGTCCCTGACATCCTTGGACAGCTCTTTGGTCTTGGCCATGGTGGAGAGATTGCACACATTTGCGAATACATGCGTAAGCCACAGAGTCCCGTCAAGGCAGCCCAGTATTTTGAATTTTCTGTAGTCCTAACTCTAAATTTTGAGAGCCTTTACAGTGGAAGCACATGCATTATAATGGATAGGCAGAGGACAGATGAGCCTGGAGGTAGCCCACCCCTCCTTAAAGGCACAGGGGCACTCTGGAGACCCAGCACATGGCACAATGGAAGCAAATGTGTCCAGTGCGTCCCCCTCACCAATATTTCAACTGTACAAACAAATGGCCACTGCCCTTAGCTATGACTGGCCTTTGCAGCAAGGAGCACATGGAAGGGCAACACATGCAAAACAAAACCAAGAAAATTCCCAGCTCAACTTCCCGACCAGAATGCAACCAACCTGTCTAACAGTATGTGTTTTAAGAAAAGAAAAAAAAGGAGTTTAGAACCCCCACCCCTTTTTTTTGGGGGCCTGTGTCCTTGTTGCCTCAATTTCCTGACTTTTTAAACTGTTGTCAGAAAAAAACAGGTAGTGAAGATAAATCTCCCCAACAGCAGCCCAGATAGTAGAAAAAGCCAACAGGACTTCTAGTCCTTTCCCACTCCTTTCAAAACGAAATGGCTTGACATAGAGTTTAATTCTAGGAGGGATATTATAAAATGGAAAGATAAGCGCGGAGATGGCTGTTGTTGTTCTGTCCATAGATAACATCTTCCTAAATGCCTGAGACGCCAGTGATGTAATCAGGGAAACTGAGGTGACAATAAGAGACTGACAGGAGCTTCTGTAAGAAATGTACAACGAATCATTCATGTTCTGAACTGGTATGCCTGGTGTATTATTTTTTTTTCTCCATTAAACAAAAGAGCTATGTGGCATGTTTTTTTCCTAAGTGGAGGCCTGTACAATTTAATCCTCATTACAACTATGGGCTATTATGTGCCTTTGAAGTGTCATGTGTTCCTGATGCTAAAATGGAAGATCAAAGGCTCACTGACCCATAAGGCAGGCTTGACGGTGATGAGATGTGAAGGGGAAAGCGTTTGAATTGTGGTGCATTATAAATGGGTAATGTTTATTCTCGGCGATCACTGTAACACATTCCCGAACTGCGTGCAATGTGAGAACATACACAGTAACAAATATACCCACAAACTGGCAGATGCCCACATCCTGTCCTTTTAAGTTTGTGATCTCCGAGGCTTAAAAATATTATCCACATATATTAATAACAAGTGCCTCCTGGGTCATTCAGATACATTATCTATATAGAAGCATTCCACCAAGCAGTATATTTGTATCCAAAATGGGCAAATGAAATTGTTGCAAGCTTAATGAATTATGGGGGCTAGATGGTCAGAACTGGCAATAAACAATGAAGAGAGGAGTTTAAAGGGGCTGTAAACCTACGTGTTTTTCTTTCTCGTACATCACGGGACACAGAGCGACATAGACATTACTAATGGGTTATATAGATACCGTCAGGTGCTGGCACTGGCAACTTCCAAAACCGGAAGTACCCTCCCCTATATAAGCCCCTCCCATCCGGGAGCACCTCAGTTTTTTGCCAGTGTCTAAGGTGTTGGCCAAGAAGAAACATGTGTTTTTCACTGAGCTTGCGTACAGGTTCTTTTGGGCCTCAGTAAGCTATTCCGGATCCGACCAAAAAAGCTTCATAGCTAAACGGTCGGTACCCGGGCCTTGCAGAGAAGAGCAAGGTTTTGCCTGTAATGCTTCTCTTAGGAGAGCTGGACCCTGGGATCCAGAGCTCTGGTCATACCCATGACCAAGATGTTTTCTGTGCAGGGTGCTATACAGGTCCAGGGGAGTGGAATCCTTGGGAACCCGGTCCCTGAAGGTTTAATTACAATGCCTGCCGTGATAGGTGAAGTTTGGGCTTCTGTGGCCAAACAGAGTCCTGCGGCGGGGAAAAGGTAAGTGGGGGCCCCTCAGGAACTTGGTTCTATTGAGGGGACCCCCAAGCCTAATATGTCTTTCTGCCTGTTACCTAACGGTATTCCCGCTAAATATTATGCATGCCTGTAACTACTAAAAAATGTAATAATTTTAATAGTGGTCAAGAAAAAAAAAAAAAAAATAATAATATACTGCGGTACCTGTGTTAATCCACTAGAGGCCGCTGTGGAACGTTTCTTGTCATGTGGACTAGTTTCTTTTTATCAGAGCAAGTCCAGGCAGATGGTGAGTTCTCTTGTGGGAAACTGCTTCCTCTGCCATGTTGCAATGCTCGTCCATCCCCCGGCCTGCGGCAAAAGGGGCCCTGGCTCTTATCCCTAGTTTCCCTTTTCAAAATTAGCACCGAAGGCGCACGTGGCCGCGCGCGTGCACGCGCCTCTATATATAGAGGTGAGCCGGGAAAGGGGGCGGAGCTTGGGGGATGACGCTCTGTGCGCGCCGCAGCGCTTCTGCGCATGTGCGGGCGTCCCAGCATGTTAAAAACCACAATTATGTGTTGTGAGCTGGCTATGGAGTGCAGAGACAGAGCTGGCAACATTTAAAAAAGGCATACAGCAAGTGGTTGATGCAGGCATCCCCATAGAAAGGCACATTAGTAGACACCAACTGTTTTTATAGCAGCATTTGTGCTAGACTATTGTCAGTAAGTGGTGTATTTCGGCTGGAATACCTCAGCTTTGGGCTTAGGAATAATGCCGTCTAAAAACTCCGGGACTAAAAATCCCAGGAAGCATAGGGGGTCTCCATCGGGCTCTGAGGATCTTGGGCATGCTTCGGCTGCACCAGTCTCCCCTGAAGAATCAGAGGTTAGTGACCGTAGAGCACCCTCAGGAGTACCTGGTACTGTGGCTGTCCTCAGTTCACCTGCTCCTGTGTATGTAACAGAGGAGGTTTTTTCCTCAGCTCTGGGAGGGCTGGAAGAGAGATTGTCAGCATTGATTGCTGCTTCCCTGTCACAGGAAAAAAGCGCTCGATCTCCGTCTCCTCCCTCAGAGTGCCTGTTAGCGGAGCAACAGTCCCATACAGGGATCGACCTACCTGAAGGGGATCAGGATGAGGTCGATTCTGTTGTAGAGGAATCAACAGTGGAAGAGCCATTCTCAGCATCACATGCTGAAAGATTATGGGTTCAGTCCCTGACTAATATGGTCCGATCAGCATTTAAAATGCCCCTTGCGGAGCCATCGTCCACTTCTGTCTCCTCGTTGGGGTCGCTGAAAGCTCCCCAGACTGTTTGTTCCTTTCCGATCCATCCTTTACTGGAAGGGCTCATTTACCAGGATTGGGAGCATCCTGATAAAATATTTACTCCTCCCAAGAGATTTCAAGTGGTCTATCCCATGGAGGATAAGTTCATCAAAAAATGGAGGGTCCCTACAGTGGACGCAGCCATCTCTTGTGTGAATAAATCACTGACATGTCCAGTGGATAATGTCCAAATGTTCAAGGACCCAATAGATAAAAAATTAGAGTCCTTATTAAAATCTGCTTTTGCTACAGCAGGATTGGTGACACAACCAGCAGTGGCAGCTATTGGGGTCTGCCAAGCAGTGAAGGATCAGTTGAAACAGGTCTTAAGGGACTTGCCAGATCAGCAGGCTCTTGCCCTAGCTGATCTACCTAGAGCCTTATGCTTTGCGGTGGACGCTATAAAGGATTCAATCCATCAGGCCTCCCGCCTTACGCTGTCTGTAGTACATATGCGCAGGCTTTTATGGCTCAGAAACTGGTCTGCTGAAGCTCCCTGTAAAAAATTGCTGGTCAGCTTCCCATTTCATGGTGAACGCTTATTCGGGGAAGACCTGGACAAATATATCCAGAGAATTTCCAGCGGTAAAAGTACACTTTTGCCGGTTAAAAACAGAGTTAGAGGTCCCTCTTTTAAGAGGCCTGCTTCTCCAGTCCCTAGGACATCGGCTGTGAAACAGTTCCGACGGCCTCCTCGGTCAAATCCCGGAGGTAAAAATCAGGGACAATTGCAGGGTAACAAGAAGCCCTGGAGCAGGAGAGGTACAAAACCTCCCCCAAAGTCAAATGCATGAAGGGTTGCCCCTACTCAATCGGGTGGGGGGAAGACTTCAGTTGTTCACAGAGACCTGGCGGGACACGATCAGAGACAGATGGGTGCTCTCCGCAGTAAGTCTGGGATACAAATTGGAGTTCAAAGACTCCCCTCCTTCCCACTTTATAAGGTCAAACGTGCCAAGGGATCCCCAGAAGAGAGGATCCCTCCTGTTGGCACTAGAACAATTATTGCTCCAAGCAGTAATTATAGAGGTTCCCCTGGAAGAATGGGGGTTCGGGTTTTACTCAAACCTCTTTACAGTCCCGAAGCCAAACGGGGACGTGAGGCCCATATTAAATCTAAAAGGGCTAAACAAATTCCTACATATCAGGACTTTCCGGATGGAGTCGATCCGATCGGTGGCCACTGCCCTACAAGGGGAAGAATGGTTAGCCTCGATCGACATCAAAGATGCTTATTTGCACATTCCCATCTTTCCAGCCCACCAAAGATTTCTACGCTTTGCGGTAGAAGGGCGCCATTTTCAGTTCAGAGCCTTACCCTTCGGTCTGGCCACAGCACCACGAGTGTTCACAAAAATTCTGGCCCCATTATTGGCCAATCTAAGAACACGAGGTGTAACGATAATGGCATATCTAGACGACTTGTTGCTGATAGACCACTCAGTGGAAAAACTAGAAGTGGTTGTTCACGAGACAATCAAGTATCTGGAATATCACGGTTGGATTATCAACCGAGACAAGTCAGCCCTAAAACCAGTCAAAAGTCTGGAATACTTGGGGCTAAGGCTGGATTCAGACCAGAGAAAAATTTTCTTGCCTCAAGAAAAGGTGTCGTCTTTGAGAGATTTGATCCACCTAGTGGGTACAAAAAGACAGCCGTCCATACGCCTGTGCATGAGGCTGCTGGGAAAAATGGTGGCATCATTCGAAGCAGTACCCTACGGTCAATTCCATTCAAGGAATTTGCAAAGGGCCATACTGTCAGCCTGGAACAAAAAAGTTCAGGCCCTAGACTTACCAATGTCCTTGTCCCCTTCCGTTCGCAAGAGCCTCCGCTGGTGGTTGGTTCCCCAGAATCTGGAAAGAGGGAAATCCTTCAGTCCAATTTCTTGGAAGGTGGTCACTACAGATGCCAGCCTTATAGGCTGGGGAGCAGTACTGGAGCAATGGTCTCCAGGGCAAATGGTCGGATGCGGAAAAGGCCCTGCCCATCAATCTCTTAGAGATACGAGCAGCCCGGTATGCCCTAGTAGCATGGACATCCAAACTCCAAGGGTCCCCTGTCAGAATTCAATCAGACAATGCCACAGCAGTGGCATATATCAATCATCAGGGGGGCACCAGGAGTCGTGCAGCCCAGAGGGAAGTAAATTACATCCTGAAATGGGCAGAAAGATATGTCCCAGCCACATCTGCGGTATTCATTCCAGGAGTGGAGAATTGGAAGGCGGACTTTCTAAGTCGCCAACAATTATGCCCAGGGGAATGGTCCCTTCATCCCGAGGTTTTCCGGACAATATGTCAGCGGTGGGGAACACCGGATGTAGATCTGCTAGCATCCAGATTCAACGCAAAAGTGGACAGGTTTGTCTCTTGGACAAGGGATCCCCTAGCTTGCGGCTCGGATGCCCTAGTGTTCCCTTGGGATCAGTTCAAGCTGATATATGCATTCCCACCGCCACAATTGTTACCTCGATTACTCCGCAGAATCAGGGTAGAAAAGAAACCAGTGATTCTGGTGGCTCCAGCGTGGCCCCAAAGAGCATGGTACGCGGAGATTGTAAAGATGTCTGTGGGGAGTCCTTGGACCCTCCCACATCGTCCGGACCTGCTTTCGCAAGGACCGATATACCACCCTTCCTTACCAGCCCTAGGTTTGACGGCCTGGCTATTGAAGCCCACATTCTAAAAAAGAGAGGTCTCTCTAATCCTGTGGTATCTACCATGATCAATGCCAGGAAGCCGGTATCCAGGCAGATCTACTATAGAATCTGGAAGGCGTACATCGCCTGGTGTGAGGCCAAGGAATGGCATCCACGTAAATACGTAATAGGTAGGATTCTGGACTTCCTACAGTGGGCTGTAGATAGGAAGCTGGCCTTGAGTACTATCAAGGGTCAGATTTCGGCCTTGTCAATATTTTTTCAAAGGCCCTTGGCTTCGCATTCACTAGTCAAAGCCTTTATACAAGGAGTGATGCGTATTAGTCCTCCGGTTAATATTCCCATATGTCCATGGGATCTAAACTTGGTTCTGTCGGTTCTACAGAAACAACCATTTGAACCATTACAGCACATTTCTTTGGTTCTTCTCACCAGGAAATTGATTTTTCTAGTAGCCATTTGTTCGGCTAAAAGAGTGTCGGAATTAGCCGCTATGTCCTGTAAGGAGCCATATCTGGTTATCCATAAGGACAGAGTAGTGTTACGTCCTCATCCAGCCTTTCTTCCTAAGGTGGTATCGAGGTTTCATTTGAACCAAGATGTGGTTCTTCCTTCTTTTTTCCCCAAACCTACTTCGGTAGAGGAAAAGTTATTGCATTCTTTGGATGTAGTAAGACCAGTTAAAGCTTATCTAAAAGCCACTGCTCAGATTCGCAGAACGGATACTTTGTTTATTCTGCCGGAAGGCCCCAGAAAGGGTCAGGCAGCGTCAAAATCTACTTTAGCCAAGTGGATTCGACAGGTCATAATGCAAGCCTATGGCTTGAGAAAGAGACCGCCTCCGTTCAAAGTTAGAGCGCACTCCACGAGAGCAGTTGGAACTTCATGGGCAGTGCATCACCAGGCCTCTCTGGCTCAAATCTGTAAGGCCGCAACATGGTCTTCAGTACACACGTTTACTAGGTTCTACCAGGTGGACGTTAGAAGTCAGGAGGATGTCGCCTTTGGGCGCAGTGTGTTGCAGGCCGCAAAAGATCCTCATGTCTGATAGCGCTCAGCTTATGTATGGTGTATCCCCCCCCCCTCGTTGGGCATTGCTGTAGGACATCCCATTAGTAATGACTATGTCGCTCTGTGTCCCGTGATGTACGAGAAAGAAAATAGGATTTTTATAACAGCTTACCTGTAAAATCCTTTTCTTGGAGTACATCACGGGACACAGAGCTCCCACCCCTCTTTAGGGACACTTATTGCTTTGCTACAAAACTGAGGTGCTCCCGGATGGGAGGGGCTTATATAGGGGAGGGTACTTCCGGTTTTGGAAGTTGCCAGTGCCAGCACCTGAAGGTATCTATATAACCCATTAGTAATGACTATGTCGCTCTGTGTCCCGTGATGTACTCCAAGAAAAGGATTTTACAGGTAAGCTGTTATAAAAATCCTATTTTTCACCTTGCTGCATCCTATGCAATAAGGTGAAAAAAGACCTTGCCGTGTTCTGCCACCCAGCCCCCCTTACTTACCTGAGCCCCGAATTTCCGTGGGCGCGTCCCCGCCGTCCTTCTCTCTTTGGAGTACCGGCTTTGATTGGATAGCTTGATGGCAACGCAGCCATTGGCTCCCGCTGCTGTCAATCAAATCCAATGACGCCGGCGGCGGGGCAGAGTCATACACTCGGCGTCTATGGACGTCGAGTGTATGACACAGGAGCGCCCGCAAAGTAACCCCCTCGGGACAGAGCTTCCCAGAGGGGGTTATCTAATGTGGGGAGGCGCTGCCGTCGGCCCCCAGAACAGGTGGATCTCTGTGCAAAAGGAACTGCACAGTGGAGGTTAATATGACATGTTTGTTATTTAAAAAAAAAAAAACTGAACCCTTTAGTGTCACTTTAAAGTGGTATAGCGCCACTATTTTTAGCGCCGATATACTGTCGTTTTTGCAGCGCTATTCGGCCGCTAGCAGTGCGGTTTTAACCCCCGCTAGCGGCCAAGAATGGGTTAAAAACAGCAGAGGCGCTTTGCGGGCGGTATAGCCACGCTGTCCCATTGATTTCAATGGGCAGCAGCGGTAAAGGAGCGGTATACACACCGCTCCTTCACTGCCTCAAAGATGCTGCTTGCAGGACTTTTTTTCTCGTCCTGCCAGCGCATCGCCTCAGTGTGAAAGCGCTCTGGCTTTCATAATGAGAATGTAGGGGCAGGAGTTTTGTAAGGCATTTTTTAGGTGCTATTTTTAGAGCAAACGGCTGAAAAACTCCTCAGTGTGAAAGGGGCCTTACAGGAGAGGTGCGAGAGCCACATGAAATGGCCTGGAGGGCCGGTTTCGGCTTGCGGGCCTTGTGTTTGACGCCTGTGTGTTAGAGGGTGGCTATGTTAGTTCTCTATGGTCCCACTGTATGTAGAAATTTAGCCAACCTCTTTATTACTCCACAGGTGGACTAGGAACATGTGTAATGTGCATGGAGCAGTGCACACGAACGCAACTAATGTGCGGTGCTTTTTTGAACAAAAAAATATGCCCCCCCCTGCAGGAACAGCTTCCCTGTGCAAGGGAGTGCTCAACAACCGCTGTAAATTCGGGGAGCCCATTTTTAACCCATAGGCTCCCATACCTCAGCCATTGTCGGTGCTCCTTCCTCTTCCCTGCAGCAGCTGCCCACTGAAACGGGAGCTGGAACTGCAGGATCATGTGACCAGACCAGAATAAAAATGGATACGTAAAAAGGATCTTTTGCGCTTGTTAACATTACCAGATTGCATTATTTGTGGGTTACAAAGTAACTTTTCCTTTGCATTATTACAGACAAAAAAAAAAAAAAAACTCCTTCCTCATGTGACCTAAAGCCTAGTCGGCGTTCATCTGATCTGTAGCTACCAAAAACATGTTTCATGTACCGTATATACTCGAGTATAAGCCGAGTTTTTCAGCACATTTTTTTGTGTGCTCAAAATGCCCCCCTCGGCTTATGCTCGAGTCTGTGTCCATCTTTGACTTTGTGCGCCTGATCCCGGCCTGGCACAGATGTATCCCCACTCTTCCTCTACAAGTGTGCAGAGTTTGTTGTCCGGGGGACCTACAGCCCGGGAGCACCGATTTTTCAAAGCTGGGCACCCCTTCCATAGACTCCAATGTGGAACGTTAGTCTAGTCACACAGCGCCGGAGATCAGGTAGGGAGATTGGGCACAGTGAGGCATGCAGATGGACACCCTCGGCTTATACTCAAGTCAATAAGTTTTCCCAGTTTTTTTTGTGGTAAAATTAGGTGCCTCGGCTTATATTCGGGTCAGCTTATACTCGAGTATATACGGTAATTAGAGACTGTAAACGACCTTTTTTCAATCCAATCTTGCATACAAGCAAGAAGAGAACGTCTAATTTATAAACTGGTATGTTTACTGTACCTTGAGCACTTACATTTTTTCCTTATTTTCACTGCTTAAATTAGGACAGGGCAAATACTAACTAAATTAAGACAAGATATTAAATTCTTATTTTGGCTGGAGAAACTGCTGTTTAGGGCTACCTTCAGTGCTGGCTACGTGTCTGCAGGCCTAGGAGTTTGGTAACATAACCTCAACCAATCTGAAAGTTCCTTTCAGCAGAAATCACATTGCTTGTTTATTCACCCCAGCAACACTGATAACAAAGGTTTATGTTAACATTTGAGAATGTGTTTTGCAGCTAGAGAAAAGAGAAGACCAGTTTCTTCTCTTCATTTAGAACGGGCATATTAAAAAAGAACATCAGTGAGTTGAATGCAAGTTCAATTTCCGCCACCCTCAAAATATCTTAGCTATGCTTCCAATCATCAGTAAAGCTTCATATAAGCTTAAGTGGAAGAAAAGCCTAAAGCTAGACACAGATCGAAATTACGCTGGCTCAGCAGCGACTGATCCATGTGTAGCCACTCCTGTACGAATTCTGTCAAACGGGTTCCTTGGAATTTTTTTCCCAATTAGCAGGTGCAGCCGCTGATCAGTGTACACTGACCAGTGGAGAGTCCCTACTGTCAGAATACAATGTCTCAGCTGGTAGTATTCTTCTGACCACCTCTCGTGTGTGGATGGAGGAATCCGTTAGTTTTTCTTTCATTCAGCCTGCTGGATGAAAAAGGAAAGAGAATCCATCTATATCTTCTTTAAAAATGTTCTCCTGCCCCCCCCCCCCCCTCACTAATCCTGCCAAACCTGTATGAAAAAAGATCTGTATACTCAACTATTTTAATCCGATGCTGTCCAGTTCCCACGGCACAGCCTTTGTCCACACTCCCTCTTCTCCCCTGCAGCAGCCAATCACTGACACAGGGGAGCCGGAGTTTGCAACATCACGTGACCACAGCAGATTTAAAATGGGTAAGAACACATACCTCTTTTTATGCAGGGTAGGTTGGAGTAGGGGAGAGGGGACGTTTTTAAGAATAGATGGTTTTAGGCTTTTCTTTTACTTAAACCTGTTTTTAATCTGATTTTTAAAATACATTTTTTAATTGTTTACATTTGCGGTTTTTAATGAAATAACACCTTTTGATCCTGCCATAAAGGTCCTTGTTATGACACTTCCTGCACACTTTGTTCCTGTCTCCAAATTGTGGTCCTATGTTGTCACTAGGGTTGTCCCGATACCGATACCAAGCATTTGCGCGAGTACTTGTACTCGCGCAAATGCTCCCGATGCCCAGTCCGATACTTTTTTTTTTTTTTCTCAGAGCGGGGGGTGGAGAGCAGGGCGGAGAGTGTGCGGCGGGGGGCGGAGAGTGTGCGGCGCGGGACGGAGAGCAGGGCGGAGAGCGTGGCGGGGGCGGAGACCAGGGCGGAGAGCGGGGCGGGGGGCGGAGACCAAGACGGAGAGCGTGGCAGAGACCAGAGCGGAGAGCAGAGCGGGTCTTCAGGCGGGTAAGTAAAATTAATCTGATCCAATTGCCTTGCCTGTCTGCTGCTCAAATGCTACCTGTTCCCCCTTCACCTCCATGCCGCCGTCCCCCTCCGTGCTGCCGCCCCCTCCGTGCTCCTCCTCCACCCCCTTGGTATCTCAGGATGCAGAGCGGAGGTAGGAGCCGGTAAATCCGGCTCCTTACTTGTCGGAATGTACAGAGTCATCACGGACTCTGTCCATTCACATAACTGAAACATCGTAAACTGTGTTTACAATGTTTCAGTTTATGAATGGAGAGGAGCCGCTGTCTTCTCTCCATTCATTTTCAGCGCAGCTGAGGCTGCTGAGAGAGGGACTGGGGAATATGTGTCCCTAGTCCCTTTCTCTGTCTCAAAGGGGAGATGTCAGAGGTCTGTTAAGACCCCTGATATCTCACCAAAGCCCCCCACAACAGGGCTGATAAAAAAAAAAAAGAATAAAATAAAAATGAATTGTAAAAAAAATAAAAGAAAAGAAAACACACACACTGACACTGTCCACCCCCCCCCCCCCCTTAAAAAAATAAAGCATTGTAAAAAATAAATAGTAAAAAAAAAAAAAAAAAAAATACTGACACATGAGATTCAAAAAAAGTATCGGTATTCGGTATCGGCGAGTACTTGAAAAAAAGTATCGGTACTTGTACTCGGTCTTAAAAAAGTGGTATCGGGACAACCCTAGTTGTCACTGTTGCACAGGCTTTAGATGGAGAGCACAAGTGGACTCTTCAACATATATTAAAGTTGAATACTAGGTTTACTGTCTCTTTTGAATTATGCTGGGCCAAAATATTTTCTACGCCAACAAGTGTGCCGGCTGAGCGCGCTATATAAACTGTATGTAGCCTCACTTATATACAGTATACAGCCTTATGTTCTGGGTGTGAGAGACAAGAACGCCCCATCTCACACCCAGAACAAAATTGAGTTGTGCTGAATGACACTCAGCCATTCATAGGCTGTATTCTTTGAATTAATACAAAACTTCCTTTGATTGGCAGAGATTCTGGCATCATCTGCCCACCTCTCTGCCTCAGTTAATCAGAGGAAGCTTTGTATTTATTCAGGGAATACAAAGCCGTCTATGAATGGCTGAGCACTGCTTAGCCTCGCTCTATTTTGTGTCCGGGTGTGGGATGGGAAGTTCTCATCTCGCATCCGGAAAACACGAGATTGTATATAGCTGCGGTACCTGTTTAGTGTAGAAAATAGTTTGTTTCGGCCAGCTTGGCACAAACAAACTAGTTACCGTATATACTCGAGTATAAGCCAAGGCACCTTAGTTTCACCACAAAAAACTGGGAAAACTTATTGACTCGAGTATAAGCCTAGGGTGTCCATGTGCATGCCTCACTGTGTCCATGTGCATGCCTCACTGTGCCCATGTGCCCATGACTAGACTGACGTTTAACATGGGAGTCTATGGAAGGGGTGCCTGGATTTGAAAAATCGGTGCTCCTCGGCCGTAGGTCCACCGGACAACAAACTTTGCACACTTGTAGAGGAAGAGTGGGGCTACATGTGTGCCAAGTTTGCGGTGGACCTACAGCGGGCCGGTACCGGGTCCGCAAATTCTGGGAGATCAGGTGCAAAAAGGTGACGGGAGTAAAAGCCAACGGGGGCATTTTCAGCACAAAAAAATGTGCTGAAAAACTCTGCTTCTACTCTCGAGTATATACAATAAAAGGACAGTAAACCTGGAATTCAACTAGAGGCATGGGGCATTATTGTCACCATCTGGAAACCCTTTTTGAGAAATGCCATACAGACTCAGCTGAAATTAGCATCACTAAGATGCAGCAAAGGATGAAAAAAAGGTAAGTATATATATATATATATATATAAAGTAGTGCTGCAACGGATCGGTGGTGATCAGTGATCCGAACGGGTCACCGTGTTCGGATCGGATCACCACGCGATCTGCGGAGTGATCCACGGCCTCGGCCTTAGGAAAGGCCGCGGCTTCGGCCTAGCTCCGGAGCCACGACCATCTTGGTACACCCGGCGGCGGCGGCTGCCTTGTGCGCGCTGAGCGCCTCTGACGTCATCACCCCTCACCCTCGCTGCTGGGATCTGAACTGGCCGGTGGGAGGTGCCTATTACAGAGATTGTGGGTAAGTGGGGGAGATGCCTGACTCGGGGGGGGGGGGATGACTGTGGATATTACAGTGGGGGGGGTGACTGTGGATATTACAGTGGGGGGGTGACTGTGGATATTACAGTGGGGGGGTGACTGTGGATATTACAGTGGGTAGGGGTGACTGTGGATATTACAGTGGGTAGGGGTGACTGGATATTACAGTGGGTAGGGGTGACTGTGGATATTACAGTGGGTAGGGGTGACTGTGGATATTACAGTGGGTAGGGGTGACTGTGGATATTACAGTGGGTAGGGGTGACTGTGGATATTACAGTGGGTAGGGGTGACTGTGGATATTACAGTGGGTAGGGGTGACTGTGGATATTACAGTGGGTAGGGGTGACTGTGGATATTACAGTGGGTAGGGGTGACTGTGGATATTACAGTGGGTAGGGGTGACTGTGGATATTACAGTGGGGGGGTGACTGTGGATATTACAGTGGGGGGGGTGACTGTGGATATTACAGTGGGGGGGTGACTGTGGATATTAACAGTGGGGGGGGGGGGGTAACGTGGATATTAACAGTGATGGGGGTGACTGTGGATATTACAGTGGGTAGGGGTGACTGGATATTACAGTGGGTAGGGGTGACTGTGGATATTACAGTGGGTAGGGGTGACTGTGGATATTACAGTGGGGGGGGGGGTGACTGTGGATATTACAGTGGGGGGGGGTGACTGTGGATATTACAGTGGGTAGGGGTGACTGGGGATATTACAGTGGGTAGGGGTGACTGTGGATATTACAGTGGGTAGGGGTGACTGTGGATATTACAGTGGGTAGGGGTGACTGTGGATATTACAGTGGGTAGGGGTGACTGTGGATATTAACAGTGGGGGGGGTGACGTGGATATTACAGTAAGTGGGGGTGACGTGGATATTACAGTAAGTGGGGGGGTGACGTGGATATTACAGTGGGGGGGTGACTGTGGATATTAACAGTGGGGGGGGTAACGTGGATATTAACAGTGGGGGGGGTGACGTGGATATTACAGTAAGTGGGGGTGACGTGGATATTACAGTAAGTGGGGGTGACGTGGATATTACAGTAAGTGGGGGTGACGTGGATATTACAGTAAGTGGGGGGGTGACGTGGATATTACAGTGGGGGGGTGACTGTGGATATTAACAGTGGGGGGGGTAACGTGGATATTAACAGTGGGGGGGTGACGTGGATATTACAGTAAGTGGGGGTGACGTGGATATTACAGTAAGTGGGGGGGGGGTGACGTGGATATTACAGTGAGTGGGGGAGATGACGTGGATATTACAGTGAGTGGGGGAGATGACGTGGATATTGCAGTGAGTGGGGGAGATGACGTGGATATTGCAGTGAGTGGGGGAGATGACGTGGATATTGCAGTGAGTGGGGGAGATGACGTGGATATTGCAGTGAGTGGGGGAGATGACGTGGATATTACAGTGAGTGGGGGAGATGACGTGGATATTGCAGTGAGTGGGGGAGATGACGTGGATATTGCAGTGAGTGGGGGAGATGACGTGGATATTACAGTAAGTGGGGGTGACGTGGATATTACAGTAAGTGGGGGGGGTGACGTGGATATTACAGTAAGTGGGGGAGATGACGTGGATATTACAGTGAGTGGGGGAGATGACGTGGATATTGCAGTGAGTGGGGGAGATGACGTGGATATTGCAGTGAGTGGGGGAGATGACGTGGATATTGCAGTGAGTGGGGGAGATGACGTGGATATTGCAGTGAGTGGGGGAGATGACGTGGATATTGCAGTGAGTGGGGGAGATGACGTGGATATTACAGTGAGTGGGGGAGATGACGTGGATATTGCAGTGAGTGGGGGAGATGACGTGGATATTACAGTGGGGAGATGACGTGGATATGACGGATATTAGTAATTTTTTTTCTTTTTTTGCCGATCCGAAAATGATCCGATCCGTGCCTCTGATCTGAGGATCGATCCGATCTGTGAGTTTTTTGATCCGTTGCACCCCTAAAAAGAAGGAAAGTGCAACTGTTTGATGAAGGGTCGTTTAGCAGATGAAATATCATTCATGTAGAGTTTATATCTACTTTTATAGGAGATGCGGTCTGAGCCTCTCAGTACTATATGTAGAAGCTGTACCCTTATGTCTGCCTTTTTTGTGCAGACATCGGCTCTCTGGCATGGTTTTGGCTAATCACTTTTAGCTCCAATCCAATGAGAGTATCTTTTGCTGGCACTTGGGCTGCAACTTACTATGTTGGGCTGCAGGCCACATCTAGTGAAGCCAGGGAACGGTGCCACCCAGAGATCAGAACATAATTAAAGTTAGAGTGGAAGTTTCTTGGATTACTCCAGGGAAGAAGATCTGGAGCTAGGCTGTGTAAAGCAGCCAAGTAGTTCAGGAAAGGAACATTCGGTAAAACATTGACTGTGGTAAACAGACACCAATGATCTTTAATTATTTTTTTTTCTCTCCCAATGCTCTTAAAAACATAAATACTTAAGGGCGTAATAAACTCTTGTTTTTTTTTTGTTTTTTTTTTACCTTTTAATATAATAATATATACCAATAAAACATTCCCGTAATATTTTCTTTAAATCTGTACAGAAGACAGGCTGGAGTACACAAGGGCCATTTATGTCGGCCGGTTTCTGTTGAACTGGCCCATACCGGATGATATTTGGCCCGTCTTTCTACTGATACTGCAGTCTAGAGCTAAAGAAAAATAAAAATTAAATCTTCCTTTTTCTTTGTCTAAGTTTGATGACCACCAGTGAAGTGGCTGCAGAAGGGCTCTAAGTGTTGGCCATTGTCATGGAATAAAACCCCACTTGTTTTTTTGTCTTGAGCCAAGACTTGTTCCATGGCTCCTGATTAGCACGTATCTCCATAAAAATCTTCTTGTGATTGACAGCCAGTTGCTTTGTAGTGCTTGGGGTCATATTGGACTGTTTTTCTCAAGGATGAGGATAACTATGACATTGTTCTTCAATTTTCCTGCCCCTCCTGTAAACAGCTCAGCAAGGACTCCCCCCTTTCTGCACCTCCTTTTCCCATGCAATCCTCCATTATATGTTTACTTTTGCTTTTCATTTGGTTTTCTGCTTCCAGCATAATTTGTTTCTTGCCAGTCACATGTCCCTACCAATGAGAGGTTTTCATTTGCACAGCAAAAAAATACATGTTTAAAATATTCAGTGTTCAATTACTCACTTACGTTTGAATATATGTATTTATTTTGATCCCGATCTACCATAATTTGAGCTTCTTTTCCAGCAATTGTACATGAGCAAATGATTAACTAGAACCAATAAAACACAAATTTGAAAATATTTTTTGGTGTTGTTTAATATAAAATATTGCACATTAATATTTCGCATTCTTTGGTGGGTCATCGGGTGGAGCTTAAGGTTCTGCAATTTCCAGGTTTTTTTTTTGCTTCTTTCACAAAAAAGCCTGTTTACAGAACTCAGTAGCTCAAACTTTACTCTCAACTTAGCAGTGACTTTTCTGTTAACATTCAGTTCAGTGTCCCAAAGCAAACTGCATATTCTCTGCTGTAGCTCTAGTTAGCCCATAGTAAATCCTTTGTCGTGTGATAATTCTGCCTTTGTTAAAACAAAACATACAAAAGAAAAACAGTTTATAAACAATAAAAAAATTAAAGTGATTGTGAATGATCAACTTGTAAAACAGTCCATTCAGTTTAAAATATAAAATTAAGGAAAAACATTTTTGTATAGATATAACAAAACATGCATGCCCCCCCCCTCTTTTTTATAAGTGATCACATTTCCTCTGTTTTCAGCTACATAAGAGTTGGGGGGGGGGGGGGGAGAAGCAGCAGTACACCAAGCTTCTCAGTGAATGACTGTGCAGCAGGGGCATGTCAGGACAAGTGTGATCATTGGAGGAAAGCACACTGAGTTCCCAGCTTAGCTAGAGAACTGACAACAGTGTGTTCTCCTGCTTAGTGTGGTCAGTTTTTAATAGGAAAGCAGAGGGACTGGCAGGAACACAAGGGATTTCACATAAAGTAAACAATACAAAGAGAACAGGATACCTAAAAGTCCTGCTAGCCGCATCTTTGGAGCGGTGTGTATACCGCTCCTCCACCGCTCCTGCCCATTGAAATCAATGGGACACCGCGGCTATACCGCCGGCAAAGCGCCTCGGCAGAGGCGCTTTGCGGTGGTTTTTAACCCTTTCTCGGCCGCTAGCGGGGGTAAAACCGCACCGCTAGCGGCCGAATAGTGCTGCAAATCCGACGGTAAAGCGCCGCTAAAAATACCGCCGACGGACCCCCCCTGCCCCTGTGTGAAAGGGGCCTTAAAGACTTTTACTGACACTTATTGGTTTCAAAGGAAAATCATTGTGTTTTGCTAGAAAATTACTTGGAACCCCCAAACATATTTTATATATATATATATATATTTAGCAGAGACCCTACAAAATAAAATGGTGGTTGTTGCAATAATTTTATGTCGCACTGCATTTGCGTAGCTGTCTTTCAAATGCAATTTTTTTTTGGGGGGGGGGGGGGGGGAAATACACTTTAATGAATAAAAAAAAAAAGACTAAACAGTAAAGTTAGCCCAATTTTTTGTATAATGTGAAAAATGTTACGCCGAGAGAATCGTTATCTTCTAAGCAAAAAAATTTGTGATTCTCAGTTTTCCCAAAATCATGATGCTCTATTGCCAATACTTTGAATCGTTGATCCAGAATTCAGTCCAGTGTTCTGAATTTACATGTCTTGGTCAAAACTGAGTTGGCCTTAATATTTCACCAAGTACAGATTTCCAGGGCTTTTATAAAAGGTGCTCAGAGCTTTTTCTATATAGAGTGAATACTTTCAAAATATAACAGTCTTCAAACTAGAATTTACAGGTTAGGACTAACAATGTCTAATGCTGCGTACACACGACCATTTTTCTCATCGGGAAAATTTTCTCGACGGTGTTTTCACCGTCGAGAAAATCGATCGTGTACACGGCATAAGTCCTGGGCTCTTTTCTTTTAGCCCATAATTCTCCAGTGGTGTTCAGAGTCATTGCAGCTGAAGTGTCGCAGTTTGCCAGCCATTCCAGGGTAATTGTTGGGCGTCTCATTGTTGATTAGTGCATGCGATCTCTCAACACATTGCAAATCACCCGCCTACCCCTCCTTTTTTAATCTCTTTCCTCATTTCAGTGGCTTCAATAGAAAACTGATATTTTAATCAATTCTTTTATCCTCATTAGTACAACTTTCTCCCATGCTGGAGCTCACCTTTTTAAAGCAATAATGCATGTCCATGTAATCGGCCTCTTTTTGCTGAATCCTAATTTCGATAATGGGAGGCATTGCGGAACACCTGCTGTGCCCCTTGCAGAACAATATCAATTTGCATGAGAATTGGCCTCCAATCTGTTTCACTTCTAGCTTTTCAGGAGAGAGGCAGTTTCTGTAGGTTCATAGTGTGTCCTACAGCTTGCACATGGAAATAGCAGAAGTGTCATCCGTCCCGAACCAATCATTTACTGAGAAAATTGGTTAATAATTAGTTTGGATTTAATGGCAAATCAGTTTGGCCTCTTTTAATTTACAAAGGGGGCATCCCTTGTAATCCATTTTGCTTCTATGCTGATTGCAGGTATGCATTAAACTGTTGTAATTTTCTGCTAACGTACTGCTAGATTTTTATAGCAGTGAGATATGTTTTAAAGGCCAAATTTTTTCTTGGTAGAAATAGGATTAGTTCGAAACGCTGCAGGGTATTTGTGTCCCTATTGGCCAATTTTTCTGTCAGTATCTGGTCACTACAATAGGAATTAACCACTTGCTTACTGGGCACTTAAACCCCCTTCCTGCCCAGGCCAATTTTCAGCTTTCAGCGCTGTCACGCTTTGAATGACAATTGCGCGGTCCTTATTCCAATTTAAAAAAAAAATACAAAAATTCCCCTCAGTTTAGGCCGATACGTATTCTTCTACAAATTTTTGGGGAAAAAAAAACCGCAATAAGCGTTTGATTGGTTTGCGCAAAAGTTATAGCGTCTACAAAATAGGGGATAGTTTTATAGCATTTTTATTAATATTTTTTTTTATACTAGTAATGGCGGTGATCAGCGATTTTTATTGTGACTGCGACATTATGGCGGACACTTTTGACACCATTTTGAGACCATTGTCATTTTTACAGCGATCAGTGCTATAAAAATGCACTGGTTACTGTAAAAATGACACTGGCAGGGAAGGGGTTAACACTAGCGGGCGAGGAAGGGGTTAAATGTGTGCCCTGGGAGTGATTACTACTGTGTGGGGGAGGGGACTGACTGGGAGAGGTGACCGATCTGTGTCCCTATGTACAAGGGACACAGCATCGGTCTCCTCCTCTCCCTGACAGGACGTGGATCTCTGTGTTTACACACAGAGATCCACATCCTTGTCTGTGCACCGGCCGATCGCGGGTGCCTGGCCCGTACAGTGGGAATGTTAGCAGCTCCTAGATGAGTCCCCTTTTTTTCTTTTTTTTTTTTTTCTTCAACCAGCAAGTTGAACTAGGAATTAAAAAAAAGAAAAATGTGGATTTGATGTCGATGGGGGAATCCTCCCTGCATTGCCATTGTGATTGAGGGTGGTTGTACAGAAGTCGATTGGTAGATCCCTGCCCATACGTGGATCGAAATTCAGCTGGTCCCTGCTTAACCGGACAAATTTTTATCCAAGTATGTCTGGTGTTCTGTCCAAGTGCCCCCCATCGAATAGTGCCAGCGCATGTGCAAGTCGGAGCCACACTCCAGCTGATTTGCCGATCAGCTGGAGTTGCGTGACCATGGTGCAAGCGCACATCACAGGAGGCATTTTTCACCAGGAGACAGAATTTCACGGACACTATTGAAAGCAATATACGGAGCGGAGGGACACCATAGTTGTTACATTATGCCTCGCTGTTGCAGGGCGGCTTGTGGCTGTGTTGAAGGGTGGGTTTTGTCCGTGTTGCAACCCACCCTTAGACACAGGCAACAGGCACTGATTAAGACACTAAAGCCGCTTTGCAACATTGACCAAAGGCGACCTTGGGCAGACTGAAACCCCGCCCCACAACAGCGTGGCACAATATGAGAACTACGGTGCCCCCCTCTGTCAATTGCGTTCAATAGTGTCTGTAAAATTCCGTCTCCCGACGAAAAATGCCTCCTGTGATGTGCGCTTGTGCCATGGTCACATAACTCCAGCTGATCGGAAAATCAGCTGGAGTGCGGCTCCGTCCCGCGCAGGCGTGGGCACTATTCGATGGGGGGCACTTCTTGACAGAACACCGGCTTTAGACCTCTGTCCCCCAGCGAAATATGTGGGCGGTACACAATGTACAAGAGCCCCAAGGCTCCATTCACACTTTTGTGACTTGTCATGCAACTTTGGACTTCACAGCCCGTTTCCTACTGCACATGCACGAGTCACGTTGTGCTTTTTGAATGGTCCAGCTGCCTTCTGGGACCTTTGTGTGTCCCAGAAGGTGGAAGGGACGGAAATGTCGTAGATTGCCGTGAGACGATCTTACCGGGAAGTGGGAGCAGTACCTGTCAAAACTAGGTACCTGCTCCCTCCCCTCCACTGACACAATTGGCACTTTTTGGAGGGGGGGGGAGCAGGTACCTAGTTTTGACAGGGGGTGCAAACTAGCGGAGCTTCCCCTTTTGGGTGGAGCTTGGCTTCAAGTATTAGAATTTCAGTCAGAACAACGTGTTATTACTAACTGACCTATATAATGCTTATGAGAGTTTTGCTACAAATTATTTGTAAGTAGCACAGTTTTACCAAACAGTGTTGCTGTTTTCTGAGTTGCTAGGGGGTCTGATGTTGCATACCCATCAGCTACTATAGTATTGAATAAATTATTGTAGACCATAAATAAATTACACCTGATAGGCTTGAATTGGCTTGCTAGTTACATGACGTGAGCCGTCCAACTCTGCCCCTTTCTTCTGACCTTTCTATCACGTCTATACAGAACTTGTGCACTTTGTGAAAAATTCTAACACGCCAACGGTTAAATAAATCTTGCTTCAAGTTATTTTACTTTTTTTTTGCCTGAAGAGAAAGTTCTAAAGATGCAGAATTCCAGGCACGCCTTGTATCTTGGGCTAATCCTGTGTAGACAAAAGCAGTATTTTACTTCGCATTATGGAAAGTCAGAGAAGAATGTTGCAGAAATAACCACGAAGGGCAGCTTTTTGACAAATTCACCTTTTGGAATGTAAAAAGTGCTTTGCACTAAACAGTATAGTACAGTTCCCCTGAGAATAGTCCGATACAATATATTACAGATGTTCTCCCTTCCATTGTTCTGGCCCATACATGTGTGATGGTCTAATATGAATAAGTAGTATAAAGGTAGACCACTTCTAAATCAGTCTGGTGAGACTTTTGGTAATAAAGTGGGAAACCTCTTCTCTTCTTTCTTCAAGTAGTGGACAGCCGATCGGCACTCCTCAGTAGTAATTTGTGGTCTCTGAATTAAACAGAATAGAACACCAGAAAACGAATTAGCCAAAATAACATGTTTCTGCTGAGCCTGCTGTTGTCTGGATTAATGTTGCTCCATATTAGAATGTCCTCTGGATGTGGAAATTTTGAATAATTATCTGCGGTGTCCAGGCATGAAGCTCAAGAGCACCTGACTCCATGCAGATGGTACCCAAACTGCTGATCTGGTAATTACTCTACAGCCGTGACATACCTTTTAAAAAGAGAAATGTATTTTCACATGTTTTCAATCTGCTTTCTCCCGCAGCGAGCTTGCTTCACATCTAATAGACTGACTTGAAATTCTCAATGCCCCTGCCAAGTGTTGCTAAATAGGAAAAAAAAGTCAGATAAGCAGAGACTCCGACTGTTGCCCTATTTTATTCCTTAAAGCGGAGTTCAACCCAAAAATGGAACTTCCACTTTTCGGAACCCTCCCCCCCTCCGGTGACACATTTGGCACCTTTCAGGGCGAGGGGTGCAGATACCTGTCTAAGACAGGTATTTGCACCTATTTCCGGGCATAGACTCCCGTGGGAGTCTACACCACTTCCCGTCCTCCCCGCTCTCTCCTAGGAAACACACTGTTCCCAGGAGAGAGCGGGGACCAGTGACGGGGCGCTGCACTACTCGCGCATGCACAGTAGTGAACCGGGCAGTGAAGCCGCAAGGCTTCACTTTCTGATTCCCTCACCGAGCATGGCGGCGGCAGCATCCGAGGGCCGAGCAATTGCTTAGCCTCGTCTGCCGACATCGCGGGCGTGCTGGACAGGTAAGTGTCCATTTTTTAAAAGTCAGCAGCTGCAGTATTTGTAGCTGCTGGCTTTTAAAAAAAAATTTGGGTGCACCTCCGCTTTAACCACTTGCCAACCACCCCATAGCAGATTCACTGCTACAGGACGGCCACGATGTGCTGAATCATGTGTATAAATACATGATTCTGCACTCCTGGGAAGTGAGTGGCTAAGCGGCGGGTGCGCGCAATCAGCGAGTGCTGGCCAATGGATGTCTGCCGGCACTCACCGATTTGTGTGAAAGAGACACAGGACGGAGCTCTGTAAACAAGGCAGAGTTTTGTTCTGAAAGGGGGAAAGTGATGGATTTTCTTTGGGAATAAAATCCATCACTTCCGTTTAGTAAAAACCAGGGTGGATAAAAATCAATGTTTTTTTAAAAAAAATCTAAAGAATCTGATTTAAAAAAAAAAAAAAAATGTAATCAAAGATTTGATTAAGATTTTTTATCAAATTTATTTTAATAAAATGCTTTTGGAGTAAAAATATATCTAAAGATAGTTTTTTTCTTTTTTTTCTTTTTAAGATACATTAATAATTTAGTTAATTCAGCATGAAATGTAGCTTAGTTATGTAGCATGAGGCTGTATATTCTGCAATATTTTAATTTTTGGTAAACGAATTCAATGAATGCAAGCTGAGATAACACGCACTGCATTGATGCATTCACACAATTTCACAGTTACCATGAGATAAAACAAAGTTCAGGAATATTCCTTTATCCCATTGTTTTGCAAATCTATGTACACTACAAACTGAATCCGTTCTGATATCGCTGTTTTATTACCCTGACAGCTTATTATTCTAAATAGGAAACCTTCATTTTGTTTGAAAATTTTAAAGATTATAACTACCAGTAAGAATAAGTCCTTACATTTAAAGAGCACCTGTCATTTCAGATCCATCATGGCAGGGCCTGTTAGTGGGCATCCACTCACCTGCTGCCGCCATGTCCCTCACCTTGTTGTGTCACTGCCACATCACCAGCCGTCCCATTAAAGTGAATGGAGTTGTGGGTGAGGCAACAGCAGGTCAAAGGAGGAGCCACTGTGGGAAAATTATAATTTAAATCAAGCCTTTTTTAAATTGTGATTTAAATCAACTTGATTTAAATCAAATCCACCCTGGTAAAAACACCAAACACAGTACACAAAAACACTGGATAGGCACACATTTAACCCTTTGATCGCCCAAGATGTTTAACGCCTTCCCAGCCAGTGTCATTGGTACAGTGACAGTGTATATTTTTAGCACTGATTAGTGTCACTGGTTCCCACAAAGTGTCAGAAGTCCAATGCAATATCACAGTCCTGCTGATCGCTGCCAATACTAGTATAAAAAAAAAAATTCCAGTGTATATATATCATAGTTTGTAGACCCTATAACTTTTGAGCAAACCAATCAATATACGCTGAGAGAGAGAGAATAAGCCAAGTTTTTCAGCACAGTTTTTCTTGTGCTGAAAAGGCCCCCCTCGGCTTATACTTGAGTCACCTTTTTGCGCCTGATCTCCCGGACTTTGGGGACCCGGTACCGGCTGGCCGTAGGTCCCCTGGACCCCAAACTTGTCACACATGTAGCCTCACTCTTCCTCTACAAGTGTGCAAAGCTTTTTGTCTGGGGGGACCTACGGCTGGGGAGCACCGATTTTTCAAAGCTGGGCACCCCTTCCATAGACTCCCGTGTTAAATGTCAGTCTAGGCATGGGCACAGTGAGGCATGGACACCCTAGGCTTATACTTGAGTCAATAAGTTCTCCCAGTTTTTTGTGGTAAAATTAGGTGCCTCGGCTTATATTCGAGTCGGCTTATACTCGAGTATATACGGTATATATATATTTTTAATTGTCAGTACTTTTTTATTTGTAGTGCAAAAAAAATGTAGTTGTGATCAAATACCACCAAAATAAAGCTCTATTTGTGGGGAAAAAGACACAAATTTTATTTGGCCACAGCATTGCATGACCGCGCAATTGTCCGCTAAAGTAATGCAGTAAATGGCCTGGTCATGAAGGGGGGTAAATCTTCCAGAGGTCAAGTGGTTAAAATAACCATTTCCTTATTCATTGTTTACAGAAACTTCTGCCAAATTCAAACTTCTCTGCTTCTATACAACTCACCATCGTGAAGCCGCTGAACAAATTAGTCTCCATCTTTGTCTCCAAGACCCTGTTATTTCCCAATTTGGGTGCTACTATTTGACTTTCGTGCAGGAGGTGAAGCCAGCACATCACGCACACCAATGCTCTTTCTGGGGCAGTCACTTGTAACTGTTCTGTGCTGGGCAGTAGTAGGCAATCAGTGGGCAGGAAAAGGGGTAAGAGATGGAGGTGAAAGCTTAGCTGGTGACTTTGACAAAAAGTAAAAATTTGCATATTGATAACAGCGCTGTTTTGTCTGCTATGGGTAAAGGAGATTCGTGTTTAAAAAACTGATGATGGAGCAGATTACGGCATCTGTGTAAAGATATAAAACCATTTCTGTCCAAGAAGCGTGATATTTTGTTAGTCCACTCATAAACTTCAGCTGAGGCTCAGATACAGGGACATTCATGAAGTGAGAATACCAGTCGGAAACATTAGAAATGTAGCTGGCATCGCAGATAAGGATCCCAACAGAGTACAAACTGTTTATTGGACTGAAGATTGTGGTGCACAGGCGCTTGGACTTGGTAATAAAGATTCTGAAGAAAAAAAAAAACGCTCCAACGCGGAGCAGGGAGATGAGAGAGGCCATGGGAGCAATTGAAGTGTAAATCTAAGAGGAAGGGTCACACTTTTAAAGCCTATGCCAACAGAGAGACTACACATAGGTAGGGCTGGCCTTCTTCAAGAGATAAACATCCAAAATAGAGATACTGTCTAAAATTATTGCAGTGCTGAAGAAAATGCTGCTCCACGTTCCCATCTATTCTGGTCACTAATTGTCTAAAGGTCGCCATAGGCAGAACGAATTTTGGCCAGTTCTTTCTTACAGCACTGCAGATTGAAAAGGAAAGGTCATTTTTAATAACATTTTCATACACAATTGTGACAAAAGTCATATTCTAAATGAGATTGTTATTTTTTTATTTTTTGTTTTTTTAATTTGCTTTTTTTTTCCCGTGAAAGTGGAGTTACCCTTTAAACTCCAGAGTTCTAGGACTTAGTGTTACTAAACCCAGTAATATGAAAATAGTTCAACCCCCCCCCCCCCACAATGCCCACAGCTTATAAATCTTCTTTTTACATTAACCACCTAACAACCACCTGCCGACAAATAACGTCGACAAGGTGGTTGCTTAACTCTGGGAGGACGTTATATAACGTCCTCCCAGAATCGCGCTCCCGCGCGCCCCCTGGGGCGCGCACACGGGAAACTCCGTGACCGCCGGGTCCTCACGAATCGCGGTAAATCGCTGCTGATAGCGGCCGTTTACCACGTGATCGCTCCGTCAAATGACGGAGCAATCACTTGTAAACAGACCGGCGTCATTTGATGACGCCGGTTCCTCCCTCCCCTCTCTGTACCGATTGGTACAGTGTGAGAGGGGAGGGGGAGGGAGCGGATGGCAGCAGCAGCACTGTGGGCTGGATCTGTGACAATTGCAGTCACAGATCCAGCCATCCATCCATCCCTGCTCAGCCATCCCTGTGCTATACCCTGCCAATACTCTGCAATACACCCTGCCAATACTCTGCAATACACCCTGCCAATACCCTGGTGCAATACTCTGCAATACCCTGGTGCAATACTCTGCAATACCCTGGTGCAATACTCGGCAATACCCTGGTGCAATACTCGGCAATACCCTGGTGCAATACTCGGCAATACCCTGGTGCAATACTCTGCAATACTCTGCAATACCCTGCAAAATACTCTGCAATACCCTGCGCAATACTCTGCAATACCCTGCGCAATACCCTGCAAAATACTCTGCAATACCCTGCAAAATACTCTGCAATACCCTGGTGCAGTACTCTGCAATACTCTGGTGCAATACTCTGGTGCAATACTCTGGTGCAATACCCTGCGCAATACTCTGCAATACCCTCCACAATACCCTGTGCAATACCCTCCACAATACCCTGTGCAATACCCTCCACAATACCCTGTGCAATACCCGTGCAATACCCTGCCATACACCGCAATACCCTGCCATAGTCCGCAATACTCCGCAATGCCCTGCAATACTCCGCAATGCCCAGCAATACTCCGCAATGCCCGGCAATACTCTGCAATAACCACTTCCCGCCCTCCGGCCGCCATATGACGTCCTTGACTTTGTGCGGGGATATCTGAATGATGGGAGCAGCTACAGGCATCATTCAGATATTAGCTTTTTCAGCCGGCGATTCACTACACCATAAGAACAATCATAGCGGCTGTTCCGCCGCTTGATCATTCTTACGGGAGGCGAGAGGGGATGTCGTCCCCCGCCACCCTACGGTGCTTCTACCGACTCACCGCTACGATCAAAGCCAGGATTGTTGTTTTTTTTTTTTGTATTTTTTTCAGGCTTCCCAGCCTAGAGGTGAGATGTGGGGTCTTATTGACACCCCCCCCCCCCCCATATCTCACTGTAAAGAGGACCTGTCATGCCATATTCCTATTACAAGGGATGTTTACGTTCCTTGTAATAGGTATAAAAGTGATCAAAAAAATGTTTACGGCGGAAAAACATGTCAAACTAAAATAAATAAAGTAAAATGAAGAATAATTTTTTTTTTTTTTTTTAAAGCGCCCCTGTCCCCGTGAGCTCGCATACAGAAGCGAACGCATACGTAAGTCCCGCCCACATATGAAAACGGTTTTCAAACCACACATGTGAGGTATCTCTGCGAACGTTAGAGCGAGAGCAATCATTTTGGCCCTAGACCTCCTCTGTAACTCAAAACATGTAACCAGTAAAAATATTTAAAGCGTCGCCTATGGGGATTTTTTAAGTAGCGAAGTTTGGCGCCATTCCACGAGTGTGTGCAATTTTTAAGGGCGACATGTTAGGTATCTATTTACTCGGCGTAACTTCATCTTTCACATTATGCAAAAACATTGGGCTAACTTTACTGTTTTTTTTTTTTAAGCACAAAACATTTTTTTCCGTAAAAAACGCGTTAAAAAAATTGCTGCGCAAATATCGTGCGAGATAAAAAGTTGCAACAACCACCATTATATTCTCTAAGGTCTTTGCTAAAAAAACATATATAATGTTTTGGGGTTCTATGTAATTTTCTAGCAAACAAATGATGATTTTTACATGGAGAGAAATGTCAGAATTGGCCTGGGTGCTCCAGAACGCCTGAAGGTGCTCCCTGCATGTCGGGCCTCTGTATGTGGCCACGCTGTGTAAAAGTCTCACACATGTGGTATCGCCATACTCGGGAGTAATAGCAGAATGTGTTTTGGTGTGTAATTTGTGGAATGCATATGCTGTGTGTGAGAAATAACCTGCTAATATGACAATTTTGTGAAAAAAAAAAGAGAAAAAAAAAATCTTGATTTTGCAAAGAATTGTGGGAAAAAATGACAACTTCAAAAAACTCACAATGCCTCTTTCTGAATACCTTGGAATGTCTTCTTTCCAAAAAGGGGTCATTTGGGGGGTATTTGTACTTTTCTGGCATGTTAGGGTCTCAAGAAATGAGATAGGCCGTCAGTACTTCAGGTGTGATCAATTTTCAGATATTGGCACCATAGCTTGTGGACTCTATAACTTTCACAAAGACCAAATAATATACACCAATTTGTACTTATTTTTACCAAAGATATGTAGCAGTATAAATTTTGGCCAAAATTTATGAAGAAAAAATAGTAATTTGCAAAATTTTATAACAGAAACGAAAAAAAAATCATTTTTTTACAAAATTTTCAGTCTTTTTTTCTCTTATAGCGCAAAAAATAAAAAAACCAACAGTGATTAAATACCACCAAAAGAAAGCTCTATTTGTGTGAAAAAAAGGACAAAAATTTCATATGGGTACAGTGTTGTATGACTGAGTAATTGTCATTCAAAATGTGAGAGCACCGAAAGCTGAAAATTGGTCTGGTTATTAAGGGGGTTTAAGTGCCCAGTGGTCAAGTGGTTAAATTATTACCAATGTATACCTTTTTGGATGATCTGTATACCATGGTTACATGATAAACTGCACAGTTTCTCCAGTGCTGAGAGTTCAGGTAGGAAGAGATTTCCACTTCAGCCTGTATCCATGCCAAAATGCCAATATCATGTGACCTGGCTATCTCTGAGAACAAGTAAATGTTCTCTCCAGCATAAAAGCCACAACTGAGCATGTGCAGGTTGGCTACTCTGCCTGTGTTAGCTGGCTTGGTGAGAAAGAGCCACCTACACATGGGGGTACTAGAGCCGGGCCATATAGGAGAGAGTAGAGATGCGTGAAATGTTTTTTTTTTTTTTCTTAGGGGGGCATTGGGGTTGCACACTCCTGAACACTGTACTTAGTGCACCCCTAAAGCCTGCTCTCTGTACATGACATGCTTCTAAACTCTGTACTTTATGCATAGGGCACCCTTTAATTTCATGTTCTCTGTACGTAGCGCACTCCTGAACACTGCACTCTGTATGTAGTGCACCCCTAAGGCCTGCACTCTGTACGTAGCACAACCCTGAAACTGCACTCTGTACATAGCGTACCCCTGAACTCTGTACATGGCATACTTCATAACTCTGCACTTTGTCCATAGAGCACCCCTGGAACTGCACTCTGTACGTAGGGCACTCCTGAACTCTGCACTTTGTGCATAGGGCACCCCTGAATTCTGCACTCTGTACATAGCGTACCCCTGAACTCTGCACGTGGCATACTTCATAACTCTGCACTTTGTCCATAGAGCACCCCTGGAACTGCACTCTGTACATAGGGCACTCCTGAACTCTGCACTTTGTGCATAGGGCACCCCTAAATTCTGCACTCTGTACATAGCTTACCCCAGATACGACCGGCCCTTTGAGGGTAACCACATTGCTGATGCGTCTGGCGATAAAATTTTATTTCACACCCCTAAATTAGAGTATGGATAATTTAAAAAAATAATTAATTTAGTAGAAGTTGACTACACATTGCTTAAAACGTGGAGGCTTTTTAAAATTCTAACTCAGTTTTTCTTAATCCTAGACTAAGGATTGGTAAAAGGAAAAAAAAAAAAATACTGTACTTAAAGGAGATTTCCCTTCACTGCCCTGAGGACACAGCAGACATTTCTAGTGAATCTATTCCTGGTTCCTCGAACGGCTGCTCGTAGATTGGTAGTACAGAGTAGGAGCGCACATGTTGCAGAGACTCGCACAAGGCTCGGTGGTAGAGCTGCACCATTAATCGTTAAAAAATCGTGATCTTGTTTCAACCCCTCTGACATCTCCAATGCAGTGTGCTGATTCTTTCATATAGCAAGTGGAGAGACTTGTCAGCTGTCAAAAGAAAATGGACAGTCTGCCAAGTTCTTAACAGGAAACATTGTAACTTCCTTCTTAGATCAAAGGGATAAACTTCTGTGTGTGTAAAGAAAGGGCAGTCTGCCAAGTTTGTAACAACATGAAACCTTCCTTCTTAGGCCCCTTTCACACGGGCGGACCGTATGTCCGTTTTTCACCCATCCGTTTTCGGATGAAAAACGGACATACATGTATCCCTATGGGACAGCGGATGTCAGCGGATGAACATCCGCTGACACCCGATCTCACCCGTGTCCGCTACGCTCCGTTTTTCAGGATAGAAAAATTTCTATTTTTCTATCCGTCTGCGGAGCGGATCGGATGAACACGGACAGACGGTCCGTGTTCATCCGATCCCCCATAGGGGAGAGCGGAGATCTGACAGGGCGGTCCCTGCACAGTGTGCGGGGACCGCCCAGTCATCAGCCGGCTCAGCGGGGATCAACGGAGCGATCCCCGCTGAGCAAGCGGAGGTTCACGGGGCGGATCATGACTGATCCGTCCCGTGTGAAAGGGGCCTAAGAGCAAACTTCTGTGTGTAAATGCAGGAAGTTTAACCACTTAGGCTCCATGTACACAGAAGCTCAAAAACGGTCGTTTTTAAAGCAGCAGAAAAAGCTAGCTTTTATCAGCGTTTTTTTTACTAGCATTTATTAGCGTTTTTCAGTGTAGCGTTTTTTAGCTTTATCGTTTTTTGATCCATTGAAAAAAAAAAACCGCTTGCGACCAGCGTTTTTGAGCGTTTTTCAGCTTTTTGCGGGTTTTTTTTCCTGCCGGAAAACGGCACTTTGAACGCGAATTTCTTGCGTTCAGAAAAAAGCCCATTAACTCCACTGCTCATTAAAGCTAAAAAAAGCTAAAAAACCGTTATGTGTACATGAACACATAGGCTAACATAGAGTGCAGTTAATGGTCTTTTTTAAAAAAACGCCAATAAACTGCAGTTTATGAGCTTCTGTGTACATGGAGCCTAAAAGTCCAAATCTTTTTCTGACACTAGTTTCTTAAGTTAAAATCAATATTTTTTGCTAGAAAATTACGTGGAAGCCCCAAACATTATTTCTCTTATCATCCATGGACTGACACGGTGTCTCTTTACACTTTACACGTGGGTTATGTCCCTGCTTGCAGGAGAAGACCTAGGCAGAATGTGAGATGTTATACATACATTCTAAAAGCCAGAGCTGAACAGCCCCACCCAGGGGGCGGTCCCTCCGGACATAACCCTCCCACTACAGTCAGCAGACTTCAGTTTTTTTCTGCCTAGCAGAAGGAGAAGACGTGGCTCTCTCAGGAGCCAGTCTCCTGACCTATTTTTATTCCTTTTCTGGAATTCTTTTTTATTTTATTTTTGAGAATTTTCTATCAACTGTCGGCTGGGCAACAGGTTGGGTACAAGATATCCTCGTAGTCTTCCCTGTCCGACCATCGAGCGTGCTGATCCTCGCCTTGTGTGCGTGAGACTCAGTTCACGACAGGCCCCATGACTCCAGGGGTGGCCGGGTTTGCTTTCATGCTCCCACGGTCCTCTCAAGACTGAACAGTTCCTGACTGACTGTATCTTTCGCGGTGGACCGGGCCGACAGCTACTCAGTACTGCACTGTGATAGTCCTGTCAGAAACACACCAGTGGGTCCCTCAGGGGACGGGTAAGTAGTCTCTCCTGCCTGCAGGTGAGTACAAAAAGCTGTGTGTTTCTCTGTGGGGGATTTTCCCTGTCTCCCCCTGTATTTCATTGTCACTCTCTGTCACCATTGCTGGCGCTGTGCTGTGTGGGGTGCCTGGGGGTCACACTGTTCTTGGAGGGGCTAATGCTGGTCTGCAGATATGTTTGGGGCCTTTTTTTGTGTGTTTTGGGGCCTGAGCGCCGAGTGGCGCTGTGTGTGTGTGCTGTTTTTTCACTTTTGCTGAGTCATGGCGGCCATCTTGCCGCGGATCGCCTCAGTGAAGTGCGGCGGCCATTTTCTTGTAGCCTGCGCGCTCTTCAGCACTAGTTTTGGCCTCTAGCGCTGCTGTAACAGCGTGAATCTCCTCACAGCTCACCAGCGCTGACACAGCGCGGTACAGACAGCGGAACTGAGCGGTCCCTGGTCCGGTTTGGTGAGTCCCCTGGGCGCCCCCTCCTCAGTCAGCACAGCCTGTGGGTGGACTTTTTATCTGAGGAGTCTCAGAGGGGGGCAATATGGAGTCTCTGTCACCAGCTTCCCCTAAATGTCAGTGGACAACAGGCAGTGCTTCAGCACCTGCGGTCCCTAGGGACCAGTTGTGGGCAGTCCTGGAATCATTTCTGACCAGGATGGGAGCTGTGTGCAAGCGCAAGGGAGCAAAAAAGCGCCCTCTCCCCACTTTACTTCATGAGGGCAGTGCGCTGATTCAGATATGGGCCTAGCCACTACCGCTCAGGACCCTAGTTCTGAATGTATTGGATGGTTTTGAACAGGACATTCCTTATGAGGAAAACTCCAGTTCTGAGTCAGTAAATGACAGGGCGCTTGTTGGTGTACTCATGACTACGGTGAGGGACACTCTCAAGCTAAAATGCTGCGGATGCAGAACCTCAGGCGGATACACTCTCCTTTGGTTCTTTTAAGGCCAGGCCTTCTAAAGAGGTTTTTCCATATGTACTTTCTTTGACCAGCTCATTGATAAGGTCTGGGAAAAGCCGCAGAAGAATTTTTTTATGGTCCCGCGGCGTTTGTCTATCAGATACCCCTTGAAGATGCCCTACTTAAAAAGTGGGCTTCTCCCCCAGTGTCGACCCTCCAGTCGCCCGGTTGAACAAGGCCATCACTCTCCCGATGGAGGGGACTCCTGCATTTGAGGACCCCACTGACAGGAGGTCAGAAGTGGTGAGCAGAGCCATGTTTGCCTTGTTGGGATCCGCCCTACGGCCTGTGGTAGCGGCGACCCTTGTGTCTTAAACACTTACAGGTTGGGCAAAAATGTTGCACCTAGCTGTACAGGAGCATAATCTTCCTCCAGACACAGTTGCTCTGGCCCACCAACTGGTTCAGGGCCTGGTTTATGTGTGCGACGCCACGTTGGACGCGGCCCCTTTAATATCCAGGGCCTCTGTCTCGGCGGTGGTATTGCGTCGTCTTATCTGGTTGAAGTGCTGGTCTGCTGACCTAGCCTTAGGAATCTCCTGATGGATCTACCATTTAAAGGTGGTAGACCTTTCGGTGCTGCTCTGGATGACATCGTCATGGATGTCATGGGAGGTAAAAGCACTCTTCTTCCTTAGACTAGCAAGAGTGAGGAGGCCTGCCGCAAACGGGGGCCTTCCTTTCCAGCAAAACTGGTTTTTTCGTCAGTCAGAGTCCACGGGTAGGTCCTCTCAGACTGACGGCAGTGCGGCTGGTGGGCACAAGTGCCCCTGGGTGCATAAGCCGAACAAGCGGCTCCCAAGCCCGCCTCCGCGTGAAGTCTTGCCTCCGCCCGACTCTGGGGTGGGGGGACGACTTCGCAGGTCACGAATCGGTGGTCCTCCCAAATCTCCGACTGGTGGGTGTGCGAGGTGGTCACCTCAGGATACAGGATAGTATTCCGATCCTGGCCCCCAGACAGATTCTTTCCCTCGAATCTTCCTCTCCTTCCTACCTGTCGGGCAGCCCTCTTGGGGGCTGTACAGGATTTGATCAGGTCCGGAGTGATTGTGCCTGTTCCGTCACAGGAGAGTTTTCAGGGATTCTACTCGAATCTGTTTGTCGTCCCAAAAATAGGACGTGGTTCGACCTATCCTGGACCTCAAGGCCCTGAATGCCTTCGAGAAGGTGCAGAAATTCCGCATGGAATCCATTCGCACGGTGATCGCTACACTCCACCAAAGGGATTTTCTTCTGGCGTCCTTGGACTTCAAGGATGCCTACTTGCATGTTCCGATCTGCGCAAGTCACCAGAAGTTTCTGCGCTTGCGATCAGCGAAGTCCACTATCGATTGTGGCTCTTCCTTTCGGCCTAGCCTCAGCACCAAGGGTGTTCACCAAGGTGCTTGCTCCGGTTCTAGCCTTCTGTTACAGTGAGGTATTGCTGTCGTGGGCTATCTGGACGATCTTCTGCTAAGAGCAGAAAGTGGCTCAGACTTAGAGGAAAGGTGACTATCGTCAATTAGACCCTCAGGGACTTCGGGTGGTTCCTGAACATTCAGGAGTCAGTCCTGGTCCCGACTCAGTGTCTGGAGTATCTAATTCTGATTCTGGACTCCTTGGAGGCAAAGGTATCCTACCTCTGGAGAAGTTGCTGACACTTCAGTCTGCGGTGCGGGTGCTGACATCCCGAAAATGGTTGTCAATCCGTTTTTTTGCATGAGAGTCCCGGGACTCGTGGTGGCCTCCTTCGCGGCCGTTCCGTATGCCCAATCACACACCAGGGCATTGCAGAAGGAGATCTTGTCCACCTGGGACAAATCCCCGTTGTCCTTGGATCTTCAGATCCAGGTGATTCACCTGGTCAGGGTGCCCCTGACATGGTGGTTGAGATCCTCGGCTCTTCGGTCCGGAAAGTCGTTCCCCTCCCATCCAATGGACGGTACTCACGACGGACACCAGCCTGACGGGCTGGGGTGGAGTCTGGGGAGTCCTGTCGGCTCAAGGCCTTGGACTCCGGACGAGCCCGTTTACCAATCACTGTTCTGAAAATACGGGCCATCGGACTGTGTCTCTCCTCAGGTCGGAGAGAGTACGGGGTCGCTCCATCAGGAGCCAGTCGGACAACACCACGGCGGTGGCGTATGTAAACCATCAAGGGGGGACTCGGAGCTCAGCTGCGGCTTCCGAGGTAGTCCGTATCCTGAAGTGGGCCGGAAGAAACGTGTCGGCTCTGTAGGCCATGTACATTCTGGGCATAGACAATGGGCAGGCGGACTATCTGATTCGCCAATCGCCGGACAAAGAAGAGTGGTCCTTGCATATTTCAACTCCTTTGCCGACGGTGGGGCACGCCGGATGTGGACCTGATGGCCTCTCGACTCAATCGCAAGGGTCGAGGTTGTGGCCAGATCCAGGGATCCTTGGGCGATGCCTCGGATGCGTTGGTGGCCCCATAGGGTCCTTATCGCCTGATATAAACTCTGGTGATCCTAATTGTTCCGGATTGGCCTCAGCATCACTGGTACGCTGATCTGGTACGTCTCGTCGCGGACGTTCCCTGGCGGTTGCCGATGAGGGAGGACCTTCAGTCTCAAGGTCCTATGTTTCATCCGGCTTACAGTCTCTGGCTTTAACGGCAGGGCTGTTGAAAGCCAGGTGTTGAGGGACCGAGGTCTCTCAGACTCGGTCATTTTGACCATGTTAAGGACACGGAAGTCTTCCTCCAAGCAGATCTATCACCGTGCCTGGAAAGCTTATATCGCCATATGCGAAGCGCTGGACTGGCGTCCTCGGACGTATTCCGTCCCCAGAATCCTGCGTCCTCTGCAGTGTGGAGTGACCCAAAAGCTTGCTTTGAGTACCATCAAGGATCAGATTTCGGCCTTGACCGTCTTCTTTCAGCGACCTCTAGCGGGTCATTTCTTGGTTAGCACCTTGTGTTGGGGGTTCGCCATGTGCTCCCTCCTGTCAAGCCTCCTCTCCCACCGTGGGATCTGAAGTTGGTGCTCTCGGTCCTCCAGGAACCTCCTTTTGGGAATATCCGGGATATTCCCCTCTTGCCTTGTCTCAGAAGGTGGCCTTTTAGTGGCAATCACTTCTGTTTGACGGGTGTCTGAGTTGGCGGCTTTGTCCTGCAAGTCGCCATATTTAGTCATCCATAAGGATAAGGCGGTGTTGCATCCGTGACCTTCCTTTTTGCCAAAGGTGGTGTCGACCTTTCACCTACATGAGGACATTGTCCTCCCTTCCTTGTGTCCTCACCCATCGCATCCCAGAGAGTTTGCACTGCACATATTGGATGTGGTACAAGCCTTACGGGTGTACCTGTCTGCTACTGCTTCTATTCGGAAGTCCGACTCACTGTTTGTGACTGTCTCTGGTCCATAACAGGGCCAAGCGGTTTCGCCTGCCATCATTTCTAGGGGAATCAGACAAACCGTCATTCAAGCCTATGCTCTCAAAGGGCGGGCGCCTCCCTTTCCGGTTACGGCGCATTCCACCAGGGCAATTGGTGCTTCCTGGGTTTTCCGACATCAAGCGTCGGTTGCACAAGTGTGCAAGGCGGCGACCTGGTCGTCTGTTCATGCCTTTTAAGTTTTATAAGGTTAATGTGGCTGCATCTCCGGATGCTTCCTTCGGCCGCAGGGTGCTGCAGGCCGATGTTTAAAGTTGCGACTCCTCCGTTGAGGAGCTCTGCCTTCTTGGAGTGAAGTTTTTGGTTTTTCCATTTATACTGCTCCCATCCCTCTTGACACTGCTTTGGGACATCCCACGTGTAAAGTGTAAAGAGACACCGTGTCAGTCCATGGATGATAAGAGAAAATAGGATTTTTTGTACTCACCGTAAAATCCTTTTCTCTGACATCCATGGACTGACACGGCACCCACCCTTCCTTTTTAAGTTTGTACTGCTTTGTTACGAACTGAAGTCTGCTGACTGTAGTGGGAGGGTTATGTCCGGAGGGACCGCCCCCTGGGTGGGGCTGTTCAGCTCTGGCTTTTAGAATGTATGTATAACATGTCTGCCTAGGTCTTCTCCTGCAAGCAGGGACATAACCCACGTGTAAAGTGTAAAGAGACACCGTGTCAGTCCATGGATGTCAGAGAAAAGGATTTTACGGTGAGTACAAAAAATCCTATTATATATTTTTAGCAGAGACCCTAGGGAATAAAATGTCAATTTCTACAATATTTTATGTCACACTGTATTTGCCCAGCGGTCTTCCAAATGCAATTTTTTGGGAAAAAATACACTTCAATGAATAATAATTTAAAAAAAAAGCGAAACTGTAAAGTTAGCCCAATTTTTTTTGTTTTAATGCGAAAGATGATGTTACGCCGCGAGAATCGTGATCTATCTTCTAAGCAAAAAAATTGTGATTCTCATTTTAGCCAGAATCGTGCAGCTCTACTCGATGGGTCCCAGGGACACCGAACGATAATATAGTAAAATACATTTTAGGCTTTAGATAATAGGTAACAGTTCATCAAGTAATTATACATTTTGATTACATTAACAAATGCTCCAAAATGCAAGCAAAGCCCCCCAATGTGTGAATGAATCCTTTCTAAAGTTGAATTAAGTTTCTTGGTGGTAAACAAAGTTCTGAAATTCTCTGAGGTCTCTGAATGTCATTGCAGCAGCTTAAATCACTGAGACGAGAGCAGATTTTTTGATTCACACTCTCATTTGCTCTCTGCACCCTCCAGTGCACATGACCACAGCTCGTGCAGAATTATTACAAAAGCATCATCATTCTGGATTTGTTTCTCTTCCTGCGGTGGCTGTGTGGCTGAGTTGTGGCTGGTTTCTCGCCAGCTGCTATAAATAGCGCGCTCTACGAGAGAGTGTCTGAATTGAGAGGCAGTAACAGGAAAGAAAAACCCTTTTTTGGTCTCCAGCTGGCTGACTGCCAATCAATGACTTGTTTGAGCCGATGAATACTTTGAGGTAGTAGCACTGGGAGGATATTTGGTAGATGTGATATTATGAAGATGTGCGCTTCCTCTCTTCCCAATAATCTTTTTGCTATGTTTGTTGGAATGTATTTACAGGAATCGGAAAACCTTTAATGGAAATATGCTGGATGTGATGATCAGCCTGGATGTGTAAATTGGCTGGATGATTGTTGATCCAGTCACTTCTACAAGTTTTCAGATCTGTAGTTCAGACGTCACTGTCTGCATTCTTGCCTTGGATCATTGGCTAGGAAAATACTGAAGCTACCGGATCATCATGGCAGTAACTGCAGCGTATACACAGTACAGGTTTTCTTTCAGAAGAAGTAGAGCTGCACGATTATGGATAAAATGAAAATCACAATTTCTTTCTCGTACATCACGGGACACAGAGCGACATAGTCATTACTAATGGGTTATATAGTTACCGTCAGGTGCTGGCACTGGCAACTTCCAAAACCGGAAGTACCCTCCCCTATATAAGCCCCTCCCATCCGGGAGCACCTCAGTTTTTTGCCAGTGTCTAAGGTGTTGGCCAAGAAGAAACATGTGTTTTTCACTGAGCTTGCGTACAGGTTCTTTTGGGCCTCAGTAAGCTATTCCGGATCCGACCAAAAAAGCTTCATAGCTAAACGGTCGGTACCCGGGCCTTGCAGAGAAGAGCAAGGTTCTGCCTGTAATGCTTCTCTTAGGAGAGCTGGACCCTGGGATCCAGAGCTCTGGTCATACCCACGACCAAGATGTTTTCTGTGCAGGGTGCTATACAGGTCCAGGGGAGTGGAATCCTTGGGAACCCGGTCCCTGAAGGTTTGATTACAATGCCTGCCGTGATAGGTGAAGTTTGGGCTTTTGTGGACCAAACAAAGTCCTGCGGCGGGGAACAGGTAAGTGGGGGCCCCCAGGAACTTGGTTCTATTGGGGGACCCCCAAGCCTAATTTGTCTTTCTGTCTGTTACCTAACGGTATTCCCGCTAATATCTGTGCATGCCTGTAACTACTAAAAAAATGTAATAATTTTTAATGGTGGTCAAGAAAAAAAAAAAAAAAAGAATGTTTTTTTATATATGTTTAGTATATTAAACTGCGGTACCTGTGTTTGTCCACTAGAGGCCGCTGTGGAATGTTTTTCTTGTCATATGGACTAGTTTCTTCTCAGAGAGCAAAGTCCAGGCAGCTGGTGAGTTCTCCTACAGGAAACTGTTTCCTCTGCCATGTTGCAGTGTTCGTCTATCCCCCGGCCTGCGGCAAAGGGGGCCCTGGCTCCTGTCCCTGGTTTCCATGTTTGAAAATTAGCGCCGAGGCGCACGTGGCCGCGCGCGTGCGCGTGCACGCGCCTCTATATATAGAGGTGGCCGGAAAAAGGGGCGGGGCCTGGGGGATGACGCTCTGTGCGCGCCGCAGCGCTTCTGCGCATGTGCGGGCGTCCCAGCAGGTTTTTAAAAAGCCACATTATTGCAGTAAGCTGGCTATGAAGTACAGAGACAGAGCTGGCAACATTTAAAGGCATACAGCATAGCGGTTGATACAGGCATCCCCTAGAAAGGCACATTAGTAGACACCAACTGTGATATAGCAGCAATTGTGCTAGACTATTCTCAGTAAAAGTGGTGTATTACGGCTGGAATACCTCAGCTTTAGGCTTAGGAATATGCCGTCCAGTAGCTCCGGAACTAAATCTTCCAGGAAGCGAAGGGGGTCTCATCGGGCTCTGAGGATCTTGGGTATACTCCTGCTGCACCAGTCTCCCCTGAAGTTCAGAGGTAAGTGACCGTAGAGACCCCGCAGGGGTACTTGGTACTGTGGCTGTCCTCAGTCACCTGCTCCTGTGTATGTAACAGAGGAGGTTTTTTCCTCAGCTCTGGGAGGATTAGAGAGAGATTGTCAAAATTTATCGCTGCCTCCCTGTCAGGGAAAGCACGCCCGATCTCCGTCTCCTCCTTCAGAGTGCCTGTTAGCAGAGCAACAGTCCCATACAGGGATCGACCTGCCTGAAGGGGATCAGGATAAGGTTGATTCTGTTATAGAGGAATCAACAGTGGGGGAACCTTTTCTCAGCATCTCAAGCTGAAAGATTATGGGTTCAGTCTCTGACTAACATGGTCCGATCAGCATTTAAAAATGCACCTTGCGGAACCATCAACCACTACTGTATCCTCGTTGGGGTCGCTAGAAGCCCCCAGACTGTTTGTTCTTTTCCACTTCACCCTTTACTGAAAGGGCTCATTTACCAGGATTGGGAACGTCCTGAGAAAATATTTATTCCCCCAAGAGATTTCCGGTGGTCTATCCCATGGAGGATAAGTTCATCAAAAAAAAAAAAAAAAAATGGAAGGTCCCTACAGTGGACGCAGCCATCTCTTGTATGTATAAATCACTGACATGTCCAGTGGATAATGTCCAAATGTTCAAGAACCCAATAGATAAAAGATTGGAGTCCTTATGAAAATCTGCTTGGTGATACAACCAGCAGTAGCAGCTATTGGGGTCTGCTAAGCAGAAGGATCAGTTGAAACAGGTCTTGAGGGACTTGACAGATCAGCAGGCTTTGCCCTAGCTGATCTACCTAGAGCCTTAGGCTTTGCGGTTGACGCCATAGAGGATTCAGTCCATCAGGCCTCCCGCCTTACGCTGTCTATAGTACATATGCGTAGGCTCCTATGGCTCAGAAACTGGTCTGCTGAAGCTCCCTGTAAAGAATGGCTGGTTAGCGTCCCATTTCATGGTGAACGCTTATTCAGGGAAAACCTGGACAAATATATCCAGAAAATTTCCAGCGGTAAAAATACGCTCTTGCCGGTTAAAAGCAGAGTTAGAGGTCCCTCTTTAAGAGGCCTGCTTCTCCAGTCCCTGGGGCATCGGCTGTGTAACAGTTCCGACGGCCTCCTCGGTCAAATCCCAGGGGTAAAAAACAGGGACAGTAGCAGGGTAATGAGAAACCCTGGATCAGGGGAGGTACAAAACCTCCCCCAAAGTTAAATTCATGAAGCCCCCACTCAGTCGGGTGGGGGGAGGACTCCAGTTGTTCGCAAGAGACCTGGCGGGACACGATCAAGACAGATAGGTGCTCTCCGCAGTAGGTTTGGGATACAGTTTGGAGTTAAAAGACTCTCCTCCTTCCCATTTTTGAGGTCAAACGTGCCAAGGGATCCCCGGAAGAGAGAGTCCCTCCTGTTGGCACTAGAACAACTATTGCTCCAAGGAGTAATTATGGAGGTTCCCCTGGAAGAATGAGGGTTCGGGTTTTACTCAAACCTCTTTACAGTCCCGAAGCAAACGCGGACGGGAGGCCCATATTAATTCTAAAAGGGCTATACAAATTCCTGTATATCAGGACTTTCCGATGGAGTCGATCCGATCGGTGGCCACTGCCCTACAAGGGGAGGATTGGTTAGCCACGATCGACATCAAAGATGCTTATTTGCACATTCCCATCTTTCCAGTCCACCAAAAATTTCTACGCTTTGCAGTAGAAGGGCGCCATTTTCAGTTCAGAGCCTTACCCTTCGGTTTGGCCACAGCACCACGAGTGTTTACAAAAATTCTGGCCCTTTATTGGCCAATCTAAGAACACAAGGTGTAATGATAATGGCATATCTGGATGACTTGTTGCTGATAGACCACTCAGTGAAAAAACTAGACGTGGTCGTTCACAAGACGATCAAGTATCTGGAATCTCACGGTTGGATTATCAACCGAGACAAGTCAGCCCTAAAAACCAGTCAAAAGTCTGGAATACTTGGGGCTAAGGTTGGATTCAGGCCAGAGAAAAATATTCTTGCCTCGAGGAAAGGTGTTGTCTTTGAAAGATTTGATCCACTTAGTGGGTACAAAAAAGACAGCCGTCCATACGCCTGTATATGAGGCTGCTGGGAAAAATGGTGGCATCATTCGAAGCAGTACCCTACGGTCAATTCCATTCAAGGAATTTGCAAGGGGCCATACTGTCAGCCTGGAACAAAAAAGTTCAGGCCCTAGACTTACAATGTCCTTGTCCCCTTCCGTTCGCAAGAGCCTCCGTTGGTGGTTGGTTCCCCAGAATCTGGAAAAAAGGAAATCCTTCAGTCCGATTTCTTGGAAGGTGGTCACTACAGATGCCAGCCTTATAGGCTGGGGAGCAGTACTGGAGCAATAGTCTCTCCAGGGCAGATGGTCGGATGCAGAAAAGGCCCTGCCCATCAATCTCTTAGAGATACGAGCAGCCCGGTATGCCCTAGTAGCATGGACATCCAAACTCCAAGGGTCCCCTGTCAGAATGCAATCAGACAATGCCACAGCAGTGGCATATATCAATCATCAGGGGGGCACCAGGAGTCGTGCAGCCCAGAGGGAAGTAAATTACATCCTGAAATGGGCAGAAAAATATGTCCCAGCCATATCTGCGGTATTCATTCCAGGAGTGGAGAATTGGAAGGCGGACTTTCTAAGTTGCCAGCAATTAGGCCCAGAGGAAGGGTCCCTTCACCCCGAGGTTTTCTGGACAATATGTCAGCGGTGGGGAACATCGGATGTAGATCTTCTAGCATCCAGATTCAACGCAAAGGGGGACAGGTTTGTCTCTCGGACAAGGGATCCCCTAGCTTGCGGCTCGGATGCCCTAGTGTTCCCTTGGGATCAGTTCAAGCTGATATATGCATTCACACCGCCACAATGGTTACCTCGATTACTCCGCAGAATCAGGGTAGAAAAGAAACCAGTGATTCCGGTGGCTCCAGCGTGGCCCCGAAGAGCGTGGTACGCGGAGATTGTAAAATTTCAGTGGGGAGTCCTTGGACTCTCCCACGTCGTCCGGCTTTCGCAAGGACCGATATACCACCCTTCCTTACCAGCCCTAGGGTTGACGGCCTGGCTATTGAAGCCCACATTCTAAAAAAGAGAGGGCTCTCTAATGCGGTGGTATCTACCATGATCAATGCCAGGAAGCCGGTATCCAGGCAGATCTACTATAGAATCTGGAAGGCGTACATCGCGTGGTGTGAGGCCAAGAAATGGCATCCACATAAGTACGTAATAGGTAGGATTCTGGACTTCCTACAGTGGGCTGTAGATAGGAAGCTTGCCTTGAGTACTATCAAGGGTCAGATTTCGGCCTTGTCAATATTTTTTCAAAGGCCCTTGGCTTCGCATTCACTAGTCAAAGCCTTTATACAAGGAGTGATGCGTATTAGTCCTCCGGTTAATATTCCCATATGTCCATGGGATCTAAACTTGGTTCTGTCGGTTCTACAGAAACAACCATTTGAACCATTACAGCATATTTCCTTGGTGCTTCTCACCAGGAAATTGATTTTTCTAGTAGCCATTTGTTCGGCTAAAAGAGTATCGGAATTAGCAGCTATGTCCTGTAAGGAGCCATATCTGGTTATCCATAAGGACAGAGTAGTGTTACGTCCTCATCCAGCCTTTCTTCCTAAGGTGGTATCGAGGTTTCATTTGAACCAAGATGTGGTTCTTCCTTCTTTTTTCCCCAAACCTACTTCGGTAGAGGAAAAGTTATTGCATTCTTTGGATGTAGTAAGAGCAGTTAAAGCTTATCTAAAAGCCACTGCTCAGATTCGCAGAACGGATACTTTGTTTATTCTGCCGGAAGGCCCCAGAAAGGGTCAGGCAGCGTCAAAGTCTACTTTAGCCAAGTGGATTCGACAGGTCATTATGCAAGCTTATGGCTTGAGAAGGAGACCGCCTCCGCAAAGTTAGAGCGCACTCCACGAGAGCAGTTGGAACTTCATGGGCAGTGCATCACCAGGCCTCCCTGGCTCAAATCTGTAAGGCCGCAACATGGTCTTCGGTACACACGTTTACTAGGTCCTACCAGGTGGACGTTAGAAGTCAGGAGGATGTCGCCTTTGGGCGCAGTGTGTTGCAGGCCGCAAAAGATCCTCATGTCTGATAGCGCTCAGCTTATATATGGTGTATCCCCCCCCTCATTTGGCATTGCTTTAGGACATCCCATTAGTAATGACTATGTCGCTCTGTGTCCCGTGATGTACGAGAAAGAAAATAGGATTTTTATAACAGCTTACCTGTAAAATCCTTTTCTTGGAGTACATCACGGGACACAGAGCTCCCGCCCCTCTTTGGGGACACTTATTGCTTTGCTACAAAACTGAGGTGCTCCCGGATGGGAGGGGCTTATATAGGGGAGGGTACTTCCGGTTTTGGAAGTTGTCAGTGCCAGCACCTGACGGTAACTATATAACCCATTAGTAATGACTATGTCGCTCTGTGTCCCGTGATGTACTCCAAGAAAAGGATTTTACAGGTAAGCTTTTATAAAAATCCTATTTTTTTTTTGCTTAGATTAAAGATCGCGATTCTCGGCGCAACATCATCTCTCACATTATACAAAAAAAATTGGCTAACTTTACTGTTTAGTTTTTTTAAATTCATTGAAGTGTATTTTCCCCCCTGAAAATTTGTTTGAAAGACCGCTGCGCAAATACAGTGTGACCTAAAATATTGCAACGACCGCCATTTTATTCTTTAGGGTTTCTGCTAAAAAAATATTGTTCTACTCACTGTGGAACCTAAGGGGTTAATCTACTCTGCACAGTTCATCTCCTGACACTACAGAGCCTTTGGGGCACTTTGCACATGCATGCTCAGTTTGGTGTGTATGGCTAGAGTTTATTTTTTTCATGGGAGTGTACATGTGATCAGCACAGAGCCAATCGGCACTGTTCAGACAAAGGGGTCAGGGGTCCTGTAGCCCCATAGGACACAAAACAATCCCCCTGTGCTTGGCTGCTGGGTCTAGGGATGTGTGGTGCAGTCAAGCCCTTTTAAAGTGGTTGTAAACCTACAAAAAGTTAGCATACTAGCTCATTATGAAATACTCAACTTAGATCGAAGCACCCGCAGCGGTCCCGGCACACTGCTCTGCCTGGCGACATGTCTTCCAAAGTTATTTCCGGGTAACGCAGGCTCCGGCGCTGTGATTGGCCAGAGCCGCAATGACGTCACTCCTGCGCATGCGCACGGGAGCCACCGGTAACGGTACGTCAGCTGAAGCAACAGAACGAACGAGCCGTTGCTTCACGCGCGCATGTGCCGATGACGTTGACACATGCTGATACAGGGGATATCTTCTAAACCTTGCAGGCTTAGGAGATATCCCCGGTAGCTACAGGTGGTGAGGCTTAGCTGTAGTGAAAAGTGTCTTGTAAGGGTTTACAACCACTTTAAGTAGAATTTCAATGGCCTTGCCGCCCTCCTCAGGACAATGGGTGTCCTTGGAACTGAAACGTATAGAAAAGAGAAAGGAGGGCGCACCGACCTTGTGCATTACCAAAAATGTTTTTAATAAAAAATAAAAGGAGCCACCTTGCAATTCCATCTGGTCCTCTGACATCTCCGGTTCTTACTATAGACCCAAGAGACACCGGTCGCCATTGCTGATGCTTTAATATGCTTGTTAACCACATTTTTATGTAAGTATATATATATTTTTGAATTATTTTTGGTAATGCACAAGGTCGATGCACCCTCCTTTCTCTCTTCTATAGCCTCATTGGACAGTCAGAGGAGAATGACAAGCTTTAACCAGACACTGATAGAAGTCACAAGACTGATATATACTGCTGATGCGAAAAGGTATTTAGCAGTTATTTACTAAAATAAATGCATTTCCTCGTTCTGTGTACTGCGGGAGATCATACGGTATATAGTGAATGCAGGGTCCTGGGTTTAGTAACACTTTAAAGACATTTCTAACTATCCATCATAACCAAGTAATTTCTACTATGCGATCCGTGCTCCTTTTCAAGGCTGTTTCGGTTCAGTAACGGCCAGCAAACCAGAGGAAAGTAATATCTGGTTTGTAAAAATTCTCAAAGGTTTTGGATGTTTTCCACCCGGTAGAATTGATACTGTGTTATGTATCTGCTACTTCCACTACTGTTGACACACGTGCGGTTCCAGGCTCGATATAGGCGATTGTCAGTGAGTGGAAATCTGATAATTCCGAGCAGGACTAAGTATAACATAGTGCTGACTCCTGTGTACCACCGGCTCTCGGGTTTCCTTCTGGAATGGTTTTATGTTTGCTGATTAGACGCCAGTTTCAGTTACTACCTAGTCATTCATAACACGACTGCTCTGATTTCAGCTAAGATGTGCGTTGTTGCTCTTTATCCGTTGAGCCAACAATGGAATGGAGCAGAGCTAAAGACCCCAAATAAATCCTACGTTTTTAAAGTTTGTAGAATTTAAATAAAATGGTGCATTTTTTTAAATTGTTTGCCGGTACAGTTCAGGTTCCAGTTTTCCTCCCTTTACTACACAGGCACATTACACAGTGGCTTAGTGATTTGCTCTGTAGGTCTGTAATCGTGGGTCTTGGGTTAAAGCGTATCTAAACCCAAAAGCCAAAATATAAAATATTGAACCTAATCTGTACTTGGATGTGATGACTGGAGATTAGTAGTTTACAGAAGAAAGATAACATTGTACTTTCTTCAGCTCATATGAACTGACAAGGACTTATCTGGCAAGATCAACAGGTTTTTCTTTTACTGGTTAATTTTTTATTTTTTCAACATCCTATGCATTAAGGTGAAAAAACACCTTGCAGTGTCCGGCCCCCTAGCCCCCCGTTTTACTCACCCGAGCCCTGAATTTCCGTGGGCGTGTCCCCGCCGTTCTTCTCTCCACGGAGTCCCGGCTTTGATTGGATAGATTGATAGCAGCGCAGCCATTGGCTCCTGCTGCTGTCAATCAAACCCGTCTATGGACGCCGAGTGTATGACTCAGTAGTGCGCTGGCAAGGTAACCCCACCGGGAGAGAGCTTCCCAGAGGGGGTTATCCAATGCGGGGAGGAGACGGCGAGAGCCACTGTGGGACCCCAGAACAGGTGGATCGGGACCACTATGTGCAAAACGAACTGCACAAGTATGACATGTTTGTTCTTTAAAAAAAAAAAAAAACCTGAACCTTTAGTATCACTTTAAGGCCCCTTTCACGCGATCGGCCCGCTCGTATCTGCCTGTCTGTTTTTCAGGCGGATCTGAGCGGGCCACCCATTAACTAATATGGGCAGGCAGATGTCAGTGGAGATGTATCCGCTGAAACCCGCCTGCCATCTGATCCAACAAGATCCGCTCAAAACAGATGGATGACGATACGTTCACCATCCGTCCAGCGGATGGGATCAGATGAAAATGGACAGGCCGTCCATTTTCATCCGATCTCCCCATAAAGAACAGCGGGGCTCTGACCGGTCTGTCCCTGCGCAGTGAGCGGAGATGGACCTGTCATCCACCTACTCAGCGGGGATCAACGGAGCGATCCCCCTGCTGGGCTAGCGGAGTCCCTCCAGCAGGTCTGCCCCATGTGAAAGGGGCCTAAATGTTACCTGAAAAATAAAAATTAACACAGATGCCACATCGAAAGATTGATGAGCTACAATATATAAAAAATGTTGTTATTGGTTTTAGTTATCCTTTAAAGTGGATGTAAACCCCATTCATGAAACCTGACCTAGGCACATATATCTGTAGTGTTTACTTGTCTCTCTCGAAAGCTCTAAGTCAGGGATATGCATTTAGCGGACCTCCAGCTGTTGCAGAACTACAAGCCCCATGAGGCATAGCAAGACTCTGACAGCCACAAACATAACAGGCAGAGGCATGATGGGATTTGTAGTTTTGCAACAGCTGGAGGTCCGCTAATTGCATATCCCTGATCTAAGTGATGTGTCTTTCTGCTGCTCTGTTCCTCTGTTATCAGTAGTCACTTCTAAAAGTTCTCCAACACACGACATAACAGCAGCTGAAAATTTGTGTGTGGGGGAGCTTAGAGGGAGATTAGCAGAGAGCTTGTCTATTCAGAGTACAGCTCTGCATGTTCCTGCATTCCTCTGCCTATGTTGGGGGGGGGGGGCTTTCCTCCAATCAGCTCTTACACAGTGTGTAAGCACATAGAAAGGTAGTAGAGTAGAAAAGGAAAGACAGCAGGTATACGTAAAACTTATGTAGGGAGAGGGTATAGGAGAGGGTTTACATCCACTTTTGCTCCTGCTACACTCACAATATACTGTATATTGGCAATGTTAAATTGGTTGTAAAGGCAGAAGCTTTTTTTTTATCTTATTGCATTCTATGCATTAAGATAAAAAGCCTTCTGTGCCCCCTCCATGCACAGCCATTCACTGGGCAGACCAGTGTGGTTTCTCCTCCCCTAGTTCTATGAGCTCCTTATGCAGCTGAGAGGGTATGTGTTCACTGATAAAGGAAAAAACATTTTATTTTTTATATGTGTAATTGTGTATACAAATGTTTTGCCTTTCATTTCTATTTTTAAACTGAATAGGTTGTTTTATAAGGTGATCATTTAACCACTTCCCGCCCCGTCAATAGCAGATTGACGTCCGGGAAGTGGTTCTCTTATCCACACTGGACGTCATATGACATCCTGCGGGATAACAGCCGCCGCGCGCCCGGGGGGGCGCGCATCGCGGCGATCGGTGGAGCGGTGGGTCAGTCTGACCCACCGCTACACTGATCTCGGTAAAAAGCCTCCGGCGGAGGCTTTTTACCACGTGATCAGCCGTGTCCAATCACGGCTGATCACAATGTGTAAACAGGAAGAGCCGTTGATCGGCTCTTCCTCACTCGCGTCTGACAGATGCGAGTAGAGGAGAGCCGATCGGCGGCTCTCCTGACAGGGGGGGTTTGCGCTGATTGTTTATCAGCGCAGCCCCCCCTCGGATACCCACACTGGACCACCAGGGAAGCCCCCCAGGACCACAGGGAAGCCCCAAGCATGTGGATGGCCCCCATGGCCAACCACATGTAGTAAAATAAAAAAAAATATGCCAATCAGTGCCCACAAATGGGCACTGACTGGCACTATGATGGCACCACCTCAATGTGTGGTGGCTGGCATTGCTGGGCATCAGTGTCCATCAGTGCCACCTACTAGTGTCCATCAGCGCCACCTATCAGTGCCCATAAGTGCCCACCTATCAGTGCCCGTCCGTGCCACCTATCAGTGCCGCCTATGAGTGCCAATCAGTGCCGCCTATGAGTGCCAATCAGTGCCGCCTATGAGTGCCAATCAGTGTCGCCTCATCGGTGCCCGTCAGTGTCGCCTCATCGGTGCCCGTCAGTGTCGCCTCATCAGTGCCCGTCAGTGTCGCCTCATCAGTGCCCGTCAGTTTCGCCTTATCAGTGCCCGTCAGTGCCGCCTTATCAGTGCCCGTCAGTGCCGCCTTATCAGTGCCCGTCAGTGCCGCCTTATCAGTGCCGCCTTATCAGTGCCCGTCATTGAAGTAGAAAAGGTACTTATTTACAAAAAAAATTAACAGAAACAAAGAAACGTCGTTTTTTTCACAATTTTCGCTCTTTTTTTTATTTTGTTGTGCAAAAAATAAAAATCGCAGAGGCGATCCAATACCACCGAAAGAAAGCTCTATTTGTGGGAACAAAATGATACAAAATTTGTTTGGGTACAGTGTAGCATGACCGCGCAATTGTCATTCAAATTGCGACAGCGCTGAAAGCTCAAAATTGGCTTGGGCAGGAAGCTGTATAAGTGCATGGTATTGAAGTGGTTAAATACACTTTCAGGAGAGTGGTGTTGCATGCTGCATACTGTTGGGAATTTGCACAGTCCCTAATCCATTTTCCCAACATCACAAAGGGTTGGGAGAAGATTTCTTTCTTTGAATTTTTATGCTTCCCCATAGTCTGTGGTTCTACCTGCCCGCTTCTGGGATCTAGCACCTGTTGTGTGTTGCTCTCTTCTCCCTCCTGTGGTCCCTGGACACGATCCTCGTTAATGATTCTGATGGAATAATCACCCAGCTAGTTTCCTGAACTCCCCTCTCCTGAAGAAGCATGTCTGCAAAACGCGTTGAGAAACTAACTCCTCCACAGCGTACATCTTTCATTACAATGTAACATTCTATGTACTGTATTGGTTTTCTATACATTCGGAAGACTGGCTCTATGGCCTTTTCTGGAGCAGTTCAATGTATTTATGTATATGTGTGTGTGTGTGTGTGTGTGTGTATCTATGCATGCGTGTGTGTGTGTGTATATATTTATAATCAGGCCTCGACAAACCCCGGGCGCCAGGTCGCCATTGCAACTCGAATTTGCGACCTGGCGCCTGGGGCAGCACAGCTGGGGAATCCTGTCTCTCCTTCCCCTCCCCCTCCGCGGGATCACGTCGGGCCACGCCGCCCGGTAATTGAGGCTGCGGCCTTCTGCAGGCTTATGCTTCCTTCTGTGATCTAGCGCCATCTTGTGGTGGCCGTTGGTATGACAAGACAAACAGCAATGCTAATGGAGTTTCCCTGTCTGTTTTCACTGCCATCTCCTTCCCTCTAATTAGAACCCCCAAACATTATTCATATATTTTTTATTCTAACACCCTAGAGAATAAAATTGTGGTCATTGCAATACTTTCTGTAACACCGTATTTGCGCAGCGGTCTTACAAGCGCACTTTTTTGGGAAAAAATACACTTTTTTTTAAATAAAAAAATAAGACAACAGTAAAGTTAGCCCAATTTTTTTTAATATTGTGAAAGATAATGTTACGCTGAGTAAATTGATACCCAACATGTCACGCTTCAAAATTGCGTCCGCTCGTGGAATGGCGACTAACTTTTACCCTTTAAAATCTCCATAGGCGACGTTTAAAAAATTCTACAGGTTGCATCTTTTGAGTTACAGAGGAGGTCTAGGGCTAGAATTATTGCTCTCAATCTACCGATCGCGGCGATACCCCGCTTGTGGTTTGAACACCGCTTTCATATGCGGGCGCTACTCACGTATGCGTTGGCTTCTGCGCGCGAGCTTGGCGGGATGGGGCGCGTTCCTGGCTCCTAACTTTTTTAGCTGGCTCCTAGATTCCAAGCAAATTTGTCAAGCCCTGATATATATATATATATATATATATATATATATATATAAGTGTGTATTTGTGTAAAATATATATATATACAGTGTGTGTGTGTATGTATGTATGTATGTGTGTGTATATATATACATACATACATACATACTGGGGATGGGGCTATGAATATAGGGGGCTTTGCTCACATAAAGATTATGTAAATGGTTTTAAAACCTTTTTTTTTTTAGGGGGATTTTAACATACAGTTGGGTTACATTGGTATTAATAAAATTTGATCTTTTACTTGATGCTTGTCTGTTGTTTTTGAGCGCTAACACACCAATAAAGCCCCTTAGTGCCTAGACAGCTTCTTTCTGTTCATGATTTATGGGATGTGGTATTAGATAACCCCAGATCAGACCCTTGGCATTGTTTGGAAGGAGAGGATCACCTGAGGTATTTTATGGGCAGGATATTGGCAGCAGAACTACAAATCAAAGTATTACTTTACTTAAACTATTGCCCATCTGATGTATTCTTTCTGCAGCAAATTGTCTGTTCAATTGGCAGAGTCCTTCAGTTTCTTCACTACGAATTAGTCATAGTTTTGTTGCATTGCAAGGTCCTTTAAAACAAAGAGGGTAGAATCTGCTGGCACTGAATTATTCTGTTTGCCAATCAATAGAGGCTTTGCAGTATTGGTGATTACAGGGAAGATATGTAACCTTCAGAGCTCCAATCCAAATCAATTTATTTAAGCATCTATTCATGGATTATGACCGATGATGCTCTTTTTCAAGATGATGATTTAAAATGAGCAGGTCATGTGTCATTCTCTAAATTGCTTCTACTGGCAAGTAAGTAAAAGTTCTCTTAAATGGCAGCTCATATCATCCTCAATTTGTTTTGTAATTGCAGTTACATTTTCTATTTTCCAGTGCACATTAAATGGAGCTACCTCATCCTTAAACAAGGAATTTATAGCGTGAGTTCCAAACAATGGCAAGTAGTTGGCCCAGGGTTAGGCGTAGTGCTGTTATTGGAAACAAAAACCTTGTCTAAAAACAAAACATGCTGTTAAAAATCACAAGAAAGAAATTGTGCTATAAATACTCAATAAAATTTTTTGCTAAGTGCCAAAAGCAAGCTAAAACGTTTTGTGAAAAGTATATTTGGGATGAAACCTCACTTAGAAGCTAAGGTAGTAGTAGAAAGTTAAGATTCAACCCCAGCAAAATATTTTTCAATAGGCTTGGGCATAGTAAAAAAGAAAAACTTCTGGCAAGCATTTATTGCTCCATTGGAAGATTTTCACCCCTTTTCCTACTACTAAGCCTAGAAGATACAGAAAATAATAAACTGAGGGATCCCAATCCCTCCCTATTTTACTGAAAAGAAGTGTTGCACTCTGCATCCCATCTGTAGAGATTTTGTATTTTATGATCCCCACAGAAAGCAAAATATAAAAAATCTCCAAAGTAGAGACGCTGACTGGGAGTGAACCTTGCCAGAGGTTACCGTATATATCCCTTCCCTACTACAGTGTGTCCAGACCTTTGTCCCTGAATGCACATGGCACTACCTTTTGGGTACCACTTGGGGACTTGGCACAGAGTTGAGCCCCTTCCAGCCACAGCCTGCCATAGACTTTGGCAGGCTATTTGCATCGGGAGTTGGACGCTGCACCTGTCTTCCTGGATGCACTAAAACATTGGGAGGAACTCACTTCAGCATTACGGCCCCATATTGTAGGGGGGCTGTGGTTTATTAACGTTATGTGAATGGGAAATATTGGTTTTCTATGTGTCTCATGATTTTCCTTATGATGGCCCAGTTCCACTTAAAACATAATGACATAACCCAGTTTTCTAGATCTTGTTTTTTGTGGCCAAAAGCATACAAAGATAACCCTGCAAAAATGATCAACCCTACTTTTCCAGAAGTGGAGAGAGAAACAATAGGTGCAAGGGCAGGGTAGTATTAAAAAGCAAACACTTTATTAAAACCTAGTGAATTGCACTCACAGGAGCAAGTAGGAGCAAATAGGGGAGAGGTGAATGTGACAAGATCCACAGCACCAGGGCTCACTGTTCGACCATGAGGGAAGCTGACAGGTGACCACCAAAAAGATGGTGTTGGATGGCAGGTGTCGCTGTATAGAAGCCCGGGACTCATCCATCTGACCGGAAAGCGGCTGCGATGACAGGGAACTTCGTCCTCTGCCTGATGCCGATGTCACTCAAGGAGCATGCAGAATCAATGAATGGGTTTCCAGTCATATCTAAGGCGGATACTCCTGAAAACCTGTTCATTGACTGTGCATGCTCCTTGAGTGACGTCGGCATCAGGCAGAGGACGAAGTTCCCTGTCATAGCAGCCGCTTTCCGGTCAGATGGATGAGTCAGATTCAGAATACTTTTTAATTCCAAATGGAAATTACCAAAATTCAGGCTTCTACACAGCGACACCCAGCGCCCAACACCATCTCTTTGGCTGTCGCCCATCGGCTTCCCTCATGGTCAGATGCTGAGCCACGGTACTATGAATCTTGTCACTTCCACCTGTCTCCTACTTGCCACTTACTATGTTTTATTAAAGTTTACTTTTTAATACTACACCATGGTGACCCTTGCACCTGTTTTTGCTCTCCCTTTGTGTGCATCCTAGATGGAGTATCCCCTTCTGATTTGCGGACTGCAGCACCCACCAGTCAGTGTAGCATTTATTTGTATAGTGTTGGCTACCCACTCAACAGATTCCATTTGTGTATTAATTAGATATTGATTTGTGGTATCGCATTTCCTTTTTGAGATTATTAAGTGGCATACTGCTTCTTTAACATCACACATTACCCATTTGGTTTGACCATTTTCTTTTTGACTAACCAATCAGGGGCTGCTTTGGAGCTCTGTGACCACAGTGGATTTCTACGGGGTCATTTTTTTTTGTCATACACACTTTCAGAAGTGATTGACTAAATATTGATTTATTTGTTTCAATGGGGGTTGCAAATTACAAAGTTCACACTCTTCAGTCTTTTGTATAGGTCGTGATTCGTATAACTAGGCCCACCCCGGGCACAGAGCTCTGGGATCTGTTTTATACTACATCCTGAGCAAGTCCTATGTGGTACTTTGATTCTTTCCTTGTCTCCGTAATAGATTAAAGAATTGACCCTACGTGCTAGTGGATTTTCAGAGAAGTTAGGAAATCTAACTTTGGACTGTCTACCTCACTCAGAATCAACTACATTGCTTGCAGTTATCCAAGTAGATGGGCGAATGCGGTCTACTTTTACATGCATTCAGCTTTGCATTCAAATTAAAAACTTGAAGAGGTTAAAATAAACTACTTTGTGTGTTATAGTCCATCATTATTTGTAGTTTTATCAGGGGAAAGGGGAAGCAAGTCGTGTGTTCTGGATTATGTAGTAGTCCAGTGGTTTATTTTGGACATGATTTGCTTTTTCTTTTTATGTGTCCACTGGGTTTTTCATAAGACCACCGCTTCCCTCACCTTTTGAAAGCTTTGTTGAATAGCTAATTATGATTATGGAATCTTTGCCGATTGTTCCTATCCAAAGTACTTCAATTAATCATCGCTCAGCTCTGTCTGGGAAGTGCTGAGGCAAACTCTCAGCTGCCAACAACAACACTACAGTTTACAGGCGCTCAGACAGGGCCGTGTGGGGGAGAGACATTGCCTGTTAAGTTTGGCCATAAACCAGACATTCATCGCAGCTGACACTTGGACACTTTCTCACAAAAAAATTCAGTTGCTTTAAAGCCAGTAGTAAAACTTTTTTTGTTGTGCGACAGACAATGACTGAAAATTCATAAGTTCTGGAACCTAAGCTTTATCGCTGTGAATTGAGTTGTGCCATGATCTGGGTTATATGGCTAGCAATGGCCAAATTTACCCCCAAACCTTCCCTCTACCCATGTACCAGCATTCTTTTTTTATTTTAACTTGTTCTTGTAACTAGAACCACTACTTGTATAACTAGGCTTCTACATTTCTTTCAGTGGAGCTGCTGGGAACTCAGTTCGGACGGTGTGTCTCCCTCCGTAATAACAATCTCACCCAAGAGCCTTCTACTCTTAGGCTGGTTTCACACTGGGGCGGTGGCGGTATAGCGCCACTATTTTTAGCGGCGCTATACCGTCGGAATTGCGGAGGTATTCGGCCGCTAGTGGTGCGGTTTTAACCCCGCTAGCGGCCGAAAAAGGGTTAATACCGCTGGCAATGTGCCTCTGCAGAGGCGCATTGTCGGCGGTATTACCGCGGCTTCCCATTGCTTTCAATGGGAAGGAGCGGTGAACACACCGCTCCTCTCACCGCTCCAAAGAAGCGGCTAGCTGGACTTTTTTTACCGTCCTGCTAGCGCACCGCTCCAGTGTGAAAGCCCTCGGGCTTTCACACTGGAGAAACAGCAGCCGCTGTTTAGGGACGGTTTGCAGGCGCTATTTTTAGCACAATAGCGCTTGCAAACCGCGCCAGTGTGAAAAGGGCCTTAAAGTGATATTAAAGTCTCCTTGTTTTTTGGGGGGGGTTTAAAAAAAAAAAAAAACTTGTTATACTTATTTGCTCTGTGCAGTGGTTTTGCACAGAGCAGCCCAGATCCTCTTCTCGGGTCCCTCGCCGACGCTCCTGGTCCCTCTCTTCTGCCAAGTGCCCCCACAGCAAGCAGCTTGCTATGGGGGCACCCAAGCCGTGCCACTGCTCTGTCTGTCCATTCAGACACGGAGCCACGGCTCGGCCCCACCCCCTCTCTCTTCTCATTGGCTCACTGACTTGTGTCTCAGCCAAGCCAAGGGAGAGCCCCGGACAGCCATGGCTCTTGTGCAACATCGCTGGATCGAGATGAGGTCCAGGTAAGTATTTAGGGTTTGGCTGTAAAGCTCATTTGGCTGTACTTCTGTGGATCACAGAAGTGCAGTTCGTTCTGCACTCCTGTGACCCGTTTTCAGCTGACAGCCGGCTGAAGCCTGCTGTCGACTGACATCACAGAGCCGGTCCAGGCTGAGGCAAGATCGCAACAATGAAGTTGGGATCTGCTAACATGCCTGGACTGGCACCCGGAGCAGCCGCTCAGCGAGGCGCAGACAGAGCCTGAGCTGGCCGCTCCAGCCCCCGCCACAGCCCAGTGCTCCAGTGAGCACACGGGTGTGTGTGTGTGTGTATGGGGGGGAAGGCGGGTTAGAGCAGAGAGCCTGTGACTGACAGTCACCAGTTCTCTGCTTATGGCGCTCTGAGAACCGAGTGATCGGCAGTGTTAGATCGCTCGTTTCTCTGTGTTAAAAGCTGGCGGGGGACAGATGCAGCATCCACCTAGGTAAGTATGAATCTGCAAAAAAAAAAAATCCATACTCCTTTTAATGCATGGAATGCATTAAGATAAAAAACGGTCTGCCTCTAGAACTACTTTAATTTGGTTGTAAACCTTTGCATATACCCAGTGAAATGACAGGCCTCCAGATGATACACAGAGGTGAAACAAATCAGACTACATAAGCTGTACTTGCTTTTGTATCTACAGCATTTCTGAGCTTCAATGGGCTGGGGGTGGGGATTTGATGTAACACACTGCACAACAGGGAGCTAAGTGTAATCGGAGACCTGATTCCATCCCTACACAATCTCATAGGGAAACATGCACAGCTAAGGCTGTCAATATAGACTGTGTGCTGCAGCTCTCCTCAATTACTTGGCGTCGCCAAAACCTGTCAGAAATGACAATTGCAGATAGCAGAGGAATTGGGTAGCAGACAGATCTCTGCTCAGGATTGAAGCAAGTACACGCTATAGAATGACATGCTTTGTTCATTACTCATGTCAAAGGTTTGCAACCACTTTAACCCTTTTTCTGGCACCAGCATAAAAACTACAATGATAACAGCGGGGAATGGTAGGGGGTTTACACACACACTCCCAGCAGCTGCGGCCACACGATTGTCGATTGTGTGCACATCTGACAAGCCAGCTTTCAGATGAAAACTATCAGGTAGCTTTTGTGTATTCCTTATCTCCCTGTAGTTTAATTTGTCCTTTACTCGGTTTTACTATTTGTATTTTATCAACCTTGTTAACTGAGAGTTTACAATAGTTTTATTGTTTTCATACTTTCTAACATAGTGGTGCATATTTGATCTTGCATATTGTAGTGTTTATTGACATTCAGCAGCACACTGGACTACTTTACTGTACTATGGTTTCCTCATTTCACCCCAATCAAAGCTTTGCTCTATAGCATGGTAGGCATTGTGAAATGTGTATATACACTCAGGAATTCAAGGTTTTCGCAGATAAGTAAGCATTTACATTATAGTTAACTTGGGTTAAATAGGGCCACTGTACTGGTTAAGTCAAAAGGTTTCAGAAATATCAGTGTTTTTGTAAGAATATATTTAAAAAAGAAGTATGGACTTAAACAAAATTTTTTAGTGACCTAGGTGGATGCAGCATTGATCCAATGCTGCATCTGTCCCCCCGCCGGCTCTGCAGTGATTATTGAACGTTCAAACACCACTCATCGCTCAGTTCTCTCATCCTCCCTGAGCAGAGAGCCATGACTGTCAGTCGCTGTCCCTCTGCTCTGCCCATTCAGAGCTCACTGGAGTGCTGGGCTGTGGAGGGGGGCAGGAGGTGCTGGCTCAGGCACTCGGCGAATTGCTGAGAGGCTGAGCCAGCTGCCAGTCTATGCACCTGGATGGATCTTGACCACATGGTCAGGATCCTTTCTGAACCAGTACAGAAAACATTATTCACGCATATAGCAGCATGAGAACCCCTCGGGGACTTTCAAGGCAGTTAAGAGACAGGTAATGTAGGCTGATGCCAATTTTTATCAGTATATAATCATAAAACCAGGACATAGTCCATAAAACATGAATACAAAATTGCAGAAATTACATAGTGTAAGGTATATAGACACTCATATACACAAAAAATTCAAGAGTACCCACAAATGTGGGATATACCCCAAATAGCAAGCTCGAACTGGACCGGCTAAGGGGATCCAGTGTCTGAACCAGTACCAGCTCGGTGACATTAGCTGACAGTGGGCTTTAGCCCGCTGTCTGTTGAAAACCGGTCAACTAAGTGCACCCTGTGACCTACAGAAGTATAGCCAAAAGAGCTTTGCCCATACTTCTCATTTTTAAAGTGGACTATAAAACAAAGCTGGCATTGAAAAAAATGATGGAACCCATAACCTAGTATTTTTGTTGCACAAAGTGATATTCTGTAACTCTCAATGAGACTTCTGCACCTGCCAACAGGTCGTTTGGCTTTTATCTTCTTGAGCAAACTGCTCCCCCGCTGTCTCTGGGTTGGAGGGTGGGCTTCTCCAAGCTACATGTATCAGGATTTTTTCAAAGTTGTTTGATAGGAATGTGATCAGGGCTCTTAGAAGCCCACTTTAGAATAGTCCAGTGTTTTGTTCTTCACCATTCTTGGGTGCTTTTAGCTGTGCATTTTGGGTTATTATCCTGTTGGTGGACCTGTGGTCTGCAGCTTACAGTGGCTTCTCACTGGCCCCGCTGTGCTTTGACTAAAGTGCAGCTAACCTGCAATTTTTTCCAGGTTAGCTGCGCTTTCTAATAGACTTCATTTATGTACCGTGGTTTTTTACACACTTTCAGAAAGAGTACCAAAACTCCTGCTGTATGTGAGTTAGTGCCCAAAGCGCGTTGGGGCAGTATGAAGCCACCCTTTGAGCTTTCTGAAACTGGGCAGTGTGTTTATCTCCAGCATTCCTTGATGGACTTGGGATTCCATTGTGCTCTGCATAGATTCAAGGCACGTGGTGCCAAACACAGCTACCAAAAAAATAACCAAACCTCCTCCAGGTCCACATCTATGTGTGTTTGTGTATAGCTTCTGACAAAGGCTTGCATACAATAATTGAGGCCTCAGACTGCCCTCTGAGCAGTTAACACTGCCGGCTTTTCATTTTGGAGAGATCCAGAAAGTGGTTTTGCCCACAATGACACCGATTTAAGATTCCTGTCAAAGTTCTATATAAGAGAAAATAAAGACTTCATAGCAAATGTTTTGCAGGTAGATGTGAAAACAGATGTGAACTTCTGCTTGAAAGCCCCCAAGAGGCTCCTTTTTAAATAGATTTTAAAATGCAATTGAAGATACAAAACATTTGCCATTAGTAAATCTGTTTAGAAGACATTACTGATTGCTTATTGCAGGCATTTTTACGGGTATGTAGACCTATGTTTAGATTGTAAAGATTTCCTTTGAAGTGAAGCTTAATGCATAACTGCAGCTCGAGGCAATTCTAGTGCAAGATAATGTCTTTCATTATATGGCTCTGTCATCTTTAATGCTGAAAAGCAATGTGTGTGGTATAGCAGTTATTCATTGAAAGGTTGACTCTAGCCACCATTATGGTGGAAATGTATGGCCAAATGATTTGCAGGACACATACGCTTTCCTTGTGAGACACTTTGGTACAGTTGCTGAGAACTGCTAAAGGATCAGCCTATCCAAAACTGATAGTCCAACTTTTAGTGGGTGCTGGAGCAATAAACCATCTATTAGTGGTATATCTCTTGGAAAATCTGGTCGTAAAATTTTTGAGCTTGAGTTCTCAGACCTTCACACCATGGCTGGTGCAAAAAGAAAAAAACTCTCAATACAGACAATAACTGTGGAGGATGACTTGATGGAGATGGTGTTAATACAGTTGTTAGGTGGAGGCAGGATGGGCTTTTCTGAAGAGAAGGATTTTCAGGGATTGCCTAAAAGTGGACAGAGTAGGAGATAGCCAAACAGATTTAGGCCCCTTTCACACGGAGGTCCGTTCAGGTCCGCCTGTCAGTTTTTTAGGCGGACCTGAAACGGATCCTCCATGTACCCCTATGGAGGCACGGATGTCAGCGGAGACATGTCCGCTGACATCCGACCCGCTCCGCCAAAGTGTGACGGAGGAAAACCCTATTTTTCCTTCCGTCGGCGGAGCGGATCGGATGACAACGGACTCTACGGTCCGTCGTCATCCGATTCCCCATAGGGGAGAGCCGCGCTCTGACAGGGCGGTCCCTGCACAGTGTGCGGGGACCGCCCAGTTATCCGTCGGCTCAGCGGGGATCAACGGAGCGATCCCCGCTGAGCAAGCGGAGCTTCACGGGGCGGATCTTCACAGATCCGCCCCGTGTGAAAGAGGCCTTAGGGTAGGCTTGGGAAAGTCCCGGAGAAGAGCATGGGAGGAGATGACAAGTTTGATAGAGAGGAGGAGGTCTTAAGAGGAACAAAGAGCATGATTTGGTTGATATTTTGAGACAAGGATAGTGATGTAGCTGGGGGGTGAGTTATGGATTGCTTTGTAAGTTATTGTTAGTATTTTTAATTTGATTAGTTGGGTGAGTGGCAGCCAATAAAGGGATTGGCAGAGGGGAGTAACGGACACTGAATGGTTGGTAAGGTGGAGGAGTCTGGCACCAGCATTCATGATGGACTGAAGGGGGGATAGCCTATGTAAAGGTAATCCAATGAGGAGGGAGTTGCAGCAGTCAAGTGGAGAGATTACCAGAGAGTTAGGCCAGCCATACACAGTTTGAATCTAGGCCGGTTCAGCAGGAACTGGCCGCGATTCGACCCGGTAATGCGCAGGCTGAATGTATCAAGTTGATAGATCTATCAACTTTGGCACAACCAGCCTGCCGAATTCTCTTCCGATTATCGCTAGCTGCTGCTATAGCCACTAGAAATAATTGCTGCCTTACCCCGCTGGTAGAAGAAAATGGCCTGGCAGGAGTGCTGATGCAGGAATCCCTATCTGTGTTGATGGGAGGAATCAAGCAAATTTCTTTCCTGCAACCCATGGTTGCAGGAAACAAATTTGCTCCATGTATGGCCGGCCTTAATTAGAAACTTTGTGGTGTCATTTGGTTTGCAAGGGGCTTATTTTGGAGATATTGCGGAGGTTGAAGCGGCAAGCTTTGGAAAGTGATTGGATGTGGTGCCGAAAGGAGAGTTCAGAGTCCAGGTTTTACACCTAGCTAGGGCCGAAACAACTAATCGATTAATCGATTATGAAATGAATCGAATACTATTTTCATAATCGATTAATCGGGCAGTAACATAATGGGGTTTAAAAAACTAAAATTATCCCTTTATAGTACAAAAAGAGCAAATTGCTACTGTAAATATTACTTTCACTGTCCCACAGTAAAACCCCTTACAGTAGCGATTATTTGCTCTTTTTGTACTAATTTTAGTTTTTTTAACCCCATTATGTTACTAAACATCTCAGGCCTGGGTTACACCTCTGTGTTTTTTGGTGCTTTTTGCAGAAACACACTACAGTTCATTTACATGATTTCCTATGGGACACGTTCACATCCAGGATTTTTTTTCAGCTGCTGCGTATTTGGAAAGGGCAAGGACTTTTTTTAATGCAGAACTGTGCTATTTTGTTTTTTTGGCCCAATATACTTCAATGGAGAAGCTGCAGAAAAGCATGTTTTGCCGCAATTTGTTTTTTAATCTGCCCAACAACAAATTGGCCAAGAAAAATGTAAAAATGCAAATCTCCGCAAAATCACCTTTTTTTTTTTTTTTTGGTTATTAACCGAAACAATAATCGGCCAACTAATCGATTATGAAAATAATCGTTAGTTGCAGCCCTACACCTAGCACCCTGGCATTGGGCACCGGGTTGATGGTTGTGACATTGATCTTGACAGGGAAGACAGAAGGGGTGCAACGGATCAAAAAACTCGCGGATCGGATCGATCCTCGGATCAGAGCCACGGATCGGATCATTTTCGGATCGGCAAAAAAAAATAAAAAAATTACTAATATCCACATCATCTCCCCCACTGTAATATCCACATCATCTCCCCCACTGTAATATCCACATCATCTCCCCCACTGTAATATCCACATCATCTCCACTTACTGTAATATCCACAATCCCCCCCACTGTAATATCCACGTCATCTCCCCCACTGTAATATCCACGTCATCCCCCTGTAATATCCACGTCATCTCCCCCACTGTAATATCCACGTCATCTCCCCCACTGTAATATCCACGTCATCTCCCCCACTGTAATATCCACAATCTCTCCCACTGTAATATCCACAGCTCTCCCCCTGTTATATCCACAATCCCCTCCCCACTGTAATATCCACAATCTCCCCCCACTTACTGTAATATCCACAATCTCCCCCACTGTAATGGGCATCTCCCCCACTTACTTTAATCTCTCCCACCGGTCAGTTCAGATCCACGAGCAGCGAGGGGTGATGACGTCAGCGCGCACAAGGCAGCCGCCGCCGGGTGTACCAAGATGGCCGCGGCTCCGGAGCTAGGCCGAAGCCGCAGCCTTTCCTAACAGGGTGACCCGTTCGGATCACGGATCACCGCCGATCCGTTGCAGCACTAGAAGACAGGAGAAAGGGCATGTGGAGGAGGCAATATTATAAGCTCCGTTTTGGATAGATTGAGTTTGAGGATGTGGTGCGACATCCCAGGCTGATATGTTGGTCAGTAAATTAGTGATACGTGAGTAATGATGATCTCCGGCGTGTTCGCACAGCCCACATGCAGAGCCCGCTGGGAAGTCGGCACTGCGCTGCGCTAATATCACAGGCAGTTAGACATTTCCCGATCTCTGCAGCCATACATTGGGACAATGTCTCGCTGCCTGTGATTAGCGCAGCGCAGTGCCGACTTCCTGGTGGGCTCTGCACGTGGGCTGTGCGAACACGCTGGAGCTCATCCTTATATGTGAGTAGACTGATGGAGTGAGCCGAGAGGTAGAGAGATTTGGGTGTTGTCAGCGTAGAAATGATATTGAAAGCTATGGGAGGCTATCAGCTGATGGACAGGTTCGCTTTATGGAGCTGCATTTGAAATAATGCAGCTTTTGTATTTGATGTTTTTTAATAGAGAAGAAAGATGAGATCCTCTGTCTAGATTTTATGTCCCCATTGTCTGTTGCTTTCTGTCCTGGCAGTAGTGGAGATCAAGACAGGAGGTCTATACAATATGCACACTTGCAGCAATAGACATTTTTATTAAAGTGTAGAAGGGTTAGATCGTCAGGTTTTTATTGCAGTCTGTGTTCACTTTTGCGTGATTCCCCAGTGACAGTGATCACCTAAACAAGCTGGAAGGTAAAATCTTTGCAATGGAGATAAGTAAGCTGGCAGAGGTTCTGAAAACAAAGACTGTTGAAAACTAAACTAAAACGACTTTACTTAAAACTGTAGTAAGTTTAACATTTCAAGGTCTCCTAAAACATTTTCATTGACAACGAAAGAGCTACACTATCACAAAAGCATAGCAGCTTTAGAAAATTCTTTTGTCAGCAAATGTTAGGCTCGCCTACATTACACAGAGGGGCTCAAGAAGAGGATAAGAATGGGGTGAAACGGAAAGCTAGTGATAAGCGGGCACTGCAAGATGTCTTCACGACGCAGCTTCGTATTTTCCGAACCAGGTACATTCACTGCAGTTATTTGACAGTAGCTTTAAAGACTTACTGGTTTATAATGAAAAACATTACATTATATAGCAATGGATTTCAAAGGCCTTGATGCCTCTGTCAGCTGAGCAGCTCTAAACAGGTGGTGGCCTTGGTTTCTTTACTCCAAGGACTGCTGAAAGGCACCAGCCATATTGGCAGCCACAGCGAAGGGCTTTTCCGCTAAAGAAAATGAAGACACCAAGCACATTTGTTTTGAAAGTAGCATGGTGAAGATATATAGTGCCTGCTTTTCACCAAATTTCAAGTTCACTCCTTTCTTTCCCTGATGGATCAGCTTTTCAAGCATAAGACCACCTTACTGTTCCCATAATTGGATTTTGTTTGTCACTTGGGCATAAAAGGAGACAGCTGAAGCATGGAACGAATAAAAGCTACACCAATAAAATAGTTAATTTTCATCGTCCTTGTGGGGGGGTCGGGGGAATGAAGTGTATCTAAACCCATGAACAATATTGTAGCTTATCAGTACTAAGATGTGGTAACTGAATTTAGGCTTACTATGAACAGAGCAAATTTCTTTAATAAATTTGCTTGATATGCCCAATCAACACAGACCGTGTTGATGTGGGAATCCCTCCTGCCGGGCCATTGTCTTTTCCTGGCGGTAGAGGGCGGAGGAAGTTGCCCCCACCGGGAGAACACAGTGATTATTGCTAGTGGCTATAGCAGTCGCTAGCAATTATCACAGTCAAGACCCGGCATGCTGGTTGTATCCATATCGATTGATCAACTTGGTACATTCAGCCTGCCCATACACGGTTCGAATCTCGGCTGATTCCTGCTGAACCGGCCAAGATTCGAGCCGTGTATGGGCCTGCCTTAGATTATTATTATTTTTTTTCAGGTGATTTCCTTTATCTTCACCTGGTGATCCTGCTAGTAACCCACTCCCTGTCTTCCGGTCCTAGGGTGAGCTTTAGGGCTCATTCACACTAGACCAACGACTGATGTTTTTCTGGAAAACACGGGTCACAGCTAGGACACACAGAAATTGTGTGCTAGTCGTATTGAAATGCTGCTCTGCAGCGATCTGCAATGAAAATGGACTTTATTCCAGAGCACTGGACAGGATCACAGGTCACTGTACAGCAGCACAGCGACGTGAATTGGGTGTCGGGTTTGTGCACGTCAAATAAAGTTTGTACAAAACAAAGGGAGCTGTGTGGTGTGCTGACACGAGCACCGCATTGCCCACTGCAGCTAGAATGGACAGCTGCTGCAAAATAAAACCACTGTGGTTTTACTGTGCGACAGTTGTCCATTTAACGTGAACAGGCCCTTAAGCCTTGTACACACGATTTGGATTTTCCGCGGACAAAGCGTAGGACTTTTGTTTGACGGGCGTTGGCCATGAACTTGTATTGCATACAAACGTCAAAAGAATTGTTGGCCAACAAATGCAAAACTACGTGGGTTTTCAGCTCTTTAGCGCCACCCTTTGGGCAACTTCTGCTAATGTTGTGTTTATGGTGAGCATTGCTTCCGAGAATGCGTGTTTGTACTTTGGAGTTTTGTCCGAAGGACTTCTGTACACACAATGCGATAATCCGACAACACATAATTGTTAGCGGAAAATTTTAAAGCATGCTATCCAACTTTTGCCTGTGGAAAATCCGACAACAATTGTCCTGAAGGAGCATACAAACGGTCGGATTTTCCGCCAACAGCCTATCATCACACAATTCCCGTTGCAAAATCCGATCGTGTGTACGAGGCTTTACTCTCGCTCTTTCATTTGGTGACAACTATAACATTTGGGATTCAGCATCCCAGTGGTGTCGCAGACCTCAATAAAAACTTTTTTAGTCAAAAACGAAAACGCACAAAATCTGTAAAAAAAAATTCTACAACTTTACTCACTATTCAATTATTTTCCCAATTTTACCTAATAAACAAAACGGATACTTGGGGAAACTTGTGTTTTAATATGGGGTGGAAAATGGATTAATAAACCCCTATGTGTGATTATGCCAGTAAGTGAGATCATATTACAATACAGGCTCTCCTCACTTAACGGCCAGGTCGATAAATTGGAATTGGTCGTTAAACGAGGAGCCACAAGTAATCAATATTTGAAGCATTCTCAACTACTGTACTGTATTGTGAAAAAAAGCTCTAAACACAAAACTCCAGCTCAATAAAGTTGTTTTAATTTGTATAAGTACAGAACACAAACAAAAGTACTGTACAATACAATGATGAACAGCGCGTCGTTAGGGTGGGGAGAGATAGTCGTAAGTCTAAGGCCCGGTTCACATAGGGGCGACTTGGTCGCCTGACGAGTCGCGTCCCGCTCTGTTGAATGGAACTGTTCTAATAGGAGCGACTCAGGTCGCTCCGACTTAGAAAAAGGTTCCTGTACTACTTTTGGCGGCGACTCGGGACGACTTGCATTGACTTCTATACAGAAGTCATTATGCAAATCGCCTGAACCGGGCCTCTCAAGTCGTCTTGAGATCGCGTCGCCGAGTCGCCCCCAAAATCGTGCCGCCCCTGTGTGAACCGGGTGAGTGGTCGTTAAACAGGTAAGTGGTTAAACGAGGAGTATCTGTAAATTGCAGTAGACTGTCAGTTGCTTCTTTGATGGAATCAACATTACTACTTTAAGGGCACTTCCACACTGTGGGGGGGGGGGGTAGGGGTTTGGTGGTAAAGCGCCACTATTTTTAGCAGCGCTTTACCGTTGTTTAAGCGGTGCTTTTCGACTGCTAGTGGGGCGTTTTTAACCTCCGCTAGCGGCCGATAAAGGGGTTAGTAGCGCAAGTGTAGCGCTAAAGCGCTTGAGCGGGGCTGCCCATTGATTTGGGCGCTTTAGGAGCGGTGTTTACACCGCTCCTAAAGCACCCCAAAGATGCTGCTTGCAGGCCTTTTTTAACGTCCTGCAAGCGCACCCTCGGGCTCTCGCACTAAAGTGACAGGAGAGGCGCTTTTTTTAGCGCTAAAGCGCCTTAGTGTGAAAGTAGCGTTAAATGTGAAGATTTTTTTATTTTATTATTATTCATCACACTTTTTTTTATAGTAGCAATAAAATAACAAAATGTAATCTTTTATGCTTTTTGCTGGCATTTTTATAGTCACAAAGTTGTATTCACAAAGAAACGCAAACAGACCGCTTCTGTTTTATTCCTATTCATTCTTTGCAGATTCATTTGTACGGGCTGTCTAATATGCAATACAGATTCTACAGTAAGAAATACCGTACATAGATCATAAAAAATGCTTTTGTACTGAATGCATTGATTGTGATTCCTTTCATTTCAGTATCCCTCAAGTAACAATCAATAAACGAAATTCTCATATCTTTTATAAGCAATTCCAAATTTATCTAACACATGTCCAGCACATCCGGGTGGATTACTCTTTCGTCCATGGACCGACACAGCTTCTCTATTGACAAAGTGAGTATTATCCGTTAATTAGGAGTGACTAGGCAGAAAAACTTGTAAAAAGTGTTGCATCACACCTTCTACAGTACCGCCCAGGGGGCGGACCCTCTGGGTATACCCTCTCAGTCTGCACATCGCAGATCAGTTTTTTTCTGTCTAGCAAGGAGTAGGACATGGCTCTCTTCGGGCCCATTGGTCCGGGGAAAAAAGATATATATATATATATATATATATATATATATATATATATATATATATATATATATATATATATTTTTTTTTTATTTTTATTTTTTTTGCTACATTTGTTGTTTCCTGCGATCTTCGATCAACTGCCGACTGGGTGACAGGCTGGATCCTCGATCCTTGTAGTCTCCCCAGTTTCGGCCATCGAGCGTGTGCCGACCCTAGCTACGCGCTGGGTTTTCCACGACATGCCCGTCACTCCACGGGTGGCCGGTGAGCCTACGCTCCGGGGCCTGCATCGGACCGCTCAGCTTCGGCTGACCTTACGGCCGAGTCGCAGCAGCCTGGCCGGTGAGCTTACGCTCCAAGGCTTGCATCGGACCGCTCAGCTTCGGCTGACCTTACGGCCGAGTCACAGCAGCCTGTCCGGTGAGCGTCATGCTCCAGGGCATACATATGATCGTCCCTTCTGGGTCCAATCACAGCATGCCTGGCCAACAGTCACCTTCCGTGCGCGGACGATGATCTGTTTGGAATGTCTTCCAGCAGAATACATGCAGGATAGGTAAGTAAAACTCCCCTGCCTCGGCTGGGTGATTTAGCTGGACATTCCTGGAGAGATCAAGTAAGTGGTTGTGGCCCCTTTCTTCCCTCTCTCCCTGCCTTTCCCTCCTCCCTGGGCTTCTAGCTAAAGGTTGCTGGGTGCTGGGGGTCACCTAGGGGGTCCCACTGGAGCGGGGCTGGCTGTAACTAACATTTAAAAGAAATGTCATTTTTTGCTTACCTGTGTTTCTGTGTCTCCATGCTGTCGGCGGCCATTTTGAGGTGGTCCATGCCAAGTTTGGCCTCTTGTAACTGCCTGGCGGCCATCTTCCTGTGGTTCGGCCACACCCACTGGCCCCTATCAGGTGATCGGCGGCCATGTTTGTCCACCCTGTATGCAGATATTGCCGTTCGGCGGCCATCTTTTTGTGGGCTATGGCTGCCTGACCTCTATCTTCTGTCGGCGGCCATTTTCTTAGAGCCCACATTATCTTCCATACAGACGTTTTTGGCAACCATTTTGCGAGAGCCTACGGCCTCTAGGGTGCATTACACTGGCGCGAAAATTCACACAGGAAATGCTGATAAAAGAAGCAGACTGACACAGCAGCAAGGGGACAGCATCACAGGCGCAGCATAGCAGTACCTATCCAGTTCGGTGAGTCCTCTGGGTAACCCAGCATCTCTGCAGCACAGGAGGGTGGCCTATTGATATCTTGCCTGGAGCCCTGTGAGTGTCAGCGTGTGGTCAGCATGGCATCTGAGCCAGAGGTCTTCTCCCCTGAAACACCAGATTTAGCAGCTGGTGTCCCTGAGGTGTCTATAGACGCTATGTCGGCAATCCTAGAGGCGTTTGCTGCCAGGGTGGAAGCAGCACACGGGAATACAGGGGGTAATAAACGCCCCCGTCCCCTGCAATCTTCTGGGGATATTTCTGATGCAGAACCAGGTCCAGCTACGGCTCATGGCCCAGATTCTGATGCATCAGAGACTGCAGACCGTGACCGATCGGACAGTGAGGAGGACTCCAAGTCCAGGTCAGTACGCGAGACGGCTTTGGTATCTGACCTTATTACTGCAGTGCGGGATACACTAAAGTTGGAAAGGACTGAAGAAGTAGCAGATACTCCAGTGCCCTTTGGGTTTCGTAAACCTGCCAGCACTGCTAAGGTGTTCCCTTGTGTGTCTTATTTTGACAAACTCTTATACAAGGAATGGGAGAACCCACTGAGGGTCTTTACAGCCCCAAAGAGGTTTGCAGTACGGTACCCCTTTGAGGAGAGTTTTCTGAAGATATGGACCTCTCCCCCTATAGTGGACCCTTCGGTGTCCAGACTTAATAGAGCCACCACTATTCCAGTAGAAGGGGCTCCTGTTTTCAAGGACCCTGTGGATAAGAAGGCTGAAGCACTCGCTCGCTACCTATACTCAGTGGTAGGCTCGGCAGTACGCCCGGCATTGGCGGGGGCCCTAGTGTCTCAGACACTTACTGAATGGGCAAAATTGCTACTCCAGGGGTTAAAGGAGCGAGATGCTCCTCCTAATGAGATAACTTTGGCCGACCAGTTGGTCCAGGGCCTTAAGTTTGTCTGCGAGTCAGACATGGATACTATTCCCCTGCTGTCAAGAGCTTCGGTTTATGCAGTAGCAATACGCCGCCTGATCTGGCTAAAGGGCTGGTCTGCGGACCAGACTTCCAAGAAAGCCCTATTGGATCTGCCTTTTAAGGGCGACAGACTTTTTGGGGCTTCTCTGGATGACATCATCAAGGATGCCACAGGAGGTAAAAGCACTTTGCTTCCCCAAACTAGCAAGGGTAAGGGACCACGCCAAGGGCAAGGGCCCTCCTTTACTGCACGTAACCGGTTTTTTCGCCCCCTTAAGGCGACAGGGAAAAGACCCCAGGCCGATAAAGCGCCTGCCCAAGGACAAAAGCGTCCTTGGTCCCGCAGACCCAACAAGCCTGCGGACAAATCTGCGTCCACATGAAGGTCCGCCCCCACCCAGCTCTCGGGTGGGGGGACGTCTTCGCAAATTCGCGACTCAGTGGACTGCTCTAGTCTCCGACAGGTGGGTTTGCGAAGTAATCTCCTCAGGCTACAAGATAGAATTTCTCTCTTGTCCACCAGACAGATTCATCACCTCCAATCTCCAGCTACTACCGACCCGTCGGGAGGCCCTGTATGGGGCGGTCCAGGGTCTACTGGAACGCGGGGTAGTTATTCCAGTTCCAGAACAGGAACGGGGTCAGGGTTTTTACTCAAATCTGTTCATTGTGCCAAAGAAGGAGGGGGTTCGTCCAATCTTGGATCTCAGAGCCCTCAATTGCTTTGTGAAGGTACAAAGATTTCGGATGGAGTCGGTTCGATCTGTAGTCACGGCTCTCCATCCGGGGGACTTTCTGGCCTCCTTGGACATCAAGGACGCATACCTGCATGTCCCCATATACTCCAGACACCAGAGGTTTCTGCGATTTGCTATCGGGAAGAACCACTACCAGTTTGTGGCCCTCCCGTTTGGCCTTGCCTCAGCACCCAGGACGTTCACCAAGGTGCTCGCTCCGATTCTGGCACTTCTAAGACAGCGGGGTATCGCTATCACAGGTTACTTGGACGACCTTCTGCTGAAGGCCCCTTCAAGCTCAGAATTAGAGGTAAGCGTGTCCATTACCTGTCAGACTCTTCGAGACTGTGGTTGGATACTAAACACGCAAAAGTCAGTATTGGTGCCCACTCAACGCCTAGTGTACCTGGGGTTGATTCTGGATTCCTCAGAGGCAAAGGTATTCCTCCCGGTGGAGAAGTTGCAGACCCTCCGGGCTGCAGTACGGCAGCTGACTTCCAGGAATTGGTCGTCACTCCGTTTTTGCATGCGAGTGTTGGGCCTCATGGTAGCCTCCTTCGAGGCGGTCCCATATGCTCAATACCACACTCAAGTGTTACAGAAGGAAGTTCTGTCCAGATGGAACAGATGCCCTTCATCTCTGGATTATCAAATCCGAGTGAGCCACCTAGTCAGGAGATCCCTGGTATGGTGGCTGACAGCACCGGCTCTAATGGCCGGGAAGTCATTTCTTCCGGTTTACTGGATAGTGATCACGACGGACGCCAGCCTTACAGGTTGGGGGGGAGTCTGGGGTGTCCAGTCGGCGCAAGGTCGCTGGACCCCAGAGGAAGCCCTCCTGCCGATCAATGTCCTGGAGATCCGGGCGATCAAGCTGTGCCTCTTCAAATGGTCTCAGAGACTGCAAGGGCGTCCAGTCAGGATCCAGTCAGACAACGCCACAGCAGTGGCATATGTCAATCATCAAGGAGGAACAAGAAGCTCAGCTGCAGCATCGGAGATCGCTCGCATCCTGAAGTGGGCAGAGAGGAGCGTACCGGCACTGTCGGCCGTGTACATTCCGGGTGTGGAAAACTGGCAGGCGGACTACCTGAGCCGCCAGATGCTGGACCAGGGAGAATGGTCCTTACACCCGGAGGTGTTCCAACTCCTCTGCCAAAGATGGGGCACACCAGACGTAGATCTTCTGGCTTCCCGACTCAATCGGAAGGTATTGAGGTTTGTGGCCCGGTCAAGAGACCCATGGGCAGACGCAACGGACGCGTTGGTAGCATCGTGGGGTCAGTATCGGCTAATCTATGCCTTCCCTCCCTTAAGGCTTCTTCCTCTTCTGCTCCGCAGAGTGGAGGCAGAGGGAATTCCAATGATCCTAATCGCTCCAGATTGGCCTCAGCGTCCTTGGTACGCCGATCTAGTACGTCTGGTAGCAGACGTCCCCTGGCGCCTACCACTACGGAAGGACCTGCTATCGCAAGGTCCCATATTCCATCCTGCTTTACAGTCATTGGCTTTAACGGCATGGCTGTTGAGAACCAGGTCCTGAGAGATCGGGGCCTGTCAGACTCAGTAATCTCTACTATGAGAAGTGCTCGGAAACCGTCCTCTAGGAAGGTCTATCACCGCACTTGGAGGGCCTACATCTCCATGTGCGAGGAAATGAAATGGCATCCACGTACCTATTTGGTTTCCAGAATCCTGCTGTTTTTACAGCATGGGGTAGACCAAAGGCTTGCCCTAAGTACGATTAAGGGACAGATATCTGCCCTGGCTGTCTTTTTTCAGCGACCCCTGGCGACTCACTCTCTCGTGAGTACATTTGTGCAGGGGGTTCGACATGTGGCCCCTCCGGTCCGGCCCCCGTTACCTCCGTGGGACTTGAACCTGGTCCTCTCGGTGCTTCAGAAGGCACCGTTTGAGAATATTAGAGATATTCCCCTGTTGACACTTTGTCAGAAGGTGGTCTTTTTGGTGGCTGTTACGTCAGTTAGACGAGTCTCTGAGCTGGCAGCCCTGTCCTGCAAGGCTCCCTATTTGATTTTCCACAAGGATAAGGTGGTGCTGCGGCCGCAGCCTTCCTTTCTTCCGAAAGTCGTTTCGGCTTTTCATCTCAACGAAGACATTGTACTTCCATCCTTGTGTCCTCAGCCGTCGAATCCTAAGGAGTCGGCGTTGCATTCCTTGGACGTTGTCCGAGCTTTGAGAGTATACATATCTGCTACTTCCCTGTTCCGGAAGTCAGACTCACTGTTTTTTTCGGTGGCTGGTCCCAAGAAGGGCCAAGCAGTCTCATCGGCCACCATCTCTAGGTGGATCCGACAGATAGTAATCCAGGCTTACGCCTTAAAGGGTCAGGCGCCCCCCTTTCCTGTCACGGCGCATTCGACCAGGGCAATAGGTGCCTCTTGGGCTTTCCGACATCAAGCATCTGTTTCCCAACTATGTAAAGCGGCGACTTGGTCGTCCGCTCACACTTTCACAAAATTCTACAAAGTTGATGTAGGTGCATCTTCGGATGCCTCTTTCGGCCGCAAGGTTTTGCAGGCGGCTGTTTAGAGTTGCAACTCTTCCGTTGGAGGAGTGCTGTTTTGTGTTTTGGGGTGAAGTTTGTTTTTATGCTGTTACCACCCCTCGTTTTTTCTCTGACACTGCTTTGGGACGTCCCACTTTGTCAATAGAGAAGCTGTGTCGGTCCATGGACGAAAGAGTAAATAGGATTTTTTACTCACCGTAAAATCCTTTTCTCTGAGTCCATGGACCGACACAGCACCCACCCCTCCTTTTAAGTTTGTACTGCTTTTTGACGAACTGATCTGCGATGTGCAGACTGAGAGGGTATACCCAGAGGGTCCGCCCCCTGGGCGGTACTGTAGAAGGTGTGATGCAACACTTTTTACAAGTTTTTCTGCCTAGTCACTCCTAATTAACGGATAATACCCACTTTGTCAATAGAGAAGCTGTGTCGGTCCATGGACTCAGAGAAAAGGATTTTACGGTGAGTAAAAAATCCTATTTTCCCTTTTACATTACTGTGTAGTTATTAGAGCTGCAATATGCCGATAAGGTGTTTTTTTTGCATTTTTTTATATATTAGAATTAATGCTGCGATGCTACAATATTCTCACGTACAGCTTGAACGATAAAGCAGGATGGCATCATTTTTATTACGATGTATATGTGTGTATGTATATTTGTATGATTACATTTATGTATGCAAGGGGATGTATAAAGGAAATACTCTTTCATTTTTGAAGTTACTAAATCACAGTTGCAGTGGTGAAGGTGAATCATATTGATTTTCATTTATCAGTGTGTCCATTCGTTTTCTGGTGAGAGAGTTTTCCAAACCCATATGAAGAGTGGCGCATTAAATGTATTCGCAGATTTAGAACCAGACTCCAGCTGAGACTTTACAAGCAGTTGCAGCAAACCGTTTCCCCCCCCCCCCCCCCTATTGGGATAAAGGTTTTGCATGAATAAATAAAAGCTAATAATTTTAACCACTTCAGCCCCAGAATATTTTACCCCCTTCACATTTTTAAATTAAACTGCGTCACTTTAACTGACAGTTGCGCGGTCATGCTGTACCCAAACAAAATTTGCGTCCTCCCCCACAAATGGAGCCTTCTTTTGGTGCTATTTTATCACCTCCTGCGGTTTTTATTTTTTGCACTATCAACAAAAAAAGCGACAATTTTGAAAAAAAACTAAATATTTTTTGCTATAATAAATATCCCCAAAAATGTTTTTAAAAAACAAATTTCTTCATCAGTTAAGGCAAATATGTATTCTTCTACATATTTTTGGTAAAAAAATCGCAATAAGCGTATATTGATTGGTTTGCGCAAAAGTTATAGCGTCTACAAAATAATAAAAATGCCATAAAACTAAACTTTTTTTATGCCGTTTTTATTATTTATTTACTAGTAATGGCGGTGATCTGCGATTTTTAGCGGTATTGCGACGGACAGATCGGAGACACTTGACACATTTTTGGGACCTTTGACATTTATAGAGCGATCAGTGCTATAAATATGCACACGATCGTGTGTGGTCGGCAGCGATCGCGCCCGCCGGCCGTGTGCATCGGGTTCCCCGCTGTGCTGCGGGCACGCGTGCCTCCGACAGCATTTGCGCACCCTCTGGTGGCTCTCCTGGGCAAAACCGTATATATACAGGATTTCGCCCAGGAGAGCCATTCTGCCGCAGTATATCTGCGTGAGCCGGTCGGGAAACCGTTAATTACCCCTGCCAGTGCTAAGTGGTTTGTCTCATCCATGTAAAACTGATACACTCTGCTGGAGAGTTTGTGCTGTGAAAAACAACAGACTTGCTGGGCATATTACCAGATGAAAATAGAAGAAAGAAAGAGCCTAAAAAAAGTTAACTAATGCAGCCAACACATATACGAGTTGGTAAGCTGCAATAAAATAAATCTTTACTTTTGGGTTTATTACTGTTTTAAAGCTCTAAATAAAAACATTTGGCCAGCGCCAAGGACTTTCTGTACAGAGGAAGTAAACGCTGGGGCAGGCCAGCACTGTGATAGGGAGGGAAGTAAGCCGCTGTGGTCAGGGTTGTTTAGTTTAGTATAGAGCAGTGGTTCTCAACCATTGGGCTGCTGCTTCTATCTGCCAGGCCCTGGTTTCCTGTCTGCTCTGGCTACTAAAACTTTATTTGTTGGACCAGGTGGGGGCCATGGCTCAGCAGGAGTACACTGTCTTGCACTAACCCTGGCTCCTGGAGTGGGGGGAGGGATCCTTCTGGTCAGCTCTAGCTTCACTGAGCATCTGAAAATCCTTGGCGAGTGATCCCTACCAGGCTACAGCTTCCATACTAATACAAAGCAGCAGCCAGGGCTTGCTAGAGTTGAGCCTTGTGGCATTGCCCTCATTCTGGGAACCATTGGGAGTGCAGGACAATGCCGATCTTCGTGCCATGGCAGATCTCGGCATATAAACTGTGTCCTGTCCTGTCTGGAGCAGTAGGGGGAAGATGATTTTTTTAATCATCGCCAAAAATACATGGAAGCCTCCATTGGCCACCAGGTTCAGCATAACTGCAGCACAAATGTAAGGCTGGCAGGACAGCATGCAATCTGCTGCTTCACTGTTTGTGTCTCTGGGGGGGGGGGGGGGGGGGAGGGGTATGCACTCACTTTAACCTTTTCCTCCTGGACCCTCATAGTCTATTTCTGGGGCTGCACAATGTCCTCATACCGAAAGGTTCTCTGTGCTGCCCCAGCGATCTTTCTTCTTTCATTGATGCTCATTTGGAAATTGCTTGTTGTAGGTTTGTAGCCATTCTGATTGCTGTGTCTTCATGTGACCAGTCACTGTGTAAATATGTCTGCTCCAGAATTTTATTGAAAACACGCAGATCATTTTTGGGGAACATTAAGCAAGAATTTGATTAGTTGCTGTGGGGTATAACTGCACAGAGTAGGGAAGGTTGAGAATGGGGGTTGCCAACAGGTTGATCGCCATCTTCATTGATCCTAACCATTTTGGGGCATAGAAGGTTTTGGAAGAATTTACTGAGCAATAAGCCTCGTACACACGGCCGGTTTTCTCATCAAGAAACGACAAGAGAACTGCCGGGAGAGCTTTCTTGCTGAGAAAACCGGCCGTGTGTACGAGGCTTTCAGGTTTCTCGTCAAGAAAACTGGCCAGAATCTCGACGAGAAAAATAGAGAACCTGCTCTCTATTTTCTCGTCGGCCTGTTTCCCGGCGAGAAACCCGAGAGTGTGTACGCTAACCTGACACCGTCACTTTGACGCGTGCGCGGTAGCTTCCTTGGCATAGGTAGGGTGTAGCAAGATGGCGGCGGCATCGAATGTGACGAGCGCACGCTCGTCGTAGTCGATGACATCACCGCGTTCGTTCCATTCAAAAGAACGGTGGTTCTTTTGAATCGAGCGTGTGTACACTCGGCCGGGACAAGATTCTTGTCAAGAATCTCGTTGGGAAAAACTACGTGTTTTTTTCCTGACGAGATTCTCGGCCGCGTGTACGAGGCTTTAGTCTGCCTAAGGTTGAGATCCTTTGGTTTAGAATGGAATTTGTGTTAAGATGGTCATACATGCAATGATTTTGCCTGTCTCCACCCTGAGGTGGTCACTGTTCAACTCCTTTGATCTTGGCATCTAAGTTTGTTGAGCAGAGTGGTGCCGGCATGGCCACCAATGGGTCATATTTTAGCCAGTTCAGTGTGTATGGCCAGCTTTAGTCTGTATTCGGGTACAGCTGTATGGTAGAGTAGACTTGTCCTTTGCCCATACTTAGCAGATCACCTGAGATTACACTGAAACATTAACTTGCCAAGGCAGTCGAAACCTACACAGACCTATGCATGCTCCCTACACCAGGTGATGCTCTACAGGACTATTAACTGAAAGGCTCTAAACCAGGGGTGCCCAACCTTTTGAGGAGCGAGGGCCACTTTATCGACTTGGTAACCGGTTGCGGGCCACAATGAGCATCAGTGGCGTAGCGTGGGTTGTCAGCGCCCGGGGCTAGGCAAGTAATTTACGCCCCCTAACCTGTGGACTTTTAGCACTCCCTGAGTCCCTTCCCTTCCTACAATAGTACTGGCCAGCCTGATTCCCACACTGACCACTACACTAACCTACCTACCTGATTCCTACACTGACCTACATGACCACTGCACTAACCTACCTGATTTCTACACTGACCTACCTGATACCTACACTGACCACTACACTAACCTACCTGCTTCCTATACCTGCCACTACACTGACCTACCTGTCCACTATCCTGACCACTACACTACCTGATTCCTACACTGTCCACTACACTACCCACTGCACTGACCACTACACTACACTGCACTGACAATTACACTACACTGCTCACTGCACTGTCCACCTCACTGCACTGACCACTACACTGTCCACTTCACTGCACTGACAATTACACTGAGTACTACACTACACTTATACTGACACCAGACGTTTTTTTATTTATTTATTCTGACTCCAACTCTGGCTGGCTGCTCCCTCTCTCCCCAGACCGTATCCACCCCCTCACCTGCAACTTGTATCTTCCATCAGTCCGGAGGAGAGGGGGAGCCTGGAGGAGGTGAAGGCAGTGGTGTTCACAATGCAGTGGAGGCGGAACTCCAGGAGCAAGAGCGATCACTGATAGGCCAGCCTGCCCGCGATCACTGATAGGCCAGCCTGCCCGCGATCACTGATAGGCCAGCCTGCCCGCGATCACTGATAGGCCAGCCTGCCCGCGATCACTGATAGGCCAGCCTGCCCGCGATCACTGATAGGCCAGCCTGCCCGCGATCACTGATAGGCCAGCCTGCCCGCGATCACTGATAGGCCAGCCTGCCCGCGATCACTGATAGGCCAGCCTGCCCGCGATCACTGATAGGCCAGCCTGCCCGCGATCACTGATAGGCCAGCCTGCCCGCGATCACTGATAGGCCAGTCTGCCCGCGATCACCGATAGGCCAGTCTGCCCGCGATCACCGATAGGCCAGCCTGCCCGCGATCACCGATAGGCCAGCTCCGCCGCACATGACCCCATTCTTCGCACTAATGCTCGGAGATGGCGGGTCGGAAACCCGCGATCTGGACTTGCCGACCCGCCATCTCAGAGCAAGACATGGCGGGCCACTTTGGGCACCCCTACTCTAAACAATGCATTATGAGGAGGCAAGGGGAGAGTGTTACATGATCACCTACAGCAGGGGTCTTCAAACTTTCTAAACAAAGAGCCTATTTACTGTCCTCCAGACTTTGGGGGGGCCAGGCTGTGGCCATTGGGAGTACAAAATGTCCCAGCATGGGGATAAACAATCCCCCATCATTGGTGTTGCCTCATCACTGGTGTTGTTGAGAGGAATTGTGTCCTATCATTGTTGTCTTTGGGCCCCATTGTTGATGTTATTGGGAGGAAATTGTGCCCCATCATTGGTGTAATTCAGCCCCATCATTGGTATTGGAGGAATTTTGCCCCATCCTTGGGTCCCATTGTTGGTGTCATTGGGAGGAATCGTGCCCCATCACTGGACCCCATTGTTGGTGTCCTTGGGAGTAACTGTGCTTCATCGTTGATGTCACTGGTAGGAATTGTCCCCTTTTATTCTTATCAGTGAAAAAAATACGAATCCTAGGGGCCACATAAAAGCAAGCAAAGGGTTGCAATTTGTAAACCACTGACCTACAGCATAACCAGCAATCAACCATTTTTACTTTTTTCTTTATTCTGTCAATGTTATTAAGCTATATTAAGATGAAGGCATTTAGTTCATTTTATTCAGGATAACATCCATAGTATAACACTGCAGGATAGTAATTTATCGAGCGGTTTTGCTGACACCACATCAGAATAACTGCAAATAAACACAATTAATTACAACAGGGAAGAAGTATTTGACCACTAATCATCCATTTGCTTGTTCATTTACAAGTTTCCACTATAGTGCCATATGCCAAATGCAATCTCTGAATTGCAGGGCATGAAAGGTGCAACATTATGATACTATGGATATAAAATAAATTGGCTCTTCAACTAGAAGTTAATTGGCTTTTAATTAACCAATTTCTCAGCGCCAACTAAAAATAAAGGACTAGCTAGGGTAGATCACATACTTTTTCAGGAGAGCGCCGATTAATCTGATGTTTCCGCCTTAAATTTCTCACCAAGGTTCTAAATGCTTTGTCCTGACTCTTGGCTCCGTTTAGTAGATAAAGGCATTAAACGCTTTATTAACAGGTTTAAACGCCACAGAACACTCGAAAACTAAACACCATGTAATAGGCATCTCAAAATAATTATGGAAAGAGTTTGGGTTCAGAAGAGAATTTCTCAAACATGGAATGAGCAGCCTTGTGTTTTCCATTATTAGAGTAAGGACTGAGATGGACTTTTCGCTAAAATTGACCTTTTAAATGTACAGACCATTCAAATGAATAATCAAGCCTTGAAATGCACATATATAGCATAGCCTTCTTACTTCAGTTTTTCATCCAGACATTATAGTAATGCACCTGTCCATCCTATTTCCTTTGTTGGTAATTTGGTGAGTTTACAGCTCACCGGAGAGATTTTGTAACAATATATAGGCTTGTTGTGTCCTGACCAATGTCACTGGAGAGAATTCACTTCCCATCCTTAAAATGTGCAGGGAAACGTTCTTGTACAAAATGTTTTATTAACAATATGCACATTATACAGATAAGAGTACCCAATGGAGGCCATATTAAAACTGACAAGGTAATTTATATGGACATATAACTCAAGAGGCCTTAAAGTGCATTAGAAAATGGTCATAAGAGATTCTAAACTGAAAAAATTCACAAACAGAAGTTTTAGTTCTTTATCTTTGGTGCAGTTTAACATGGCTAAAGCCTTGTACACACTATTTGTGTTTTTTTTTCATTCGACCCCACGGGGTGAACAAAAAAACCCCCAAATAAACGGCCAGCTCCAGTCGGAGCTGCTGTACTAACCATGCAAGGTTAGTTCAGCGATCTCCCCTGCTGAGCTGTTGTGTTCTGACAGGGGAACGCCGCTGAGAGCACTGATCGGGAGTCGGATGCTGGGGCCGAATGTCAGCTGTTTTTTTTTTGTTTTGTTTTTTTTACCGGCTGTTGCCTCCCGATATGTCTGCTGATCAGACACAATAAAGGAGCCACCAGGCGGTAATATGTTATCACTGTGCTCTCTCCTGTGTGCACTGTAGCAGAGCCTGATTGGTCTCTAGTGATGACATATGACATTCCCTCTCCTCCTAGTCTACGCATACCTCCCAACTTTTTGAGATGGGAACGAGGGACACCTATTATCAAAACTATGTAGGTATAGGACACACCCCCTGCCATGCCCCCTTAAAGGGGAAATATACAAAAATATTATTCCTTTATACTGGCTTTCGAAATGTAGAAATGAAGCAATTTTATACATTGGATGAAAGGTTTAGCACTGTGGAACACTTTTTCTGAAAGATAAAAAGTGCATTTCATATAAAACTATATAAGTTAGACAAAAATGAGGGACAAATGAGGAGGAAAGAGGGACTTTGTTCCAAATCCCTCAAAATCAGGGACAGTTGGGAGCTATGGTCTCAGACATGATGGCAGTTTTGGTGCATTGTATTAGTTGCAGTTCAAAATAAATGTTAATTTTATTTTCAACTTTAAGTTCAGCTTTATGGGAGGCTCTTAGATGAGCATTATTTCTACATTTGGAAGTTGGTGATGAACATCGAACTAGAGGCACATCAACTAGTCAAATAAGCACCAAATTACGGCTGATCATGTGTGGTCAAAGAACAGTACTGCTTCTTGTTTCTGAATTGAGTGTAATCTACAGAGACCTTAAGTATTTTCACCTGCCTCCTTTTGAGGTTTTGATGATTAAAAAAAACTGCTACAGCCCAGTGCTTCTTGATGCCAAACCTCTAGAGAAACCGCCATGGCTACATGAAAGACAGGGATTTCAGGGACATGTGTTGGAGGATTGCCAAGGGGCAGCATCCAAAAGAAAATTGTCATCTTGATGGTCTTTTGTCTGTCTCGCCCATGGTTATTCAGAACACAAGGCTCCACAGCTTTCTTGCTCATTTCTGTCCCATCCAGTCTGGGCCTGAGACGTCCCAGGATTCTACAGTTGCAAAATAAAAGAGAATCTTCCTTTAGTCATGCTTAAAGACCTCTTTATGTTTATCACCTCAACAAGAAAACCTCCCACTGCTTTAGAACTTTTTTGTGTAAATCAGCCGTTTCTGTTGCAATGGGTTCCTGTCTTCAAAGAGGGGCAACGTTTCTTTGAGGAGAGGGTGACCGCTCTTTGGGCTGCCTTGATTGGTATTGTTTGGAAAATATGCAACAGATAGCAGGAGCAGATGTCCGGCCTTCTCTCCAGACACTTCAGCCTCTTTTATTTATTTAATGTTCAACGTGCTCCACCGTTACACCAGCTTTTAAAATTGATTGAAGTGTACATTCACCGGCTTGTCCTAGTTTTACCCTTTTTAGGTAATTTTATGGATTTTATTTTCTTACCAAGCTTGTATGAATTTGTAGAGTGAATCTCCGCTGCGTTTAAGGTTCTTCTGTACAGTAGCAATGGTTTATGGGAAACAGGTGCACTTAACGATGCCATCAATTGCTCTCGCTTACTTCATGGCTGCTTATTATTACTTTATTATAACAAATAAACAGATGGCGGAGCGTTTATAAAGATGTTGTGAGATTGACTTTAATTGACTGTCCTATAAATTGCTAGTGCACTGGGGGAACACTGACTTGGCTTCTTTTAGATTTAAAGCTGAACAACTAACTGCAGGTAGATAAAAATCCATAACAATTCGTGTAGTTATGAATTCATTGAGAATCAAATTAAATGTATTTTTAAATGCAGCTATTGTGAGTACTGGAATTTGTGTTGGTGTAGGCATCCTCTAATGCCGCGTACACACGATTGGAAAATCCGACAAGAAAACCGTGGATTTTTTTCCGACGGAATGTTGGCTCAAACTTGTGTTGCATACACACGGTCACACAAATCTTGTCGGAAATTCCGAACGTCAAGAACACGGAGACGTTCGACGAGCCGAGATCAATGAAGTTCAATAGGCAGTTTGGCTCTTCTGCTTGATTCTGAGAATGTGTGTTTTTTTGTGCGTCGGAATTGCATACAGACGATCGGAATTTCCGACAAGAACTTTTTTTGTCGGAAAAATTGAGAACCAGCTCTCAAATTCTTTATTGTTTGAAATTCCAACAGAAAAAGTTAGATGGAGCCTACACACGGTCGGAATTTCCGACCAAAAGCTCACATCGAACCTTTCTTGTCGGAAATTCCGACCGTGTGTATGCGGCATTACTCGTGTACAACATCAAATCCTACTGGGAGAAGAAGAGCCACCAGTAGAGGCCAACTGGGCACTATGGCATGAATATCTACAGACAGGGAACATGCCCAAAAAAGGAGAGGAAAGATAGCAAAGGAAGGACCTTATTATTGTGTATTACGTAATTAGCAGTTTAGAGGGACTGGATTAGGGCCAAAACAATTAATCGACAACTAATCGGTTATGAAATTAATTGATTTACTATTTTCATAATCGATTAATCGGCCAGTAACATAATGGGGTTAGCAACAACTAAAATTGGCCCTTTTATAGTATAAAAAGAGCAAATCGATACTGTAAATATTACTTTCATTGTCCCACACTAAAAAATGAACCCCTTACAATAGCGATTATTTGCTCTTTTTGTGCTCCTTTTAGTTTTTTTTTAACCCCATTATGTTACTAAACATCTCAGGCCTGGGTCACACCTCCTGTTTTTTGGTGCTTTTTGAAAAAACACACTACAGTTCATTTACATGGTTTCCTATGGGACACGTTCACATCCAGGATTTTTTCAGCTTCTGCGTATTTGGAAAGGGCAAAACGGTGCTATTTTGTTTTTTTGGTTCAATATACTTCAATGGAGGAGCGGCAGAAAAGCATGTAGTGCGTTTTTGCGGCAATTTGTGTTTTTTAATGGCCTCAACAACAAATTGGCCAAAAAAATAAAAAAAATGCAAATCACAGCAAAATTTGCTTTTTTTTTTTTTAAGGTTATATACCGATTAATCGAAACAATAATCGGCCAACTAATCGATTTATGAAAATAATCGTTAGTTGCAGCCCTAGATTGGATTGACCCAACAAGCTTGCCCAAGCTGTGCTGCTGCTACAGCCGAGATTGAAGATGCTGCTGTTTTCGCTGGTGCCATGATAACAAAACTGATCAGAATTTAAATATTCATTGGTAGGTCAAACTGTTAAAAAAAAAAAAAAAAAATCTATCTATCATATATTCATGGTCAGAGCTATATTCTTAAATGCAGGCTCATCTTCCTGGTTTACAGCACAAAATGGGAGATTGGTTCCTATTGGCATGCCTCCAGAACTATATCTCCCAAGAGCCCTTTTCTAAATGCATTGTATTTGCGGGCTCATGAGAGTCAAGACAACAATATTGTTTTGCTGGGAAAAATTTGTCAAGTGAAACAGAGAGGGACCGGAATAGATGAACTTCTTTAGCCCAGCCGGCAGGCCTGACAATGTTGAAAGAGATTTGGTTTCAACAAAGTTAATGTGTTGGCTCTTTAGTTGCAGTGTTTTTTTTAAAGGAATAAAATATGGTGAAATGTTTCGTGTATTTCAGAGCTATACTGATTTTTTTTTATTTGCCCTGATATACACTTTAAGGAAAGTTACAATCTGATATATGGTTTACTTCTAGAAAGCAAGCTTTCTCAGTGTTGTTCACTCGGAGAGACTGTTGCCTAAACCACACATTCTGGGAAAGCACCCAATGTTTCATGGTTGTATATGGTATTTTTCTCCCCAGACAGTGCCCTTTTCAACCTACGTCCTTCCCCTATAGAGTTTCAGTCTCTAAAGGCTTTGAGTAGAATTTCTCTGCTTCCTCGCCTTCTTTCTCACAGACTTGTACCTTCTTTATTTTTTATATAATAACCCGATTTCAACCATGAACATACTTTAGTGTTGTGTTCCTCTCTGGTATAAATGATACTAGAGGGCTTAACATCTGTTTGCATATCCATCATATCAATGTTTATGAAGTGTGGAACAAAAATTATTTGTGATTCCTCTTTCATGATCTGATTATGTACAGTTCTCGATGGCGATACACTTTGACAAGTTCCAGCCAGTGTTCTGGATGGATCCACAGCAACATCTGTTGTTGCTCTTGTGGGGGTTTAGTTGTGCAATGTGTTTGGCCAGCTGGGTTAGGGAAATTTCTGATATCTACCATACAATCATTATTTAAAATATGTTTCATTTATATAACAGGATGAAAGTTCTCCACAACTTTTGCAACTTTTTTTTTTTTAAATGTCCCTGTGTTGTGGCCTTCTGGAATATTTAAAGGCAAATGAAATGGAGTTTCAACATTTTATGTTTGTGACTGTTCACAGCTTTTAAAGATTGTAAATTGCGATTGCTTTGTATAAGATATATACCGGGTGTTCTATATCATTTAGGAGGCAGAGGATGCTGTGTTTTCTAAGAATGCCCAGGATTTATTTTCAATGGTTGGCTGTCTACTAACTGAAACATCATATTACTTACGGTATAGTAGCTGTCTATAATCTGCTATAACCTTAAGCTGGCCCTAGATCAGCCAATCCTCCCCGCGGCACTTCGTTGTTCCGACAGCGGTTCTGCAGCCGATTGATTACAGATTTTCCAGCAGTCTGTTCAAGAAGAGTAGATCACTAGGTTGACTCCTCTCGAATGGGAGCAGCCATAGATGGATTGAAATTCGGCCGGTCCCTGCTGAACCGGACAATTTTCAATCCATGTATGACCAGCTTAATTTTGTAGTTTTGTTTAACCACTTAAGCCCCGGACCATTTGGTAGCTAAAGGACCAGAGGTGAATATTGAATTTTGCACTGCGCTGCTTTAACTGTAAATTGTGCGGACATGCAATGTTGTACCCAAACAAAATTTGCGTCCTTTTCTTCCCACAAATAGAGCTTTCTTTTAATGGTATTTGATTGCCTCTGCGATTTTTTATTTTTTGCGATATAAATGGAAAAAGACCGAAAATTTTGAAAAAAAATGATATTTTCTACTTTTTGTTATAAGAAAAATCGAATAAACTCAATTTTAGTCATACATTTAGGCCAAAATGTATTCAGCCACATGTCTTTAGTAAAAAAAAATGTCAATAAGCGTATATTTATCGGTTTGCGCAAAAGTTATAGCGTTTACAAACTAGGGTACATTTTCTGGAATTTACACAGCTTTTAATTTATGACTGCCTATCTCATTTCTTGAGGTGCTAAAATGACAGGGCAGTACAAAACCCCCCCAAATGACCCCATTTTAGAAAGTAGACACCCCAAGGAAATTGCTGAGAGGCATGTTGAGCCCATTGAATATTTTTTTTTTTGTCCCAAGTGATTGAATAATGACAAAAAAAAAAAAAAAAATTACAAAAAGTTGTCACTAAATGATATATTGCTCACACATGCCATGGTTATATGTGGAATTGCACCCCAAAATACATTCTGCTGCTTCTCCTGAGTACGGGGATACCACATGTGTGGGACTTTTTAGGAGCCTAGCCACGTACGGGACCCCGGAAACCAAGCACCGCCTCCAGGATTTCTAAGGGCGCAAATTTTTGATTTCACTCCTCACTACCTATCACAGTTTTGAAGGCCATAAAATGCCAAAATAGCACAAAACCCCCCCAAATGACCCCATTTTGGAAAGTAGACACCCCAAGCTGTTTGCTGAGAGGCATGGTGAGTATTTTACAGCTCTCATTTGTTTTTGAAAATGAAGAAAGAACATTTTTTTTTTTTTTCTTTTTTTTTTCAATTTTCAAAACTTTGTGACAAAAAGCGAGATCTGCAAAATACTCACAATACCTCTCAGCAAATAGCTTGGGGTGTCTACTTTCCAAAATGGGGTCATTTGGGGGGGTTTTGTGCCATCTGGGCATTCCATGGCCTCCGAAACTGTGATAGGCAGTGAGCAGTGAAATCAAAAATTGACACCCTTAGAAAGCCTGAAGGCGGTGCTTGGTTTTTGGGGTCCCGTACGCGGCTAGGCTCCCAAAAAGTCTCACACATGTGGTATCCCCGTACTCAGGAGAAGCAACAGAATGTATTTTGGGGTGTAATTCCACATATGCCCATGGCATGTTTGAGCAATATATCATTTAGTGACAACTTTGTTGAAAAAAAAAAAAAAAATTATTTTTTCCGCAACTTGTGTCAACATATAAAATATTCCATGGACTCGACATGCCTCTCAGTATATAGCTTGGGGTGTCTACTTTCCAAAATGGGGTCATTTGGGGGGGTTTTGAACTGTTCTGGCATTTTATACACAACATTAGGAAGCTTACATCCACTCTTCTAACCACTTGAAGACAAAGCCCTTTTTGACACTTTTTGTTTACATGAAAACATATTTTTTTTTTGCAAGAAAATTATGTTGAACCCCCAAACATTATATATATTTTTAAAGCAAAGGCCCTACAGAATAAAATGGTGGGTGTTGCATTTTTTTTTTCTACACAGTATTTGCGCAGCGATTTTTCAAACGCATTTTTTTGGGAAAAAATACACTTTTTTTAATTTTAATGCACTAAAACACACTATATTGCCCAAATGTTTGATGAAATAAAAAAGATGATCTTAGGCCGAGTACATAGATACCAAACACGACATGCTTTAAAATTTCGCACAAACGCGCATTGGCGACAAACTACATACATTTTTAAAAGCCTTTAAAAGCATTTACAGGTTACCCCGTTAGATTTACAGAGGAGGTCTACTGCTAAAATTACTGCCCTCGATCTGACCTTCGCGTTGATACCTCACATGCATGGTGCAATTGCTGTTTACATATGACGCCAGACCGACACTTGCGTTCGCCATTGGGCAAGAGCAGGGCAGGACAGGGGTGCTTTTTTTTTTTTTTTTTTTTTTTTATTATTAATTTTGCTTTTTTATTTTATTTTTAAACTGTTGCTTCCATATTTATTTATTTTTATCACTTTTATTGTTATCTCAGGGAATGTAAATATCCCCTATGATAGCAATAGGTAATGACAGGTACTCTTTTTTGAAAAAACTGGGGTCTATTGGACCCTAGATCTTTCCTCTGCCCTCAAAGCATCTGACCACACCAAGATCGGTGTGATAAAATGCTTTCCCAATTTCCCAATGGCGCTTTTTATATCCGTGGGGGGGACATTCCCTCCCACTGCTTGTAAAAGAAGTCCAGAGGCTAATTAGCCACTAGGATTGCTTTTACATGAAAGCCGGCCGCTGGCTGAAAAGAATGATACCAAGATGATACCTAAACCCGCAGGCATCATTCTGGTATAAACATTCAAAGTCCAGCAACATACCAGTACGTTGCTGGTCCTTGTTGGACATGTATTGTAATCTTTTTTTTCATGCAGCCTGTTGGCTGAACGAAAAAAAGAGATTGATCGGTGGGTATGCCCACCATTAGAATACCGCCCTTCATCCACCCACTTCTAATAATGGGCATACATGCACCATTTATATATGCCGAAGCATGGGGGCATCTTCTCGCAAAAGTTATGCCGCGTACATATGGTCAGACTTTTCCACGTGCAAGCCTCCGTCGGAATTTCGACCGTATATACGCGGCATTAGGAGCAAAATCGCTCCTCCGCTCCTGCTGCCCCAATGCTTTGGCATATATGCTTTTTTTTTTTTAACTGTGGTGGTGAAATCACCTCCTACAGCACTGGAGTCGCAGGGATCAGGCCTGTCTCTGTGAACGCTGCAGTTATGTGTGTTGTGTTTTGTAAGTGACAGTGATCGATCGATACTGCACTTCGGTGGCCTGGGCTGGACGGAGGGGCAAAACGCAGGTGCTAGCAGGTATCTGGGCTGATCCCGCTAACACTGCGTTTTTGGGTACCCTAAACTGCTGGGGACGCTAGTATAGATCTGATCAGATCAGATATTGAGCTGATCAGATACTATACCACTAAGGGGGGTGTATGCTTCACGTGTGGGTGTTAGCGCTACTGGCACTAACCTGACGCTGCCTGGGGTGAGACTCAGACCCTCTCTGACGCTAAAACCTAACTGATATCACCCGCCGGGCGATCAGGGGGTTAAACCTTTATTGGGTTATATACGGCGGGTGCCCTGACACTATAAAAAGCAAACTAACTAACCAGCGTCACCCGTAACACTTATATGATGATCACTGGTGAAAGGGTTAACTAGGGGCAATTAGGGGGTTAAAACCTTTATTAGGTAATATATGGGGGTACCTGACGCTATATAAAAACCTGCGGCGAACCTAAAAAAAAATTACTGGCTACCTATCGGCATCACCGACACTAAGACAACGATCATAAAAACGATTGCTTAGCGACAGTGGTGATAGGGGGTGAAAGGGTTACCTGGGGGGCGATCAGGGGGTTAAACCTTTATTAGATAATATATGGGGGTACCTGACGCTATAAAAACCTGCGGCGAACCTAAAAAAAATTACTGGCTACCGATCAGCATCACCGACACTAAGACATCGATCAGAAAAATGATCGCATAGCCACGGCGGTGCTAGGGGGTGAAAGGGTTACCTGGGGGTGATCAAGGGGGTTAAACCTTTATTAGGTAATATATGGGGGTACCCGACGCTATAAAAACCTGCGGCGAACCTAAAAAAAAATTACTGGCTACCGATCAGCATCGCCGACGCGAAGACATCGATCAGAAAAATTATAACTTAGTGACAGTGGTGATAGGGGGTGAAAGGGTTACCTGGGGGGCGATCAAGGGGGTTAAACCTTCATTAGGTAATATATGGGGGTACCTGACGCTATAAAAACCTGCGGCGAACCTAAAAAAAATTACTGGCTACCGATCAGCATCACCGACGCTAAGACATCGATCAGAAAAATGATCGCATAGTGACAGTGGTGATAGGGGGTGAAAGGGTTACCTGGGGGGCGATCAGGGGGTTAAACCTTTATTAGGGGGGGTTAGGGGGCTACACTGGACCTAAAACTAAATGTACTGACACTTTTACAGTCACAAATGTCACTGATTGCAGTGATCACTAAATAAATGGTCACTGCAATCAGTGACACTGTGGCTGGGGGCTGGGGGTGTCTGGGGGGGCCTGAGGGGGCGATTTATGTGCCTATGTGTCCTGGTGTCAGTGTGCTGTTCTGTGTACTAACCTGGCATCTTCTCCTGTACGGCGCTCGGTATATGTGAGCGCCCCAGGAGAGATGACATCACTTCCTCCTTCCTGGCAGGCAGGGGAAGCTCTCTCATTCGCCGGGAGCGATCGAGAGGGGGTGGCTGGAATCGAACGGCCGTCCCCTCATGCCGGATCGCTCCCGAAGGTAAAACGACCGCTCACTGTAAAGAAGGGGGGTCCGATCGGACCCCCCAACTATACAAAGGCAATCACGTACATATACGTGATTCTGCCTGTCGGTGCCATTCTGCTGACGTATATTTACAGTGGGCGGTCGTTAAGTGGTTATAGTATGCATACATCTTTTTTTAAGTTTTAGTAGGACCTACATATTTTGTATCACTTCATTGAAGATTTACATAAAGTCTACATTAAAATGAAAGGAAAAATTCATAACGAGGGGAATATTGTATTTCACGCTCTTTCCACTTGGTTAACGCCAATCTCTCCACCAAAAGCCAGTATTATGGTGGCTCACGTGTCATTCTGTATCCTCTTTGCAAAAAGACTTGCATCACATGACCAGAAGAGACCTCACGTGGACCCTGCCTAGGAGCGACTGGACCATAGCACATGTGAGGTTGTACATCTCCATGGCAATGTAAGCTTCCAGTCATGCCTGGAATGCGGCGATTGTATGCGCAGAGCAGCGGTGCGGAAAGTAAATTTACAGAAACACAGATGGATGTTTTTTTCCAATTGAATGAGAGGCCATTTATAAATAGTCTTCTGCATCTAAACATTTCCCTTACAATTGATTTTTGATTACAGTTCTACTTCAATAATAAATGAGTGACTTGGGATATGGAGGTAAGAGGTATGCAGGAAAAGTGCAAGGGATATAAAGAGTGATAAAGGTAATAAATAGAGAGTTATGTGAAATAACTGTAGATGATAATTAGAAAATGACAAATTGTGTTGAGTTGTGTTTTTTTTATTTGAGTATTATCTCCTATGCTGGCTATACATCCAAAGATTTTATTCCAACTGCTTTTAATTGCAATTTTTTTTTTTACCTGGGTGTAACTTACCACCAACAGATGCTGCTAGCAGGACTTTTGGAGCGGTCCTACTAGCGCACCGCTCCAGTGTGAAAGCCCTCAGGCTTTCACACTGGAGAAACAGCAGCCGCTTTTTAAGGTCGGTTTGCAGGCGCTCTTTTTAGCGCAATAGCGCCTGCAAACCGCTCCAGTGTGAAAGGGGTCTTCCTGCTTCCTTTTTTTGGCCGCCTAGGCGGCCCCTCCCTGCCAGCGATCTTCTGGGACACAACTCAGGTCCCAGAAGATCGGCTTTGCCATATATAGTAGGTATTTACTGTTGGTGATGATTTCTTGAGTTATACCACCCGTTTTTGTATTCAGATGCTGGTAGAAAGTAGTTAGTTAATTTCTCTATGTATGGTCAGAGAGATGCTATATAGGTGGCAATGCCAATCTTCTGCTGTATAAACCTAGTGTGCCTCCATTCTGTAGAACCATTTGTGTCATCACCATAGTGACCTTTCTTTCCTGGCTTCCAGGTTTCGTTGTTTCCCCATCTCACAATATAGATGACTACCAATGTCTGATGTTAAATTCATTTTGTTTGCAAAGGGAAGACAAATATGCTGGCTTGAAGTGATGTTGGCTTTGGACAGGCCTCGTTTTATCTTGGCGTCATGATTTTGCAACACTTTGGATAAAAATAAACCGGCAAATGGCTAATTTGGACCTAAAATCAAACATGCCTTATTTGTATAATCTAGGTTTGCTTTGACCTAACATTTTCAAACAAGTAAATATTAGTTGTGTGGGGAGTTGTACAGCATGATGTAAAATAGGGTGAGCAGATAATCACGGATGCAAATTCTTTATATGGGTTCTATGGCTTATTGGGTAAGATAATTAGTAGAAGGCTGCACCTCACAAGCTCACATGTTCTCCGTTGGCAGTGAGAAATTGTGTAAATCGGAACTGTCCTTTTATTAAAAGCATGGTCTGGTCAATCTCCTAAAAAAATAAAACGTGCAACTTTTAAGATCTATCTGGATGGAGTAGTTTTCCGTTCAGGATTGGCCGTGTTCAGAGTTGCGAGAGCCTTCGCCATACACAAAGTTTCCATTTGTTGAATTGTGACCGTTCTAAAGAGGGGGCATGCCAGCTGGAAGAAAGAGAATTGTCTATCTGTTATGTTTCACAATGTTATTTAACAATGATTAGATATAATGTAGCAACAGTAACAATGCTGACTAATGCAAAATAATGATTGCAAATGCCTCAAGGCCATAGGAAAACGTGCACTAAATACAATCACTCGAACAATCATTTAGCTGTCTTTAGCTTATTTATTGTAAACGCAAAATGAAGCAGAAATTCAATTCATAATTTTGTATGGAACCCATGCCTAAATATTTGAAAATGGTCTAATGTCCTAGTTCACAGTATTCCAGCATCTCACTCTAGAATCCTTTTTATCAGTTTAAGTTTGTAGATAATGGATTTAAAAGCTGCAGCTCATTCCCTGTGCTAAAATAGTTTAGTCTGATTTCAGTGCACATTGTGATCTTCTCACAGTGTGCAATAAAAACTGGTGCAAGTGGAATAAAACCCACTTAATTTCCTAGTTGGAGCATGTCATCTCACCATCCAGCCCACATGTGTCAAACACAAGGCCTACGGGCCGAATCCAGTCCACCGGGCCATTTAATGTGGCCCATTCACCTCTGCTGCAGCTGACTCTGACAGTTGACTCCAGCCCTCCTTCTTCAGGCCCTGCACTTTCTGCCCCCCAGCTCCACCCCCAGCTTCTTCCCAACAGCAACACACGGGATGGGCATTTACTGTGATGTAAGAGAGGGTGGGGGACTCTTGACATCTGATGTAAGGGGGGTTGGGGGGTGCTCTGGTCATCTGCGTATAATTATGAGAATAATACCACTTGACTGACAGAGCTGTCTCCAATAAAGTTTCTTGTGGATATGTGTGCTCCGTGCCAATCTACACCTGCCCTTCACAGCTTAAGGCCCCTTTCACACTAGTGCGACTTCAAAGTCGCACGATTTTACTGCGATTTCGTGGCCGCGATTTTGCCACGATTCGCGGCCGCGATTTCAGGGAATGCCTGTGTAAGTGCCATCAAAATCGGACCAAAGTAGTGCAGGCACTACTTTGAAGTCGGAACGACTTGAAGTCGTACTAATATGAATGGTTGTCATTGGAAATCATGGGAAACGACTTGTCATGCTACTTTGCCGTCACAAATCGTGGGACAAGTCGTATAAGTGTGAAAGGGGCCTAAGTCTTAAGTTCTTACTAAAACCAGTAATAATCAAAGGCAGAGGCAATTATCTAAGGCCCCATGCACACGAGACGCTGTTATTTGCTGTTGAACGCGCGTTCAGAGGCAGTTGGACGCTTTTTTCAACTGTTCCTGAACCCATTCAATGTTATCCTATGTGTCCATGCACACACTCTCGTTTTTTGGCGTTTACAAGCAGTTGCGTTTAACCTCGTTTTTCCAGAAGCAAAAAAATGGGTTCAGACGCAAAAGTTTTCACGTTTCAGACGCTAAACGCTGCTAAACGCGGCTAAACGCGGTACCGGCGTTTTGCCGCGTTTGCGTTTATAAGCGTTTTTAAAGGTGACCTATTTTTTAACATTAGAAATCTCAAAAATGATGGCAAATGATGAAAAACTATTAAAAAATATAAAAGAAAACTGTAATTGCTTGCATCGCATTGTGGACAATCCACAACTTGTGGCAGGTAAAGTGGCAAGTGGACAATCAACAACTTGTGTCAGGTGATGTGGCCAGGTGACGTGGCCAGGTGACGTGGCAAGTGGACAATCCACAGCTTGTGGCAGGTGACGTGGCCAGGTGACGTGGCAGGTGACGTGGCCAGGTGACGTGGCCAGGCGACGTGGCAAGTGGACAATCCACAACTTGTGGCAGGTGACGTGGCCAGGTGACGTGGCCAGGTGACGTGGCAAGTGGACAATCCACAACTTGTGGCAGGTGACGTGGCCAGGTGACGTGGCCAGGTGATGTGGCCAGGTGACGTGGCAGGTAACATGGCCAGGTGACGTGGCCAGGTAACGTGGCAAGTGGACAATCCACAACTTGTGGCAGGTGACGTGGCACGTGATGTGGCAAGGTGACGTGGCAAGTGGACAATCCACAACTTGTGCCAGGTGACGTGGCCAGGTGACGTGGCCAGGTGACGTGGCCAGGTGATGTGGCCAGGTGACGTGGCAGGTGACGTGGCAAGTGGACAATCCACAACTTGTGGCAGATGATGTGGCAAGTGATACGCTAAATACAAGTACACTGCTGCTCTCTCAGCTGCTGCTACTCACTCTGGTCTCACAAACTGGCTGAAATGGTTAAAATTTACTGTTTTTTGAGCTTAGGGAGGGTCTATGATGAAACGCTTATAAACGCAAACGCGGTTAAACGCGGCCGCAAACACGGCAAAACGCGTGTTTATAAACGCCGGTTTCAGCGTTTAAAAACGTGTGTTCAGCAGAGTTTGCACCTGCGTCTCGTGTGCATGGGGCCTAAAGCAAAGTTCCACCCAAAAAGCAGAATTTCTGCTTTATGGACTCCTGAACCCCTCGACATGCTTCATTTGAGGGGTACCTAGTTTTGACAGGTGCCCAGCTCCCACCTCTGCTCATGGCGTCGCGGTGCCGAGTGGAAGTTTTCCCCTCCCTCCCTGCAAGCTTCTGGGACATGTCACAGGTCCCATAAGATTGCACTGTGCATTTTGAATGGCCGAGCAACTCTCGCATACTCAGTGCGCACCCGACTGTGAAGCCTCAGGCTGTCACAGCCAGGTGTCCACACTTGCACTGCCTGGCGCCGCGGAGAGATGAAGAGAAGCGAGGCTTCCTGTGACCGCATCACTGGACCATTGGACAGGGGAGTTTCTGTTTATTAAAAGTCAGCAGCTACATTTTTTGTAGCTGCTGACTTTTATGGTAATAAAGACAGAAATGTGTTGAACTCCGCTATAATATGATAAAGAGTAGATACATTTCTATAGTCTTACAGATAAAACCGCCCCTTTTGGGGCAATCATAATGCTGATGCGGCCCATGATGAAATTGAGTTTGACACCCTTGCTCTAGCCCAGTGTTTCTCAACCGGGGTTCCGCGGAACCCTGGGGTTCCGCGAGAAGTCCCCAGGGGTTCTGCCGCGATTCAACATTGTGGCGGATGTATATCCGTCCAATGTTGTTTTCACTGTTCCCAATGCGCGCTGACAGTGAGAACAGTCAGCGCGCATTGATACCCGATGCTCTCTCTGTAGTTCCGGCTCAGAGGGCGGAGTCAGGAGAAAGGCAGAGAGCGGGAGTTCTAAATTCGGCGGGGAGCCGATCAGTGGTGTTGCTGGGTGGGGGGTGCAGATCGCACCCGGGTGACACCTGTGGGCAGCGGCATCGCACGGTCCGCACACCCCTGCACTGATCTGTGTCTCTCACAGCGGAGCGGACTTAAGCCGCCTCCTCGAGTCCTCCCTCCTCTGTTTACATATACACAGGACAGGAGGAGGCAGTCCGAGGAGGGACACACTGCTATGTCTATGCCGCGTTGTTCTGAGGTCTGAATAGTGTTTTTAATGGACATGTGCTGGGGGCGCTATGGGAGGGGAGAGGGGGGGACTACTAGCACAAGTGGAGGTATCTATGCTGATGGAGGGGGTCTGCACTGAGGGGGGCTATGCTGATGGATGGGGGTGTCTATGCTGATGAGGGTCTGCACTGAGGGGGGCTATGCTGATGGATGGGGGTGTCTATGCTGATGGGGGTCTGCACTGAGGGGGGCTATGCTGATGGAAGGGGGTCTGCACTGGGGGTGTCTATGCTGATGGGGTGTGCACTGGGGGGTCTATGCTGATGGAGGGGTGTCTATGCTGAGGGGGGCTATGCTGATGGATGGGGGTGTCTATGCTGATGGGGGTCTGCACTGAGGGGGGCTATGCTGATGGATGGGGGTGTCTATGCTGATGGGGGTCTGCACTGAGGAGGGCTATGCTGATGGAAGGGGGTCTGCACTGAGGGGGGCTATGCTGATGGAAGGGGGTCTGCACTGGGGGTGTCTATGCTGATGGGGTGTGCACTGGGGGGGTCTATGCTGATGGAGGGGTGTCTATGCTGAGGGGGGCTATGCTGATGGAAGGGGGTCTGCACTAGGGGGTGTCTATGCTGATGGGGTGTGCACTGGGGGTCTATGCTGATGGGGTGTGCACTGGGGGTCTATGCTGATGGGGTGTGCACTGGGGGTCTATGCTGATGGGGTGTGCACTGGGGGTCTATGCTGATGGGGTGTGCACTGGGGGTCTATGCTGATGGAGGGGGGTCTGCACTGGGGGGTGTCTATGCTGATGGGGGTCTGCACTGGGGGGTGTCTATGCTGATGGGGGTCTGCACTGAGGGGGGCTATGCTGATGGAAGGGGGTCTGCACTAGGGGGTGTCTATGCTGATGGGGGGCTATGCTGATGGAGGAGGGTCTGCACTGGGGGTGTCTATGCTGATGGGGTGTGCACTGGGGGTCTATGCTGATGGAGGGGGGTCTGCACTGGGGGGTGTCTATGCTGAAGGGGGTCTGCACTGAGGGTGGCTATGCTGATGGAGGTGGTCTGCACTGGGGGTGCCTATGCGGGGGGGTCTGCACTGAGGGGGGTCTATGCTGCTGGAGGGGGGTCTGCTCTGAGGGGGTCTATGCTGATAGGGTTTCTGCACTTAGGGGGAGGTCTATACTGATGGAGGGGGGTCTGTACTTAATGGGGGATCTGTACTGAAGAGGGACTATAGTGGGTGGAAGGGGGGTTGACACCAATTTTTTCACACCGGGTGACACCAACCCTAGTGACGCCACTGATGGAGAGCGGGGAGCCATGGGACCCGGGAATGAAGACTGGAGGCAGGGAGAACAGAGTGGGAGCCGTGAAGAGAGCCGAGAATGAGGACTTTGGAGGCGGAAGCACCAGATCAGAAGGTGAGATCTGTCTCAATGGTAGCAGTAATGCACACTGTGGAGGGGGGGAGCAGAGAAAAGGAGCACATGGCTAGATTAGATAGAAGCTGAGTTCCTGTGTATGTCAGGGGTGAATGCAGACTGCTGGGGGAGGGAAGAGCAGAGAACAGGAGATGAGATCCTGTGTATAACAGCACTGATTGCAGACTGGAGGGGGGGGGGGGGTCAGAGAGTTGAGGCACACAGGCTGAATGTAACAGGAGGTGAGATTATAATAGCTTTATTTTGCCATATTTGTACATAATCCTATTATGATTCAGTCTCATCCAGCCACAGGCCCCTGCAGTCTGCATTCAGTCACTACCATACACAGGATCTCACCTCCTGCAAGATTCAGCCATGTGCTCCCACTGTCAGCACTCTTCCTGGTACCACCCTCACAGGTTCAGAGGAGCTGGAGTACTCGCTGTCAGTGCACATTGAAATCAACATTGGTATCATGTGCATATTTTTTCTGCACAGAAATATGCAACATGTATGCATTTCTCTGCAGAGAAAAATACTCAAATGATACCAACATTGTGGTGTGAACAGGGCACATAGAAATCAGTTATTTTCTTTATGTTCTAGCAGAGACCTACGTTAGGAAAGTGCATGTCTCTCTGCACATGACATGGACAAGACCAAAGTATTCTATGCAGATCAAATCTGCACCATCTTCCATCAATTCTTATGCATGAATGTTGTGAACAAGTCCCAACTGTTCCCGTAGTCTGCTATCCTATTTATCAGTCACAATATTTGGGAGTTTTGTTCAAGTTCAGTAAGGCCTCGTTCACAGCATATGTGCAAATAATGGAAAATGTGTGCAAATTTGACTTGCTTAAAATATTTTGGGCTTGTTGTAACGCAGGTCTCTGCAGGGACAGAAAGAAAACAATTGATTTCTATGTGCACTGTTCACACTATAATGTTGGTGTCAGGTGAGTTCTAATTTTTATTCCATTATTTAAAGCTATTTCTACAATAAACGTGGTTATATCTACAGCTTGCTGATCAGATACGATGTTCCGAGAGCTGTAGATCTGAATTTTTTTTTAGGGGTTCCCCGAGATCTCAGACTTTTTGCCAAGGGTTCCTCCACGGTAAAAAGGTTGAGAAACACTGCTCTAGCCACTTCTTCCCTGGCCTGTCCCTTTTATTAGATTTCAGTTGTTTTAATCATGGAGGGAGACGACATTATGTGTGGGCATTACCTAGGGCAGTCCAGATGCAAATGCAGCCTACCTAGGAATGTCCACTCCTCTAAACTAACATCCACTCATCAAGGCATTTTGATATTTGCAGTATAATTTAGGAGGGGTTGGAAAAAGAGTTTTGGGAAGCATGGAGGGTTGAAACAGGGTAAGAAATTAAGGTGGTGATGGAGTAGAGGACTGCAGTTCTCCCTCCTCTACTCCCAAATGATCAATTGTATGCAGCTCCTGTGATGGCCCTGGAGCTGTACAAGGGTTGTAAGGGATCATTGAGAAAGACAAGCTTATATTCTGAAATGGATTAGAATTCTAATTAGTAGAACAATTTCTCCAACATTTTGTTGTGCGTTCCCATATGAGAGGACACACAATTCTCCATTATTTAATTGTATTACTAGAATTCTAATTAGTAGAACCATTTCTCCTAAATTTGTTTTGTGCTCCCATACGAGAGGGAATTTTTTTACTTTTAGCTATCCACAGAGAGAGTGTAGTCACATCAAGTCGCTGCAACACCTTGGGTATGCAACCCTTGGCAGCGTTGATCTGGTGATGGAGGACAGATTACTGTATTTATTGGCGTATAACACTCACTTTTTCACCCTGCAAGTCGGTTGCAAATAGTGTGTGCGTGTTATACGTCGATACTGCAATTTGGGCTGCCTTGGAGAGAATGGGGAGGGGGGGCGAGACGAGCGCCTTCAGATCACATGTACAACAAGAATCTCCTGTTTACGCAGTGGCCTCTGTAATAGGAAGTCCCGTCTCCTGGGTTGGCATTGGACCAGTGTTCTGTCTATCATAGAAGCTGGTCCAGGAGGCGGGACTTTGTATTAAAGAGGCAACCTAGTAAACAGGAGATTCTCGCTGTATGTAATCTAACGGCTGCTCATCCTGCCCCCTCCCTGAGATGGGCATTGATCAGGCTGCATTCATGGCAATAGGGAGGCTGCAGATGGGCATTCATTAAGCTGCATTGATGGGCAATGGTGAGGCTACAGATGGGCATTATTAATCTGCATTGATGGGCAATGGTGAGGCTGCAGATGGGCATTGATCAAGCTGCATTAATGGGCAATTGTAAGGCTACAGATGGACATTGATCAAGCTGCATTGATGGGCACTGACCCTTATTTTGCTTCAAAGTTCTTTATTTAAAATTTTATTTTTTTCCCTGAATTTCCTCTTAAAATGAAGGTGCGTGTTATATGCCGATAAATATGGTATTTATTTATTTTTGTAAATTTAGAAGAAAAAAGTACTGGATTTGGTAGGGTTCTGAAAGTCTGTGACTTTGAGTAGTCGTGGTATTTTTCAGTATTTCATGTATATTTAGTTCCACATGGCAGCAGCAAGAAAGTTTTTGAGCATTTGCCACTGAGAAGTTTTGATACTTCGAGAGCTACATTGACATGCTTAAAGGGGTTGTAAAGGTACATGTTTTTTCACCTTAATGCATCCTATGCATTAAGGTGAAAAAACATTCGACAATGCCGCCCCCCCCCAACCCCCCCCCTGAGCCCCCGTTTTTACTTACCTGGCCCCTCGAAAGTCCCGCACTCGCTCCCGTCATCCTCCGAGTTCCTGAGCCCAGCCGTTGATTGGCTACACTGGATGGATTGAAAGCAGCGCAGCCATTGGCTGGCGCTGCTGTCAATCACATCCAATGACGCGCACGCTGGGGGGCGGGGCCGAGTGATACAGTCGGCGGCTATGGCTGCCGCTGTATCACGGGAGCGCGCCCGCAGTAACTCCACACCATGCGAGCTCGCTCGCATTATGGTGTGGTGTCCTTGCGGGGAGGAGCTGAAACAGCCGCCGAGGGACCCCAGAAGACCAGGATCGGGGCCACTGTGTGCAAAACGAGCTGCACAGTGGAGGTAAGTATAACATGTTTGTTGTTTAAAAAAAAAAAAACGTTAACCTTTAGTGTTCCTTTAAAGCGGTTGTAAACCCTAATATACTTTGTATACAAATATCATATTTGTAATGACAAAGTATTTTTGAAGTGATCTATCTAAATTGTTGTAATAAAAAAATTATACTTACCTTATATTTCGTGACATTTGTACAGTCTTCTTGTATGACTAACTCAGCGCCATCTCCGTTGTGGTCTTCCTGGTTTGAATTGAATTTATTTTCCGCCCACAGTTTCTTCTGTCCTCAGTAATCCCGCGCGTGCGCTTTAGGATCACTATATCCAAGCCTCTTTTTCGTTTCAAGTTTCTATGGAAACGAAGATATTTCATTCACAGTTTACACTGGTGTTCTGGCGAAAACTGTCCCACCAATCAGATAGTGTGGGGACAGTTTTCGACTGGACACCAGGAAGCAGGAACTAAAAAGACAGCGAGAAGCATCTGTAAGCAGGTGCTGAAAGATCGCGGGATGTCGGGGCTGACGTATACATAGGGAAATGACGCAGCCCCGACAACAACACAATGATATTCCGGCAGTGGCTCTTCTCGCCGACATGACCGTGAATCGGGCGCATGCGCGGTAGTGACCAACACTACAGAAAACAGCTGTAACATCGAATCTAGAAAGGTAAGGAAAAAAATAAAACGACTAAACTATTGCAATTATTGCTGGTAATAAATAATGGTAAAGTAATAATTTTGACCATACAACCGCTTTAAGTTTCAAAGTGTTTAAAAGTTGATGATTTTACAGTTCTGTCTTTCAATATTATGTGGCCTTTTGAGTTGGTGTTGTCCAGTTTTGTGATTGCACACTGTATGTATCGGAGTATGAAGTTGATTTTTATGTGCAGACTTTTGGTATTCAATTGCATTCAAAGGGAGCCATTTGCACACCCAATTTCACTTGGAAAGAGCTGAAATCCGTGAAAAGAATGACTTTGTGAATTTGTTTTTGACTACCTTTGGACCCGTGTGATCTTATTAAACTTTAAGGCTGGCAGTGCACATTTAATCCCAAGAGAGGCCTAATAAAATGTCTGCTCTCAGTGTGGGACACTTTTTATCTGAATAAATGTTTCACATTCGACAGTTGTTCACGGAGGACTCTCAGATACATAGCTGGCATTGTGCTTCGGGACAATACTGGTTGGATGGCTTTGAATCCTCGGGAGGTGCTGAATACGACTGTTGCTAGGCAGGATGGAGAGATTACATTAGCAGGACAGGCACTCTCAGTAGGAGAGAAAGTGCTGGAGAAACAAAAAAGCCATTGCTCTCTTAACAGCTTAGATGAAAAAAAAAAAAGTCCGAAACTTCCTGTGAAATATACTGATAAAACTTCATAGTTACTGTACACGCTGTCAGAACTTTGTTATAGTTCTTTCACCGTGGAAGCAGCAACCCTTCATATTAGATTAACTGTGTTGTGTGAGGCGGTAGCCACTGGGCATCCAGTAATAGGATTGTACAGATTTAGCTGCTTTTCTAGGATTCCTTATTTGTTGTGTTGCTTGCTCACATCTGTGAACATCACAATTTCTGTTTGTAATCTATAGAAAAGACTGTATGTAGTTTACAAAAAAAAAATTTTTCATTTTGTCTGTGATTTACTTCTCAGTCAACAAAATTTACATTGCAAAAACACCCATATGCTGATTAACCCGTGGTAATGGAGAATAAAATCTGGCTGTCCAACATGTAGAGATGCCAGATTTTTAAAAAGGTTTACCACTCTGTTTTCGAATCTGTAAATTCTATGCCCACCATAGCCATGCCTTTGTGTCCACTTTCTTACCTTTTTAGAAAGGGAGCTACAGTCTCTTATTTATCCAGAATTGAAATAAAAAGATAATCTGGACGCTTAGCAAGTGCCTCATCTACTATGCCAACACTGTTGCATAGCTGTACAGATTTTACTTTCCATAAATTGTTTAGGATCTTCTGCTCCTGAAAAACTGGTGGCGGCCATTGCTTGTGTGGGCATCGGAAGCCCAACGCCTATTAGAGCTGCACGATTCTGGCTAAAATGAGAATCGCAATTTTTTTTTTCTGCTAAGAATAAAGATCACGATTCTCTCATGATTCTTGCAGTGTAACATCATCTTTTTACATTATACTAAAAAATTGGGCTAAATTGACTGTTTTTAGTTTTTTTCAAATTCATTAACCACTTGCCGACCGGCGCATGAACATTTACGTCGACATGCGTCCCCTTTAAATTGCTGCCGTGTGGTCGCGCACGCCAGCACGCTCGCGACCCTGCCGCGAGCTCGGTGCCCGCGGGACCCGCGGACTCTTTGTCCGTCGGGGGCCCGCGATCGTGTCACGGAGCTGAAGAACAGGGAGATGTCAGTGTAAACACAACATCTCCCCGTTCTTCCTAGTGACATGTCACTGATCGTCTGTTCCCTACTGATCGTCTGTTCCCTGTCATCGGGAACAGTGATCAGTGATGTGTCGCGTCAAGCCAGGCCCCCTAACAGTTAGACGCACTCCCTAGGTCACACCTAACTTGAGGTCGACCGATATATTGGACTTTTTTAGGAAATCGCATCAGCCGATTATTATGCTAATTAGGCCAATTAGCACAGTGGCGCGGCTCCCATTTGTACCTCGCTCAGCACAGCTGACACGGCGCGCGGTGACAAGCAGCACAGCCCCAGGCACTGTGAATTTCAGCTGTGCTGCCTCCCACAAACTTCTTTCTGCTCCCCCGGCCCCTCCTTCTCCTCCTCTCTCCCAGTAAGATGCAGGATGGATGATGGCCACTCGTTACTGAACCCCTCCCCTTCTCTTCCTCCCGCCCTATGACCAATCCTCTCCCACCTTCAGTGCAGCACAGACAAACGCTGCTAAACTAGAGGCGAGTGAGATGAGAGGGAGCCCGGCAGGAGTGAAACCAGAGGGAGGAGCCGAGTGATACCAGGGGGGCGGGGCCAGCAGGAACAAGTTCTGGAATGGCAGGGCACGGATGACAATCCTAAGTGGAAGGTAGGACATGGATTAGATGCCTCATTCTGTGACTGTCTGTTCTCTGAATATGCAGCCTGCAGCTGCTGCATGTACATTATGGGGACCCTCTAGACTAGAGAGGTGAACTCATGAGGAATAGTTGGGGACATGGAGCAAGGGAAAAAGAGGGGGGGACAGAGCAAAGTTGAAGGGGACAAACAGAAGACACAGGGTGGGCTTTACTCAGTGGGGTATCTGTCCGCTGAGTGCAGGGGGATGACAAGCCCATATCTGCTCAATTTCTACTGAGCGAACACAGACACAGCCTCACTCTACTCTATGGGCAGTCAGATTTAGGCCCGGTTCACACTAGTGCGATGCGAGAACTGTGCAAATTCAGTGCGGGTTCCCACATCGCACCTGAATCGCACAGTGGTTCACACTGAGATATGAGAACCACTGCAGGTGTCAATGTAACGTTAACACCTCCAGATCAGTTTGCAGATCACAGTGCAAACAATGAAATGGTGCAAGAATCAGATCGCATGGGTCTGAACACCCATGCGATCTGATGACAGTGTGGACCCAAAAAAGCGCCCTGCACCATTTTAGTGCGAATACAATGCGATTTCAGCCATACAGTTTGGCTGAAATTGCATCGCACAGATATTGTTTGTGATGTGCACTGCAATGTGGTGCGAATCGCATGCAATGTCTGGAATCACGCTTTATTTTTTAACTGCTCGTTTTTTTTTTCCTTCATCTCATAAAATCTAAGAAAAATCGGCCAAAAATCGGCATCTAATGTCGGCCATCGGCCTCCCCGATTTCTAAATATCGCCATCGGTCAGAGAAAAACCCAGATCGGTCAACCTCTACACTTAACCCCTTCAGCGCCCCCTACAGGTTAACCCCTTCACTGCCAGTGTAATTTTTACAGTAATCGGTGCATTTTTATAGCACTGATCGCTGTAAAAATGACAATGGTCCCAAAATGGTGTCCGATGTGTCCGCCATAATGTCGCAGTCATGATAAAAAATCTCTGATCGCTGCCATTACTAGTAAAAAAAATTAAAATATTAATAAAAATGCCATAAAACTATCCCCTATTTTGTAGATTCTAAATTTTGCGCAAACCAATCAATAAACGCTTATTGCGTTTTTGTTTTTTTTTGTTTTTTTTACCAAAAATATGTAGAAGAATACGTATCGGCCTAAGCTGAGGAAATTTTTATTTTTTTTTATATTTTTTGGGGGGATATTTATTATAGCAGAAAGTAAAAAATATTGCATTTTTTTTTCAAAATTGTCGCCCTATTTTTGTTTATAGCGCAAAAAGTAAAAACCGCAGAGGTGATCAAATACCACCAAAAGAAAGCTCTATTTGTGGGGAAAAAAAGGACGTCAATTTTGTTTGGGAGCCACATCGCACGACCGCGTAATTGTCCGTTAAAGCGACGCCGTGCCGAATTGCAAAAAGCGGCCTGGTCTTTGACCAGCGAAATGGTCCAGGGCTTAAGTGGTTAAAGTTTTTTCCCCAAAAATTGCTTTTGAAAAACCACTGCGCAAATACAGTGTGCCAAAATATTGCAACAACTGCCATTTTATTCTCTAGGGTCTCTGCTAAAAAAATATATATAATGTTTGGGGGTTCCAAGTAATTTCCTAGCAAAAAATACAGATTTTAACTTGTAAGTGTTAGAAAAAGGTTTAGTCTTTAAGTGGTTAAACTGAACTCCTTTACAGACTGAAGTTCATTTTGATGTAAAAGAACAGAAAATGCAATGTTTCTCTTTATCTCCAAAAAAGTAAAATGTAAATGCGCAACCTTAAATACAAAGCAATCACAGTGCTAATAAATTCATATATATGCACACACAACTAAAAACAAAGTTCTGTGCTGGAAAAATTTATAATAATGTCCTGTGTGCAAGTGCCACTGGTGGAAAAAACTTTTGTTTAAAAAGCAAAATGAATATATATATGGAAAATTCCCATAGGATTAGTTCATAAGCCAAACGAACAACCAAATCTGATGGTCTAGGGTTAGTAAAACTCTTCAAGACAACTGTAGGCAGAAATCCACATCCCACTTGTTCAGGTAAGAAATGGAAGAAATAGCAGCTTACCGGATCAGATGGATCTCTATTACGGAGATCTATGGGGGCTCAAGCTCATATAGTAATCCCACAGGCAGTCCGCGAAGGAACAGCAGAATCAGATGGTGTCTCACTCGTCACCGTTTCTTTCCAATAGTAAAATCCCTCCAGGTGTCAGCTGGTACAAAGTTGCTCATGCAGCACGATAATTAATTAAATGAAAGAAGAAAAAAAATAAAAACCTCATGGTGCAATACTTTTTTTGAAAAAGGTAAGATACCCTTTATTGATCCTGGGTAAAAAATGACATCAAATGGGTTTCATAGAAGTGAGCGGCAAACTCAAAAACGAAACCGTACTTTCAGCTGCGGTCTGTCACGATCAAACAGCTCCACCCGATGCTGCGTTTCGTCGTAAGAGGCGTCCACTGGGAAAGGAGGTATTATCTCCGCTTAAGCGATGTTGTGATAAAACTTGGCAGGCTGCCTGGATTTTTTATTTATTTTTTGTCAACTGTCAGAAGTGGGCAGAGATCTCTCTGCAGTTGTTACACAGAATCGGGAAAAACTATTTTAAGATCATGAGGAGAGTTGAATCGCGATCTTGCGATCTTGATTCTTTAACTATTAATCATGCAGCTCTAGCGCCTATACGTTTTGTGTAGCTGGCTACCCAACATGCGCCAAAAAGTCTTGCGACAGCACAGTGCTCTGTCAGTTTGCACCTGCTGCTGTGGTCGCTCTATGTGTTCAACACTTGCACCTGGCAGTGAGTACCTCATTCACAAAGGGCGCCCAAGTCCACCTGTAATTACATAATTTCCAGTTTGGTAATAGAACGATGTCAGAAGGGCATGGAGGATGCCCGTTGACTCCTGAGATTAATCACAGATATCCCAGGAGTCAACAGGACATCCTGGATGATGTCAGTTGCTGCAGTAATTAAGGTTAAAAAAAAAAAAAAAAGAATATCCAAATGTAGAAGGCAGAGATACTAGAAATTTAAATGGGACATGGTTGTTAAGGCAGGTGAAGCTCAGCTTTGAAATGTAAGTTCTTCACAAAGAGTGAAAAGGTGAACTAACACTGTAGACCCTCCCTTACCTCCAATGGATAATGGTCTTTCACTGCCCACGCAGTGGGTTCTGGGGTCCAAGGACTTGAAAGCTGTGGTCTCCCTATGAACAGATCAGAGGGATTCTCATGTGCTGGCCCCTGACTGCTTTGACCAATCAGAGTCACCTGGACCCCAAGACCCCACAGATAGAAGCTGACTGGTTTCCATCCACCGCTGCTCCAGATTCTGGCTGCTCCAATTTTGATAAGTTTCCCTCATTCTTTTTAACGGGGATGTTCCAGTCACATGAGTGCTCCTGTGTACGACAATTATAGAGCCATACACAGGTATTTTGGGTATTGGCAAAAATAATAATAATTGGGCAAGGCTTTTGTTCAGGGCCACCTTGCACAGTGCCATAGACACTGGATTGATAGCAGATCGGGAGTCATGTAATATTTAGCACCATTTGGAGGTTTTTTAAGTTCAGGGCAACAAAGGTAAATGGATGGGCCTGGTAAAGCCCAAAGCACACAGGGCATTTAGTTAAGGTGCATGTAGCTCTGGCGCTTAGCTGCCAAGGAGGGCACAGGTGGATCCTCCAGCCCGATACTGGCAGCCTGTCAAATTCTGAGAGGTTGACAGCTGCTGCTGTTGGATGGGGCTGGACTGTGAACTAGCTGTAGGCAGCATGCATCCAGGAACGAATACTCAGAACACAAGAAGTCTTAATTTTCGGGCATTCGTCTGGGTGCATACTGCTAGGTAAAGAAGTTTGTCTGGACTGCCGCACTCTGTTCAAGCGTTTATTTTCAAATAATAAAAAATTCAAAATATCTAAAAGGCACGGCAGCTCACTTTCCTTTCATAGAGTTTGACAGGTTGCCTTCAGCGGGGCTGGACGGTGTACCTGAGCCCTCTGATTGTAGCTAACATGACAGAGCCCAATGCATCAGGCTGAGCGCCCAGCAAACATGGAGCCTTTTAAATAACTTTCAAGTATAACTCTATCCAAATAAAAGGAAGAAAAAAAAGTGTTGACCAGAAGAAACCCATGACTCAGACCTGACTGAGGGAACAAATTGTTGAGCTTATTGGTTAATTATAAGTTGATGGCTTCTACAGTTTGTGGTTGATTGTGTTCCTGCAATCACTGGGTGATGATGATTAAAATGAACCACCACAAATAATTGGTAACATATTACAGTTTTAGATATTATTACGTAAGCCTTCCCTCTGTGCGGACGCAGTCTTATAAAGGCTCCAGTATTATTCAGCACTTAATGAGCAGAAATCTTTAGGAATAAATCACCAAGTTGTATCAGCCATTTGCAGTCAATCAAGTGATTGGCTGTTTTTGCTACTCAATGGCTGGCTACAGCGCCAGCACTTTGCATTATATAGAGCAGTAAATAACTCGTGCTAATGGAGCAGAAACAACTTGATTTATTTTAAAACCGGGTTTAGCTGAGCACCGTCTCCTTGCCATGGATAACATGCTCCTAATTGGGCTTGTGCTGCAATTTGCATGCACAAAGTTTTATTAAAAACATCTGTGCTAGGAAGGCATAAAGCCACAATGTTAATTGGAAGCCAGTTTACAGGAAAATGCTTAAAAAAAAAAGTGTTTTTTTTTTTTTTTTCCCTCTAGGTCTTGTTTAATAATAAAGCATGCCAGTGCAGCTATTGATTCTTAAAAGTGATTATAAAGTCTTCTTTTTTGTTGTTTAAAAATAACAGACACATACTTACCTGCTCTGTGCAATGGTTTTGCACAGAGCAGCTTAGATCCTCCTCTTCTTGGGTCCCCTGCCCCTTCATCTTGCTAAGTGCCCACCACAGCAAGCAGCTTACTATGGGGGCACCCGACCACAGCTCGGCCTCTCTCTCTCTCTCTCTCTCTCTCTCTCTCTCTCCCTCTCCTAATTGGCTCACTGACTTTGACAGCAACGCAGCGGGACCCAATTACTGATGAAAAATATACTAAAGCGCTAAAATGGTGCAAAAGCAATCAAATATGTGAAATAAACCAAGGATAACTAAATGATTCAGCTGCAATCAATCAATGTGTCTGATAACATAGAATAGAATGCATTAAGAAGAAAAAATTCTGCCTTTAGAACCACTTTAATTTTTCTCTTTGCAGTCGGTATTTGTTCTAAAATAATAATCGTTAGGTGAATGATTTAATCCCGACCATAGATAGAATGAACCCCGGCCAGGTTCAGTGGGGACTGGCCGAGATTTGATCCACCTATGGGCAGGCTGGTTGTACTGAAGTCGACCCATCGAATAATTTCAGTACAACCAACTTGTAGGATTTTGTGCCTGCTGTTACTGCTGGTGGCTATAGCCGCTAGCAATAATCATCGTGTTCTTCCCCAGCAGGGAAGGCTCTACACTGGCATGACACTATAGGGATGTGGAAGGGATTTCATCATTAACACTGGCTGATGGGGTAATTTAAGGTATTTTTTTTCCCTTCCACCCGTGCTGGAAGGAAAGAAAATTGTACAATCAATGGCGTGCTTGAAGGTGAAACTGCTGAGGCTGGATTCCAGAAAGTGCTGCAGCCATTTGTCCTTTGGTCCAGGGTAGTCAGAAATCCTTAAAATGCAGAATAGAGAACTTCACTTAAAGCCGAACTCCAGGGAAAGGAAAAACCATCCCTCTACAGTTGGGATGCCCCCGCACTGCAAGAGTTCAATGCATGTTTGGGTCTAGGGGACAACAAAAAACTGAATTTTATTTACGTTTAATTTTTTTTTGGTGCAAACACTTGGAAATTACAATGTTAAAAATTAGTGCATGCATGTATATCAGAAAATTGTGGTTTTGAGCCCCGTACACACGGTCAGACTTTTTACCAACAAACTTAATTTTGATCAAGTTTGACAAAAAATCTGACCGTGTGTATACTCCATCGGACAAACTTTTTTGGTTTTCATCGGACAAAAGTTCGGTCTGCAAACGGACAAACTTTTGGCCAACAAAAGTCCGATGGAGCAAAGTCCGACCGTGTGTACAGAAAACCATCGGACTTTTGTCCGATGGACAAAACAAATAATGTTAAAATCAACCAACAATAGCAGAAGTTGACCAAAGGGTGGCGGTAAAGAGCAGAAAAACTACGTGATGTTGGAAAAAGTTTGCAGAAAAGTCCTGTGGTGTGTATGCTATGGGTGTTCCCGGCCAACTCCGTTTGGACAAAAATCCAGGGAAAAGTCAGATGGAAGTCCGACTGTGTGTACGAGGCTTTAGACTTTATTAGGTTTCCCTATTTATGACCGTAAAGTAGAACCCAATCAATAAATATCACAAAAGCTTTAATATAGTAATGTAATTTTCAAAAGTTTCAGCCTGCAGCTTCTTTTAAAGCCCAAGTTTAACTAAAATAAAAAATCTGCACATTGGATATTACTTGCCTTGATTGGGATGTGTCCCTTATTCGGTCTTCTGGTTTAGTAGAAATCTTTATCCTCCAATGCTCCCTACCGTAATTGTTCCCGTATGTCGGGGGTTATTACAACTAAGGGAACTGTCCCAAGCACTCATCAAGAGTGCCTGATTATATTTGTCCAGCTCCTCCATTCATAGAAGCTGTACTAGAGCTTCTATGAAGGGAGGGATCGGCCCTTTTAATCATTAGCCTAGCCTTCATTCATAGATCACATTTCACTCCTAGATTCTTTAGTACAGCTTCTGGGTGAACAGACCAGGCATAGTCAGGCTGTCTTGATTAGAGCCTGTCACAGCTTCCTTAATAGTATTACCCCAGCACTGGAAGACTAGAGCGAAGAGGGTATTGGAGGATGGAGAGCATACCTCCCAAATTTTTGAGATGGGAACGAGGGACACCTATTAGCAAAAGTAGGTAGGCATAGGACACCCCCCAAGCCACACCACGCCCCCTTAAAGGAGAATTATACAAAAAAATAGATTAGTTAGTTAAACCAGCAGGTGCTTTTTTTTATCACTACTATTATTTTATATTGGCATTTGAAATTTACAAATGCAACAATTTAGAATTTGGATGAAAGGTTTAGTACTGGGAAACACTTTTTTGATAGATAAAAAGTGCATTTTATATACAACTACATGGATGGGAGACGGAGGGACTTTGTTCCAAATCCGGCACAGTTCCTCGAAATCCGGCACAGTTCCTCGAAATCCGGCACAGTTCCTCGAAATCCGGCACAGTTCCTCGAAATCCGGCACAGTTCCTCGAAATCCGGCACAGTTCCTCGAAATCCGGCACAGTTCCTCGAAATCCGGCACAGTGCCTCGAAATCCGGCACAGTGCCTCGAAATCCGGCACAGTGCCTCGAAATCCGGCACAGTGCCTCGAAATCCGGCACAGTGCCTCGAAATCCGGCACAGTTCCTCGAAATCCGGCACAGTTCCTCGAAATCCGGCACAGTTCCTCGAAATCCGGCACAGTGCCTCGAAATCCGGCACAGTGCCTCGAAATCCGGCACAGTGCCTCGAAATCCGGCACAGTGCCTCGAAATCCGGCACAGTGCCTCGAAATCCGGCACAGTGCCTCGAAATCAGGATGGTTGGGAGCTATGGGGGAGTTCTACCAAACCAGATGACATCAGCACAATGATCACATTACATATTTCATTTTTTGGTTTTAACTAAAGTTAAGTTTTAAATACCTGGTGATTCTACCATGAAGCCCTTGCTGCTGTTGCCTCCATTTCTGATGGAGACAATAAGTGGCTATTTCGACAATGCAGACGTGGTCCACTGCGGTTCACTATTGGGAAACTTCACTTGAAAAAAAAATGCCAATCGGCCATCACTGGAGGGCATGCATGAAGATTGGGAGTGGATGCAAGGAGGTTGTAACAGATAAGCTGCACCATGAAGCAACAAAGAATAAAAAAAAAGGGTGAAGGCAACTATTTTAAGTAAAACAGAATGGCAATTGTTTAATACTTGTTGCTCTAGGAAGGAAATGTCAGTTTGGTTTGCTTTCTAGCTTAAGGCCTCTTTCACACGGGACGGATCCGTGCAGATCCGCCCCGTGAAGCTCCGCTTGCTCAGCGGGGATCGCTCCGTTGATCCCCGCTGAGCCGACGGATGACTGGGCGGTCCCCGCACACTGTGCAGGGACCGCCCTGTCAGAGCGCCGCTCTCCCCTATGGGGAATCGGATGACGACGGACCGTAGAGTCCGTTGTCATCCGATCCGCTCCGCCGACGGAAGGAAAAATAGGGTTTTCCTCCGTCACACTTTGGCGGAGCGGAGCGGGTCGGATGTCAGCGGACATGTCTCCGCTGACATCCGTGCCTCCATAGGGGTACATGGATGATCCGTTTCAGGTCCGCCTAAAAAACTGACAGGCGGACCTGAACGGACCTCCGTGTGAAAGGGGCCTTAAAGTCCAAATACAGCTCAGTTTTTTCCCCCCTGTTTTGGATAGACTGAGAATAATAAATTCTTCTGGCAAATTCTTCTGCACTGTTTGTGGCATGTTTTTTGGAGACTTCACCTCGCTTCCTGTCCCTTGGGATAGCAGGACAAGAAATGAGGGAAGCAATTCTCACCGGGAAAGAAAGTCACAGGCTGTAATAATATTCTAACACTTCCCCATTTTACTGAAAACATATAGTTTGTGTGTGTGTGTATATATATATATATATATATATGTGTGTGTGTGTGTGTGTGTGTATATATGTATGTACATATATATATGTGTGTATGTATATGTGTGTATATATATATATATATATATATATACACATACACATAATATTAGGGCTGTTACTGATTACAATTTTTGTGTTCGATTGATCGATTTTTTTTTAATCGATTAATCGACTAATTTCGATTTAATTATAACTAGGGTTGTCCCGATACCACTTTTTTAAGACCGAGTACAAGTACCGATACTTTTTTTCAAGTACTCGCCGATACCGAATACCGATACTTTTTTTATATGTCAGTATTTTTTTTACTATTTTTTTTTTTGTCATGTTTTTTTTACAATGCTTTGTTGGGGTGGGGGGGGGGGCTTTGATGGTCTCAGTGTATTTTATTTTATTTTTTACAATTATTTTTGTTTTATTATTTATTGCAATTTTTTTTTTCTAGCCCTGTTGGGGGGCTTTGGTGAGATATCAGGGGTCTTAACGGACCTCTGACATCTCCCGTTTGAGACAGAGAAAGGGACTAAGGACACAGATTCCCCAGTCCCTTTCTCAGCTGCACTGAAAATGAATGGAGAGGAGACAACGGCTCCTCTCCATTCATAAACTGAAGCATCGTAAACACACAGGTTACAATGTTTCAGTTATATGAATGAACAGAGTCAGTAATCACTGACTCTGTTCATTCGGAAAAGGTAGGAGCCGGGTTTAGCGGCTCCTACCTCCGCTCTTCATCCTGACAGAGGGGAGCGGAGGAGGACATGGAGGGTGACACGGAGCTGAGAACAACAGCAGCGAGGAGGGGGGAGAGCAGAATAACGGAGGACAGCAGCAGCATGGAGGGGGGACACAGAGCGCGGGGGGGGGGGGGCAGAATAACGGAGGACATCAGCAGCATGGAGGGGGGGACACGGAGCGTACGGGGGTAGAGCAGAATAACTGAGGACATCAGCAGCATGGAGGGGGGACACGGAGCGCGGGGGGGGGGGGAGCGGAGGGCAGAATAACGGAGGACATCAGCAGCATGGAGGGGGGGGACACGGAGCGCACGGGGGAGAGCAGCACAGATCAGGGAACTGGAGGAGGATACAGGGACCAGTCAGCGGTGATCGGTGCGGCTTTGGGGGGAGTTACAAGCACAGATCACCGCTGTATAGATTTCACTAAAACAGCTGAAAAGAGGGGGGGGGGGGTCGGGAGAAGCTGTCGGGCTGTATTGAAATCTATACAGCGGTGATCGGTGCTTGTAACTCCACCCGCCGCACCGATCATCACTGACTGCCCAAGTATCGGGTGAAGCATCGGAGCATTTTCCCCAAGTACAAGTACTCGGGGAAATGCCTGGTATCGGTACCGATACCGATACTAGTATCGGTATCGGGACATCCCTAATTATAACGCACATACAGATCCAACTACTTTTAGCTGATCTCCTTGCAGGCCGATTCCCAGTGCAGCTACCAACCACTGGAAAAATGGATAGCAGGATAAAAAAACACACAAAGGCAGCGCTCAATGGGAATAGCATTAAACTTTTATAGTCTTCAAGTAGGTAACAAAATAAATATTGCACTGGAGATAAAATCGATGTAGCTACATAAACTGTAAAAATGGTGCGAGTAATACCAAACGGTAGCAAAAGCAGTCATAAAAACATGTAGCTAAGTATGATACTGGTATAAAAATGTGTACAACGATACCACTGCTGAATCCAGATGAGGAGGGGTTAACATCAGTCCGTCGGCATGTAGATGTCCCGTTAAGGGAACTATCACAACTCCCAGTAGATGGCTGTTGAATCCCAGGTTGATAGAGGGAAGTGTAACAGCCCTTGTGTGTGGCAGATAGTAAGGTCCCGCCGGCATGCAGATATGAATGCACGGCAAAGGAGCCCTTCAGATGGACACGGCAAGCCCCGCCGGTGTCCGTGACGTCACCGGATCTCCGACGGAACTCCCTGAAGACTCGGAAGCCGGCGGAGAGGTCAGTACCGATCAAAAGAATTTTGATCGATCAAAAAAATTAATCGGGGAATTAATAGTTAATTTCCACAGCCCTAATATATATATATATATATAGTTATTGTTTTCTGTAAGATTTTGCATACAAGTGCAAATTGCTAATGTTGCCTAGCGGTTGGGTGGTTGAAATTTCTATTTCGCTTTTCTTTATTGCCCATTGCTGCCAGCTAAGGTGTAAGTGAATATCATTTATTTTCTAAGTTGCCTCTTCCCTCTGCCTAGTAAATAGATGTCACCCCTTCTTGTCACTCTGTAATGCTGTCCTGTCTCTGCTTACTCTCCGCCAACTGCAATTGTGGAAGATACGCTGGAAGTTGTCACAGCAGTGTCTGCGCATTTCAGCTAAATGCAGTACAGCAATGTCAGCCGCTGTGCCAGCTCTAAACGGAGGTCTAGACATTCATCCCATTGTAGTCATGATCACTTTCTGTCCTGAAATGCTAAAACCTGTTTATACTGTGTTTATAGCTTATGAGCGACATGCATTTTTATTTTTATTTTCTCTTTGAGAGTCTGGATTTTGTGACCACTGAAACGCCTGTTTTTATGAGATGGTACATTAGAAGACTGTGCAGTATGTTGAAGCCCAGTATTAGTGGTGCACCAAAATGAAAATTTCCGTACCGAAAATTCAGGATGCACTTGGCCAAAGCCGAAATTGACAGGTTGTGTGTGTGTGTGTGTGTGTGTGTGTGTGTGTGTGTGTGTGTGTGTGTGTGTGTGTGTGTGTATATATATATATATATATATATATATATATATATATATATATATGTGTGTGTGTGTGTGTGTGTGTATAAATCTTTTTTATTTTTTTTACTGCGGCGAGGTCCGACGGAAGTGGGGACAAGTACCTGTCAAAAACAGGTACCCGCTCACCCCCCCCCCCCCCACAAAAGGTGCCAAATGTGGCACCGGAGGGGGGGAGGAGACAGATAAGCAGAGCTTCCACATTTGGGTGGAACCTTGCTTTAAACACATTAAAGTGGAACTAAACTGTGTCTGAGCACCACAAACTGAAAATGCAATTCACTTTTAATATCCAAAGCAAACTCACCCATCTGTCCAAGTCTCCGTGCCTCAGTGCATCGAGTAAGGGCAGATGATTCATATGTAGCATTTACTTCCTGGAATTCATCTGCCCTTAGCTCAGACAAGCAGGCAAGAGGGTGTGCTTGGCTGAAAAAGCCCCTCCTCCCTCCTGAAAACTTCTGGGATGTACGACATCATATTGATTTAGGCCAGAAATCAGGAAGCAACTAAAATGTAAAGAAAGTTTAAAACGAGTAATTATAATATACCCTCCTATTTATTTACTAATGCTAGCAGCATAAGTTGTAAAAATAGGTAATGTTAATTGAGAGAATTTAGTTCCTGTGTTATGTACATAAAACCTCATATGTTGATTCCTTGCCTATAGCCCACCACATCCCCATTTCAAGTTATCTTTGGTATTTTTTTTATCAATTATCAAATGATTCATTTATTCGTATCGATGAAGTCCTTGTTTGCCACCGAGAAAATGGGAAGACGGACTATTTTCGATTTCCTCTGTGGCATTCGAAGACTCCACCGACCAGAATGTGTGAATTAAATTATGTGAGAATGTTTTTGATAACAACGTGCGAACGACCATGAATGGTTATGGGCGCTGTCAGCCTCTCATTGCTCTGTATGAGACTTCCAGCCCACAGCTGTTAGCAGGAAACCCTGCTGAGTCTCCCATAGGAAATCATAGTTGAACCCAAATGCATGTGAATAAGAAATAAAACGGAAATATATTCTATCTGATTGATCTTTAGATGTGATAGCTGCATTTGTTTTCTTTTTTTCAAACAATATTTTTCCTTTTATTTTTACTCAATGATTATGAGAATAACTAAAATTGGCTAACAGAGAAAAATATGCCAATGTCTGTATGCGCAGAATTTGTTGCAGTATAGTGGTACGCTGTCCGTCTATATACATCCAGCTCTGCTCTACTTCCTGCTGTGCTGATAACTGCTGTCCACCCGTCCTTACTACAGTATTTACAGCACTAAGCTAATGGTATGTATTGTACTTTTTTTTTTTTTGTTTGACGCAAGTGCCTATTTCAACACACGCTATTGGACGATAATGGAAACGGTTGCATAACACTTTTTAAGCAGGAACACAACAACACGTAGAACTGGTGTAAAGACATTGTTTTATGTACTGTATTTATCCCCAAATGTATCTAACAGTCAGCAAAGAGAGGGGGTACAGTAAGGTCCCATGCACACGAGACGCTGTTATTTGCTGTTAAACGCGCGTTCAGAGGCAGTTGGACACTTTTTTCAACTGCTCCTGAACCCATTCAATGTTATCCTATGTGTCCATGCACACAGTCTCGTTTATTGCCGTTTTTAGGCAGTTGCGTTTAACCTCATTTTTCCAGAAGCAAAAAAATGGGTTCAGACGCAAAAGTTTTCCACGTTTCAGACGCAAAACGCGGCTAAACACGGCAAAACGCGGGTACCGGCGTTTTGCCGCGATTTCGTTTATTAGCGTTTTTAAAGGTGACCTATTTTTTTACATTAGAAATCTCAAAAATGATGGCAAATGATGAAAAACCATCAAAAAAATATGAAAAAAAACTGTATTTGCTTGCATTGCACTGTAGACAATCCACAACTTGTGGCAGGTGACGTGGCAAGTGGACAATCCACAACTTGTGGCAGGTGATGTTGCCAGGTGACGTGGCAGGTGGAAATCCACAAATTGTGGCAGGTGACGTGGCCAGGTGACGTGGCAAGTGGACAATCCACAACTTGTGGCAGGTGACGTGGCCAGGTGACATGGCAGGTGACGTGGCAGGTGGACAATCCACAAATTGTGGCAGGAGACGTGGCAGGTGACGTGGCAAGTGGACAATCCAAAACTTGTGGCAGGTGACGTGGTCAGGTGACGTGGCATGTGACGTGGCCAGGTGACATGGCAGGTGATGTGGCAGGTGACGTGGCAAGTGGATAATCCACAACTTGTGCCAGGTGACGTGGCCAGGTGACGTGGCAGGTGGAAAGCCACAAATTGTGGCAGGTGACGTGGCATGTGACGTGGCCAGGTGACATGGCAGGTGACGTGGCAAGTGGACAATCCACAACTTGTGGCAGGTGACGTGGCCAGGTGACGTGGCATGTGATGTGGCCAGGTGACATGGCAGGTAATGTGGCAGGTGACGTGGCAAGTGGACAATACACAACTTGTGGCCAGGTGACGTGGCAGGTGGAAATCCACAAATTGTGGCAGGTGACGTGGCCAGGTGATGTGACCAGGTGACGTGGTAAGTGGACAATGCACAACTTGTGGCCAGGTGACGTGGCCAGGTGACGTGGCAGGTGACGTGGCAAGTGAACATTCCACAACTTGTGGCAGGTGACATGGCCAGGTGATGTGGCAAGTGGACAATCCACAACTTGTGGCAGGTGACATGGCCAGGTGATGTGGCAGGTGACGTGGCAAGTGGACAATTCACAACTTGTGGCAGGTGACGTGGCAGGTGACGTGGCAAGTGGACAATGCACAACTTGTGGCAGGTGACGTGGTCAGGTGACGTGGCATGTGACGTGGCCAGGTGACATGGCAGGTGATGTGGCAAGTGGACAATCCACAACTTGTGCCAGGTGACGTGGCAGGTGGAAAGCCACAAATTGTGGCAGGTGACGTGGCATGTGACGTGGCCAGGTGACGTGGCAGGTGACGTGGCAAGTGGACAATCCACAACTTGTGCCAGGTGACGTGGCCAGGTGACGTGGCATGTGACGTGGCCAGGTGACGTGGCCAGGTGACATGGCAGGTGATGTGGCAGGTGACGTGGCAAGTGGACAATCCACAACTTGTGGCCAGGTGACGTGGCAGGTGGAAATCCACAAATTGTGGCAGGTGACGTGGCCAGGTGACGTGGCAGGTGATGTGGCCAGGTGACGTGGCAAGTGGACAATCCACAACTTGTGGCAGGTAACGTGGCCAGGTGACGTGGCCAGGTGACGTGGCAAGTGGACAATCCAAAACTTGTGGCAGGTGACGTGGTCAGGTGACGTGGCATGTGACGTGGCCAGGTGACATGGCAGGTGATGTGGCAGGTGACGTGGCAAGTGGACAATCCACAACTTGTGCCGGGTGACGTGGCCAGGTGACGTGGCAGGTGGAAAGCCACAAATTGTGGCAGGTGACGTGGCCAGGTGACATGGCAGGTGACGTGGCAGGTGACGTGGCAAGTGGACAATCCACAACTTGTGGCAGGTGACGTGGCAGGTGACGTGGCAAGTGGACAATCCACAACTTGTGGCAGGTGACGTGGCATGTGACGTGGCCAGGTGACGTGGCAAGTGGACAATCCACAACTTGTGGCCAGGTGACGTGGCAGGTGGAAATCCACAAATTGTGGCAAGTGACGTGGCCAGGTGACGTGGCAGGTGATGTGGCCAGGTGACGTGGCAAGTGGACAATGCACAACTTGTGGCAGGTGACGTGGCCAGGTGACGTGGCCAGTGACGTGGCAAGTGAACATTCCACAACTTGTGGCAGGTGACGTGGCAGGTGACATGGCCAGGTGACGTGGCCAGGTGATGTGGCAAGTGGACAATCCACAACTTGTGGCAGGTGACATGGCCAGGTGATGTGGCAAGTGGACAATTCACAACTTGTGGCAGGTGACGTGGCCAGGTGACGTGGCAAGTGGACAATGCACAACTTGTGGCAGGTGACGTGGCCAGGTGATGTGGTAAGTGGACAATCCACAACTTGTGGCCAGGTGACGTGGCAGGTGACGTGGCAAGTGGACAATTCACAACTTGTGGCAGGTGACGTATCAGGTGACGTGGCAAGTGGACAATCCACAGCTTGTGGCAGATGATGTGGCAAGTGATACGCTAAATACAAGTACACTGCTGCTCTCTCAGCTGCTGGTCTCCCAAAATGGCTGAAATGGTTAAATAATAATGTTTTTTGAGCTTAGGGAGGGTCTTATGATGTTTCTTAACTAAACGCCTATAGACGCAAACGCGGTAAAACGCCGCTAAAATCGCGGCAAAACGGGCGTTTTTAAACGCCGGTTTTAGCCTTTAAAAACGTGTGTTCAGCAGAGTTTGCACCGGCGTCTCGTGTGCATTGGGCCTAAGTTATCGGCTCAAAAGATTTCTGGCAGGATCAGCAGGTATTCTTTTTTTTACACTTTAAACTAATATTATTAAACATTTTAATGATATATTTTATACACCTGAAGGGACCAAATAAGAGCACTTCATTGTCTGCGTTTACATAACCGTTTTGCTGGCTTAAAGACCTTTTAAAGCATTTTTAGGGCTCATTTATACATGCAACACCCTCTAAAGAGTGATTTGTGGTGGTCCCCATTTAGAAGGCGTTTGACAGCTGGGAGGGGTGATGTTGTCTCCTAATCCCCTGCTTTAACCATGCAAAGCTTGAACCACTGCTTTGCAACCTGCTGAACTCAACAGGAGGTATAATTTTTTTCCAAGACATATATAGTACATGCCAGTGTGGCTTCCTTTGCAGCTTAAAGAGGTTGTAAATCTCCGGGGAAAAAAAAATAAATAAAAAAAACCCCTGCAAGACAGTCATGAGCTAGTTTGCATCGTATACTAGCTCACTATGAAATACTTCCATTAGAACAGTGGTTCTCAACCTGGGGGTCGGGACCCCCTCGTGGGTCAAATGATGATTTGCCAGGGGTCACCAAATCCTGGGCTGTTCCTGAAGCCTGCACCACTCTCCCAGCCTTTTTGCTGCTGCCCAGCAGGGCTGTCCCTGGAGCCTGCGGCCGCCCACTCACCCTCTTCGCAGCCATCCATTCAGTTCATGGCATAGCTGGGGGCAGAAACTAGAGGTCAGCTGACTGGTGAGGAATGTGAAGTGGGAGGGGCTGGAGGAAACCCTATCTCCTGATTTCGGCATAGGTGTCACTGCTACGAGACACCACAAAGTCAGAGACCCAGTGAGTAACACTACCTGTGATTAGAGTTGCCATTAAAAGTCCCCACTACAGTTCTCAGATCAGCAGATGACCTTGATCAAGAGCACCTAAGTTGGCCGATCAAAACTCCCCCCCAGCATTGCCACTCATTCCATCTCCCCACCAGCACTGCCACTCATCCCATTCCTCCCACCTCCCCACCAAGGAGTAAGAGAAGGAATAAAAATAGAGAATACATGGAAGGGAGAGGAAAAGAGGGGGAGGAACAAAGAAAAAGGTAGAGAAAGAATAGGAGAAAGACCAAGAAAGACGGCTAGAGAGAGGGATGGGGGAAAAAAAAGCAAGAAATTAGGATAGAGAAAGATGAAAGGGAAAGAAAGGAGAACAAAGAGAGAGTGGTGCATCCTAAAATGTACCATAAGGGGTTTTATTACTGTACGAGTGGAAGGGACTCAGGGAGCGCTAAATATCCGTAGGTTAGGGGCACAAATTACTTGTCTTGCCTTGGGTGCTGACAACCCATGCTATGAAAATAATTTTACTGTGAGGGGTCCCCACAACTTGGGAAATTTTATCAAGGGGTCACGGCACTAGAAAGGTTGAGAACCACTGCCTTCGAACAATGCCCAGCAGTGCCGCCCGCACTCCGCTCCCACGGCTGTCATCTTTCCCGGAGTTACTTCCGGGTTTGCGGGCTCCGACGCTGTGATTGGCCAGAGCCACTATGACTTCGCTGTCACGGGTGCCGCCGGTCATGGCACGGGTCCTAAAGAAACGGCGCAAGTGGATCGTTCCTTAAGTGCGCATGCGCCCATGACGTCGGCAGAAGTGTTTATAGTAAATATCTCCTAAATGGCGCAAGTTTAGGAGATATTTACAATACCTACAGGTAAGCCTTACTATAGGCTTGCCTGTAGGTACAATTAAAGAGGAAGATTTTACTTCCTCTTTAAGTTGTAAAACAGATCCTTAAATTTGGCCTTAAAATAACTGTAAACCTCTGACATTACATGAATAAAGCATATCCCTTTTATAGTGTGTACTTGTTTCAATCCAAAGCACTAAATATCATTTCTGTCTGCTGCTTCGTTCCTCTGCTATCTGCATAAGTCACTTCTGACAAGTTTTCCTGACACCGAGGGGTAAAAAGATGACTGGGCAGGGAGCTCCAGCAATACAGCCTGTGATTGACAGCTTCAGCTCTGTTCCTGTGTGCTATGTGAAGGGGTGTGTGTCCAGGGCTGGCACTCTGCTGCCTAGGGCACGGCTACGGCCACTGGTTTCCCTACTAGCCTGGCTGGGAAACACGAGGGGCTGAAGGGTGCCACCCTACACGGGGCTGGGGTGCTGACTGCCTTACAGCTGTCCAATCCGGAGAATGCAACAGCAGCGGTGGATGCCTAGCAAGGGGACTGCAGAGGAGGTCAGCAGCAGCAGCTTGCCTTGTGAGGAGGGTGACACCGAGCTGGCTCCCAGGAGTCCGAGGAAAGCTGGGTGGGCAGAGGAGGGGAGCACCATGTCCACTTCCTGGTACACATCTCCCCCTCCTTTGTCAAGAACACCTTCTCTGTCCAGCTGACAGCCGCCTGCCCTGAAGCGCTGCTCTGCCTGAAAAATCACCTCCGGGGCAGGCTGGCCGCCTCACTGACCTCGGCAGTGTGGTGCCAGATGACTGGAGCTTTCAGTGAAGTGGTGATGTGTGCTCTACCTTCTCTGGTGACATCAAAGCGGATATATATATATTATACTAGACATGGGGACTCCTCCCTAGGGCAGGATGTTCTACTTGTTGTCACACATTTTTATGGAGGGGGTGGTGCAAGTTACTGGTCTTGCTTAGGGCACAACTTAGTCTAGCACTGGCTCTGGGTGTGCGTCTTCCCTCCAATCAGCTCTCACTGCGCTCTGCAAGGTGTAACTTCAGCTCTCCACCCTCTGCTTTTTGAAAGCTCGGACAAGCGGTATAAATTCTATACTTTGGCTGTGGAAGAGGGATGGCTGCACATAAACGGGTGCAACTTGTGTAGGGGGATTGGTTTCATCTCCTTAGGCTAGTTACCTCACTGGTATTTGTGAGGGTTTACAACCACTTTTAATCAGGCAGTTGGCCCCTTGATGTGCTATAGAAAAGCCGTGAAGGGGGAGGGGTTACAGTCCTTAAAATATGTAACAAGATCCTTCTCTTTTTGGGGGTTGGGGGTCTTTCCTTGTTCAGACTGCGTACAGAACTGTATCTTCATCTGTTATTGTTGATGTGTCCACAGGAATAAGAAGTTGTTGTGTTGGGTTACTGCTGAATTGCAAGCAGCCATAATGCTGATAAATTGATGAAGACTTCAGTGCAGGAGCAAGGTCATGGCTGCTGTTCACCATTATGTAAATATATCCGTCACTGTAGTACTGATTTTTCTTCAGCAATAAAAATGAAATCCAATACAATGGGTTCTGTTTTGTTTACAGGCATCCTTGTGAAAATGTCAGTGCTATTTCAGCATGAGTTGTCACACTCGCCATGGAGTACATCAGACGTTCAGACGTATGGTTATGTCATTATTCTAGAGGCTCACAAACCTATTTCCGTCAATGACTTTGAAAGTATACACCAGTTCAATAAAGATGTATGTAAAGGTGGAATGTGTGGTTTTGTTAAGCAGGCCGGTCTTTATTGTTATGGCTTATCTTAGGATCAGCTCACATTTTAGGCCTATTCATAGAAAAATTAAGAAGATTTCTCAGTTTACCCTTTTCCCACAGCAGTGTAGGTAGACAGATCTTCATTCATATGGAGCTGCCAACAATATAAGTTTTAAGTTATTCGATTTTCCTAAATCAAGTGCTTCAATGTGTACATTAAGAATATTTCCCTGGTTACCTCTTCGTATGCAAGATTTCCCAGTACATGTGATGCTGAGCCTTCATGATTGAAAGAACTGAAATCTAATGAATGAAAGGGACGGCTAGGAACAGTAAAGTTGGGGAGGAAAGGGCTATATCAGGTGTCCCCAAACTTCAGTTTGATTGCCACATTCTATATTTTAGAAATATTTGTGACCCCCCCACCATACATCAGAGTCCCCCTGTACATTAGGGTCCCCAGCAGAGTAACCCCCCCCCCCTTATATCAGTGTCCCTATCAGAGTCCCTCCATATATAAGGGTCACCATCAATCTTCCTCCATATAGCAGGGTCCTCATCAAAGTTCCCCCGTACATTAGAGTTGTCCACCTCCCCTCAGGCATCAGGGTTCCCATCAAAGTTACCCTGTACATCAGAGTTGTCCACCTCCCCCCAGACATCAAGGTCCCCATCAAAATTTCCCCAATAAAGCAGGGTCCCCATCAAAGTTCCCCTGTACATCAGAGTTGTCCACGTCTCCCCAGACATCAAGGTCCCCATCAAATTTCCCCATACAGCAGGGTCCCCATCAAAGTTCCCCTGTACATCAGAGTTGTTCACCTCCCCCCGGACATCAAGGTCCACATCAGAGTTCCCCCCCCCGTACTCCAGGGTCCCCATTGTTGTCCCCCCGTTCATCAGGGTGCCCATCATAGTGTCTCTGCACTGGAAATTGGAAGTGGGCTGTGGATGTTGGGAAGAAACAGAGTCCGTAGGCTGACCTGTGTGAGAGGCCACTAACATTGGCTGTTGGAGGGATAAAATCGTGCAGTGCGAATTTGGCCTGTAGGCCATAGTTTGGAGACCCTGGCTGGGTGAGGCTCGATGTTCTACCAGACTATGCGATGCGCTTGTCTGACTTGTCGCCGCTTCTTATTTGCACTGTAAGAAGCTTATGTGAAATTTTTTGTTGCTATGAATGTTCGGGTGACAGGGTCTCTTTTTAACGTACCCATTTTCAAGACCAAAGGGCCAGTTTGCGGTCCTTCAGACATTAGGAGAGCAAGATTGTGGCCAGTGGGAGTAGAATTGCCCCAACATTGGATTTAGTTGAAGGAATAGTGCCCTATTGTTGGTATCTGTTGTAATAAATAGTGTCTCATTGTTGATAACATTGGGAGGAATAGCACCCCATCATCTGTGTCAATGGGAGAAATGGCACCCCATTTGGTGTCAACGGGAGGATTGGTGCCCCATTATCAGTGGCAGTTGTGGATTAAATGGTGCCCCAAGGGCTGGATTGAGGAAAACAAAGGGCCACATCCAGCCCCCAGGGCTGCAGTTTGGAGACCACTGCTGAAGATCAGATCAAATGAAGATATTGCGTGTGATTTTGCATGTGCACGCACCACTATCCGTCATGCCTCTAGAAGTTACCTAATCAGATTGGGTTAGAAGGCCTTGTCCAGTCAGTGTTGTCTTTCCTGAGCCATGCCAGTGCTTTTGTCCTGTGCACTTCCCCCAGACCTTTGATCTGAGCTTAGCATTCATGTTTATGAACATGCAGATTGTCAGAAGTGCTGGAGGCTGGTCGGGTTGTGTCTACACAGTTCCCTCTTTTGTCTGTGGGTGCGTTTTAGAGTTTGGAAAGTTAACCACTGCTTCTGTTTATGTGCTTCTGTTTTCTTCACAAAGAATATTTACTTTTTCTTCAATGGATTGTGATTTGTGCCAGAAAATCTGTAAAAATTGGATTTATACTTAGCGATGTCCTATAAAACAATTTGATTCAGAGCTAGACAATGCTTTTCCCTAGCAGAGTATTTGTGACAGCTGCAGAAGCGTATAAAATGAAAAGTCTGCGTGAGCGCGGAGTGCTGCGTAGAAGACCTATTGAATGGCATGCTGTGGGTAGAGGTGAGCGAGCCATTAGGAGGAATACCAACGTGTTCATTTTATAAAACATGCATACATATTCATAATGGCTTGTTTTATTCCCTGGCACATGCTATTTGTTTTAATATTGATTTCTTTGCAAGCTTCTTGGCAAACGTCCTACTTCCCAAGTAGGAAGGATGGCAGTTTAATTAATAACTGTGTTTTGGAGAGATAAGGCAAATTGGATATGGCTTTGTAAGTGTTTGCCAGGTTATGTAATCTCGGTGATTTACATAAACCACATGCAAATATATGTCAATCACTTCTGATATATATTTTATCGTGTTTTCACTTGCACAAGATGTACAGCTCAGGTATGGTTTCATTTGTTAGACTATAGGTATTTTCCTATATGAAATAATGTGTTTATTTTATTAAAGGGATTTCAATAGGAAGAATACATATTTCTATTAGCCATGTTATCTGGATGAAACATAGAAATTCTGTACAGAATCAGACCTGCTTCATTTTACTGATCTGCAAAGGGAAACTTCCAAAGCATTGTCTCCGGTCACTGGCCGATTTCTGTACCATTACATTCAATTAAAACTTTGTGCAGCCCTTTGGCAATGTTAGAGGCCACATTTGAGGCTCTCTCTATGTCAAGTAAGCCGATTACTACTGATCTAAAAACAGTATACTACCCAATGCCTTCGTTGTCCGTCACACTGTGTATATATGACCAATATATAAGAAACTCTATAGAAAATTTCTCATGAAATCACCCATATTGAGAGCTCTGGGTACTACTGAGGCATAATAGTGTAATTAAAAAAAGTGATATTAAAGGCAGTTTAAAAAAAAACAAGCATGTCATAATTACCGGCTCTGTGCAGTGGTTTTGCACAGAGCAGCCCTCATCCTTCTCTTCTCAGGTCTCCTGCCGGTGCTTCTTGCTATTCCCTCCTGTTGAGTGCCCCCAGAGCAAGTAGTTGGCAATGGGGTAACCGAAGCAGGCTCATTCCCCAGCTACTGCTCTGCCATTCACGACCATTCTCACCCAGAGATTCTTCCCCTATCTCTCAGTATTGGCTAACTTGCTGTGTTTGAGAGCAGCAGGAGCCAATGTGAGAGTCCCGAGACTGCACTGTCCGCTGTTAACTCTTTCCTGTGAAGTTCAGAGAAGCAATACTGAGAGGGCAGGAGCCAGCAGCATTAAAAGTTGCAAGTGCTGGGGTAAGAGTTTTAACAAATCATTTACTGGGGAATGTTTATTTTCTTGTGCTCAATGTGTTAAGCCCAAAAAAAACCTCTAAGACCCCTTGCACACTGGGACGGTGGGTCTGTTGGCGGTAAAGAGCCGCTAGTTATAGCAGCGTTTTACCACTTTTCAGCCGCTAGCGGGGCGCTTTTAACCCCCGCTAGCGGGCAAGTAAAGGGTTAATATTGCCCGTTTTGTGGTGCTGCTTTGCCGGCACTTCGGCAGCGCTGCCCATTAATGTCAATGGGCACGGCTGGTGGAGTCGTGGTGTATACAGCGCTCCCGCACCGCTCCAAAGATGCTGCTTGCAGGACTTTTTTTTTTTCCTGTCCTGCAAGCGCACCACCTCAGTGTGAAAGCACTCTGGCTTTTACACTGGGCTGGCTTGAGAGGCGATTTTCAGGCGCTTTACAGATGCTATTTTTAGCACTAAAAATGCCTGAAAAGCTCCCCGGTGTGAAAGGGGTCTAAGAGGGTTCACATTGGTGGTGGTGTTGTTTTTTTTTTTTTTGTGCAGCGTGATTTGTATCTGCATTTCACACGTGGTTCCCATTGACTTCTTTTAGACTTTGTGTTTTCTGAAAGCACATCAAAGATGCAACATGTATGGTTCCTTACTACCTGAAGTGGTAGCAATACAGCTAATGTTGCAATCAATCTAAATATTATTACCAAATCAAAATGGTGCAAAGTAACACCAGCAGCAGGTCTTGGTAACATTAAAAGATAAAGATGCAAATAGAACAAAATTCACAAAACTCTGTAAAATATCCTGCAGAAAGACCAACCGATCTATAAATGGTAGACCAGAATAAGAGGCATTGCGTCCAAACCAAATAAATATGTATCTGAGACATGAGAGTACAAGTGAAGGGGGAGAGGAAAATGGCATACTCCAAGCATATCCTGCCTGGCGGCCACTTCCATAGTGGTATAAATAAAAACCCATCAGATGCTCTAAAAACGTTCCCCAATCTATCTGGAACTAAATAAAACATTTTGTCTAAACTTGAGCTTCAAACCAGATTGGCTAGAGAGTGTGTGGAGGTTTCTGCATGACTTTGGTAGGAATCGGTCATTGGCCCATTCACGGGTATCTCCTACCAACATCATTCAGAAACCACCACACATCTAACTATAAAGGATAGACAGTTATGCCCCGTACACACGATCGTTTTTACTGTCATTTTTTTAAACCGACGTTTTTCTCCTCGTTTTTTTTCATGTTTCCTCTCAAGCCTGCCTTGCGTACACACCATCATTAAAAAAAAACGATCAAGCAAAGCGCAGTGACGTTCAACACGTACGACGGCACTATAAAGGGGAAGTTCCGTTCGAATGGCGCCACCCTTCATGTTAGTAAAGTTTGTTGAGCGACGATTCGCGCTTTTCAGTCCGTTACTGTGTAATGAATGTGCTATCTCCATTACGAACGCTAGTTTTACCAGAACGAGCGCTCCCGTCTCATACTTGATTCTGAGCATGCGCGTTTTTTTCACGCCGTGAAAGCATACACACTATCGTTTTTCACGTCGTTAAAAAAAACGACATGAAAAACGACGTGAAAAAAGAGAGCATGTCCGGAATTTTTAATGGCCGTTTTTCACGTCGTTAAAAATGCTCTGGAGCCTACACACGATCATTTTTAATGGCCATTTTTTAAAATGGCATTTTTAACGGCATGAAAAACGATCGTGTGTATGGGGCATTAGACCTATTCCAAATGTGCCAATGGTGCCAACCCTTATCTTCTCATCCAATTGGTGAAAGGGTGGTGCACATATTGTGATATCCTGGTCTCTTTTTTTCTATATGAAAACCAATGGATGCCCAACTCATACATAGATTTTCCAACATAAATGGAGTATCACCATTTTATTTTTTTCATCTAAAGCTCTAAAAGCAGTATCATAACATACGATTGTACAGCTGAATGCAAATAAGCCCATCAATGTTCTGATAAATGTTAAATTAAGTGTGCCTGAATGTTTTATTCAACATTTATAGAAAAATAAAGGCTGCTTATATAAATGTATTTCCCTGGCAGCAGACAACATGGTGGTGTTAAGTGAACCATTTGTGATCTCGGTAACAGCAAATGCTTCTTCTCCAGCATTTTCTATCAATCAAATCTCCGGTACTCATGCATGGAGAGGATATTAAAACATGGTAATTTTCTGTCTGTGCCTAGGTGTTAAGAAGAAATGTGGAATGAAAGCTAATGTGCATTGTAATGGTCGGCGGTGTTCTGATCACGCTCAGCTGGTGGTTTCTGAATTGCATGTGCAGGTTTTCTGAGGTCAGCGTACAAAGATCATTCAAGCCTGATTCCTTTTTAACTGGACTTTGTTTGGAAAATAAACATGCCCAGCGCTTGTTTTCTAGTCGACGGGCAGCACAGACAGGAGAGGGCCGAGTCAGCAAGCCAATGCATCCAGAAAGACCCTGAACTCATTCACAGCCAAATCATGGACAGACTTTTTTTATGTGTAGAGACAAGTGCATATTTAAAGTTCCAATCCAGACGTTTCTTCAGTCTTACACAGTTGTAGGGGCTCATCTCCTGTACTGAAAGTGCTTACTCTGGGTTCACTGCACACTGTGAGTTTCTCACAATGTGCATTAGAAGCTGCAACAAGTCACTTAAGAGCTAAAAACAAAAAAAGACCGACAATTTTGAAAAAAATAAACCGTTTTTTTCTTTCTGCTATAAAACACATCCAATAAAAAATAAATTAAAAAAAAACATATTTCTTCATCAATCTAGGCCAATATGTATTCTGCTACATGTTTTTGGTAATAAAAAATCATAATAAGCGTATATATTGATTGGTTTGCGCAAAAGATTTTTTTTTTTTTACTATTAATGGTGGCGATCAGCGATTTTTAGCAGGACTGCGACATTGTGTTGGACAGATCTGACACGAAGTGACACTTATACAGTGATCAGTGAAAAAAATGCACTTCCACTGTACTAATGACTCTGGCAGGGAAGGGGTTAACATTAGGGCTGATCAAAGGGTCAAATGTGTTCCCTGGGAGTGATTTCTAACTGTGGAGGGGGGGGGGATGGTTTAACTGTACAAAGACAGAGATCTGTGTTCCTGATTAGCAGAAACTCAAGATCTCTGTCTACCTTACTAGCAGAACAGTGATCTGCCTTGTTTACATAGGCAGATGGCCGTTCTGCCTCTCTCAGAATGATCGCCATATTCCCAGCAGACATCGGGTCGGCCGGACCCACTGATTAGCTCCTGCTGTGTCCAATTGGAGCGGGGCTCCGGCGGCATACGCCCGCCCCAGAGCCTAAGAAGAAAATCACGTACAGGTGTGTGATTTTGCGCTTTAGGGCCGCCCTGTTGCAGTATGTGGACGTGGGGTGGTCCTTAAGCCCCATGTCCACATACTGGACGACCCTCATAGATGCCCACAATGCATGAAAACCAAGTACTGTAAATTATTAATGATTTCAGCCATTCTGTGAGAGAAGAGAGCAGTATGCTTGTAGATAATTGTCTTATTTTTTGTGTTTTCACAATGGATCCCATCATGAGCATGTGTGAGGAAATGCTCCTGATGCTGTTGCTGAGGCTCCAAAGACGTAGAAATTTGCGTGAGAGGACCAGCGTTTGTTTCGCTACTGGACTCATCCATTGATACAGGCACCAGCATGTGGTAAAATTTTGTGTTTTTTCAACATTTTTATATATTAAAAAATTATTAGAACTTTTTTTCCCCTTTGAAAACGCTTATAAACGTAAACGGGAATAAACACGGTTACAAGCATTTGGTTGTTTTAAATGCCAGTAAACTACAGTCCTGAACGCAATTTTTCTACTTTAAAAAAAAATGCCTGTAACCACAACTGCCTCTAAACTACTATAAATGACTGAGTGTACATAAGATAACATAGAGGGGGGGTTCAGGGGCTGCTCAAAAAAAACCCGCCCAACTGCTCCTAAGCTTTAGTTTGGCAGCTGTAGTATACATGAGGCCCAAGGGAGAAAATAATTGAAGGTAACTGTTAGGGGTTACATAAACTTTTTAGAGGTCTTCTGATTAGGACTGCAGCCTCTTGTCACTTGATTTTGTATGTGCAAATTCCCAGTTAATCTGCTACAAGAAAACACTGTTACAGTATGTCTGTCCTGCTTTTGTAGCGATAAAACATCATAAACTGCTTACAGCCCTGACTACTGTGATTGGCTCTGTATTATTTTCTGAAGTGCGTTAGGACACGTTGGCAGTGTGTAAAAAAGAAAAGTATGAAAAGGGCAAAACTGAATAGTACGGTAATTCTTCTCTCAATAAACTTAAACTACTTGAACTGAATTGGGATTGGTTGCAATGGATTACTGTGCTGCCTTACTAAGTAAAAGCCGTATAAATGGAAATATTTGTACTGCACCAGTGTGAATCCTCTTCCATTTCTTTTCAGGGAATCCGCTTTATGTATCATGTATGATCAGGTTATCAGCAGGTTATGTCTTTAGTCATCATTTTCTAGAAGATGACATAATTCTCCCTGTGTTCTATCCATAAATGAGGATGGTTCTCCACCTTTTGTCGTACTGTTTATATAGGTAATGAAGCAGTATATAGCTTGCTGCTTCTCTGTGTCAAAAGGTAACACAATTATCATTCATCACTACATCTGTCCTCATTGACCTGACTGCAAGCTGGGAGCAGATTATCCAAATGTGCTTTTAACAAGCAGTTTTCAGGTCGGGTTTGACACTCTGTTGGATTGCCATCATTTACTGGTGGGGGGTAAAGAAGATCAGGTGAACGGTGTCTGTTCAGGTTGAAGGGAATTGTTTGGGGTAGCTCAGCTTATTTCCGTAAAAGTTTTGGTGTCCAAGATCTCTGTAGTGTTGCTGTTGCTCTGTAGGAAAAGACAAACTTCTTTTTATACCGAATATCTTTTTAACAAAAGACACATCTACTGCTATTTGTTGCTTGTGGATGGAATGCACTGTATAGAAGAAAAATCACTGCTTCACAAGCAGCTGGCCTACAGCTGAAACAGAAGCTTGTCTGTGCCGCCATACAGAAAAGCCCCTTCCACAGCCTGTGACACCATCTAGAATGTCCCCTTCCACAGCCTGTGACACCATCTAGAATGTCCCCTTCCACAGCCTGTGACACCATCTAGAATGTCCCCTTCCACAGCCTGTGACACCATCTAGAATGTCCCCTTCCACAGCCTGTGACACCATCTAGAATGTCCCCTTCCACAGCCTGTGACACCATCTAGAATGTCCCCTTCCACAGCCTGTGACACCATCTAGAATGTCCCCTTCCACAGCCTGTGACACCATCTAGAATGTCCCCTTCCACAGCCTGTGACACCATCTAGAATGTCCCCTTCCACAGCCTGTGACACCTTCTAGAATGTCCCCTTCCACAGCCTGTGACACCATCTAGAATGTCCCCTTCCACAGCCTGTGACACCATCTAGAATGTCCCCTTCCACAGCCTGTGACACCATCTAGAATGTCCCCTTCCACAGCCTGCAATGTCATTCAGATTGGCCCATTCCACAGTCTGTTATACCATCCTAAGTGACCCATCTACAATCTGTGATGCCATCCTGAGTGGCCCTTTCCACAGCCTGTGAAGCAATCCAGAATAGTCCCTTCCACAGCTTGTGAAGCCATCCAGAGTGACCCCTTTGACAGTCTGTAATGCCATTCCGAGTGGCCCTTTCCCCAGCCTGTGAGGCCATCCCGAGTGGCCCTTTCCCCAGCCTGTGAGGCCATCCCGAGTGGCCCTTTCCCCAGCCTGTGAGGCCATCCTGAGTGGCCCTTTCCCCAGCCTGTGAGGCCATCCCGAGTGGCCCTTTCCCCAGCCTGTGAGGCCATCCCGAGTGGCCCTTTCCCCAGCCTGTGAGGCCATCCCGAGTGGCCCTTTCCCCAGCCTGTGAGGCCATCCCGAGTGGCCCCTGCATAGTTTGTGACACTATTCTGAGTGGCCACTTTCACACCCACTGTGATCGCCTCTGACCATTCAATGTTCAAGTTTTTCCTTAGAGGTGCTAATTTTTGACAAAAAAGGAATAACAAACGTACCTAATCCTGATTTTTTTTCTTTCGTTTTTTTTTTGTAAGCTTGCTACTACAATTTTATCTTTATTGGTGGTTCTCTTTTAAATATTCTTCTATATATTCTTTGGCTTGCTGCACAAGGTCTTGAATCTCTGCATGAAACAGATGCAGCCTGCTGGTGCATGTCTCTGCAGCACAGCCAAATGTAAACTCGGATGCCTACAGGCAGTGATAATACGCTGTTCTGACTTGTCCTGAAGTAACAGTAAATTAGCTTGAATGCAGTATGCTGCTGGTTTATTTAATATGTTATCGGATGCAGAAGTATTGTAACTTTTTTTTAATTTATTTTACAAATATGTACAGATGTTTGAAGCTGTTCAGTCTCAAATCACTGCTGTTAAATATGATTGGCAGAAAGCTCATAGATACCGTATATACTCGCGTATAAGCCGAGTTTTTCAGCACATTTTGTTGTGCTGAAAATGCCCCCCTCGGCTTATACTCGAGTCTGTGCATCTTCAACTTTGTGCTCCAGATCCCGGCCAGCCGTAGGTCTCCTGGACCCCAAACTTGGCACACATGTAGCAAACTGTGCAAAGTTTGTTGTCCAGGGGACCTACGACCGGGGAGCACTGATTTTTTTTCAAAGTCGGGCACCCCTTCAATAGACTCCCATGTTAAACGGTAATTTCTCCGGTGATTTTGGGGATCCGGTACCGGGTGGCCCTAGGTCCCCTGGACCCCAAACATGGCACACATGTAGCCCCACTCTTCATCTACAAGTGTACAAAGATTGTTGTCCAGGGGACCTACGGCCGGGGAGCACCGATTTTTCAAAGCCGGGCACCCTCCATAGACTCTCATGTTAAACGTCAGTCTAGTCACACAGCGCCGGAGATCAGGTAGGGAGATTGGGCACAGTGAGGCATGCAGATGGACACCCTAGGCTTATACTCGAGTCAATAATTTTTCCCAGTTTTTTGTGGTAAAATTGGGTGCCTCGGCTTATATTCGGGTCGGCTTATACTTGAGTATATACAGTAATCCACTTTCTTTAAACTGTGTCTCTTTTGTATAAACGCTTGTTCTATAACATTTTCAGAATGAAGCTGAAGGACTCCAGGTACCGAATTAAATTTAGGATTGAAGTCAGATCAGGGAGGTGGGAATTGTGATCGGTGGCTATGGCTTACTGCACTCCTCCTAAATATCCCTACTGCTGTATGTAAAGGAACTGAAAACTGCTAAACCCTGGTAACTTTTAGTTCTTATAAGCCTGCTAGAGGCTGAAGCCAAAGATCATGGAACATAAAGCAGGAACTGGCCATGCACAGTGCACATTTTTGGCTGGTTCCTCATGAACTAGCTGAAATTTGCTCGATAAGTGGCCCTGCCGGCACCCTCGCAACCGACATCCTTGAGTTGATAAATTCAAAGAGCGGGGCTGAAAATTGTTGGCCAAACAGCACCTGCATCCAATCAGAGTTAGGCACTGTATTTTAAAAGCTGGTGGTGCCCAAAGGCTAAAATCTGCATGTATGGCCAGCTTTACTATACATGACTGTAATATGAGCATTTTTGAGCTCATAAACAAATGGGAGCAGAATTCTGGTTGGGTTCCCAGGCCCTATGTGCCCATAGAGCAGTTGTACTTCCTACACCCCCTATATCGTTCCCCTAATACATATGAAGCTGTTGTCCATAGCAACAAATCAAATACGGACTTCTGTTTTCCAACATGAGATAGAACACTAACTGGTGGACTCTGGCAGCATTGACCAAACTTCACTTCTCCATTATCCTTTGTTCATCTCTGGTTTTCTTGGAGCAAAATTTATAATGAGTTAGGGCTGGGAAAAAAATCGATTTTAATCTTGAATCGAGTTTTGAGCTCAAATCGATTCAGTTTTGAAGAAAATCGATTTTTTTAGATTTTTTTTTTTTTTTTCCCCCTTCAAAGTTTCCATAGCAGGACTGCAGGGGGCGTATCCGGAATGGCACTGGGCAGCGTTACCCCAATTACATCTACTCGCTGCAGCCGCCATCTGCCTACCTGATCAGCGTGTCATGCAGACAGACGGCGGCCATTGCAGTGTTCAAAAGCCGCGCCTCCCGAGTCCTCGTCGTCTGTGATAGGCGGAACACTCAATTTCACAGCAGGCAGTATTCAGCCTATCACAGACATCCTCTCATCCTCGTCTGTGCTATGAGAATGACCATGATAGGTGGAACACTGAATGCTGGGAAATTGAGTGTTCCGCCTATCACAGACGAGGAGGAGGCGCAGCTTTTGAATACTGGAATGGCCACCGGTGTAGCAGTAAAATTCGTATACCATGAAAATCTGCATCAGGTACGGGCACAGTGATTGAAGCATGGGCACAGTGAGACACGGGAACAGTGAGGCACGGGCACAGTGAGGCATGGACACAGTTCAATTAACCTCAGGATTTTTTGTTGTTTTATTAGCTAAATCCAAATACAGTATTAATAATTTGGATGTTTAACAATCTTTGTTGCACACTGCAAAAAACAACAAAAGGTCACAAGCGCTAAATTGGTGGATAAAGAAAAAAATATAATGGATGATAATAATAATAATAAGAAAAAAATCCCAAATATTTTGGGAAGTACAAAGTATCCAAAAGGGGGAAAAAACAGGATCCAGCGCAGCAAGAAAAAATCCGTACCCAGAAGTACAAAATACACAACATGCACACAATATAATCCAGCGCTCATGGAACATACATTATTAACTATTGAAAACTCTTGAAGAATTGATAAAAAAGCTTAGTCCATTTATCACAATAAAGAGAGGGATCCAATCCCAAATGTGCAGAGGGCAAATGAATCTTAACTCTCCAGTTGCCAGTGGTGACAAACTTGTTAAACTTGCAGTGACATCCGTGGAGCAAGGAGGGGTTAAAAAAGTCAAAACAAAGCCTGTGGCATGATCTCAGTGTGAGCACAGTACCTTGAATGATGGACAACAGGCAGACCAGCGTGTGGAGGGCCCTCCAACCCAAAAGGATGCAGAGCCAGGATCGCAGCAAGGCTGGGACAGAAGGAATCACACACAGAGTTTCAAGAGTTTTCAATAGTTAATAATGTATGTTCCATGAGCGCTGGAATATATTGTGTGTTTGTTGCACACTGACTTTGCAGTTAGAGAAAGGGTTTGCCTTTGCAATTTTGTTTGTTGATGCACTTTAATATAATAAAAAAAAAAATCGAATCGTAAATCGTGTTTTTTATAAAAAAATTGCAGATTTTTTTGGGGGGGAAAATCGCCCAGCCCTATAATGAGTTTCTGCTATTCAGATCTGCTATTGTGGTGCAACCATTATGTGAAACTGTTAAAACAACCACCTCAAAGTCAAATGTATACCTTTTCAAGATTTTTTTTGTGAATATTTTGTATCTTTAACCACTTTTTATTGGAAGATATTGATCTCTAGACCTTGCCAGCGCCTTCAAAAACTTGATCTACACCTTACCGGCACCTTCAAAAACTATACCAATACCTTACCGACACCTTCAAAAACTAGACCTACACCTTACCGACACCTTAAAAACCTGATCTACACCTTACAAGCACCTTTAAAAACTAGACCAACACCTTACCGACACCTTCAAAAACTAGACCTACACCTTACCGACATCTTAAAAACCTGATCTACACCTTACAAGCACCTTTAAAAACTAGACCAACACCTTACCGGTACCTTCAAAAACTAGATCTGCACCTTAACAGTACCTTCTGAAAAGCTAATTGTTAGGATCTCTTTTTTTTTATCATCACTATAATCACATAAACTGTACCACTACTGTACCGTAAACTCCCGCTCTATCGCGGTTCAGTTTTTGCGGTCCTGGTATATCGCGCTATTTTAATTAGGACCTATTCTGATATTGCGGTAATATTTCGCGGTTATGTAGCGGTGAATCGTTACTGTGCAGTAGTATACTGTTGGCACAATATTTTTGTGTTTTACAATGCTCTTGCTCTCTCTCTATCTTTTATGTGTTTCTATTGCTTAAGGCTCCATGTACACAGAAGCTTAAAAACGGTTGTTTTGAACGCCAGATTCCTGGCAGAAAAAGCTGCTTTAAAATATAGCTTTTATCAGCGTTTTTTACTAGCGTTTATTAGCATTTTTCAGTGTTAGCGTTTTTTAGCTTTTTTTTTTCCATAGATCAAAAAACGCTAAACGCTGGTGACCTGCGTTTTTGAGCGTTTATTAGCATTTTTCAGCGTTTTGCATTTTTTTCCCGACGAAAAAACGGCACTTTGAACGCAAATTTCTTGCGTTCAGAAAAAAGCCCATTAACTCCACTGCTCATTAACGCTAAAAAACGCTATGTGTACACGAACACTTAGGCTAACATAGAGTGCATTAATGGGCTTTTTAACAAAACACCAATAAACTGCAGTTTATCAGCTTCAGTGTACATGGAGCCTAAAAGTGTGTTTTAAAGACCTTTAAATGTTATTAAAAAGTTAACAAAACATGCCGAGGGTGTATTTAAATAGGGTCTTTCTATTTCGCGGATTTTCAGTTTTCGCGGGTGGGTCCGGAACGTAACCCCCGCGATGGAGGGGGGTTTACTGTATTAAGAAAAATTGCATCCTCAACATCTTGTGTTTTTTACAAAGTATCCCACCATAGATAAAACTCCCTGTGAGTGAGTGAATAACTTGTATAGCGCTACAAATGCAAACTAAATCGCCTCAAGAACAGTGTGTTCTCAGTGTAGCTATAGTCTGTGTCAGAGAAGCCAGGGGTCAGAATAGTACTGCCTTTAAAGTGGTTGTAAACCCACTTTTTCAACTTGCACCTACAGGTAAGCCTAGATTAAGGCTTACCTGTAGGTGCAAGAAATATCTCCTAAACCTACACGGTTTAGGAGATATTTACTAAAATGACAAGCGCCGCTGTCTACGGCGCATGCGCGCCGTAGACAACGGCGCATTCATGGGGTTAATCCCATTCACAAACTCGGCTACTTCCCAGCAATCGCTGGGCGTAGCCGAGTGGGACACCTCCCGCGCGCATGCGCAGATTGACGTCTCCGCCGCTCCGGCCAATCACAGCGCCAGAGCGGCGCTGTGATTGGCTGGTGCGGCGATACCCGGAAGTAACATTCCGGCTATCGCCGCAGTGATGTCTGCGGCTGAACAGAGGGACGAGGACGGTTTCGGGGGCCCCGATCTAAGGTAAGTGGAACATAATGAGCTATTATGCTAGTCATAATAGCTCATTATGCCTTTCTTTTACAGCTTGTAAAAAAAAAAAAAAGTGGGTTTACAACCACTTTAACTCTAAGGGCTTACATGACAAATAATCAGAATGGTTTATTCATAAAACAAAAGATGCACACAGACTTCTAGGTACAACTTCAATTTTAGTACTAACCCTCCTGATTATTTGCTATATGACTTGGATGATCCATTTCATGCAGTGAATGTATATTGGGCCAGGCAAGGCCTTGGGATTATCATGAGTGTGTCATAAAGTGGACATTTGTATTGGTCTTTCTGGTAACAGTGAGGGAGGTTGTTTTTAAATTAAAAAATATATATATATTTTTTATATGTTGCCCCTTCCCAGTTCCTCCTGTCCATTTTAATTCCTACACTCATTTCTCCACTTTATCAAAAGAAGCATTCATGGTTGTCACACAGGCTGCCCTTTAAGGCCTCATGCACACTGGACGTGTTTGGACGTTTTTACAGCAGCTGTTTTTGGCTTCAGACATTTTTTTCTACAGTCAATAAACTCCCCATCATGTGTCAATGCACACATAGGCTGTTATCCACAGTTTTTGGCTGGGGCGCTTTTTGGCTTTAAAAAACCCCCAAAACTAGTGGGTTCTGAGAAGAGTTTTTAGCTGTAAAAACGCTCTAACGTCAAACGCTCAAAAACGGTGCTCGCAGCGTTTTTTTACGTTCTTGTTCCGTTGAAAAATAAACGCTATTGTAAAGCGTTGAAAAACTCCCTGCAAAGCTACTGGCATTTTTATAACTTTAACGTCCAGTGTCCATGAGGCCTAAATATGTCTGCCTTTGACCAACTCCATTACACAGGGGATAGATGGAAATTGTAGTGTATAAAAAGAGATAACATGGTTTGTGCTGACTTTTGTAGCCTTCACAAAGTGACAAGGACAGTGCTTTTCTGACCAGATCATCAGGAATCTTCTGTACATGCAAAACGATATTGAAAACAGAAAATGAATGCATCCGCCACAAGGACTGGTTAAGCTGCAGTAATATAACGTTTTTGTTTCTGAGTTTAGATACTCTCTTTAAATGTCCTTTTCCATTGCAAATACTGTCACACATTCTTTTTAATACAGAGTTACAGAGAGATCATATATTTGTAAGAGAATTGCCATAGTGCGCATGATATAACAATTGATGGGAATCTTTAGTCTTGAGATAAGTGCAGAGCAATTCACGTTAATATTGATTCCTAGTAATTGATCTTTCTAGTTCTGCAGTTCCAAGCGTTTCATTTTTTTTCCCCAATTCCCAACGACTTGAGTTTGCAATGTTCAAAATCAATAGAAAAAGTGCTCAAACTAATTATGTTACTTTGTGTCATTTCCCAAAGGTTTTTATGTGATCTGCCTCATATGTGCTGCTAGATGCACTACATGGAAGTGGTTCCTGGGGGGAAATTGTGTCAGGATTCAACGTACTTTGTATTAGATGGTAAAGGTGTCTAGGAGTCTTGGAAGTATGAACCTGGCATGGTTTGAACAAAGCTATAGGGCCATGGGGCAAAACAAATGGTTAGCACAGCATAGAGGTTATGCTAAAAGTACATGCAATTGGACTTGTCGGTATAGGGTTGTCTGTTCAAATCCCAAATATGGCACAACCTGCATGGAGTTTGCGTGGGTTTCCTCTGTGTACTCTGGTTTCCTCCCACACTCCAAAGACATGGTAGGTTAAATGGCTCCTGTCTAAATTGGCCCTAGTATATGTATGTATGAATGTGAGATAGGGACCTTAGATTGTAAGCTCCTTGAGGTCAGGAACTGATGTGAATGTACAATCTACTCTGTATATGTAAAGTGCTGCGCAAATTGTCAGAGATATATACAGTGTGTGTGTGTGTGTGTGTATATATATATATATATATATATATATATATATATATATATACACACAAGTATTTAGTCAGCCACCAATTGTGCAAGTTCTCCCACTTAAAAAGATGAGAGAGGCCTGTAATTGTCATCATAGGTATACCTCAACTATGAGAGACAAAATGTGGAAACAAATCCAGACAATCACATTGTCTGATTTGGAAAGAATTTATTTGCAAATTATGGTGGAAAATAAGTATTTGGTCAATATCAAAAGTTCATCTCAATACTTTGTTATATATCCTTTGTTGGTAATGACAGAGGTCAAACCTTTTCTGTAAGTCTTCACAAGGTTGTCACACACTGTTGCCGGTATGTTGGCCCATTCCTCTATGCAGATCACCTAGAGCAGTGATGTTTTGGGGCTGTCGCTGGGCAACACAGACTTTCAACTCCCCCCAAAGGTTTTCTATGGGGTTGAGATCTGGAGACTGGCTAGGCCACTCCAGGACCTTGAAATGCTTCTTACGAAGCCACTCCTTTGTTCCCCGGGTGGTGTGTTTGGGATCATTGTCATGCTGAAAGACCCAGCCATGTTTCATCTTCAATGCCCTTGCTGATGGGAGGAGGTTTGCACTCAAAATCTCACAATACATGGCCCCATTCATTCTTTCATGTACACGGATCAGTCGTCCTGTTCCCTCTGCAGAGAAACAGCCCCAAAGCATGATGTTGCCACCCCATGCTTCACAGTAGGTATGGTGTTCTTTAGTTGCAACTCAGCATTTTCTCTCCTCCAAACACGACGAGTTGTGTTTCTACCAAACAGTTCTACTTTGGTTTCATCTGACCATATGACATTCTCCCAATCCTCTTCTGGATCATCCAAATGCTCTCTAGCAAACCTCAGATGGGCCTGGACATGTACTGGCTTAAGCAGGGGGACACGTCTGGCACTGCAGGATCTGAGTCCCTGGCGGCATAGTGTGTTACTGATGGTAGCCTTTGTTACGTTGGTCCCAGCTCTCTGCAGGTCATTCACTAGGTCCCCCCGTGTGGTTCTGGGATTTTTGCTCACCGTTCTTGTGATCATTTTGACCCCACGGGATGAGATCTTGCGTGGAGCCCCAGATCGAGGGAGATTATCAGTGGTCTTGTATGTCTTCCATTTTCTAATTATTGCTCCCACAGTTGATTTCTTCACACCAAGCTGCTTGCCTATTGCAGATTCAGTCTTCCCAGCCTGGTGCAGGTCTACAATTTTGTTTCTGGTGTCCTTCGACATCTCTTTGGTCTTCACCATAGTGGAGTTTGGAGTGTGACTGTTTGAGGTTGTGGACAGGTGTCTTTTATACTGATAACAAGTTCAAACAGGTGCCATTAATACAGGTAATGAGTGGAGGACAGAGGAGCCTCTTAAAGAAGAAGATACAGGTCTGTGAGAGCCAGAAATCGTGCTTGTTTGTAGGCGACCAAATACTTATTTTCCACCAAAATTTGCAAATAAATTCTTTCCAAATCAGACAATGTGATTGTCTAAATTTGTTTCCACATTTTGTCTCTCATAGTTGAGGTATACCTATGATGACAATTACAGGCCTCTCTCATCTTTTTACGTGGGAGAACTTGCACAATTGGTGGCTGACTAAATACTTAATAATGCCCCACTGTATATGTGTGTGTGTGTATGTATGTATGTATGTATATATATATATATATATATATATATATATATATATATATATATATATATATATATACACACATACACATACACACTGATGTGGATGGGAAGGTCTGGCTTGCAGTATATATATCTGGACTCTGGTTAAAAATAAGATAAAAATGAAAAGCTCATTTAAAAATATATAAATGCTGTTTGCAATATTTAATTACCGTATATACCCGAGTTTAAGCCGAGGTACCTAATGTTGCCACAAAAAACTGGGAAAACTTACTGACTCGAGTATAAGCCGAGGGTCAACAATGCCTTACTGTTCCTATCCTCACTGTTTCCTAACCTCACTGTTTCCTATCCTCACTGTTTCCTATCCTCACTGTTTCCTAACCTCACTGTTTCCTAACCTCACTGTTTCCTAACCTCACGGTTTCCTATCCTCACGGTTTCCTATCCTCACGGTTTCCTATCCTCACTGTTTCCTATCCTCACTGTTTCCTATCCTCACTGTTTCCTATCCTCACTGTTTCCTATCCTCACTGTTTCCTATCCTCACTGTTTCCTATCCTCACTGTTTCCTATCCTCACTGTTTCCTATCCTCACTGTTTCCTATCCTCACTGTTTCCTATCCTCACTGTTTCCTATCCTCACTGTTTCCTATCCTCACTGTTTCCTATCCTCACTGTTTCCTATCCTCACTGTTTCCTATCCTCACTGTTTCCTATCCTCACTGTTTCCTATCCTCACTGTTTCCTATCCTCACTGTTTCCTATCCTCACTGTTTCCTATCCTCACTGTTTCCTATCCTCACTGTTTCCTATCCTCACTGTTTCCTATCCTCACTGTTTAAATTTTACATTGGAAATAGTACCTGAAAAAAAGTTGCGGCTGCGGCGTCCATCGTTCAAATCCCGTGGTCTCTTCCTGGTCCCTTCTCTCATCCTCAGTTTCCCAGAAGACACTGTGTTGGGTGTTCCGCCAATCACAGACATCTGCTGGGAAACTGAGGATGAGAGAACGTTTGTGATAGGCGGAGAGTGTCTGATGAGAATCGCCTATCACGGAAGGGACCAGGAAGAGACCGTGGGATTTGAACGATGGACGCCGCAGCCGCAACGTCTTTACAGGTACTATTTTCAATGTAAATTTTTTTTGCTGACTCGAGTATAAGCCGAGGGGGGGACTTTCAGCCCAAAAAAAAGGGCTGAAATCTCGGCTTATACTCGAGTATATACGGTATTTCAATTCAATCCAGTGATTTCCCCCAGGACTTTTTTTCTTTCTGCCAATATATGTACTCAATGTGATAAACCAGCATCATTAACTTACTTTCTCAGAGCCCAGGTCATCATGGGCCCACCCTACATGTTATTGGATGCTGGCAAGCCTCTTGGTAGCACATTAACTGGTTGGCTCCTTGTGTTGCTCCTTTCTCTCACACTCCAGCCCTGCTATACAGGAAAAGTAAGGGGCCTGATACCAGTCAATTGCAGGTACTCACCTGTACAGTATTTAAAAAAATAATTGTAACGATTTATTAAGAATGGATTTACCGTATATACTCGAGTATAAGCCGAGATTTTCCGCCCTTTTTTTGGGGCTGAAAGTCCCCCCCCCCTCGGCTTATACTCGAGTCATATAAATTTTTACATTGTAAATATTACCTGTAAAGAAGTTGCGGCCGTGGCGTCCATCGTTCAAATTCCGCGGCGTCCATCGTTCAAATTCCGCGGTCTCTTCCTGTTCCTTCCTTGATAGGCGAGTCTCATCAGACACTCTCCGCCTATCACGAACGTTCTCTCATCCTCAGTTTTCCAGCAGACGTCTGTGATTGGCGGAACACCCAACACAGTATCTTCTGGGAAAACTAAGGATGAGAGAACGATCGTGATAGGCGGAGAGTGTCTGCTGAGACTCGCCTATCAAGGAAGGAACAGGAAGAGACCGCGGAATTTGAACGATGGAGGCCGCAGCCGCAACTTCTTTACAGGTAATAATTACAATGTAAAATAGGGAACAGCGAGCTAGGGAACAGTGGGGCATCGGCTTATACTCGAGTCAGTAAGGTTTCCCAGTTTTTTTGGGCAACATTAGGTACCTCGGCTTATACTCAAGTCCGCTTATACTCGAGCATATGCGGTAATCAAAAATTATCATCCATACTCGCCTCTATGCTGCATCTCTAAGACCTAGAACCGAGCAATCACATGACTGCTGATCGCTCAGTGTCGTCACCGGCTGCTTATTACTAGAATAGCTCCTAAACAGTGCACGTGTAGATGTTCATTTAACCTACAGGTAAGCTTTATAGGCTTACTCGTAGGTAAAAAAGGAGAGTTTACTTTAAGTTCATCATGCTAGTTAATGTGTAATTGTAACACTTACAGGTATTTATTACCTCTCACAGGGATCCCAGTACTCTCTGACAATTCCAGCACGTGTACTTTGTGTTTGTAGAAAGCTTCAGTGTGAACTTTTCAAAAGCTTAAAGTGGTTGTAAACCCACTTTTGCAACTTGCACCTACAGGTAAGCCTAGATTGAGGCTTACCTGTAGGTGCAAGAAATATCTCCTAAACCTACACGGTTTAGGAGATATTTGCTAAAAATGACATGCACCGATGTCTACGGCGCATTCATGGGGTTAATCCCATTCACAAATCCGGCTTAGCCAGATTTGACGGCTCCCGCACGCATGTGTGGAGTCACGTCTTCGCCGCTCCGGGCAATCACAGTGCCGGAGCGGCGCTGTGATTGGCTGGAGCGGCGATACCCGGAAGTAACCTTCCGGCTGTCGCCGAAGCGATGGCTGGAGAGGGAGACGAGGACGCCTTCGGGGGCCCCGATCTAAGGTAAGTGATGGATAATGAGCTAGTATGCTAGTCACACTAGCTCATTATGCCTTTGTCTTGCAGGTTAGTTTAAAAACAATTTTTTTTTAAAAGGGTTTACAACCACTTTAATGCAAGGGTGTTACTAAGAGCTGGTTTACACAAGCTTCAGATTCTGGCGCTAGTCAAACACTGCATGTTTTAGGAGAAATGTGCTTTTCAGATATTTTTGGGAGGCACATGCCATACATTTACAGGGCATTCAAACTGCATCCCTGCTGACTTGTGCAAATAATTAAAAAAAATGTATGCTAATATTTTTTTTTTTTCATTTAAATGATTTTTATTTGCTTTTTTTTCCATCGAATATCAAAACAAGTTATGACATCGTGAAAATTTTATATGACAGCATACAGCACTTGAATCAATTCTTGCTTTACCTTCCCTCACCCTCCCTCCCACCTCCCTCCCTCCCCCCCCCTCGGCCTGTTTCATAAAAAACAGCTGACATTCAGCCCGTGGGTATGGCAGTCGGTCCTACAGAAGCCGGCCGTGCATGCTGGAGAACTAGAGGCTGACCGCTCCCAATCTCTCAGCCGGACCCGCCAACGCTGTCAGAACACAATAGCTCAGCAGGGGAGATTGCTGTAGTAACATTATTACAGCGGCTCCAACCTGAGCTGTCAGATTTGTTTTGTTTAACCCGTTGGGGGAATCTCTAATTAGCTTGGTAAATAAACTGACATATTCACTTTCAGTACCCAATCATCTGCAAAGAAACTTAAAGTGGTTGGTTGTAAAGGCACAAGGTTTTTTACCTTCATGCGTTCTATTCATGAAGGTAACAAAACTTCTATGTGCAGCAACCAACCCCCCCCCCCCCCCCCCCCCCCCGGGGCCAAACCACGTCTGTGTGTGAATGGACACAGAGCAGCAGCTCAGCTCGGGTGCCCCCATAGCAAGCTGCTTGCTGTGGGGGCACCCGGCAGGTGGGAGGGGCCAGGAGCTCCAGCCAGAGACCCGAGAAGAGCAGGTAAGTATGGCATGTTTTAGTTTTGTTTTTAATATAGAGTTTAATATCACTTTAAAGCTGAAAGCATCGTATTTTTTGCATGTTTATCAGGTCCGCTTGGCTCGCTGTATGTAACTATGTAACTGTGTATGCATATCTGATATCCAAAGAGCCTTTGGGGTTGCAGTAAGTCGCTGTAGTAGTCAGCTCTACATGCAGTGAAAACTATGATCATTGGGGTTCTGTTGAGCGGCTTCCCTTCTGCACGCTGGCTACAACGGGTTGCTAACTGCACCCCTGCCATTCATAGAACGTCTTGTATGTATGTTTTGTTTTTTTTGGGGGGGGGGGGTTAAGTGTACAAGGAGTTCTTTTATTGGACAAGGTCAGGAGAGGAGGTGTGGTGAATATCTTGATGTTCACTTTGTTCAACCGGAGAACAGCTTGTATTAATTGAAAGAAAATACAAGGCGTTCTATGAATGGCAGAAGTGTGCAGCAAGCGATCCCCTGGGGTCCATGTGGAGAGGGGAAGCCCCTCACACAGCACTCAGAATATTTGGTCTCACAATGTAGCGTTGACGACTACGGTGATTTATAGCACCTCAATGGCCCTTGTATGTGGCCAAACTGGCTCAGTGCAAGTATGCAAAAAATGTCATTCCTGGAGGATAGATTTAATAAAATTGGGTTTTCTTGCACGTGGTTGAAGTGCACAACTTCACATCATTTAAAGTGAATATAAACTTTGAGTAGTCGCTTCTTCTTTAGACAACCCGGTTGTGTTCAGACTTCCCATCCTGCCTGTTTTAGGCATTATATGGCTAGCACAAGTCATTATTATTATTATTATACAGGGTTTATATAGCGCCAACAGTTTGCGCAGCGCTTTACAAAATAATAATAAGTCTTTTTTATTTTTTTTGCCCATATGAAACAGGGAGTTGGTGTTCTGTTGGAGAATTTACCCCCCTCTCTGTACCTCAACTCTGTTCTCATAAAACACCTTTAACTTTTATAGCTCTACATGCAAATGTTATTAAAAGCTCTTTTATATGAACCACCGTGTTATTTATGTGGCAACCCCTAATTCCATGCAGTGTACTTTTTACTATATCCATGTATTGACTTGCTTTGACAGCAGTAAAATGCACGAGCTCCCTCTACAGCACAAAAGGGAAATGATGTTGGCATTTTCAATGCACATTAAAATCTATGACTGTCATTAGACATTTTCTAAAGAAATTCAGATGCTTCCAGTTATTGACTCCAATTTTTGTAGTAATTGTTCACAAATGAAATGAGTAGCACTGTATTTTGATTGTCCAATGGCTGCTATTGGCAGTTGACAATGGAGAGCTTTATAAACTTTCGGGCAATTTGCATTGCAACATATGGTCTTTATTGCAGTAGTTTCCAGGCTGCTGTTCTGGGAAACATTAAGTGGACAGCAGTGGGGTAATAAAACAATAAGTTCTGTGTTCAATTCCTGGGGGACTCCAAACATTAGGTAGTGTATGTGCATAAAGGTTTTTTTTTTTAAAATTGCTTCCCTTTCATTTGTATTTGTAAATGTTGTGCTGGTATATAAGCAAGGAAAACATTTTTCTTTTAAATACAGTACAAAAAATGTTTTTCTATTTTATCTTGTGATTTTTAACTGACCGTGAGTCGGTATCTATCCTGGGGGTTGGGGGGTGAATGGAGAGTACAGCCATGGCCAAAGGTTTTGAGGATAACACAAATATTAATTTTCACAAAGTCTGCTGCTTCAGTGTTTTTAGATCTTTTTATCAGGTGTTACTATGGTATACTGAAATATAATTACAAGCATTTCAAGTTTCAATGGCTTTTTTTGACCATTGCATTAAGTTTATGCAAAGAGTCAATATTTGCAGTGTTGACCCTTTTTTATCAAGACCTCTGCAGTTCTCTCTGGCATGCTGTCAATCAACTTCTTGGGCCACATCCTGACTGATGGCAGTCCATTCTTGCATAATCAATGCTTGGAGTTTGTCACAATCTGTGGGAGTTTTTGTTCACCCGCCTGTTGAGGATTGACCACAAGTTCTCAATGGAATTAAGGTCTGGGGCGTTTCCTGGCCATGGATCCAAAATGTCGGTGTTTTTTCCCCCCAAGCCACTCAGTAATCACTTTTGCCTTATGGCAAGGTGCTCCATCATGCTGGAAAAGGCGTTGTTTGTCACCAAACTGTTCTTGGACGGTTGGGAGAAGTTGCTCTTAAAGGATGTGTTTGTACTAGAGGTCGACCGATATATCGGCCGATATTTGGCCATTTTGGAGAAATCGGCATCGGCCGATTATTATCCAAACACTGCCTGCACCTGTGCCAGCAGAGTGTGGAGAAGAGAGGAGGAACGTGGGGTTCCTCCTCCCTTCTCCACACTCTGTCTGCAGAGCAGCGCTGCGGTGTGTGAAACGTTATGGAGAGAGAGAAGGGAGCTGTCATTAGTGAGTTGGATGTCTGGGTGGGCGGGACCCAGCGATCCAACACCAGCCAATGGGATGGGATCTGGGTGGACCGCTACATGTATGTGGCCCCGCCCCTTTAACGGCCCGATCATTGGCTGGATAGCTGCTGGGGCTCTGCCAAATCCGACATCACACTGAATCTGTGAACTCCCCTCTCTCTCTGTCTCTCTCCATACAGTTTCACGCGGCGCTGCAGAGACAGTTTCACACAGTTACATTATCGGCTGTGAAACCTGCCATTGCCTGCCAGTGCCATCTGCTAACGCCAACCAGTGCCTGCTAGTGCCATCCAGTGCCACCTGCTAGTGCCATCCAGTGCCAACTAGTACCATCCAGTGCCACCTGCCAGTGCCATCCAGTGCCACCTGCCAGTGCCATCCAGTGCCACCTGCCAATGCCAACCAGTGCCACCTGCCAGTGCCAATTAGTGCTACCTGCCAGTGCCACTTGCCAGTGCCACCTGCCATTGCCACGTGCCAATCAGTGACATCTGCCAGTGCCACCTGCCAATCGGTGCCACCTGCCAATGCTAACTAGTGCCATCCAGTGCCACCTGCCAATGCTAACTAGTGCCACCTGCCAGTGTCAATTAGTGCCACCTGCCAGTGTCAATTAGTGCCACCTGCCAGTGCCAATTAGTGCCACCTGCCAGTGCCAATAAGTGCCACCTGCCAACCAGTACCACTTGCCAGTGCCACCTGTTAGTGCCTGCCGGTGCCACCTGCTAATCAGTGCCATCTGCTAGTGCCATCTTCCAGTGCCAATTAGTGCCATCCAGTGCCACCTGCCAGTGTCAATTAGTGCCACCTGCCAGTGCCAATAAGTGCCACCTGTTAGTGCCTGCCAGTGCCACCTGCCAATCAGTGCCATCTGCTAGTGTCACTCTCCAGTGCCATCCAGTGCCACCTGACAATCAGTGCCACTTGCCAGTGTCACCTGTTCGGTGCCACCTGACAAAATAAAAAAAATCGGCCTAAAATATCGGCCGCAAAAATCGGCATCATATATCGCCCATCGGCCGCCCCGATTTCTAAATATCGGCATCGGCCAGAGAAACCCATATCGGTCGACCTCTAGTTTGTACCATTCTGTATTCATGGCTGTGTTCTTGGGCAAAATTGTGAGTGAGCCCCCCACTCCCTTGGCTGATAAGCAACCCCACATGAATAGTCTCGGGATGCTTTACTGTTGTCATATCACAGGACTGATGGTAGCGCACATCTTATCTTCTCCGGACAAGGTTTTTTCTGGATGCCCCAAACCACTGGGATTCATCAGAGAAATGACTTTAGCCCAGTCCTCAGAAGTCCAATCCCTGTACCTTTTGCAGAATATCAGTCTGTCCCTGATGTTTTTCCTGGAGGGAAGTGGCTTCTTTGCTGCCCTTCTTGACACCAGGCGATCCTCCAAAAGTCTTCATCTCTCTGTGCATGAAGAAGCCCTCACACCTGCCTGCTGCCATTCATGAGCAAGCTCTGCACTGGTGGTGTCCCGATCCCACAGCTCAATCATTTGTTGGAGATGATCCTGGCATTTGTTGGACTTTCTTGGGTTCCCTGAAGCCTTCACAAATGAAGTGGAAATATTTTTTATGGGATTAAGTACATTTTCATGGCAAAGAGGGACTTTGCAATTATTGCAGTTCATCTGATCACTCTTCATAACATTCATGGAGTATATGCAAATCGTCATCATAAAAACTGAGGCAGCAGGCTCTGTGAAAATTAATATTTGTGTTATTCTCAAAACTATTGGCCATGTCTGTACAGAGAAATTTGGGCAAAAACAACTTTTCTTTCTAGAATATAGTGCAGTTTTCTGAAGTGAACTAAATAACACAACACCTAATCATAGTCTTCATGTCATTTGATTGCAGAGTAGCTCACTTCTGCCCTCTGTGTGGCTTGAGTCTCTCGGTTGATTGCAGGGTCTTGCTGAAGGCCCCCTCCCCATATCTATGTTCATGCCGTATCGTTGCCTACAGCAAGGATAAAAGAATGTGACCCGGGTAATTGCCAGCAATGGAAAGCTGCGTAAACAGTGCAAAAATAGTCATTAATGAGTAAAACCCACGTTTCAAGCTGTAATGTGAACCTTCAGCGGTTTTCTGAGAATGTTTCTATATTTTTCCTACACAAAGCCCATTAATAGTGTACCTTTTCCTCCCAAGAAATGCGATTCCAACTCTGTGGCATTGTTCTTGGATTTTATGCGCCCTTTCGCATTGCTTTTAATATTTTGCATACATTGCCTGCTAAAGCTAACTAATTTGTTTTTCATAATGATTTGACTTCTGACCCAACAGACTTGTTGATTATTTTGGAAGAACGTCATCTAGACTACACAATTTTTTGTAGAGAATTATGGGTTTCTTTATGGTTGATATCTTAAATGTCTAAGTAAAGTGATTGAATACAGCTTCATTATTGGGTAATATATATCTGGCTATACACTAGTAGGTTTTCCTAAGAAAACTATTCTTTAGCCCAGGTTCACACTGGGCTGCGAGAGTGAAGCCGTGCGAGTTCAGCTGAACTCGCATGATTTCACTCCCGCTGGTCAGTCCCGATTTCGGCCGCAATTACAGAGACATCTGTGCAGGTTTCTGCACAGATGTCAATATAAATCGTGGGCCAAAATCGCAAAAAGTAGTACAGAAACTACTTTTTGAAATCGGTGCAGCGCCACAGATGCGGCGTCGCACCGATTAGGACGGTGCCATTGCCGGAAATTTGTGGCAAATACCGCCGTTTTGACATGCGATTTGACATGCCAAATCGCATGTCAAAACGCACCAGTGTGAACCAGGGCTTATACATTCAATGAATGTGGTTCAAAAATAATTAAAAACTTTGCTTTCACCGTTCAGTTTTTCAATTAATATAATTTACCAAACAAAATCCACATTCAGGGTTAGAAATTCATTCATTGGAAACATTTCCACCCTGCTCTTTTGAATTTTATTGTCACTGTGGTAGAAAACGAACATTGATTTGACCCCACTAACGACTAGAAAATCAAAAGAGCGCTCTTAACCCCTTTCACTGCTTGGTCCATACGCCGTACAGACCTAAAGAAGTGCCTACAGGTGGCCATGTCCGTGCGCTGCACGGACCTCATTTCTCCCTCTCCTATAAGCTCTTGGTCACTTCAATGACCATAAACTTGTAGCAGAATTGTTCAGCAGACTCAGCTGAACAATTCTATAACTCTGATCAGCGGATTCCAACCCGCTGATCAGAGTTATTAACCTCAAATGTGACGCCCCCCCCCCCCACACACACACCCTTGCCGCCCCTTCCCTACCCCCTGCTTCTCCACCGCCGCTCCCTTTCACCTTTAAACTGTATTCTACTGTTCATGAAAATATATAGAAAATATATGGTTTGGGGGGTCTTTAACAAACTCTAAAAGCTGTATGGCAAAAAAAACAAAAAACAAAAGCAATGGAAAAGTTGCAAAAATGGGATGGCCACCTGAGTGTAAAAGTGGAACACAGGGTCTGGAAGCGAAAGGGTTAATATAAAGTGTGTCTAATGAAATTCTTCTAGTGTATAGCCAGCTTTGATAATGCTTACCAGTCGGTAAAACATGTATTCCAATTGGAAAGGAACTATTAAAATTCTAATTGAATTGGACCAGATTAATTATTCTTTGTAATGTTGAATGATAGTTTTTTAGCAAAAGGTTGTCAAAACAATGAAGCTCATGATCTATAGATAATTATCATTGTGTATGTCAAGCATAGTGGCTGTATGTATAGCTACAGGTATAAGAGTTGCTTTGTGCTTTCTTCTATTTGCTCAGATCGTTGATTGTATATTATCCTAATGACGGGATTTTCTTGCCATGAGGAGGCTGTTACTGAGCACTACAAATGGAAAACAATTAATTCATTTTTAATATTCAAAGCAAACTCATCCATCCATGTCTCCGTGATTTATTTTGTTGAGAAATCACTTTGAAAAACACCCCCTAGCACTTTTGATCATGGCCATCTTGAGTAAGGGTGATGATTCATGTAGCATTCACTTTCTGGAATCCATTTGCCCATAACTCAGGCATGCAGATGAGAGGGTGTGTTAAGAAAACTCGGGATGTATGATATCATTTTGGCATAGGCCAGAAATCTGTAAACTACTAATGAAATGTAATAAAAAACGCAAAAAAATAGAGTACAAAATCTGGTGCAGCTCTGCAAAGAAACCAATCGGCTTTCAGGTTTTATTGTCAAAGCTTAATGGAACAAGCTGAAGTTAGAAACTGGCTACCATGCACAGCTGCACCAGATTTTTGTACTCTCCAGTTTTAGTAAATCAACCCCCATAGTGTATATCTTCCTATCTAATTACGAATGCTAGCAGAATAAGGATTAAAAATTAGTTTAGTTTCGCTTTGCAGACTGTGTTGGACCAATGATCGTATGAGCAAACTTTCTATAGTTGGGTGGGACCATGGAGTTCATCTTATACATAAGATTGTTGGCCATGTCTGGGCTCTATAAAAATGCCTTTTTATGTTTTTTTTCCAATGTGATAAGGTGATTCCATGAGAGAAAATTGTTTTAAAACACTATTATCTTCATCTATTATATCTTAGACTTACCTGTTCCTACTCCACCATTATCTTCGCTGTACAGCCTTGGTAGGTACCACACAATCTCCGTTTCAAAAATCTACCAGTTGGGTTCTGCACTTCATACGCTGCAGCGGTAAGGGCAGAACCCGACTATATTAGCAACTAAACAATACATATTCATAGATTAAACCCTGCATTCATTACATCTGGTCTCCCACAGTACACAGAATATAAAAATGTAATTCTTTTAGTAAATATAAACTGCTAAATACCTTTTTTCATCAGCAGTATAATAGGATTTTTATAACAGCTTACCTGTAAAATCCTTTTCTTGGAGTACATCACGGGACACAGAGCGACATAGTCATTACTAATGGGTTATATAGTTACCGTCAGGTGCTGGCACTGGCAACTTCCAAAACCGGAAGTACCCTCCCCTATATAAGCCCCTCCCATCCGGGAGCACCTCAGTTTTGTAGCAAAGCAATAAGTGTCCCCAAAGAGGGGCGGGAGCTCTGTGTCCCGTGATGTACTCCAAGAAAAGGATTTTACAGGTAAGCTGTTATAAAAATCCTATTTTCTTTCTCGTACATCACGGGACACAGAGCGACATTAGTCATTACTAATGGGATGTCCTAAAGCAATGCCAAATGAGGGGGGGGATACACCATATATAAGCTGAGCGCTATCAGACATGAGGATCTTTTGCGGCCTGCAACACACTGCGCCCAAAGGCGACATCCTCCTGACTTCTAACATCCACCTGGTAGAACCTAGTAAACGTGTGTACTGAAGACCATGTTGCGGCCTTACAGACCTGAGCCAGGGAGGCCTGGTGATGCACTGCCCATGAAGTTCCAACTGCTCTCGTGGAGTGCGCCCTAACTTTGAACGGAGGCGGTCTACTTCTCAAGCTATAGGCTTGTATTATGACCTGTCGAATCCACTTGGCTAAAGTAGATTTTGACGCTGTCTGACCCTTTCTGGGGCCTTCCGGCAGAATAAACAAAGTATCCGTTCTGCGAATCTGAGCAGTGGCTTTTAGATAAGCTTTAACTGCTCTTACTACATCCAAAGAATGCAATAACTTTTCCTCTACCGAAGTAGGCTTGGGGAAAAAAGAAGGAAGAACCACATCTTGGTTCAAATGAAAACTCGATACCACCTTAGGAAGAAAGGCTGGATGAGGACGTAACACTACTCTGTCCTTATGGATAACCAGATATGGCTCCTTACAGGACATAGCTGCTAATTCCGATACTCTTTTAGCCGAACAAATGGCTACTAGAAAAATCAATTTCCTGGTGAGAAGCACTAAGGAAATATGCTGTAATGGTTCAAATGGTTGTTTCTGTAGAACCGACAGAACCAAGTTTAGATCCCATGGACATATGGGAATATTAACCGGAGGACTAATACGCATCACTCCTTGTATAAAGGCTTTGACTAGTGAATGCGAAGCCAAGGGCCTTTGAAAAAATATTGACAAGGCCGAAATCTGACCTTTGATAGTACTCAAGGCAAGCTTCCTATCTACAGCCCATTGTAGGAAGTCCAGAATTCTACCTATTACGTATTTACGTGGATGCCATTTCTTGGCTTCACACCAGGCGATGTACGCCTTCCAGATTCTATAGTAGATCTGCCTGGATACCGGTTTCCTGGCATTGATCATGGTAGACACCACAGCATTAGAGAGCCCTCTCTTTTTTAGAATGTGGGCTTCAATAGCCAGGCCGTCAAACCTAGGGCTGGTAAGGAAGGGTGGTATATCGGTCCCTGTGAAAGCAGGTCCGGACGATGTGGGAGGGTCCAAGGACTCCCCACAGACATTTTTACGATCTCCGCGTACCATGCTCTTCGGGGCCACGCTGGAGCCACCAGAATCACTGGTTTCTTTTCTACCCTGATTCTGCGGAGTAATCGAGGTAACAATTGTGGCGGTGGGAATGCATATATCAGCTTGAACTGATCCCAAGGGAACACTAGGGCATCCGAGCCGCACGCTAGGGGATCCCTTGTCCAAGAGACAAACCTGTCCACTTTCGTGTTGAACCTGGATGCTAGCAGATCTACATCCGGTGTTCCCCACCGCTGACATATTGTCCGGAAAACCTCGGGATGAAGGGACCATTCCCCTGGGCATAATTGTTGGCGACTTAGAAAGTCCGCCTTCCAATTCTCCACCCCTGGAATGAATACCGCAGATATGGCTGGGACATATCTTTCTGCCCATCTCAGGATGTAATTTACTTCCCTTTGGGCTGCACGACTCCTGGTGCCCCCCTGACGATTGATATATGCCACTGCTGTGGCATTGTCTGACTGAACTCTGACAGGGGACCCTTGGAGTTTGGATGTCCATGCTACTAGGGCATACCGGGCTGCTCGTATCTCTAAGAGATTGATGGGCAGGGCCTTTTCCGCATCCGACCATCTGCCCTGGAGAGACCATTGCTCCAGTACTGCTCCCCAGCCTAAAAGGCTGGCATCTGTAGTGACCACCTTCCAGGAAATCGGACTGAAGGATTTCCCTCTTTCCAGATTCCGGGGAACCAACCACCAACGGAGGCTTCTGCGAACGGAAGGGGACAAGGACATTGGTACGTCCAGAGCCTGAACTTTTTTGTTCCAGGCTGACAGTATGGCCCTTTGCAACTTCCTTGAATGGAATTGACTGTAGGGTACTGCTTCGAATGATGCCACCATTTTTCCCAGCAGCCTCATGCACAGGCGTATGGATGGCTGTCTTTTTGAACCCACTAAGTGGATCAAATCTCTCAAAGACGACCCCTTTTCTTGAGGCAAGAAAATTTTTCTCTGGTCTGAATCCAGCCTTAGCCCCAAGTATTCCAGACTTTTGACTGGTTTTAGGGCTGACTTGTCTCGGTTGATAATCCAACCGTGATATTCCAGATACTTGATTGTCTCGTGAACAACCACTTCTAGTTTTTCCACTGAGTGGTCTATCAGCAACAAGTCGTCTAGATATGCCATTATCGTTACACCTTGTGTTCTTAGATTGGCCAATAATGGGGCCAGAATTTTTGTGAACACTCTTGGTGCTGTGGCCAGACCGAAGGGTAAGGCTCTGAACTGAAAATGGCGCCCTTCTATCGCAAAGCGTAGAAATTTTTGGTGGGCTGGAAAGATGGGGATGTGCAAATACGCATCTTTGATGTCGATCGAGGCTAACCATTCCTCCCCTTGTAGGGCAGTGGCTACCGATCGGATCGACTCCATCCGGAAAGTCCTGATATGCAGGAATTTGTTTAGCCCTTTTAGATTTAATATGGGCCTCACGTCCCCGTTTGGCTTCGGAACTGTAAAGAGGTTTGAGTAAAACCCGAACCCCCATTCTTCCAGGGGGACCTCTATAATTACTGCTTGAAGCAATAATTGTTCCAGTGCCAACAGGAGGGATCCTCTCTTCTGGGGATCCCTTGGCACGTTCGACCTTATAAAGCGGGAAGGAGGGGAGTTTTTTAACTCCAATTTGTATCCCAGATTTACTGCGGAGAGCACCCATCTGTCTCGGATCGTGTCCCGCCAGGTTTCTGTGAACAACTGAAGTCTTCCCCCCACCCGATTGGGTGGGGGCAACCCTTCATGCATTTGACTTTGGGGGAGGTTTTGTACCTCTCCTGCTCCAGGGCTTCTTGTTACCCTGCAACTGTCCCTGATTTTTACCTCCGGGATTTGACCGGGGAGGCCGTCGGAACTGTTTCACAGCCGATGTCCTAGGGACTGGAGAAGCCGGCCTCTTAAAAGAGGGACCTCTAACTCTATTTTTGACCGGCAAGAGTGTACTTTTACCGCTGGAAATTCTCTGGATATACTTGTCCAGGTCTTCCCCGAATAAACGCTCCCCATGAAATGGGAAGCTGACCAGCAATTTTTTACAGGGAGCTTCAGCAGACCAGTTTTTGAGCCATAGAAGCCTGCGCATATGTACTACAGACAGCGTAAGGCGGGAGGCCTGATGGATTGAATCCTTTATAGCGTCCACCGCAAAGCATAAGGCTCTAGGTAGATCAGCTAGAGCAAGAGCCTGCTGATCTGGCACGTCCCTTAAGACCTGTTTCAACTGATCCTTCACTGCTTGGCAGACCCCTATAGCTGCCACTGCTGGTTGTGTCACCAATCCTGCTGTAGAAAAAGCAGATTTCAATAAGGACTCCAATTTTTTATCTATTGGGTCCTTGAACATTTGGACATTTTCCACCGGACATGTCAGTGATTTATTCACACAAGAGATGGCTGCGTCCACTGTAGGGACCTTCCATTTTCTGACGAACTTATCCTCCATAGGATAGACCACCGGAAATCTCTTGGGGGGAGTAAATATTTTGTCAGGATGCTCCCAATCCTGGTAAATGAGCCCCTCCAATAAAGGATGGATCGGGAAAGAACAAACAGTCTGGGGAGCTTTTAGCGATCCCAACGAGGAGACAGAAGAGGAGGATGGCTCCGCAAGTGGCATTTTAAATGCTGATCGGACCATATTAGTCAGGGACTGAACCCATAACCTCTCAGCATGTGATGCTGAGAACGGCTCCTCCACTGTTGATTCCTCTACAACCGAATCAACCTCATCCTGATCCCCCTCAGGTAGGTCGACCTCTGTATGGGACTGTTGCTCTGTTAACAGGCACTCTGAGGGAGGAGACGGAGATCGAGCGCTTTTCTCCTGTGACAGGGAAGCAGCAATTAGTGCTGACAATCTCTCTTCCAGCCCTCCCAGAGCTGAGGAAAAAACCTCCTCTGTTACATACACAGGAGCAGGTGAACTGGGGACAGCCACAGTACCAGGTACTCCTGGGGGTGCCCTACGGTCACTAACCTCTGATTCTTCAGGGGAGACTGGTGCAGCCAAAGCATGCCCAAGATCCTCAGAGCCCGATGGAGACCCCCTATTCCTCCTGGAATTTCTAGTCCCGGAGTTTTTAGACGGCATATTCCTAAGCCACAAAGCTGAGGTATTCCAGCCGAAAATACACCAGTTACTGATAATAGTCTAGCATAAATGCTGCTATAATAAACAGTTGGTGTCTACTAATGTGCCTTTCTAGGGGATGCCTGTATCAACCGCTTGCTGTATGCCTTTAAATGTTGTCAGCTCTGTCTCTGTACTTCATAGCCAGCTTACTGCAATAATGTGGCTTTTTAAAACCTGCTGGGACGCCCGCACATGCGCAGAAGCGCTGCGGCGCGCACAGAGCGTCATCCCCCAGGCCCCGCCCCTTTTTCCGGCCACCTCTATATATAGAGGCGCGCGCACGCGCGCGGCCACGTGCGCCTCGGCGCTAATTTTCAAACATGGAAACCAGGGACAGGAGCCAGGGCCCCCTTTGCCGCAGGCCGGGGGATAGACGAACACTGCAACATGGCAGAGGAAACAGTTTCCTGTAGGAGAACTCACCAGCTGCCTGGACTTTGCTCTCTGAGAAGAAACTAGTCCATATGACAAGAAAAACATTCCACAGCGGCCTCTAGTGGACAAACACAGGTACCGCAGTTTAATATACTAAACATATATAAAAAAACATTCTTTTTTTTTTTTTTTTCTTGACCACCATTAAAAATTATTACATTTTTTTTTAGTAGTTACAGGCATGCACAGATATTAGCGGGAATACCGTTAGGTAACAGACAGAAAGACAAATTAGGCTTGGGGGTCCCCCAATAGAACCAAGTTCCTGGGGGCCCCCACTTACCTGTTCCCCGCCGCAGGACTTTGTTTGGTCCACAAAAGCCCAAACTTCACCTATCACGGCAGGCATTGTAATCAAACCTTCAGGGACCGGGTTCCCAAGGATTCCACTCCCCTGGACCTGTATAGCACCCTGCACAGAAAACATCTTGGTCGTGGGTATGACCAGAGCTCTGGATCCCAGGGTCCAGCTCTCCTAAGAGAAGCATTACAGGCAGAACCTTGCTCTTCTCTGCAAGGCCCGGGTACCGACCGTTTAGCTATGAAGCTTTTTTGGTCGGATCCGGAATAGCTTACTGAGGCCCAAAAGAACCTGTACGCAAGCTCAGTGAAAAACACATGTTTCTTCTTGGCCAACACCTTAGACACTGGCAAAAAACTGAGGTGCTCCCGGATGGGAGGGGCTTATATAGGGGAGGGTACTTCCGGTTTTGGAAGTTGCCAGTGCCAGCACCTGACGGTAACTATATAACCCATTAGTAATGACTATGTCGCTCTGTGTCCCGTGATGTACGAGAAAGAAATAGCAGTCTCTTGTGGCTTCTATCAGTCTCCTACAAGCTTTAACTAGTGCTCAGATGGAGAAGTTTACAATCTTCTCTGACCTGTCCCTTGAGGCTGCATGACCCCTGACCCTCTGTCTGGACAGTGCTGATTTAGCCCTGTGCCAATCGCATGCACCCTCCAAAAAAATGTTTCTCTAGCAATACACACAAAACTGAGTATGTGTAGAGTGCCTCCAAGGCTCTCTTCTATCAGCATATGGATTGGGGACAATAAAAGAAGGGGAGGATCAAAAAGACAGGATTAAACAGCTCCTTTACACAATGGAGAGGATTAACCCCTTGGGTTCCACAATGAGTATAACGAGCATGCTTTACTACATATACAGACTGATTTTACTGTTGTGGGTTTAGTAACGCTTTAAGTTAATATTAATATTATGAACTCATCAGCAGCATTAGAGTCAAGGGGCCAATAGGTCAAAGGAGAGTCTTCAACAAAGTACTAGGGAGCTATTTTTCCAGGACTGAATTGGGAACGCTGCATTCACTGCTGTGCATGTAGGCCTCAATTTACAGATGTAGCTGTCCCCGTTAAGAATACTGAACATGGACAGCATCATAGAATTGATATTGCCGATAACCAGGATGTACCATACATGATGGTGATTTCCATGAGCCGACTAGTGTAAATGGAACTGTAGATGGTGAGAAGTCGAAGGACACAGTTATTCTTGCAGGTAGGACATCTTTTGGGGTGCGTTGGGACTTCTTGGGTGACTTTGGTAATATTATGTTTGGAAGACAAACTGCTATAAATATTTCAATGGAACAACTGTGATGATAAATTCTTTGCAGTTTTTTGCAGGCAATGTCCAGCAATAATGGGCATTACTAGAAGACCACTTTTGTGTATTTGGTAGATACTGGTATTTCTTTTTTTTAGTTTGCCTTGCTATCGAAGCACACACTTCTTTCAGTGTAGAGTGCAATGTTAAGCCATCGTAAGCTGCACAGGGTGAGTCTAGAGTCGGCTTGATAAAATTCGGGGGGTGTTCAGCGTATAACTGTTTGGTATTATAATATCGGCAATCTATGAGGCAGAGAAAACTGTCTTTACTTCACATTCAGGACACAAGAAGTAATAAGCTAGCGATGCACCATATGAGGTCTTCACAGCCAGCTAAATGCATTTTAATGCTCATTTTCTCTGAGAGGGGCCTTTTATAGATCACATAAATTATACACAGTTGGTTTTCTGTTATTCTGAATTTATCTTTTCAGAGTTTTTCCTTTCTTAATACTTCCTACTACTTAGTAATACTGTATTCAATGTATAAGACATTTTTCAAAAACGAGCCATTTTACTGTTGCATTGGCCTATCAATGCAAATGGTTTACATTTTACATTTTAAAAGGCATATACTACCCAAGACTGTTATCTCTGATGGACTAAATCGTTTATATCATATGTGTAGTCTTCTTTTTCATGGGGCTTCCAGCTGAAGATGTCTATGTGAGAGCCCCCTGCACTGCCCCAGGCCACTGCACTCCTTCTACATGAGAAATCTCACTTTGCCCACTGCATTCTTTTGATCTCCTGTAAAATCCCATAGGGTACGCAAAACTTCTTATGGTGGCTCTGTCACGTGGCCAGCTTGCTCCTATAATCCCGTCTTTGTCAAATATCCTGAGAGTTAGAAGGAGGTTGTGGGCAGTCAAACTTTTGGGCATCAACCCAGATCAGAAATATTAGGTTTCAATGGCTGGACCCCTTCATGTACAGTTCTGAAGAACATTTTGGCACAATTATTCTGTTTATAAGTTCCATTTCTGAGCTCTGAGAATTTTATTTCTAGAAAGATTAGTGTGTCGGACTTGTCATACAAAACATACACCAATCCTTTGAGGGCTGTGCCCTGATTGTTTTACAGGCTGGTCACTACTATTTATTTTTGCCTTTGAAATACAACGCTCTTTACATAAGCTGATGATGTGTATGAGTTCTCATCTGTGTATCGATGATGTGTATTCTAGATTCACAAATCGCAAATTCAAAAGAAAGTGTTTGCTGTTCAGAGCTCTTTTTTTTGTTTTTTGTTTTTTTGTCTTTGTTTTGTTAAGATAAAGAAAAGGATCTCTAAGATTATTTATTTTCACACAGGCTCTGGGCACAATGAAGAGGATCCCAGAGAGTGCATCTATTACAACGTCAATTGGGAGGCAGAGAAGACAAACCAGAGTGGTGTGGAAAGGTGCGATGGAGAGAAGGACAAGCGGCTTCATTGCTATGCATCTTGGAGGAATAATTCTGGCTTCATTGAACTTGTGAAGAAAGGCTGTTGGTTAGATGATTTCAACTGCTATGACCGGTAAGCTACAAACAAACCTGAATAAAAGCTGCTAGCAGGGGAAGGCTGACAACACGCAGGGCCCCCGGGCCAAATAAAGAAAGGGACCCCTGTCAGGCCCCGCCCCTTGCCTCGTCCCCACATTTTGCACAAAGTACAACAGAGAGTCTGTTTAGAAAGCGTCCCCTCCAGGCCCCATTAGAGACTACAAAGGAGTATAATGGGACCAGGAGGGGGACCTCTTTCTAACAGAGTGTACAGTGAACACCTTCATTCATTCTGGTCCTCCTGACATGACTCTCGCCCATATAAAGTTCACACTCCTGCACCCTGTATTTTCTTTACCCCTGATCCCTGCACCCTGTACATTACACACTCCTGGACCCCTGCACATTACATACTCCTGGACCCCTGCACATTACATACTCCTGGACCCCTGCACATTACATACTCCTGGACCCCTGCACATTACATACTCCTGGACCCCTGCACATTACATACTCCTGGACCCCTGCACATTACATACTCCTGGACCCCTGCACATTACATACTCCTGGACCACTGCACATTACATACTCCTGGACCCCTGCACATTACATACTCCTGACCCCTGCACATTACATACTCCTGACCCCTGCACATTACACACTCCTGACCCCTGTACATTGCATACTCTTGACCCCTGCACATTACCTACTCTTGGCCCCTGCACATTACCTACTCTTGGCCCCTGCACATTACCTACTCTTGGCCCCTGCACATTACCTACTCTTGGCCCCTGCACATTACCTACTCTTGGCCCCTGCACATTACCTACTCTTGGCCCCTGCACATTACACACTCTGGGCCCCTGCACATTACACACTCTGGGCCCCTGCACATTACACACTCTGGGCCCCTGCACATTACACACTCTGGGCCCCTGCACATTACACACTCTGGGCCCCTGCACATTACACACTCTGGGCCCCTGCACATTACACACTCTGGGCCCCTGCACATTACACACTCTGGGCCCCTGCACATTACACACTCTGGGCCCCTGCACATTACACACTCTGGGCCCCTGCACATTACACACTCTGGGCCCCTGCACATTACACACTCTGGGCCCCTGCACATTACACACTCTGGGCCCCTGCACATTACACACTCTGGGCCCCTGCACATTACACACTCTGGGCCCCTGCACATTACACACTCTGGGCCCCTGCACATTACACACTCTGGGCCCCTGCACATTACACACTCTGGGCCCCTGCACATTACACACTCTGGGCCCCTGCACATTACACACTCTGGGCCCCTGCACATTACACACTCTGGGCCCCTGCACATTACACACTCTGGGCCCCTGCACATTACACACTCTGGGCCCCTGCCCCTGCACATTACACACTCTGGGCCCCTGCCCCTGCACATTACACACTCTGGGCCCCTGCCCCTGCACATTACACACTCTGGGCCCCTGCCCCTGCACATTACACACTCTGGGCCCCTGCCCCTGCACATGACACACTCTGGGCCCCTGCACATGACACACTCTGGGCCCCTGCACATGACACACTCTGGGCCCCTGCACATGACACACTCTGGGCCCCTGCACCCTGTAGTACATTACACACTCCTGAACCCTGTACATTACATACTCCTGAATTTGATAGGGGGGGTCACATTCAGTTTACAGTGAAGGGTGGAGAAATGTTCGGAGGGGGCAGTAACAATGGTAGCTTGAGCCGTCATTTCACTACCCCCCCCGATAGTCAGCTGAAGTGTCCCTGTACAGCCGTAGGGGGGAGTAGTATATGTAATAATTGGGGTTCTTGTGTATGATTGTGGGTTGCATTCTATGCATTGATTGTATGGGGTGGAGGGGACACTCGCTGACTGATATACCTTCTGTGAAGAACGATCAAGCACTGTCTGGGAAGAAGTCGGCCATCTGTACATTATCCTCCGATTTCGGAGTCCGCACAGAGGCCGCCCTTGCATCGGAGTCCGCAGCCATATTCTCCCTTATTTATATGTTGCATCATAATTCGGTGGGCTGGTTTATATTATAAAACATTGAAATTACAAAACTATTCAAAATCACCTTCCCTTTGACAGTTTTAGGCTCAATAACCCTGAATAAGTATGTATATATCTTCCTTCCATGTCAAAGAATAAAATTATTGAAGCCATTTAATTAGCATGGCAGCCAAGAAATTAGCATTTTAGGAAGGAGAGTGCAATAGTGGAAACCCCATTGTTTTTCGTAAAACCTTTCGTAAAAGGTTTCCTTTAATCACTTTGTGAAAAATATTAAACATATTAAAGCATAATTAAATTGCTACTTGAGGAGTTTCTGTAATTGCAGCTCTTGTATATAAACCTCAGGCAGGAACACTGTTGCCATAGAATAATTTATTCAGCTACAGTGTTGCCCTTTTTCGAACTCTGACTTATCTTGGTTAACAAGAATGGTAAAACGTTTTCTAAAATAAATTTTTCAAGTGGAAACCCCGGAGTTTAACCGTTTTATTATTTTGTCAGGTTGACCCCCCCCCCCCCCCTCCTGGGATTTGCCTTTTTTAATGTAATCATTTTTTCTGCTTCTCTTCCATCTATGCTGCAATGTACATGACTTGATCAATATATATCTCTGTGTGTCTGGCACCCATATACCAGACAGCTGTCCTCCAGTCCCTATCACATAAACATGACATATTCTTGTCGAGTGAGGATCTTTTAGTAAAATGACATTGTCATTCCGTGCACTCGAGGACACGTTCATACAGTTTATTAGACACTGCCTTAATTTATACTAGCACGCTTCCGATGTTCAACTGCACATATAAAAATGAATCAAGCTGCTGTACACTGCAATCGGGCAGAGGGACAGGCTCAAATTTTACCCAGTTTTTTTTTTTCATAACAGGGGACTTGTGCTGCCATCGACAGCAATGGGGAATGCTCAAAAAAGCTTTACATGTTAAAATGTGTCCTACTCTGTGCACAGTGAACAATTCGTGGAGGGTAGGTAAAATATGTTAAGGCCTCTTTCACACTGAGGCGCTTGTAAACTGCCAGTAAAACACTGAGTGCTTTTGAAGAGCTTTTCAGGTGCTTTTGAAGAGCTTTCAATTAATTTCAATGGAGAGGGGAGTTTTTTCACCGCTCTCAGTGCACTGCCCCAGTGTGAAAGCAGTCATTTGATTCTAATGGAAATACGTTTTCGGAAACTTTTCAGGCGCTTTTTTTAGCGTGAAAGCGCCTGAAAAGCGCCTCAGTGTGAAAGTGGTCTTAATCTTTCACTATACGCATACGTGTGCTCAAGTCCCACAGAGATTGACATCATTTGTATTCATATCAGAAGTTTTATTTGCAGCTATATATATATATATATATATATATATATATATATATATATATATATATATATATTTCCGAATTGCTGTTTGAAATGCCACGTCCTTTATCATAGTGATCTTAAAATGAGAGGGTCAGTTTTTATATTAATGCCTCAGGATCTCAGTAGGCTTTAGCGGGGTCTTTCTGACTCAATTTTTTTTTTATATGCTGCTTAAGGCTTGAAAACCCAACCTCTTGCAAGGTCTATCATCACACTTGGAAGGCTTAGTTTGCATGGTGAGAGGCACAGAACATTTAGGCAATACGGTGTGGGAGTATCGTGTCCTCTATCCAATCTGGGCTGGAGCAACATTTGACTTTGAGCACCCTGAAGGGTCAACTCTTGACATTGACCATTCTGTTTTAGAGACAGCTGGCTACTTATTAATTTGGTCCTGGTGACTTTTTAGAAGCCTCTCTTCTAGTCTATTTCGGATATTCCATTGGCTAACCTTGCTCATTAGGTGTCTTGTTTGTAATGTTTTACCAAGTGGATGTACAAGCCTGAGCCATAAGGCACTTCTGGCCGTTCTTTGAGTTGGGAACCTGATTCCCTGGTTTTGGGAAAGTTACCTTTGTTCGCAGTGTTGCCCACCTCTCAGCTGTATTGTGACCTGGGAAAAGTGTGTGGGCCGCTCAGGCTTAATAGATGTGGACAGTGCATCTGCAGCTGCTGCTAGAGTGCTGACAGGGCATGAAGCTTGTCCTGGCTCCTGCAAAGGTTCAAGAAACTAAGCTTCGGGGGGCGGAGTGAAATGTATTGGGGGCGTGGCCTGGCCGGAGTCCAGGCTGAGGTTGCCACACCACTCATTGCAGTAGGACATCATAGATGTGCGACTTCCAGGGGTTACCCTTCCTTTCTTCAATCTCCGCTGTATTTCTTGGGGACATCCCATGGTCAAGATTTAGAGAAGCCTGTGCACTTTACTGTATGATTAAGAAATAAGTACTCTTGACTTCTAAAAAAAGGAAAATCTTGGTGTACAGTACAGGACACCAGAAACCCTCCCCTCTGTCATGGCATTTTCCTGTGATTGCTGGAAGTGGGAGGAGTTACATGGGCTGTCCTCACAACATTGTTTGCCAGTGTCCTCACCTAAAGGTGGCAGCATATAAACCCATAGTTGAGATATAAAAGTCTATTGTGTGTAATGTACTCCAAGAAAATGATTTGACAAATTTATAGGCAAGTCAAAAATCCATTAAATTTATTTAGCAACGCCAAAGAGTTTAAAGCAATTTTCCAGGGTGACAAAAGCATGTAAAAACTATTCTCCAATAAATCCTATGTAACTGTTCACACTGTAGGTGGGCTGCACTTTAAAAAGTCCTCTATGTGAAATAAAAATATAAAGAAAATAATAAGTCCTGTATGCTGCGTCTTTGGTGGTTTTTCAAAAGCACACCAAAAATCAAAGGGAACGCATCAGTAGTGAGAAATTGCACCTTTAAGTTTGCAAGGTCTTCAACACGTCAGTTTCTAAGCTTAAAGCGGAGTTCCGCCGCCCCAGCAAAAAATTAAGTCAGCAGCTACACATACTGTAGATGCTGACTTTTAATATTAGGACACTTACCTGTCCTGGAATGCAGCGATGTCGGCCCTGCAGCCAATGTTTCCATCGGCTCTCAGGTGCTGCCGCCACCATCCGTTATAAGGGAAACAGGCAGTGAAGCCTTTCGACTTCACAGCCGGTTCCCTACTGTGTATGGGCGAAGCGTGCTGCGCTTTCTGAATAGCCCGCCAGCGGGGGAAGGAGGAGGGGGGCCTAACTTCCGAGTGACCCGAGGAACGGGTACCTGTCAAAAACAGGTACCTGCTCCCCCTCCCCCTGAAAGGTGCCAAATGTGGCACCGGAAGGAGATAGGCAGAGCTTCCACTTTGAGTGCAACTCCGCTTTAAGCATTGTTTACGTGCAAAGCTTTTTTTTTGTTTAGTGACAAAACTGACGGATCCCTGCATCCACAAAGCGATGTGGATTCAGGGGTCTCTCCTGCCATACTATTGTCTTCTGACAGCAGGGATTCCCTCAGTGATGCAGCCCTTGCATCCATTGGTTGGAACGCTGGTTTTCCAGCAGAACTGTTCAACAGAAGTCGGTTGTTAGACCAGCTTCTGTTGAACAGACAGAGGTACAGATGTCCCGAAATTCAGTGTGTGTATACCCAGCTTTACTGGAAGACACAAGACAGCTGGTACAGGCAATTTTGGGTCAAGTGTTCTTGTGATCCTTTTTAGATTCACGTTACCAGGAAATATCAATCGTAGAGAAAATAGTTATTGTTTATCATTTTGATTAATTGGTCACAGTCTTGGAAAGCACAGTCTCATGTGTATAAAAAGAGTACGGCTTGGGTTCTTGTTACTGGCATATGTTATTCATTCCATAATTTCTGCATCAGCTCATTCTTTTTGGCAGTCTTGATACACCCATGTGTCTTCTCATTTTGTCTTCAGACCGCAGTGTGTAGCAAAAGAAGAGAACCCGCAAGTGTTTTTCTGCTGCTGTGATGGGAACTACTGTAACGAGAAGTTTACTCATTTGCCTGATATTGGTAAGTGTCGAGTAAAAAAAAAAAAAGAATGCCTTCTTATAAATTCTATAAGTTATTCTGGAATGTTAATTCAGTTGCTGCTGGTATGTTGTAGTGGACCTCGTAGAAAATCTCAAGTGTACTTTTTACACCTATACTAGTAAAATAATAATTTTTATGCATTTCATTTTGAAAGCTCCTCCCACCCAAATGTGATGTTTCAGGTGAAGGATCCTATCCAAAATCATCTGCCGTCTTCTGAAACTTGTGGGCATTTCTCTGGCATCACTCTTGGGCCTGATCCTGCCTACATTGTCATTTTTTTGGTATTTCTGCCCACCCAGGGATCTTGCCATAATATATAATGAAAAGCCTGGCAAGGAGAAGGGAACACCTTCATAATTCCTATTGACCTGAGAACTTAAGTTCTGAAATAGGCAACTTGACTTCTATGTAATACAGCAAAAACATGTGACGTCTCTGCATTATGAAGATTTCCTGATGTGTGAGCCTCAACCAACTCTTTGCTATATATATATATATATATATATATATATATATATATATATATATACATATACATATATACACACACACACACACATACATACATTTTTCTTTCCATTTTTATTTTTATTGGCTAAATTCTACATTAAAACCAAACATCAAACATTATTCGTTGTTATCTGTATGAATCTGCAGCAAGGTACCTAAAAATAGGATCCCAATGTGACTGACAGGTAATAAAACAGACGCTAATAAAAGAAAACCTCTTTCTTGTCTATAATAATAATCCTTGGCAACTTCTTGGAGTTTTTTTTTTTTTTTTTTACAACAGTTACTTTTTTAAAAGAAAATGGACTACTTAAAAAGTAGTTGTTTCAGGTGTACAAGAAAATGATTTGTGAGAAAAAATTACAAATTCTTCAGTAGTGGTTACATTCCTTAAAACATTATTCCAAACCTATGTGATATTAAACTACCAAAAGTAAATTAAAAAAAGTTTATAAACCACATTTTTTTATTATTATTGCACTTCTGAAACCAGTGCCTTTGCTTAAACAGTCACATGGACTAATGTCTGGGTTCAGCTTAGTCTGTTTTTTTTATGCTAGGGAGTAGAACAATTAAAATGGTACTGCTCAAACCCCGCATTCAATTGCTCCAAACGGATGCTATGCTGCTTCAGCTGGGCAGGCTGAACACAGGCTCATCGAGCTCTATCAGGGCTACAACAAAATGGCAACTGGCCGCACTCTGTCTAGGCACACGGACAATCACAAAAGTAATAAAATGGCTTCAGCTTGGTCCCCCCCCGCCCCAGGTTGTTTTACCCAATCTCTCTACCTCTACAATTAAGCCCGAAATAGCGTTAGAGGGGGACCAAGCTGAAGCTATTTTCATACTTTTGTGATTGCCTGTGTGCCTAGACAGAGTGCAGCTGGGTGTCATTTTGTTGTTTTGTTAAGGAGGAGCATTGTTGTCACCTTACTCTGCTCTCCTGGTTTGAACAACAAACCCCCCTTTCACATCTCCATAACTACACATAAAAATAACATGGGTGGAGGTGTTCTGTAGTTCACAGAAGAGAACTAGTAAGGAGGATAGCATATTTTAGTTCATTGCACAGGAAGTTAAAAGACTAATGGATTAGTTATCCGTTATTTTTCTGTGCGTGACGAAAAAACTAGTGCAGCCACCACATCAAAGGACTGGTAAGCTGCAATTTACTATATTTCTGTTCTTGGGTTTAGATATAATTTTAAGCTATGTTAACAGTAGTCTGCATGGTAAAATGCAGTATTTTACCATGCAGGCTAATGCATTCACTTAAATCACCTAGTGACCACTGCATTCATGTCACTGCACAACAATGCGTTGTGTTGTGCTGCCCTGTGGTGACATGCGGTGCCATCCAGTGCAGTGCAAAAAAAATTCAGACATGCTGCATTTTCCACACTTCACTACACACCTGCGATTTTCTAGTGCGAAAAAATGAAGGTCAGCCCAAAAAGTGTAAATAGGCCCTAAAAATATTTTATATTGTGTAGAATAAAACAGGATGTGTGAAACCTACACAGGCAGACAAGAGCAGAATCTGAATTAATGGCAGGAAGATCGCCCTGATGAAAAATCCTCAGATATATGAAGGCTCTTTGGGTAAGCTGTTCAGCTGCAGGAATGGCTGGATCACTGTAACACCATCCTCATATAGGCTATGAGAACCAGTGTGGCCAAGGTGCTGACTTGGCCCACTAGGTTTAACATAGAACTAGAAATGGCACTTTAGGGTGGACTGACCCTTTAAACCACAAAGATTATTGCATTGGATATAAATATATAATTCCGTTAGCTTCTAGCTGGTTTTAATGGTAGTGCCGCGTACACACGACCATTTTTCTCGTCTGGAAAAATTAAATTTTTTCTCTTTGACGAGAAAAACGACCGTGTGTGGGCTTTTGGTCATTTTTCCAGACGAGAAAAACGGCATTAATCACGACGAGAAAAATTAGAACATGCTCTAATTTTTCTCGTTGTGATTCACGTAATTTTTTTCCGCCGCAGTTTTCCCATAGGGAAACACTGCCGGGGAGCCTACACATGGTCGTTTTTCTCGACCAAGAGAAAAAATGACGGGAAAAACAGCCATGTGTAGGGAAACAAGCCGTTCCTCGTTTTTCCCGTTGATTTTCTCGCCTGTGTTTTCACCGTCGAGAAAATCGATCGTGTGTACGCGGCATAAGGCTTCGTGGAGCGTCAAAGTGGTAGTAAACTCTGCCTTGTGACATTTACCTACAGGTATGCTTATAAGAACGCTTACCTGTAGGTGAAATGAATATCTCCTAAATTTGCATTGTTTGCACATGAGATATTCACTTGTTTTGCAGCCAGTGACATAACTGGTGCATGCACAGTGCGCTCTAAATGTGCCGTCGATACTGAACTATGTGCCGTGGCCATTACTCCCCATGCACATGCGCGGGGGTGACATCATCGTGGCTTGGCCATTCAAACAGCCGGTGCCCACAAACCCGGAAGGAAGATTGGGTGAAGATGGAAGAGCGGTGACAACTTACCGCTGGAGGGCTTAATTTTTCAGGTAAGTCTGTCATAATGTGATGCATACTAGCACATTATGCCATTAACTTGCCTGGGGGACCATTTTTTTAAACTTTACTACCACGTTAAAGAGAGAAAAAAAATTATTCAGATGGAAAGAAAACAATGACATTCTCATGAATATGAGAATAAAATGCTGTGGTGGTCAACTAAATGATTCATGCAAGAAAAAAAAAAAAAAAACTACCTATACACTATGTGTGAGAACCGACCATTTAAAAAAAATAATTAGGGAAAATTAACTCCTATTAAATAACGAAGGCAGATTAGGGATTTGACTTCATTATCGTAAGTTTCGAATATGAAACTATTTAGGGAAAGATCGACATTTTAGTTTTGTAATCTGTTACAAACGACATACTATAAATACTGCTTTGTAGGTTAATAACTGGAATAGTTAATAAAATCGAACAAAGGAAAGGAGGGGAAGGTGGTAACAGTAGGAAAGTCTCAGAAAAATTGTAGCATCCAGATGGATTTTTAGGTGCATTAGCCACCTGGCACTTGGCACTTGTCCAACCCTGCACAGGGAACAATATCTGTGTGTGCATTTAGGAATTCTCTTTCCAAGCAGGACTTGTATGAAAGAGACCCCCAAAAAAGGTCAGAATAAAGTAGAAGTGCATACTGCATTTTTACCTAAGGCTTATGTGCTATATATTCCATAGAATCTCATACAAGTATACACAGCTGGCCATGAAAAAAATAACTACCTCAGACCGCAACAATGAGGTTTAGACAACAGTATTCAACCACTTAAATTACCATCTACTGTAGCCATGAACGTGTAAGATGACTTCTGTTTGGTTGTTGTGGGTCAGTGCACTATTTCAATTCACATTATAATATCAAGCCCTTACTGTGTATGACTAAAGAGGCATTACTACTTCCAAACCTGTCACAAAGCCTTGTAGTCTGGTGAAAAAATGTACAAGTAAAGGTGACTCTTGATGCATGGGAAAAGGGTAAGCAATTCCAAATATATGCTGATAGCAGTGAGTCTCGGGGGTCATCAAGCATATGGTGGGGTAAGACGCCGCTTAAAAAGCGCTGCTCCAACCACACCCCCCTGACATGTTTTGCGCTGCTTTACTGGGGCTTAGTGACCTCCTGTGCCCAAGCCCCGGTAGGCAGTGTGAAACATGTCGGGGGGGGGGTGGTTTGAGCAACGAGGGCTGGGACCATACACAGCCATATCCACATCTGAAGCACTGGGTCGGTTTTCAGTAGCATTTTACCGCACATACACTATATTGGCAGAAGTATTGGGACACCTGCCTTTACACGCACTTTAATGGCATCCCATTCTTAGTCCATAGGGTTCAATATTGAGTTGGCCCACCCTTTGCAGCTATAACAGCTTCAAATCTTCTGGGAAGGCTGTCCACAAGGTTTAGGAGTGTGTCTATGGGAATGTTTGATCATTTTTCCAGAAGCGCATTTGTGAGGTCCGGCATGATGTTAGGCGGGAAGGCCTGGCTTGCAGGCTCTGCTCTAATTCATCCCAAAGGTGTTCTTTTGTGTTGAGGTCAGGACTCTGTGCAGGCCAGACAAGTTCCTTCACCCCAAACTTGCTCATCGCTGTCTTTATGGACCCTGCTTTGTGCACTGGTCCAAATCATTTGGTGGAGGGGGGATTTTGGTGTGGTGTTGGGCTTGGCCCCTTAGTTCCAGTGATGGAAACTCTTAAGGCGTTGGCATACCAAGACATTTTGGACAATTTCATGCTCCCAACTTTGTGAGAACAGATTGGGGTTGGCCCCTTCTTGTTCCAACATGACTGCACACCAGTGCATAATGCAAGGTCCATAAAGATGAGCGAGTTTGGGGTGGAGGAACTTGATAGGCCTGACCTCAACCTGATAGAACACCTTTAGGATGAATTAGAGCGGAGACTGCAAACCAGGCCTTCTCATCCAACATCAGTGCCCGACCTCACAAATTCGCTTCAGGAAGAATGGTCAAACATTCCCATAGACACACTCCTAAACCTTGTGGACAGCCTTCCCAGAAGAGTTGAAGCTTTTATAGCTGCAAAGGGTGGGCCAACTCAATATTGAACCCTACAGACTAAGACTGGGATGCCATTAAAGTTCATGTGCGTGTAAAGGCAGGTGTCCCAAAACTTTTGGTAATCTAGTGTATATCTACGCTTCTGAATTTAGTGCATGACGCCTGCTCCCACTTTCTGAATACCGGTTGGGACACCTGTTATCCTCCCAGCTTTGAACGGCGCTCCAAGTCCACACGTAATCTCAGGGGTCATCAAGCAGCCGCCACTACCAACCCACAGCAGTGGGAAGGACATCTAGGGATGCTGGGAGTCGAAGACCCTTTTATAGCTGCAACTTTGCTGTGTTGCTTCAACTTCAGACATACCTTCTGCCATTCACATAGGGAAAAACCTGGTGGTAATGATGCGATAGAGAAAGTAGACTTTAAAATTGTATTTAGCCTTTTATATGTTGAATTCATACTTTAGAGGTTCAGTATATGAGACGGTAGAGACTTGGCAAGAAAGAGAGAGCTCAACTTTTAAGGTAAAAGTTAGTTTGTATATAACTTCAGAAACCAATATCTACCGGATCTTCTGGATATTTCGATTTGCGTTTTTGTCATATAAACAGTTTAAATTGCCAGGCTTATATAAAGGTCAAAATGGCATCCTCTATTGCGTATGGGTGACAGATATGGTTTAATTCACATCCTGCCTGGAAGAAAAGTTTCCTTGGTGCATTCCCTTTAAATTTCCTGAAAGGAAAAAAAAATAGTGAACAGATGGCACCTTGTCACCAAAGAAAAGCCATTCAATCATTAACTTTTCTATACAGAATCCAAGAGGCTTTCATTATACACGGTGCTGGGGATAGCTCCACATCAGCATTTCTCACACTGTGCCCACAGTGAAAGTGACCTTAACCAAACAAAGGAAAATCACTCCCATTCACAGTCCCGGTAATGCAGAATACCACAACCTTTATCTGGAAATATAGGGACAGGTTTAGCAAACTTTATTTTTTAAATGTTTACCATGTAAGAAGAAAATTGTTTTGGACTGTTGGGTGCAATCAAATTATCTTTGTTTGTTTTTTTCTTGAAAATCAAGCTGAAACGTGGGTTTCTTGTTAGCTGTGGAATAGATCCAGAACTGTCCATTTTGTCAAAATAACAAAAGGTTAAAACGTTTAATGGCTAACTGCAGTGGAAATTACAGCAAGCTTTTAAGGCACAAAGCTCCTTCTCCCGGCTGATAACAAATAATCTGCACAAGAAAAGTCAATTTTAAAACACCTTGTTCTTATTTGTGAATGTACTTTGATGTTTCATGGCAGAGCACTGCATTTCACATTAAGTTCTCCTGTGATTGGTATTTACTTGAGCTGTAAGCAGTAAGACGCTGAGTAGTACAATCATGATGTGTAAAGTGCAATAATCCATAGGCACCATTATAAACAATACCGTGAAGGATAAAAATAACTAGTATCTAATGCCAAATCTGTTTTGATATCTGTAGAGGTGTTGCAGCCATAGATCTATGAACTGGGCTACCCTCCACTGTCCATTCTCCTCGCAATGACCAGTGCCCCCCCCTTCTTTCACTGCCAAGACCCTCCTTTCAGTGCCCCCTTTATTGCCATAGCCATACCTTTCCTGGCATAACAATGATGCAAACCCATCCTGTTCTCTCTGCTTCTCTATCTTACTGTCTCTGCTGTACACACCCACCTGCGCCCCACAACAACACCTATACTGCATTGGGCCCTTAGCAGTTATGGTACTACACCATAGCCCTCGATTAAGGACCTGCACAGCAGTAATCTCCATACATCCCCTTTTCTTTTTTTCCCCCCAACTTTTACATTTTTAGTTTTATATCTCAATTGACATTTTCCAACATTGTTAAAGCGGGATTCCACCCGCGATTTTTTTTTTTTTAAAGTCAGTAGCTACAAACACTGTAGCTGCTGACTTTTAATAAGGACACTTACCTGTCCTAGGCACCCACGATGATGGCCCCCCCCCCCCCCCCCCCGATGCCGATCTGGATCATTGCAGGTCCCGGCACCGCCATCCTCAGTAAGGGAAACAGGCAGTGAAGCTTGCGGCTTCACTGCCCGTTTCCTACTGCGCATTCGCGAGGCTCGCGCCGCTTTTTGAATGGGCGGCTGCTCTCTGGGATACACACAGTTCCCAGAAAGCAGCGTGCACTATTCACCAGAAGGAGGATGCGGAAGAAGACCAGCTGCAGACTAGGAAGAGGCAGATTAGGAACATCCGCATAGCAACAGGTATTTCGGGTGAGTAATTTTTTCGTTTTTTTTGCAGCGTTTTCCTGCAATTTTTTTTTCCAGGGTGGAACTCCACTTTAACACAATTTTTTTTTCGTAACTGATAAAAAAACATAGTTTAAACATGTGAAGATGTGATTGAGTACAAGGTATTAATTATCATTGTTCTTGGTAATCAACAAGCATAAGGGCTGCATGAGGAAGAGTCCCTCTTTGATTCTTGGTAGCTTACCATTATTGCATTGCTCCTATATATGGAACACACTGCACTGTTGTGCTACTTTGAGTTTAGCTGGCCCTGGGCCCCTTGGTGTCAATATTCACCAGGACAGGAAATGTGGACAAATCTCAACAAAGGCAAAAAACAGCAAAACATACTGTTGATAGAATGATAGAAATTAAAGGATAAGTTCACTTTTACAAAAAAATTAAAATAAATGCACATTCTTTTGCAGGTAAAAAAAATATGCATTTGTTTTTTGTTAGGGACTTGTACAGCATTGCACTCATAAATCAGCAGAATCGTGAGTGTAATGCCACAGTCCTGCGGACTGTCTGTGTATCTGTCTGCTCGTACATGCGATATGGGCAGACAGTTGCACTCTGACAGGAAGCTCAATGAACTACTAGAGCGCTCAACAGCTCCCTGATGGTTCATTGAGAACTACAAGCCGACAGCCAATAGGCTGTCGGGACTTGTAAATTTCCCGTTTATAGTGGATGACACGGGTGGAGCCCTATACAACCACGTTTTCTTTAGATTGTGGCAGCGAGTGAGAGGAGAAGATCCCCCGCTCGCTGTCAAACGGGGACTCTAGGATTTGCTGGTGTCTGTGGATTTGTAAAATGTTACATGTTACACCCCGAATATGGGTGTAACATGTTACAAAAGGTGAACATATCCTTAAAAATTTACTGGGGATTGATGTCTCTGATCTCAGCGATGGACAATATTGTTGCGCTAAAGACTGGTTAGGATACAAAATTTCAGCTTTCACAGCTTTGCACATTTGATCATGGCTCACTAGGTCCTACACTTGTAATTTGTAAAATATGTCTATGGGAGTGGAGTAAATCGGCCATTCTTTAACCAGGGTCCGTAGAACCCTATGGTTGCTCCAAAAGTTGGCAGTAATTTCTGATCTATGGTGGCTTGACCTCCCATTCTATGATGCCGGCGTAGTTCGGAGTCCAGTGCCATTTGACAAAGCCATCTGCATGACACCAGTCATTGTTTTAGCTGTGTGGAAAGAGGGCATTCTCACTACCACTGTAAGGGGGGCATTCTATTCACTGGCCACGAATGTAAGAGGCAATTTTCCCATTGACCACCAATTGTATTGTTTTTTTCAAGGGTTTCCCAAGACCTGAAAATTATTTCTGGAATAAAAAGGTTGAGAGAGGCTGATATAAATACAAATATATCGAAGTGATCCAGAGAAACTGTGCTGATTTCAAACACCCACCTTTGGAGATTTCTAAAAACTAAACGTGTTTTTTGAACGTGATTGGCTTAAAGAAGTCTCCTGTTGATTAGAAGCTTACCTGCTGGTATGTTGAGTCAGGTCCATTATCTCTGCTTGAGAAAAGAAAGACTGACCGGTTCTCAAGAAAATCAGATCTTTATGGCTGTTATTGTCACTGCTCCTGTCCCTCAGGGGACAAAGCGCAAGAAGATGTGTATGGTGGGACTTTTTGTTTAGGCAAGGACACGTTCTCGGGAACAGCTTAAGAAAAATACTTAGCAAATCATCCTCGCTATCCACAGAAACTTTTCATAGTGGCCAGCACTCTCACTAGCATTGTAAAAGCAGTTTTCATTGTTCACTTAACCTTCAACAAATCTCTGTCTCTCTCCCTCTTTGAATACAAGCAATTTTGTGCCACCATGGTAAGGGTGAGTTTGGGGTTGTCGGATGATTTACTTTCCAGACCCTCCATACCCTGCAAAACTTGCATTACATTGTTTTGTGCCTTCTATGGATGCAAGGTCCCATGTGTTGGTCTCATGCCAGAGACTCAATGCAGACATAAATCAGAAGAGCACAGATTCCTATTAAGACCCGGCACACTCATTCCCTGGGGAGCTTGTTCTGTCCATTGCAGCAAAACACTCAGTGTAAGTGCCAATGTGCTGAGCCTTGTAATCTGGACATTGTTGAAAATATGGAGTAAATGACCTTTACCAGTAGTCTGGACATTTTTGAAAATACTGAGTAGGTGACCTTTAACAGCAGTTAAAAATTGCAACAAAATATAAAAAAAAAACAGATATTTGGCTAAAGATGGATATGAAACAGTTGTGTAAAGAGCACACGTTGCCAATGTAAAAGCAATTTTGTATTGCAAATTGTTTGTTTTTGTTATGTTTGCATGAAAAAAAATGATTAAAAGTAATTTGTAATTGGTTACAGTTGTATTTGTTTTCCAAAGTGTATTTTAATTGAAATAACCCATTGTTGGAGTGCTTCTGAAAGTGTCTGTTGTCCGATAATTGCAGCCTTTCTCATTTTTTATTTTTACAAGTTTTTCAGGTTTCAGGGAACCCCAGCTAAAATTATTTTATTTACAGCTCACAATACAAAAACTAGATCTGTAGGTTGTAGATATAGTTTAAAAAAAACAAACATGCTCTATACACTAGAGTTATTTTCAGTAATACTGAATTTAAAGGAAAAGTTCACCTTTCTAATAAAAAATAAATGCACATTGCAGGTGCAATCTCAGACACTGGCAGTCTGCAGGAGCATCTCGTACAAGCAAGCAGTAACTGAATGACCGGAAGCATCAATGAACTTTCCAGAGTGCTTATCATTGCCCTGGTAGTTCATTGTGAACTACAAGCCATCATCCGCAATGGATGACTGTAGTTGTAGTTCCCTCATTCACAGTACTTTGAGAATGAATGACCTAGCTATGTGGGCGGAGACCCACCCTGCCACTTTTTTTTTTTTTTAATTGTGAAATTGGTTGTGAAAAGAAGATCCCTGGCCCACTGTCACAATTAGAAGGGAGATTGGGGAGAGGCTGCAAGAACGGGAACTAACTACTTTTACGCTGATAGTTAGTGGGAAAGGGTCCCCTTACTTTGGCGGTCAGTAAGAAAAGGGTCCCCTTACTTTGGCGGTCAGTAAGAAAAGGGTCCCCTTACATTGGAGGTCAGTAAGAAAAGGGTCCCCTTACATTGGAGGTCAGTAAGAAAAGGGTCCCCTTACATTGGAGGTCAGTAAGAAAAGGGTCCCCTTACATTGGAGGTCAGTAAGAAAAGGGTCCCCTTACATTGGAGGTCAGTAAGAAAAGGGTCCCCTTACATTGGAGGTCAGTAAGAAAAGGGTCCCCTTACATTGGGGGTCAGTAAGAAAAGGGTCCCCTTACATTGGGGGTCAGTAAGAAAAGGGTCCCCTTACATTGGGGGTCAGTAAGAAAAGGGTCCCCTTAGATTGGCGGTCAGTAAGAAAAGGGTCCCCTTAGATTTGAGGTCAGTAAGAAAAGGGTCCCCTTAGATTGGAGGTCAGTAAGAAAAGGGTCCCCTTACATTGGGGGTCAATGGAATAAGGACATCCTTACATTGGTGATTAATGGGATAAGGCCCCTCTTTTATATAATACATTGCTGATCAGTGGGAGAAGGGGACTCCTTTCATTGGTGAGCAAGGTAGTGTCTCCTTGACAGTGGGCATAAAAACCTTTACACTGATGGTTAGTGGAAAGAATGTCCCCTGCCTCTTACTGATGGCTAAAAAGCACATTGGTGTCCAGTGGTTTCTTAAAGATTGGCAAAGATGTTACAGTGATCGCACCCTGCTGAGTTTGGAGAGTGACTTTGGTGCTGGATCTAAGGCCACATCCAACATGAGACGAATCCTCCACTGCTCAAGGACCGCAAGCAACCTCTCGATGGAACCTTCTAAAAACATGCATGCTGCACAATTGCAGTCTTCATGGTTTCAGTAAAACTTTACTTCTTTGGCGTCCGCTGTCCATCATATACAGTCTGCTTGACTCTTTTCCTGGAATAGGACTTAATTGTAGTGGTAGCAGCAACAGCGTGACAGCTTTTTTTTTTTTTTAACAATATAGACCTCATTTTAGCTGCTTTAAATAAGCATCCGTTTATAAAAAAAAAGTAATATTTTAATTTGTTTAAACAATTATAAATACATGTTTTATATGCATCTTTAATATTTTATCTTTTCAGAAACATTTGATCCAAAGACTCAGCAGCCAGTGTCAGTCTTGAACATTCTGGTGTATTCCCTGCTTCCCATTGCTGGCCTGTCTATGGCCATTCTCCTGGCGTTCTGGATGTATCGCCACCGGAAACCTCCCTATGGCCATGTTGACATTAATGAGGTAAGTGAGTCTTTGCAGGAAGGTCAGACACCCTTGTTGTGACAATATGAACCTGTTCCTTGCAGTGGGATCTACATCTGTTTCTTGTAGATTCTTGGAAGCAATGGAAAGCAGAGGTTGTTATATTCTATGGTTCTAATTGAAGCTCAGATAGAAGAGAACATTATTTGTATCCAAGCTACTGTTTAAAAAAATATATATATTTAAAGGGGAGTTCCAGCCTTTTTTATGTTTATTAAAAGTCAGCAGCTACAAAAAGTGTAGCTGCTGGCTTTTAATAAACAGACACTTACCTGCTCCACTGTCCAGCGACGCGGCCAAACAGAGCTTCGCTCCTCTCCCCCCTCTCTGCCGGCGCCTCCATTCTAACTGTGGGCACAATACCGTGACAGCTTTCGGCTTCACGGCTGGGCACTCGCTGCAAATTCGCGAACGGCGCTGCGCAATCTGAGTGGACAGGCGATCGCCTGGGACCTGTCACGTGTCCCAGGTGATTGCCTACAGGGAGGGGCCGCCTTAGGCGATATGACAAGTCGACTAAGCGGTCCCTGGGCAGAAGGAGGAAATGGGACAGAAAGTCCCACTCCTACTGAAGCCCCCACTCAAAAAAAAAATTACATGCCAAATGTGGCATGTAAGGGGGCGAGGAGTGGTTTAAGCGGAAGTTCCACTTTTGGGTGGAACTCCGCTTTAATATCTAGCAACACATCTGCTGTGAGCTCAGATTTCCAGCAATCCACAATGGCTGATCAATGTAGAACAGTTTAGTGTAGTCATGTTCATGAAAACTGAACCCTGATTGGAAAGTTTGCAGTTGATAAATTCCATCGTTTATTTATTGTCCTATAGGGATGGCCTGTACCCAGCAAGGAATATATTTTGCGCAGTCCCTAAACATATGTATTCTTACTTCATCATGCAGTAAGTGGAAATTAATGTGCAATACTAAGAGGTCTGGCTGATTATCTATTAATAATGGTGGTAATAAAAACGGTTAGGTTTATGTATGTATCCAGGGTGCTAACTGCTCAAAAGACATTCAGGCTCGGTTCCCATTGCCATAACCTGAAAGTCACACGACTTACGGTGAGACTTTGCCTGGAGACCTCCTGGCGATGTGAGGACTACTTTGAGGCACAAGTCTGATGGAAGTCACCTTGAAGTAGGACATGAACTTTTTCTAAAGTCAGGGCGACTTCAATAGTGCTAATTAAGACAGCTCTCATTGACTAACATGGGCTTTCACATGTCACGCAATTTGGTGTCTCACAAGTCGGATCCCAAGTCGTGGCAGCGTGAACCAAGCCTCAAGCGGTATTAAACACAAAACCAAAAATATAATATATTGCAGCTTACCAATCCTTTAGATGAGGTGGCTGCATCTGCTTTCTTTTTTTTAGGCTTTTTCCCTCTGTTTTTTACCTTGTGATCTGCCCAATAACACTCTTCCTTTATTAGAGTGCTCCCACTCTGGATGAAGGAGCACAGCAGACAGCAGCATTATCAGACTTGGATATACTAACAAATTGAAGCCAAACTGCAGCTCACACTTAAGACCTGATGCTCACTGGGCGTTTTTACAGCTGCTGTTTTGGGCGTCGGCATTTAGTTTTTTTACAGTCTAGTAAACTCCCCAGAATGTTGTCCATGCACACAGGCTTCTAGCAGTGTTTTTTGGCAAGGGCGTTTTCAGGCTTTGAAAAAAAAACCAGAGCCACTGGGTTTGAAGAAGCTGTGAAAATTCAGAAAAATGTGTCAATCCGGCATTTATGAGCGTTTTTGAGCCTGAAGCTTTTGTGGGAGCATCGTTTTGCTAAAAAAAAATACGAACGTGGCAAAACGCTAATGCAAAATTGTTGCAAAACACAGCCAACGCTACTGGCGTTTTTTATAACGTTTAGTGTACATGAGGCCTTATAATCAGTTACGGTAAACAGTTTTTTCCTTTGGGGACTAAGGTTTCGCAATAAATAAAAGCTGATCATTGTAAGCTCCCTGTCGATGTTAAATGGTTTAATAATTTGTCGCATCCCTGTAAACAAATTCATCTGTAAAAAAGCTTTTTTTTTTAAAACTGTCTTACTGGGTGGGATAACCCAATGAAACTAAAGGAAGGCAAACCTACACAAGAAAATGAATCCCCAGAACACAAAATCGTGATTGCACTACACATGTGAGGTATAGCAACAAGTGAGAACATGAATTCTAGCACCACAGCTCACATTTAAAGGGCTTGTAAAGTCCCATGGTTTTTCACCTTAATGCACATAATGCATTAGGGTGAAAAACCTTCTGTGCTGCAGCACATCCCCAGACCACCCCCCCTTTTTATTTCCTGAGCCCGATCCGATCCAGCGATGTGCAGCCGCGGTCTCTCTCATTGGACAGATTTGATAGCTGCAGGAGCCATTGGCGGGGGCGGGGCTGAGTCCTGCTGTCTGTGTCGATGGACGCGGCCTGCACGGGTGCCCCAAGGGAAAGCCTCTTTCCATGGGGGCACCCAGTGAAGAGGAGGGACCCCAGAAGAAGAGGATCGGCGCTGCTCTGTGCAAAACCATTGCACAGCAGGTAAGTATAAGCATGTTTTTATTAATATATATTTTTTTTTTTTTTTAAACAAATGTGTAAAACCACTTTTAAAGCATCGCCTTCAAAGATTTTTAGGTACCGCCGTTTTTTGCTATTTCATGGGTGTGCAAAATTTAAAATCTTAACATGTTTGGTGTCTATGTGCTTGGAACAACATGATCTTTTAGTTTTTTGCCCAAAAAATCGGGTATTATATTGGGTTTGTGCAATAAAATGCATTTATTTATTTTCCTGAAAATTTACATTTAATGGCTGCACATACATCGTTGTGCAACATAAAAAATTGCAGCAGCCACCATTTCCTCACCGACCTCTGCTTTCTGAAAATATAAAATGTTTTGGGTGTTCTACGTAATTTTACATAAAAAATTAAAAAAAATGCTGACTCTAACATGTACTGTATGTGAAAAATTTCAAAATTGCCCCGATAGGCAAGTGGTTAATCTGCTCATGACAAGGTCATACAGGTTCGGGCTTGTGTCAAAGGGCACGTGCCATGCACAATAAGATATCAGCTGACAAGATTACTTGGATTATTTGATATTGATTATGCCTCATAAGGAGTGGGGAAACCAAAGAGAGCTGATAGAGGGAGAACGTGTCCCAGGAGATGGAGAAATCCCGCAGGTGAACAGAATTGTTATACATGTTGCCAGACTTTTAGCATAAAAGACAAATATTTATACCATGAAGTAGATAGAAGTGGTTATAAATGTAATCTACATGCACATACAGTATCTGCAGCCCAAAAATATCAACATTGACCAATCCGTGCTTTTTATATCCAAGCAGATATTTACTTGAAAGTCACCCGTGCCTGATATTAAAGTATAAAAGTATAATCTGGTCATAATAAAGTCATGCATACCATAAAGGCGTATGTTAGGCAGGTGTTTGGTGGCTTTTGGCCCCATTCACACCTGAGCGTTTCGTAGCTTGAAGCCTCAAGCTACAAAACGCTGGAGGGGAAAAAATCTATTATTATTCTCTATGGAGATGGTTCACATCTCCACTCCAAAATGCCTAAAGCTAGAAGCTCCAAAATGCCTGAAGCTCAAACAAGTTCTGGAGCTTCTTTTTAGGCAGATTTCAGGTGTTTTTCTTCTTTTTACATTGGTGACCATTTGACCTGTACAAAATTGTGGCAAAAACACGCAACTTTCTGCCTGAAAACAAAGCGCTCGGGTGTGAATGCAGCCTTACTTCTATTATACTCTGTGACCATCCCCACTCTTATCCATAGAAAAAAGGAGTGTGTCATTCGCTGCATGAATTTGTAGCCGTACATATGGCTACAATCACGTCAAGTAGCCATACATCAGCTAAGTCTTGGAGGTGAGATAACATTATGTCTTCACCTAGGATAAGTAGATCTCTTAAAAGTTCTCTTTCTGTTCTAGATAAGTCAACGACTACCTGTCTACACTTCAGTATGAAAGAAAGTTTGCTTAACCTGCAGACTTATGCGTACAAGTGGCAAACCATCATTGTTGAGCTCCAGGCCCAAGCATGTATTGATAGTTGCCCAAAATTCATTGAATACATGTTAAATGCATAAGCTGCCCAAAGTGCTGAGATGCCACGGCACCTTTATTCAGTCACTGTCCTTTTATCGCAGTAGCTCCAGCCGCATAGTTGCTTTTTGTTTTATTTTCTTCTGCATGTAGTAAGTCCAGGCATGACCCCTTCAGTTACTTACAAAGTAAAAAATCGAAAATATGGTAAATTGCGTTTATGATAAACAAAGAACAAAAATTGCAGCTGCAACAATCAAGTGAGATATTATCACAAAAATGAAATTGATGAGCAAGTATGTTGCGCGTAAATGAAATAGTGAACAAATGATATAAACAAGTGAGTCCAAGAGTCACAAATGTGACACAATAGTTAAAGTTTGAATGTTGTGTCACCAAATTCCTCCACCTTGTGCGACCACCACCAAATAAATAGGATGTGCCATTACCAAAGAGCGTTGACCACCTATTAGGGAGGGTCAACATAGGCTTGTATGTCTGGAAAGCTCCACGCCTGTAAAGAGATCCACTCAACAGAAACTTCAAGCCACCACCGGGGAAGACATTGGGTTTCTTTTACTCCAACTGTGACATCAGGTCATATACCCCAAATGATAGACAAATGCCACAATAGTGTAAAACCTTTTTTACCAGAATGTAATGAAGGTAATGAAGGCGATGCTATACAACACAGCCCAATTCATATGGTGTGAATGGGCCCTAAGGCAGGGAAGAAACTTAAGCTTGCCATAGATGGTGCAATTTTCTACCCTGCAACCAGGGATTGCTCGATTCCCCCATCAACACTGATCTTTCCCAGGAGAACGTTATTGCGTTCTCCGGGCAGGGGTGCCTGCTGGGAAAACACACAGTGATTATTGCTAGCGGCGATAGTTGCTGGCCATCGTCGCATGAAAAATCCGCCAGGTTGGTTGTTCTCAAGTTGATCGATCAGCTTGGGTACAATCAGCCTGCCCATACGTGGTTCGAATCTTGGCCAGTCTATGGGCTGTTTTTGATTATCCTACTCCTGGAGAGTAAGCATAGGGGCTTAGAAAGATCTAGGAAGGCCATAGATAGTGTGCCTCCAATAAGTAGATGTCTCCAATAAGTGGCTGTTCCCAATATGTGGATCTCTTTTTAGAGAGAGGGGTACATCTACACAGACCCAGTGAAGGCTGAAGAAGGGAAGTTTTACCACTACGTGGAAATATACATTCAAGATGTTGTTTTTTACAGAGCCAAGGAGTGGTTCTATTCAGTTAGGTGGCATTTTAGTAGTGAATCAGATTGGGCAATCCAGATCCTTTTTTAATGTTTAGGGAGTGTAAATGTGGATCTTCTGATTACAAGGGTAATCGGATAAGCCTAATGAACTCGGAGCACTGGGATTTCAGAAAAAGACAAAGCGTAAATGTATGGGAGATATTTGAAAAATATATTGGCTACAAAGTAAGGTTAATTTTCAGAATACATTTGCGCAGAAAAATCACATCACGTGTTACAAAATACATGTGTGTTTATGCCCATATTTATGGTGTTTGAGGGTAAATGCATTCTACTAGCCAGAATATTAAAACGATTGTAAAGGTAAATTTAAAAAAATAACAAACGTGTCTATACTTACCTGCTCTGTGCAATGGAATTGCACAGAGCAGCCACAAAGTTCCTCTTTTCAGGTCCCCTGCAGGTGCTCCTGGCCCCTCCCCTCTGTCCATTGCCCCCATGGGAAGCCGCTTCCCATGGGGGCACTCGTGCGTGCTCGCACCCGAGCCCCGCTGCTGCAACCATTGACACAGACAGCAGGACTTGGCCCCGCCCCCTGCTACCTTGTCACTGGCTTTGATTGACAGCACTGGAAGCCAATGGCTCCTGGTGCCCCAGCGAGACCCGGAAGTGAGGGGAGAAAAGAGATGCAGACGTGCACTGTACTGGATTGAATGAGGGCTCAGGTAAGTAAAAAGGGGGGGTGGGGGGAAGCTTGCATCGAAACATTTTTTGACCTTAATGCAAGGAATGCAAAATGTTTAGGCTTTGCAACCACTTTAATTTATTCTGCCCATTGGAATACATTTACCCATTTATGCGCCTACAAGCATTTTTTGCATGAGGCCTTCTCATTTACATTGGACCTGTGGCCCGGCTAGAGACATTCTAGACCTTACATATTCTAAACAAGCAGTAAATACATCCTCTAAGTTCACTGCAGAAAAGTGTAAGTCTTTCAAGTAGTTCTCTCAGCAGCTCTGCTTCCTCTACTCCCAGAGCTCCTGCTCTGTTTACATCATAGATTAGAAGCCTGCAGGGTCCCTTCTGAGAGGGGTAACTGGGTGAGCTTATCTGCTGAGAGAACAACTTGTAGCAGGACTTCAGTGCTTCTGCTGGGAACTTTGAGGTTGAGTTGCACCGCCATGCTTGCAGATACAGGGATTAATGAGGGTTTTTATTACTTCTTGTTGGGAATATGTAAATACTTGGCCATGGTTTAAGTCGCATAAATCCCACTGCTGCAGGAAGAACTTGATTCACGTCAAAATGTTTGTGTAAAGTGCTTTAATCTGTGTATAGCCTATCAACAAAGCCTGACTCAGGCAGTTGTCTGGGGTACAAAAAAAAAAAAAAAAATGTCCAGAATTACATTGTAATATTTTATCCCTGAGTTTATTGTCCTTTTTTTAAAGCTCATATAATAACAGTATTGATTTTCATTCATCTAGATATATGCTAATACTTTCTGTGAGCTAGTGCTAGCTTCTATTTTATCAGCCAAGCCTTCATCTCCAGAAGCTGTGAATCAATACAAGATTCTTATTTTCTTGCGCCCAAACCATCTCCTGACATTAAATGTAATTTAAGAGCACGTTTTGTGGAATCGCTACATGGCTGTTTTTGAGTAAATGGATCACGATTACTATGCCTTTAATTCCAAAGTGCTAATTGACTATAAAATGTTACATGCTTTATATCGAGAGCTTTATGGCCTGACTGCGGCAGGGGCCTGTGTAAGTAGAAGCACTTCATCAAACAGGTCTCGCCATAACTGACATGATTTGCAGAGGGCCTAGCTGCTTCAGTAAGCTTGCCAAAACAATTAAATGAATACCCCACTTTCATGCTGTATGTGCACACCATTCCATTCTATGTTTTCTTAGTTTCCATAGCAACAGTGTAGGCCAGTTAAAAATATTTCATTCAATAGAACTCCATCCTAATCAGTCACATTCCGGTGAAGTCTTCATTCTTTGGAACCTTAAAATACATTTTTTCTTAGTTGTATTTTTTCTGTGTGTATGGTTGGACTAATGAAGGCTTCGTGACTTAAAAATCACAAAAGTATAAGGTCATTGCAGGTAATGTATTTGTGCAACTTAAGCTAATTAACAACTTGTAGAAATAGAGGTTAGTTGAAGCTTATACTGCTTATAAAAAGATCAATGGCGGTTTTTGTCTATCTCTGTAGGATCCAGGGCCACCTCCGCCATCTCCATTAGCTGGACTCAAGCCCCTGCAGTTATTGGAACTCAAGGCAAGGGGCCGATTCGGCTGTGTTTGGAAGGCAAGGCTGATGAATGAATATGTAGCTGTGAAAATCTTTCCCATTCAGGTAAGATGGGTGTCATAATTCATCTTTTTATCATTGATGTGTGTTGATAAAAATATATTGCTATATATATATATATATATATATATATATATATATATATATATATATATAAATATGAAAGCTTTTTTTTTTAGGTAAACCACTTAAAATCAAAATCAGAATGGAATCAATCATGAATTACACTCTCAAATGACAGGTGAACCTACAGATTAGATACTCCTGATTTTCCATATTTAACTGGAGGCAGTCATCAACTCAAATGACCAGTGGTGGCTGGTGCTCAATATTTGTGGGGGGCAGCTGGCCAACCAACACCACCCCATCCCGTGGGAGACGCACGGGAAGGCAGCGATCAACCATTTCATTTTATGAGGGCGGGTTTAGTAGGGGTTGGGTGGGGCAATTGGTGGCAAATAACTTTTAAGGGCTGGCTAGTTGCTAAGCACTTGAACTTTTGAGCCCCGCTGGGTATATATTGTATACGTGTGTGTGTATGTATGTATGTATGTGTATATATATATATATATATATGTATATATACACGCACACACAGTAACAAGGCAGCGCTGCTGTGCAGAATCACGTACCTGTATGTGATTCTGCACTTCCAGGTCTGGGGCCCGTACCCGTGACCCGCTCCCATTTGTTATTGGACACAGTGGGAGCCAATCATTCCAGAGAGAAGCAGAACGGTAGTTTGCCTAGGTAAACAAGGCAGATCGCCGTTCTGTAAGAAGGGGAGGTAGTGATCCTGCTAAGCAGGAACATGAATCTCTGCTTTCTCACAGTACAAGCACATTCCCTACAGTTAGTAATCACTCCCTAGGAACATATTTAAGCCTTTGATCGCCCCTGATGTTAACCCCTTCCCTGCCAGTGCATATTTTTAGCACTGATCACTGTATTGGTGTCACTGGTCTCCAAAAAAGTGTCAGGTGTCCAATTTGTCTGCTGCAATGTCGCAGTCCTGCTATAAGTCACTGTTCACCGCCATTACTAGAAGAAGAAAAAAATCCGTAAATCTATCTTATAGTTTGTAGATGCTATAACTTTTGCGCAAACTAATCAATATACGCTTAATGGGATTTTTTTTACCAAAAATATGTAGAAGAATACATATTGGCCCAAATTTGATGAAGAAATTGTATTTTTTTTAATTGGATTTGTTTTACAGCAGTAAGTAAGAAATATTGTTGTGTTTTTTTTTTTTTCTTTTCTTTTTTTTCTTTTTTAATTGTCTTTTCTTGTTTATAGCACAAAAAATAAACGCAGAAAAAATATCACCAAAAGAAAGCTCTATTTGTGGGGGGAAAAGGGACATATTTTTTCTTTGGGTACAGCGTCGCACAACCACGCAATTGTCAGTTTAAGTAACACAGTGCAGTATAGCAAAAAATGGCCTGGACATGAAGGGGGGTAAACCTTTCCGGAGCTCAAGTGGTTAAATAACAAACTTGCCTTTACTTGCGTGCTCTGTGCAATGGTTTCATACACAGCAACCCCAATCCTTTTCTTCTGGGGTCCCCTGCCTTCATTGGGTGCCCCCATGGAAAGCGGATTTTCATGGGAGCCCCCATGCAGGCTTACTCCCCAGTCCTGCTGCTGCGTTCATTGACACAGATAGCAAGTCTCTCCCCCCCCCCCCTTTCTGGTCACAGGATTTGATTGACAGCAGCAGGAGCCAATGGATATACAAATGCTTTGGATTACAAGCATGTTTCTAGAACAAATTATGCTCGCAATCCAAGGTTTTACTGTATAATGTTGCTTGCTGGAAGAAAGCAGTAACTGTGTCTTACCCAGGAGTTATTTTGCTGATGCAATCCTACATATACTATACTCAATAATAAAGCTCATGCATACCTGTGTGCAGACTCCTGAGCTCAGGGCCTCCTGTGTTTGTTTTTGGCTGCAACATACCACACTGCATAAAGCCCACATTAACTTTTGTAGTGCATGAATGCTCTCAAAATTGTGCCGCTCTTACGGTCCCATTCGTTGTTAATGGCCCCCCCAAACAAGTAAGCACCATTTTAAAGCTTAAAGCTTCTTTGCCATGTTTGTCGTGTGTAGGGAAGTCCAGGGAAATAAATGGGTCACCCTATGTATAAATTGCGTCAATGCGTGGAAAAAAACATAAATTAAAGTATTGTTATATATATATATATATATTTTTTTTTTTAATTTTTTCTGCATGCTTTTGTTGTATCTTATGTTTTAGGATCATGCACTTTGAGTTATGTAGAAAGGTGGCTCTGAAAATAAGCGGTTCTGGTGTCAAGTTGTTGCCCGAAGCTGATTGCAGTTGACACCTTGACTTCAGCTTTGCTTATTGCCTGAAGAAAGCGGAGTGCAGAGTTGCTAGCGGGTTGAAGGTCATATGAGCAGCATAGAAAGTAATGAGGGCCATTAGTTAGGAAAGCAAGTTCCTCCTCCCCCAGAAGGGGAAAAACACAAGTTTTGCAGGAAACATACATGCTAGACAAATGGTGGGCAAACGGTTGAGAACCTCCTATTCATTCCTGACTGCTAAACGGCTACACATTATTTATTTGCTGATTTATTTTTTCCATTTGAACTTACCATATATACTCGAGTATAAGCCGAGTTTTTCAGCACATTTTTTGTGTGCTGAAAATGCCCCCCTCGGCTTATACTCGAGTCACCTTTTTGCGCCTGATCTCCCGGATTTGGGGACTCTGTGCCGGCCGTAGGTCCCCTGGACCCCAAACTTGGCACACATGTAGCCCCACTCTTCCTCTACAATTGTGCAAAGTTTGTTGCCCTGGGGACCTACGGCCGGGGTGCACCGATTTTTTTCAAAACCGGGCACCCCTTCTATAGACTCCCATGTTAAACGGTCATTTCTTTGGTGATTTTGGGGACCCGGTACCGGTCGGTCGTAGGTCCCCTGGACCCGAAACTTAGCACACCTGTAGCCCCATTTCCCCTCTACAATTGTGCAAAGTTTGTTGTCTGGGGACCTACGGCCGGGGAGCACTGATTTTTGAAAGCCGGGCACCACTTCCATAGACTCCCATGTTAAACGTCATTCTAGTCATGGACACAGTGAGGCATGGGCACAGTGACGCATGGACACAGTGAGGCATGCACACAGTGAGGCAAAGTGAGGCATGCAGATGGACACCCTAGGCTTATACTCGAGTCAATACGTTTTCCCATTTTTTGTGTTAAAATTAGGTGCCTCGGCTTATATTCGGGTCGGCTTATACTCAAGTATATACGGTACTATGAGAAGATGACAGTTACTTTATCTTTTCACTACCAAACCCAAGATAAAACATTTCAGAATGCCCATCAATAAGCTGTACTATAATGTATTATTCAACCAAGAGAGGTGTGCTCCAGTTAATTGTTGCCTAGATAGCAGCTTTGAAAAGTGCTTAGTACTGCATTGGAATCTGTCTGCTACCACACTTGCAGCCCCAAAAGAGGATTCCTCCAAGGGGCCCGAGCTAAGCATATGAACCACTCATAGATAAAATAGACGTGTGGTTTATTACCTATACTGACAAGTTCTGCACTGACCAAGTTCTCCCTGCAAAAGTCCATATCATTTAAAGCCAATAGGAATCCAGTTTTCCATAATCCTTGTAATAGGTAGTAGACTTTTTTCTAATCCATCCACGTTGTAAAAATCAAAGCACGCTATTGAAATACAAACCGTTTATGGGAGCTGTTTTGCATGCTGAAGGAATTTGTTTTTCTGGCCACCAAATCCTGGGACTTTCACAGCCCCCCGCCAGAGAGCAGAGCCAATCAGGTGACCTTACTGCTCTCTACAGGGCCTGTGATTGGATAGTGATGGGGCAGAAACAGATTGATGATTTTATCACTTTGCTCCCCCTTATCTACACATTCTTCGTTGGCGCCTGACTGGTTCCAAGTGCTGCCCTTCCCTTTCTTAGTCCAACTGCTTACAAGAGATTACATTTAAAGTGTATTTTCACTTTTGCAGTCAAATTTGTGAAAACACATGGGGAGGAAGTATACCGGCTCATCATAAATAGAAGATGCTTCCGTGGTGAAGTTGGTACAGGGCTCTTGCTTGAGAAAGTTGTGTTGCGGCCTCTCTATGGATTACCGCGCATGCTCTGAAACGTGTTGCGTCATTTCCTCTTGGTGATCTACTTCGGGCAGGAGCTGCGTGTCACGCTGCGCTCTAACACTTGCAGACTGCCATCGAGTCCTCCCAGCCTGGTCTGTGTGTCTGACCGCTGTTAGTCTTTGCTTACATCTCCCCAAAATATTTTTCAAAACTCCCACGGCACACCTGCAAATCTCTGTGCCATGACACACAGTTTGAGAATCCACTGTTTTAGATCAAAGGGATGAACTTCGGTCTGTAAATGAGGGCAGTTTAACCACTTAAAGACTAAACCTTTTTCTGACATTTGTTGCTTTCAAGTGAAAATCAGTATTTGTTGCTAGAAAATTCAATTACTTGGAACCCCCAAACTATTTATATATATATATATATATATATATATATATATATTATAATTTTTTTATCAGAGACCCTAGAGAATAAAATGGCGGTCGTTGCAATATTATATGTCACAATGCATTTGCGCAGCGGTCTTTCAAAAGCAATTTTTGGGGAAAAAATACCCTTCAATTAATTAAAAAGAAAAAATTTAACCGTAAAGTTAGTCCAATTTTTGGGGATAATTTAAAAGATGATGTTACGCTGAGAATCGTGTTCTTTATTCTAAGCAAAAATTTTGTGATTCTCATTTTCATCCAGAATCGTGCAGCTCTAATGTGCTATCCATTGACAGAGCAGGAAAAGAACAATTTTCATTCGTTGTATTTACTGATAAGGGTACATCCTGCATGATTTGCATTAGAGTAGTTCTTAGAATGTGAAGGTTTATCATTTCAGCTACTCTGTGTTGTTTATTTGATGGTGTTCTGGTGTAGTATTTGTAGAATGTGTGCAGTGTTTGGGAGTGGGGCAGAAGATCGTGGTAATAATGTGCTTGGTGATTTACAGCTCCTGCCAGCTGTTTATAGAGGTAACTTGCACATGTGTTTCTTCTCAGCCACACCAGGGAGGAGAGGTGAGGGAGCTGCTTTATGTCAGGTCTAACATGGTTCAAGTCTGGTGTATGATTTGTTTTCTGCTGATTTCCCAGTGCTGGCCATCTCATGTAGTCTTTTTGTTACTCTGTAGAGAAAAATACACGCAGATTGCTACATAAAAACTGCACCATTGTTCAAGTGAAACTTCTTCCTTCATACACCAGAGCAGCCTGGGGTGCCTTTAGTTTTATTTAGGGGTGCCTTTATGAAAATTTTGCACAGCAATTGGCACAGTTAGAAGTACATGTATATTCTTTCTGTACAAATGGGGCAAAACAAACAAGTGTTTCCTATGCTGGATGAATGCCCATTTTCTATGCTGGACAAATGTTTTTCATGGCGTTGGGGTCCATTCACATGGGGCGCTTGACTGCGGGCCCCCTGCAGGTCTATGAAACAAAAAAGGGTCCTATGCGCCGCACATCACTAGAAGATCCTGTAGATATATGAAATGACAGCCTCAGCTCGGGCCCCAGCCAAGCCACAGCTCCCTCCAGCCTAAAGCGGGAGTAAACCGCTGGCTTGCTTTTTTAAACATGCAAGGCAATGTCATAATTAGAGGTCGACCAATATGGGTTTTTCTCTGGCCGATGCCGATATTCAGAAATTGGGGCGGCCGATGGCCGATGTATGTTGCCGATTTTTGCGGCCGATATTTTAGGCCGATTTTTTTCCCATCATCTCAGAAAATCTAGGGTGGGGAGGAGGTTATTGTTTAGGGTGGAGAGGTGGGGTGCAGCCCATCAGTGCACACCAGTTCAGCTCATCAGTGCCTACTAGTTCAGCCCATCGGTGTCCATCAGTGCCCACCAGTGCAGCCTGTCAGTGCCACCTCATCAGTGCCGACCAGTGCAGCCTGTCAGTGCCAATTTATCAGTGCCCACCAGTGCAGCCTATCCGTGTCCATCAGTGCCACCTCATAATTATTAAAAAAGAAAAAAAATACAATCTTAGTCATTTTAAAGGAGGTCGGTACAGAGAGGTGGCTGTGGAGGAGAGGGGTACAGAGAGGTGGTTGTGGAAGAGGGGGGTACAGCCTGTACCCCCATTCTCCACAGCCACCTCTCTGTATCCGCCTCCTCTACAGACACCTCTCTGTATCCCTCTCCTCCACAGACACCTCTCTGTATCCCTCTCCTCCACAGCCACCTCTCTGTATCCCTCTCCTCCACAGCCACCTCTCTGTACCCCCCTCCTCCACAGCCACCTCTCTGTACCCCCCTCCTCCACAGCCACCTCTCTGTACCCCCCTCCTCCACAGCCACCTCTCTGTACCCCCCTCCTCCACAGCCACCTCTCTGTACCCCCCTCCTCCACAGCCACCTCTCTGTACCCCCCTCCTCCACAGCCACCTCTCTGTACCCCCCTCCTCCACAGCCACCTCTCTGTACCCCCCTCCTCCACAGCCACCTCTCTGTACCCCCCTCCTCCACAGCCACCTCTCTGTACCCCCCTCCTCCACAGCCACCTCTCTGTACCCCCCTCCTCCACAGCCACCTCTCTGTACCCCCCTCCTCCACAGCCACCTCTCTGTACCCCCCTCCTCCACAGCCACCTCTCTGTACCCCCCTCCTCCACAGCCACCTCTCTGTACCCCCCTCCTCCACAGCCACCTCTCTGTACCCCCCTCCTCCACAGCCACCTCTCTGTACCCCCCTCCTCCACAGCCACCTCTCTGTACCCCCCTCCTCCACAGCCACCTGCCTGTACCCCCCTCCTCCACAGCCACCTGTCTGTACCCCCCTCCTCCACAGCCACCTGTCTGTACCCCCTCCTCCACAGCCACCTGTCTGTACCCCCTCCTCCACAGCCACCTGTCTGTACCCCCCTCCTCCACAGCCACCTGTCTGTACCCCCCTCCTCCACAGCCACCTGTCTGTACCCCCCTCCTCCACAGCCACCTGTCTGTACCCCCCTCCTCCACAGCCACCTGTCTGTACCCCCCTCCTCCACAGCCACCTGTCTGTACCCCCCTCCTCCACAGCCACCTGTCTGTACCCCCCTCCTCCACAGCCACCGGTCTGTACCCCCCTCCTCCACAGCCACCGGTCTGTACCCCCCTCCTCCACAGCCACCTGTCTGTACCCCCCTCCTTCACAGCCATCTGTACCCCCCTCCTTCACAGCCATCTGTACCCCCCTCCTTCACAGCCATCTGTCCCCCCTCCTTCACAGCCATCTGTACCCCCCTCCTTCACAGCCATCTGTCCCCCCTCCTTCACAGCCATCTGTCTGTACCCCCCTCCTTCACAGCCATCTGTCTGTACCCCCCTCCTCTACAGCCACCTCTCTGTAACCCCCCTCCTCTACAGCCACCTCTCTGTAACCCCCCTCCTCCACAGCCACCTCTCTGTACTGGGCGTGGGTGGGGATGCATTGTGGAGAGGGATGGATGGTGCTGGAAGCTGGGCGTGGGTGGGGATGCGTTGTGGAGACTGGGGGATGGATGGTGCTGGGTGTGGGTGGGGATGTGTTGTGGAGAGGGATGGATGGATGGTGCTGGGCGTGGGTGGGGATGCGTTTTGGAGAGGGGTGGGTGGGGATGCGTTGTGGAGAGGGATGGGTGGGTGCTGGGCATGGGTGGGGATGCGTTGTGGAGAGGAATGGGTGGGGATGCGTTGTGGAGATGGATGGATGGTGCTGGGCGTGGGTGGGGATGTGTTGTGGAGAGGGATGGATGGTGCTGGCCATGGGTGGGGATGCGCTGTAAAGAGAGGGATGGATGTTGCTGGGTGTGGGTGGGGAATGCGTTGTGGAGAGGGGTGGATGGTGCTGGGTGGGGATGAAGATGATTGCGTTGCATTGTGAAGATGGATGAGGATGACTCTGTGTGGGGATGAGAGTTACATTGTGAAGAGAATCTCCACAATGTAACTCTCATATCCACCCAGAGTCATCCTCATCCATTTTCTCAATGCCAGCTTGTATGCCTCAGCCAGGTTTTTCTTTAAAAGGAGTTTAAAAAAAGTCTGCAGGGGGGCACAGTAACACACACACAATTTTTGTGTAGGCTTACCTATAGGTAAAATTCATGCATCGGAGTTTACTCCCACTGTAATCATGATTAAGTTCTTGGCACAGAGTGAAACGCGTTGGGGTGGGGCGTGGCGTGGCTTGGCTGGGGCCCACACACATCCACAGGGTCTTGCAGTGAGGTGTGGTGCATAGGACCTTTTTTTGTCTCCTGTATCATTGGAGCTGGGATGATTTTGCCAGCACTCCCAGTGGTGTACTACAGGAGAGGGACCCTATCTGTTCCCTGCAGGTCCATGTTTTCCTAGCATGGGCATGCACAGTCCTTATTGGAAAACGTTCATTGGATTCACGTTATTAATGCTGTACAAATGGTTTTCATTGATTTAGAACAGGGGTGCCAAACCGGTGGCCCGCTGAGCTATCTGATGTGGCCTATGACCTCCTGCTCTGGGATGGCAGATTGGCAATCCCAGAACACGGGTTCCTGATCCCCCATCCCAGAGTATGAATGTTGTGAATGAAGCCAACGGTAGAGAAAGCAAGTGGCTGCGGAGCAGAGCCGCATAAGTCGATGCTTCCTGTATAGCGCCGACTCCTGTCACAGGCAGAGTGATTACAGATGCACTCTGCCTCGGACAGCAACAGCCGGCGATACCTTTAATAGAAGTCTCCTATTAAAGGTAAGTTTATTGCATAAATCACATGTGTATACATGGGCATATCTGTTCTGCAGTGGTTACTGAGCTGCTTTCAAGCTGATAAACAGGTGCAGCGCAGTGCATCTGCGGGTTAGCTGCACTGAGCCATAGACTTCTGTTATTACCTGCGGGTTTGGTGATCTTTCAGAAAGTGCACCACACCTGCAGGATATAATAGACGTCTATGGCAAAGTGCAGCTAACCCACAGGAAATCCACAGGTGCACTGCGCTGCACTTGCTATGCCTGTAAATTACAGTGCATCAGTATGAAAGCAGCCTTAAGCACCTTTCACGCGATCGGTCTGACCCTATCGGACTCTCCATTCACCTCTAAAAAGCGGCAGATGTAAACCGATTTGTGTCCATTTACACCCATCTACCTCCAATCTGATCCGCTAAAAGAAAGTGTAGAGTGGGCTCTATAGAGTAGAATGGGCTGTGTCCGTGTCCGTGTCAGCTGTGCATATGCAGCGTGAACACCGACCTGCTATCCGCCCGTTCTGCTCATTGTGGCCCACGACTGGTTACTAAATTGTTTAGTGGCCCTAACTCTTCAAATAGTTGGGCACCCTTGATTTAGAATGTAAAATACCACACTTGGCCTCAAAATGGGGTAAAGTATCATAGAAACTGTACTCTGCACCATCTAGTGCCCCTCTAGTGGCCAAATGTGTTATTTGTTTGTTTTAAGGATGCATTCACTGCGTGCCCTGTGCAGGTCCATGTTTCCCAGGACAGGGGTGCACAGGTGTTGCGTTTATTCCCATGCCAGTACTTCATAGAAGTCCATTCGGACGTGCAGCTGCATGGACTATTTGGCACATGGGTGCTGGTCCCTGAACTCGCCCTGTGTTTGTTTGGGGACCTATACCCTCATGTCATATTGGAACAAAGCAGCTGTGCGTCCCAGTAGACTTCTATGGACTGCCAGAATGGGGATGCATGCAACACCTGTGTACCCCTGTCCCTGGACATCATAGGCCTGCACAGGGCATGAAGTGTATAGATTCTTACTTATCCCAAAACATTTTTTAAATTGGCTAATAGATGGTGCTGAGTACCATTTCTATGATACTTTACTAAATTTTCTGGCCAAATGTGGCATTTCACATTCTAAATGCCAATGTTTTTTTTCTCCCTTTAACATAGAAGGAATTTACATGCCCCTTTACTGGGGAAATTGCAATACAAATTTTATTATAAATATACCCCATAAAGTCACTTTTTCTAATTGGTGAATGGCGTAGACCATACACATGCCAGTAAGGTCTTTTGCACTTGGACACAATAATTTACTGATTTGTATATACAGGATCTTGGTGCTTGCAGTTATGTTCTGTAAAGACCTTGTGAATACTCGCGTACACATATACATGCTTAAAAGTCTTCTTTGTCATCTTCTAACTACCATTGTTTCAATTTATGCATATATATGCATATGCCACTTGTGTGTACGCATAAATTACTGCACTTAAACAAAAACATTTTTTTTTTTTTTTTTTCTGAATGCATCTCTGCATTGTGGAATTTTACGTGCATTGTCTCATAGATGACAACAACGCACCTGTGTATGATCCATTAAAAAGAAAAAACCCACAGTTAGGCTCTGAAACGCCTTATGGAGGACTTGTTGCTGATGTTTTGTTATGTTTGACACATGCATATTATGTATTAAGGTCCAGCACTTTGTCATACTGTTCTTATGTACTATCTATACTTGATTTGAAAAATAAAAATCTATTGAACGAAAAAAGAAAAAAAATCAAAACTGGAACAAACTATTTATTTTAATTCTTATGCAAGAGGGCTAATAGAATTATCATTCATATCTTATGACCTTCTATACTTTTCTTACACTGCAGGTTCACCCACTTCTCCCAGCCATTAAATATATTAATTCTATAAATCTGTCAATTCTTAGAAGCAAGAACTTCATAGTCTGACTTGTATATGTATATTTTCCATGTCTGTTAAGTACACATGGCATTACCCAGAATCACTTTTTCTTTTTTTTTTGCGGAATTTGCATACATATTCAGAGAACATTGCCTGATATCTCCCCTACCTGTACTTTATTTAGTAAAGTATCTTTTAACTTGAAGTATATGCAAACACTATCTGAATGAAATTTAGTTTGCTAAAGCCCTGTGGATAATAAACGAGTGCATTTTTTAATAGCATAATTGTTTTCACCTTTTTTTATCCTGTATTGCATCTCAGCACTGCTGATCTCACATAGCCTCATTTTAACCTCTTACAGGACAGGTTTGTTTGATGTTTATGGAACAGTAACTCATGTCTGCATATTGTGTGTTGCCGTGGTACTTACTGTTGTAAGTACCTAAAATTTGACTTGGTAGAGGCCTATTGCAGCCTCCTGTACAGTAAAGCCCAGACTTGGGGAGAGAGAAGCAGAATGACGAGCCAATCAGGTGTGCTGCATAGCTCATGTGTTCACAGTGTACATACTGATAGGAGGAGAGAGTAGTGTGAAAAAAGATATGCTCATCAGTCTGCTGCTTTTCCATTCATTGTCCAGTCACTGGCTAAGGGAGCGACAAGACCAGTAAGTGTTACTAAACCGCAAAAGAAAACAAAAACAAAAATCAGTCCTCTGTCCTGTGGGCCTTTGCTTGCCTTTATCCGAGTCCTTTTCCCAACCTGAAGAAGAAAAGCATATTTTCGAAACGCGTCAAGCACTTGTCTTCTATCCCATGGGATCTTCTATGTGTCACAAGATCTCCATCACGGGGACAAAGAGGACCACAATAACTACTTACCAGAGGTTGATACACTGCTATGTACTTTGTTGGATTCATTTTGTGAACACAGCCTAATTGTATTGGTTTTACAAGTTTTTTCCAAACTTTTAAATGATGTTTAAATAACCATTGTGATTTTTATACAGTCTATGCTTATGTTGCCTTTAAAGTCCCATATCATGGGGGTTTGTTCTTCACAGTTATATAAATAGGGATGATGGCAACTATCTGAGTGAGTCTTGCTTCTGGCTTGCACAATATCCGGCCGTTTGGGAACTATTCCTCCCACTGATACGAGATAGAGCACTATTCCTCCCAATGATGCCAACAACGGGGCACTATTCCTCCCAATGATGCCAACAACAGGGCACTATTCCTCCCAATGATGCCAACAACAGGGCACTATTCCTCCCAATGATGCCAACAACGGGGCACTATTCCTCCCAATGATGCCAACAACGGGGCACTATTCCTCCCAATGATGCCAACAACGGGGCACTATTCCTCCCAATGATGCCAACAATGGGGCACCATTCCTCTCAATGATGCCAACAATGGGGCACCATTCCTCCCAATGATGCCAACAATGGGGCACCATTCCTCCCAATGATGCCGACACTGGGGCACCATTCCTCCCAATGATGCCAACAATGGGGCACCATTCCTCCCAATGATGCCAACAATGGGGCACCATTCCTCCCAATGATGCCAACAATGGGGCACCATGCCTCCCAATGATGCCAACAATGGGGCACCATGCCTCCCAATGATGCCAACAACGGGGCACCATGCCTCCCAATGATGCCAACAACGGGGCACCATGCCTCCCAATGATGCCAACAACGGGGCACTGTTCCTCCCTCTAATACCAAATGTAACAATATTTATTCCCACAGATGCCAGGAAAATTTCCACTCCCACTGGGCACAGCCTGGCCCCCCTAAAGCTTGAACAATAAACTGGTCCTTTGTTTAGAAAGTTTGGAGACCCTTGTGTGCTAGACAAAGCTGTGCTTGAGACCGAGCTGGGTAGATCTCAAAATTGGATGGACAGAAATACAAATAAATAATTTTAGTAGGTTAAAAAGCTCTCTTGTATGTACGGTATTATTATTTTTTATGTGGAATTCAGCTTTAACATTCGTTTCTCAGCTAAAAACTCTCTGACAATATTTGGACGCTTGCAGCATTTTCTAGCTCTTTATTAAAGTGTGCAGCACATACTCTGTCTTTGGTTGGTAAAGTTAGTCCTTGAAATTCAAACTTTTATCAGAAGTGTCTTCTTTTCGTCGTTGCTGATGAATTTTCCAGTACAATTGATGTGCTGCAGGAAAAGCGTGTGAGACCTTAAGAAAGCGGTTTGATAACTTCCCAGCAAGAAGTCTGCTTTTCCTAATTGCAAGACGTTTAGATTCCTAGCTCCTGGTGATTTGAACATTAATCTGTGTGACACTGCAATCCCCAGGACTTCCTTAATTTTATTTTCATTACTGAGCCACTGTACTTTGAGCTCCAGGGACTGGCTCTTTTCAACCATTGTGTTGAGCAGGCAGAAAATTTCAGCCCGGTGGAGACGACAAACTCTCCAGGGTCAGGCTCACATAAAAATCCGCAGCTTATTTACATTGTGTTTTAGAATAAAGAAACTACTTATTGCTATAATGCAAATACATGGCCATTTTCCACGGATTTAGCCAACAAAGAAAACATTGAAATGTTTAGTAATGAAAATTGGGACTGAAAAGGCGACTTGGAATTCTACAAATGAAGGCAAATTAGTTATTACGTATTTGGATTTTCATTAATTCAGATCTAAGAAGTTGAGTTTTATTAATACTCAATCTCCCCCTCCTTTTTCTGCTCTCATTGCTTCTGCCTTCTTTATTCCACATAAAAATAATCCCAATATATAGAATTGTTATGCCGTATCAGCATTATATACCTAATTATGTAGATAGTGCTTTGGTTAGAGTCCTGAAATAGTTTTGTGAATTGTTTTCATGATAAATTTTGCATGGGCTACATTTGCTTTAGGGCTGATGTACATAATACGCCCTATTTTCTTAAGCTATAGTAAAGAAGAACTAATAATATTCACCAAGCTACAAATTATAGGAAACTTTTCTCCTCCTTTTTACAATTTTTTTATTTTCTTTCCCTTTTACCTCAACTGCTAGTTTGTCCTGAACAAATGCTTTGTGAAGCCTCATACACACGATCAGACTTTAAACAAACTTTTCCGTGGATTTTTGTTCGAAGGTCGTTGGCCGTGAACTTGGTATGCACACACACGGCAGGACTTTTTCAGCTTACAAGCATGAACGTAGTGACGTAATTGACGTACTACGTGGTTTTTCTGCTCTTTAGTGCCACCCTTTGGGCAACTTCTGCTATTGCTGGTTGATCTTTTGCATTGGTTCTGAGCATGCGTGTTTCTACTTTGGACTTAAGTCCGATGGATTTCTGTACACACAATCGGACTTTGCACCATCGGACTTTTGTTGCCGAAAAGTTTGTGTGTTTGCAGAGCGAACGTTTGTCCGATGGAGCGTACACACGGTTGGATTTTTCGAAAAAGCTGGTCATTTTGAAGTTTGTTGTCAAAAAGTCTGATTGTGTGTGCATTTTACAGTATGCATTGGTTGTATACACTTTGAAGCCTATGTGTACAAGACTTAGGCCTCTTTCATATGGGGGTGGTAAAAACAGACAGTTGGGCTTCAGTGGATTCTTGACCGCCTAACTAAATCCTTCTATACTGCCAGAGGGGGCTGTGCACAGGCTGCAGCTGCAATTCTTCCCACCAGATTTAAATTTTGTGCGGCATGTTGATTGGATTGGTGGCACCACATGTCAAAGTCACTCATTTCAAGTCAATGGGTACATGCCACAATTGCAGGACAAATAGATGGCTTGTGTTTGTGCAGCATTAATCCCATTGATAATTACAGAAAAAAAAAAAAGAACACAGGCATTCAGGAGGTGGCATAATTGCCACCTGAACACATGACAAGGGACTATGCTATGCATTTCATTCTTGATTATTCCACCAATTGCTTAGAACACATGGCAAAATGCACCAAAGTCACCAAGGCCTTGAACCTGTCAGAGAAATAAATGTGTAAGTATTGTTGAGCTACTGAAAATGCCAGTTGCAGGCTGTCATGTTAATCATTTGAGTCCTTTCTAAACCTAATGTGAGGATAGACCCTCTGAACTGCATACATGCCACCTGATCAACACGATAGCCAGCTAATCAACATTTCGAGAAGGGACCAGCAATAGAAGCTGCCATTTTTCTCCTAATATGAGTGTCGCACAATAAGGTTTCCAAATAATATCCACATCCAATCACTGTCCTAAGCTTGCCGCTTCAAGCTACGCAACATCTCCAAAATAAGCCCCTTCCTAACCAATGATACCACAGAGCTCCTAGTTCACCCCCTGGTCATCTCTCACCTCAACTACTGCAACTCCCCTCCTCATTGGCTTACCTCTACAGGCTATCCCCTCTTCCGTCCATCATGAATGCTGCTGCCAGACTCCTCTACCTTACCAACTGTTCAGTGTCTGCCACTCCTCTCTGCCAATCCCTCCAGTGGCTTCCACTCACCCAACACATAAATTAAAAATACTAACAACTTAGAAAGCCACCGTTCTCTTCATTCCTCCCAAGACCACCTGCTCTCTAGCCCCATTGTCACCTTCTCCCATACTTTCCTCCAGGACTTTTCCTGAGCCTCTCCCACCCTATGGAATTCCCTACCTCAATCTGTCCGATTGTCTCCTACTCTATCTACTTTTAGATGATCCCTAAAAACGCATCTCCTTAGAAAAGCCTATCTTGCCCTCCATCTAATAACTTTACTTTATTTTCTCCTTCAGCTCTTCTCTCACAGTTATTACCTTTTGTATCACTTGACCCTCCCTTTTTAGATTTTAAGCTCTAATCAGCAGGGCTCTCAGGTTCCTCCTGTATTTAATTGTATTGTAACTGTACTGTCTGTCCTCACGTTGTAAGGCGCTGCACAAACTGTTGGCGCTATATAAATCCTGTATTATAATAATGATATCTTAAACAAAGATTATCGAATAAATTTGCAAACCAGGTGAATTGGTGAATGTATTATACTTATTGGTGAATATATTCATGCAGATATGTCCAAAGAACCATACAAATCAGGACACCATTGTCTGGTTTTGAATTAAGTAATATAAAATGACAGATTTTTAGGCATGTAAAATATCAGCAAATAAGCCTCATTTAGGAACCTTACCATGTACTACATCTGTTCCTGAACTCCTCTTGGCCCTTCTGATTGAATTTCCCTAGGGTTAGTCCTTGAACTGTGCTGAAGGATTTCCTTGTAATCTAAAGCAGAGAGAAATTCAGAAGCAGGGTACTTTTACTGTAAACACTAGGTCATGTTGGAGGATGTTCAAAAGCTTTAGTTCTAGAGCCATCCGTGGTGTATGATGTCTTAGGAGATATGCGATGTCTCAAAATAAAAATAAAAAGACACTCATTAGTGGAAGTAACAAGGAAAATACTACATTTGGTAATACATATGGCTCTTCATATTTTGCTAATGCTTTTGCTTTAATGCAAATTGCAGGACATGGACACATTGTGACATAATTAGACAAATGGCCTTTTAAATGTACAGTTTTGTTTGCATGACATTACTACCCAAGAATTCGAGAGGCATAAGAGATACGCTAATTTGGAGAAAAATCACTTGATTTTTCTGCTTTCATTACCATTAAAATTGAAGTCTCCCGTCCATGGCATTGTGTGCACTAAACACTGTACAGACTAAGCTGTGACCCACACTTGGCTCCTCACCAGCACACACACAGGAGGTGAAAGCTGGCAGTGCCCTGTAAATCAGTAATCGAGCACTCTCATTGTACACCGCTCTGTTCTGAGGGCTCATTCGCATTCTTATCAGGAAAATTCACCATTAATTCCTTTTGTAAGGTTCTCTAGTTCTAAGTTAAATAAAATAACAGCAATGGAAATTTGGGTGGAAACCTAATTTTCTCCACTCACTAAAAGGCTCTTCCAAGAAGGGGCTAAGAAGAAAAAAATCGTACAAAAAAACAGTTACAAGAACAATTGTGGAGAAGTGTACAAACCCGATCTTTGTAGCCAAAGAAAAGCTTGATTGGGTTTGTGCTCATTAAGTCAAGATTGTGTTCTAATGCTGAAAATATTTTGAAAGCTCAGTGCTGAAGAAGTTTGATGTGAAATGTGCTGTTTAGATACTTGAAACGTGCTGTTTTTTCCCCTTTTTTGAGTAATTTGTTTTACAGTTCGTTATCGAACAAATAACTGCAAAGAAAAGCCGTAATATCTTTGAAAAAAGCAAAGGAACATTGACACTGTATACTAGACCCACTTAAGTCCCTTTTACAGAACTGCAATCCCATCCATCATTGGAACTGTAAAACACACTACCTCTTACGTCCCACATTGCTGTGCCTGTGCTATTTGTCACTAGGCCCAAGCATTGCCAATTTGGGTTGTGTGATTTTTTTAGGGGGCGTCAGAAGTGGTTTGGGGTGGCAGGGCTGCTAAGGTCAGAGGATGTGTTCAATACAACCCCAATTCTAAAAAAGTTGGGATGCTGTGTAAAATCTACATAAAAAGCAGAACGCAATGTTTTCCAAATCCCATAAACCCAGATTTTATTCACAATAGAAACCCTATCAAATGTTTGAAAAAATATACCATTTGAAGAAAAAGAATGAAATAATATTGAAATTGTTTGCAGTAACATGCCTTAAAAAAGTTGGTACAGGGCCATGTTTGCCACGGTGTAGCAGCCAGTCTTTTATTAACAACTCTCTGTAAACGTCAGGGAACTGAGGAGACCAGTTGCTGAAGTTTTGGGTGAGGAATGTTGGCCCATTCTTGCCTAATATAGGATTCTAACTGTTCAATAGACCTGGGTTGTCTGTGTCCTATATTTTTGTTTCAAGATGTACCAAATGTTTTCAGTTGGTAAAAGGTCTGGACTGCAGGCAGGCCAGTTAAGAATCCGTACTCTTCTACTACGAAGCCATGCAGTATGAGGTTTAGCATTGTCCTGCCAAAATATGCAAGGCCATTAAAAAGATGTCCTCTGGATGTGAGCATATGCTACTCTAAACCCTGGATATACCTTTTAGCATTGATGGTGTCTTTCCAGATGCAAGCTGCCCATTCCATAAGCATTAATGCATCCCCATACCTTCAGAGATGAAGGCCTTTGGACTGAGCACTGATAACAAGCTGGAAGGTCCCTTTCTTTAGTCTGGAGGACACGGCGTCCATGGTTGCCAAAAAAGAATGTCAAATTTAAAATTTCTCTGATGTTTATTTTCAACTTTGAGCTTTGGCCCAGAGAAGATGGCGGCGTTTCCAGATTATGTTCAGATATGGCTTCTTCTTTGCTAGAGCTTTACCTTGCATAGAGACAGTGATTTTTGGAAGTATTCCTGAGCCCATGCAGTGATGTCCATCACCGAATAATGTGTGATTTTAATGCAGTGCTGTCTGAGGGCCCAAAGATCACAGGCATCCAATATCGTGTGTCTGCCTTGTCTCTTGCACACACAGATTTCTCAGAATATTTTGCTATTATGTACTGAAGATGATATATTTTAAGACTTTGCAATTTTACGTTGAGGAACATTATTCTGAAATAGTTTGACAATTTTTAGATACAGCTTTTCACAGATTTATGAACTCTTGCCCATCTTTACTTCTGAGGCACTCTGGCTCTCTAAGATGCTTTTTTTTATACCCAATCATGTTGCTAACTTTTTGTCAATTAACATAATTAGTTGCATAATGTTCTTCTAGCACTTCCTTGTTAGTACCAGATTTTTGTTGCCCTGCCCCCACTTTTTTTCAGATGTGTTGCTGCCAATCATTTTTTAATAACCTTATTTTTTTTTTCTTAAAATGGTACATTTTCTCATTTTAAGCATTTGATATGTTTACTATTGGGAAAAAAATATGGATTTATCAGATTTGCATTCTGTTTTTATGTAGTTTTACACAGTGCTCCAACTTTTTTGGAATTGGGGTTGTAGTGTTAATGTTTGTCTGGTTTTTAAAAACGTATTAGGATTTACTTTAATGGCGATTTTTTTTTTTCACCAGAGATTTCTACATAGGCTCCTAAGAAATGTTAATGACCACCTAGATAAAGGGTCACCCCATAACCCTCTCCTAAAATGGGGTAAGAGTCATGTCCTTGCTTCCATTGCCCTCTGTGATCTCATGCTGATAAAAAGCCATATGAACGCACTTACGAAAAAGCACATAAAAATAAAAAGAGATTTGAGCAATGTTTATCTTTTGAGGACTGTAGCCTTTTCTCCATCATAAAGTGAATTATATTTTGTAATAAAAACTGCAAACCAGCATCTTTCAAATTCAATGCGCAAGGATCCAAAATGCGCAAACTCAGTTTGTTAGATGTTATGTTGGTGATCCTGGCATATTGCTGACGTCTACATGCTTGTGAATTTGAGTATCAAAGTGCTGTGACCAAGAATCATGGAGGTGGCATTTTCTGGGAGATTGTGCAGATCCGTTGTTTATATTCAGGAGTAAGATTGATATCTGTCCATGGCTGCCATTATTCACTGTCTCTTGACAACAGCTTTTTTTTCACATTCTTATATTAAAATATATTAAAATGTGTTTTTATCTTTTTTTTTTCTTTTTTTAGGATAAGCAGTCCTGGCAGAGTGAGCGAGAAATCTTTAGCACCCCTGGCATGAAACATGAAAACCTCTTGCAATTTATTGGGGCTGAGAAGAGAGGGGCAAACCTGGAAATGGAGCTGTGGATAATCACTTCTTTCCATGAAAAGGTAGAATTTCCTGTTAAGCCAGGCACCTGCTGGTAAATGCTTGGCTGTATACATCACCAGGGGCCATAAGTAATACTGACAAAGCTTATAACTGATATTCACTTTGTTTTATTTAGTTTGATGTAGATGTTGACTCTCCTTCAAACATTTCAAAAATGTTCTTTTTTTTTCTCCATTTTGGATTGAGTTATGGAGGGTTATAACCTCACACAGGTTTTTTTGTTGCCATATACGTCCTGTTGGGGAGATTTCCCTTCACTTTCTGGCAAAATAGGAAGTAAGAGTAGATCCCTCAAAAGTGAATGAATTCCTGGGGTCTCCAAATGTGACCATTGGAAGATTTACCTCTCTTCTTTGGTTAGAACCCAAATTTGGGATTTTCTTTAAAGTGTAAGTCTAGGCAAAACAAACGCTAAACCTGTTCTCTGCCACATTCTAAACCTAATCTATGTAACCCGCTGTAAAATTGCAGTACTTATCTATTCTGCATCTGATCTGGTCTGGTTTCCAGTGACGGAAGCTGTGTGCAGAAGAGGACCGACAACAGCTGGGAAGTGATGTCGCCTCTCCTGCATCCGCCTCCACCGTGAATCCACAGATGACAGCTGATGCTGGGACCGGACCGGATCAGCTGCAGAATAGGTAAGTATAGCAATTTTTGCTTTACAGGGTTAGATAGATTAGGTTTACAATGTGTCAGAGAGCAGGTTTATCGTGAACTTCCACTTCAACATTTAATCTTAATGATAAACGGAATAAGATTTTGCAAGATTTTGCCCCTGTTCAAATCATCAGTAAGACCTCATCTGGAATATGCAGTTCAGTTTTGGGCACCAGTTCTCAAAAAGGATATTGGGGAACTGGAGAAAGTGCAGAGAAGGGCAACCAAACTGATAAGAGGCATGGAGGAGCTCCGCTATGAGGAAAGATTAGAGGAACTGAATTTATTCACTCTTGAGAAGAGGAGATTAAGGGGGATATGATCAACATGTACAAATATATAAGGGGTCCATATAGTGAACTTGGTGTTGAGTTATTCACTTTACGGTCAACACTGAGGACAAGGGGGCACTTTTTACGTCTAGAGGAAAAGAGATTTCATCTCCAAATACGGAAAGGTTTCTTCACAGTAAGAGCTGCAGAGGTGGTTCTGGCCAGCTCAGTAGATTGCTTTAAGAAAGGCCTGGATTCTTTCCTAAATGTACATAATATAACTGGGTACTAACATTTATAGGTAAAGTTGATCAAGGGAAAATCTGATTGCCTCTCGGGGGGTCAGGAAGGAATTTTTTCCCCTGCTGTAGCAAATTGGATCATGCTCTGCTGGGATTTTTCGCCTTCCTCTGGATCAACTGTGGGTGTAGATTGGGTATATGGGATTGTATGATATTATTTAATTTTTAATTAATTTTTTTATGGTTGAACAGGATGGACTTGTGTCTTTTTTCAACCTGACTAACCTACTATGTATTATACGCCGATAAATAAATATAGAGGGTGAATCTCTCCAACGGGCACAGACAGCAGTGAAAACCTGACAGGTGTTCTAATCCCTCTCTGCCGTTTTGTAGAACTTTTAAAGAAGGTTCGCCTTTAGTTATACTTTAAAGCTGAACTCTGAGATAAAAATAGGAGAATTTCTGATACTGTACTAGCGAATTAAGTGTGTTGTGTGAATTAACTTAATTCACACACAACATAATTTAATTCACACACAACATAATTTATGTTGTGTGTGGACAGCTGCTGCATAGTATAGAAATCATACCCTGCTGCAAACTGGCTCCTCTTTCTCCTCACCCATTCACAAAAAAGCTTATATTGTTTTTATAGAATACAAGGCATTCTGTGAATGGAGAGGAGGGGCAAGTTTTACAACATGATCCCTTCTCCTCCAATCACAGTTGTTTTTTCAACTTCCTTTTTGCAGGCCGAGCAGTCTAATAAAAGTGGCAATTACATGGATCGGCAACAAAAAATATAACACTGCCCAGGTTGTTTTTGCGATGACCAGCTGCTGTTCAGTATGGTTAAAGCGGCAGTAAAGTCCAAAAATAATAAAAATGTGGGCCTCTGCCGGTTTAAGTCATAATTTGCTAGCACTAGTACATTATGACAGACTTGCCCTAGAATGAAGCCCTCCAGGTGTGCGTTGTCAGCAATTCCACCTTCATCTGGTCTTCCTTCTGGGTTCACGCTCTCCAGTCATTTGAATGGCCAGGCCACAATAATGTCACTCCCACACATGCACACAGGGGTCACGGTCGCGGCGCAGTGCTTTCAATGGACGGCATACTTCAGTGTGCCATTCATTCAAAGCGCAAGTGCCCATGCGCCAGTGAAGACACCAACCGGTACAAAAGTGAATATCTGTAAATGGTACAAGTTTAGAGTCAAATATGTTTTTATTGCTTTCAACAGAATAGAATAATACAAACAACATTCAGATGTCAATGACTTAGGGTAATACAATGCAAGTCACGCTTTCTGAATACTGCAGGAAGCATTTCCAACGGAAACCTTAACACACCGCCGCCTTCCTGGGGCAGACCATGAGACTCTATACAAAAAGCAGTGAGGGTCAATAAAATCGTTTAGCATGACACCTGACTGTAAGGTGAAGAAGTATAGGCATAGGGAGAAGGGGGGGAGAAACATAGTAGAGGGGGGAAGAGGAAGAGGAGGACAGGGATAAAGGTGGGCCGAGCAGACCCCGGCGCGTTAAGTCTACATAATGGATTTAGAGTGTACGTCAAGGTTGACCCTGAGGTGTCAATGTTTTCAAGGAGTCCAAGGTATAATAATCGATCCATTGGAGCCATAGGGTCTTAAATTTGTCGTAGGTGTCTTGTCGTAGGTGTCATTATCAAGGGCTAACATCTCCTCCATGCGCATGATGTCATTGACCACGAAGACCCACAAGGAACGGGGGGGGGGGGGGTAGTAGAAGTTTTCCAGAATAGAGGGATAAGCCGCCTGGCGGCCGACAAGAAGAAGCGCAGTAAGGTGGGTTTCTAAGAGGCTACGGAGCCAGGGAGCATGGATAATAAAGCTATCTCTGGGGAGGGCGTCAGAGGCCGATCCTATATGGCAAAGACCTGAGACCAAAGGGGCTGAATGGACTGACAGTCCCACCATATATGGAGGTAGCTGCCATCTGCGAACCGCGCCCCCAACACGAGGGAGGTACAGACGGGAATATTTTATGGAGAGATTGAGGGTCCCTGTACCACCGGGAGAGGAATTTAACCACTTGAGACCCGCGCTATAGACAAAAGACGTCTGCAGCACGGCTCTCAAGTGCTGAGTGGACGTCCATGGACGTCCTGCTGTTTCTCTCCCCCTGCGCGCCACCGAGGGCGCGTGGCGGGGGAACAGCTGTGCCCGCCGTGGTCACGTGATGCCGATGCGCGTGCCTGGCGGCCGCGATGTCCGCCAGGCACCCGCGATCGGCTGTGACAGAGGCAGGACGTGGATCTCTGTGTGTAAACACAGAGATCCATGTCCTGTCAGGGAGAGAGGAGACCGATGCTGTGTCCCTTGTACATAGGGACACAGATCGGTCACCTCCCCCTGTCAGTCCCCTTCCCCACACAGTAAGAATCACAAATAGGGAACATAGTTAACCCCTTCCTCGCCCCTAGTGTTAACCCCTTTCCTGCCAGTCACATTTATACAGTAATCAGTGCATTTTTATAGCACTGTTTGCTGTATAAATGTGAATGGTGTCAAAAGTGTCCGATATGTCCGCCGCAATATTGCAGGCCTGACAAAAATCGCAGATCGCCGCCATTACTAGTAAAAAAAAAAATATATAATAAAAATGTCATAATTCTATCCCCTATTTTGTAGGCGCTATAACTTTTTCGCAAACCAATCACTATACGCTTATTGCAATTTTTTTTTACCAAAAAAATATAGAAGAATACGTATCGGCCTAAACTGAGAAAAAAAATTGTTTTTTTAAAAAAAATTGGATATTATTATAACAAAAAGTAAAAAAATATTGTGTTTTTTTTCAAAATTTTCTGTTTTTTTTTTTTTTTGTTTATAGCGCAAAAAATAAAAACCGCAGAGGTGATCAAATACCACCAAAAGAAAGCTCTATTTGTGGGGAAAAAAATGATAAAAATATCATTTAGGTACAGCGTTGTATGACCGCGCAATTGTCATTCAAAGTGCGTCAGCACTGAAAGCTAAAAATTGGACCGGGCACGAAGGGGGTTTAGTGCCCAGTTGTCAAGTGGTTAAAGTTTTTCTCCTGGGAATAAAAGGATATTGAGGATTTGTGCGTAAAGTGGTACGACTTTTGCCAATCCACCAGGTGGAGTTCCTTTTCCAGATCCGTGGACCATTTCCTGGTGTAAATGGTACACGTTTAGGAGATCTTCACTGTACCTTATTATAGGCTTACCTGTAGGTACAAGTCATAAAGCGGAGTTTACTACCACTTTAAGGGCATGTTTACACTATATATGCTAACTGATGATTTTCTGTGAATGATCAATTCCCAGTACTGCAAGGACACAGAAAACAATTGCTTAGTTCAAACAATTAAGATCATTTGTCTACCCAAGACTACCCTTATCCACAGGGAAATAACACTGCTGCATGATTTTACTGCAGAATGAACAGCGTTGTCACCATGTTCAACATCTACTGGCAGGATCAACAAGTAATAGAACGGTTGTTCAGAAAAGCTACAACTGTTGTGGTAACATTAGTGACTACATCATATGTCATTTTTTATTTTTTCCCCAGACTTCCACGTCCACTTATATTTCTAGTGCACTGCAATTGACAGAGTTCAGAAAGATATAGGGATTATACATTTGGATTTATTATTACAATGTTTATCTGACAGTAATTTTTTCTATAACTCATGTTTTTCACGTTTGCTTTTTGCCTTACTATATGTTCAGGATTGCGTATGTAGGTTCTCCCATCATTGACTTTTTTTTTTTTTATCATGACAGTGATGGGAGAACAACTGCTGAGATTACAGGATAAGCCACAGCCTGAGCAAACTGATAAAATTAACAATAATCACTGAGTGGGTAGCACAAGCCACATATGTAATGAGCAAGCATTTCTGCTATTTTCTACATATGTAGCTTAGAAACTACACATAGAAAATACCGCTTTTTTTTCCCCCTAAGACGTTAACATATGCTGAGAGTTGTATTTACATTTGATTGATCACATTAATAGACAGTGTATTCCCTATGAGAAATCCTAACTCAAATCTACAGCCTGTAAAGCATGCACAAGTGGAAACCGAATAGGATCAGCCATCCGCTTTATAAATTCTATTAACCTCATCAATTCTGTGATAAGTAACTATGAATGTTCATTAGCCGAATGAACAAACTTTGGTTCGGGTATAGCTGTACTTTAATAAATCGCACTCTTAAGGCAGCCTAGCCTCTCTTCTCCCATGAGCTGCTGCACATGTTTAATGTATAGCGGGGAACACACAGACACTGTTGGACTGCAGAGCCAAGAACAATGGATACATCAACTCTGAGAAACGTGCCTAAAAATCCTGCTTTATAATTGGATATAGAAGAAACCAGAATGGTAAATCTGTACGGATAAAAACAATCATTTTCATAAACCAATGTTATCCATTCGGTTTAAAAAAAAGAAAAATTCCCAGCCTCATCCCCTCCTCTATGATCTGCACCTCTGTATTCTGTGTGCCTTTATACATTTATTTGGTGCGGTTTCCGAAAAGTGGCATGCAATTTAAAAATCTGCAGGGAGATTGTAGAAGTAACGGTGACATCTAGTGGCCAGATTGATATTGCCGTTTCTGCTACCAAGCAATGGAATGGAGCACTTCACACGTTTTACTGAGTTAGGGATAATTGCACTTCCTGCATTATGTTCATTTAAAATGTCTAGTCTTAAATTTTTTTATCTGACTTCCCATTGTGTTTTTGCTCCAGGGCTCTCTGACAGACTACCTAAAAGGAAATGTCATAAACTGGAACGAATTATGCCACATTGCAGAGTCTATGGCACGAGGGCTGGCATACCTTCACGAAGATGTGCCTCGTTGTAAAGGCGAAGGGCACAAGCCTGCCATTGCTCACAGGTATGAATGAATCCTAGTTCTTAAACATGTATCAGAATGTAAACCTCTTGCAAGTCATGGGGCTCAAATCTAGCTTTCTCCAAAGGGAACTGTTTTATGTCCCGTGAAAATAAACCAAAATTAAAAATGTCCTTTTTTTTTTTGTAGTCAGCATGGTTTTTGCAAATACATCCCCTGTGCTAGAGTCACCAGATGTTGCGGGGAGCCACCAGCATGGTAACGGTGGTAGCCAGGGTCTTTCCTGTGCCTGATTTCAGCAGCAAAGGTCTCCTGCAGATTTCACAGGTGTTGCTAATTAGCCTGGGCTGACAGCCAATAACCCAGTGCTGAAAAGCTGTGGCTAGCTGCAGTGGCAAAGAAAGGCAGCCCTGCAAAGCTGGAAAGACAAACTGGTTTCATCCCCTCACTATTCAGTGATAGCAGGCCAGTGAGCCCCGTTTCCAACTTAAACCTTTAGTACTAGTTCACACCAGACGCAGTTCTGTGTGCTTTTTTTCTGCACAAAATGCATGCACAGTGTTTTCCATGTATTTCAATGGCTCTAGTTCACACCATGCAGTCAGTTTCTGCACCGGAAACTGACTGCATGGTGTGAACTAGAGCCACTGTGCATGCATTTTTAGTGCAGAAAAAAAGCACACGGAACTGTGTCTGGTGTGAACTAGCACTTTAAAGTGCAAATTAAGTTGTGCCGTAGGAGACATTTATAGGTGGTGCGCTGGCTACAAAGGGACTACTTTTTAAAGTCATTATCACACAACAAGACAGCACAAAAGCAGTGTCGCAGACTTTGTGATCAACTATTAAATTCCTCTGTCCAGGGTACCAGTTCGTGATGATGAAGAAAAAAAAAAGCCTTCACTACTTCATGCATGGGAATGTTGTAAATGGAAAGCTGTTGGTAAATCAACTGCAGATTTGTTCACAACTAACAAAAGGACAAAACGGGACTTTAAATATGCCTTTGAGAACGGAGTCCACACTTGATTTGTATTAAAACTTAAAGGGTAACTCCACTTTCGTGGGGGGAAAAAATGGCAAAGAAAAAATAAAATAGCGTATACAATTGCAACACAAGTCAAATTGTAATTGAATGAGATTCAAAATGACCTTTCCTTTTCAATCTGCAGCTGCTGTAATTTTCTGTAAATGCAATGCAATATGGCTATCTGGAGTTGTTCTGTACAGAATGTGTACTGACCACCCCCCAGAAACATAATTTCCTGCTTGTGTGATTGGCTCACCAATTTAGCCAGAAGTCTGCCTAAGATCCAAGTCAGATTTCAGGCACCCCCTACAGCAAAATTTTATTTTTTGGTGAGATACTCCATGTAAGAACACGTCCAAAGGGATGCAGGCCCAGCAGATTTTCTCATTAGTGCTATGCAGGTGCATACCTGATAGATAATTATGAAACCACTCCCATTAGACCCACTCATCACTCATACAGGGATTTCATCAGAATAACAAAAGGTAGGCATCTGCAACAAAGGTTGTTATAATCCTTGCAATGTACATAGATCACCCCGAGGGGAATGTTTTTTTTCTCAACAAAAGTGGAGTTGCGCTTTTAACAAATTTTATTTGATTAGATTACATGTTAAAAAATACATTAAAATGTCATAGTGTATGCCATTTCAATGTCATACACTATATGGTACTAATTTCAAGAAATATATCATAGAAAAAAATGTGTGTGTATAAAGATAACATTCACATTTATATATACAGCGAGGGGAAAAAAGTATTTGCTCTCCTGCTGATTTTGTACGTTTGCCTACTGACAAAGAAATGATCAGTCTATAATTTTAATGGTAGGTTTATTTTAAGTGAGAGAAAGAATAACAACAATGAGTGAAATAAGTATTTGATCCCTTATCAACAGAGACCTTCAAAATGTGGCATTTATTTTTACAAAATGTGGCACTAAAAAATGTGGCAATATGGCACTTATTTTGGCCAAATGTGGCATTTATTTTGGCCAAATGTGGCATTTATTTTTCAACTTTCCACCCCCCTTCCCATCGTAAAAGGGATATTAAATCGTGCAACTTGAATCATATTACCGTAAATACTTGAGTATAAGCCGGGGCACCTAATTTTACCACAAAAAAATGGGAAAACGTATTGATGCGAGTATAAGCCTAGGGTGTCCATCTGCATGCCTCACTGTGCCTCAATTTGCCTCACTGTGTCCATGTGCATGCCTCACTGTCACTGTGCCCATGCCTCACTGTGTCCATGCCTCACTTTGCCCAATCTCCCTACCTGATCTTCGGCGCTGTGTGACTAGACTGTCGTTTAACATTGGAGTTTATGGAAGGGGTGCCCGGCTTGGGGTCCAGGGGACCTAGGGCCGGCCAGTACCGGGTCCCCAAAATCACTGGAGAAATGACCGTTTAACATAAGAGTCTATGGAAGGGGTTCCCGGCTTTGAAAAATTGGTGCTCCCCGGTCGTAGGTCCCCCAGACAACAAACTTTGCACATTTGTAGAGGAAGAGTGGGGCTACATGTGTGCCAATTTTGGCCAGGATCAGGCACACAAAGTTGAAGATGGACACAGACTCGAGTATAAGCCGAGGGGGGGGGGGGCATTTTCAGCACAAAAAAATTGCTGAAAACTCGGCTTATACTCGAGTATATACGGTAACTACTTTATTACTATTTACAGGTATTTACAACAATTTTAGTTTTAATTATAGTATAATTTTACGTGGGCGACTATGCTCTCCATAGAAAAATTGAGGCGACGGTCGCTGAGGATGTACTTTAATTTTGAAAAAGTCCTCTCTACGTCGGCTGATGTTCCAGGCGCGTATTTCATTGCCAGCACGTCTGCAGCGTCCCAATCTTCTTTCAGCGGGGATTCCTTTCCTTCGAGGTTTGCAGCCATGCTCCCGACTTCCTCCCAGCCACAATTCCTGGTCAGGACGGCCTGTACTTTGGCCTTAATCCTCTTTCCAATGGCTCCTGGGTAATCTGTGTTTGCAATTTCCTCCATCTTCGCCACAGAGGTCGTCAGGAGAATCTTCTGAGACTGAAGCTGCTCGATGACTTCTGGAATTGACTTGAAATTGGCCTCCAAAAAGAGAAGCTGCGGGAAGAGGGCCGGGTCGTCTATGAGGTCTTTTGTCTTTTTCACCGCACCAGAATCGTCTTCCAGCTCCTTCACCACGGTTTTGAAACCTTCAAAATGCTTCACATACCACGATACTGCAGACAACCAGGTGCCCCACCTAGTGACAACAGGCTTGGGAGGTAGTGGCACGCCAGGCAAATGTTTCCTGTATACCTTGACCCTCTTTGGTGCCTTCAGGAATATTTTTTTCCCTTCTGAGATTAGTTTATTGACTTTGAGGTGCTCTTCCCGTATGGCCTCCGCAACTCGATGTAGTCCATGCGCCAGACACGTCTCATGGATAATTTTTGGGTAGATGGCCTTAAAGGGGTTGTAAAGGTACAATTTTTTTTTTCCTAAATAGCTTCCTTTACCTTAGTGCAGTCCTCCTTCACTTACCTCATCCTTCGATTTTGCTTTTAAATGTCCTTATTTCCTCTGAGAAATCCTCACTTCCTGTTCTTCTGTCTGTAACTCCACACAGTAATGCAAGGCTTTCTCCCTGGTGTGGAGTGTCGTGCTCACCCCCTCCCTTGGACTACAGGAGAGTCAGGATGCCCACTAACACACAGCTCCTTTCTCTATCTGCAACGTAGAGAGCATCCTGACTCTCCTGTAGTCCAAGGGAGGGGGCGAGCACGACACTCCACACCAGGGAGAAAGCCTTGCATTACTGTGTGGAGTTACAGACAGAAGAACAGGAAGTGAGGATTTCTCAGAGGAAATAAGGACATTTAAAAGCAAAATCGAAGGATGAGGTAAGTGAAGGAGGACTGCACTAAGGTAAAGGAAGCTATTTAGGAAAAAAATTGTACATTTACAACCCCTTTAAGGGTCCTCCCCGCGCTCAGCATGTATGCTACACTATCCGTGACAAGTAGTAGCAAGCGTCCTGCCGTGTTGGGGGCTCCTTGCCACAGCAGTCCTGAAATAAATAAATGAAATATTAGCATGCTGTATATAAGCACTAAAAATGGCACCGTGACAGACCGAAGCTAAAATTATAGCCTGAAGGGTGCTGCAGCAGCAGCAGCAGCAGCAGCAGTCTACGCTGAGCCAGATCCTTGACTCACCAATGTCCTTGCAAATTAGTTCTAAGAAAGAAAAATGTATACAGTCGGCACCATTTAAAACATGAACATTTGGTTTTTTTTCATACCTACACGTAAACATGTTTGTAAATTTTTACTCGATCTTAATTTTTGCAGAAGGTATTGTTGCTCAACCAAAGGTACCTATGCGTGATTTGAACGTTGCTTACCTTTTCACACAATTGAGGTTACCATTCGTCTTAGGGTGCTCACGCTTGGCAATTTGACGCTACAGTACTTGTCAAAAATGTCGCGCAGGGGACCCTTCTCCAGTTTGTGTAACGGAATACCTTTTTTAAGGAAAGCCATGGTGACGTCTCTGGAAAATTCCTGGACCTCGGGCCGAATTTCCCATGACACCACATCTCTAAGGAGCTGCTGCTGCTTCCGATCAGTACTCGGAGCTTTGTCCCTTGCCAGGTGCTGCTCGCTTTTCTTGTGCACTTCGAATTGCCACTTCTTCTTAAACTCATACTGTAAATTAAATACAAGAAAAAGTTTTGTATTCAGTACCGGTAAAAGTCTGTTTCCTACACAGGCCAGAATAGATCAGTTTCAGAATGGGGACTAAGGTGAGGACAGAAAACCGTTTTCAACTATAGAAAATTTTGACACTTGAGGAGCATTTCAAGGCTACTTGGGTACCATAAAACTAACATTGGTGGCCATAACTTCAAAATATACAGTGCTTGTGGAAGTAATAGAAAAAGATTGAGATTCTCTCGAAAAAAGTGAGAGAAATGAGAATAAAAACTTACTGATTTCGTGCACAACTTGCAGAATATCTTCCCACCTTCCACGACGAAATTGCTGTCACCATTAATCCACTTCTTGAAAAGGGTTAAGTTTGAACTAGCAACTTTAGGCATATTGAATTGGGAAAACACGAAAATGTAAAACGAGCGATGACTTCAGTAATACACTTCAGCTTGGTATGAAGGACGTGGCAAAGGGAGCTTATATACTGTATATACGCGTTTCCCTACGGTTCTCCCCCCTGCTAATGGATTTTTACATACAGTGTACACAAAGATATACACTGTGGGACAATCCCCCCTTCCCCTTACCAGCCAATCCACATAAACTTATTATGGGATGTATATGTGTATCTTAAGGCAGACAGAACAATGTGAGGTCATTAACATTTAACAAGAGACGGGCACAATCCACATTCCCTCCCAATACACAAACAATAGGGAAGTCTGCCAATGACTGTCCGTGTGTCTCTCTCACAGACGAGCACATGGAATACACTGTGTAAGGTGGTATTAAATCTTCATATTTCTTTATGAAGACATTGCTGACAAATATTACTTTCCCACTTGAAGAATATTAGAATATTTTTATTTTTTCTTGGCCCAAATAAGGCAAAAAATTTGGCATTTTCCCGAAAATCTGCGAAATATGGCATTTCATTGAAAAAAAGGGCAAAATGTGGCATTTTAGTATGGCGCATTGGCAATGTGGCATTTAAAGGTCTCAGCTTATCAATCAGCAAGATTTCTGGCTCCCAGGTGTCTGTACAGGGAGTGCTGCTAATCTCAGCTTGTTACCTGTATAAAAGACACCTGTCCACAGAAGCAAGCAATCAATTAATCAGATTCCAATTTCTCCCCCATGGCCAAGACCAAAGAGCTGTCCAAGGATGTCAGGGACAAGATTGTAGACCTACACAAGGCTGGAATGGGCTACAAGACCATCGCCAAGCAGCTTGATGAGAGAGTTACAACAGTTGGTGTGATTATTCGCAAATGGAAGAAACACAAAATAACTCTCAATCTCCCTCGGTCTGGGGCTCCATGCAAGATCTCACTTTGTGGAGTTTCAATGATCATGAGAACAGTGAGGAATCAGCCCAGAACTACACGGGAGAATCTTGTCAATGAACTCAAGGCAGTTGGGACCATAGCCATCAAGAAAACAATTGGTAACACGCTACGCCGTGAAGGAGTGCAATCCTGCAGCGCCCGCAAGGTCTCCCTGCTCAAGAAAGCACATGTACAGGCCCATCTGAAGTTTGCTAATGAACATCTGAATGATTCGGAGTAGAAGTGGGTAAAAGTGTTGTGGTCAGATGAGACCAAAATCAAGCTCTTTGGCATCAACCTAACTCGCTGTGTTTGGAGTAGGAGGAATGCTGCCTATGACCCCAAGAACACCATCCCCACCGTCAAACATGGAGGGGGAAACATTATACTTTGGGGGTGTTTTTCTGCTAAAGGGACAGGACAACTGCACTGCATCAAAGGGAAGATGGACCGTCAAATCTTGGGTGAGAACCTCCTTCCCTCAGCCAGGGCATTGAAAATGGGTCATGGATGGGTATGTAAATGACCCAAAACACATGGCCAAGGTAACAAAGTAGTAGGTCAATAAGAAACACATTAAGGTCCTGGAAGGCTCCAGATCTTTAGCCCATAGAAAATATGGGAGCTAAAGGTTCGAGTTACCAAATGTCAGCCTCAAAACCTTAATGACTTGGAGAGGATCTGCAAAGAGGAGTGAGACAAAATCCCTCTTGAGATGTGTACAAACCTGGTGGCCAACTACAAGAAACGTCTGATCTCTCTGATTGCCAACAAGGGTTTTGCCACCAACTACTAAGTCATTTTGCGAAGGTGTCAAATACTTATTTCACTCATTAAAATGCAAATCAATTTATAACTTGTTTGAAATGGCATTTTTTCTTGTTATTCTGTCTCTCACTGTTAAAATAAACCTACCATCAAAATTATAGACTGATCATTTCTTTGTCAGTGGGCAAACATACAAAATCAGCAGGGGATCAAATACTTTTTTTTTCCCCTCACTGTAAGTAAAATTTTGATAAGATGGTTTACTCAAGCAAAAAAAAAGTTTTTTTTTTTTTTTGTCAAAATGTTATCTATATATAAATGCAAATGTTATCTTGTAATAATAAAAATATATGTGTGTGTGTATATGTGTGTGTGTGTGTGTGTGTGTATAATATATATATATATATATAATTACATTTTTTCTAGTATGTATTTTTAGTCTGAGCTATATATAGTTACCTAATTTATGTGGTCCTGAAGAAGCAGGGAATCCCGCGAAACACATAGACCAGCGTACTATCGAATTACTGACCAACCTAATTCAAACAATATATCCGCTTCATCTTCTCAATCTGTACTGTATGGTATACACCATGATGTTTTAATGTATTTTTTAACATGTAATCTAATCAAATTTGTTATGTTTTTATAAAAAATCAAGTGAGGACTCACAAAGGCATATTTGAAGTCCCATTTTGTCCTTCTGTTGTGCTTTTGTTAAAGTGGTTGTTAACCCACTTCTATAAAATGCTCCTATCCCCTCTGTAATATTTTAATAAGTGTGCCTGTGTTATATAATAAATATGCTTCTCTGTACTGCTAACACATCGGCAACCGGTGCTCAGGTGCCTCCTCTCCTCTCCCCGGCTGACAGTTCCAGGCTGAACACTGCCGCTGACGTCAGCCAGAGAGGAGAGAGCATGTTCTACTTGCCTACTCTGTGTAATGGCTTTGCACAGAGCAGCCCCAATCCGCTTCTTTTTGGGTCCTCTACCAGTGGTCCTGGCTTGTCCCCCTGCCGAGTGCCCCCAATAGCAAGCCTTTTGCTATAGGGCTTGCTACTTTGAATGAATGTTGTCCAATCACACACATTCAGCAGCAGCACAGAGCTCTGAAGAATCGGCACGAGTATGCGCATGCATCGGTGACATCATTGGCTGCAGAGACACTATTTAGGTCATGTTTAGGAGATATTCCTTGCACAATTGTCCAATGGAAGTTGACTACCACTTTAAAACCTACATTTGTTAAAAAATTAAGCACAAGGGACATTACTTCCTTTCAATGAGATGTGTTCTTGTGTGTTGTGTCCTTGTTCAACAAAAATCTTCTGGTGCAGTGGGGGTTAATAGAACAAAGTCGTCCAGCTCCTTCGTTCACAGAAGCTGTACTATAGCTTCTATGAATGAAACAAGATCTGTGAATGGAGGACAAGTGGATGGTTAAAGGGTCCGCCCTCTATATTCATATATCATGTTTCATTCATAGAAGCTGTGATACGGCCTCTGTGAATGGATCTTCACCTTCAGGGGAGACTTGCCTCCTCTCCACCTCCCTCCCCTCTGCTGCCAGAATAAGGATGTCTTTTTTTTTTGTTCATTAATAAAGTGTGGTTGCCCCATCACACCCCCCCCCCCTCCATCTCATTTGCCTAGACGAATGCCATCATCAGAAGGCGTGCCGGCTGAACCAGGAAAAGCTAATATCCTCTTGATTGTCACAATCAACATGGTGGTGTGAGACCAAGAGGTGACGAGGTGGCGAAATACATGAGGATCTCAGCAGGGCAATGCTGGATTGGGGAGTATAAGAAATGTGCCGCCCAGTAAGCCTGGGGGTGTTGAGGGATAGAGGTGGCCAAAGATCCTCTTTAACGTGGTAGTAAACTCTGTTCTACCACTTGTACCTACAGGGAAGCCTATAGTAAGGCATACCTGTAGGAACTGTGAATATCTCCTAAACTTGCACAGTTTAGAAGATATTCAGAGTGCATGCAGCCGATGAGGTAATCGGCGCATGCGCTCTGAAGGTCCGGCATACAGTGATGGACCTTCAGAGCCTGTGCCATAATCAGCGGCTGCCGCATGCATACACAGAAGTGATGTCAGTTTCCCAGCCACTCATGTAGCCAGAGGACGTGAACCTGGAAGGAAGATCGGGGCAAGATGTCAGCCCTCTCAGCGGTGACAGTGCGGCGCTGGAGGGCTTTGTTAGAAGGCAAGTCTCATCAGTATGCATTGCTTACTAGCATATTATGACTCGGGGGGAAAAAATTTTTTTCCCGTAACTGCAGTTTAGTACTGCTTTAAGTTCCATTTGAAGCAATACAGTTGTGTGTTTTTTGTTTTTTGTACGTAGTGTCAGTTTTTTGCATGTGCAGTATAAATGTGCTAATATGTATAATGTATGCAGGATTTGCTTTTTTTGTATCATTTAAAATTGACTTTTTTTAAAATTGGTCACACCGCACAAATAAGCTGAATTTATTGCAAACATTTTTTTGATTTAGAAGTTTCTTCGAGTGCACACGTCAGTCCACCAAGAACATTGCACAGGTTATCACTCTTTAAAATACTGCTAAATTCAAGGTGGCAATAAGTGAGTTTCAGTGATGTGTGTGTTAATGTATGCAGTTAGGAATAGTGTGTGGTAATGATAAAATAATGCTTTGTAATATAAAATGATTCATGACAAAATAAGGCTTTCAGCAGTTAGTTTTTTTGTTGTCTTCACGTGAAAGCATAAAGACTCCATATCTTAGAAATATTGTTAGTCAATTAACTATTTTTAGGAGAAAACTTTAATTTGGTAACATAACTCCCCTATCCTCTTTATCTATTACTCTTTATCTGCAGCGAGGCATCTCTGTTGTCCTGTAGACCCATTACAGGCTTGTTAGTGGTCTTAATTCCAGAATCTTTGTGTGGTCTCCTGGTTACCTGATTCATACAGAATGACCGTTTTCTTTCATACTACGGGTAGTGACATCAATTTAGTGACCACGTGCAGCCAAGGCTAATGACAAAATACTCCTAACTATTAGCCCGTTATTTATTAGCCAGGGCCTGAAAGATGCATTCTTGCACCTTGTAAGTGAGAAATGTGTTTCTCATTTACACAAGCCTTCTAAGAAGACAGCATGGACAACTCACAGCAGGGAGAGTTGCCGTTTGACGCTGAAACCTACCCATTATCCAAAATATAAATGTGCTGATGGCCCCTCAGTAATGGCCCCGCCAGTGCAGATGGAGCCAGTCTCAAGCTGGGTGAAACTGATTTGCTCTGACTAATATGCTCACTACCAAAGAGTTATGTGGCAAATGAGATGCTTCTTCTATTTCATAGCTTTTTGTGGGAGCATTGAAGTCACCTGAACGGCTTCCTGTTTGTCACCTGGAAGACTTGTACCAGAGTCTGGCCTTATATTCCTATCGGCAATAGTTTTTCACCCCTCATTTGTGCTGTTTGCAGGATTTTAATAAAAGTGGAAGGTTACAGGAAACAATAGAAATACTACTCAATCAATAAATGATGCAAGGCACAAAGGGTTATATTCAAAGTGCAGTAACCCTTTATAGCCAAGCCATTTGCTGAAATCAGATTTTGTATAAATCTGATTCTGAGTGCTATATATCTAATTTAGCATGTTCTTATCAGTTTTATAAAAAAAATTAATAAAAAAAATTAGACACTGCTGAAATTTGACTGCATTCTTCTTCACTACGTTGGAAAGATTTGTTTCTATTTCGTATTTCTTAAATTGTTAAAGTGTACCCATCCTAGCCCAAACAGTACCTACTGTAGGAGTGCAGGCACCAAAGTAAATCTGTTAATCGTCCCATCAATCCAAGCATGGTTTAAATGTATAATGCACCCTGTTTGTGCTTCATAAATGGTATACAAAATAATTCTGTGCTGCGTTTCGTCTGCGTCGGGAGGACTCCATTGTTGTCACATTTTATACAAAGCGCTTGAATATCATCACAAATATAAGTGTTCTGACTTCATTAAATTTTTTATATGTAATACAGAGTTACGCCATGTGGCCGTGTCTTTTTTCCATTATATGACATAACCCTTCCACATCCATTTGGGATTCCCTGGACCATCACTTCTTATGAGATAACCCACTAGGAAGCCAGCCTTCTCTGTGACTCTCTCCATCCTGCTAGCGTTTTGTCATCCCTGGCACAGCATCTTGAAGCCCACAGGATTGCCCAAGTTCCACCACACAAGCCTGTTTGACCCATTGAATGTAGGTTCTCTAGGGTTCAAACATTCTGGTAAGCCTCTTATCTGTGGGGGTGGTTCCCTTCACTTCATCACCTCTTCACTCACAGATTTGCATTGTTTGAAGTCGTCACCATATTTTGAACTTTGTCAACACCAAAGTTTGGTCACTTTTAAGGACAGATAGTCTGCATTTTTGCACCTGTTTTGATTTTCCTGCATATAGACATTCATTGTGTGCTTATGAGGACATTCTTATTCACATTGTTCACTATTATCATTTGAGCACTTTTATTCATTCAAGTTTTTACATATTTATTTATTCATTTAGAAAATTCAGATTAGCGCTACACTCTTTTTGTGCTTCATAAATCAATTTCTCCTGTGTTTGAGTGAATGCAGGCTTAAAGTTCCAAGAACTTTAACCACTTGCCCTTCAAAAGACTTATCCCCCTTCATGACCAGGCCATTTTATTTTTTTTGCAATACGGCACTGCGTTCCTTTAACTGACAATTGCACAGTTGTGCGACGCTGTACCCAAATAAATCTGTCCATTATTTTGATTTTGTGGCAGACAAATTAGACACTGATGCTTTTTGGGGACCAGTAACACTAATACAGCAGTCAGTGCTAAAAACAAATATGCACTCTCACTGTACTAATACTACTGGCTGGGAAGGGGTTAACATCACTGGAGGTCAAAGGGTTAACTGTTTGCCTAGCTGGTGTTTTCTTACTGTGGAGGAGATGTTTGTACTAGGGGAAAGCATGGATCGGTGCCCCTGCTTTGCAGAGACACAGGATCCATGCCTTCTGTACTGACAGAACAGCGATCTGCCTTGTTTACATAGGCATATCACAGTTCTCTTTCTGTACCGAAGGATCAGCGACTAAGCTCCCAATGTGTATAATCACAGCAGGAGTTGCCCGGCAGGGCTACCACCCCCACTGCTCCCCAGAACCCTACCAGTCAGCTACAGCAGGGTTCTTAACCTCAGTCCTCAAGTACCCCTAATGGGCCATGTTTTCAGGTTTTCCTTTACTTTGCACATCTGCTTTAAATCCATATCAATGACATGGTATTGATAAGAGCTATTTCATCTAAGTGAAGTTCCCAAAACATGGCCCGTTGGGGGTACTTAAGCACTGAGCTACAGGAATATGATCCGACAGTGCTGCTTGGATTTTTTTTACTTTAGCCTCAGAAATCAAAATTTTCAATGGTTTTCCAATACAAAGCTATATCTACAGGTCTCAGCTTATAGTTGAAATCCCTGGCCTTCTGAAGGCGGGCCATGTCACTCTAGGAAAACAAAAGCCCAAACAGTTCTGCAATCAGAGTTACTGAGGAGCACTGTTGCCATAACTGATATGTGGAGTCTTCAAGTTTACAGGCCTTTGCCGATCGGTGGAGTCTGGCATGTCTGTTGGACTTTCACTTTTATATTAACAAAAGAAAACCATTTTTTATGGGCAAACCAGAAAGGTAATTTCGTGAACGACTTTTTGTATTTAATTGTGTTAAGTTCAGCAGTTTCAATGAATATACCTAATTTCAGAATCAATTGTTTCTTTCAATCCCTTGAAATCAGATTGTGTCCCCTGTGTATGGGTTAAAGTTCTAAAACGCCATGTGTGACTAGGAAGTACCTTTTTAATCAAGGGTGGTTGAGTGGCTAATATTCAATCCTTGTATTGTTGGGGTTCTGGCTTAAATCCTACATTACCTTACTGAAGTATGTATGTTCCTCATGTATTTGTGTGGTTTTTTATTGAATCCACTGTCAAAAACAATTTCCACAGTCAAAAACAAGAGCTTACAGGTAGACTAGTTTGCTTTCATCCAAATTAGCCCGGCTTTTGTGTGCCTGTGTGTAATGCCTAGTACACTCGATCAGAAAGTCGGACAGAAAAATACCACTTTCAAAGCGATCGTACAATAATCTGATATGCTTTGTACACAGCTTTCGAGAGCCAATCACGACAGTTCATGCAAAATTATCCAAATAGACAATCACAAACTTTTTATTTTCCTTTAACCAGTATAGTATTCATCCGAAAAATACCCAAGACCTCGCATGCTCAAACAAAATAATACATTACAATACAATACTATACTTTTTTCACTTCCCAAGTTGTGTTTTGTCGTATGAGAATTTTTATAACTTGACCTTAACCAATAACCTATTGGTTTTCAATATAAAAACAAACAAATGATCATTTGTCCAATATTCTCATTGTGCGTACGAGGCTTATGCCTGTGGTAGAGATTGTAAGCTCCTTTTAGTAGACCTGGAATCACGTGAATAGGTTAGTATTCTTTGTAAACAACTGTAGTAATTGCCAGCACTATGTAAATAAAATAAATGTAAAATAAAATAAAGGTAAAGGGTAAAAGCACAAAATTACAGCTTTACAATCCATGCAGTTGCAATGAAATGTTTGGCGGTGTGGAACTTTAAAGGCAATGGATTCTACTATAAATGCGAGGCAATGGGCCAATTAAAATGATTCACTGTTTAACTCTGGGAAATCGCTGGTGCTTGGCACTAAGTGAAATGAATCGTGAAATTCCAATAATTACATTTTTTGTTTGTCGAACTATTCATATTTATAAAGGGGAAAGGCATACAGTAAAGCCTTAGCAGATATGTTAATAGATGTGGACACAGCTGAAAGAACTTGACATATGCAAATCTAAAAGAAAAAAAAAAATCAGCCATGAGTTATTAAACACACACCCGAAATAATGTATACTGTAGTGTATTTAAATAGAATGAATGAACCAGCATTACAACCAAATTTGAAATCTTCTAAATTAAGCCTATTTTACTATTAACTGTACTTCTCTGTCAATGCTATTTTCGTATTTGATTATTTGGATTATTTTTTTATTTTTTTTACCTTCTTAGTGGCACATTTCTCATGACTGAATATTACTTAGTTTCAGGGCTTTAAAGTTAGTCATAATAGTAATGATCAACAATACTTACCCTGTATTTAAGGATGGTATATCATATATTTTGAAATAGCTGTTCTTAAACCACATAGTATAGACCGTAAAACCAAGAATAAATAAGCAAGGCATACAACAATGCAGATCACCCACCGGTTTAAAGCTCAACACCACCTCCAGGTGCTCTGACAGTGTTCACATGCCAACACTATTAAAGAACAAGTATAAAGATTGCTATTGCTGTATCTTCGCAAGTAAGCATTTTTTGTTGCATACCTAAAACCAAAACATTGCAGCAAATTTCAGACAAAAGTTCTTTATTAAACTAAAGATTGATAAAGTTCTTCTGTCCAAAATGTGATGAAAATGCTTTGTATTTGGCTATGGGTCGATATAGTGCTAATTGCTTGCTATAGATTACACTTCTACTTGGTTGGATTTGAGGTTCCACATATCTGATGCCTGACCATATTAAGATTCTGGTGCACTCTTCAGTTTCTACAGGTCTTTAGAGCCTAACGCCACCTTCAACATCATGTTAGATCTGTTTTTTTGGGAGCCTCCAGCAAGAAGAAACAGGTGCAATGCTGGAGGCAATTTACAGCATACACTGTAATTTTGGTAGCATAATTATTAATGTGAAATTTATGTTCCTTGCTAAAGAACATAATATTTTTTTTAAGTTATCAAGCTTTTATGGGTAAAGTTCAGCTTTAATGCATTCTCTGTATTAAGGTAAAATACCATTGTTTAGGTCCCCCACACACCCCCATGCTTTCCTTAGCCCAATCTCGATCCAGTGCTGTGCCTGAAAGCAGTGGCTCTCTCCTCACTAGACATGGAGCCTTTGGCTTCTGCTGCTGTCCATCTCAGCCTGCCAGGAGGGAGTGGGGGAAAGGCCGCGCTGTGCTGTGTGCATAAATGGATGCACATAGCCTGTCTCAGGATTGAGCCCACATCAGTGCCCCCGTAGCAAGTAGCTTGCTATGGTGGTATTCAAAAGAGTGGAAGGACCTGGAGCACCGGTAGTGATCCCCAGGAAAAGGAGGACCGGGCTTCTCTGTGCGAAACCATTGCAAAGAGCAGTCAAATCTAATATGTATGTTTTTCTTTTTAATTCCTTTACCATCACTTTAAAGGTCTGAACCAGGTAAAAGTAGGGCTTGCTATACATTATAAAATGTTCTTGTACAATTTTCCTTTAGTTTAACCAAAACCATATAATATGAGGTCAAACCTAAACACTTTTAATTTGTATGCAATCAGGCAGGCCCTTGCTCTACATAGTTGAAGGTAAATCTAAAAGAAATTGAACAATAAAATTGTATAATGTATGGCCAGCTTAAGGATCTTATGTCATCATCTGGTATGATGACCTGTAGATTTAAGTTGTGAATAAGATATTATTTTAGACAATGGCTGTGGGATGCAGAAGTATTGACTAGCACATCCTTTGGAGCTGGCGGAGAGATCAACAATGAAGAAATGGCTGCACTCCAAGATCCATCAAATTCTTTAATATCCAAACATCCCAAATGTAACACTTGGGATGTTCAGATATTAAAGAATTTTGATGGATCTTGTAGTGCAGCCATTTCTTCATTGTTGATCGTATACGGAGGCGAGCCGGGGCGGGCACCCGTAAAATCACCAGGCTTCCTGTCTCACCTGGAGCGGCGGGTTCTTCTGTTTGGCGGAGAGATCACTTGGGCAGAGAAGCCATATAATATTATACTGGCCCTTAGACCTCTGTTCACATAGTACTATTGGCAAAACTTCTCCTTTGATATTCAATGGACTTAACAGTCCACTTAATCAGGAAAAAAAAAATTGTCAGCTGCACTCTAGAGGGGATTGTCAAGGGAAGATTTCCATCTATTTCCAGAGACAAATTCTAATTTGTTACTACTTGTTTAATGGGAAGAATTCTGGCCATCAAAAGGTGTCTCTTTCCTTACAAATCTATCATTCACATGAATCAATCAGGCACTGTATGTGTGCTTTATAAGAGCTTTATCAAATTAGATTATTGTGTGGCCTAGGTTACATGGCCTCTGGCTACCAGGGGAATTGTGGGAGCTTCATTTAATTTGAAAACTACAAGAAGTCCATTGTTTTAGACTTGCAGTAAAATAAGAGGATAAACAAGGTACAGTGGAACCTCGGATTACAAGCACAATCCGTTCCAGGAGAATGCTCGTAATCCAAAGTACTCGCATATCAAAGCGAGTTTCCCAATTGAAGTCAATGGAAACAAAATTAATTTGTTCCGCACTGACTTCAATGGCATGCAATACCGAATGCAGCCAGAGGAGAGGGGGCGCCGGAGTTATTCGGAAACTGCCGGATTTGCCAAGGTCAGCCGTGCTGTCCTCAGGCCTTTCCGTGCATTTCCGAACGGCGCCGATCACTGCGATCGGTGACGTTCGGCTCTGCTCGGCTCCGGCGCCCCCCACCTCAGGCCAAATGCGGTACTGCACACCGCTTTGGCCTAAATCGAGTTACGATTTTTAAAAATACAGTGCTCGTATTGCGAAATACTCGTTAACCGCATTACTCGCAATCCGAGGTTCCACTGTACAAGACATTTGGCAATGGCAGACCACATATTTCTCTTATGACGGGTGTACTTTAACAACTCCTAACAGAAGATTCCCCTTTTCCTCTGCGGTTAAATAATCTGCAATGTTTCTCGTGCTGCTGTGTCAGAAGAAAATTACATCTAACTCATTATGTGCTAGAGATTTCTAACAAACAGACAGTAGTATGCCCCCTTGCTAATTTAGATTTTGTCTATTGACTAAGCAGCTGCTATTTTCATTTTAAATTTATGATAGGGCTGATGTGTAGACTCAAGGGGTGAGGAAAAATTCAAAGGATAACTGTCCTGTTAAACCTGATTAATTATTTTATATAATTGCAAATATAACTTTTTCTATCTCTCATTTCCCTGTGCTTTAAAAGATCTCACATGCCAACATAAAAACTGATTTATTTGCGTTCAGCCTGTCTGAGTTGTACATAGTATAAATCTGCATGCATTAAGCCGGCCATAGACGGAGCGATTTTCGTTCCTGTAACTCCTGTCCCCACTGGGAGAACACAGTGATTACTGCTAGCCGCTATAATAGCCCCTAGCAATATTTGCATGTAAAACCTGACAGGTTGGTTATACCCAAGTAAATAGATCAACTTGGGTGCATTCAGCCTGTTCATACATGGTTTGAGTCTCGGCCTGTCCCTGCTGAAATGGCAGAGATTCGAACCATCTATGGCCGGCTTTAGACCCGTACTCCGAACAGGGAAGGCATCAGAGATCTCTCTAGTTGTGTGATTTTGCTTCTTAAGGCCTGACACACGATCCGATTTTCCGACGGGAATTGTGTGATGGCAGGCAGTTGGTGGAAAATCCAACCGTTTGTATGCTCCATTGGACAATTGTTGTCGGATTTTCCGCCAATAAATGTTGGATAGCATGCTTTAAAATTTTCCAACAACAAATGTGTTTTGACGGATTTTCCAATCGTGTGTACACAAGTCCGTCGGCCAAAAATCCAAAGTACAAACACCCATGCTCAGAAGCAATGCTAACCATAGCACAACATTAGCAGAAGTTGCCCAAAGGGTGTAGCTAAAGAGCTGAAAAACCACGTAGTTTTGTGTTTGTTGGCCGACAATTCTTTGTTGTTTCTATGCAATACAAGTTCACGGCTAACGCCCTTCGGACAAAGGTCCTACGCTTTGTCTGCGGAAAATCCGGTCGTGTGTATGAGGCTTTACCGTTGCTGGGAGGAATTAGCTATAGTAGAACTTATATGCAAGGGATTGCCTGCTTCTGATTGTCTGTGATTTGAGTGCAGTACTAGAATCACTGAAGAAATGTAATCAAGCCAGGTAGCTGCACTCTATACTGTACTGTTGTCCAGGCTGAATTTAAATGAAAGCACAGGAAGGGTAAATGAAGAAAGCAGTAAGGGGTTGTATTTACAAAGTTGTTTGGTGTTGGTTATATTCGTAGTAATTGCTGTAGCAATCTTAATGGCTAATAACACATTATTACTTTGTAGATTGATCTTAAATTTATTTAAAAGTATAGTTCCTTTAAAGCAGAACTAAACCTAGCTTTTAGAAGGCTGCAAGTAGGCAGCTTTTTATTGCAGAAGAGACATGCTTGGTCTCTTCTTCAAAAATACACAACTACCTGCTTGAAGTTTTCTATTGACTGCACCCTGAGCTGTGCATGTACATTGAGCATTCCCAGCACACTCTGACTGTGCCAGAATGACTGACCCCTATGCACATGTCCCCGCTGGATAATCAAGAGGCCGAAAACCCAACACCCAGGAAGAAGATGACAGCAGCTGGCGAGAGATGTAACCAACGCTTTGCTGAAAGATGGAGGGGTGGGCATATTGGGAAGTTTAGTTCCGCTTTAAGGGATTTCCTGTAACAGTTAGTGATTTGATTACTTCTATTTTATTACCTACAATCAGGGCTATTAGTATCCATAGATACAAGAACAGACATAATTTGTGACCGCATTCTGCTCAAGGGGTGAGATTTCAACACTGTCTTAAATGGCACAAAAAAGCTCTTCTTTGGGATCTTAATACAGGTTACACTTTCAAGTTTTTAGATATCTAGTATATGTTTTTGCTGCCTTTTTTTATTCTGTTCTGTGTCTTAGCTGATTCTGTCTAACTTAACTTTTTATTTTATTTTTCCTCCTACAGAGATTTTAAAAGTAAGAACGTATTGTTGAGAAATGATCTGACTGCGATTTTGGCAGATTTCGGGTTAGCTGTACGGTTTGAACCTGGAAAACCTCCTGGTGATACTCATGGGCAGGCAAGTATTCTCCTAATTTCTTAAAGTGTATCTAAAGCCATTTTTTTTGTTTGTTTTTAAATACAGTTGGCAAGGGTTGGAACCATTGTCGGGTTTCATTTGCTGTCTGTTTTTGCTAGGTATATGTACACTTAATTCGTCCTGATGACTAGTGTCACTGGGACTGAAAATAAAAAAAGAATCTCAAATTTGGAGTAGTTGTAGGGATAGCAATGGTGGAAAATCTTCCTATAAGGGCATTTTTTCTGGATGATTTTGCTCACTTTGGAGAGATCTCCTCAAACCCTCAAACTTCCTGTTGTATCTCAAGACAGGAAGGAATTTCTTCCCAATAGGACACATATTGAGAGGGGTCTTAACTATGTCTTACTCTAGCCAAAAAAAAAGTTTGGGCTTTAGATGTACTAACTATTCTTACCCCCCCCCCCCCCCCGATCCAGCGACATACATGAGCAGCTCTCCTGGGTCTCTCTCTCATTGCCTCACACAGCAGTGGCAGCTATTAGCTCCTCCTGCTGCTGTTAACAGCCAGTGAGCCAGTGGGGGGCAGTTGTCAAGCCGCTATATATATATATATATATATATATATATATGTGTGTGTGTGTGTGTGTGTGTGTGTGTGTGTGTGAATGGACAATGTCCATTTACAGGAGTGCGGCTTGGGTGCGAGCCTGCTCGAGTGCCCCCATAGTAGGAGGCTTGCTATGGGGGCACTCAGCAGAGTGGAGGAACCAGGACAGCTGGCGGGAGACCCAAAAAGAAGAGGATCGGGGCTGCTCTGTGCAAAACAATTACACAGAGCAGATAAGTATAACATGTTTGTTAATTAAAAAAAAAAAATTAACCTTTTAGAATCACTTTAAGACGTAAAGTGAATCTAAAGGAAAAACTTTTTTAGATTGGCAAGGTGTTAGAATACCTGTTAGTATTTAATTACTGTCTATGTCCCCATCAGGGAGATGTGTCCCCACCTGTTTGTCCAAGTTACTGTTCAAATGGATGGAAAAATCTAAAATTTTTAGTTGACCCTGGAACAGGAATAGATGCAAAGTTTTCCAATAGGAACAAATGTTCCTGGGAAAAATGTCTAATGCCTTGTACACACGATTGGTTTTCCCGGCGGTAAAAAGTCCGCCGGGAAAACCGAGAACCTGCTCTGTAGCTTTTTCCCCCCTACACACGGCCGGGTTTCCAGACAGGAAAACTGGCATGAGAGCTTTGGTCGGGAATCCCGGCCGTGTGTATGCTCCATCGCAGTGTTTCTAATAGGTAAACTGCTGGGTTAAAAACCGCCGGGAATCCCGGCGAGAAAAAAGAGAACATAACTAATTTTTCCCGTCGGGAAAACTGTGATGGAGCATACACACGGCCGGGATTCCCAGCCAAAAGCTCTCATGGCAGTTTTCCTGCCGGGAAAACCGGTCGTGTGTACGAGGCATAAGAAGGTATTTCCTAAACTAAAACGGTTTCCTCTTACTTCCTGTTGCGTCTATAGTACAGGAAGTAAATGGAAATCTCCCCATGGCAAATGGGGGGGGGGAAGGTCTTGGCTGTTTATGTGCTTTATATTTAACTTTCACTAGATGTATTTTTCCGATTGATTTACTATGCAATGTGATGGTAAACTTTGTCATATTTATCTAGGTTGGAACGAGGAGGTATATGGCTCCAGAGGTTCTAGAAGGAGCAATAAACTTCCAGCGAGATGCCTTTCTCAGGATAGACATGTATGCCATGGGGCTCGTTCTGTGGGAGATTGTAGCTAGATGTACAGCTGCTGATGGTAAGTATTTAACTCCCCTAGAGATATCTTAAGTTAACATTTGCTTACAAGATGTTGTGGCATAAATTGTATATGACTTAAAGGGGTTGATTTGCTGAAACTGTAGAGTGTAAAATCTGGTGCAGCTCTGCATAGAAACCAATGAGCTTCCATGTTTCTTTGTCAAAGCTTAATTGAACAAACTGAAGTTAGAAGCTGATAGGCTACCATGCACAGCTGCACCAGATTTTGCACTCTCCGGTTTTATTAAATCAACCCCCAAAGTGTCACTAAGCCCACGTTCACATTAAGGGCGGGTTTGAAATCGTGCAAGTTCAGCTGAACTCGCACGATTTCAAACTGGCATTTCAGTGCGAGTTAGGGGGCGATTTGATAGACATCTGTGTGGGTTCATGCACAGATGTCTATTGAAATCGCCCCCAAAGTCACCAAAAGTAGTGCAGAAACTACTTTTGAGAACCGGTTTGGCGCTGTAAAGTCGGCGTTGCACCGATTCAGACGGTGCCATTGCCGGCAATAGGCTCTGATTTTCCATGCGATTTGACACATCAAATCGCATGCCAAATCGGCCCAATGTGAACGTGGGTTAAAGGCAAAAATGTTGTTTTAATTTTGGAATGAGTGGAGAGGCATTAGAACATCTGTCTGTTTTTTATTGCTTCTTGTGCCCTTCTTAGGGAGATTCAAGGCTCTGTGCACACTGCTGCAACGCCAATATCGTACGACTCTGCCTGTGACTTTGCCCTGTGACTTTTTTCCCACTTGGATGCTATTTAGGATTTGTACAAGGGCTGAAAGTCGGACCAAAGTAGTGCAGGAACCTCTTTTAAAGTCAGAGTGACTTGTGTAGTATCAGTTAAGGACGGCTCTCATAGGAAAACATAAAATTTTACATGTCGTGCAACTTACGGTCTCACAAGTCAGAGCAGTGTGAAACAAACCAAGATCCAAAATCCTCTAAATAGAGAAAAAGATACATTTTCTTTTTCAACTAGTCAGAGAGTTATGTAAATAATAATAAAATGATTAGGTTGGGGTCAAAGGTCAGATTTGTGTCAAAAAAACATATTCTGTATGCGGATAAAAATAAAAAAAGCAAAAAACTTAGGGCTCTTTCACACGGGGCGGATCCGTGCAGATCCGCCCCGTGAAGCTCCGCTTGCTCAGCGGGGATCGCTCCGTTGATCCCCGCTGAGCCGACGGATGACTGGGCGGTCCCCGCACACTGTGCAGGGACCGCCCTGTCAGAGCGCCGCTCTCCCCTATGGGGAATCGGATGACGACGGACCGTAGAGTCCGTTGTCATCCGATCCGCTCCGCCGACGGAAGGAAAAATAGGGTTTTCCTCCGTCACACTTTGGCGGAGCGGAGCGGATGTCACCGGACATGTCTCCGCTGACATCCGTGCCTCCATAGGGGTACATGGAGGATCCGTTTCAGGTCCGCCTAAAAAACTGACAGGCGGACCTGAACGGACCTCCGTGTGAAAGGGGCCTTGGTGTTTTTAGTGTGTTTTAGGTAGGACAAAAAAACTTTTAGTGTCAGTGTGTTTAGGTGGGGTGAAAAAAAAAAAAGCAAATTTGTTTCTTAGCCCTACTACAGGTAAAAAAAAAACACAAATATACATATAGCGTCTACCGCCCTCTCTGTCACCTGCCTTTGGCTCCTCGTAGGAAGAGAGGGCACACCCAGCTATATGCCCGTACCCTCCTGTGTAAAGAGGTTGAGCGGTGTTATGAAACAGGTCTCCACAGCCAGGTTCTCCAGAGAATGTCTCTTATCTCTATGCTCAATAAAGACAAGTCTCTATTTCCCCGAATAACTCCAAGGTCCACACCAGCCGTAACTCTAACGTAGAGTTTATTTCTCTTAAAGCACAGTCTCTGATAGAAAAGGTTGGAGAGAGAACAGGACAGCATAAGGTGTGGGAGAGGTCCAGGCACAAACGTAATACACTTCACTGCTCGGCTTCTCAAGCAGACTTAGCCCATTTGGATAGTCTCCCTAGATAGGGACTAGCAGCCAGAATGGTATTTTAACTAAACGCACAGTCACTACACAAACTGGTGATCTTGGTCTCTGCCACAGACCTGGTGAACTTGGTTTTCAAAGCTTGGCCTCTTTGTAAGGAGAAGACATCCCTCCAGAGATTTACCGGGCCCCTTCCTTCACTGTGACTTCTCACCAGTCCCTCGGAACGGTCTTTCCCCGGCCTTCTCGTCTAAGATGCGGGTCCCCGCGCAAGGCGGCACCCTGAGATTCCTCGATCCTTGGTGGGCCCCAGCCAAAGGTGCTGGGCCCAAGGCCTTTAGTTGCAGCCCCAGGGCTAAAGGTGCCTGGGACTGATTCACCGACCACCGCCCCTGGGCCAAAGGTGCCCAGGGCGGACAGGAACACACACTCCCTGTGGGAGTAGGACTCCCTACAACGAACGAACAACAGGCAGCGTCCGCCCCTTTTATATCCTCTCCCAGCATACACAGCAGGCCGACCATGCCCACTGCATGGTTGCCGAGGGGGGACACACAAGGCACAGCACTGTATCAGCGGTTCAACCCTGGCCCACCATGGCAGTGCCACCCGCAGACCACAGGGAACAGTACACTGATACTCTTCCTGCAGACAAAATGGTTGATAATGTCCTAACAATTTAGGTGTTTGAGCATAACTACCACTCAAACACTACCCCTAAATTTAGGACCCTGCTACACACACATGTGTGGTATCACTGCAAACAGCAGTTGTAGGAGAATTTATTTTGTTTTGTTTGTCTTTGGTGGTGGGTCATGGTAATGGCAAGAGATATATACAGCCAAAGTTTAAAAAGATATTGATATGTACAACTTTAGTAAAGTGTCCACGTTGCAAAACTGCATTCGGGCATTGAGATTTTTTTTTTCTTTCAGACATTAAGAGGTTAAAAAAAGAAAAAAGAATGCCTGGAAGCAGACAGAGGGATAAACAATAAAGTTTATTTCCTGGCTGGAGTTCAGCTCTAAGTCAAGAAGACTACTCTGAGTGGTTCCTCCTTAGAAATAATGTTCTTGACTCTTCTACTGATCTCTAATGCCCTGTACACACGATCGGATTTCCGATGGAATAAAACCCGATGGAATTTTCCGTCGGAATTCCGATGAAGCTGACTTCCATCAGTCTTGCATACACACCATCAGACAAAATTCCGACCATCCAAAACGCGGTGACGTAAAACACTCAGACGAGCCGAGAAAAATTAAGTTCAATGCTTCTGAGCATGCGTCAACTTGATTCTGAGCATGCGTGGGCTTTTTCTCAGTTGGAGTTCCACACAGACGATCGGATTTTCCTATCGTTTTTTTTCCATCGGAAAAATTTAAAACATGTTCTATTTTTTTACACCGATGGAAAAAAGTCTGATGGGGCCCACACACGGTCGTTTTTTCCGATGAAAAAAGTCCATCAGACTTTTTTCATCGGAAAAACCGACCGTGTGTACAGGGCATTAGTGTAATACTACTTCTTCCACATATTGTACATTATTTTCAATAATCATTAATACATGCGTTTTAATCTGTCTGCATTTATAAAAGTATAGAAAAGCAGATAAAATACAAATATCTCTCATGAATTTCTACATTCTAGAATTCACGTTTTTTTAATAATTTGTTATTTAAGCTAAAATTTTACCATAAAAAAAAAATCAAAAGTTCTCTACAGCTTTAGTAAGCAAACCTACCTGTAATCAAGGATGTCCCTTGTGCAGGCAACTACCGTATATCCTGTAAAAATCTTCACTGCAGGGATAGGATGGCCCGTCCTCTTCTGTCTCTGAACTTCCACATTGTGATGGTTGGTAGCTGCAGGTCTTCTGAGACGCTGCTATGAAAGAGCTCCTTAGGGGAAGAACCGGGCCACTCCTCTCTCCTCCACTATTGAGGAAAAAAAATTCATTGTTTTCACTGCTAGTAACCAGGTCTGTAAATGGGAGAGAGAATCCTGTCACTCAACAGACTCTCCATTTACAGATCTTGTTAAAAGGAATTCAACGTGTTACGTCACTGGTCACGTGACTTTCTCAAGGTCTTTGAGGACCTTGAGAAAGTCACGTGACCAGTGACGTAACGCGTAGGGGAGGAGCCTAGTGACGAGCATCAAGGATCACTGAGGAGGAAGCTCTGTATCTGATCGTATCAAGCGCTGGTTTGTTTCTGAAAGCATGTGAGTGTTTTCTTTACACATAGTTAATCCATCATCAGTCTCAGCATATTGCGCTATGGATATTTCTTCTCTTGCATGTTTGTGAATACTGGAAGTATTTCTGAAGTGGGGATAAAGCACCAGACCTTTTGTTTTTTGCTAACAACCGGCCAAATGATCAGCTGGGATAGCTGCATTCTGAAGGATATTGACTCAGCACTTTCTATCCACTACTGCTCATGATTAGCTGTATTAGGAAGCACATATTTATACTATCATTGGCATATTTTTATATTATTATTTTTACATTGTTATCACCTTGATTTGGACACTTGATTGGTTTTACACATTGTTTTACTCACTCTTGATTGTGCAATATATCTATTGGTGGGTTGATTTTAGCGCTTTCATACTCCATATATTTTATTCTTAATTAACAGCATCTACTTCCTTAGCACTGTACTTCTTTACAGATGTATTTTCTCACAACAGCTATAGTTTTTTTTTTTTTTTTTTGTTTTTTATGGCTGAACTTCAGTTTTAAGCATAAAAAAAATCTGGGTTTGTCTGGGGCCTGTTTAATGAGTATATGTTACTACTTCATTTTCCAGGGCCTGTTGATGAGTATATGTTACCATTTGAAGAAGAGATTGGTCAGCATCCTTCTTTAGAAGACTTACAGGAAGTAGTGGTGCACAAGAAGATGCGCCCTGTATTTAAAGACCACTGGTTAAAACATCCAGTAAGTGCCACTTAATTTTATTTCATTCAAATATTCTCATCCTGCTTTGGATTTATCAACAAAAACAAATGCCAGGAAGTTGAATGTGTGATTCCTACTTTTTTTTTTTCAATCTTCCCTCTGTTCTAATTTTATGTTTCAATCATTTTTATTGGTTTCAGAATTACGGTAAAACATAACATAATACAAAAGAGTGCAAAATGGCTCTGTCAACATAAAGTAAACAAGAAGTCATCAATGTTAACATGCGTTAAGGGTAAGGGGTTTAAGACAGGAGTCCATTGAAGACCACAATTGGGTGTCAGGAATTGACCCAAAGTAGAAAACTTGTATTGCAGAACATGTTTGGTTATAGTCCGAAAAGAGGCCAGGCAACCAATGGGCCTTTCATCAGTTCAACATTGTACATTCAGTGGCGGGGCAAGCAGGACAGGGTTTCAGGCATGCGGGTACCCCGCCCAACTATTCCCTTGTGGTTTGACACAGTGGGAGTTCCTCCGCAGATCCTGGCCAATGATTCATGCCCGGCAATTGCTGATGGGCTGTATCGAATCACAGCCTAGAGCCCTACACAGGGCTCTATACAGAAGGAACAATTGCTTTTGTTTCTTTTCCCTGCAAAGCAGGGAAAAGAAACAAATCTGTGTATTAAAATTTAGTACAAAGTACACACATTAACACTCGTTAGGCACACAATTAACCCCTTGTTTTCCCCTAGATGTTAATCCCCTTCCCAGCCAGTGTCATTAGTACAATGACAGTGCATATTATTAGCAGTGATCACTGTAATCGCGTCACTGCTGATGTCAGTGGTAGTCAGTTCTCACAAAGTGTCTGTCAGATTTTCCGCCAAGCTATCACAGTCCCACTATAAGTTGCTAATCGCTGCCATTACTAGTATTCAAAAATAAATAAAAATTCCAATATATATCTCATAGTTTGTAGACGCTATAACTTTTATGCAAACTAATTAATATACACTTATTGCTTTTTCTTTTGTTTGCTTTTTTCTTTACCAAAGACATGTAGCAGAATACATTTTGGTCGAAATTTATGAAGAAATATGATTTTTTAAAATATTTTTATTGGCTAGGTTTTATATCAGAAAGTAAAAAAATATTTTTTTTTTCAAAATTTTCAGTCTTTTTTTCGTTTATATAAAAAAAATGCAGTGGTGATCAAACACCACCAAAAGAAAGCTCCTTTTAGGTGAAAAAATAAATATATATATATTTGTATGTGTGTAATAAATATATATATATATATATATATATATATATATACACACACACATTTTGTTTGGGTACAGTGTTATATGACCACCCAATTTACAGTTAAATTAGTTCAGTGCTGAATAGCAAAATATGGCCTGGTCATAAAGGGGGCAACATTTTCTGGAGCTCAAGTGGTAAAGATAAAAAAAAATCAATATTTGCATATTTAGTCTGTCAGTGACCCAAAGAGTACTGCTATAAAACCTAGCCAATAAAAATATTTTAAAAAATTTGATTTAAAAAATCATATTTCTTCATAAATTTCGACCAAAATGTATTCTGCTACATGTCTTTGGTAAAGAAAAAAGCAAACAAAAGAAAAAACAATAAGTGTATATTAATTAGTTTGCACAAAAGTTATAGCGTCTACAAACTATGAGATATATATTGGAATTTTTATTTATTTTTTAATACTAGTAATGGCAGCGATTAGCAACTTATAGTGGGACTGTGATAGCTTGGCGGAAAATCTGACACTGACACTTTGTGAGAACTGACTACCACTGACTTCAGCAGTGACGCGATTACAGTGATCACTGCTAATAATATGCACTGTCATTTTACTAATGACACTGGCTGGGAAGGGGATTAACATCTAGGGGAAAACAAGGGGTTAATTGTGTGCCTAACGAGTGTTAATGTGTATTAATTGGGCAACAATTGTTTTAGATGAAAGGGTCAGCCATAGCAGCCTCCATGTTTCTCTTATGAGAGAATAACTTTAATAGGATCTGTGGATTCCTTATATTTTCCACTAATGTCTACATTGGTACTGAGCTGGCAGTGATACCAGGCTAAATTAAGACTCTGGCAGGTTTTAGTTGAAAAGGAAATTGTGTGTTGAGTTGTCTTTGACCTCACCAGAGAAAGTCCTTACACATAAATGATGCACCAGTGTGTCTTCACAAAGATGGAATTTGGGCGTTATGGGCAACATTAATAATTTTGCTTCTATTGTCACAGATCTGCCCAAATTGTGTAACATTTTTGATTGTCATGCTATTGATAGCAAGCATTTACTGTAACCCTTTTATGTTGTCAGGGTTTGGCTCAGTTATGTGTCACAATTGAAGAGTGCTGGGACCATGATGCAGAAGCGCGGCTGTCAGCAGGCTGTGTGGAGGAACGCATTTCTCAAATCCGCAAATCAGTGAATGGCACTACCTCGGACTGCCTTGTATCCATTGTTACATCTGTCACCAATGTGGACTTGCCGCCCAAAGAGTCCAGTATCTGAGTCATTGTTGCTTTTGTCTTTCCAGACTCAAGGTTCAAAACAGCAGAAAAATCTATGAAAAAAATTCTATATAAAAATATAAAAAAAAAAAAAAAAAATGCACCTACACACATACACACGAACACAGCTGCTATTTTGACTTGACTTTTTTATTATTATGGGTTTTTGTTTAAATTTTTTTTAATTTTTTTTTGTTTCTCGTTGGGATGGGTTGGATCAATTTTACCAGCACGTTGTTCTATTGTGTACATATATATATATAAATATGAATATTAAAAAAATCAAAAACTGTAAAAAAAAAAAAGAAAACAAACATCTCAGCAAGCATTCAGGTGCCGACTTATGAATGCAAAAAGGTGAAGGTACTTCAGAACCTCAGCAAACTCCTTTTTAGGTAATATATTGGTTTCTCTTAATGTGTGAGGTTCTAGGGAGAGGACCCATTGGAGACCACCTACAAAATGCTGCAAAACTTTGTAGTAAGCTAAAGACTGTTACATAAGATACACCTTCCACAAACAGAATTTCCTCTCAACAACCGTGATCACCTTCTATTCTTACCTTCTGGACCTAGCTCTCCAAAAATTGTCTGTTGTGTCTTTTACGGATCTAACGGGTGTCTTTGTAACATGTAGAGAAACTCAAAACCGAATGTTCTCTCATTTTGAGAGCTAAATATTTCAGAGGTTCTTTGTGTGGGCAGGGCAGATGGTGGTTGCACATTGCAGCATTTGGCAAATGGTTTATTGCTATGAAGCTACTCCTCAGGTAAAATTATTTAAAAGGGGAAGGATGCTTTTTCAGAGTAGAGCATTGCCATTCAAAACCAGGACAGAGAAAGGAAGACCTCAATAGTCTCATGGCGTGGTTTAGTATAACCTAAGAATGATGATCTTGCAGTCCTTCGGCTATGGAGATTGTTCATGTTCTAACTAGTGGCTGTGGCAGGATGTGAGGGGGCCATTACATCTCCATAGTTTTAGGTTGCACAGACCTGGTCTACAAAGTCCATATAGGCAATTAAGAACACCGATATACTGGAAATATATTTTTTAATGTTCAGGAAATGTCAGCTGCCTTGTTAGATAACCAGGTGACTCCACACTAGCATCAACGGGTCATGGGCTTGGCAACCATTAAAAAGCTTTAAACAAAAACAATCTGTTTACCTGATGCATGTAAACATCCTTTTTACCTGCATTGGTGTTGCTGTAAGGTATTCCTTCTCTGTACCTTGGAATTTAAAACCTAGCTTGGTGCATATTCAGATTCCACTAGATTTGCCATAACCTTGCTCAAGTCAGTGAATGTTTCTGATGCTGCTGATTCAATACTTGGATACATTTTCATCTGCAAAACAAGCAATGTTTTTTTTTTTTGTTTTTGTTTTTTAATAAACGCATTCAATTTACGTGGCTTCCAAGGTAGATCTCTTCAAGTGTTGGGTAACTGCACAGTTTACGCATTGTGTGTTATCCAATACATGATGGAGTTCAATTACAAAAGAAAAAGTATATAAAATTTCAAAAAATTTCATGACCATAGACCACCTCAAACCAGAAATACCTCAGAATTTTGTACTTGTATAAGTTTATTATATATTTTTAGTTGTGTTGTCTTGTAGTAAGTATATTTTAATGTAAGTTGGCTTTTCTGACAAGGGAATTTAAAAAAAAAAAAATTAAAAGGAAAAAAAAAAGAATTTTCAGAATCTCTTAGGAAGTGCTACCTTTTTGTTTTTATAAGAGCACCATTGTAAATAATTGTATAAATTTGTAGATGAACTGCCTAAATAAGATAATTTGGTATCATTCATACATTTGTAATGGCTGTTTAGCCATGTATATTTTTAACCGACAGTAAGCCTTTTCTTTTTCTGTCATTCCTTATCTGGATTTTCTTTGTCTGCAGAGTGACATTTAAAAGACTTGCAGTTTCTTACCATGCTCTCCATATAAAAAAAAAAATTGTGAGGAAAGGAGGGGATTGGGGGTTAATATGGTTATTACGATTACCTAAACCTAAGCTACATATATACTTTTATGTGTTTTGTTAACGTGCCTTTATTCACACATACTGTAAACAAAGACTATTTGGTCTTTTTCTTTAACTGCACCTTGAATATCCATTTTTTTTCCCATTATTTAATTTTTTTATTAGGAAAGGCTTACTGTCATCTCTCAATTATGTCTAAGTGAACTTTGCAGCTGTTCTGTTTTTCCTACCCTAATTTTAAAAAAAAGAAGCAAATCTCAGAAGCTTTAATGTCCTAAGTACAAGTGCCATATTTGATTTGATAGCCTTCTACTAAGATGTATGTCTTTTTAGACAGTATGATCATGTGATTAGAATATTGTTGCAAAAATGGCACATCATGTGCCTGACTTTTTTTTTTTGCCAATTTTAGCATTATTTTTGAAGTTTTTTATATTATGTTGTCAGTACTTACACAACCAAACCTGGAATATATGGAAAATAACCAGAATCAGTATGTGGGATTTTATTGTACAATCTGTACAAAACCTTTTTACTCTTTCGTTCATGGACGGACACAGCTTCCTATTGACAAGTGGGTATTATCCTTCATTTAGGAGTGACTAGGCAGAAAAACTTTGTAAAAAGTGTTACACAGGCGGACCCTCTGGGTATATCCCCTCTCTCTGCACCTCGCAGATCAGTTTCTTTCTGCCTAGTAAGGAGGAGGACATGGCTTCCTTCGGGCCCACTGGTCCGGGGGATTTTTTTCTAAGTTTCTACGTTGGTTTTTGTTTCCCGCGATCTTCGATCAACTGCCGACTGGGTGACAGGCTGGATCCCAGATCCTTGTAGTCTCCCCAATTTTGGCCATCGAGCGTGTGCCAACCCTAGCTACGCGCTGGGTTTTCCACGACATGCCCGTTGCTCCACGGGTGGCCAGTGAGCTTTGCGCTCCAGGGCATGCATATGATTGTTCACTAGGGCTCAATCACAGCATGCCGGGCCGACAGTCACCTCCGTGCGCGGAAGATGATCTGTCCGGAATGTCTTCCAGCATAATCCATGCAGGAAAGGTAAGTAGCTCCCCTGCTTCGGCAGGGTGACTTGGCTGGACATTCCTGGAGAGATCAAGTAAGTGGTTGTGGCCCTTTCCTCTCTCCCTGCCTTCCCTCCTCCCTGGGCTCTGAGCTAAGGCTGGGTGGCTGGGGGTCACCTAGGGGTCTCCATCTGGAGCGGGGCTGCGGTGTAGCTGTCATTAAAAATTTAATTTATCTGCTTACCTGTGTGTGCCTTCTCCCTCCATGCTGTCGGTGGCCATTTTCTGGTAGTCCACGCCTGTTTGGCCTCTGGTGACTGTCCGGCTGCCATTTTCTTGTAGTTCGCACCTATATGTATAGACTGCCGCGGCCATTTTTTTTGTGGTTCGCGCCCGCTTTTGGCCTCTATCGACTGCTCGGTGGCCATTTTCTTATGGTTCATGCCTGTATATACCGCCGCTTGGCGGCAATCTTTTTGTGGTCCACGGCCGCTTTTTGCCTCTATTGACGGCTCGGCAGCCATTTTCTTATGGCCCACAATGGTATCAATATGCCCGCTTGGTGGCCATTTTGCGGAAGTCTTCGGCCTCTAGGGTGCATTTCACTGGCGCAAAATCATACAGAGAAACGCTGATAAGGATCGGACGGACACAGGCAGCGGTGGGAGAGCATCTCAGGCGGGAGCAGACGGCAGCAATAGCGGTACCGTTTCTAAGGATGGTGAGTCTTCTGGGAGACCCTGCATCTCTGTAGCAGCTAGGAGGGTGGCCTATTGATACCTTGCCTGGAGTCCCTGTGGGTGTCAGGCGCGTGAGTCAGCATGACGTCAGAAGCAGACGTCTTCTTCCCTGAAACACCTGAGTTGGCAACTGTGCCCTGATGTATCTGTGGACGCTATGTCAGCAATCCTGGAGGCTTTTGTTGCCAAGGTGGAAGCGGCGCATGGGAACATGGGGGGTGGTAAACGCCCCCGTCCCCAGCCATCTTCTAGGGATAATTCTGATGCAGAACCAGGCCCAGCTGTGGCTCATGGCCCGGATTCTGATGCTTCAGAGACTGCAGACTGTGACCGATCGGACAGTGAGACTGACTCCAGGTCCAGGTCAACAAATGAAAAGGCTTTGGTATCTGACCTTATCACTGCAGTGCGGGATACGCAGAAGCAGCAGACACCGGTCCCCTTTGGGTTCCGTAAACCGGTCCCGCACTGCTAAGGTGTTTCCTTGTGTGTCTTCTCTTGATAAACTTTTGTACAAGGAGTGGGAAAACCCACTGAGGGTCTTTTCAGCCCCAAAGAATTTTGCGGTGCGGTACCCCTTTGAGAAGAGTTTCCTGAAAAAATGGACCTCTCCCCTGATAGTGGACCCTCCGGTGTCCAGACTTAATAAAGTTACCACAATTCTAGTGGAAGGGGCTCCTGTTTTCAAGGATCCTGTGGATAAGAAGGTTGAAGCACTCGCTCACTACCTATACACAGTGGTAGGCTCAGCGGTGCGCCTGGCATTGGCTGGGGCTTTAGTGTCTCAGACACTTACTGAGTGGGCAAAGTTGCTACTCCCAGGGGTTAAAAGAGCGAGATGCTCCTCCTAATGAGGTAGCTTTGGGCGACCAGTTGGTACAGGGCCTTTGGTTTGTCTGCGAGTCAGACATGGATACTATCCCCTTGCTGTCTAGAGCCTCGGTTTATGCGGTAGCATTACGCCGTCTGATCTGGCTAAAGTGCTGGTCTGCAGACCAATCTTCCAAGAAGGCCCAGTTGGATCTGCCCTTTTAAGGGCGGCAGACTTTTTGGGCCTCTCTATATGACATCATTAAAGATGCCACAGGAGGTAAGAGCACGTTGCTTCCGCAATCCAGGAAGGGTAAGGAGCCACGCCAGAGGCAAGGGCCCTCCTTTACTACACACAAATGTTTTTTTTTCGTCCGCCCAGGGCGGCAGGTAAAAGACCCCTTGCCGATAAAGCGCCTGCCGAGGGACAAAAGTGTCCTTGGTTCCGCAAACCCAACAAGCCTGCGGACAAATCTGCATCCTCATGAAGGTCTGCCTGTACCCTGGCGCCTACCACTACGGGAGGACCTGTTGTCGCAAGGTCCCATACTCCATCCTGCTTTACGGTCACTGGCTTTAATGGCATGGCTATTGAGAACCAGGTACTGAGACCAGGGCCTGTCAGATTCAGTAATCTCTACTATGAGAAGTGCTCGAAAGCCGTCCTCTAGGAGGGTTTATCATCGCACTTGGAAGGCCGACATTTCCCTGTGTGAGGAAATGAAGTGGCACCCGCGTACTTATTTGGTTCCAGAATCCTGCTGTTCCTACAGCATGGGGTGGACCAAAGGCTTGCCTTAAGTACTATTAAGGGACAGATATCTGCCTTGGCCATCTTTTTTCAGCGACCCCTGGCGACTCACTCTCTCGCGAGTACGTTTGTGCAGGGGGTTTGACATGTGGCTCCCCCGGTCCGTCCCCCGCTACCTCCGTTGGACTTGAACCTGGTCCTCTCGGTGCTTCAGAAGTCACCGTTTGAGAATATCAGGGAAATTCCCTTGTTGACACTTTCTCAAAAAGTGGTCTTTTTGGTGGCTGTCACGTCAGTTAGACGGGTTTCTGAGCTGGCAGCCTTGTCATGCAAGGCTCCCTATCTTATCTTCCACAAGGATAAGTTGGTGCTGCGTCCGCAGCCTTCCTTTCTTCCGAAAGTCGTTTCAGCCTTTCATCTTAATGAAGACATTGTAATTCTATCCTTGTGTCCTCATCCGTCGAATCCTAAGGAGTCGGCGTTGCATTCCTTGGATGTTGTCTGAGCTCTGAGAGTATCACTACTTCGTTCCGGAAGTCAGACTCACTGTTTGTTTCGGTGGCTGGTCCCAAGAAGGGCTTAGCAGTCTCGTCGGCCACCATCTCGAGGTGGATCCGACAGATCGTAATACAGGCTTACGCCTTAAAGGGTCAGGCACCCCCCTTTCTTGTCACGGCGCATTCGACCAGGGCAATAGGTGCCTCTTGGACTTTCAACATCATGCGTCTGTTTCCGAATGATGTAAAGCGGCGACTTGGTCGTCCGCTCACTTTTTCACTAAATTCTACAAGGTTGATGTAGGTGCATCTTCGGATGCTTCTATCGGCTGCAAAGTTTTGCAGGCGGCCATTTAGAGTTGCAACTCCTCCGTTGGAGGAGCTCTGTTTTTGTTTTGGGGTGAAGTTTACTTTTATGCTGTTCCCACCCCTCGTTTTTTGACACTGCTTTGGGACGTCCCACTTGTCAATAGGAAGCTGTGTCCGTCCATGAACAAAAGAGTAAATAGGATTTTTTACTCACCGTAAAATCCTTTTCTCTGAGTTTATGGACGGACACAGCACCCACCCCTCCTTTTTGTTTAAGTTTGTACTGCTTTTTGACTGATCTGCGAGGTGCAGAGAGAGGGGATATACCCAGAGGGTCCGCCCCCTGGGCGGTACTGTAGAAGGTGTGATGTGTAACACTTTTTACAAGTTTTTCTGCCTAGTCACTCCTAAATGAAGGATAATACCCACTTGTCAGTAGGAAGCTGTGTCCGTCCATGAACGAAGAGAAAAGGATTTTACGGTGAGTAAAAAATCCTATTTTTTCTATAGGGAATAGATTGTTACATTACTGTAACATAAGTTATGTTATGCGTTTAGTGGAACAAAAATCTTTTTATCACAACATCATGAGGGTGAATACATTAACTCTATGCTTCATTCTGAAGAATTTCATGTGGGGAAAATAAGGACTTTTTAGTTTTTTAGGTAACCAAAGTAATCATTCACTTAAATGCAGAACACAATTTTACAAAGTGTTGCATGTAGATTTTGCTTTTGAACAAAAGTATTGCTTTCAGCAGTTAAATTAGCTTAGTCAGTAGGGAAATGTTCACAAGTGTGTGTGTGTGTGTGTGTGTGTGTGTGTGTGTGTGTGTGTGTGTATATATATATATATATATATATATATATATATATATATATATATCTCCCGCACATTTTAAACATCCCATGAAAATTACCTGACACATTCACTATTTGTTGGCCATTAAACATTTAGTATAGCTTTTGTGTATTTTTTAGATTAAATCAGTTTGACATGTAACCTAAATATAACATAATTTGTCTATGAAAAATGCCTAAAGAAAACTGCTACATTTTTTCAAGGTCTTACAGAAGTGAAATTCTTCCAAAACCAAAGGTTGATAAATTAAAGGGAGACTATAAGAATGATTCTTTCAAGGAGCCAATGAGAAATATGCAGACGTACATTGAGAGTTGATTGTGAATATATTCTAGTACTAGCAAACAAAATGTACAAATCTGAGCACTTATCTTAAATGTAGATTTTTTTAAAATAATTAATATACTTGTCAAAATCACAGAATGATAAAACAAAATAGAAACAAGCCTTCATAATTAATTTTGGTGGTTTTTTTTGGGTTTTTTTATCGACACCAAGTAATATCTAGATATTACATGCCAATCCATCTACTTAATAAGGTAAAAAGTAAATTGTACTGATGTTATATTCGTATTTTCACAGTTACTATTTCCTTTATGAAATAAATATGTGGAAAATATTAAAGTACTTCACCCTACGAATTATGTGAATTCTGGTTGGTATATGGATGTACTTTATTCCACAGAAATGTAAATTCCAAAAGTTTGGACTTTTTAAATCACTTTTCAAAATGTACAGTCTGCATTCCTGTAACTTTTTAAATTGTTTCCTAAAAAATAGGCCAATCTGAAAACCTAGCTACTTGATACGTATAATAAATAGAAATGGGGAAGTTAGCAATAATTTTACATTAAAATATGATAGTAGATGTTTGTATTATTCAGATGCAATAGCAAAAAGTTTTCTGTTAGAACCTTGAAAAATGTTGTAGCAATTTTTTTAAAAGTAACAGTGATGGTCATTCTGTTAATTATTCTATGTATGTGCATACCTTTTTTATTATGGTCATCTATTTTCTATTAACAATTCTGTTAACATTTGTGCATTCTGTATATCTCATGGATTATGATAAGACCTCAAATCTTTTGTAATTTCCTCTGTGATGGAACACTTTTTTAAATGTTTTAAAGCTAAACAAGAATATGTTTGTGCCTTTGTTTCACTAGAGAGGAACAAAACAGCTGTGCAAAGCTTCATAATTGGACTCATCATTTACCTACATTTTATTTTCTAATGGTCTTGTAATTATTGATCTGACTCTTGGGATTCAGTGACTTTTGTAAACCAATTACCTCATAGCTCCCGTTAAACAGTATTGCATTACGGATATTCCATTTAAAAAGATAGAGGACCTTTTGTGTGGATTTCTGAAATTTGAAAAATGTGTTTAAAAGATTTTTTTTTTTTTTATTTATGATTTTTTTTTTTTTTCAGAAAGCTAAATTAGAACTTTCCCTTCCCAGATTCAAAGTATAGATTCCGGATGACATCCTGTGGGTTGTCAGTTGACTTATTTCCTAGTATGCATTTTTACAATCCTGACTAATTTGTTTAGCTTAATGTCAAATACCTTGTTTCTTCATTTTCTTGGTTTAAATTTCAACATGGCTAATTTAAAATAAAGGAAAGAGAAAGCAGGTTGTAAATCAGGTAATGCAAATATAAAGTCACCCAGAAATGTATGGAGAGATATGTTTGTTAGAAATGTGCTTAATTTATTTACATAAAAAATTATTAAGTGACTTTACTTGTGCCAAAAAATAAATATAGCAAATACTATTTTAAATTCAGTAGAATGTTTCTATTTTTTTTTCCAGATTTGTTCTAATTTTAAAAATAAAAGTCATGTGTAAGCCTTAATTTGTTTTAAATCCCCTAAAAGAAAATCCAAAAAATAATCTGTTGCTTTGTTTACAGTATGAAAAGCTAAATACTAACTGGTAGAAAATGCATTCCTTAAGTAAGAACTCTCTAGCTTTTTTTAATGCACATTATATTTCAGGTATATTTCCACACAGGTAGTTTAAAATTTTAAGGATAGTCCATGCCTTGCTTATGCTTACCATGCCAATCTTTGATATAAAGAGTCAGAGCCCATTACTTACATATGTTATTTTGAGAAAGGAATGGGTGAGATGAATTTACGTCCATTTTATTTTTCAGTGAAAAGGAACTTCTTTAGTAATATTTCTGTATATCCGACGGAAAAGAAAAGTTGGCTTTGTCAGTGTTTGAGTATGTGTCAAACGTTTGTGTACATAGTGGTTCATAGATTCTTATTTTGAAGAATCTGGTCCAAGGGTATTGTAATGTCTCCAATCATGGAGAAGCATAGTAAGATGCAATTAATCACCTTGAAGTATCAATTTCAAAAGCTATTTGTTTGGATAAAATTTAATCACTGGCGTCTTAACTGTAACTATTTTGTCAATCTGCACAATGCCGTTTTCAAAGAAAAACTTAAGCTTTAATTCATGTTGTTCCTATAGTTAAACCTAGCTACAAGTGCATATCTTTTTTACTGCTAGAAGATTGCAAAATCAAACTAAGTTCTGTACACTGGGGAGGTTTTATCCAAATCTTATTTTCTAAAAAAAAAAATATTATAATCTTAAAAGACCAAATGCTAAATTCCCAGTGTCTCTTTGTAAATTACATTTTATTGAAATTTTAGAACAGGTGTATATAATAGAAAACCGCACATTGCGAAAACAAACAGACCAGTCACAATAAGGCCTCATGCCCACGGACGTTTTTACAAGTGCGTTTTTTACTGCTTAAAAACGCCTGTCCATGTTAGTCTATAGCTTCATGCCCACCTAGGCGTTTTTGAGCTGCAAATAGCATAGGTGTTTTTAAGCTGTAAAAAAAAACCAGGACCAGTGTGTTCTGCGGCATCGGCGTTAGGCATAGAAAAAGATACGGTCGAAAAATGTATACAATAACATGGACAGGCGTTTATAAGCTGTAAAAATCGCGGCTGTAAAAACGTCCGTGGGCATGAGGCCTAAGAACAGTACCAGCCTACATTAAAACATAAACAAAAGAAGAGAAAAAAAACACACATTTGCCCATACAAAACATGCACAGTTCATGAACCTCCATCAGGAGGCATATATACAGCTACTCTGGCGAGATGACATCTCCTTCAACCATATGAGCTAATACATTTTAAAAAAATACATAGTTTGTATTACTCTATTCTCTACATGTTTGCTTAATTGATGATTTTTACTATAGGAACATCATGCATTATGGGTTCTAGTTTTTCTTAAAATCTGTAAGGTCATCTGTGTACAAATTGCATGTTCAGTGAAAGTCTAGGGTTGACCTTTGTGTTGATCTCCACAGTTTATCAGGAATCCTATATATTTTTTTTTTTTGAGAATGTAAGAATTAATTGTTATTTAATTTTTGGGAAAGGGGACACATTTCTGAATGTATCATTTAGAATTAATTTAAACACAACTGTCTTATGAACATGTATAATATGCTGACAGTAGGATCCTCCAAATATTTCTTTTTTTAATAACTTGTTAAATACTTCAAGGAAAAAGTGTATGCTTTTAACATTCTTTGTACAAAGATTTTTTAAATCTGTTTTTACAGAAGAAAAAAAAGAATACTTTTGTTTTTGGTAACTGTACTAAGCAGCTTGGTGGCAAGTTTTTGATGGTCAATGTTTTATTTTTTTTTATTTTTTATTTCACTTTTTTTTTTTTGTATTTAGTCCCAATTCATAAAGTACCGTTTGAATACAATGCGAAGTGAAATCATGTGTGTTATATTTCACAATTGTAGCTATAATTATATGTAGCAGAGATAGCTTGTACTACTGATTTAACAATCATTATTCTAAAATATCCTGTTTAAAGAATATATATATAAATATAAGTATACACTTATATATACAGTTGAGCCTGTTGCTGTAACCCATTTGGATTGATGGACTTTGAGGGACATATTTATTTATACTACTATGTTTTTAAATAGATATGTCCATCAGTAAAACATGTGTTTATTACATTGCAGGTAAATAATTAAGGTGGTTTTAAGAGAACAATGTATCATAGTTGATAATTTGCTGTGAAGCTTTGTCCCCTTTTACTGTAGTCTGTTTAGAAGAGAAATGTATCAGGTTTGAAATTAGACATTGTGAAGTTCTGGTTTGACTGCTTTATTTTTCACTGGGTGCCAGGATAATTTGTCATGAATGTAGTATTTGCCCTGTGAGAAGCAGTCAGACCATAACCAATATGAGGACTTTTTAGAAAGGACTATTTCAAGTTTATCTTTTTTGTATATGAAATTGAACAATAAATTACAGGTAAAAAATGATCTGGTGTTTTTGGTTTGTTTTGCAATATATAGTATACTGGGGCACAATTATTTGAATAGGACTTTTTCACTTTTGTTGCCTATAGGACCGTATACTCGGGAAAAGTATTTTAATTATTTTGTGCATCCCTTTGTCTTGTTAAGCCCCATTCAGGGGCGGAATGTTGGCTGACATTGGCCGGTTAAATAGAAACCAGCTGACATTCAGCCTGTATGTAGGGCAGCCGGCCGGCTCCCGATCAGCGCTCTCAGCCAATGGCTGAGAACGCTGATTGGAGTGTTCTGGTGGGGGGGATGTCCCCCTGTCAGAACACAACAGCTCAGCGGGGGAGATCGTTGTACTAACGTCAGATCATTAGTACAGCAGCTCCGACCGGAGCAGACTGTCAGCAGTGGCGTACCTATGGGGGGGGGGTCCGTCCCGGGTTCCATTTGAGGGGTGTCAGGCCGGCTATCAGAGCCAGGACAAGGCAGTGGCGGGTGCAGGGGTGATCTGTGCTGTGCTTGCTCTCTGTGTTTGTGCGAGTCGGCAGCTGTCTTTGAGCTCACATCAAGCTGTTTACTGCCACCTCTGGCTGCTTCCTGTATGTGCACCCCTCATGTGCTGCCTGTAATGTATTTTCACAGGGACATGTAGAAACAGGACCTGGGACAAGAAAGACCAACTTACAAGTGGGAGCTGTGAGTCCAAGTGAAGGGAAGAGGCTGTTTGTGTACAGGGGGAAGGGGGGCAGAGCTGTGTGTGTGTGTGTGTTTACAGATGTGTGTGTGTGGGGGGGGGGGTTTTGACATATATACAGATGAGGGGGGGGGGCTGAGGGCATACAGGTATGTGGGTGGGCTGAGTGCATACAGGCATGATCAGTGAAGGGGGGGGGGCAGATATAGGATCCGCCCCGGGTGCCAAATGCTCTAGGAACGCCCCTGACTGTCAGATATAGATCCGGCCAGTGCCTCCCACTCAAGTGGACTGAAGTGGTGTAAAAAAGTTTACAGAGGACTGGAGGAGGAGGAAGAAGGGGGACTCGTCGCTGCTTAGGCCTCATTACAGGAAATCCTGAAGTCAAATGGCATACCTTTCAGCAGTGAAGAACCACAGGTAGCAGCAGTTGTATTCGGAGGAACATAATATATATATATATATATATATATATATATATATATATATATATTGTGATATTGGGGTGTTTTAGCTCAAGTGGATAGATGCGTTTTTATGCAGTAAGTCCATATCAGACTGGCATTCTAGTTAAGGGCCTGGTAGCCCACGTTTATTTAAACAGAAAAACAAAAGCAAACTGTCCCTTCAGGATTCCCACGCAGAGGTTTAACTTTATTTAGCAGTCCAAAAATAAGGAAAACCTACCAAGCCACCTGGCTCTCTTGTTAGCAGTTCCTCTGCTTGCTTTAGGTACTGATACCTTTAAACCACTAGATCTTCCAGTCTCAGTCTTGTATGCACACAGCTTTGGGCTTCTTAAACGCACACAGCTTGAAGTCCCTTAATGCACACAGCTTCTGGCTCCTTGGACGCACACAGCTTAAAGCCCTTCAACGCACACAGCGTTTATCCTCACACAGAGACACTCACTAGCAGCCACTGCAGTTAGCAAGCTGCTCACCATCCTTCACTCTCCTCTGCTCTCACCAGCCCCTCATTATATTGGTTGTGTGCACCTGAGCACACACCATGCTGGCTGTCCACAAGACCCGGACACAGGGTTGGAGATCTCATCCCACCCAAGACTCTGAAGGATCTCCAAGCCATAGAAGCCCCATGTAGAAATAGCAAAATCTGAGAAAACTGCCAGAGCAGTTTTTTCAGTTTTTTAAATTTACGCTCTGTAGCTCTGCACTCAGCCGATATGCAGACTCTGTGTCCACTTTAACCCTTTTTTCACTGGGACAGAGCCTCGCTCTGCCACATACCCCTCCCCCCTCTTGTTTTGATCCAGAGGGAGAAACACCTGCACCCACCATAGTAGTTGGGACACCTCTGTGCTGGCCATCAACCACGTAGGCCCAACCCTTTTTCCGGGTGTGCTTCCAGGTACGTCCCAGCTTGGATCTTAACAGGGTCCTATAATTCCATATACTCTGCCTTCCCTCTCTTCTCTTGGGGTCCCTGAGCATACTCTCCTCTCTTGGGGGAACTCTGCCTACCCTGATCCTACCTTTCAGCTTACGTAAATAAGTTTTATCTTTCACCACAGGTCTTTCAGGTTCAAAAACCTCTCTCTGGTTACCCAGGGCAACCACATTACTTTTAACAGCGCCAATCATTAAATCATATATTTTAATGTCACACTTTTCAACGCAATCAGTGCTGTCCATCTCAGTGCTTGTTAGTACCAGACCTGAGGTGGGACCACACATAGGCGAGAGATTAAAGCCAAGTTCTACCTCACCTGTTGTCCAACACTCCATGGGTAACTGATCTAACAGATGACACTGATCTAGGCACAAACTACTTCTTTCTGATGTACACATTACATTGTTGCAGCATCCACCTATAGCACTTTTTCCTCACAGTGTCTCCGGGTACTTTAAGTTGTACCTCTTTCTGAGTGATAGAAAGCATCTCTGCTAGTGCTGCATCTATTCTGGGCCCTTCCTTCTCATGAGATTTAGCTGCCGAGACAGTATCTGCGCCCTCTACTGACCACTGCTCAGCTGCACCTTGGAGCACACCAGCAGAGATGTTTCCAGTCACTACACCAGCCGGAGAGACCTTTGATGTCTCCAACAGTTCTGAGCGCCTTCCAGGCCACTCAGTAACTGGGAGCACCCTCTTGGAGAACCTCAGAACTATTTGTCACACTGTTAACAAGCTTCCCAGCACAGCCTGTACCACCTGACTCCACCTATTGGTACCACGCAGCACCACCTGGTCCGACTGCGGTGGAGACACCCAAGTGTACAGTGAGGGCACTTTTACCAACTCCAGCATTTCTAATAAAGTTTTTGTCAACTCTATGCAACTGATGTCTAAATGCGTGACCTTTTTGGGAACCTTTCCCCTGTGCGAGACATGGAGGGGCTCATCCACTGCAGCTTGTGAGGTTGAGACATTTGAAGAGACCACCATCTCCTTGAAGGTACCCCTCATCCCAGCCTGCTGCTCCCCTGGAGCGCTGTCAGACACATGTCTCCTCTTCACCTCTAACGCTACACCAATGAGCCTCTGCGAGTCAACATTAGTCACATTGTCACCTTGACACTTGCCATTATTTAGTTGCTGGGCCGTGGACAACCCATCTGCCATGCCTGCGCCCAGAACCGTTCCTTCAGACAGGCGTGCCCTTGAGCACTGGCCATTCTGTGATCCCTCCACTGGGCATAGCAGGTGTTCTGTCCACAACTCTGTCACACATCATTGCTTCGTAATTCCATGTCACTTGGCCTAGTGCCGCAACTGCTTCCTTGCACCAATCATCCCAGTCTCCTGTGGTTCCATCACTGGTGCTCCACAGCACTGCATCACCTGCTCTAGAAGGCCCAACAGGAACCTGGGGTTCACTAGCCAAAACAACACACTTGTCACTTCTATCTACCTCACATTGTGACAATATTTTTTTTCTCACATCACACTGGGAGATTGCATCCTCAACCAAGGCAAGGTGCAATACCTTATTTTGAACACCTTGCTTTGGTGGCGCTACAGACACATACAGCTCTTCACTTTCAGCTTTTGCAGGCTGATCTAACCCCTTGACAACTGGGTTACACTTAGGGTTGTGGGGCTGCGCCCACACACACTCACTATGTGATACAGTCTTCCCTTGTTTCACTAGAGTAGCACCACAGCAATCCTGGAAAACCTCTGGCTCCAACACATGGAGGCCCCATGAGACTTCCATGGACAATCCTGCGCTTCTGGTTGTCATGGGAGATATCCTACTCCCATCATTGGTAGTAAACACATTTCCAACATTTTCAGACATGACACTAAAGGAAACACATTTTTCAATGTCATGATCACCAATACCATCACATTTGCTAACCGTAACACTTTTGTCAGCATAACCATCAGAATTTTCACTACGTGTAGACATAACTGCTACTTTTGTGGGTTGTCTATTACCCACCAAAGTCTCTGAGTGACTCCTCACAGAGCCCTCCATTTTTAAAGGGGCACCCTTTCCTACATGGGCAGCTCCAAAGTTGACCTGGGAAACGCTTGGCTCCGTCACTGCGGGCTTCTTGGAAGTTTCCCTGGGCAACCCTGCAGTACTTGTCACTAGGGAACATGGCACAAGCACTGTTTTGGTCACCCCTAACTCTATTTTCCCAGCCACCTGCTGGACTATAGCAGGCACATGCAGAGTCCCCATGTCCTTTCCAGTCTTTAGCCCTGCGGCTAGTTGGGCTTTATTCTGTGCCTCCCCACTGCTCTGGGTAGCACACTACCGCAAGTCTATGCCCAATAGCACTGCGGATCTCCCCACTGGACATACTCCCACTTCACTGGGTTCAGTACCATAAACTGGAACAGTCCTACCATTTTCAGTGGCTGGCATCATAGCCTTCACTTGAGTGTGCTGTCTCTCAGCTGCATCCATACCAGCTACTGTCTCTTTGGGGCCATATAGCGACACTGCAGCCTTTCCAGACTCTTCAGCGGTGTTCCAGAACCTTGGGCAAGTAAAGATCCCATGCCCCACTTGACCACATTCCAAGCACGGTACTGGACGCTGAAATTTAATTTCTTGGCATCTCCTCAATGCCTGGCTCTCTGTTGCCGCGGGATACCACTCTTGAGGACTCCACTGGTCATGACCATCAGCAGACAGACTCCTTTGATCCCCAACGTCCCTGCTGGCCTGGACGTTGCTTCCACGGACGACCATTCTCCTCTTTTCCACACGCTGTTGTCCACCCGGCTTCCTGTTGCCAGGGACAACCTCTTTCACTTCACTTTTAACTGGGGGTGACATGAGTAATTTACCCCAGATCACAGAGATTTCACACTCAGTCAAATTCTCTGGTTTGGCTGGGGCATGTGATGAAATACCCTCTAGCCACAGTAGCCTGTCTCTTGCTTCAGCAAGGATCGCCTTCTTTTTCTGTTTTGACGGGCCCATCCTTGCGGTGTTGCACACAGCAACCAGTAACACAGTTCACAGCAGAGGGAAGAAAATGTGATTCTCCTTTCACAGGTACACAACCTGCATGCAACATAGTCCATCAAACTTCTGTGCAATGCTGTTCGCCTGGCTGCCACACGCAGCTAGCAGCAGTTCATCACAGAAAAAAATTGACTTTTCGTTCACAGGTACACCACCTGCAACAAACAATGCCTTTCACCTGGCTGCACTTTCACACTCAGCCAACAGTTCCTGACCTGAACTCACTATGGAGCAAGGACCCGGATTCCACCGTAGTGTTGCCCGCTGAATCCACCACTGTGATATTGGGGTGTTTTAGCTCAAGTGGATAGATGCGTTTTTATGCAGTGAGTCCATATCAGACTGGCATTCTAGTTAAGGGCCTGGTAGCCCACGTTTATTTAAACAGAAAAACAAAAGCAAACTGTCCCTTCAGGATTCCCACGCAGAGGTTTAACTTTATTTAGCAGTCCAAAAATAAGGAAAACCTACCAAGCCACCTGGCTCTCTTGTTAGCAGTTCCTCTGCTTGCTTTAGGTACTGATACCTTTAAACCACTAGATCTTCCAGTCTCACAGTCTTGTATGCACACAGCTTTGGGCTTCTTAAACGCACACAGCTTGAAGTCCCTTAATGCACACAGCTTCTGGCTCCTTGGACGCACACAGCTTAAAGCCCTTCAACGCACACAGCGTTTATCCTCACACAGAGACACTCACTAGCAGCCACTGCAGTTAGCAAGCTGCTCACCATCCTTCACTCTCCTCTGCTCTCACCAGCCCCTCATTATATTGGTTGTGTGCACCTGAGCACACACCATGCTGGCTGTCCACAAGACCCGGACACAGGGTTGGAGATCCCATCCCACCCAAGACTCTGAAGGATCTCCAAGCCATAGAAACCCCATGTAGAAATGGCAAAATCTGAGAAAACTGCCAGAGCAGTTTTCTCTGTTTTTTAAATTTACGCTCTGTAGCTCTGCACTCAGCCGATATGCAGACTCTGTGTCCACTTTAACCCTTTTTTCACTGGGACAGAGCCTCGCTCTGCCACAATATATATATATATATATATATATATATATATATATATATATATATATTGGGAAGTTGGAAGTGGAGCAGCTATTGCTGGAAAGATCATATCATCTGTCCTGTCCTGTATACAGCTATATACATCCATCTTCCTTCCTGTGTTCCTCCATCATTACTGACTGCAGATATACATCATCTGTCCTGTGTGTGTGTGTGTGTGTGTGTGTGTGTATATATATATATATATATATATATAGCTGTATACAAGACAGATGATGTATATCTGCAGTCAGTGATGATGGAGGAAGGTCTCTATACACAGAAAGGAAGGTGGGTGTATATATAGCTGTATATACCTACCCACCCACCTTCCTGTATATAGAGACCTTCCTCCATCATCACTGACTGCAGATATACATCATCTGTCCTGTATACAGCTATATACACCCACCCACCTTTCTTCCTGTATATACTAACACCATCCACGCCCTCTATATACACATACTGTACACCCTCTGTACTGTACAGGCTGAATTTGATGTGCACAGTGAGACTGCATATGATGGGCACATGCCTGCCCTTTGTGATAATGGCTAAGCCCCCTCCCCTTCATAACATTGTCAAAAAGGGCCGGGGCATGGGTGACCTTTAAAACAATAGCCCCCCCCCCCACAAAAAATGTACAGTGCATCCGGAAAGTATTCACATCGCTTCACTTTTTCCACATTTTGTTATTTTACAGCCTTATTCCACAATGAATTAAATTATTTTGCTGAAAATTCTACAAACAATACCCATAGTGACAACGTGAATGAAGTTTGTACGAAATCTTTTCAAATTTATTAAAAACAAACCATGAAAAATAATCACATAAGTAATCACAGCCTTTGCCATGACGCTCAAAAATGAGCTCAGATGCATCCTGTTTCCACTGATCATCCGTGAGATGTTTCTATAACTTGATTGGAGTCCACCTGTGGCAAATTCAGTTGATTGAACGTGATTTGGAAAGGCACACGTCTGTCTATATCAGGTCCCAAAGTTAACAGAGCACAAACCAAGCCATGAAGTCAAAGGAATTGTCTGTAGACCTCCGAGACAGGATTGTATCAAGGCATAAATCTGGGGAAGGGTATAGAAAATCCTCTGCAGAATTGAAGATCCAAATTACCACAGTGGCCTCCATCCATAAATGGAAGAAGTTTGGGACCACCAGGACTCTTCCTAGAGCTGGCTGCCAGGCCATACTGAGCGATGGGGGAGAACCCGATGATCACTTTGACAGAGATTCCAGCGTTTCTCTGTGGAGAGAGGAGAACCTTCCAGAAGAAAAACCATCTCTGGAGCACTCCACCAATCAGGCCTGTATGGTGGCCAGATGGAAGCCACTTCTCAGAGGCACATGACAGCCTGCCTGGAGTTTGCCAAATGGCACCTGAAGGACTCTCGGGCCATGAGAAACAAAGTTCTCTGATCTGGTAAAACAAAGATTGAACTCTTTGACCTGAATGGCAAGCATCATGTCTGGAGGAAACCAGGCACCGCTCATCACCTGGCCAATACCATCCCTACAGTGAAGGATGGTGGTGGCAGCATCATGCTGCGGGGGTAGTTTTTCAGCAGCAGGAACTGGGAGACTAGTCAGAATCGAGGGAAAGATGAATGCAGCAATGTACAGAGACATCCTTGATGAAAACTTGCTCCAGAGCTCTCTGGACCTCAGACTGGGGGCGAAGGTTCATCTTCCATTAGGACAAGGACCCTAAGCACACAGCCAAGATAAAGGGATTTTTATAACGGCTTACCTGTAAAATCCTTTTCTTGGAGTACATCACAGGACACAGAGCGACTTAGTCATTACTAATGGGTTATATAGATTACCTTCAGGTGTTGGCACTGGCCAATTCCAAACCGGAAGTACCCTCCCCTATATAAGCCCCTCCCATCCGGGAGCACCTCAGTTTTGTAGCCAAGCAATAAGTGTCCCAAAAAGAGGGGTGGGAGCTCTGTGTCCCGTGATGTACTCCAAGAAAAGGATTTTACAGGTAAGCTGTTATAAAAATCCCTTTTTCTTTTTCGTACATCACGGGACACAGAGCGACTTAGTCATTACTAATGGGACGTCCCAAAGCAATGCCAAATGAGGGGAGGGATACATAAGCTGGGCGCCATCAGGCATGAGGATCTTTTGTGGCCTGCAACACACTGCGCCCAAAGGCGACATCCTCCTGACTTCTAACGTCTACCTGGTAGAATCTAGTAAACGTGTGTACCGAAGACCATGTTGCGGCCTTACCTACTTGAGCCAGGGAGGCCTGGTGATGCACTGCCCATGAAGTTCCAACTGCTCTTGTGGAGTGCGCCCTAACTTTGAACGGAGGTGGTCTCTTTCTCAAGCCATAGGCTTGTATTATGACCTGTCGAATCCAAAGTGGATTTTGATGCTGCCTGACCCTTTTTAGGGCCTTCCGGCAGAATAAACAAAGTATCCGTTCTGCGAATCTGAGCAGTGGCTTTTAGATAAGCTTTAACTGCTCTTACTACATCCAAGGAATGTAATAACTTTTCCTCTACCGAGCTAGGTTTGGGGAAAAAAGAAGGAAGAACCACATCTTGGTTCAAATGAAACCTCGATACCACCTTAGGAAGAAAGGCTGGATGAGGACGTAATACTACTCTGTCCTTATGGACAACCAGATATGGCTCCTTACAGGACAAGGCGGCTAATTCCGATACTCTTTTAGCCGAACAAACGGCTACTAAGAAAATCAATTTCCTGGTGAGAAGAACCAAGGAAATGTGTTGCAATGGTTCAAACGGTTGTTTCTGTAGAACTGACAGAACCAGGTTTAAGTCCCAAGGACATATGGGAATACCAACCGGAGGGCTAATACGCATCACTCCTTGTATGAAAGCTTTGACTAGTGAATGCGAAGCCAAGGGCCTTTGAAAAAATATTGACAAGGCCGAAATCTGACCCTTGATAGTACTCAAGGCCAGCTTCCTATCTACAGCCCACTGTAGGAAGTCCAAAAATCCTCCCTATCACGTACTTACGTGGATGCCATTTCTTGGCCTCACACCACTTAATGTACGCTTTCCAGATCCTATAATAGATCTGCCTGGATACCGGCTTCCTGGCATTGATCATGGTAGATACCACAGAATTAGAGAGCCCTCTCTTTTTCAGAATGTGGGCTTCAATAGCCAGGCCGTCAAACCTAGGGCTGGTAAGGAAGGGTGGTATATCGGTCCCTGCGACAGCAGGTCCGGACGATGTGGGAGGGTCCAAGGACTCCTCACTGACATTTTTACAATCTCTGCGTACCATGCCCTTCGGGGCCACGCTGGAGCCACCAGAATCACTGGTTTCTTTTCTACCCTGATTCTGCGGAGTAATCGCGGTAACAATTGTGGCGGTGGGAATGCATATATCAGCTTGAACTGATCCCAAGGGAACACTAGGGCATCCGAGCCGCAAGCTAGAGGATCCCTTGTGCGAGACACAAATCTGTCCACCTTTGCGTTGAATCTGGATGCTAGCAGATCTACATCCGGTGTTCCCCACCGCTGGCATATTGCCTGGAAAACCTCGGGGTGAAGAGACCATTCCCCCGGGCATAATTGTTGGCGACTTAAAAAGTCCGCTCTCCAATTTTCCACTCCTGGGATGAAAACCGCGGATATGGCTGGGACATATTTTTCTGCCCACTCCAGGATGCAATTTGCTTCCCTCTGGGCTGCACGACTCCTGGTGCCACCCTGGTGATTGATATATGCCACTGCTGTGGCATTGTCTGATTGAATTCTGACAGGGGACCCTTGGAGTTTGGATGTCCATGCTACTAGGGCATACCGGGCTGCTCGTATCTCTAAGAGATTGATGGGCAGGGCCTTTTCTGCTTCTGACCACTTGCCCTGGAGAGACCATTGCTCCAGTACTGCCCCCCAGCCTATGAGGCTGGCATCTGTAGTGACTACCTTCCAAGAAACCGGACTGAAGGGTTTCCCTTTTTCCAGATTCTGGGGCACCAACCACCAATGGAGGCTCTTGCGAACGGAAGGGGACAGGGACATTGGTAAGTCTAAAGCCTGAACTTTTTTGTTCCAGGCTGACAGTATGGCACTTTGCAAATTCCTTGAATGGAATTGACCGTAGGGTACCGCTTTGAATGAAGCCACCATTTTTCCCAGCAGCCTCCTGCAGAGGCGTATGGATGGTTTTCTTTTTGTACCCACTAAGTGGGTCAAATCTTTTAAAGACGACACCTTCTCTGGAGGTAAGAAAATCTTTCTCTGATTTGAATCCAGCCTTAGCCCTAAGTATTCCAGACTTTTGACTGGTCTTAGAGCTGACTTGTCCCGGTTGATAATCCAACCGTGATATTCCAGATACTTGATTGTCTTGTGAATAGCTACTTCCAGCTTTTCCACTGAGTGGTCTATTAGTAGCAGGTCGTCTAGATATGCCATTATCGTTACACCCTGTGTTCTTAGATTGGCCAATAATGGGGCCAGAATTTTTGTGAACACTCGTGGTGCTGTGGCCAGACCGAAAGGTAAGGCTCTGAACTGAAAATGGCGCCCTTCTACTGCAAAGCGTAGAAATTTCTGGTGGGCCGGAAAGATGGGAATATGCAGATAAGCATCCTTTATGTCGATCGAGGCTAACCATTCCTGCCCTTGTAGGGCGGTGGCCACCGATCGGATCGACTCCATCCGAAAAGTCCTGATATTTAGGAACTTGTTTAGCCCTTTTAGATTTAATATGGGCCTCACGTCCCCATTTGGTTTGGGGACTGTGAAAAGGTTCGAGTAAAACCCGAATCCGCTTTCTTCCAGGGGAACCTTCATGATTACACCTTGGAGCAATAGTTGTTCTAGTGCCAGAAGGAGGGATCCTCTCTTCTGGGGATCTCTTGGCACGTTTGACCTCATAAATTGGGCAGGAGGAGTGCCTTTTAACTCCAGCTTGTATCCCAGACTTACTGCGGAGAGCACCCATCTGTCTCTGATGGTGTCCCGCCAGGTCTCTGTGAACAACTGAAGTCTTCCCCCCCACCCGATTGAGTGGGGGCAACGCTTCATGCCTTGGGGGGAGGTTTTGTACCTCTCTTGATCCAGGGCTTCTTGTTACCCTGTGATTGGCCCTGATTTCTGCCCCCTGAATTTGACCGCGGAGGCCGTCGGAACTGCTTCACAGCCGATGTGCCCGGGACTGGAGAAGTAGGCCTCTTAAAAAAAGGACTTCTACCCTTGTTCTTAACCGGTAAGAGTGAACTTTTACCGGCAGAAATTTTCTGGATATATTTGTCCAGATCTTCTCCAAATAAGCGTTCTCCATGAAATGGGAAGCTAACCAGCAGTTTTTTACAGGGAGCTTCAGCAGACCAGTTTTTGAGCCACAGAAGCCTCCGCATATGTCTACAGACAGCGTAAAGCGGGAGGCCTGTTGGATTGTATCCTTTATGGCGTCCACCGCAAAACACAAGGCTCTAGGCAGGTCAGCTAGGGCAAGAGCCTGCTGATCTGGTAAGTCCCTTAAGACTTGTTTCAACTGATCTTTCATTGCTTGGCAGACTCCAATCGCTGCTACCGCAGGTTGTGTCACCATGCTTGCTGTAGAGAAAGCAGATTTTAGTAAAGACTCCAATTTTTTATCTATTGGGTCTTTGAACATTGGAACATTATCTACTGGACATGTCAGTGATTTGTTAACAGAAGAGATGGCTGCGTCCACTGTAGGGACCCTCCATTTTTTTATGAACTTATCCTCCATGGGATAGATCACCGGAAATCTCTTGGGGGGAGCAAATATTTTATCAGGATGCTCCCAATCCTGGTAAATAAGCCCTTCTAATAAAGGGTGGATTGGGAAGGAACAGACAGCCTGGGGAGCTTTTAGCGACCCCAGCGAGGAAACCGTAGTGGATGGTGGTTCCGCCAGAGGCATTTTAAATGCTGATCGGACCATGTTAGTCAGAGACTGAACCCATAATCTTTCAGCCTGAGATGCTGAGAAAGGTTCTTCCACTGTTGATTCCTCCATAACTGAATCAACCTCATCCTGATCCCCTTCAGGTAGGTCGATCTCTGTGTGGGGCTGTTCCTCCACTAACAGGCACTCTGAAGGAGGAGACGGAGATCGGACGCGCTTTTCCTGTGACAGGGAAGCAGCGATCAATGCTGTTAATCTCTCTTCCAATCCTCCCAGAGTTGAGGATAAAACCTCCTCTGTTATATATACAGGAGCAGGTGGACTGGGGACAGCCGCAGCACCAGGCATTCCTGCGGGGTTTCTACGGCTACTGACCTCTGAATTCTCAGGGGAGATTGGTGCAGTACAAGCATGCCCAATATCCTCAGAGCCCGATGGAGACCCCTTTGGCTTCCTGGAAGACCTATTTCCGGAGCGTCTGGACGACATATCCTTTAAGCACAAAGCTGAGGTATTCCCGTCGTCATACACCAATTTTTGCTGGTAATAGTCTAACACAGTTGCTGCTATATACCAGCTGGTGTCCACTAAAGTGCCTTTCTATGGGGATGCCTGCATCAACCGCCTCTGTGTGCCACTGTTTGTTGCTAGCTCTGTTTGCATCCAGCTGACACTTGTACTGTGTCTTTTAACCATGCTGGGACGCCTGCACATGCGCAGAAGCGCCGCGGCGCACATCGAGCGTCATCCACCCGCCCCGCCCCTTTTTTTTCATAGGAGGCGCGTGCACGCCCGTGCGCCATTGGCGCCCTTTTCGAAATCAAACAGGGACTAGGAACCAGGGCCCTTTTTGCCGGAGGGCCTGTGCGGTGGATGAGCGCAGCAACAGGGCAGAGGAAGTGGATTCCCACAGAGAAACTTACCAACTGCCTGGATCTTTTGACTTGAGAAAATCAAAGATCCACATGACAAGAAAAATGGACTACAGCGGCCTCTAGTGGTTTAACACAGGTACCGCGGTCCCTTTTTTTTTTTTTTTTTTTCTTGACTACTATTAAAAATTTTTACATTTTCAGTAGTTACAGGCAAACACAGATATTTAGTGGGAATACCGTTAGGTAACAGACAGAAAGACAAATTAGGCTTGGGGGTCCCCCAATAGAACCAAGTTCCTGGGGGCCCCCACTTACCTGATCCCCGCCGCAGGACTTTGTTTGGTCCACAGAAGTCCAAACTTCACCTATCACGGCAGGCATTGTAATTAAACCTTCAGGGACCGGGTTCCCAAGGATTCCACTCCCCTGGACCTGTATAGCACCCTGCACAGACAACATCTTGGTCGTGGGTATGACCAGAGCTCTGGATCCCAGGGTCCAGCCCTCCTAAGAGAGGCATTACAGGCAAAACCTTGCTCTTCTGCTGCAAGGCCCGGGTACCGACCGTTTAGCTATGAAGCTTTTTTGGTGGGATCCGGAACAGCTTACTAAGGCCCAAAAGAACCTGTACGCAAGCCCAGTGAAAACACATGTTACTCTTTGGCCAACACCTTAGACACTGGCAAAAAACTGAGGTGCTCCCGGATGGGAGGGGCTTATATAGGGGAGGGTACTTCCGGTTTGGAATTGGCCAGTGCCAACACCTGAAGGTAATCTATATAACCCATTAGTAATGACTAAGTCGCTCTGTGTCCCGTGATGTACGAAAAAGAAAATAACGGAGTAGCTACGGGACAACTCTGTGATTGTCCTTGAGTGGCCCAGCCAGAGCCCAGACTTGAACCCGATTGAACATCTCTGGAGAGATCTGAAAATGGCTGTGCACCAACGCTCCCCATGCAATCTGATGGAGCTTGAAAGGTCCTGCAAAGAAGAATGGGAGAAACTGCCCAAAAATAGGTTTTGTCAAGCTTTTGTAGCATCATACTCAAAAAGACTTGAGGCTGTAATTGGTGCCAAAGGTGCTTTTTAATAAATTTGCAATGATTTCAAACAAACTTCTTTCACGTAGTCATTATGGGGTATTGTTTGTAGAATATTGAGGAAATTATTGAATTTAATCCATTTTGGAATAAGGCTGTAACATAACAAAATGTGGAAAAAGTCAAGCGCTGTAAATACGTTCTGGGTTTGCACTGTACATCTTGGGAATCGTACCTGGACCCCCATGAGTTCCTTGGGCACTGTGTCTTGTGTTCGGGGCTCGCCTTATTACATGGTACAGCCAGTGAGTCAGCCACAAAGTCCTATATAGGGACCATGGTCAATTGTTATGGCACCCAAACTCTAAAGAAACCTTTGGGAGTATGAGAACTGTGACAGGCTTGAAAGAGACCCTCATCATGGACAGGATTAGACCCTGTTCTGCTATATACCAGTTCCTGGGTATATTTGTACACAATATCCTTCCTTAACAAGACATACAACAGTGCACACAAGGGGCATGGAAAGCGGAGGTTGTTGGGGTTGTCTACAGAAGCTCAGGAGCACTTGGGACAAACAGAAGAGATTATGTGGCAGGCACTGCAGTATGATGGCAGCTCCCTTGTCTCAGAGCATGGATCCTAAACTGGCTCCAGCCCCATAAATCAGGCTCCCCCACAGATGTGCAACATACAGCCTGCCCCAGTAAAGCAGAATTCTCTGCCACTATGCCTGATCTGTTCCAAAGGATATCCACTGCTAGTAGCAGTGGATACTAACACCTGTAAATACTCCTCTGACTCTCCACTGCCTGATTAACTTCAGACATTACAGTCCGTACTGCCTAATTGACTTCCATTTTCAGCTGCTTTATTGGAAAGCTATACAGGGAGATCGGTGCTTGTAACTGACTGTCCCCTGTGTACTCTTCCAGCTCCCCGGGTCTTCCATGTCCTCCTCTGTTCCCCCCCCCCATCCCAGATCTGTCAGGATAGAGAAGAGGAGGAAGGAGCCGGTAAATATCATTTACCGGCTCCTTCCTTTTCTGAATACAGAGTCTGAGCACTGCTTCTGTCCATTCATAACTGAGCATCTTAACCTGGGTTTACAATGTCTCAGTTTATGAACAAGCTTGAGTGCAACTGAGGCTGCAGAGAAAGAGACTGGGGAATCTGTGTCCTCACTCCTATTCCCTGTCTCAAATGGAAGATGTCAGGGATCTATTTAGACCCCTAAAATCTCACCAAAGCCCCCCCCCCCCCCCAATAGGGCTGATAAAAATAATAATAAAAAAACAAAAGATAGAATTGTAAAAATTATTTAAAAGTTAAATTGTAATAAAATAAAAATACCACTGACACCATCCACTCCCCCCTCCCCCCCCAAAAAAAAAAATCATTGTAAAAAAAAATCATAAAAAATATATAAATTGATAAAAAAAATACTGACACAGTCCACGCCTGATCGGTGCCACCTATCACTGCCCATCAGTGCTGCATATTAGTGCCACTGTCACATGACATTAAAAAAAAGTATTAGCAATCAGTATCGACAAGGACTTGAAAAAAAAAAGTATCGTACACGTACTCCGTCTTAAAATGGTATTGGTGCAACCCTACTATTTATTAGATGACTTCTGAAGGCAATTGGTTCCACTACATTTTAGTTAAGGGTATCCGAGTAAAGAGGGCTGATAACAAATACACACCACACTTTTCAGGTATTTATTTGTAAAAAAAATTGAAAACCATTTTCCTTCCACTTCACAATTATGTGCCACTTTGTGTTGGTCTATCACATAAAATCCCAATAAAATAAGTTTACGTTTTTGGTTGTAAGATGACAAAATGTGGAAAATTTCAAGGGGTATGAATACTTTTTCAGGGCACTGTAACTGGGGTGCCTCCAAGAATAAGAAGAAAATAAAGAGAGGACGTGGCAGAGTTTATTATAGTGTAGTGGTTTATCAGATTGTTAGATGAAATGTAGGAAGAAAAGGTAAAATGCAATGGTGTACTTACTTCTGTGAGGTTGCAGAGCTCCTTAATGGGAGATTAAACAATTTAGAGTGAAAGCCTGCATGTGTTATAACTAGTGTTGAGCGAACCCGAACTGTAAAGTTCGGGTCCGTACCGAACTTTAGCTTTTTACCGAACCCGGACTTTGCGCAAAAGTCCGGGTTCGGGTTCGGCAATCTAATTACGCATTTAGAAATGCTTCAGGGGCCAGCCAATCACCTTTTGATTAGCTGGTGTGCCCTTAGAGGCCATCATAGCCATGCCTACTAATGGCATGGCTGTGATTGGTCAGTGCAACATGTGACCCAGCTTCTATATAAGCTAGAGGCACACAGCACACACGTCACTCTGCTTCAGAATAGATAGGGAGAGGATCTAGTCTGCTGCTGCTGCTTTTAGGGAGAGATAGAAAAATACATGATTTAGTCCTGATTCTGGAATCTGAGGGAAAAGATAGAGACAGTGTAGTGTAGGGCCAGGTTCCTGTTTTTTGCTTTTAGGGAGAGAGATATATTATATAGGAATAGGAGTCCAGATTCAGAGATATAACTCCGCGATCTGCATAGGTTTACCTGTTTGTGTTGCAGTGCAGTCTTTTTACACTGCTATGAGCTCAGTGTCAGAGAAAATCTACCTTTTATCTGCAAGCTCAGTGCACCAGCACTGCATATATTACGTTGAGAGATACACCGTTTCCATACTGTGGGTGTATTCTGCTCCTGGAAAAAAGATCCATTTAGGGCAAAAAAAAAAGGCACTTTATTGTGCTCTTTTCCAAAAGACCCATTGGGCAAAAAAAAATAAAAAATTGCCTTTTTATTTTGCTTGTGCAAAAAATGACCCGTTTAGGGCAAAAAAAAATAAAATAAAAAAAATTTGCACTTTAATGTACGCTTGCAAAAAGAGCCATTTAGGGCCACAAAAAATATTTTGCAGTGTGTTATACATATGTGGAGGTGTGTGAAATAAACAATTTATATATAGTTTTCTTCTACTGTGCTATACTAAAAAAAAATTTTTTTGAATTGCATTTTCTGCAGTTCTGTAGCTGTGCGATTCAGCGGTTACGTACTGTGGGTGTGTTCTGCGCTCCCAAAAACACCCATTTAGGGCAAGATCCTAAATTTGGAAAATATGAGGAGAAGGTCAAAGGGACGTGGTGGCCCCGGTCGTGGTGCTGCTGGTGGAGCTCCTGTTGCAGGGAGAGGACGTGGTGGATCTGTGCCAGATACAGGCACAAGTGAAACACCTTCCTCAGGTGCGAGTAGGCGACCGAGCCTGCGGCGGTATTTTGTCGCGCCTAATGAGGCTGTACGAATGTTTAGGCCAGGACAAGTACAGGCGATAGTAGATTGGGTTGCTGACAGTGCCTCGGGTTCCTTCACATTGTCTCCCACCCACTCTTCTGATGAAAGATCAGAGTTGGCACCTGAAACCCATGTCCATCAGTCTTTCACCTCACCCCCTTGCAAATCAGCCAAGCAGTCTGAGCCCCAAATCATGCAGCAGTCTCTTCTGCTTTTCGATGACTCTGTTAGCAGGGTTTCCCAGGGCCATCCACCTAGCCCTGCCCCAGAAGTGGAAGAGATTGAGTGCACCGATGCCCAACCACTTATGTTTCATGATGAGTACATGGGAGGACCATCGCAGCACGTCTCGGATGATGACGAAACACAGGTGCCAACTGCTGCTGCTTTCGCAATTGTGCAGACAGACAAGGAGGGCAGGGGTGAAGACTGGGTGGAAGATGATGTGGAGGACGATGAGGTCCTCGACCCCACATGGAATCAACGTTATGCAGGTGACCAGTGTAGTTTGGAGGAAGAGGCGGTGGTCGCACAGAGCCACCAGCACAGCAGAAGAGGGAGCAGGGTGCAAAAGCGGAGCGTCCGTCCCCTAGACAATATGTCTGCTACTGCCCAACGCAGCAAGGGACCGAGCACACCAAAGCCAGGTCCAAGGAGTTCCCTAGCGTGGCAGTTCTTCACACAATGTGCTGATGACAAGACACGAGTGGTTTGCACGCTGTGCAATCAGAGCCTGAAGCGAGGCATAAACGTTCTCAACCTGAGCACAACCTGCATGACCAGGCATCTAAGTGCAACGCACGAGCTGCAGTGGAGTAGACACCTCAAAAACCAAGAAAGGTCTCTGGCTCCTCCTGCTTCCTCTTCTGCTGCAGTCTCGGCCTCTTCATCCACCTCTGTAGTGACAGTGGCACCTGCCACCCCGCAAACAGAGGATCTGCCAGCAACACTACCACCTGGGTCACCAACCATCTCCACAATGTCCCATGGAAGCTCTCTATCTCCCAAACATTGGAGCGGAAGAGGAAGTACCCCCCTAGCCACCCGCGATCCCTGGCCCTGAATGCCAGCATTTCAAAACTCCTGGCCTTTGAAATGCTGTCATTCCGTCTGGTGGAGACGCAGAGTTTTAAAAGCCTGATGGCATTGGCTGTCCCACAGTACGTCGTGCCCAGCCGCCACTACTTTTCCAGGTGAGCCATCCCTTCCCTGCACAACCAAGTGGGGGACAAAATCAGGTGTGCACTGCGCAACGCCATCTGTGGCAAGGTCCACCTAACTACGGATGCGTGGACCAGTAAGCACGGTCAGGGACGTTATATCTCCCTAACAGCACACTGGGTAAATGCAGTGGCGGCTGGGCCTGAGGCAGATAGCAGTTTGGTGCATGTCCTTCCACCACCGAGGATTGCAGGGCGCTTCAGTTTGCCTCCTGTTGCTAACTCCTCCTACTCCGCTTCCTCATCCTCTACCGCCTCCTCATCCGGTCAGCGTAACACCTTCACCACCAACTTCAGCACAGCCAGGTGTAAACGACAGCAGGCAGTTTTAAAACTTTCCTGTTTGGGGGAAAAACCCCACACCGCGCAGGAGTTGTGGAGGGACATGGAACAACAGACCAATGAGTGGTTGCTGTCAGTGAGCCTCAAGCCCGGCCTGGTGGTGTGCGATAATGAGCGAAACCTCGTAGCAGCTCTGGGCCTAGCCGGTTTGACGCACATCCCTTGCCTGGCGCATGTGCTGAACTTGGTGGTCCAGCGGTTCCTTAAAAATTACCCCAATATGCCAGAGCTGCTGCAGAAAGTGCGGGCTGTCTGTGCGCACTTTCGGCGTTCTCACCCTGCTGCTGCTCGCCTGTCAGCGCTGCAGCGTAACTTCGGCCTTCCCGCTCACCGCCTCATCTGTGACGTGCCCACAAGGTGGAACTCCACCTTGCACATGCTAGCCAGACTGTGCGAGCAGCAGCAGGCGATAGTGGAGTTTCAGCTGCAGCAATCACGCGTGAGTCGCTCTGCGGAACAGCACCACTTAACCACCAATAACTGGGCCTCCATGCGAGACCTGTGTGCCTTGTTGCGCTGTTTCGAGTACTCCACCAACATGGCCAGTGCCAATGACGCCGTTCTCAGCGTTACTATCCCAGTTCTATGCCTCCTTGAAAAAACGCTTCGGGCGATGATGGAAGAGGATGTGGCACAGGAGGATGAGGAGGAGGAGGAGGAGGAAGCGGGATCATTTCAAAGGCTTTCAGGGCAGTCTTTCACAAGTGGCTACGAGGGTGGGTTCCTGCACCAACAAACGCCAGGTACACAATTGTCCGGCAGAAAGGGCACAGTTCTGGAGGATGACGAGGTGGAGGAGGAGATGGAGGAGGAGGAGGAGCCATGTTCACAGCAGGGTGGCACCCAGACCAGCTCGTGGCCATCACTGGTGCGTGGCTGGGGGGATACAAGAGGACACAGACGATACACCTCCCACAGAGGACAGCTTTTCTTTGCCTCTGGGCAGCCTGGCACACATGAGCGATTACATGCTGCAGTGTTTCCGCAATGACCGCCGAGTTGCCCACATTTTAACTGGTGCTGATTACTGGGTGGCCACCCTGCTAGATCCCCGTTACAAGGACAACGTACCGTCCTTAATTTCCTCACTGGAGCGGGATCGTAAGATGCGCGAGTACAAGCGCACGCTGGTAGACGCGCTGTTGGTGGCATTCCCACCTGACAGCGGGCGTACGGTGGAAGCACAAGGCGAAGGCAGAGGAGGAGGAAGAGGTCGCCAACGCAGCCGGGGCACCGGCAGCACCTCAGAAGGCAGGGTTAGCATGGCCGAAATGTGGAAAAGCTTTGTCAGCACGCCACACCAGCACCACCAGCTGAGATGGAACGTCTTAGCAGGAGGCAGCATTTCACCAACATGGTTGAGCAGTATGTGTCCACAGGCCTACACGTACTGGATGACGGGTCTGCCCCCTTTAACTTCTGGGTCTCCAAATTGGGCACATGGCCTGAGCTTGCCCTTTATGCCTTGGAGGTGCTGGCCTGCCCTGCAGCCAGTGTATTATCTGAACGTGTATTTAGCACGGCAGGGGGCGTTATCACAGACAAGCGCAGCCGCCTGTCCAGAGCCAATGTGGACAAGCTCACGTTCATTAAAATGAACCAGGCATGGATCCCACAGGACTTGTCCGTACCTTCTGCAGAATAGACATGTATACCGGTGTTGTGACAAAAACTGTCCGGCCATCGGATTGTGTCCGGCCCGTACTGCGAAGGCGCAGCGCTTGCGCAGTACAGAGGACAAGGAGATTCACAAAATCTCCGAAGATGAACGGGGCCTGCGCAGTGAGTGCAGGTTCAAGCCCCACCATCCAAGTGGACATACGGTAGCACATAGTAACAGGGCCCCTCACGGGCTCGCTTCAATCGCCACGCTTCGGGCACGGCCTCACTTGGCTCGGCTTGAACCACGGATGGTGTGGCCTTCACCTGAACTCACCACGCAGGCGCCGTTCGTCTTGGGAGATTTTCGAAATCCACTTGTCCTACATACTGAGCAAGCGCAGTACAGGGTGGACACTATTTGACGGGGGACAGAATTCGACACATCACTGGCCTTACCCAGCCATTGTTGTATTTTTGAACCAGTGTTGGCTACCTCGTCCTCCACCGCCGCTTCCACCTACACAGCCACATCCACCGCCACCTCAACCTCCTACTCCATATGGACCTCGTCCTCCTAGGTCAAGATTATAATTTTTATTTTATTTTTTTGTAGCGCACAGATCCTTTCCCCCTTACCTGCCTTTATGTTGTTGGCTTCTCGCAGGAGGGAGAAAGGCACACCGCACTACCAGCCCGTACCCTCCTATATAAAGAGGTTGAGCGGTGTACTTGACGGGCCGTGTCCACAGCCGGAGTCAAAACTCCTCCAGAGGATGATTCTCACCTCTACTGTAGGTAGAGGCAAGTCCTTTAATTCCCAGTAAAGTCAATGTCCACACCAGCTGAAATTACAACTCTTATTCTCTCATGGCAAAATAAATTTTACTCGAATAGAAAAGGTTAGAGCAAAGAAACAGGACAGCTTAAGGTGTGGAGGAAGTCCAGGCACAAACGTAGCACATACACTTCACTGCTTAGGTTTCTCAAACAGTTTTAGGTGTACGGTCTCTGCCACAGACCTTGAGGTTGGTCTCTGCCACAGACTGGGTGTACAAGGCCCCTGCCACGGACCTGGAGAACTTTGGTCTCTGCCACAGACCAGGGTGTATATGGCCCCTGCCACGGGCCGGGTGAATAAGGCCTTTGATACAGTCAAGATGACCTTGAGCTTCTCCTTCTACGAACCTAGCCCATATCAAGGGGAAGACATCTCTCCAGGGAGTCAACAGACCCTTCCTTCACCGTGACTCCCACATCGGTCCATCAGAATGATCCTCCCTTCCCTGGAACAGGGTCCCCTGCACGAGGCGGCACCCTAAGACTCCTCAACCCTTAGCGGACTCCAGACGAAGGCTCTGGACTTCAGGCTTTACTCCCACACCTAGGCCTCCATACCCAGGGCAGCAGGAACTCCAGGATAGTACCTCACCCCGGGCTAAAGGTACCCGAGATGGAACAGGAACACATGCACCCAGGCCGAAGGCACCTGGGCGTGGACCCCACTGAACATCAGCCCCCAGGCCAAAGGTCTGCCCCTTTTATATGCTCTCCCGGCATGCACAGCAGGTTCCCCGCCCCGCTGTACTACTGCCAAGAGGGGACACAAAAGGCACAGCACTGTATCGGCGGTTCAACCCTAGCCTACCATGGCAGCGCCACCTGTAGGCCGCAGGGAACTGCACACCAATACTGTCCCCCGAGGACAAAATGGTCCATGAATCCTACAGAATTAGGGTGTTTGAGCCTATTTACCACTCAAACACTTCCCTTAAATTTAGCACCCCGCTACATTTTTATTTCAAAGTATTTTATTTTCCCACTAGCTTATCCATTAAATTGAATAATTTATTCCAGAAAGGGCGTATTCTGGGGCATTCCCACCATATGCGTGGCATTGTGCCGTTGAGTTTCTGAGGTTCTTAATGACTTCCTGTACCTCTTCTGCTGAAAAGGGGGCCTCCAGCATATTTTTTTATTTTTTTATTTTTTTTATGTTATTTTAAGTTATTTCCCTATCCACATTTGTTTGCAGAGCACTTGCCATGCTCTTAACAACATTTTGCTGCCATTTGCAGCCCTCTAGCCCTTTCCATTACTTTTTCTAGAGCCTTTTTAGTCCTTAGAAGTCCCGGTCCCCATTGACTTCAATGGGGTTCGGGTTCGGGTTAAAGTTCGGTCCCTTTTTTCCGAAGTTCGGCCGAACCCGTCGAACCCGAACATCCAGGTGTCCGCTCAACTCTAGTTATAACTGCACAAAGAATGCTCCCGCTCAATGCTCGGTGGGGAGATCCAAATTATTTATTGATATTGTGCTAAAAGACAGCCAATGTTTTTTAGGGTTCAAAGGAACTCCCCCTTCATTAGAACTTCAGTTAAAAATGAGAACCTTGAGTGGACTCAAAGTAAGGCTTAGCTGTTTGGATCTGTGCAGGGAAGCTGATTGCTGGATTAGAAGGATTCCTGGCCAGCAGTATCTGCATGAGCAGTCAAAATAGCCCTGAAATGTGTTTGCTATCGCCTCCATAACACAGGGTGTTCTGTAGTCTTGTGTCTTTCAATGAATGGCTATTTCATTTATAGAGATGTCCTTGGTGGTCGTATTTGCCAAATGGATGTAATTCTAGATCCAACAATCATATTTTGCTTAAAGAATTGAATAAAGTATGAATGACCCAGCTAACACTGGATTACTACAGAGCTGGAGAAAAACAAACTGTCTTTGTGTTGAAGAAGCAGCATTTCCTCTCACAGTACAAGGATCAACATAGTTTATACAATCATGATTTTTAAATTTTGGGGAAAAAAAATTGTTATACTGTGGGTGTGTATACAGTTGTGCTCATAAGTTTACCCTGGCAGAATTTATGATTTTTCAGAGAATATGAATAACACAAAAACATTTCTTTCACTCATGGTTAGTGTTTGGCTGAAGCTGTGTTTACTCTTTTTTTTTTTTTTTAAATCATAATGACAACAGAAACTACCCAAATGACCCTGATCAAAAGTTAACATACCCTGGTGATTTTGGCCTGATAACATGCACACAAGTTGACACAAATAGGTTTGAATGGCTATTAAAGGTAACCATCCTCACCTGTGATCTGTTTGCTTGTAATTTGTGTGTGTGTATAAGGCCTGGTTCACACTGGGGCGACAAACGCTCCGACATTGGGAGCTCATGTCGCATGACGTGTGAAAATCAATGTTTCCCTATGGGAGCCGTCTTAACTGGTCTGACACATGTCGGTCCGACTTTGAGAATTCTCCCTGTACTACTTTGGTCCGACTTTGATCCGACTTCAGCCCATTGACTATCATTGAAGTCGGATCAAAGTCGTACCGCAGTCTTGCATGATCCGACTTTGGCATGCGACTTGTGCTGTGCTGCTCTTGAGGGGGAACTCCAGGCCAAATTTTAAATAAAAAACGGCATGGGTTCCCCCTCCAAGAGCATACCAGGCCCTTGGGTCTGGTCTGGATTTGAAGGGGAACCCCTACGCCGAAAAAACGGCGTGGGGGTCCCCCCAAAATACAAACCAGACCCTTATCCGAGCACACAACCTGGCAGGCCGCAGGGGAAGAGGGGGGACGAGAGAGCGCCCCCCCTCCCTCCTGAACCATACCAGGCCGCATGCCCTCAACATGGGGGGTTTGGTGCTCTGGGGCAGGGGGGCGACCTGCGGCCCCCCCACCCCAGAGCACCCTGCCCCCATGTTGATGAGGACAGGGCCTCTTCCTGACAACCCTGGCCGTTGGTTGTCGGGGTCTGCGGGCGGGGGGCTTATCGGAATCCGGGAGCCCCCTTCAATAAAGGGGCCCCCGGATCCCGGCCCCCCCACCCTATGTGAATGAGTATGGGGTACATCGTACCCCTACCCATTCACCTGGTGGAAAAAAATTGCAATAAAAAAACCACACAGCTTTTTAAAGTATTTTATTGCACAGCTCCGGGGGTCTTCTTCCGACTTCGGGGGTCTCCGGTGTCGTCGCCGCGCTCTCCGGTTCTTTCTTCTGCCGGGCCACCGCTAACTTCTTTAGCTCTTTTGCTAGCGGAGGCCCGGTCTTCTCCGTCGCCTTCTTCTTCTCCCGCTCTCCGGTTCTTCTCCCGCTTCTTTCTTCTGCCGGCCCCTCCACTAACTTCTTTAGCTCTTTTGCTAGTGGATGAGCCGGTCTTGCCGTCGCCGTCTTCTTCTCTCTTCTCCTTCTCGATGTTGACGCGTCGCTTCCTCCCGCTGTAATACTGGCTGTTCGCTCCGCTCCGCATTAATATAGGCTTCTCATTTATTGAAGGGGGCTCCCGGATTCCGATAAGCCCCCCGCCCGCAGACCCTGACAACCAACGGCCAGGGTTGTCGGGAAGAGGCCCTGTCCTCATCAACATGGGGGCAGGGTGCTCTGGGGTGGGGGGGCCGCAGGTCGCCCCCCTGCCCCAGAGCACCAAACCCCCCCATGTTGAGGGCATGCGGCCTGGTACGGTTCAGGAGGGAGGGGGCCGCTCTCTCGTCCCCCCCTCTTCCCCTGCGGCCTGCCAGGTTGTGTGATCGGATAAGGGTCTGGTTTGGATTTTGGGGGGACCCCCACGCCGTTTTTTCAAATCCAGACCAGACCCAAGGGCCTTGTATGCTCTTGGAGGGGGAACCCATGCCAGTTTTTTCTTTAAAATTTGGCCTGGAGTTCCCCCTCAAGATTCATACCAAACACAGTGCCTGATATTGGCGGGGATCCAAGTCGGATCCCCGTTCATTGAAAGTCGGACATATGTCGGCTTCATGTCGCAGGGCAAAGTCGGATCCAAAGTAGGACAGATGTCGTGTCGCACTAGTGTGAACCCAGCCTAAAAGGCCAATGATTTTTTGGACTCCTGACAGACCCTTGCATCTTTCATCCAGTGCTGCACTGACGATTCTGGATTCTGAGCCATGGGGAAAGCAAAAGAATTGACAAAGGAACTGCGGGAAAAGGTAGTTGAACCTGTATAAAACAGGAAAGGGATATAAAAAGATATCCAAGTAATTGAGAATGCCAATCAGCAGTGTTAAAACTAATCAAGAAGTGGAAAATGAGGGGTTCCGTTGAAACCAAACCACGGTCAGGTAGACCAACTAAGATTTCAGCCACAACTGCCAGGAAAATTGTTCAGGATGCAAAGAAAAACCCACAAATAACTTCAGGTGAAATACAGGACCCTCTGAAAACATGTGGTGTGGCTGTTTCAAGATGCACAACACTGAAGCACTTGAAGAAAGATGGACTGCATGGTCGAGTCGCCAGAAGAAAGTAATTACTACGCAAATGCCACAAAGTATCCCGCTTACAATATGCCAAATAACACAGAGACGAGCCTCAAACTTCTGGCACAAAGTCATTTGGAGTGATGTGGCCAAATTTAGCTTTTTGGCAACAACCATAAACACTACATTTGGAGAGAATTCAACAAGGTCTATGATGAAAGGTACACAATACCTACTGTGAAACACGGAGGTGGATCGCTGATGTTTTGGGGATGCGTGAGCTACAAAGGCACAGGAAATTTGGTCAAAATTGTTGGCAAGTAGGGATGAGCCGAACACCCCCCCCATTCGGTTCGCACCAGAACTGACCGAAAGTTCGCGCAAACTTTAGAACCCTATTAAATACAATGGACGCGAACGTTCGAAATCTAAAGTGCTAATTATAATGACTAATATGCATGTTATTGTCCTAAAAAGGGTTTGGGGACCCGGGTCCTGCCCCAGGGGACATGTATCAAAGCAAAAAGGCTTTTTAAAAACAGTCGTTTTTCGGGAGCAGTGATTTTAAGGATGCATAAAGTGAAAAAAAAAGTGAAATATTCCTTTAAATATCGTACCTGGGGGGTGTCTAAAGTATGCCTGTGAAGTGGCACGTGTTTCCCGTGTTTAGAACTGCACAAAATGAAATTTCTAAAGGAAAAAAAGCCATTTAAAACTGCTTGCGGCTTTAATGTAATGTCTGGTCCCGGCAATATGGATGAAAATCATTGAGAAAAATGGCATGGCTAAGCCATCACCCCCCCCCCCCCCTACCCCAGCCCATTACCAGCCCCTTTAGGTCTTGTATGGATATTAAGGGGAACCCCGCACCCAAAATAAAAAAAGGCCCTATATACTCTGAACAGCAGTATGCAGGCGGTGCAAACAAGACAGGGACTGTAGGTTTGTTCTTAAGTACAATATGTTTGTAATTTGGAACAGGTGCATTTTTTAAGTGTAGCTCTAGCGAAAAAATCTATTTAAGCTTTTTGGAGAACATAGGGAAGGGTTATCACCCCTGTAACATTTGTTTTGCTGTCTGGGCACCTGTTCAGAACATTTCACCTCACTTTCCATCCCAATGACAAATGTTTTTGGAAAATTTGGGTTTTTTATTGAAACAAGGATTGGTGATAAAGCATCAGTAGAGAGGAGACACCTTTTTCCCATATTAACTCTTACAGGAGAGAATTTCCCTTCCAAGGGGTAGATTTCCTCTCACTTCCTGTTGTCTCCTTCCGTTTGCAAGTAGGAGTCATTTGTAAGTTGGATGTTTGAAAGTAGGGGCCTGCCGTATATACTCTGCAGAAATGAGCCCCTTAGGTGTTGGTGTTGCCACAACACTGTAAGCCCTCACAGTTACTCTTGGTGGGCGCATTAATGGGCCCTGCTGTGAATTATTAGATCAAGAATTGTAATTGCATTCCCCTGTTGAACAGGGGCTGAAAAATTGGCCCTTTGGTGGTGGTGCTGGTGCCACAACACTGTAAGCCCTCACAGTTACTCTTGGTGGGCGCAGGAATGGGCCCAGCTGTGAAATATTAGATCAAGAATTGTAATTACATGCCCCTGTTGAACAGGGGCAGAAAAATTGGGCCTTAGGCACTGGTGCTGGTGCCACAACACTGCAACCCCTCACAGATACTGTACTTAGAGCGCAGCAATGAGCCCTGTTGCAAAGTATTGCATCAAAAATTTTAATTACACGCCCCTGTTAAACAGGGGCTGAAAAATTGGGCCTTAGCCACTGGTGGCGGTGCCCAGAACCAAAAATTTTCTTTCAAGCTATCAGCATGATTATTGAGGAGGAATAGGATAGTCACTCAGCATAACAGGTTAGTCACTCTGCATTAGCATAGGCAGTCTTGAAGGGATCTGACATTTCAAAGAAAATTATTCTGTTACATCAGCATCAGGTGCTTGGTAGCTGGTGGTGATCCAAGACTGATTCATTTTTATGAAGGTCAGTCGATCGACCGAGTCGGTTGACAGGAGCACCCTGTGATTGGTTACAAAGCCTCCAGCAGCACTGAATGTGCGTTCCAAAAGAACGTTCCAAAAGAACGCTGGATGCAGGACAGGCCAGTATCTCAATTGCATACTGTAATGAGACCCAGTAACCCAGAGGATTTTCGGTGGGAAACGTGTCCAAGTCTAATCTTGCCCCTAGTTATTCATGCACCATGTAAACCAGACGCTGGCGATGGTTGCTGGAACCGATCATACCTTGGGGCTGCGGACTAAAAAATTGTCTGAACGCATCGGTCAGATGGCCACCTTCTCCACCGCTCCTTCTTTGACTGACCGAAGCCTCAGCAACACGTTGTCCAGTACCAGGAATTTGTAACCTCCCAGTCTCTGGGAACGCGTTGCACAGACCTTTCTGCAAGGCCTCCCGAAGATGCCTCATCCTCTGCTCCCTCTGCGACGGCAAGATAAGGTCCGCAACCTTACCCGTGTAACGTGGATCAAGGAGGGTTGCCAGCCAGTAATGATCCCTCTACTTGATCGCACGAATACGAGGATCCTTACGCAGGCTTTGCAGGATCAGGGAGGCCATGCAGCGTAGGTTTGCTGAGGCATTCGGTGCCAAGTCCTCTGGGTCACTGAGGACGACATGATCCGCAGCCACCTCCTCCCAGCCACGTACAAGTCCATGGGTGTCTTAGGACTGTAATTGATCCTTTGAAGACTGCTGCTGATGCTGAGTGCTAGTCTCCACCTCCATGCTGACACAATCCTCCTCCTCCTCCTCCTCTTCCTGTGTGATAGCCGGGCCAGCAGGAACACTGTCTGGATAAAGGGGGCCTTGAGAGGTAAGGAAGTCCTCCTCTTCCTGCCTCTGTTCTGCCTCAAGTGCCCTGTCCATTATTCCACGCAGCATGTGCTCCAACAGGTGGACAAGAGGGACAGTGTCACTGATGCATGCACTGTCACTGCTCACCATCCTCGTGGCCTCCTCAAATGGTGCCAGGACAGTGCATGCATCCCTGATCATGGCCCACTGGCGTGGGGAAAAAAATCCAAGCTCCCCTGACCCTGTCCTGGTGCCATATTGCAACAGATACTCATTGATGGCCCTCTGCTGCGTGTGCAGCCGCTGCAGCATGGCCAACGTAGAGCTCCACCTGGTGGGCATGTCACAGATTAGGCGGTTCTTGGGCAGGTTGTAATACTTTTGCAGCTCAGCCAGCCGAGCACTGGCATTATATGACCGGCGGAAATGCCCACAGAGTTTCTTGGCCTGCTTCAGGACCTCCTGTAAGCCCGGGTACCTGCCCAAGAACCGCTGCACCACATAGTTAAGGACATGAGCCAAACAGGGCACATAGGTCAGTTGTCCCTGTCGGAGGGCGGAGAGGAGGTTGGTGCCATTGTCGGAAACCACCTTTCCTGGCTTAAGCTGGTGTGGCGTCAACCACCTCTGAGCCTGCCCCTGCAGAGCTGACAGAATCTCTGCTCCAGTGTGGCTCCAGTCCCCCAAGCACACCAGCTCAAGCACCGCATGGCATCTTTTTGCCTGCGTACTGGCATAGCCCCTTGAACGTCTACGGAGCACCGCTGGTTCCGAGGACAAATCAGCACAGGAAGAGGCCATGGAGGAAGAAGAAGAGGAGGGGGTGGAGGAGAGAGGTGTGTCAGAATCACCAGTAGTAACATTTTGGAGGCGTGGTGGCGGAACAATCTCCAACACTACTGCACCTTGTCCTGCATCCTTCCCAGGTGCCAGCAGAGTCACCCGATGCGCCGTGAAAGATAGGTAACGTCCCTATCCATGCCTGCTGGACAATGAGTCAGCGGTAATATGCACCTTACCGCTGACCGCTCTGTCCAGCGAGGCTAAGACATTGCCTTCCACATGCCGGTAGAGAGCCGGAATCGCCTTCCGTGAGAAAAAAGGGGGAAGAGTCTACCAACTGAACAGGCAGCAGTTGAAATGCTAGCAATTTAGCCAAGCTAGCATTCAACCGCTGGGCATGTGGATGGCTGGGAGTGAACTTCTTGCAGTGGTGCAGCAGCTGGGGCAGGGAAATTTGCCTGGTACATCGGACGTCGGAGTACCGATAGCAGATTGCCCGCAAGTACTTGGCTGTGACACACCTAAATCTACACCTTCATTCTTCCCAGTGCAGGTTTCAGAGAGGACTGAAGGTATAGTGGGGTTGGAGATCCCAGCTGATGAGGAGCAAGGAGAGTTCCGTCTTGTTCTATGGTGTGGGTCTTTTAGGTGTGCTTGCCAACGGACTGCATGGCAGGTCGACATATGTCTGGTCAAGCATGTGGTGCCCAAGCGGCTGATGTTTTGGCCACGCGAGATACGCTTTAGACATATATTGCAAATGGCAACGGTGCGATCTGCTGCACACGTCTGAAAAAAAGCCCACACCACAGAACTTTTGGAAATACTCGCAGAGACAGCAGCGCCCTGCACATACGGAGCTCTGCGGTGTGATGCAGTCAGTGTGCTGCCCTTAAGCTGGCTCCTGGAGGGCATCCTGCCTCGTTGGAGATGTGCCACCTCCTCCTCCTCTCCCCTATCAGGCACCCACGTGGAGTCAGTGACCTCATCATCCCCTCCCTCCTCATCACTGGAGCAAATCTGGCAGTATGCTGCAGCTGGGGGAACATGACTGCCAGATAGCTGACCTTGTTGGGCACCCCCTCTCTCTGGGCTCACGTTACTACCCCCTCTCTCTGAGCTCACGTTACTGCCTTCCTCCAGCTGGGTTCCATCATCGGAGCCTTCAAAATGCTGGGCATCCTCCTGGAGCATGTACCCAACACTGTGGTCAAACAGTTCGGGGGACTCCTCAGGAGGACATGGTGGGGCTAGGGAAGGAGTGACTGATGCCATTGAGCCGAGGGAAGAGGCTGCTTTGGCAGCTGCTTTGCCAGACAAAGTACCCTGAGCCTGGGTGAGAGAGGATGAGAAGGAGGACGACGGCTTGGTCATCATCCACTCTACCAAGTCTTCAGGCATGTTGCGGCTCAACATGGCCAGCTGCCGAAAAGCCACGTGCTGATGAGGATGCACCGTGTCCACGACCAGCAGCACTGTTGCCTCTAGACACAGAGCCTGCTTGCCCTCTTTTATTGCCTCGTGACTGTCTGCCTCTCATTGTTTGCCTTCCAGACATACTAATGGCCTGCTGTGGTGTTAATATGGGAAAAGCAGCAATTGTTTTCAGTTAGTTTTAGGTGAAAACTGTGCAGAGGACACAGTACACTGAAAATACTTGCAGCTCTCTGCTTGTGGTTTTATTATGAGAACACCACTATAATAGTCACTAACTGTATTCAGGTGAGCTTTAGGTGATCGCTATACAAAGCACACAGTAGTACACTAAGTGAAACACTGACTGTCTGCAGCTAGCACAATCACCGGCCTGCCTGTCACAGTACAGAGAATAACTGTATTCAGGTGAGCTTTAGGTGAATGCTATGCAAAGCACACAGTAGTACACTAAGTGAAACACTGACTGTCTGCAGCTAGCACAATCACCGGCCTGCCTGTCACAGTATAGAGAATAACTGTATTCACGTGAGCTTTAGGTGATCGCTATGCAAAGCACACAGTAGTACACTAAGTGAAACACTGACTGTCTGCAGCTAGCACAATCACCGGCCTGCCTGTCACAGTATAGAGACTAACAGGAACGGATCTAGCTAAACTCAATACAGTATATAAATATATATACAACACCTAGGATGCATATATATCCTCTACACACTGTAACAGCAGCAACTGACTCGCCTGCCTGCTCTATATAACTCATAAATGACACTGTCTCTCTCTCTGTAACTCTCTCTTTCACAAACACCAACACACTACACAAGGCCGACTTCCAGGCGGCCTTATATAGTGTGGGGCGTGTACCTACTCCTCTGAGCCATAATTGGCCAAAGCCACCCTGGTTCTCTGTACAGATAGCGCTGTGATTGGCCAAGCATGTGGAACCTTTGATTACGAGCATAATCCGTTCCAGCAGAATGCTTGTAATCCAAAGCAATCGCATATCAAAGCGAGTTTCCCCATAGAAGTCAATGGAAACGAAAATAATTTGTTCCGCATTGACTTCTATGGCATGCAATACCGCATGTGGCCAGAGGTGGGGGGTGTCGGAGAGCCTCGGAAAGGCTCAGGGACAGCTCAGCTGAACTCGGAAAGGCTCGGGAATGGAGTATTTCCAAGTCTTTCCGAGTATTTTCCGAACAGCTCCAATCGGCTCTTGCGCCCTCCCCCCAGCTCTGGCCAAATGCGGTACTGCACACCGCTGTGGCTTTAATCCTGCTAGTTTTGCGAGACAACACTCGCAAACCGAGTTAGAATTTTCACCAAAAAAATGCTTGCATTGTGAAATGCTCGTTAACCGCGTTACTCGCAATCCGAGGTTTCACTGTATATTCTCTGAAAAATGGTATTGATGTGTATGTGTGCGTCTGTGTTTTTTTTTTTTTGTTTGTTTTTTTACACTGTGTAATTGCAGGCACCCTGATGTTCTGAGTACCATCAGATTTCCACCCTGGGTGTGACATCATTATAGATGACATGACTCCTTTAATGGTTTATATTGCCTTCTATTTTGGTAAGCTGTGTGCTTCATACAGGCAGGAGGTCCTGCATCTTTGCAAATTATTGTTTAATGACATTAAATTAAATTACCCTCTTCATGTATTTCCACTGGGTGTAATGCAGTCATCTGTTTTATTGGCCTAATCACAGTGCTTCCGTCTGTCGCGTTAGCAGCTATACACAGATGGTCTGTGGAGGTATGCTGTACATGATGGTTTATGTTTATACCCAGACACACCTGGACTTCTTATACCGCGTACACAAGGTTGGAATTTCTGAGGAAAAAAGTTAGATGGAATTTTTTCATCGGATATTCCGACCGTGTGTGTGTGCCCAATCTGACTTTTTCCGTCAGAATTTAGAAAGAGTACATGATCTCTTTTTTTTCTATCAGAAATTCCGTTCGTCTGTAGGGTACTCCGACGGAGAAAAAAACATGCATTCTCAGAATCAAGTCGACGCATGCTCGGAAGCATTGAACTTCATTTTTCTTGGCTTGTCGTCGTGTTGTACGTCACCGCGTTCCTGACGGTCGGAATTTGGTGTGACAGTGTGTATGCAAGACAGCTTGAACCGAATTCCGTCGGAAAAAACGGTCGGAGTTTATCCCGACGGAAAAAAACTGTCGTGTGTACAAGGCATTCGATTTAAAACAAGTATTACATGTTATTATCTTTGTTTTGATAGTACATACAGATTCTTCCTTTCTCTAGCATGTTTGTTAAGACATATATCTTGAGTGTAAATGGGGTAGAAAAAAGAACCAGTAATGAAACCTTCCATAAAGCATAGTAATTTAAACCTTTCAACCATCTCAACAGTAGTGGGAGAGGGAAGAGGTGTCGGCGTTACCGAAAATCTGTGAACAAGAGGTTCGATTCAACTGATATAACACGTCTATAAGCGTTTGGCTAAGAGCAACCCATGTCAATTAGATGACAAAAATAACCTATAAAATATCTTATCATTTACTGGTGAAACTTCAAAACAATTACAGCAAAAGTAATTGAAGAAAGATAAATAAACAGTCTATCCTTAGTATATGTGTGAGTGTAGTGGGATGATGAGTGGATTAACCTCCACCCATCATAAGCATATGAACTCTGTATGCAACCTACTTAATAGATATAAACCAAAGGTACTGACAGGGCTAAAGAAACCAAGCGAAATTTCCCTTCTCCCTTCTAAAAAAGATCAAGAGAAAGGCTATACCTTCTAATACATGCAGGCACCTTCCTAGTGCCTCCAAGAGTTACAACTCTGTAAATAACCATATGGTACAGATACTTAAACAAAAAACTAAAACTAAAATTGAATCCATACTACACAGCAAAGCATGTAGAATTCCCCCAAAAAAAAAAATACTGTACAAGAATGTAGAAAACTTCACAGAGAAGGCGAAAAATCAATATTATATATATAAAAAAAAATGAGGGAAGGTGTATGTAGTTTTGTAGGAACATCCATAACATAGAGGAGAATTCTGGCATTTTCTAGCATTCTGATTTATTAGTCGAAAGGTGACAATGGGAGAAGGGAGGTGATAGCATTCAGTAGGTATAGAACTGCTACCTTCACACAATAGCATCATTCAAAATATTTGCTATTCTCACCATCAACACAAACTTGTAAATCCTATCGTTGGGCAAAGGAGGTGGGTCCAATGGTCAATGGAGTGTGCGGGAATAACAAACAAAAAAAAATGCTATTTATTTTTAACGCCCTTATTTTCTCTTAAGCCTCGTACACACGGCCGAGATTCTCGTTGAAAAAAACATGTCGTTTTTTTCGACGAGATTCTTGGACAAGAAACTTGTCCCGGCCAAGTGTACACACGCTCGATTCAAAGAACCCGCGGTTCTTTGAATGGAGCGTACGCGGTGACGTCATTGACTACGACGAGCATGCGCTTGTCACATTCGATGCCGTCGCCGCCATCTTGGTATACCCTCCGTATGCCTAGGAATCTACCGCAAATGCGTCGAATTCATTTCGAACATGCGCGGGCTTCCCGGAGGACAGGTAAGTGTACACACACTCACTGTTCTCGTCGAGAAACAGGCTGACGAGAATCTCGATGAGAAAATAGAGAGCAGGTTCTCTATTTTCTCGTCGAGATTCTTGTCGCTTTTCTTGACGAGAAACCATACACACAAACGAATTTCTCGGCAAGAAATCTCTGCCAGCAAGTTTCTTGCTGGTTTTTGCCGAGAAACTCGTTCGTGTGTACGAGGCCTTAGACTGATATTACAGATTTGCAAGGTTTCTGGCAAGTTGCATGACAGACAGGCTTCTAACATCTCTTGTAAACACTAAAGCCTCGTACACACGACCGAGTTTCTCGTTCAAAACAGTCAAGAAAAGTGCCGCGAGAGTTTTTTTGTCGAGAAAAACGGTCGTGTGTATGGTTTTACGACGAGAAAATTGCCGAGAATCTCGACGAGAAAATAGAGAACCTGCTCTCTATTTTCTCATCAGGATTCCAGATTTCCTCGTCGTGTTTCTCGTCGGCCTGTTTTGTGACGAGAAAATGGTTTGTGTGTATGCTTTTACGACTCTTCCAAAAGCGCGCATGCTCACAAGCAACTATGAGACGGGAGCGCATCTTCTGGTAAAACAAGCCTTCGTAATGGAGAGAGCATATTCGTCACGCTCAAAAATATTGCATCGTTTAAATGTTCTGCATTGAAATCTTCGTTAGAATGTTACATTAATCAAAACGAGTGACCTTCTTTAGCTGCTGATATTCACACAGAGTTATGCCTTATTTTTAACCTTTTTCATGCTGCTCTTTATAAGATTTATGTGTATTATATCGTGCAAGTTTTTAGGAATAATTTAAATGGTTATATTTTTCAAAATGATGTTAATTATAATTTCACAATGTTTTGATAGTGATCTCCCATTTAATTTTGGAATCTATATTATTTAAATTTCCCACCATGTTTTTGTGCTAATCAGATTTAGTTATTCTTTTGGGGGGGGTGATATCTGTCCCTTTTATTGTCAGTCAAATGTATCTGCTTACTCCAAAGCTTGATCTTGTTTATTTAAAAATACACATAGTCAAGTATGAATTTAAACAAAAAGTAGGATTTTTAAAACAGCTTACCTGTAAAATCCTTTTCTTGGAGTACATCACGGGACACAGAGCAGCATAGTCATTACTATGTGGGTTATATAGATTACCTTCAGGTGCTGGCACTGGCAACTTCCAAAACAGGAAGTACCCTCCCCTATATAAGCCCCTCCCATCCGGGAGTACCTCAGTTTTGTAGCAAAGCAATACGTGTCCCCAAAAGAGGGGTGGGAGCTCTGTGTCCCGTGATGTACTCCAAGAAAAGGATTTTACAGGTAAGCTGTTTTAAAAATCCTACTTTCTTGTTCATACATCACGGGACACAGAGCAGCATAGTCATTACTATGTGGGACGTCCCAAAGCAATGCCACATGAGGGGGGGGATACACCATACATAAGCTGGGCGCCATCAGGCATGAGGATCTTTTGCGGCCTGCAACACACTGCGCCCAAAGGCGACATCCTCCTGACTTCTAACGTCCACCTGGTAGAACCTAGTAAACGTGTGTACTGAAGACCATGTTGCGGCCTTACAAATTTGCGCCAGGGAGGCCTGGTGATGCACTGCCCATGAAGTTCCAACTGCTCTCGTGGAGTGCGCCCTAACTTTGAACGGAGGCGGTCTACTTCTCAAGCCATAGGCTTGTATTATGACCTGTCGAATCCACTTGGCTAAAGTAGATTTTGATGCTGCCTGACCCTTTCTGGGGCCTTCCGGCAGAACAAACAAAGAATCCGTTCTACGAATCTGAGCAGTGGCTTCTAGATAAGCTTTAACTGCTCTTACTACATCCAAAGAATGCAATAACTTTTCCTCTACCGAGCTTGGTTTGGGGAAAAAAGAAGGAAGAACCACATCCTGGTTCAAGTGAAACCTCGATACCACCTTAGGAAGAAAGGCTGGGTGAGGACGTAATACTACTCTGTCCTTATGGATAACCAGATATGGCTCTTTACAGGACATGGCGGCTAATTCCGACACTCTTCTAGCCGAGCATATGGCTACTAAAAATATCAATTTCCTGGTGAGTAGAACCAAGGAAATGTGCCGCAAAGGTTCAAATGGCTGCTTCTGCAGAACCGACAGAACCAAATTTAGATCCCATGGGCATATGGGAGCCTTAATCGGTGGAATAATACGAGTCACACCTTGCATAAAGGATTTGACAAGTGAATGCATAGCCAGGGGCCTTTGAAATAGTATTGACAAGGCCGAAACCTGGCCCTTAATAGTACTTAAGGCAAACTTCCTGTCTACAGCCCACTGCAGGAAGTCCAGAATTCTGCCTATAACGTACTTACGTGGATGCCATTTTCTGGCCTCGCACCAAGTGATGTACGCCTTCCAAACTCTATAGTAGATCTGCCTGGATACAGGCTTCCTGGCATTGATTATAGTTGATACCACAGAGTTAGAGAGACCTCTCTTCTTTAGGATGTGGGATTCAATAGCCAGGCCGTTAAACTTAGAGTTAGTAAGGAAGGGTGGTATATCGGTCCTTGCGAAAGCAGGTCCGGACGACGTGGAAGGGTCCAAGGACTCCCCACAGACATTTTGATGATCTCCGCGTACCAGGCCCTTCGGGGCCACGCTGGAGCCACCAGGATCACCGGCTTCTTCTCCAACCTGACTCTGCGAAGGAGTCGAGGCAACAATTGTAGCGGAGGGAATGCATATATCAGTCTGAACTGATCCCAAGGGAACACCAGAGCATCCGAGCCGCAAGCGAGGGGATCCCTTGTCCGGGAGACAAATCTGTCCACCTTTGCGTTGAATCTGGATGCTAGCAGATCTACATCCGGTGTTCCCCACCGCTGACATATTGCTCGGAAGACCTCGGGATGAAGGGACCATTCCCCTGGGCATAACTGTTGGCGACTCAGAAAGTCCGCCTTCCAATTCTCCACCCCTGGAATGAAGACAGCTGATATACATGGGACATGCTTTTCTGCCCATTCCAGGATGTGACTTACTTCCCTCTGGGCTGCACGACTCCTGGTGCCTCCCTGATGATTGATATATGCCACTGCTGTGGCATTGTCTGATTGAATTCTGACAGGGGACCCTTGGAGTCTGGATGTCCAGGCTACTAGGGCGTACCGGGCTGCTCGTATCTCTAAGAGATTGATGGGCAGGGTTTTTACTACATTTGACCATCTGCCCTGGAGAGACCATTGCTCCAGTACTGCCCCCCAGCCTATAAGGCTGGCATCTGTAGTGACCACCTTCCAAGATATCGGGCTGAAGGGTTTTCCCTTCTGGAGATTCTGGGGGATCAACCACCAGCAGAGACTCTTCCGAACGGAAGGGGACAAAGCCATCGGGAAGTCTAGAGCCTGAACTTTTCCGTTCCAGGCTGACAATATGGCCCTTTGTAAATTCCTTGAGTGGAATTGGGCGTATGGTACAGCTTCGAATGATGCTACCATCTTTCCTAGCAGCCTCATGCACAGGCGTATGGACGGCTGTCTTTTTGCACAAAGCAGACGGACCAAGGCCCTCAAAGAGGATACCTTGTCTAGAGGTAAGAAAATCTTCCTCTGGTCTGAATCCAGCCGTAGCCCTAGATATACCAGGTTTTTCACTGGCTGTAGGGCTGACTTGTCCAGGTTGATGACCCAACCATGAGACTCTAGATACTTGATTGTATCGACAATTACCACTTCTAGCTTGGCAACTGAGTGGTCCATCAACAACAGGTCGTCTAGGTATGCCATTATCGTTACACCCCGTGTTCTTAGATCGGCCAACAGTGGGGCCAGAATTTTTGTGAACACTCGTGGTGCTGTGGCCAGACCGAATGGTAAGGCTCTGAACTGAAAATGGTGCCCTTCTACTGCAAAGCGTAGGAATTTTTGATGACCTGGAAAGATGGGAACATGCAAGTAAGCATCTTTGATGTCGATCGAGGCTAACCATTCCTCCCCTTGTAGGGCAGCGGTGACCGATCGGATCGACTCCATCCGGAAAGACCGGACGTTTAGAAATTTGTTTAGACTCTTTAGGTCCAATATGGGTCTTATGTCCCCGTTTGGCTTCGGGACTGTGAAAAGGTTTGAGTAGAAACCCAACCCCCACTCTTCCATAGGAACCTCCATAATTACTCCTTGGAGCAATAGTTGTTCTAACGCCAATAGGAGAGACCCTCTTTTTAGAGGGTCTCTTGGCATGCCTGACCACATAAAATGGGACGGAGTAGACTCTTTTAACTCCAACTTGTATCCCAGAGTTACTGCGGAGAGCACCCATCTGTCTTTGATCGTCTCCCGCCAGGTCTCTGCGAACAACTGAAGTCTTCCCCCCACCCGTTTGAGTGGGGGCAGCCCTTCATAGGCTTGACTTGGAGGCTGGTTTAGTACCTCTTCGGATCCAGGGCTTTTTATTACCCTGTGGCTGTCCCTGATTTTTACCTCCTGAGTTTGACCGAGGAGGCCGTCGGAACTGCTTAGTAGCAGACGTCGCAGGGATAGGAGAGGTAGTCCTCTTAAAAGATGGACCCCTAGACCTCTTTTTACTCGGTAAGAGAGTACTTTTACCACTGGAAATCTTCTGGATATACTTATCCAGGTCTTCGCCAAAAGGGCGTTCCCCATGAAATGGGAAGCTAACTAAGAGCTTCTTACAGGGAGCTTCAGCAGACCAGTTTTTGAGCCACAGAAGCCTACGCATATGTACCAAAGACAGCGTGAGGCGGGAGGCCTGATGGATAGAATCCTTGATGGCGTCAACCGCAAAGCATAATGCTCTAGGCAGATCAGCCAGAGCCTGGGCCTGCTGGTCTGGCAAATCCCTCAGGACCATTTTCATTTGATCCTTTAAAGCTTGGCAGACCCCAATAGCTGCCACTGCTGGCTGTGTAACAGCCCCTGCTGTGGAAAAAACAGATTTTAATAAAGATTCCAATTTTTTATCCACTGGATCTTTGAACATTTGAACATTATCTACTGGACATGTCAGTGATTTGTTCACAGAAGAGATGGCTGCATCCACCGTAGGAACATTCCATCTCTGGGTGAACTTTTCCTCCATGGGATAGATCACCGGAAACCTTTTAGGCGGAACAAATAGTTTATCAGGATGTTCCCAGTCCTGGTATATAAGTCCTTCCAATAATGGATGTATTGGAAAGGAGCAATTAACCTGGGGAGCTTTTAGCGACCCCAATGAGGAGACAGCAGTAGTTGATGGTTCAACAAGAGGCATTTTAAATGCAGATCGAACCATGTCAGTTAGGGTCTGGACCCACAATCTTTCAGTCTGCGATGCTGAAAATGGTTCATCTACTGTCGATTCCTCAAAAACAGAGCTAACCTCCTCCTGATCCCCTTCAGGTAGGTCGGTCCCTTCCTGGGACTGTTGCTCTGCCAACAGGCACTCTAATGGAGGTGATGGAGATCTGGCGCGCTTTCTTTCCTGTAGAGAAGAAGCGATCAATGCTGCCAATCTCTGCTCCAATCCCTCCAGAGTTGAGGAAAAAACCTCCTCTGTTATATATGCAGGAGCAGGTGGACTGAGGACAGCCGCAGTACCTGGCACTCCCGGGGGTTCCTTATGGGTATTAACCTCTGATTTCTCAGGGGAGGAGGGTGCAGATGACTGCTCCAGATCCTCAGAGCCCGATGGAGACCCCCTACACTTCCTGAGAGGTATATCTCAGAGTTTTTTAGGCGGCATATTCCTTAGTTCAAAGCTGAGGTATTCCAGCCGCAATACACCCCTTACTGAAATAGTCTAATGCAATTTGCTGCTATGTACATCAGTGGGTGTCTACTAATGCGTCTTTCTGGGGATGCCTGTATCAACCGCCCGCTGTAAGCCCCTATACCATGCTACCAGCTCCTTTTCATGCTCTGTGTCCATAGCAAGCAGCGTGGACTGAGTCCTTTTATCTTGCTGGGACGCCCGCACATGCGCAGAAGCGCTGGGCGCACAGAGCGCGTCATCCGCCAGGCTCCGCCCCCTTTTTTTAAGCTAAACCTTATAAAAGGAAAGCATGTGTGCGCGCGCGCGCGCGTGCACGTGTGCGCTCTTGGCGCCATGTAGGGAGAGGAGCCAGGGTCCCTGTTTCACCAGGACTCGGGGATGGAAGGAAACTACTTGGCAGCATGACAGAGGAATGCAGCTTCCCTGATAGAGAGCTCACTCATCTGCCTGGACTTTCACCATGGAAGGAATAGTCCCAAGAAAAAAGACGTTCCACAGCGGCCTCTAGTGGACAAACACAGGTACCGCACCTTTGTCTTTTTTTTTTTTTTTTTTTAAAACCTCCTTTATGAAAAAACATTTCCAGGTTTACAGTTTTTTTTTTTTTTTTTTAAAACTTCCCTTATGAAAAAACATTTCTAGGATTTCTTAGGCATATACAGCTATTAGCGGGAATACCCTTTAGGTAACAGGCAGAAAGACATATTAGGCTTGGGGGTCCCCTCAATAGAACCAAGTTCCTGAGGGGCCCCCACTTACCTTTTCCCCGCCGCAGGACTTTGTTTGGTCCACAGAAGCCCAAACTTCACCTCTCACGGCAGGCATTGTACTAGACCTTCAGGGACCGGGTTCCCAAGGATTCCACTCCCCTGGACCTGTATAGCACCCTGCACAGATAGCCTCTTGGTTTTGGGTATGACCAGAGCTCTGGATCCCAGGGTCCAGCCCTCCTAAGAGAGGCATTACAGGCAAAACCCTGCTCTTCTCTGCAAGGCCCGGGTACCGACCGTTTAGCTATGAAGCTTTTTTGGTCGGATCCGGAATAGCTTGCTAAGGCCCAGAGAACCTGTACACAAGCCCAGATGAATACATGTTAACCTTGGCCAACACCTTAGACACTGGCAAAAAACTGAGGTACTCCCGGATGGGAGGGGCTTATATAGGGGAGGGTACTTCCTGTTTTGGAAGTTGCCAGTGCCAGCACCTGAAGGTAATCTATATAACCCACATAGTAATGACTATGCTGCTCTGTGTCCCGTGATGTATGAACAAGAAATCACATTTATTCATGTTTATAAATTAAATAAAGAGAAGGCAGCGCTGGAGAAGCTGCTGCCATTTGTGCATCCCAGGGACCCCAGAGCACACAGCAACCCTGTGTGGACACTAAAATTGGGAGCTTGAGAAGGCCAACATTTCTGAACACAATCTGATGCTGGCCTCCCAGAGGTCAGGAACAGCAGCAGGTGATATATATGTCCCAAGTGTGTGGTACTACAACAGGCTGCCTTCTGTCCGACCACAATGAAGCAAGGCCATCACTTCCTCTTCTTCCTGGCAACCTTCCCTGCAGCCTTTCCTGAAGCCTTCCCTGCAGCCTTTCCTGAAGCCTTCCCTGCAGCCTTCCTTCTTCGTTTGGCTGGAGGCTGGCCCACTGGAGGGGTACTCCTGTCAGGAGGAGGAGGTGGAGGTGTAGCAGAAGGGGGTGGGGCAGAAGAAGAAGGTGGAGGTGTAGCAGAAGGGGGTGGGGCAGAAGAAGAAGGTGGAGGTGTAGCAGAAGGGGGTGGGGCAGAAGAAGAAGGTGTAGCAGAAGGGGGTGGGGCAGAAGAAGAAGGTGGAGGTGTAGCAGAAGGGGGTGGGGCAGAAGAAGAAGGTGGAGGTGTAGCAGAAGGGGGTGGGGCAGAAGAAGAAGGTGGAGGTGTAGCAGAAGGGGGTGGGGCAGAAGAAGAAGGTGTAGCAGAAGGGGGTGGGGCAGAAGAAGAAGGTGGAGGTGTAGCAGAAGGGGGTGGGGCAGAAGAAGAAGGTGGAGGTGTAGCAGAAAGGGGTGGGGCAGAAGAAGAAGGTGGAGGTTGAGGTTGGGTCAGTTGGGCCACCTCACATATGGCGGTATTGGGGGTAATTTTCTCCATCACCCCCTTGTTGAGCAAGGTGATGAGCAGGGGCTCGCATAGGAGGCGTTGCTCCATGCTCATCACCTTGAACTTAGCCTCCACTAGGCCGGCAATGGCCTCTTCAGGGGATGTGGGCTCCTTGAGGGTGGCATGGGCCTCTTTAATAAGGGCCATTGCTGCCTCACTGGTGGTCCTGTCCCTCCTGCCTCTTTTGTGAAGCCGGATGGGAGACAACTGGGATCTGGTGCTTCTCCTTTGCCCTGCCACCTCCTGTCTGCCACTGGGCCCTGCCACCTCCTGGCTGCCACTGGGCCCTGCCACCTCTTGGCTGCCACTGGGCCCTGCCACCTCCTGGCTGGCACTGGGCCCTGCCACCTCCTGGCTGCCACTGGGCCCTTCCTCCTCCTGCCTGACAGTTTCCAGACCCTCCTCCTGGCTGATTTCATCCTGTGTATGAAAAAGGAACATAGTTTAATATGTTGGTTTAATCTTTGCATCAAACTTTGTAATCCTGATTGAAGCAATTAGAATGTAAATGCATAAATCCTTGCTTTAAATTTACCACTACATCAGATTGACTATTTACCACCCAATTAAGTGCAGAATAATGTCTACAGATCTTGATTTCACTTGTGGAATCCAAAATAATGTATGTTTCTCATCTTGACATATTTGTCAAACATTAATTTTATCACAATACATTTTCAGTTAATACTATACCTGGCTCCAGATGGCCAAATCAGGATCATCCAGGATGGCTGCCTCCTCTTGCTCCAGAGAAGGCTCAGGTTGGCTGCAGGGAAGTCTGGGGGGGGGGGAAGAGTGGAGAGTGATGGCCTTGTCTCAATGTGGTCATCCAGAAAGGACATCCTGCTGTAGTACCACAAAATCGGGACATACACATCACCTGCTGCTGCTCCTGACCTCTGAGAAGCCAGCACCTTAGAGCGTTCAGTCCTGTAGGTGCCTCTCAAGCTCCCAATTTTAGTGTCCACTTGTTTTGCTGTGGCTGTGGGCACCTTGGTATGCACAAATGGGAGCAACTTCTCCAGCGCTGCTTTTCTCACCCCTCTTTTTTTATGGATGGGGTTTTTCGTCTCCCACAGAGCCGGCAGCTCCCTTACACGATCAATAAATTCCGCCAGGAACTCTTTGTCGCTAATAAAGACATTCATATTGTATCTGCAAGTTAAATAAATTAGATATAACTAATGTGAGGCAAACAGTCTAACCTCCTTAACATCCTAGTCACCATATATATCCTCCAACAATCTCAAGACAGTATAGGCCAACAATTTTTACAAGTCACAAAATCACATACCTTCGTTCGCACGTCCGTCACTTGAACTCCTCTCTCCGCACACCGAACGTACTATAGTCACATGTGTGTTTGCTATATACACACCACGCATGCGTCAAAATTCGAACACGTCGCTCCGCACACGTCGCCCGCCCATGACGTTCTAACTAACATCTTTTCCCCGCCCCTTCTCTTTCGGCGTGCAGACAGATATGGCGGAGTTACAGCAGGTGTCTGATAATTCCGCAACTAACGAGGAGGAGACAAGCCCGGAGACCAAGGAAACGTCACGATCAAGGAGGAGATTCAAGGCATCGAATATGTCTTTTGCCGAGATGGCGGAGATGGTGGACATCTTGCTCAAGGCTGATTATGATGCCAAGCATGGGCCGTATAGCAAACCAAATAGAAGGAAGGCCAAAATCCTCACTAAAGTTGTGAAGAGTCTGAAGGCGAATTTCGGGGTGAAACGCTCAAATGAGCAGCTCAGAAAGAGGTGGTCAGACCTCAAACTGAGGGAGCCAGACCAGTTGAGGAGCATAAAGAGAATGCTCACTAAAAGTAAGTAAAAAGTAGACTTTTCTGCTATTAATCTTTTTATAAACTGACATGTTTTGTTTTTTTTGTTCTCATATTGGACTCCCTTCCAAAATGTAATATTTTGAACTTGGTTGGGCACAGTAATCGTTCGTTACGTTATCGGCACTTCGTTCGGCCACTATCCGCGGTTTTGGCTTATTTTAGAGCCACAAAAGTAATTAGACATCTGCCATTTTTGAACAAATATTTTTGAGAATTTTTTAGTCTAGATGATGTGTTTGTAAAGAGAATGAAATGGAAACTTTTATCAGTGTAAAGGAGAGGACACTCAGCAGCTGCTTCCACATCTGTACTTTGGAGCACTATAGTGTGGGCCACCAGACCCGCCTTTTTTGGGTGTCCCACACAGGTGCATCAGAGAATTTTTGTGGTGCCTCCATGTCAAATAAATTACATCCAAAGGTGAATACTAAACATATTTTGGGTCATAAATAATGCATTCTTCTTTAAATTCCGCCCAAACACACACTTGTACCCCACTTCCAAGCAATTTAGCCTGTTTTTATTTTAACAATGAGATTTACAGTGTGATAAATAGACCTTTTGTTTTATTCTCATAGGGGAGAGAAGACTGGGAGGAGGACACTCCAGGGAGCACATGCACCCCACAACTTCAAAGCAACCCCAAACTCCCAAAGACCCACAACCGAAGGATGTAGAGGAAGTTGAGGTGGAGGAAGGAGAAGTGCAGGAAGGAGAGGTGGATGACGTTGTGGATCTGGTCACCACAACAGGTCAGTATCTGTCACCACAGCTTCAGGTAAGAGAGGTAGGCCTGCAGAGTTATAATACTTTTTTTTTTGGTTTTTAGGGGATGTAAATGTTGTGAAGGGTAGTACACGGTTCTCTGCTGACAGTGCCCTCCGCCTCATCCAGCAAGTGATGGAATGTAGCACGGAACTGGACCTAATTAAACAAAGAATCCATGTGATGGAACAAACATTTAAAGACATTCTCGATGTTTTGGGGAGAATTCAATAAGCCATCCAAACACATTTGTTTTTACATGTTTGTTTTTGTAATTTTTTTAATTTTTTTGACAATCAAACTAGCCAAAAATTGAATCTGCACACAGTGTGTCAACATGTGCTATCTGCCATCAGGGGATATCCATGTACGTCTTTTGTGGGTGCAACCCCTTCCTCGTATCTAAAGTCGGTGAACTGAGGAAGGGGATGCACCCCCAAAACACGTCTATTGATCACCCCTGATGGCAGATAGCACATGTTGACAATAGGGATCAGGATTGTAAACTTCCTAGATGAAAAAAATCCCAAATGTGTGCATATTCAATTTTTGGCTGGGCAAGGGGTGGCAGGACCCCATATTAGGATGGGCACATAGAGACATATAGTTTGTGTAAGTGAATGTCTCCGATTGCTCAGAGGTATCCAATGTTGTAATTTTTGAAATGCAACTGTTATTTTTGTATTTTCATAAGCAAAAAATTGGCGGGTTGGGGCCAGGCCAACCCAAAAAAAAAAAAAAAATAATGAAGAGAATGTGCACAGAGTAAAATATTTGACCACAAACAACGTGTAGCTTCTTTTTATAATACCCTCTAAGCTTATTTGGTTCTTTTGTAAGGTTACATAGTGAAATGGTTGTTATTTACTAAAGTAAAATACACTTGGCACTACAAATGCACAAAGACAAACTAGGAGACAGGAAAGAACAAATAATTAAAGGTTTAAACAAGCTTTTTATTGGGATACTTAGACATAGGCTGGCATAGGAATTGCCCCCCTACCCGTGAAATACTCCATGTATTTGTCCCGAACCTCACGGGCATTTTGGGAGGGCAAGCCAGGACGGGCAGATTCCAGGCCCGGCAGGGGATTTGCAGGGGAAAGTCCAGCCTCTGGCAAAACTGAGGCCATATATGAATTCGATTTGCGGCAAAGAAAATTGTGTAGCACACAGCAGCATAACACTACATAGTTTATTTTGTAGTCCGCCAAGTGGATGGAAGTCATAAAAAGGCGGAACCGGCTGGCCATTATGCCGAAGGCATTTTCAATGACTCTTCGGCCCCTGGCCAGCCGGTAATTGAACACCCTCTTCTCTGGGGTCAGGGTCCTCTGAGGAAATGGCCTCATAAGATGCCGTCCGAGCCCGAAGGCTTCATCAGCCAAAAAAACAAAGGGGAGTCCTTCAATATTCCCTGCATCCGGTGGCAATGCAAGGTCGTCACTCTGGAGACGGAGGGCAAACTCCGTCTGGATGAAGGATCCCCCATCGGACATCCGGCCATTCTTCCCTACATCAACATAGAGGAATTCATACCGTGCTGACACCACCGCCATCAGCACAATGCTATGAAACCCCTTGTAGTTGTAGTAGTAGGACCCAGAACAGGGTGGCGGCACGATGCGGACGTGCTTCCCGTCTATGGCACCACCGCAGTTGGGGAAGTCCCACCGCATGGCAAACTCCGATGCCACAGTCTGCCATTCCTGTGGCGTGGAAGGAAGCTGTGGAGTGAAACAAGATGAAATAATATTAGAAAACCAAAGTCATACATTACAAGGAAATTCTATCCAAAAAAATTAGAGGCCAACATCAATCAAATTCTACGTTTATTAAGGTGTTTAAAATAAGTATAATGGAAGGCTCATTTATCATATTCATCACCCCCTCTGATGGGCCATTACTAAATTATTTTGGGGGGGGGGGAGATGTGTTTGGCCACAGGATAGCATTGCAGTGGCGGTGCATCCAGAGTGGGCGCTGGAGCACTGCCCCCTCTCTCCTGTGCCCATCACTCAGAACAATACATAGGTTCATGCGTTGCATGAACCTATGTATTGTCTATGCCGCACACTATTCAGGTGGATGGCCTCTTGTAAAGCGACCGACATATGAATCATTGCGGCATTTAGGGGGTTCAAATTGCTTAGCAGAAACAGGTAGTAAAATAGTCTTGCACATTACAACCTGAGGGAGTAAAATCGGGGACACGGGGGGGGGGCATTCCTTGGGGAAACACTGGCAGGCTGCTCTGCCAATCATGTTCACCAAGTCTGTTTAATGGTAACATGATTGTCTGATGCAACATGAAGGGAAGGAGAAGACATCAAGGACAGAAGAAGGATGGCGCTGACCACAAGAAGGTAAGTGCAGGGCTGGGGGGAAACTGGCTGCATTAGAGGGGACTAAATGGCTGCATTGGAGGGAACAAAATGGCTGCATTGGAGGGGACAACTGGGGGCGTTTAATAGGCACCAGAGCAAAAAAAGGAGGAAGTTTATTTCCTAAATTGGGGTTTGAACCCCCAAACATTTGGAGCAACAGGCGCCCCTGCTGGAAAAGTTAGTGAAGGGAAATATTTATGTAGGAGAAAAAAGGGGCAATCTAAAGCTTCCAACATGCATGGGGACAAAGGGGACATTCTCAGCATATTACAATCATGGTAATTAGGGAAGGATGAAAGAAATACAATACATTAGCATACATGTAATACATAAAATGTGATGTTAAGGGAGAAAACTTACCCTAATATAGTCCTCCTGCAGGACTTGGATGATGGCAGAACAGGTGTCTGGGATTATGAGGTCCAGAGCCTGGGGGGAGATGCCTGTGGTGAACTTCAAGTCCTGAAGACTTCTCCCTGTCGCCAGGTAACGCAACGTGGCGATGAGCCTCTGCTCAGCACTGATGGCTTCCCGCATAACGGTGTCCTTCCTGGTAATATAGGGGGACACCAAAGCCAACAGTTCCTGAAAAACGGGGTCAGACATCCGCAGAAAATTCCTGTAGTCCTCAGGATTATTCTCGACGATCTCCCGCAGCAGAGGCATATGGCAGAATTGGTCCCGCTGGAGCAACCAATTCTTGGTCCATGAACTCCTCCTCACACCATTCATGGACTGGTCTTGGTCCAAAACAAGCAGACCAACACCAAGCGCACGCACAGCACGAACTCGACGACGAGAACGTCCAGGCGACATGGCTAGGAAACGGTCGTCTTATCAGAACGTATAGAACAGAATGCACTTTAGAACAGCAAGGCCTATGAATAACGAACTGAAAATCAGAAACGAACAGGCAAGAACGCACTGTAAAACAGATACGACCTGCCTAGACGCCCTGAAAGTCAAGATACGAACCCACAAGCACAAACTGAACCGCAGAAAACGATCTGAAAAGTACGAAGACTGAAAAGCGCGAATCGTCTCTTCCCAAACTTTTACTTCACACGCGGTAACACGAGATCAGCAAAAGCAGCCCAAGGGGTGGCGCCAAGAAAAAAGATCTTCCCCTTTATAGTGCCGTCGTACGTGCTGGACGTGAGCGCGGAGAACAACGAGGAAATTGGGAAATGACAGTGTGTACGCATAGAAAGCGTGACGAGAAAATCGACAAGCTTAACAAGAATCTCGTCGAAAAAAACGACGTGTTTTTTACGACGAGAAACTCGGTCGTGTGTACGAGGCCTAAGAAAAAGACCCCCACCAATATGCCCATAACTGCCGTGGCTTTTACACAACCAAATGCTGGCAGTGGCACTTTTGCCTGGCTCCGCTGTTAAGCTGATCAATCAGCTTCAATAGCCTGAATATTTCTGTCTAGAAGTGGGCTGTCCAGCCTTTTGACCTTCCTGGGCCACATTGGAAGAAGAGGAATTGTCAAATGATGAAGGGACGGTGCAGTTCTAGTTCTGGGTGGGATTCATATGAGGGCGCACCCGAACGGCTGTGCCGTGTCCTAGGAACTGCGGCTCTTTAACCATGTGATCGGCTGTGTCCAACAATCGGTCACATGTAAACACGGAAATGCTGGTAATCGGCTCTCATCGCCTCACACTGACAGAGTGCCCAGAAGGGGACATCCAGACATGTAATCAGGGCACCGATCATCAGATCCCCGATTACAATACAGCTCCACCAGTGCCAGCAATCGATGCCAATCAGTGCTGCCCATTAGTGCTACCCATCAATGCCCATCAGTGCCCATGAGTATGACATATTAGTGCCACCTAATCAGTGCCTATAAGTGCTGCTTCATTAATTCCCATAAGTGCTGCCTCATCAGTGAGTGCCCATCAGTGCCGTCTCATCAGCGCACATCAGTGAAGGAGAAATTACTTACTTACAAACTTTACTTTTGGATTTTCGGATGGATGGCGTAGCAATTCTCAAGTTGCTCATCAGATATTTTGGTTCTAATTTTGTTCTTTGCATTCTTCACCCTTGAAAATAGTTGCTCACAAATATGGTGAAAACCGGTGACATGATTAAGGTGTGATTGTGAAGATTGGGATATTTTTCTTTTGGGCAGGTAAAACTTATAAGAGTCCAGTAAAGAGACACTGTCAAATTTTTCAGTTACATGTGTTCGCTAACTGAAAACACATTTTTTACAAAAATTTTCCCCAAAAAATCAACATTTTTAGGTATGTTTACAATTTTATGTTGGGCCTCAGTTTGGACACCCGTGGTCTAGAACAAGTATGCAGATCAGAAAAGTCTGGGGAAAAAAAGGTCTTATTTGTGGATCTGTTGCAGGTGAGTGACCAAAGTGTTGAAGACAGCATGTCCGAATGACAGGCAGCCAACTTTCATAGGGAAAGGACAACAATGGCAGCCTCCATGTCTCTCTATTGATGAGTTTCTTTTAAGCTTCTTATACGGATTCTCTATAACGTGAAAAAAAAATGTGGAATCCATCCGCAAGAGATTATTTACCTGTTCATTATATCATTGTCTGAAACACAAATAAATGTATATATTTTATACCACGATATATACTTTCTTGCGTTATGCCACGTACACACGGCCGGACTTTGCCACGGGCAAAGCTCCATCAGAATTTCCGACGGAAAAATAGAGAACCTGCTCTCTATCTAAGTCCATCGGAAATTCCGACCGTGTGTACGCGGCATAACACAACCACCAGTTTAGTGTGCATGTAAATGTGGAGAAAATCCTAAATTAACCACTTCCTGCTCGGCCTATAGCAAAATGATGGCCGGGCAGTGGTTCCGTTATCCTGACTCATAGGACGTCTTTCAGGATAACGACGTGCATGTCAGTCTGACACACCGCAACACCGATCTCTGACAGAGGCTTTTTACCACGTGATCAGCTGTGTCCAATCACAGCTGATCATGGTGTAAACAGGAAGAGCCGTGTATCAGCTTTTCCTCCTATTGCGTCTGACAGACGCGACTAGAGGAGAGCCGATCGACTGCTCTCCTGACAGGGGGGTTCTTCGCTGACTGCTTATCAGTGATAATACCTGCCAGTGCCTCCTTATCAGTGATGCCCATCAGTGCAGCCTTTTTAGTGCCACCTATCAATGCCCATCAGTGCTGCATATCAGTGCCACCTATCTGCCCATCAGTGCTGCATATTGGTGCCCGTCAGTGAAGGAGAAAACGTACTTATTTATAAAATTTTATTCTCAGTGCTGGAAGGAGAACAAGGACTTATATAATCAGCCTGCGGAAGTCAGAACAAAAACTAAAAAGCCTAAATTACTGCTGGGGTTGGCTAGGGTGGATGAGGGGGCTTTTTAGAGGAAGAGTATGGAGTTGGGCTTTAAAGGTATTCTCTTAATGGAGTTGTCAGAATGCAATATTTTTCATTACAGTTGTTCTTTAACCACTTGCTTACTGGGCACTTAAACCCCCTTCCTGCCCAGGCCAATTTTCAGCTTTCAGCGGTGTCACGCTTTGAATGACAATTGCGCGGTCGTGCGACGTGGCTCCCAAACAAAATTGACGTCCTTTTTTTCCCACAAATAGAGCTTTTTTTGGTGGTATTTGATCATCTCTGCGGTTTTTATTTTTTGCGCCATAAACAAAAAAAGAGCGACAATTTTGAAAAAAACACAATTTTTTAAAATTTTTGCTATAATAAATATCCCAATTTTTTTTTTTATATTTTTTTCCTCCGTTTAGGCCGATACATATTCTTCTACATATTTTTGGTAAAAAAAATCGCAATAAGCGTTTATTGATTGGTTTGTGCAAAAGTTATAGCGTCTACAAAATAGGGCATAGTTTTATAGCATTTTTATTAATATTTTTTTTTTTTACTAGTAATGGCGGCGATCAGCGATTTTTATTGTGACTGCGACATTATGGCGGACACATCGGACACTTTTGACACCATTTTGGGACCATTGTCATTTTTACAGCGATCAGTGCTATAAAAATGCACTGGTTACTGTAAAAATGACACTGGCATTGAAGGGGTTAACACTAGGGGGCGAGGAAGGGGTTAAATGTGTAACCTGGGAGTGATTACTACTGTGTGGGGGAGGGGACTGACTGGGGGAGGTGACCGATCTGTGTCCCTATGTACAAGGGACACAGCATCGGTCTCCTCTCCCTGACAGGATGTGGATTTCTGTGTTTACACACAGAGATCCACATCCTTGTCTGTGTACCGGCTGATCGCGGGTACCCGGCGGACATCGCGGCCGCCAGGCACGCGCATCGGCATCTCAGCCGGAATAGCCGAGGCCGTCTATTAATGGCCTCCCGGATTTGTAGAGCCACCTTGAGGCCGTCATTTGTATATGGCCCGGCTCTCAAGTAGTTAAAGTAGTAGACTTCTATTGATAACAATGTAGGAGCTGCCGCTGGTAATCTCTATGTGAAAGTACGAAGTACCTGTCTGTTATGCTAACCTTTTGGCACAAATACCTTCATGGTCACTGACTTGGAACAAGCACATAAATCTTTATATGCATCATAATTTGGTCTGGGTTAGTGACTGAAAATACTGAAATAGGAGAGGGTCTCTGTGGCAACCATGCACCCAACATTGTCAGAGTAAGAGGTTGGTCATGTGGTGGTCATACAATGGTCCATGCCTCTCTCATCCTCTGCAATAATGATTAATATAAATTGTAAAGTAAACTCATTCAGCACTTAGATAAAAGATTATTAAAATTAATTGAACAGGCTGCTGCTATAATAATAAACACATATATCTAAATATTCATGTACAGTGATCAATAAGACTTAAGCATCGCTCTTCAGTGTATTAAACAGTGGCAGCCCGTCAATAGGGGGCGCAGGGGCGCCGCCCCCCCAAAGCTACTTATTAAAAAAAAAAATTAAACAAAATATATATTTTTTTAAAGTGTCCCTTTAAGTGGGTGTGTTAAGGGCGCCGGACACGGGTGCTATTGGAGGCATGACCCATGTGTAAACACGTGATTGGGGCTAAGAATCTCTATTGGCGTAGTTTAGAGTGTGTTCGGGGCGCAAAGCTTGTAGCCACGAAAACTCCACCTCTAGGCTCTAGCATTAGGTTTCCAGTGCTTGTAATTGATTGGGTCCATAGGCTGGGGCTTTAATCAGACCTGCAGCGTCATTGGCTCACAGGCTGCCTGTCTCCTTCAGTAAGTGAGGGGGAAATCACCAGCAGAAAAGAACTGGTCAGGGCAGACAGGGAGCGATGTGCAGGGGCAGCTCCATTCATCTCCCTGTGACACAGACTCGGCATCCAGCAGTGCACACAGAGGGATCCCACAGAAATCTTCAGGTACATTTCTACATGCCAGGACTGGAGGGGGGAGGGGGGCAGAAGGGGCTATTATCACTGTGTCCTGAGAGACTGTAAAGCAGCATTTTAATCTCCAACTTTACTTCACCTCTCTCACCTCATGTAATGCAAGTCTGTACACCTTCCCTTTTCTCCCCTGCCTTCAGCTGCTATAGAGAAACAAAAGGCATTGTTCTTAAATTAACATTATTTACGCGGGCATTGTTATGCAAATTAGATCGACCGCCGTAATTCATATGCGAATCACGCCCCATCCGCTGCATGCTGCCCACCTAGACTGCATACAGGTGAGCATAGGGGGCATGTAGAGGTAATCAAAAAGGGGGGCTTGAGGTGCAGAGGTGAGCAGAGGTGGTGTACAGAGGTGCAGAGTGGAAGGGTTGGATTGCAGAGGTTAGCAAAGTAGGGGTTTGGGGGACATTGGTTAGCAGATGATGAGTTAGGGGCAGAGTTGTACTGATGGGAGATGAGAATGCAGAGATTTGTAGACAGATGGGGGGGGCACAGTAGGTGTACAGACCCAGGAACTCAGCACAGGGATGATGGGCACAGCAGGTGTACAGACCCAGGAACTCCGCACAGGGATGGTGGGAACCCCTCATAATGGGCACAGCAGGTGTACAGACCCGGGAACTCAGCACAGGGATGGTGGGAACCCTCATAATGGGCACAGCAGGTGTACAGACCTGGGAACTTAGCACAGGGATGGTGGGAACCCTCATAATGGGCACAGCAGGTGTACAGACCCAGGAACTCGTTACAGGGATGGTGGGAACCCCTCATAATGGGCACAGTAGGTGTACAGACCCAGGAACTCAGTACAGGGATGGTGGGAACCCTCATAATGGGCACAGCAGGTGTACAGACCCAGGAACTCAGTACAGGGATAGTGGGAACCCTCATAATGGGCACAGCAGGTGTACAGACCCGGGAACTCAGCACAGGGATGGTGGGAACCCTCATAATGGGCACAGCAGGTGTACAGACCCAGGAACTCGTTACAGGGATGGTGGGAACCCCTCATAATGGGCACAGTAGGTGTACAGACCCAGGAACTCAGTACAGGGATGGTGGGAACCCTCATAATGGGCACAGCAGGTGTACAGACCCAGGAACTCAGTACAGGGATGGTGGGAACCCCTCATAATAGGCACAGTAGGTGTACAGGGATGGTGGGAGGAAACCTCATAATGGGCACAGCGGGTGTACAGACCTGGGAACTCCTCATAATGGGCACCTCAGGTGTACAGACCCAGGAACTCTGCATAATGGGCAAAGTAGGTGTACAGACCCAGGAACTCTGTACAGGGATGGTGGGAACCCCTCATAATGGGCACCGTAGGTGCACAGACCTGGGAACTCAGTACAGCCTGTCCTTATACATTTACTTGAGATCACTTAGACCCAGTGGGTCTCTATAGTGGGAGGTAGCGCCAATACCCCATTCTTTTATATTATATCCTATTCTCCCTAGGGAGTTTTTAGGGGGGCTGCAACCTCTGGTGTTTTCCTGAGCGCGGATTCCCTACTTCTTTAATAATAGTCTAATGTCCATAAAATTTAATGTATTTGTTCTGGCCATTTAAATGCATTACCTCTCAAATGCGCCTAAATGCGTCTAGCGTTTCAGTGTGTTTAGCTTTTTTCTGCGCTTCACCTCCTCTCCTAAACGTGCTTTCCATGGGTTTTTTTTTTCAGACTGTAATTGCTCTGCTTCTAATATGTCTGTAAATGCCTGTGTGCACATGGACACATAAGCTAACATACAGGTGCTTTTACATGTAGCGGGGGTCCTAAATTTAGGGATTGCTATGCTAAATTTAGGGGTGATTCGAGTGGTACTTGGCTCGAATCTTTCAATTTGCTGGACTCTGCCTTGCTGCTGTTTTACCTGGTGTGCAGTTCCCCTAAGAAGTATGGGTGGCGCTGTCACTTGTACTCGGGGTTGAACCACAGGTGATGGAGCAGCGATTTGGCGTCCTCTCTCGGCAGCCGTACAGTGGGTGTGGTCTACCTGCTGTGCATGCCGGGAGAGGGTACAAAGGGGCGGACGCCATTGGAAAGGGAGCAATTCCCAGGGCCCATGCCCGGAGGGAGAACCTGCGGCCCAAGTTCAGTGCATGGCTCTCCAGGCTATGGGGCCATGTGCGCTTCAGTCCCAGGCACCTTTAGTCTTGGGACTGCGACTTCAGCCCTGGGCCCAGCACCTTTAGCTGGAGCCCACTTCGGGAGGAGGAATCCCAGGGTGCCGCCTTGCAAGGGGACCCGTTTCTAGAAGAGGAGGCTGGGGGAGGACCGTTCCGAAGGACTGGTGAGAGATCACATTGAAGGAAGGGGCCCAGTAACTCTCTGGAGGGATGTCATCCATCTGAAAGCAGGGATCCAAACCTACGGGACCATTAAGAGGTTTTGGACAATATAGATTCTGTGGCAGAGGATCTCCTGAACGCATCCATTAGGGAATCTAATAGACTGTTCGAGTTACACGCCGGCTGCTAGTGCCTTTGGGTGACTACCTGGGTGAGCTATACCCACTTGGGATCGAGTGGCGAAGAAACAAGAGTGCCTGAATTGATCTGTCTTCCGAACACCTTTCTCTTCTCCTCAGCTTTGTGGATGTTCATGCATAAAGAAAGAAATAAACTCTATGTTGGAGTTGACTCTGGTGTGGACCTTGGAGTTACTTGGGGTTTAGAGACTTTGTCTTTACATTCTAGGGACGGAAACCAACTTTGAGGGGAACCCATGCTGCAAGACCCGTAAGTGAAAACAAGTGTGCTTAACCTCTGCAAATCAGGGTGGTGGGGACTGTGTGCCTTTTTCTCCTGTGAGTGAGCCAAGGACAGTGGAGAAAGAGGGCCGGTTGCTACATACAGGCTGAGAAAAAAAATGTCAAATGCCAGTATTTTTTAAGCTTTAATCGGAGCCCTTTGTTATCTCATGTAGCCATATTCCTAAGCGATCATCACAAGTCTTTTTCTGTGCTTGATATACCATCAGTCCGATTCATGCTTCAGAGTAAGTTTAAGGCCCGGGTCAGGCTAGATTCACACTGTTGTGCAGAGAGGCTCACAGCAGGTGTCCGGTGCGTCCCTGTTCTCCATTTCAGGGATGAATCTGGCCCGAATTTTTGCCTGCATTTGGACCTAAAACAAAGCATATTTCCAGGTTGTAAGTTGGCAAATGTCATTGCAGATCCCTACTTGTTATTGTTGCTTGTATTGAAACTTACATAACACAGTTGGTGTTCTGTACATTGACCGTGTACAAAACACCACCCTACATGTACACCATGTTTAAACATTTGCCAGTTTTATGAGTCATAGCGGGCAGCAGATGAAACTACATAGGTAATTGTAATTGTAAAAATACAAAATGTAGTGTAGTACTTAAATTTTTTTCTTATCAAAAGCAAAATTACCTTTTAAATGCAACCCATGTCGTCTAACATTTAATGTTGTAGAGAGGCTGTGCAATGGGTTAATAAAGTCAGAACTTAAATTGCAAGTTTAAACCATTTCCTAGTCTGTGATCTCCAGCTATCGTCTGGGTTTTAAAACAAATTGAAGCTTCGTCGGTGTATAATGTGCAGCCTGGTATATGATGTGCAGAGCCCTGTGTATAATGTGCAGCCTGGTATATGATGTGTAGGGATGAGCTCTGGCGTGTTCGCATACTCCACGTGCAGAGCCCGCCAGGAAGTCGGCATGGCGCTGCGCTAATCACAGGCAGGGAGACATTGTCCTGATGCTCGGCTGCAGAGATCGAGAAATGTCTCCCTGCCTGTGATTAGCGCAGCGCCGTGCCGACTTCCTGGTGGGCTCTGCACGTGGAGTATGCGAACGTGCCAGAACTCATCCTTAATGATGTGCAGAGCCCTGTGTATAATGTGCAGCCTGGTATATGATGTGCAGAGCCCGGTGTATAATGTACAGCCTGGTATATGATGTGCAGAACACTGTGTATAATTTACAGGCTGGTATATGATGTGCAGAGCCCTGTGTATAATGTGCAGCCTGGTATATGATGTGCAGAGCCCTGTGTATAATGTGCAGCCTGGTATATGATGTGCAGAACCCGGTGTATAATGTGCAGCCTGGTATATGATGAGCAGAGCCCTGTGTATAATGTGCAGCCTGGTATATAATGTGTAGGGATGAGCTCTGGCGTGTTCGCATACTCCACGTGCAGAGCCCACCAAGAAGTCGGCACGGCGCTGCGCTAATCACAGGCAGGGAGACATTGTCCTGATGCTCGGCTGCAGAGATCGAGAAATGTCTCCCTGCCTGTGATTAGCAGCCTGGTATATGATGTGCAGAGCCCTGTGTATAATGTGCAGCCTGGTATATGATGTGTAGGGATGAGCTCTGGCGTGTTCGCATACTCTACGTGCAGAGCCCGCCAGGAAGTCGGCACGGCGCTGCGCTAATCACAGGCAGGGAGACATTGTCCTGATGCTCGGCTGCAGAGATCGAGAAATGTCTCCCTGCCTGTGATTAGCGCAGCGCCGTGCCGACTTCCTGGTGGGCTCTGCGCGTGGAGTATGCGAACGTGCCAGAACTCATCCTTAATGATGTGCAGAGCCCTGTGTATAATGTGCAGCCTGGTATATGATGTGCAGAACCCTGTGTACAATGTGCAGCTTGGTATATTATGTGTAGAGCCCTGTTTATAATATACAGCCTAGTATATGATGTGCAGAGCCCTGTGTATAATGTGCAGCCTGGTATATGATGTGCAGAGCCTGGTGTATAATGCTGACACTATGAGAGGAATACAGGGGATGGAGTGGGTGGATTCTATAAGGGGTTTGGCTTATGAGAAGTGGGAGGGGCCAACCATGGAGGGGCGGGGTCTTGCGCCCCCCCATCCTAAAACTTCACCAGCCGCCACTGGTATTAAACACAGTATTTTTTTACAGTTTCTAATGATCCACCCTGTGACATGCGAGTCCAACTGGAGCATAATCCTATTGAGTGTTCATTGGGGGTCTTGACGGATAGAGTATAAAAATCGTCACCACACCACGTGATACCACTCCCCAATCAAAATTCAAACTCGCCAGATTGAGATAGGGTAAACGCTTTTTGAATACTGTATATACTCGAGTATAAGCTGACCCGAATATAAGCCGAGGCACCTAATTTTACCACAAAAAAATGGGAAAATGTATTGACTCGAGTATAAGCCTTGGGTGTCCATCTGCATGCCTTACTGTGCCCATGCCTCACTGTGCCCAATCTCCCTACCTGATCTCCGGCGCTGTGTGACTAGACTGACGTTTAACATGGGAGTCTATGGAAGGGGTGCCCGAATTTGAAAAATTGGTGCTTACCGCCCGTAGGTCCCCTGGACAACAAACTTTGCACACTTGTATATGAAGAGTGGGGCTACATGTGTGCCAAGTTTGGGGTCCAGGGGATCTAGGACCGGCCGGTACTGGGTCACCAAATCACTGGAGAAATTACCGTTTAACATTGGAGTCTATGGAAGGGGTGCCCGGCCGTAGGTCCCCCGGACACCAAACTTTGCACACTTATCAAGGAAGAGTGGGGCTACATGTGTGCCAAGTTTGGGGTCCAGGGGACCTACGGCTGGCTGGGATCAGGCGCACAAATTTGTCAATGGACACAGACTCGAGTATAAGCCGAGGGGGGCATTTTCAGCACACAAAAAATGTGCTGGAAAACTCTGCTTATACTCGAGTATATACGGTAAATGTTTCTCATTAACCAACTCGTATAGGAAGGCCACTTCATCTATGATCAATCAAAACTGAGCGATTGGAAGCGTGTCCCCCAATTAAGGCCCATACACATGATCTGACTTTTTCACAACAAAATTTAAAATGAGCAGGTTTTCAAAAAAATCCGACCGTGTGTACACTCCATCGGACAAACTTTTTCGGTTTTCATCGAACAAAAGTTCGCTCTGCAAACAGACAAACTTTTTGGCAACAAAAGTCCTACGGTGCAAAGTCCTGCCGTGTGTACAGAAATCCATCGGACTTTAATCCGAAGTACAAATACGCATGCTCAGAACCGATGTTAAAATCAACCAACAATAGCAGAAGTTGACCAAAGTGTGGCGGTAAAGAGCAGAAAAGAGCAAAAAAAAACACATAATACGTCAATTACGTGACTACGTTCATGTTTGTTGGCTAAAAAAGTCCTGTCGTGTGTATGAGGCCAAAAGCCCTTCAAACAAAAATCCACGGAAAAGTTTGTTTGAAGTCCGATCGTGTGTATGAGGCTTTAGTCTGGGCAGTCGAGCTCTGATACCGCTGACAATCACAATAGCTCATAACATAGGGAAAAAAAAACAATCCTCATAGTGTATACCTGTTTAAAAGTTTACTCCATAAAACAGACCCCGCCTTTTCCCATTGCACTTAGAACAGCCATTCTCAACCAGGGTTCCGTGGAACCCTAGAGTTCCTCCAAAGGTGGCTAGGGGTTCCTTGAGCTGTGGCTGGTTTACCTCCTGTTTGATGGTGCCTACATAGTTCTCAGCCAATTCCACTTGGAGGAGCCAGTGGTATGACACCAATGATCTTTATAGCTCTCTGTAAAGGGGGCCATTCTTACCACCACTGTAAAAAAGGGCATTCTTCTGACTGACCACCAAAGTAAGGGGCATTGTTCCCACTGACCCCCAATAAATGGGTATTATCAGGGGTCCCCCGAAACCTGAAAATTATTTTAAGGGTTCCCCTGTGGTAAAAAGGTTGAGAAAGGCTGACTTAGAAGAACATATATAAATAAAATATTGCATGTCATAATAAAACCACTGTGCAGCATGTCATGATACTCGCTCACCAATCGTACAATTTTTACATCCACGGTGATACTCGGTTAGAGCTTGCAGCAGCTGACAGATTCACAGCCCCTATGGTCAAGTTCAAACGCGTTTCATCATTACGTTTCAACATTACGTCTTTGTCAATAGGCGTGGCCACATGGACGGACTCGTAACTTTATAGTTAACCCGTTCATTGGTCACAACTAGCTCTCCACCAGTTCTCACTGCGGATTTCTAGAGGTACATCGGTCGTCGACCACATCAAACAACTATCAAGGTGTCCGACCCGTGCCATCTTATCACCTATAGACCCGGCGACACTGGACAGATCTGAGTACTCATGTACTTCATTCCCCAAATGTCACCATGCCCACATTGGGTCATAATTAAACTCATACAAATTACAACATATATGGTCATATTCATGATATTAACAATCATTCAATTCAAAAGGATAATAACAAATAAAATGGAGTTGGATTTATATAGTTCCTCGATAGAGACATTGGGGGTTATTTACGAAAGGCAAATCCACTTTGTTCTACAAGTACAAACTACAAGAGCAAAGTGAACGTAAAGTGCATTTGAAAGTGCAGTCACTGTAATTCTGAGGGGTAGATATGAAATGAGGGGAAGCTCTGCTGATTTTATCATCCCATCATGTGCAAGCTAAAATGCTGTTTTTTATTTTCCTTGAATGTCCCCCTCGGATCTACAGAGACTGCACTTCCAAGTGCACTTTCAATGCACTTTCAAGTGCACTTTGCACTAGTAGTTTGCACTTGTAGTGCAAAGTGGATTTGCCTTTCGTAAATAACCCCCATTGTCATAAAACTGATCTTTCCGTTCAGGGTGGGATGCCTGAATATACTTGCAATTATAAATGGAAATTAGTGTTTTAATCCCTGGATCCCAGAGAACCATACCTTGTCAGGACTATAGCAGCAGCCTGTTTAATTCATTTTAATATTGTTTTATCTAAGCGCTGGATAAGACCCCATTCACACAGGGGCGACTCGTCAGGCGACTCAGCCGCCTGACAAGTCGTGTCCCGTTCTGTACAATGGAACCGTTCTAATAGGAGTGACTCAAGTCGCTCTGACTTAAAAAAAGGTTCCTGTACTACTTTGGGACGACTTCAGGGCGACTTCCATTGACTTCAATACAGAAGTCATTTTGCAAGTCACCTTTGAAGTCGTGTGAAGATCGCCCGGCAGAGTCGCGGGACAAGTCGTGCCGCCCCTGTGTGAATGGGCTCTAAGTGATACTGTTTACTCTAAGATTTAGGTTGTTGGTTTATTATTCTGGCTGCTATGGATGCATTACAATGTCTGAGTAATCGGCAATTGAGTTTGGAATCTCTATTTTCCACAGAAGCGGTTTCTAGGGAAAATACTGATGTTAACGGTGCACTAATAGCTTTGGGTAATGCTCTGGAGAAGCAGGTGAAAACCTGGTGGGACATATGCACCTTCGAGAATTATCTGAAAGAAAAAAATATTATGCGCAGTTTAAGGTGAGAGGTAAGCCCCCAAGATGAGTTAGATGACCCAGAATCTCAAACAGAATGGTTGGAATTTTTTTACGGAATAGGGATTAAACTACAAGAATTGGTTCTTAAAATAGAAAAATAAATAAATAAGGATTTTGGAGAATATGATAGATGAATTACAAATTAAATTAGATCCTGTGAAATCTATATCACAATTAATAGAATTTAATATTTCGGACTTCCCCTAGTTGGCATTGGCAGCGGGGCTTGCATGATCTCTTCACATATACACCATTAAGAAATACTAGTGAAAAGGAGGGGGTGGTGCTGTGCTGTTTCTATTAAAGAAATGTGCTGGCTAGTAAATGTAGTGCACAATAGGTAAAAAAACAATATATATATAAATAAATGATCTGGAATAATTGAAATTGTTAAATTACAGTAATGAATAGATACTAGAACCATAAGACAATCAAACAATAGATCAATGATAAAAAAAGTGCAGAGTGCATAAATTGCATACATAAATAAACAATGTGAACACTAATGTGCAAATTTGCTAATTGTGCAAACAAAGTATAGGAAATAAATAGCCTGCAAATTGCAAGGCGATGAAATGTGCACAGGTGAAAATGCTGATTGCAAAGGTGCAATAAAGTGCTAAAAGTGCAAAAAAAAGAATGTCCACTAAGCAATGGAACAGAAAGAAAATAAAAATATTGCTATCCAAAAAGTTCATATGTGCAAATAGCTGGAGAGATAAAAAAATTATAAAATGCAGCGCTAGCGAATATAAATGTGCTCAATACAAACGTATGTGTGAATGTCAACCATCTAAACCTTTTGGGATGATGGTACGCACTATTAGTGAAAAGATTATACACCAATGATTGGTGTCACCAGAAATGCAGTGGGTGTAATACTAAATGTTACCACTAAAAAGTGATCAACTAAGTAAAACCAGAAAATATACTGTGCAAAACATTAAATGAACTGAACAACCAGGCAAATAGCTCTAGGAGTAATTCACAGTACTAAAGATGGTTTTCAACATCAAAGAAATAATGTCCCATATGCAACAGTGGTTGCAATATAGAAGGAAGGAAAAAAAATTTTTTAAAATAAAATAAAAGTCACACAACATCCGACATCTAGGACCAATAATGTTCGGTGAAATTCAACAGTTGGCTCAATAACAGCAGAGATCAGAGGACCATGTGGGGAATAAAAAGAAAAAGCAACTTGTAAAGTACCGCTTAGGAACAGATTAACAATGCGCTGTTATTGGGAAAACTCACAAGCCTTCAATGATAACCGAGCGTCAGTGTGTTCCAGGTTCACAACGGCGTGCATTCCACAAGAACCGGAAGCAGCGTCACTGGTTCTTAGTGTTGACCGGAAATTCGTCAATGCATTTCGCCCCTCCTACAGGGCATCATCCCCTGTTTTTTATTGCCCCGCGTTGCATGCCCTGTGAGGTACCATCTAGATGTTTATCATTATATTGTACCGATGCATGGACCTCAAAGTCATGGCCCAACAACAAATACCATTAAAATCATAAGGAAAATGGCGGCGCATTTGTTGTTGTTTTTAACAACCTCAAAGATGGCCGCGCTCATAGCTATACATGATCCTAGGCAAGATGGCCACCAATGAGGATTAACATGGAGCTTCAAGAAAATGGCCTCCGCATTCATTCTAATATAAACACTATTTAAAGACTATCTTGTTGCCTTCCCATCATCCCCTGATGAAGTCACGTGACCGTGACGCCACCCGTAGGGACGGAGAGGCAATCAGATAGACGGAGGCAAACGAGCTAGCCGCTCGTATAGGAGATACGTCTGTTTTATGCATTTTTTATGTGAGTTTTATGTGAGTACCTCTACTGTTGCTTAAATAAATATACCGTTTGGTTCAAAAACATGCTTCACGATTGAGATCCTCCATTCTCTCCTTTAAAACCCCGCTGCCACTGAGAGACAAAGGCAATACCTGTGATCCAGTATAGGTCCAATATACATCCAAGGAACTACTGCGCCCAGCATTTGTGTATAAGGTTACCTTATTACCGCTAGGACCACAACAGATGAATCACTGCTCCCAATTAACTATATGCGGTTACCTCATTACCGCAAGGTAAGAGGCCACCTTTACCTTTGTGTGTGACACTGGAAATAGAGATTTAAATATCTCTCCAGCACTGCACCACCACTTGTACACGGGAAATCCAAGAACCGTCACTTTGAAGAAAGCATTAATTTTATTGGCACTGCTTGCTATTTGCACATATGAACTTTTTGGATAGCAATATTTTTATTTTCTTTCTGTTCCATTGCTTATTGGACATTCTTTTTTTTTGCACTTTTAGCACTTTATTACACCTTTGCAATCAGCATTTTCACCTGTGCACAGTTCATCGCCTTGCAATTTGCAGGCTATTTATTTCCTATACTTTGTTTGCACAATTAGCAAATTTGCACATCAGTGTTCACATTGTTTATTTATGTATGCAATTTATGCACTCTGCACTTTTTTTATCATTGATCTATTGTTTGATTGTCTTATGGTTCTAGTATCTATTCATTACTGTAATTTATCAATTTCAATTATTCCAGATCATTTATTTATATATATTGTGTTTTTACCTATTGTGCACTACATTTACTAGCCAGCACATTTCTTTAATAGAAACAGCACAGCACCACCCCCTCCTTTTCACTTTTATTCACATATGGGTTTGGATTAACCCCTTCGGTGCTTGCGACAGTTTCCACCACAAATTCAACCCCCGCCCCTTTTTCTTTTATGGTAGCGCAGGAATAATTACCCACAACATTAAGAAATACTACCACCCTTACTAAGGCCCTCTGCACCAGCGCAGGAGAATATCTTTTCTATTTATACCATTTAATATAGTCCTGACAAGGTATGGTTTTCTGGTATCTGGGGATCAAAACTTTTTTTGCCATTTATAATTGCAAATATATTAAGGCATCCAATCCTAACGGAATGATCAGTTTTATGACAATGTCTCCATCAAGAAACGATATAAATCCAACTCCATTTTATTTGTTATTATCCTTTTGAATCAACACAATTGTTTTTTAGATTGAATGATTGTTAATATAATTATGACCATATATGTTGTAATTTGTATGAGTTTAATTATGAACCAGTGTGGGTATGGTGACATTTGGGGGATCGTAGTACATGTGTACTCCCGTCTGTCCAGTGTCGCTGGGTCTATATGTGATAAGATGGCACGGGTCGGATACCTTGATAATTGTTTAATGTGGTCGCTGACCGACGTGCCTCTAGCAATCCACGGTGAAAACTGGTGGAGAGCAAGTTGTGACCAATGAACGGGTTAACTGCCCAATTGTAGAAACTATAAGGTTACGAGTCTGTCCCATGTAGCCATGCCTATTGACAAAGACGTAATGATGAAACGCGTCTAGGCGTCTTGTACGATCGGTGGGCGTGTATCGTGACATGCTGCACAGTGGTTTTATTATGACATTCTATATATTATATTTATATATGTTCTTCTAAGTGCAATGGGAAAAGGCGGGGTCTGTTTTATGGAGTAAACTTTTAAACAGGTTCACGCTATGAGGATTGTTTTGTTCCCTATGTTATGAGCTATTGTGATTGCCAGCGGTATCAGAGCTTGACTGCCCAGACTAAGTGAGGGACAAACTTCAAAACGCTCAGGAGATTTGATTGGGGAGTGGTATCACGTGGTGTGGTGACGGTTTTTATACTCTATCCGTCAAGCCCCCCAATGAACACTCAATAGGATTATGCTCCAGTTGGACTCACATGTCACAGGGTGGATCATTATACACTGTGAAAAATTCTGTGTTTAATACACTGAAGAGCGCTGCATAAAGCCTTGTACACGCGGTCAATTTATTGGACGAATTTCCGTCAGTTTTTTGTTTGATGCTAGTCTGAAATCAAAAGTGAAGAGGGTACTAACCTTTAGAAAATTTTCGGACGACAGAAGTTAACGTCAGAAGTGACGTAATGTGTTGAATTGTTTTGTATGTGTTCTTTCATTTCTGAGCATGCCTTGTCTTGCTCTTCAGATTTTTTTTGGTCAGAAAACCATACAAATGGTCAGAAAATCGGACATTGTGGTCACATCAGACAAAAATTTTCAAGCCTGCACATCAAGCTTTTGTCTGCCAAAAATTTGTAATCAAGGATAAATAGTGCAGCGCTATACCAATAGGAAGTATCACTAAATGTTAAAGTGACAACCAAACATCTCATGTAGTAAATCACAATGATGTGAGACTAAAAACAAATTCAATATAAATCACAATAAAACATGTATAATGTGGGTACTTCTATAAGGAAGGAGTCCACACACTCCAAGTACTATAGTGATTAGACACAAGTGAATGTTTTTCAATCCAAAAGAATTATTATAAATGACTCATACATTTAAACAAGTCCATATATTGTAAATAGGGATGAGATTCGAGTTCGAGTCGAACTCATGTTCGACTCGAACATTGCCTGTTCGCCGAACAACGAACAATTTGGGGTGTTCGCGGCAAATTCGAAAAGTCTATGGGAGAAATCTAAAGTGCTAATTTTAAAAGCTTATATGCAAGTTATTCTCATAAAAAGTGTTTGGGGACCCGGGTCCTGCCCCAGGGGACATGTATCAATGCAAAAAAAAGTTTTAAAAAGGCTGTTTTTTCGGGAGCAGTGATTTTAATAATGCTTAAAGTGAAACAATAAAAGTGAAATATTCCTTTAAATTTTGTACCTAGTGGGGGTGTAGAGTATGCATGTAAAGTGGCGCTTGTTTCCCGTGCTTAGAACTGTACAAAGTGTAATTTCTGAAGGAAAAAAGTCATTTAAAACTCACTCGCGGCTATAATGAATTGTCGGCTCCCGGCAATACAGAGAAAAGTCATTGATAAAAAAAAAAGAAATGCATGGGGGTTCCCCCAAATTCAATTACCAGGACCTTCAGGTCTGGTATGGATATTAAGGGGAACCCTGCCAAAAAAAAAAATGCGTGCTGTTCTCCCCAAATATCCATACCAGGCCCTTCAGGTCTGGTATGGATTTTAAGGGGAACTCCACCCCAAATTTTTAAAAAAATGGCGTGGAGTTCCCCCAAAAATCCAGACCCTTTATCCGAGCACGCAACCTGGCAGGCCGCAGGAAAAGAGGGGGGGGGACGAGAGAGCGCCCCCCCTCCTGAACCATACCAGGCCACATGCCCTCAACATCGGGAGGATGCTTTGGGGGTCTGTGACCCCTCAAAGCACCATGTCCCCATGTTGATGGGGACAAGGGCCTTATCCCCACAACCCTTGCCCGGTGGTTGTGGGGGTCTGCGGGCGGGGGGCTTATCGGAATCTAGAAGACCCCTTTAACAAAGGGGACCCCCAGTTCCCGGCCCCCCCTATGTGAATTGGTAATGGGGTACACTGTACCCCTACCATTTCACAAAGAAAGTGTAAAAAAATGTAAAAAAAAGTACACAGACACCGTTGGGAAAGTCCTTGTATTCATCTGGGCTTGTGTACAGGTTCTCTGGGCCTTAGCAAGCTATTCCGGATCCGACCAAAAAAGCTTCATAGCTAAACGGTCGGTACCCGGGCCTTGCAGAGAAGAGCAGGGTTTTGCCTGTAATGCCTCTCTTAGGAGGGCTGGACCCTGGGATCCAGAGCTCTGGTCATACCCAAAACCAAGAGGCTATCTGTGCAGGGTGCTATACAGGTCCAGGGGAGTGGAATCCTTGGGAACCCGGTCCCTGAAGGTCTAGTACAATGCCTGCCGTGAGAGGTGAAGTTTGGGCTTCTGTGGACCAAACAAAGTCCTGCGGCGGGGAAAAGGTAAGTGGGGGCCCCTCAGGAACTTGGTTCTATTGAGGGGACCCCCAAGCCTAATATGTCTTTCTGCCTGTTACCTAAAGGGTTTTCCCGCTAATAGCTGTATATGCCTAAGAAATCCTAGAAATGTTTTTTCATAAGGGAAGTTTTAAAAAAACTGTAAACCTGGAAATGTTTTTCATAAAGGAGGTTTTAAAAAAAAAAAAAAAGACAAAAGTACGGTACCTGTGTTTGTCCACTAGAGGCCGCTGTGGAACGTCTTTTTTTCTTGGGACTATTCCTTCCATGGTGAAAGTCCAGGCAGATGAGTGAGCTCTCTATCAGGGAAGCTGCATTCCTCTGTCATGCTGCCAAGTAGTTTCCTTCCATCCCCGAGTCCTGGTGAAACAGGGACCCTGGCTCCTCTCCCTACATGGCGCCAAGAGCGCACACGTGCACGCGCGCGCACACATGCTTTCTTTTTATAAGATTTAGCTTCAAAAAAGGGGGCGGAGCCTGGCGGATGACGCGCTCTGTGCGCCCAGCGCTTCTGCGCATTTGCGGGCGTCCCAGCAAGATAAAAGGACTCAGTCCACGCTGCTTGCTATGGACACAGAGCATGAAAAGGAGCTGGTAGCATGGTATAGGGGCTTACAGCGGGCGGTTGATACAGGCATCCCCAGAAAGACGCATTAGTAGACACCCACTGATGTACATAGCAGCAAATTGCATTAGACTATTTCAGTAAGGGGTGTATTGCGGCTGGAATACCTCAGCTTTGAACTAAGGAATATGCCGCCTAAAAAACTCCGAGATATACCTCTCAGGAAGTGTAGGGGGTCTCCATCGGGCTCTGAGGATCTGGAGCAGTCATCTGCACCCTCCTCCCCTGAGAAATCAGAGGTTAATACCCATAAGGAACCCCCGGGAGTGCCAGGTACTGCGGCTGTCCTCAGTCCACCTGCTCCTGCATATATAACAGAGGAGGTTTTTTCCTCAACTCTGGAGGGATTGGAGCAGAGATTGGCTGCATTGATCGCTTCTTCTCTACAGGAAAGAAAGCGCGCCAGATCTCCATCACCTCCATTAGAGTGCCTGTTGGCAGAGCAACAGTCCCAGGAAGGGACCGACCTACCTGAAGGGGATCAGGAGGAGGTTAGCTCTGTTTTTGAGGAATCAACAGTAGATGAACCATTTTCAGCATCACAGACTGAAAGATTGTGGGTCCAGACCCTAGCTGACATGGTTCGATCTGCATTTAAAATGCCTCTTGTTGAACCATCAACTACTGCTGTCTCCTCATTGGGGTCGCTAAAAGCTCCCCAGGTTAATTGCTCCTTTCCAATACATCCATTATTGGAAGGTCTTATATACCAGGACTGGGAACATCCTGATAAACTATTTGTTCCGCCTAAAAGGTTTCCGGTGATCTATCCCATGGAGGAAAAGTTCACCCAGAGATGGAATGTTCCTACGGTGGATGCAGCCATCTCTTCTGTGAACAAATCACTGACATGTCCAGTAGATAATGTTCAAATGTTCAAAGATCCAGTGGATAAAAAATTGGAATCTTTATTAAAATCTGCTTTTTCCACAGCAGGGGCTGTTACACAGCCAGCAGTGGCAGCTATTGGAGTCTGCCAAGCTTTAAAGGATCAAATGAAAATGGTCCTGAGGGATTTGCTAGACCAACAGGCCCAGGCTCTGGCTGATCTGCCTAGAGCATTATGCTTTGCGGTTGACGCCATCAAGGATTCTATCCATCAGGCCTCCCGCCTCACGCTGTCTTTGGTACATATGCGTAGGCTTCTGTGGCTCAAAAACTGGTCTGCTGAAGCTCCCTGTAAGAAGCTCTTAGTTAGCTTCCCATTTCATGGGGAACGCCTTTTTGGCGAAGACCTGGATAAGTATATCCAGAAGATTTCCAGTGGTAAAAGTACTCTCTTACCGAGTAAGAAGAGGTCTAGGGGTCCATCTTTTAAGAGGACTACCTCTCCTATCCCTGCGACGTCTGCTACTAAGCAGTTCCGACGGCCTCCTCGGTCAAACTCAGGAGGTAAAAATCAGGGACAGCCACAGGGTAATAAAAAGCCCTGGATCCGAAGAGGTACTAAACCAGCCTCCAAGTCAAGCCTATGAAGGGCTGCCCCCACTCAAACGGGTGGGGGGAAGACTTCAGTTGTTGGCAGAGACCTGGCGCGGGAGACGATCAAAGACAGATGGGCGCTCTCCGCAGTAACTCTGGGATACAGGTTGGAGTTAAAAGAGTCTCCTCTGTGGTCAGGCATGCCAAGAGACCCTCTGAAAAGACGGTCTCTCCTATTGGCGTTAGAACAACTATTGCTCCAAGGAGTAATTATGGAGGTTCCTATGGAAGAGTGGGGGTTGGGTTTCTACTCAAACCTTTTCACAGTCCCGTAGCCAAACGGGGACATAAGACCCATATTGGACCTAAAGAGTCTAAACAAATTTCTAAACGTCCGGTATTTCCGGATGGAGTCGATCCGATCGGTCACCGCTGCCCTACAAGGGGAGGAATGGTTAGCCTCGATCGACATCAAAGATGCTTACTTGCATGTTCCCATCTTTCCAGGTCATCAAAAATTCCTACGCTTTGCAGTAGAAGGGCGCCATTTTCAGTTCAGAGCCTTACCATTCGGTCTGGCCACAGCACCACGAGTGTTCACAAAAATTCTGGCCCCACTGTTGGCCGATCTAAGAACACGGGGTGTAACGATAATGGCATACCTAGACGACCTGTTGTTGATGGACCACTCAGTTGCCAAGCTAGAAGTGGTAATTGTCGATACAATCAAGTATCTAGAATCTCACGGTTGGGTCATCAACCTGGACAAGTCAGCCCTACAGCCAGTGAAAAACCTGGTATATCTAGGGCTACGGCTGGATTCAGACCAGAGGAAGATTTTCTTACCTCTAGACAAGGTATCCTCTTTGAGGGGCTTGGTCCATCTGCTTTGTGCAAAAAGACAGCCGTCCATACGCCTGTGCATGAGGCTGCTAGGAAAGATGGTAGCATCATTCGAAGCTGTGCCATACGCCCAATTCCACTCAAGGAATTTACAAAGGGCCATATTGTCAGCCTGGAACGGAAAAGTTCAGGCTCTAGACTTCCCGATGGCTTTGTCCCCTTCCGTTCGGAAGAGTCTCTGCTGGTGGTTGATCCCCCAGAATCTCCAGAAGGGAAAACCCTTCAGCCCGATATCTTGGAAGGTGGTCACTACAGATGCCAGCCTTACAGGCTGGGGGGCAGTACTGGAGCAATGGTCTCTCCAGGGCAGATGGTCAAATGTAGTAAAAACCCTGCCCATCAATCTCTTAGAGATACGAGCAGCCCGGTACGCCCTAGTAGCCTGGACATCCAGACTCCAAGGGTCCCCTGTCAGAATTCAATCAGACAATGCCACAGCAGTGGCATATATCAATCATCAGGGAGGCACCAGGAGTCGTGCAGCCCAGAGGGAAGTAAGTCACATCCTGGAATGGGCAGAAAAGCATGTCCCATGTATATCAGCTGTCTTCATTCCAGGGGTGGAGAATTGGAAGGCGGACTTTCTGAGTCGCCAACAGTTATGCCCAGGGGAATGGTCCCTTCATCCCGAGGTCTTCCGAGCAATATGTCAGCGGTGGGGAACACCGGATGTAGATCTGCTAGCATCCAGATTCAACGCAAAGGTGGACAGATTTGTCTCCCGGACAAGGGATCCCCTCGCTTGCGGCTCGGATGCTCTGGTGTTCCCTTGGGATCAGTTCAGACTGATATATGCATTCCCTCCGCTACAATTGTTGCCTCGACTCCTTCGCAGAGTCAGGTTGGAGAAGAAGCCGGTGATCCTGGTGGCTCCAGCGTGGCCCCGAAGGGCCTGGTACGCGGAGATCATCAAAATGTCTGTGGGGAGTCCTTGGACCCTTCCACGTCGTCCGGACCTGCTTTCGCAAGGACCGATATACCACCCTTCCTTACTAACTCTAAGTTTAACGGCCTGGCTATTGAGTCCCACATCCTAAAGAAGAGAGGTCTCTCTAACTCTGTGGTATCAACTATAATCAATGCCAGGAAGCCTGTATCCAGGCAGATCTACTATAGAGTTTGGAAGGCGTACATCACTTGGTGCGAGGCCAGAAAATGGCATCCACGTAAGTACGTTATAGGCAGAATTCTGGACTTCCTGCAGTGGGCTGTAGACAGGAAGTTTGCCTTAAGTACTATCAAGGGCCAGGTTTCGGCCTTGTCAATACTATTTCAAAGGCCCCTGGCTATGCATTCACTTGTCAAATCCTTTATGCAAGGTGTGACTCGTATTATTCCACCGATTAAGGCTCCCATATGCCCATGGGATCTAAATTTGGTTCTGTCGGTTCTGCAGAAGCAGCCATTTGAACCTTTGCGGCACATTTCCTTGGTTCTACTCACCAGGAAATTGATATTTTTAGTAGCCATATGCTCGGCTAGAAGAGTGTCGGAATTAGCCGCCATGTCCTGTAAAGAGCCATATCTGGTTATCCATAAGGACAGAGTAGTATTACGTCCTCACCCAGCCTTTCTTCCTAAGGTGGTATCGAGGTTTCACTTGAACCAGGATGTGGTTCTTCCTTCTTTTTTCCCCAAACCAAGCTCGGTAGAGGAAAAGTTATTGCATTCTTTGGATGTAGTAATAGCAGTTAAAGCTTATCTAAAAGCCACTGCTCAGATTCGTAGAACGGATTCTCTGTTTGTTCTGCCGGAAGGCCCCAGAAAGGGTCAGGCAGCATCAAAATCTACTTTAGCCAAGTGGATTCGACAGGTCATAATACAAGCCTATGGCTTGAAAAGTAGACCGCCTCCGTTCAAAGTTAGGGCGCACTCCACGAGAGCAGTTGGAACTTCATGGGCAGTGCATCACCAGGCCTCCCTGGCGCAAATTTGTAAGGCCGCAACATGGTCTTCAGTACACACGTTTACTAGGTTCTACCAGGTGGACGTGAGAAGTCAGGAGGATGTCGCCTTTGGGCGCAGTGTGTTGCAGGCCGCAAAAGATCCTCATGCCTGATGGCGCCCAGCTTATGTATGGTGTATCCCCCCCCTCATGTGGCATTGCTTTGGGACGTCCCACATAGTAATGACTATGCTGCTCTGTGTCCCGTGATGTATGAACAAGAAAGTAGGATTTTTAAAACAGCTTACCTGTAAAATCCTTTTCTTGGAGTACATCACGGGACACAGAGCTCCCACCCCTCTTTTGGGGACACTTATTGCTTTGCTACAAAACTGAGGTACTCCCGGATGGGAGGGGCTTATATAGGGGAGGGTACTTCCTGTTTTGGAAGTTGCCAGTGCCAGCACCTGAAGGTAATTCTATATAACCCACATAGTAATGACTATGCTGCTCTGTGTCCCGTGATGTACTCCAAGAAAAGGATTTTACAGGTAAGCTGTTTTAAAAATCCTACTATTGTGAATTAGGAAAAGTCCAAACGCCTTAAACACATTCTGTGAATATCTTCCCACGGAATGACCAAAGTGAAGAAAACAAAATGTTGACTGATGAAATCAAAACACTTGAGGCAATGAATAGGTGGGGTACTCTTACCGCAACCGGTGGACTCACCTGTCATATGACAGTGAGTCAGATAGACTTGAGGTCTCAATGACCAGGAACGATGGAACAGAGTGCCATGGATGTCTCAAACCGTCCTGATGAGGGTGATCCAATGCACTGGGATGCAAGTGCAAACTCCTCCAGCATACAAGCTCCAAAGGAACAAAGCTGAAAAAAATAGAGACAAAAGGGAAGGCTCCCAATGGTGCAGGTTAATAAAACCGTATCAGGGTTTATTTGAATAAAATTGTCATACAAAAAGTTGACAAAACATTAAAAAGGTGATCACAAAATAAAAAATAAAAGCAATGTGGGGTGCAGCAATGCAGGTACGACGCGTTTTGACTCCAAAGTCATCAACAGGGGCATAATTCACCAGTACTATTGTTTTCACCTTTTAGATTGATTCACTTTCACCCACACAGGGATTTGGTCCTGTTTACAATATATGGACTTTTTTAAATGTATGAGTAATTTATAATAATTATTTTGGATTGAAAAACATTCACTTGTGTCTATTCACTATAGTACTTGGAGTGTGTGGACTCCTTCCTTTTAAAAGTACCCACATTATACACGTTTTATTGTGATTTATATTGAATTTGTTTTTAGTCTCACATCATTGTGATTTACTACATGAGATGTTTGGTTGTCACTTTAACATTTAGTGATACTTCCTATTGGTATAGCGCCGCACTATTTATCCTTGTTTACCTTTCTACTTTGTTTGTTTGAGTGCTGGCGGCTTGATTATTGTTTTTTGGGGATTTAATGCAGTTTTTTCACTTTATATATTTTTAAAAAATAGTAATCGGCTGTCAAAAGCAGCATACTAATGATCTGAAAATCGGCAGATCGTTCATCGGACAACATTTATCTTCAGATTTTCTGACCGTGCGTACAGGCCTTTAGTCTTATGGATCACTGTACATGAACTTTTTAGACTTCTGATATAATAATGATTAATAGAGGGGAAATCTTTCACTGGGGACACTAGTTCTGGTGACCTGGGGGTCCCCAAGGAATTCCCCTAATTTGCACTTAAAGTGGTTGTAAAGTCAGAAGGTTTTTTATCTTCATGCATTCTATGCATGAAGATAAAAAGCCACCTGTGTGCAGCAGCCCTCCTAATACTTACCTGAGGTCCATCTGGATCCAGCGATGTTGTAGGAGTGTCTCGGCTGACTGGGACTCCCCTCCTCATTGGTTTAGACAGCAGCACAGCACCATTGACTCCTGCTGCTGTCAATCAAAGTCAGTTAGCCAATGAAGAGAGAGGGGGCAGGGCCCGAACATGGCTCCATGTCCGAATGGACACAGGGAGCTGTGACTCAACAGGAGGGAGGGGCTAGTAGCGCTGAAGAGGGACCCGAGAAGAGGAGGATCTGGGCTGCTCTGTGAAAATCCACTGAACAGAGCAGGTAAGTATAATATGTTTGTTATTTTTAAGTAAAAAAAAAAAAGACTTTAGTATCACTTTAAATAATTCCTGTTTGGCTATGGGACAGGAAATGAAGGCGAGTCTTCCCAATGGGGCAAAGAAAAAACCCTTACAGGGGTTATAACCGTCCCTTACTCTATACAAAATGAAAAAAGGATGTTTTGCCTATAGCTCTACTTTAACCGCCCGCCTGCCATATAGACAAATGACAACGGACGGGGTGCACTCTTTGTTCTGAGAAAACATCATATGACGGCTTGCAGGCCATGCGCTGTGTTCCTGGGACAGGGCGCACCCTGATCTCGCTAAAGAGCCAATGATGCGGCTCTTTACCCATGTGATCAGCTGTGTCCAGTTCCAGCTGATAACATGTAAACAAGGAAATGCCGGTTATAGGCTCTCCTCACACTTACAGCGTGTGAGGAGAGGAGAGCTGATCAGCAGGATTTCCTCACAGGGAAGACAGAGAATTAGGGCCCTAAATATCAGTGCAGCCCCAACAGTGCCCAACAGCGATGCCAGTCAGCTCCTCACCAGCACACATCAGGGAAGGAGAAAAATTACCTACCTGTATTTAAAAAAAAATCTGACAAACTAAGAAAACTTTTTTTTTTTTCAAAAACTTTTGGTCTTTTTTTTTACTTTTCTTTTTCTTCACAGCAACAAAAGGAAGGAATTTGTAACAACATGTGTTAAACCCTTGCACTGTACATTGATCACGCAGAGCGAATTAGCCTGTTTTAATATTGAAATGCTCCTAGGAGAATAGTAACTCTAAGATAGATTAGCAGAGATGATTAGAGAAGTAAAGTGGGACAATTACTGTAGCATTATTTTTTATTATTATTGCATTTCTAAACACAGCCACAAGATGTCGCTACAGTCACAGCTCGCCTGCTTACTGGACTACTGCATGCAGCGCGCATCTACAGCGAGCAGCTGGCGCTAAATTGTCACTTAGTGGAGCCGTATGGGACTGCAGGTGGCGCTGTGCTTTATTTTTGTTACCGCTTCCTAGTCATGTCCGGTCGCCTGGTTTACCGGCTTGTAAGCCGCCGCTTCGTCGGAGGGTTTGTAGTGGGGGCGGCGGTAAGCAGCGCTTCTTGTCTGGCCGCCCTGCATCTGTATGATCGGAGGAGAGCGGAGCCTGGTGAGAGACACGCCCCCTGGCGGACACTACATGTACAGCTCAGTCCCGTGTGTCTGACCGGGAGCGTTCTACAAGCGAGAGGCTTCGGGGCTGACAGTGCGCATGTAGCCAGTGTACAGAGGAGGAGGGGGAGGGGATGAGCGTCTGAGAGAGAGCATGGCCACTCATCTCCTTCATTGTACTGGTCCTAGCAGGCTAATGAGCAGCCATAGAAAGACATTTATAATTCAGATTCAACTTCCAGAGCTTATTCCTTTATTTCTCTTTATAAACTGAACTGCAACCAAACAACTCAATGTATAGCTGTGTATATATATATATATATATATTATATATACAGTATATAGATATGCCTGTGGTCAAATCCCAATAGGTCATATATATATATATATATATATATATATTAGGGATGCACCGAATGTTTTTTTTTTTTTACAGGAGATGGTCAGAGACTGGGGACATGGTACGGGAGATGGTCAGAGACTGGGGACATGGTACGGGAGATGGTCAGAGACTGGGGACATGGTACGGGAGATGGTCAGAGACTGCGGACATGGTACAGGAGATGGTCAGAGACTGGGGACATGGTACAGGAGATGGTCAGAGACTGGGGACATGGTACAGGAGACTGTCAGAGACTGCAGTAACAGTACAGGAGATGGTCAGAGACTGGGGACACGTTACAGGAGAGGGTCAGAGACTGGGGACACGGTACAGGAGAGGGTCAGAGACTGGGGACACGGTACAGGAGAGGGTCAGAGACTGGGGACACGGTACAGGAGAGGGTCAGAGACTGGGGACACGGTACAGGAGAGGGTCAGAGACTGGGGACACGGTACAGGAGAGGGTCAGAGACTGGGGACACGGTGCAGGAGAGGGTCAGAGACTGGGGACACGGTACAGGAGATGGTCAGAGACTGGGGACACGTTACAGGAGAGGGTCAGAGACTGGGGACACGTTACAGGAGAGGGTCAGAGACTGGGGACACGGTACAGGAGAGGGTCAGAGACTGGGGACACGGTACAGGAGAGGGTCAGAGACTGGGGACACGGTACAGGAGATGGTCAGAGACTGGGGACACGTTACAGGAGAGGGTCAGAGACTGGGGACACGGTACACAAAAACTCCTGCGCACAAGTGGATCTTCCAGCAGTCAATCTTGCACGATGCTAGCACCGGCCTTGCAGCCCTTCATGGACAGGGGTGTCCTAATGCAGAATAGAAGAAAAGAAACAAGGGAGCACCAGCCTAGTGTATTATCGCTTAGGATAGATTTTATTAAAAAAGCATGAATACTACTTACAATGTAGCAGAAAATAACTCGCAGTGCAGTGATAATTCAGATAGATGGCAGCTGAAAATGAGTTCGAAACCACACTCCACAGACGCTCCACGCATATGAATAGAGGCACTGCCGGCTTACGCGTTTCGAAGTCATACACTTCTTCCTCAGAGCCCAGCAGTCTGGGGACACGGTACAGGAGATGGTCAGAGACTGGGGACACGGTACAGGAGGTGGTCAGAGACTGGGGACACGGTACAGGAGATGGTCAGAGACTGGGGACATGGTACAGGAGATTGTCAGAGACTGCAGTAACAGTACAGGAGATGGTCAGAGACTGGGGACACGTTACAGGAGAGGGTCAGAGACTGGGGACACGGTACAGGAGATGGTTCGAGACTGGGGACACGGTACAGGAGATGGTCCGAGACTGGGGACACGGTACAGGAGATGGTCAGAGACTGGGGACACGGTACAGGAGATGGTCAGAGACTGTGGGCATGGTACAGGAGATGGTCAGAGACTGTGGGCATGGTACAGGAGATGGTCAGAGACTGGGGACATGGTACAGGAGATTGTCAGAGACTGCAGTAACAGTACAGGAGATGGTCAGAGACTGGGGACACGTTACAGGAGAGGGTCAGAGACTGGGGACACGGTACAGGAGAGGGTCAGAGACTGGGGACACGGTACAGGAGATGGTCCGAGACTGGGGACACGGTACAGGAGATGGTCAGAGACTGGGGACACGGTACAGGAGATGGTCAGAGACTGTGGGCATGGTACAGGAGATCAATGCAGCCTCACCAGTGCCCATCATGCCTCACCAGTGCATATAAACATACACAAACACACACACATAAATGCACACACATATAAAACACACATATGCACATAAACATACATACACACATATAAAACACCCACCCACACACATGTAGACACACACATATAAACACACACACACACACATGTAGACACACACATATAAACACACACACACACACACACAAACAAACATATATAGACAGCCTTTTTAAAAATCGGCAGCTGCAGCACTGTACCTTCACTCTCCATGCCGGGTACTGCACTGTAGGGGGAGGCAGAGAGTACAGCACACACTGCTAGACACCTCTCCTTGCTTTCACTTTCAGAGAAAAGAAATCTCCTGCACAGCCGATTTACACATTGGCTGAGGATCGGAGAGCCCGGTTCCATATGCAGCCACCGCTCGGGGAGGGGGCACACGGAGACCCCGCGGGCCACCTGCAGCATGGGCGAGGAGGAAGGGGAGGAGTAGAGAGTAAGGACGGGTGCTCCAGAAAGACACCCCGTGATGGGCGGCAGCAGGGGCTCCCCATTTTCGGCGCCATTATCGGCGTTAATTTTCTTTCAGCAAACTGCTGAAAAGGCAATTTTCGGCCCAAATGTTTCGGTGGCCGAAATTTCGGTGCATTTATAATATATATTTTATATATATACACACACACATACATTCACCGGCCAATTTATTAGTTCCACCTGTTCAATTGCTTGGTAGCACAAATTGCTAATCAGCCAGTCAAATGGCAGCAACTCAATGCATTTAACCCTCTAGACTTGGTGAAGACAACTTGCTGAGGTTCAAACTGAGCATCAGAAAGGGGATTTAAGTGACTTTGAAGGTGGCATGGTTGTTGGTGCCAGACGGGCTGGTCCGAGTATTTCAAAAACTGCTGATCTGCTGGGACTTTCACACACAACCATCTCTAGGGTTTACAGAGGATTGTGTGGAGGAAAATGCCTTGTTGATGTCAGAATAGGCAGACTGGTTTCAGATAATAGAAAGTCAACAGTAACTCAAATAACCACTTGTTACAACCAAGGTATGCAGAATACCATTGGTGAACACACGCTTTGAAGCAGATGGGCTACAGCAGCAGATCACACTGGGTGTCACTCCTGTCAGCTAAGAACAGGAAACTGAGGCTACAATTCGCACAGGCTCACCAAAATTGCACAATAGAAGATTGGAAAAACATTGCCTGGTCTGATGAGTCTCAATTTCAGCTGCAACATTCAGATGGTAGGGTCAGATTTTGGCGTAAACAGTAAAACATGGATCCACCCTGCCTTGTATCAACAGTTCAGGGTGGTGGTGTAATGGTGTGGGGGATATTTTCTTGGCGCACTTTGGGCCCCTTACTACCAATTGAGCATCATTTATACGCCACGGCATACCTGAGTATTGTTGCTGACCATGTCCGTCCCTTTATGACAACAGTGTACCCATCTTCACAAAGCTCAAATCATCTAAAACTGATTTCTTGAACATGGCAATGAGGTCACTGTACTTCAATGGCCTCAACAGTCACCAGATCTCAATCCAATAGAGCACCGTTGGGATGTGGTGGATTGGGAGATTCACATCATGGATGTGCAGCCGACAAATCTGCAGCAACTGTGTCATGCTATTATGTCAATATGGACCAAAATCTCTGAGGAATGTTCCCAACACCTTGTTGAATCTATGCCACAAAGAATTAAGGCAGTTGTGAAGGCAAAAGGGGATCCATCCCGATACTAGCAAGGTGTACCTAATAAAGTGGCCGGTGAGTGTACATTGTACATTCCCATCAGTCCCTGTCCTCAAGGAGCTTACAATCTGAGGTCCCCTAACTCACATTCATACATACACTTTTTTTTTCTAACGCTCCTCGGAGCTGTGCTTTGTTGAACCCCTAAGAACAAGAAAAGTGAACCGTGAAATCGCAGCACACAAAAAAGTGCACAGAGGGTACAGAATGGCCAATCCTCTGAAGGGAAAGTCTCTAACCCTGGACCTCCCTGGGTGCAAGATACACCATGGTCTCCCTAGGCCAAAGCCAGGTGGACCTGACTTCTTCGGGATCAAACATAGCTGGTTCACCAAGTACTTGGTGAGGGAGTCTCCCGAAGAGAAACCCATCCGGATGGAAAGAGGCAAAGGCCACAGAACCTCTCCCCAAATTTAGGGCAGCCCCCCCCCCCCAGATGACCTGCACCCCTCCATCTCTGTGCAAAAACACCAACACAAATGTAGTGCTGGTATCCGTGAATAAATAGCGACAAAACAAACATAAAAAGTGCTGTGCAATGCGCCTTTCGCCCAGTATAAAAATTACCCTGGCTAGCCAAAAGGCCGTATCCGAAGGCATAGTGCAAGAAAAGCATAGGGGACATCTCTGCCTGCCAGTGAATCACTAGTGGTGTGGTGCAGCCCAAAAGTGTTTTTCTTTCTCGTACATCACGGGACAAAGAGCGGCATAGTAATTACTATGTGGGTTATAGAGCTTACCTTCAGGTGATGGACACTGGCACACCCAAGACAGGAAGTCCCCTCCCCTATATAACCCCTCCCATACCGGGAGTACCTCCGTTTTTTTGCCAGTGTCTAAGGTGTTGGTCACGGTTAAACATGTATTCATCTGGGCTTGTGTATGGGTTCTTTTTTGGGCCTAAGCAAGCTATTCCGGATCCGTCCAAAGTGCTTCATAGCTAAACGGTCGGTACCCGGGCCTCGGCGAAGAAGAACGAGGTTTGGCCTGTAATGCCTCTCTTAGGAGGGTTGGACCCTGGGATCCAGTACTCTGGTCATACCCAAAACCAAGACGTTTCTGGCAGGGTGCTATACAGGTCCAGGGGAGTGGTGATCCTTGGGACCCCGGTCCCTGAAGGTCTACGGACATTGCCCGCCGTGAGGGGCGAAGTTTGGGCTTCTGTGCCAAACAGAGTCCTGCGGCATGGATAAGGTAAGTGGAGATCCCTGTGGGACTTGGTTCTGCGGGGACCTTCGGTCCTAATGTGTTTTTCTCTGCCTGTTACCTAACGGTTAGTCCCACTGGTCTGTATTTGCCTAACTGCTAATCCTGAAATGGTTTCACATAGGATTTAAGACATCAGTGCTGTACCTGTTTTTATCCAGTAGAGGCCGCTGTAGGATGTCCTTGGGCTGTTCCTCTTGCAGTGTAAAGTCCAGGCAGATAAGGAGCTCTCGCTAGAGAGAAGCTGCATATTTTTTTCTGTCATTACCATGGCTCTGTCATCCTGCTCCCAGCTCTTGGCTCCCTGTTTGCTGACTCCATGTGCAGCGCCGACGGCGCATACGTGCACGCACACTTAATATGTGAGAAGTGGGCCGGAAGGGGGCGGGGCTTGGAGGATGACGCTCCATGCGCGCTGCCGTGCTTCTGTGCGGGCGTCCTGGGCGGTTTTAAAAGCGCAGTATAGTGTAAACTGGCTGTGGAGTGGACAGAGCAAGAGTTTTTTTGGTGGTAACTAACAGAGGCATACTGCAGGCGGTGATACAGGCATCCCCTAGAAGGACGCATTAGCAGGCACCAACTGATATAGGTAGCAGCAAGTGTGTTAGACTACAATCAGTAAGTGGTGTATTTGGCTATTAAAACCTCAGCTTTGGGCTAAGGAATAATGCCGTCTAAAGGCTCTGGGACGAAAAGTCTTAGGAAGCAAAAAGGGTCTCCATCGGGCTCTGAGGACCTGGGGCATGCTCCTGCTGCACCAGCCTCCCCTGATAAATCAGAGGTTGGTAACCGTAAGGAGCCCTCTGGAGTGCTAGGTGCTGCGGCTGTCCTCAGTCCACCTGCTCCTGTATATGTAACAGAGGAGGCTTTTGCCTCAGCTCTGGGAGGATTGGAGCAAAGATTGGCGGTTTTAATCGCTTCTTCTCTTCCAGAGAGAAAACGCGCCAGATCTCCATCTCCTCCGTCTGGGTACCTGTTGGCAGAACAACAGTCCCATGAAGGGATTGGCCTACCTGAGGGGGATCAGGCTGAGGATGACTCTGCCTCCGAAGAGTCGACAGTGGAGGAACCATTCTCAGCGTCACAGGCTGAGAGATTATTGGTCCAGTCCTTAACGGACATGGTTCGATCAGCCTTTAAATTACCTCTTTCTGAACCGTCGGCTACTTCTGTTTCCTCGCTGGGGTCTTTAAAGTCTCCACAGGCTAATTGTTCTTTTCCAGTCCATCCGTTACTGGCAGTACTTATCTATCAAGATTGGGAACATCCTGATAAACTATTTGCTACTCCTAAAAGGTTTTCAGTGATCTATCCTATGGAGGAAAAATTTACCCGGAAATGGAGTTTGCCCACAGTTGATGCGGCCATCTCCTGTGTGAACAAATCATTGACATGTCCGGTGGATAATGTTCAAATGTTCAAAGATCCAATTGATAAGAAGTTGGAATCCTTACTAAAGTCTGCTTTTTCTACTGCTGGGGCTGTAACACAGCCAGCTGTGGCAGCCATTGGCGTTTGCCAAGCTGTAAAGGATCAGATGAAACTGGTCTTAAGGGATCTGCCAGATCAGCAGGCTCATGATTTGGCTGATTTGCCTAGAGCATTATGCTTTGCGGTTGACGCCATCAAGGATTCGATCCATCAGGCCTCCCGCCTTACGCTATCGCTAGTTCACATGCGTAGGCTTCTTTGGCTCAAGAACTGGTCTGCTGAGACTCCCTGTAAAAAGCTTCTAGCTAGTTTCCCGTTCCATGGCGAGCGCCTTTTTGGTGCAGACCTGGATAAATATATTCACAAGATTTCCAGCGGGTAAAGTACCCTTCTGCCGGTCAAGTAGAGGTTTAGAGGTCCCTCTTTTTAAAAGGCCTACCTCTCCAGTCCCTGGGATGTCTGCCTCTAAGCAGTTTTTCTCGGGGGTAAAGCTCAGGGACAGGCACAGGGAAATAAAAAGCCCTGGAACCGTAGAGGTACAAAACCGGCCTCCAAATCAGTCCTATGAAGGGCTGCCCCCACTCAAGCGGGTGGGGGGAAGACTGCAGTTGTTCACAGAGACTTGGAGAAGGACGATCAGAGACAAATGGGTGCTCTCCACAGTAACTCTAGGATACAAATTTGGAGTTAAAGGAGTTTCCTCCTCCCCACTTTATGTGGTCAAACGTAGCAAAAGACCAGTTGAAAAGAGGTTCTCTCCTTTTGGCGTTAGACCAACTGTTGCTCCAAGGAGTAACTGTGGAGGTTCCCGTGAAGGAACGAGGTTTGGGATTCTACTCAAATCTATTCACAGTGCCAAAACCAAACGGGGACGTAAGACCCATATTGGACCTCAAAGGTTTAAACAAATTCCTGAACATCCGGTCTTTTCGGATGGAATCAATACGGTCAGTAGCCACTACCCTGCAAGGGGGAGAGTGGTTAGCTTCCATAGACATCAAAGATGCCCATCTGCATGTTCCCATTTTTCCGAGTCATCAAAGATTTCTACGCTTTGCGGTAGAAGGGCACCATTTTCAATTCGTGGCATTACTTTTCGGTCTAGCCACGGCCCCACGGGTGTTCACAAAGGTTCTGGCCCCTCTGTTGGCCGATCTAAGAACCCAAGGGGTATCGATTATGGCGTACCTAGACGACCTATTATTGATAGATCACTCAGCTGCCAGGCTAAAGTTAGTGATCCAGGACACGATCAGGTATCTAGAGTCTCACGGTTGGATCATCAATATGAACAAGTCAGCCTTGCATCCAGTAAGAAGCCTGGAATACTTGGGGCTACGTATAGACTCAGACCAGAAGAAAATCTTTTTGCCCTAAGGAAAGATGTCCTCCTTGAGGGACTTAATCCTCCTGGTTTGTACAAAAAGACAGCCGTCCATATGCCTGTGCATGCGGCTGCTGGGGAAGATGGTAGCTTCCTTTGAAGCCGTACCATATGCCCAGTTCCACTCAAGGAAATTGCAAAAGGCCATACTTTCAGCATGGAACAAGAAGGTTCAGGCCCTGGACCTTCCGATGCCCCTGACTCCTTCAGTTTGGAAAAGTCTCTGTTGGTGGTTGATTCCCCAAAATCTGCAGAAGGGGAAATCCTTTAGTCTGACTTCCTGGAAGGTAGTCACTACAGACGCCAGTTTTGTCGGCTGGGGGCAGTGCTGGGGCAAAGGTCTCTTCAGGGGAGATGGTCAGATGCAGAGAAATCCCTAGCCATCAACCTTTTGGAAATTTGGTTGGCTCGGTATGCCCTAAAAACATGGACATCCAAGCTTCAGGGGTCCCCTGTCAGGATTCAATGGGACAATGCCACAACAGTGGCATATGTCAATCACCAGGGGGGCACCAGGAGTTGTGCAGCCCAGAAAGAAGTGAATCACATCATGAAGTGGGCGGAAAGGAATGTTCCATGCATATTCGCGGTATACATTCCAGGAGTGGAAAATTGGAACGCAGACTTCTTGAGTCACCAACAATTGTCCCCAGGGGAATGGTCCCTTCATCCTGACATTTTCCAAGCAATATGTCAACGGTGGGGAACACCCGACATAGATCAACTAGCGTCCAGATTCAACGCAAAGCTGGACAGATTTGTGTCTCGGACAAGGGATCCCCTCGCTTACAGCTCGGATGCCCTGGTGTTCCCGTGGAAGCAGTTCAAACTGTTATACGCATTCCCGCCGCTACAGTTGTTACCTCGACTCCTCCGCAGGATCAGGTTGGAGAAGAAACCAGTAATACTGGTGGCTCCAGCGTGGCCCCGAAGATCCTGGTATGCGGAGATTGTAAAATTGTCTGTGGGGGATCCTCGGACCCTTCCACGTCACCCGGACCTGCTTTCGCAAGAACCGATATACCACCCTTCCTTACTATCTCTGGGTTTGACTGCCTGGCTATTGAATCCCACATTCTAAAAAAGAGAGGTCTCTCTAACTCTGTGGTGTCTACTATGATCAATGCCAGGAAGCCGGTATCTAGGCATATTTACTATAGAGTTTGGAAATCCTACGTTACGTGGTGTGAAGCCAGAAAATGGCATCCACAAAAAAGGGATTTTTATAACAGCTTACCTGTAAAATCCTTTTCTTGGAGTACATCACGGGACACAGAGCGACTTAGTCATTACTAATGGGTTATATAGTTTACCTTCAGGTGCTGGCACTGGCAACTTCCAAACCGGAAGTACCCTCCCCTATATAAGCCCCTCCCATCCGGGAGCACCTCAGTTTTGTAGCAAAGCAATAAGTGTCCCAAAAAAGAGGGGTGGGAGCTCTGTGTCCCGTGATGTACTCCAAGAAAAGGATTTTACAGGTAAGCTGTTATAAAAATCCCTTTTTCTTTTTCGTACATCACGGGACACAGAGCGACTTAGTCATTACTAATGGGACGTCCCAAAGCAATGCCAAATGAGGGGAGGGATACATAAGCTGGGCGCCATCAGGCATGAGGATCTTTTGCGGCCTGCAACACACTGCGCCCAAAGGCGACATCCTCCTGACTTCTAACGTCTACCTGGTAGAATCTAGTAAACGTGTGTACCGAAGACCATGTTGCGGCCTTACATACTTGAGCCAGGGAGGCCTGGTGATGCACTGCCCATGAAGTTCCAACTGCTCTTGTGGAGTGCGCCCTAACTTTGAACGGAGGCGGTCTCTTTCTCAAGCCATAGGCTTGTATTATGACCTGTCGAATCCACTTGGCTAAAGTAGATTTTGATGCTGCCTGACCCTTTCTAGGGCCTTCCGGCAGAATAAACAAAGTATCCGTTCTGCGAATCTGAGCAGTGGCTTTTAGATAAGCTTTAACTGCTCTTACTACATCCAAAGAATGTAATAACTTTTCCTCTACTGAGCTAGGTTAGGGGAAAAAAGAAGGAAGAACCACATCTTGGTTCAAATGAAACCTCGATACCACCTTGGGAAGAAAGGCTGGATGAGGACGTAATACTACTCTGTCCTTATGGACAACCAGATATGGCTCCTTACAGGACAAGGCGGCTAATTCCGATACTCTTTTAGCCGAACAAATGGCTACTAAGAAAATCAATTTCCTGGTGAGAAGAACCAAGGAAATGTGTTGCAATGGTTCAAACGGTTGTTTCTGTAGAACCGACAGAACCAGGTTTAAGTCCCATGGACATATGGGAATACTAACCGGAGGGCTAATACGCATCACTCCTTGTATGAAAGCTTTGACTAGTGAATGCGAAGCCAAGGGCCTTTGAAAAAATATTGACAAGGCCGAAATCTGACCCTTGATAGTACTCAAGGCCAGCTTCCTATCTACAGCCCACTGTAGGAAGTCCAAAATCCTACCTATCACGTACTTACGTGGATGCCATTTCTTGGCCTCACACCACGTAATGTACGCCTTCCAGATCCTATAATAGATCTGCCTGGATACCGGCTTCCTGGCATTGATCATGGTAGATACCACAGAATTAGAGAGCCCTCTCTTTTTCAGAATGTGGGCTTCAATAGCCAGGCCGTCAAACCTAGGGCTGGTAAGGAAGGGTGGTATATCGGTCCTTGCGACAGCAGGTCCGGACGATGTGGGAGGGTCCAAGGACTCCTCACTGACATTTTTACAATCTCCGCGTACCATGCCCTTCGGGGCCACGCTGGAGCCACCAGAATCACTGGTTTCTTTTCTACCCTGATTCTGCGGAGTAATCGCGGTAACAATTGTGGCGGTGGGAATGCATATATCAGCTTGAACTGATCCCAAGGGAACACTAGGGCATCCGAGCCGCAAGCTAGGGGATCCCTTGTGCGAGACACAAATCTGTCCACCTTTGCGTTGAATCTGGATGCTAGCACAGATCTACATCCGGTGTTCCCCACCGCTGGCATATTGCCTGGAAAACCTCGGGGTGAAGAGACCATTCCCCCGGGCATAATTGTTGGCGACTTAAAAAGTCCGCTCTCCAATTTTCCACTCCTGGGATGAAAACCGCGGATATGGCTGGGACATATCTTTCTGCCCACTCCAGGATGCAATTTGCTTCCCTCTGGGCTGCACGACTCCTGGTGCCACCCTGGTGATTGATATATGCCACTGCTGTGGCATTGTCTGATTGAATTCTGACAGGGGACCCTTGGAGTTTGGATGTCCATGCTACTAGGGCATAACGGGCTGCTCGTATCTCTAAGAGATTGATGGGCAGGGGCTTTTCTGCTTCTGACCACTTGCCCTGGAGAGACCATTGCTCCAGTACTGCCCCCCAGCCTATGAGGCTGGCATCTGTAGTGACCACCTTCCAAGAAACCGGACTGAAGGGTTTCCCTCTTTCCAGATTCTGGGGCACCAACCACCAATGGAGGCTCTTGCGAACGGAAGGGGACAGGGACATTGGTAAGTCTAAAGCCTGAACTTTTTTGTTCCAGGCTGACAGTATGGCCCTTTGCAAATTCCTTGAATGGAATTGACCGTAGGGTACCGCTTCGAATGAAGCCACCATTTTTCCCAGCAGCCTCATGCACAGGCGTATGGATGGTTTTCTTTTTGTACCCACTAAGTGGGTTAAATCTTTTAAAGACGACACCTTCTCTGGAGGTAAGAAAATCTTTCTCTGATTTGAATCCAGCCTTAGCCCTAAGTATTCCAGACTTTTGACTGGTCTTAGAGCTGACTTGTCCCGGTTGATAATCCAACCGTGATATTCCAGATACTTGATTGTCTTGTGAATAGCTACTTCCAGCTTTTCCACTGAGTGGTCTATTAGTAGCAGGTCGTCTAGATATGCCATTATCGTTACACCTTGTGTTCTTAGATTGGCCAATAGTGGGGCCAGAACCTTTGTAAACACTCGTGGTGCTGTGGCCAGACCGAAAGGTAAGGCTCTGAACTGAAAATGGCGCCCTTCTACTGCAAAGCGTAGAAATTTCTGGTGGGCCGGAAAGATGGGAATATGCAGATAAGCATCCCTTATGTCGATCGAGGCTAACCATTCCTGCCCTTGTAGGGCGGTGGCCACCGATCGGATCGACTCCATCCGAAAAGTCCTGATATTTAGGAACTTGTTTAGCCCTTTTAGATTTAATATGGGCCTCACGTCCCCATTTGGTTTGGGGACTGTGAAAAGGTTTGAGTAAAACCCGAATCCGCTTTCTTCCAGGGGAACCTTCATGATTACACCTTGGAGCAATAGTTGTTCTAGTGCCAGAAGGAGGGATCCTCTCTTCTGGGGATCTCTTGGCACGTTTGACCTCATAAATTGGGCAGGAGGAGTGCCTTTTAACTCCAGCTTGTATCCCAGACTTACTGCGGAGAGCACCCATCTGTCTCTGATGGTGTCCCGCCAGGTCTCTGTGAACAACTGAAGCCTTCCCCCCACCCGATTGAGTGGGGGCAACGCTTCATGACTTGGGGGGAGGTTTTGTACCTCTCTTGATCCAGGGCTTCTTGTTACCCTGTGATTGTCCCTGATTTCTGCCCCCTGAATTTGACCGCGGAGGCCGTCGGAACTGCTTCACAGCCGATGTGCCCCTTCAGCAGACCAGTTTTTGAGCCACAGAAGCCTACGCATATGTACTACAGACAGCGTAAAGCGGGAGGCCTGTTGGATTGTATCCTTTATGGCATCCACCGCAAAACACAAGGCTCTAGGCAGGTCAGCTAGGGCAAGAGCCTGCTGATCTGGTAAGTCCCTTAAGACTTGTTTCAACTGATCTTTCACTGCTTGGCAGACTCCAATCGCTGCTACCGCAGGTTGTGTCACCATGCTTGCTGTACAGAAAGCAGATTTTAGTAAAGACTCCAATTTTTTATCTATTGGGTCTTTGAACATTGGAACATTATCTACTGGACATGTCAGTGATTTGTTCACAGAAGAGATGGCTGCGTCCACTGTAGGGACCCTCCATTTTTTTATGAACTTATCCTCCATGGGATAGATCACCGGAAATCTCTTGGGGGAGCAAATATTTTATCAGGATGCTCCCAATCCTAGTAAATAAGCCCTTCTAATAAAGGGTGGATTGGGAAGGAACAGACAGCCTGGGGAGCTTTTAGCGACCCCAGCGAGGAAACCGTAGTGGTTGGTTGTTCCGCCAGAGGCATTTTAAATGCTGATCGGACCATGTTAGTCAGAGACTGAACCCATAATCTTTCAGCCTGAGATGCTGAGAAAGGTTCTTCCACTGTTGATTCCTCCATAACTGAATCAACCTCATCCTGATCCCCTTCAGGTAGGTCGATCTCTGTGTGGGGCTGTTCCTCCACTAACAGGCACTCTGAAGGAGGAGACGGAGATCGGACGCGCTTTCCCTGTGACAGGGAAGCAGCGATCAATGCTGTTAATCTCTCTTCCAATCCTCCCAGAGTTGAGGATAAAACCTCCTCTGTTATATATACAGGAGCAGGTGGACTGGGGACAGCCGCAGCACCAGGCACTCCTGCGGGGTTTCTACGGCTACTGACCTCTGAATTCTCAGGGGAGATTGGTGCAGTACAAGCATGCCCAATATCCTCAGTGCCCGATGGAGACCCCTTTGGCTTCCTGGAAGACTTATTTCTTTTTCGTACATCACGGGACACAGAGCGACTTAGTCATTACTAATGGGTTATATAGATTACCTTCAGGTGTTGGCACTGGCCAATTCCAAACCGGAAGTACCCTCCTCTATATAAGCCCCTCCCACCCGGGAGCACCTCAGTTTTTTGCCAGTGTCTAAGGTGTTGGCCAAAGAGTAACATGTGTTTTCACTGGGCTTGCGTACAGGTTCTTTTGGGCCTTAGTAAGCTGTTCCGGATCCCACCAAAAAAGCTTCATAGCTAAACGGTCGGTACCCGGGCCTTGCAGCAGAAGAGCAAGGTTTTGCCTGTAATGCTTCTCTTAGGAGGGCTGGACCCTGGGATCCAGAGCTCTGGTCATACCCACGACCAAGATGTTGTCTGTGCAGGGTGCTATACAGGTCCAGGGGAGTGGAATCCTTGGGAACCCGGTCCCTGAAGGTTTAATTACAATGCCTGCCGTGATAGGTGAAGTTTGGACTTCTGTGGACCAAACAAAGTCCTGCGGCGGGGATCAGGTAAGTGGGGGCCCCCAGGAACTTGGTTCTATTGGGGGACCCCCAAGCCTAATTTGTCTTTCTGTCTGTTACCTAACGGTATTCCCGCTAAATATCTGTGTTTGCCTATAACTACTGAAAATGTAAAATTTTAATAGTAGTCAAGAAAAAAAAAAACAGGGACCGCGGTACCTGTGTTAAACCACTAGAGGCCGCTGTAGTCCATTTTTCTTGTCATGTGGATCTTTGGTTTTCTCAAGTCAAAAGATCCAGGCAGCTGGTAAGTTTCTCTGTGGGAATCCACTTCCTCTGCCCTGTTGCTGCGCTCATCCACCGCACAGGCCCTCCGGCAAAAAGGGCCCTGGCTCCTAGTCCCCTGTTTGATTTCGAAAAGGGCGCACGGGCGCGCGCGCGGGCGCGTGCACGCGCCTCCTATGAAAAAAAAGGGGCGGGGCGGGTGGATGACGCTCGATGCGCGCCGCAGCGCTTCTGCGCATGTGCGGGCGTCCCAGCATGGTTAAAAGACACAGTACAAGTGTCAGCTGCATGCAAACATAGCTAGCAACAAACAGTGGCACACAGAGGCGGTTGATGCAGGCATCCCCATAGAAAGGCACTTTAGTGGACACCAGCTGGTATATAGCAGCACCTGTGTTAGACTATTACCAGCAAAAATTGGTGTATGACGACGGGAATACCTCAGCTTTGTGCTTAAAGGATATGTCGTCCAGACGCTCCGGAAATAGATCTTCCAGGAAGCCAAAGGGGTCTCCATCGGGCTCTGAGGATATTGGGCATGCTTGTACTGCACCAATCTCCCCTGAGAATTCAGAGGTCAGTAGCCGTAGAAACCCCGCAGGAATGCCTGGTGCTGCGGCTGTCCCCAGTCCACCTGCTCCTGTATATATAACAGAGGAGGTTTTATCCTCAACTCTGGGAGGATTGGAAGAGAGATTAACAGCATTGATCGCTGCTTCCCTGTCTCAGGAAAAGCGCGTCCGATCTCCGTCTCCTCCTTCAGAGTGCCTGTTAGTGGAGGAACAGCCCCACACAGAGATCGACCTACCTGAAGGGGATCAGGATGAGGTTGATTCAGTTATGGAGGAATCAACAGTGGAAGAACCTTTCTCAGCTTCTCAGGCTGAAAGATTATGGGTTCAGTCTCTGACTAATATGGTCCGATCAGCATTTAAAATGCCTCTGGCGGAACCACCATCCACTACGGTTTCCTCGCTGGGGTCGCTAAAAGCTCCCCAGGCTGTCTGTTCCTTCCCAATCCACCCTTTATTAGAAGGGCTTATTTACCAGGATTGGGAGCATTCTGATAAAATATTTGCTCCCCCCAAGAGATTTCCGGTGATCTATCCCATGGAGGATAAGTTCATAAGAAAATGGAGGGTCCCTACAGTGGACGCAGCCATCTCTTCTGTTAACAAATCACTGACATGTCCAGTAGATAATGTTCCAATGTTCAAAGACCCAATAGATAAAAAATTGGAGTCTTTACTAAAATCTGCTTTCTCTACAGCAAGTTTGGTGACACAACCTGCGGTAGCAGCGATTGGAGTCTGCCAAGCAGTGAAAGATCAGTTGAAACAAGTCTTAAGGGACTTACCAGATCAGCAGGCTCTTGCCCTAGCTGACCTGCCTAGAGCCTTGTATTTTGCGGTGGACGCCATAAAGGATACAATCCAACAGGCCTCCCGCTTTACGCTGTCTATAGTACATATGCGTAGGCTTCTGTGGCTCAAAAACTGGTCTGCTGAAGCTCCCTGTAAAAAACTGCTGGTTAGCTTCCCATTTCATGGAGAACGCTTATTTGGAGAAGATCTGGACAAATATATCCAGAAAATTTCTGCCGGTAAAAGTTCACTCTTACCGGTTAAGAACAAGGGTAGAAGTCCTTCTTTTAAGAGGCCTACTTCTCCAGTCCCAGGCACATCGGCTGTGAAGCAGTTCCGACGGCCTCCGCGGTCAAATTCAGGGGGCAGAAATCAGGGACAATCACAGGGTAACAAGAAGCCCTGGATCAAGAGAGGTACAAAACCTCCCCCCAAGGCATGAAGCGTTGCCCCCACTCAATCGGGTGGGGGGAAGACTTCAGTTGTTCACAGAGACCTGGCGGGACACCATCAGAGACAGATGGGTGCTCTCCGCAGTAAGTCTGGGATACAAGCTGGAGTTAAAAGGCACTCCTCCTGCCCAATTTATGAGGTCAAACGTGCCAAGAGATCCCCAAAAGAGAGGATCCCTCCTTCTGGCACTAGAACAACTATTGCTCCAAGGTGTAATCATGAAGGTTCCCCTGGAAGAAAGCGGATTCGGGTTTTACTCGAACCTTTTCACAGTCCCCAAACCAAATGGGGACGTGAGGCCCATATTAAATCTAAAAGGGCTAAACAAGTTCCTAAATATCAGGACTTTTCGGATGGAGTCGATCCGATCGGTGGCCACCGCCCTACAAGGGCAGGAATGGCTAGCCTCGATCGACATAAAGGATGCTTATCTGCATATTCCCATCTTTCCGGCCCACCAGAAATTTCTACGCTTTGCAGTAGAAGGGCGCCATTTTCAGTTCAGAGCCTTACCTTTCGGTCTGGCCACAGCACCACGAGTGTTCACAAAAATTCTGGCCCCATTATTGGCCAATCTAAGAACACAGGGTGTAACGATAATGGCATATCTAGACGACCTGCTACTAATAGACCACTCAGTGGAAAAGCTGGAAGTAGCTATTCACAAGACAATCGAGTATCTGGAATATCACGGTTGGATTATCAACCGGGACAAGTCAGCTCTAAGACCAGTCAAAAGTCTGGAATACTTAGGGCTAAGGCTGGATTCAAATCAGAGAAAGATTTTCTTACCTCCAGAGAAGGTGTCGTCTTTAAAAGATTTGACCCACTTAGTGGGTACAAAAAGAAAACCATCCATACGCCTCTGCATGAGGCTGCTGGGAAAGATGGTGGCTTCATTCGAAGCGGTACCCTACGGTCAATTCCATTCAAGGAATTTGCAAAGGGCCATACTGTCAGCCTGGAACAAAAAAGTTCAGGCTTTAGACTTACCAATGTCCCTGTCCCCTTCCGTTCGCAAGAGCCTCCATTGGTGGTTGGTGCCCCAGAATCTGGAAAGAGGGAAACCCTTCAGTCCGGTTTCTTGGAAGGTGGTCACTACAGATGCCAGCCTCATAGGCTGGGGGGCAGTACTGGAGCAATGGTCTCTCCAGGGCAAGTGGTCAGAAGCAGAAAAGGCCCTGCCCATCAATCTCTTAGAGATACGAGCAGCCCGGTATGCCCTAGTAGCATGGACATCCAAACTCCAAGGGTCCCCTGTCAGAATTCAATCAGACAATGCCACGGCAGTGGCATATATCAATCACCAGGGTGGCACCAAGAGTCGTGCAGCCCAGAGGGAAGCAAATTGCATCCTGGAGTGGGCAGAAAAATATGTCCCAGCCATATCCGCGGTTTTCATCCCAGGAGTGGAAAATTGGAGAGCGGACTTTCTAAGTCGCCAACAATTATGCCCGGGGGAATGGTCTCTTCACCCCGAGGTTTTCCAGGCAATATGCCAGCGGTGGGGAACACCGGATGTAGATCTGCTAGCATCCAGATTCAACGCAAAGGTGGACAGATTTGTGTCTCGCACAAGGGATCCCCTAGCTTGCGGCTCGGATGCCCTAGTGTTCCCTTGGGATCAGTTCAAGCTGATATATGCATTCCCACCGCCACAATTGTTACCGCGATTACTCCGCAGAATCAGGGTAGAAAAGAAACCAGTGATTCTGGTGGCTCCAGCGTGGCCCCGAAGGGCATGGTACGCGGAGATTGTAAAAATGTCAGTGAGGAGTCCTTGGACCCTCCCACATCGTCCGGACCTGCTGTCGCAGGGACCGATATACCACCCTTCCTTACCAGCCCTAGGTTTGACGGCCTGGCTATTGAAGCCCATATTCTGAAAAAGAGAGGGCTCTCTAATTCTGTGGTATCTACCATGATCAATGCCAGGAAACCGGTATCCAGGCAGATCTATTATAGGATCTGGAAAGCATACATTACGTGGTGTGAGGCCAAGAAATGGCATCCACGTAAGTACGTGATAGGGAGGATTTTGGACTTCCTACAGTGGGCTGTAGATAGGAAGCTTGCCTTGAGTACTATCAAGGGTCAGATTTCGGCCTTGTCAATATTTTTTCAAAGGCCCTTGGCTTCGCATTCACTAGTCAAAGCCTTTATACAAGCAGTGATGCGTATTAGCCCTCCGGTTAGTATTCCCATATGTCCTTGGGACCTAAACCTGGTTCTGTCGGTTCTACAGAAACAACCGTTTGAACCATTACAACACATTTCCTTGGTTCTTCTCACCAGGAAATTGATTTTCTTAGTAGCCGTTTGTTCGGCTAAAAGAGTATCGGAATTAGCCGCCTTGTCCTGTAAGGAGCCATATCTGGTTGTCCATAAGGACAGAGTAGTATTACGTCCTCATCCAGCCTTTCTCCCTAAGGTGGTATCGAGGTTTCATTTGAACCAAGATGTGGTTCTTCCTTCTTTTTTCCCCAAACCTAGCTCGGTAGAGGAAAAGTTATTACATTCTTTGGATGTAGTAAGAGAAGTTAAAGCTTATCTAAAAGCCACTGCTCAGATTCGCAGAACGGATTCTTTATTTGTTCTGCCGGAAGGCCCCAGAAAGGGTCAGGCAGCATCAAAATCTACTTTAGCCAAGTGGATTCGACAGGTCATAATACAAGCCTATGGCTTGAGAAAGAGACCGCCTCCGTTCAAAGTTAGGGCGCACTCCACAAGAGCAGTTGGAACTTCATGGGCAGTGCATCACCAGGCCTCCCTGGCTCAAGTATGTAAGGCCGCAACATGGTCTTCGGTACACACGTTTACTAGGTTCTACCAGGTAGACGTTAGAAGTCAGGAGGATGTCGCCTTTGGGCGCAGTGTGTTGCAGGCCGCAAAAGATCCTCATGCCTGATGGCGCCCAGCTTATGTATCCCTCCCCTCATTTGGCATTGCTTTGGGACGTCCCATTAGTAATGACTAAGTCGCTCTGTGTCCCGTGATGTACGAAAAAGAAAAAGGGATTTTTATAACAGCTTACCTGTAAAATCCTTTTCTTGGAGTACATCACGGGACACAGAGCTCCCACCCCTCTTTTTGGGACACTTATTGCTTGGCTACAAAACTGAGGTGCTCCCGGGTGGGAGGGGCTTATATAGAGGAGGGTACTTCCGGTTTGGAATTGGCCAGTGCCAACACCTGAAGGTAATCTATATAACCCATTAGTAATGACTAAGTCGCTCTGTGTCCCGTGATGTACTCCAAGAAAAGGATTTTACAGGTAAGCTGTTATAAAAATCCCTTTTTCCGGAGCGTCTGGACGACATATCCTTTAAGCACAAAGCTGAAGTATTCCCGTCGTCATACACCAATTTTGCTGGTAATAGTCTAACACAGTTGCTGCTATATACCAGCTGGTGTCCACTAAAGTGCCTTTCTATGGGGATGCCTGCATCAACCGCCTCTGTGTGCCACTGTTTGTTGCTAGCTCTGTTTGCATCCAGCTGACACTTGTACTGTGTCTTTATACAAGCTGGGACGCCTGCACATGCGCAGAAGCGCCGTGGCGCGCATCGAGCGTCATCCACCCGCCCCGCCCCGTTTTTTTCATAGGAGGCGCGTGCACGCGCCCGCGCGCGCGCCCGTGCGCCATTGGCGCCCTTTTCGAAAATCAAACAGGGACTAGGAGCCAGGGCCCTTTTTGCCGGAGGGCCTGTGCGGTGGATGAGCGCAGCAACAGGGCAGAGGAAGTGGATTCCCACAGAGAAACTTACCAACTGCCTGGATCTTTTGACTTGAGAAAACCAAAGATCCACATGACAAGAAAAATGGACCACAGCGGCCTCTAGTGGTTTAACACAGGTACCGCGGTCCCCTTTTTTTTTTTTTCTTGACTACTATTAAAATTTTACATTTTCAGTAGTTACAGGCATACACAGATATTAGCGGGAATACCGTTAGGTAACAGACAGACAAATTAGGCTTGGGGTCCCCCAATAGAACCAAGTTCCTGGGGGCCCCCACTTACCTGTTCCCCGCCGCAGGACTCTGTTTGGTCCACAGAAGCCCAAACTTCACCTATCACGGCAGGCATTGTAATTAAACCTTCAGGGACCGGGTTCCCAAGGATTCCACTCCCCTGGACCTGTATAGCACCCTGCACAGACAACATCTTGGTCGTGGGTATGACCAGAGCTCTGGATCCCAGGGTCCAGCCCTCCTAAGAGAGGCATTACAGGCAAAACCTTGCTCTTCTGCTGCAAGGCCCGGGTACCGACCGTTTAGCTATGAAGCTTTTTTGGTGGGATCCGGAACAGCTTACTAAGGCCCAAAAGAACCTGTACGCAAGCCCAGTGAAAACACATGTTACTCTTTGGCCAACACCTTAGACACTGGCAAAAAACTGAGGTGCTCCCGGATGGGAGGGGCTTATATAGGGGAGGGTACTTCCGGTTTGGAAGTTGCCAGTGCCAGCACCTGAAGGTAAACTATATAACCCATTAGTAATGACTAAGTCGCTCTGTGTCCCGTGATGTACGAAAAAGAAAGTACATTATAGGCAGAGTTCTGGACTTCCTGCAGCGGGCTGTAGACAGAAGATTAGCCTTAAGTACAATCAAGGGTCAGGTTTCAGCCTTGTCGATACTCTTTTAAAGGCCTCTGGCTTCCCATTCTCTTGTTAGATCTTTTCTGCAAGGGGTGACTCGCATTAATCCACCGGTTAAAGCTCCCATATGTCCACGGGACTTAAACTTGGTACTTTCAGTTCTTCAGAAGCAACCATTTGAACCCCTACGGCACATTCCCTTGGTACTCCTCACCAGAAAATTGATTTTCTTGGTGGCCATATCTTTGGCCAAAAGAGTGTCGGAATTGGCTGCCATGTCCTGTAGGGAGCCATACTTGGTTATCCACAAGGATAAAGTAGTTCTATGTCTTCATCCAACCTTTCTTCCCAAGGTGGTAACAAGGTTTCACTTGAACCAAGATGTGGTTCTTCCTTCCTTTTTTCCTAAGCCTACCTCGGTAGCAGAAAAGTTATTACATTCCTTAGATGTAGTAAGAGCAGTTAAGGCCTATCTGCGAGCCACTGCTCAGATTCGGAAAACGGGTGCTTTGTTTATTCTGCCGGAAGGCCCCAGAAAGGGTCAGGCAGCTTCGAAATCCACTTTGGCTAAGAGGATATGACAGGTCATTGTTCAGGCCTATGGCTTAAAAAGAAGATTGCCTCTGTTCAAAGTTAGGGCGCACTCTACGAGAGCAGTTGGTACTTAATGGGCAGTGCATCACCAGGCCTCCATGGCTCTGTAAGGCCGCAACTTGGTCTTCAGTACACACGTTCACTAGGTTCTACCAGGTGGATGTAAGAAGTCAGGAGGATGTCGCCTTTGGGCGCAGGGTGCTGCAGGCTGCAATAGATCTTCTTGTCTGATGACGTCCAGCTTATGGTGTCTCCCTCCCCTCATTTGAGCATTGCTTTGGGACTTCCCACATAGTAATTACTATGCCGCTCTGTGTCCCGTGATGTACGAGAAAGAAAATAGGATTTTTATAACAGCTTACCTGTAAAATCCTTTCCTTGGAGTACATCACGGGACACAGAGCTCCCACCCCTCTTTTGGGGACACTTATTGCTTTGCTACAAAACTGAGGTACTCCCGGTATGGGAGGGGTTATATAGGGGAGGGGACTTCCTGTCTTGGGTGTCCCAGTGTCCATCACCTGAAGGTAAGCTCTATAACCCACATAGTAATTACTATGCCTCTCTGTGTCCCGTGATGTACTCTAAGAAAAGGATTTTACAGGTAAGCTGTTAAAAAAATCCTATTTTTCGGCACCTGTGGGACGCCACCCCCAGGGCGCACATCACCAGGAGCTCCTTGCCTTTCCAGACGAGATAAATGCAGCCCCATATTCAACCGGGGCAAGCCTGTGGAACCCAGGCTAGATTCAACCCAGGAGGAAAAGGGTCCCTGCCACCATTCCCACCTTTTTACAACAGGTAGGATACTAACTGCCCCCCCCAGGTCTGAAGACGCCAGTGTTCTCCCTCCCAAAAACTGATAAGAACAGATACTATACTTAATCTTAGCCAAATGGCAGAGAAGTGACCTGAAACCTGGCATGACAGAATATGGGAGCTGCCACTGTAGTTCTCTCTTTCTGAACCAGCTAGCAGCCTGGCTGTGATTGCTGTTCTTTTGGCTTCAAGACTTTGTATGATTCTCTGCAGATTTGACAAATCATGATGCATATAGTCAGGAAATCAAAAAATCAATTGACTTTTTTACCCCTTTCCCCTGCAGCCACCCAACCCTTTAAGACGGGTCGGCAACCTACTGGCCGGATTCGGACCGGCCCCCCTAAATGTCTGGCCCGTCAATGCACGTGATGAATTCACGTGCACCCGGCCCGTGGACATTTTAACCCCGGTCAGCTTTCTTAGGGTAACAACCGATGCGACTGAGAAGCCGATCGGCTGTTATCTTAAGCAGCAGGAGGAAACCTCCCCCCCCTTTCAGAAGCTCGTCCGGACTCTCCCGTCCCACCAGGAGGCCTGAGCGACCTGCCAGCTGGCTGGAGAGCCGAACGAAGCTGAAATCAAAGGACTTAAAGGCGCCAAATTTAAAAAAAATTACAGTATTCAAAACATCCAAACTTGGTGTTTTGAATGCTTTTAAGTGCAAAGGAGAGATTTGGGGTCTTATAGACCCCAGATCCCTCCATAAAGAGTACCCATCACTGCCTATTACTCTCACAAGGGATGTTTACATTCCTTCTGACAGCAATAAAAGTGATCACGCGCAGAAGCCAACGAATACGTAAGTTGCGACCGCAAATGTAACCAGTGTGCAAACCACACATGTGAGGTATCGCCGCAATCGTTAGAGCAAGAGCAATAATTCTAGCACAAGACCTTCTCTGTAACCTGTGGAAATTTTTAAAGTGTTGCCTATGGAGATTTGTAAGTACCATAGTTTGCCGCTATTGCACGAGTGTGCACAATTTTAAAGCATAACATGGTGGGGGGGGGGGGAGGTGTAATATGCAGGGGGGGCTGTGTGATGTGCAGAGGGGCTGTGCAATGTAAAGGGATCCAGAGGTGCCGGCTGTGTAATGTAAAGGGATTCAGAGGTGCCGGCTGTGTAATGTAAAGGGATTCAGAGGTGCCGGCTGTGTAATGTAAAGGGGTCCAGAGGTGCGGGCTGTGTAATGTAAAGGGATCCAGAGGTGCGGGCTGTGTAATGTAAAGGGATCCAGAGGTGCCGGCTGTATAATGTAAAGGGGTCCAGAGGTACAGGCTGTGTAATGTAAAGGGATCCAGAGGTTCCGGCTGTGTAATATAAAGGGATCCAGAGGTACCGGCTGTGCAATGTAAAGGGATCCAGAGGTGCCGGCTGTGTAATGTAAAGGGATCCAGAGGTGCCGGCTGTGTAATGTAAAGGGATCCAGAGGTGCCGGCTGTGTAATGTAAAGCGATCCAGAGGTGCTGGTTGTGTAATGTAAAGGGGTCCAGATTATTATCTTCATTTATTAGCAGGTGAATGCGGCCTTCCATGCATTCACATACATTGAATCTGGCCCTTAAATGGGAAAAAGGTTGCTGTCCCCTGCCTTAAGAGCTTCTAAATGCCCGGAAGCAGGCATTTGGGTCATGTGACTGTTGGCTGTCACATGATTAGAAAGCTCCAGATCACAGGAATGCATCGGGAGATTTCCTGGTCCCCACTGGCTACTGTGCTGGGAGCACGCAGGCCACACACTCTCAGCACAGAAAAGTGCTTACATAGGGCCACATATATGTGGCCTCTCACTTTTAAAGCCCATCTGCTGAGAGGCCACATATATGCGCCACATCGACGGGAAGAGGTTACATTTATTTGCTGAGCACCATTGTGGAGGTGTACCTAAATACCCAGTCACAGTAGAACCCTTAGACATGGCATGGATAATGGATATCATAGTATAACACAGAATTAGAGCCATGCTTATGGTACAGTTCATGCTTAGTGTAATATTACTGTTGTTATCTCTATCAGAACCGGTGAAAAAGTCGGTGTTCGAAGAATATGGATTCCCACAGAGCGGCAATGAAGTGAGGCAGTATGTTGGTCACTCATTATCCTATGACCAGGAAAGGAAGACCCCCCGATGGGTGATTGAACATCTTACAAAGGAGAAAACACTTGGTAAGAACCTCTCTAGAAAAGTTAGAGATGTGTCTGGGTGTTCTCATACTGGCTACATATTCCCATGTGTGTTGTGTCTAGTGGTGTGACACTGAAAGCTATGCTGATGTTCACCATGCTTATTATATGGGGATCATTGTTAAGGCCCGTACACACAATCGGATTTTACGACAATAATTGTCTGATGGACGTGTTGTGTCGGATAATCCGATCGTGTGTATGCTCCATCAGACAATTCTTAGCGGAATTAACGACAACAAATGTTGGCTGTTCATACTCACCAACTGTCTGACAATAAATCTGTTACGACGGATTATCCAATCCTGTGTACACAAGTCCGTCAGACTAAAATCCGAAGTACAAACACGCATGCTCCGAACCAATGCTAACCATCAGACAACATTAGCAGACGTTGCCCAAAGGGTGGCGCTAAAGAGCAGAAAAACAATGTAGTTTCGTGAATGTTGGCTGAAAATGTTGGCCGTGTGTATGCAGAACAAGTTCACGGCCAACGCCCTTCGGAGCAAAATCCACAGTTTGGTCTGATGGATATCCGATCGTGTGTACGAGGCTTTAGCTGTAAGTTCAAGACAGCCTAAGTATATAACTGTCTCTTTCAGAATATCTCACTGCAGGGGGCTACAATGATGACATTGTATGTATGGACTAAATAAACAAAAAACCTATTCAGTACATGTCTGCTATATATACACATTTCCACATGTTTTGTCTCTATAATGCTGCAAGTACAGAAAAATACCTACTGATCCTTCCGGAAATGCAGTGAGCTCCTTACTTCCTGTGCACTCTTCCTCTGCTTTACTAAAATCCCAAGCAGTGCTATCAGTCCTGCCCACTTCATCTCTGTGAACTCAACAACATTCTCTGCCCCCAAGGAATGGGGAGGTGTTCTGTTGTCCCAGCAAACTACTTGTCAAATGTTATAGATAACAGTATATTGAGTGAGCGTTGTCACTTCAGGACAGGACGTGTGTTATTGGCAGGATCACTGGCCGAAAAAAATAAAATAAAAATACAGCCACCACATCTAAGGTCTAAGCTGCAATATATTACATTTTTGTTTTAGAATTTAGATACACATTGGGGTTGATTTACTAAAACTGGAAAGTGCAAAATCTGGTGAAGCTTTGACAAAAAAAAAAAACTGGAAGCTGATTGGTTTCTTTGCAGAGCTGCACCAGATTTTTCACTCTCCAGTTTTAGTAAATCAACCCCATTGTTTACAAGATTTTAATCTGCTGTTTTATTTCTGACATTTACTATCTATTTACAGTCTTTGTATTACAATTAACCACTTAAGGACCGCCCACCGCATATATACTGCGGCAGGGCGGCCCTATTGCGCAAAACGACATACCTGTACGTCGTTTCGTGCATGTGATACTGTGGCCACGCGCGTGTCCCTGCTGCGCGGGTCTGGCGGACGCGATGTCCCCTGGCCATACGCGATCACTCCTCAGAGAGGCAGAACGGGGATCTGCCAATGTAAACAAAGCAGATCCCCGTTCTGACAGGGGAGTACAGTGTGATCTTCTGTTACTAGTGATTAGGAACAGCGATCTCTCTCTCCTTCTCCAGTCAGTCCACTCCCCCCACAGTTAGAAACACCTCCCTAGGACACACTTAACCCCTTGCTCACCCCCTAGTGTTAACCCCTTCCCTGCCAGTGTCATTTATACAGTGGTCAGTGGATATTTTTAGCTCTGATCACTGTGATAATGTCACTGGTCCTAAAATAGTGTCCAATCTGTCTGCCGCATTGTCGCAGTCCCGCTAAAAATCGCTGATCACTGCTATTACTAGTAAAAAAAAAAAAAAATTATATAAAAAATGCCATAAATCTATCCCCTATTTTGTAGACGCTATAACTTTTCAACATATGCTTATTGCGATTATTTATTTTACCAAAAATATGTAGCAGAATACATATTGGCCTAAACTAATGAATAAAGTTTTTTTTATATATTTTTTGGGATATTTATTATAGCAGAAAGTAAAAAATTTTGTTTCTCTTACCATCCATGGACTGACACGGTGTCTCTTTACACTTTACACGTGGGTTATGTCCCTGCTTGCAGGAGAAGACCTAGGCAGAATGTGAAATGTTATACATACATTCTAAAAGCCAGAGCTGAACAGCCCCACCCAGGGGGCGGTCCCTCCGGACATAACCCTCCCACTACAGTCAGCAGACTTCAGTTTTTTTTCTGCCTAGCAGAAGGAGAAGACGTGGCTCTCTCAGGAGCCAGTCTCCTGACCTATTTTTATTCCTTTTCTGGAATTCTTTTTTATTTTATTTTTGAGAATTTTCTATCAACTGTTGGCTGGGCAACAGGTTGGGTACAAGATATCCTCGTAGTCTTCCCTGTCCGACCATCGAGCGTGCTGATACTCGCCTTGTGTGCGTGAGACTCAGTTCACGACAGGCCCCATGACTCCAGGGGTGGCCGGGTTTGCTTTCATGCTCCCACGGTCCTCTCAAGACTGAACAGTTCCTGACTGACTGTATCTTTCGCGGTGGACCGGGCCGACAGCTACTCAGTACTGCACTGTGATAGTCCTGTCAGAAACACACCAGTGGGTCCCTCAGGGGACGGGTAAGTAGTCTCTCCTGCCTGCAGGTGAGTACAAAAGGCTGTGTGTTTCTCTGTGGGGGATTTTCCCTGTCTCCCCCTGTATTTCATTGTCACTCTCTGTCACCATTGCTGGCGCTGTGCTGTGTGGGGTGCCTGGGGGTCACACTGTTATTGGAGGGGCTAATGCTGGTCTGCAGATATGCTTGGGGCCTTTTTTGTGTATTTTGGGGCCTGAGCGCCGAGTGGCGCTGTGTGTGTGCTGTTTTTTTCACTTTTGCTGAGTCATGGCGGCCATCTTGCCGCGGATCGCCTCAGTGAAGTGCAGCGGCCATTTTCTTGTAGCCCGCGCGCTCTTCAGCACTAGTTTTGGCCTCTAGCGCTGCTGTAACAGCGCGAATCTCCTCACAATCTCCTCACAGCTCACCAGCGCTGACACAGCGCAGTACAGACAGCGGAACTGAGCGGTCCCTGGTCCGGTTTGGTGAGTCCCCTGGGCGCCCCCTCCTCAGTCAGCACAGCCTGTGGGTGGACTTTTTATCTGAGGAGTCTCAGAGGGGGGCAATATGGAGTCTCTGTCACCAGCTTCCCCTAAATGTCAGTGGACAACAGGCAGTGCTTCAGCACCTGCGGTCCCTAGGGACCAGTTGTGGGCAGTCCTGGAATCATTTCTGACCAGGATGGGAGCTGTGTGCAAGCGCAAGGGAGCAAAGAAGCGCCCTCTCCCCACTTTACTTCATGAGGGCAGTGCGCTGATTCAGATATGGGCCTAGCCACTACCGCTCAGGACCCTAGTTCTGAATGTATTGGATGGTTTTCAACAGGACATTCCTTATGAGGAAAACTCCAGTTCTGAGTCAGTAAATGACAGGGCGCTTGTTAGTGTACTCATGACTGCGGTGAGGGACACTCTCAAGCTAAAATGCTGCGGATGCAGAACCTCAGGCGGATACAGTCTCCTTTGGTTCTTTTAAGGCCAGGCCTTCTAAAGAGGTTTTTCCATATGTAACTTTCTTTGACCAGCTCATTGATAAGGTCTGGGAAAAGCCGCAGAAGGATTTTTTTATGGTCCCGCGGCGTTTGTCTATCAGATACCCCTTGAAGATGCCCTACTTAAAAAGTGGGCTTCTCCCCCAGGGTCGACCCTTCAGTCGCCCGGTTGAACAAGGCCATCACTCTCCCGATGGAGGGGACTCCTGCATTTGAGGACCCCACTGACAGGAGGTCAGAAGTGGTGAGCAGAGCCATGTTTGCCTTGTTGGGATCCGCCCTACGGCCTGTGGTAGCGGCGACCCTTGTGTCTTAAACACTTACAGGTTGGGCAAAAATGTTGCACCTAGCTGTACAGGAGCATAATCTTCCTCCAGACACAGTTGCTTTGGCCCACCAACTGGTTCAGGGCCTGGTTTATGTGTGCGACGCCACGTTGGACGCGGCCCCTTTAATATCCAGGGCCTCTGTCTCGGCGGTGGTATTGCGTCGTCTTATCTGGTTGAAGTGCTGGTCTGCTGACCTAGCCTTAGGAAGCTCCTGTCGGATCTACCATTTAAAGGTGGTAGACCTTTCGGTGCTGCTCTGGATGACATCGTCATGGATGTCATGGGAGGTAAAAGCACTCTTCTTCCTTAGACTAGCAAGGGTGAGGAGGCCCGCCGCAAACAGGGGCCTTCCTTTCCAGCAAAACTGGGTTTTTTCGTCAGTCAGTCCACGGGTAGGCCCTCTCAGACTGACGGCAGTGCGGCTGGTGGGCACAAGTGCCCCATGGTGCGTAAGCCGAACAAGTGGCTCCCAAGCCCGCCTCCGCGTGAAGTCTTGCCTCCGCCCGACTCTGGGGTGGAGGGACGACTTCGCAGGTCACGAATCGGTGGTCCTCCCGAATCTCCGACTGGTGGGTGTGCGAGGTGGTCACCTCAGGATACAGGATAGTATTCCGATCCTGGCCCCCAGACAGATTCTTTCCCTCAAATCTTCCTCTCCTTCCTACCTGTCGGGCAGCCCACTTGGGGGCTGTACAGGATTTGATCAGGTCCGGAGTGATTGTGCCGGTTCCGTCACAGGAGAGTTTTCAGGGATTCTACTTGAATCTGTTTGTCGTCCCAAAAATAGGACGTGGTTCGACCTATCCTGGACCTCAAGGCCCTGAATGCCTTCGAGAAGGTGCAGAAATTCCGCATGGAATCCATGCGCATGGTGATCGCTACACTCCACCAAAGGGATTTTCTTCTGGCGTCCTTGGACTTCAAGGACGCCTACTTGCATGTTCCGATCTGCGCAAGTCACCAGAAGTTTCTGCGCTCTATCGAATGTGGCTCTTCCTTTCGGCCTAGCCTCGGCACCAAGGGTGTTCACCAAGGTGCTTGCTCCGGTTCTAGCCTCCTGTTACAGCGAGGTATTGTTGTCATGGGCTATCTGGACGATCTTCTGCTAAGAGCAGAAAGTGGATCAGACTTAGAGGAAAGGTGACTATCGTCAATTAGACCCTCAGGGACTCGGGTGGTTCCTGAACATTCAGGAGTCAGTCCTGGTCCCGACTCAGTGTCTGGAGTATCTAGTTCTGATTCTGGACTCCTTGGAGGCAAAGGTATCCTACCTCTGGAGAAGTTGCTGACACTTCAGTCTGCGGTGCGGGTGCTGACATCCCAAAAATGGTTGTCAATCCGTTTTTTGCATGAGAGTCCCGAGACTCGTGGTGGCCTCCTTCGCGGCCGTTCCGTATGCCCAATCACACACCAGGGCATTGCAGAGGGCAGGAAGCTCCTGTCCCTGCGGTTAGTGAACCGGACTGGCATGCAGAACCTCACAGGTTCGATCCCACATGGCGCAACCGCTAAATAACATTGCAGAAGGAGATCTTGTCCACCTGGGACAAATCCCCGTTGTTCTTGGATCTTCAGATCCAGGTGATTCACCTGGTCAGGGCGCCCCTGACATGGTGGTTGAGATCCTCGGCTCTTCGGTCCGGAAAGTCGTTCCCCCTCCCATCCAATGGACGGTACTCACGACGGACACCAGCCTGACGGGCTGGGGTGGAGTCTGGGGAGTCCTGTCGGCTCAGGCCTTGGACTCCGGACGAGCCCGTTTACCAATCACTGTTCTGGAAATACGGGCCATCGGACTGTGTCTCTCCTCAGGTCGGAGAGAGTATGGGGTCGCTCGATCAGGAGCCAGTCAGACACCGCCACGGCGGTGGCGTATGTAAACCATCAAGGGGGAACTCGGAGCTCAGCTGCGGCTTCCGAGGTAGTCCGTATCCTGAAGAGGGCCGGAAGAAACGTGCTGGCTCTGTAGGCCATTTTACATTCTGGGCATAGACAATGGGCAGGCGGACTATCTGAGTCGCCAATCGCCAGACACCGGACCAAGAAGAGTGGTCCTTGCATATTTCAACTCCTTTACCGACGGTGGGGCACGCCGGATGTGGACCTGATGGCCTCTCGACTCAATCGCAAGGGTCGAGGTTGTGGCCAGATCCAGGGATCCTTGGGCGATGCCTCGGATGCGTTGGTGGCCCCATAGGGTCCTTATCGCCTGATATAAACTCCGGCGATCCTAATTGTTCCGGATTGGCCTCAGCATCACTGGTACGCTGATCTGGCACGTCTCGTCGCGGACGTTCCCTGGCGGTTGCCGATGAGGGAGGACCTTCAGTCTCAAGGTCCTAGGTTTCATCCGGCTTACAGTCTCTGGCTTTGGCTTTAACGGCAGGGCTGTTAAAAGCCAGGTGTTGAGGGACCGAGGTCTCTCGGACTCGGTCATTTTGACCATGTTAAGGACACGGAAGTCTTCCTCCAGGCAGATCTATCACCGTGCATGGAAAGCTTATATCACCATGTGCGAAGCGCTGGACTGGCGTCCTCGGACGTATTCCGTCCCCAGAATCCTGCGTCCTCTGCAGTGTGGAGTGACCCAAAAGCTTGCTTTGAGTACCATCAAGGATCAGATGTCGGCCTTGGCCGTGTTCTTTCAGCGACCTCTAGCGGGTCATTTTTCTTGGTTAGCACCTTGTGTTGGGGGTTCGCCATGTGCTCCCTCCTGTCAAGCCTCCTCTCCCACCGTGGGATCTGAATTTGGTGCTCTTGGTCCTCCAGGAACCTCCTTTTGGGAATATCCGGGATATTCCCCTCTTGTCTTGTCTCAGAAGGTGGCCTTTTTAGTGGCAATCACTTCTGTTTGACGAGTGTCTGAGTTGGCGGCTTTGTCCTGCAAGTCGCCATATTTGGTCATCCATAAGGATAAGGCGGTGTTGCATCCGCGACCTTCCTTTTTTGCCAAAGGTGGTGTCGTCCTTTCAACTACATGAGGACATTGCCCTCCCGTCCTTGTGTCCTCACCCATCGCATCCCAGAGAGTTTGCGCTGCACATATTGGAGGTGGTACGAGCCTTAGGGGTGTACCTGTCTGCTACTGCTTCTATTCGGAAGTCCGACTCACTGTTTGTGACTGTCTCTGGTCCATAACAGGGCCAAGTGGTTTCGTCTGCCATCATTTTTAGGGGAATCAGACAAACCGTCATTCAAGCCTATGCTCTCAAAGGGCGGGCGCCTCCCTTTCCGGTTACGGCTCATTCCACCAAGGCAATTGGTGCTTCCTGGGTTTCCCGACATCAAGCGTCGGTTGCACAAGTGTGCAAGGCGGTGACCTGGTCGTCTGTTCATGCCTTTTACGTTTTTTATAAGGTTAATGTAGCTGCATCTTCGGATGCTTCCTTCGGCCGCAGGGTGCTGCAGGCCGCTGTTTAAAGTTGCGACTCCTCCATTGAGGAGCTCTGCCTTATTGGAGTGAAGTTTTGGTTTTTCCATTTATACTGCTCCCATCCCTCTTGACATTGCTTTGGGACATCCCACGTGTAAAGTGTAAAGAGACACCGTGTCAGTCCATGGATGGTAAGAGAAAATAGGATTTTTTGTACTCACCGTAAAATCCTTTTCTCTGACATCCATGGACTGACACGGCACCCACCCTTCCTTTTAAGTTTGTACTGCTTTGTTACGAACTGAAGTCTGCTGACTGTAGTGGGAGGGTTATGTCCGGAGGGACCGCCCCCTGGGTGGGGCTGTTCAGCTCTGGCTTTTAGAATGTATGTATAACATTTCACATTCTGCCTAGGTCTTCTCCTGCAAGCAGGGACATAACCCACGTGTAAAGTGTAAAGAGACACCGTGTCAGTCCATGGATGTCAGAGAAAAGGATTTTACGGTGAGTACAAAAAATCCTATTTTTATTTTTCGAAATTGTCGTTTTTTTTTGGTTTATATCACAAAAACTACAGAGGTAATCAAAGAAAGCTCTATTTGTGCGAAAAAAAAGGACATTCATTTTATTTGGGTACAACGTCGCACGCCCACGCAATTGTTGGTTAAATAAAAGCAGTGCAGTATCGCAAAAATTGGCCTGGTCATGAGGGGGGTAAAACCTTACGGTCCTTAAGTGGTTAAACATGATTTACAAATGATTCCCAGAGCACTAATGACTAGCTAAAAAGACAGCACAGCAGAGTAGCCCAATTTTTCCCATCCTTGGCTTGACTAAAACTTTTGGCCAAGCAATCTGATAACGAAGGAGTCACTGGGATGAATCATATGTGGATGTAAAAATCAGCGTAAGCTGTGAAATTCTGTAAACCTAGCTCTCGTTCTCGTCATTCTATGCAATAGGATAAAAAGAAAACGTCTGTGTGCAGCAGCCCCCCTAATGCTTACCTCAGCCCATCTCGATCCAGCAATGTTGCACAAGAGGCTCGACTGTCCAGGACTCCCCCCTCCTCATTGGCTGAGACAGCAGCTGGTGCCTTTGGCTCCTGCTGCTGTCAATCAAAGTGAGTTAGCCAGTGAGGAGAGGGCGGGGGTGGGGCCGGGCTACGGCTCCATGTCTGAATGGAAACATAGATCAGAGCACAAGCTTGCGTGCCCCCATAGCAAGCGGCTTGCTGTGGGGGCACACAGCAGGAGGGAGGGGCCAGGAGCATCGACAAGGGACCAGAGAAGAGGAGGATCTGGGCTGCTCTGTGCAAAACCACTACACAGAGCAGGCAAGTATAACATGTTTGTTATTTTTAACAAAAAACAAACAAGACTTTACAATAATTTTAAAGAGGTTGTAAACCTCAGACATGAAATATGAACAAAAAATACCCCTCTATAGTGTGTACTTGTCTCAATCTAGAGCACTTAGTGTCATTCCTGTACGCTTCATATACTGCTTCATTCCTCTGCTACCAGCATGAATCACTTCTAAAATATTTCCCGGACACCAAGAGAAAAAGGTGACAGGGGAGGGAGCTCCAACTGATTGACAGCCTCAGTTCTGTTGCTGTGTGTAGGGGGGTGTGTCCCTTCCCTCCAATCAGCTCTCAGAGTTCTCCTCACTGATGTAACTGTGCAGACAGATCCTATGTAAATGTATGCACTTTTAATGGATGTAGAGGAAAGATGGCTGCAGATAAACAGGTACAACTTATGTAGGAGGATTTGTTTAATCTCTGTGTATCACCTGAGGCCAGTCACTTCATTGTGTGTGTGTGTGTGTGTATATATATATATATATATATATATATATATATATATATATATATTCATATATATATATATATGGGTTTACAGACACTTTAAGATGCTTTAGAATGTATACTGGCCCTTTGTTGGAATGAATGAATGTTGTTGTGTATTCACGGGATCTATATTAGCTGGCTAATCAAGATGGTGAGTCCCAAGGAAGAGCCAGAGAATGTCAGCGGTGGTGTCACTAGAGGGGAGGTAAGTATGGAGGTGATTAGTTCTGATTTAATATGTTAAAATGTAACAATTATTGAAATTATTTTTCTTTCTTTAGGCAATGCAGACCGGAAACACTGTAAATTTAAACCAGATCCGAACATTCCAGCATTGTTTAGTGCCTCTAATGAGGATTATTTAAAAAGTGGTTGGTCCAGAGGTCACATGGCACCAGCTGGAGATGCCAAATATTCTACGGTATGAGTTGAATTATTTGATTTATGTTATACCATTTTATTATGCCAGCTGCAGTAACATAATAAAGGGATTTTTATAACAGCTTACCTGTAAAATCCTTTTCTTGGAGTACATCACGGGACACAGAGCGACTTAGTCATTACTAATGGGTTATATAGATTACCTTCAGGTGTTGGCACTGGCCAATTCCAAACCGGAAGTACCCTCCCCTATATAAGCCCCTCCCATCCGGGAGCACCTCAGTTTTGTAGCCAAGCAATAAGTGTCCCAAAAAGAGGGGTGGGAGCTCTGTGTCCCGTGATGTACTCCAAGAAAAGGATTTTACAGGTAAGCTGTTATAAAAATCCCTTTTTCTTTTTCGTACATCACGGGACACAGAGCGACTTAGTCATTACTAATGGGACGTCCCAAAGCAATGCCAAATGAGGGGAGGGATAGATAAGCTGGGCGCCATCAGGCATGAGGATCTTTTGCGGCCTGCAACACACTGCGCCCAAAGGCGACATCCTCCTGACTTCTGACGTCTACCTGGTAGAATCTAGTAAACGTGTGTACCGAAGACCATGTTGCGGCCTTACATACTTGAGCCAGGGAGGCCTGGTGATGCACTGCCCATGAAGTTCCAACTGCTCTTGTGGAGTGCGCCCTAACTTTGAACGGAGGCGGTCTCCTTCTCAAGCCATAGGCTTGTATTATGACCTGTCGAATCCACTTGGCTAAAGTGGATTTTGATGCTGCCTGACCCTTTTTAGGGCCTTCCGGCAGAATAAACATAGTATCCGTTCTGCGAATCTGAGCAGTGGCTTTTAGATAAGCTTTAACTGCTCTTACTACATCCAAAGAATGTAATAACTTTTCCTCTACCGAGCTAGGTTTGGGGAAAAAAGAAGGAAGAACCACATCTTGGTTCAAATGAAACCTCGATACCACCTACTACTCTGTCCTTATGGATAACCAGATATGGCTCCTTACAGGACAAGGCGGCTAATTCCGATACTCTTTTAGCCGAACAAACGGCTACTAAGAAAATCAATTTCCTGGTGAGAAGAACCAAGGAAATGTGTTGTAATGGTTCAAACGGTTGTTTCTGTAGAACTGACAGAACCAGGTTTAAGTCCCAAGGACATATGGGAACACTAACCGGAGGGCTAATACGCATCACTCCTTGTATGAAAGCTTTGACTAGTGAATGCGAAGCCAAGGGCCTTTGAAAAAATATTGACAAGGCCGAAATCTGACCCTTGATAGTACTCAAGGCCAGCTTCCTATCTACAGCCCACTGTAGGAAGTCCAAAATCCTCCCTATCACGTACTTACATGGATGCCATTTCTTGGCCTCACACCACGTAATGTAAGCTTTCCAGATCCTATAATAGATCTGCCTGGATACCGGCTTCCTGGCATTGATCATGGTAGATACCACAGAATTAGAGAGCCCTCTCTTTTTCAGAATGTGGGCTTCAATAGCCAGGCCGTCAAACCTAGGGCTGGTAAGGAAGGGTGGTATATCGGTCCCTGCGACAGCAGGTCCGGACGATGCGGGAGGGTCCAAGGACTCCTCACTGACATTTTTACAATCTCCGCGTACCATGCCCTTTGGGGCCCCGCTGGAGCCACCAGAATCACTGGTTTCTTTTCTACCCTGATTCTGCGGAGTAATCGCGGTAACAATTGTGGCGGTGGGAATGCATATATCAGCTTTAACTGATCCCAAGGGAACACTAGGGCATCCGAGCCGCAAGCTAGAGGATCCCTTGTGCGAGACACAAATCTGTCCACCTTTGCGTTGAATCTGGATGCTAGCAGATCTACATCCGGTGTTCCCCACCGCTGGCACATTGCCTGGAAAACCTCGGGGTGAAGAGACCATTCCCCCGGGCATAATTGTTGGCGACTTAAAAAGTCCGCTCTCCAATTTTCCACTCCTGGGATGAAAACCGCAGATATGGCTGGGACATATTTTTCTGCCCACTCCAGGATGCAATTTGCTTCCCTCTGGGCTGCACGACTCCTGGTGCCACCCTGGTGATTGATATATGCCACTGCTGTGGCATTGTCTGATTGAATTCTGACAGGGGACCCTTGGAGTTTGGATGTCCATGCTACTAGGGCATACCGGGCTGCTCGTATCTCTAAGAGATTGATGGGCAGGGCCTTTTCTGCTTCTGACCACTTGCCCTGGAGAGACCATTGCTCCAGTACTGCCCCCCAGCCTATGAGGCTGGCATCTGTAGTGACTACCTTCCAAGAAACCGGACTGAAGGGTTTCCCTTTTTCCAGATTCTGGGGCACCAACCACCAATGGAGGCTCTTGCGAACGGAAGGGGACAGGGACATTGGTAAGTCTAAAGCCTGAACTTTTTTGTTCCAGGCTGACAGTATGGCCCTTTGCAAATTCCTTGAATGGAATTGACCGTAGGGTACCGCTTCGAATGAAGCCACCATTTTTCCCAGCAGCCTCATGCAGAGGCGTATGGATGGTTTTCTTTTTGTACCCACTAAGTGGGTCAAATCATTTAAAGACGACACCTTCTCTGGAGGTAAGAAAATCTTTCTCTGATTTGAATCCAGCCTTAGCCCTAAGTATTCCAGACTTTTGACTGGTCTTAGAGCTGACTTGTCCCGGTTGATAATCCAACCGTGATATTCCAGATACTTGATTGTCTTGTGAATAGCTACTTTGAGCTTTTCCACTGAGTGGTCTATTAGTAGCAGGTCGTCTAGATATGCCATTATCGTTACACCCTGTGTTCTTAGATTGGCCAATAATGGGGCCAGAATTTTTGTGAACACTCGTGGTGCTGTGGCCAGACCGAAAGGTAAGGCTCTGAACTGAAAATGGCGCCCTTCTACTGCAAAGCGTAGAAATTTCTGGTGGGCCGGAAAGATGGGAATATGCAGATAAGCATCCTTTATGTCGATCGAGGCTAACCATTCCTGCCCTTGTAGGGCGGTGGCCACCGATCGGATCGACTCCATCCGAAAAGTCCTGATATTTAGGAACTTGTTTAGCCCTTTTAGATTTAATATGGGCCTCATGTCCCCATTTGGTTTGGGGACTGTGAAAAGGTTCGAGTAAAACCCGAATCCGCTTTCTTCCAGGGGAACCTTCATGATTACACCTTGGAGCAATAGTTGTTCTAGTGCCAGAAGGAGGGATCCTCTCTTTTGGGGATCTCTTGGCACGTTTGACCTCATAAATTGGGCAGGAGGAGTGCCTTTTAACTCCAGCTTGTATCCCAGACTTACTGCGGAGAGCACCCATCTTTCTCTGATGGTGTCCCGCCAGGTCTCTGTGAACAACTGAAGTCTTCCCCCCACCCGATTGAGTGGGGGCAACGCTTCATGCCTTGGGGGGAGGTTTTGTACCTCTCTTGATCCAGGGCTTCTTGTTACCCTGTGATTGTCCCTGATTTCTGCCCCCTGAATTTGACCGCGGAGGCCGTCGGAACTGCTTCACAGCCGATGTGCCCGGGACTGGAGAAGTAGGCCTCTTAAAAGAAGGACTTCTACCCTTGTTCTTAACCGGTAAGAGTGAACTTTTACCGGCAGAAATTTTCTGGATATATTTGTCCAGATCTTCTCCAATAAGCGTTCTCCATGAAATGGGAAGCTAACCAGCAGTTTTTTACAGGGAGCTTCAGCAGACCAGTTTTTGAGCCACAGAAGCCTACGCATATGTACTATAGACAGCGTAAAGCGGGAGGCCTGTTGGATTGTATCCTTTATGGCGTCTACCGCAAAACACAAGGCTCTAGGCAGGTCAGCTAGGGCAAGAGCCTGCTGATCTGGTAAGTCCCTTAAGACCTGTTTCAACTGATCTTTCACTGCTTGGCAGACTCCAATCGCTGCTACCGCAGGTTGTGTCACCATGCTTGCTGTAGAGAAAGCAGATTTTAGTAAAGACTCCAATTTTTTATCTATTGGGTCTTTGAACATTGGAACATTATCTACTGGACATGTCAGTGATTTGTTAACAGAAGAGATGGCTGCGTCCACTGTAGGGACCCTCCATTTTTTTATGAACTTATCCTCCATGGGATAGATCACCGGAAATCTCTTGGGGGGAGCAAATATTTTATCAGGATGCTCCCAATCCTGGTAAATAAGCCCTTCTAATAAAGGGTGGATTGGGAAGGAACAGACAGCCTGGGGAGCTTTTAGCGACCCCAGCGAGGAAACCGTAGTGGATGATGGTTCCGCCAGAGGCATTTTAAATGCTGATCGGACCATATTAGTCAGAGACTGAACCCATAATCTTTCAGCCTGAGATGCTGAGAAAGGTTCTTCCACTGTTGATTCCTCCATAACTGAATCAACCTCATCCTGATCCCCTTCAGGTAGGTCGATCTCTGTGTGGGGCTGTTCCTCCACTAACAGGCACTCTGAAGGAGGAGACGGAGATCGGACGCGCTTTTCCTGTGACAGGGAAGCAGCGATCAATGCTGTTAATCTCTCTTCCAATCCTCCCAGAGTTGAGGATAAAACCTCCTCTGTTATATATACAGGAGCAGGTGGACTGGGGACAGCCGCAGCACCAGGCATTCCTGCGGGGTTTCTACGGCTACTGACCTCTGAATTCTCAGGGGAGATTGGTGCAGTACAAGCATGCCCAATATCCTCAGAGCCCGATGGAGACCCCTTTGGCTTCCTGGAAGATCTATTTCCGGAGCGTCTGGACGACATATCCTTTAAGCACAAAGCTGAGGTATTCCCGTCGTCATACACCAATTTTGCTGGTAATAGTCTAACAAAGTTGCTGCTATATACCAGCTGGTGTCCACTAAAGTGCCTTTCTATGGGGATGCCTGCATCAACCGCCTCTGTGTGCCACTGTTTGTTGCTAGCTCTGTTTGCATCCAGCTGACACTTGTACTGTGTCTTTTAACCATGCTGGGACGCCCGCACATGCGCAGAAGCGCCGCGGCGTCATCCACCCGCCCCTTTTTTTCATAGGAGGCGCGTGCACGCGCCCGCGCGCGCGCCCGTGCGCCATTGGCGCCCTTTTCGAAATCAAACAGGGGACTAGGAGCCAGGGCCCTTTTTGCCGGAGGGCCTGTGCGGTGGATGAGCGCAGCAACAGGGCAGAGGAAGTGGATTCCCACAGAGAAACTTACCAGCTGCCTGGATCTTTTGACTTGAGAAAACCAAAGATCCACATGACAAGAAAAATGGACTACAGCGGCCTCTAGTGGTTTAACACAGGTACCGCAGTCCCTTTTTTTTTTTTTTTTTTTCTTGACTACTATTAAAATTTTACATTTTCAGTAGATACAGGCAAACACAGATATTTAGCGGGAATACCGTTAGGTAACAGACAGAAAGACAAATTAGGCTTGGGGGTCCCCCAATAGAACCAAGTTCCTGGGGGCCCCCACTTACCTGATCCCCGCCGCAGGACTTTGTTTGGTCCACAGAAGTCCAAACTTCACCTATCACGGCAGGCATTGTAATTAAACCTTCAGGGACCGGGTTCCCAAGGATTCCACTCCCCTGGACCTGTATAGCACCCTGCACAGACAACATCTTGGTCGTGGGTATGACCAGAGCTCTGGATCCCAGGGTCCAGCCCTCCTAAGAGAAGCATTACAGGCAAAACCTTGCTCTTCTGCTGCAAGGCCCGGGTACCGACCGTTTAGCTATGAAGCTTTTTTGGTGGGATCCGGAACAGCTTACTAAGGCCCAAAAGAACCTGTACGCAAGCCCAGTGAAAACACATGTTACTCTTTGGCCAACACCTTAGACACTGGCAAAAAACTGAGGTGCTCCCGGATGGGAGGGGCTTATATAGGGGAGGGTACTTCCGGTTTGGAATTGGCCAGTGCCAACACCTGAAGGTAATCTATATAACCCATTAGTAATGACTAAGTCGCTCTGTGTCCCGTGATGTACGAAAAAGAAAACAACCTGCATTGATTAGGGCCCAAGATAGCATTTAATAGCTGTCTGGGGATCAAGTCCAGCCTCATTCCAACCAAAAACAGGAAGTCTGTTTCAGGCAGAGCTCTACTTTAAGAGCCCATTGACACCAGTGTATCCATGTTGTATGCAGTATGGGGTGCGTGCCTAGTCACAGTACACTGCAGGTCATGCAAAACACCCTTGAAGTGGGCGTTTTTTGTTTGTTTTTTATCTTTTGGTCATGCTTTCAGGCAGGGCCTTTTGAAGGAATTTGGGGGCCCCAAGCAAAATGGACCCCCCCCCCCCCCGCGCACTCACGCAAAGCCTACAGGAACCACAGCCTAGCGATACAGTTTAAGCTCACCCACACTTTATATAAATAAAAAAGGTTTACAGTGCACATACTGCTGTTGCATATAATCCAACATACTTAAAACACATACACACTCACATTAACATTAAGATGCTGCTTAGGACTGTTTATGGACAGTGGGATGGACAGGGGGACCGTGGGATGGACAGGGGGACTCCGCACTGTAATATCCACATCATCTCCCCCACTGTAATGTCCACATCATCTCCCCCTGTAATGTCCACATCTCCCCCACTGTAATATCCAGATCTCCCCCCTGTACTGTCCACTTCTCCCCCTGTACTGTCCACATCTCCCCCTGTAATGTCCACTGTTAAAATAATAAAAATATTCAAAAATAATTATGGAGCGATAAAGTCTCTAATAGTTCCACAAATAAAATAGTAAATACCAGGATTAGGATCCCTGAATATTCGTGCGCTTTTCTCCTGTAAACAACTTCCTGGTCACAGCAGCCTGCTTCTCCATCCCAATCCCCACTATTGGAGAAATGTCCAGTATCAGAGTTTTTTATTTTTTTTATTTAGTAAATAAAAAAATAAAAAAAACCCTGATACTGGACATTTCTCCAATAGTGGGGATTGGGATGGAGAAGCAGGCTGCTGTGACCAGGAAGTTGTTTGCAGCCGCGCACTAATATTCAGGGATCCTGATCTGGCTGAATTACTGGACAGAAGAACAGAAATCATGTACAAGTACATGCTTGTGGAGCCAAAGAAAGACAGATTCTTTACTACTTTTCATGAAAACGTATTTACTTTTTTATTTGTGGAACTATTACAGACTTTATCACTCCATTAAAAAGTCATTCACTGACTTACCCTTTCCAGAGGCACTGTCTGGTGGGCAAAATATGATCCGACCGCAATGGGAGTTGTAGCACGCCTGCGCTGCCCTCCTGAGTGACTGTGACTGACACTGACTCCTCCCCCCAGGAGCAGGGAGCATCAGCACGTAGCCGCCGTTGTGGACTACAACTCCCATAAGCAATAGCGGCGGCCTGTCACCGCCGGGTGTACCAAGATGGCCGCCGCTCCGGAGCTAGGCCGAAGCCGCGGCCTTTCCTAAGGCTGCAATCCGCGGATCGGCTCCGGGCGAAAATCGAGGACAGTGACAGGCAGCGGGCTGGGGCCCCAGGCCAGCTCGGGGCCCCAAGCAATTGCTTGTTTTGCCTGTCCTGTTCCGACGGCCCTGCTTTCAGGGCCCATAGAAAATGAATGGACTCATTCAACACACCATGCATCTAATTACCAAAGAAATGCACATGCAACAGTGTGAATGTGCCCTCAAATTTTGCACTATTTTGGTTTTTGTTTCTAAACTGTTGTTTTATATATACATCTTATTCTAAATAGTAAAATAAAAAAAATTTCCCTTATCATTTACACCATGTGTGTGTGCAGAGGAAATGACATTCACTTAAACTCATCCTATACCATTTTAAAGTATTAATAGTATACAGTGGAACCTTGGATTACGAGTATAATCCATTCCGGGAGAATGCTTGTAATCCAAAGCACTCGCATATCAAAGCGAGTTTCCCCATAGAAGTCAATGGAAACTAAGATAATTTGTTCCGCATTGACTTCTATGGCATGCAATACCGCATGTGGCCAGAAGTGGGGGGAGCCGGAGAGCCTCGGATATACTCGGGGACAGCTCGGCTGATCTCGGAAACCCTCGTAAAGGTTCGGAAACACTCTGGAACGGAGTACTTTCGAGTGATTCCGAGTATTTCCAAACGGCTCCGAACCGTTCCGAGTGTCACCGGTGCCCCCGCACCTCTGGCCAAATGCGGTACTGCACACCCCATTAGCTTGAATTTTGCTCGTTTTGCGAGACAACACTCACAACCCGAGTCAGAATAAAAAAAAAAAGGTTCCACTGTATATAATCTATAGATAGTAGAACAGAAATGAAAAATAAGCTTGTATTTCCTTTGCACAGAAGTCTATATACTGGCGTGTTGCTCAATTTAGGTTTCCAAAATGTTCCATTTCTGAGATCAACTGGATAACACGATCCATTTTCTGTCTTACAGGAAGCAATGGCTGAAACGTTCTATCTTTCCAACATAGTGCCTCAAAACTATGAAAATAATGCTGGGTTCTGGAACCGGTAAGAGTTGTGTTTTCAGAGAATGTTGGAAACTAGGGCTTGTTTACACCTGCTTTGCTTTCTGAAAAGTGATCTACATTTAGATTGCTCTTCAGTGAGCATTTGACAGGCGGTGAGGAGGTTGTTCTGCGTGGTTTCTGGGCGGTTGCAGTATGACCCTCTTCAATTCAGGGGCTCGTGCTCAGCGACCAGTAGTGCCTGCTGAGAATGACGGGGTAAAATTCCTGCTGCGGCCATAAAGTAAAGCATAGCAGCCATGGCATGTGTACATCCCCCAGCCACTGGGTATGCAGCTAAAGAAGGAACCGTTGAAGGGTTGTAAAAAAGAAGCTAACTGCAGGGTTTTACAGCTCCTCCAACTGCAAGTGCAAAAGAGCCCTTAAAGTTCATTACTACAGTAGTTTATCAAGGACAGTTCTAAAAGTCCTAAACGTGCAAAACTAAACCCACTGATTTAACTGTTTCCAAAAACAGGGCCCGTTCACATGATGTGCAGTGTCCTGCATTTTTCCATACCAGATCAATGCAAATTACTGCAAAGGTGCATAGAAAACAGTGTTTTTCTGTGTGGCTCATTAACATCTTAGTGCGGTGTAGGTTTGCATTGTCTTAAAATGCAGTATGTCTGCTTTTATTGCAATGCACATGAATAGAACTAAACAATCTTTTACTTCTCCTTTCACTGTCCAGTCACAGGCTGGGGAAGGAGACCTATAAGCGTTACTAAATTGCAGTAAAGACAAACTAGGTCTCCTTCTCTGCCAGACAAGACTATACTGTGTGGCAGAGCTGTGTAAATCCTATATCTGGAAGGACAAAAATACAAATTCTCGCAGATAAACACCCTCCATGAATGCATTTCTTCTGAGTATTTACCTGTTTGCCTGTTTAGCTTTTAGATAGTCCTTGCTCCATTTTTTGGGACTTAGAAACATGATGCCTGTTAGGATTTTCTTTATAAAACTTGTGTTTGAATTGGATTTATACATGAAGAAACATGTCCTGCCCATGCTATAATACTCCTGTGAGGCTCCCTCTTGCAATGCAAAGGTGCAATTATAATCTTGACTTAATGAATTCTCGCTGTAATTGATTTTAACAGTCTGTTGCCTCCCAGACTATGCATTTTGTCTTTCAAACAGAACCGAGCTACTTATTTAAAAATATATATGAGTGTGCCACGAACATGGAATTAGTGGTGCCAAAATAAATTCTTGGGAAAAAAAATAAAAAAAGAGAACTCCATAATAATAAAGAACAACTACAGTATCTCACAAAAGTGAGTACACCCCTCACATTTTTGTCTTTGGGAAATAGACATATGAGTGCTGCCAGCATTGCTGCAGAGGTTGAAGGGGTGGGGGGGTCAGCCTGTCAGTGCTCAGACCATACGCCGCACACTGCATCAAATTGGTCTGCATGGCTATCATCCCAGAAGGAAGCCTCTTCTAAAGATGATGCACAAGAAAGCCTGCTAACAGTTTGCTGAAGACAAGCAGACTAAGGACATGAATTACTGGAACCATGTCCTGTGGTCTGATGAGACCAAGATAAACTTATTTGGTTCAGATGGTGTCAAGTGTCTGTGGCGGCAACCAGGTGAGGAGTGCAAAGACAAGTGTGTCTTGCCTACAGTCAAGCATGGTGGTGGGAGTGTCATGGTCTGGGGCTGCATGAGTGCTGCCGGCACTGGGGAGCTACAGTTCATTGAGGGAACCATGAATGCCAACATGTACTGTGACATACTGAAGCAGAGCATGATCCCCTCCCTTCGGAGACTGGCCCGCAGGGTAGTATTCCAACATGATAACGACCCCAAACACACCTCCAAAACGACCACTGCTTTGCTAAAGAAGCTGAGGATGGACTGGCCAAGCATGTCTCCAGACCTAAACCCTATTGAGTATCTGTGGGGCATCCTCAAATGGAAGGTGGAGGAGTGCAAGGTCTCTAACATCCACCAGCTCTGTGATGTCATCATAGAGGAGTGGAAGAGAACTCCAGTGGCAACCTGTGAAGCTCTGGTGAACTCCATCCCCAAGAGGGTTAAAGTGATACTAAACTTCGTAAAAAAAAAGAACAAACATGTCATACTTACCTCCACTGTACAGCTCGTTTTGCACAGAGTGGCCCCGAATATCCTCTTCTGGGGTCCCTTGGCGGGTATCGTGGCTCTTCCCTGCATTAGATAACCCCCTAGGAGAAGCGCTCTCCTGAGGGGGTTACCTTGCAGGCGCGCTCCTGAGTCATTATTTGGCGTCCATAGACGCCGAGTGTATGACTCGACCCCGGCGCTCCCATCATTGGATTTGATTGACAGCAGCAGGAGCCAATGGCTGCGCTGCTATCAATCTTTCTTTTTCGTACATCACGGGACACAGAGCGACATAGTCATTACTAATGGGTTATATAGATACCGTCAGGTGCTGGCACTGGCAACTTCCAAAACCGGAAGTACCCTCCCCTATATAAGCCCCTCCCATCCGGGAGCACCTCAGTTTTTTGCCAGTGTCTAAGGTGTTGGCCAAGAAGAAACATGTGTTTTTCACTGAGCTTGCGTACAGGTTCTTTTGGGCCTCAGTAAGCTATTCCGGATCCAACCAAAAAAGCTTCATAGCTAAACGGTCGGTACCCGGGCCTTGCAGAGAAGAGCAAGGTTTTGCCTGTAATGCTTCTCTTAGGAGAGCTGGACCCTGGGATCCAGAGCTCTGGTCATACCCACGACCAAGATGTTTTCTGTGCAGGGTGCTATACAGGTCCAGGGGAGTGGAATCCTTGGGAACCCGGTCCCTGAAGGTTTGATTACAATGCCTGCCGTGATAGGTGAAGTTTGGGCTTTTGTGGACCAAACAAAGTCCTGCGGCGGGGAACAGGTAAGTGGGGGCCCCCAGGAACTTGGTTCTATTGGGGGACCCCCAAGCCTAATTTGTCTTTCTGTCTGTTACCTAATGGTATTCCCGCAAAATTCTGTGCATGCCTGTAACTACTAAAAAAATGTAATAATTTTTAATGGTGGTCAAGAAAAAAAAAAAAAAAAAATGTTTTTATATATATTTAATATATTAGACTGCGGTACCTGTGTTTGTCCACTAGAGGCCGCTGTGGAATGTTTTCTTGTCATGTGGACTAGCTTCTTCTCAGCAGAGCAAAGTCCAGGCAGATGGTGAGTTCTCTTATAGGAGACTGCTTCCTCTGCCATGTTGCAGTGTTTGTCCATCCCCCGGCCTGCGGCAAAGAGGGGCCCTGGCTCCTGTCCCTTGTTACCATATTTGAAATTAGCGCCGAAGGCGCACGTGCCCGCGCGCGTGCGCATGCACGCGCCTCTATATATAGAGGTGAGCCGGGAAAGGGGGCGGAGCCTGGGGGATGACGCTCTGTGCGCGCCGCAGCGCTTCTGCGCATGTGCGGGCGTCCCAGCAGTTTTAAAAAAACCACAATATTGTAGTGAGCTGGCTATGAAGTACAGAGACAGAGCTGGCAACATTTAAAGGCATACAGCAAGCGGTTGATACAGGCATCCCCTAGAAAGGCACATTAGTAGACACCAACTGTGATATAGCAGCAATTGTGCTAGACTATTCTCAGTAAAAGTGGTGTATTACGACTGGAATACCTCAGCTTTAGGCTTAGGAATATGCCGTCCAGAAGCTCCGGAACTGAATCTTCCAGGAAGCGAAGGGGGTCTCATCGGGCTCTGAGGATCTTGGGCATACTTCTGCTGCACCAGTCTCCCCTGAAGTTCAGAGGTAAGTGACCGTAGAGACCCCGCAGGGGTACTTGGTACTGCGGCTGTCCTCAGTCACCTGCTCCTGTGTATGTAACAGAGGAGGTTTTTTTCCTCAGCTCTGGGAGGATTAGAGAGAGATTGTCAACATTTATCGCTGCCTCCCTGTCAGGGAAAGCACGCCCGATCTCCGTCTCCTCCTTCAGAGTGCCTGTTAGCAGAGCAACAGTCCCATACAGGGATCGACCTGCCTGAAGGGGATCAGGATGAGGTTGATCTGTTATAGAGGAATCAACAGTGGGGGAACCTTTTCTCAGCATCTCAAGCTGAAAGATTATGGGTTCAGTCTCTGACTAACATGGTCCGATCAGCATTTAAAAATGCACCTTGCGGAACCATCAACCACTACTGTATCCTCGTTGGGGTCGCTAGAAGCCCCCAGACTGTTTGTTCTTTTTCACTTCACCCTTTACTGAAAGGGCTCATTTTCCAGGATTGGGAACGTCCTGAGAAAACATTTATTCCCCCAAGAGATTTCCGGTGGTCTATCCCATGGAGGATAAGTTCATCAAAAAAAAAAAAAAAAAAAAAATGGAAGGTCCCTACAGTGGACGCAGCCATCTCTTGTATGTATAAATCACTGACATGTCCAGTGGATAATGTCCAAATGTTCAAGAACCCAATAAATAAAAGATTGGAGTCCTTATGAAAATCTGCTTGGTGATACAACCAGCAGTAGCAGCTATTGGGGTCTGCTAAGCAGTGAAGGATCAGTTGAAACAGGTCTTGAGGGACTTGACAGATCAGCAGGCTTTGCCCTAGCTGATCTACCTAGAGCCTTAGGCTTTGCGGTTGACGCCATAGAGGATTCAGTCCATCAGGCCTCCCGCCTTACGCTGTCTATAGTACATACGCGTAGGCTCCTATGGCTCAAAAACTGGTCTGCTGAAGCTCCCTGTAAAGAATGGCTGGTTAGCGTCCCATTTCATGGTGAACGCTTATTCAGGGAAAACCTGGACAAATATATCCAGAAAATTTCCAGCGGTAAAAATACGCTCTTGCCGGTTAAAAGCAGAGTTAGAGGTCCCTCTTTAAGAGGCCTGCTTCTCCAGTCCCTGGGGCATCGGCTGTGTAACAGTTCCGACGGCCTCCTCGGTCAAATCCCGGGGGTAAAAAACAGGGACAGTAGCAGGGTAATGAGAAACCCTGGGTCAGGGGAGGTACAAAACCTCCCCCAAAGTTAAATTCATTGAAGCCCCCACTCAGTCGGGTGGGGGGAGGACTCCAGTTGTTCGCAAGAGACCTGGCAGGACACGATCAAGACAGATAGGTGCTCTCCGCAGTAGGTTTGGGATACAGTTTGGAGTTAAAAGACTCTCCTCCTTCCCATTTTTTGAGGTCAAACGTGCCAAGGGATCCCCGGAAGAGAGAGTCCCTCCTGTTGGCACTAGAACAACTATTGCTCCAAGGAGTAATTATGGAGGTCCCCTGGAAGAATGAGGGTTCGGGTTTTACTCAAACCTCTTTACAGTCCCGAAGCAAACGCGGACGGGAGGCCCATATTAATTCTAAAAGGGCTATACAAATTCCTGTATATCAGGTCTTTCCGATGGAGTCGATCCGATCGGTGGCCACTGCCCTACAAGGGGAGGGTTGGTTAGCCACGATCGACATCAAAGATGATTATTTGCACATTCCCATCTTTCCAGTCCACCAAAAATGTCTACGCTTTGCAGTAGAAGGGCGCCATTTTCAGTTCAGAGCCTTACCCTTCGGTTTGGCCACAGCACCACGAGTGTTTACAAAAATTCTGGCCCTTTATTGGCCAATCTAAGAACACAAGGTGTAATGATAATGGCATATCTGGATGACTTGTTGCTGATAGACCACTCAGTGAAAAAACTAGACGTGGTCGTTCACAAGACGATCAAGTATCTGGAATCTCACGGTTGGATTATCAACCGAGACAAGTCAGCCCTAAAAACCAGTCAAAAGTCTGGAATACTTGGGGCTAGGGTTGGATTCAGGCCAGAGAAAAATATTCTTGCCTCGAGGAAAGGTGTTGTCTTTGAAAGATTTGATCCACTTAGTGGGTACAAAAAAGACAGCCGTCCATACGCCTGTATATGAGGCTGCTGGGAAAAATGGTGGCATCATTCGAAGCAGTACCCTACGGTCAATTCCATTCAAGGAATTTGCAAGGGGCCATACTGTCAGCCTGGAACAAAAAAAAATTCAGGCCTAGACTTACAATGTCCTTGTCCCCTTCCGTTCGCAAGAGCCTCCGTTGGTGGTTGGTTTCCCAGAATCTGGAAAAAAGGAAATCCTTCAGTCCGATTTCTTGGAAGGTGGTCACTACAGATGCCAGCCTTATAGGCTGGGGAGCAGTACTGGAGCAATAGTCTCTCCAGGGCAGATGGTCGGATGCAGAAAAGGCCCTGCCCATCAATCTCTTAGAGATACGAGCAGCCCGGTATGCCCTAGTAGCATGGACATCCAAACTCCAAGGGTCCCCTGTCAGAATTCAATCAGACAATGCCACAGCAGTGGCATATATCAATCATCAGGGGGGCACCAGGAGTCGTGCAGCCCAGAGGGAAGTAAATTACATCCTGAAATGGGCAGAAAAAATATGTCCCAGCCATATCTGCGGTATTCATTCCAGGAGTGGAGAATTGGAAGGCGGACTTTCTAAGTCGCCAGCAATTAGGCCCAGAGGAAGGGTCCCTTCACCCCGAGGTTTTCTGGACAATATGTCAGCGGTGGAGAACATCGGATGTAGATCTTCTAGCATCCAGATTCAACGCAAAGGGGGACAGGTTTGTCTGTCGGACAAGGGATCCCCTAGCTTGCGGCTCGGATGCCCTAGTGTTCCCTTGGGATCAGTTCAAGCTGATATATGCATTCACACCGCCACAATGGTTACCTCGATTACTCCGCAGAATCAGGGTAGAAAAGAAACCAGTGATTCTGGTGGCTCCAGCGTGGCCCCGAAGAGCGTGGTACGTGGAGATTGTAAAATGTCAGTGGGGAGTCCTTGGACTCTCCCACATCGTCCGGACCTGCTTTCGCAAGGACCGATATACCACCCTTCCTTACCAGCCCTAGGTTTGACGGCCTGGCTATTGAAGCCCACATTCTAGAAAAGAGAGGGCTCTCTAATTCTGTGGTATCTACCATGATCAATGCCAGGAAGCCGGTATCCAGGCAGATCTACTATAGAATCTGGAAGGCGTACATCGCCTGGTGTGAAGCCAAGAAATGGCATCCACGTAAGTACGTAATAGGTAGGAGTCTGGACTTCCTACAATGGGCTGTAGATAGGAAGCTTGCCTTGAGTACTATCAAGGGTCAGATTTCGGCCTTGTCAATATTTTTTCAAAGGCCCTTGGCTTCGCATTCACTAGTCAAAGCCTTTATACAAAGAGTGATGCGTATTAGTCCTCCGGTTAATATTCCCATATGTCCATGGGATCTAAACTTGGTTCTGTCGGTTCTACAGAAACAACCATTTGAACCATTACAGCATATTTCCTTGGTGCTTCTCACCAGGAAATTGATTTTTCTAGTAGCCATTTGTTCGGCTAAAAGAGTATCGGAATTAGCAGCTATGTCCTGTAAGGAGCCATATCTGGTTATCCATAAGGACAGAGTAGTGTTACGTCCTCATCCAGCCTTTCTTCCTAAGGTGGTATCGAGGTTTCATTTGAACCAAGATGTGGTTCTTCCTTCTTTTTTCCCCAAACCTACTTCGGTAGAGGAAAAGTTATTGCATTCTTTGGATGTAGTAAGAGCAGTTAAAGCTTATCTAAAAGCCACTGCTCAGATTCGCAGAACGGATACTTTGTTTATTCTGCCGGAAGGCCCCAGAAGGGGTCAGGCAGCGTCAAAATCTACTTTAGCCAAGTGGATTCGACAGGTCATAATACAAGCCTATGGCTTGAGAAATAGACCGCCTCCGTTCAAAGTTAGGGCGCACTCCACGAGAGCAGTTGGAACTTCATGGGCAGTGCATCACCAGGCCTCCCTGGCTCAAATCTGTAAGGCCGCAACATGGTCTTCAGTACACACGTTTACTAGGTTCTACCAGGTGGACGTTAGAAGTCAGGAGGATGTCGCCTTTGGGCGCAGTGTGTTGCAGGCCGCAAAAGATCCTCATGTCTGATAGCGCTCAGCTTATATATGGTGTATCCCCCCCCTCATTTGGCATTGCTTTAGGACATCCCATTAGTAATGACTATGTCGCTCTGTGTCCCGTGATGTACGAAAAAGAAAATAGGATTTTTATAACAGCTTACCTGTAAAATCCTTTTCTTGGAGTACATCACGGGACACAGAGCTCCCACCCCTCTTTGGGGACACTTATTGCTTTGCTACAAAACTGAGGTGCTCCCGGATGGGAGGGGCTTATATAGGGGAGGGTACTTCCGGTTTTGGAAGTTGCCAGTGCCAGCACCTGACGGTATCTATATAACCCATTAGTAATGACTATGTCGCTCTGTGTCCCGTGATGTACTCCAAGAAAAGGATTTTACAGGTAAGCTGTTATAAAAATCCTATTATCCAATCAAAGCCGGGACTCCGTGGAGAGAAGGATGGCGGGGACGCGCCAAGGAGATGAAGGAGCTCAGGGAACTAAAACCGGGGGGCTGGGGGGCCGGTGACTGCCAGGTGTTTTTTCACCTTAATGCATAGGATGCATTAAGGTGAAAAAACATGAGGGTTTACAACCTCTTTAAGACAGTGCTGGAAAATAATGGTGGCCACACAAAATATTGACATTTTGGGCCCAATTTGGACATTTTCACTTAGGAGTGTACTCAGTTTTGTTGCCAGCGGTTTAGACATTAATGGCAGTTTGTTGAGTTATTTTGAGGGGACAGCAAATTTAAGCTGTTATACAAGCTGTACACTCACTACTTTACATTGTAAAGTGTCATTTCTTCAGTGTTGTCACATGAAAAGATATAATAAAATATTTACAAAAATGTGAGGGGTGTACTCACTTTTGTGAGATACTGTATTTATAGTGTTTGTTTGTGTATTGTTGTGCAAAATCTTAGCCATTTTAGGTAGTTCACTACACTATTAGTTGTTTCAGTGTCTTTATGTCTGCAATAGTGTGTCAACGGGAAAGAGCATTTGTTAGATTTCCAAACATTACTTTTTCAAAAAATTTGGTAATACAATAAGATATTCTAATGCCCTAACAAATGATACACCTTTTTTCTTCGGGATAGGTGGGGCTTTAATTTGGTAGCCTATTTGGATACACATATTTTTATTTTCTTGTTTTTTTATTGATAAGGAAAATATAAATTTTCCTAAAATTTTTCACAAGACGTTAATTTGCTCAAACCCGTATATTTCCTTCAAAATATAATCAACAAAGTTTTTTTTAAGACTTGATCAGATCACATTAGGGCAACTGTAACACAGCGGAATGGTAAGCTCAAAATAAACACATGCATTTTACTTTAGGAGAACTTTATTCCCCTTATAAAGCTGGGTACACATGGTCCGAATGTTGTCCGGTTCAGCAGGAACTGGCTAACATTCGGACCATGTGTACAGCTGTCCTTCCGACAGAAGCTGGTCTAAGGACAAATTGATAATCCAGCATCCAATCAGCGCTGGCAGCCAATGGAGTCCCCCTGTCAGAACACAAAGGCACAGCAGGAGAAATCGCTGTACTAACATTGCTTGGTTAGTACATCGACCTCTCTTTTGAAAAAAACAACTTAATGTGTTTACCAAGCTTAAAATGTTACTAAACCCACAACAGTAAAATCAGTCTGTATATGCAGTAAAGCATGCTTGTTATACTCACTGTGGAACCTAAGGGGTTAATCCTCTGCATTGTGTACAAAGACTGATCCTGTCTCCTCTGATCCTCCCCTTCTTCCACTGTCCCCAATCCATCTCCTGATGAGACAGTCTTTTGAGTCAGTCTGCACATGCTCAGTTTGGTGTGTATTGCTAGAGAGTTTTATTTTTTTCTTGGGAGGGTGCATGTGATCGGCACAGGGCCAATCTGTACTGTCCAGACAGAGTGTCAGGGGTCATGCAGCCTCATAGGACAGTCAGAGTAGAATGAAAACTCCTCCTACAAGCTTTAACCAGACACTGATAGAAGCCACAAGATTGCTATATACTGCTGATGAGAAAAGGTATTTAGCAGTTTATATTTACTAAAACTATGGCATTTCCATGTTCTGTGTACTGTGGGAGATCAGATATAGTGAATACAGGGTCCTGGGTTTAGTAACACTTTAAGGCAGGCTTTTTGGTCGCTATCACATTGGTCAGATGTGTCTCTGAGTTGCACCAGGGGGATGTCCAAACTTCTGCAGATGCAGCTTTTGGATGTAAAGTTCTTGCAGCTGCTCTCAGAAGTTGGTTTGTTTCTGAACCTTGTTGTTGGGTCTGTTGGCACAGTTCTGTCTACCTAGTTGTTGCCCACCATTTTCATTCAGTGCTTGGGGATGTTCCAGGGTCCTCGAGTACTTTGCCTGTGTCCTGTACTGTACGATTAAGAGAAGAGGACTTTTGAATTACCTGCAGTGGCGCCGCCCCCCCCCCCCCCCCAATCCATGTTCCTTGCCCCTAATCTTCATGCAAGGCGCTGGACGCATGGATTTCAATGTGGGTTTCTTTTTTTTTTTTGAAGCACGTGATTAGAGTCAGAGGTTCTAATTGGCTTCAAAAAGGTCATATTTGCTAATGTCACCCACTTGTGGGACATTAGCGAATTAATATTCACTAATGTCTTCTTGCGTCTCCTGGCCAATCAGGAAGTGGGTTCTGAGACCTCCCGGCCAAGTGGGTCCCAGGACCCGCTTCTGTTCAGCCAGGAGGAGAAGTAACAGCCCCGGTGGCAGCAACAGCCTCTTCCAGGAGCCCAGATTCAGCAGTGCACCACCATCTCGTCCTCCTCCCCGCACCCCTACCGCAGTATAAAGTAAGGCCACAGATCGCACGCGCGGGGGCAGTGTGAGTGAGGGGGCCAGGTCTGTTTGTCGCCCCATCCCAAAAAATATTGACCACCAGCCGCCACTGCTTATCTGTCAATTCCATATCTTGAAGTACAGTAAAGGACACAGGACACTCTGCCCTTACATTCCTCGGTTACCCTGCATTGCTTGCTACAAAACTGAGTGTGGTAGGGTTATAGGGGAGGCGCCCAGGAGGTGTGCCCTCCAAAGATTAGACAGTGTTCTATCACAGGAAAGTACAAGCCTATAACCCAAGGTCTAAGATATGGAATTTACAGGTAAATCAAAATTTCTCTTTTGCAGTGCTTTTGCAGGCATATTGCAGCAGAAACATTCATTTTGTGAACAGAAAATTACATTTACTAGTAGGCAAATGTTATACTTCTTCGAATTGTTTTTGCGATTCAAGTACTTTAAGAAAACTCCTCCCTATTTGTTGTCTTTTAGGCTTGAAATGTATTGTCGGGACCTGGCAGAGCGATTTGACGATGTTTGGGTGGTTAGCGGCCCCCTGACATTGCCGGTGCAGCATGAAGATGGCAAAAAGAGTGTCACTTATCAGGTGGGGTTTTGTTAATGGTGACACATTCAGGAATGTCACTCGAGAAGAGTAGACTGGGCAGTGAGTATATTATTAGGACAATGAGTGTTTCCCAGCTTTGCCAAACTTCTCTTAGCACATTAGACAGGTGCAAAAAAGCATTCAGTCGTGAAATGAGACTGCTTATCAGCAGCCTAAAATCCACATCATTTCTTTACGGAGGGAGAAAGACACTGCGCATTCTCATTAACATCTGCCGTTTTATGTCAGTAGGGCGAGATTGTAATTTGATAAATCAGACTTTTAGAATTCTAATGAAGCTGCTAGGAGGACAACACGGAGTGAGTGCTTTCTGTTGGGGGATTACAAGGATACGGAAATAGCCAGGCTAAAGTTCCTTATTAAAGTGCTGTGCAAACTGTTGGCGCTGCATAAATAAATCTTGTATATGAGCCTGTGCTGGGTTTAGCTTTGTGCTTTCTAGAATTTGTGTCACTGATTAATCACCATTACTGAAAGCCTTTGAAGGAAATGGACATTGAAATAACTGCAGTAAACTCAATGAGGCTACGTATGCATGGGGGCATTTCCCCTTCGACTGATGTGGGTGTTATTATACAAATGAGAGCTAAAATGTAAACATCACTTAAAAATATAAGAAATTGCCCTGTGAAAATCTAACATTTTTCCTGTAAATAGTTTCTTGTTCCGATTGTATATACTATATTATCAAAAGTATTGTGACACCTGCTTTTACACACACATGAACTTTAATGGCATCCAGTCTTGAGCCCTGTACACACGGGCGGGAATACCGTTGGAAAAAAAAATGTTGGTTTTCTCGACGGGATTCCTGGCAAGCTTGTCTTGCCAAGCCCTGTGTACACACACAACCATTCAAAAGAACCGCCGTTCTTTTGAATGGCAAGAATGCGGTGACGTCATCGACTACGACGAGCCGGCGCTCGTCACATTCGATGCCCTTGCCGCCATTTTGCTACACCCCACACTAACCTTGTATGCTACTGCGCATGTGTCAAAGTCTTTTCGAGCATGCGCGGGTTTCCCTTGGACAGGTAAGCATACACACGACCGATTTTCTCAGCAAGAAAACTCTGCCAAGAATCCTGACGAGAAAAATAGAGAGCAGGTTCTCTATTTTTCTCGTAGAGATTCCCGGCAGTTTTCCTGTCGAGAAACCATACACATGAACGGTTTTCTCGGCAAAAAGCTCTCCCAGCAGTTTTCTTGCCGAGAAAACCGGTCGTGTGTACGAGGCTTTAGTCCGTAGGGTTAAATACTGAGTTGGTCCACCCTTTGCAGCTATAACAGCTCCAACTCTTCTGGGAAAGCTGTCCAGAAGGTTTAGGAGTGTGTCTATGGGAATGTTTGATCATTCTTCCAGAAGTGCATTTGTGGGGTCAGGCACTGATGTTGGACAAGAAGGCCTGGGTCGCAGTCTCTGCTCTAATTTATCCCAAAAGTGTTCTATCGGGTTGAGGTCAGGCCTGTGCAGGCCAGTCAAGTTCCTCCACCCCAAACTCGCTCATCCATGTCTTTATGGACCTTGCTTTGTGCACTGGTGCACAGTCAGGTTCGAACAGGAAGGGGCCATCACCAAACTGTTCCCACAAAATTGGGAGGATGAAATTGTCCAAAATGTCTTTGTATGCTGATGCCTTAAGGGTTCCCTTCACTGGAACTAAGGGGCCAAGCCCAACCCCTGAAAAACAAACCCACATCATAATCCCCCCTCCCCCAAATGATTTGGACCAGTGCACAAAGCAAGGTCCATAAAGACATGGATGAGCAAGTTTGGGGTGGAGGAACTTGACTGGCCTGCACAGAGCCCTGACCTCAACTTGATAGAACACCTTTAGATGAATTAGAGTCGAGACTGCAAGCCAGGCCTTCTCGTCCAACATCAGTGCCTGACCTCACAAATGCACTTCTTTAAGAATGGTCAAACATTCCCATAGACATTCCCAGAACAGTTAATGCTGTTATAGCTGCAAAGGGTTAATATGGAACCCTGTGGACTAAGACTGGGATGCCATTAAAGTTCATGTGCGTGTAATGGCAGGTGTCCCAATACTTTTGGTAATATAGTGTATATAGCACAAATGCCCGGCTTTTTGTCCCTTGTGTGATGGGGAAAAAAAAGGTAAGTAGAAAAAAATAATTTTTTAGTTGTAAAAAAATTTAAGTTACACCCAAGCACATAAAATCACCCCCCCCCCCAAAAAAAAATTGAGGCCCCTCCACCCCCACATACAAACGTAAATGCACCAGACGCGGCGCCTATGCCTGAAAACGTTGATTGTGATACACGTTACATATCGTTGCACATGCCAGGATGAGCAATAATTATAGCACCAGACCTTCCTTGTAACGCTAAACGAAGGACTTATAGGTGGCTTTTTAAAGTGGCACCTATGGAAAATATAGGGTACTGACATGTTTACGGTTTGTCATATTGGGTATGTATTTACTTGGAGCAACCTCGGCTTTTATATTTTACTAAAAATTTGGTAATTTATTGCATTTTTGTGCCCCCTAACATGAACTTTTAATTTTTTTACTGAAATGTTGAAGGATAAGTTCACCTTCGGGAACATGTTCCATGTTCCACCCGTAAGATTTGTTAGTTAAAAAAAGACTAGCTCCTAACTTTTTTAGCTGGCTCCTAGATTCTAAGCAAATTTGTCAAGCCCTGCTTTATAATATACCAACCAATGACCTATATTTAAAGTCTTCTTTTCTAGTCATGGGAGAAGTATGTGTAGAAGGAAAAACAGAAGATACTATTTATTGTGACACTATTGACTGTGTAGTCTAGCTTTGCCATTCACTGTATGCTTCTTATCCTGTACTCCTAAAGGTGATCGGCAAAGATGATGTAGCAGTGCCAACACACCTATTTAAAGTGATCCTTGCACGCAAGAACCAGTCTGCGGAGACACTGGCTGAAGGAGCTTTCATTGTGCCCAACATTCCAATCAGTTTTGATCACCAGTTGCCTGAATTCCAAGTGGAATGTGAGGATCTGGAGAAAAAGTCTGGCTTAGTTTTCTTTCCCCAAGTAGACAAGTCTAAAGGCGTCAAGAACCTCTGTGAGGTGGACACCTGCAGACTTATCCAGTTGGACGAGTTCAAGTTGTACATAGCAGCTAGAAGGATGAAGAATGCACATAACTTGCAGAAGGTAGAGAAGATCATGAGGGAACTGGATGAGGCTAAAATACAACCGGACAAGTATATCATAGACCTTTATGAACAAAAAAAGAAAGAGTTGTCTTCAAATGAGCCATCTGTCCCACGGGAAGGAAGGAGAGGATAAAGGGGATTTTTATTTCCTATATCTTTCCAATAAAATCAGCTTTTTGCCTCTTATGTTGTTTTGTATCTACAGTACATACATTTACATACTTTCCTTTAAATGACGTTCGATTTTCATTGATGCTTTAAGAATAATCTTTGAGGTTCTTAGTCGCCAAAAGAGAGTGAGGACCAGAGATGCTGTGAGAAGTGCACACAGCGCCTGAAAAGATAACATTTTCTGATGTCAGATCATGGAATGTAAATTCAGATTGAAACCGTTACTGCTCTTTACAGTTTACTTGTCCTGGACATGGACAGGTTTCAGAGGAGTGGGGGATGCAGTCATTCTTGCTATAAAATCTACCATCATTTTATTAGGCGTGTCTGTCTTTCAACAAAACATATACAGTGTGTACGGAAAGTATTCAGACCCCCTTACATTTTTCACTCTTTGTTATATTGCAGCCATTTGTTAAAATCATTTAAGTAAATTTTTTTTCCTCATTAATGTACACACAGCACCCCATATTGACAGAAACACACAGAATTGTTGACATTTTTGCAGATTTATTAAAAAAGAAAAACTGAAATATCACATGGTCCTAAGTATTCAGACCCTTTGCTGTGACACTCATATATTTAACTCAGGTGCTGTCCATTTCTTCTGATCATCCTTGAGATGGTTCTACATCTTCATTTGAGTCCAGCTGTGTTTGATTATACTGATTGGACTTGATTAGGAAAGCCACACACCTGTCTATATAAGACCTTACAGCTCACAGTGCATGTCAGAGCAAATGAGAATCATGAGGTCAAAGGAACTGCCTGAAGAGCTCAGAGACGGAATTGTTGCAAGGCACAGATCTGGCCAAGGTTACAAAAAAAAATTCTGCTGCACTTAAGGTTCCGAAGAGCACAGTGGCCTCCATAATCCTTAAATGGAAGACGTTTGGGATGACCAGGACTCTTCCTAGAGCTGGCCGTCTGGCCAAACTGAGCTATCGGGGGAGAAGAGCCTTGGTGAGAGAGGTAAAGAAGAACCCAAAGATCACTGTGGCTGAGCTCCAGAGATGCAGTCGGGAGATGGGAGAAAGTTGTAGAAAGTCAACCATCGCTGCAGCCCTCCACCAGTCGGGGCTTTATGGCAGAGTGGCCCGACGGAAGCCTCTCCTCAGTGCAAGACACATGAAAGCCCGCATGGAGTTTGCTAAAAAAACACCTGAAGGACTCCAAGATGGTGAGAAATAAGATTCTCTGGTCTGAGACCAAGATAGAACTTTTTGGCCTTAATTCTAAGTGGTATGTGTGGAGATAACCAGGCACTGCTCATCACCTGTCCAATATAGTCCCAACAGTGAAGCATGGTGGTGGCAGCATCATGCTGTGGGGGTGTTTCTCAGCTGCAGGTTGCAACTGGTTGCAATCGAGGGAAAGATGAATGCGGCCAAGTGCAGGGATATCCTGGATGAAAACCTTCTCCAGAGTGCTCAGGACCTCAGACTGGGCTGAAGGTTTATCTTCCAACAAGACAATGACCCTAAGCACACAGCTAAAACAACAAAGGAGTGGCTTCACAACAACTCCATGACTGTTCTTGAATGGCCCAGCCAGAGCCCTGACTTAAACCCAATTGAGCATCTCTGGAGAGACCTAAAAATGTCTGTCCAGCAACATTTACCATCCAACCTGACAGAACTGGAGAGGATCTGCAAGGAGGAATGGTAGAGGATCCCCAAATCCAGGTGTGAAAAACTTGTTGCATCTTTCCCAAAAAGACTGGCTGTATTAGATCAAAAGGGTTCTTCTACTAAATACTGGGCAAAGGGTCTGAATACTTAAGACCATGTGATATTTCAGTTTTTCTTTTTTAATAAATCTGAAAAAATGTCAACAATTCTGTGTTTTTCTGTCAATATGGGGTGCTGTGTGTACATTAATGAGGACAAAAAATGAACTTAAATGATTTTAGCAAATGGCTGCAATATAACAAAGAGTGAAAAATGTAAGGGGGTCTGAATACTTTCCGTAACCACTGTATATCTATATACAGTATACCTCTCTCTCTCTTTTTCTCTCTCTCTCTATCTATATATATATATATATATATATATATATATATATATATATATATATATATATATATACACAGTATATAATGCCATATAAGTAGTCAATGACATTTCTAGTATGTGATATTTGTATAAACAGCACCTTCTAATGTCACAATCTGAGCACTGGCATGGGTGTAGCTTTCTATAACTGATGTAAGGCTCAGTACACTAATGAATATCCGTTATTTGCTCTGGGAGGAAGCAGGTAATATAAGATGCTAGGGTATACCTTTTGGTTCCGAATCAGTGCCCTAGAGCCACAGCAGAGTTCCTTTGAACATGCACACCCCCAGCCTCCCTCAAGTCAATACAGTCTGCTAATAAATGGCTGAGGTCACAAAACCTTTTCTTTTTTTTTTGCAGCAACTTTGCTAATGTTTGTTTCTTTGCTTATTGTTAGAGTTTTATCTTACTTAGCAGCTGACCCGTATATCACAATAATTGGTCTGAATGAGGCAGCATGGTGTCTAGGTAGTTATTGCTTCTACCTTACAGCACAGGGGTCCTGCATTCAGTTTCCGCCAGAGGTTTCAGTGTGAACTTAGCACCATTTCTTAGGACTAAACAGAATATTTCATCTTTTCAATCTTTAGATAAAGTAAAATAGATCACCTGGGCATGCAAAAGGTTGGACACAATAATAAGAACCTCAATATTATAGAGCAGTTGTTTCCAAACTGTGGCCCGGGGGCCGGATGCGGCCATTTGCTTGACTTTATCTGGCCCTTGGGACACTATTTCTCCCATGGATGCCAATGATGGGGCACCATTCGTCCCAATGACACCAACAATGGAGCGCTATTCATCCCACTGATACCAACAATGGGACACTATTCCCCCTATTAAAATCAATGATGGGTATTGCTTACTCATTGACAGCATTGCACTTTCTACTCCCACCAGCCACAGTCCGGCCCCCCTAAAGCCTGAAGGACAGTAAACCGGCCCTTTGCTAGGAGACCCCAATATAGAGCTTAAAGCTGAAATTTAGGTATAGCAATTTTTCATGGTTACTTTGGTCCAGCTTGGACCATTGTCAGTACAATATGTGTGTGCCATACCTGTGGGATCCCCATGGAAGCTGGAAATGACTGTAGTCAGCCCCACTACTACAGTGATCTTGGTGTAGCCTCCGGGTCCCATGCCAGGTGGCTGCTCTGCTGCATCATAAACACAGAAGGTTGCTTGCTCGGCACAAGCGCCTTTCAGGAAACACTTTGCTTCTCAGTAGGGATGAGCTTCGAGTTCGAGTCAAACTCATGTTCGACTCTTAACATTGCCTGTTCGCCCATTCGCCGAACAGCGAACAATTTGGGGTGTTTGCAGCAAATTCGAAAAGTCTATGGGAGAAATCTAAAGTGCTAATTTTAAAGGCTTATATGCAAGTTATTGTCATAAAAAGTGTTTGGGGACCCGGGTCCTGCCCCAGGGGACATGTATCAATGCAAAAAAAAGGTTTAAAAACTGCAGTTTTTTCGGGAGCAGTGATTTTAATAATGCTTAAAGTGAAACAATAAAAGTGAAATATTCCTTTAAATTTCGTACCTAGGGTGTGTGTATAATATGCCTGTAAAGTCGCGTATGTTTCCCGTGCTAATGCCGCGTACACACGGCCGTTTTTCTCGTCGAGAAAAAAAATAAAAATTTCCTTTCGACAAGAAAAACGATCGTCTGTGGGCTTTCTGCCGTTTTTTTCGACGAGAAAAACTGCATTAAAAACGACGAGAAAAATTAGAACATGTTCTAATTTTTCTCGACGTTTTTTTCGACATGTTTTCCGCGGCAGTGTTTCCCATAGGGAAACACTGCCGCGGAGCCCACACACGGTCGTTTTTTTCAACCAAAAAAAAAATGACATTTAAAACGGCCGTGTGTGGGGGGAACAAGCTGCTCCTCGTTTTTAATGTCAATTTTCTCGACTGTGTTTTCACCGTCGAAAAAATCGATCGTGTGTACGCGGCATTAGAACTGTCCCTGCACAAAGTGTCATTTCTGAAGGAAAAAAAGTCCTTTAAAACTCACTCGCGGCTATAATGAATTGTCGGCTCCCGGCAATACATAGAAAAGTCATTGATTAAAAAAAAAAAAAAAAAAGCGTGGGGGTCCCCCCAAATTCAATTACCAGGCCCTTCAGGTCTGGTATGGATATTAAGGGGAACCCTGCTGCAAATTAAAAAAAAAAATGTGTGGAGTTTCCCCAAATATCCATACCAGGCCCTTCAGGTCTGGTATGGATTTTAAGGGGAACTCCATCCCAAATAAAAAAAATGGCGTGGAGTTCCCCCCAAAATCCATACCAGACCCTTTATCCAAGCACGCAACCTGGCAGGCCGCAGGAAAAGAGGGGGGGACGAGAGAGCACCCCCCCCCCTCCTGAACCGTACCAGGCCACATGCCCTCAACATGGGGAGGATGTTCCCATGTTGATGGGGACAAGGGCCTCATCCCCACAACCCTTGCCCGGTGGTTGTGGGGGTCTGCGGGCAGGGGGCTTATCGGAATCTGAAAGACCCCTTTAACAAAGGGGACCCCCAGATCCCGGCCCCCCCTATGTGAATTGGTAAGGGGTACATTGTACCCCTACCATTTCATGAAGAAAGTGTAAAAAAAACACACAGACACCTTGGAAAAGTCCTTTATTAAAAATAAATAAATACATTTAAAAAAAAAATATTCCAGCGATGAAATCCAGTGTCCCGCGGCGATCCGATGTCCAGCGCTGTCCACACTTAACATCATTGGCTGAGCCTGAGCGGACCTGATGGGGAACTTCGTCCGCAGTGTATTAAATGAATAGACCCGCCCCTTCTAAAGTTCCCCATCAGGTCCGCTCAGCCAATGACGTAGGTGTAAGGCTAAGCGGACCAAATGCGGAACTTTAGAAGGGGTGGGTCTATTAATTTAATACACTGCGGAGGAAGTTCCCCATCAGGTCCGCTCAGGCTCAGCCAATGACGTTTCGCGTGGACAGCGCTGGACATCGGATCGCCGCAGGACACTGGATTTCATCGCTGGAATGTTTTTTTTTCATTTTTTTGTTTTTAATAAAGGAATTTTCCAAGGTGTCTGTGTGTTTTTTTTTACATTTTTTTACACTTTCTTCGCGAAATGGTAGGGGTACAATGCACCCCTTACCAATTCACATGGGGGGGGGGGCGGGATCTGGGGGTCCCCTTTGTTAAAGGGGTCTTCCAGATTCCGATAAGCCCCCTGCCCGCAGACCCCCACAACCACCGGGCAAGGGTTGTGGGGATGAGGCCCTTGTCCCCATAAACATGGGGACATCCTCCCCATGTTGAGGGCATGTGGACTGGTACGGTTCAGGAGGGGTGGGGGTGCGCTCTCTCGTCCCCCCCTCTTTTCCTGCGGCCTGCCAGGTTGCGTGCTCGGATAAAGGGTCTGGTATGGATTTTTGGGGGAACTCCACGCCATTTTTTTTTTAAATTTGGGGTGGAGTTCCCCTTAAAATCCATACCAGACCTGAAGGGCCTGGTAACTGAATTTGGGGAACCCCCACGCTTTTTTTTTTTTTTTATCAATGACTTTTCTATGTATTGCCGGGAGCCGACAATTCATTATAGCCGCGAGTGAGTTTTAAATGACTTTTTTTTCCTTCAGAAATGACACTTTGTGCAGGGACAGTTCTAAGCACGGGAAACAAGCGCGACTTTACATGCATATCATACACACCCCCCCAGGTATGAAATTTAAAGGAATATTTCACTTTTATTGTTTCACTTTAAGCATTATTAAAATCACTGCTCCCGAAAAAACTGCTGTTTTTAAAACTTTTTTTGCATTGATACATGTCCTCTGGGGCAGGACCCGGGTCCCCAAACACTTTTTAGGACAATAACTTGCATATTAGCCTTTATAATTACCACTTTTGATTTTGAACGTTCGAGTCCATTGTATTTAATAGGGTTCTAAAGTTCACGCGAACATTCTGGCTGTTCGCAGGTTCTGGTGCGAACCGAACAGAGGGGTTTTCGGCTCATCCCTACTTCTCAGTGAAGGCAAAGCATTCTCTGATTGTATGAGGTGGAGAAGCGGGGTGATAACATTACAATATTCACCTTGCCCAATCAGAGAATATTGCATTCATTGAGAAAAAGCAAAGTGTTCTCTGAATTGCACCTCTGCTAAGCCAGCAACCCCGGTGTTCACAATGCAGCAGGGCAGTCAATACCAGGAAGCTAGTGGTAATCACGGTATTAATGGTGCCTACTACAGTGATTTCCAGCTTTCAGGTCATCCCACAGGTATGATATACATATACACATACTTACATTGGATCATTGAAGCTATGTAAAACTTGCCATACCTAAACTCCAGCTTTAACTTTATTTTTGTAGGCTGTGATTATCTTTTGTTGGTGTTTTCTTTGTTTGTATTCTCAAGGTTGTATTCAGCAGGTTCTCAATTTAGCTAGACCCTATCGGGCAAATTTGGTGCCCCAAGAGTAACGATCTCCACAGTAGTGATTAAATACACAGAAATTGGCATGACTGATGTAGAAGAATAGTGGCCGAAAAAAATTATGTAATGTTAACGTTGGTTTCTTACATTACAGGTATAGTAATTGTAGCTTTCCCATGGATGGTGGCTTTGTGAAGTTCTTTGTGGAACGTTGTTGTTGTTGTGGAAACAAGGTGTTTAAGGTGGAGTCCTGCTGTCATCTTTGCTGCAGTAGTTCTGTGTTGCTTGGTCACAATCCTTATTCGTTTTTGATGGTCCCCGTCATTCAACTTCAGTTTCTGGAATTTTTGATACAATTTGTTTTGTTTTTTTTAATGCCATTGTTGTTTTTTTTTTGTAATATCAGTTGAAGTCCAGATTTACATAATATGTATAGGCTACTTCCTTTAATGTTTCCCCATTCCCCAGCTCCACCCCCCCCAGCCAGTTTTTGGGTGCCTCTTTTAGCTATCCAACTGCTAAGAAGCCACCCATCCATGCACGTGGCTGAAGTTGCAAGAGTCAATCACTCTCCTACTCTCACTGTCTTCTCTACAACCCAAAGTTTATATAATAGCATAAGTCATGAAGGATTCTGCGGCGGTGACAAGGGACAGTAGTAGGTAAGTGCTGGGGGGGGGGATGTAAATGTATTGGGGTAGGTCTTACTCTAATGCTGTAAATGCATTAACCGCTTCAGCCCCCGGAAGATTTTACCCCCTTCCTGACCAGAGCAGGTTTTACAATTTTGGCACTGCGTCGCTTTAACTGACAATTGCGCGGTCGTGCGACGCTGTACCCAAACAAAATTTGCATCCTTTTATTTCTACAAATAGAGCTTTCTTGTGGTGGTATTTGATCACCTCTGCGGTTTTTATTTTTTGCGCTATAAACAAAGGAACAGCAACAATTTTGAAAAAAACACAATATCTTTTACTTTTTGCTATAATAAATATCCCACATTTTTTAAAAAAAAAAACACATTTTTTCCTCAGATTAGGCCGATATGTATTCTACATATTTTTGGTAAAAAAAAAATCGCAATAAGCGTATATTGATTGGTTTGCACAAAAGTTATAGCGTCTACAAAATAGAGGATAGAATTATGGCATTTTTATTATTATTATTATTATTTTTTACTAGTAATGGCGGCGATCTGCGATTTTTATCGGGACTGCAACATTATGGCGGACGCATCGGACACTTTTGACACATTTTTGGGACCATTGACAATTTTACAGCGATTAGTGCTATAAAAATGCACTGATTACGGTATAAATGTCACTGGCAGGGAAGGGGTTAACACTAGGGGGCGATCAAGGGGTTAATTGTGTTCCCTCTCCATGTTCTAACTGAAGGGGGGATGGGACTTACTAGGGAAAATGACAGATCGCTGTTCATACATTGTATGAACAGACGATCAGTCATTTCTCCCCTAAGAGAACCGGGAGCTGTGTGTTTACACACACAGCTCCCGGTTATCGCTGTGTCACGAGCGATCGCGGGTGCCTGGGAGTCATCGCGCTTGCCAGGCACTCGCATCGGTTCTGGGGGTGAGCAGCGGGCGCATGCGCACGCCCCTAGTGGCCACAGGGCGAAGCGACGTAACAGAACTTCATTTCGCCCAGCCGAGCCATGTTGCTGCAGTAAAACTGCGGCGGCTGGTCTGCAAGTGGTTAAAGTGTAAGATCCCTTTCACACTGAGGGCGTATTGTAGGCGCTATAGCGTTGAAAATAGCGCCTGCAATCCACCCTTAAACAGCTGTTACATTCACTCCAGTCTGAAAGCCCGAGCGGTGTTTACCGCTCCTCCACCGTTCCTGCCCATGCCCATTGAAATCAATGGGACAGTGCGGCTATACCGCCCGCAATGTGCTGCTTCAGCAGTGCATTGCGGGCGATTTTAACCCTTTCTCGGCCGCTAGCGGGGGTTAAATGCGCCCCGCTAGTAGCTGAAATGCGCCGCAAATCCGCCCATAGCGTCGGCGGTAAAAATGGCGGCATTTTAGCGCCGACACTATGGGCGGCTCAGTGTAAAAGGGGTCTAAGTAAACCCTCCTATCGTTTTCAGCCAAGAAAGCTGCCATCTTGGCCTTTGTTTAATCTTCAACTGCCATTGTGCTGCACATGTGATCAGTTATGAAATCGGCAATTGGATGATATGAGAGTTTGGTTGAGAGCACAAGTAAATGTGACAGTTAGATTCCCGACACGTGTTGGGAATAAAACTGTTTTTTTAAACTGTTAAATCAATTGGTTTACTTCCTCTTTAAGGTAAAAAAAAAATGTTTTTTTTCTAAGTACAGGAAGCTTAACGTCCTTTTCAAGGACCTAAGTCCAGGCCAATGTATTCTAATCTTGTCTTCAACAAGGCATGTCAGGTGAGAATGTTTACATTTTCTTTTATTTCAAATTGTAAATCAAGTAGACTTCATACTGATCTGTAAAATGTATCCTCAGCTTAGTATTGCACTCCCCTGTTACACACACAGCTGCCTTCTCTATAAAAATAAGAGACCTCTGAAATAGTGCAATGACCATCATAATATAGTTCATATTTTATAACTGATCATCTTTGAAAAATAATGTAACCATTTGATGTCATTATAGTAAGAAGCCACTAGAGGGAGACAGCACGTCAGATAAGTATATTGACTGGAACTGTGACAGTCTTCTAGAATAGATGCTGCAAAGCATGCTTTTCATATTGCTTACTGCTTTTTCCATGCAATAACTTTGTGGTTTGTACGTAATATATCATTTTATTTTTTACAAGACTCTATTTAGATGGAGTTTGTGAGTTTTCCCACATTGGTTTCCTCCGACTACTCTTCTTTCCCTCTCCAGTTCAAAACCTATTTTTGGGTTAAAGCTGATTTAAAAATGTTTTTAACATATAAATAACATGTGCTCCTACATATATCTATATATTGAGTATAGTGATGACCTAAACAGAGTGCTGCTGCTCATTCATTGCCCTATCAGAGGCTGGGATGGGTGCTGGGCCAGGCAGTGTCATGTACTCTTCAGGGAGATGGATGTCTTGACTGCACTCTTTGAAAGGAGTTTGCGAAACACAAGGGTGGCTGCACCAATGTACAAACCCCCCAGCAGGTAAAGCAGGTTATGTACAGTTTGTGCAGGGCACCATTTACCATAAGGCCAGTGCCTATGTAAACTGAGTTAGATGGGTCAGCAGCAAACCCCAGAATGTGATATCTTTGCATATTTTGTTTCATTTTTCTGGCCACTTCTGGACATTTGAGGCCACATTCATTAGACTAATGAGGCTACGGGGGATGATGAGAGGAGTTGGAAGACTCTTTATAGTTCAGGAAATGTGAAAGAATTTTTTTGGGTTGTCTGTACAGTTGAAAAGTATTTCCTAATAAAACACAGATCCCATGCTGCTTTCATTAGCACATTTTAACAATTCACTATAATTATTAAATAACACATTGGGGGGGGGGGGGGGGGGTCATCATTCAGAGGCACCTAGGGTATAATTATCTCTATGGCAAAAAGAGCTGTTTGCCTGGAGGTCAGCTATTAACTTCTGAGTTGTTGTGGTAGGGACATTTGTTTGGAAGTCCAATGGGACAGGAACACCCCTGAAGAGTTCATTGTAATTTATAAGGTGCATGCCAATCTTATACGAAGTTCAATCTTTATTTTGGTGCTAGATAGATATGATACTGCCTGGTACCTAGTGCCCAGTATTATACTGAGCCCGCTGCTTGACTACACTTCCATGGTGTATAAAACCTATTTCTTAATAATGTGATATATAAAGTGCTACTCTTTGGTTCATCTATAGAGCATATCCAATGGTGTCTAGTAGTCAATATATTTTTTTGTAGCTCAGAAAAAATAAAATTTCCCAGACACTTTATACATTTTTCCAAGCAGAGTCATTTAATTGAACTGTAGCCTAAAAAACATATTCAAAGTATAAGTTTCTATTTGGTTCATTGGGAGGACATTGTTCTGTGGAGTGGGCTCTTGTAATGGAGTAAAAATATATTTTTTTTTTGTTTTTTTTCCAGTTATTTATTACACTAAGGGGCGGCCAATTCACACAAGTGCCTTGATCTGCATTTTAGTGCAGATCAGCGGAAGGACATATGAAAAACCATGATTTCCAATGTGTCCTATTCACACCATAATGCTGTCAACGGACATCAGTGTGCGTTTAAACGTGACTACAATGGATGGAGATGTATATGCATTTTCTATACATTTTCGCGCAAGCCTGTGTGAATTGGCTCGAAAAAAGCAAATTGCAGTACACAATTTTAGCCTCAAGGTGTCAGTATTGGCTTGTACATTTTCTACGTGCCTTCCTAGTATAACTTCCTGCCACAGGAAAAAAAAATATATATTTATATATTCTTTTTCAGCATGGCCAGTAATCATAACCTGGTTCATAGTGATCGATATAAAGCCATAAAATGTTTGCTAGTAATGGTTGGCACGGAACTTCCCCCCACTGGTGAGAATACTAAGTATTTCCTGTTATTCCCCTGATTTCTGAAAAGTGCTCATTAAAGTAGCACTGAAATGCACCATGTAATCCTGAAACCTTGACAGGAGAAGTTTTGTGGTATTCTAGGGCTGACAATCAATTGGAATACGCAGATAGCTATTTATCAGCCTTTTCCTGACCATTCAATACCACATTTTCATTAGAAATGCTGACCTGAGCACCACTAATGGAGAAAAAATAAAAAATCCTTAACGTATGTAAAGTACCAATATAAGTATGTATGTATGTACCATACCTGTGGGATCCCCATGGAAGCTGAAAATCACAGTAGTAAGCATCTCTACTAACATGCTACATTTACTCAATAAATACAAAAAATTCTCTGATTTGAGAAGGTACAGAGGTGGGGAGTGGACATCACAATCTCCACCTCGCCTGATTAGAGAAAATACAAAGTGTTCTCTAAATGGTGCCACTGCTAGGCAGGTGACCTCCTGCGTTCAGTAAGCATCAGGGTAGCCGCTCAGCATGAAAGCCGGAAGCTATCGGCAATCATCGTAGTAACGGTACCTACCGCAATAATTTACAGCTTCCACGGGGATCCCACAGATATGGCACATACATAATTACATTGATCCAACTTAGATCAATGTAACAATGTAAGAATTGCAATATCTAAACTTCAGATTTCATCTATTTTTTGAAATCATGACTTACTGTATGCAATTTTCTTTTGTTGTTGTTCAGTTGTTTAGTCGTGTCCGACTGCATGGACCATAGCATGCCAGGCTTTTCTGTCCTCCACTGCCTACCGGAGCTTGCTTAACTTCATGTCCATTGTTTCGATGATGCTATCTATTCATCTTGTTTTCTGTCATCCTCCTTTTTGCTTCCATGTTTCCCAGCATCAGGGTCTTTTCCAAGGAGTCTTCACTTCACATTAGGTGGCCAAAGTTTTTGAGTTTCAGCTTCAGGATCTGGTCTTCCAGTGAATATTCAGGGTTGATTTCCTTCAAGATTGACTGGTTTGATCTTCTTGCAGTCTAAGGGACTTTCAAAAGTCTTCTCCAACACCATAGTTCAAAAGCATCAATTCTTCGGCGTTCAGGCTTCCTTATGGTCCAACTTTCACAGCCATAGGTTACTACTGGGAATACCATAGCTTTGACTGTACAGCACTTTGTCGATAGGGTGATGTCTCTGCTTTTTATAATGTTGTCTAGGTTTGCCATTGCTTTCCTCCCAAAAAGCAAGCGTCTCTGAATTTCATGGCTACAGTCACCGTCTGCCGTGATCTTGGAGCCTAGGAAGATAAAATCTGTCACTGTTTCCATTTCTTCCCCTTCTATTTGCCAAGGAGTGATGGAACCAGTTGCCATGATCTTAGTTTTCTTAATGTTCAATTTCAGGCCAGCTTTTTCGCTCTCCACTTTCACCTTCATTAACCACTTCCCTACCACCCATAGTCATATGACGCCCACAGATCAGATCTCCCATCCTGGGTGGACGTCATATGACGTCCTCGGCTTTGTGGGGGGATATCTGAATGATGCCTGCAGCTAGAGGCATCATTCAGATATCCTTTTGTTGTGCCGGCGATTCTGCGCACCATAAGAACAATCATAGCGGCGGTTCCGCCGCTTGATCGTTCTTATAGGCGGCGGGAGGGGACATCCCCCCCTCCCGTCGCCATCCGGTGCTTCTCCTGGCTCTCCCATGCCATCGGGGACCCGGAGAGAATCGTCCGGCGCCGGTGGTGGGTCACATGATGAGCATAGAGATGACTGGTGACCAGATGGTCACCAGTCATCTCTATGATCGTCGGAGGCCCAGGCGCGATGTGATGACGTCACGCCCGGGTCCTCAGATGTAAACAAAGCCTCCATTGCGGCTAGTAAGTATAAGATCAGTGAATTTTTTTTCACAATCTCATGCTTTCCAGCCTGGAGGAGAGATGTGGGGTCTTATTGACCCCGCATCTCTCAATAAAGTGGACCTGTCACACACATTCCTATTACAAGGGATGTTTACATTCCTTGTAAAAGGAATAAAAGTGATAAAAAAAAAAGTTAAATAAGTGTAAAAAATAAATAAAATAATTAAAAAAAAAATAATAAAAAAAAATAAAAAATAAAAATTAACCACTTAAGCCCCAGACCATTTTGTAGCTAAAGGACCAGAGCTGTTTTCAGATTTTTGCACTGCGCTGCTTTAACTGTAAATTATGCAGACATGCAATGTTGTACCGAAACAAAATTTGCGTCCTTTTCTTCCCACAAATAGAGCTTTCTTTTAATGGTATTTGATTGCCTCTGCGATTTTTATTTTTTGCGATATAAACGGAAAAAGACCGAAGATTTTGAAAAAAAAAATAGGATTTTTTACTCACCGTAAAATCCTTTTCTCTGAGTCCATGGACCGACACAGCTTCTCTATTGACAAAGTGGGTATTATCCGTTAATTAGGAGTGACTAGGCAGGAAAACTTGTAAAAAGTGTTGCATCACACCTTCTACAGTACCGCCCAGGGGGCGGACCCTCTGGGTATAACCTCTCAGTCTGCATCTCGCAGATCAGTTCGTCAAAAAGCAGTACAAACTTAAAAGGAGGGGTGGGTGCTGTGTCGGTCCATGGACTCAGAGAAAAGGATTTTACGGTGAGTAAAAAACCCTATTTACTCTTTCGTCCATGGACCGACACAGCTTCTCTATTGACAAAGTGGGACGTCCCAAAGCAGTGTCAGAGAAAAAAACGAGGGGTGGTAACAGCATAAAAACAAACTTCACCCCAAAACACAAAACAGCACTCCTCCAACGGAGGAGTTGCAACTCTAAACAGCCGCTTGCAAAACCTTGCGGCCGAAAGAGGCATCCGAAGATGCACCTACATCAACTTTGTAGAATTTTGTGAAAGTGTGAGCGGACGACCAAGTCACCGCTTTACATAGTTGGGAAACAGACGCTTGATGTCGGAAAGCCCAAGAGGCACCTATTGCCCTGGTCGAATGCGCCGTGACAGGAAAGGGGGGCGCCTGACACTTTAAGGCGTAAGCCTGGATTACTATCTGTCGGATCCACCTAGAGATGGTGGCCGATGAGACTGCTTGGCCCTTCTTGGGACCAGCCACCGAAACAAACAGTGAGTCTGACTTCCGGAACAGGGAAGTAGCAGATAGGTATACTCTCAAAGCTCGGACAACGTCCAAGGAATGCAACGCCGACTCCTTAGGATTCGACGGATGAGGACACAAGGATGGAAGTACAATGTCTTCGTTGAGATGAAAAGCCGAAACGACTTTCGGAAGAAAGGAAGGCTGCGGCCGCAGCACCACTTTATCCTTGTGGAAAATCAAATAGGGAGCCTTGCAGGACAAGGCTGCCAGCTCAGAGACTCGTCTAACTGACGTAACAGCCACCAAAAAGACCACTTTCTGAGAAAGTGTCAACAGGGGAATATCTCTAATCTTCTCAAACGGTGCCTTTTGAAGCACCGAGAGGACCAGGTTCAAGTCCCACGGAGGTAACGGGGGACGGACCGGAGGGGCCACATGTCGAACCCCCTGCACAAATGTACTCACGAGAGAGTGAGTCGCCAGGGGTCTCTGAAAAAAAACAGCCAGGGCAGATATCTGACCCTTAATCATACTTAGGGCAAGCCTTTGGTCCACCCCATGCTGTAAAAACAGCAGGATTCTGGAAACCAAATAGGTACGCGGATGCCATTTCATTTCCTCACACATGGAGATGTAGGCCCTCCAAGTGCGGTGATAAACCTTCCTAGAGGACGGTTTTCGAGCACTTCTCATAGTAGAGATTACTGAGTCTGACAGGCCCCGGTCTCTCAGTACCTGGTTCTCAACAGCCATGCCGTTAAAGCCAATGACTGTAAAGCAGGATGGAATATGGGCCCTTGCGATAGCAGGTCCTTCCGTAGTGGTAGGCGCCAGGGGACGTCTGCTACCAGACGTACTAGATCGGCGTACCAAGGACGCTGAGGCCAATCTGGAGCGATTAGGATCATTGGAATTCCCTCTGCCTCCACTCTGCGGAGCAGAAGAGGAAGAAGCCTTAAGGGAGGGAAGGCATAGATTAGCCGATACTGACCCCACGATGCTACCAACGCGTCCGTTGTGCCTTTTCCTCATGGGTCTCTTGACCGGGCCACAAATCTCAATACCTTCCGATTGAGTCGAGAAGCCAGAAGATCTACGTCTGGTGTGCCCCATCTTTGGCAGAGGAGTTGGAACACCTCCGGGTGTAAGGACCTTTCTCCCTGGTCCAGCATCTGGCGGCTCAGGTAGTCCGCCTGCCAGTTTTCCACACCCGTAATGTACACGGCTGATAGTGCCGGTACGCTCTTCTCTGCCCACTTCAGGATGCGAGCAACCTCCGATGCTGCAGCTGAGCTTCTTGTTCCTCCTTGATGATTGACATATGCCACCGCTGTGGCGTTGTCTGACTGGATCCTGACTGGACGCCCTTGCAGTCTCTGAGACCATTTGAAGAGGCACATCTTGATCGCCCGGATCTCCAGGACATTGATTGGCAGGAGGGCTTCCTCTGGGGTCCAGCGACCTTGCGCCGACTGGACACCCCAGACTCCCCCCCAACCTGTAAGGCTGGCGTCCGTCGTGATCACTATCCAGTAAACCGGAAGAAATTACTTCCCGGCCCTTAGAGCCGGTGCTGTCAGCCACCATACCAGGGATCTCCTGACTAGGTGGCTCACTCGGATTTGATAATCCAGAGATGAAGGGCATCTGTTCCATCTGGACAGAACTTCCTTCTGTAACACTCGAGTGTGGTATTGAGCATATGGGACCGCCTCAAAGGAGGCTACCATGAGGCCCAACACTCGCATGCAAAAACGGAGTGACGACCAATTCCTGGAAGTCAGCTGCCGTACTGCAGCCCGGAGGGTCTGCAACTTCTCCACAGGGAGGAATACCTTTGCCTCTGAGGAATCCAGAATCAACCCCAGGTACACTAGGCGTTGAGTGGGCACCAATACTGACTTTTGCGTGTTTAGTATCCAACCACAGTCTCGAAGAGTCTGACAGGTAATGGACATGCTTACCTCTAATTCTGAGCTTGAAGGGGCCTTCAGCAGAAGGTCGTCCAAGTAACCTGTGATAGCGATACCCCGCTGTCTTAGAAGTGCCAGAATCGGAGCGAGCACCTTGGTGAACGTCCTGGGTGCTGAGGCAAGGCCAAACAGGAGGGCCACAAACTGGTAGTGGTTCTTCCCGATAGCAAATCGCAGAAACCTCTGGTGTCTGGAGTATATGGGGACATGCAGGTATGCGTCCTTGATGTCCAAGGAGGCCAGAAAGTCCCCCGGATGGAGAGCCGTGACTACAGATCGAACCGACTCCATCCGAAATCTTTGTACTTTCACAAAGCAATTGAGGGCTCTGAGATCCAAGATTGGCCGAACCCCCTCCTTCTTCGGCACAATGAACAGATTTGAGTAAAAACCCTGACCCCGTTCCTGTTCTGGAACTGGAATAACTACCCCGCGTTCCAGTAGACCCTGGACCGCCCCATACAGGGCCTCCCGATGGGTCGGTAGTAGCTGGAGATTGGAGGTGATGAATCTGTCCGGTGGACAAGAGAGAAATTCTATCTTGTAGCCTGAGGAGATTACTTCGCAAACCCACCTGCCGGAGACTAGAGCAGTCCACTGAGTCGCGAATTTGCGAAGATGTCCCCCCACCCGAGAGCTGGGTGAGGGCGGACCTTCATGTGGACGCAGATTTGTCCGCAGGCTTGTTGGGTCTGCGGGACCAAGGACGCTTTTGTCCTTGGGCAGGCACTTTATCGACCTGGGGTCTTTTCCCTGTCGCCTTAAGGGGGCGAAAAAACCGCTTGCGTGCAGTAAAGGAGGGCCCTTGCCCTTGGCGTGGCCCCTTACCCTTGCTAGTTTGGGGAAGCAAAGTGCTTTTACCTCCTGTGGCATCCTTGATGATGTCATCCAGAGAAGCCCCAAAAAGTCTGTCGCCCTTAAAAGGCAGATCCAACAGGGCTTTCTTGGAAGTCTGGTCCGCAGACCAGCCCTTTAGCCAGATCAGGCGGCATATTGCTACTGCATAAACTGAAGCTCTTGACAGCAGGGGAATAGTATCCATGTCTGACTCGCAGACAAACTTAAGGCCCTGGACCAACTGGTCGGCCAAAGTTATCTCATTAGGAGGAGCATCTCGCTCCTTTAACCCCTGGAGTAGCAATTTTGCCCATTCAGTAAGTGTCTGAGACACTAGGGCCCCCGCCAATGCCGGGCGTACTGCCGAGCCTACCACTGAGTATAGGTAGCGAGCGAGTGCTTCAGCCTTCTTATCCACAGGGTCCTTGAATACCGGAGCCCCTTCTACTGGAATAGTGGTGGCTCTATTAAGTCTGGACACCGAAGGGTCCACTATAGGGGGAGAGGTCCATATCTTCAGAAAACTCTCCTCAAAGGGGTACCGTACTGCAAACCTCTTTGAGGCTGTAAAGACCCTCAGTGGGTTCTCCCATTCCTTGTATAAGAGTTTGTCAAAATAAGACACACAAGGGAACACCTTAGCAGTGCGGGCAGGTTTACGAAACCCAAAGGGGACCGGAGTATCTGCTACTTCTGCAGTATTTTCCAACTTTAGCGTATCCCGCACTGCAGTAATAAGGTCAGATACCAAAGCCGTCTCGCGTACTGACCTGGACTTGGAGTCCTCCTCACTGTCTGATCGGTCACGGTCTGCAGTCTCTGATGCATCAGAATCTGGGCCATGAGCCGTAGCTGGACCTGGTTCTGTCTCAGAAATATCCCCAGAAGATTGCAGGGGACGGGGGCGTTTATTACCCCCTGTATTCCCGTGTGCTGCTTCCACCCTGGCGGCAAACGCCTCTAGGATTGCCGACATAGCGTCCATAGACACCTCAGGGACACCAGCTGCTAAATCTGGTGTTTCAGGGGAGAAGACATCTGGCTCAGATGCCATGCTGACCACACGCTGACACCCACAGGGCTCCAGGCAAGATATCAATAGGCCACCCTCCTGTGCTGCAGAGAGGCTGGGTCACCCAGAGGACTCACCACCCTGGATAGGTACTGCTATGCTGCCGTGTGCTGTGTCTGTGATGCTGTCCCCCTGCTGCTGTGTCAGTCTGCTTCTTTTATCAGCACTTCCTGTGTGAATTTTTGCGCCAGTGTAATGCACCCTAGAGGCCGGAGGCTCTCGCAAAATGGCTGCCAAAAACGTCTGTATGGAAGATAATGTGGGCTCCAAGAAAGTGGCCGCGGAGCCGAAGATAGAGGTCAAGCAGCCGTAGCCCACAAAAAGATGGCCGCCGAATGGCAATCTATACATACAGGGTGGACAAACATGGCCGCCGATCACCTGATAGGGGCCAGTGGGTGTGGCCGAACCACAGGAAGATGGCCGCCGGGCAGTCACAAGAGGCCAAACTTGGCATGGACCACCTCAAAATGGCCGCCGACAGCATGGAGGAGGAAGGACACACACACACACACAGGTACGCAGAAATGACATTTCTTTTAAATGTTAGTTACAGCCAGCCCCGCTCCAGTGGGACCCCTTAGGTGACCCCCAGCACCCAGCACGTTTAGCTAGAAGCCCAGGGAGGAGGGAAAGGCAGGGAGAGAGGGAAGAAAGGGGCCACAACCACTTACTTGATCTCTCCAGGAATGTCCAGCTAAATCACCCAGCCGAGGCAGGGGAGTTTTACTTACCTATCCTGCATGTATTATGCTGGAAGACATTCCAAACAGATCATCGTCCGCGCACGGAAGGTGACTGTTGGCCAGGCATGCTGTGATTGGACCCAAAAGGGACGATCATATGTATGCCCTGGAGCGTGACGCTCACCGGACAGGCTGCTGCGACTCGGCCGTAAGGTCAGCCGAAGCTGAGCGGTCCGATGCAAGCCTTGGAGCGTAGGCTCACCGTCCAGGTTGCTGCGACTCGGCCGTAAGGTCAGCCGAAGCTGAGCGGTCCGATGCAGGCCCTGGAGCGTAGGCTCACCGGCCACCCGTGGAGCGACAGGCATGTCGTGGAAAACCCAGCGCATAGCTAGGGTCGGCACACGCTCGATGGCCGCAACTGGGGAGACTACAAGGATCGAGGATCCAGCCTGTCACCCAGTCGGCAGTTGATCGAAGATCGCAGGAAACAACAAATGAAAAAAAATATATATATATTTTTTCCCCCGGACCAATGGGCCCGAAGGGAGCCATGTCCTACTCCTTGCTAGACAGAAAAAAACTGATCTGCGAGATGCAGACTGAGAGGTTATACCCAGAGGGTCCGCCCCCTGGGCGGTACTGTAGAAGGTGTGATGTAACACTTTTTACAAGTTTTTCTGCCTAGTCACTCCTAATTAACGGATAATACTCACTTTGTCAATAGAGAAACTGTGTCGGTCCATGGACGAAAGAGTAATGATATTTTCTACTTTTTGTTATAAGAAAAATCGAATAAACTCAATTTTAGTCATACATTTAGGCCAAAATGTATTCAGCCACATGTCTTTTGTAAAAAAAATGGCAATAAGCGTATATTTATTGGTTTGCGCAAAAGTTATAGCGTCTACAAACTAGGGTACATTTTCTGGAATTTACACAGCTTTTAATTTATGACTGCCTATCTCATTTCTTGAGGTGCTAAAATGGCAGGGCAGTACAAAACCCCCCCAAATGACCCAATTTTGGAAAGTAGACACTCCAAGGAAATCGCTGAGAGGCATGTTGAGCCCATTGAATATTTTTTTTTTTTTTGTCTCAAGTGATTGAATAATGACTAAAAAAAAATTTTTGATTTCACTCCTCACTACCTATCACAGTTTCGAAGGCCATAAAATGCCAAAATAGCACAAAACCCCCCAAATGACCCCATTTTGGAAAGTAGACACCCCAAGCTATTTGCTGAGAGGCATGGTGAGTATTTTACAGCTCTCATTTGTTTTTGAAAATAAGGAAAGAAAATATTTTATTTTTTATTTTTTTTTAAATTTTCAAAACTTTGTGACAAAAAGCGAGATCTGCAAAATACTCACCATACCTCTCAGCAAATAGCTTGGGGTGTCTACTTTCCAAAATGGAGTAATTTGGTCGGGTTTTGTGCCATCTGGGCATTCCATGGCCTCCGAAACTGTGATAGGCAGTGAGAAGTGAAATAAAAAATTTACACCCTTAGAAAGCCTGAAGGCGGTGCTTGGTTTTGGGGTCCCGTACGCGGCTAGGCTCCCAAAAAGTCTCACACATGTGGTATCCCCGTACTCAGGAGAAGCAACAGAATGTATTTTGGGGTGTAATTCCACACATGCCGATGACATGTTTGAGCAATATATCATTTAGTGACAACTTTGTGCAAAAAAAAATAAAAATAAATAAAAATTGTCTTTTTTCCGCAACTTGTGTCAACATATAAAATATTCCATGGACTCGACATGCCTCTCAGTATATAGCTTGGGGTGTCTTCTTTCCAAAATGGGGTCATTTGGGGGGGTTTTGAACTGTTCTGGCATTTTATACACAACATTAGGAAGCTTACATCCACTCTTCTAACCACTTGAAGACAAAGCCCTTTTTGACACTTTTTGTTTACATGAAAACATATTTTTCTTTTGCAAGAAAATTATGTTGAACCCCCAAACATTATATATATTTTTAAAGCAAAGGCCCTACAGATTAAAATGGTGGGTGTTGCATTTTTTTTTCTACACAGTATTTGCGCAGCGATTTTTCAAACGCATTTTTTGGGGAAAAAATACACTTTTTTTAATTTTAATGCACTAAAACACACTATATTGCCCAAATGTTTGATTAAATAAAAAAGATGATCTTAGGCCGAGTACACAGATACCAAACACGACAAGCTTTAAAATTTCGCACAAACGCGCATTGGCGACAAGCTACATACATTTTAAAAAGACTTTAAAAGCCTTTACAGGTTACGCTGTTAGATTTACAGAGGAGGTCTACTGCTAAAATTACTGCCCTCGATCTGACCTTCGCGGTGATACCTCACATGCATGGTGCAATTGCTGTTTACATATGACGCCAGACCGACGCTTGCGTTCGCCATTGGGCAAGAGCAGGGCAGGACAGGGGTGCTTTTTTTTTTATTATTAATTTTGCTTTTTTTATTTTATTTTTAAACTGTTGCTTCCATATTTTTTTTTTTTTTTTTTTCATTTTTATTGTTATCTCAGGGAATGTAAATATCCCCTATGATAGCAATAGGTAGTGACAGGTACTCTTTTTTTTTAAAAAAACTGGGGTCTATTGGACCCTAGATCTTTCCTCTGCCCTCAAAGCATCTGACCACACCAAGATCGGTGTGATAAAATGCTTTCCCAATTTCCCAATGGCGCTTTTTATATCCGGGAGGGGGGGACATTCCCTCCCACTGCTTGTAAAAGCAGTCCAGAGGCTAATTAGCCACTAGGATTGCTTTTACATGAAAGCCGGCCGCTGGCTGAAAAGAATAATACCAAGATGATACCTAAACCCGCAGGCATCATTCTGGTATAAACATTCAAAGTCCAGCAACATACCAGTACGTTGCTGGTCCTTGTTGGACATGTATTGTAATCTTTTTTTTCATGCAGCCTGTTGGCTGAACGAAAAAAAAGATTGATCAGTGGGTATGCCCACCATTAGAATACCGCCCTTCATCCACCCACTTCTAATGATGGGCATACATGCACCATTTATATATGCCGAAGCATGGGGGCATCTTCCCGCAAAAGTTATGCCGCGTACACATGGTAAGACTTTTCCACGGGCAAGCCTCCGTCGGAATTTCGACCGTATGTACGCGGCATTAGGAGCAAAATCGCTCCTCCGCCCCTGCTGCCCCAATGCTTCGGCATATATGCTTTTTTTTTTTAACTGTGGTGGTGAAATCACCTCCTACAGCACTGGAGTCGCAGGGATCAGGCCTGTCTCTGCGAACGCTGCAGTTATGTGTGTTGTGTTTTGTAAGTAACAGTGATCGATCGATACTGCACTTGGGGGGCCTGGGCTGGACGGAGGGGCAAAACGCAGGTGCTAGCAGGTATCTGGGCTGATCCCGCTAACACTGCGTTTTTGGGAACCCTAAACTGCTGGGGACGCTAGTATAGATCTGATCAGATCAGATATTGATCTGTTCAGATACTATACCACTAAGGGGGGTGTATGCTTCACGCGTGGGTGTTAGCGTTACTGGCACTAACCTGACGCTGCCTGGGGTGTGACGCAGACCCTCTCTGACGCTAAAACCTAATTGATGTCACCCGCCGGGCGATCAGGGGGTTAAACCTTTATTGGGTTATATACGGCGGGTGCCCTGACACTATAAAAAGCAAACTAACTAACCAGCGTCACCCGTAACACTTATATGGTGATTACTGGTGAAAGGGTTAACTAGGGGCAATTAGGGGGTTAAAACCTTTATTAGGTAATATATGGGGGTACCTTACGCTATATAAAAACCTGACGGCGAACCTAAAAAAAAATTACTGGCTACCTATCGGCATCACCGACACTAAGACAGCGATCAGAAAAACGATCGCTTAGCGACAGTGGTGATAGGGGGTGAAAGGGTTACCTGGGGGGCGATCAAGGGGGTTAAACATTTATTAGATAATATATGGGGGTACCTGACGCTATAAAAACCTGCGGCGAACCTAAAAAAAAATATTGGTTACCGATCGGCATCACCAACACTAAGACAGCGATCAGAAAACGATCGCTTAGCGACAGTGGTGATAGGGGGTGAAAGGGTTACCTGGGGGGCGATCAAGGGGGTTAAACCTTTATTAGATAATATATGGGGGTACCTGACGCTATAAAAACCTGCGGTGAACCTAAAAAAAATTACTGGCTACCGATCGGCATCACCGACACTAAGACAGCGATCAGAAAAACTATCGCTTAGCGACAGTGGTGATAGGGGGTGAAAGGGTTACCTGGGGGGCGATCAAGGGGGTTAAACCTTTATTAGATAATATATGGGGGTACCTGACGCTATAAAAACCTGCGGTGAACCTAAAAAAAATTACTGGCTACCGATCGGCATCACCGACACTAAGACAGCGATCAGAAAAACTATCGCTTAGCGACAGTGGTGATAGGGGGTGAAAGGGTTACCTGGGGGGCGATCAAGGGGGTTAAACCTTTATTAGATAATATATGGGGGTACCTGACGCTATAAAAACCTGCGGTGAACCTAAAAAAAATTACTGGCTACCGATCGGCATCACCGACACTAAGACAGCGATCAGAAAAACTATCGCTTAGCGACAGTGGTGATAGGGGGTGAAAGGGTTACCTGGGGGGCGATCAAGGGGGTTAAACCTTTATTAGGTAATATATGAGGGTACCCGACGCTATAAAAACCTGCGGCGAACCTAAAAAAAATTACTGGCTACCGATCGGCATCACCAACGCTAAGACAGCGATCAGAAAAACGATCGCTTAGCGACAGTGGTGATAGGGCGTGAAAGGGTTACCTGGGGGGCGATCAAGGGGGTTAAACCTTTATTAGGTAATATATGGGGGTACCTGACGCTATAAAAACCTGCGGCGAACCTAAAAAAAATAACTGGCTACCGATTGGCATCACCGACGCTAAGACAGTGATCAGAAAAATGATCGCTTAGCGACAGTGGTGATAGGAGGTGAAAGGGTTATCTGGGAGGCGATCAAGGGGGTTAAACCTTTATTAGGTAATATATGGGGGTACCCAACGCTATAAAAACCTGCGGCGAACCTAAAAAAAATAACTGGCTACCGATCGGCATCACTGACGCTAAGACAGCGATCAGAAAAATGATCGCTTAGCGACGGCGGTGCTAGGGGGTGAAAGGGTTATCTGGGGGGCGATCAGGGGGTTAAACCTTTATTGGGGGGGGTTAGGGGGCTACACTGGACCTAAAACTAACTTTAGTGACACTTTTACAGTCACAAATGTCACTGATTGCAGTGATCAGTAAATAAATGGTCACTGCAATCAGTGACACTGTGACTGGGGGCTGGGGGGTGTCTGGGGGGGCCTGGGGGGGCGATTTATGTGCCTATGTGTCCTGGTGTCAGTGTAGTGTTTTGTGCACTAACCTGCATCTTCTCCTGTACGGCGCTCGGTATATGTGAGCGCCGCAGGAGAGATGACATCACTTCCTCTGCCTGTGTAAACATTACACAGGCAGGGAAGCTCTCTCATTCGCCGGGAGCGATCGAGAGGGGGTGGCCGGAATCGAACAGCTGTCCCCTCATCCCTGATCGCTCCCAAACGAATAACGGTCGCTCACTGTAAAGAAGGGGGGTCCGATCGGACCCCCCAACTATACAAAGGCAGTCACGTAGATATACGTGATTCTGCCTGTCGGTGCAATTCTGCCGATGTATTTTTACAGTGGGCGGTCGTTAAGTGGTTAAAACGCCCCTGTCCCCGGTAGCTCGCGATCAGAAGCGAACGCACACGTAAGTCCCGCCCACATATGTAAACGCTGTTCAAACCACATATGTGAGGTATCGCCGCGTGCGTTAGAGCGTGTGCAACAATTCTAGTACTAGACCTCCTCTGTAACTCTAACCTGGTAACCTGTAAAATTTCTTAAAGCGTCGCCTATGGAGATTTTTAAGTACCGAAGTTTGGCGCCATTCCATGAGTGTGCGCAATTTTAAAGCGTGACATGTTAGGTATTTATTTACTCGGCGTAACATCATCTTTCATATTTTCCCCAAAAATTGGGCTAACTTTACTGTTTTGTTATTTTTTAATTCATGAAACCATTTTTTTTCCAAAAAAAAGGCGTTTGAAAAATTATTGCGCAAATACCGTGCAAGAAAAAAAGTTGCAATGACCAATGACCGTGATTTTATTCCCTAGGGTGTCTGCTAAAAAAACATATATAATGTTTGGGGGTTCTGAGTAATTTTCTAGCAAAAGAATGATGATTTGTACATGTAGGAGAGAAGTGCCAGAATAGGCCCGGTATTGATGTGGTAAAAAAAGGTTAAGAGATTTCTTAGTTCTTCCTCACTTTCTGTCATTAGTATGGCATCGTCTGCATATCTCAGGTTAGGAAAAACGTACCGCTCAAAAGCTTGAGAATTCACCAAATGGCTGCTTCCGCCCAGTCACTCACACAGGTGCTGGCTCTGCACTGATGCATGGGAGAAAAAGAAACCCTGGACTGCCGCACTCTGTATAGACAGTTATTTATTCCAAAATTTCAAGTAAAAAATCCAAATTCAAAATAAATCCATAAATCCAAAACAACAAATGCAGATAGTAGGCATGCAGGGAAGGGTGGCTAACGCGTTTCACGTCACGAATTGACGCTTACTCAGTGCTATGAGTAAGCGTCAATTCGTGACGTGAAACGCGTTAGCCACCCTTCCCTGCATGCCTACTATCTGCATTTGTTGTTTTGGATTTATGGATTTATTTTGAATTTGGATTTTTTACTTGAAATTTTGGAATAAATAACTGTCTATACAGAGTGCGGCAGTCCAGGGTTTCTTTTTCTCCCATGCATATCTCAGGTTGTTAAAATTTCTCCAGGCGACCTTAATTCCAGCTTGTGATTCGTCAATCCTGGCATTTTGCATAATATACTCTGCATATGTTAAATAAGTAGGGTGACAATATACATCCTTGTCGCACTCCATTCTCAATTTTGAACCAGTCAGTTGTTCCACGCCATGTTCTTACTGTTGCTTCTTGACTTGCATACAGGCTTTTCAGAAGACAGGTGAGGTGGTCTCGTATTTCCATTTCTTTCAACATTTGCCACATCTTGTTGTGATCCACACAATCACAGTCGTTACTGTAGTCAATAAAACAGAAGTAGATATTCTTCTCGAACTCCTTTGCTTTCTCCAGAATCCAGCGAATGTTGGAAATTTGATCTCTAGTTCCTCTGCCTCTTCGAAATCCAGCTTGTGCTTGTGGTAGCTCTCGGTTCACATGCTGCTGAAGCCTAGCTTGTAGAATTTTCAGCATATCCTTGCTAGCTTGTGAGGTGAGTGCGATTGTACAGTAGTTTGAACATTCTTTGGCGCTGCCCTTCTTTTGTATCGGAATGTAAACAGACATCTTCTAGTCCTGTGGCCATTGTTGAGTTTTCCAAATTTGTTGCCATATTGAGTGCAGCACTTTAAAGTGGAGTTCCACCCAAAAATGAAACTTTCACTTTTTGGAATCCTCCTCCCCTCCGGTGTCACATTTGGCACCTTTCAGGGGAGAGGAGGGAGCAGATACCTGTGTAATACAGGTATTTGCTCCCACTTCCTGGCATAGATCACCGCGGTGATCATGGTAACCTACGCCACTTCCTGCTCCTACACTGTCCTCCCTCGCTGTCTTCTGGGAAACACACAGGTCCCAGAAGACAGCAGGAACCAGTGGGGGCGTGCAGCACGACTCGTGCATGCGCAGTAGGGAACCAGGCTGTGAAGCCGTAAGGCTTCACTTCCTGATTCCCTCACCGAGGATGGCGGCGGGGGCAGCCGAGAGCCAAGCCACTGATCGGCTTCGGCTGCCGACATCGCGGGCACCCTGGACAGGTAAGTGTCCATCTATTAAAAGTCAGCAGCTGCAGTATTGTAGCTGCTGGCTTTTAATATTTTTTTTTTTAGGCGGACCTCCGCTTTAACAGCATCATATTTAGGATTTTAAGTAACTCGGCTGGGATACCATGACTTCCACCAGCTTTGTTATTAGCAATGCTTTCTAAGGCTCACCTGACTTCACTCTCCAGGATATCCAGTTCAAGGTCAGTGACTGCATCATTGTGGTTATATTGCACATTCAGATCTTTATTTTATAGTTCTTCTGTGTATTCTTGCCATCTCTTCTTTTATCTTATCTGCTTTTGTCAGTTTTTTTATTTGTGAATCTGTGTGAAAGTTTCTAGCCTAGAGATCCTGCCAGTGACAGCACTTCTTGTTGCAGGCTGACAACACTAAGCCACTGCCTCCCAATTAACACCTGCATTGTAAGCATGCCCTGTTAGCTCCGAAAGTTGGCCATTGAATTGACTGATAGACCTTATAGGCAGCCAATCTGTTAACACTCATCAGAAGTTAAAGCCGTATTAAACCCAAAACCAAAAATGTAATACAGTATATTGCAGCTTACAAATCCTTAGATGGGTAGCAGTATGAGTCTCCTTTTTTTAGGGTTTTTTCCCTCTGTTTTCACTAGTGATGAGCCGAACACCCCCGGGTTCGGTTCGCACCAGAACCCGCGAACGGACCGAAAGTTCGTACGAACATTAGAACCCTATTAAATACAATGGATGCGAACGTTCGAATTCTAAAGTGGTAATTATAACAACTATTATGCATGTTATTGTCCTAAAAAGGGTTTGGGAACCCGGGTTCTGCACCAGGGGACATGTATCAATGCAAAAAGAAGTTTTAATAACGGTCGTTTTTCGGGAGCAGTCATTTTAATGATGCATAAAGTGAAAAAAAAAAAGTCAAATATTCCTTTAAATATCGTACCTGGGGGGTGTCTAAAGTATGCCTGTGAAGTGCCACGTGTTTCCCGTGTTTAGAACTGTCCCTGCGCAGGAAAAAGGAAAAAAAAGCCATTTAAAACTGCTTGCGGCTTTAATGTAATGTCTGGTCCCGGTAATATGGATGAAAATCTTTAAGAAAAATGGCATAGCTACCCCATGACCCCCCCCCCCCTACCCCAGCCCATTACCAGCCCCTTTGGGTCTTGTATGGATATTAAGGGGAACCCCGCACATAAAATAAAAAAGGCCCTATATACTCTGAACAGCCGTATACAGGCGGTGCATACAAGACAGGGACTGTAGGTTTGTTCTTATGTAGAATCTGTTTGTAATTTTGAACAGGTACATTGTTGAAGTGTAGCTCCAGCCCAAAAATCTATTTTTAAACTTTTTGGAAAACATAGGTAAGGGTTATCACCCCTGTAACATTTGTTTTGCTGTCTGTGCCCCTGTTCAGAACATTTCACCTCACTTTCCATCCCAATGACAACTGTTTTTGAAATGTGGTGTTTTTCTTGAAACAAGGATTGCTGATAAAGCATCAGTACAGAGGAGACACCTTTCTCCCATATTTATTCTTACAGGAGAGAATTTTCCTTCCTAGTGGTAGATTTCCTCTCACTTCCTGTTGTCTTCTTGCGTTTGCAAGTAGGAGTCGTTTGTAAGTTGGATGTTTGAAAGTAGGGACCTGCCGTATATACTCTGCAGAAATAGGCCCCTTAGTTGTTGGTGTTGGCACAACACTGTAAGCACTCACAGTTACTCTTGGTTGGTGCTGGAACGCCCTGCTGTCAACTATTATATCAGGAATTTTAATTACATATAATTGTTGAACAGTGGTAGTAAAAATTGGGCCTTTGATGGTGGTGCTGGTGCCACAACACTGTAAGCCCTGACAGTTACTCTTGGTGGGTGCAGCAATGGGCCCTGCTGTGAATTATTAGATCAAGAATTGTAATTGCATGCCCCTGTTGAACAGGGGCTGAAAAATTGGGCCTTTTGTGGTGGTGGTGGTGGTGGTGGTGTTGCCACAACACTGTAAGCCCTCAGAGTTACTCTTGGTGGGTGCAGGAATGGGCCCTGCTGTGAATTATTAGATCAAGAATTGTAATTACATGCCCCTTTTGAACAGGGGCTGAAAAATTGGGCCTTTCGTGGTGGTGGTGGTGGTGGTGGCGTTGCCACAACACTGTAAGCCCTCAGAGTTACTCTTGGTGGGTGCAGCAATGGGCCCTGCTGTGAATTATTAGATCAAGAATTGTAATTGCATGCCCCTGTTGAACAGGGGCTGAAAAATTGGGCCTTAGGAACTGGTGGCACAACACTACAACCCCTCACAGATACGTTACTTGGAGCACAGCAATGAGCCCTGTTGCAAAGTATTGCTTCAAAAATTGTAATGACACGCCCCTGTTAAACAGGGGCTGAAAAATTGGGCCTTAGGCACTGGTGCCACAACACTCCAACCCCTCACAGATACTGTACTTGGAGCACAGCAATGAGCCCTATGGCAAATTATTGCTAAAAAAATTGTAATTACACGCCCCTGTAAAACAGGGGCTGAAAAATTGGGCCTTAGCCACTGGTGGCGGCACCCATAAACAAAAATGATCTTCCAAGCTATCATCATCAATCGTATCATTGAGGACTCGGAGGAGGAGGATAGCCAGTCAACATAACAGCACAGGCACTCAGCATCAGCATCAGTCTTGAAGGGATGTGACATGTTAAAATCAATTAGTCTGTTATATCAGCATCAGGTGTGTGGTAGCTGGTGGTGATCCAAGACTGGTTCATCTTGATGAAAGTCAGTCGATCAACCGAGTCGGTGGACAGGCGCACCCTGTGATCCGTGACAAATCCTCCAGCAGCACTGAATGTGCGTTCCGAAAGAACGCTGGATGCAGGACAGGCCAGTAGCTCAATTGCATACTGTGCAAGCTCTGGCCAGTGATCCATCCTCAAGACCCAGTAAGCCAGAGGATTTTCGGTGGGGAAGGTGTCCAAGTCTGACCTTGCCCCTAGATATTCCTGCACCATGTTTATCAGACCCTGGCGATGGTTGCTGGAACCGATCATACTTTGGGGCCGCGGACTAAAGAATTGTCTGAACGCATCGGTCAGACGGCCACCTTCCCCACCGCTCCTTCTTTGACTGGCCGAAGCCTCAGCAACTCGTTGTCCAGGACCAGGAGTTTGTAACCTCCCAGTCTCTGGGAACGCGTTGCACAGACCTTTCTGCAAGGCCTCCCGGAGTTGTCTCATCCTCTGCTCCCTCTGCGAAGGTAACATAAGGTCCGCAACCTTACCCTTGTACCGTGGATCAAGGAGAGTGGCCAGCCAGTAATGGTCCCTCTCCTTGATCCGAAGAATACGAGGATCCTTCCGCAGACTTTGCAGGATCAGGGAGGCCATGCAGCGTAGGTTTGCTGAGGCATTCGCTCCGGAGTCCTCTGGGTCACTAAGGACGACATGATCCGCAGCCACCTCCTCCCAGCCACGTACAAGTCCACTGGTTTCTTGGGACTGTAAATCATCCCTAAAAGACTGCTGCTGATGATGCTGAGTGCCAGCCTCCACCTCCATGCTGACACAATCCTCCTCCTCCTCCTCCTCCTCTTCCTCTTCCTGTGCGATGGGTGGGACAGAAGGAACACTGTCTGGGTAAAGGGGGCCTTGAGAGGCAAGGAAGTCCTCCTCTTCCTGCCTCTGTTCTGCCTCAAGTGCCCTGTCCATTATTCCACGCAGCGTGTGCTCCAACAGGTGGACAAGAGGTACAGTGTCACTGATGCATGCACTGTCACTGCTCACCATCCTCGTGGCCTCCTCAAATGGTGCCAGGACAGTGCATGCATCCCTGATCATGCCCCACTGGCGTGGAGAAAAAAAACCAAGCTCCCCTGACCCTGTCCTGGTGCCGTAGTCGCACAGGTACTCATTGATGGCCCTCTGCTGCGTGTGCAGCCGCTGCAGCATGGCCAACGTTGAGTTCCACCTGGTGGGCATGTCACATATAAGGCGGTTCTTGGGCAGGTTCAACTCCTTTTGCAGCTCAGCCAGGCGAGCACTGGCATTATAAGATCTGCGGAAATGCACACAGACTTTCCTGGCCTGCCTCAGGACATCCTGTAAGCCCGGGTACCTGCCCAAGAACCGCTGCACCACCAGGTTAAGGACGTGAGCCACACAGGGCACATGGGTCAGTTGTCCCTGTCGGAGGGCGGAGAGGAGGTTGGTGGCATTGTCGCAAACCACCATTCCTGGCTTAAGCTGGCGTGGCGTCAACCACCTCTCGGCCTGGCCCTGCAGAGCAGACAGGACCTCTGCCCCAGTGTGGCTTCTGTCCCCCAAACACACCAGCGCAAGCACGGCATGGCATCTTTTTGCCTGCGTACTTGCGTAGCCCCGTGAACGGCTACGGAGCACCGCTGGTTCATAGGACAAACCACAGGAAGAGGCCATGGAGGAAGAAGAAGAGGAGGGGGTGGAGGAGAGAGGTGTGTCACAACCAGCAGTAGCATTTTGGAGGCGTGGCGGTGGGACAACCTCCAACACTACTGCACCTTGTCCTGCATCCTTCCCAGCTGCCAAAAGAGTGACCCAATGGGCCGTGAAAGAAAGGTAACGTCCCTGTCCATGCCTGCTGGACCATGAGTCAGCGGTAATATGCACCTTACCGCTGACCGCCCTGTCCAGCGAGGCCAAGACATTGCCTTCCACATGCCGGTAGAGAGCCGGAATAGCCTTCCATGAGAAAAAGTGGCGTTTGGGAACCTGCCACTGAGGAACCGCACATTGCACAAACTCACGGAAGGGGGCCGAGTCTACCAACTGAAAAGGCAGCAGTTGAAGCGCTAGCAATTTAGCCAAGCTAGCATTCAACCGCTGGGCATGTGGATGGCTGGGAGTGAACTTCTTTCGACGGTCCAGCAGCTGGGGCAGGGAAATTTGCCTGCTAGAATCGGACGTCGGTGTACTGCTAGCAGAGTGGCCGCAAGTACTTGGCTGTGACACACCTAATTCTACACCTTCATTCCTCTCAGTGCATGTTTCAGAGAGGACTGAAGTTATAGTGGGGTTGGAGATCCCAGCTGATGCGGTGCAAGGAGAGGTCCGCTTTGTTCTTTGGTGTGGGTCTTTGAGGTAGGCTTGCCAACGAGCTGCATGGCAGGTCAACATATGTCTGGTCAGGCATGTGGTACCCAAGCGGCTGATGTTTTGGCCACGCGATATATGCTTGAGACATATGTTGCAAACAGCAGCTGTGCGATCTGATGCACTAGCCTCAAAAAAGGCCCACACCAAGGAACTTTTTGAATGACGGGCAGAGGCAGCGCCCTGCACAGGCGGAGCTCTGCGGTGTGATTCCGTCGGTGTACTGCCCTTACGCTGGCCACCAAAGGGCATCCTGCCTCGTTGGAGATGTGCCTCCTCCTCATCCTCCTCCTCCTCCTCTCTCCTATTAGGCACCCACGTGGAGTCAGTGACCTCATCATCCCCTCCCTCCTCATCACTGGAGCCAATCTGGCAGTATGCTGCAGCTGCTGGAACATGACTGCCAGATTGGTGTCCTTCTTGAGCATCCCCTCTGTCTGCTCTCACGCTACTGCCTTCCTGTAGCTGGGTTTCATCATCAGACCCTTCGAAACGCTGGGCATCCTCCTGGAGCATGTACCCAACACTGTGCTGAAACAGTTCGGGGGACTCCTCAGGAGGAGGACATGGTGGGTCTAGGGAAGGAGTGACTGATGATGAGTCTGACATTGATACCAGGGAAGAGGACGCTTTGGCAGCTGCTTTGCCAGTACCCTGAGCCTGGGTGAGAGAGGATGAGGAGGAGGAGGAGGGCTTGGTCATCCACTCTACCAAGTCTTCGGCATGATGTGGCTCAACATGTCCAGCTGCCGAAAAGAAGGACAAGCGTGTCCCATGGCCATGTGCTGATGACAATGCACCACGTCCACGACCAGCACTGTTGCCCCCAGACACAGAGCCTGCTTGCCCTCTTTTATTGCCTCCTGACTGTCTGCCTCTCCTTGTTTGCCTTCCAGACATTCTAATAGATGGCCTGCAGGGAGATGGGAAAAAAGCAATAAGGGCTACCTTCAGGTGTCCTTCTCTGTCCCTTTACTTAAGGATTTCTAAATATGGTTGAGGATTATTGCTTTTGCACAGAATAGCACAACGACAATTTCCCTGACTGTCCAAAAAACAAGGATTTCAAAGATGGTTGATGAGGAATGCTTTGGCACACTATAGCACAAGGAGAATTCCCCTCACTTTCCTTCTTTGTCCCTAGAAACAAGGACTGGCACAGTGAAAGAAACTGACACTCTCCCTACCTACAGTTTTCTGTCCCTAGAAAAAATGTTTTTTTAAAGCACACTATAGCACAAGGAGAAATCCCCTCACTTTCCTTCTTTGTCCCTAGAAACAAGGACTGGCACAGTGAAAGAAACTGACACTCTCCCTACCTACAGTTTTCTGTCCCTAGAAAAAATGTTTTTTTAAAGCACACTATAGCACAAGGAGAATTCCTCTCACTTTCCTTCTTTGTCCCTAGAAACAAGGACTGGCACAGTGAAAGAAACTGACACTCTCCCTACCTACAGTTTTCTGTCCCTAGAAAAAATGTTTTTTTAAAGCACACTATAGCACAAGGAGAATTCCCCTCACTTTCCTTCTTTGTCCCTAGAAACAAGGACTGGCACAGTGAAAGAAACTGACACTCTCCCTACCTACAGTTTTCTGTCCCTAGAAAAAATGTTTTTTTAAAGCACACTATAGCACAAGGAGAATTCCCCTCACTTTCCTTCTTTGTCCCTAGAAACAAGGACTGGCACAGTGAAAGAAACTGACACTCTCCCTACCTACAGTTTTCTGTCCCTAGAAAAAATGTTTTTTTAAAGCACACTATAGCACAAGGAGAATTCCCCTCACTTTCCTTCTTTGTCCCTAGAAACAAGGACTGGCACAGTGAAAGAAACTGACACTCTCCCTACCTACAGTTTTCTGTCCCTAGAAAAAATGTTTTTTTAAAGCACACTATAGCACAAGGAGAATTCCCCTCACTTTCCTTCTTTGTCCCTAGAAACAAGGACTGGCACAGTGAAAGAAACTGACACTCTCCCTACCTACAGTTTTCTGTCCCTAGAAAAAATGTTTTTTTAAAGCACACTATAGCACAAGGAGAATTCCCCTCACTTTCCTTCTTTGTCCCTAGAAACAAGGACTGGCACAGTGAAAGAAACTGACACTCTCCCTACCTACAGTTTTCTGTCCCTAGAAAAAATGTTTTTTTAAAGCACACTATAGCACAAGGAGAATTCCCCTCACTTTCCTTCTTTGTCCCTAGAAACAAGGACTGGCACAGTGAAAGAAACTGACACTCTCCCTACCTACAGTTTTCTGTCCCTAGAAAAAATGTTTTTTTAAAGCACACTATAGCACAAGGAGAAATCCCCTCACTTTCCTTCTTTGTCCCTAGAAACAAGGACTGGCACAGTGAAAGAAACTGACACTCTCCCTACCTACAGTTTTCTGTCCCTAGAAAAAATGTTTTTTTAAAGCACACTATAGCACAAGGAGAATTCCCCTCACTTTCCTTCTTTGTCCCTAGAAACAAGGACTGGCACAGTGAAAGAAACTGACACTCTCCCTACCTACAGTTTTCTGTCCCTAGAAAAAATGTTTTTTTAAAGCACACTATAGCACAAGGAGAATTCCCCTCACTTTCCTTCTTTGTCCCTAGAAACAAGGACTGGCACAGTGAAAGAAACTGACACTCTCCCTACCTACAGTTTTCTGTCCCTAGAAAAAATGTTTTTTTAAAGCACACTATAGCACAAGGAGAATTCCCCTCACTTTCCTTCTTTGTCCCTAGAAACAAGGACTGGCACAGTGAAAGAAACTGACACTCTCCCTACCTACAGTTTTCTGTCCCTAGAAAAAATGTTTTTTTAAAGCACACTATAGCACAAGGAGAATTCCCCTCACTTTCCTTCTTTGTCCCTAGAAACAAGGACTGGCACAGTGAAAGAAACTGACACTCTCCCTACCTACAGTTTTCTGTCCCTAGAAAAAATGTTTTTTTAAAGCACACTATAGCACAAGGAGAAATCCCCTCACTTTCCTTCTTTGTCCCTAGAAACAAGGACTCGCACAGTAAAACACACTGACACTCTCCCTACCTATCCTTCTCTTTCCCTAAACTAAAGGAATCCAGGTTAAGCAAGAAAGAAATAAATGTCACTGTCCCTGCCTATGCTTGTCTTTCCCTGCTCCGGAACACACTACACTAGGCCGCCGTGCTGGCGGCCTTTTATAGTGTGGGGCGTGTACTAAACACCCTCAGCAATAATTGGCCACAGGCATCCTGCCTGTGGCCAATCATTGCTCTCCTCACTGCCGGCTCTGTGATTGGCCAAGCATGCAGGGTCACAGTGCATGCTTGGCCAATCACAGCGCCTGGATGACACTGCGATGGCGTAGTGCATTGTGGGCCGTTCGCGTCACTCGAATTTGGCGCGAACGGCCCAAATCGTTCGATCTTCGTCGAACGATCGAACAGCCGATGTTCGAGTCGAACGTATGTTCGACTCGAACACGAAGCTCATCCCTAGTTTTCACCTGGTGATCTGGCCAGTAACACATCATCTGTATTAGAGTATATGAATGAGCACAGGATACCTTTGGACAGCAACATTGTCATTCTGGGGAGTGTCAGATGCACTGATCTGCCTGTAGTCTACAAACTGACACTACATATCCCACAATCCCTGGGTCTCTCCGTCTAGTTCTCCTCAGGTTAGAGCTAAATAGTAATTCGATTTGACATAGACACAAGCAGACAGAGCAAATAACAGAGAGTTCACCATGTCTTTCATCACATTAGCACATTTGTAATGCAACAGAAAGGAAATGGTGAGGCATGAATTATGACCCCCAAAGAAGAAGTTGCCTGTCCCTTTAGGGAATAGGGACAAGCTAGGTGAATATACACGTGGATAAGGTGGAATCAATTGACCATGACACTACAAACTGTAGCCACAACATGTGCACCCATCATTTCAAGATAAGGCAAACAAACAACAAAACAAAAAAAAGTTTGAAAGTGTATAAAGCCTTTAACCACTTAACGACCGCTCACTGTATATATACGTCGGCAGAATGGCACCGACAGGCACAATAACGTAGAGTGTACGTGATTGCCTTTGTACAGTTGGGGGGTCCAATCGGACCCCCCTTCTATACAGTGAGCGGTGGCTAAGTGTCCGGGAGCGTTCCGGGATGAGGGGGCAGCCATTCGTTTCTGGCCACCCCCTCGCGATCGCTCCCGGCGAATAGAAATGCCCCCTCTGTCTGTGTCAGACAGAGGGAGCAGGAGGAAGTGATGTCATCTCTGGTGCGGCGCTCACATATACCGAGCGCCGTACAAGAGAAGATATCAGGTCAGTGCACACAACACTACACTGACACCAGGACACATAGGGACATAAATCGCCCCCCCAGACACCCCAGATCACCCCCCAGATCACCCCCCCAGCCCCCAGTCACAGTGTCACTGATTGCAGTGACCATTTATTTAGTGATCACTGCAATCAGTGACATTTGTGAAAGTAAAAGTGTCATCAAAGTTTAGTCTTAGGTCCAGTGTAGCCCCCTAACCCCCCCTAATAAAGGTTTAACCCCCTGATCACCCCCCAGATAACCCTTTCACCCCCTATCACCACTGTCGCTTAGCGATCATTTTTCTGATCGCTGTCTTAGCGTCAGTGATGCCGATCGGCAGCCAGTAATTTTTTTTAGGTTCGCCGCAGGTTTTTATAGCGTCAGGTACCCCAATATATTATCTAATAAAGGTTTAACCCCCTTGATCGCCCCCCAGGTAACCCTTTCACCCCCTATCACCACTATCACTAAGCGATCGTTTTTCTAAACGCTGTCTTAGTGTCTGTGATGCAGATCGGTAGCCGGTAATTTTTTTGAGGTTCGCCGCAGGTTTTTATAGCGTCAGGTACCCCAATATATTATCTAATAAAGGTTTAACCCCCTTGATCGCCCCCCAGGTAATCCTTTCACCCACTATCACCACTGTCGCTAAGCAATTGTTTTTCTAAACGCTGTCTTAGTGTCGGTGATGCAGATCGTAGCCAGTAATTTTTTTTAGGTTCGCCGCATGTTTTTATAGCGTCAGGTACCCCAATATATTATCTAATAAAGGTTTAACCCCCTTGATCGCCCCCCAGGTAACCCTTTCACCCCCTATCACCACTGTCACTAAGCGATCGTTTTTCTAAACGCTGTCTTAGTGTCTGTGATGCAGATCGGTAGCCGGTAATTTTTTTTAGGTTCGCCGCAGGTTTTTATAGCGTCAGGTACCCCAATATATTATCTAATAAAGGTTTAACCCCCTTGATCGCCCCCCAGGTAACCCTTTCACCCCCTATCACCACTGTCGCTAAGCAATTGTTTTTCTAAACACTGTCTTAGTGTCGGTGATGCAGATCGTAGCCAGTATTTTTTTTTAGGTTCGCCGCATGTTTTTATAGCGTCAGGTACCCCAATATATTATCTAATAAAGGTTTAACCCCCTTGATCGCCCCCCCAGGTAACCCTTTCACCCCCATCACCACTGTCGCTAAGCAATCGTTTTTCTAAACGCTGTCTTAGTGTCGGTGATGCAGATCGGTAGCTGGTAATTTTTTTTAGGTTCGCCGCAGGTTTTTATAGCGTCAGGTACCCCCATATATTATCTAATAAAGGTTTTAACCCCCTGATTGCCCCTAGTTAACCCTTTCACCAGTGATCACCATATAAGTGTTACGGGTGACGCTGGTTAGTTAGTTTGCTTTTTATAGTGTCAGGGCACCCGCCGTGTATATAACCCAATAAAGGTTTAACCCCCTGATCGCCCGGCGGGTGATATCAATTAGGTTTTAGCGTCAGAGAGGGTCTGAGTCACACCCCAGGCAGCGTCAGGTTAGTGCCAGTAACGCTAACACCCACGCGTGAAGCATACACCCCCCTTAGTGGTATAGTATCTGAACAGATCAATATCTGATCTGATCAGATCTATACTAGCGTCCCCAGCAGTTTAGGGTTCCCAAAAACGCAGTGTTAGCGGGATCAGCCCAGATACCTGCTGGCACCTGCGTTTTGCCCCTCCGTCCAGCCCAGGCCACCCAAGTGCAGTATCGATCGATCACTGTCACTTACAAAACACAACACACATAACTGCAGCGTTCGCAGAGACAGGCCTGCTCCCTGCGACTCCAGTGCTGTAGGAGGTGATTTCACCACCACAGTTAAAAAAAAGAAGCAAATATGCCGAAGCATTGGGGCAGCAGGGGCGGAGGAGCGATTTTGCTCCTAATGCCGCGTACATACGGTCGAAATTCCGACGGAGGCTTGCCCGTGGATAAGTCCAACCATGTGTGTGCGGCATAACTTTTTTGCGGGAGGATGCCCCCATGCTTCGGCATATATAAATGGTGCGTGTATGCCCATCATTGGAAGTGGGTGGATGAAGGGCGGTATTCTAATGGTGGGCATACACACCGATCAATCTCTTTTTTCGTTCAGCCAACTGGCTGCATGAAATAAAAAGATTACAATACATGTCCAACAAGGACCAGCAACGTACTGGTATGTTGCTGGACTTTGAATGTTTATACCAGAATGATGCCTGCGGGTTTAGGTATCATCTTGGTATCATTCTTTTCAGCCTGCGGCCGGCTTTCATGTAAAAGCAATCCTAGCGGCTAATTAGCCTCTGGACTGCTTTTACAAGCAGTGGGAGGGAATGCCCCCCCCCGGATATAAAAAGCGCCATTGGGAAATTGGGAAAGCATTTTATCACACCGATCTTGGTGTGGTCAGATGCTTTGAGGGCAGAGAAAAAATCTAGGGTCTAGAAGACCCCAGTTTTTTCCAAAAAAGAGTACCTGTCACTACCTATTGCTATCATAGGGGATATTTACATTCCCTGAGATAACAATAAAAATGATAAAAAAAAAAAATACTTGGAAGGAACAATTTAAAAATAAAATATAAAAGCAAAATTAATAATAAAAAAAAAAAAAAAAAAAAAAAAAGCACCCCTGTCCTGCCCTGCTCTTGCCCAATGGCGAATGCAAGCGTCGGTCTGGCGTCATATGTAAACAGCAATTGCACCATGCATGTGAGGTATCACCGCGAAGGTCAGATCGAGGGCAATCATTTTAGCAGTAGACCTCCTCTGTAAATCTACTGGGGTAACCTGTAAAGGCTTTTAAAAATGTATGTAGTTTGTCACCAATGCGCGTTTGTGCGAAATTTTAAAGCATGTCGTGTTTGGTATCTATGTACTCGGCCTAAGATCATCTTTTTTATTTCATCAAACATTTGGGCAATATAGTGTGTTTTAGTGCATTAAAATTAAAAAAAGTGTATTTTTTAACCCAAAAAATGCGTTTGAAAAATCGTTGCGCAAATACTGTGTAGAAAAAAAAAATGCAACACCCACCATTTTAATCTGTAGGGCCTTTGCTTTAAAAATATATATATAATGTTTGGGGGTTCAACATAATTTTCTTGCAAAAAAAAAAATGTTTTCATGTAAACAAAAAGTGTCAAAAAGGGCTTTGTCTTCAAGTGGTTAGAAGAGTGGATGTAAGCTTCCTAATGTTGTGTATAAAATGCCAGAACAGTTCAAAACCCCCCCAAATGACCCCATTTTGGAAAGTAGACACCCCAAGCTATATACTGAGAGGCATGTCGAGTCCATGGAATATTTTATATGTTGACACAAGTTGCGGAAAAACGACAATTTTTTTTTTTTTTTTTTTGCACAAAGTTGTCACTAAATGATATATTGCTCAAACATGCCATGGGCATATGTGGAATTACACCCCAAAATACATTCTGTTGCTTCTCCTGAGTACGGGGATACCACATGTGTGAGACTTTTTGGGAGCCTAGCCATGTACGGGACCCCAAAAACCAAGCACCGCCTTCAGGCTTTCTAAGGGTGTAAATTTTTGATTTCACTTCTCACTGCCTATCACAGTTTCGGAGGCCATGGAATGCCCAGATAGCACAAAACCCCCCCAAATGACCCCATTTTGGAAAGTAGACACCCCAAGCTATTTGCTGAGAGGTATTGTGAGTATTTTGCAGATCTCGCTTTTTGTCACAAAGTTTTGAAAATTGAAAAAAAAAAAAATATATATATATATATATTTTCTTTCTTCATTTTCAAAAACAAATGAGAGCTGTAAAATACTCGCCATTCCTCTCAGCAAATAGCTTGGGGTGTCTATATTCCAAAATGGGGTCATTTGGGGGGGTTTTGTGCGATTTTGGCATTTTATGGCCTTCGAAACTGTGATAGGTAGTGAGGAGTGAAATCAAAAATTTGTGCCTAGAAATCCTGAAGGCGGTGCTTGGTTTTCGGGGTCCCGTACGCAGCTAGGCTCCTAAAAAGTCCCACACATGTGGTATCCCCGTACTCAGGAGAAGCAGAAAAATGTATTTTGGGGTGTAATTCCACATATAACCATGGCATGTGTGAGCAATATATCATTTAGTGTCAACTTTTTGTAATTTTTTTTTTTTTGGTCATTATTCAATCACTTGGGACAAAAAAAAATTATATTCAATGGGCTCAACAGGCCTCTCAGCAATTTCCTTGGGGTGTCTACTTTCTAAAATGGGGTCATTTGGGGGGGTTTTGTGCTATTTTGGCATTTTATGGCCTTCGAAACTGTGATAGGTAGTGAGGAGTGAAATCAAAAATTTGCGCCCTTAGAAATCCTGAAGGCGGTGCTTGGTTTCCGGGGTCCCGTACGCGGCTAGGCTCCCAAAAAGTCCCACACATGTGGTATCCCCGTACTCAGGAGAAGCAGCAAAATGTATTTTGGGGTGAAATTCCACATATAACCATGGCATGTGTGAGCAATATATCATTTAGTGACAACTTTTTGTAATTTTTTTTTTTTTTTAGTCATTATTCAATCACTTGGGACAAAAAAATAAAAAATTCAATGGGCTCAACATGCCTCTCAGCAATTTCCTTGGGGTGTCTACTTTCCAAAATGGGGTCATTTGGGGGGGTTTTGTACTGCCCTGTCATTTTAGCACCTCAAGAAATGAGATAGGCAGTCATAAATTTAAAGCTGTGTAAATTTCAGAAAATGTACCCTAGTTTGTAAACTCTATAACTTTTGCGCAAACCAATAAATATACGCTTATTGACATTTTTTTTACTAAAAACATGTGGCTGAATACATTTTGGCCTAAATGTATGACTACAATTGAGTTTATTCGATTTTTCTTATAACAAAAAGTAGAAAATATCATTTTTTCCGTTTATATCGCAAAAAATAAAAATCGCAGAGGCAATCAAATACCATTAAAAGAAAGCTCTATTTGTGGGAAGAAAAGGACGCAAATTTCGTTTGGGTACAACATTGCATGTCCGCACAATTTACAGTTAAAGCAGCGCAGTGCAAAATTCTGAATTCACCTCTGGTCCTCTAGCTACCAAATGGTCCGGGGCTTAAGTGGTTAAGGAGTTTGAATGGCATGCTGACACTGTTGTTGCTAATTGTATCTTCACTGTATACAGTGAATAATGACATCGAACATACTGAAAAAGACCTGGTACCTTTACAACCCCTAAAAAACACACCCGATTTTGGCCCTGTGCACGCCACACTTATTTCTCTGGCATTATGGCCAACATTCTGATCTTGCATACTGCTTTCATAAAATGCCCCTGGTTGCGTCATAAAGATGGCAGCCATCCTTAAACTTGGAAGTGCCCAGTGGCTTCTATGTAAAGAAGCCAGGAACTTCCATGCAGGCTATGCTATGATAGATATGTAAATGCACCCTCTATGCAGCTGAGCTACAAGATGTAGGTGGGGCTTTGCATGAGTGTGGCTTGAGTGTGGGCGGGGACACAGGGGGCTCCATGATCTCCCATAGCAAGAGGGCTCCATGAGTTGTCAGTCCGCCTCTGTTTGAGGTTTATTTCATCTGAGCATCTGGTAAAAAGAATGGATGAACACAGGTACAAGAAGAAAAAAAAACACGTCAGCGATCAGAGCACGAGAGGCGGGACAAATCTATAGCTTGCTCAGCCCCCTCCTTCCTCCCCAGTCTCCATATTAGTCTTCAGTCTCTCTATTGGAGGGGCAGGGCCAAACTTGACTTTTAAAGAAAGAGTCAAGATTTAATTTTAGAAGCACCCCCTGCTACTTTTAAATGAAATATGATTGATAATCATACACATTGTGAAAGGTGTACTTTAAGCCATTGCAAAAACATCACAAGAAAAATAATCACTGTAAAAGGATTTGCAGTCTGTACTTTGCAGATGTTATTATACATGCAGTGCCTTGAAAAAGTATTCATACCCCTTTCCACATTTTGTCATGTTACAACCAAAAACGTAAATGTATTTTATTGGGATTTTATGTGATAGACCAACACAAAGTGGCACATAACTGTGAAGTGGAAGGAAAATGATAAATGGTTTTCAGATTTTTTTACAAATAAATATGTGAAAAGTGTGGCGTGCATTTGTATTCAGCCCCCCTGAGTCAATACTTTGTAGAACCTCCTTTCGCTGCAATTACAGCTGCAGTGTTTTGGGGAATGTCTCTACCAGCTTTGCACATCTAGAGTGAAATTTTTGCCCATTTTTGCAAAATAGTTCAAGCTCTGTCAGATTGGATGGAGAGCGTCTGTGAACAACAATTTTTAAGTCTTGTAACAGATTCAAAATTGGATTTAGGTCTGGACTTTGACTAGGCCATTCTAAAGCCCCGTACACACGGTCGGACTTTTGCCCAACAAACTTCGTTTTAAGCAAGTTGGACCAACAATCCGACCGTCTGTACGCTCCATCGGACAAACTTTTTTTCGTTTGGTTTTGTTTTCATCGGACAAAAGTTGGGTCAGCAAACGGACAAACTTTTGCCCAACAAAAGTCAGATGGAGCAAAGTCCTACCGTGTGTACAGAAAACCATAGGACTTTTGTCCGATGGACAAAACAACTAATGTTAAAATCAACCAACAATAGCAGAAGTTGACCAAAGGGTGGCGGTAAAGAGCAGAAAAGAGCAGAAAAACCATGTGATGTTGCAAAAAGTTTTGGGAACGTTTGCAGAAAAGTCCGAGCGTGTGTATGCTATGGGTGTGCCTGGCCAACTCCGTTCGGACAAAAATCCACGGAAAAGTCTGATGGAAGTCCGACCGTGTGTACGAGGCTTAACACTTAAATATGCTTTGATCTAAACCATTCCATTGTAGGCCTGGCTGTGTGTTTAGGGTCAATGTACTGCTGGAAGGTGAACCTCCGCCCCAGTCTCAAGTCTTTTGCAGACTCTAATGCCCTGTACACACGATTGAATTTTCAGATGGGATAAAATCCGGTGGAATTTTCCATCGGAATTCCGTTCAAGCTGTCTTGCATACACACTGTCAGACCAAATTCCGACCGTCCAAAATGCGGTGATGTAAAACACTACGACAACCTGAGAAAAATTAAGTTCCAAGCTTCCGAGCATGCGTTGACTTGATTCTGAGCATGCGTGTTTTTTTCTCCGACGGAGTTCCACAAAGACGATCGGAATTTCCCATAGGATTTTTTTTCATCGGAAAAAAATCAAACATGTTCTATTTCTAAACTCCGACGGAAAAAAGTCAGACACACAGTCGGAATTTCCGATGAAAAAACTCAGTCTAACTTTTTTCATCGGAAATTCCGATCGTGTGTACAGGGCATAGCAGGTTTTCTTTTAAGATTGCCCTGTATTTGGCTCAATCAATCTTCCCATCAACTCTGACCACCTTCCCTGTCTCTGCTGAAGAAAAGCATCCCCACAACATGATTCTGCCACCACCATGTTTCACGGTGGGGATGGTGTGTTCAGGGTGATGTGAAGTGTTTGTTTTCCACCATAAATAACGTTTTGCTTTTAGGCCAAAAAGTTAAATTTTGGTCTCATCTGACCAGAGCACGTTCTTCCACAAGTTTGCTGTGTCCCCCACATGGCTTCTTGGAAACTGCAAATGGGACTTCTTATGGCTTTCTTTCAACAATGGCTTTCTTGCCGCTCTTCCATAAAAGCCAGATTTGTGGAGTGCACGACTAATAGTTGTCCTGTGGATAGATTCTCCTACCTGAGCTGTGGATCTCTGCAGCTCCTCAAGAGTTATCATGGGCCTCTTGGCTGTTTCTCTGATTAATTATCTCATTGCCGAACCTGTCAGTTTAGGTGGATGGGCATGTCTTGGTGGGTTTGCAGTTGCCATACTCCATTTTTCCATTTTTGAATGATGGATTGAACAGTGCTCCGTGAGATGTTCAAAGCTTGGGATATTTTTTTTTCATAACCTAACCCTGCTTTAAACTTCTCCACAACTTTATACCTGACCTGTCTAGTGTGTTCCTTGGCCTTCATGATGCGGTTTGTTTACTAAGGTTCTCTAAGGCTCTGTTTCCACTACTAAGAGTTGTTGTGCGACTTTACACACGTGAAGTCGCATGACAAGTCAAAATCCATGTATTTCAATGGCCCCTGTTCTAATTGGTGCGACTCCAAAAAATGTTTTTGTACTACTTTGTTCCGACTTCGGTGCTAATTGTTCTCCCATTGTTCTATCCAGTCGCATGACATCGCAGAAAAAATCGCATTGCAAAGTCGACACTGTAAATCGTGCGACTTTGGGGTTGCACTAGTGGAAACAGAGCCTAACAAGCCTATGAGGGCTTCACAGAACAGTTGTATTTATACTGAGATTAAATTACACACAGGTGGACTCTATTTACTAATTACGTCACTCCTGGAGGCAATTGGTTCCACTAGATGTTAGGGGGCTGAATACAAATGCACGCTATACTTTTCAGATATTTATTGGTAAAAAATTTGGAAAACCATTTATAATTTTCCTTCCACTTCACAATTATGCGCCACTTTATGTTGGTCTATCACATAAAATTCCAATAAAATACATTTAAGTTTTTGGCTACAACATGACAAAATGTGGAAAATTTGAAGGGGTATGAATACTTTTTCAAGGCACTGTATATGTAAAATTCTTGCGCACCACTGAATTGTGTTTTTTTTTTTTTTTGAGAACTGGCATGTCTGTGCTTGGCCTACACAAACAGCTATGGATGGGGCGCTTTAAATTTTATTTTATTTTTTTCTTATTTATTTTACTTTTTATTTTTATTTTGACACTGTACTTCTAAAAAAAAAAAAAAAAAAGTTTGGGTCACTTTTATGCCTATTACAAGGAATGTAAACATCCCTTGTAATAGAAAAAAAGCCTGACAGGACCTCCTAAATATGAGATCTGGGGTCAAAAAGACCTCAGATCTCATATTTACACTAAAATACAAAAAAATTAAAAATTTTATTTAAAAAAATAAAATAAAAAAATGTCTCCTTTTAAGAGCATTGGGCGGAAGTGAGGTTTGAAGTCGCTTCCGCCAGTCAATGCTATGGAGCTGAGTGGGGGCCATTATCCCCTCACTTGACAGCCAGCCAAACGGGAAAGGACGCGATCGGGGCTGGTCTGGTAAGCGACGGAGCCCCCCGGAGCGCGGTGGAGACCCCCTTGTGCGAGGTCTGCACTAAGATACGAGTCAGATTTTAGGCATCCCCTGCAACAAAAATTTCATTTTTGGTGAGATACTCCCAATAGGAAATCATATCTAAAGGGTTGCAGGCCCAGCAATTTTACTCATTAGAGATTTGCAGGTGCAGCAGCTGGTTGATAATTATGAAACCACTCCCATTAGATATACTTTCCACATGGACACAGACAAACACAGGGATTCTTCAGAATAACAAAAGGAATCTGCAACAAAATTTGTTTAAAATCTTTATAATATACATAGATCACCCAGAGGGGAATGTTTTGTCTCAACATAAGTGGAGTTACTTTTAAAGGTTGGTCACCTATTCATCTGAGTTTACCTGCGTTTTAAAATTGCTTAGGGCAGGTGTGTTGTCAAGCACTGATGTGCATTGTCATTCCTACCAAAAGCCCACATATCACACGATGACAAACTAGCACCATAAAAAAACTGGCAAACATCTGCACATGCATTAATGTGCAATATAACACTCATAATAAAAGTGCATTTGTGTGAATGGACCCTGGATGTTTGGTTCTTCTTTTGACATTTTCCACGTGTTTTTATTTTTCAGTAAGTCCACCTCTGGCTATAACACGTCATATGTGCATCTCCCGGGTAACTTAATGATTCACAGGAAGGTGCCTATTGTGACCATTCATGGTATCCATGGAAACCATCTTCTTTTATACTTTCGGCAAGTTCCAAAGAAGTTTTTTTCTTCTTGGAGCATAATCCATAAATCGCCACTTGTGTTATAAATAAAACAAGCATGGCTAAGTATAGCCTACACCGTAAACATCTATCGGTGGTAAATCCTATTATTCTAAGGGTGCCTTCACATCTTTGAAGAGGATAGTTACACATTTAAAAAGTGAAGAATGGCCATTTCAAACTCAAGAGAATCAGGGGAATGAATTGAGTTGAATCTTCACAGGGCAGCATTAAGTCTGCTGAGGTCCCCCCATAATTGATTCCAAAAAAATAAAAAGACTGGCGCTTTGTTAATTAACGATATAGACATAATTGCATCCTAAAACATTGTATTACAGACAAAGGAGCCATAAAATGTTTCCTGAAGTATTAAATAAACTGTCATCTAAATATAAAAAAAACAGCTGTAACTATGAAGAGCAGTAACCCAGAGGTGTTTGCATCTCCTGAACCTTCCTTTCATGACTAAATCTTGGGCTCATCTGACAGGCACACCCTGGCACAACAGTGTAGTGTCACATCTTGCTGCTAATCCTTGCACCCACACATTCCTATTGGTCCAATATGATTATATAATATGGTCCAAGATGGGCACTCTCACTGGATGATAAAAATGTGCAAGAGAAAGGCAGGGGTGGGCAAGCTTCGGAAGTTCTAGAGTTTTACCGGTCAGAGCTTCCATGACAGTGAACATTAAAAAAGCCGATCTTTCAACCTTAAAGCAACCCTCCCTCCTCTTCACCCCTCCTCTGGTCCTCTACACAATAGGGCTCTCTTTTTTTTTTATCTAAAAGTCTTCAGGCCCCCCCACCATGCACATACTTACCTAGGCAAATGATGTTCACTGTGCTGCCTATGCCTCCTGGGATATGCACGTTACATATCCCAGGAGGCATAGTCCTTAATTTACAAAGGAGGAGGCTGGGCAGGCCTAGCAGTGCATAATAGTGAGGCCCACCAGCTGAACTTGGAAGGCCAACAGTCTGCCGATGACATCACACACAACATGGCAGAGCGTGACCAAGCGCTGCCAGAAGAGCAGAGGATCTCTGCAGGATGGAGCTGGATCTGCTGTGCTGGGTCAGTAAGTATCTAAAATGTGCTAAACAGACTTACCTGGCTAGTGATCCCCTAGCACCCCCCCCCCAGCCAGCATCCCCATCAGTCAAGGGTGCTGCCAATTTCTCCCTTTCTGGGTACTCTTTGGTCACTTGGTTGGCCAGGCTGTGTTGACATAATTTTGGTGTATGTGCGCGTGTGTCATGTCATCATGGCACCGAGCAGTGTACATGTGCAGATCAGTGTGGGTAAATGCTGACAGGCAGGGAGAAAGATTTATGACAAAAGAGACCAAAGGGTCATTTATGTCATAAAAATCCTACCTGTCAGCATTTTTTTAGGTTTAATTCCACTCTAATATTCTCTGATAATGCTGTTAAGTTTACCTGGGATAAGTTTAAGCAGCTCAATACAGTGGCGTCACTAGGGTTGGTGTCACCTGGTGCGGTAAAATTTGGTGTCACCCCCCCCAGTTCATTGAGCCACCCGGGGCACTGAGCATTCTAGCACATCAGCACAGCTCTCCCCCCGTTTAATCCCCCTAATGGAACCCCTGTGTAATCCCCCTAATGGAACCCCCCTGTGTAATCCCCCTAATGTCACGTCCCCCCCGTACAACCGCCCCCTGCAATCCCCCTAATGTAATCCCCCTAATTTAACCCCCCCAATGCAATCCCCTTAATGTAACCCCCCTGTTCATTCCCCCTAATGTAACCCCCCTGTATGCCCCCTAATGTAACCCCTGCGTGCAATCCCCCTAATGTAACCCCCCCATGCAATCCCCCTAATGTAACCCCCCGTGCAATCCCCCTAATGTAACCCCCCTGTGCAATCCCCTTAATGTAACCCCCCTGTATTCCCCCTAATGTAACCCCCCTGTGCAATCCCCCTAATGTAACCCCCCTGTGAAATCCCCCTAATGTAACCCCCCTGTGCAATCCCCTAATGTAACCCCCCTGTGCAATCCCCCTAATGTAACCCCCCTGTGCAATCCCCTAATGTAACCCCCCCGTACAATCCCCTAATGTAATCCCCTTAATGTAACACCCCTGTATTCCCCCTAATGTAACCCCCCATGCAATCCCCCTAATGTAACCCCCCGTGCAATCCCCCTAATGTAACCCCCCTGTGCAATCCCCTTAATGTAACCCCCCTGTATTCCCCCTAATGTAACCCCCCTGTGCAATCCCCCTAATGTAACCCCCCTGTGAAATCCCCCTAATGTAACCCCCCTGTGCAATCCCCTAATGTAACCCCCCTGTGCAATCCCCCTAATGTAACCCCCCCGTACAATCCCCTAATGTAATCCCCTTAATGTAACACCCCTGTATTCCCCCTAATGTAACCCCCCTGTGCAATCCCCCTAATGTAACCCCCCTGTGAAATCCCCCTAATGCAACCCCCCTGTGCAATCCCCCTAATGTAACCCCCCTGTGAATTCCCCCTAATGTAACCCCCCTGTGCAATCCCCTAATGTAACCCCCCTGTGCAATCCCCCTAATGTAACCCCCCTGTGCAATCCCCTAATGTAACCCCCCCGTGCAATCCCCTAATGTAATCCCCTTAATGTAACACCCCTGTATTCCCCCTAATGTAACCCCCCCTGTGCAATTCCTCCTAATGTAACCTCCCCCCCTGTATTCCTCCTAATGTAACCCCCCCTGCAATCTCCCTAATGTAATCCCCCTAATGTAACCCCCCCATATCTCCTCTCTCCCTACAGTCACAGACCTCAGATCAGCGTGCTCTGTCCACGTGGACGTTCCTCCTCCTAGGCTCCTCCTCCTGTTGTGAATATACTGTCAGTGTGGAGGAGGAGGAGACTAGGCTCTGTCGGTCTGAGGAATGCATTTGTTGTGAGCCGACACCTCTCCCCACCTGCCTAAGTGTCAATAGGTGGATTGCATTTGCAGTGCCGGGCGCTGTGCACTGGACTATGGCACTGTCTGCCTCGAGTCACAACACAATTCCTCCTCCCTCCCAGAACATTGCGGGGAGCGAAGGAGAAACTGGAGTGCGCAGGGGAAGGAGGAAAAGGAGAGAGCCGCGGTGCCTCTCTCAATCCAGCGCCGTGATGGGTGATGGTGTCACCCCTCTGGCGGGTGTCACCCGGGTGCGACCCGCACCCCCCGCACCTGCCTTGCAACGCCAGTGGCTCAATAAGATATGAGATTTTCAGCAACAGACCCCATTACCAGGATATCCTCAAAGCAATGGTAAAGCAATGCCAGAAGTAAAAACAACCAAGAACGAATGCAATAAAGCAAAACAGGCTATCACAGATATACACACCTACCCACAAGCTGAACAGTAGTTCAGAACAAAGACTAATAAGCAGGCACACTAGAACTCTAGTGGATGGATGGGGGATTTATTAAAGGCAAACGGACTGCACTTTGCTATTGCTCCTGAGCTTAGTAAATGAGAAGAAGCTTCACTTTGCAAAGAATACCCAATCACATGCAAGGAAAAATAACACACAAAAAAACACGATTGGATGATGGAAATCAGCAGAGCTTCCCCTCATTTTCTAAGCTGCACTTGCAGAATACAATTGCACTTTTAAAGTGCACCGTCTATTTGCCGTTAGTAAATGCACCATGATGAGTCACCTGGTAAAACCTTGCTAAAACCAACCTGAAGAGGAATCAAGAACAGGTCTTTTACTATAATAGGCTAACTAAGGATCATCCTGAGCTCTATATAAATGATAATGTACATGTTTATGGATAAAGTCTACAAGCAATGGCTAAAGACATAGGAGACACCACTCCTATGAGATTGTAACAGTGGAAGAAAGCTGAAAAGAATGAAAGACATTCCAGAAGGACAGAAGAAAGAGTCAATGGGGTTTATTTACGAAAGGCAAATCCACTTTGCACTACAAGTGCAAACTACAAGTGCAAAGTCACTGTAGATCCAATGGGGACATGCATGGAAAATAAAAAACAGCATTTTAGCTAGCACATGATTGGATAATAAAATCAGCAGAGCTTCCAATCATTTCAGATCTACCCCTCAGATTTACAGTGACTGCACTTCCAAGTGCAATTTCAAGTGCACTTTGCACTAGTAGTTTGCACTTGTAGTGTAAAGTGGATTTGCCTTATCGTAAATAACCCCCAATGTAAGCACGTGTGAGCAAAATTTTGGCACTCACACCTGTTATATTACATCTGCAGATAAAGAAGCCGCAGGGACACTGCAAGCGGCAGAGCAAATGGTGACCTCAGAAAGCAGAGAGAGTGCGATGAAGAATGCTTTGTCATCATCAGCAGAGGTGCCACACGTGGGTGGACAGACATCATATGTAAGAGGAAGGCAGAGCAATCAGAATTCCAGCTCATTTGAAATATTATGTTTAACATATAAACTCTCTATATAGTTAGCTACAGCTAGGATGGTTGTACTTCTACATCTATGTATATTTGTTGGCTCTTCAGTACATCATTAAACATTGATGTTACATACGATCATGCATGGTACCAATCTTCAACAAGAGTAGCTTTCTAAACAATTACTACAGGTGCCTGTACATTCCTTTTCACTTTATACTGGGACATCCCAGGAATCCCAAAACTCAGTGACTCCACATTTAGTTCAGCTCCGATCTAAGTGCTTTGACCTAATCTCTCATTTTGGATCATTGAGGCTCTTTCACTTTAAAGGACAAATATTGGGAGTGGTCCAATGTACCTATCTCCAAAGCTTGCATTTGCTTAATAGCGTGCCCTTGCTTTAAGGCTCCCAGGGTTCTATATGTAGCGCCCTCCTCACTCCCCTCTTTCTCTTCAGCTCGTCTGTCTCTTGTCTAGGGGTATCTTTCAGAGGGGAAGGGAGCGGGGACACCACGCCTGGCCTTCATCACAGGTGTCAGTGTGATATAAGCAAAGTTCTTTTACCTTCGGGTCAGTGCTGTGCACCTGGAGCCTCCACCGAGAGTTACCTTGAACAATGTCTGTCAGGAAATGAGCCCCACACCATTAAAGTTCAACACTCCTTTATTCTTCTCGAATGAACACAATCAGTTGAACTCCCTTGGTAGAAACAGAACAGAAAAGGAGGTGTGGATGCGAGTAGGCCCAGACACAATGTGTTCTCCACTTTCCTCCCTGAAAGTGGGCTGCGGTCTCCGAGCGAGGGGGAATTTCCTTCCAGACGGTCTCCGATGAGAGACTCACCCGTCACTGGCAATATGCTGCACCAGGTCTTCAAGTGAGGAGCTCCCCCCGGTCCATTACGCCTTCCGGATTCGGGTACCCACTCCCGGGGTTCCCTAGGATCTCCTTCCCTCGCGGAACTCAGTGTTGGGCACTGAGCTCCAGACCTCCATCCGAGTACCTCACCCCAGGCTAAAGGTGCCTGGGATGGAACACGACCTCCGGCTGTCCTCTAGGCCTAGGCCCGCCTAGAGAACCGACAGGAACCACCGTCCACAGGCTGGAGGTGCCTGGGACTCGACCCCGTGACAAAGATGGCTGGCCCCTTTATACCCTCACTCGGCCAGCACGACGGGTTCCCCGCCCCACCATACCGCTGCCGAGGGAGGACAAAAAGGAGGCGCGACACACAGCAACGATTCAACCCCAGCCCAGAGCGACAGCGCCACCTACTGGGCTGCAGGGAATTAGACATCACTAATGTCTCTGCCAAGTTCAAATTTACACCCGGGAAAGTACATACCCGCTACATATACTAGATAATAAAAGGGTCATGCAAATCACCTATAGGGACTTGCATTTACTAGTAGTAATAGTATACACATACCTCCCAACATTTTGAGATGGGTATGAGGGACACCTACTAGTAAGTGGGCATAGGACACACACCCTGCCACACCCCCTTAAAGGAGAATTAACCAAAAAAATGTATTTAAATCCACAAGGGATTTTTTTTACCACTACTATTCCTTTATTTTGGCTGTTAAAATTTACAACTGCAGCAATTTAGAATTTGGATGAAAGGTTTAGCTCTGGGAAACACTTTTTGAAAGATAAAGAGTGTGTTTTTTATACAACTATATAGATCAGACCAAAATGAGGGACAAATGAGGATGAAAGAGTGACAAAGGGACATTTCTCCAAATTAGGGACAGTCCCTCAAAATCAGAGACAGTTGGTTCACTTTAATGCTGATCCTGCCAATGGCTTTTACTTGCCCTTTCTTTTCTCCCCTGCCTCCATGTGGCCCCATACATATGTTAAATGGTGAAGCTTATGGTGTCTAGACAGGAAATAGGCTGTTTCTCCCAGGAATTTGAATAGACAGCAGCCATATGCTGTAGGCCCTGATCATTTTGACTAAGGATGAGCTCCGGCGTGTTCGCACACTGTGCTGCGCTAATCACAGGCAGTGAGACATTGTCCCAATGCACGGCTGCAGAGATCGGGAAATGTCTCACTGCCTGTGATTAGCGCAGTGCCGACTTCCTGGCGGGCTCTGCACATGGGCTGTGCGAACACGCCGGAGCTCATCCTTAATTTTGACACACTGAACCCAAGCAAATGCACTTTGGCTTGATACACCCTTCTGGGTCCAGTGTCTGAGGAAGGAGGAAGGTCACATGATGCACAATTACCAGGAGCCCTCATTTCTAAAGCAGAACTACAGTCAGAATAAAAATTAGCATAGCTGTGGCCTGCCCTTGGCATTCTTGACAGCTTGAAGTCACCTTTATACTATGAGGTCACCTTCAATGACTAAATGGGTAAAGGAGATATTAATAGTGCTGCTTATGTTTACCAAGGAGGAAATGCCTTGCAGTCTTGACTGGGTACTAGGTTCATTCTGACACATAATGCTATTCTTTCCTTCCTAGTTGGCAGAACACGTCAGACATAGGGTTTTCAACTGGTTCCATGTGCATCCAATGTGTCTGTTCTGAACACTGGAGGATCAGCAATGACCAAGGAGCCTGCCTGAGCTTTCCCTACTCTATACGACCCTTTTCCTATGCTCTGCACTCTCCCTCAAAAGCAGATTCCTGTCTGTGGCCATTAGGGATGAGCCGAACACCCCCCGGTATATATATATATATTGTACAGGACGCCAAGGTTGGGTCCTGGACGGGTGCTATATAGCACCAGTATTTGGGTTGTGGTTCCTTTAAGGGAATTGTGATAGTGTTCAGGGGGTCACCCACAATGGGTGAGGAATTCCCGGCAATAAAATTAATCCAGAGAACACTGGCTCGCAGCCCTCTCTGTCTTGATAGACAGTAATTTGGGGCCCGGAATTTCGGAGGCTCTAAAGTGATATTTAGGTGGGAAAGAGCCTCCACCCCTGACCACTGGAAGTCAGCACACAGGGGGTTAAAGGCTTCCAGGGAACAGCTCATGAGACAGGAAGTGGTGCTAGAGGTGGTGAGGAGGAGTATGTGGATTGCACCACTTGTGATGAGCTGTGTGTCTGCTGGAAGCTGCTAAGGATTAAGCAAGGACTCTTGAAGTTCTGGGGCGAAGACCCATCTACAAAAACTGTATATGCCTTTTCTTTCATTTGTTTTGTGCTGAAGACAAGCAAACTTTATTTTATGCTGAAGCTAAGCGGACTTTGTTTTATAGTTTTCCTGTGTGCTGAATGAAACTTTATTTTTGGTTTGTTTACAAATAAAAGCCTTTTTGTTCAAGATCAAATGGTATATGCACTTGGTCCCGTGGAGCTATAATCCCCAAAAGTTTACAACTGGTGTCTTGGATGCTGGCAAAGTGCATTTGCAGCCGCAAAAAATGTTTAAAACAACTGACATTTAAAGAGACAGTGTGCTTATGGCATGTCTTGGGTGAAGTCAGCTCAGACATTGCAGGCAGCAGACAAAGGCATGGAGGAGGTCATCAAGGCTTTGGCACAAGCCACTGTAACCCAGCAGCAAGCTTCAGCAGAGGCAAACCGTCGCCATGAGGAAGTGATGGCTCAGCAACAGCGGGCCCTGGCACAGGCTGTAGCTGCACAGCAGGAAAGCACACGGCTGCTAGCCGCCCAGTTTACGGCCCAGCAGGAGTCCACTCAAGCACAGGTGGCTGCCTTGCAGGAGGCAGTACAGCGGCCATTTCTTACAAAAACTAACACCCAGCAATGACGTAGAGGCCTTTCTCACTACCTTTGAAAGGATAGCAGAGAGATAGGGGTGGCCCCGTGACCAATGGGCTGGCATTATCTCCTCTTTCCTCACCGGTGACCCGCAAAAGGCTTATTTTGACCTCCCATCTGAGCACATCAGCGACTATGAGCGGCTGAAGGCAGAGATCCTGGCCCGCCTGGGACTGACCACAGCCGTTCGGGCTCAGAGGGTGCATCGCTGGCGGTACAAACCTGACCGACCACCTAGGTCCCAAATGCACGAACTAGTACAGCTGGTAAAAAAATGGCTGCAGCCGGAAAAGTTGTCAGGCCCACAAATGGTGGAACGGGTGGTGATGGACTGGTACCTGCAGTCCCTGCCAGATGACCTACAGTGCTGGGTAAGCCATGGAGACCCTGCAACTGCTGACCAGCTTGTTGAGTTGGTCGAAAAGTATACCGTGGTAGAGGACCTACTTGGGCCTACCAAGCGTTGGGAACCCACACCAAGGGCAACCAGACCAGCCACAGCACCTAGAAGAGAAGCCCTGCCAGACATTGGAACCCACAAACCTGCATCATCTTCCGCAGAACCACGAAGGTTGGTTCCTGTCCCAAGGATGGGGGACCTACAGTGTTGGCAATGGCGGTCCTGGGGGCATACTCGGGCACAATGCCCACTGCAGGAGGAGCCTACGGACTGTGGGACTGGTCGGAGAAGCTCCTTCTATGTGCAAAATGCGTGTGCCACTCATCTTGATTTGGCTGCAGGACGGTTCGAGTGTGAAGTGTGGGTGAACCACCTTCCTGCCAGGGCTCTACTGGACCCCGGTAGCATGGTAACACTTGTACATGCTAGGGTGGTCGGGAGACTCGGCCCAGTAAATAAGACTTTACGGGTAGTGTGTATCCATGGGGACACCAGGGAGTACCCCCTGGTCCCGGTGACTGGTTTCTATGGCCATACCTCAGTTACACAAGAGGTTGGGGTGGTAAAAAGTTTAATACATGACATCATAGTGGGGCGGGACTGTCCACTATTTCTCGAACTATGGAACCAGGTACAGATGGGGCTGCCAGGAGAACTGGGGACACTGGGCCTGGAAGGGACAGAGTCTGAGGGGTCCGGGCCTGAAACCTCCACAACACACCCCTCTAATATGGAGATACCGTCACCAATAATGAAATTGCAGAGAATGCTGATTTAGATGATAATGCCCCTGTTTCAGGTCTCAAAACTGAGTTGATCTCTGAGGGGGGGGGGGGAGGGAGTCTTCCCATTAAAAGTTATGCTGGGGAAGGATGATGAGGAGCTCTCCCCGGTTGAGAAGGATGAAGGGGAAACATCCTCGAGGCCAGTGCATCCAGATCTGGATGTACCCAGGGGTGCATTTGGCACCGCCCAATTACAGGATCCTATCTTGGTCAATGCTCAAGAGCAGGTTTCTGTTATTGGTGGGGTCTCACAAATGCCAGGTGCAGATCAGAGGTTTCCTCATTTTGCGTTGAAGGGGGACTTGGTATATCGAGTGGTTGAGAGCCGAGGGAAAACTGTAAAGCAGTTGCTGGTTGCCCAAATGTATAGGCGGATGCTCCTTGATCTAGCCCACAACGACGCACTGGGAGGACACCTGGGGGCGGAGAAAACAGAGGCCAGGATAACCAACCGGTTTTACTGGCCAGGGGTAAAGGCCGAGGTTAAAAGATATTGTGCATCTTGTCCCATTTGCCAGTTAACTGCCCCAGTGCCCCACTATAGAAACCCTCTAGTACCCTTGCCAATTATTGAGGTCCCATTCGAGTGGATCGCTATAGATCTTGTGGGACCCCTGGTAAAGTCGGTAAGGGGGCACCAATACATATTAGTCATCCTAGATTACGCAACTAGGTATCCAAAAGCAGTCCCTTTGAGGAAAACTTCCTCTAAGGCCATTGCCCGGGAATTATTTCAAATGTTCTCACGAACTGGGTTTCCCAAAGAGATACTGACGGACCAGGGCACCCCTTTTATGTCAAAGGTGATGGTGGACTTGTGCAAACTGTTTCAGATTAAGCAGTTGCGGACGTCCGTCTATCACCCACAGACCGATGGCCTAGTTGAGAGGTTTAATAAAACTCTAAAGTCCATGTTAAAAAGAGTGGTCCAGAAAGATGGGAAGGATTGGGATATGTTACTCCCTGCCCTGTTGTTTGCCATCCGGGAGTTTCCACAAGCATCCATGGGCTTCTCACCGTTTGAGCTAGTGTATGGACGAAGGCCCTGGGGGTTGCTCGATCTAGTAAAGGAAACATGGGAAAGTGAGTCCTCACCGCATAAAACTATGGTAGAGCATATCTCTCAAATGCGAGAGAGGGTGGCTAAGGTGATGCCACTGGTGAGGGAGCACATGCAGAAGGCTCAGGATGCCCAAAGAAGAGTATATAACTGGTCGGCTAAAATTAGACAGTTTCAAGTAGGAGATTGGGTGGCTGTTCTAATACCCACGGTGGAGAGCAAATTCTTTGCCAAGTGGCAAGGTCTGTTTGAGGTAGTAGAGAAAGTGGGTGAGGTGAACTACAAGTTACACCAGCCAGGGAAAAGCAAACCATGCCAAATCTACCACGTAAATTTGTTGAAACCTTGGAGAGACAGAGAACCGGTATCCGCAGTGGTAGGGGTACAGTCCAGGGACCATGCAGGGATCGACCTGGTGCAGGTTGCTGCTACCCTAACTAGGCCCCAAACCCAGCAAGCAAAAGAGTTTCTGCAAAGAAATAGGGACATGTTTTCAGGGTTGCCCGGTCTCACCAACGTCATCGAGCATGACATTGTAACCGAGCCCAATGTAAAAATCCGGTTAAAGCCTTACCGTTTCCCAGAAGCTCATAGGGTGGCAGTATCTGAAGAGGTTAAAAGAATGCTCGAGCTTGGAGTCATTGAAGAGTCACAGAGCGAGTGGTCGAGTCCAATCGTGTTGGTACCCAAACCCAACGGCGCCCTCCACTTCTGCAACGACTTCAGAAAACTTAATGAAGTCTCCAAATTTGATGCATATCCCATGCCACGGGTAGATGAGCTAATTGAGAGGTTTGGTCCTGCCAGGTATATCACCACGCTGGAAATCACAAAAGGGTACTGGCAGATTCCCCTGACAAAGGAAGCCAGGGAGAAAACAGCCTTCTCTACCCCGGAAGGCCACTTCCAATACAAAAGGATGCCATTTGGTCTACACTCTGCCCCCGCCACGTTCCAAAGGACCATGGACAAAATTTTGCGTCCACATCAACGGTACGCTTCCGTCTACCTAGATGACATAGTCATCTTCAGCACTGATTAGGAGTCCCATTTTCCCCAGGTTCAGGCAGTCGTAGACTCCTGGAGAAGAGCAGGGTTCACCATCAATCCGGAGAAGTGTGCCATTGGGGTGGAGGAAGCCAAGTACCTAGGGTATATTGTGGGTAGGGGGCTGGTGAAGCCCCAAATGAGTAAGGTGGAAGCCATACAGGACTGGCCCTGTCCCCTAACCAAGAAGCAGGTCAGAGCGTTTTTGGGCATAGTTGGCTATTATAGGAGGTTTGTCCCCAACTTCGCCACCATTGCTGCATCGCTGACTGACTTGACCAAGGGCAGAAAGTCAGTGATGATAAAGTGGAAGGCCGAAAAAGCTTTTCAAAAGCTTAAGACGGCATTGTGCCAGGATCCGGTGCTTGTAGCTCCGGATTTTGTAGTGCAGACATATGCTTCAAGTGAAGGGTTGGGAGCAGTCCTGTCTTAGGAAATCAATGGGGAAGAGCACCCCGTAGTTTTTCTTAGTAGGAAGCTGACGGCAGCTGAGAAAAACTACACTGTGGTAGAGCGGGAGTGTCTTGCCATCAAGTGGGCTTTGGACTCCCTACAATATTTCCTCCTAGGTAGGAGGTTTCGCTTGGTGTGAGACCACGCTCCCCTTACCTGGATGAGGCAGAACAAGCACACCAATGCCAGGGTAACAAGGTGGTTCCTTTCTCTCCAGGAGTTCAATTTCGTGGTAGAACACAGACACGGGAGACAACATCAGAATACTGATGCCTCCTCCCGAGTCCATTGTATGATGTCGAGGGGTGCCTCCAACACCTCCGCGTTGAGGCAGAGGGTGGGATATGTACAGGATGCCAAGAGTGGGTCCTGGACGGGTGCTATATAGCACCAGTATTTGGGTTGTGGTCCCTTTAAGGGAATTGTGATAGTGTTCAGGGGGTCACCCAGAATGGGTGAGGAATTCCCGGCAATAAAATTAACCCAGAGAAGACTGGCTCGCAGCCCTCTCTGTCTTGATAGAGAGTCATTTGGGGCCTGGAATTTCGGAGGCTCTAAAGTGATATTCGGGTGGGAAAGAGCCTCCACCCCTGACCACTGGGAGTCAGCACACAGGGGGTTAAAGGCTTCCAGGGAACAGCTCATAAGACAGGAAGTGGTAATAGAGGTGGTGAGGAGGAGTATGTGGATTGGACCACTTGTGATGAGCTGTGTGTCTGCTGGAAGCTGCTAAGGATTTTAAAAAGGACTCTTGAAGTTCTGGGGTGAAGACCCATCTACAAAAATTGTATGTGCCTTTTCTTTAATTTGTTTTGTGCTGAAGACAAGCAGACTTTATTTTATGCTGAAGCTAAGCGGACTTTGATCTTGAACAAAAAGGCTTTATTTGTAAACAAACCAAAAATAAAGCTTCATTCAGCACACAGGAAAACTATAAATCAAACGATTTATGCACTTGGTCCCGTGGAGCTATAATCCCCAAAAGTATATATATATACCAGACTGCCTGCACTGTATATATATTCTACACTGACACTGACTGCACTGTATATATGTGTATATATATATATATATATATATATATATATATATATATATATATAGAGACAGTATATATACACACTGAGCTGCCTGCACGTCACTAACTAACCTGCCTAATGTAGCTCAAGTTCTCTCAATATTATTACACTACATACGACCGCCATGTAAACAGCCTTATATAGTGTGGGGCGTTGACTTAGCCCCCTGAGCCAAGATTGGCCAAAGGCACCCTGCCTATAGGGATATAGACCTATAGGGATATTCTCATTGCACCCCAGTTTGCAGGGGAGCACAGAGCTTATGCAGAATGTCAGGCTCTTAGAATTTATTCACACGGGCGAAAAGAGGGCCATACAGTGACAGGATTCGGCATATTTCTGCCCCTATTGTTTGCATACAGCCATGGCTGTACGCACATCCAAGTGATTACATGCGTACAGGGATGTTAGAGCGACCCTGGATGCAGATAGCTTGCACCCAGGGCTGCTCGTCCATTCCTGTACACATGTAACCAATAGGATGTGTGTACAGCCATGGCATGTGTCAGCCGGTCATTGCTTGCAGAGGTGTAGAAATAGGCTTAGTTCTTCCGGTATACAGCACTCAGTGCTCATGTGCGTGAACTCCTAGAAAGAAAATTAAACCAGTTTGAGAGGTAAAGAGGAAGATTTTCTGGTTATTAAATGCAGAAACGGCTGGTCCATTAGGGGCTCAGGGGCACCACCCCCTAGTTTGCATGCGGGGATACATGCAGGGTGCTGGACTCATATGTTTGTATGACTTTCTTTTTTCCAAGCACATGATTAGAGCCCGAGGCTCTAATTGGCTTAAAAATGGTTGGGCTCGGGGTGCAGAGCACTGCGCCCCGAGCCCATCCACTAGTGACAATAGCGAATCAATATTCACTATTGTCTTCTCCTCCCGGCCAATCAGGACAGGAGGTAGATCAGGTTGGCTGGGAGGAGAAGCAGAGGAAGCCGTGAGTGCGGGGACCATGCCGTGGAGTGGTGAGTGCGGACCTGGGGGGGTGGGGGTGGTTTGTTTGACACCCACCCCTCAAAAAAAGATTAGCACCAACCGCCACTGATCAAATGTAATACCTTTAGGTGTTTTTTTTTTGTTTAAAGTGGTATAAAACCCAAAAGCAAACATTTAATATATTGCAGTTTACCAAATCTTAGATGTGATGGCTGCATTAATATTATTTTTTAGGCTTTCTTTCCTTTATTTTCATCTGTTGATCCTTTCAGTACGTCTGTTGTTTTGGAACAGAACAAGCTGTCCTGCAAATGTAGCAGTTTACCACTGACAAGGGTGCTTACAATGATCGGCTTTTATTTATTCATGTAAAATCTTTATCCCCCCCAAAAAATGTTGCTGTAACTACTTTTAAAATGTGAGCTGGAGTTTAGCTTCAGTTTGTTAGTGTATCTAAATCTGCTAGTACATCAAACACTCCCCTCCCCCTCCAGACTAACAATACTGGGGGTGTCCCTCCTTCATCCAGAGTGGGGACACTCTAATACAGGAGGTGTGTTACCGGATATTTCACCGGGTGAAAACAAATGCACCCACCACATCTAAGGATTGGTAAGCTGCAATATATATTTTCGTTTTGGATTTAATACTGCTAAAAAAGTAAAATTTCAGGTCAAAACTACACTAGAGCTGCATTATGGCACATAGGTGTCATTACCAGGTCCTTGTACAAAGCTTTATGTGACATTCATAAAGCAAATGCCAGGGCAAAATAACAGAAAACCTATTTAATATATCTCTAAAATATATGCATATTTCTCCATTATTTATCCCTTTAATAAACATGCTGCAAGTAGAGAAAAATAATAACTATACAAAGAAAACCACGCTAGTGAAAAAAATGTATATAGTAAATGAATAAGCTGCAAACGCACTAGGAGATATTACCCTAAGTAATAAAGTGCATAAGCAACCAGTAATATGCTAAGAAGGTACAAATTCATAAATTCAATATCAAATTAAATAAACATATAAAAACATAAAATTCATGAGAAAAGCAAAGAGTAAATAAATAATAAATCTCGGGCTAATAGGCATATGAAAATCCATTGTGATTAGATGATTAAATAAATACATTGAAACGTCCCCAAAGAGTTCATCAAAAAAGTGTGAATGAAAACAAAACAGCATAGCCAATATTAATTAATATCAATGGCATCCCTCCTCACTTCTCTGCAGAGTCCCCAGGCACCCAATGTCATTTGGGACGCCATCACTGGTCTTCAACCGCATTGACTAAGGGAAGAAATAAAAAAAAAGTGCCCCATAGGGATGAGCTTCGTGTTCGAGTCGAACATACGTTCGACTCGAACATCGGCTGTTCGATCGTTCGACGAAGATCGAACGATTTGGGCCGTTCGCGCCAAATTCGAGTGACGCGAACGGCCCACAATGCACTACGCCATCGCAGTGTCATCCAGGCGCTGTGATTGGCCAAGCATGCACTGTGACCCCGCATGCTTGGCCAATCACAGCGCCGGCAGCGAGGAGAGCAATGATTGGCCACAGGCAGGATGCCTGTGGCCAATTATTGCTGAGGGTGTTTAGTACACGCCCCACACTATAAAAGGCCGCCAGCACGGCGGCCTAGTGTAGTGTGTTCCGGAGCAGGGATAGAGCAGCATAGGCAGGGACAGTGACTGTTATTTCTTTCTTGCTTAACCTGGATTCCTTTAGTTTAGGGAAAGAGAAGGATAGGTAGGGAGAGTGTCAGTGTGTTTTGTGCTTGTGCTATAGTGTGCTTAAAAAAAACATTTATTCTAGGGACAGAAAACTGTAGGTAGGGACAGTGTCAGTTTCTTTCACTCTGCAAGTCCTTGTTTCCAGGGACCTGGAAGGACAGTGAGTGAATTGTCCTTGTGCTATATTGTGCTTAAAAAAACATTTATTCTAGGGACAGAAAACTGTAGGTAGGGAGAGTGTCAGTTTCTTTCACTCTGCAAGTCCTTGTTTCCAGGGACCTGTAAGGACAGTGAGTGAATTGTCCTTGTGCTATATTGTGATTAAAAAAAACATTTTTTCTAGGGACAGAAAACTGTAGGTAGGGAGAGTGTTTTTTTTCTTTCACTCTGCAAGTCCTTGTTTCCAGGGACCTGGAAGGACAGTGAGTGAATTGTCCTTGTGCTATATTGTGCTTAAAAAAAAACATTTTTTCTAGGGACAGAAAACTGTAGGTAGGGAGAGTGTTTATTTTCTTTCACTCTGCAAGTCCTTGTTTCCAGGGACCTCTAAGGACAGTGAGTGAATTGTCCTTGTGCTATATTGTGCTTAAAAAAAACATTTATTCTAGGGACAGAAAACTGTAGGTAGGGAGAGTGTCAGTTTATTTCACTCTGCAAGTCCTTGTTTCCAGGGACCTGGAAGGACAGTGAGTGAATTGTCCTTGTGCTATATTGTGATTAAAAAAAACATTTTTTCTAGGGACAGAAAACTGTAGGTAGGGAGAGTGTTTTTTTTCTTTCACTCTGCAAGTCCTTGTTTCCAGGGACCTGTAAGGACAGTGAGTGAATTGTCCTTGTGCTATATTGTGCTTAAAAAAAACATTTATTCTAGGGACAGAAAACTGTAGGTAGGGAGAGTGTCAGTTTATTTCACTCTGCAAGTCCTTGTTTCCAGGGACCTGGAAGGACAGTGAGTGAATTGTCCTTGTGCTATATTGTGATTAAAAAAAACATTTTTTCTAGGGACAGAAAACTGTAGGTAGGGAGAGTGTTTTTTTTCTTTCACTCTGCAAGTCCTTGTTTCCAGGGACCTGTAAGGACAGTGAGTGAATTGTCCTTGTGCTATATTGTGCTTAAAAAAAACATTTATTCTAGGGACAGAAAACTGTAGGTAGGGAGAGTGTCAGTTTATTTCACTCTGCAAGTCCTTGTTTCCAGGGACCTGTAAGGACAGTGAGTGAATTGTCCTTGTGCTATATTGTGATTAAAAAAAACATTTTTTCTAGGGACAGAAAACTGTAGGTAGGGAGAGTGTTTTTTTTCTTTCACTCTGCAAGTCCTTGTTTCCAGGGACCTGTAAGGACAGTGAGTGAATTGTCCTTGTGCTATATTGTGCTTAAAAAAAACATTTATTCTAGGGACAGAAAACTGTAGGTAGGGAGAGTGTCAGTTTATTTCACTCTGCAAGTCCTTGTTTCCAGGGACCTGTAAGGACAGTGAGTGAATTGTCCTTGTGCTATATTGTGATTAAAAAAAACATTTTTTCTAGGGACAGAAAACTGTAGGTAGGGAGAGTGTTTTTTTTCTTTCACTCTGCAAGTCCTTGTTTCCAGGGACCTGTAAGGACAGTGAGTGAATTGTCCTTGTGCTATATTGTGATTAAAAAAAACATTTTTTCTAGGGACAGAAAACTGTAGGTAGGGAGAGTGTTTTTTTTCTTTCACTCTGCAAGTCCTTGTTTCCAGGGACCTGTAAGGACAGTGAGTGAATTGTCCTTGTGCTATAGTGTGCTTAAAAAAAACATTTATTCTAGGGACAGAAAACTGTAGGTAGGGACAGTGTCAGTTTCTTTCACTCTGCAAGTCCTTGTTTCCAGGGACCTGGAAGGACAGTGAGTGAATTGTCCTTGTGCTATATTGTGATTAAAAAAAACATTTTTTCTAGGGACAGAAAACTGTAGGTAGGGAGAGTGTTTTTTTTCCTTTCACTCTGCAAGTCCTTGTTTCCAGGGACCTGTAAGGACAGTGAGTGAATTGTCCTTGTGCTATATTGTGCTTAAAAAAAACATTTATTCTAGGGACAGAAAACTGTAGGTAGGGAGAGTGTCAGTTTATTTCACTCTGCAAGTCCTTGTTTCCAGGGACCTGTAAGGACAGTGAGTGAATTGTCCTTGTGCTATATTGTGATTAAAAAAAACATTTTTTCTAGGGACAGAAAACTGTAGGTAGGGAGAGTGTTTTTTTTCTTTCACTCTGCAAGTCCTTGTTTCCAGGGACCTGTAAGGACAGTGAGTGAATTGTCCTTGTGCTATATTGTGCTTAAAAAAAACATTTATTCTAGGGACAGAAAACTGTAGGTAGGGAGAGTGTCAGTTTATTTCACTCTGCAAGTCCTTGTTTCCAGGGACCTGTAAGGACAGTGAGTGAATTGTCCTTGTGCTATATTGTGATTAAAAAAAACATTTTTTCTAGGGACAGAAAACTGTAGGTAGGGAGAGTGTTTTTTTTCTTTCACTCTGCAAGTCCTTGTTTCCAGGGACCTGTAAGGACAGTGAGTGAATTGTCCTTGTGCTATATTGTGATTAAAAAAAACATTTTTTCTAGGGACAGAAAACTGTAGGTAGGGAGAGTGTTTTTTTTCTTTCACTCTGCAAGTCCTTGTTTCCAGGGACCTGTAAGGACAGTGAGTGAATTGTCCTTGTGCTATATTGTGATTAAAAAAAACATTTTTTCTAGGGACAGAAAACTGTAGGTAGGGAGAGTGTTTTTTTTCTTTCACTCTGCAAGTCCTTGTTTCCAGGGACCTGTAAGGACAGTGAGTGAATTGTCCTTGTGCTATAGTGTGCTTAAAAAAAACATTTATTCTAGGGACAGAAAACTGTAGGTAGGGACAGTGTCAGTTTCTTTCACTCTGCAAGTCCTTGTTTCCAGGGACCTGGAAGGACAGTGAGTGAATTGTCCTTGTGCTATATTGTGATTAAAAAAAACATTTTTTCTAGGGACAGAAAACTGTAGGTAGGGAGAGTGTTTTTTTTCTTTCACTCTGCAAGTCCTTGTTTCCAGGGACCTGTAAGGACAGTGAGTGAATTGTCCTTGTGCTATATTGTGCTTAAAAAAAACATTTATTCTAGGGACAGAAAACTGTAGGTAGGGAGAGTGTCAGTTTATTTCACTCTGCAAGTCCTTGTTTCCAGGGACCTGTAAGGACAGTGAGTGAATTGTCCTTGTGCTATATTGTGATTAAAAAAAACATTTTTTCTAGGGACAGAAAACTGTAGGTAGGGAGAGTGTTTTTTTTCTTTCACTCTGCAAGTCCTTGTTTCCAGGGACCTGTAAGGACAGTGAGTGAATTGTCCTTGTGCTATATTGTGCTTAAAAAAAACATTTATTCTAGGGACAGAAAACTGTAGGTAGGGAGAGTGTCAGTTTATTTCACTCTGCAAGTCCTTGTTTCCAGGGACCTGTAAGGACAGTGAGTGAATTGTCCTTGTGCTATATTGTGATTAAAAAAAACATTTTTTCTAGGGACAGAAAACTGTAGGTAGGGAGAGTGTTTTTTTTCTTTCACTCTGCAAGTCCTTGTTTCCAGGGACCTGTAAGGACAGTGAGTGAATTGTCCTTGTGCTATAGTGTGCTTAAAAAAAACATTTATTCTAGGGACAGAAAACTGTAGGTAGGGACAGTGTCAGTTTCTTTCACTCTGCAAGTCCTTGTTTCCAGGGACCTGGAAGGACAGTGAGTGAATTGTCCTTGTGCTATATTGTGATTAAAAAAAACATTTTTTCTAGGGACAGAAAACTGTAGGTAGGGAGAGTGTTTTTTTTCTTTCACTCTGCAAGTCCTTGTTTCCAGGGACCTGTAAGGACAGTGAGTGAATTCTCCTTGTGCTATATTGTGCTTAAAAAAAACATTTATTCTAGGGACAGAAAACTGTAGGTAGGGAGAGTGTCAGTTTATTTCACTCTGCAAGTCCTTGTTTCCAGGGACCTGTAAGGACAGTGAGTGAATTGTCCTTGTGCTATATTGTGATTAAAAAAAACATTTTTTCTAGGGACAGAAAACTGTAGGTAGGGACAGTGTCAGTTTCTTTCACTCTGCAAGTCCTTGTTTCCAGGGACCTGTAAGGACAGTGAGTGAATTGTCCTTGTGCTATATTGTGCTTAAAAAAAACATTTATTCTAGGGACAGAAAACTGTAGGTAGGGAGAGTGTCAGTTTATTTCACTCTGCAAGTCCTTGTTTCCAGGGACCTGGAAGGACAGTGAGTGAATTGTCCTTGTGCTATATTGTGATTAAAAAAAACATTTTTTCTAGGGACAGAAAACTGTAGGTAGGGAGAGTGTTTTTTTTCTTTCACTCTGCAAGTCCTTGTTTCCAGGGACCTGTAAGGACAGTGAGTGAATTGTCCTTGTGCTATATTGTGCTTAAAAAAAACATTTATTCTAGGGACAGAAAACTGTAGGTAGGGAGAGTGTCAGTTTATTTCACTCTGCAAGTCCTTGTTTCCAGGGACCTGTAAGGACAGTGAGTGAATTGTCCTTGTGCTATATTGTGATTAAAAAAAACATTTTTTCTAGGGACAGAAAACTGTAGGTAGGGAGAGTGTTTTTTTTCTTTCACTCTGCAAGTCCTTGTTTCCAGGGACCTGGAAGGACAGTGAGTGAATTCTCCTTGTGCTATATTTTGCTTAAAAAAAACATTTATTCTAGGGACAGAAAACTGTAGGTAGGGAGAGTGTCAGTTTATTTCACTGTGAAAGTCCTTGTTTCAAGGGACAGAGAAGGACACCTGAAGGTAGCCCTTATTGCTTTTTTCCCATCTCCCTGCAGGCCATCTATTAGAATGTCTGGAAGGCAAACAAGGAGAGGCAGACAGTCAGGAGGCAATAAAAGAGGGCAAGCAGGCTCTGTGTCTGGGGGCAACAGTGCTGGTCGTGGACGCGGTGCATTGTCATCAGCACATGGCCATGGGACACGCTTGTCCTTCTTTTCGGCAGCTGGACATGTTGAGCCACATCATGCCGAAGACTTGGTAGAGTGGATGACCAAGCCCTCCTCCTCCTCCTCATCCTCTCTCACCCAGGCTCAGGGTACTGGAAAAGCAGCTGCCAAAGCGTCGTCTTCCCTGGTATCAATGTCAGACAAATCATCAGTCACTCCTTCCCTAGACCCACCATGTCCTCCTCCTGAGGAGTCCCCCGAACTGTTTCAGCACAGTGTTGGGTACATGCTCCAGGAGGATGCCCAGCGTTTCGAAGGGTCTGATGATGAAACCCAGCTAGAGGAAGGCAGTAGCGTGAGAGCAGACAGAGGGGATGCTCAAGAAGGACACCAATCTGGCAGTCATGTTCCAGCAGCTGCAGCATACTGCCAGATTGGCTCCAGTGATGAGGAGGGAGGGGATGATGAGGTCACTGACTCCACGTGGGTGCCTAATAGGAGAGAGGAGGAGGAGGAGGATGAGGAGGAGGCACATCTCCAACGAGGCAGGATGCCCTTTGGTGGCCAGCGTAAGGGCAGTACACCGACGGAATCACACCGCAGAGCTCCGCCTGTGCAGGGCGCTGCCTCTGCCCGTCATTCAAAAAGTTCTTTGGTGTGGGCCTTTTTTGAGGCTAGTGCATCAGATCGCACAGCTGCTGTTTGCAACATATGTCTCAAGCGTATATCGCGTGGCCAAAACATCAGCCGCTTGGGTACCACATGCCTGACCAGACATATGTTGACCTGCCATGCAGCTCGTTGGCAAGCCTACCTCAAAGACCCACACCAAAGAACAAAGCGGACCTCTCCTTGCACCGCATCAGCTGGGATCTCCAACCCCACTATAACTTCAGTCCTCTCTGAAACATGCACTGAGAGGAATGAAGGTGTAGAATTAGGTGTGTCACAGCCAAGTACTTGCGCCCACTCTGCTAGCAGTACACCGACGTCCGATTCTAGCAGGCAAATTTCCCTGCCCCAGCTGCTGGACCGTCGAAAGAAGTTCACTCCCAGCCATCCACATGCCCAGCGGTTGAATGCTAGCTTGGCTAAATTGCTAGCGCTTCAACTGCTGCCTTTTCAGTTGGTAGACTCGGCCCCCTTCCGTGAGTTTGTGCAATGTGCGGTTCCTCAGTGGCAGGTTCCCAAACGCCACTTTTTCTCACGGAAGGCTATTCCGGCTCTCTACCGGCATGTGGAAGGCAATGTCTTGGCCTCGCTGGACAGGGCGGTCAGCGGTAAGGTGCATATTACCGCTGACTCATGGTCCAGCAGGCATGGACAGGGACGTTACCTTTCTTTCACGGCCCATTGGGTCACTCTTTTGGCAGCTGGGAAGGATTCAGGACAAGGTGCAGTAGTGTTGGAGGTTGTCCCACCGCCACGCCTCCAAAATGCTACTACTGGTTGTGACACACCTCTCTCCTCCACCCCCTCCTCTTCTTCTTCCTCCATGGCCTCTTCCTGTGGTTTGTCCTATGAACCAGCGGTGCTCCGTAGCCGTTCACGGGGCTACGCAAGTACGCAGGCAAAAAGATGCCATGCCGTGCTTGCGCTGGTGTGTTTGGGGGACAGAAGCCACACTGGGGCAGAGGTCCTGTCTGCTCTGCAGGGCCAGGCCGAGAGGTGGTTGACGCCACGCCAGCTTAAGCCAGGAATGGTGGTTTGCGACAATGGCACCAACCTCCTCTCCGCCCTCCGACAGGGACAACTGACCCATGTGCCCTGTGTGGCTCACGTCCTTAACCTGGTGGTGCAGCGCTTCTTGGGCAGGTACCCGGGCTTACAGGATGTCCTGAGGCAGGCCAGGAAAGTCTGTGTGCATTTCCGCAGATCTTATAATGCCAGTGCTCGCCTGGCTGAGCTGCAAAAGGAGTTGAACCTGCCCAAGAACCGCCTTATATGTGACATGCCCACCAGGTGGAACTCAACGTTGGCCATGCTGCAGCGGCTGCACACGCAGCAGAGGGCCATCAATGAGTACCTGTGCGACTACGGCACCAGGACAGGGTCAGGGGAGCTTGGTTTTTTTTCTCCACGCCAGTGGGGCATGATCAGGGATGCATGCACTGTCCTGGCACCATTTGAGGAGGCCACGAGGATGGTGAGCAGTGACAGTGCATGCATCAGTGACACTGTACCTCTTGTCCACCTGTTGGAGCACACGCTGCGTGGAATAATGGACAGGGCACTTGAGGCAGAACAGAGGCAGGAAGAGGAGGACTTCCTTGCCTCTCAAGGCCCCCTTTACCCAGACAGTGTTCCTTCTGTCCCACCCATCGCACAGGAAGAGGAGGAGGAGGAGGAGGAGGAGGAGGAGGATTGTGTCAGCATGGAGGTGGAGGCTGGCACTCAGCATCATCAGCAGCAGTCTTTTAGGGATGATTTACAGTCCCAAGAAACCAGTGGACTTGTACGTGGCTGGGAGGAGGTGGCTGCGGATCATGTCGTCCTTAGTGACCCAGAGGACTCCGGAGCGAATGCCTCAGCAAACCTACGCTGCATGGCCTCCCTGATCCTGCAAAGTCTGCGGAAGGATCCTCGTATTCTTCGGATCAAGGAGAGGGACCATTACTGGCTGGCCACTCTCCTTGATCCACGGTACAAGGGTAAGGTTGCGGACCTTATGTTATCGTCGCAGAGGGAGCAGAGGATGAGACAACTCCGGGAGGCCTTGCAGAAAGGTCTGTGCAACGCGTTCCCAGAGACTGGGAGGTTGCAAACTCCTGGTCCTGGACAACGAGTTGCTGAGGCTTCGGCCAGTCAAAGAAGGAGCGGTGGGGAAGGTGGCCGTCTGACCGATGCGTTCAGACAATTCTTTAGTCCGCAGCCACAAAGTATGATCGGTTCCAGCAACCATCGCCAGCGTCTGATAAACATGGTGCAGGAATATCTAGGGGCAAGGTCAGACTTGGACACCTTCCCCACCGAAAATCCTCTGGCTTACTGGGTCTTGAGGATGGATCACTGGCCAGAGCTTGCACAGTATGCAATTGAGCTACTGGCCTGTCCTGCATCCAGCGTTCTTTCGGAACGCACATTCAGTGCTGCTGGAGGATTTGTCACGGATCACAGGGTGCGCCTGTCCACCGACTCGGTTGATCGACTGACTTTCATCAAGATGAACCAGTCTTGGATCACCACCAGCTACCACACACCTGATGCTGATATAACAGACTAATTGATTTTAACATGTCACATCCCTTCAAGACTGATGCTGATGCTGAGTGCCTGTGCTGTTATGTTGACTGGCTATCCTCCTCCTCCGAGTCCTCAATGATACGATTGATGATGATAGCTTGTAAGATCATTTTTGTTTATGGGTGCCGCCACCAGTGCCTAACGCCCAATTTTTCAGCCCCTGTTTAACAGGGGCGTGTAATTACAATTTTTGAAGCAATACTTTGCAACAGGGCTCATTGCTGTGCTCCAAGTACAGTATCTGTGAGGAGTTGCAGTGTTGTGCCACCAGTGCCTAAGGCCCAATTTTTCAGCCCCTGTTTAACAGGGGCGTGTCATTACAATTTTTGAAGCAATACTTTGCAACAGGGCTCATTGCTGTGCTCCAAGTACAGTATCTGTGAGGAGTTGCAGTGTTGTGCCACCAGTGCCTAAGGCCCAATTTTTCAGCCCCTGTTTAACAGGGGCGTGTCATTACAATTTTTGAAGCAATACTTTGCAACAGGGCTCATTGCTGTGCTCCAAGTACAGTATCTGTGAGGGGTTGCAGTGTTGTGCCACCAGTGCCTAAGGCCCAATTTTTCAGCCCCTGTTCAACAGGGGCATGTAATTACAATTCTTGATCTAATAATTCACAGCAGGGCCCATTGCTGCACCCACCAAGAGTAACTGTCAGGGCTTACAGTGTTGTGGCACCAGCACCACCATCAAAGGCCCAATTTTTACTACCACTGTTCAACAATTATATGTAATTAAAATTCCTGATATAATAGTTGACAGCAGGGCGTTCCAGCACCAACCAAGAGTAACTGTGAGTGCTTACAGTGTTGTGCCAACACCAACAACTAAGGGGCCTATTTCTGCAGAGTATATACGGCAGGTCCCTACTTTCAAACATCCAACTTACAAACGACTCCTACTTGCAAACGCAAGAAGACAACAGGAAGTGAGAGGAAATCTACCACTAGGAAGGAAAATTCTCTCCTGTAAGAATAAATATGGGAGAAAGGTGTCTCCTCTGTACTGATGCTTTATCAGCAATCCTTGTTTCAAGAAAAAGACCACATTTCAAAAAGAGTTGTCATTGGGACGGAAAGTGAGGTGAAATGTTCTGAACAGGGGCACAGACAGCAAAACAAATGTTACAGGGGTGATAACCCTTACCTATGTTTTCCAAAAAGTTTAAAAATAGATTTTTGGTCTGGAGCTACACTTCAACAATGTACCTGTTCAAAATTACAAACAGACTCTACATAAGAACAAACCTACAGTCCCTGTCTTGTATGCACCGCCTGTATAGGGCTGTTCAGAGTATATAGGGCCTTTTTTATTTTATGTGCGGTGTTCCCCTTAATATCCATACAAGACCCAAAGGGGCTGGTAATGGGCTGGGGTAGGGGGGGGGGGTCATGGGGTAGCTATGCCATTTTTCTTAAAGAATTTCATCCATATTACCGGGACCAGACATTACATTAAAGCCGCAAGCAGTTTTAAATGGCTTTTTTTTCCTTTAGAAGTGTCATTTTGTGCAGGGACAGTTCTAAACACGGGAAACACGTGGCACTTCACAGGCATACTTTAGACACCCCCCAGGTACGATATTTAAAGGAATATTTTACTTTTTTTTTTTCACTTTATGCATCATTAAAATGACTGCTCCCGAAAAACGACCGTTTTTAAAACTTCTTTTTGCATTGATACATGTCCCCTGGTGCAGAACCCGGGTTCCCAAACCCTTTTTAGGACAATAACATGCATAATAGTTGTTATAATTAGCACTTTAGAATTCGAACGTTCGCATCCATTGTATTTAATAGGGTTCTAATGTTCGTTCGAACTTTCGGTCCGTTCGCGGGTTCTGGTGCGAACCGAACCCGGGGGTGTTCGGCTCATCACTAGTGCCCCACATAGTGTAAAAAAACATCCGTTACCTTTATTTAATCTGAATATTGCACTTACATGTGATCTAAAAAGTTTTTTTTGCATTAAGAAAATACACTCCCGCCAGCAAACAAGCAATTTCTGAGTCACTTCTGGTGCACGATGATGTCAGCAAATGGCTCCGTCCTACGCATTTCATCATAAAGGAGGTGTTGCGGGGAAATGTATTTATTTATTTATAATGGTAGACTTTCATTTGCCTATTTGCACAAGATATATCTAGATATTTTTTATTTATTTATTGTTTGCTTTTTTTATGAATTTGATGTTTTTATAAGTAGAGGAAAATAACTTGATGCGCCAGATTAAGTGTGCTCCTGCCTTCCTCTTTAACATGACAAACAGCTGAATTCATAAGCAGGTGGTGTCAGCCCTGCCTACTTAATTTCTGATGGTTTACAAAGAACACAGGCATCTCGTCTCCCCTCCTCCCCCTTCTCATATCCATAACCCCATGAAGACAGAAGACACAGGAAATTATCAGCTCAGAACATTACTGACAGAACCAACAGGTCATTTTTGCACTTATCGAATAGATATAACAAAACACTTTCAATAGTATATTTAGCAGACTAGTAGGGAGCAAATGAGAAGTTCATTGTTAGGGTTTAAAAACACTTGATGGCCGATAACAGTACCCCATACTACCAAATCAGCACACATCTATTAGTAATCTGTCTTCAGAAAACAAAATTAGATTGGAATACTTTGCTCTTTGCGTTTTCATATTGAATAAGCTCTATTAATTCTTCGTACAGTACAAAGTATAATTAAAAAACAAAACGTAGACACAGAAAAGACACATTTCTTATTACATTTTTCTGTCCTGTGTTTAGCGCTCCTTTGTGTTAAACATTGCAACTGCTGGCCAGAAGGTTTGGCTTTGACCCAGGCCAAGACTAAAAGCCTGTCCAACAAACCGGCTCAGAGAGAACAGGAGCACTTGGCTGGCATCAAATTCATGCTTTGTAAAACCTGTTTAATCTCATTAAATTACCTTTTAAATCCCCTAACTGGTCACATTTAAAGTCTAAAGCCTCGTACACACGGCCGGGAATCCCGTCAGGAAAAAAACGTTGGTTTCCCTGACGGGATTCCTGGCAAGCTTTCCTTGCTCGCCGAGTGTACACACGGCCATTCAAAAGAACCGCTGTTCTTTTGAATGGCAAGAACGCGGTGATGTCATCGACTACGACGAGCATGCGCTCGTCACATTCGATGCCGTCGCCGCCATCTTGCTACACCCTACACTACCCTTGTAAGCTACCGCATATACCCACTGAAGTGACAAGGCTCAGGTGACACACAGAGATGAAACAAATTCTCCTACATAAGTTTATCCTCTACAGCAGTGGTCTCCAAACTGTGGCCCAAGGGCCAGATGCAGCCCCTTGCTTGCCTTTATCTGTCCCTTGGGCCACTATTGATCTTTTATTGAAAAGAATCAAGCAACCAATTTTATACAAAAGTAAAAAACAAAACCATAGTACAAAACTTCAACAGAAATCAAAGGAATACACATCCATGTTCAGAATATATACAATATATACACAGTCCACTACCAAAACATTTTTAGAAAATGAATTACATAAAGCAGCAGAGAGGGTCTAAGAAGCACAACCCATTACCTATGTACGCAGCCATTTATCAAAAATGAATCATAAAAATAATAATCTAAGGTGATAAGAGACAGACAGCCACACCCAGGAAAGAGACTCCTGGCAGTCAGAGAGGCTTGAAACCCCTCCACGCCTTCAACCAGGCCCCCTGACCCTGCTTTTCTCTCTCAAGCTCCCGAATCTTCCCCACCTCATGCAAAATGTCATGCACCACCACCTCAACAGGAAGTATTTTATGCCGAATGCTGACCTGACACAGTGCATTCCAGGTGAAATAACGGACTACTAGGCTAAATAAAAAAAGTGTATTAAAACAAAAAACACCACTAGTATTGAATGCTCCATACACCCACTCAGAATAACCCAGCCTGGAGAGGAAAGGAACACTGAGGGCCCGCCCCACCTGTTTGTACACCGCTATGTTAAAAGTGCAACGAAGCAGAAAATGGTCCATAGTCTCCTCCTTGTCTGCACACTCCTCCCGAGGACAGCTACGATCCATCCCACTGTGGAATTTCAAATTGCCCCGAACATAGAGCCTCCCATGGAATCACAACCAGGCCAGATCCCTAAATTTAGGGGGTACTCTATCCAAATTAATCAGTCTTAACCCTGCCCTCAAAACTGGGCCTGGGCAATCCCTTAAGGCCAGTGGGTCATGAAAGACTTCGCTCAAGACTCAACTCATAAGGACTTTCCTTGGAACCGATCTGAGATCATTAGCCGACAATCGCCACTGCCGCAGTGACTTCAGGCACGGAGCGACAAAGGCTGGTAGCTGACCACGATGACCCCTGAGATTCTTCACTTGGCCACCTTCTTCCCAAAGTCGTAGAAAAGGCCTAAACCAAGATCTAAATATGCCTACCCATCCAGGAGGTTCCACTGCAAGCATATTACCAATGTTAAATTTGAGAAATAGCAGTGAAAAGAAAATAACTGGGTTGACCATACCTAAGCCACCCTCCCTCCTGGATAGATAGGTGACATTCCTCTTGATGGGATTCAGTCTGTTCCCCCACAGCATCTGGAAGAACACACTACTGACCCTAGCATTGAGAGACACTGGCAAGATGCAGACAAAGATGACATACAAGAAGATCGGAATCAGGTAAGTCTTAATCAGATCAACCCTTTCCCTCATAGATAACTTCCATCTCTTCCAGCTGACCACCTTAGTATTGGCAATTTCCAGCCTGCCTTCCCAGTTTTTGAAGCCATAATCGCCGGGCCCAAATTCAATGCCTAGAATCTTAATTCTTTCCTGGGGCACTGGAAAGGTGTCCGGGAGTTCAAACCCCTCACCTTCCTTTCCCATCCAGAAAACTTCACTCTTTAACTGATTGATCTTGGAGCCTGATTCTTCAGAATACCGTGATGTCAGAGAGACCACCTCCTCTGCTTCATCCGTCCCAGTGATAATCACCAACACATCATCCGCATAGGCAACAACCCTCAATGGCGGCTCACCTGGGAGCCCCACTGGCACCCCACACAACATGCTGCTCTCTAGCCTCCTGATGAAGGGGTCAATTGCAAACACATAGAGCAGGGGACTCAGGGGACAACCCTGGCGCACCCCGGAACCAACCTCAAAGGACTGCCCAACCCAACCATTAACAAGAGGAAAGCTTTCTGTCCCCTTACACAAGACTTTTAACCAATCGACAAAACCACCCGGCAGACCGTACTTACTAAGGAGCAACCACAGGTACTCATGGTTAACATGATCAAAAGCCTTTGCCTGATCCAATGTCAGCAAATACTTTCCCCAGCCTGCAGCCCTGCACAGCTCCAAGGCCTCCTGGACAGCTAAAACCGCTGTGAAGGTGCACCTACCCTAGACCAAACAGTGCTGATGGTGAGGAAGCAAAGACTCTGCTACTGACGATAGGCGCCAGAAAATATCTTTGCCAGTATCTTTCTATCGACATTAAGAAGGCTGATGGGGGTGCCAATTCTCATTCATTGAAAGGATCTTTACCTTTTGAAAGAAGAATCACAGCCTAGTGCCTCATGGAAGGGGAAAGCACCCCCTCAGCAAGGCAATTGTTAAAAACCTCTACCAAATGTGGGGCCAGAATAGACTTAAAGGCTTTGTAATACTCAGCAGTCAAGCCATCCGGTCCAGGTGACTTTTTGATGGTAAGCTGTTCAATTGCCCTCATCACCTCTTCAACTGTGATCTCTTCTGTCAAATTCATCAATGGAACATCACCATTTAGAACTGGAGTAGAGTCCAAAAAGCTTTCCATCTTGTCATGGTCAAGCTTTTTCCTCCCAAGAAGGTTGGCATAAAAGGACCTCACGACCTCCAGAATCCCTGACCTGGACTTTGTCAAGGAACCTGTACTGTCCTTAAGGCCAACGACCGTTTTAACAGCTACAACTTGTTTGCAGTTCTGGTAACGGTCAGGCGAGTGGCACTTCCCATAGTCCCTCTCTAGAACCAAAGAGGCATGCCGGTCATATTGACACTTCCTGAGAAGGAGTTTCACTTCGGAGATTGCCCCAGGATCTCCTCCTCTCGAGACAAGAATATTCAGCTTCCTCCGTAAACGTTGGTAGGTCATGTATTTATTAACCACTTGCCGACTGCTCGCGGTATATATACGTCGGCAGAATGGCTCGTACAGGCACAATCACGTACCTGTACGTGGCCCTTTAACTGCCGACGTCGGTGTCGCGTGCGCGCCGCCGGCGTGCTCACGACCCCCCTGCCTTCCCCGTGAGTGGGACCGCGGGTGCCGCGGACTCGATCGCCGCGGGAATCCCCGCGATCGTCTCACGGAGGCTCGGAGCGGGGAGATGGGTGTGTAAACACAACATCTCCCCACTCCTCTACTGACAATGTCAGCGATCTCCGCTCTGTGTAATCAGAGCGGAGATCAGTGACGTGTCAGTCGTAGCCACACCCCCACACAGTAGTAAACACTCCCCTAGGCACACTTAACCCCTCCAGCACCCCTAGTGGTTAACCCCTTCACTGCCAGTGTCATTTTCACAGTAACCAGTGCATTTTTATTGCACTGATCGCTGTGAAAATGACAATGGTCCCAAAAATGTGTCAAAAGTGTCCGATGTGTCCGCCATAATGTCGCAGTCACGAAAAAAATCGCTGATCGCCGCCATTACTAGTAAAAAAAAAATAATTTATAAAAATGCCTTAAAACTATACCCTATTTTGTAAACGCTAGAATTTTTGCGCAAACCAATCAATAAATGCCAATTGCAATTTTTTTTACCAAAAATATGTAGAAGAATACGTATCGGCCTAAACTGAGGAAAAAAAAATGTTTTTTTATATATTTTTTGGGGATATTTATTATAGCAAAAAGTAAAAAATATGTAATTTTTTTCAAATTTTCGCTCTATTTTTGTTTATAGCGCAAAAAATAAAAACCGCAGAGGTGATCAAATACCACCAAAAGAAATCTCTATTTGTGGGAAAAAAAGGACGCCAATTTTGTTTGGGAGCCACGTCGCACGACCGCGCAATTGTCAGTTAAAGCGATGCAGTGCCGAATCGCAAAAAGGGGCCTGGTCATAATGGCCCGTATTGGTCCGGGGCTTAAGTGGTTAAACTGTTTTCTATTGGCTAGGCCCCTGAAGAATGCAGCGATCCTCTTTTTGGTCAGCTCCCACCACTCAGCCTTGCTGCTACAAAAGTCCAGGATGGTCACCTGAACCTGAAAGAATTCCTCAAAGGATTGTCTAACACGTTCTTCCTTGAGTAGAGTCAAATTCAATCTCCAGATGCCCTTGCCCCTCTAAGGGGCGTCTGAAGCATTCAGGACCACAGATAGCATTCAGTGATCAGAGAACTCTACTGCCTGCACCACTGGGGGTGAGAAAGCAGAGGTCTCCTTAAAAAAAAAAAAAAAACTATCTATCCTACTCTGACTACTACCTAGATGAAAGGTGAACCCGGTGTCATCCGGAAGGTGCTTAATGCGCACATTCACAAGACCAGCATACCTAACCATACTATTTAAAAAAACGCTATCATATCCCAGCCTGGCCTTGAAGTCCTTCCTGTCCTTGGGCCTAGTTACTGTATTAAAGTCACCTCCAAAGACCACTTGCCGGGATGTAAAAATAAATGGCTTGGTCCTTGTTAGGCTTCATGTACACGGGACGTTGTTCAACCTCTCCTGAACGATTTAACATGACAGCTAGAAACCAGTGTCTAAAAACGGTCGTTTAGCTGTGTTTACATGCCACGTTTAGCCGTGTTTGCGTCTAGAAGAATTTGAATTATTATTTTTTTTTTTTTATGAAAAACGTCTGTATACAAAATGCTGCTAAACACGAGTTGCCGCTTACATTGTCACCTACAGTGACAATCCAAATACCCCCATGCAACGTTTTTATCATTCCACTGTAGTGCAAGCAGGAACAGCCTACATCAGGGTGGCATTGTTGTCACAGCATCACAGGAATCTGCGATAAGTGAACTTTACTGGAAGATTCAACGGGTATTAGTGGGACTTAGGACTAGAAGAAAAGTGTAAGTGGAAATGGAATTATATATAGGTGCTGAAGCACACATTTTTTTTAGATGTGATACCATAATTATATTTGAACTTCTGAGATCTATACAGAGCAAAGCTGGGGAGGCGTTGGGAGTAGCAGAAGCCCTTTATGTTGCTACCCAGAAAGGTTTTGTGTCAGGATCAGTATCCTTGCTTTCAAATGGGAAATGCCTTTTGAAAAGCTGAGCTATAACCACCCTGTAAGAATAATAAAATGCCTTTCTATACAACAATTAATATAAATATGGGTTGCAATAACTGCTGCAGGCAGAGAACAGAAACCATTGTACGCTATATTTAGATAATATTATTGGATCAAATCATCATGTTAGTAAAGGTTTCACATCACATTATCTAATTTTATATGATTGACTTTTACTTGTAATTTGCTGCTGTCTATCCTGGCTTCCTTTCATCTGTACAGCATGTGCCTCTATTGTGTCTATTTTTAGTCAATGTGTATAGAAGAGGTCAGGACTTAAGCCTATATTTTAGAGTTATTCCTGCTTTCCCGTATGGCTGTACATTATATGAGGACTAGAAGATAACCTTCAGTATTGGAAAGGTTCTCCAATACAGAAATTCATTCTGACTCTAACGCAGAATATTATTTAAAAACTAACCAATGATCAAAGAAACATATCATAAGATGGACGTAGAGTTTCCTGATTACTGTGATGATCCTTTGCCTTCATTTCTTTCTGTCCATGGGCCTGGAATATGTATGCAAACCTGATGTTTTGATTTCACTTTCTCTAGGCTTGTTCCAGGTCAATAGATCAGAAAGTAATAATTTTTATGTTAACATTTACTGGCATAAAGTTGATAACTTTATGCTCATCATTTATACGTTTTTCTTACATATGTATACCCTTTTTCACAGTTTTTTGCTTGCATATTTCACTTAATATTGATTGGAGCTTACTCACGGCGTTTCTTATTATTACCATGAAAGAGAGTTCTCTTATTTTAGCCTAACACCAGATTAATTATAAATTTTAATCACGTGAGTCAGGTTTTTACATGGTTATAATAACCACTTGAGTTGATCACTTTATAATCTTATATAATTAATTTATTACATAGAGCAGCGTCACTTTCCCTATCTGTGAATTTATTACCTAATCCCTTTATGTTAACATAGGACTTTGGCATATGGGAATTTGTTTGTGTCTGAAATGGTTTTTGCCCTATACAAAGCAACACGATTGCAAAAGCAACTGAAAGCGAACCAGAAGCAGATGGAACCAACTTCCTGAGCAATGCAAAGGCAACTTGGAGCACCTCAGAAGCACCTGAAAGTAGTGGAGCATGCACATCTACACATACAGTGCCCAGGCTAGTGCAAGGTGCAGTCAATGTTCACTAGCCCAAGGGGTACTACCTTTTGGTCCAAGGACAATTGAAATGAGATGGTGGTTGTTTTTTAACACAATTAAACCAGTGTGAGTCAATCCTTGTGTAAATTAAAATAGTTAATAGCTCTTACATCAAAACAAAATTTACAGCCAGAAATGCAAACCGTTCGTGTCCAGCGTCAATTCCATTTTCCAGGTGTATCCGGCCCTTACATTTTACGTCACACCACGTGACTTCATCCGATACACCTGGAAAATGGAAGTGACGCTGGACACGAACGGTTTGCATTTCTGCCTGTAAATTTTGTTTTGATGTAAGAGCAATTTTAACTACTCAAAAAATCCCTATTTTAAATGATTTTACACTATGGGAGGCCTTTTATCTTTGCTTCAATCCACATACTGAGAGATCTATCCATGGATACCCATATCGCCATCTGAGACATTCAGTCGCAACATTGGAAGCGGACATACGAGTGGAAACAGCCAGTAGCCGATATCCGGGATATCCAGGAGATTCACAAGGTCTAACTCCATTGGGAGTGAGGTAAGAGCTCTGTGAGCATTAAGGATTGTGGAAATCACTTATAGAAGATTGTGTTTACTCCCTTTGAGGCACGAAGATTCATCTACATCTAATTGTTTATTTGGAAGGACTAACATATATATCAATATTTTTTTGGGAACAAATCCCATTTTGGACTTTTGTCTTTTTGACCTTAGTTATGTAATTTATATTTTAGTATCACTCAGGTAGTTGCGCTCATCATTATTTATTCAACTCAATATTTAACCCTACGGACTAAGACTGGATGCCATTAAAGTTCATGTACGTGTAAAGCCAGGTGTCACAATACTTTAGACAATACAGTATAGTGTACATATATGAGCAGTAAAAAAATACCTTAAAAGTGAAAATGGTAAAGGGTAAAAGGATAATAAAAACTAGCTAGGGTTAACTAAGACTTAATGGGGCAACTAGTAAATGAAGAGCAGGACTCGGCTGTCACATTGACAGCACAGCTCTGCAGATTGCAATGGCAGAGCACCTCAACTGATGTAATCAACAATACTTCCCTGTCATGTTGATCGCTGGTTCACTGTGCTGTGTTGCTCAGGACAGCTGGAAAATGCAGAGGCAGAAGATGCGCCTACATCCCACACCTTCCCAGAACAGCACTGGAGGTGGGAGATATTCCATCCTCTGCCTCAATCCAGCCTAAAAGCATACTGTATTTTACTAATCTCTGAGTCTGATGTCTGCGTACATGAACTTTCACAATAACTTCTTTTATGTGAAGAAACTGGATGAACGGTTATGTACACGAGTGTGTACTGTCCATTATGTTGTCTAAAACTTGCAAAAGCATGGTATTGTCAAGGACAGGCTTCATTTCCGAACGCAGGTCAACAAGTCTATGGAATAATATTTCTTCCTTCAAATGGTGTACATAAATGCAAAAAAACAAAAAACAAATATGAGTAAACATCCATAAATGTTATACAGTATATTAATTATTGGATTTTGTGTTTGATATTCTTCCTTAAGTATCTTTTCTTTAATTGCACATAGTGACTGCTCCTGTGATGGCTGCTTTATAATAAACAGATGGGTTTTTCCTGTCCCTAATGGCTTTTCTCATTGTATTTATGTAGTGTAAGAGGTCATTAAAAACCACAGAGTAATACTTTGATGTACATCAAGCACATCTACTCCTGTCCTCAGAAAACTTTGTGCCAACAAATTTACAGAGACTCAAGAAGATAAGCATTAACAGATTTTCATCAAGCCCATGTTTCAATGTGTCATGTCTTGCCTTGTCCATACATTGGTTTACTGAAAAGAGCAATGGTGTGCTGTTATTCATGGTAACCAACCAGCAGTCAGCTTTTCATTTTATGCTGCTAAGATTCTTAAAATAAGCTGATCTGTGATTGGCTGTTTTGGATTACCACAGTCATTATGAACCATGGTTTTGACTAATTTAATAAAGTTTGCAGTATTAATACAATTCCAATACCTAGCTCGTTTTTATGGTATTGCTGTTCCTCTAGTTCTCCAATCCTGGCCTCCAAGTGTCTTTTATTGTTTACTACCTCCAGGTAATCTCAATAAAACCACCCTTAGGCTGGCCATACATTACACAATTTTCTTATTCAATTTCTTTTAGATTTACCTTCAACTATGTAGTGCAAGGGCCGGCCTGAGCGCATACTAATTGAAGGTGTTTAGGTTTGACCTCATGTTATATGGTTTTGGTAAATCTAAGGGTAATGTAAATGAGAAAATTATGTATGGTCAGCAATATAGTAATAAGGTGTCATACTGTGTTAATGCTGTCTAAAAAAACGAAGGCTCACCACACACACATTACGGTCTGATCGTACAATTTCTTTTAGATCTACTGACAACTGTGTAGTGCAAAAGCCTGCCTTGGATACAGATTAATTTGATAGTTTACCTAGGTCTTCATATTATTAGTAAATCCAATGTTGATTGTACAAAAATGATATGATCACATTTTGTCATATATGGTGAAATTTAGCAGTCATCAGCGCATTAACCACTTCAGCCCCGAGCCTGTTTTTCAGACTCGGTGTTTACAAGTTAATAACAAGTTTTTTTGCTAGAAAATTACTTAGAACCCCCAAACATTATATATATATATTTTTCTAACAACCTAGATAATAAAATGGCGGTCATTGCAATACTTTTTGTCACACCGTATTTGCGCAGCGGTCATACAAGCGCACTTTTATTGGAAAAAATTCAATTTTTTTAATTAAAAAAATAAGACAACAGTAAAGTTAGCCCAATTTTTTTTTATATTGTGAAAAATAATGTTATGCCGAGTAAATTGATACCCAACACGTCCTGCTTCAAAATTGCACCCGCTTGTGGAATGGCGTCAAACTTTTACCCTTAAAAATCTCCATAGGCGACGTTTAAAAAATTCTACGGGTTGCATGCTTTGAGTTACAGAGGAGTTCTAGGGCTAGAATTATTGCTCTCGCTCTAATGATTGCGGCGTTACCTCACGTGTGGTTTGAACACTGTTTTCATATGCGGGCGCTGCTCACGTATGCGTTCGCTTCTGCACGCAAACTCGCCGAGACGGGGCGCTTTAAAAAAAAAATATATTTTTATTTATTTTACTTGATTTTATTTATTTTTACACTGTTTTTAAAAATAATAAAAATTTCGGTCACTTTTATTCCTATTACAAGGAATGTAAACATCCCTTGTAATAGAAAAAACCATGACAGGTCCTCTTAAATATGAGATCTGGAGTCAAAAAGACCTCAGATCTCATATTTAGACTAATATGCAAAAAAAATGGCCCTTTAAGAGCTATGGGCGGAAGTGACATCGCTTCTGCCCTGCTATGGTATGGAGACGGGTGGGGGCCATCTTGCCCTCACTCGTATCCATACCCAGCCACGGATAGGACCCGATCGCCTCCGCCGCTACCGACGGCTCCGGTAAGCAGCGGAGGGCACGTGAGAGCGGCGGGAGGGGGGCCCTCTCCCGCCGCCGATAACGGTGATCTTGCAGTGAATCCGCCGCAAAGACCACCATTATCGTTAAACGGACCACCGCCTGAAGAGATGAATACCTTGGTTATGACAGCAGCTGCTGCCATTACCGAGATATCCCTCTTCAAAGTGCCGACGTATATATAGTCGTGCGGCGGTCGGTAAGTGGTTAATGAACCAGTTCTCACATAATCTTTCTACAAACATACAAGTTCACTTCAACCAAACTTTCATGCCTCAAACATGGAAGCATTCATATGGAATGGAAACAGGAATTGAAAATTGATGTATTTGAAAAATCCTGCTTCCATGAATTGGCGCCAGGAAAAGAAAATGACTAAAATTGATACAATTTAAACATTTTTTGCTCATAAATGAGGGATCAATGCATGCACCCATCTGTCTTGAGAAAGACAATAGTGACCGGCCAGGAAAATCCATGCTGGAGGACCTGCCTTTGCCCTGGCATGGCCAGGCAATGTTGGCCAGGGTCAGGGAGGTGCCTAAAAACATATGACCGGAAATGTAGCTTTAGGCATTAGTAAAAGCAGGAACATTATTAGGCTGGGTTCACACTATTGCAAAAATTATTAGGCTGGGTTCACACTATTGCGAATTGGATGCAGGTTTCCCAGCATCCAATTCGCATGTCAGGAGATTGTGACCGGCTCTCAATGGAGCCGGTTCACACATCTCCGGAGTGGATCTGGAGCGAATTGCATAGGAGTCCTGTGTGTCTTCTGGTCCGTTTCAGGTCCGAATTCAGCCAAAAATCTGGACCAAAATCGGACCTGAAATGGTGAACAGGGACGCACCGGACCCCTGCTGTGAGCCGCTCCATGCGGCAGTGTGAACCCAGCCTTATACGTTTTAACAATCTCAAGCTATTTTTTTAGGTATGTCTCTAGATCTTTATTTTTTATTTTTTATTAAAATGTTTTTATTTCCCTCAAAAGTGTACAATTTTCCAATGCAGAAACATTTTCTTTGTTCAGTACAATCATTCCTCATGTATGTCTCTAGTTCTTTTAAAATAAAAGGTTAATGCCTGATTGTTTTCCCAAAGAAATTGTCAGTCAATGCAGTTGGCGTCCACAGGAGGTGGAGATATGCTGCAAATCAAATACAACTCTTGGACATGGATTGTAGATTGGGACAAAGATCAAAAGACAGCAGTAGAGTAAATGGGGAGATAGACGCAATTGCGATTCATGGCATATTTTATCTTAGGAATGTTATTATTAGTAATTTATTGTCCTAGTTATGACGAGTCCTCCTTAAAATAGATGTGAAGAATCTTTGACCCAAGCCACTACTGTATACTTTGTCTCTAAATGAAATATTCCATTTAAAATAGTTGTACAAAGCTAAATACCATTTTGATGCCTTTATTTCTGTGGTCAGGCTTCTTTTTTTTTTTGTTACTGTGCATGGCCAGGGTAGCAGGAGTGTCTCCCAGGGGTGTTTCTAGGGTCTTTATAGACCAGGGGAACCTCTGGGGCACACACATTACAATGTTGATGGGCTGGTAAGATACCATGATGACCACATTGGATCAAATCTAAAGCTAATATAACCTTTTTAACTAAACAAAGATGAATTGGTATAAAAATTGTGATGTTATATTATGATATAAAAATAAACAATAGATAAGTTGGAAAGCAGATAAAATATATAATGTTCTAAAATTGTATATTGCATAGAATTTATAATCACTGTATCTCAGAGGAGAGCAGGGCATTCAGCAGAAGACCTAGGGCACAATACCTGGGTGCCAGGATCTGGCAACTCCTCTGTTGTCCAAAACTGCAGCTGTGGTGTCACTCAGTGACGTTGCCTTTGGTCAAGAATTTCAAGTCTTAGCATTTCTAGCTGTTCTTACTGTAGGAAACCTTCATATGCACAATCCTATACCCACAGTTGCAGAAAAATGGGGACATGTGGGACTTTAAATGAGAACGCAACGGGGGATTTTGTGCCTCCATCCCTAATTGCTATGCAAAAATGAAGGGGAGAGGGTGGGACTTTGAATGAGGTGCATACATATTGTGAATTATAACCAACATGACACAGAAAATAAATATTAGTACATCACAGTCCCCCAAATGGAGTATAAGATTTATCACAGTAGGATTATTTTAGTTGGCGCCTCCACCCCCCTATTTTATTATACTTCTTGCTGACAGAGGACATGGACACTGTCGGGGACGTGCTGGGCTTGAGCCTGGGACCTCTTCTGTGTCTGGCATTGACTCTTCCAGCGGAGCTATCTGAGATGCTGGACAGTTCCCTGCCTGATCTGCTGGATAACCTATCTGATCCATTAGACTACTCTGCTTGGTGTCTGATTACTGTTGAACTCTGAACCCCTTGCTCCTCCCATGTACTTCCTATAAAAGACATTCCAGAGATGTTGCCCCTTGCGGTTTGATCTGCTTCTGTTCCCTGAGTTCCTGATTCTGTGCTTGTATCCTGTTCCTGTGTTTGACCCGGCTTCCTGACCACGCTTCTGTCTCCAGTCCTGACCTCGGCTCGTTTGACCCTGCTCAGTTATCTGCCAGTCTGCCTGTTGCCAAGATTCGGCCTGGACTTTGACTACTCTCTGCCTGCCACTTGTGATGTTTACCTTGATGTGTATGACCCGGCTTGTCTGACTCTGCAAACCTGCACCAGCTTACCTGCATCCTCTGCTCTGCAAGCTGCACACGCTGACCTGCATCCTTTGCAATGCAAACCTGCACCTGCTGACCTGCATCCCTGCTCTGCAAACCTGCACCTGCTGACCTGCATCCCTGCTCTGCAAACCTGCACCTGCTGACCTGCATCCCTGCTCTGCAAACCTGCACTTGCTGACCTGCATCCCTGCCCTGCAAACCGGCACCTGCTGACCTGCATCCTCTGCTCTGCAAGCTGCACCTGCTGACCTGCATCCGCTGCTTCCGGAACCAGCCGTTCCAGTCTCCACTCGGCTCCACCACTCCAAGCAGTGAGGATCAGACAGGCACCCTTACCTCACCGTGCTCTTACCACCACTGTCCCCACTCCAGTGGTCTCCGAGCCGGGGTTGTACAGGAGGTCCCTCTCCGCACGTCAGGCTCACACCCAAGGTACGTTACAGTATCAAACCGCCATGCCTGAGCCTGCAGGAGATACCTTGCCTATGGACAATGTCTATCGACACCTTACAGCTCTCACTCAGATCGTGAAGTCTCTGCAGGGCAGCCATGTCCGAATGGATAAGCAGACACAAACTCAAGCCACCTCTGCAGATTCACCTCCAACCCCAACTTCCTCTATTGGAATGTTACCATCTCCTGAGCCCAGGGTCCCTGTTCCTGAGAAGTTTTTCGGGGATCGGAGTAAATTCCGTGCGTTTCGCAACGCATGTGAACTTTACTTTTCGTTGCTACCTCTGACTTTTTCATCTGAAGCCACCAAGGTGGGCTTCGTTATCGCTTTGCTGCAGGGGGAACCTCAAGCTTGGGCCCATCACTTACTTGAAGTCCGCCATGTAGTTCTAGACTCTCTGCCCTCTTTTCTTGATGCCATGGCCCGACCTTATGACGATCCACAGCGGACTTCTACTGCCGAGGCTGCTCTCCATGCGCTCCAGCAAGGCCGCCGAGCGGTCGATGACTATGTGACTGATTTCAGACGCTGGAGCGCGGATACCCAGTGGAATGAGGCGGCTCTGCGGCATCAGTTCCGTCTTGGTCTCTCTGAAAGCCTGAAGGATGAGTTAGCACGGGTCGGTGTTCCTGATGTTCTAGAGACTTTAATTAATTTGTCTATCCAGATAGACCGATGACTCCGGGAGCGCAGAGCAGAAAGGTCTACCCAACAGCTCCGCCCAGCTTGGATGCTACCCCGGATACGAGCCCCTGTGTACCCTGCCAGTGCCAGTACGGTTCCAACTGAACCCTCTTCCCTCAACCAGACCATCAAGCCAGGGCAGCTTGGACTAATGAAACATTCCCTATTGGCCAAGGAACGACTTCGTCGGCTGCAGAATTATCTATGCCTGTATTGCGGTGAACCCGGTCATTATGTCTCTTCTTGTCCTGCTAAGCTGCGCAAGGTCCTGGCTACCTCTTCTCCCAACTACTCACCTCCATCTACCAATGCTACTCACCTGGCTCTACCTATCTCTTTCCAACTACCAGGGAGGACAATACCAGTAACTGCAATAATCGACTCAGGGGCATGTAGTTGTTTTGTCGATCTAGACTTTGCAGCAAAACAACACATCCCACTCCAACCTAAGACTCAGGGACTTTCCATTTTCCTGGCAGATGGGTCTCGCATCAAGTCCGGAGTAGTGACCCAAAGGACCCCTCCTTTGCCTGTGATCACCTCCATGGACCATAAGGAACTATTGACTTTGGATGCTATTGCATCTCCCATGTTTCCAGTTATCCTGGGTCTACCCTGGCTTCAGGCACACAATCCACAGTTTGATTGGGGAACCGGAAGTATTAAGTTCCAGTCACCATACTGTCAACACCACTGCATGCTTCCACGTCCCAGCACCTTGGGGCCTCTGTTATGCCTGGATTCAGATCCAGAGATACGAGCTTCTGTACCCAAACAATATCATGAGTTCCTGGACGTCTTCAGCAAACGAGGGGCCGAAGTCCTCCCGCCTCATCGTCCTTACGATTGTCCAATCGAGCTTCTTCCCGGTGCTGAGATTCCTTTCGGACGGATCTTCCCCCTATCTGAACGGGAGCTTGAGGTACTGAAAGAATACGTTGATGAGAACCTTAAGAGGGGTTTCATCCGTCCTTCCACTTCTCCAGCAGAGGCAGGAATCTTCTTTGTGGAGAAAAAAGACCATTCTCTTCGGCCCTGTGTAGATTACCGGGAATTAAATAAAATCACGGTCAAGAACCGGTACCCTCTGCCTCTGGTACCTGAACTTTTTCAAAGACTCAGGACTTCCTCTGTGTTTACCAAACTAGACCTGCGGGGGGCGTGCAACCTGGTACACATTCGAGCAGGGGATGAATGGAAGACTGCCTTTCGTACCAGGTTCGGCCATTACGAATACCTAGTAATGCCCTTCGGCCTATGTAACGCCCCTGCCACCTTTCAGCATCTAGTCAATGATGTTTTCAGAGACTGTCTGGACATTTATGTAGTTGTCTATCTTGATGATATTTTGATTTTTTCCTCCTCTCTTGAGCAGCACCGGAAACACGTCAAGAGTGTACTCTGTCGTCTCCGCCAGCATGGACTGTACGCAAAACCAGAAAAGTGTGAATTCGAGCGACAGAGTATCCAGTTCCTTGGCCTAGTGATCTCTACAGAGGGATTCAAGATGGACCCACAGAAGGTTTCAGCCATTCTGGATTGGCCTGCACCTTCAGATAAAAAGGGGGTGCAGCGCTTCGTTGGCTTTGCCAATTTTTATCGGAGGTTTATCAAGGGATTCTCTGCTATTATTTCCCCGATTACGCAGCTAACGAAGCAAAATGCTCGATTCCAGTGGACATCTGAAGCACAGGCTGCTTTCACAAACCTAAAAATACTTTTTACGTCTGCTCCTATTCTAAGTCATCCCGATCCTGCCCTACCGTATCTACTTGAGGTAGATGCCTCAGAGACAGCGGATGGAGCCGTTATCTCCCAGCGCCAAGGTCTCAAGGACTTGATACACCCGGTAGCCTTCTTCTCCCGTAAGCTTACCCCATCCGAGAGGAATTATGATGTTGGAGACCGGGAGCTCCTGGCCATTAAATCTGCCCTTGAGGAGTGGAGGTACTTGTTGGAGGGAGCAGCGCATCCTATACTCATTTACACAGACCACAAGAACCTAGAGTATCTGAGAGCTGCCAAACGTCTGAGACCACGCCAGGCACGTTGGGCACTATTTTTCTCTAGGTTCTCGTTCCACATAACTTACCGGCCAGGCTCCAAGAACACCAAACCAGACGCTCTTTCCCGCATGTTTGATGATCCAAAAGAGGTGTCAGCTCCAGATACCATTCTATCTGAAGGCAACTTCTTACTTTTACAAACTAGCCTGATGTCTGTCTTGAAGCAAGCTTCTACAGGTGTGTCTTGTCCCTCTGGAATCACTCTGGTACCCAAGGACGGGTTACTTTGGAAGAATGACAAAATCTTTGTGCCAGAAGAAGTTCGAGTCACAGTGTTAAACTTGTGTCATGATCATCCCCTGGCAGGCCATTTTGGAATGCATAAAACCCTTGAACTGATTCAACGCACGTTTTGGTGGCCGGATCTTGAAAAAGACTGCAGGGAATATGTAGGTTCATGTGCCACCTGTATCCGTAGCAAGACCACTAGAAGCAAGGCCTGGGGTCTGCTCAGACCCTTACCAGTCCCTGACCGTCCCTGGAAAATGATTGCCATGGACTTCATAGTGGAACTCCCCCCGTCTGAAGGTTGCACAGCCATCTTTGTAGTGGTTGACCGTCTATCCAAGATGGCCCACTTCGTGCCTCTCAAAGGCACGCCCTCTGCCATGGAAACTGCCCAGGTCTTCATTAGGGAAGTAGTAAGGCTACATGGGGTCCCTGCGGACATCGTTTCGGATAGAGGGGTGCAGTTCACCTCTCGCTTTTGGAAGGCTTTGTGCAAGGTCCTGAAGATTGAGTTGTCCATGTCCTCGGCCTATCACCCCCAAACTAACGGGCAAACCGAAAGAACGAATCAGACGCTCGAACAGTACCTCAGATGCTTCACCACCTTCGTTCAAGATGACTGGGTAGCTTTAATACCCTTGGCAGAGTTTGCCTTTAACAACGCCAGTCATTCGGCTACAGGTCAATCGCCATTTTTTGCCAACTACGGGTTTCACCCGACCTTCTTACCTGATCTCATCCCTGATTCAACAGTCCCAGCGGTCCAGAGTATTGTTGATTTCCTGACCCGTAACAGCAGGATATTGCAGGAAGCCATGACTAAGGCACAAGCAGCCAATAAAAGGATCTTTGACAGGAAAAGGAGAGGGGAATTATGCCTGCAACAGGGTGACCAAGTATGGTTATCGACCACCAACCTTAAGATGGCTTGCCCCGCAAGGAAACTGGCACCCAAGTTCATCGGTCCTTTCCCAGTAAAACGGAAATTAAACGAGGTCTCCTATGAACTTGCCTTACCGGAGTCGTTGAAGATTCACCCAGTCTTTCACGTTTCCTTGCTGAAACCCGCAGTGCCCAACCCGTTCCCAGACAGGGGATCGGGACCACCCAAGCCTGTAATCATTGACGGTGATGAGGAGTTCGAGGTGGAGGCTGTCTTGGACTGCCGAAGAAGAGGGAACCAGCTTCAATTCCTGATCAAGTGGAAGGGGTACGGTCTGGAGGAGAACTCCTGGGAACCCCAACAGAACATCCACGCCCGAGAGTTAATCCAGGCCTTTTTTCGCAGTCACCCCCAGAAAAGAGCTCTATTGGGCACCCGGAGGTTGCCCTTAAGGGGGGGGGCACTGTCGGGGACGTGCTGGGCTTGAGCCTGGGACCTCTTCTGTGTCTGGCATTGACTCTTCCAGCGGAGCTATCTGAGATGCTGGACAGTTCCCTGCCTGATCTGCTGGATAACCTATCTGATCCATTAGACTACTCTGCTTGGTGTCTGATTACTGTTGAACTCTGAACCCCTTGCTCCTCCCATGTACTTCCTATAAAAGACATTCCAGAGATGTTGCCCCTTGCGGTTTGATCTGCTTCTGTTCCTTGAGTTCCTGATTCTGTGCTTGTATCCTGTTCCTGTGTTTGACCCGGCTTCCTGACCACGCTTCTGTCTCCAGTCCTGACCTCGGCTCGTTTGACCCTGCTCAGTTATCTGCCAGTCTGCCTGTTGCCAAGATTCGGCCTGGACTTTGACTACTCTCTGCCTGCCACTTGTGATGTTTACCTTGATGTGTATGACCCGGCTTGTCTGACTCTGCAAACCTGCACCAGCTTACCTGCATCCTCTGCTCTGCAAGCTGCACACGCTGACCTGCATCCTTTGCAATGCAAACCTGCACCTGCTGACCTGCATCCCTGCTCTGCAAACCTGCACCTGCTGACCTGCATCCCTGCTCTGCAAACCTGCACCTGCTGACCTGCATCCCTGCTCTGCAAACCTGCACCTGCTGACCTGCATCCCTGCTCTGCAAACCTGCACTTGCTGACCTGCATCCCTGCCCTGCAAACCGGAACCTGCTGACCTGCATCCTCTGCTCTGCAAGCTGCACCTGCTGACCTGCATCCGCTGCTTCCGGAACCAGCCGTTCCAGTCTCCACTCGGCTCCACCACTCCAAGCAGTGAGGATCAGACAGGCACCCTTACCTCACCGTGCTCTTACCACCACTGTCCCCACTCCAGTGGTCTCCGAGCCGGGGTTGTACGGGAGGTCCCTCTCCGCACGTCAGGCTCACACCCAAGGTACGTTACAGACACCCTCTGAGGATGGCTGCCTCCTCTTGTTTTTTAATATACAGATTGACTTAGAAGTGCCATTAGAGCCACTATTACATTCCTTTTAAAGGCATCACAGCGCTAGGAGTGCCGGAATCCCCCCCCCCCCCTTTCTATGCCCCAAATGGAGTAGACATTGACATTATATCAGGGTTGATAAAGCAATAAAACCATCTAGAATCATAAATATGAAGTGAATGCATCAAAATAAGCTCGACGACGTTTCATGGACTTCTATCCACTAATCAGGAGCAAGTGCATCGATATACTAAAAGGGGTGATAAAAATCGCCATTATAGTATGATGTAACTACCAACTGGGGGGGAAGAAATATTAGGATAATGATAAACAGACAGATGGCCATAACTGCGAATACTCACATAAGAACTGATAATGAGACCATGAGATACCACCTGCCAGCAGTCGGCCAGATAAATATGTCCAGCACGGGAGCTGAGGAAAGGACCCAAACAAGAACCAGGAGCACACACGCAGTCCCCCAAAAGATGTGTTCATATGGAAAAATCTTAATATAACTGTAGATGGGGTTTTTATATTGTATATGTAGCGGCCTCACCCTCTCTCTCTTCTTTAACGGTTACTTTGGCTTCGGTCTAGGGGTACCTTCAAGGGGAGAGCGAGGTGCGCCACGGCCCATGTCCTCTAGATTACTGCGTGTAGAGGTGAAGGCCAGAATCAGATTACACCCAGGCTGTGTATATGCTCAGAGCCAGGTCTGTTCTGCTGATAACCCCCCTTTGCTCCCAGTAATTGGAGTACCACACACTGAAAAAGGTCCAACACGTATTTATTCCATAACGGCAAACAATTAGTCCTTTGCGAGCAGACAGTTTGAGACCCATAGAACAGTTCAGTATTGGTGGGGAGTAGGTCAAGGTACAATCCTCAAAGAAACTAAACCATTGAGGTTTCACTAACGGTTGCTAAGCACAGTGGCTGTTAAATGGACTTTTGGTACAGAGTCTCTTCCAGCGACTCTAGTGAACAGGAACTGGAGTTACCTTCGCTACGTTGCAGTGCCTGTCAGGGGGAAGACATCCCTCCAAGGGAGTTACCAGAGGCCCCGCCGTCACCGGATTAATGCTGTACCGGGCTATTCGGAAGGGTTACACTCCCCGGCCCTACTCGCCTCAGACACGGGTCCCAACACCTTAGGGCCCCTCGGACTCCTCCACCCTCGTGAAACCCAGTCGAAGTTACTGGGTCCCAGGCCTTGGCCGTAGTACCTCACCCCAGGCTTAAGGTGCCTGGGATGGACTCCATCCCTCGCTCCGGCCAGGTCAAGGGCACCTGGGCCCGGAACTCCGGAATGTCAGCACCCAGGCTGAAGGTGCCTGGGCGCGTCCGCGTCCTCCAACTCTGAACCCCGAGGTCAGGGCGTCCGCCCCTTTTATCTCCTCTCCCTTTGCGTCACAGCGTGTTCCCCGCCCCGCTGTACCGGCGCCAGGAAAGGACAAAAAGGATCAGTCTTGCGGTGCAGGTTCAACTCCGACCCAGGGTGACATCGCCACCTGCAGGCCACAGGGAACCTTGCACTACCAGAGTCCTCCAAGAACCACAAAAGGGATTCTCAGATTCCCTAACAATTAGTACATCTGGGTTAAATAACCCAGATGTCCCCCTCCCAAATTTAAATACCCGCTACATATACAATAAAGTAAGTGGTTTGTTACCATAATGGTAAAAATAGAGAGCAATGTACTATAGAATAAGCCCATCACCCCAGTATAAAAAAATGTATTTACCCAAACAGGCCCTGATGGGATATGTACCGAGGCTGGAGTGCAGCGTGAGACTGCTTAGCACTGAAGGGGAACTGCAGGGTGAGCCCAGCAGCCAGGGTCCCATCCAGCGTCACACTGGCATGACAATGAGGGAGAGACAGCACGGCAGCCGTTGTACCCACAGTTGATGCAGAGGAAGGCAAAAAAAAAAAATGAAACTAAAGCATGATCGAATTTGCTACAGTGGGGGTAACAAAATTGCTTCCTGGTCCCTCAGGAGGCAATTGGATATTCCCTGGATCAACTACCTCAGGTGTTAGTACCTGTAAATGTTAGTATCCAGGTATAATGTGTATATGCAGCTCTTTTTTCATACTGAGCTGGTCATAAGTAGGTCTTTTCCACATTTTCACACCTCTTACTGTGAAAAAGCCTTTCCTCCAGATGTAAAGCATGCCCCCTTGTCCTCTGTTATAACCTGAAAGTGAATAACTGTACTCCAAGTTCACTATTGTATATAGACCACTTATGCATTTATACATGGAGATCATATCCCCTCAGTCAATAGGTGCCAGGGCCAGTGAAGGCAACATTTTTTTTAGTAAAAACAACATACCTACAAACATGGGCGTCCGCAGAACTTTTTTCAGGGGGGGGGGCATCATTTTAAGGTCACCCATGCAATATAAAAAGATGTACATTCTCTAGACTATATGTATATGAGCATGGTACGCCTGGCCTGAGTTATCTCTTATATAACTTATATATAACACATATATCTTTCCAGTGGAAAGATATACAGTGGAACCTCGGATTGCGAGTAACGCGGTTAACGAGTGTTTCGCAATACGAGCACTGTATTTAAAAAAAACCTGACTCAGTTTGCGAGTGTTGTCTCGCAAAACGAGCAGGATTCAAGCCAAAACGGTGTGCAATACCGCGTTTGGCCTGAGGTGGGAGGGGCGCGGGAGCTGAGCAGAGCCGAACGGCGCCGATCGCAGCCGATTGGTGCCGTTCGGAAATGCTCGGAAAATCGCGGAAATACTCCGTTGCCTTTCCGAGGTTTTCCGAGTTCAGCCGAGGTGTCCTCGACCCTTTCTGAGTGTTTAAGAGGCTCTCTGGCGCCCCCCGCCTCTGCCCGCATGCGGTATTGCATGCTATTGAAGTCAATGCGGAACAAATTATTTTTGTTTCCATTGCTTTGCTTTGATATGCGAGTACTTTGAATTACGAGCATTCTCCTGGAACGGATTATGCTCGTAATCCAAGGTTCGACTGTATGCGTTATATAAGAGATAATTCAGCTTCACTTTGTATTGGAAGGTACTCAGGCCAGGCGTACCATGTCCATATACATACTGTATAGCTTAGAGAATGTACATCTTTTTATATTGCAATGTATTGCAATACATCTGTTGTGGCCATATTTTGATCTTGATGAAAACAGCCTATACAAAGTTAAGAAGATGAATTATCTCTTAACCGCTTCAATTTTTACCCCCTTACTGCCCAGACCAATTTTTAGTTTTCAGAGCTGTCGCACTTTGAATGACAATTGTGCGCTCGTGCGATGTGGCTCCCAAACAAAATTGACATTCTTTTTTTTTACCACAAATAGAGCTTTAGTTTGGTGGTATTTGATCACCTCTGCGGTTTTTATTTTTTGTGCTATTAACAAAAGAAGAGCGAAAATTTTGAAAAAAACACAATATTTTTTACTTTTTGATTTAATAAATATCAAAATTTTAAAAAAAAAAACAATTTGTTTCCTCAGTTTAGGTCGATATGTATTCTTCTAAAAAAAATCGCAATATGTGTATATTGATTGGTTTGCACAGCAGTTATAGCCTCTACAAAATAGGGGATAGATTTATTTCATATTTTTTTTTTTTTTTACTAGTGATGGCGGCGATCTGCGATTTTTATTGTGACCGTGACATTGCGACAGACATATCGGACACTTTTGACACATTTTTGGGACCATTCACATTTATACAGCGATTAGTGCTAAAAAAACTGCACTGATTACTGTGTAAATGTGACTGGCAGGGAAGGGGTTAACACTAGGGGGCGATCAAGGGGTTAAATATGTTCCCTAGGGAGTGATTCTAACTGTAGGGAGAGGGGACTCACAAGGGGAGGCGACTGATCTGTGTTCCTATTTACTGGGAACACACATCGGTCTACTCACCTCTGACAGGACGTGGATCTGTGTGTTTACACACACAGATCCACGGTCCTGCCGTGATCACGGGCAATCGCGAGTGCCCGGCGGACATCACGGCCGCCGGGCACGCGCACTGGGTCCCGAGCGGTGGCGCGCGCGCCCCCTAGACGGCCGGGAAGCCCAGAACGTCATATGACGTCCACCCAGGATGGGAGATCCCTCCTGTGGATGTCATTTGACTATGGGCGGTATTGAAGTGGTTAACATACACAGACATAGCTTTCCAGTAATAGCTGTCCAACTTTCCAGCAATAAATACATCAAAATGCTCCTCCTAATTGCTGTTACCTGTGGTCCTTCTTCTGTTGCTTGCAACTGTATATGCCACTCACTTCAGGTCAGGATTTCCTGGGATGTGATGATGAGTAGGCACTGGCAGCGTATCACTCGGCGGCTCGGCCAGTGACTGCACTGAGTGGGTGGCGCCGGCGCTGGCCGGATCTACACAACATGTACACAGGCAGGCAGCCAATCACTGAAGAGGAGTGGCGGAACGGCCGAGCTGCCGAGCCATCTCACCCGATGATCGGGCCGGGGGTGAGGGAGGGACATCAGATGTGTCAGGACAGAGAGCAGCCGGCTGACTCAGAAAAAAGTCAGCGGCGGACACTGCAGCTAGCAACTACAACACCATCTTGACAATTCCAGGGGGGCAATTGCCCCCCCCCCCCCTCTGCCCCTACCTGCGGACACCCATGCCTACAAAATTCTCAGATCTGTTCACATTGCATTGACTGTGATGTTTCGTAATGTAGCAAATTTAACTCATTCTGTTTGCCAAATGCACCCATTGAAGTCAATAGAACAACACCGTAACTGCATTCCAAATGTTTGTAAGGTAGTTACAGCACGATATTTCAATGTAAACTCCCAAATGGGATTGAAAAACAAACAGGTATTCAGGAGATAGTATTGGTAAGCTGCAATATATAAAAAAAAAATAGTTTTGGATTTATTACCACTTTAAAGCGGAGGTCCGCCAATTTTTATTTTTTTTAAAGTAAGCAGCTACAAATACTGCAGCTGTTGACTTTTAAAATAAGGACACTTACTTGTCCAGCGCGCCCGCGATGTCGGCACCCGAAGCCGATCTCTGCCTCGGGTCTCGGATGCTGCCGCCACCATCTTCGGTGAGGGAATCAGGAAATGAAGCCTTGCGGCTTCACTTCCTGGTTCCCTACTGCGCATGCGTGACTCGAGATGCGCAATGTCACTGGTCCCTGCTGTCTTCTGGGACCCGTGTGCCTCCTATAAGACAGTGGGGGGGCGCCGGATGTGGCGTAGACTCCCGCAGATAATGCAGGATCTATGCCCGGAAGTGGGTGCAAATACTTAGACAGGTATCTGCTCCCCCCCCCCTGAAAGGTGCCAAATGTGACAACGGAGGGGGGGAGAAATCCGGACAGCGGAGGTTCCATTTTTGTGTGGACCTCCGCTTTAATGTATTTTTTTTCTTCTGAGCTTCATTCATGGGTCTTGCTAGAAAAAAAAAAACATGAAATGTGGCATAAGTAATTTTTTAATCGCTCTGTAACAAACACAAATGTGGGAGCATTGAATTGTAATGGGGCTGTAATGCCAAATTTGTAAATGGAAAGTCACCCCGTCTTTGTCTCCTGCACCTTACTCCCAGGCTCCAGCCACTTCTGTAGTATGTCCATAATCTCAAACCATCTACTTTAGTATTTCCACAGTCTGACACTTTTCTGCAGCATTTCGTATTCTGAATGTATGCCTCTTTGTTCATTTTATGGGTTTCACTTAAGGCCCCCTACATTGAGTAAGTTGACCATTAGTGGTATAGACTGACAAGCAGCTTATTTTAATGGGTTAAATACAGTAGAAACCTCCTTTCCAGGGAAGTAGGAAGACCCAAACCTTGAGGTAGGCAATTGTAAGCAGCAAATAAAAAGCCATGGATTAGTAGTGTTATAAAGCAGTTTTTGAACAATGAAAGCAATGTACATCTATGGGAGAGCCAGGTTTAAAAGATTCCAACTGTGGCAGCTCTGACTTCCAAGGGACAGAAAGAAAGCATCACAAGTGCTCTGCAGGTTAAATGACTCAGCAGGGAAGTCAGGAGCAATTTGGCAGAGTTATTTTAGAATCATGCTATATTGCATCCATTCAGAGGAGTTTTTTTCTTTCACCCAGGTACCATGTAACAATGTCGCACAGAAGTGAACAGCAGGCACGTACAAATGTTAACTTGTATGATTCAATTCCATCAATTTAGCTCTTCCTACACAATCCTACAACAACGAACACCTAAACAGCTTGGCAAACATTGCTTGCTCCAGCACAGAATAGGGTTCCCATTGTTCTCACAGCCAGGTAGATACATAGGACATTGTCCAAAATAGCAGCCTGAAAATAACAACAATTTCAGCACATGCTCTCAGAAAAGGATTGTCAGATACTCTTGTGTCAGGAAGAAAGCAATCAGTTTGGTTTTGTGTGACGAGGTGTATTAGTGGAAGTCAGGTATGATTGGCAGATATGAGATAGTTACTGCTGTAATCTCTTTCAAAACACAAGAATTTTATATTTTTCCCATGAATCATTTGAATGCATAAATCAGCCATTACAAGAACATTTTCAAATAGTGGAGAACATTGACTCTTTTAGTGAGCTCTCCTTAAAGCTGAATCCAAGACACAAAAACGTTCAATTAAATATACTACTCAATAGCCACAGAGGATATAAATCTACTTTGTGAGCACTAAATGTCTTTATAAACCCAAATATTACCTTGTAAAGGCAGGGATGTCATCACAATGCTATACAATGCCTGTGCAGGGAGCAGAGCTGTGGGAGGGACCCGACAGGCCCCACCTACTACAGGCTGCCTGCTGAAAACTACAGGAGGGGGTGGATCCAAGACCAGTCATCCTGCACAAGTGAGAGGGTAGTACTATCCAGTCTTCATTACAGGTAGCTCTTGTACAGAGCAAGAGTCACACTGGATTACAGCACAGATTTGGAAGACATACACGAAGCACACCTACCAGGTAAGAATACACATGCATCTTATATTTTTCTTCCATAATATTTTATAGAGTAAAAAGCAAATACAATGGTCCAGAAAGCACAAACGGTAGTAAATACAAAGATCAAAAAAGTGTGATCACCGGGAGGTCAAGGTAGAACAAGTTGATAGTATCAAATCCCTCTCCAAGTATCTTAGTACAGCCAATTATATACAATCAGATTACACAATACATCTTGTTTGTGCAATATAATAAAAGAGAAAAAATAAACAATATAATCATGTAACTATTTGTGCTAATGCGGGTTCCAACCTACAGTTGACTAATGCCTCTGTTAGGTGTCCTAGACAGAGAGCTCTCACACAATATAGGTAAGCATAGTCCAGGCCAAAGTCCTGTGGGTAAGTCGAGACCATAACCTAGCTATCGATGCTTCTTATTTTTAGACAGTATTTGCTGATCCCAGTATTCAGCTTTAAAGCCTTACTACAACTTTTATAATTTTCTTCTTCTTTTTAATTTTTGTTGCTATATTTAGTTACTTTTCTTTCTCTTCTTTTATGATGGTTTTTTTGCTTCATCATGTTGTAAAGAAATCCATAGGAGATGCGTAAATAAAATGGTGCAGAACTTACCCAAACGTGATTGAATTTACAAGTCATAAACGGTTATAAAGCAGTGTATGCATGGAAATTGGAAGATCTGACTGTCAGTACCAGAATTTGAGTTGCTCCTTTAAAATTGAGTAAAAGTCACCTGAGACAACCCTTACCTGAAGACAACAGTGACTGGCCAGTTAGCTACTGTTCAAGTTTATTGCACCTGTTGTACACACTACCAGTGCTCATGATAGTGGATGCTTCCTTGTGTGCTCTTGCTTGACCCAGGTTGTATTTGCTATGTGTATAACCATGTATGACCTGGTTTGTTCTGACGCTGCGCTCTCCTCGCTCCTGTCTGTATACAATTAGGATTCTGATCTACATGTGTGAAACCCGGCGCATCTAGACTACGCTTCTGCCTGTTGCTCCTGTGTTATCAGACTCACTGTTACAACTTGGCCTGCTCTGATCTGCTTCTGCTATGCATCAGCCTCATTGCTACTTTACTGACATCTGCAGTGGCACACCACAAGTACCAGCAAGTCTTCCCTGCCTATAAGTCTGTCTGTGGTATGTGCTACTCTTTACTGAACTACCTGTATATTCAGAACATCAGAACTGTTTCACTTATTACCTATTCACCTGCTTGGCATTGACAGGCAGGTGAGAGAATGCAGCAGGATGCTGATCTGCGTCAGACATTTTGTGAACACAGCCAAAAACTGCACATGCCCCAGGTATTACATGATTCTGTAATTTCTCAGCCATCATCTAAGTTCTGCAGGTGTTCCTGATCCCAAGTATGGCAAAGAGGCTATGTTGGGGCTATGTCTTCCTTATATGTCCACAGTGTCTTCTGCAGCCCTGCTCAGAACTGCCCCAAAGTGGTCCATCTGCAAATTCATTGCTAACAGCACACAAGGTGGGCTTGCATGTGATGTCAGCCACCAATCACTGCATAGGCTGCATGGTCACACAAAGGCTTCCCACCCCATTCCTCCCAACCTCAATTAGACACAGAAAACAACAATGATATCCCCTGCACAAAAAATAAAAATGCAGAAAATCAGCAAACTTATAAATATACAAATAAACAGAGCTACGTTTCTTCAAGCTTCAAAAAAAGTCATGAATGTTACTTTTATATTTAAAAGTATGGGTAGTCCGCGCTAACCTATCATAACCAAAGGTGATGCCCAATGGAATAATGAAATAGATACAAACTAGATAAATGGTGAACTGAATTAAATGTGACAGGTGCTGCAAAATTATAAATAGCTGGAATAACAGCTATAAACGTATGTGAAAAAAATGTATATCAATGCGCAACCTATTAAATGATCCAACACAGTGCTATAAACATAAGACTTGGAATATGTGTAAATAAACTCGTGAGAGAATGTAAGTGAAGGGAGCTGTTTTAAGCTCCCCGAGCTCATGGGAATGTGGCAAAGGGGAAGTTTCTAGTCCCCCCCTCTCACACCTGGCAGATAATTAGGTATATTATTATGGTAAGGGAGGCTAGGAACCAATAACAGGGCATAGGTCGGGTCACATGGCAAGTAAGAAAATTCTGGAAGTTTGGGAGAGGTATTTAAGGCAGAGCAGCAAGCTGCCTGTGACCTGAGGATCAGGCAACCCCTTACCTTTGAACTCCTGTGTTTCCCTGCGCATTCCTGTGACAGTCATGGAGAACCTGCTTCGCCGCATCCTTGAAAGAGCTGGAACTGAAGATGGGGAATCTTGGCTACAGCACTGCCTTTCCATGCCCCCAGCACCAGAGCTCCGGGACCTGGCTTACACCCCTGCTGGAGACCAAGCGGTGTCAGCTGCCACCGCATCTTCATCCGCAGCCGCCGCAGCATCTGCATCCTCAGCCGCCTCTACTAGCATCCCTCCCCGCCCAGCGGACTCTGAAGCTGCGTTCACATGGGGAGCAGAGGTAGGCTCAGTCAGCATTCCCATTGGCGGCAGGGCAGAGGAGGCATCCATTGAGGTTCCTGCTCCTGTCGGTGACCCGGATGTACTGCCAGAGAAGAGGAGGAGGTCCCTTAGAAGCTCGTCCATGGCTTCAAGCAAACGGACATCAGCCAGCAAGAGCAGCCAAAGAGGAGTGTCTGGCTGCGGTACTCCTACAGCGCCCTCCAGTGGCCAGTCCTCTCTTCACATGTCTTTTTCTCCACAGGTTTCATCCCAGGTTATTCCTGCATCATTCACCCGCACAGGAAAATCCGGGCTGCTGGCTGGGAATGGCAGCAGCACAGGACAGGCTACCTCAAGCTCCAGCACTCATGCATCACTGGAGGCGCAGCAGATACCTGTGGTGTGCTCTCAGATGACTGCTACGGGTCCAGGTAATGACACTTTTACTCAGTTACAATTATTAACCTCTTTGATTGCTTCCCTGTCATCTATTATTGCAGGTATGACACCTAATATGTCGGTTAGTCAGAAGGTTGCTAGCTCTGCTGCTTCAGTATGGGCCAGCCCTGAGGTTGCACGGGGCAGTCAGGGGGGTGTGGCAGTGTGCCCACTATTATGGTAAGTCCGTCACAGTCAGGGAATGGCTTGGATATCCCGCCTAATGTCCCAGAGATCTGTGCTAGGGAGGCCTTGCCATGTACGCTATCCCCATTGGGTTACCATTTGACTCCAAGTATAAAGGAAAAGATTGTCAAGGGGGAGTTTGTGGACTTGCTGTCGCTGCTCCCTTCCTCAAGAGAAGCTTTGTTTAAAAATGACAAAAAAGAGGAGAAAGGGGATGAGGATAGGCATAGGCCGGTGTCCAGGAGCTTCAATAACTGGCTACAAGCTTTTTTGATCTATTCCAGTATTATTTGTGAAAGGTACCCTGAGAAGAGCGTGGGATTGTTGCAGCATCTGGACATTGTTCTGGAAGCCTATAAAAATTTTGGGGGTGTTTCCTGGTTCGTCTATGATGAGTCATTCCGACAGAAATTGTCGGTGCATCCAAGTTTGACATGGGGCTCAAAGGATATTGGCTTATGGCTAAATCTTTTTCTGCCCCAGAGAGCGTTCAATCCCAAACCACAGCTGCAGGTCGCAGCACCAGTCAGTGCATACAGGAGGGGAATTTGTTTCTCATTCAATGACTCTCAGTGCAAATTCCCGTGCTCCTGCAGGTATAGACATGAATGTGCATTTTGCGCAGGAGCGCATCCTGTTACCAAATGCTTTAAAAAAATGGCCGTGGCAAACCAGCCACAGCTTAGAGAACCCTTTTCAAAAGGCCCAGTCGCCGGTGAAGTTGCTAAACATGTTCCCGTGGCTGCAAGTCTACACAGACAGGCGGATGGCCCTTCTTCTCTTTGAAGGGTTCAACGAGGGTTTCATGCTCCCTCCCTTTAAAGGTCAAGGTTGTGTGGTAGGAAAAAATTTAAAATCAGCTTTAGAGTTCCCTAAAGTGGTTAGGGAAAAAATTTGTAAGGAGCTTCATGCTGGTAGGATCTCGGGCCCTTTTTTGCACCCTCCTTTTCTAAACTTTAGAATTTCCCCCCTTGGGCTTGTTCCAAAGAAAGAGCATGGGTCATTCAGGTTAATCCACCATCTGTCAGCTCCTAAGGGGGATTCTTTGAATGATCAGATTAGTACTGAGATGGCATCCGTACATTATTCTACGTTTGAGGATGCGTTAGTGAAGATTCACTTGTTAGGGCAAGGAGCCTTTCTTGCTAAAGCTGATGTCCAATCTGCTTTTCGTTTATTACCCATTAATCCTGTATCTTTTAACTCATTAGGTTTCGTTTTTGATAATTGTTTTTTCTTTAATCGTTGTCTCCCCTTGGGTTGCTCGCTCTCCTGCAATTACTTTGAGACCTTTGCCACTTTCCTGGAATGGGTAATACAGGAGCACTCTGGCTCATCCTTTCTGTTGCACTATCTAGACGATTTCCTTTTTTTGGGTAGTTCTGTCGCTGATTGTTCAAACGTCCTAAATTCTTTTCTTGTGATTTGTGGATCCTTTAATATCCCTTTGGCACAAGAAAAAACCCTGGCTCCTACAACACGTTTAGTCTTTTTAGGGATCACTATTGATACCGAAGCAATGGAGTTTGAACTACCGGCGGCTAAAATTATTCAACTACAAGGTATCCATTACACAATGATTAGACGACGTAAGTCCATTTTGAAGGAGGTTCAAAAATTGCTCGGCCTGCTGGCATTTGCATCCAGAATCCTGCCTGTTGGGAGAATATTCTCTCGGAGGCTCTATTTAGCCATTTCTGGATTCAAATCCCCTTCCTCCCATATTAGAATCTCTTCGGAAATTAGGGAGGACCTGTTGGTATGGTCGCAATTCTTGGAGAAGTTTAACGGTAGAGCAATTTTTCAATCAGAATTTGTAACTGACCAAGATTTTTGTTTGTTCATGGACGCAGCGGGCTCGGTGGGGTTTTCAGCCTTGTGGAGAACCCACTGGTGCGCTTCGTTATGGCACCCTTGTTGGCGACAAAAAGGTCACCTGAAGAACATCATGATCTTAGAGCTGTTCCCCATCTTGGTGGCCTTAGAGATCTGGGGTGAGTATTTTGCTAATAAAAGGCTTCTCTTCAGTACTGACAATAAAGGGGTGCTTTTTGCGGTAAACTGCTTATCGTCCAAATCACCTCCTGTCATCTCCCTCATTCGCTACCTTGTATTTAAATGCTTGTGCTTAAATGTATGGATCAAGGCTCATTACCTACCAGGTAAGTTGAATGACATCGCAGACTCTCTCTCACGTTTGCAGATGGAGAGATTCAAGGTGCTTTTCCCAGCCGCAGACGAGACAGGGATCCCGTGTCCGGCCCACCTATGGGAGCTAATTTAGACTTGGTTCGTACGAACATTCTGAAATCCACCTCTCCCGCTACTCTGGCAGCCTACTCCTCAGCCTGGCGGGTGTGGTTATCCCATCTAGGTTCCCTGGGTGAGCAGTAGTCTGCTTTTTCTGAACAGCTGGTTTTGTCCTTTTTGAATGAGTTACTGGCTAGAGAGGTGTCATGGTCCCAGGTTAATAAAACTTTGGCAGGAATTTCTTTTTTTGGGAAGCTAAACCATCACCCCCCATGTTCTTCTTTCTTCTCTGTACAACGGGCTCTAAAGGGTTATAAAAAAGGTTCATCTCATCCTGACAATAGAATGGCGGTGACGCCGGGTATCCTTGCCAAACTGTGTTCAGCGGTTGATTTGGTATGTTTTTCACGCTATGAGGCTGCCCTTTTTCGGGCGGCTTTTTCTCTATTATTTTTCGGAGCTTTTAGGATTTCAGAAATAGTGGCTCCTAATAAGAAGTCCGAGTCAGGCCTTCGTTTAACGCATGTTTCTTTAGACGGTTTGAAGCTTAACCTTTTTATCCCACGATCAAAGACGGACCAGTTTGGCAAGGGTGTTTGGTTGACGTTGCAGTCATTTCCTAACTCTCCCATCTGCCCTGTTAGCCTAGTGGGGCAGTTTCTACGGGTCAGAGGTTCAAAAACGGGTCATTATTTATTCATGAGAATGGCCTTCCTTTGTCCGTTTATCAGTTTAACTCGGTTCTGCACAAATGCTTGGTCTCGCTAAACATGGGCAAGTTGCCACTCTCATCCCACTCCTTTCGGATAGGGGCTGCTACGGAGGCCGCCAGGCTGGGGTTAGATGTGGTTAGTATTAAGCGCATCGGTAGATGGCAGTCTGATGCTTACAAATTGTACATACGTCCTCACTGTCTTTTTTAAATCTACAGGTCAGGCATTATCCGTCTGGATCTTAGGTCATTCGTTTATATTCTGGGCCGAAAGGAGAGCTTTGCGAAGAGTCTATACCGGAAGCTTGAATTTTGATCCCACATTGGTGAACATTTGTTGGCATGGCAGGAGGGGTATGGTATGGAATAATTTGTTTGAAGAGTTAAGTTTTCTGTTTCGAACCCTGCCAGTTCATGATGTTTTGATTATCCACCTTGGGGGGAACGATATAGGGCATACTAAGTCCCTTGATTTAATTTTTCAAATAAAATGGGATCTGCTTCAGTTCAGGCTGTCCTTCCCCGGAGTATGTTTGATTTTTTCAGAGATTGCTCCGAGATTGGTATGGTTGAACTCCACGCTTGAAAAGGTTAGAAAGAGAGTGAATAGGGCCCTAGCGAAGTTCTTGCCCACCATTGGGGGTCTGTCCTTCCGTCACGTAGACTTAGAAGGGGGGTCAGTTGGCCTATTCAGACCAGACGGGGTGCATCTTTCAGACGTTGGGCTTGACATTTTCAATAATGATCTTCAGTCTATGGTGGAGTTGGCCGCGAGGCGGGGTGGTTGGGCCGGCCTTGTTCTTTAAAGGTTAAAAAACAAGTCCGGCTAGTGGGGTTAGTAGACGTTAATTCCAACCTGAGTCGTAGTGGCTGGGTTGATGAAAGTATGGTGGTTTAAGTAAAGAAGTGATGTATTGTATTTTGATATCTAGTAATGGTTATTGGTTAAATAAATATGATTAAAAAAAAAAAAAAAAATACCAGTAATAAAGGCCTGCGGCCAAGTTTAACCCACTTTTTGTCTCGGAGGTCATTATTTATAATTATTCTGCATACAGTCCCATGTAAGTGAAGGGAGCTGTTTTAAGCTCCCCAAGCTCATGGGAATGTGGCAGAGGGGAAGTTTCTAGTCCCCCCCTCTCACACCTGGCAGATAATTAGGTATATTATTAAGGTAAGGGAGGCTAGGAACCAATAACAGGGCATAGGTCGGGTCACATGGCAAGTAAGAAAATTCTGGAAGTTTGGGAGAGGTATTTAAGGCAGAGCAGCAAGCTGCCTGTGACCTGAGGATCAGGCAACCCCTTACCTTTGAACTCCCTGCCCCCTCCCTTGTCGCGGCCTTATATTATTACGTGGTACCCCCTCTTGGTTTTTCTTTGCTAACGAGAGGGGTTAGTAGACGTTAATTCCAACCTGAGTCGTAGTGGCTGGGTTGATGAAAGTATGGTGGTTTAAGTAAAGAAGTGATGTATTGTATTTTGATATCTAGTAATGGTTATTGGTTAAATAAATATGATTAAAAAAAATAATAATAAATACCAGTAATAAAGGCCTGCGGCCAAGTTTAACCCACTTTTTGTCTCGGAGGTCATTATTTATAATTATTCTGCATACAGTCCCATGGACACTGAATCAATGTCCTAAAAATTACCCATATCCGTGAAATAAAAATAGATATAAATGAAAAATAAAGGTAAAAATAAATATAAATACAAAAAATTATAGAAACCAGCAATGTATACTATCCCCTAAGGATAATATAATCGTGCATAAACAGTTCAAATGTTTGAAAGTTCATGAAGACAAATCTGACCACATCTGGTGATATTCATCAAACAGACGCCTAATCTTGATATTCGGCAAAACAGCTTTTCCAACTTGCTCGGATAAATAATAAAAGCAATGGAGGCTTACCAGCTCAGGTGGATCTCTATGACGGAGATCATAGGGGGCTCATACATGGATAACGATGTCCACCGACATACAGCGACACAGCACCACCGACCATCCGATGTCCCGATCCTCCAGAGTTTTCAGCGCAGGATATTTAGAAAGCTCCCTCGCTCATGAAGCAGGAAACAATATTGCAATTAGACTTGTGCACAACGGAAAAGTTTGTTTAGTTTCGGTTCGTTTCTTTTCGGTCCTGTTGATTCGTAATCGTTCGTAATTTTGCTAGACGGGATTTTTCGTGTTCGGACTAATTCGTACTTTCGGTAGAGTACATTGTTTTTCGTAACTTTTTTTGGGTTCGTTGATTCGTAATTTTCCGTGTCTCTCTCACAACGACGGTGCCAATTATGCCTAATGTGCTTCGAATGGACTTGTACTTTTCTAAATACATAGCGGTTATTTGTAACGATTCGAAATCTTGTATTTTACTTTTGTTTTTTATATGCGGCTATAGCCTCCACCCCTGTACACCATTTTGAGAGGGAGTTCAGCACGGTGAGGGAGAAGCAGAGAGCAGAGCAGAGTGTTATTGTGCTTCGAATGGATTCGTACATTCTGAACTTTTTTCATAACGAATTATGCCGAAGACATTCGGGCATTCGCTATTTGCAATATAATTTTTTTCGGATTCGGTTTTATTCGTAATTGCTTTGTAAGGAAATTCGAATGCTTCCGAATGTCTGAAAGTTGCTAAATTCGGACGAATTTCGATTCGTTACGAAACGAATTGCACAAGCCTAATTGCAATGATAAAAGGAAAAAAACTTCATGGTGCAGTATTTCTTGGTTTAAAAGAAGATACCCTTTATTTAGTTCGGGCAAAAAAACGCTTCACATGAAGTTACAAAGGAAAGCGGCAAATTCAAACACGGATCGTACTCAGCTGCTGTAGACCAGTCAGCTGTAGCGTAGTGACGTCCCGATTAACAGCTCCACCCGACGCTGCGTTTCGTCATACAAGGCGTCCACTGGGAAAGGAGGCTATACCGCGCTCATTCAAAAATATATAACCACATTAAGTGTTAAATACATTAAAAAAGTCCCAATAAAGTGCTGATTCCAAATTAAAACAGCTTAAAGTGAGAAGCGTTGAAGACGGCGTCTTGAAAAAGAAATGACACCCAAAACAAAAAAAAGCAGTGTTTTTTCTCTTTACCCAGATAGTAACACTCTACACTCACCAAAAATGAAGGTCAAACTCGCTTGAGGTAAGCATATCACCAGATATACAACATATACTCAATCCCGCAATTGAATTCTAAGCCTCTAGCTGGCTAGATAGGGTCATCTCTTGTAAAGTGCTCCTGTGCCTTCAGGAAATCATCATTATCAGTATCATAGGCATGCAGAAAAATCAAAAACACGGGTTTGCGTTCCACCTGCCGGAAATTACGTGTCTCAGACAGTCCTGCCCAATGTGTTTCATCACCAATGTCTGACGTCATCGGGGGTCACAACTTGTGGGTTCCTTTGGGAGATAGAGATTTCTTAAAGGCACAGGAGCACTTTACAAGAGATTACTCTATCTAGAGGCTTAGGATTCCATTGGTGGATCGAGTATATGTTATATATCTGGTGATGTACTTACCTCAAGCGAGTTTGACCTTCGTCGCAAAAAGAGGCCATACATTTCTGGTGATTGTAGCGTGTTACTATCTGTGTGAAGAGGAAAAGCACTGTTTGTTGTTTTGGGTAACATTTTTTTTTCAAGACACCGTCTTCAACAATTCTAACTTTAAGCTGTTCTGATTTGGAACCAGCACTTTATTGGGACTTTTTTAGTATTTAACACTTAATATGGTTCTATATTTTTGAATGAGCATGGTATAGTCTTTCTAATCGAAAGTAACACTCAAAAACAGATACAACCAGCCTCAGAGAGACAGGGTGTTACAAGCTGGATGCAGTGAGGACTGGGGGTGAAGCCAAGCCAGCCAAATCAAAGAATCTAAACTGGCTAACAATCCCATAAAACTGAAATCATATGCATGCCCGCATAGCGCCACCTAGCATCTAAATTAAAATCACACTACAAAGATGCACAGTTACAAGTGATTGATTCAGCTGCGGTGAATGTTTGGTGAATGTCATATTCACTGCTTTGTAAAAATGTCCTTATGAGGAATGTAGGTATCATATATAGATAAATCCACAGGGCACATTCTTATCACTCTATTTTCATTTATATTTACATTAGCAAGTATGCTGGTATTACAACCCATTCCCTTTCCTGTCACTGAGTATACAAAGGATCCTAATTGGTGCCCATGAATAGTTTAATATTGAGCACGACACACGGTTATATTTCCTTCTTAATTTTGTTTTTGCATGCCGATGTATTATTCATAGTAAAATCATTTTAAAAACCACAAATTAGTCATTCAAAGAATCACAAATACTTGGTCTTAAAGCAGCAAACTCTCCATTACCGCCATGCAATTAGCCTGACATTGTGGCTTGTGAAATTTTCAGTATATAAAACAACATGTTATAAAAGAATCTCAAGGGCTGGGACTTCACATCAAATGTATACCTTTTTTCCTAGTAAAATATCTTCTTTCCTGATTGTCTGGACACACAGCTGTTCGTGAATAAAAATGATTAACAGATTTTCTACAATTCTGATTCATGAATGATGTAAACTGATATACATAAGTGGAGTAAACAACTGCATAAAGGGCTTTCAAAGAGTCCTTTTGTTGTCAACTGAAGTTTCCTCAATAAATACGAACATAAATTATATTTTTTCAATAAATACATTTTATATTTTCGAAAATAATTATATAAACACTACAGGACTGTTTCAGAACTGAAGACACTGAAGACAATAGTGGTTTTCATAAAAAAATATATTTTCTTATAGAAAGTTATCTTCCTGTCCAGTAATCTCATAGACATAGAAGAAAAAATGAAATGGTAAGCTGCATAGCAACTTTTAAATAGTGCCTTATGTATCCAAATTCTTCATTACTGTTGAGTATTTACTAATAGGGATGAGCTTCGTGTTCTAGTCAAACTCATGTTCGACTCGAACATTGGCTGTTCGCTCGTTCACCGAATTTCGAACAGGCGATTCAGGTAGCTGCAGTCAGTGTATTTAGTATATATATGCATCCCAGGAGTTATGTATATATATACTGTATTCAGTTTAGCTAGATCTCACTTCAGAGTGTTCCTGTTATTCTCGCTGCAGTATATTAAGTCCGTGTACTGTATACTGGGCTCAGTGTGCAGGTAAAGCTGACTGCAGACCATCCCTGTTCTCTTCCTAATAAGATAGGCAGGCAGTTGATTGAGCTAAGCTGCAGTATATTAAGTCAGTGTACTGTATACTGGGCTCAGTGTGCAGGTAAAGCTGACTGCAGACCATCCCTGTTCTCTTCCTAATAATACAGACAGGCAGTTGATTGGGCTAAGCTGCAGTATATTAAGTCAGTGTACTGTATACTGGGCTCAGTGTGCAGGTAAAGCTGACTGCAGACCATCCCTGTTCTCTTCCTAATAATACAGACAGGCAGTTGATTGAGCTAAGCTGCAGTATATTAATCAGTGTACTGTATACTGGGCACAGTGTGCAGGTAAAGCTGACTGCAGACTATTCCTGTTCTATTCCTAATAATACAGGCAGTTGATTGAGCTAACCTGCAGTATATTAAGTCAGTGTACTGTATACTGGGCACAGTGTGCAGGTAAAGCTGACTGCAGACTATTCCTGTTCTATTCCTAATAATACAGGCAGTTGATTCAGCTAATCTGCAGTATATTAAGTCAGTGTACTGTATACTGGGCACAGTGTGCAGCTAAAGCTGACTGAAGACAATTCCTTGTGTACCTATTCCAATACATAAAATACAGTATGTCTGGAAGGCCAACAAGTAGAGGCACACACACACAGACCAATAAAAGAGGGCAAGCAGGCTCTGTGTCTAGAGGCAACAGTGCTGGTCGTGGACACGGTACATCCTCATCAGCACGTGGCCGTGGGGCACGCTTGTCCTTTTTTTTGGCAGCTGGCCGCGTTAAGCCGCAACATGCCAAAGAGTTGGCAGAGTGAATGACCAAGCCATCTTCATCCTCCTCATCCTCTCTCACCCAGGCTCAGGGTACTTTGTCTGCCAAAGCAGCTGCCAAAGCGGCCTCTTCCATCGGCTCAATGGCATCAATCACTCCTTCCCTAGCCCCACCATGTCCTGAAGAGTCCCCCGAACTGTTTAATCACGGTGTTGGGTACATGCTGCAGGAGGATGCACAGCGCTTTGAAGGCTCCGATGATGGTACTCAGCTTGAGAAAGGCAGTAACGTGAGCCCAAAGAGAGGAGGTGCCCAAGAAGGACAGCAAACTGGCAGTCATGTTCCCCCAGCTGCAGCATACTGCCAGGTTTGCTCCAGTTACGAGGAGGGAGGGGATGATGAGGTCACTGACTCTACGTGGGTGCCTAATAAGAGAGAGGAGGAGGAGGAGGCACATCTCCAATGAGGCAGGATGCCTTCCAGGGGCCAGTTTAAGGGCAGCCAACCGACTGCATCACACCGCAGAGCTCCGCATGTGCAGGGCGCTGCTGTCTCTGCGCGTTATTCCAAAAGTTCTTTGGTGTGGGCCTTTTTTGAGACGTGTGCAGCAGATCGCACCATTGCTATTTGCAACATATGTCTGAAGCGTATCTCGCGTGGCCAAAACATCACCTGCTTGGGCACCACATGCTTGACCAGACATATGTCGACCTGCCATGCAGTCCATTGGCAAGCGTACATAAAAGACCCACACCAAAGAACAAAGTGGACCTCTCCTTGCTCCTTATCAGCTGGGATCTCCAACCCCACTATACCTTCAGTCCTCTCAGAAACCTTAGGTGTCTCACTGCCAAGTACTTGCGGGCAATCTGCTATCTGTACACCAACGTCCGATTGTACCAGGCAAATTTCCCTGCCCCAGCTGCTGCACCGCCGAAAGAAATTCGCTCCCAGCCATCCACATGCCCAGGGGTTGAATGCTAGCTTGGCTAAATTGCTAGCACTTCAACTGCTGCCTTTTCAGTTGGTAGACTCTGCCCCCTTACGTGAGTTTGTGGAATGTGCGGTACCTCAGTTGCAGGTTCCCAAACGCCACTTTTTTTCACGGAAAGGCGATTCCGGCTCTCTACCGGCATGTGGAAGGCAATGTCTGACTCCACGTGGGTGCCTAATAGGAGAGAGGAGGAGGAGGAGGGTGAGGAGGAGGCACATCTCCAATGAGGCAGGATGCCCTCGGGGGGCCAGCGTAAGGGCAGCACACCGACTGAATCACACCGCAGAGCTCCGCCTGTGCAGGGCGCTGCCTCTGCCCGTTATTCAAAAAGTTCTTTGGTGTGGGCCTTTTTTGAGTCGAGTGCATCAGATCGCACAGCTGCTGTTTGCAACATATGTCTCAAGCGTATATCGCGTGGCCAAAACATCAGCCGCTTGGGCACCACATGCTTGACCAGACATATGTTGACCAGACATGCAGCTCGTTGGCAAGCCTACCTTAAAGACCCACACCAAAAACAAAGCGGACCTCTCGTTGCACCGCATCAGCTGGGATCTCCAACCCCACTATACCTTCAGTCCTCTCTGAAACCTGCACTGAGAGGAATGAAGGTGTAGAATTAGGTGTGTCACAGCCAAGTACTTGCGGGCACTCTGCTAGCAGTACACCGACGTCCGATTCTAGCAGGCAAATTTCCCTGCCCCAGCTGCTGGACCGTTAAAAGAAGTTCACTCCCAGCCATCCACATGCCCAGCGGTTGAATGCTAGCTTGGCTAAATTGCTAGCGCTTCAACTGCTGCCTTTTCAGTTGGTAGACTCGGCCCCCTTCCGTGAGTTTGTGCAATGTGCGGTTCCTCAATGGCAGGTTCCCAAACGCCACTTTTTCTCACGGAAGGCGATTCCGGCTCTCTACCGGCATGTGGAAGGCAATGTCTTGGCCTCGCTGGACAGGGCGGTCAGCGGTAAGGTGCATATTACCGCTGAGTTATGGTCCAGCAGGCATGGACAGGGACGTTACCTATCTTTCATGGCCCACTGGGTGACTCTGCTGGCAGCTGGGAAGGATGCAGGACAGGGTGCAGTAGTGTTGGAGGTTGTCCCGCCACCACGCCTCCAAAATGCTACTAGTGGTGATTCTGACACACCTCTCTCCTCCACCCCCTCCTATTCTTCTTCCTCCAGGGCCTCTTCCTGTGCTGATTTGTCCTCGGAACCAGCGGTGCTCCATAGGCGTTCAAGGGGCTACGCAAGTACGCAGGCAAAAAGATGCCATGTGGTGCTTGAGCTGGTGTGCTTGGGGGACAGGAGCCACACTGGGGCAGAGATTCTGTCAGCTCTGCAGGGGCAGGCTCAGAGGTGGTTGACGCCACGCCAGCTTAATCCAGGAATGGTGGCTTGCGACAATGGCACCAACCTCCTCTCCTCCCTCCGACAGGGACAGGGACAGCTGACCCATGTGCCCTGTTTGGCTCACGTCCTTAACTTGGTGGTGCAGCGGTTCTTGGGCAGGTACCTGGGCTTACAGGATGTCCTGAGGCAGGCCAGGAAAGTCTGTGTGCATTTCCGCCGGTCATATAATGCCAGTGCTCGGCTGGCTGACCTCCAAAAGGAACACAACCTGCCCAAGAACCGCCTGATCTATGACATGCCCACCAGGTGGAACTCAACGTTGACCATGCTGCAGCGGCTGCACACGCAGCAGAGGGCCATCAATGAGTACCTGTGCGACTATTGCACCAGGACAGGGTCAGGGGAGCTTGTTTTTTTTGCCACACCATGGGTCATGATCAGGGATGCATGCACTGTCCAGGCTGTCACCATTTGAGGAGGCCACGAGGATGGTGAGCAGTGATAGTGCATACATCAGTGACACTGTCCCTCTTGTCCACCTGTTGGAGCACACGCTGTGTGGAATAATGGACAGGGCACTTGAGGCAGAACAGAGGGAGGAAGAGGAGGAATTCCTTACCTCTCAAGGCCCCCTTTATCCAGACAGTGTTCCTGCTGGCCTGCCGATCACACAGGAAGAGGAGGAGGAGGTAGAGGAGGAGGAGGAGGATTGTGTCAGCATGGAGGTGGAGCCTAGCACTCAGCATCAGCAGCAGTCTTCAAGGGATCATTTACAGTCCCAAGAAACCCATGGACTTGTACGTGGCTGGAAGGAGGTGGCTGCGGATCATGTCGTCCTTAGTGACCCAGAGAACTCCAGACCGAATGCCTCAGCAAACCTATACGGCATGGCCTCCCTGATCCTGTAAAGCCTGCGATAGGATCCTCATATTCGTGGTATCAAGGAGAGGGATCATTACTGGCTGGCAACCCTCCTTGATCCACGTTACAAGGGTAAGGTTGTGGACCTTATCCAGCTGTCGCAGAGGGAGAAACATCTTCGGGAGGCCTTGCAGAAAGGTTTGTGCAACGCGTTTCCAGAGCCTGGGAGGTTACAAATTCCTGGTCCTGGACAACGTGTTGCTGAGGCTTTGATTAGTCACAGAAGGAGCGGTGGAGAACGTGGCCGTCTGGCCGATGCATTTAGACAATTTTTTAGTCCGCAGCCCCAAGGTATGATCGGTTCCAGCAACCATCACCAGCGTCTGATTCATATGGTGCAGGAATACCTAGGGGCAAGATCAGACTTGGACACCTTTCCCACCGAAAATCCTCTGGGTTACTGGGTCTTGAGAATGGATCACTGGCCAGAGCTTGCACAGTATGCAATTGAGCTACTGGCCTGTCCTGCATCCAACGTTCTTTCGGAACGCACATTCAGTGCTTCTGGAGGCTTTGTAACTGATTACAGGGTGCGCCTGTCCACCGACTCGGTCGATCGGCTGACCTTCATAAAAATGAATCAGTCTTGGATCACCACCAGCTACCAAGCACCTGATGCTGATGTAACCGAATAATTTTTTTTGAATGTGACATCCCTTCAAGACTGCCTATGCTGATGCTGAGTGACTATCCTGTTATGCTGAGTGACTATCCTCTTCCTCCTCAATGTTCATGTTGATAGCTTGTAAGAACATTTTTGGTTCTGGGCACCGCCACCAGTGGCTAAGGCCCAATTTTTCTGCCCCTGTTTAACAGGGGTGTGTAATTACAATTTTTGCTGCAATACTTTGCAGCAGAGCTCATTCCTGCGCTCCAACTAGAGTATCTGTGAGGGGTTGCAGTGTTGTGGCACCAGCACCAGTGCCTAAGGCCAAATTTTTCTGCCCCTGTTCAACAGGGGCATGTATGTCAGGAACTAGGTAGAAGGCCAAGATTCTAAGTGGGCTCCCCTTGCGGCCGAGCGCAGCACACCACTGAAGGTGACACAGAAGGTGTGGTGCCCACAGAAGCACAGGTGCCTGGTAGCTGGAACTGGAGACAGGCGTGCTTGGATGGTCCAGGAAGCAGGGACCGGTGGACAGACTTGATAACGGAGTCAGGAGCCAGGCCAGGGGTCAACACAGGAAGTCAGTCCAGGATCAGAGTCAAGTTCAAGGAGCAAGATAAACAAGTCCAGTAGCCAAGCCGGAATTAGATGCAGGAAGCAGGCGGAGAGAAGTCAGGTGCAAGCCAAGGATCAAGCCAGAGGGTCAGAAGTAGGGATGAGCTCGGTGTTCGAGTCGAACATACGTTCGACTCGAACATCGGCTGTTCGATCGTTCGACGAAGATCAAACGATTTGAGCCGTTCGCGCCTAATTCGAGTGACGCGAACGGCCCACAATGCACTACGCCATCGCAGTGTCATCCAGGCGCTGTGATTGGCCAAGCATGCACTGTGACCCCGCATGCTTGGCCAATCACAGCGCCGGCAGCGAGGAGAGCAATGATTGGCCACAGGCAGGATGCCTGTGGCCAATTATTGCTGAGGGTGTTTAGTACACGCCCCACACTATAAAAGGCCGCCAGCACGGCGGCCTAGTGTAGTGTGTTCCGGAGCAGGGAAAGAGAAGCATAGGCAGGGACAGTGACATTTTTTTTTCTTGCTTAACCTGGATTCCTTTAGTTTAGGGAAAGAGAAGGATAGGTAGGGAGAGTGTCAGTGTGTTTTACTGTGCTAATCCTTGTTTCTAGGGACAGGGAAGGACAGTGAGGGAAATTCTCCTTGTGCTATACTGTGCTAAAGCATTGATCATCAACCATCTTTAAAAAAACATTTTTTCTAGGGACAGAAAACTATAGGTAGGGAGAGTGTCAGTGTGTTTTACTGTGCTAATCCTTGTTTCTAGGGACAGGGAAGGATAGTGAGGGAAATTCTCCTTGTGCTATAGTGTGCTAAAGCATTGATCATCAACCATCTTTAAAAAAACATTTTTTCTAGGGACAGAAAACTATAGGTAGTGTGAGGGGGTTAGCTCGGCAGCGGGTGTCTGTGACCCCCGGGATGGGCTCCCCACACAAAAACAGGCCCAGCAAACGGAGGTTGTGGTTTTCAAAATCAAAAAAAGGTGCGGTTTATTTTCTATTTACAGTGACAAAACACAGCAAAGCCAAAAGAAACATAAACAAAATAAATCCTGGTCAACTTGACCTCTGACTAAACATACAGGTTTCCTAACTAACAACTGGGATCAGCCTAGTGCTGTCCTAGTCCCTAAGTCCCTGGTTTTAAATGTCCAAGCAAATAGCCACACAGGCTTTGTCTCACCGCACAGGGGTTCACTCTCCCTAGACAGTCCACACAGGTCTGGGTCCAGGCATGAGCTAACATCTAATGAAGCTGGGAGTTCTTATAGAGGCCTAAATGAGCTGACAAGCTTCAGCTGGTCTCATCAACTCCCTGTCTGCACGACGCCCCACACTCTCCCTAGAGGTATGAGTCATCCATGAGCCCACTAGCCTTAGCTGGGCTTATACAACTCTCCACCTAGTTGTATAAGTCGGCGTAAAGCCTGAATCTGGGCGAAATATATCTACCCCCCTGGATGCAACCAGGTGACTTTACCTTCCTGCTGTCACATACCCCCCCCTCTTGTTTTAACCTCGGGGTTGGAACACCAGCAATCAGGCATTCATGTACTCGAGACAAAGCATCCACGTTCCCCATTTGAACGCCAGGGCGATGCTTTACTGTGAAGTTGAATTCCTGGAGGGCCAGGAACCACCTATTCACTCTTCTATTTGTTTCCTTGTTTTGAGCCATCCACTTTAACGGAGCGTGATCCGTAACCATGTCAAAGTGCCTACCTAGCAGGTAGTACCGAAGGGAATCTAGAGCCCACTTCACCGCTAAACACTCCTTTTCAACGGTGGCGTAATTTACCTCATGGGACTTCAACTTCCTGCTGAGGTAAATGACTGGGTGCTCTTCCCCGTTCCAGACCTGGGACAATACTGCTCCTAACCCCACATCTGACGCATCACTTTGTACGACAAAGTCTTTAGAGAAGTCGGGTGAGTACAACACTGGCTGGCTACATAAGGCTTGTTTCAAGAATTGGAATGCTGCCTCAGCCTCGGGGGTCCATTTAATCATGACCGACCCTTTCCCCTTCGTTAGGTTGGTTAGGGGCACAGCCTTAGAAGCAAAGTGGGGAATGAATCGCCGATAATACCCAGCGATTCCCAGAAAGGCTCGTACCTGCTTCTTGCTGTTGGGACGTGGCCAGCTCTGGATGGCCTCGACTTTGTTGAGTTGGGGTTTTATTACTCCCCTCCCAATGGTGTACCCAAGATATTTGGCCTCCTCCTGCCCAATGGTACACTTCTTGGGGTTAGCCGTAAACCCCGCTTCCCGAACAGAGTCCAGGACTGCTTGCACTTTTGGCAGATGTGAGGCCCAATCTGTGCTATGGACAATTACGTCATCCAGGTAAGCCGCAGCATACTTCCGATGGGGCCTCAGCATCTGGTCCATTTTCCGTGGAATGTGGCCGGCGCATTCTGTAACCCGAACGGCATTCTTTTATATTGGAACGCCCCGTCTGGGGTTACAAATGCGGTTTTCTCTTTGGCCAATTTGGCCAGGGGGATTTGCCAATACCCTTTTGTGAGGTCAAGAGTCGTCATGTATCGGGCTGTTCCCAGCCGGTCGATCAACTCATCTATACGTGGCATGGGGTAGGTGTCAAATTTTGTAACTTTGTTCAACTGACGAAAATCGTTACAAAATCGCCAGCTCCCATCCGGTTTAGGCACCAACACAATGGGACTAGACCAATCACTTTGGGACTCCTCTATCACCCCTAAGTTCAGCATTTTCTGTACTTCCTCCCGTATTGCCTCCCGTCGGGCCTCTGGGATCCGATAGGGTTTTAACTTCACCCTTTCACCGGGCGGGGTAATGATGTCATGCTCTACCCCAAATGTTTGTCCCGGCAGCTCAGAGAATACCTCCTTGTTGCGAAGCACAAACTCCTTAACCTCCTGTTGTTGGGGTTGTGACAAGGTGGCTGCTATTCCAACCTCAGGAATCACGCAACCAGTTTGAGCTGGTGACCAAGTGTCTGCGACTAGGGACTCTCTATCCCTCCAGGCTTTCAACAGATTAACGTGATAGATCTGTTCGGGCTTTCGCCTTCCTGGTTGTCTGACCTTGTAATTCACGTCGCTCACTTTTTCCATTATCTCGTAGGGGCCTTGCCATTTGGCAAGGAATTTACTTTCAACCGTAGGGACAAGTACCAGTATCCTATCCCCCGGGGAAAAGGTACGGATCTTGGCTCCACGGTTGTACACTCTCTGCTGTGCTAACTGCGCTTGGGCCAAATGTTCCTTCACGATGGGCATTACCTGTGCAATATGTCCCGCTTGCCGGCAGCGGTAGCAAACGATCCTTCTTGCCGCCTCTTGAGCCGCTGATTTCCCAGGCTGTTCTCGCCAAACTTGGGGTAGAGCTCCCACCCTCTCACTCTCTCCACCCTTACCCCTTGGAATCCTCTTATCCGCCCCTGGGGATGGTCTGGTCTTAGGGTGGAAAGTCCGAGTGTCTCTGGAAGAGGCCGTCAGGTTCTCTGTAGCCAAGTATTTCTCCACACGATCCACAAGACCATCGGCCGTCTCTGGGTCTCCATGGCTTACCCACTTTTGGATGGCAGTAGGAAGAGCTCTCAAAAACCGATCCATTACAACACGTTCCACAATCTTTGGTGCGGACAAAGTCTCTGGCTGTAGCCACTTTCTGCTCAGGTGAATGAGATCATACATTTGAGACCTGGGGGGTTTTCCAAGCTGGAAAGTCCAGTTATGCACACGCTGAGCCCGGACAGCCTGGGTGACACCCAGCCTTGCCAATATCTCAGCTTTTAGCATCACATAGTCTTTTGCTTGGTCAGGCTCTAGGTCATAGTAAGCCTTCTGCGATTCACCAGTTAACAGAGGAGCCACCAGTCCAGCCCACTGCTCCTCAGGCCACTTTTCTCTTTCAGCAGTCCTTTCAAATGTGGTCAAAAATACCTCTGGATCATCCTCTCCAGTCATTTTTGTCAATAAACGACTCACCCCAAAGGACGCGGTATTAGTGGGACGGCTTTCCTCACTGGTCTGCGGACGTTGCTGCATTACTGCTTCCATTTGTTGTAGTCTCTGCTCTTGCTTCTGTAACAGGTCTATGAAGCGGGCCTCAGATTGCTGCTGGGCTTGTTGCTGAGCTTCCAGACTCTGTTGGTGAGCTTGCTGCTGGGCTGCAAGGCTCTGTTGATGAGCTTGCTGCTGGGCTGCGAAGTTCTGTTGTTGAGCTGCAAGGCTCTTTTGCAAACCTGCATTTGTCTGCTGTTGATTGGCATTTGCTAGAGCCAGCTGCTTCAGTATCTCCTCCATGCTGGCTTAAAAAAAACTGCCACTGGTTCTCCACCAACTGTGAGGGGGTTAGCTCGGCAGCGGGTGTGTGTGACCCCCGGGATGGGCTCCCCACACAAAAACAGGCCCAGCAAACGGAGGTTGTGGTTTTCAAAATCAAAAAAAGGTGCGGTTTATTTTCTATTTACAGTGACAAAACACAGCAAAGCCAAAAGAAACATAAACAAAATAAATCCTGGTCAACTTGACCTCTGACTAAACATACAGGTTTCCTAACTAACAACTGGGATCAGCCTAGTGCTGTCCTAGTCCCTAAGTCCCTGGTTTTAAATGTCCAAGCAAATAGCCACACAGGCTTTGTCTCACCGCACAGGGGTTCACTCTCCCTAGACAGTCCACACAGGTCTGGGTCCAGGCATGAGCTAACATCTAATGAAGCTGGGAGTTCTTATAGAGGCCTAAATGAGCTGACAAGCTTCAGCTGGTCTCATCAACTCCCTGTCTGCACGACGCCCCACACTCTCCCTAGAGGTATGAGTCATCCATGAGCCCACTAGCCTTAGCTGGGCTTATACAACTCTCCACCTAGTTGTATAAGTCGGCGTAAAGCCTGAATCTGGGCGAAATATATCTACCCCCCTGGATGCAACCAGGTGACTTTACCTTCCTGCTGTCACAGTAGGGAGAGTGTCAGTGTGTTTTACTGTGCTAATCCTTGTTTCTAGGGACAGGGAAGGACAGTGAGGGAAATTCTCCTTGTGCTATAGTGTGCTAAAGCATTGATCATCAACCATCTTTAAAAAAACATTTTTTCTAGGGACAGAAAACTATAGGTAGGGAGAGTGTCAGTGTGTTTTACTGTGCTAATCCTTGTTTCTAGGGACAGGGAAGGACAGTGAGGGAAATTCTCCTTATGCTATAGTGTGCTAAAGCATTGATCATCAACCATCTTTAAAAAAACATTTTTTCTAGGGACAGAAAACTATAGGTAGGGAGAGTGTCAGTGTGTTTTACTGTGCTAATCCTTGTTTCTAGGGACAGGGAAGGACAGTGAGGGAAATTCTCCTTGTGCTATACTGTGCTAAAGCATTGATCATCAACCATCTTTAAAAAAACATTTTTTCTAGGGACAGAAAACTATAGGTAGGGAGAGTGTCAGTTTCTTTCACTGTGCTAATCCTTGTTTCTAGGGACAGGGAAGGACAGTGAGGGAAATTCTCCTTGTGCTATACTGTGCTAAAGCATTGATCATCAACCATCTTTAAAAAAACATTTTTTCTAGGGACAGAAAACTATAGGTAGGGAGAGTGTCAGTTTCTTTCACTGTGCTAATCCTTGTTTCTAGGGACAGGGAAGGACAGTGAGGGAAATTCTCCTTGTGCTATACTGTGCTAAAGCATTGATCATCAACCATCTTTAAAAAAACATTTTTTCTAGGGACAGAAAACTATAGGTAGGGAGAGTGTCAGTGTGTTTTACTGTGCTAATCCTTGTTTCTAGGGACAGGGAAGGACAGTGAGGGAAATTCTCCTTGTGCTATAGTGTGCTAAAGCATTGATCATCAACCATCTTTAAAAAAACATTTTTTCTAGGGACAGAAAACTATAGGTAGGGAGAGTGTCAGTGTGTTTTACTGTGCTAATCCTTGTTTCTAGGGACAGGGAAGGACAGTGAGGGAAATTCTCCTTGTGCTATAGTGTGCTAAAGCATTGATCATCAACCATCTTTAAAAAAACATTTTTTCTAGGGACAGAAAACTATAGGTAGGGAGAGTGTCAGTTTCTTTCACTGTGCTAATCCTTGTTTCTAGGGACAGGGAAGGACAGTGAGGGAAATTCTCCTTGTGCTATACTGTGCTAAAGCATTGATCATCAACCATCTTTAAAAAAACATTTTTTCTAGGGACAGAAAACTATAGGTAGGGAGAGTGTCAGTGTGTTTCACTGTGCTAATCCTTGTTTCTAGGGACAGGGAAGGACAGTGAGAGAAATTCTCCTTGTGCTATACTGTGCTAAAGCATTGATCATCAACCATCTTTAAAAAAACATTTTTTCTAGGGACAGAAAACTATAGGTAGGGAGAGTGTCAGTTTCTTTCACTGTGCTAATCCTTGTTTCTAGGGACAGGGAAGGACAGTGAGGGAAATTCTCCTTGTGCTATACTGTGCTAAAGCATTGATCATCAACCATCTTTAAAAAAACATTTTTTCTAGGGACAGAAAACTATAGGTAGGGAGAGTGTCAGTGTGTTTTACTGTGCTAATCCTTGTTTCTAGGGACAGGGAAGGACAGTGAGGGAAATTCTCCTTGTGCTATAGTGTGCTAAAGCATTGATCATCAACCATCTTTAAAAAAACATTTTTTCTAGGGACAGAAAACTATAGGTAGGGAGAGTGTCAGTGTGTTTTACTGTGCTAATTCTTGTTTCTAAGGACAGGGAAGGACAGTGAGGGAAATTCTCCTTGTGCTATACTGTGCTAAAGCATTGATCATCAACCATCTTTAAAAAAACATTTTTTCTAGGGACAGAAAACTATAGGTAGGGAGAGTGTCAGTTTCTTTCACTGTGCTAATCCTTGTTTCTAGGGACAGGGAAGGACAGTGAGGGAAATTCTCCTTGTGCTATACTGTGCTAAAGCATTCCTCATCAACCATCTTTGAAATCCTTGTTTTTTGGACAGTCAGGGAAATTGTCGTTGTGCTATTCTGTGCGAAAGCAATCATCCTCAACCATATTTAGAAATCCTTAAGTAAAGGGACAGAGAAGGACACCTGAAGGTAGCCCTTATTGCTTTTTTCCCATCTCCCTGCAGGCCATCTATTAGAATGTCTGGAAGGCAAACAAGGAGAGGCAGACAGTCAGGAGGCAATAAAAGAGGGCAAGCAGGCTCTGTGTCTGGGGGCAACAGTGCTGGTCGTGGACGCGGTGCATTGTCATCAGCACATGGCCATGGGACACGCTTGTCCTTCTTTTCGGCAGCTGGACATGTTGAGCCACATCATGCCGAAGACTTGGTAGAGTGGATGACCAAGCCCTCCTCCTCCTCCTCATCCTCTCTCACCCAGGCTCAGGGTACTGGCAAAGCAGCTGCCAAAGCGTCCTCTTCCCTGGTATCAATGTCAGACTCATCATCAGTCACTCCTTCCCTAGACCCACCATGTCCTCCTCCTGAGGAGTCCCCCGAACTGTTTGAGCACAGTGTTGGGTACATGCTCCAGGAGGATGCCCAGCGTTTCGAAGGGTCTGATGATGAAACCCAGCTACAGGAAGGCAGTAGTGTGAGAGCAGACAGAGGGGATGCTCAAGAAGGACACCAATCTGGCAGTCATGTTCCAGCAGCTGCAGCATACTGCCAGATTGGCTCCAGTGATGAGGAGGGAGGGGATGATGAGGTCACTGACTCCACGTGGGTGCCTAATAGGAGAGAGGAGGAGGAGGAGGATGAGGAGGAGGCACATCTCCAACGAGGCAGGATGCCCTTTGGTGGCCAGCGTAAGGGCAGTACACCGACGGAATCACACCGCAGAGCTCCGCCTGTGCAGGGCGCTGCCTCTGCCCGTCATTCAAAAAGTTCTTTGGTGTGGGCCTTTTTTGAGGCTAGTGCATCAGATCGCACAGCTGCTGTTTGCAACATATGTCTCAAGCGTATATCGCGTGGCCAAAACATCAGCCGCTTGGGTACCACATGCCTGACCAGACATATGTTGACCTGCCATGCAGCTCGTTGGCAAGCCTACCTCAAAGACCCACACCAAAGAACAAAGCGGACCTCTCCTTGCACCGCATCAGCTGGGATCTCCAACCCCACTATAACTTCAGTCCTCTCTGAAACATGCACTGAGAGGAATGAAGGTGTAGAATTAGGTGTGTCACAGCCAAGTACTTGCGGCCACCCTGCTAGCAGTACACCGACGTCCGATTCTAGCAGGCAAATTTCCCTGCCCCAGCTGCTGGACCGTCGAAAGAAGTTCACTCCCAGCCATCCACATGCCCAGCGGTTGAATGCTAGCTTGGCTAAATTGCTAGCGCTTCAACTGCTGCCTTTTCAGTTGGTAGACTCGGCCCCCTTCTGTGAGTTTGTGCAATGTGCGGTTCCTCAGTGGCAGGTTCCCAAACGCCACTTTTTCTCACGGAAGGCTATTCCGGCTCTCTACCGGCATGTGGAAGGCAATGTCTTGGCCTCGCTGGACAGGGCGGTCAGCGGTAAGGTGCATATTACCGCTGACTCATGGTCCAGCAGGCATGGACAGGGACGTTACCTTTCTTTCACGGCCCATTGGGTCACTCTTTTGGCAGCTGGGAAGGATGCAGGACAAGGTGCAGTAGTGTTGGAGGTTGTTCCACCGCCACGCCTCCAAAATGCTACTACTGGTTGTGACACACCTCTCTCCTCCACCCCCTCCTCTTCTTCTTCCTCCATGGCCTCTTCCTGTGCTTTGTCCTCTGAACCAGCGGTGCTCCGTAGCCGTTCAAGGGGCTACGCAAGTACGCAGGCAAAAAGATGCCATGCCGTGCTTGCGCTGGTGTGTTTGGGGGACAGAAGCCACACTGGGGCAGAGGTCCTGTCTGCTCTGCAGGGCCAGGCCGAGAGGTGGTTGACGCCACGCCAGCTTAAGCCAGGAATGGTGGTTTGCGACAATGGCACCAACCTCCTCTCCGCCCTCCGACAGGGACAACTGACCCATGTGCCCTGTGTGGCTCACGTCCTTAACCTGGTGGTGCAGCGGTTCTTGGGCAGGTACCCGGGCTTACAGGATGTCCTGAGGCAGGCCAGGAAAGTCTGTGTGCATTTCCGCAGATCTTATAATGCCAGTGCTCGCCTGGCTGAGCTGCAAAAGGAGTTGAACCTGCCCCAGAACCGCCTTATATGTGACATGCCCACCAGGTGGAACTCAACGTTGGCCATGCTGCAGCGGCTGCACACGCAGCAGAGGGCCATCAATGAGTACCTGTGCGACTACGGCACCAGGACAGGGTCAGGGGAGCTTGGTTTTTTTTCTCCACGCCAGTGGGGCATGATCAGGGATGCATGCACTGTCCTGGCACCATTTGAGGAGGCCACGAGGATGGTGAGCAGTGACAGTGCATGCATCAGTGACACTGTACCTCTTGTCCACCTGTTGGAGCACACGCTGCGTGGAATAATGGACAGGGCACTTGAGGCAGAACAGAGGCAGGAAGAGGAGGACTTCCTTGCCTCTCAAGGCCCCCTTTACCCAGACAGTGTTCCTTCTGTCCCACCCATCGCACAGGAAGAGGAGGAGGAGGAGGAGGAGGAGGAGGATTGTGTCAGCATGGAGGTGGAGGCTGGCACTCAGCATCATCAGCAGCAGTCTTTTAGGGATGATTTACAGTCCCAAGAAACCAGTGGACTTGTACGTGGCTGGGAGGAGGTGGCTGCGGATCATGTCGTCCTTAGTGACCCAGAGGACTCCGGACCGAATGCCTCAGCAAACCTACGCTGCATGGCCTCCCTGATCCTGCAAAGTCTGCGGAAGGATCCTCGTATTCTTCGGATCAAGGAGAGGGACCATTACTGGCTGGCCACTCTCCTTGATCCACGGTACAAGGGTAAGGTTGCGGACCTTATGTTACCGTCGCAGAGGGAGCAGAGGATGAGACAACTCCGGGAGGCCTTGCAGAAAGGTCTGTGCAACGCGTTCCCAGAGACTGGGAGGTTACAAACTCTTGGTCCTGGACAACGAGTTGCTGAGGCTTCGGCCAGTCAAAGAAGGAGCGGTGGGGAAGGTGGCCGTCTGACCGATGCGTTCAGACAATTCTTTAGTCCGCAGCCCCAAAGTATGATCGGTTCCAGCAACCATCGCCAGCGTCTGATAAACATGGTGCAGGAATATCTAGGGGCAAGGTCAGACTTGGACACCTTCCCCACCGAAAATCCTCTGGCTTACTGGGTCTTGAGGATGGATCACTGGCCAGAGCTTGCACAGTATGCAATTGAGCTACTGGCCTGTCCTGCATCCAGCGTTCTTTCGGAACGCACATTCAGTGCTGCTGGAGGATTTGTCACGGATCACAGGGTGCGCCTGTCCACCGACTCGGTTGATCGACTGACTTTCATCAAGATGAACCAGTCTTGGATCACCACCAGCTACCACACACCTGATGCTGATATAACAGACTAATTGATTTTAACATGTCACATCCCTTCAAGACTGATGCTGATGCTGAGTGCCTGTGCTGTTATGTTGACTGGCTATCCTCCTCCTCCGAGTCCTCAATGATACGATTGATGATGATAGCTTGGAAGATCATTTTTGTTTATGGGTGCCGCCACCAGTGGCTAAGGCCCAATTTTTCAGCCCCTGTTTAACAGGGGCGTGTAATTACAATTTTTGAAGCAATACTTTGCAACAGGGCTCATTGCTGTGCTCCAAGTACAGTATCTGTGAGGGGTTGGAGTGTTGTGCCACCAGTGCCTAAGGCCCAATTTTTCAGCCCCTGTTTAACAGGGGCGTGTCATTACAATTTTTGAAGCAATACTTTGCAACAGGGCTCATTGCTGTGCTCCAAGTACAGTATCTGTGAGGGGTTGTAGTGTTGTGCCACCAGTGCCTAAGGCCCAATTTTTCAGCCCCTGTTCAACAGGGGCATGTAATTACAATTCTTGATCTAATAATTCACAGCAGGGCCCATTGCTGCACCCACCAAGAGTAACTCTGAGGGCTTACAGTGTTGTGGCAACGCCACCACCACCACCACCACCACGAAAGGCCCAATTTTTCAGCCCCTGTTCAAAAGGGGCATGTAATTACAATTCTTGATCTAATAATTCACAGCAGGGCCCATTCCTGCACCCACCAAGAGTAACTCTGAGGGCTTACAGTGTTGTGGCAACACCACCACCACCACCACCACCACGAAAGGCCCAATTTTTCAGCCCCTGTTCAACAGGGGCATGCAATTACAATTCTTGATCTAATAATTCACAGCAGGGCCCATTGCTGCACCCACCAAGAGTAACTGTCAGGGCTTACAGTGTTGTGGCACCAGCACCACCATCAAAGGCCCAATTTTTACTACCACTGTTCAACAATTATATGTAATTACAATTCCTGATATAATAGTTGACAGCAGGGTGTTCCAGCACCAACCAAGAGTAACTGTGAGTGCTTACAGTGTTGTGCCAACACCAACAACTAAGGGGCCTATTTCTGCAGCGTATATACGGCAGGTCCCTACTTTCAAACATCCAACTTACAAACGACTCCTACTTGCAAACGCAAGAAGACAACAGGAAGTGAGAGGAAATCTACCCCTAGGAAGGAAAATTCTCTCCTGTAAGAATTAATATGGGAGAAAGGTGTCTCCTCTGTACTGATGCTTTATCACCAATCCTTGTTTCAAGAAAAACACCACATTTCAAAAACAGTTGTCATTGGGACGGAAAGTGAGGTGAAATGTTCTGAACAGGGGCACAGACAGCAAAACAAATGTTACAGGGGTGATAACCCTTACCTATGTTTTCCAAAAAGTTTAAAAATAGATTTTTGGGCTGGAGCTACACTTAAACAATGTACCTGTTCAAAATTACAAACACATTCTACATAAGAACAAACCTACAGTCTTGTATGCACCGCCTGTATACGGCTGTTCAGAGTATATAGGGCCTTTTTTATTTTGTGTGCGGTGTTCCCCTTAATATCCATACAAGACCCAAAGGGGCTGGTAATGGGCTGGGGTAGGGGGGGGGGGGGTCATGGGGTAGCTATGCCATTTTTCTTAAAGATTTTCATCCATATTACCGGGACCAGACATTACATTAAAGCCGCAAGCAGTTTTAAATGGCTTTTTTTTCCTTTAGAAGTGTCATTTTGTGCAGGGACAGTTCTAAACACGGGAAACACGTGGCACTTCACAGGCATACTTTAGACACCCCCCAGGTACGATATTTAAAGGAATATTTGACTTTTTTTTTTTCACTTTATGCATCATTAAAATGACTGCTCCCGAAAAACGACCGTTTTTAAAACTTCTTTTTGCATTGATACATGTCCCCTGGTGCAGAACCCGGGTTCCCAAACCCTTTTTAGGACAATAACATGCATAATAGTCGTTATAATTAGCACTTTAGAATTCGAACGTTCGCATCCATTGTATTTAATAGGGTTCTAATGTTCGTACGAACTTTCGGTCCGTTCGCGGGTTCTGGTGCGAACCGAACCCGGGGGTGTTCGGCTCATCACTAGTCAGAAGGATCAGGTCAGGACAAGCCGGGTTGGTACACAGATCATGAACAGCAGATGCACAGGACACAGGAACGCAGGACAAGCTGAAGATACACCAGCGATGCGCCACTGTCAGCAGTGGGTTTAAATAGGCAGGGGATCCATCACGCCAGGCGTGCGCCATTGCGCATGCGCGTGCGCATAGCGGCGCCGCACATCCTCCTAATCCCGCCGCGCGCCTGCCCAACAATGGTGCCATGCGTCCCTTTCAAAGCGTCTATTTCCCTGATAATGTAATTACAATTCTTGGTCTAATATTTCACAGCAGGGCCCATTCCTGCGCCACCAAGAGTAACTGTGAGGGCTTACAGTGTTGTGGCACCAGCACCACCACCAAAGGCCCAATTTTTCTGCCCCTGTTCAACAGGTGCATGTAATTACAATTCTTGATATAAAATTTCACAGCAGGGCCCGTTCCAGCGCCCACCAAGAATAACTGTGAGGACTTACAGTGTTGTGGCACCAGCACCACCACCACCACCACTAAAGGCCCAATTTTTCTGCCACTGTTCAACAATGGCATGTAATTACAATTCTTGATGTAATGGTTCACAGCAGGGCGTTCCAGTGCCCACCAAGAGTAACTGTGAGGTCTATTGATATGTCAAACACTTTTTGCTCAAACATTAATTTCTAAAATACTATACCAGGCTTCAGATGTCCAAATCAGGGTCTTCCAGGATGTCAGGCTCTTCTTGCTCCAGAGAAGGCTCATCTAGGCTGCAGGGAAGGCTGGAGGGAAGGCTAGAAAGTGATGTCCTCACTTCAAGGTGGTCGTTTAGAAAGCTCAATCTCTTGTAGTACCACAAAGTTGGGACATATACAGCCGCTGCTGCTGCTCCTGACATCTGTGATTTCAGGATCTTAAAGCGCTCCCTCCTGTATGTGTCTCTCAAGGTACCAACTTGATTCACCTCAAGGTGGGTTGCTCTGGGCATCCGTGTCTTCACAAATTGGAGCATGATCTCTAGCGCTGCCGTCCTTGCCCCTTTTTTCTTATGGATGGGGTTTTTTGTCTCCCACAGAGCAGGCAGCTCCCTGTATTTGTCTATGAATTCAATAAAGAAATCTTTATCTTTGAAAGCATTCATTCTTTCTGCAAGATAAAACACAAGACAAAAATACTAATGTCAGTCTAAACTCTAGTAATCTTTATCCCCATATAGGCCACAATCTCTATGCAGTATAGGCCACTGATGTCCCAAGTAAAAATGTTACCTTTGGTCTCACGTTCGTCGCTTTTACTCCTATCTCCGCACACAGAACGTAGTTACGACACATGCGTGTTAGCTTTATATACACTACGCATGCGTGAAGCTCCGCACACGTCGCCCGCCCATGACGTTCTTTCTCTAATATTCCCCACCCCTTCTCTTTCAGCGCGCAGTGGGAGACGACATGGCGGAGTCACAGCAGGTGTCTGCTAATTTGTCTAACGACGAGACAAGCCCAGAGTGTGAAACGTCACGATCAAGGAGGAGATACAAGGCATCTAATATGTCCTTTGCGGAGATAGAGGATATATTTAAAAAGTCGGATTATAATGGCAAGCATGGGCCGTATACCCACCCTGATCTAAGGATGGCCAAAATAATGAGAAAAGTTGTAAAAAGTCTGCAGAAGAATTTTGGAGTACGATCTAAAGAGCAGCTTAGAAAGCGGTGGTCTGACCTCAAACTGAGGGAGCTGGAGCAGTACAGGAGTATCAAGAGAATGCTTCAAAAAAGTAAGTACTTCTCCTGTGTTCCTATTATTTTATATTATCAGAACTTGCATGTTTCTCCTTTTTTTTTTTTACTATTGGACATTTGAAAATGTCAACTTTCAGGTTAGTGGGCACAGTAATAGGTTGTTATAGACACATCGTTCACCCACTACATACAATGTTTTTGGAAGATACACAGGGTAAAATTCATTTTGACATGCCTGTTTGTATTCCAAAAATGTTATTACATTGTTGTCTAGATGATGTGTTTGGAGCTAGAATGAAATGCAAACTTGCATCAGTGTAAAGAAGAGGACACTCAGCAGCTGTTTACACATCTGCACTCTGGAGCACTAGTGTGGGACACCAGAACAACCTTTTTAGGGTGTCCCACACAGGTGCTCCAGTGTATATTTGGGGTGTGTACATGTGTGAAACTTGCCCAAAAAAGGTAAGTAGTCAAGATTTGGGAAGTGAAAAATAATGTCTTCAGCTTGGAACTCTGCCAAAACAGACAATTGTACCCCACTTCCAAGCAATGTATCATATTCCTATTTTTGCCCTCAAAAATCTGTGTGCTAAGTATACCATTTGTTTAATTTTCATAGGGGAGAGAAGACTGGGAGGACCCCACTCCGAGGAGCACAGGAAACCCACACCTGAGAGAGAACCCCAACCTCAGCAAGAACCCCAACCTGAGGATGTGGAGGAAGGAGAAGTGGAGGAAGGAGAGGTGGATGACATGATGGAACCACAACAGGTCAGTGTCTGTCACCACAGCTTCAGGTAAGAGATGTAGGCCTGCATATTTATAATACCTTTTTATTTATTTTTAGGGGATGAACATGTTGGTGAGGAAGAAACTCCTTGCTTCTCAAGTGTTAGTGCACAAAGAATTATCCAGCAAGTAATGGCGTGTAGTCGTTAACTCGACACCATGAAGAATAAGATCAATGTTATGGAGCAAACATTTAAGGACATCATTGATGCACTTTTCTAAAATGTTTTTGCACTTTCTTCAACAAGCCAAATTTTGAAGATGCACACAGTGTGTCAACATGTGCTATCTGCCATCACGGGATATCAATGTACGTGTTTTGAGGGTCCAACCCCTTCCTTGCAACTCAAGTAGGTGAAAGGAAGAAGGGGTTGGACCCCCAAAACACGTCTATTGATCTCCCATGATGGCAGATAGCACATGTTGACATTAGGCATGGGATCAAGAGGAAAATACCCATTTTACATCCCAAATTGTGTGCATCCTCAAAATTTGGCTTGTTCAGGGGTGACAACACCCCATCTTATGAAGGGCCGATCCACACATTTTTGACATACTATAATGTCTGATATTGCCTAGAGGTTTTCAATGTTGATCTTGTTACGTTAATGAGAGTTGTGTATTTTTAGATAAAAGAAACATGCCTGTTTATGGCCGAAAAAAATACCCCTTAAATTTTATCAAGACCATGTGAATGTGCACAGAGTAAAAATTAGCAAAAACAACAAAGTGTGGCTTCTTTATCAAATCTGCTATAACCTTTTTGGTGGTTATTTTTGGTGTTTCCAGTGAAATGGTTGTTATTTACTAAAGGAAAATCTACTTGGCACTACAAGTGAACTAGGAGAAACTAGGAGACAGCTAAAAGAAACACAAGCAATACATCAAAAACCAAATTTAAGCAGATTATATTTTTATTAATTGTAAAAAATGGATTAGACATTGTCTGGCATGGCAATGGCCCCCCTACCCGTGAAATATTCAACATAATGCTGGCGAACTTCATGGGCGCTTTGGGGGGGCAAGCCAGGACGGCCAGATTCTAGGCCCGGCAGGGTATTCTCTGCTGAAAGTCCGGCCTCAGGCCCAACTGTGGCCAGATAATTTGGAGAATGTTTTCTCAAATAATTATGCAGGATGCAGCAGCAAAAGATGATGTGGTTTAGTTTATACTCCGCCATGTGGATTGAAGTGAGAAACAGGCGGAACCGGCTGGCCATTATCCCGAAGGCATTCTCCACAACTCTGGCTCTGGCCAGCCGGTAGTTGAAAACCCTCCTCTCCGGGGTGAGGGTCCTCTGAGGGAATGGCCTCATGAGATGTGGTCCCAGACCAAAGGCTTCATCAGCCAGAAACACGAAGGGGAGTCCTTCCACATTCTCTGCATCCGGTGGCTATTCAAGGTCATCACTCTGGAGACGTAGGGCAAACTCCGTATGGCCGAAGACTCCCCCATCCGACATCCGGCCATTCTTCCCCACATCCACATAGAGGAATTCATACTGTGCTGACACCACCGCCATCAACACAATGCTATGAAACCCCTTGTAATTGTAGTAATAAGACCCCGAATGTGGTGGTGGCACGATGCATACGTGCTTCCCATCTATTGCCCCTCCACAGTTAGGAAAGTCCCACCGCTGGGCAAACTGGGATGCCACATTCTGCCATTCCTGTGGCGTGGAAGGAAGCTGTGGAGTCAAACAAGAAAAAAAAATGTAGTACTTTTGCACATAACATTGCAGGCAGATTATACAAAAACATTCTTGGCCAACATCAGTATAACATTTACTTTAAGGAGTATTTAAAGCCAAAAATATAAGGCCCACTTATCAGATTCCTCACCCCCTCTGATGGCCCATTGGAAAAAATTGCGGGGGGGGGGGGCTAGATGAGTTTGGGACCACCAAAAATAAAACTATACCACTCTGTCTGAATTTAATGTGAAAAAATACATTTGTTGACATTTTAGGGGGGGGGGGGCACTACAAAGGAGCTGAAAAAATACATTGGGAAGTGACTAGGCTAGGTGTGTATGGGCCAAGGATAGCATGAAGGGAAATATGCATGTAGGCCAAAAAAGGAACATTAAAAGCTTACAGCATGCATGGGGACAAAGGGAACATTCACAGCATATTACAATCATGGTAATTAGGGAAGGATGAAAGAAATACAATATATTAGCAAGCATTAAATACATAGAATGTGATGTTATGCCGCATACACACGATCGGTTTTTCTGATGATAAAAGACTGATGGACTTTTTTCATCCGACAAACAGATCGTGCGTGGGCCCCATCAGTCTTTTTTCCATCGGTATAAAAGAATAGAACCTGTTTTAAATTTTACCAATGGAAAAAAAAACGATAGCAAATTCCAATCGTCTGTGGGGAACTCCATCAGAGAAAAATCCACGCATGCTCAGACTAAATTACAAGACGGGAGCGCTTGTTCTGGTAAAACTAGCGTTCGTAATGGACATAGCACATTCGTCATGCTGTAACGGACTAAAAAGCACGGAGACTGAAAAGCGTGAATCGGCTAACACCAAACTTTTACTAACACGCGGTAACACGAAATCAGCAAAAGCAGCCCAAAGGGTGGCGCCATTGGATTTAGACTTTCCATTTATAGTGCCGTCGTACGTGTTGTACTTCACGGCGTTTTGGACGGTCGGAATTTTGTCTGATGGTGTGTAGGCAAGACTGATGAAAGTCAGCTTCATCGGAATTCCGACGGAAAAATCCATCGGATTTTATTCCATCGGAAATCCGATCGTGTGTACAGGGCATTAAAGGAGAAAACTTACCTTAATATAGTCCTTCTGCAGAACTTGAATTATGGCAGAACAGTTTCTGGGATAATGAGCCCCAGAGCCTGGGGGGAGATGCCTGTCGAGAACTTGAGGTCCTGCAGGCTTCTCCCAGTCGCCAGGTATCGCAACGTGGCAACTAGCCTCTGCTCAGCAGTGATGGCTTCCCGCATAACGGTGTCCTGCCTCGTGATATAGGGGGACACCAAAGCCAAGAGATGCTGAAAAACGGGTCCGTCATCCGGAGAAAATTCCTGTAGTCATCAGGATTATTCTCCTGGATCTCCCGCAGCAGAGGCATATGAGAGAATTGGTCCCACTGGAGAAACCAATTCTTGGTCCATGAACTCCTCCTCACCCTGTTCATGGACTAGTCTTGGTCCAAGACAAGAAGACCAACACCAAGCCTATACACAGCACGAACTCTACGACGAGTACGTACCCGCAACATGGCTAGATAACGGTTGGCTGGTCAGAACGAACTAACAAAACGCACTGAATAACAGCAAGGCCTATGAAGAACGACCTGAAAATCAGAAACGACCGAACAAGAACGCACTGAAAAACAGATACGACCTGCCTACACGCCCTGAAAGACAAGATACGAACCCACAAGCACAAATTGAACTGCAGAAAACGAACTAAAAGCACGAAGAATGAAAAGCGCGAATTGTCTCTCACCAAACTTTTACTAACACGCGATAACACGAGATCAGCAAAAGCAGCCCAAAGTTGGCGCCATTGGATTTGAACTTCCCCTTTATTGTGCCGTCGTATATGTTGTACGTCACCACGCTTTGGACCGGCAGGATTTTGTATGACAGTCTGTATGCAAGACAAGCTTGGCAGGAATCCCATCAAGCTTGACAGGAATCCTGTCGGGAAAACCAAAGTTTTTTTTTACGAGGGGAAAACCGGCCGTTTGTACAGGGCTTCAGTTGTCCAAGCAGGTACGTTTGTTTTACTGCAGAAGAGACCTAGCATGTCTCTCCTGCAATTAAGAACCTGTCTGCTCACAATATATTTATTTTTTAATGGAGCATGATATTCCATACAGAAGGGCCTTATTTCTCTATAGTTTTTACATGAAATTAAGATTAATGAAAAAACAAAAAAACAAAACACTAGTTAAAGCTGGACTCTGGGCACACAAACTTTCTTTTAAATATATTTCCCAATGGGCCACAAGGAATATAAATTAACTTTTTGAGCACCAAATGCCTTTGCAAACCTAGATATTACATTGTAAAAGTTGCAGTGACTATGCGGCACATAGTCTGCGCAGAGAGTAGAGCTGTGGGAGGGATCCAGCAGACCCCACCCACTACATGCTCCCTGCAGAAACTAGAGGAGGGGGCGAAGACAAGACAAGGAGAGCGCAGCAGTAATCAGTTCTTATTACAGGAATCTCCTGCACAGGGACAACGTTTCATACTGAATCTCTGCCCAGATTCGGAAGAAATACACAAAGCACACAAAGATTCAAGTAAGAATAACCATGTCTATTTAGACCATATTTCCTTATCCTTGAGATCAGCTTTAATGCAGTGTGTATTTATTACGAACCACTTAATGCATTTTTAAATGTAATGAATGTAAGAATCTGAACTGGTCTTGATGCCATCCTCTTGTAATCTTTTATAAAGCAGCACCAAGGCTGGGAGAAGGCGGGCCACCCTAAAAGCCAATCAGGCTCTGCTGCAGTGTACATGTGTAGGTTGGAGATGTGTTCTCTATCAAGATGAGTTGCTTGCGTAGGATGAGCCTGCTTGCACCAAGATTTTGGCTGTGTTGTCTATATATTGTGACATGGGGGATCATTAGCTCAGTAGTAGACGCGTGGTTTAGTGAACTCCGTGTCAGACGGAACTGTTTTTAAGGGCTTGGTTGCCCACTTTTGTTAAAAGGAAAGCTAAAGTTCACACATATGAATTTCCCACGCAGGGGGTTTCAGCTTCACACAAAATCCAAATGAAAACGCTAGCCCACCTGGCTACTCAGCACTGCAGAAGCTGGTCCCTCAGACCACCAGCTCTTCCAGACACACTGCTTGGAGCTTCTTGGATGCACACAGCCTTGATGTCCTTAATGCACACAGCTTCAAACTTCTTGGACGCACACAGGGTGTGACCACATATTAACATGGCTGTGGTGTTAAATCCCACTTTGTTTTTATCTATTCAGAATCATCCACCACTGTGAAGCAGCTATTCAGTGAAAAAAAACTGTGTCAACATTATATTAATAAGCAAGCAATTGCACACTTCACAAGCAAACAATTTGTGCATACTATTATTTTTTTATGACTGTTGATGCAGCTGTTTTTCTCCAAGTCAATAAATATACCTGTAGCGGGGTCCTCAATTTAGTGGGGTACACTTGGGGAGTAGTGTGACCCAAGTGTGTAATTATGTTAGGGTTCAGACCCCTTTTTCTTATTCGTGGAGGATTGGGTGGTGTAATATTCTCTTCGACCAGTAGGTGTCAGTGTACCTACTGGCACGGGGTAGAATCACTACCGCAGTGCTACCCTTCTTTGTCACTTCCTGGAGATGGTACGGCCGGGGCGGGGAACCAGCCGTGGTGTCGACGGGAGGAGATAAAAGGGGGAGACGCCCTCGCCACGAGGTCTGTCTTCTTCGGGGATCATCTCTTCACGCACCCAGGCACCTTCAGCCTGGGTGCGGGCGGTTCAAGGTTCCGGCCCAGGCGCCCTAGGCCTGGCCGGGACGAAGATGGAGTCCATCCCAGGCACCTTCAGCCTGGGGTGAGGTACTATTGAGGAGGCCTGGGACCCGGTGACTCCGACTGGGTCCCGCGAGGGTGGAGTTGCTCCAGGGCGCCCCTTGCGAGGGGACCCGCATCTGAGGTGAGGAGGCTGGGGAGGTCACTCGTTCGAAGACCCGGTGTAGTGTCAACCCGGTGACGGATGGGCCTACAGTAACTCCCTTGGAGGACATCTTCCCCTGATAGAGGCCCGCAGCGCAACGGAGGTATTCATGTTGAGACTCCTACAACCCTTGGTCATAGCATAGGGGGTGTAGGGACCCAGATCAGTATAGTGCCTCGACCTGCTCATTCCACCGTGTCATGCCATTGCATTGCTCTGTAACTGAAGATACAAAATAAATCTAACCGTTGGACTGTGATCGGTGTATGGACTTTGTTAATGGGAGCAAAGGGTGGTTTGGTGGTTTCTGCACGACAGACTCGGTACATGTTCAGGACACCGGCCCGAGGAAACATTAGGTATTGGCCTTCACCTCGCCCGCAAGTAGTGGGGAGGACATGGGCCGTAGCGCACCTCACCCCCGTCGCGTGACATACCCCTAGGCTAAAGAAGACGGGGTGTGGGGCTGGCCGCTACATACCTATAAACAGCAGGTGGCACTTGAGTTTGGACATACTCTTTGTTTGGTCATCTGACCCTACAGCTTGCAGTACTCTTGAATTTATGGACCCATCATGACTTGGAGTAACTAGAGGCAAGGAGAAGTCTTTGTTGAAGGTTACATTATATGTATGTAGCTTTTGAATTGTTCCTTCACAAGTCAAATAAAACTGACAAATATATTAATGATGATAAACGATAATTATTAAATAAATAATATTTGTGTCTATACTTGTGCAATTATTTATGTGGTACATGCGTTGCACTAGAAGGTAAGGTCTTCTCATTAGGTTATAGGGAAACGGGACAAGGACAGTTGCTGTGGCTGACAATGGATATAAACCCATCAAGTAGGTTGTACTGGACTATCTCGGTACTTATTAGGGATGAGCTTCGAGTTCGAGTCGAACTCATGTTCGACTCGAACATTGCCTGTTCGCCCGTTTGCTGAACAGCAAACAATTTGGGGGTGTTCGCGACAAATTCGAAAAGCCGTGGAACACCCTGTAAAAGTCTATGGGAGAAATCTAAAGTGCTAATTTTAAAGGCTTATATGCAAGTTATTGTCATAAAAAGTGTTTGGGGACCCGGGTCCTGCCCCAGGGGACATGTATCAATGCAAAAAAAAGTTTTAAAAATGGCAGTTTTTTTGGGAGCAGTGATTTTAATAATGCTTAAAGTGAAACAATAAAAGTGAAATATTCCTTTAAATTTCGTACCTAGGGGGTGTGTATAGTATGCCTGTAAAGTCGCGCTTGTTTCCCGTGCTTATAACTGTCCCTGCACAAAGTGTAATTTCTGAAGTAATTTAAAAGCACTCGCGGCTATAATGAATTGTCGGCTCCCGACAATACAGAGAAAAGTCATTGATAAAAAAATAAAAAAATGTGTGGGGGTCCCCCCAAATTCAATTACCAGGCCCTTCAGGTCTGGTATGGATATTAAGGGGAACCCTGCGTCAAATTTAAAAAAAAATTACGTGGGATTCCCCCCAAATATCCATACCAGACCCTTCAGGTCTGGTATGGATTTTAAGGGGAACTCCATGCCAAATAAAAAAAAAATGGCGTGGGGTTCCCCCCAAAAATCCATACCAGACCCTTTATCCGAGCACGCAACCTGGCAGGCTGCCGGAAAAGAGGGGGGATGAGAGAGCGCCCCCCCTCTCCTGAACCGTACCAGGCCACATGCCCTCAACATGGGGAGGATGCTTTGGGGGTCCTTTATTAAAAAAAAAAAAAAAAAAGATTCCAGCGGTGGTAATCCACTCTCAGTATCCTGCGATGGGTGATCTCTTCTCCGGGGTCCAGCGATGGATGAACTCTCCTCTCCGGGGTCCATCGATGGATGATCTCTCCTCTCCGGGGTCCAGGCTCTGATGATGATGTCTAGCACAGCGAGGAACAGCAAGCAGACCCTGTCCCTCTCTGACGCAAGGGGAAACCCGGGCTTCCCCAGTGACGTACAGGTGACCCCGCCCCCCTCTGATGCAAGGGAAACCTGCGTTACATCAGAGGGGGGCGGGGTCACCCGCACGTCACTGTGGAAGCCCGAGTTTCCCCTTGCGTCAGAGGGGGATGGTCACGTGACGGGTGGCCCTGCCCTCTGCTTGTTTTTTTTACAATTTTTTACACTTTCTTTGTGAAATGGTACCCCTTACCAATTCACATAGGGGGGGGATCTGGGGGTCCTCTTTGTTAAAGGGGTCTTCCAGATTCCGATAAGCCCCCCCGCCCGCAGACCCCCACAACCACCGGGCAAGGGTTGTGGGGATGAGGCCCTTGTCCCCATCAACATGGGGACATGGTGCTTTGAGGGGTCACAGACCCCCAAAGCATCCTCCCCATGTTGAGGGCATGTGGCCTGGTATGGTTCAGGAGGGGGGGCGCCACGCCATTTTTTTTATTTGGCGTGGAGTTCTCCTTAAAATCAATACCAGACCTGAAGGGTCTAGAATGGATATTTGGGGGGAATCCCACGTCATTTTTTTTTAAATTTGATGCAGGGTTCCCCTTAATATCCATACCAGACCTGAAGGGCCTGGTAATTAAATTTGGGGGGACCCTCACGCATTTTTTTTTTTTTTTATCAATGACTTTTCTCCGTATTGCCGGGAGCCGACAATTCATTATAGCCGCGAGTGCTTTTAAATTACTTTTTTTCCTTCAGAAATTACACTTTGTGCAGGGACAGTTCTAAGCACGGGGAACACGCGCTACTTTACAGGCATACTATACACACCCCCTAGGTACGAAATTTAAAGGAATATTTCACTTTTATTGTTTCACTTTAAGCATTATTAAAATCACTGCTCCCGAAAAAACGGGCATTTTTAAAACTTTTTTTTGCATTGATACATGTCCCCTGGGGCAGGACCCGGGTCCCCAAACACTTTTTATGTCAAAAACTTGCATATAAGCCTTTAAAATTAGCACTTTAGATTTTCATGTTCGAGTCCCATAGACTTCAACGGTGTTCAGATGTTCAAACGTATTTATTGCCTGTTCGCAAGTTCTGGTGCGAACCGAACTGGGGGGTGTTCGGCTCATCCCTAGTAGTGATACACAAACAAATTCTTAATATAAAAATATAATTTTTAATACATATAAAAAAAAACATATACAAAGGACAAGAGATAAAATTCAACCACAGACAACTACTAACGGGGTCACCCGAAATATAACTGTTGATGTGGAGTATAGACAGATTGATCCTCTACTAGTTTCGCGGATTGAGACCGCTTCTTCAGGAGGAACTGTCTATAAAACAGAAAATACAATAAAACATACAATAATTACAACATCAAAAGCGTTTGAATATAATTATACAGCAAACATTATAATCAAAAGATCTGCTCACCCGGAAGATCACACATCGATACGTAACCAGGTTGCTAAGAGAATTCCCCCCAATTATGCCTATATCCCATATAAAAAATGCCACATAATAGTTGTAAAGCACCTGTGTAAAAAAACAACAACTTTCTGCTGCGATCCTGGGAGCGCTAAATATCTTAAATCTTGCAAGATGATGCTCCAGCACAGTGCTGGAGGGTTTCTTGCATAATTGGGGATCCTAATTGTTCCCAGGATCTTGCTGGAAAGGATTATGTTGTCACATTTTAGCATATGGAGATTTTATATGAGGGAGGGAGACCTAATGTAATGAATGTGTCTTGCCTTGCAGTGCAATTTCTTTTCTAACCATGTCTTCAGTAAGGCTTCAGAAACATGGGAAGCGATGTATCATTGCGGTTGCACCAGAATGACCCTGTCATCTTTGATGAGCTGAGTACTACGGCCCTGAGCAGGCACATTTGCTGAATGTATGTGCAAACCCAATAAATTTTTTTAACAAGGCCATCTAATACAGAGCCATATTTAATATTGATTGGACCCTGGACACACATTTTCTTGGGCCCCCAGCCCATCCTCCACATGCAATTGTGATCTCCACCTGCTCTAAAACATACAATAAATAGCAGCTAGACTCAAAATCAGTTTACTGCAGCAGATAACGCAGCGATTGGTTTCCAGAGGTTACAGCATATCATTACCACTCACTGACTGGTTGCTAGAGGTTACAGCATACATTTTGGCTCACTGATTAGTTGCTAGAGGTTACTGCGCATCCTTACCGCTTACTGATTGGTTTCCAGAGGTTACTGCTCATCCTTACTGCTCACTGTTTTTTTCTAAATGTTACTGCGCTTCATTACTGCTCACTGATTGGTTGCTAGAGGTTACTGCACATCATTACCACTCACTAATTGGTTGCTAGAGGTAACTGTGCATCATTACCGCTCACTGATTGGTTGCAGACACAGCATTCCCCTATACATCAGAGTTCCCACTTACATCAGGGTTTGCATGCCTGTCTGCGGTAAATTCTAGAACAAGCATGCAGCGATCAGGACTCTGAATCAGCATGCTTGGTCTCAGGTTGACTTAGCTTGGCAGCCAGGCAGCTGACATTTTAAGTAAAAGAGGCTTGCAGTAGCAGCCACCATATTAGGTCAGTGAGCCTATGCTGGGTTCTGTGGTGCCTGTGGGGAGGGCCTGCTGCTGGTCTAAGACTTACTCCATCCTCCTCTGCCAGCTGATGAGCAGCACATAGTGCTCCATACACCGTGACACCGAGAGCCCACTTCACTACAGCAGGAACCTGAATGGTTTATATATGTGATTCAGCGCCACTAAATAAAAGTAATAATATATATAAAATAATAAAAAAGCTGCTCCCCTGCAGATAGAGTATTGGATCTCCTATCTGAGAATAGTTGATGTATGAAAGGGGGCGCTAATCGCACTTAATTAAATTTAAATACTATGTGACAACATATATCTTTAAATTAATATAGTGGAAAAACGTGAATATTGGAAACACCACACTTATGTGATATTTGATAAACACCAAAGAAATAGTTTTAACAATCACCATACAAAATTAATTGAACAATAATTATAATTATATGATATTTAGTCCCAATAGTGATGATTGGCGTGCTCCCACACAAAAAACAATCAAAAAAATATTTTTATATATAAAAAAAAAATATATAAATATGAAGAAAGTCCCATTTGACTGTGAAAAATAAATCAGTGTTGCTTCAAATCCGACAAGTGAGAACACCTTCAATAAAGTTCATGCTATACTGTAATTCTTCCTTCAAAGGAGTGCACAAAATTATTCCTCCACCAAAGCTTCAAATGAAGACATACACCCAAAGTGCACAGGTAATGGATTGCGCTTACCAAATGGAGTGGACCTCTTTAATTAAAAAGATGGTCACAGATAGCTTGAGCAGGATTGTGCCTGCACACATACGGACAGATACTGGTGAATATGAATCTCCTTCCTCGGTATCAGGCAAAGTATATGAAACACAAAATGGAAGACTCCATAGTGCAACCCATAAATTTATTTATAAAAGAACAGTAAAATATATAAAAAACGTATGGCCTGAGTGGCCTCTTACATTAAAACGTGCATTAGCAGTTGCCCGTTTTGCTGGGCATAGGCTAAGGCCTATGTGCAGGAATAGTAGGGCTAACAGGTAAATGCCCATTAGCGCTAACAGGTGAAAGCCCATTGGCGCTAACGGGGGAACGGCCATTAGCGCTAACAGGCAAACGCATATGCGCATGCGCACGTTAGCCACTAATGCAGGCGCCAAATGGCCTATATAAAGACAGCAGCTGCACTAGTGTAGTGCTGTCTGATCTGCAGCTTTACCTGAGCCTGATCCTGTACCTGCTTGTGATTACTGACCAGCTTTGTTTGACTCCTGCTGCCTTCTCCTATCCTGACCCGGCTTGCCCTGACCCTGCTATACCTGCACCTGTTGATCTTCCGTTGCCAACCTCTGCCTGTCTGAAGACTACTCTGCCTGCTGTATTACTTACATGCTACCCATGCTGACCCGGCTTGTCTCACTCTGCTCCAGCCTGTTTCTGATCCTGTACCTGCCAGTACCCAGGGGTCGCTGACTCAACCACCGCCTCCAGCTGCTTCTACAGTCCAGTTCTTCTGGTGGATCATCTCTACTCATCTGTGCCAGCTACTACAGATCTTACAGGCACTCCTACCTCATTGCACTCTCGCAAACACTGTTGCAACCCCAGTGGTTCCTGAGCCAGGGCTGTAAGAGAGGTCTCCTTCTACCATTAAGCTCTGATACAAGGTATGTGACAGTATGTTACCCATCTGTGAATGCTGCATTCCAGAAGGCAATGCCTTCTGCACTCCAGGATGTAGCTGCAACTGCAATGGAAACTATGAGGGAGAGATGGATTTGTAAGTGGCACTGAAGAAGTGTTTAGATAGGTGAGATGATAACCAGGAATGAGCAGAGTGTTGCAAGCCAAGGAAGTGAACTTTTTGAGGAGGAGTCGGTGGTCAACTGTATCAGTGGCAGTAGAAATATGTGAGTACTGCATGGTGACCATTGGTTTTGGAATCAAGTAAGTTGTTAGTGAGTTTAGGAAGGACAGTTTCTATGGAGTGTTGTAAGGAAAGTCAGGCTCCAATGGGTAGGGCAGGTTGTTATCAGACAGATAGCAGTTCAGAGGACTGGCAACTAGGCACTCTAAATTTGGAGGTAAATAGGAGCAAAGAGATGGGTTTTAAGTAGGGCTGCGGAAATTAACGATTAATTCCTTAATTAATCATTAATTCTTTTAATCAATCAAAATTCTTTTGATCGGTACTCACCTCTCCGCCGGCTTCCAGGTCTTCATGGAGTTCTGTCGGAGATCCGCGGAGCACTCCGCTGCCTCGGCCATAGGAAAGGCCGTGGCTTCGGCCTAGCTCCGGAGTGTCGGCCATCTTGTTACACCCGCCGGCGGCCTAGGTGAGCGTCGCGCTGATGTCATCACCTGCCTCAACTGCTCGTGGATCTGCCTGCTTGTGTAATGGTAAGCAAGCAGACAATCATATATACAGTGGGGGAGATGTGGGGAGATGTGGATATTACAGTGGGGAGATGGGGATATTACAGTTGGGGAGATGTGGATATTAGTAATATCCACATCTCCCCACTGTAATATCCACATCTCCCCCACTGTAATATCCACATCTCCCCACTGTAATATCCACATCTCCCCCACTGTAATATCCACATCTCCCCCACTGTAATATATTACAGTGGGGAGATGTGGATATTACAGTGGGGAGATGTGGATATTACAGTGGGGAGATGTGGACATTACAGTGGGGAGATGTGGACATTACAGTGGGGGAGATGTGGATATTACAGTGGGGGAGATGACGTGGATATTACAGTGGGGGAGATTGTGAATATTACAGTGGGGGAGATGTGGATATTACAGTGGGGGAGATTGTGGATATTACAGTGTGGGAGATGTGGATATTACAGTGGGGAGATGTGGATATTACAGAGGGGGAGATGTGGATATTACAGTGGGGAGATGTGGACATTACAGTGGGGGAGATGTGGATATTACAGTGGGGGGGATGTGGATATTACAGTGGGGGAGATGTGGGGAGATGTAGATATTACAGTGGGGAGATGTGGACATTACAGTGGGGGAGATGTGGATATTAGAGTGGGGGGGATGTGGATATTACAGTGGGGGAGATGTGGGGAGATGTGGATATTACAGTGGGGTAGATGTGGATATTACAGTGGGGGAGATGTGGATATTACAGATCTGGATCTGTATGTGCGTTATAATTAATCAAAATTAGTCGATTAATCGATTAAAAAAAATTGATTAATCAAACACGAAAATCAGTAACAGCCCTAGTTTTAAGTTGTTCAGACCATTGGGATCCACCAAGTATTGAGGTGACCAACACATAAGATAGGAGGAGAAGATACCAGTCAAGAGAGAGAGATTGAAGATGTGGGTTACAGAGTGCAGAATAGAGCATGAGGGTAACCAGAGTATTTGTGAGGGGAAAGGGTCCAGGGGACAGGTGGCTAAATGGGCATCAGAGAAAATGTTATCAACCTCCTCTGTAGTAACAGTTTAAAGGCAATACAAACAGGCCAAAAAACAAATACATAAGCCACAAGGAGGTGTCTTTCTAAATAAAATTAGAGCTTTAGCCCTTAGTTTTGTGTGGGTAAAAACTGTCCAGTGGCACTACAGTTTGAAGACAGCACCAACAAGCCTAAAAGCAGAAGCACAAGCCACAGGGTAGTACATTAACCACTTAAGCCCCGGACCAATACGCAGCAAAATGACCAGGCCCCTTTTTGCGATTCGGCACTGCACCGCTTTAACTGACAATTGCGCGGTCGTGCGACGTGGCTCCCAAACAAAATTGGCATCCTTTTTTCCCCACAAATAGAGCTTTCTTTTGGTGGTATTTGATCACCTCTGTGGTGTCTATTTTTTGCACTATAAACAAAAATAGAGCGACAATTTTGAAAAAAATTACATATTTTTTACTTTTTGTTATAATAAATATCCCCCAAAAATATATAAAAAAACTTTTTTTCCCTCAGTTTAGGCCGATACGTATTCTTCTACATATTTTTGGTAAAAAAAATCACAATCTGTGTTTATTGATTGGTTTGCGCAAAAATTATAGCGTTTACAAAATAGGGGATAGTTTTAAGGCATTTTTATTTTTTTTACTAGTAATGGCTGTGATCAGCGTTTTTTTTTGTGACTGCGACATTATGGCGGACACATCGGACATTTTTGGGACCATTGTCATTTTTACAGCGATCAGTGCAATAAAAATGCACTGGTTACTGTAAAAATGGCACTGGCAGTGAAGGGGTTAACCACTAGGGGCACTGGAGGGGTTAAGTGTGCCTAGGGGCGTGTTTCTAACTGAGGGGGGGGGGGGCGTGACTACGAGTGACACGTCACCAATCTCCGCTCTGATTACACAAAGCCGAGATCGCTGACATTGTCAGTAGGGGAGCGGGGAGATGTTGTGTTTACACTAACATCTCCCCGCTCCATGCCTCCGTGAGACGATCGCGGGGATCCCCGCGGCGATCGAGTCCGCGGGACCCGCGGTCCGACTCACAGGGAAGGCAGGGAGGTCGCGAGCGCGCCGCCGGTGGCGCACGTGCGACCCCGACGTCGGCAGTTAAAGGGCAACGTACAGGTACGTGATTGTGCCTGTACAAGCCATTCTGCCGACGTATATATACAGTGAGGGGTCCTTAAGTGGTTAAAGCTGAACTCCAGTAACGTAAGAAAAACAACCCTTGCAATTCCCCTCGTATTTCAAGGACTAAATGTCTGTTTATTCTAGAGGTGCACAGATAAGAAGTACCGTATATACTCGAGTATAAGCCGAGATTTTCAGCACTTTTTTTGGGGCTGAAAGTCCCCCCCCCTCGGCTTATACTCGAGTCAGTGAAATTTTTCCATTGTAAATAGTACCTGTAAAGAAATTGCGGCTGCAGCGTCCATCGTTCAAATTCCGCGGCGTCCATCGTTCAAATTCCGCGGTCTCTTCCTGTTCCTTCCGTGATAGGCGAATCTCATCAGACACTCTCCGCCTATCACGAACGTTCTCTCATCCTCAGTTTTCCAGCAGACGTCTGTGATTGGCGGAACACCCAACACAGTGTCTGCTGGGAAAACTGAGGATGAGAGAATGATCGTGATAGGCGGAGAGTGTCTGCTGAGAATCGCCTATCAAGGAAGGAACAGGAAGAGACCGCGGAATTTGAACGATGGACGCCGCAGAATTTGAACGATGGACGCCGCAGCCGCAACTTCTTTACAGGTACTATTTACAATGTAAAATAGGGAACAGCGAGCTAGGGAACAGTGGACAGTGAGGCATCGGCTTATACTCGAGTCAGTAAGGTTTCCCAGTTTTTTTGGCAACATTAGGTACCTCGGCTTATACTCGAGTCGGCTTATACTCGAGTATATACGGTAATACCCTATTCCTGACCCTCTGCACAGCTGAGCTATTCCCTCACACTTTACAGGAATTTCATTTCCAGCATGATAATGCTCAATGCCACACTGCCAAGGCTATAAAGGACTCATTTTTATCCCATAATATTGATGGTATTGACTGGCCAGGAAACAGCCCATACCTAAACCCTACTGAAAACCTCCAGGCAAGACTAAAGAAAGGTGTTTGAGGAGAAAGAACAAGAAACAAGCAAACTCATAGAATCTTTAACCAATTGCTGACCGCGCTATAGCAGAAAAACAGTTACAGCGTGGTCGTCAATAGACGCCCTCCCAGAGCCCGCCCCCCCATGTGCCCATAGGAAGCACATTGGGCACGCTCTGTGATCGAGGTAAAGGGCCAATCACAGTGACCCTTTACCATGTGATCATCTATGTCCAATCACAGCTGATCCCATGTAAACAAATGCAGGTTATTAGCATTTATTTTCCTCAGCGCTGTCACTGTGTAAGGAAAGGAAAGCCAATAACTGGCTATCCTGTGACCAGGCAACTTTACACTGATAATCAGGGCAGCCCCATTAGTGCCAAGCAGTGTCCATCAGTGCAGCAAATCAGTGCTGCCTATCATTGCCCATTAGTGCCGCCTTATCAGTGCAGCCTCATCAGTGCCCATCAGTAATGCCTATCAGTGCCCATCAGTGCCACCTTATCAGTGCCGCCTCAAAGAGCAAGAAACAAGCAAACTCATAGAATCTTTAAGAAATTGCTGACCGTGCTATAGCAAAAAGACAGCTACAGCGTGGTCGTCAATAGACGCCCTCCCAGAGCCCGCCCCCCCATGTGCCCATAGGAAGCGCATTGGGCACGCTCTGTGATCGAGGTAAAGGGCCAATCACAGTGACCCTTTACCATTTGATCATCTGTGTCCAATCACAGCTGATCCCATGTAAACAAATGCAGGTTATTAGCATTTCTTTTCCTCAGCGCTGTCACTGTGTGAGGAAAGGAAAGCCGATAACTGGCTATCCTGTGACCGGGCAACTTTACACTGATAATCAGGGCACTGATTATGAGTGCAGCCCCATTAGAGCCAAGCAGTGTCCATCAGTGCAGCATATCCATGCCCATCAGTGCAGCAAATCAGTGCTGCCTATCATTGCCCATCAGTGCCGTCTTATCAGTGCAGCCTCATCAGTGCCTCCTCATCAGTGCCTCCTCATCAGTGCCCATCAGTGCCGCCTTATCAGTGCAGCCTCATCAGTGCCTATCACAGCAGCTTATCAGTGCCCATTAGTGCCGCCCCATCAATGCCCATCACTGCACTGCAGTGCCTCATCACTGCACACCAGTGAAGAAGAAAAATTACTTATTTGCTAAAGTTTAAATCAGAAACAATTTCTGTTTTTTTTCATTTGTTTAGCCAAAAATAAAAAATGAAAACCCAGTGGTGATTAAATACCACAAAAAAAATGCTCTATCAGTCTAAAAATAATTAATTAAAATTTCATCAATGGGTACAGTGTTGCTTGACTGCGCAATTGTCATTCAAAGTGTGATAGCTCTGAAAGCTAAAAATTTGGTCTGAGCAGGAAGAGGTTGAAAGTGCCCTGTAGGCAGGCAGTTAATCAAGTGCTGGTATCATATTAATACACCAGAGGAACTTATCTAAGTGCATTCTATTCCAAAAGGTGCAAAGATGCTATTGCCTCTAAAGGAACTAGATATCGCCATTTATGTACATACAGTAAAAGCATATACCATTCCTGTTTGAATAGATATATTGAATAATATAAAATATATACATATAACATGTTGAGTTTCAGCAATATTTGGAGTAAACATCAATTTACACAAATCCTTTGGTTTTCAAAACTGGTCATAGGTAGAATTTAGGAAAAGAATGTTCTAGGAAAGTTGATTTGTTTCCAGCCATTAGTGGGTCAAACTGATGTTCAATTTCAACTGCAGTGAAAAGAAAATTTGAAGTAGTGGGATAAAACATTTTTCATGAATGAATTCATATCTCTAACAGTGTATGTTGTTTTTGTTAAATAACCTCCATTCAATCAAAAATCAAATGTTAAAAGCAAACAAATTCTTTCAAATGACATCCAATTGTTCTGAGAATTTTCATACAAATTTTCCAAAAAATGTTTGTTCGAAATTCTATCCATCTTTGGCCAGCTTTGCCGCAATATTCCGCCTGATTCTCCTCCACCATGCCTCAGACCCATCTGACATAGCAACAGAATATTAGCACACAGTAAAACATACAGACAACAAGGACTTTCTTCCACAAAGGAAGTTGGTTCAACATATCCCATAGACTGAAAAAATTGCGGCCTTTAGACCCTGCCCACAAATCTCCACAGTAATGCATGGAAAAGAACTAAACAATGTCTCTCTAGTAAGCTTGATTGCTACTATTGTATATGTAGAAACAATGGATTGTTATAAGTCATAGACATCACTTATTCATATCCATAACATTTCATTTAAAGCCTTGATGGGTCACTAAAAGCATTAGTTCTAAAAGAAAACAGCAAGAGTACCATTAGCTGTGATTCAAAACTAGCACTTTTGTGAAATATATCCTTTACTAATTTTTGTGAAAGGTGCAATTATCTACAGTATAACTTGCAAGTATACAAAGTTTTCTTGCATATAATATAATTTTGCGGTTATGTTACAATAGGGAGGGCACTTCAGGGGAAAGGCTCCAGTTTAGTTTGCTTGTGGGCTCTGTCTTATACCTTCTACAGTTGGGTGATTGTTGGGAAACAGTAGATGACAGTTTCTGTCACCTCAGGTCTTAATTGATGGGTAATAGACATGTGCATTCGTTTTCGTCCAAATGCATTTTTGTCCGAATTTCGGGGATTTTCGTGTTAGTTTTAACAAACGATAACGAACGCACAGAATCCAAAATCCGAAAGATCCGAAATAAAAATATGCTTTATTTTCGTTTCGTTGTGACAACAGTTCGATATAGATAAAAGATTCAATATGACGGTGACAATAGCGATCTGTGTCTATCGAACCTGCAGTTGAATGTGCTTAACCTAACTCTATTAGTCCAAGATTATTGGACATAGAGAGAAAAGATTTGACGTTATAGAGACATGAAGATTTGACAAAGCAGCTAAAAACATACGATCGCCGCGAGCGGACATTTACGGTCAAATGCTCCGCCCATAGGCTATAGAATAATTCTAATGTTGGTTAACTAGTAATAATAATTAATAAATATAATTATTACTAGTCATACAACATTAGAATTCTACTATAGCTTGTGGGTGGAGCATTCGACCGGAAATGTACGATCGCGGCGTTATACAGTTTAGCTGCTTCGTCGAATCTTCTTAGAACATCCGACAGACACCATAAGCCTTCAATTGACAGATTCGACCTTAATTAATTCGGATTTTTGGACGAATGCATTTTTTAACAAAACAAAATAAATAAAACCGAAAGTCTGAAACAAAATTACAGGCATACCCCACTTTTAAGTACACAATGGGGTTTATTTACTAAAGCTGGAAAGCGCAAAATCAGGCTCACTTCTGCATAGAAACCAATGAGCTTCCAGGTTTTATTACCAAGCTTAATTGAACAAGCTGGGGTTAGAAGCTCGTTGGTTTCTATGCAGAAGTGAGCCTGATTTCGCGCTTTCCAGCTTTAGTAAATAAACCCCATTGTGTACTTAAAAGTGGGGTATGCCTGTATTCAGTTTGTACATGTCTAATGGGTAAGGGGGTACATTTATCTGACAAATTACTTTATCTTTATAACCTTTAAATTATTCATAAAAATAATGTTCTCCACCACCACAGCATGTTGTTTACCTATAGTCTGCTCAGTAAATAGTTTTTTCTTTTTCTCCTTTCAGTAAAATGGTGAGGCCAACATAGAGTTTGGAAACATTTCCACAGTGCAATTTCTGCTGAGAGCAAAGCTGCAATTTGCAAATATTGCGAGAAGAAATATTATTTTCCAAATGCTACAAGGAGGACAAAACACATCCTGGCATGCCAGAGGTGCCCTAAATAAATTTCAAATACTTTATGGAATGGAATGAAATGATGAGGACCAGAATGAAAGTGCAAGGAGCTTTTCCCCCCAGAGCTCTCATTCTAGAAACACCCTTTCTTCTGCTTCTGGATCATCACAAAGTGTTTCTTCACCAGCAGCATCTTCAAGTAAGGAAGTGCTGCAAACCACAACCTCCCAAAAATACACAAAATCTTAATTTATATAGATACAATGACATCTGAAAATCAGGAGAACATCAATTAATCTCTTCATAGAGCAATATATGCTTCTGGCTTCTGGATCAGCCTTGCCAATAACTGCATATTGCCAGGAAGATTTTATACTATTATGAGGGAAAGGGGGGGTGTTACCTGAGGGGGGCGGGGGGTGTTACCTGATCTTATGTATAATTGAAATGTTCCTAACATATACAGTCCTTGTTATTCTATTTGCAATAAAAAATAAAATGTTAAAAAGCAGGGTTAGTTTTTTTTTTTCGTACATCACGGGACACAGAGCGACTTAGTCATTACTAATGGGTTATATAGTTTACCTTCAGGTGCTGGCACTGGCAACTTCCAAACCGGAAGTACCCTCCCCTATATAAGCCCCTCCCATCCGGGAGCACCTCAGTTTTTTGCCAGTGTCTAAGGTGTTGGCCAAAGAGTAACATGTGTTTTCCTGGGCTTGCGTACAGGTTCTTTTACGGGCCTTAGTAAGCTGTTCCGGATCCCACCAAAAAAGCTTCATAGCTAAACGGTCGGTACCCGGGCCTTGCAACAGAAGAGCAAGGTTTTGCCTGTAATGCCTCTCTTAGGAGGGCTGGACCCTGGGATCCAGAGCTCTGGTCATACCCACGACCAAGATGTTTTCTGTGCAGGGTGCTATACAGGTCCAGGGGAGTGGAATCCTTGGGAACCCGGTCCCTGAAGGTTTAATTACAATGCCTGCCGTGATAGGTGAAGTTTGGGCTTCTGTGGACCAAACAGAGTCCTGCGGCGGGGAACAGGTAAGTGGGGGCCCCCAGGAACTTGGTTCTATTGGGGGACCCCCAAGCCTAATTTGTCTTTCTGTCTGTTACCTAATGGTATTCCCGCTAATATCTGTGTATGCCTGTAACTACTGGAAAATGTAAAATTTTAATAGTAGTCAAGAAAAAAAAAAAAAAAAAAGAGGACCGCGGTACCTGTGTTAAACCACTAGAGGCCGCTGTGGTCCATTTTTTCTTGTCATGTGGATCTTTGGTTTTCTCAAGTCAAAAGATCCAGGCAGTTGGTAAGTTCTCTGTGGGAATCCACTTCCTCTGCCCTGTTGCTGCGCTCATCCACCGCACAGGCCCTCCGGCAAAAAGGGCCCTGGCTCCTAGTCCCTGCTTGGTTTCGAAAAGGGCGCCAATGGTGCACAGGCGCGCGCGCGGGCGCGTGCACGCGCCTCCTATGAAAAAAAAGGGGCGGGGTGGGTGGATGACGCTCGATGCGCGCCGCGGCGCTTCTGCGCATGTGCAGGCGTCCCAGCATGTGTAAAAGACACAGTACAAGTGTCAGCTGGATGCAAGCAGAGCTAGCAACAAAACGGTGGCACACAGAGGCGGTTGATGCAGGCATCCCCATAGAAAGACACTTTAGTGGACACCAGCTGGTATATAGCAGCAACTGTGTTAGACTATTACCAGCAAAATTGGTGTATGACGACGGGAATACCTCAGCTTTGTGCTTATAGGATATGTCGTCCAGACGCTCTGGAAATAAATCTTCCAAGAAGCGAAAGGGGTCTCCGTCGGGCTCTGAGGATTTTGGGCATGCTGTACTGCGCCAATCTCCCCTGAAATTTCAGAGGTCAGTAGCCGTAGGAACCCCGCAGGAGTACCTGGTACTGCGGCTGTCCCCAGTCCACCTGCTCCTGTATATATAACAGAGGAGGTTTTTATCCTCAACTCTGGGAGGATTGGAAGAGAGATTAACAGCATTGATCGCTGCTTCCCTGTCACAGGAAAAGCGCGTCCGATCTCCGTCTCCTCCTGCAGAGTGCCTGTTAGTGGAGGAACAGTCCCAGAGATCGACCTACCTGAAGGGGATCAGGTGAGGTTGATAAAGTTATAGAGGAATCAACAGTGGAAGAACCTTTCTCAGCATCTCAGGCTGAAAGATTATGGGTTCAGTCTCTGACTAACATGGTCCGAGCAGCATTTTAAATGCTTCTGGCGGAACCATCAACCACTACGGTCTCCTCGCTGGGGTCGCTGAAAGCTCCCCAGACTGTCTGTTCCTTCCCAATCCACCCTTTATTGGAAGGGCTTATTTACCAGGATTGGGAGCATCCTGTAAAATATTTACTCCCCCCAAGAGATTTCCAGTGATCTATCCCATGGAGGATAAGTTCATAAAAAAAAAAAAAAAATTGGAGGGTCCCTACAGTGGACACAGCCATCTCTTGTGTAAATAAATCACTGACATGTCCAGTAGATAATGTTCCAATGTTCAAAGACCCAATAGATAAAAAATTGGAGTCTTTACTAAAATCTGCTTTCTCTACAGCAAGCATGGTGACACAACCTGCAGTAGCAGCGATTGGAGTCTGCCAAGCAATGAAAGATCAGTTGAAACAAGTCTTAAGGGACTTACCAGATCAGCAGGCTCTTGCCCTAGCTGACCTTCCTAGAGCCTTGTGTTGCGGTGGACGCCAAAAAGGATACAATCCAACAGGCCTCCCGCTTTACGCTGTCTGTAGACATATGCGTAGGCTTCTATGGCTCAAAAACTGGTCTGCTGAAGCTCCCTGTAAGAAATTGCTGGTTAGCTTCCCATTTCATGGTGAACGCTTATTTGGAGAAGATCTGGACAAATATATCCAGAAAACTTCTGCCGGTAAAAGTACACTCTTGCCGGTTAAGAACAAGGGCCTTCTTTTAAGAGGCCTACTTCTCCAGTCCCTGGCACATCGGCTGTGAAACAGTTCCGACGGCCTCCGCGGTCAAATCCAGGGGGCAGAAATCAGGGACAATCACAGGGTAACAAGAAACCCTGGGTCAAGAGAGGTACAAAACCTCCCCCCAAGTCATGAAGGCTTGCCCCCACTCAATCGGGTGAGGGGAAGACTTCAGTTGTTCACAGAGACCATGGCGGGACACCATCAGAGACAGATGGGTGATCTCCGCAGTAAGTCTGGGATACAGGCTGGAGTTAAAAGACATTCCTCCTGCCCATTTTATGAGGTCAAACGTGCCAAACGATCCCCAGAAGAGAGGATCCCTCCTTCTGGCACTAGAACAACTATTGCTCCAAGGGTAATCATGAGGTTCCCTTGGAAGAAAGCGGGTTCGGGTTTTACTCGAACCTTGTCACAGTCCCCAAACCAAACGGGGACGTGAGGCCCATATTAAATATAAAAGGGCTAAACAAGTTCCTACATATCAGGACTTTTTCGGATGGAGTCGATCCGATCGGTGGCCACCGCCCTACAAGGGCAGGAATGGTTAGCCTCGATCGACATAAGGGATGCTTATTTGCATATTCCCATCTGTCCGGCCCACCAGAAATTTCTACGCTTTGCAGTAGAAGGGCGCCATTTTCAGTTCAGAGCCTTACCTTTCGGTCTGGCCACAGCACCACGAGTGTTCACGAAAATTCTGGCCCTACGATTGGCCAAACTAGGAACACAAGGTGTAACGATAATGGCATATCTAGACGACTTGTTGCTGATAGACCACTCAGTGAAAAAAACTAGAAGTGGTCGTTCACAAGATAATCAAGTATCTGGAATCTCACGGTTGCATTATCAACCAAGACAAGTCAGCCCTAAAACCAGTCAAAAGTCTGGAATACTTGGGGGCTAAGACTGGATTCAAATCAGAGAAAGATTTTCTTACCTCCAGAGAAGGTGTCGTCTTTGAAAGATTTGACCCACTTAGTGGGTACAAAAAAGAAAACCATCCATACGCCTGTGTATGAGGCTGCTGGGAAAAATGGTGGCTTCATTCGAAGCAGTACCCTACGGTCAATTCCATTCAAGGAACTTGCAGAGGGCCATACTGTCAGCCTGGAACAAAAAAGTTCAGGCTTTAGACTTACCAATGTCCCTGTCCCCTTCCGTTCGCAAGAGCCTCCATTGGTGGTTGGTGCCCCAGAATCTGGAAAAAGGGAAACCCTTCAGTCCGGTTTCTTGGAAGGTGGTCACTACAGATGCCAGCCTCATAGGCTGGGGGGCAGTACTGGAGCAATGGTCTCTCCAGGGCAAGTGGTCAGAGCAGAGAAGGCCCTGCCCATCAATCTCTTAGAGATACGAGCAGCCCGGTATACCCTAGTAGCATGGACATCCAAACTCCAAGGGTCCCCTGTCAGAATTCAATCAGACAATGCCACAGCAGTGGCATATATCAATCACCAGGGTGGCACCAGGAGTCGTGCAGCCCAGAGGGAAGCGAATTGCATCCTGGAATGGGCAGAAAGATATGTCCCAGCCATATCCGCGATTTTCAGCCCAGGAGTGGAAAATTGGAGAGCGGACTTTTTAAGTCGCCAGCAATTATGCCCGGGGGAATGGTCTCTTCACCCCGAGGTTTTCCAGGCAATATGCCAGCGGTGGGGAACACCGGATGTAGATCTGCTAGCATCCAGATTCAACGCAAAGGTGGACAGATTTGTGTCTCGCACAAGGGATCCCCTAACTTGCGGTTCGGATGCCCTAGTGTTCCCTTGGGATCAGTTCAAGCTGATATATGCATTCCCACCGCGATTAATCCGCAGAATCAGGGTAGAAAAGAAACCAGTGATTCTGGTGGCTCCAGCGTGGCCCCGAAGGGCATGGTACGCGGAGATTGTAAAAATGTCAGTGGGAAGTCCTTGGACCCTCCCACATCGTCCGGACCTGCTTTCGCAAGGACCGATATACTACCCTTCCTTACCAGCCCTAGGTTTGACGGCCTGGCTATTGAAGCCCACATTCTAAAAAAGAGAGGGCTCTCTAATCCTGTGGTATCTACCATGATCAATGCCAGGAAGCCGGTATCCAGGCAGATCTATTATAGGATCTAGAAGGCGTACATCACGTGGTGTGAGGCCAAGAAATGGCATCCACGTAAGTACGTAATAGGTAGGATTCTGGACTTCCTACAGTGGGCTGTACATAGGAAGCTTGCCTTGAGTACTATCAAGGGTCAGACGGCCTTGTCAATGTTTTTTCAAAGGCCCTTGGCTTTGCATTCATTAGTCAAAGCTTTCATACAAGGAGTGATGCGTATTAGCCCTCCGGTTAGTATTCCCATATGTCCATGGGACTTAAACCTGGTTCTGTCGGTTCTACAGAAACAACCATTTGAACCATTGCGGCACATTTCCTTGGTTCTTCTCACCAGGAAATTGATTTTCTTAGTAGCCATTTGTTCGGCTAAAAGAGTATCGGAATTAGCCGCCTTGTCCTGTAAGAAGCCATATCTGGTTGTCCATAAGGACAGAGTAGTATTACGTCCTCATCCAGCCTTTCTTCCTAAGGTGGTATCGAGGTTCCATTTGAACCAAGATGTGGTTCTTCCTTCCTTTTACTCCAAACCTAGTTCGGTAGAGGAAAAGTTATTACATTCTTTGGATGTAGTAAGAGCAGTTAAAGCTTATCTAAAAGCCACTGCTCAGATTCGTAGAACCGATACTTTGTTTGTTCTGCCGGAAGGCCCCAGAAAGGGTCAGGCAGCATCAAAAATCTACTTTAGCCAAGTGGATTCGACAGGTCATAATACAAGCCTATGGCTTGAAAAGGAGACCGCCTCCGTTCAAAGTTAGGGCGCACTCCACAAGAGCAGTTGGAACTTCATGGGCAGTGCATCACCAAGCCTCCCTGGCTCAAGTCTGTAAGGCCACAACATGGTCTTCAGTACACACGTTTACTAGGTTCTACCAGGTAGACGTTAGAAGTCAGGAGGATGTCGCCTTTGGGCGCAGTGTGTTGCAGGCCGCAAAAGAGCCTCATGCCTGATGGCGCCCAGCTTATGTATGGTGTATCCCTCCCCTCATTTGGCATTGCTTTGGGACGTCCCATTAGTAATGACTAAGTCGCTCTGTGTCCCGTGATGTACGAAAAAGAAAAAGGGATTTTTATAACAGCTTACCTGTAAAATCCTTTTCTTGGAGTACATCACGGGACACAGAGCTCCCACCCCTCTTTTTGGGACACTTATTGCTTTGCTACAAAACTGAGGTGCTCCCGGATGGGAGGGGCTTATATAGGGGAGGGTACTTCCGGTTTGGAAGTTGCCAGTGCCAGCACCTGAAGGTAAACTATATAACCCATTAGTAATGACTAAGTCGCTCTGTGTCCCGTGATGTTCTCCAAGAAAAGGATTTTACAGGTAAGCTGTTATAAAAATCCCTTTATTTCCTGCATAAGCTGAACTCTTATTTCAAGCATAACATTTTATATTCTCTGCATTTTTCTTTCCCAGTGTAACTAAATGACTTTTAATTTGTAAAACTATTCCACACTGAATGTATTTAATTTTTTTTCCCATGGGTTCAAAATTTCTGGAAAATGTACATCTCTACTAGTAACAGCTTCTTGGTAATTTTTCTTAGTTTGGATTGGAAAAATCTTGTTGGCCATTATTAAAAAAATGTATTCTGCAAGGAGGTAGGTTCATTAAAATGTCTAACATCAAAACGTTTTTTGCATTTGGGATTGAATAGGGAATGGTTAAAATCCCTGTCAGATTTTTAATTTTTTTTGCTGTGTCCTATTGGGAAAATGTCCCTTCTTGTGAGAAAAGATCTCTCCATAGTGAGGGGAAAAATCTCCTCTTCTGGCTTGTTCACATGTGCATCAATATCTGCACCTATAGCATTTATGGTGTGTTAGTGAAGCATTTATAAAGGGTTATAGAAATGTGAAGTGCCACCTGCGCTGAGAATAAGTGATACTACTAGGTGTATTAATGTGTCTCCACTTGCAATGCTGCTGTCTCAATAGTGCTCCCTAGAGGTACTTCAGCGCAACTATATTTCCAAATATTAGCAACAGTCTTGCAACAAACATATATAAATATGGTGCAAATATTCAGTACATCAATCTATTGGATATTATGGAACCTAAACCTATTAAACTGCAATGTGCAAAACCACTTTAAACCTCAAAAATCTCAAACGTCCATCCCTGTGAACATATTAAAGTGAATTCATACAAGTAAATCTCATAAATACATAAATATATAAAAACATATATTTCATCATTCAATCAATAAATTAATAAATAAATAGTCTTTCAAAAAACCTTAAAGCGTTTGTTAATCCCAATAACCTGATCACCGTGGTCAAAGTGCTTCCCTCTGTCATACGCTGCCCTGTTCTGCTCTCCTCTCTCCCCCTCACCCCCCTCTTTCCTCCCTGTCAGCCCCCTCTCTGTTTCTGTCTCCGCTCAGCCCCGCCCCCCCATCGCTATTATTGAAAAAAAAGAAAACTATAGATGTCACTACAAGCCTCTCTCTTAGAGGCTTGCATACCACACTGTAAAGCATTTAAAAAAATGAGAAGTATAAATACAGATTTTCAGATGTCTTCAGGCCGGTCACATGACTCGCGCTCGCTTCACAGCTACGAGGCAGGGCTTCTGCGGGTGGAGCCGAGCGGCCATGCGATCTCCCCGGCTGACATCAGAGGGAGATCATATCCCCTCCCACAGAGGCAATCCATCGGAGCTGGAAAGTGGCAGCGAGTCATGTGACCAGCCTGAAGACAGCTGAAAATCGGTATTTACACTGCTCATTTTTAAAAATGCTTTTCACAGTGTGCTATGCCAGGCTCTAATAAAGGGTCTGGCATAGACTTCGACAAATGGGTTCACAAACACTTTAAGTTCTCTCTAACAATATACAACATCATATTAATTAGGAAGGTCAATAAGTACTTTGGGGGTTAACGCTCTAGATTACTTTTCTTCCTCTATCTGGATGTAATTCATACACTTTACACTTCTACTCTGGCTGGGTTTGTGCAACAGGAGCCACTATAGTAGTAATCACCAAATCGTTCTCTCCACTCCATCAATATGCAAGATATAGACCAGTGTTTCTCAACTCCAGTCCTCAAGGCGCACTAACAGGTCATGTTTTCAGGATTTCCCTCAGTTGAAACGACTGTGGCAATTACTAAGGCAGTGAAACTGATCAAATCACCTGTGCAAAATAATGGAAAGCCTGAAAACATGACCTGTTGTGGCGCCTTGAGAACTGGAGTTGAGAAATACTGATAAAGACCAACAAGGAATTTTGTCATGCAAACTGCTTTCTTAAATTATATATAAAAAAAACCAAATCTGACTGCTTTCTCTAGAGCCGGTGTGTGTTCCACCATAGTAGTAGAAATTATGTCACCCACGGAGGCTCCGCCACTATGCGTTTTGTCTATGCCTGACATCTTCAGGAAGCAATGCCATTTCAGGCTTGCACAATAAAAACTCCTGTCTATCTATGTCTTGCATATTGATGGAGTGGAGAGTAAGATTTGGTGATTATTATTGAAGTAGAGAAGTGTAAAGTGTTTGGAGTACATCCAGATAGAGAAGGAGAAAAGTAATCCAGAGAGTTAACCACCAAAGTGCTTACTGACCTTCCTAATGAGAGGTCATATATAGCTGATTGGGTTGGGAGACATTTGAGCATATAAAGATTCACATGGTATTGTGAATGCATTGCACTATTTGTTGCACTTTATTCATGAGAAAAAACATATTGGATTTTTGAGAGAATATTTATTTACTTATTAGTTTATTAATTTATTTATTGAGTTTTAAAAGATAACAAATTTAATATATATATTTTTAATTATTTATATGAGATATACTTGTATGAATTCACTTTACTATGTTCACAGTGATGGACGTTTGAGATTTTTTTAGATTTAAAGTAGTTTTACACATTGTATTTTAATAGGTTTGGGGTCCATACTATTCCAATAGATTAAATGCACCAAAGTATTTGCACCAGATTTGTTTAGGTTTGTTGCAAGAGCGCTGTTAATATTTGGAAATATAATTTATGAAGTGTTAGCTGGGTGCTGTAGGAGAAGCAGTGGAGGTTCCTGTATCCCAGAATGCTCTGGAAAATATTAGAGAACTAGTATAGAGTAGCACCAGCCACTTGCTGTGTGCACCGAGCAGCCGTGTGGCAATACCATTTTCTTCTGTGTGCATGCAAAAGCATCAACCCAGCCAGCAATACTGATAGTGGCAGGCAGAAGCAGAGGCATTGAGAATTATTGTCAGTGACAAAGCTTTTGTGTGTCAGCAAAGTGTTAGTGCCAGCAAGTAACCAAAGATGAGGTTACTACATTAGTTTTCTTTTTTTTTCCAGGCATGTTTTCCTTTTCTTTTTTTTATCCTGAGAATAATACAGTTCCTGCCCTGGGTTGGCTATGCTCACTCACACCACAGAATTTATGGAGGAAGCCATGGTCATTACACTGGGCTGCTATCCTGATTTGAACAGGACAACACTTCCTCCTCTTCATTATCTTTCTTTTTGGTGGGGATTTGTAATTTATAGAACCTAACTTGGAAAGAAGAAACAATTTACAGCAAGTGACAAGGACACTGCAGTTCTGGTAAGATCCACAGGTAATTTGTGTACTTGCTGAAAATGTTCTTAGTCTGCAAAAGAAAATTAAGGCAGGCGCCAAATTAAATGGCTGGTAAACAGCATCTTTATTACCTTTTTGTTTTTAGGTTTAGATGTCCTTTAATAGCTTAATTTACAGATTGCTTGGCTAGGAATTTTGATTTGACGCAGTTTCCTTTTGCTTTTATTATTTTCTTATCACAGAATAAACAAATTTTACAAACAATATTTTTTAAAACTAAAAGTCAGTAAAATACATTAGTGATTATCTAAAGAAAACAAAGGCTTTTTCATATACCAAGCACATCATTGTGTTTAATATTATTGCATTTTCATGTCATTAATCTTTAATGTACTTAGGGACCACTGGTAACATCAGGATGTGTGTGGAGAACAATATTTACAGCCCTTCAGATACTTATACGGGAAAATTGTAACGATCATTGAAGGAAATACCGTAAAAGAAACCTGTAGAGTAAAGGAATTCCAGGCAAATAGGTAAATGCATAGTTGAAACATGTACATAAATTATTTTAAGAATTCAGTATTATGTAATTTTGTTCAGCCAGTCTTGTGATTTACACACTTCAGCCACACTGCATAGGAAGGCATATTTTGTGGTTGATGACCAAAGACATACCATACTGTACAGAAGGACTCCAAAGCTGGAATAAGAGTCTCTCAAAACTAATGCCCCATACACACGATCGTTTTTCATGTGGTTTTTTTTAACGACGTGAAAAACGATAGTGTGTATGCTTTCACGAGGAGAAAAAAAAACGCGCATGCTCAGAATCAAGTATGAGACGGGAGCGCTCGTTCTGGTAAAACTAGCGTTCGTAATGGAGATAGCACATTCGTCACGCTGTAACGGACTGAAAAGCACGAGGCTGAAAAGCGCGAATCGTCGCTCAACAAACTTTACTAACATGAAGGGTGGCGCCATCCGAATGGAACTTCCCCTTTATAGTGCCGTCGTACGTGTTGTACGTCACTGCGTTTTGCTTGAGCGTTTTTTTTAATGATCGTGTGTACGCAAGACAGGCTTGAGAGGAAACATGAAAAAAAACGACGAGAAAAATGTTGGTTTAAAAAATGGCATGAAAAACGATCGTGTGTACGCCGCATAAGACATCCATGTTTGTTCAAATATTAGAAACAGGTTTCTTTTCCTTACTGATCACTGGGTAACTGTTGTAGCTCGTACAAATTTAATAGTCTCTTCCACAGAACACCTTTCAAGTACAAGCATACCCCACTTTTAAGTACACAATGGGGTTTATTTACTAAAGCTGGAAAGCGCAAAATCAGGCTCACTTCTGCACAGAAACCAATGAGCTTCCAGGTTTTATTACCAGGCTTAATTGAACAAGCTGGGGTTAGAAGCTCGTTGGTTTCTATGCAGAAGTGAGCCTGGTTTCGCGCTTTCCAGCTTTAGTAAATAAACCCCATTGTGTACTTAAAAGTGGGGTATGCCTGTAAGGTAAAACTTGACTGATCACTTAGGCTGGATTCACTCCTTTGTGTTGTAATGCACAGTAACAACCTTGTTTATTGTGCATTATCATACATGCAGTAAAGCACAAACTGCAGTGCATTGTTTTTAGGTAAGTAGAGTGTACACCGCTCCAAGGCTGTCTGCAAATTAAAGATCTCTTGATACTGCTGTGGCAACAAGACTGGGTGCCTGCCGAGGTCCACAACCTGGAAAATCCATGCAACAAAGAGAAAAAGCGGCACATCCAGAGATAAAGAAAAATGTGTTGGTTTATTGTAGAGTCAAAGGTTTAAAAAACATGACACACGAGGGATCCAAACTGTTCAGCAAACGCGTTTCACACAAAGTTCTTATTTATTGCTCAATGCGCAATGAATAAGCACTTTGTGTGAAACGCGTTTGCTGAACAGTTTGGATCCCTCGTGTGCCATGTTTTTTAAACCTTTGACTCTACAACAAACCAACACATTTTTCTTCATCTCTGGATGTGCCGCTTTTTCTCTTTGTTGCATTTGTTTTTAGGTGCCGATCATTTTTCATGGCATGCCAACTCACACTCCCGCAGCACCACAGTAGATCTGTATTAACACACATGTGCATTGTGCTGCACTAGAAAATAAATACAATAAAAGGTGTTTTATCTTGTACTTGAAATGAATGAACTGCCTTACATCACAAGGGCAGAGTCAATACTCTGCTGGGAGATCACATCTGAATGCTGTCTACTCATGACCAATAGCTAACTGGCCACTGCAATTTAAAGTAAAATAAATGCTTGGCCTATTGTGTAATCCACCAAAATGCTTGTAATCATTGATATACGACCCTTATCAAGGAGGGTGGATTGTAATAATAGGCTTGGCAGAACATTGTATATTTATGACCTCTCCAAACATCTCCTGGCCAAACTTGGGAGGAACAATTGACTGGCTGAGATGTTTCCCCATCTGGAGTCAGAGATGTCTGCATTCCAAATAAATGTTCATGCATGTGTAGGCAGGGTTGGTGCAAGGATTTTTGACACCCTAGGCGAAACCTCATTTTGCTGCCGCCCTTGGCCCCACCCGCTTTGCCCTGCCCATGTATACCCCACCGTTTTAATTAAGCACCCATAAAATGCTGCCTACCAGCACCCATCAAATGCAGCCCACCAGTGCCCATCAAATGCAGCCTCACCAGCGCCCATCAAATGCAGCCTACCAGCACCCATCAATGCAGCCTACCAGTGCTCATCAATGAATGTTTGCTTGCTTCCATTTATTCAGGAGTTGGGACACAGTCCTCCGCCTGCAGATGCTGAGACTTAGTTGCTTGCTGCAGAGGGAAGAGAGTAGGAACACCAGTGGCCAGGCGCCCTAGGCAGCAGTGCGCCTTAGGCGACTGCCTAGTTTGCCTAGTGGTAACTCCGGCCCTGTGTGTAGGCCACAGTCAAATAATATGCATATTTGTTTATAGAACTATCATTCTTCAGAATAGTTGGGTGGGGGTTGGATGTTCCAACTGCTCTCTTTGATTAGTTTCTAAAAAAGCCTGCAATCAACAGCCTAAGCAATTCAATAAAAAATATGCCACGTGCACAGTGGGCTTTGGCAACTGGTCCTGGAGTAAAGCTACTTATAATATTAGACATCATCCAGACATGTATGCATGGTCTAGTTGCCAACCAATCTGTCTAAAGAAAGATCTAATAACAGACATAAAAGTTCACAATAAGCAAACACGTATGTTTGTGTCTAGGAAGGAGGAGGCAGAGCTGAAGGCTTCTGTCTATCTGAAGGGAAACAATAGTGACTGGTTGGAAAAAATACTTTCAAGGCCATTAGCCACACAGTTTTTGGCAAGCATTATGAAGATGCTTTTAATTGTACAAATATTGCCTGATCCAACCATGAATGGTCAGATTCAGTAAGTGTAGATACCTTAGCTTGTTTGAAGATGAGCAGATATTTAAGTAGCCTAAAGAGAACTAGAGTTTGCCTAGTCTTTGCACATTCCATTATAGAAGCCAAGCTGATCAAATGACCTCCGAACAATGAATTTTTCATGTCCCAATATGGTGTATAGTTTCTGCTCATCAGATAACATCTTACCTGGAGGATAGACAATAAAAGATTACTTTATCCTTTGACCTGACAACAGGGAAAAGAGTTCAACCACCAATAAAGTTCTCCTGAAGGCATCTTGGACTTTTTTCAGGCAGAACTATATAACAAATGACTCAGTATTAGAGTGCAATCACATACTGTAAATACATGTGATAGGCACTTTATTTGATAGTTTCTAATAATATATTGTATTTATATATTAACTGAAACTCTGTTAATATACTTTTGGGATAATTTTACCTTTTGTAAGTTTAGTAGAAGCAACCAGGGAATGCAGAAGCACCCAACACTCCAGATTTTATGATGCAGATGCCAGTGTAGCTCTTGAAGAGGAACTGCAGTCTGCTCACATAATTTGTAATAAAAACATTGTTGCCATTCTGAAGCTTCCCTCAATCCACTTTGCATATTGTTTTATATATACTGTGATTCTGTACTTGCCAAATATGCTGCAGAAATCTCCCTCCACTAAGTCTGGCTGCAGCCATTTGCACACCTCCAGCTCTGCCGCCCTGCAGCTTTCATTGGCCCTCTTATGACTCATCCCCCCTTCCTTCCTGGCAAACTCTCACAAGACTGAGAGAGAGAGAGAGCTGTGCGTGATGTCATAAGCCTAGGCGTTTTACCAGACAAGAATGAGGAAATGGGCTGTATATGGTATTTACTGGCAGAAAAAAAATGTTTTTACTGGCAGAAGATTTAATAGATGGAAAGTTGAAAAAATGACAGAAGGTTCGCTTTAAGGACATTAAAGTTGGTGGCAGCAGTGGTAAGAATTAACCTGTTTCTTGGCAGAAAAGCCTTTTTTGTTCTAAGTAAAGTTGCTTTTTTGGTAAATTATGGAAAAATAAATCATTATATGTCAGAATCAGGACACTTTATTAATCCCAAAGGGAAATTATTGCCACACAGCCACACTCAACAAAGACAACACAAGATCACAAAAATGAACAGAACATGGCACAATGACACAACAAAATTACCAATAACAGCAATCAGCACCAATTAAAACTAATTAAAACTATACTCTAAAGCCCTGTACACACGATTGGATTTTTCCATCGGAATTCCGATGAAGCTGACTTCCATCAGTCTTGCCTACACACCGTCAGTCAAAAATCTGACTGTCCCAAACGCTGTGACGTAAAACACTCCGATGAGCCGAGAAAAATTAAGTTCAATCCTTCTGAGCATGCGTCGACTTGATTCTGAGCATGCGTGGGTTTTTTCTCCGATGGAGTTCCACACAGACGATCGGAATTTGCTATCGTTTTTTTTTCCATTGGATAAATTTAAAACATGTTCTATTTTTTCTCACCGATGGAAAAAAGACCGATGGGGCCCATACACGATCGGTTTGTCCAATGAGAAAAGTCCATCGGACTGTTTTCATCGGTAAAACTGATCGTGTGTACAGGGCATAATAAACCATCCATACAAATAAGATACAACATAGAATAAATAACACAGTTTAAAAGAATAACAGAAACTCAAACTACCAAAATGCAAATAATACACCACTTTCTCTAGCATTAACACAAATAATAATGTAGCGGCCTCACCCCTCTCTCCCCTTCTCATGCTCGGCTTGTCTTTCTTCGTCTAGGGGTCTCAGTGCTGGGGAGAGGGATGAGGTACACCACGGCCCATTTCCTCCATAGCTGAGAGGTGAAGGCCAGAAGATTGGGTTTTGTGTGGGTGTCCTAGAGTCAAGTCCAGTACTTCGTCCCTGACTCCTTTGCTCCTAGTAACCAGAGTTCCACACAGTGAATAGATCCAACTCAGTTTTATTCTTCTTGGCAAACAACAAACAGTTTCTTCTACTGAGTAGTAATGGGAATAGGTCGAGGCACAATCCTTTCCCTTCTCCTGCTAACCACTGTGATATCACCAGTGGCGAATAGTCACGGTCACTGACTATGTGAGGTAGAACATGAATTACCTTCGCTAGCACTGCCCCTGTCAGGGGAAGGAGATCCGTCCAAGGGAGAAACCGGAGGCCTCTCTGTCACCAGCGATGCTGCCCCGGACTCTTCAGAGAAGTTCCGCACATCAGTCCTCACGAATTCAGACACGGGCACCCAAGAAGTTAGGGCCCCCCTCGGATTCCTCCACCCTCGCGGAACTCAGTCGAAGGTACTGAGCCCCAGGCATCCGCCATAGTACCTCACCCTAGGCTAAAGGTGCCTGAGATGGACTCCATCTCCGCTCCGGCTAGGTCAAGGGCACCTAGGCCTGGAACACTAGAACGCCAGCACCCAAGCTGAAGGTGCCTGGGTGCGGCCAAATCCTCCGACTCCCACTCCGGACTCCGAACTCTGAACCCCGTGGTAAGGGCGTCCGCCCCTTTTATCCCCTCTCCCTTTGCGTCACAGCGGGTTCCCCGCCCCGCTGTACCAGCTCCAGGAGAGGACAAAAAGGTACAGTCTTGTGGTGTGAGTTCAGCTTCGGCCCAGAGCAACAGCGCCACCTGTGGACCGCAAGGAACCTCACACCACCAGAGTCCTCCAAGAACCAAAAAAAGGTCTCGGATCCCCTAGCAATTTGTGCATCTGGGTTACACTACCACCCAGATGCCCCCCCTTAAATTCAAATACCCGCTACACTCTCCCCCTGGTGATTTGACACTGGTCCCCAGTGTCTGGTACAAACTCACATCCCACAAGGGTGGTGACATAAGTTCAGCCCAGAAACCAAACTACACAATTTAACCCTGAATTGTGCCAAGACCTGAATGGGAAAGGGAAAACTTAAAACATTACAACTATAAAACTTTCCAATAAAACACTTTAAATATCTCACACATTTACACTCTACACCCTCCCCCTGGCTATCTAAGGACCACCCATTCTCAGCAGCCTTGATAGACAAATCTCCTGCAGAGGGAAAGAAAAGAAACATACATCCTAACAATATATGTGTGTCTGCTTGGAATGAATGGGTCTATCCGAGAAGAAACCCATTGGCTCCAATAAGTGCTGCATAATGTCAAAAAACAAACAATCATTGCGCAACACTGCCACCTGGTGACAATGCCACGGTCAAGACACTTTTCACTTCCAGATGAATTTTTTTCTTCTTGATCATTTCTCTGTGACTCTACACTGACTAAACCCTAAAGTCACTGATTTCTCTGAAGTGCAAGGAGAAGGAGGGAGAACAAAACAAGAACAGCTCCCATTTTCTCCAAAGAGTAGAACTGCCCAAATACGAAAAAAAAACTAGGGCACAGTCCTTGTGTTGCGGCAAAGACACTCCGGAAAGTTCAGCAATGAACAGCAAGAAAGAACACACAGGAGTCTTTCCTCCTAAAGATAAAACCTTGGATGCGGCAGGAACACAGGCTTCAAATGTCTGTCCAAAGCCTCCACATGGTACTCAGCATTTCCTCCTTCCTTGCGGAAAATCACCACTCTGTCCGTATGGATATGCCTTCCCAGCATTCACTTAGCTTTACAGTCCTGGAACTTCTTGGTGATCGTTGGTGAACAAGAAAGGTATCGCCGTGCTTGCGGTACTTTAAGTTTGTCCAACACAAAGGTATCATACCATCTTTGGCGAAAAACTTCCACCTCATAAAGCAGTTCTCGAGGCAGGTACGGGTATTTCCAACCATACTCTTGGGCAACCTTCTGGCCGAAGAGACGCTGCAGCCTTGACAAAGGTGGCATGGTGGCCCGGTCTCCTTCTCCAGGCGGAACAATCGCTTCTGGGTGACGAGGTGCGTTCACCACCTCGGTAGATCTGGGCCTAGGAGCCCGCAGTGACTTGCGTTGCACTCCCGCAACAGGAGCAGGTGAAATGGATGTTGAGTCCAGAAGAGGAATCCCTGACAGGGGACCAGATTCTTCCCTAGGCACCGAGGCCTCCACCCGTGGTGTACTATCTCCAGTAGACATGGGCAGGTCCCTTGTGACAAGGGACGAGGGTAGCTTCATCTTGTCCCATCCCTTCAGGTGGAAGATTTTGTCTATCTCCCCATCATCGCCATTGTCAGACAATAAATCCAGGTCAGAGGTGTCGTAGCATTCAGCGGGCAGATAATTTCCAGTCACGGAACTATCTCCCTTGACGGCCTCTACCGACTGTGGGCTTCCGCCACTTTTAACCACACAGACAGTCCCAACCCCTGGCTCACCTTGTCCTTCAGAAGAATAGGGAAGAAGGGGATAAGAATAGGGATGTCCAGGACTCTTCTCTCCGCATCCATCCAGGCCAGGCAAGCAGCGGGGCGAAGCTCTTCCACGGCCACACAAGGCCATCACTAGGCCAACTTTCCTCTTCGGTGGTCGGAGCAGGGAGCTGCTGGTGACCGGATTTTTCTCTTTTCATCTCCGCTTGGGCAGTCACTTCGCCCGGATCAGTGCGCATGGGAAACGCACCAGCATCGTTCTCTCCTTCCGGAGTGGCAGTCCCTGTGAGGTAGTTGAGGTGGAAAAATAAAGATAATAAAGCTGCGCAAATAGTGAAAAATGGTATATGAGCACCACCTTAAAACATAAGTGAAAGATATATAATGAATGATAAAATAATGATGATTAAATAAAATTAATATAATCGGACTGAATCTTAATTGCCAATGTGACAAATAGAACTGAAGAAAGTCCCAACTGTCAATCAGACACCCACATCACATTCAGCAAGAGTCTTGTGTAGTGAAAGAATTAATGTTGAATAGTAACTGTGTGAATAGTACAGTCCAGATAGCCAAAACTGCAACGAAGTGTGGATAAGGATCTTCTCGTTAGGCTAATTGGTGACTTCAAACGCACAACACCCAATGAAAAGTGCCAAACACTGGATAGATGTAGATTCCACCACCATCAGTTCTCACTGCCGCTTACCAGAAATAGTGATCTCCACAGAGATCGATACAAACAGATGGCTATTCCCCAGCCAGGGTCTCTAGATAGTATCAGTTTAACTCCCGAATTTCACGCCACTCCTCTCCACATATCGCAAAGTTAATATGCAAATGGAAAGAAAGCCACCATAGCGTGAAACTGATAAAACAATTTATTGTAAAAAAGTACTTACATGAAACGCAAGTTATTATGGCGTGTAGTATATTTAGCCGGCCGGCTAAGACTGCCCGTTCCTTCCGGGACTCGTTGGTATGTCGGTGACGTCAGCACGCCGCTCCTCCCTACGCCGTTTCGTCACAGATGACGTCGTCCAGGGGCACGGGCGGCGTGCTGACTCACCGCCATAAATACTCATGAATACAATAGGAACGCCCAGATCTGATCATTCAGCACTCCTGACAAATGAATCGCCATGTTGACTATTGGCAAACATGCCCATACAGCAACAAAATGATAAGGCGATAATCCATATTGCCACCTAAAAATGTAAACACTCCTAATCATAGGACAAAAAATTATTTATATTTATTTCTGATTGGGGCCTGGGGACGAAAGAAGGAACTTTAGTCTGTAAATGGTATGCGGGCTGGCTGGTGGTGCCGCGCACAGCACAACCATAACTGACCAAATCACATCTTCCAACAACAACCCCATATATTAAGCAATATATATCGCCAACTCATATATGTTACCTTTATTAGAAATACAAGTTGGTTCATATTTGTTATAATCCAACTCAAATTAACAACATTAAAATATAATTAAAAAATACTATAAGATGAAGCAGCCCTCTAGCGGTCAAATTCCAACATTAGCATGGAAATAGACCCAGACAGGATGCTATACATGATGGCACTTCCAAAAAATGTTAGAAATGAAAATGCTTATTTAAATATTTGCATCATGCAAATCCACCCCCAAAAAAAGTTTCTTTCTTTCAGAACATTTCTGGCTACCACCAGTGTCGTAGGTGTCAGGTATTGTGAGGGGGTTAACTCGGTAGCGGGTGTGTGTGACCCCCTGGTTGGGCTCCCCACACAAAAACAGGGCCAGCAGACGGAGGTTGTGGTTTTCAAAATCAAAAGGTGCGGTTTATTTCTCTATGTACAGTGACAAAAACACAGCAAAGCCAAAAAGAAACATAAACAAAATAAATCCTGGTCAGTTTGACCTCTGACTAAACATGCAGGTTTCCTAAACTAACAACTGGGATCAGCCTGGTGCTGTCCTAGTCCCTAAGTCCCTGGTTTAGTAAAAGTCCAAACAAATAGCCACACAGGCTTTGCCTCACCGCACAGGGGTTCACTCTCCCTAGACAGTCCACACAGGTCTTGTTCCAGGCATGAGCTAACACCTAATGAATCTGGGAGTTTTTATAGAGGCCTTAAACGAACTGACAGGCTTCAGCTGGTCTCATCAACTCCCTGCCTGCACGACGCCCAGCCCTCTCCCTAGAGGTATGAGTCATCCATGAGCCTACTAGCCTCAGCTGGGCTTATACAACTCTCCACCCTAGTTGTACAAGTCAGCATAAAGCCTGAATCTGGGAGAAATATATCTACCCCCCTGGATGCAACCAGGTGACTTTACCTTCCTGCTGTCACATACCCCCCCCTCTTGTTTTAACCTTGGGGTTGGAACACCAGCAATCAGGCATTCATGTACTCGAGACAAAGCATCCACATTCCCCATTTGAACGCCAGGGCGATGCTTTACTGTGAAGTTGAATTCCTGTAGGGCCAGGAACCACCTATTCACTCTTCTATTTGTCTCCTTGTTTTGAGCCATCCACTTTAACGGAGCGTGATCCGTAACCATGTCAAAGTGCCTACCTAGCAGATAGTACCGAAGGGAATCTAGAGCCCACTTCACCGCTAAACACTCCTTTTCAACCGTGGCGTAATTTACCTCATGGGACTTCAACTTCCTGCTGAGGTAAATGACTGGGTGCTCTTCCCCGTTCCAGACCTGGGACAATACTGCTCCTAACCCCACATCTGACGCATCACTTTGTACGACAAAGTCTTTAGAGAAGTCGGGTGAGTACAACACTGGCTGGCTACATAAGGCTTGTTTCAAGAATTGGAATGCTGCCTCAGCCTCGGGGGTCCATTTAATCATGACCGACCCTTTCCCTTTCGTCAGGTTGGTTAGGGGCACAGCCTTAGAAGCAAAGTGGGGAATGAAGCGCCGATAATAACCCGCGATTCCCAGAAAGGCCCGTACCTGCTTCTTGCTGTTGGGACGTGGCCAACTCTGGATGGCCTCGACTTTGTTGAGTTGGGGTTTTATCACTCCCCTGCCAATGGTGTACCCAAGATATTTGGCCTCCTCCTGCCCAATGGTACACTTCTTGGGGTTAGCCGTAAACCCCGCTTCCCGGATAGAGTCTAGGACTGCTTGCACTTTTGGCAGATGTGAGGCCCAATCTGTGCTATGGACAATTACGTCATCCAGGTAAGCCGCAGCATACTTCCGATGGGGCCTCAGTATCTGGTCCATTTTCCGCTGGAATGTGGCCGGCGCATTCTGTAACCCGAACGGCATTCTCTTATATTGGAACGCCCCGTCTGGGGTTACAAATGCGGTTTTCTCTTTGGCCGACTTGGCCAGGGGAATTTGCCAATACCCTTTTGTGAGGTCAAGAGTCGTCATGTATCGGGCTGTTCCCAGCCGGTCGATCAACTCATCTATACGTGGCATGGGGTAGGTGTCAAATTTTGTAACTTTGTTCAACTGACGAAAATCGTTACAAAATCGCCAGCTCCCATCCGGTTTAGGCACCAACACAATGGGACTAGACCAATCACTTTGGGACTCCTCTATCACCCCTAAGTTCAGCATTTTCTGTACTTCCTCCCGTATTGCCTCCCGTCGGGCCTCTGGGATCCGATAGGGTTTTAACTTCACCCTTTCACCGGGCGGGGTAATAATATCATGCTCTACCCCAGATGTTTGTCCCGGCAGCTCAGAGAACACCTCCTTGTTGCGAAGCACAAACTCCTTAACCTCCTGTTGTTGGGGTTGTGACAAGGTGGCTGCTATTCCAACCTCCGGAATCACGCAACCAGTTTGAGCTGGTGACCAAGTTTCTGCGACTAGGGACTCTCTATCCCTCCAGGCTTTCAACAGATTAACGTGATATATCTGTTCGGGCTTTCGCCTTCCTGGTTGTCTGACCTTGTAATTCACTTCGCTCACTTTTTCCATTATCTCGTAGGGGCCTTGCCATTTGGCAAGGAATTTACTTTCAACCGTAGGGACAAGTACCAATATCCTATCCCCCGGGGAAAAGGTACGGGTCTTTGCTCCACGGTTGTACACTCTCTGCTGTGCCAACTGCGCTTGGGCCAAATGTTCCTTCACGATGGGCATTACCTGTGCAATTCGATCTTGCATCAGGGCGACATGCTCAATCACACTCCTGTGGGGAGAACTCTCACTTTCCCAAGTTTCCTTGGCAATATCCAACAGCCCTCTTGGGTGTCTCCCATACAGTAACTCAAAGGGGGAGAATCCCGTAGAGGATTGGGGCACCTCCCTAATAGCAAACATCAAATAAGGAAGTAGACAGTCCCAATCCTTTCCATCTCTATCCACCACTTTCTTCAACATTTGTTTTAGGGTTTTGTTGAATCTTTCAACCAGCCCATCGGTTTGGGGGTGATACACAGATGTACGCAATTGCGTCACTTTGAACAATTTACACAGCTCTTTCATAACCCGGGACATAAAGGGTGTACCTTGGTCCGTAAGCAGTTCTTTACAAATACCCACCCGGCTAAAAACAAGAGATAGCTCTTTGGCTATGGTTTTGGCCGAGGTATTTCTGAGAGGGATCGCTTCTGGATAACGGGTGGCATAGTCCATTATAACCAATATGTACTGGTGCCCCCTAGCGGACTTGATTATAGGACCTACCAAATCCATTGCGATTCTCTCAAACGGGACCTCAATGATGGGTAGAGGGACCAGCGGGCTACGGAAATGTGGCATCGGGGCCGACCTCTGACACACAGGGCAGGAGGAACAATAATTTTCTATGTCCTTCATCACCCCAGGCCAATAGAATCTCTGTAATACCCTCTCTCAGGTTTTCTCTGTCCCCAGATGACCTCCAAGAATGTGCCCATGGGCCAACTCCAACACCAACTTCCTGTAAGGTTTGGGCACCACAAGCTGCTCAACGGTTTCTTCTGCCCTTTTTGCCACCCGATACAGTAGGTCCTTCTCTACGCTGAAGTATGGGTAAGTGCAGGTATTATCTGGGTTCACTAACTCGCCATCTATTTCCACTACGTTTTCCCGTGCCTTTATTAGGGCGGGGTCTTTTAACTGTTCTGTGGCAAAATTTTCCCTGTGAACCTCCAGATCAGAAAACTCCACAGACGGTAGGTTTTCGTCTGAGGAGGTGGGCTCCTCTCCAGTTTCTTGAGTCTCCCCTGCCAATACTGACAAGGGAAATTCTGGAGAGTCCTCACCACTCTCAGAGGAGTTCTGGCTATCACATTCCTGGTACATAGGGGCACCAGTGGGGGGCTCAGGATCATCCCACAGTTCCCAGAACTTCGGAAAATCTCTTCCCACAATGGCATCATGCGGTAATTGAGATACTAAGCCCACTGGATGAGAGAGGGTACCTTTGGGGGTCTCGAAACACACTGTAGTCACTGGATACTCTCGGGTGTCCCCATGCACACAAATAACAGCTACCTTGCTATTCCCAGAGACCTCTGTTTTAACTAATTCAGCCTTTATCAGGGTCACAAGGCTACCTGAATCCAGTAATACCACAACATTTCTACCATTAATACACATTTTGCATAAATGTTTCTCAATTCCCCGAATGGCAGTGCATGCGACTGTCGCACACAGCGACTGACGTCTGTCCGTCAGAAAGTCACATTGCATGGGTTCCTCCACAACCGGGCAATTTGCTGCAATATGTCCCGCTTGCCGGCAGCGGTAGCAAACAATCCTTTTGGCTGCCTCTTGAGCCCCTGACTTCCCAGGCTGTTCTCGCCAAACTTTGGGTAGAGCTCCCACCCTCTCACTCTCTCCACCCTTACCCCTTGGAATCCTCTTATCCGCCCCTGGGGATGGTCTGGTCTTAGGGTGGAAAGTCCGAGTGTCTCTGGAAGAGGCCGTCAGGTTCTCTGTAGCCAAGTATTTCTCCACACGATCCACAAGACCACTGGCCGTCTCTGGGTCTCCATGGCTTAACCACTTTTGGATGGCAGTAGGAAGAGCTCTCAAAAACCGATCCATTACAACACGTTCCACAATCTCTGGTGCGGACAAAGTCTCTGGCTGTAGCCACTTCCTGCTCAGGTGAATGAGATCATACATTTGAGACCTGGGGGGTTTTCCAAGCTGGAAAGTCCAGTTATGCACACGCTGAGCCCGGACAGCCTGGGTGACACCCAGCCTTGCCAATATCTCAGCTTTTAGCATCACATAGTCTTTTGCTTGGTCAGGCTCTAGGTCATAGTAAGCCTTCTGCGATTCACCAGTTAACAGAGGAGCCACCAGTCCAGCCCACTGCTCCTCAGGCCACTTTTCTCTTTCAGCAGTCCTTTCAAATGTGGTCAAAAATACCTCTGGATCATCCTCTCCAGTCATTTTTGTCAATAAACGACTCACCCCAAAGGACGCGGTATTAGTGGGACGGCTTTCCTCACTGGTCTGCGGACGTTGCTGCATTACTGCTTCCATTTGTTGTAGTCTCTGCTCTTGCTTCTGTAACAGGTCTATGAAGCGGGCCTCAGATTGCTGCTGGGCTTGTTGCTGAGCTTCCAGACTCTGTTGGTGAGCTTGATGCTGGGCTGCAAGGCTCTGTTGATGAGCTTGCTGCTGGGCTGCGAAGTTCTGTTGTTGAGCTGCAAGGCTCTTTTGCAAACCTGCATTTGTCTGCTGTTGATTGGCATTTGCTAGAGCCAGCTGTTTCAGTATCTCCTCCATGCTGGCTTAAAAAAAACTGCCACTGGTTCTCCACCAACTGTGAGGGGGTTAACTCGGTAGCGGGTGTGTGTGACCCCCTGGTTGGGCTCCCCACACAAAAACAGGGCCAGCAGACGGAGGTTGTGGTTTTCAAAATCAAAAGGTGCGGTTTATTTCTCTATGTACAGTGACAAAAACACAGCAAAGCCAAAAAGAAACATAAACAAAATAAATCCTGGTCAGTTTGACCTCTGACTAAACATGCAGGTTTCCTAAACTAACAACTGGGATCAGCCTGGTGCTGTCCTAGTCCCTAAGTCCCTGGTTTAGTAAAAGTCCAAACAAATAGCCACACAGGCTTTGCCTCACCGCACAGGGGTTCACTCTCCCTAGACAGTCCACACAGGTCTTGTTCCAGGCATGAGCTAACACCTAATGAATCTGGGAGTTTTTATAGAGGCCTTAAACGAACTGACAGGCTTCAGCTGGTCTCATCAACTCCCTGCCTGCACGACGCCCAGCCCTCTCCCTAGAGGTATGAGTCATCCATGAGCCTACTAGCCTCAGCTGGGCTTATACAACTCTCCACCCTAGTTGTACAAGTCAGCATAAAGCCTGAATCTGGGAGAAATATATCTACCCCCCTGGATGCAACCAGGTGACTTTACCTTCCTGCTGTCACAGTATGTACACTGAATAAAATTAAATCAAAGAAAACAATGTCGTTTAAATCAACTAGCACCTCTAGGGAACATAAAATCGAGGCCTTTGTGACCTGTAGTTCCACGGGTATGGTCTACCTGTTGGAATGCCCATGTGGCATGCAATACATAGGTAGAACAAAAAGATCTATGCAGGTGCGTCTTGGTGAGCACATCACAAATATTAAGAGTGGATTTAAGGATCACTCGGTTTCAAGACATTATGATTTGCATCACCAACGTAATCCAGCTGGAACACTATTTTTGGGTATAGATAGGTATAGTCCACATTGGAGGGGAGGTTCCCTAGTGAGAGAGATATCGAGGATGGAAATGTCTTGGATATATAGGGTTCGTAGCTACACCCCTTATGGCCTTAACATCGACATAGATGTGAACGCATTTATAGATAATGCATAGGACATGAGTTTATGGTTTCATAATTTCTCTGTTTTTGTTATAGAGATCTGTGAACTAGATCTGATCATTTAGTGGTGTCTGTTTACTAGCTACATAACTTAACCATTATACTTAACATATGAACGGAAACTATTAGTTTCTTGTTTCTATGATACAATGAAATGTGAATATCTTTGAATAGATACATCTAGACTTTTATAATGGGATACATCTTTTTGACCCCGTATGATGATATGACATCACATATTGTGAGTTACAAATATCACAGAGAGTACTCATAAAATGTGAGAAGCTATTATTCGACCTAATGAATAATTATTGGTCCAATGACCAATTAATTTTTGCTTTTTGTTTTAGTTTTTTCCTTTTCCTTTTAATTTTATTTTTATTTTTGCATTTGTTTTTGGGGGGTGGTAGGCATACATCTTATGTCCTTTGATGTGTGTTCTATCACCTAGCTGCACGATGCAAATATTTAAATAAGCATTTTCATTTCTAACATTTTTTGGAAGTGCCATCATGTATAGCATCCTGTCTGGGTCTATTTCCATGCTAATGTTGGAATTTGACCGCTAGAGGGCTGCTTCATCTTATAGTATTTTTTAATTATATTTTAATGTTGTTAATTTGAGTTGGATTATAACAAATATGAACCAACTTGTATTTCTAATAAAGGTAACATATATGAGTTGGCGATATATATTGCTTAATATATGGGGTTGTTGTTGGAAGATGTGATTTGGTCAGTTATGGTTGTGCTGTGCGCGGCACCACCAGCCAGCCCGCATACCATTTACAGACTAAAGTTCCTTCTTTCGTCCCCAGGCCCCAATCAGAAATAAATATAAATAATTTTTTGTCCTATGATTAGGAGTGTTTACATTTTTAGGTGGCAATATGGATTATCGCCTTATCATTTTGTTGCTGTATGGGCATGTTTGCCAATAGTCAACATGGCGATTCATTTGTCAGGAGTGCTGAATGATCAGATCTGGGCGTTCCTATTGTATTCATGAGTATTTATGGCGGTGAGTCAGCACGCCGCCCGTGCCCCTGGACGACGTCATCTGTGACGAAACGGCGTAGGGAGGAGCGGCGTGCTGACGTCACCGACATACCAATGAGTCCCGGAAGGAACGGGCAGTCTTAGCCGGCCGGCTAAATATACTACACGCCATAATAACTTGCGTTTCATGTAAGTGCATTACTTTTTTACAATAAATTGTTTTATCGGTTTCACGCTATGGTGGCTTTCTTTCCATTTGCATATTAACTTCGCGATATGTGGAGAGGAGTGGCGTGAAATTCGGGAGTTAAACTGATACTATCTAGAGACCCTGGCTGGGGAATAGCCATCTGTTTGTATCGATCTCTGTGGAGATCACTATTTCTGGTAAGCGGCAGTGAGAACTGATGGTGGTGGAATCTACATCTATCCAGTGTTTGGCACTTTTCATTGGGTGTTGTGCGTTTGAAGTCACCAATTAGCCTAACGAGAAGATCCTCCTTATCCACACTTCGTTGCAGTTTTGGCTATCTGGACTGTACTATTCACACAGTTACTATTCAACATTAATTCTTTCACTACACAAGACTCTTGCTGAATGTGATGTGGGTGTCTGATTGACAGTTGGGACTTTCTTCAGTTCTATTTGTCACATTGGCAATTAAGATTCAGTCCGATTATATTAATTTTATTTAATCATCATTATTTTATCATTCATTATATATCTTTCACTTATGTTTTAAGGTGGTGCTCATATACCATTTTTCACTATTTGCGCAGCTTTATTATCTTTATTATTATTTTTTTGTGTGTGTCTCACATAGAAGTTGCAGCAACAATTTATGGAGAGATAGATTCACTAATTCAGTGTTTTATGTCTCACCTAATGGACAGCGCAGTATAATTTACACAGTTGAGGTGGAAAGCCCGAGGCTTTTCTGTGGATGGTTCCACCTCAAAGAGAAACTCCTTGCAGACCTCACATCGCCCGAATGGCTTCAGCTGGACCACCAGTCCCGAACAGCCGGGACAGATCACACCGAGGGCCTCCATGTCTCTGCAGGTGTACAGAGCCAATCGCCCCCGGGGGCCTTAGTCTTATCCCCGCATCCATGATCGGAGCAGCCAGAGAAGACATGTCCATGAAAGGAGAAGCTGAAATCCATGGAGTGGTTGAAGTCATCTTCTCTCTTCGCTGCTCCATTGCGCACTGACCCACACACGCCGGAATCTCCACATGCGTACGTCCTCATGGCCAGACTCCTCTCACACTCTGCACTTGTTCGCGGGCTTTCTCTTCTCCCCGCCCACGAACTACGCAGTTATGGGTTGCCTCGTGGCGTGTTGGCCAATATGGCCGACCTACTCGGAACTCCTCCGGGCAGCAAAGTTCAAATTCAGACACCACACACATCCCGGACACGATGCCCCCACGTGTAGCGGCCTCACCCCTCTCTCCCCTTCTCCTCCGACTCCCACTCCGGACTCCGAACTCTGAACCCCGTGGTAAGGGCATCCGCCCCTTTTATCCCCTCTCCCTTTGCGTCACAGCGGGTTCCCCGCGCCGCTGTAACAGCTCCAGGGGAGGACAAAAAGGTACAGTCTTGTGGTGTGAGTTCACCTGTGGACCGCAAGGAACCTCACACCACCAGAGTCCTCCAAGAACCAGAAAAAGGTCTCGGATCCCCTAGCAATTTGTGCATCTGGGTTACACTACCACCCAGATGCCCCCCCTTAAATTAAAATACCTGCTACACTAATAAGCATAATAACAACATACAAAACTACATAAAAATCCTAATAACTGAAAACACGCTATACTTTCCCTTTAAAGAGTTGTAGATTAAATTATAACTGTGACAGACTCAGCCAGGACAGGGGCTTTTGGAGGGGACTGCAGGGTGGCATCTTGCCTACTGACTTTGGGCCTTGGCTTTTAAAGTGTTACTAAACCCAGGACCCTGCATTCACTATATCTGGTCTCCCACATTACACAGAACATGGACATGCAATAGTTTTAGTAAACATAAGCTGCTAAATACCTTTTTTCATTAGCAGTATATAGCAGTTTTGTGAATTATATCAGTGTCTGGTTAAAGCTTGTAGGAGGAGTTTTTATTCTTCCCTGACCCTCTGTCTGGACAGTGCTGATTGGCCCAGTGCTGATCACATGCACTCTCCCAAGAAAGACTCCCTAGCAATACAAACGAAACTGAGCATGTGCAGCCTGACTCCCAATGCTCTGTTCTATCAAGAGATGGGTTGGAGTTAGTTAAAGAAGGGGAGGATTAGAGAAGACAGGATCACACAGCCTTTATACACAATGCAGAGGATTAACCCCTTAGGTTCCACAGTGAGTATAGCAAGTATGCTTTACTGCATATACATACTGATTTTACTGTTGTGGGTTTAGTAACATTTTAAGGAAACACTACTGTCTGGGATGTGTGTGCCTGGGGGAACCTTTGAGTGGTCTTGTTTCTGATTAAATTACATGTCTCCCTAAAACGCACAGACTCTGGGAATCTAGGCCCAGGATCCATATTTAGGGCCTAGATGCCCTATTACCAGCAACGACTACTTTTGATTGTGAGACTCAGGGCAGATGTTAATATGATAAGCTCAAAGCAACCTGATGCTGGGGTCTTCTGCTATTGGCTGTTTATTAACCACTTCAGCCCCGGAATTTACCCCCTTCCTTACCAGAGCACTTTTTGCGATTCGGCACTGCATCGATTTAACTGAAAATTGCGCGGTCGTGCGACGTGGCTCCCAAACAAAATTGACGTCCTTTTTTTCCCACAAATAGAGCTTTCTTTTGGTGGTATCTGATCACCTCTGCGGTTTTTATTTTTTGCGCTATAAACAAAAATATAGCGAAAATTTGGAAAGAAATGCAATATTTTTTACTTTTTGCTATAATAAATATCCCCAAAAAATCTATAAAAAAACAAAATGTTTCCACAGTTTAGGCCAATACATATTCTTCTACATATTTTTGGTAAAAAAAAATCATAATAAGCTTATATTAATTGGTTTGCGCAAAAGTTATAGCGTCTACAAAATAGGGAATAGACTTATTGCATTTTATTTTTTACTAGTAATGGCGGAGATCTGCGATTTTTATTGTGACCGTGACATTGCGACGGACATATCGGACACTTTTGACACATTTTTGGGACCATTCACATTTATACAGCGATTAGTGCTATAAAACTGCACTGATTACTGTGTAAATGTGACTGTCAGGAAAGGGGTTAACACTAGGGGGTGCTGAAGGGGTTAAATGTTCCCTAGTGAGTGATTCTAACTGTAGGGGGAGGGGACTCACAAGGGGAGGAGACCGTAGACGGCCGGGAAGCCCAGGACGTCATATGACGTCCACCCAGGATGGGAGATCCCTCTTGTGGACGTCATATGACTATGGGCGAGATGTGAAGAGGTTAATGTGTTATGTGTTTTTCTGTTAAGTACGTCTCTTCCTTTGCGTGCCTCCTAAGGGCCATTCCTATTGTTAATTGTGTTAATGGAGTCACTTATTGTTTCTGTCTGTCTACTCATCTCTGTGTGTATACTTAACCACTTAACGACCGCCCACCGCCGATTTACGTCGGCAGAATGGCACGGACAGGCAGAATCACGTAGATCTACGTGATCGCCTTTGTGCAGTTGGGGGGTCCATCCGGACCCCCCTTCACTGCAGTGAGCGGCCGTTAAGTGTTCGGGAGCGATCAGGCATGAGGGGGCGGCCGCTCGATTCCGCCCCCCCCCCTCGCGATCGCTCCCGGCCAATGAAATTGCTTCCTCCGCCATGTGATGTAAACACAGGCTGGAGGAAGTGATGTCATCTCCCTCGCCGCGGTCTTTTCGTTCCCGGCGCCGAGGAGTGAAGACAGAGGTTAGTGCTCCAACAGTCCACTGACACGTAGGTACACATAGGCACACAAATCACCCCCCAGTCACCCCCAGATCACCCCCCAGGTCACCCCAAAGCCCCCAATCACAGTGTCACTGATTGCAGTGATCATTTATTTTACTGATCACTGCATTTAGTGTCATCTGTGATTGTAAAAAGTTGCAAGGCAGTTAGGATTAGGCCCCTTTAGGTCCAGGGTAGCCCCCTAACCCCCCCTAATAAAGGTTTAACCCCTTGATCACCCCCCAGGTAACCCTTTCACCCCCTAACTTCAGCGTCACTAAGCGATTGTTTTTCCGATCGCTGTATTCGTGTCGCTGGTGTTTTAGATAGGCAGTTATTTTTTTTTTAGGTTCGCCGCAGGTTTTTATTGGTGTCAGGTACCCCCATATTTAACCTAATAAAGGTTTTAACCCCCTGATTGCCCCTAGTTAACCCTTTCACCAGTGATCACCATATAAAGGTTACGGGTGACGCTGGTTGATTAGTTTGCTTTTTATAGCATCAGGGCACCCGCCGTATATAACCCAATAAAGGTTTAACCCCCCTGATCGCCCGGCGGGTGAGATCAATTAGGTTTTAGCCCCAGAGAGGGTCTGCGTCGCCCCAGGCAGTGTTAGGTTAGTGCCAGTAACGCTAACACCCACGCGCAAAGCATACACCTCCCTTAGTGGTATAGTATCTGATCAGATCTATACTAGCATCCCCAGCGGTTTAGGGTTCCCAAAAATGCAGTGTTAGCGGGATCAGCCCAGATACCTGCTAGTACCTGCGTTTAGCCCCTCCGCCCAGCCCAGCCCAGCCCACCCAAGTGCAGTATCGATCGATCACTGTCACTTACCAAACACAACACACATAACTGCAGCGTTCGCTGAGACAGGCCTGATCCCTGCGATCGCTAACAGTTTTTTTTGTAGCGTTTGATATATTTGCTGACGACAGTCGGGTGCTTTTTTTCCTGTGAATCTTACTAGTGTACCCCTAAATTTAGAGCCCAAAATGGCAAGACGAAGGTACACTAGTAAAGAGGCCTACGAGATTCTGAGCATGACAGATAGTGAAGAGGAGGTCACGTATCTGTCAGATTCAGGCTCAGAATATCTTCCCGTAGAAGACAGTGACGTCAGCGGCCCCACGTCAGATAGCTCTGACGACGAAGTTGAGGTCCCTGCTAAGGTCAGGCGTACCCGATCCCGATCTTCTGAGGTTGTTGAGGAGCAAGAACCGCAGGTCTCTCGTATCATGGAGCAGAGTAGTACTAGCGCCGCTATTCCTTCTGGTGAACTGGCAAGCACCAGCGGCCTAGTACAGCCTGGACGTACATCCAGCACTGCAGTAACACTTGGTGACGTGGCGAGTCCCATAAGTGCAGTTCAAGCTGGCGAGGTGGCAAGCACAAGTAGTGTCCCGCTGCCACCAAGAAGACAAAGGCAGGCCCGTCGTGCCCATACTGCCCTTCCTGCAGAATTCGCCTATCCTGATTGGGTCCCCACCACTTCTGCAGAACCCGTACTTCCCCCATTCACTGCCCAACCCGGTATTCAGGTGGAAACAGCTGATTTTATGCCAATCGATTTTTATTCGCTGTTTTTCACGGAAGATCTCTATAGATCTATTGTGGACCAGAGTAATTTATATGCTGGTCAATTTATCGCCGCTAACCCCCAGTTGCCTAAAATTGCCAGAAATTGGAAACCAATTACGGTTTCAGAATTTAAGACCTTTCTGGGCCTTTCCCTCAACATGGGCACACATAAATTTCCGTCATTGCGTGCTTATTGGTCCACGCACCCAATTGACCACATGCCCGTGTTCTCTGCCTCCATGTCCAGGGCACGATACGAGCAGATTTTGCGGTTCATGCACTTCAACGACAATGAACTTTGTCGTCCACGTGGGGACCCTGAATACGACCGGCTCTATAAAATTCGGCCCCTCATAAACCACTTCAACGAACGTTTTGCAGCCTTGTTTACTCCCGATCAAGTTGTCTGCGTTGATGAGTCCCTGATTAAATTTTCTGGCCGCTTGTCTTTCAAGCAGTACCTTCCCAGCAAGCGTGCCAGATACGGGGTCAAGCTCTACAAGTTCTGTGACAGGGCAACAGGCTATGTAGTGAACTTTACGGTTTATGAGGGAAAAGACAGTCAGATTGAGTCGGTCAACTGCCCGGATTACATAGGGAGCGCTGGCAAGATAGTGTGGAACTTGGTGTCACCCTTATTCGGAAAGGGGTACCACTTGTATGTGGACAATTATTACACGAGCGTGCCACTGTTTAGTCACTTGTTTGATCATAAGATTGGAGCATGTGGCACCGTGCGACCTAATCGCCGGGGCTTTCCCCAGCGGCTTGTAGATGCCCGTCTTAGGCTGGGGGAGAGAGCCTGCTTGAAGTGTAATAACTTGCTCGCTATGAAGTGGAGGGACAATAAGAATGTTTTCCTTCTTACCTCCCTTCATGCAGACACGACAGTCCAAATTCGTACGGCGACTGGTGTTGTGGAGAAACCCCTCTGTGTCCACGAATATAACCAAAATATGGGAGGGGTGGACCTCAACGACCAGTTGATGGCGCCGTATCTAATTGACCGTAAGGCGAGACGCTGGTACAAAAAAGTGTCTCTATCATTATTCCAATTGGCTTTGCTGAACGCTCATGTGCTATACAGAGCTTCAGGCGGGACGTTATCTCTTCTAAAATTCCAGAATGAGATAGTCACAGAACTCCTGTATCCAGGCGGTTCTGCACCTCACCATCCCCAACCAAATGCAGTAAGCCGGCTGCATGAGAGGCATTATTCGTATGTCCTCCCGAGTACCCCTACCCAAAGCCACCCCCAAAAAAGATGTCGTGTCTGTAGCAAGCGCGGATTTAGGCGTGACACCCGTAGTTTTTGTCCACTCTGTCCTGACAAGCCTGGTCTTTGCCAAGGTGAATGTTTTGAACGCTACCACTCAAAAGTGAAGTTTTAGCGTAGGGTACAGCATTTCACAGACTAGGACACACTTACACAGGGTCTCCCAAGATGCCATTACATTTTGAGAGACCCGAACCATTACAGTTGTAAAGTTACAAAAAAAAGTGTAAAAAAGAAAAAAAAAAACGTAAAAAACAAAACACAAAAAAAAATATAAAATAAAAAAACCAAAAATAGTTGTCGTTTTATTGTTCTCTCTCTCTCTATTTTCTCTCTATTGTTCTGCTCTTTTTTACTGTATTCTATTCTGCAATGTTTTATCATGCTTGCTTTTCAGGTATGTAATTTTTTTGTTTTCAGGTGCGCCATTCAACTGCAGCGCGGAATTATTTATCTTGACAGCAACAGCGTTTGCTCCCACGATACATAAAGCCGTGACTCCAGTGCTGTAGGAGGTGATTTCACCACCACAGTTAAAAATAAAGAGCATATATGCCGAAGCATGGGGGCAGCAGGGGCGGAGGAGCGATTTTGCTCCTAATGCCGCGTACATACGGTCGAAATTCCGACCGTGTGTACGCGGCATAACTTTTTTGCGGGAGGATGCCCCCATGCTTCGGCATATATATATTTTAGGCACAGGTTGCGTTAAAACATTTTTTTATTTTTTACTAGGTTTTGTTTTGGTATTTGCTTTGCAGGTATGGCATGGTAAGGTCTTACTGTTGTACTGTAATGTTACTTTGTTTTAATGTTAACCACCATTTGCTTAGCAGGTACGCCATTCAGTTGCAGCGCGGATCTATTTATCTTGACAGCAACAGCGTTTGCTCCCACGATACATAAAGCCGTGACTCCAACGCTGTAGGAGGTGATTTCACCACCACAGTTAAAAAAAAAGAGCATATATGCCGAAGCATGGGGGCAGCAGGGGCGGAGGAGCGATTTTGCTCCTAATGCCGCGTACATACGGTCGAAATTCCGACCGTGTGTACGCGGCATAACTTTTTTGCGGGAGGATGCCCCCATGCTTCGGCATATATATATTTTAGGCACAGGTTGCGTTAAAACATTTTTTTATTTTTTACTAGGTTTTGTTTTGGTATTTGCTTTGCAGGTATGGCATGGTAAGGTCCTACTGTTGTACTGTAATGTTACTTTGTTTTAATGTTAACCACCATTTGCTTAGCAGGTACGCCATTCAGTTGCAGCGCGGATCTATTTATCTTGACAGCAACAGCGTTTGCTCCCACGATACATAAAGCCGTGACTCCAACGCTGTAGGAGGTGATTTCACCACCACAGTTAAAAAAAAGAGCATATATGCCGAAGCATGGGGGCAGCAGGGGCGGAGGAGCGATTTTGCTCCTAATGCCGCGTATATACGGTCGAAATTCCAACGGAGGGTTATCCGTGGAAAAGTCCGACCGTGTGTACGCGGCATAACCTTTTATGCCGCGTACATACGGTCGAAATTCCGACGAAGGCTTGACCGTGTGTACGCGGCATAACTTTTTTGCGGGAGGATGCCCCCATGCTTCGGCATATATGCCCATCATTAGAAGTGGGTGGATGAAGGGAGGTATTCTAATGGTGGGCATACCCACCAATCAATCTCTTTTTTTTCGTTCAGCCAATAGGCTGTATGAAAAAAAAGATTACAATACATGTCCAACAAGGACCAGCAACGTACTGGTATGTTGCTGGACTTTGAATGTTTATACCAGAATGATGCCTGCGGGTTTAGGTATCTTGGTATCATTCTTTTCAGCCAGCAGCCGGCTTTCATGTAAAAGCAATTCTAGCAGATAATTAGCCTCTAGACTGCTTTTACAAGCAGTGGGAGGGAATGTCCCCCCCCGGATATAAAAAGCGCCATTGGGAAATTGGGAAAGCATTTTATCACACCGATCTTGGTGTGGTCAGATGCTTTGAGGGCAGAGGAAAGATCTAGGGTCTAACCCCCCAATTTTTTTCAAAAAAAGAGTACCTGTCACTACCTATTGCTATCATAGGGGATATTTACATTCCCTGAGATAACGATAAAAATGGTAAAAAAATAAAATATGGAAGGCACAGTTTAAAAATAAAATAAAAAAGCCAAATAAATAATAAAAAAAAAAAAAAAAAAAAGCACCGCTGTCCCCCCCTGCTATTGCGCAAAGGCGAACGCAAGCGTTGGTCTAGCGTCATATGTAAACAGCAATTGCATCATGCATGTGAGGTATCACCGCGAAGGTCAGATCGAGGGCAGTCATTTTAGCAGTAGACCTCCTCTGTAAATCTAACGTGGTAACCTGTAAAGGCTTTTAAATGCTTTTAAAAATGAATGTAGTTTTGTCGCCGCTGCGCGTTTGTGCGCAATTTTAAAGCATGTCGTGTTTGGTATCCATGTACTCGGCCTATGATCATCTTTTTTATTTCATCAAACATTTGGGCAATATAGTGTTTTTTAGTGCATTAAAAATAAAAAAAGTGTGTTTTTCCCCCAAAAAATGCGTTTGAAAAATCGCTGCGCAAATACTGTGTGGAAAAAAAAATGCAACACCCACTATTTTAATCTGTAGGGCCTTTGCTTTAAAAAATATATAATGTTTGGGGGTTCAACATAATTTTCTTGCAAAAAAATTTTTTCTTTCATGTAAACAAAAAGTGTCAGAAAGGGCTTTGTCTTCAAGTGGTTAGAAGAGTGGATGATGTGTGACATAAGCTTCCTAATGTTGTGCATAAAATGCCAGGACAGTTCAAAACCCCCCCAAATGACCCCATTTTGTAAAGTAGACACCTCAAGCTATTTGCTGAGAGGCATGTTGAGCCCATTGAATATTTTTTTTTTTTGTCCCAAGTGATTGAATAATGACCAAAAAAAAAAAATGTACAAAAAGTTGTCACTAAATTATATATTGCTCAAACATGCCATGGGCATATGTGGAATTACACCCCAAAATACATTCTGTTGCTTCTCCTGAGTACGGGAATACCACATGTGTGGGACTTTTTGGGAGCCTAGTCGCGTACGGGACCCCAAAAACCAAGCACCGCCTTCAGGATTTCTATGGGTGTAAATTTTTGATTTCACTCCTCACTGCCTATCACAGTTTCGGAGGCCATGGAATGCCCAGATGGCACAAACCCCCCCAAATGACCCCATTTTGGAAAGTAGACACCCCAAGCTATTTGCTGAGAGGTATGTTGAGTATTTTGCAGATCTCGCTTTTTGTCACAAAGTTTTGAAAATGTAAAAAAAGAAAAAAAAAAAGAAAAAAAAATGTCTTTCTTAATTTTCAAAAACAAATGAGAGCTGTAAAATACTCACCATGCCTCTCAGCAAATAGCTTGGGGTGTCTACTTTCCAAAATGGGGTCATTTGTGGGGGTTTTGGGCTATTTTGACATTTTATGGCCTTCAAAACTGTGATAGGTAGTGAGGAGTGAAATCAAAAATTTATGCCCTTAGAAACCTTGAAGGCGGTGCTTGGTTTTTGGGGTCCCGTACGCGGCTAGGCTCCCAAAAAGTCCCACACATGTGGTATCCCCGTACTCAGGAGAAGCAGCAGAATGTATTTTGGGGTGTAATTTCACATATAACCATGGCATGTGTGAGCAATATATCATTTAGTGACAACTTTTTGTACATTTTTTTTTTCTTTTTGTCATTATTCAATCATTTGGGACAAAAAAAAAATATTCAATGGGCTCAACATGCCTCTCAGCAAATAGCTTGGGGTGTCTACTTTCCAAAATGGGGTCATTTGGGGGGGTTTTGTGCCATCTTGGCATTTTATGGCCTTCAAAACTGTGATAGGTAGTGAGGAGCGAAATCAAAAATTTATGCCCTTAGAAACCTTGAAGGCGGTGCTTGGTTTTTGGGGTCCCGTACGCGGCTAGGCTCCCAAAAAGTCCCACACATGTGGCATCCCCGTACTCAGGAGAAGCAGCAGAATGTATTTTGGGGTGTAATTTCACATATGCCCATGGCATGTGTGAGCAATATATCATTTAGTGACAACTTTGTGCAAAAAAAAAACAGTTTGTCATATTCCCGCAACCTGTGGCAAAATATAAAATATTCCATGGACTCAACATGCCTCTCAGCAAATAGCTTGGGGTGTCTACTTTCCAAAATGGGGTAATTTGGGGGGGTTTTGTGCTATTTTGGCATTTTATGGCCTTCGAAACTGTGATAGGTAGTGAGGAGTGAAATCAAAAATTTACGCCCTTAGAAATCCTGAAGGCGGTGCTTGGTTTTTGGGGCCCTGTACGCGGCTAGGCTCCCAAAAAGTCCCACACATGTGGTATCCCCGTACTCAGGAAAAGCAGCAGAATGTATTTTGGGGTGCAATTCCACATATAACCATGGCATGTGTGAGCAATATATCATTTAGTGACAACTTTTTGTACATTTTTTTTTTCTTTTTGTCATTATTCAATCATTTGGGACAAAAAAAAAATATTCAATGGGGTCAACATGCCTCTCAGCAAATAGCTTGGGGTGTCTACTTTCCAAAATGGGGTCATTTGGGGGGGTTTGTGCCATCTTGGCATTTTATGGCCTTCAAAACTGTGATAGGTAGTGAGGAGTGAAATCAAAAATTTATGCCCTTAGAAACCTTGAAGGCGGTGCTTGGATTTTGGGGTCCCGTACGCGGCTAGTCTCCCAAAAAGTCCCACACATGTGGTATCCCCGTACTCAGGAGAAGCAGCAGAATGTATTTTGGGGTGTAATTTCACATATGCCCATGGCATGTGTGAGCAATATATCATTTAGTGACAACTTTGTGCAAAAAAAAAAAAGTTTGTCATATTCCTGCAACTTGTGGCAAAATATAAAATATTCCATGGACTGAACATGCCTCTCAGTAAATAGCTTGGGGTGTCTACTTTCCAAAATGGGGTCATTTGGGGGGGTTTTGTGCTATTTTGGCATTTTATGGCCTTCGAAACTGTGATAGGTAGTGAGGAGTGAAATCAAAAATTTGCGCCCTTAGAAATCCTGAAGGCGGTGCTTGGTTTCCGGGGTCCCGTACGTGGCTAGGCTCCTAAAAAGTCCCACACATGTGGTATCCCCATACTCAGGAGAAGCAGCAGAATGTATTTTGGGGTGCAATTCCACATATAACCATGGCATGTGTGAGCAATATATCATTTAGTGACAACTTTTTGTAATTTTTTTTTTTTTTGTCATTATTCAATCACTTGGGACAAAAAAAAAAAAATATTCAATGGGCTCAACATGCCTCTCAGCAATTTCCTTGGGGTGTCTACTTTCCAAAATGGGGTCATTTGGGGGGGTTTTGTACTGCCCTGCCATTTTAGCACCTCAAGAAATGAGATAGGCAGTCATAAATTTAAAGCTGTGTAAATTTCAGAAAATGTACCCTAGTTTGTAAACGCTATAACTTTTGCGCAAACCAATAAATATACGCTTATTGACATTTTTTTTACTAAAGACATGTGGCTGAATACATTTTGGCCTAAATGTATGACTAAAATTGAGTTTATTCGATTTTTCTTATAACAAAAAGTAGAAAATATCATTTTTTTTCAAAATTTTCGGTCGTTTTCTGTTTATATCGCAAAAAATAAAAATCGCAGAGGCAATCAAATACCATTAAAAGAAAGCTCTATTTGTGGGAAGAAAAGGACGCAAATTTCATTTGGGTACAACATTGCATGTCCGCACAATTTACAGTTAAAGCAGCGCAGTGCCGAATCCCAAAAACAGGCTTGGTCCTAATGGCCCGAAATGGTCCGGGGCTTAAGTGGTTAAGATAATGTGTAATGTACTGTGTTGCCGGTTGGTCTGGTCCCCCCCTGACTAATCAAAGCTAGCTGTTTAATTAGCTTACTGTTTATCGTTTATGTTGGCTGTTCCTTAGTTATGATGCCTATATTCCTGTATACAGTTTCCTTTGCATACAGTAATGTGATCAGGCTCTACTGATCTGATGTACCACAACCCCTGGCAAAAAGTATGGAATCACCACTCTTGGAAAATGTTCATTTAATTGTTTAATTGTATAGAAAAAAAAACTAACATACCTCAAAACGATTTTCATTTAACATTCCAACCTTCTGGCTTTAAGAAACACAAAAAAAAAAAAAGAAAGAAAACTGTAGTTAATTACAACTGTTTTAGTTAGCTGATTAGCAGAGGAAAAACATATGGAAGCACTCTATTCTGAGGAAAATATTATGGAATCATGAAAAAAACACTACAGTATACCACTAGTACTTTGTTGCACCACCTCTGGCTTTTATACCAGCTTGAATTCTGAGACATGGATTTAACTATCGACAAACAGTATTCTTCACCAATCCGGCTCCAACGTTCTCTTATTGAAGTTGCCAGATCAGCTTTGCAGGCTGGAGCCTTGTCATCGACCATTTTCTTTAATTTCCACCATAGATTTTCAATTGAATTGAGGTCCAGGCTATTTGCAGGCCATGCCATTGACATTATATGTCTTTCTTGAAGGAAAGTTTTCACGGCTTTTGCCCTATGTTAAGATGCATTAGCATCCTGAAAAATTATGTAATCATCACCAGACATCCTTTCAACTGATGGAATAAGAAAAGTGTCCCAAATCTCAATATAGACTTGTTAACTTATTGAAGATTTAATGACTGTCATCTCGCCCGTACCTTTATCTGACATATCAATGAATGTGGAAATTTGCATGTTTTCTTCAGGCGTACATTTCATTGGAATAGCACCAAACAAAAGTTATGGCCTCATCACCCTGCCTAATGCAGATGCATAATTCCTCACTGAATATCACTTTCATCCAGTCATCCACAGTCCATGATTGCTTTTCTTTAGCCCACTGTAGCCTTGTTTTTTGCCTGTTTAGGTGTTAATGATGGTTTTTGTTTGGCTTTTCTGTATGTAAATCCCATTTCCTTTAGGCGATGTCTTATGCCCTGTACACACGATCGGATTTCCGATGGAATAAAATCCGATGGATTTTACCATTGGAATTCCGATGAAGCTGACTTTCATCAGTCTTGCCTACACACCATCAGTCAAAATTCCGACCGTCCCAAACGCCGTGAAGTAAAACACTCAGACGAGCCGAGAAAAATTAATTTCAATGCTTCTGAGCATGCGTCGACTTGATTCTGAGCATGCGTGGGTTTTTTTTCTGATGGAGTTCCACAGAGACGATCGGAATTTGCTATCGTTTTTTTCCATCGCATAAATTTAAAACATGTTCTATTTTTTTATACCAATGGAAAAAAGACCGATGGGGCCCACACGTGATCGGTTTGTCCGATGAAAAAAGTCCATCGGTCTTTTTTTATCAGAAAAACGTGGCATTACAGTTCGGTCACAGACATTGATTTCAGTTTCTGACCATTTGTTCCTCATTTGTTTTGTTCTGCATTTTCTATCTTGACGCTTTAATGTCTTCCTTGGTCTATCAGTACGCTTCCCTTTAACAACCTTCCCATTTAATTTGTACTTTGTCCAGATTTTAGACACAGCTGACTGGGAACAACCAACATTTTTGCAACATTCTGTGATGATTTACCATCTTGAAAAAGTTTTATAATCCTCTCCTTTGTTTCAACTGACATCTCTTGTGTTGGAGCCATGATTCTTGTCAATCAGGTTGGTGCAACAGCTCACCAAGGTGTGCAAGCACTCATTTTTAACTGCAGAATAATTAGCAGATGTAATCTGATGTAAATGTTTGTTTTAGAACTGTAAAGTACAGTACAGTGATTCCATAATATTTTCCTCAGAATTGAGTGATTCCATATTTCCTCTGCTTGATCTGCAAAAACAGTTGCAATTTACAATTTTCTTAATTTTTTTTTTTTTTTAAGTGTTTCTTAAAGCCAGATGGTTGAAATGTTAAATGAAAATCGTTTTGAGGCATGTCTGTGGTTAGTTTTTTTTCTACACAATTAAACAGTTGAATGAACATTTTCCAAGAGTGGTGATTCCGTACTTTTTTGCCAGGGGTTGTATTCTGTGAGTTTTCAATAAAGAGCGTTCCAGTTGCATCTAAGCTAGTGCCGTATAGGCTTTAATGCTCAGCTATAATATCTGGTTCCTATGTCCAGACTGGACAAAGCTATATCTTGACGGAAGCACCCAAACTGGGTGGTGGACGGTTCCGTCACAATAATCATGTAGAATTTATTATCTATTTCATCCGTACTTCCATTTAGTGGTGAGCTTAGTTTCAGTTTGAATCCAAGTTGTCCAAATCTGGAAGGCAGTTGTTAGTGCGAGGCAATAAGGTGCGGGTAGGGATTCCTGGCCTTGTAACAGAATGTACACAAAGGGGTGGTAATGCTCATGACACCATTGACCTAATATGCCCCATGATTGACCTAATATGGTTATATATTCATATTAAGTCAATAATGTAACAAAAATCTTTACTCCTTTGTGTATGTTCTGCCACAGAGCAGGGAATCCCCAGGCAAAGCTCACTGATAGCTGCCTTCCAGGTTTGGATGTACATGGGTTCAGACTGAGCCCAGAGCCAAACCCGTGCACCCCTTTTTTTAACTTCTATTGGTTGGAATAAGTAGTTCATTGGCGGATTGGCCTTACACCTGCTGTGGAACAATCAGGGTCTATAATCCTCATCACCAAACCCACCCCAGACAAAAGTGACAAGTAGACCTTCCATAGCTCCCTGAGGAAAATAGCAGGCCTCATTTCTCAAAACAAAAAGGGGGAGGGGATGTGTGGATGCAGAGGGAAGAGGAAAGGAGAGAGGGGACAAGGGAGGGGGGGGAGCTCCCAGATCGAACAAAGTTGTCCATCAGCAAAAATGACCAACCCCCATAAGAATGGGATAGAGGGGCAAACAGCATACTAACGACCACCTTGCTCAGGGATCTTACCATTTGCACCTACCATGGTAGTGTAGCAGACCTCACAGGACTGGACACCCAGAAGTCATACTGAAACATATTCCAAGGGACTAGGACATAAGATTCTTGTACTCATCCAGGGATTTAAAGTGCAACCAACTTGCCCACGTCTTTGTAAAGGCAGAAATTCTATCCTGTGCCACAAAAATCAATTACTCCATCTCTTCCCGCCTGTTTAAGCGAGTGAACCATTCCCAAACACTAAGCATGTGTAGGTGCAGTGACATTCTACAGTATATTGTCTCAGTGGTTGTTTTGTGTGGTGTAAACAAGTATTGGACTGGGGAGAAGTCCAAAGCACTCCCTGTCACTCGAGATGTGAGGTCATGCCCTTTGGTCCAAAAATCGTCTATAAGGGGACAGTGCCACCACACGTGGAGGAATGTACCCTCTGCCATCAATCAGCGGCAGCATCTATCACAAACCGTCAGAAAAAACTTACTGATCAGAGATGGAACTCTGTACCATCTTGACCTAATCTTAAAAGAGTTCAATTGAGTGTGTACATTCAGTGAGCCTTTATGAGTAAGCAGATTAATTTGTTCCTATTTGACCTCCTCTATATTGAAGGTCCAGATCACTTTTCCACTTCAAACACTCTTTATCAGAATGTGGGGCAAGCGTAGAATAGAACAGAGATTATATGTCTGAGACTAAATGTCATTAATGTGAAAATCTGGTGCAGAATATCTCAAAATATGTCCTGTCTCTACCAAACACCTGCCTATTTTCTGAGCCATTCAAGAAATGGCGGATTTTTATATATTTCCAAAAAGGGATATTCGACTGGGGCACCTGAGTTTCCAAGGACTCTCGTTGTGGAAAAATTGGTAAGCCTGAGAAAGAGCATGTGGCCAAGTCGTTGTCAAAAATGACCTACTCATGCCTGGAACAAAGTCCAATAAAGTCTAAGTGGGTTCAAGGGCCCAGGAACCATGGAAAGTTAGTGTAAGTTACATGCGAGCCAAAATTTTCGTAAGATAGCCAAGATCAGCACATGATGTGTGTCTCGTGCTAGTATACAATGTGCAGCCTGTAGCCAAGGTGTCAAGGCCAGTGGCCTGTCCAAGAAAAGCCTGTTCCAGCTGTACCCTATACTTGTGTGCCACAGAAATGGCCCAGTCGACTTCGAACTGGAAAGAAGAGAAGGGCTAATTCTCACCGGCTTGTTGTTCCACAGAAATGTCCTAAACATGCTGCGTATCAACTGAAAAAAGACCTTAGACAGGTGTGTACAATTTTTATTATTGTAAGTGTATATTGATTATTTGCATGTGCAAGGGTATTTATTACTGCATGTATTAGCATTGCATACTTATCAATGTATGTGCTTATTCCACTCAGATGCCCCATTAAGCTCCCAAGGAAGCGACCATTTCACAAAACATGTAGAATTTTTGGAATACGGGATCTCTATTTGTTGTTCTAACAAGTCTATGATTTAATTCATGGTGATAACATATTAAACGTGTATTTAGGGGAATATACCTATTCCATGTTGAAGTGTGCATAGCTTCAATTTATCTCTCTTTGTTTTTACTACTAGAGTATCTTACATGTTAGAGGTTTTAAACATTTTTGTAATGAAGCTGATATATTTGAACAAATTGTGTTGATGTTTATGTGCCTAAAAAGTCCATAACCACACTTTCCAATTTCGTCCTACTGACACTGTCCACTGCTCAACTGACTGACACTGTTCACTTTTAAAGTCAACTAAGTTTATAGTTTTACAGTGACATTTGTTTTATTATATTTTTCTAAATTTTCCTTACTATTTAGTTAGGCCTTGTTAGTTAATCTTTTTTTAAAAAAGGGCGTAGAAACTTGGTGATCTTTGATGTCTTTCATGTTGTTCAGGTAGATCTCTACCTCTCATAGGTTGCCTACCCCTGTTTTACACTGTGTCGCTGAGGAAAAGTACTTGCCGCATCACCCTGCCTAGGTCATTCAGTAATCTGTGAGGACCCAGGCCAGCCGAACAGGGGCCAGCCCAGGCTCACCCCGGGTCTCTGAGTTTCCGGTTTCTCTTACACAGGGTGACAGGGCAAGCCCTTTCCCCCAGCAGTGTTCTGCTCAGCTCCCCTGTCCAGCCCAGTACAGGCCCTTCCTTTCTGCCCTGCTCAATCGTGCAAGTGCATACAAGGTGAGGGCAGTCAAGCCACTCTCTGAGCTGCCAGGTAAAAGCAGTGGGCTTGTATGAAGCTGGAAGTTGAGTGGGCCCTCTGAGTTTCCGCTTTTATATGTAAACCCACTGGGAGTATCTTGGCATGCGGTGGAAGTGGCGGCTGGTAGTGGGGGGCTCCAGGTCAACTTTTGTATCAGGGCCCCCAAGCTTCAAGCTACCCCTCTGGATAAGACTATAATTCTACCACTTTACAAAACTCTGGTTCGGCTGCATCTTGAGTATGCCATCAAGTTTTGGCTACCAGTCCTCAGGAAAGATGTCCTTGAGGTGGAGAGAGTCCAGAGAAGGATGTCAAAGCTAATATGGGGGCTGGGGGACCTTAATTATGGGGAACTACTTCAAACATTCAACTTTTTTACCCTGGAAAAAAGATTCTTAGGTGTGAAAATTATCATGATATCAAAATCTTTAAATGGTGATTGTCCCATTGGGATGAAACTGTTTAACCCAAGGTCTCTAAAGAAGACATGCAGTCAAGCTGGACAAAAAGCAGTTTCAATCTTAATCCATGTAAGGTTTTTTTTTACTGTTAGAGCAGATGTAAGAATTAAAGGGTTGAGATAAACCATTTAACATTGACAGAGGTGCTTAAAATGGTCAGCTTTTATTTATTTATGTAAAATCTTTACCCCAAAAGAAAAAAAAAAACGGTTGCTGTAACTGCCTAAAAAGTTTTAGCTGGACTTTGACTTCAATTTATTCGTGTATCTAAATCTGCTAGTGGATCTAACACTCCCTTCTTCCTAAATAATGCTGCTGTTTAAAGGTGTCTCTGTTGCTCCTTCATCCAGCGTGCGGGCTCCCTAAGTAAGGCCCCATTCACATCTACATGACACCATGTGCACATTTTTTGCGTGTATGTCAGCAAAGAAGCTCCTGCATCTTTTTTGACATTGAGCCTCCCATGTGTAGCACACCAACCCCAGACTTTACCTGCTTTTCTTCTACTTGGCTCCTCCGCAGGAAAAGAATGAGGCACACCGTACCACAAGCCCGTTCCCTCCTGAATAGGGAGGTTGAGCGGTCTTAGTTTCTCGGGCCTGCCTGCAGCCAGTGTCAAAAAGCCTCCAGTGCTGACCTAGTTTCTGCAGTAGTCAGAAACAAGTCTTTAATTCTCCCCAGTAAGCAACTGTCCACACCAACTGAAAGGTCCAACTCTTATTTATTCCTTCTTGCACAATAAACAGTCTCTTTGAGAGCAGACAGGTTGGGACAAGACACAGGTCAGATAAGGTGGGAGGAGGTCCAGGCACAAACTTGAATTTGGGTTTCTCCTGCTCTGATTAGCACGAACAGGCTTGGTGCACGGCAGTGCTGATCCTGACCTCCCTGGTGCCCTAAGCAAAATTCTGCTACGGGGCCCTCTACCTAACCCGTGATGCCGTGAGCTATGTAAACCATTTGCCATTGCCACACAGTCACACCTGACACTTCAGTGCTCCCAATACAATCCTCCCTCCTTTAAACAAAACAGTCAAAGAATAAGTACAACAATATAGAACAGAATGAGGTTCAAACAAACAATATTTATTGAATAGAGTATTTTCTATAATATTAAGATAACAAGTGAATATTATTAAATAAGTGAATATTAACGTAAACATAAATAAGAAAATAATAAATTATAACCCTGAACTTTGGCTTTTGGGATTAACTTTGGTTCTCTCTACAGCCTGGGCACTTTGGGCATCAGTATGGGCACCACCAGACTATTTGGACTGTCTAGAAGAAACTGAGAAGAATTTCACATAGTTAAGCAGTCATTTACACTACTCGTTACATGTTACAAATGTGTAAACATTTGAATGTTTGAATTAAAATCTTACCATCAAAATATTCCTTTTCTGCACTTTCTTGAGGCAAAATCATCAATGATGTAATCATAGGACAGGTGTTTCCCCACATCATGATTTATGCTCATGATGGCCAATCCACTCAAACGTTCTTGTGACATAGAAGACCTCAGGTAGCTTTTGATGAGCTTTGATTTTGAAAAGCTCCTCTCTGATGATGCTACTGTTACAGGCAGGGTGACTGAAATTCTTAGGGCTATCCAAAGATTAGGATAGAGTTCCTCCAAGTTTTTCTCACAGAGAAATGAAAGCAACTCAAATGCAGTCATCTTATCCGATGGCAGATCAGGTAAATTCTGAATCTCGTGTGCCAGATCCATTCCACTGATGTCATAGTCATCTCTGAAGGTTAGAGTATTTTGAACTTCCATGCAGTGAGCCTTTAAAGATTCACTAGACATCTGTGAGGCAGTGCTGAAGTTTATAAAAACAAACAAAAAAGGCGCTGGAATAAATTATATAAATGGATGTGTGAAATAAATGTGCAGCAGCTAAACAGCAAGTGCTAAAACTTGAATAATGTGAAAACGTGAATTTAACTATAGCGCTAGCAAAAAACACACAAGAAAAAAACAGGAAATGTCCAATAATATCTCAATGTGAAAAACAAATAGTCAATGTATAAATCTCCTTGCAAATTGTGAAAAAATAAGTGCAAAATAAATAGGCAGCAAATGATCACAAATAGTCCTGCAGATGTCACAAGCTCAGATGGATTATAGTCAAACGATCCACTCACCATTAGTAGAAGGTGCTTACTTCCAGACCGGATGTGATGTCCTTTGATGACGCTCTGTGGGAGGAGTGAAACGCGTCGACGCACGTCCGGTTTACGGCCAAACCTATGACACCATTTCCTGCTTCTTGTGGAGCGCACGCTATTCAGCGGCGCTCGTGGAAGTTGATACTGAGTGCCTGCTTCTACCATCCTGTGCTTTGTAAGTCTAGCCAACGGGCTAGACTGGGCAAGTAACTTCTCATTTGTTCTCCCGTGCATTTGAACCTCACTCTACTAGTTTCCAGTAAGTAATTTTTTGGATTTTATGTTTATCTGAGCTCATCATTCTTGTCCTTGGAAGTAAGCACCTTCTACTAATGGTGAGTGGATCGTTTGACTATAATCCATCTGAGCTTGTGACATCTGCAGGACTATTTGTGATCATTTGCTGCCTATTTATTTTGCACTTATTTTTTCACAATTTGCAAGAAGATTTATACATTGACTATTTGTTTTTCACATTGAGATATTATTGGACATTTCCTGTTTTTTTCTTGTGTGTTTTTTGCTAGCGCTATAGTGCTGAAGTTTAGCAACACTCCATATTTTGATTTCACCTGGTTGAGTGTTTCAAATCTCTCATCCATGGATGTCACAGAAGAGTCGACCACCATGTTAAAGAAGTTGACTTCAAGGTTTTTCAGTGCATCAGTCACTGGTTCATCAGGAGCCTCATAGCTGAAAAGCCTCTTGCTGTTTCTCAGTCTCTTCTCTTTCAGAACAGCCTCCACATTCATTACTTCACAAATGCTTTTGGCTGTTGTCTGGGCCTCAGAGAATCCAGTTTCCCGCTATGTAGTGAGGGAAGCCTTTGCATTTGAGATTAAATTAACTGCTATATCCAACTGCATTGAGGCAGATTGGAGGAGCTTGTTCACCATGTTTGTAATTGTCAGTATCTCACACCATACAACACAGCAAATCAAGAAGCGGTAGGACCCAACTTCCTCTGCAAGTGCTTGTGCCTCCACTTTGGCCACAGGATCATTGATTGTCTGTCTGGCTTCCAGTAATTCCTCCCGAACCTCAGATGCCTGGTGCCTTATTGCATAAACGCTTTTGAGCCTACTCTCCCATCTTGTGTCACTCCATGACTTCATGGTTATCTTCAGGTGTTTCTTTAAAACACTCCATCTTTGTCTGCCAGCTGAAAAGAAGGTGAAGAGCTTTTGCACATGTCCAAAGAACCCTACTGCATCTTTTGAAGATTTGTCAGCATCTGCAATTACAAGGTTTAGAGTATGTGCTCCACATGGGACAAACACGGCTCTGGGGTTTTTTCTGAGCAGTATGGTTTGTACTCCTTAGTTCTTGCCTTTCATGTTGGCCCCATTATCAAAAGCTTGCCCTCTGCAATCTTCAAATGAAATCTTCAGCTCATTCAGCTTATTTAAGATGACAGTGGACAGATTTAAACCTGTTGTAGCCTCAACATTCACAAAGCCGAGAAAGTGCTCCTTGATCTCTGGCTTTCCCTTTAAAGCCACACTTCTCAGAATAATGGACATTTGCTCTTGGTGACTAACGTCAGGTGTACAGTCCAAGATAATGGAGAAGTACTTTGAGTCTCTTATTTGAGTCACTATTGCTTCCAGAATTTTGCCACTCACAATCTGTATTAGCTCATTCTGTGTGTGCTGCCCAAGGTAATGAGCATGTGTCTCTCCATCTTTAATTTTGCTGAGATGGTTTTCCATAATGGGGTCAAATTTTGCCAGTAGTTCAACCTCTTTTAGGAAATTTCCATTATCTGGCTGGAAGAGTTTTTCTGACGAACCCCTGAATGATAGGTTTCGTTCAGCCAGAGACTGGGTGATACTTATTAAACGTGTAAGTACGTCCCGCCATCTCTTTCTTTCAAGCCTCGTACACACGGCCAAGAATCTCATCAAGAAAAAACACGTAGTTTTTCTTGATGAGATTCTTGGACAAGAAACTTGTCCCGGCCGAGTGTACACACGCTCCTTTCAAAGAACCAGCGGTTCTTTGAATGGAGTGAACGCGGTGACGTAATCGGTGATGGTAATCGGTGACGGTAATCGGTGACGTAATCGACTACGATGAGCGTGCGCTCGTCACATTCGATGCAGTCGCCGCCATCTTGCTACACCCTACCTATGCCTAGGAAGCTACCGCGCATGCGTCAAAGTCATTTCGAGCATGCGTGGGCTTCCCGGAGGACAGGTAAGTGTACACACACACACTTTTCTCATCGAGAAACCTGCTGACAAGAATCTCGACGAGAAAAAAGAGAGCAGGTTCTCTATTTTTCTCGTTGAGATTCTTGTCGGTTTTCTTGACGAGAAACATGATAGCCGCGTACACACAACCGATTTACTCGGCAAGAAAGCTCTGCCAGCAAGTTTCTTGCTGGTTCTTGCCGAGAAACTCGGTCGTGTGTACGAGGCTTCAGCCTCGTAAATGGTAATTTGTATCTGGTCAAGAGTCTGCCCCCGACTTAGGCGCAGATCAAGTTCTCTCCACTTAATCATATTTTTTGTGTGTTCAGGACTACTCTCATGGTGTTTCAGAATGGCATTGATATTTGACCAGTCATTCACACCTTCCTTTATAATTTTGTTGTCTTTTGTAGAAAAGAGCTTACAGCAAAAACAATAAACAGCATCGTTTTTGATTGAGTATGTAAGCCAGCTTCTTTGAATCGTTTCCCCATTTGATAGTTGTCTCTGTAATAAGCCTGAATGGAAAGCTCTTCTAGACTTGTCTTTAGGGAAAGAAAAATCCAGTCCATTTGATAGTTGTCTCTGTAATAAGCCTGAATGGAAAGCTCTTCTAGACTTGTCTTTAGGGAAAGAAAAATCCAGTCCTGGTTTGAATGGACCTCTGCGCACTATCCCAGTCCTCATAAAGTCTGTTAAGACTGGGGGCCAATCTGCTGGGTCATTTGGTGGAGCGGCAACTGTTCTTTTAGTGTCTGAGCTGCTTTTATCTGCTGCTGGCTGTACACCTCTGGTTGTGCTGCTAGTACTGACTGAGGCTGCCTGTACTTCACCTGGGTCTGTGTTGCTAGTAATTGCTGAAGACGGCTGTACTGTACTGGCTGAGACTGCCTGTACTTCACCTGGGTCTCTGTTGCTAGACGGCTGTGCTGTTTTTGCTGAAGCTGGCTGTACTGGGTCTATGCTAGTACTGGCTGTGGAGGCTGGATGTGTAACAACTGAGTCTGTGCTTGTACTGGCTGATGATCCTCCAGCATCTCCTCTACTGACAAACTTAAGCATAGCACCTGCAAATTTCCTTTTATACATTTTCAAATATAAAATACTATTTATACTATGGCTTGGCTCTTGTAATATTTAAATAGTGAACTAGTGATGCCAAAAATGGAACTTCCGCTTTTTGGAAACCCTCCCCCCCTCCGGTGTCACATTTGGCACCTTTCAGGGGGGAGGGGGGTGAAGATACCTGTCTAAGACAGGTATTTGCACCCACTTCCGGCATTAACTCCCACGGGAGTCTACGCCACTTCCCCCCCCGTCCCCCCCCCGCTGTGTTCTGGGAAACACACAGGTCCCAGGACACAGCGGGGGACCAGCGGGGGGACCAGTGAGAAGGCGCCGCACTATTAGCGCATGCGCAGTAGGGAACCGGGCAGTGAAGCCGCAGCACTTCACTTCCAGATTCCCTCACCGAGGATGGCGGCGTGGGTAGCCGAGAGACGAGCGATTGCTCGCCTTCGGCTGCCGACATCACGGGAGCCCAGGACAGGTAAGTGTCCATTTTTTAAAAGTCAGCAGCTGCAGTATTTGTAGCTGCTGACTTTAAAAAAATAAATACATTCGGTGGACCTCCTCTTTAACTACACATTGTCTGAGACTAGATTATCAGTGTCTTAAAAGTATGTATAATGTGTACTTTGATGAGGAGTGCCATCATTCACGCCCATATATTGTAGCCTACAGTCTGTCTGGTCTTCACATATATCTCTGCTTGAAAAATGCGCGTTTCATTTCGTGCACGCGCCTAACACATGATGACACACCCGACGCGGTTATCTTTTCCGAGCTGCAGTAAACAAACACCGTTGCACTTTGTCATTTATCAAACTTAATAAATAATTGAATTTTACTCTCACTTTTGACAGGCACAAAACACAGCCCTGGAAGCAGGGCTGGACTGGGACAAAAATGTGGCCCTGGACTTCATCCAGACTGGCCCAGGGCACAACAAATCAGGGTACAGTACACATCAGGGCACGGTACAGAGCTCAGGGTACACAGGGCACAGCACATCATGGTATAGAGCCCAGCACATCAGGGCACAACACGTACAGGGCACATCAGGGTACAGGGCACAGCACATCAGGGCCCATCACAGCACATCAGGGCACACCACATTGAGGCACAGCACATCGGGCACAGATCACATCAGGGCACATAGCACATCAGGGCACATAGCACATCAGGGCATAGGGCACATCAGATCATATCAGGGCACATAGCACATCAGGGCACATCAGATCACATCAGGGCACAGGGCACATAGCACATCAGGGCACAGGGCACATAGCACATCAGGGCACATAGCACATCAGATCACATCAGGGCACATAGTACATCAGGGCACATAGCACATCAGGGCATGGGGCATGGGGCACATAGCACATCAGGGCACATCAGGACATGGGGCACATAGCACATCAGGGCACATAGCACATCAGGGCATGGGGCATGGGGCACATAGCACATTATGGGGCACATCGTTTACCAGCCAGCATGCAGAGTAGCGCAGGAAGCGTGTGTAATAAGTTCTCTCTCATGTCACGGCAGTCACGCTACTCCCCGGCGGCCCCTCCTCTCTTCTTGTCTATCCCAGATGATGTCACAAGCAAATGGGGATGGACGAGAAGAGAGGAGGGGCCGCTGGGGAGCAGCGTGACTGCCGTGACAAGAGAGAGAACATATTACACGCGCTTTCTGCGCTACTCTGCATGCTAGCTAAATCTCGATCTACCTGTCAGGCGCCAGCTGTCGGCGATTGACGATGACGGGTAGATCGCCGCGGACCTCCGATCGGCACACTGAGCCATCGGCCCACCGGGAATCTCCCGGTAGTACCGATGGCCAGTCCATCCCTGCCTGTAAGTGACTGGCATTAGCAGCTAGACACAGACCAAAAGATGCACTGCCTGCCTTCCCAGCTAGGTTAGCAAAACCAAAAAAAAACACATCAGAAATGCACATAAACATAACTCTACTTTGCTGACATCAAACTTGGAGAGGAGAGAACACAAGTTTACCTGATTGTTGTTCCCGCAATTCACTCTCATGGTGTTTTTTTTCTCCTCTTTTCGTGACCAGAAGGATAGTTTTGCTTCATTTTGTAAAGAATGTTGTAAACATTAGTGTAATGCCGCGTACACACGACCGCTTTTCTCGACGAGAAAAACGGCATTTTTTTTTTTTGCCGAGAAAAACGATCGTCTGTGGGCTTTATGTCGTTTTTCTCGTTGAGAAAAACGGCAGAAAAAACGACGAGTAAAATTAGAACATGTTCTAAATTTTCTCATCGTTTTTTCCATCATTTTTTTCCGCGGCAGTTTTCCCATAGGGAGACACTGCCGCGGAGCCCACAGACGGTCGTTTTTCTCGTCAAGAGAAAAAATGACGGGAAAAACGACCGTGTGTAGGGAACCCTTGGAACCGAAGCGGTTCCCTCGTTTTTCCTGTCATTATTCACGGCGGATTTTTAACCGCCGTGAATAATGATCGTGTGTACGCGGCATTATAGTGTCGTTCGCGCTAAATGTGAGTAAACAAATGTCACTAAGTGTTAGAAATAATAGTGAATTGAAAAAAATTGCAGCAAAACCTGACAGTGTTTACAGTACACAAAAAATTAAATATAATGTAGCGCCCCCCCCAATATTTGGGGGCGCTATGTGGAAATTTAGGGGTAGTCTGAGCCGATAGTTGGGCTTAGACCAATCAATGGTTCAATATTGCTTCTGCTCTGGATGTGATACTGCCTGGCAGTAGTGTTCTCCTTTGCCTGTAGGTGGCACTGTCACCGCTGGCATAGGTTGAACTACGGGGGGTATCGCAACACCTTGGGTGTCCTCTTTCGGCAGCCGTGCAGTGGGCGTGGTCAACCCGCTGTGCATGCTGGGAGGGTACATAAGGGGCAGACGCCATGAGGTGTCACAGGCATTCCAGGGGACCTTGGGTCCAGAGTGTCTGTGCCTCGTGGGCCCGCATGGCACGAGGTGCGCGAGTGTGCTTGGGCCTCGGGCACCTTCAGCCCGAGGCTCCATTGCTGCGATGTGGGCCCAGCTCCGCTGGCAAGGGCCTACGCTTCAGAGAAGGATCCCAGGCTTCCCGCTTGTAGGGGGCCCACCTTTGGGAAAGGAGTCCAGGGGAGGATCAGTCCCAGGAGATTAGCGACGGTACTGCTGTCTCGGGGAGAGGCCTGGAAACTCACCTAAAGAGGGATTCATCGTCTCTGTTTTCCGTGCTCCATCCCGGCTGCTAGGACCACTCTCATAGGGACTATCCGGGTGAGAAGGCTTGAGTGGCGACGAAAGATAGACACTGAGCTTTAAGTGTTGCGTGCCTGAACCTTCCCCTACTTCTCTCAACTTCATACACTCTCTCTTCAAGTTTGACTCAAAGGAAAAAGAATAAAGCCTTGCTGATTAGGTTTTACTCCTGTGTGGACATTGGCCTTATTCCAAGAGATTTTTGCCTAGACAACGGAGCTATGGGATCCACTCTAGAGAGGTAATTGCCACAGGCCCAGCTGGTCCCTTAAATGGGGGTAAGTGCTACAATAATAAAAAGTGATCTTGCGCAATAAACATATAAAATGCCTAATATCCAGCAAAGATAAAGTGATAAATATTGACTGTATCAAACACTATAATTGGACACAAACTAAGTGCATCAAAGGGATCAATGAAATGTTCAATAAAAACGTGATCAAAACTGAGTGAAAATAATAAAAATATTCAAAAATAATTATGGAGTGCTAAAGTCTCTAATAGTTCCACAAATAAAATAGTAAATACGTTTTCTTGAAAAGTAGTAAAGAATCTGTCTTTCTATGGCTCCACAAGCATGTACTTGTACATGATTTCTGTTCTGTCCAGTAATCCAGGCCAGCCAGCCAGGCCAGGATCAGGATCCCTGAATATTCGTGCGCTTTTCTCCTGCAAACAACTTCCTGGTCACAGCAGCCTGCTTCTCCATCCCAATCCCCACTATTGAAGAAATGTCCAGTATCAGGGTTTTTTATTATTTTTTATTTAGTAAATTAAAAAAAAAAAAAAAACCCTGTCATTCACCGACCGACCTACCGTTTTCAGAGGCACTGTCTGGCGGGCAAAATATGATCCGCCCGCAATGAGAGTTGTAGCACGCCTGTGCTGCTCCCCTGAGTGACTGTGACTGACACTGACTCCTCCCCCCAGGAGCAGGGAGCTTCAGCACGTAGCCGCTGCTGTGGACTACAACTCCCATAAGCAATAGCGGCGGCCTGTCTCGCGACGTCACCTGACTCACTGACGTCTGTCGGAAACTCTGACAAATGCGGTGCTGGCCGGGCGGCGGCCATTGATTCCGTTATCAAACTCGGGGGGGCCCCGAGTACGTTGTGGGGCCCTACGCAGCTTGCATACTATGCGTATAGGGCAGATCGGCCCTGGCGCATGGTCTCTGCCACAGACCATGAGGTTGGTCACTGCCGCTGACCGAGTGAATAAAAGGATGAAAGTCACTGCTACTGACCTTGGGTGCGTAGTAACACTGCCACTGTGATTTAAAGAACACACACTTCCTTCCGTTAGTGAACTAGCCCTTATAGGACAAGAACATCCCTCCGGAGAGTTACCAGAGGCCCCATCTGTCACCACGACTCTGCGCTGGGTCTTCAGAAAGGGTCACCTCCCTGGCCTCCTCGTCCTGGATACGGGTCCCCTCGCAAGGCAGATCCCTGGGAGTCTTGGTCCCCGGCGGATTCCAGCCGAAGGCTGCTGGGATCCGGGCCTTTCTCCAAAGTACCTCACCCCAGACTGAAGGTGTCTGAGATGGAACAGCAGCTCCATCTCTGGGTCTAGGGCACCCAGAAACAACCCGACCAGGCCTCCGGGCCTAGGGCACCTGGAGGCGACACACACGCACCCAGGCCTAAGGTGCCTGAGCGCGGAACCGACCACCTCTGGAAGATGGCCGCCCCCTTTTATATTCTCTCCCAAAAGGCACAGCAGGTTCCCCGCCCCGCCATAATGCTGCCAAGAGGGGACAAAAAGGACACAACCTTGTACTGCGGTTCAACCTAGGCCCATGGCAACAGCGCCACCCATAGGCCCCAGTGAACTTACACACCAGTACTATCTCTCAGGGATAGAAATGGTCCATGAGACCTAAGAATTAGTGCATCTGAGCCTAGTTACCACTCAGATGCTTCCCCCTAAATGTAACTACCCACTACACATGTAATGCACATTTTGGCACTATAAAACACGCATCTGCTAGCCGTGTTTGGAAAGCCATTAAGAAATAAAGGCACTGCAAGCACGATGTGCACTTTTGCGCATTCCCGGAATGCAAAAGTGTTAACAGAGGTGGCAGAGAAATGTGTAACTGGTAGAATCACCAGGTGAAAACAGAGGGAAAAAAGCCTAAACAATCAAACGAATACAGACACCATATCTAAGGATCGGTAAACTGCAATATGTAAAATTTTTGGTTTAATACCACTTAAACAATCTAATGTAAGATTTTTAGATAAACGGCAAGTTTAACCAATGACTAAGCATTGCCATGATGTAGATGACATGTGTCAGGGTTGGAGATTCTTTAAGGGCATTTATTCTATATATGGGAGAGATAAGAGAAGTGAGACCTTTATATTGAATATATTGAATATGGTATATTTGCTGCTATTTTGTCCTAGCACCAGTAGGTGGAGCTGTAGTTCTTCAAACATAAAATAAGTAAACACTATTAAAACACAACACACACGGTCTATAAACAATTAAACATCCCATATTTATCAGTTTAGCTATAGATCCTCAAAATCTTTCATAAAGGAGGTTTTTATTGTAAGTGCGACTTTTTCCTAAATTACATAGCAAGACAATACATTTATTGTTCTCTACAACTAGCAAACTGCCCAATGTCTCTTCCAGATCCTAAAGTCACTAAACACTGACAGCTTAAGTCTATCGTCAATAAGCTTAGGTTCACACTAGTGCTGCTGAATGATCATGCCGTTTTCAGTGCATTTTTGTAGAGCGTTTTTGCCATTTCTACATGTAGGAGCAGGAGACTAGATTTTCAACATTAAACTGCCAAAAATGCACAAAAAATGCATGCACGTGCATCTTACAAGCATTTTTCATGTGCTCCCATTGAAGTCTAAGGGGCTAAAAATGCACTACACTGCACCAAAAGAAGCACCTACACCTTTTCAAAAATCTCACTGCACAATGTTGCATTTTATGTAAATGGGTACCATAGAGAATACAGGCATACCCCACTTTTAAGTACACAATGGGGTTTATTTACTAAAGCTGGAAAGCGCAAAATCAGGCTCACTTCTGCATAAAAACCAATGAGCTTCCAGGTTTTATTACCAGGCTTAATTGAACAAGCTGGGGTTAGAATCTCATTGGTTTCTATGCAGAAGTGAGCCTGATTTTGCACTTTCCAGCTTTAGTAAATAAACCCCATTGTGTACTTAAAGTGGTTGTAAACCCATATAATTTTTTTTTCGTTTAAGCCAACCTTCAAGACAAAGCTATAATGAGCTAGTATGACTAGCATACTAGCTCATTATGTACCACTTACCTTAGATCGGGGCCCCCGTAGCCGTCTGTGTCCCTCTCTCCAGCCGCAGCAATCGCTGCGGCGATAGCCGGAATGTTACTTCCGGGTATCGCCGTTCCAGCCAATCACAGCGCCGCTCCGGCGCTGTGATTGGCCGGAGCAGCGAAGACGTGACTCTGCGCATGCGCATGGGAGCCGTCAAATTCGGCTAAGCCCAAGCATTGCTGGGACTTAGCCGAATTTGTGAATGGGATTAACCCCATGAATGCGCCGTTATCTACGGCCCGCATGCGCCGTAGACAGCGACGCCTGTGATTTTAGTAAATATCTCCTAAACCGTGTAGGTTTAGGAGATATTTCTTGCACCTACAGGTAAGCCTTAATCTAGGCTTACCTGTAGGTGCAAGTTGCAAAAGTGGGTTTACAACCACTTTAAAAGTGGGGTATGCCTGTAATGTGATTTTCATTGTTCTACTTGCTAGTTGCAATGGCAGTCACAGGAGAAATTGCACTAGTGTGAACAGGGCCCTAAAAGTGGACTGGAGCCTTAGCTGACTTTAGTTCTCTTGTATCATGTAATAATAAACATGAATATGGGAAAGAGAAAGGTATGAGAAAGCGTAACTTGATGCTTTGAGTAAGGCTTCAGCCAAAACGCATTAGCCTGTTATTGCTATGTCCTTGATGTTACCAAATAGCCGGCTTAATTTTATTAGAGAAAACATACTTAGTTCTGCCAGTAATGAAGCGTATTCAAGAAATGTCATGTTTAACCACCTCAATACCGGACACTTTCACCCCCTTCTTGCGCAGGCCAAATATTAGCTGTCAGCACTCTCACATTTTGAATGCCAATTACTCAGTCATGCAGCACTGTAACCAAATGAAATTTGTATTTTTTATTTTTTATTTTATTTTTAGACAGATAGAGCTTTCTTCTGAAGGTATTTAATCACCACTAAGGTTTTTAATGTTTTTGCTATATAAACAAAAAAATACTAAATATTTTGAAAAAAAATACATGTTTTTATACATTTTTGTTGTAAAATTTTGCAAAGAAATAATCTTTCTTCATAAATTTATGCCAAAATATATTCTGCTACATTTCTTTGCTAAACAATATCCAAAATCAGTGTATAATATTTAGACTCTGTGAACGTTATAGAGTCCACAAACTGTAGTATATATATTTGAAAAATAATCAGTCCCGATGTACTGACGACCCATGTCATTTCTTGAGGCCCTAAAATGTCAGGACAGCAAAATTACCCCTTTTTGGAAAGTAGACAGTCCAAGGTATTTAGTAAGAGGCATTGTGATTTTTTTTAAGCTTTTATTTGTCACAATGTTTTGGAAAATAAAGAAATTAAAAACATATTTGTTATAGTTTATTTTTTTACATACTGTCACCAGAGCAGTACAACGTCATCATGTGACTGGTGTGGCAGTGATCAGGGACACTGACTGGTGACATTATGTAAATAGAAAAAAAAATATATTTTTTCTTTTCAATTTTGTTAATTTTTTTCTTCTTTTACTATTTGTTTTTCTTTTTTATGATTTTATGTTTTGTTTTTTTGTTTTTTTTCATGCTGTGACCAAAGCAGTACAGTGTGATGGGTGTACTCACTTTTGTGAGATACTGTATATGAACGGCATCAATTCATGTGCCATGTCAATAGTACACAATGGCTTTCATTCATAGCCATGTATTGTGTACTATTGTGATAGCTATGATTGGCTACAGCTATCACATGGCACAGGTCTGCTGTGATTGGCCCCTGCACCATGTGATCATTGTGACCAATCACAGAGATCACAATAGTACACAAAAAATGGCTATAAATGAAAGCCATTGTGTACTATTGACATGTGGTCACTGTGATTGGTCACAGTGATCACATTTTACCGGGACCGACCTGGTACTATAATCTGTCTTCACATAGGGTGACAGATCACACTGAGGGTGCGCACAAGGTGTTCTCCTGTAGCATGTCATATAATGTCCACCCGGGATTAGGAAGATCATGCTGTACCATTATTGTACAATAGGCCGGGCGGGAAGTGGTTAATGGAAGAGGTGGACCTCTAATTCATCCATCTATTCTCCATTCATACAGTGCTTTTTAATTATGGAAGCTATAGTACAACTTATTTGGATGGAGGAGAGGCATGGAAAGGCTGTGCATAGTCAACACTTATGACAGGTCGAGTCGATTATATTATCCCCTGAAGCACTGGAAGATTACAGAGATCCAATTACAACTAAGAATGCAGCCAGCTGCATGATGGGGCATTTTTCCTTGAATGTATGTACTATACAGTACCTTGCACTGATTTAAGTAAAATTAACTAAACTTAGGCTTTAAGATCCAAACTATTTTGTCTTCTCCCAGGGTGCTGGATACTTGATGTGGGCAAGGTGATCAGGGTAATCAGATACTGGTGCAGGTATTTTCACCAGGGGTGCGGCTTCCTCCTCCTCTTCTGTGTAGTACTCGCTGGCACTCAGCCCGATTGATTGTAAAATTATTCATTGCTGGCATGAAGCAAGTTAGATGGAAGTAGTAAGTACACCAAATCTGCTAGTGCATCTAACACTCATAAGGGAATACCTAGGGAAATTCTATCAGAAGGCACTGTTACTTTGACTTTCTATTGCCCTTTCTTCCTTGTTTTTCAAAGCTTCAACTCCTCTGTGTAATGTATGGCTATTGGGACAAATATGTTACCTCCTCTGGCAAGAGCAGTGGATGTTTCAGTCACAGTGTCAGCCCTGCACGTTGCACAGAGGTGCTTGAGTATTGTGGCTACATCGTCACATGACCACATAGGAAAGCAAATTAAAAAAAATGTAAATTGCTTTTAATGCCTAAATGTATGAATGTCAATGCAGAGGTAGAATTAAAAAGGTGCATAATTGTATAACCTTACCTTCTATTTTGATTATCAGTAAAGTAAAAAGTAAGAATGACAAGAAGTGTTAAACTTGCACTTTTAGCCCTGGTTCACACTGGTGCGATTTGACATGCGATTTGACATGTCAAATCGCATGTCAAATCAGTGATATTTGCCGCAAATTGCCGGCAATGGCACCGTCCTAATCGGTGCGACGCCACATCTGCGGCGCTGCACCGATTTCAAAAAGTAGTTTCTGTACTACTTTTTGCGATTTCGGCCGCGATTTACATTGACATCTGTGTCAGATGTCTTTGTAATCGCGGCTGAAATTGGGACTGCCAGCGAGAGTGAAATCGTGCGAGTTCAGCTGAACTCGCACAGCTTCACTCCCGCAGCCCAGTGTGAACCTGGGCTTAAAAGCAAGTCAACAACAGCAACTCATATTTCATAAAATGTATCTTTATTGACAAAGAAGTACCGCTTTAATAGTGTAAGGAACATACCTGCAGAAAATTCACCCAGCTTTGCATCTGACTGTTGTCTACATGGGAATCATCTATCCAGAGCAGGGTTGTGTGTATAGGTGTCAGCAGTGGGTCAGTCGCTGGTGTACAACTTCTAGTAGTACATTCACCTGCTGAGTCTAATGTGGCTTTCTCCACTGGCCCTTTGGCTTAAGTTAATGTTCCTGCGGCTACTTCTGGGACCCCCTGATGCTTTTCCTGACTCCTGGAGGACAAACCAACGTGCTATTTATGCTCTGAGGATTTTGCATAAACATTGATACATGTTAGGGTGTACTGTGATTTGCTAGTTACTTATTTGAAAGGGGAGACTAGGCATTCGTGTACACATGTGTGCATAGTTTGTTTGTGCTTTCCTTCTTTCTTGTTTCCATCCCTGCCGGTCTAACCTTTATTGAACTCACTCTGTCTTGATCTTGTTATGACCTTTGACTCCATTTCTGCTTCAGGTTTTGGCTTTGATGTATGAATTCTTAAGATTCTAGTTATGATCTCTAACTGGACACCCGACCACACTACTGTTTGTCCATTGGTACCATTTTAGCCAGGTTAGTTTAGCCTTTGACTTCTGTCTGTCCCACAACTGTTTTCATTATTCCGGTTTGACATTGGCCTGTTAGACGTCCCCTTGGTTCTCAAACAACCCTTGTTAGATTATGGCCACCCTGTGCAGTTTCAATAATCCACAGCATAGATACTAGGGGCACTGAACAACACACCTAAAGTATACGAAAAAGGTAGCTGCTAAAGGTGAAGGGAAGTGCAGAAGTGGTAAGTAAACCAGAGCTAGTGTCCACACCTTGCAATTATATTATAACAATTAATTTGTGTATACTGAGATTATGCCAAGATTGCTGCTTTATCTTGGCAAGTATAGTCATATAGGGGTTTATTTACTATAGGGCCTAGTCGGCGAATGCGTGAACGCATGGTCACAATTGGTTAAAATTCTGGTAAAATGGGTAATTTCAGTCGGAAAAGGGATTTACTATAGCGTGCAGGAATAAATAGTCCCGAAATCGTATTAACTACTGGTCAGAGAGATCGGTGACCATCTAAATCAGTTCCTGAGGTAGGAGTGGGGGAATTGCACATGGAAAAAAATCTTTAGAGCAGGATCTCATACATTAAATGGTTTCTAAATATGCAATATATTGGTTGTAGATGATCTGCTTTTAAACTTCTTCAAAAATGTATGTGAAAACAGAAATATGAGTGAAAGTCTAAGAAGAGATAAATTCTTCCTATTTCCATGACTATGCACAAGCACAAGTGTGCATGTCTAGACAATAAAAATAGTCACAATCCTTCCCTCATTTTGTTTTAACCACACGCTATAGTAAATTCCGAAATACGCAAATGCGTTTGCGACTGTGAATTTCTGCGAACTAGCAAACAATGTAATATTTATGTATAAATGCAAGTGTAAACAATTGATTCTCATTGTACAACTGTTACTTTCACAAAAAAATACATTTTACTTTTGAAATGAACTGTTTAATTTAAAAAAATAATTATCCTTGCTGCGTCTTTTTTGCTTCTTATTCATTTATTTTAACCGCTTGCCGATCGGCGCACACGGATATACGTCTGCAGCATGGCACGGACAGGCAAAAGGATGCATATATACGTCCCCTTTAAGAAGCGGCATTGTGGACACGCGCGTGCTGGCGGCGGCGTGCGCCGGCTTTGCTGTTCGCGCGCGCCGGCGTTTGCGTGCACCGCGAGCTCTGTGACTCCGACCGTGGGTCCCGCGGACTCGATGTCCGTGGGCATACCCGCGATCGTGTCACGGTGAGGAAGAACGGGGAAATGCTGATGTAAACAAGCATTTCCCGTCTTCCTAGTGACAGGACAGTGATCCTGTAATTGGAAGCGGTGATCACTGTCGTGTCACACACAGCACACCCCCCCTACAGTTAAAAGCACTCCCTAGGGCACACTTAACCCCTTCAGCGCCACCTAGGGGTTAACCCCTTCACTGCCAGTGTCATTTTCACAGTAATCAGTGCATTTTTATAGCACTGATCGCTGTAAAAATGACAATGGTCCCAAAAATGTGTCAAAAGTGTCCGATGTGTCCGCCATAAAGTCGCAGTCACGATAAAAATCGCAGATCGCCGCCTATACTAGTAAAAGTAATGCCATAATTCTATCCCCTATTTTGTAGACGCTATAACTCTTGCGCAAACCAATCAATATACGCTTATTGCGATTTTTTACCAAAAATATGTAGAAGAATACGTATAGGCCTAAACTGAGGAAAAAAATTGTTTTTTTATATATTTTTGGGGGATATTTATTATAGCAAAAAGTAAAAAATATAGCATTTTTTTCAAAATTGTCACTCTATTTTTGTTTATAGTGCAAAAAAATAAAAACCGCAGAGGTGATCAAATACCACCAAAAGAAAAGCTCTATTTGTGGGAAAAAAAGGATGTCAATTTTGTTTGGGAGCCACGTCGAAATGCCGCGCAATTGTCAGTTAAAGCGACGCAGTGCAGAATCGCAAAAAGTGGTCTGGTCTTTGGCCAGCAAAATGGTTCGGAGCTTACCGTAAGTAACAATGCTAGTAATGTGTAATGTTTTCATGTTTTTTTGAATATACTGTTGATTATTCTCTCTCTCTCTACATACAAATATATATCTATAGATCTATATCTATAGATCTATAGAGCTATAGATATAGATCTATAGATCAATAGATATAGATCTATAGATCTTTAGATCTATATCTATATATATAGATATAGATACAGTTTAACCTCGGTTTACGAGTAACGCGGTTAACGAGCATTTTGAAAGACGAGCAACTTTTTTTTTTTAATTCTGACTCGGTTTGCGAGTGTTGTTTAGAAAAACTAGCAGAATTGAAGCTAATGGGGTGTGCAGTACCGCATTTGGCCTGAGGTGCGGGGGCGCCGGACCCGAGCAGAGCTGAGCGGAGCCGATCTGAGCCGTTCGGAAATGCTCGGAAATACTCGGAAATACTTAGTTCACCGGTGTTTCTGAACCTTTCCGAGGGTTTTCGAGGTCAGCCGAGCTGTCATAGGGCCTTTCCGAGTGTTTCCGAGGCTCTCCAGCGCCCCCCACCTCTGGCCACAAGCATGCCATTGAAGTCAATACCATTGAAGTCAATGCAGAAAAAATTATTTTAGTTTCCATTGACTTCAATGAGGAAACTCGCTTTGATATGCGAGTGCTTTGGATTACGAGAATTCTCCTGGAACGGATTATGCTCATAATCCAAGGTTCCACTGTATATATCTATTTTTTTACATATTTAATATAGATAGATAGATAGATTGAGAAATTCTATATGTATTCTCTGCAGTATATATATTTGTGTATATATTTCCATGTGCATTGTGTATGTGCCATTTGGGATATATCTATTGTTACACTGAGCATGCTCAGAGATTTAGCAATTTAGGATATACCTCGTGTTATACTGAGCATGCTCAGCCACTTTGCCATTTGGGATATATCTCTTGTTACACTGAGCATGCTCGGAGACTTAGCCGTTTGACATCTGATAAGTAAATGGTAGATAATGCACTTGATGCTCTCCATCTCACATAAATCAAAACCAAAACTCCCACAGCTGTCTTCACAAATCACACACAAAACCATTGCTGAAGCAAATTTAAAATGAATAACAATTTTGTGTGTTGTTTAGTATTTCCAAATGATCATAATTTTCACCACAAAAATGCCCTATGTGTACCAACATCATAAATCCAAATCAAAATGTCATTACCAAAATTCTGAGGTTAACACCACTATTCTACGCTCACACACCAATAAACACCAAATATCACAGAATAAATGAAGAAACAGAACTCTTGATTTATGTAATTCCACCACCTATAGGTAAATGTCCAAAGAAATTTTGTATTTAGGTGTAGGAGGGTTCCACTACAATTGCAAATTTTGCCATATGTTTTCCATTGGGAATGACAAGAAGCAGCCTTGTGAATTCCACACCAGCACCAATTGCAGCCTCTTACCAAGAGAAAAGCCCCAAAATTAGAGATGGTCCTATAGCAGCATGCTGAAAATAATCAGCCATACCCAGCCTTGGAACCAGAAGGCATATCACAGAAACATGTTGTTCAGTGGCACTCAGGACTTCCAGGGTACATGTGCATTGATTAACTTTTTGCACCCCAGGGACTTAGGGCTGTTCAACACCACAGAGATGGAGTGTCCATTCTTGTGGTAGCACAGTTGCTAACTGATTAGCACTTCTTCCTAGCAGCACTGGGGTCATTGGTTTGAATCCCAAACATACCACTATCTCGTTAGAGGTTTGTATGTTCTTCCTCTGTTGTGGTGTTTTAGATTCTTTTTCACACAGTATATATATTGGGTTTCACATAATGCAAACAAAAGAAATGACATTATAAATAAGGAAAGTGTAGGTTTTACACAAAATCTACAACAGTTTTTTTGGTCAGATAAAGATTTATAAGTATGGTGTGATCCTGCACCCATATTTAAATGTTAGATGCTGATGACGAAAGTGCCTGTCAACAATTTGTGTGAAGCAGCTCTCACAAAGTTGACATTTCCTGCTTTGTACCCTCCACATGCCCAACAAATTATAACCTGAATTGTTTTGTGTTTGTTAGTACTGATCATGGGCTGGCCAGAGACTTGGTCTTTTCCCTTATACACGACACAGATATATATGCTTGTGTAGCAGGGCTTTAAAATCGAAGGGAATGTTTGAGTGGTAGTTGTACTCAAACACACTATTTGATAGGGGTCTGTAAAACCCATTTTGTTCTACAGGTGGGATGCTGGTGTATAGTTCCCCGTGGCCTGTTGGTGGCGCTGCCATTGGAGGCCAGGGTTGAACCGCTGGTACAGTGCTGTGCCTTGGATGTCCCCTTTCGGCGGTGGTATGGTGGGCGTGTCGGCCTGCTGTGCATCCCGGGAGAGGATATAAAATGGGCAGACCCTGTCTGTCAGGGGTGAGTTCCCGGGGTCCGAGCGTGTGATTCTGTTCGTGGCCACCCCAGGCACCTTTAGCCCTGGGGTGGAGTTTCTGGCCCGGTACACTGGCGGATCAGTCCCAGGCACCTTTAGCCCTGGGGCTGCAACTGAAGGCCTTGGGTCCAGCACCTTCGGCTGGAGCCCACGGAGGGAGGAGGAATCCCAGGGTGCTGCCTCACGAGGAGACCCGTATCTAGATGAGGAGGCGGGGGGAGGACCGTTCCGAAGGACTGGTGAGAGATCACGGAGAAGGAAGGGGCCCGGTAACTCTCTGGAGGGATGTCATCTTCCCGTTAGAGGTCTAAAACCAGAGCCAACGTTCACCAGGTCTGTGGCAGAGACTGTGTGTGTACTCTGATTCGAGCATCATTCTGGCTGCTAGGATCCACTCCATTGGGAGACTATCCAGATGAGCTGAGACTAACTGAAGATATGGGTAGTGAATAAGTATTCGTTTGTGCCTGGACCTACTCCAACACCTCTTGCTGTCCTGATCTTCCTCCAACCTATCCTGTTAAATGATTATGCATTAGAGAGAAATAAACTCTACGTTGGAGTTGCAATTGGTGTGGACCTTGGAGTTATTGGGGAATAGAGACTTGTCTTTATTGCAGTGAAGACGGGAGCCATTCTCTGGCGAACCTGACCATAGAGACCCAGGTACATTACACCGCTCAACCTCTTCACACAGGAGGGTACGGGCATGTGGCATGGTGTCCCCCTTTTCCCACAAGTGAGCCAAAGGGAGAAGGGGTGGTGAGTGCTACACTTATATAGCTGATGCATTCTTTCATTTGGCAAGAGTGTGTGTTTCCAATTAACAGTTGTGAACACTTGAGGCATACATGAAGAGACAGAATCAATTACACTAGTGGGCGTGTCCCTTACTTGGTGGGTGTAGGTGTGCTAACAATCCAAAGTATGTTACATAAAGGCCTGCAGTAGTGGGGTTTGCTTTGCCTGAGAAGAGTCCAGATTATTTGCGGGTGGGTCTATATCGCGCATATTGACCAACACCCCACTAAGGCTGAGGTTTGATGATTGTTGTGTCTGTCTGCTGTAATTGTTTTGGATTTTGGCCCTCAAAAGTGGATTTTTGTGGGCATGGGTTCAAAATTGTGTGTCTTTGTCCAGTCTGACCATGCGTTTCTTGTTTGTGAGCATCATCTGACCCCTTTCTAGTGATTGTTACTTACAAGTCTCACGTGTTAGACTTACAACTCCTAATGTTGCCTGAATGTTGACCTGGAAATGCATCATCACATGTGTGGAAGGACAATTGGATGCACTTGCAAGTGTTAACGCTGCTCAAGTTGTCAGCAAGTTAACATGGTAAGATCATTTTTTTTTTTCTCATGAGGTGATGTTGCTGATTTGCAAGGCAAGTGTAGGAGATGTCTTAGGCTACTTTCACACTGAAGCGCTGGATGCGCTGGCGGTATAGCGGCGCTATTTTTAGCGCCGCTATACCGTAGTTTTTGCCGCGATTTGCCGGCGCTAGTGGGGGGGGGATTTTAACCCCCGCTAGCGGCTGAAAAAGGGTTAAAAACGCCCGCAATAACGCCTCTTTGCGGCATTTTGCGGGCGTCTTGGAGGCGCTATCCCATTGATTTCAATGGACAGGGACACTATAGGAGCGGTATTATTACCGCTCCTATCGCGCCTCAAGATGCGGCTTGCAGGAGTTTTTTTACCCTCCTGCAAGCACAACGCTCCAGTGTGAAAAAATGCAGCGGCTTTTTTAGGGCGCTTTGCAGGCGCTATTTTTAGCACAATAGTGCCTGCAAAGCGCCTCAGTGTGAAAGGGGCCTAAGTGTTCTCGGGGGGGGGGGGACCATTCACAGAAAAAAAATGCAACAGATGCATCATGTCTGCATATGTCACACTAAGGCTGGTTTCACACTGGGGCGGTGGGGGCGGTGGCGGTATAGCGCCGCTATTTTTAGCAGCGCTATACCGTCGGGTTTGCAGAGGTATTGGGCCGCTAGCGGTGCGGTTTTAACCCCTGCTAGCAGCCGAAAAAGTGTTAATACCACCCGCAAACCGCGGCTACAGCCGCGGTTCGCGGGCGGTATTACCGCGGTATCCCATTCATTTCAATGGGAAGGAGCGGTGGAGGAGCGGTAAACACACCGCTCCTCTCACCGCTCCAAAGATGCGGCTAGCAGGACTTTTTTTCACGTCCTGTTAGCGCACCGCTCCAGTGTGAGAGAAAGGAGCCGCTGTTTAGGCTCGGTTTGCAGGCGCTATTTTTAGCAAAATAGCGCCTGCAAACCGCCCCAGTGTGAAAGGGGCCTTAAAGGCTAGGTTCCCCTTCTTTTTTTATTTATTTTTTGCTAAATTCCAACTCCTCTATGTACCAATACATTATTAATGTACCTCTGTTCCAAAAAAATACACGTTTTCTTTATTTGAGAGAAGAAGGCCTTGCCTGCGCTTTTGCTACATTTCCTTAGAACGCTCCATCCCTTGCTGGTATGTGGATATTGAACATAGAAGCCAAACAGACACAGGAAGGAATTAATCAGCTGATCTCATTAGCGCACACCTGTGGCTGCCTTCACTCCTTCCAGCAGAACACAAGCACCACCAGCTAGGTGCACAGTTTTCTAATACAATTACTCAGTGATCACTGGTCTTACTAAATAATAGAGGTGTACACCTTCACTTGTCTCACAATTCGATTTGATTACGATTATCCTGTCAACTATTCGATTCGGTGATGCATCACGATTACTGCCCATGGTTTTCATCAAAAAATTCAAGCAGTTAGAAGGACTCAATTTTTTTATTTTATCTGCTCTTAAATAATAATAAAAAAAAACACTGCCTGCATGCAGCAAAGTCTGAACACAATAGATAACAACAGTATTTATTTAGAACAGTAAATACTAAATGGCACAGCCCCCCTGCACATTCCACAGCCCCCCTGCACATTCCACAGCCCCCTGCACATTACACAGCCCCCCTGCACAATACACAGCCCCCCTGCATATTAACAGCCACCTTTGCATTTCACAACCCCCCTGCACATTCCACAGCCCCCTGCACATTCCACAGCCCCCTGCACATTCCACAGCCCCCTGCACATTCCACAGCCCCATGCACATTCCACAGCCCCCCACAACAGTCCACAGCCCCCTGCACATTATACAGTCCCCGTTACATTCCACAGCACTCTGCACATTCCACAACCCCCTGCATAGTAAACAGCCCCACCTGCATATTAAACAGCCCCTTTTACATTCCACAGACCCGTTGTACATTACACAGACCCCCCCTGTACATTACACTGACCTCTTTATATTACACAGCCCCTTGCACATTCCACAGCCCCCCTGCATATTAAACAGCCCCACCTGCATATTAAACAGCCCCCTTTACATTCCAAAGCTCCCCTGCACATTCCACAGCCCCCTGCTTATTAAACAGCGCCCTTTACATTACACAGACCCCCTTTACATTACACAGGCCCCCTATACATTACAGAGCCCCCTTTACATTACACCCCCCTCTTGACATTGCACAGTATATTTTACATTACACACCCCGTTTCATTATACATCCCCCTTTACGGTACACAGCCCCTTTACATTGCACAGCACCCCTTTTACATTGCACAGCACCCCTTTTACATTGCACAACACCCCTTTTACATTGCACAGCCCCTTTTACATTGCACAGCCCCTTTTACATTGCACAGCCCCTTTTACATTGCACAGCCCCTTTTACATTGCACAGCCCCTTTTACATTGCACAGCCTCTTTACAGTGCACAGCCTCTTTACAGTGCACAGCCTCTTTTTTACATTGCACAGCCTCCCTGCACTCCTAGGAGACACCCGCTCTGCTAGCGTACTGTAAAGTTAATAAAATCACTGCCAGCCCCTTCGCATAAATCCTTCCTACATTGTGTCAGTGTCATTGTAAACCGATGCCTGTAAACACCTTATTAGCTCCGTTCTTCCTGGCCGGTCACGTGACCGCTCTCCTCCGATCTTTTATGGCCTGTCACATGACCGCTCTCCTCCTCAGATCTACAGCTATACTCGGATAAGGATCGGTCTGAAAGAATGGAGCTAATAAGGTATTTACAGGCTTTGGTTTAAAATGACACTGACACAATGTAGAAAAGATCTATGAAAAAGTGCTGGCAGTGTTTTTTTTTTTTTTTAATTTACAGGGCTGTCCCAGGAGAGGTGGGGCGGCCGGGATGACTTAATTTGTTGAATCACGATTCAGCTGTTCTTTGCATCAATGCAGAATCGTTCATGGCTGAATCGGCATTCATCCATTCAACTAACCCCTACTAAATACACAGACATATTTATATATTTTTTTTGTTAAATTCATCTTGCATAGATCAGACTACAGCCTATATGGATAGAGCTGTAGTATTGAAACCAGGGGAAGCGTGTCCTGGGTTCTGTAAAGCTCAGCATACACTATACAATTTGATTGTACAATCTCCTTTAGATCTACCATCAACTATGTAGTGCAAGGGCCTGCCTGATTGGATACGGAGTGATCGGATAGCTGGTGTGTCCTACAGAGCTTGTACAATCATATTGTATTGTGTATGGCTGCCTTTAGCCACCTAAAATGAACTAGTTGCTAACTACCCCTAATCCTTGTTTGCTGTGCAACAACATTTTTAAAATGCAAATCCACTTCAGTAAGGCCTCGTACACACGACCGAGTTTCTCGTCGTAAAAAACACGTCGTTTTTTTCGACGAGATTTTTGTTAAGCTTGTCGATTTTCTCGTCAAGCTTTCTATGCGTACACACTGACATTTCCCAATTTCCTCGTTGTTCTTCGCGCTCACGTCCAGCACGTACGACGGCACTATAAAGGGGAAGATCTTTTTTCTTGGCGCCACCCCTTGGGCTGCTTTTGCTGATCTTGTGTTACCGCGTGTGAAGTAAAAGTTTGGGAAGAGACGATTCGCGCTTTTCAGTCTTCGTACTTTTCAGATCGTTTTCTGCGGTTCAGTTTGTGCTTGTGGGTTCGTATCTTGACTTTCAGGGCGTCTGTTTTACAGTGCGTTCTTGCCTGTTCGTTTCTGATTTTCATTTCGTTATTCATAGGCCTTGCTGTTCTAAAGTGCGTTCTGTTCTGTACGTTCTGATAAGACGACCGTTTCTTATTAGCCATGTCGCCTGGACGTTCTCGTCGTCGAGTTCGTGCTGTGCGTGCGCTTGGTGTTGGTCTGCTTGTTTTGGACCAAGACCAGTCCATGAATGGTGTGAGGAGGAGTTCATGGACCAAGAATTGGTTGCTCCAGCGGGACCAATTCTGCCATATGCCTCTGCTGCGGGAGATCGTCGAGAATAATCCTGAGGACTACAGGAATTTTCTGCGGATGTCTGACCCCGTTTTTCAGGAACTGTTGGCTTTGGTGTCCCCCTATATTACCAGGAAGGACACCGTTATGCGGGAAGCCATCAGTGCTGAGCAGAGGCTCATCGCCACGTTACGTTACCTGGCGACAGGGAGAAGTCTTCAGGACTTGAATTTCACCACAGGCATCTCCCCCCAGGCTCTGGGCCTCATAATCCCAGACACCTGTTCTGCTATTATACAAGTCCTGCAGGAGGACTATATTAGGGTAAGTTTTCTCCATTAACATCACATTTTATGTATTACATGTATGCTAATGTATTGTATTTCTTTCATCCTTCCCTAATTACCATGATTGTAATATGCTGAGAATGTCCCCTTTGTCCCCATGCATGCTGGAAGCTTTAGATTGCCCCTTTTTTCTCCTCCATAAATATTTCCCTTCACTAACTTTTCCAGCAGGGGCGCCTGTTGCTCCAAATGTTTGGGGGTCCCACCCCAATTTATGAACTAAACTTCCTCCTTTTTTGCTCAGGTGCCTATTAAACGCCCCCATTTGTCCCCTCTAATGCAGCCATTTTGTTCCCTCCAATGCAGCCATTTAGTCCCCTCTAATGCAGCCAGTTTCCCCCCAGCCCTGCACTTACCTTCTTGTGGTCAGCGCCATCCCTCTTCTGTCCTTGATGTCTTCTCCTTCCCTTGATGTTGCATCAGCCAATCATGTTACCATTAAACAGACTTGGTGAACATGATTGGCAGAGCAGCCTGCCAGTGTTTCCCCAAGGAATGCCCCCCCCCTGCGTCCCCTATTTTACTTTTCGGAAGCCAATTACATCCCTCAGGTTGTATTGTGCAAGACTATTTTACTACCTGTTTCTGCTATGCAATTTGAACCCCCTAAATGCCGCAATTATTCATATGTCGGTCGTTTAACAAGAGGCCATCCACCTGAATAGTGGGCGGCATAGACAATACATAGGTTAATGCAATGCATGAACCTATGTATTGTTCTGAGTGATGGGCACAGGAGAGAGGGGGCAGTGCTCCAGCGCCCACTCTGGACGCACCACCACTGCAATGCTATCCTGTGGCCAAACACATTTCCCCCCCCCAAAATAATTTAGTAATGGCCCATCAGAGGGGGTGATGAATATGATAAATGAGCCTTCCCTTATACTTATTTTAAACACCTTAATAAACGTAGAATTTGATTGATGTTGGCCTTTATTTTTTTATAATCAAATTTCCTTGTAATGTCTGACTTTGGTATTCTAATATTATTTCATCTTGTTACACTCCACAGCTTCCTTCCACGCCACAGGAATGGCAGACTGTGGCATCGGAGTTTGCCACGCGGTGGGACTTCCCCAACTGCGGTGGTGCCATAGACGGGAAGCACGTCCGCATCGTGCCGCCACCCCGTTCTGCTACACCTCCACCTTCTTCTTCTGCCCCACCCCCTTCTGCTTCACCTCCACCTTCTTCTTCTGCCGCCACCCCGTTCTGCTACACCTCCACCTTCTTCTTCTGCCCCACCCCCTTCTGCTACACCTCCACCTTCTTCTTCTGCCCCACCCCCTTCTGCTACACCTCAACCTTCTTCTTCTGCCCCACCCCCTTCTGCTACACCTCCACCTTCTTCTTCTGCCCCACCCCTTCTGCTACACCTCCATCTTCTTCTTCTGCCCCACCCCCTTCTGCTACATCTCCTCCTCCTCCTGACAGGAGTACCCCTCCAGTGGGCCAGCCTCCAGCCAAACGAAGAAGGAAGGCTGCAGGGAAGGCTTCAGGGAAGGCTGCAGGGAAGGTTGCAGGGAAGGTTGCCAGGAAGAAGAGGAAGTGATGGCCTTGCTTCATTGTGGTCGGACAGAAGGCAGCCTGTTGTAGTACCACAGACTTGGGACATATATCTCACCTGCTGCTGTTCCTGACCTCTGGGAGGCCAGCATCAGATTGTGTTCAGAAATGTTGGCCTTCTCAAGCTCCCAATTTTAGTGTCCACACAGGGTTGCTGTGTGCTCTGGGGTCCCTGGGATGCACAAATGGCAGCAGGTTCTCCAGCGCTGCCTTCTCTTTATTTTATTTTTAAACATGAATAAATGTGATTTTTGTTTAAGTTCATACTTGGCTATGTGTATTTGTAAAAATTAAAAATCTAGCTTTGGAGTAAGCAGATACATTTGACTGACAAAAAAAGGGACAGATAACAACCCCCCAAAAGAATAACTAAATCTGATTATCAAAAAAACATGGTGGGACATTTAACTAATATAGATTCCAAAATTAAATGGGAGATCACTACCAAAACATTGCGAAATTATAATTAACATCATTTTTAAAAATATTACCATTTAAATTATCCCTAAAAACTTGCACAATATAATACACATAAATCTTCTTAAGAGCAGCATGAAAAAGGTTAAAAAAAAAGTCATAACTCTGTGTGAATATCAGCAGCAAAAGAAGGTCACTCGTTTTGATTAATGTAACATTCTAACGAAGATTTCAATGCAGAACATTTAAACGATGCAATATTTTTGAGCGTGACGAATGTGCTCTCTCCATTACGAAGGCTTGTTTTACCAGAAGATGCGCTCCCGTCTCATAGTTGCTTGTGAGCATGCGTGCTTTTGGAAGAGTCGTAAAAGCATACACACGAACCATTTTCTCGTCACAAAACAGCCCGACGAGAAACACGACGAGGAAATCTGGAATCCTGACGAGAAAATAGAGAGCAGGTTCTCTATTTTCTCGTCGAGATTCTCGGCAATTTTCTCATCGTAAAACCATACACACGAACGTTTTTCTAGACAAAAAAGCTCTCGCGGCACATTTCTTGCCGGTTTTGGACGAGAAACTCGGTCGTGTGTACGAGGCTTAACATTTAGAAAATTAGGAGTAGCTCTTAATTGTGTTCTTGGAACTCTACATAGCTTTGTGGAGTGAAGTTGGGAGGCCTGCCACAGGTGGGTGTAACAACACGAATTCAATCAAAAAAAAAAAAAACTGAACCAGGCCCTTAGGTCTCTATTTTATGATAAATAATTTTTAATGTCTAAATAAAATTTTATTAGAATCTTGACTTCTACTTCTATGTGTTTATTGTTTCATCATGATACTACTATATATTCTAGTTATGAATCTGATCAACACAGTGGCTTAGTGGTTAGCACTCTGTGCTAGCAACACTCAGGTCATGCATTTAAATCCCACCCTTGCTACCCACCACCTCCCTAAAGTTTCAATGGCGAATGGATATGAGCGTAGCTGAAAGCATAATTGCCATTAGTGTGATACATGTAAACCTTGCAGTGTATACTTTATCTAAACACAGGAGTGTAGGAGTGATGGATGCCCCCATATTTAAGGACTACCACATGGCTGCAATATTGGAACAATTAAAATCTTGGCTTACACCAACTGACTTCTCATTGTGGAGCCAGTTGGAACAGCCTCAAGTTCCTTTAGGTACCGTAGTTTAAAATCCTTACTGTTAATTTTCTCCTTTGATGGCTTACACATTTCAATCCAAATTATTGCAGCTTCTTTGAGGGCATGGTCGCACCACTTCCAAACAGGTTGTAAAGCTGTCCGGAGTGTTGTAGTACCCATACCAATAAGTGCATTTACATTTCCACCAAAAGGATGCTCCTTTGCTCATTGGTCAGACAAGGGGATTTGAAATCTATCAGACTTAATGGAAGGAGAGAAGCTCATTACGTTTACCGTGCTAACTTCTAAACATGCCATCCCACAAATTTTTTTTCTTCTATACGCTAAATTAACTGCTGCTATTCAGAAGTATTCCATTACTAATCTGACTATTCCTGAATCCCCGTGGTCATTCTGGACCGCTAGCCCACCAATAAAAAAGGGTATCTCTCTTTTATATAATTCCCTGCAACCAAAAATGACCTTTCTTAAAAAACCTGCTTTGCTCAAAATGGGAAGAAGACCTTAATATCTCTCAATCTGACAAACAGTGGTTGAAAGCCATTAAATTCAACTACTCATGCTCCAAATGCGTAAGTTATTGGGAAACTGCCCAGAAAATCCATTTAAGATGGTATTTAACCCCCCTACACTATTTCTAAATTTTCAAAGTCTGGTGACAACACTTGCTGGAAGGGCTGCGGGCAGGTAGGAACATTGAAACACATGCTCTGGTCATGCCCTAGCCTGAGGAGTTATTGGAACTCTGTCTTTAGACTTATCTCCAAGATAACTGGCATACCCATTAAAGCAAGCGCGGCACAAGCATTACTCAGCGTGAATTTAGATGGTCTCCATCACCATACGAGATATATCACCTTAACCATTTCATTGGTAGCTCGTACTTTGCTTGTGAGAAGTTGGAAATCCCCAAACGCTCCAAATATCTCAGAGGTCAAAAACCAAATGGATAATATTAATTGCTTTGAACAGCTGATGGCATATATCAAAGGTACCCACCTTAAATTTCATGACAGATGGTCATTATAGCAACAATTCAGGCCAGGGACATATTCTTATTTAGCTGTGGTCCTGGTATCTTCCGTGCCCCCAAATGCTCAGTCCTTTTTCTTTATCCCTTTTTTTTTTTTTTCATTTTTCTCTTCTTTCTTCTCTTTGTTTAACGATACAATGTACGATAAAAAAATAATAAAACTGTTATATGAAATATGGCATACACCCCTTAATAATAATAGTTCTATGCTTCTATGTTTAAGTTCAAATGCTTCATACCTTTCCATGTTGGAGGGTACATCTATACTCTCTAAAGGTGTGCATTGCAATGTTTTCTTTGTAAACTGTAAAACTGTAATAATAATTATAAAAAAAAAAAAAAATCTTGCAGTGTAAATATTGTACAATATATAGATAGATAGATAGATAGATAGATAGATAGATATATAATGTAGCTGGCAGCCTGAGCAATAGTTTGGCTCAGGCTATTTGATTTACCTAAATTAGACTCTGCTCTGCTGGAATACTACCTGGTTGTATAGTTCCCTTTGACCTGCAGGTGGCATTGTTGCCCAGGTCTTGGGTCGAACCACAGGTGGTGTTGCGGCGTGATTGGGTGTCCTCTCTCGGCAGCTGTGCATGCCGGGAGGGGATACATAAGGGGCAGACGCCATGATCTGAGGAGTTCGGTTTGTGCCCTTTGGCCCTCTAAGCCAGGGGTTTGTGTCTGTGGTCAGTCCCAGGCACCTTTGGCCTGAAGCTGCATCGTTCCAGGTAGGCCCAGTACCTTTAACTGAGACCTACAACTAAACCAAACCACAGAAGTCCCAGGGTGCCCATGGGAGGGTAACCCGCTCTGAAGGAGAGGAAACCAGGGGAGGACCTGTCCAGGGAATCGGTGAAGGAAGTCACTGTCTCGGGAGAGGCCTGGTTGCCTGTCAGAGGGAAGGATTCTGTGATCTGTGAAATAGCCCTGTAAAGTGCCCCATTGGCACCTATGGTCTCTAAAAGTTACAGGTGCTTAGGAGTTCCGGATTTAAAGAGCGGGAGATTCTGTGGCAGAGGACCTCCTGTCCCTGGAGGGGACAAAACTCTAAAGTAACTGTTCATGCTTCACTCCGGCTGCTAGAACCGTAAGAGGGATCTATCCGGGTGAGCAATACCCACTCAGGCTTGAGTGGCGAGGAGGGTAGATAAGTGCTGCGTGCCTGAACCTACTTCCATACCCAACTCTATCTCTATCTTCAGTTTTCCCACTAAGTTCCAAGCAAGAAAAATAAACTCGTCTGTTGGAGTTTAAAACAGTCTGGACATTGGCCTTCTTTTAGGAAAGAGAATAGACTTTTCCCTACACTCTAGGGACGAGAACCAGCGGAAGGAGGTAACTCGCTGCAGGACCCAAAAATTGTATGAACACCGCTCAACCTCTTATACCAGGAGGATACGGGCATGTGGCATGGTGTGCCCTACTCTGCAGGTGGAGGTAAGCAGGAGAAAAAGGGTCTGTGTGCTACACGGGGGCGCTCGTCCGGGATTATTTTTTGCAGCTACCCCCTGGAAGTTGGACTATTTTTTTTTTCCCTGTGTGTGTGTTTTGTGGAAGTCGGCCATTTGGGAAAAGTTGGACTGCGTCACTTTATTCGAGAAAATGGAGGTCAGGCCTGTACTTTGATTTTTGTTCTAACTGCGTAGTTCATGGGCGTATCCTAACTGAAGAAAAACCCGCAAGCTACATACAGCAAGAGAAAAGGGGGAGGAGCCCCCACCAACTGTGAGTTGCACGTGGCGCAATGGCGCCAAGGGACAGTACGAGCTGGACTAGTAAAGGAGAAGCAATATGGCCGCTACCCCATGGACTTCTGTTGCACTGGGACCTCAGATGTTCCCAACCACTTCAACCATCGACATTGCTCCCCTCACTGCCCCCCTGACGGACACAGGGATCCGGCTACAGCCTAGGGGCCGCTTCGCTCTGTATATCTGCCGAGATGCGGAGGCCCTGGGCATGCTCTGCCCCAAATGCCAAGGACTGGCGGTGCAATTACGGCCATTCGGAAGGTGTGCATCCTGTGGAGAGTTTCTATTCAAAGTGGACCAGCCCACCGAGAAACCCCAGGTCCACCGGGTCAACTGCCTTACAGGTACTGTCACTTCCAAGGAAGAAACCTGTACTCCCACAGTCAAGCCCACGCGCACCGCATCGACTGCCACGGATGTGGCCAATGAAGATGTCTCAGCTGCTGCAGAGCTGCTGCAGAGCCATCGGTGGATACCATAGCGGATGCTCCTCCGCCACCACCGAGACCTCCATTTTAATGGGGTACACCACCAACAACAAAGTAAGTTTAAAATAACCGTTGATTAGTATACCATTTTTTTTATCTCTCATATACTAATGGAGTTTTTTTTTTACTTATTTTGTTGTTGGTAGTGTACTTCATTAAAGTCCCATGGACAGTTAAATGTTTGTTTTATGTGCTATTGTGTATATACAGCATATAAAGAATAGTTTTTTTTTTATCATTTAATAGAGCTCTTTACAATCTCACACAAGTTACACAAAACATTAGTGGTTTTGCAAGCATCGCTGCAAATTTCCGTAAGTAAGATTGATTTGCTGTCAGGCCTGACTAGATTCAGCTGCAAACAAGAAATGTAAACAAATTGATGGTGTTTATTCATTACTGTTAGCATATACAAAGCACTCAAAGAGAACTGTTAACCACACTTCTAAAGTGTTGGAATGTATAATTCATCCAAACACATTCCATTATTCATATCAGAAGCTTTGTGGCCTAATTTTTTAACACACAATATTTACACATGAGTAAAGTTTTCTTTATGGCCAGGCCATGGGCTTATGGCCTTATTTAATAAATTGCTAGATGCAAAATGTAGGAATCCACAGCTAACTACAGTTAATTTTGTTAAAATCAGACCACAAGATGGATTCTGATTGGCTCATTTGGAAACTACACTGCGCACTTGACTCTTTGGGGTACACTTACTAAAGGTAAATAGGCGCTAAAGCCCATCTTTTTCTGGACAAATTTACGACTACATGGTCTCCTTGGATCCCTCATGCTTCCTGCAGTATAACTTTACCCTAGTTTTACTGACAATTTCAAATCTGACAACTGGCGCCCTACTATGAGATCCGCAGGTGCATGCACGGTAGCCAGCATGCACGGAATACAGGAAGAACAGTGCAGCTTCAGATGCCCACATAGGAGATGGCCACGGTCTGAAGAGACTTCACAAAGTAAGAAAACCAAGCTGCACAAATACAAAACGTGCCTTAGTTTACAGCATACCTTTAATAGAATACACTAATGCCGCGTACACACGATCGGACATTCCGATAACAAAACCGTGGATTTTTTTCCGACGGATGTTCACTCAAACTTGTCTTGCATACACACGGTGACACAAATGTTAACGGAAATTGCGAACGTCAAGAACGCGGTGAAGTACAACACTACGACGAGCCGAGAAAAATGAAGTTCAATGATTCCGAGCATGCGTCGAATTGATTCAGAGAATGCGTAGAATTTTTGTGCGTTGTATTGTGTACACACGGTCAGAATTTCTGACAACAACTTTTGTTGTCGGAAAATTTGAGAACCAGCTCTCAAATTTTTGTGGTCGAAAATTCCGACAGCAAATGTCCGATGGAGCATAAACACGGTCGGATTTTCCGACCGGGTGTACGCGGCATTAGTATGAGTATTAGAGGGCTATTTTTAGCTAAAAAGTAAAATTTCAGCCAGAAAACCGCTTTAAGTGCCTGAATACTTACTAAATTCGTGAATAGGTAACCTCCACCAGCCCCCCTTAAGTGAATTGGCCGCTCACATTCAGGATTAACCAGAACGGTCAAACAGCGCCTTTTTACATCTATAAAAGGTCTTCAGGTTCTGTACAGTTTTATCTGTTACGATCCGTCTTCACCATGGTTCCCCTGTTGGGACTATCTCAGGGGAACTGCAGGTGAAGACGGATTGTAACAGGGTGGCTGTTGGAGCTTACCTATTAACGAATTTAGAAAGTATTGGGCACCTAATAGAGGTCAATCTTCTGTGGATGAAGTACCTGCACAATTTATTGGACTATTACTTTAAATTTAAATTTTTGATATTTATTGTTTTGATCAAATTGCCAACATTGTAAATTGGATATGAATTATTGATTCATTGAGTATTATCTCTATTTTCATGTAATGGCATTGATATATATGACACAGAGCTTCTTGACACAGAATAAGCGCACCATTTAGTTATAATTGTTACTTGGTTTTGGTGTTTGAGTTCACTAGTCATAGGTTGCAGCTGTTCACAAATTGGGTATAGGGGATTTTATGTTATTCTGTGTACCTACGTAGCACTCCATAAGTATTTATACACAAATTGGTGCCTTATTATGTTATGCTATCTAGTATTGACTACTTCATCCTGTTAAATCTTCCATGTTTTTCGCACTACCTATTTCAATTTAATTTATTTCAATTTTAATTTCAAGTTATTTACTTAGTTGCTCCATATTGAGATGCCATATCTGCCTATACCCTGCTTCTCCTACCTTATATCTAATACCCGCTTTCAATACCCAACTCACCTACCCTATCTCATCATTCTCCCTCCTCTTTCTCTTCTTTTCTTGCATTTGATTGCCTGACAGCCCATGCTGTTATTACATGTTATTGTTACTTGTCTTGTCACAACCTTACGCTGAATATTTGCCAATTGATCCTTCTGTGACAGTGTGTTCTAATTGTTATCATGGCTTTCTTAAAACAAAATAAAAAAATATTGAAAAATAAAGGTAAATAGGTTTCTAACTTTGCAAAGGAATGTACCCCTTAGCTTAGTAAACGCAGTGAAAATTCACTTTGTAAAGTATACCCAAATACCTACAAGGAAAAAAAAAAAAAGTTTTGCTTGCACATGATTAGCTGATAGAAGTAAGCTGAGATTCACCTCATTTGCTAAACTAAGGCCGGGTTCACACTTGTACAACATACATTGGGAGCTCATGTTGCTTGATGTGTGCAAATCAATGGTTCCCTATGAGAGCCATCTTAACTGTTCCGAAACAAGTTGGTCCGACATTGAAAAAGAAACCTGCACTACTTTGGTCCAACTTTGATCCTACTTCAGCCCATTGAATATCAACAGGCATGGGGCAGGGCCACCAGGTGACGTCATCTGGAGGCCCTGCCCCTTGGGACGTCACTGCCTGGGGCATGATGGGGCAGTAACGTTACCAGTCAGTGGCCCGCCCCATGCCTATATAAGTAATGGCACACCGCAGACCTAGCATTAGCGTGGGAGAGAGCGTCGAGAGAAGATCGAAGGAAGAACAGAGGGAGAAGACAGTGCAGAGAGGAGACTCGGCAGAAGAGGGAGCAGACAGTGCAGAGAAAAGAAGAACCAGAAAGGGGAGAAGACCCCGAGAGGGGAGAAGAACCAGCAGAGGAGTAGACATCTCCAGAGGAGGGAGAAGAAATCGGAAGAGACGATTTAATAAATTGCTTTGTCAAAAACCTGTGTATTGACACTTTTTTTTAGGTGAATGGATAGGGGTACAATGTACCCCATACTCATTCACATAGGGTGGGAGATTACAATAACCCCCCCCGCCCAGACACCATCAATCACCGGCCAGGGTTGTCGGGAAGAGGCAATTGTCCTCATCAACATGGGGACAAGGTGCTTTGGGGTGGGGGGCGCAGAGCCCCCCTTGCCCCAAAGCACTCACACCCTATGTTGAGGGCATGTTGCCTGGTATGGTTCAGGAGGGGGGGCGCTCGCTCATCCCCATCCCTTTCCTGACCTGCCGAGCTGCGTGCTCGGATAAGAGTCTGGTATGGATTTTGGGGGGACCCCACACACTTTTTTTTTGGTGTGGGGGTTCCCCTTAAAATCCATACCAGACCGAAGGGCCTGATATGGTCTTGGAGGGGGAACCCCATGTCGCTTTTCTTTTTAATTTGGCGTGGAGCTTCCCCTAAAGATTCATACCAGACACAATGTGCCTGGTATTGTCGGAATGAAAGTCGGATCCCCATTCATTGAAGACGGATGGATGTCGGACTTCAAGTAGCAGGGCAAAGTCAGACCCACAGTTGTGGGACTGTCATGTCGTACTAGTGTGAACCCGGCCTAAGAGATAATTCCCCTGCAAAATGAACAGCATTTTTGCCTTTAGTAATGGTCTCTTGCCCTTATACCTGGTATCTCCTCACTAATTAAAAGCTATTGGAGATAAGAAAAAAAATGCTTTCTCCCCAAGTTTTACAGATTGCAAACTCAAGGCAGGTAAAAAACAAAACAAAAAAACAGCATAAATGGCTCCTCAACTCCTTTAACAAAACTGCTCTCTGCAAACATGCAAGCATACAAATGACAAATTGATAAAGTTAAAATGGCCAAACTGATGAAGGTAGATGGGCCACAAAGCTTATCATAAATGTAGAGCAAGTCTTTTTTAAAGGGCTGTTTGAGATTTTCCTTCATTGCCTGTCCTATGGCCAATACAGGAAGTCAGAGGAAATATCTTTATATTGGGAAAATCTCTGGTTGTCACCCAGGTCTTTAAAACTAGTGTCCTCATTGGAAGATTCCCTCTCTATTTCTGTTCTCATGACAACCCAAAATTTGGTATTTTCTTTCACTTTCACTGTTGGTTATAATGGTAAACAGGACCGATAGACAGGGTGAATCTCCATAATGGGAGAAAGGATCACAATATGTACCTGACAGACGTCCTGTATTAAAGAGGATCTCCCACTATGGTATTTTTTTTCCTCTCTTACTAATGCTGGGTTATCTTCAATTAACATCCTTACCTGCCCAGCAAATCCAGTGTTGTTTTTGTAGAGTCTGCTTCTCCTCCACTGTGTTCTTACAGACAGCCTCCAATGACACTCTGTCCGGTCTGCTGTCCTTCTGCTGTGTGTTTCTGGACATTTGTTTTTGGAGTTACGTTCCACTTTAGCCCGATCTTTGAAGCCCTATGTGTTAATTGCTATGGCATACCTGCCAACTTTGTGAGATGAGAACAAGGGACACCTTTGAGCTGGAAGTGTGCTGATAAAGGACACAAAGAACACACCTCTGCCATGCCCCCCAGTTACTTTCCCTTGAACCACTTTTATTTTATACTAGCTTTTCAAAATAACAAATTAAATAATTAAGAGGCTGAATGAAAGATTTTGTATAGTAAAACATATTTATTTGTTAATTTTTCATTTTTAAATACAGTTCTATGTATCAGAGCTAGTACTACATCTGAGCTATAAATACCCAAGATTGTAAATTTTGTGTTAAGTGGATTTTTAAGGTACCCAGACTACAATGTACAGATTTACAAAAAATATATCTTATTAATACTTTTAAAACCAATATCTTTAAAATGAAATGATCACATGTCTAAACATAATATCAATAGTAGGCCATCACACGTATATGTCCCCGTCTCTACGTTTCTCTATGTTGTAAATTTTTAGACACAGCAGGCTACAGCCTGTACGTGAAGATCTGTCACCTTTTCAATCCCAGGTCCCAAGGAGCTCCCTCTTCTGGTTTTCATTATATGAATCAAGGAAGGTGAGTGCAGTCGTTCTCCTAGGGCAGTATGCCCATGGATTTGCACTACCTTTCTATAGGCTTCACTTTACACATAAATATAATTCTTTCTTTGGAAAATGAACAATTTAATATATGTTTCAGGTAATTATTGAATTTATGATCAAGACATCTATACACCTTTCCCCTATCAATGGGAACCTTTGACATTTCCTGAGCGAAGCGGAGCAACGTCTGCGTGTGCGCACATGGAGGGTGTTGACTCCATTTTTTGCATCCTCTATATCACCCTGAGGTATGGAGTGTCATAGGAACAGTGGTAATTTCCACTGACTCCTTTTTTTTTTTTTTTTTTACTTTTTCTGGTGTTTTTTTTGTTTTCTTTTTCTTTCTCTCTCTCCCCTTCCCCCCCCTTTTTTTTTCCCCTTGTTTGGAGAACCCTTATGTATGCTTCGCCCAGACCTATTTTTCTTCATATTGATGTGTTTTAAAATCAATGCTAATGTATGTTTTTTCTTCTTTACATCTAAAGTGGGAAATTTCCATTTCAATAATTCATTTAAACATTCCTCAACGTCCAGTCCTGATGAAGCCTTACAGGCGAAACTGTTGAACATTAATGGACGTCATTGTTAGCTATATACCATTCTTTTCTGTTACATGTTAGGTAGTAGATGTATACCTGTAACGGTTAGTGATATGTGTATATCAGTTTTTTATTTTTATTTTGATGTGATCAATAAATTATACACTTTTTTTTACAAATATCTTGTTGTATTCACTATTATATTAGCACCTTTTTAAAGTCCCATATCCCGTTCTTCTAAAAACGTATATGTCCCCATTTTACATTTAATCACAACTGTTAAATGATATCTATATGAATACAGTTATGATTAACTTGTTCCATCATTTGCATTTATGTCAGTATCGTAGAGGGAATATAAACACCATTCAACGCTTATCTCTGAGACAATCTGCAGCTGAAGACTCATAGTATCCCAAGGGGAGATAAGGGGTATATTACCCCTTGATTTGAGGCTTATGGGCACACCAACAGAAGGCACAGAGATGCTGGAAGCGAGCCAAGCTCTCCAAAAACTTGAGACTCCTAGTTTAACTATACATGCATTCCCAGCCTACTCCTATACCATATTAGTATTATCAAAAGGGATAATTTTCATGTGGTGATAACCGTTTCCAAACATTGGAGTACCATTCTGATCCTTAGGGCCTTGGTAGAAGGTCCTTGATTTCCCCCCTGATCCTCCACTCTTGTTTTGTGTGTCCCTGCTCCTCGCCCCAGGAGGGATCTTTTGCAGTGACCTATTGCTGAACTAGCCTGTAGGCTACTTTCACACTGAGCCGATTTGCAAGCGCTATAGCGCTAAAAATAGCGTCTGCAAAGCGCCATGAAAGAGCCTCTCCTTTCACTTCAGTGTGAAAGCCTGAGGGCTTTCACACTGAATCGGTGCGCTGGCAGGACGGTAAAAAAAGTCCAGCTAGCCGCATCTTTGAGGCGCTGTAGGAGCGGTGTATACACCACTCCTACAGCGCCCCTTCCCATTGAAATCAATGGGCAGCGCCGCCGAACCGCCGGCAAAGCGCCGCTGCAGTGGCGGTTTGAGGGCGGTCTTAACCCTTTTTCGGCCGCTAGCGGGGGTTAAAAGCGCCCCGATAGTGGCCGAATAGCACCACAAACGTGACGGTAAATCGCCGCTAAAAATATTGGCAATTTACCGCCGACGCTCCCCCACGCTGGCAGTGTGAAAGTAGCCGTATGTAGCTCCTGAAGAAGCAAATTAACTCCTAGAAACATGTTGAGCAGTGTTTATGTCCCATCCACTATACCAACATAATTGCTTATGATGGAATATGTTAGCTGATATACAGTATCTCACAAAAGTGAGTATACCCCTCACATTTTTGTAAATATTTTATTAGATCTTTTCATGTGACAACACTGAAGAAATTAAACTTTGCTACAATGTAAAGTAGTGAGTGTACAGCTTGTATAACAGTGTAAATTTGCTGTCCCCTGAAAACAACTCAACACACAGCCATTAATGTTTAAACAGCTGGCAGCAAGTGAGTACACCCCTAAGTGAAAATATCCAAATTGGTCCCAATTAGCCATTTTCCCTTCCAAGTGTCATGTGACTCGTTTGTGTTACAAGGTCTCAGGTGTAAATGGGAAGCAGGTGTGTTAAATTTTGTGTTATCACTCTCACTCTCTTATACTGGGCACTGAAAGTTCAACATGACACCTTATGATGAAGAATTCTCGGAGGATCTGAAAAAAAAGAGAATTGTTGCTCTACATAAAGGTGGCCTAGGCTAGAAGAAGATTGCCAAGACCCTGAAACTGAGCTGCAGCAGAGTGGCCAAGACCATACAGCGGTTTAACAGGACAGGTTCCACTCAGAACAGGCCTGCCATGGTCGACCAAAGAAGTTGAGTGCACGTGCTCAGCGTCATATCCAGAGGTTGTCTTTGGGAAATAGACATATAAGTGCTGCCAGCATTGCTGCAGAGGTTGAAGGGGTGGGGGGGGTCAGACTGTCAGTGCTTAGACCAAGGGTGCCCAATCAGTGGCCCGCGGAGCCCTCTGATGTGGCCTGTGACCTCCTGTTTTGGGATGGCGGGTCGGCAAGCCCAGATTGCGGGTTGCTGACCCTCTATCCCAGAGCATCAGTGTTGTAAAGGAAGCTGCCGATAGAGTAAGCAAGTGGCTGCGGGGGGAACAGAGCCGCATAAGCTATTGCTTCCTGTATAGCGCCGGCTCCTGTCACAAGTAGAGTGATACCAAATGCACTCTGCCAGGGACAGCACCAGCCGGTGATACTAGAATAGAATCCTGTTATTAAAGGCCTGTTTGATACTAAAATCACAATGCATATATGGACGTATTTGCCGGTTACCTGCACTATGCCATAGACTTCTGTTATTAGCTGCGGGTTTGGTGCACTTTCAGAAAGTGCACTACACCTGCGGGATATACTAGAAGTCTATGGCAAAGTGCAGCTAACCTGCAGGAAAGCCACAGCACATCAGTGTGAAAGCCGTCTTAGGCCACTTTCACAGATCAGTCCAACCCAATCGGACCCTCCATTCACCTCTATGGAGCGGCACATGTATCTGTCCCCTTCCATCTGGGCAGATTGGATGGTCCATAGAGTAGAGTGGACTGTGTCGTGTTTGCTCTGCATATTCAGTGTGGACATGGGCCTGTCATCCTCTCACTCCGCTCATTGTGGCCAGCGACTGGTTGCCAAGTCGCTTAAGTGGCCCTCGCTGTTGAAAAGGTTGGGCACCCCTGGTTTAGACCATATGCCGCACACTGCATCAAATTGGTCTGCATGGCTGTTGTCCAAGAAGTAAAGCCTCTTCTAAAGATGATGCACATGAAAGCCCGCAAATAGTTTGCTGAAGGCAAGCAGACTAAGGACATGGATTACTGGAACCATGTCCTGTGGTCTGATGAGACCAAGATAAACGTATTTGGTTCAGATGGTGTCAAGCGTTTGTGGTGGCAACCAGGTGAGGAGTACAAAGACAAGTGTGTCTTGCCTGCAGTCAAGCATGGTGGTAGGAGTGTCATGTTCTGGGGCTGCATGAGTGCTGCCATGCCCTGGGAAGGTACAGTTCATTGAGGGAAACATGAATGTCAACATGTACTGTGACATATTGAAGCAGAGCATTATCCCCTCCCTTCAGGGACTGGGCCGCAGGGCAGTATTCCAACATAACGACCCCAAACACACCTCCAAGACGACCACTGCCTTTCTAAAAAAGCTGAGGGTAAAGGTGATGGACTGGCCAAGCAAGTCTCTAGACCTAAACCCTATTGAGCATCTGTGGGGCATCCTCAAATGGAAAGGTGGAGGAGCGCAAGTACTCTAACATCCACCAGCTCTGTGATGTCGTCATGTGGGGCATCTGTGGGAGAGGACTCCAGTGGCAGCCTGTGAAGCTCTGGTGAACTCCATGCCCAAGGGGGTTAAGGCAGTGCTGGAAAATAATGGTGGCCACACAAAATATTGACACTTTGGGCCCAATTTGGACATTTTCACTTAGAGGGGTTGTAAAGGTTTGTTTTTTATTTTCTAAATAGGTTCCTTTAAGCTAGTGCATTGTTGGTTCACTTACCTTTTCCTTCGATTTCCCTTCTAAATGTTTTTTCTTTGTTTTCTTTGTCTGAATTTCTCACTTCCTGTTCCTCCTCAGTAAGCTGTTCAGTAAGCTGTTCTGGCTGACTAATCACCACTCGGATGATGGGGGCAAGCTTACTGAGGAGGAACAGGAAGTGAGAAATTCAGACAAAGAAAAAAAACATTTAGAAGGGAAATCGAAGGAAAAGGTAAGTGAACCAACAATGCACTAGCTTAAAGGAACCTATTTGGAAAATAAAAAACCTTTACAACCCCTTTAAGGGTGTACTCACTTTTGTTGCCAGCAGTTTAGACATTAATGACTGTTGCCTCGTACACACGGCCGGGATTTTCTGACGGGAAAACTGCGATGAGAGCTTTTGGCCGGGAATTCCGGCCGTTTGTATGCTCCCTCGCAGTTTTACCGACGGGAAAACTGCCAAACCCGCCGGCAAAAAAAAGAGAACCAGCTCTCTTTTTTCCCGTCGGGATTCCCGACTGACTTTTTCCCGTCGGAAATCCCAAGCAGTGTTGCCAACCGTCAGTATTTTTACTGGCAGCCAGGAAAAAATGGTTGGGGGGCGGGTCTGGCGGAGGTGGTGCCTAAGCGTGTCGTGTGATGTCATGGTGTAAGGGAGCCGAGCGGAGCAGCCAGAGCCTCATGTGCAGGTCTGTGGGACGGGAGCAAGGAAAGCTGGGAGTGAGACTGTTAGTGCTGTTTGGACTGGAGGGGACTGAAGAGACCACTTGACATGGAGAGACACTGTCACTGTGACTCAGGAGGGGACGTGTTGATGATCTGTGCTGCTGCACACTGCTCAATTTCATGTGTGTGTGCCTGTCCATTCTAATTTCCTGCCCTCCTGAGTCCTGTCCCTGAGCCACTTACTTACTATACTGAAAATAAATAAGAAACATGCATTTTTCTTCAATATCTACCTTAAATCACATTGCTAATTGTATATTGTACTTATTTGTAGCCTAAATACTGAAATTTGTGCTTAAAACTGTAATTTTGTAACTTTTGGAGATGTCAGTAAAAGCTTGGCTATGTCAGTAAATTTTGGGTGTTGTGTCAGTCAATTTCAATCTGGTAGGTTGGCAACACTGATCCCGAGCGTGTGTACGAGGCATGTGTGTTGAGTTATTTTGAGGGGATAGGAAATTTACACTGTTATACAAGCTGTACACTCACTACTTTACATTGTAGCAAAGTGTCATTTCTTCAGTGTTGTCACATGAAAAGATATAATAGAATATTGACAAAAATTTGAGGGGTGTACTCACTTTTGTGAGATACTGTAAATACTGGTATGAATAAATTAAAGTGTTTAAATATTAGACGAGAACATAAGTAGGATGGCTTACTTTTGGCATTATGTTTATAAATTGGATAATGGGGGTTATTTACGAAAGGCAAATCCACTTTGCACTGCAAGTGCCAACTACAAGTGCAAAGTGCTCTTGCAAGTGCAGTCGCTGTAGATCCGAGGGGGACATGTAAGGAAAATAAAATACAGCATTTTAGCTTGCACATGATTGGATGATAAAATTAGCAGAGCTTCCCCTCATTTCTGTAAGTGGATTTGCCTTTCGTAAATAACCCCCAATGTCTTTTTAAAGTTATTGGTTCCAAAAGCATTAAAATGCTCTTGACACATTCAATCAATCTTGGGTACAAAAAGAGCAATGACTGAGGAAAAAGGAGGGACAGAGTGATTGGGTTCCAAAAGGACAGTCCCTCCAAATAAAGAAAATTTGGGAGATACAAACCTGTGCAAAATAATGCACGTGTGTATCTGATATAAGAAGGATGGACAAAACTTGCTAGCGTTATTGTTATGTAAGCCTCGCTGATTTTATATCTCATTTCTGATTTAAATCCAGGTCTGTAGCAATATGTAAAAAACTTTATTAAATAAAGAGATTTATGAGATGAAAATTAAGACTTGCTTGATTGTCATAATATGTAAAATTAAGCCCCAAACATAGCAGACAATCAACTCCAATCCCAAATGTTGCTATGCTTTATTTAGAAGATCAAAGTACATTTGTCTTATTAACACTGCTTCAAAGAAGTTAAATGTTTGTCATTATGAAGATAAAGATCAAATTGTGATTCAAACTGTTTTACTTTGATCATTATCTGTTATGAGTTATAGTGTGAGTTTTTATGCATTAAAAAGGCTTTGGGAGAGTATCATTTTTAGATAAATTTCTAATGAATGCTTCTACTGCCCTTAGTTCATTTACACAAAATAAATTAGCATAAGTGGTACATGCATTTAAATCAACTCTGGGAATGAAACAAATCTGCAAAACAAATTTTAGTAAATCTAAACCCAATAACTAAAATCTTATAAAAGCATCAACATGTTATTGTAATTTTAAAAGTTATATTCATTGCTTTAAAATATGCAACTTTCGTTAAAATGTTTTTAATAAAAACCCCTAGTTTTTTACACGACTTATCCATGTGTCCATTTCTTAGTTCAATTAGTATCTCTTTTCCTAATTTGGTATCCGGACCGTGAGGCTGTGCGGTTGCTGTGGGGGGGGTTCTTGGAGGGTTAGGATCCCTTGTTTCCCTGAGGGCGGCTACGCCTGTGTCACGGTATTTTCGGGGTGGTCTCTATACAGCTGGGTAAGGAGATAGCAGGGGTTGCATGGGCGGGCCGTTCGCGGTGAAGCCTTTGCCGGATTTAGGGATTTTGCCTTGAGGGGCGGTGACTAAGTAGGAGGCGCACACATTTCGCCTTATCCATTGTTCGCCGCTATAGAAAAATGGTTCTGAGGGCGAACGCTGACATTGAATAAGTTTTTTTGTTCGCTCCCCGTAGATCGTCTTATGTAGATCATTGCTTACCCATGGCTTCTCAGTTTCCTGCACGTTATTCGGGATGTTCAGTTCTTTAGTGGAATGGGTGGTCCGGGTTGAATTCCGTTAATTGGATGATTTCCATTGCGTGGGGACCTCTTCTGCTATGGTGCGTGGGATACTTGTGTCTATATTACAGCACGTTTAGGGCAGAGTCGGTATTCCCTTGGCTAAGGGCATGAAGGAGGGCCAGACTACCATGTTTTTAACAGTAAAAGTTTTTTATTTTTTGTTTTTACAGACCAACACACATACATTGCAATGACAGTAGAAGAGTCAAGGTAATTGCATTGTTTCACAGGTTTACATCAAAAATCCAGGCAGCATCAAAGAAATATCAACAAGGAGAAACATACATTCGGAAACAAAACCGTTAAGAGACTGTAACTAATCAATGGAGGACATTAATCAGGTTCCATGCGAGCAACCACCCCGCTTTACTAGCCCCACCTGTCCCCGATAGGGTGTGGAGCAGGAGGAGAACATAAGGATGTGAGGCGGGGGGGGGGACAAGAACCAAGAAGAGAGGAAGGGAAGGGAGGGGACAGGGGGAGGGGGGGAAGAGGGCCAGACTACCATGTTTAGTTTGTTTCAGATATAGTGTTCATTGTGGACACTATGGAGTGTCGGTTGCCAGAGGATACTTTGTGGCCCTCAAGGTGGAGATCTGTGGGACGTTGGGACTGCGCAAGTTACAGCTTAAAAGCTACAATCACTGTTGTGTAAGTTAATTTTGCATGTCGCATTCTCCCTATGGGCTGGGTTTTTGCAGCCGGTTATCGGCTGCTACGGCCGGGGTTAAGGGTCATCAGGTTATGGGGCTTTATACCAGGGCGTTTGAATGCGGCACCTTGACCGCGCTCCTGGCTAGATGCAGGGTTTTTCGGTAACAGGGTGCTCCTGGTACTTCTTCCAGTAGTGCTGGCCATGGAAATCTGGGTTGAGTTGTTTGAAATTTTATATTAGGTTGAATTGTGACTACATGGGAGTGGTTCAAGTCATTAACTGCATATCAGTTCGTTCCAACCCGGTCTAAGGCTGTTGCGCCACAGGGTGCTTCGCTACCTACAATTGAACATTTTTCTATATGCTATTCACCTCCGTGGGGTAGACAATACGCTAGCGGACTCATTGTCTCGGTTCAGTGGGATAGGTTCAGAGGGCTGGCACCGGCGGCCGAGCATTCCTTGGCACGGGTGGCTGTGGGAGATTTTATTGGAGCCAGTGCGGGTTTGATCAGGAGGGCGGTGAGTGAGGTTACGGGGACAGCCTACACCAAGTTATGGTGGTAGGTCTGGCGGCTAGCATGGGTGGATCAGGTGCAGTCGGAGGCAAGGATGAGGGTCCTTTATTTTGTCTCTAGGAACATGGTGCGGGGTGTGTCGGTGTCCGCTATAGAGAAGAAGCTGGTGGACTTAGCATTTTTCTTTAAGTTACAGAACAAAAACGCAAGGATATTAGGCGGCCGGTGGTCTTTGAAAATTTGTAGGTCAATTTGGCATGGCTGGGATCACTGTGTTCATTCAGCTACGAAGTTGTCTTATTAAAGACGTTTTTTTTTTCACTTACTTTTTGGGGGCGTTTCGGACCAGCGAGCTGGTTAGTATGGCTAGGAAGTTTCAGGGGGGGGGGTATTTGGGTACAGGAGGTGCTCTGGTAGTAAGGACAGGTGGAGCGTATTGCTACGCAGGTCAAAGGCCGACTAGGAGGGCTAGGGTGCATGGGTGCAACTGGTTCCCTTGCCAGGTTCCACTGTTTGTCCGGTGAGGGTTGTGCGGAAGTTTTTGGAGGTTCGCCCGCTAGTGGGGGAGGGGGGCATTGCTGTGGCATGGGGATGGGTCTCTGTTGTCCAAGTTTCTGTTTTAGCCAATTTTGGGGGTCTACGGGCAGCGTTTTTTTGGGAAAAAGGCAGTATGCCTCGCACTCCTTCCGTATCAGGGTGGCCACAGTGGCTGCTCGGTATGGGTTGGATGAGGCGGCTGTGGAGCGGAGTAGGAGATGGGACTCGAGAAGATTCCGTAGTTACATTCGCCCTTTGTGGTGGCTGATTAATCATGGATAATGGGGGGGAGAATTTATCATGCTGGTCAAGTATTCATGGTTGTGTGGGGGTTATACAGTGTTTTTTTCTTTCTTTCAGATGGAGTGCAGCACGCCTTGCATGGATCTGGGGTTACTCTTATGTTCTGGGGGCCAGGCGAGCTGCCGTTAAGACGGATGGTAGGTAGCTAAGGTACCGGGGATGAGGTGGAGCAAGGAAGTGAATGAGGTGCATTACTTTGCATGCCTTGACAGGCCACCGGACATTCTGGTACTACATGTTGCTGGGAACGATCTGGGGGGTTTGCTCCAGTAGGTTAGCTCATTCGGGAGGTTGAATTAGATTTCCGACGTCTCTGTACAGACTTCACGGATATGCTGGTCTTGTAGTCCGACATGGTGGCTCAGACGACTTGGCATATGGCACGGTCATTTCTGAGATTTTACAAGAAAAAGTTTATAAAGTGGTGGGTCGAATTTTATTCGTAATGGGGCATGGTCATTGGCGGTACTACAAGGGGGGATAGGGGTTCATTTATCTATGGTGTGTATTGATTTGTGGTCTCTGGGGTTTGCAGGATGGCATTCAATGTACATTGCGGGTGTGGAGGGGCCCCCAAGGGTAAGGTGTCACCCTAGTGGGCGGTGGCGGTGGTTGGTCTTTTGACGGTGGAAGAAAATACGGTTGAGATGGAAGTGTGGGGGGCTCATCGGTGGTATGTTCACATATGGTGTATTCCAGTTACTAAGGTTAGCTGGAATACGGTAATGGTTGTACTGCGGGTGTGGGTTGTCTCCGAGCTGGTGTATAAGTGGAACAAGTTGGAATTCTGTGTGCCGTCATAAGACCAACAGGCCAATAAGTTGTTTTTGTTAATAAGGCTGCTATGGCCATTTGTACTCCAATTCATGTGTGGTCTCATTAATTTAGCTAATAGCAAGGGGGATGGTGAGTACTCATGGTCAGGTAGACCCAAAACAAGGTGGGACATTTTATCTACACTGGTCATGTGTTGTGTTAGCCATCAATTCATACAGAAAGAGTTAAAGTGATACCTGTCATTAGCTAATTTAAATAATTAAAGATGCAAGGTTTTTGGACTCTTTAGGTTCCTCCATCATCAAGCATATTTATTTAACCACTTGTCCACCGCCCGCCATTAAATGACGGTGAGAGGAAGACGCTCTTGTTCTGGGCGGACGTCATATGACGTTGCGCCTTCCCAAGCCACTAGGAGGCGTGCGCGCGCCCGCTGCGTCACTGGGCACCCGATGCGCGTGCCCGCGATTGCCCAGTAACTGAGCAGGACCGTGGATCTGTGTGTAAACACACAGATCCACGTCCTGTCAGGGAGAGGAGACCGATGGTGTGTCCCTTGTACACACCCGATGGACAACCATCGGTCACCTTCCCCAGTCAGTCCCCTCCCCCCACAGTAAGAATCACTCCCTAGGGAACACATTTAACTCCTTGATCGCCCCCTAGTGTTAACCCCTTCCCTGCCAGTCATTTTTATACAGTAATCAATGCATTTTTATAGCAGGGATCGCTGTATAAATGTGAATGGTCCCAAAAATGTGTCAAAAGTGTCCGATGTGTCCGATGCAATATCGCTGTCACGATAAAAATCGCTGATCGCCGCCATGACTAGTAAAAGAAAAAAAGAAAAAAAAATGCTATAAATCTATCACCTATTTTGTAGCTGCTATAACTTTTGCGCAAACCAATTAATATACGCTTATTGCGATTTTTTTACCAAAAATATGTAGAAGAATACATATCAGCCTAAACAGAGGAAGACATTTATTTAAAAAAAAAATGATATTTATTATAGCAAAATGTAAAAAATATTGTGTTTTTTTCAAACTTGTCCCTCTTCTTTTGTTTATAGCGCAATAAATAAAAACCGCACAGGTGATCAAACACTACTAAAAGAAAGCTCTATTTGTGGGTAAAAAATCATAAAAATTTAATTTGGGTACAATGTTGCATGACTGCGCAATTGTCATTCAAAGTGTGACAGTGCTGAAAGCTGAAAAATGGCTTGGGCAGGAAGGGGGTGAAAGTGCCTGGTATTGAGGTGGTTAAAGATGAGGTTTCGCCAAAAGATGTAAATGTTTGTTGACCCTCCCTCCTTCATGGGACCCAGTGCTCATCACACTGGGTCCTATTTAAAGCTGTGCAGGGGTTGCTGAACAGTGTTGTTGAGAAACTTGCCCCCCCCCCACCACCGCTACCCGACCACACTAAATGAAGGAGATGGACTTCCTACTGACAACACAAAGAGGAGGATGGGGCAGTACAAACAGAGCACACAACCTGCACTCCTTCAGACAGAGGCTGCCCTGTGCCGTCTCTGATCTCCTCTGCCAACTGACAAGAAAGAATGAGCCTGGACCCACTGTACTCCACCAGCTATTCAGGGGGGAAAAAGTGGAGTAGTAACTGTTAACTTGTGCTAAACATGTGCAATTCCTTTAGTTCCAAACTTGTTTTTTAACTAATTTGTCCAAATTCATTAATTCTGAAATACCCGAATCAACAAAAACTCAATTAACAAATTTTTCTGGATATTCGTAAATTCGAAAATTTGGAAATTCTGAAATTTGAAAATGTGAAAATCTGTAAATTCGAAAATCCATAAATCCCAAAAAATTAAATTTAAAAAATTCGTAAATCCGAAAATTTGTGAATTTGAAATTTGAAATTCGAAAATCCGAAAGTCTGGAAATTCGATCACCTGAAAATTCAGAAATTTGGAAATTAAAAAATCTGAAAATTCGGAAATTCGAAATTCCAAAATCCAAAAATTAGAAAATACGAAAATTCTGAATTGTAAAAATCAGAAAATTAGGAAATTTGAAAATTCGAAAATAAACCAAAATTCAAAAGAAGAACGCAAATCCGAAAATGTTAAAATCTTACAAAATAACTAACTAATAATAACTTGGAGTTTCCTTTCAAGTCTGGATGTTAGTTAACATAACGAATACGAATTTATCTGAAGTTATGAATTTTCAGAAATAACGAATGCCGTATCTAAATGAATGGAATGTAACGAATTAATAATAATAAATAACAATAATAATAAAAACATTTTATTATTATTATTAATTATTAATTTGTTCCATTCCATTTGTTTAGATGCGACATTCGTTATTTCGGATAATTTTTATCTTCGGGTAAATTCGTATTCGTTACGTTCACTAACAGCCAAATTTGAAAGGAAATTCCAGTACCTATAATTTAATAGTTAGTTATTATTAGTTATTATTTCAAATTTATAGATTCCGGATTTTCTAATTTCCGAATTTTCGAATTTACAAATTTACGAACTTCCAAATTTTAGAATTTACGGATTTCGGATTTTTGGATTTTTGAAATTCAGAATTTACAGATTTCGAATTTTCGAATTTCTGGATTTTGGATTTTAGAATTTATGAATTTTCGGATTTCCTATTTCGGATTTTCAAATTTACAAAATGTAGAATTTACGGATTTAAAATTTTAACATTTTGGAATTTATGGATTTTCGGATTTGCGAATTTCCAAATTTTGGGATTTTCGAATTTATGGATTTTCGGATTTGCGAATTTATGGATTTTCGGATTTGCGAATTTCCAAATTTTATGGATTTTCGAATTTATGAATTTTCAAATTTACAAAATTTTGAATTTCCAGATTTAGAACTTCCGAATTTTTGAATTTTCGAGTTTACGAATTTACGACTTGTCCTGACACGCCCCCTCTGCAAACCATTCACTTGGAAGATCAGTGTGCTGTCGCTTCTCCTCCTCCCAGCTCTTATGCAACTGAGAGCGGAGGGAACAGAGGGAATGTAATCACTTATAGAAAAGGGAAGAAAATATATTATATATATATATATATAATTTATTTTTTTATATCTAAACACAAATGTTTGCCTTTTATTTCTATTTTTAACTGAATGAGTTGTTTTACAAGCTGATCGTTTACGATCACTTTAAGGCAACTGTTGAACATTAGTTATGAATCTTTTACAGGTTTGTTTAAATATAAACTCTCTTTTAAAGGATTGATCCATTGTTCTCATTCTCGCTCTCTGCTCTGTAACCATATACAACAATATTAATCTTTTATGAACTACTGTTATTTTTAAGGACAAAATCAAACTCTATTTCTGAATGTGTACCTTAGCCAAGCTTAAAATCTTGCTGACACAGCCGTAAGTCCTCTTTCAGTCTTTTAAGCTTTTCATACCATAGGACATTTTTTATTAATGGCAGAGACGAGGTCTTTGGAGCAGTTGATTCCTCTCCACTCTAAAAATAGTCTTTATAATGGAAGTTATTGGCTATATTTTACAGAATAGTTCTCTAAGACAGTGAATGCTCTGCAAACTGTTGCTTGTAGCCTTTTAGCATTCATTGGCACGTTGTCTACTCGAGATATATGAGTATGACTGTGTAAAGCACTTTCATATTCTATTATATTTTGATGGTTTACAGTGATGTCAGTCATGCTCCTATATTGTAGGAAAGCAAGCGGAGCATCTCATGTGGTTCACAAGGTTTTGCCAACTAATAAATATACTTGGAGCTGGAGCCTTTAAGTCAGGGCTTATAAAGTGAAATCCCTAACAATTAACTTCTCCTACAGTATATTCTTACTTTTGCACCGTAAAATAGATGCCATTGAAAGTGTTTTGTTATCTGTTTGTGTAGCACACCCCATGTAGGAGCTGCAGATGAACAGGGATCCCCCACTCCTGCACAGGCACGCAAAGTCAGAAAATAGTCTGTAGCTTTGTTTTTGTTGCCCACTTGACTGTAACAATAACTTCAGGGACAGACTTCCTATGTACAACTTCTTCCTCCTGCACACACTTGCTATACATCGCACAGCTTCTGCTGGTTCACTCCTGAGGGAACTGACTGACTCCTTGTCAGTTCAGTAGCGGCTCGCTACAGGCAGGAACTCACAGACCCCTGAAAGCAACACATATGGAGTGAAACAGCGTGTAACCTTTCCTTCCGTTTCCTCTGTGGCCACTGATCCCAGCACCACTTCTTCAGGCAATGCTAGCCCACCTGGCTGCCGCTTCTTCTTTCACCATCCCTCCTGGCTGTCTCTCTACACCAGTCAACCCGACTGACTCTTAACCAACCCACCCGGCTGACCCTCTGGAGATCTTTCAGGGAAAAGGTAGAAGACTTAAGCCCACCGCTGTCTTCAAGAGAGATTGGCTACATGTGACAGTCTCCCCCATTTTGTTAGTTTCCACCAGTGTTGCACTACTCACTCTGTCCTCTCTTTGCTCCCATGCCTCCAGGAAAGCTTCATCACTTGGGTTTTTGGCAGGATCCTTCCAGCACCCAAGCCCTGGCCCAAGGCAGGACACCCCCTAGTGACCCCTCAGGGCCACTGACAGCTTCCTCGCAACTGTATCTTCATCTTCCACCTGACTGCCCTGCTGGCATGGCCGGTGTCTATTTATGGGGTAGTCCCAGCCTTCTTTCAGCCCATTTCTGGGGATTGGCTGAGGCCTCAAAAATATTCATAGCAGCCCCTCCTAACCCCCACCCTCTATGTATAGAAGGTTCTCCAACCTTCCAGAACAGGAGGAGGTATCAGAAAACTGCCAAGATGAGTCATTCAGCCTGTCCTCTAATAACCATTACCCAATTTAGTGACTCAGGTTATTCCTGGCCAGAATATATTTTGCCTACTCTACTAATACTAGTAGCACACACTAGAGGGTGCTACACCTGTTTAATTGCTCCCAGATTTCTCTGGGTACTTCCTCCTATTCTTTGAAGTGGGGGAGTGGAGTTCTGTAGTGCTAACACACATCCTTTCTTCAGCCTTATTCACAGGGGCATGCTTTTATATCTGTTTGTAGAACATTTCTAAATTAATATAATTTCATGTAATAATTAAAAATTGCGTACTGCAATAGAAACTGTGCATTTATGTTAAAGCGCAGGTCCGCCCACCCCTGCAAAAATTAAAAGCCAGCAGCTACACATACTGAATTTTAATAATAGGACACCTGTCCTGGAGTCCTGCGATGTCAGCGGCTGATGTTTCCATCAGCTGTCAGGTGCTGTCGCCGCCATTGCCAGTAAGGGAACCTGGTAGTGAAGCATTACGGCTTCATGCATTAAGAATGCATTAAGGTGAAAAACCCAGACGGTTTACAATCCCTTTCACTGGCTGGGTAAAGTCACAGCGATTCACTTATGAAGCAAATAATTTCTCTAATTTAAAGGTTTGGAAGAATTCTGCTTATTTTAGCTATAAGGAAACAAAATTCTTTGTCGACTATTTTGATTTGTTTTCCTGGGATATTTAAAGTGTTACTAAACCCACAACAGTAAAATCACTTACTGTATATGCAGTAAAGCATGCTTGTTATACTCACTGTGGAACCTAAATGGTTAATCCTCTGCATTGTGTAAAAAGGCTGTTTGATCCTGTTTTCTCTGATCCTCCCCTTCTTCCACTGTCCTCTAACCATCTCCTGATAGAACAGAGCCTTGGTGGCAAGCTGTATGTGCTCAGTTTGGTGTGTATTGCTAGAGAGTTTTTTTTTTCTTGGGAGAGTGCATTTGATCAGCACTGTCCAGACAGAGGGTCAGGGGTCCTGCAGCCTCATAGGTCAATCAGGGGAGAATGAAAACTCCTTCTACAAGCTTTAACCAGAAGTCACAAGACTGCTATATACTGCTAATGAGAATAGGTATTTAGCAGTTTATATTTACTAAAACAGATATGGTGAATGTAGGTTCCTGGGTTTAGTAACCACTTTAAGCAGAAATAACAAACCACGTACATCACCCCTGATTCAATTATCGGGCAACGACTAGACCTTGTAGGAGTCCCAAGGAAGGTGAAGGTTGGGTATTTAGCACTATTTTATGACACAGAGATATTACAACTTGTTGCAATTATTCCCATTCCTTTGGAGAAAGTAGAAAAAAATCCCTATGTGTGAGTGTGTACCATATTGTTACCCATCAGCTGATTCAGGTAGAGAATTGACAAAGGTTTGGGTAGCTTGGCATTTATGTTCTTGTAACAAAATCTGCCTCTGGATAGCCTCTGCTTTCCAAAGTGCACCACAATGCTAAGCGCAAGCCTCAGCTCCCAAGACCATGTGACAGCGTCAAATGTTTTTCCTCAAGTAACTTTTTGTTTTACCAGGTATAGGCAACCGTTAAGTCCAAAGACCTTTTCAAGCTATGATTTTAGTTGTAGGGAGGACAGTGTAAGACTGTAGTCAGTTAACAAACACTATGGATGGCAGCAAACATTCAATATCTAAGCAAAATCCAGACCAGAACAAAGTAGAACCCAGGAGTTCGGAGAGAAAATCCCAAAAAAGAGAAACCATACGAGAATGCTGCTGCTAGACAATGAAAGCAATGGTGTTCCAAACAAAGCTTATTTTCTGAACGGTTCTTTTTCACATACTGTATTTTAGGAAGTATGTTTAAAAGCAAATTAAAATTACTTTAATCTGATAAAAGGTTTTGTTTAAAAAAGTTGGTCAAATATCTTTACATACCATCTCATAGTAAAACTTGTTTAATATCTGGAGTTTTTTAAAATGACCATGTTGTCAGCAGCTGAGATTTACTGTAGTTGGTATTAGCAAGACAAGAAGTATGTGCACTTGATTCATGTCATCACCTAAGCTAGGCAAACTTCAAAGACTACGATAAGATATGTTCAGCTCAAGGCTGATAATCAACATCTCAGCAGAATTTTTCAACAAATTCAAGGTATCTAAAAAGTAATGAATGTATTGTTTCAATAGAGCAGCTTTCTAAAATACTAGCATCAATCATTAGGAAACCTAAGGTGCCCACATGTGACAATATAATATCTGTGTCCAACCACCCTCCAGAGTCTTCACTCAGCAATAAATTGGGCATCAGAAAACTAATGTATTCCAAAAATCATACCTCACCATCCTATTTGGAGCAGAAGAAAAAAGGGAGGAAAAACTTTACTTCATTTGTTTATAAAACTGGACATTGGAATATTAAAGCATCATGTCCTGCAGTTTCTTACATGACAGTGGCACTGCTGCATAGAAATAGAAGGGTTAGGTCCCACCGACATGAAAATAATCCTTTACCACACACAGAGATTTCAATAACAAGCATTTTTGGCATCTCTTATGCCGCGTACACACGACCGTTATTCATGTCATGCAAAAAAACGAAGTTTTTCTCGTGGTGATTCCTCTCAAGCCTGCCTTGCATACACACTATCATGAAAAAAAAACCGCTTGAGCAAAGCGCGGTGACATACAACACGTACGACGGCACTATAAAGGGGAAGTTCCATTCGAATGGCGCCACCCTTTGGGCTGCATTTGCTGATCCTCGTGTTAATAAAGTTTGGTGAGAGACGATTCGCGCTTTTCAGTCTTCGTGCTTTTCAGTCCGTTACAGCGCGACAAATGTGCTATCTCCATTACGAACGCTAGTTTTACCCGAATGAGCGCTCCCGTCTCATACTTGATTCTGAGCATGCGCGTTTTTTTTCCCCTCGTAAAAGCATACACACGACGGTTTTTCACAACGTTAAAAAAGAACGACGTGAAAAACGACGAGAAAAAATAGAGCAGTTTCTAAAAAAAATTCGGGCAGTTTTCTCGTAGAGGAAACTGCTATGGAGCATACACATGACCGTTTTTTACGACCAATCTAAAAATGGCAGTTTTCTCGTCATGAAAAACGGTCGTGTGTACGCGACATTACAGCTAGCATTTCTGTTAATCATACCAATTGAGAGGTCAAAAACAGCTCACTTGTCATGAACAGCTCTCGGATCAAGAGCATAACTATGGGCCATCTATGCCCACCTTAAATTTCAGTTATGGCTGGAATGTACATTTATGTTTAACCACTTCAGCTCTCCTACTTTTATACTCCTTATAAACCAGAGCCATGTTTAATTTCCACTATGGTCCTGTTTGTCTTGGAGTCCTGGACGTTTTTTGTTTTTTCCTTACCTGCAAGGTAATGTCATAATGTGCTAGTATGCATCACATACTAGCACATCATGTGAAACTTACCTAAAAACAAAGCATTCCTGTCATTGCTGGAGGCCGCTTCTATCTTCACCCTTGCTTCTGAGTTTGCAGACTCTGGCTCTGAGACTGGCCGGAGCCACGATGACGTCACTCCCACCCATGCACACGGGAGCCGCCATTCACGGCACAGGGCTCTGAAGGAACAGCATGAGTGGCCGTTACTTCAGAGTGTATGTGCTAGTGATGTCACTGGCTGCATGTACAGTAAATATCTTCTAAATGGTAGACGTTTAGGAGATATTTACACTACCTACAGGTAAGACTTATTATAGGCTTACCTATAGGTAAAATGTAGTGATGGAAGGTTATATCCACTTTAAGATAACAAAGTGATACATACTGTTCATTGAGATTTTTAGGGCTTAGGATATGCCACAACAAGCCGGGGATGAGGCCATTCTGAGAAGGATCAAGTGAGGTCTTGAATATTTGCAGAAGACTCCTACACCCATCCATTGCCTCCAACAGTATCTTTTCCAAGGTGGGTGTCTCTTCTGCAGTTCTGGAGTGGAAGAAAAAAATGTCTCCAAATCACCCATATGCCAGCTTGGCAAAACTGCTAGCTAGACAGAGGTTATTTGCCAGACCGGGAGGGTTTGTGGCCACTTTAGGTAGTCATACCCAGCCATAGCTAAACATCTGCTGCCTGCCAATCGCCCCATCTGTCACATCCCCACATGATAAAACTCAAAATAGTGATCCAGAATGAGGCAGAAATTAGTGATACAATTCCTCTTGAGTTCCTCCTGGAGCACACACTGAATGCAGAGCAACAGGAGGAACCCAGATAACAAGTACTGTAAGTTTTAAAATGACTTGCTAAGCTCTTGCTAGACTTGCCAAGCTTCACAAGTTTGTTGCACAATTGCAGCAAGTCTGCATTGCATGACTCCAGATCAACTTTCTTTGCAAACATTCTGCAAGTCTGCTGCAAGTTCTAGTTCAGTTATGATTCAAGTCATCAAAGAGAAGGACCACTATTGGATCTCTGATGCAATTGTAATGAGGCTAATCCATAGAGAGCGCAAAATGTGGAACTTTGCAGAAGTTATGTGTAAGAACCTCTTTATCGAAATTCCTGCATTGTGCCTCAATGTTTGCAGCCTAGTTCGGTGCCGCATCACTCAAAAATGTTTGTGGCCATTGTCTCACTCTCAGATACTACACTCTATTTTCTATTTCAAGTTCAAACCTGCCTCTTCTCTCTCTCTCTCTCTCTCTCTCTTATATTGCAGTCTAACCAAGTTGCTTACATGCTGCCCAGCCACTGTACAATATATGTGGGTATTGTCTTTTAAATAATATGCTCTAATTTCTATTTCAAGATAAATCTTACACCCCAAAACAGCATTAAACTGACACAAAATGCCAGACTCCTACATCTCTAGTCTCTACATTGTCACAAACCTTAGGAGACAAGATCCACACACAACAGCAAGACATATGTTGTGTGCCCTTTTAGTAAGAAGGGGTTAAATAATTCTAAAGCATTACTTTGTAAACTTCTCTTCAACATTACAAGGATGAACATGCAAAGCTTCAACATTTTAACAGTGCTTTGTTAATGGAAATGGGTGCCCCCACAGTCTCTTTCTGTATTAATGTGGCCCTTACTAGGTAGAAGCATTGGCTGCTGTCCCCCTGCCCCAGTCAGGGGTACAGTATGCCTGTCCTCTGCCAGTGGATCCCAAGTCCCTAAGAACTCACAATTCAAAGGTGGTTTCATCTTTTTACAAGAATAGTACCTTCTTATCATGATCCTCCACTGCGCAACTGACCACAGGCTCCTCCCATTCCCACCTTATATATGCCCTTTGCCGGGATGCTGCATGACAACCACACTTCCATAGAGACAACTGAGGCAGGACCATCCCTAAAGAGCCCTACACTCTAAAAACTTTGCCTCTTAAAGTAAGGCCTAACCAAGCTGATTACATACTGGCCATCCATTGTACAATATTTTCAGCTGTTGTCTCTCAGATATTACCCTCAATGTTTATTTTAAGCTAAAATATGCCTCTTCACTCTTGCTAATATTGCGGCCTAACAAAGCTAATTACTTACCGTCCAGCCATTGAACAATATTTGTGGCTATTGTCTCTCAGATTTTACACTCTAGTGTTTATTTGAAGCTAAAATCTGTCTATTCACTCTTTCTAATATTGCGTCCTATCAAAGCTAATTACATACCGTCCCGCCATTGTACAATATTTGTGGCTATTGTCTCTCAGATAATACACTCTAATTTCCTGTTTAAGAGTACATTTGTCACTCATACTTATATTGTGGTCAAATCAAATTGCTTACATACTGTGTAGCCACTGTACAATATTTATGGTTATTGTCTCTTAGATAATATACTTTAATTTCTATTTCAACATAAAACCGGCCTAGTCTACCTATTTTATATTGAGGCCTAACAAAGCTGCTTACATACTGTTTAGTCATTTAAGAATATTTTGGGCTATAGTCTCTCAGATAATACAAATCTTACCTTGTCTGTCTCAATATTCTGCCTTTTCAAGTGCTTGTACACTATCCTAGTGTTAACCATTTTTACCAATCACATATCTGAAGTCTATATTTAGAATATTTTGGAAATGATTAGTGATTTGGGGAACAGAGGGTGTCTGAGGAATGTGGGTGTGTGGTTCTGAAGTGTTTTTGTATTCCCAGTTTCAAAATTCTTAAATTTTTTAATGCATTGCAAAAAAAAAAAGTTGACAACATATACTATCAAACTGCTGTGCTGCTGGTCAATTTATAGGAATTGTGGTCTTAGCTATAAATTATAGATCTGTTGTGGGTGCTCAATCCACTGTTCAATTCAGGCCTATTATTACTTATCACAAAAAATCAGGTGTCCCAGCCAAAACTACCCAATAAAACCATGTTTTTTTAATGTTGAAATTAGTCAGATTATGGTGTTGCTGCATTTAAAGTGATTGTAAAGATTTGGTCTTTATTTTATTAAAATAACAAGCATGTTATACTTACCCGCTCTTTGCAATGGTTTTGCACAGAGCAGCCAATACTCCTCTGCGGGGGTCTCTTAGCTCCACCCCCGTCTACTGAGTGCCATCATAGCAAGCTACTTGCTACGGGGGCACTCGTGAGTGCTCGCTCCCGAGCCCTGCTCTGTGTGCAAGACACACAGAGCTGGCTCGGCCCTGGCCCCTGCTTCCTCGTCACTGGCTCTGATTGACAGCAGTGAGAGCCAATGGCTCCTGCTGCTGTATATGAGCCAATGAGGAGCGAGAGAGCCTTGACTCTCGTGCACATCGCTGGATCGAGATGGGGCATGTATTTAGGGGCGGCTGTGGGTGGAGCTCTATGCAGAAGTTTTTTTACTATAATTCATAGAATGTAGTAAGGTAAAAAAACCTTCTGCCTTTACAACTACTTTAAGCCAGACTAATTGTAAAAGTAAAAAATCTATTACAAATCCAAAATATGTGATACCAGTAGACAGTGTGACCCTGTCTTTCACAACTGTAGCATCACATGCAGCTTAAAGGCATCTCTCAAGCAAGTAATTTAAAGAATCAGTGTTTTTACCATGCACCCTTACACCTGCATTATAAGGACCAGTGGCGGCCAGACCATAAGGGGTGCAGCCCCCCCCCCCTAAAGTTCCCAAAGTTAGTTTGCAAATAAGAAAGCTAATCATAGAATGATTTATTTTATAAACAACTGAAAATATGACTAACATTTTTTAATAGCTCAAAGTTAAAAAATTTAGTCATATTATCATTTATTTAAAAATCAATCGTTCTATGTGTGTGCAGCGCACTGTTCGGGGCGCCGGACTAATGGGTTTCTTTTAGGTCGGTCATTTTTTTACAAGCATGTGATTAGAGCCTGAAGCCCTGTACACACGGGCGGGAATCCCATCTATTTTCCTGATGGGATTCCTGGCAAGCTTGTCTTGCCAAGCCCTGTGTACAGACGGGCACTCAAAAGAACCATCGTTCTTTTGAATGGCAAGAACGTGGTGACGTCATCGACTACGACAAGCCGGCGCTCTTCACATTCAATGCCGTCACCGCCATCTTGCTACGCCCCAAACTAACCTTGTATGCTACCGCGCATGCGTCAAAGTCTTTTCAAACATTCGGGGGTTTACCTTGGACAGGTAAGCATACAGACGACCGGTTTTCTCGGCAAGAAACACTCTGCAGAGAATCCCGATGAGAAAATAGAGAGCAGGTTCTCTATTTTTCTCGTCGGGATTCCCGGCACTTTTCATGAGGAGAAACCCTACACACAAACGTTTTTCACGGCAAAAAGCTCTCCCGGCAGTTTTCTTGCAGAGAAAACCGGTCGTGTGTACGGGGCTTATGGCTCTAATAGGCTTGTTTTAGGTTGTCCTCCCAAACCCTCCCACTTTTGATTTTAGCAAATCAATATTCACCATTGCGTCACTTTCGGTTTCCAGCTTCTCGTCCCGGCCAATCAGGAGGCTGAAGATTTGGAACCTGGAAAGAAGACCAGGTTCACACGGAAGCCGCCGGGTATCAGGGGGGCCGTGACTGCTGGAGGGCTGCATTTGTAAGTAAGTCTCACAGCGTCCTCTGGTGAGTGCGGACCTGGAGGGATTTGTTTGCGCCCCCCCCAAAATACTTTAGCACCAGCCGCCACGGATAAGGACCCTTTTCCTGTTGTATGATATTTCAAGTACAAGTGTTCCCCATGGCAGAGTCCAGCTCGATGTGCCCTTTTTTGACAATAGTTTGCCTATAAGCTTAAAGAATGGTCAGAATTCAACAGAAAGACTCTTCCAGCATAGTCTTTATTAGGATTCGCCACAAAATTCAAGTTTGGCAAATTTCTAACCACATTAGGCGAAGTCTTGGTGACTTGAACTCAGGCAGATTCACCCATCATTATTGGCTATGATCTCTATTAATTAAAGCAAAATCAAATAATCAGAATTCTATACATGGGAATAATCTAATAGTAAAAATGCTATACAATGTAAATATCACATTTAGTATATTTTGAACTCCAGCATGGTAGTGCAGAGGTTAAGAATGATGTATTACATACAAAACATATACAAGGTGCCACCTGCAAGCTATGAAGTGTTACATTTTTGTGGGTGACATTTTGTAGCGACCTCAAGTAGGACACTCAAGTGATTTTTTCATAGTACATGATTGTGGTTGGTGTTCATAGACCTATGAGACAGTTTTGCGCTTGTCACCTTTTCACTGACGTTTTGATTTAATCACAGTGTGATGGAAACTAAATATAGATAAAGGGTCATATGAGAAATCACGCAGCACTGTATAATGGGAGTGGACTAGTTTCCATATTTGGTTACGAGTCCAAAGATGTAGCGGCACATTAACGCCAGCCAAATTTGTGTTTGTGACCAAAGATCTGTAAGCTGAATAGAGCAGTTCAATTATTGTGCTTACATTAGTTCAGAATAAGTGCGGAAATGTGCCAATCCTACACACACCACACACACACACAAGCATCAGATAAAACTATAAGTGCAGTTGATTTATAAAATAAGCAATAGCAAGGGCCTTTACACTGCACTTTTTTGCTTTGCTTCAGTTATCAACATTACAATGGTGGTAAGGGTAATCTTACAACTAAATGTCTGTCAAAAAATATAAAATAAAGATGAAATACATATAAAGGTGCTGCTAAAGGATCTGTGTTTCTGTCCAACCATTTTTAAGATTTAGCATTACAATACAGCAGTCTGGTAGATGACACCCCTCTCGGTTACAGACTGTAGAAGAAATACAATAATGTGCTCTACCTTCCCCAGCTGGCTGACTGGAATGTGAAAGTCATCCACCTGCTGTCAGGGATCTCGTGCAGCAAGTGTAAATTCTTATGTGCATGTGCAAATTCCTGTGCAGGGTCGTGAGCATAGAAGCCTAGATGTGCAAGTACAAGAATGCGCATGAACATGCACTGGCCTTGGCACATATCTGCGCTTTCACAGATCCTGGTGCCTAGCAGCCTATTTAAATCCAAGATCTGCCTAGTCTTAGTGTTGGATTATCCTCAGTTCTAGTTCCTGTATTCCAAGTCTGCTTACCTTGTTTCTGGCCCAGCTATTCCTGATACTTCTCTTGGATCACCACTGCCTGGTATGTCTGCTGCTCACCTGTGTTATCAACCATGGCTTGGACTTATGACCACTATTCTGCCTCCTGACTTGGTACCCTTCCACCAGCACGTTGGTTACCCTTTTCTATTACTGGCCTTGAACTTGATCCTGATCCTGCACCTGTTTGCCTGGCTGCTGCTGAACTTAGCTTGTGACCTGACTCCTAACTGCCACTGGAAGGACTCCCACAAATTTCAAGCTCAAATTCACTGCTCCAGCTTCCCAGCACATGTGCCCTTCCACTACCAAGGGTGCTTGCATAGAAATTATGCAAGAGGCCATCCTTGTCCTCTCAGGCTCTACTGTCAGGTACGTGACACCTGACCACTCTGAAAGTCACACTCCACCACAGGCTCAGGGTCTCTCCTCACCCTGGACTGTGAGAGCAAACTCTTCATGGTGGTGAGTTGCCAAACATCCACATAAAGTCCTCCAAAATGTAAAAGAGAGCCACTTACCTTGAAAGCCAATGTCATTTTATTATAAATCAAAGGATGCGGCAATCAAAGTCTATCCGGTGTAATGCCTACACTGAGGCATTTCCCTCCATCATAGCCATAAGTGACTAAGCTCCAGTTATGGAGGGAAACACATCAAGGTAGCTTTTGCACCGGGTGGACTTTCAATGCTGCATATTTTTGATTTATAATATATTTACATTGTCTTTCAAAGTGAGTTGCTCTCTTTTAGGTTTGGGAGGGCCAGCGGCTTACACTGCTCTTTCCTCCTATCAGCACATTGTCACATATGCAAGTAAAACTTCTGATTGGTTCACATTGCTCCCTTTCCTAATGTGAGTGCTGCTGTACAGGGGTTGAAAGAGGCTGATATATATATATATATATATATATATATATATATATATATATATATATTGTGACAGCAGGAAGGTAAAGTCACCTGGTTGCATCCAGGGGGGTAGATATATTTCGCCCAGATTCAGGCTTTACGCCGACTTATACAACTAGGTGGAGAGTTGTATAAGCCCAGCTGGGGCTAGTGGGCTCATGGATGACTCATACCTCTAGGGAGAGTGTGGGGCGTCGTGCAGACAGGGAGTTGATGAGACCAGCTGAAGCTTGTCAGCTCATTTAGGCCTCTATAAGAACTCCCAGCTTCATTAGATGTTAGCTCATGCCTGGAACCAGACCTGTGTGGACTGTCTAGGGAGAGTGAACCCCTGTGCGGTGAGAAAAAGCCTGTGTGGCTATTTGCTTGGACATTTAAAACCAGGGACTTAGGGACTAGGACAGCACTAGGCTGATCCCAGTTGTTAGTTAGGAAACCTGTATGTTTAGTCAGAGGTCAAGTTGACCAGGATTTATTTTGTTTATGTTTCTTTTGCTTTGCTGTGTTTTGTCACTGTAAATAGAAAATAAACCGCACCTTTTTGATTTTGAAAACCACAACCTCCGTTTGCTGGGCCTGTTTTTGTGTGGGGAGCCCATCCTGGGGGTCACACACACCCGCTGCCGAGCTAACCCCCTCACAGATGGTGGAGAATGCAGGCAGGTTTTTTTTAAGCCAGCATGGAGGAGATACTGAAACAGCTGGCTCTAGCAAATGCCAATCAACAGCAGACAAATGCAGGTTTGCAAAAGAGCCTTGCAGCTCATCAACAGAGCCTTGCAGCTCAACAACAGAACTTCGCAGCCCAGCAGCAAGCTCATCAACAGAGCCTTGCAGCCCAGCAGCAAGCTCATCAACAGAGCCTTGCAGCCCAGCAGCAGACAAACGCAACTTTGCAACAGAGTCTGGAGGCTCAGCAACAAGCCCAGCAGCAATCTGAGGCCCGCTTCATAGACCTGTTGCAGAAGCAAGAGCAGAGACTACAACAACAGATAGAAGCAGTAATGCAGCAACGTCCGCAGACCAGTGAGGAAAGCCGTCCCACTAATACCGCGTCCTTTGGGGTGAGTCGTTTATTGACAAAAATGACTGGAGAGGATGATCCAGAGGTATTTTTGACCACATTTGAAAGGACCGCTGAAAGAGAAAAGTGGCCTGAGGAGCACTGGGCTGGACTGGTGGCTCCTCTGTTAACTGGTGAATCGCAGAAAGCTTACTATGACCTAGAGCCTAACCAAGCAAAAGACTATGTGATGCTAAAAGCTGAAATATTGGCAAGGCTGGGTGTCACCCTGGCTGTCCGGGCTCAGCGTGTGCATAACTGGACTTTCCAGCTTGGAAAACCCCCCAGGTCTCAAATGTATGATCTCATTCACCTGAGCAGAAAGTGGCTACAGCCAGAGACTTTGTCCGCACCAAAGATTGTGGAACGTGTTGTAATGGATCGGTTTTTGAGAGCTCTTCCTACTGCCATCCAAAAGTGGGTAAGCCATGGAGACCCAGAGACGGCCGATGGTCTTGTGGATCGTGTGGAGAAATACTTGGCTACAGAGAACCTGACGGCCTCTTCCAGAGACACTCGGACTTTCCACCCTAAGACCAGACCATCCCCAGGGGCGGATAAGAGGATTCCAAGGGGTGAGGGTGGAGAGAGTGAGAGGGTGGGAGCTCTACCCCAAGTTTGGCGAGAACAGCCTGGGAAATCAGCGGCTCAAGAGGCGGCAAGAAGGATCGTTTGCTACCGCTGCCGGCAAGCGGGACATATTGCAGCCAATTGCCCGGTTGTGGAGGAACCCATGCAGTGTGACTTTCTGACGGGCAGACGTCAGTCGCTGTGTGCGACAGTCGCATGCACTGCCATTCGAGGAACTGAGAAACATTTATGCAAAATGTGTGTTAATGGTAGAAATGTTGTGGTATTGCTGGATTCAGGTAGCCTTGTGACCCTGATAAAGGCTGAGTTAGTTAAAACAGAGGTCTCTGGGAATAGCAAGGTAGCTGTTATTTGTGTGCATGGGGACACCCGAGAGTATCCAGTGACTACAGTGTGTTTCGAGACCCCCAAAGGTACCCTCTTTCATCCAGTGGGCTTAGTATCTCAGTTACCGCATGACGCCATTGTGGGAAGGGATTTTCCGAAGTTCTGGGAACTGTGGGATGATCCTGAGCCCCCCACTGGTGCCCCTATGTACCAGGAATGTGATAGCCAGAACTCCCCTGAGAGTGGTGAGGACTCTCCGGAATTTCCCTTATCAGTATTGGCAGGGGAGACTCAAGAAACTGGAGAGGAGCCCACCTCCTCAGACGAAAACCTACCGTCTGTGGAGTTTTCTGATCTTGAGGTTCACAGGGAAAACTTTGCCACAGAACAGTTGAAAGACCCCGCCCTAATAAAGGCACGGGAAAACGTAGTGAAAATAGATGGCGAGTTAGTGAACCCAGATAATACCTGCACTTACCCATACTTCAGCGTAGAGAAGGACCTACTGTATCGGGTGGCAAAAAGGGCAGAAGAAACCGTTGAGCAGCTTGTGGTGCCCAAACCTTACAGGAAGTTGGTGTTGGAGTTGGCCCATGGGCACATTCTTGGAGGTCATCTGGGGACAGAGAAAACCCGAGAGAGGGTATTACAGAGATTCTATTGGCCGGGGGTGATGAAGGACATAGAAAATTATTGTTCCTCCTGCCCTGTGTGTCAGAGGTCGGCCCCGATGCCACATTTCCGTAGCCCGCTGGTCCCTCTACCCATCATTGAGGTCCCGTTTGAGAGGATCGCCATGGATTTGGTAGGTCCTATAATCAAGTCCGCTAGGGGGCACCAGTACATATTAGTTATAATGGACTATGCCACCCGTTATCCAGAAGCGATCCCTCTCCGAAATACCTCGGCCAAAACCATAGCCAAAGAGCTATCTCTTGTGTTTAGCCGGGTGGGTATTTGTAAAGAACTGCTTACGGACCAAGGTACACCCTTTATGTCCCGGGTTATGAAGGAGCTGTGTAAATTGTTCAAAGTGACGCAATTACGTACATCTGTGTATCACCCCCAAACCGATGGGCTGGTTGAAAGATTCAACAAAACCCTAAAACAAATGTTGAAGAAAGTGGTGGATAGAGATGGAAAGGATTGGGACTGTCTACTTCCTTATCTGATGTTTGCTATTAGGGAGGTGCCCCAATCCTCTACGGGATTCTCCCCCTTTGAGTTACTGTATGGGAGACACCCAAGAGGGCTGTTGGATATTGCCAAGGAAACTTGGGAAAGTGAGAGTTCTCCCCACAGGAGTGTGATTGAGCATGTCGCCCTGATGCAAGACCGAATTGCACAGGTAATGCCCATCGTGAAGGAACATTTGGCCCAAGCGCAGTTAGCACAGCAGAGAGTGTACAACCGTGGAGCCAAGACCCGTACCTTTTCCCCGGGGGATAGGATACTGGTACTTGTCCCTACGGTTGAAAGTAAATTCCTTGCCAAATGGCAAGGCCCCTACGAGATAATGGAAAAAGTGAGCGAAGTGAATTACAAGGTCAGACAACCAGGAAGGCGAAAGCCCGAACAGATCTATCACGTTATTCTGTTGAAAGCCTGGAGGGATAGAGAGTCCCTAGTCGCAGACACTTGGTCACCAGCTCAAACTGGTTGCGTGATTCCTGAGGTTGGAATAGCAGCCACCTTGTCACAACCCCAACAACAGGAGGTTAAGGAGTTTGTGCTTCGCAACAAGGAGGTATTCTCTGAGCTGCCGGGACAAACATCTGGGGTAGAGCATGACATCATTACCCCGCCCGGTGAAAGGGTGAAGTTAAAACCCTATCGGATCCCAGAGGCCCGACGGGAGGCAATACGGGAGGAAGTACAGAAAATGCTGAACTTAGGGGTGATAGAGGAGTCCCAAAGTGATTGGTCTAGTCCCATTGTGTTGGTGCCTAAACCGGATGGGAGCTGGCGATTTTGTAACGATTTTCGTCAGTTGAACAAAGTTACAAAATTTGACACCTACCCCATGCCACGTATAGATGAGTTGATCGACCGGCTGGGAACAGCCCGATACATGACGACTCTTGACCTCACAAAAGGGTATTGGCAAATCCCCCTGGCCAAGTCGGCCAAAGAGAAAACCGCATTTGTAACCCCAGACGGGGCGTTCCAATATAAAAGAATGCCGTTCGGGTTACAGAATGCGCCGGCCACATTCCAGCGGAAAATGGACCAGATGCTGAGGCCCCATCGGAAGTATGCTGCAGCTTACCTGGATGACGTAATTGTCCATAGCACAGATTGGGCCTCACATCTGCCAAAAGTGCAAGCAGTCCTGGACTCTGTTCGGGAAGCGGGGTTTACGGCTAACCCCAAGAAGTGTACCATTGGGCAGGAAGAGGCCAAATATCTTGGGTACACCATTGGGAGGGGAGTAATAAAACCCCAACTCAACAAAGTCGAGGCCATCCAGAGTTGGCCACGTCCCAACAGCAAGAAGCAGGTACGAGCCTTTCTGGGAATCGCTGGGTATTATTGGCGATTCATTCCCCACTTTGCTTCTAAGGCTGTGCCCCTAACCAACCTGACGAAGTGGAAAGGGTCGGTCATGATTAAATGGACCCCCGAGGCTGAGGCAGCATTCCAATTCTTGAAACAAGCCTTATGTAGCCAGCCAGTGTTGTACTCACCCGACTTCTCTAAAGACTTTGTCGTACAAAGTGATGCGTCAGATGTGGGGTTAGGAGCAGTATTGTCCCAGGTCTGGAACGGGGAAGAGCACCCAGTCATTTACCTCAGCAGGAAGTTGAAGTCCCATGAGGTAAATTACGCCACCGTTGAAAAGGAGTGTTTAGCGGTGAAGTGGGCTCTAGATTCCCTTCGGTACTACCTGCTAGGTAGGCACTTTGACTTGGTTACGGATCACGCTCCGTTAAAGTGGATGGCTCAAAACAAGGAAACAAATAGAAGAGTGAATAGGTGGTTCCTGGCCCTCCAGGAATTCAACTTCACAGTAAAGCATCGCCCTGGCGTTCAAATGGGGAATGTGGATGCTTTGTCTCGAGTACATGAATGCCTGATTGCTGGTGTTCCAACCCCGAGGTTAAAACAAGAGGGGGGGTATGTGACAGCAGGAAGGTAAAGTCACCTGGTTGCATCCAGGGGGGTAGATATATTTCGCCCAGATTCAGGCTTTACGCCGACTTATACAACTAGGTGGAGAGTTGTATAAGCCCAGCTGGGGCTAGTGGGCTCATGGATGACTCATACCTCTAGGGAGAGTGTGGGGCGTCGTGCAGACAGGGAGTTGATGAGACCAGCTGAAGCTTGTCAGCTCATTTAGGCCTCTATAAGAACTCCCAGCTTCATTAGATGTTAGCTCATGCCTGGAACCAGACCTGTGTGGACTGTCTAGGGAGAGTGAACCCCTGTGCGGTGAGACAAAGCCTGTGTGGCTATTTGCTTGGACATTTAAAACCAGGGACTTAGGGACTAGGACAGCACTAGGCTGATCCCAGTTGTTAGTTAGGAAACCTGTATGTTTAGTCAGAGGTCAAGTTGACCAGGATTTATTTTGTTTATGTTTCTTTTGCTTTGCTGTGTTTTGTCACTGTAAATAGAAAATAAACCGCACCTTTTTAATTTTGAAAACCACAACCTCCGTTTGCTGGGCCTGTTTTTGTGTGGGGAGCCCATCCCGGGGGTCACACACACCCGCTGCCGAGCTAACCCCCTCACAATATATATATATAATCATAAATACTTTTTGCTTTTTATTTTTATTTTTTATAAGTGATCACATAATCTCTGTTCTTAGCTGCATAAGAGGCTTAGAGAGGTGGGGGGTGTAGAAACAGCAGTACACTGACCTTCCCTGTGAATGGCTGTGTGGGGAGGGGTTGCCAGCAGAAAGTCTTTGGTGGCAGATGGATTTTCTGTCATGCCTACCATGGTCAGTTCAAAATAGGAAAGCAGGAAAACTGGCAGGAACAAAGGTATTTCACAAAAAGGAAGCAATACAAAGAGAACAGCATACTTTTCAACAGGAGTTCATAATACAACAGACACATATCAGGCACATGAAATGTCAGGGTAATATATTATTTAAAAAATAAACACTATTAGGTATTTAATCGTGAATACAGAGCTTCCTTATTTATATGTGCCTGAAGTTCTGCTTTAAAGAAGTGACTATTCACTGCGGCAGCATGGCTCGGCAGGGCGAAACGGCGTTATGTTACGTCGCTTCACCCTGTGGCCCCTAGGGGTGTGTGCATGCTGCTGGAGGCACGCGCCCACTGTTCACCCCCCCGGAGCCGATGTGAGAGCCCGGCGGGCGCGATGACCGCTGGGCACCCGCGATCACTCATGACAGAGCGAGAACCGGGATCTGTGTGTGTAAACACACAGATCCCGGTTCTTTCAGGGGGGAAATTACTGATCTTGTGTTCATACAAAGTATGAACAGCGATCTGTCATTTCCCCTAGTAAGTCCCAACCCCCCCAGCAAGAACAGGGAACACAGTTAACCCTTGATTGCCCCCTAGTGTTAACCCCTTCCCTGCCAGTGACATTTTTACAGTAATCCGTGCATTTTTATAGCACTGATCGTGTTCGCTGTAAAATGGTCCCAAAAATGTGTCAAAAGTGTCTGATGTGTCTGCCATAATGTTGCAGTCCCGATAAAAATCGCAGATCGCCGCCATTACTAATAAAAATAATAATAATAATTAAAATGCCATAATTCTATCCCCTATTTTGTAGACGCTATAACTTTTGCGCAAACCAATCAATATACGCTTATTGCGATTTATTTCATCCAAAATATGTAGAAGAATACATATCAGCCTAAATTGAGGAAAAAATTTGTTTTTTTGAAAAAAAAATGGATATTTATTAGAGCAAAAAGTACAGAATATTGTGTTTTTTTTCAAAATTGTCGCTGTTATTTTGTTTATAGTGCAAAAAGCTCTATTTGTGGGAAAAAAAGGACGCAAATTTTGTTTGGGTACAGCGTCGCACGACCACGCAATTGTCAGTTAATGCGACGCAGTGCCAAATTGGAAAAAAGTGCTCTGGTCAGGAAGGGGGTAAAATCTTCCGGAGCTGAAGTGGTTAAAGTGGTTCTAAAGCCTTCATGTTTTCACCTTAATGCATTCTTTGCATTAAGGTGAAAAACCTTCTGTGCTGCCGAGTTCCCCCCCAGCCCCACCCTATTCTTACCTGAGCCTGATCCAATCCAGCAATGTGCACAAGAGCACTCTTCGCTGTCTCCTTCCTCCCTGGGCAGATTGGCTCCCGCTGCTGTCAATCAAATGCTGTGCTGCGCGAGCGGAGCGGGCTGAGCCTCCCGCTCTGTGTCAATAGACCAAACAGGGTTGCTCGGGAGGGAGCCTGCATGGGGGCCCACATGAACAGCCCTTGCCAAAGAGGAGGAACCTGGAGCGCCGGTGGTGGACCACAGAAGAAGAGGATTGGGGCTGCTCTGTGCAAAACCATTGCACAGAGCAGGTAAGTATATCATGTTTGTATTTTTAATTTAAAAAAATGAAGTTTTATTGTCACTTTAAGGCTGGTCGAACAGATTTACAAATAAAATAAGACAGTTCACACACATATACTATATTTATATAGTTTAGCTCTGTAATGATCTTTTTGTCTGGAGTTCCACTTAAGACCATGACGTGACAATGCTCTCTGGAAGCAGTACCTGCATCATAGGAACAAAATTATAAAATTAAGCTGCGTCATTTGCTTTTTTTTTTTGTGAAACTGCCCTTTAAGAGTGGAAGACAATAATGCAAAATATTTAAAAGAAAATAAATAAATAGTGGTTGTGTTTTTTTCAGTGAAGTGTACATGACTATATTGTGTCCCCAGATCATCGGTATACACTAAAGATTACAATTCCAATACTTATGATTGGTCCAATGAGAAATAGAACAGACACCAGCACATCTGCTGGCAATGTTCTCTTAAACCTTCTTGCTCTGTATTCATTCAATAGTAGCGAAATAAACAGCTGCTTCTGTCTGCATTCCTAGCAAACCATCCTGTGGGACCCTTTACCAGATGTGTGCCGTTTCAAGAGTCATCTCTCTATGCAAGTTGTACAATATTATGTTTGAGAATAAACACTCTCTTGAAGCAATTTGCAGAATCACCTTGCCTGCCAGTAATAATTGCATGTATTTTAAATACGTAATAATGTAAAGTTAGTCATACATTACATATATGATGAGAGTTATACAAGGGGGATGATATGACTGTGGAATGGGTTACATTAAAACTATAAAAAAATTTTTTTAGAAAATAACAATGGTGATGTGATCCTATGTGTGCCTATTAAACCAATAGTCAGTTTGGTGTGGCTTTTGTGAAGAGAAGGGAGAGCTGGTCGTAGCCTGGATCCCAGTGAAAATTGAAATGGGGTCACTGAAGTCTCACATGTCTTGGACTTTCCTGCTTGGCAAGCCTATTGTATTTTGAATATGATCCAAGGAAAGTCCAGATGGACGCACTGAAATACCATAGTCCACCTTATTAGTCTTGAATCAAACAGCATAAAAACACTAAACAGTATCCCTGTTTCTGACAAAAGCTTTGAACATTTTGCGCTAACCTCAGCACTTTTTTTGTAAAATAATTTTTATTAAGTTTTTTAGAAGACATACAGTAGAAAAGTGACTCGGCCCAACACCGAGTCACTCACATGGCCGAACATGGCCAACAATTTACATATAATAGTCAATCTAACTAACAGTAACTCTAACTAGACATTCAAGTAACAGTCTTTACACCCCCCTTTCCCCCATCCCAACAACACAAAGCTCAGTTCCTTTGCGCTCCTCCCCAAGACATTCGTACCCGGACAATAGTGCACCTAGTACTCAATTCAAAACTTTGAGGATTGTTCGTGCAGTGTCCATTCACCTCCCGCATTAAACTATCAGCAATTGGACCTAAATAAATCCCGAGAAATATGGTCAACCTCAGGACTTGCTAGACCTCAAGTGTCTCCCATCTCTATGGAAAGGAAAATAAGGATATGGACAGCCACACTCCAAAAAACCTTGACCATATCCTTATTTTCCTTTCCATATGCTACGTGCATTGCTGGCACCCACGGTGTTCCTGAGACCATAGATTGTTGGAGCATACTCACCTGGAGCGGTAAAAACTCCCTTTCTCCTGTCTCCCATCTCTAGCCTAGGTGTTAAAAGGATGTATTCTCAACCACTGACAACTTCTACCGGTCATTTTATCCCACCGTTAAATTAGAGTTATACCATGCCTGCCACACCTTTTCGAATTTATTCCCACATCCTCTTGACAAGTAAGTCGCTTTATAATATGGCATCATTGAATTCACCAGCCCTTTCCAGAAGGGTAAGCTAGGGGCCTCCAATTTCCGTTATTGTAACAAAATGGCCTTCCTACCATAAAACAGTAGGATATTAATTAGGGTCCTGTGTGCTCGTGATAGGACCACCTCTTCCACCAAACCTAGGAGACACACTCTGATTGTCAAATGAACACAGCCAAAAATTCGCTGGGACATTCGGATATATGGCAGCCAGTCTAGCGGGATGTGTAATAGATTTTATCTAAGAATTTAAAGTGAATCAGTCTATCTCGTGCAGAGACCAGATGTTGAAAAGGATGACCCCACATGTCGTCTCATTCCTCCGCTTGAATGACCTCAGCTTCTCAACATTCCCTACATCTAGCCACTGCCAGCAGCCTTTTTTTAAATAACTTTTTGCATGTTACAGATAATGATTTAGGAAGTTCCTCAGACATAAGCAGGTTCTCTTAATCTGCTCCTGTCCTTAAACTGGGCCTGAAAGGCATGACGCACCTGGAGAAACCTGAAGTAATACGAGTTGGGAAGGTCATGTCTGTGCTTGAGTTGATCAAAGGTTAATAATTCCCCATCTCTGGTGATGTCTTAAGTAGTTTGATTCCGTTAGTCACCCACACCATGGGATCCTCAAAGGTATAAAAGTGTGGTCATTTGGGATTCATCCACATGGGAGTCAAGGGAGAAAAGCCCAGATGATTGGGGCAAGCTAGCTGAACTGAGTCCCAATCATCAGAAACCAACCAGCGGTGAGCAAACATCATCTGGCTTGCTATATAGTATTTTCTCCAATCCGGCAAGGCTAAACCTCCCTGACCTCATGGCTCCTGCAGTACCTTCAGCCCAATCCTGGGTGGTTTACAAGACCATAGGAAGCTAACCTCAGAACTTAATCATAACCCAGGTTTATGATTAAGCTGTTTGATTCAGAGACTAATAAAGTGGACTTTATTGTTTCAGTGCAGCCTTCCGGACTTTCCTTTGATCACTGCAAAGGTGTGCAAACTGGGCCGGCACACACGCTGGAGGAGTGTGGGGTGCTGGACTGAGTAAACCTACCATGAGCAGCGCTGCTTTTTTTTTTTTAACAGAAAGTTTTATTTAATTAAGAACAAAACTCAGCATACAGTCAAGTAGTTACATTGCACGACAATACAAAAAAAACAAAACTTCTTTAGGCAGTTTCTGCTCTCATACGTTATTCTATACAATGGTAACACAGAGTTGACAGTCTTCTGCCAAGGGGCCCGGGTAGGGGGATCCACAGATTTCAATCTTAACAGAATTTCCTTTCTCGCATTAAATAGTACGACAGAGTTTGGTATACCTTTCACCCTCAGTAGCTCAGTAATAGGACAAGGGGGTTCAAGGGCACCACAGTGCCACAGAGGTCAGTCAGAGTGTCCTCGCTGCTTCTTTCATTGTATTTTGAATCTGTGCTGAAGCTGAGCATGTCTCGGCCATGTTACACATTTGTTTGCACTGAAGCAAAATGAAATGCCTAAGTTTTGTTTTGTGTGTGCTAAGCAATAAAGCAGACTTTGTTGCAGATGCCTGTTTCTCCTCTGATCCTGACAATTGGTGGAGAATGGCAGTAGATTGAGGAGTACATGTAGGGTAGGTGGGGGTGAAACTTACTCCATGCTTCCCATTAACTGGTTGGGCACCAAAGTGTGGTCCACCCGGGCTGGGTTCTTCTGGGCTATGCCAGGCGATGACCATGGTCACTTATTTTAGCACAGGGGTTTGCCTTGTCCGAAGGCGTGCTCACCAATGGCCAGGACCAGGCGGGGGCCACGATCATGTGAAAGACATAAGTTATGGTAGTCCCCTAACCCAGAGATGCTCAACTTGTGTGAAGTTTTATATGCTGAGCTTCTCCATACAATGTCATCCCATGTCCTACACACTTGTACTGTAGAGGTGTATGTGTTGCATTAAGAGGGATATGCAGAGCCTATGCCCACTACACCAGTCAGCGTATCTCTGTTACCACACTCCCAGTAACAGAATGGGGTTCTGCCAAGCACATAATGCGGACCTAATGAGCGCTCAAATAAACTCTTGCCTCTCTGTACCTAGTTATCAGGCAATAGATCTATGTGACGACAATCCGCTCCCAGTGACTGATGGAGACAAACCGTTAGAGAGGGAGCCGTAACACCCGACCCCTTGCTACTGGAGAACCTGTACCTTATATCAGAGCATCTCCCAGCGCTCACATGACTCCTCGGCTCTCTCTCCTCCCCTCCTCCCAGGCTAGCGTCAGCGAGAGTGCTCGGTCCCACCCACTATAACTGTCAGCTGGGCAGAGGAGAGAGTCGTGGAGTCACGTGAGATGCTCTGATATAGGTACAGATCGGCAGCTTTTATTATAACACAGGGGCACATAACATTATGTTACACAGGGGATGGGAGGTTTTTATTGTACTAAGTTAACAACCACTTTAATCAATTACCATGGCTCTGTTGATCGCTGTGGTAGTTCATTCATTCTTCCTGTCAGTTAGTATCTGCTTGCCCATACGAGGTACGAGAAAACAGATACACTGCCAGGCAGTGGCGGCTGGTGGTTTTTTATTTGTTTTTTTGGTTTTTTATTTGGGGGGGGCGGCAAACATCCACTTAGCCCCCACTCGCTGTCTGCTGGTCGGTCAGGCACTTACCCCATCTAGGTGGCGGGTGGCGGGCTGCAGGCAGCGGCCTCCAGTGTCCTCTCCTCCAGCACGGCGGATCCCATCTAGGTGGCAATATTAGAGGAGATATCTAAAATTCCACAAAAGGAGGGAATCAAAAGGAGCAGCAAGCCATCCTTTCAATATCTCCTCTAATATTGTTTGTGATAAACAGAAGGCAGGCTATCAGCTTACTTGTAGGTCATTTACAAAAACATTGGTTCATACAGTGCCTTGAAAAAGTATTCATACCCCTTGAAATTTTCCACATTTTGTCATGTTACAACCAAAAACGTAAATGTATTTTATTGGGATTTTATATTGAGCAACACAAAGTTGCACATAATTGTGAAGTGGAAGGAAAATGATAAATGGTTTTCAATTTCTTTTTACAAATAAATATCTGAAAAGTGTGGCGTGCATTTGTATTCAGCCCCCCCCCCCTGAGTCAGTACTTTGTAGAACCACCTTTCTCTGCAATTACAGCTGTAAAGCCTCGTACACACGACAAGTTTCTCGTCCAAAACCGGCAAGAAAAGTGCCGCGTGAGCTTTTTTGTCGAGAAAACCGTTCGTGTGTATGGTTTTACGACGAGAAAATTTCCGTGAATCTCGACGAGAAAATAGAGAACCTGCTCTCTATTTTCTCGTCAGGATTCCAGATTTCCTCGTCGTGTTTCTCGTCGGCCTGTTTTGTGACGAGAAAATGGTTCGTGTGTATGCTTTTACGACTCTTCCAAAAGCGCGCATGCTCACAAGCAGCTATGAGACGGGAGCGCATCTTCTGGTAAAACAAGCCTTCGTAATGGAGATAGCACATTCGTCACGCTCCAAATTTTTGCATCGTTTAAATGTTGTGCATTGAAATCTTCGTTAGAATGTGACATTAATCCAAACGAATGAACTTCTTTGGCTGCTGATATTCACACAGAGTTATGACTATGTTTTTTTAACATTTTTCTTGTTGCTCTTAAGAAGATTTATGTGTATTATATCGTGCAAGTTTTTAGGAATATTAAAAAATTTGTTATTTTTCTAACTGATGTTAATTGTAATTTCGCAATGTTTTGGTAGTGATCTCCCATTGAATCTTTTAATATATATTATTTAAATTTTACACACTTTTTTGGGAAATACGATTTAGTTATTTTTTTGGGGGGTTGTTATCTGTCCCTTTTTTGGTCAGTCCAATGTATCTGCTTACTCCAAAGCTAGATTTTACATTTTTACAAATACACATAGTCAAGTATGAACTTAAAGACAAATAACATTTATTCATGTTTGAACTAAAATAAAGAGAAGGCAGAGCTGGAGAAGCTGCTGCCATTTGTGCATCCCAGGGACCCCAGAGCACACAGCAACCCTGTGTGGACACTAAAATTGGGAGCTTGAGAAGGCCAACATTTCTGAACACAATCTGATGCTGGCCTCCCAGAGGTCAGGAACAGCAGCAGGTGATATATATATCCCAAGTGTGTGGTACTACAACAGGCTGCCTTCTGTCCGACCACAATGAAGCAAGGCCATCACTTCCTCGTCTTCCTGGCAACCTTCCCTGCAACCTTTCCTGAAGCCTTCCCTGCAGCCTTCCTTCTTCATTTGGCTGGAGGCTGGGCCACTGGAGGGGTACTCCTGTCAGGAGGAGGAGGAGGTGGAGGAGAAGGGGGTGGCGCAGAAGAACAAGGTGGAGGTGGAGGAGAAGGGGGTGGGGCGGAAGAAGAATGTAGAGGTGGAGGAGGAGGTTGAGGTTGGGACAGTTGTGCCACCTCACAAATGGCGGTATTGGGGGTAATTTTTTCCATCACCCCCTTGTTGAGCAAGGTGATGAGCAGGGGCTTGCATAGGAGGCGTTGCTCCATGCTCATCACCTTGAACTTTGCCTCCACTAGGCCGGCAATGGCCTCTTCAGGGGATGTGGGCTCTTTGAGGGTGGCATGGGCCTCTTTAATAAGGGCCATTGCTGCCTCACTGGTGGTCCTGTCCCTCCTGCCTCTTTTGGGAAGCCGGATGGGAGGCACCTGGGATCTGGTGCTTCTCCTTTGCCCTGCCACCTCCTGGCTGCCACTGGGCCCTGCCACCTCCTGGCTGCCACTGGGCCCTGCCACCTCCTGGCTGACACTGGGCCCTGCCACCTCCTGGCTGCCACTGGGCCCTTCCTCCTCCTGCCTGACAGTTTCCAGACCCTCCTCCTGGCTGATTTCATCCTGTGTATGAAAAAGGGACATTTAATATGTTGCTTTAATCTTTGCATCAAACTTTATAAACATGATTGAAGCAATTAGAATGTAAATCCAGAATTCATTTTTTCTAATTTACACCTACATCAGATTGACTATTTAGCACCCAATTAAGTGCAGACTAATGTCTCGAGATCTTGATTTCACTTGTGGAACCCAAAATATTGTATGTTTCTCATCTTGACATATTTGTCAAACATTAATTTTATCCCAATGCAATTTCATTTAATACTATACCTGGCTCCAGATGGCCAAATCAGGATCATCCAGGATGGCTGCCTCCTCTTGCTCCAGAGAAGGCTCAGGTTGGCTGCAGGGAAGTCTGGGGGGAAGAGTGGAGAGTGATGGCCTTGCCTCAATGTGGTCATCCAGGAAGGACATCCTGCTGTAGTACCACAAATTCGGGACATACACATCATCTGCTGCTGCTCCTGACCTCTGAGAAGCCAGGACCTTAGAGCGTTCAGTCCTGTAGGTGCCTCTCAAGCTCCCAATTTTAGTGTCCACTTGTTTTGCTGTGGCTGTGGGCACCTTGGTCTGCACAAATGGGAGCAGCTTCTCCAGCGCTGCTTTTCTCACCCCTCTTTTTTTATGGATGGGGTTTTTCGTCTCCCACAGAGCGGGCAGCTCCCTTACCCGGTCAATAAATTCCGCCAGGATCTCTTTGTCGCTAATAAAGACATTCATATTGTATCTGCAAGTTTAAGAAATAATATATAACTAATGTGAGGCAAACAGTCTAACCTCCTTAACATCGTAGTCACCATATATATCCTACAACATTCTCAAGACAGTATAGGCCAACAATTTGTCCAAGTCACAAAATCACATACCTTCGCTCGCACGTCCGTCACTTGAACTCCTCTCTCCGCACACCGAACGTACTATAGTCACATGTGTGTTTGCTATATACACACCACGCATGCGTCAAAATTCGAACACGTCGCTCCGCACACGTCGCCCGCCCATGACGTTCTAACTAACATCTTTTCCCCGCCCCTTCTCTTTCGGCGCGCAGACAGATATGGCGGAGTTACAGCAGGTGTCTGATAATTCCGCAACTAACGAGGAGGAGACAAGCCCGGAGACCGAGGAAACGTCACGATCAAGGAGGAGATTCAAGGCATCGAATATGTCTTTTGCCGAGATGGCGGAGATGGTGGACATCTTGCTCAAGTCGGATTATGACGCAAAGCATGGGCCGTATAGCAAACCAAATAGAAGGAAGGCCAAAATCCTCACTAAAGTCGTGAAGAGTCTGAAGACGAATTTCGGGGTGAAACGCTCAAATGAGCAGCTCAGAAAGAGGTGGTCAGACCTCAAACTGAGGGAGCCAGACCAGTTAAGGAGCATTAAGAGAATGCTCGCAAAAAGTAAGTAAAATGTACACTTTTATGCTATTAATCCTTTTCTAAACTGACATGTTGCTGGTTTATTTATTTTTTTCTTATTGGACTTCCTTCCAAAATGTTATATTTTGAACTTGGTTGGGCACAGTAATCGTTCGTTACGTTACAGACACTTCGTTCGGCCACTATCCGCTGTTTTTGGCGTATTTTACAGCCACAAAAGTAATTAGACATCTGCCTTTTTTTTGGAAATTTGGGGCACAAAGTTTTAGGCTAGATGATGTGTTTGTAAAGAGAATGAAATGCAAACTTTTGTCAGTGTAAAGGAGAGGACACTCAGCAGCTGCTTCCACATCTGTACTTTGGAGCACTATAGTGTGGGCCACCAGACCCGCCTTTTTTGGGTGTCCCACACAGGTGCATCAGAGAATTTTTGTGTTGCCTACATGTCTAAAAAATGACAGACAAAGGTGAATACTAAACATATTCCTGGTCAGAAATAATGCATTCATCTTTAACTTCCGCCCAAATACACACTTGTACCCCACTTCCAAGCAATTTAGCCTGTTTTTTTGTTTAACATAGAGAATTTCTGTGTGATAACTCTACCTTTTGTTTGATTCTCATAGGGGAGAGAAGACTGGGAGGAGGACACTCCAGGGAGCACAAGAACCCCACAGCTTCACAACAACCCCAAACTCCCAAAGACCCACAAACGAATGATGTAGAGGAAGTTGAGGTGGAGGAAGGAGAAGTGCAGGAAGGAGAGGTGGATGACGTTGTGGAACTGGTCACCACAACAGGTCAGTATCTGTCACCACAGCTTCAGGTAAGAGAGGTAGGCCTGCAGAGTTATAATACCTTGTTATTTTGTTTTTAGGGGATGTGAATGTTGGGGTGAAGGATAGTACAGGTTTCTCTGCTAACAGTGCCCTCCGCCTCATCCAGCAAGTGATGGAATGTAGCACGGAACTGGACAAAATTAAAGAAAGAATTCATGTGATGGATCAAACATTTAAAGACATTCTCGATGTTTTGGGGAGAATTCAATAAGGCATCCCAAACCCCTTTTGTTCATGTTTATTCTTCTACTTGTAAAAAACTTTTTGACAATCAAACCAGCCAAAAATTGAATCTGCACACAGTGTGTCAACATGTGCTATCTGCCATCAGGGGATATCCATGTACGTCTTTTGGGGGTGCAACCCCTTCCTCGTATCTAAAGTAGGTGAACTGAGGAAGGGGTTGCACCCCCAAAACACGTCCATTGATCACCCCTGATGGCAGATAGCACATGTTGACAATAGGGATCAGGAGTCTAAAATCCCTATAGGAAAATAATCCCAATTGTGTGCATATTCAATTTTTGGCTGGGCAAGGGGTGGCAGGACCCCATATTAGGACGGGTACATAGAAACATATAGTTTGTGTAAGTGAATGTCTCAGATTGCTCCGAGGTATCCAATTTTGTAATTTTTGTAATGCAACTGTTGTTTTTGTATTTTCCTAAGAAAACAATTGCCGGTTTGTGGCCAGGCAAACAAAAAATGTAAAAAAAAAAAAAAAAAGTGTGTGAATTTGCACATAGTAAAAGATTTGAACACAAACAACGTGTAGCTTCTTTTTCTAATATGCTCTAACCTTATTTGGTAAATTTTTTAAGGTTACATAGTGAAATGGTTGGTATTTACTAAAGGAAAATACACTTGGCACTACAAATGCACTAAGACAAACTAGGAGACAGGAAACCAAGAAAAGTTAGAAGTTTAAACAAGATTTTTATTTGGATCGTTAGACAGCAATCTTTAGACATAGCCTGGCATAGGAATTGCCCCCCTACCCGTGAAATAGTCCATGTATTTGTCCCGAACATCACGGACATTTTGGGGGGGCAAGCCAGCACGGGCAGATTCCAGGCCCGGCAGGGGATTATCAGGGGAAAGTCCAGCCTCAGGCAAAACTGAGGCCATATATGAATTAGATTTGCGGCAAAGAAAATTGTGTAGCACACAGCAGCATAACACTACATAGTTTATTTTGTAGTCCGCCAAGTGGATGGGAGTCCTAAAAAGGCGGAACCGGCTGGCCATTATGCCGAAGGCATTTTCAACGACTCTTCGGCCCCTGGCCAGCCGGTAATTGAACACCCTCTTCTCTGGGGTCAGGGTCCTCTGAGGAAATGGCCTCATAAGAAGTGGTCCGAGCCCGAAGGCTTCATCAGCCAAAAAAACAAAGGGGAGTCCTTCAATATTCCCTGCATCCGGTGGCAATGCAAGGTCGTCACTCTGGAGACGGAGGGCAAACTCCGTCTGGATGAAGGATCCCCCATCGGACAAGTAGTAGTAGGACCCAGAACGGGGTGGCGGCACGATGCGGACGTGCTTCCCGTCTATAGCAGCACCGCAGTTGGGGAAGTCCCACCGCGTGGCAAACTCCGATGCCACAGTCTGCCATTCCTGTGGCGTGGAAGGAAGCTGTGGAGTCAAACAAGATGAAAAAATATTAGAATACACAAATCAAACATTACAAGGAGATTCTAAGAAAATACATTAGAGGCCAACATCAAGCAAAGTCTACGTTTATTAAGGTGTTTTAAATAAGTATAATGGAAGGCTCATGTATCATATTCATCACCCCCTATGATGGTCCATTAATAAATTATAATGGGGAGGGGGGGTAGATGTGTTTGGCCACAGGATAGCATTGCAGTGGCGGTGCGTCCAGAGTGGGCGCTGGAGCACTGCCCCCTCTCTCCTGTGCCCGTCACTCAGAACTATACATAGGTTTATGCCTTGCATTAACCTATGTATTGTCTATGCCGCCCACTATTCAGGTGGATGCCCCCCTGTTAAGCGACCGACATATGAAGAACTGCGGCATTTATGGGCTTAAAATTGCATATCAGAAACAGTAAGGAAAATTGTCTTGCACATTACAGCCTGAGGGATGTAATTGGCTGCAGAAAAGTTAAATAGGGGACGCAGGGGGGGGGGGGGGGCATTCCTTGGATAAACACTGACAGGCTGCTCTGCCAATCATGTTCACCAAGTCTGTTTAATGGTAGCATGATTGGTTGATGCAACATCAAGGGAAGGAGAAGACACCAAGGAGAGAAGAAGGATGGCGCTGACCACAAGAAGGTAAGTGCAGGGCTGGGGGGGGGAACTGGCTGCATTGGAGGGGACAAAATGGCTGCATTAGAGGGAACAAAATGGCTGCATTGGAGGGAACAAATGGGGGCGTTTAATAGGCACCAGAGCAAAAAAGGAGGAAGTTTATTTCCTAAATTGGGGTTTGAACCCCCAAACATTTGGAGCAACAGGCGCCCCTGCTGGAAAGGTTAGTGAAGGGAAATATGCATGGAGGAGAAAAAAGGGGCAATCTAAAGCTTCCAGCATGCATGAGGACAAAGGGGACATTCTCAGCATATTACAATCATGGTAATTAGGGAAGGATGAAAGAAATACAATACATTAGCATACATGTAATACATAAAATGTGATGTTAATGGAGAAAACTTACCCTAATATAGTCCTCCTGCAGGACTTGTATAATAGCAGAACAGGTGTCTGGGATTATGAGGCCCAGAGCCTGGGGGGAGATGCCTGTCGTGAACTTCAAGTCCTGAAGACTTCTCCCTGTCGCCAGATAACGTAACGTGGCGATGAGCCTCTGCTCAGCACTGATGGCTTCCCGCATAACGGTGTCCTTCCTGGTAATATAGTGGGACACCAAAGCCAACAGTTCCTGAAAAACGGGGTCAGACATCCGCAGAAAATTCCTGTAGTCCTCAGGATTATTCTCGACGATCTCCCGCAGCAGAGGCATGTGGCAGAATTGGTCCCACTGGAGCAACCAATTCTTGGTCCATGAACTCCTCCTCACACCATTCATGGACTGGTCTTGGTCCAAAACAAGCAGACCAACACCAAGCGCACGCACAGCACGAACTCGACGACGAGAACGTCCAGGCGACATGGCTAGGAAACGGTCGTCTTATCAGAGCGTACAGAACAGAACGCACTTTAGAACAGCAAGGCCTATGAATAACGAACTGAAAAACAGAAACGAACAGGCAAGAACGCACTGTAAAACAGATACGACCTGCCTAGACGCCCTGAAAGTCAAGATACAAACCCACAAGCACAAACTGAACCGCAGAAAACGATCTGAAAAGTACGAAGACTGAAAAGCGCGAATCGTCTCTTCCCAAACTTTTACTTCACACGCAGTAACACGAGATCAGCAAAAGCAGCCCAAGGGGTGGCGCCAAGAAAAAAGATCTTCCCCTTTATAGTGCCGTCGTACGTGCTGGACGTGACCACGGAGAACAACGAGGAAATTGGGAAATGTCAGTGTGTACGCATGGAAAGCTTGACGAGAAAATCGACAAGCTTAACAAGCATCTCGTCAAAAAAAACGATGTGTTTTTTACGATGAGAAACTCGGTCGTGTGTACGAGGCTTCAGTCTTTTTGGGTATGTCTCTACCACATCTAGAGAGTGAAATTTTTGCCCATTCTACTTTGCAAAATAGCGCAAGCTCTGTCAGATTGAATAGTGTCTGTGAACAGCATATTTTAAGTCTTGCAACAGATTCTCAATTGGATTTAGGTCTGAACTTTGACTGGGCCATTCTACCACATGAATATACTTTGATCTAAACCATTCTATTGTAGCTCTGGCTTTATGTTTAGGGTCGTTGTCCTTGCAAACTCTAACAGGTTTTCTTCTAAGATTGCCCTGTTTTTGGCTCCATCCATCTTCCCATCAACTCTGACCAGCTTCCCTGTCCCTGCTGAAGAAAAGCATCCCCACAACATGATGCTGCCACCACCATGTTTCACGGTGGGAATGATGTGTCCAGGGTGATGTGCAGTGTTAGTTTTCCACCACGCAAAGCATTTTTCTGTTAGGCCAAAAAGTAAAATTTTTGTCTCATCTGACCAGAGCACCTTCTTCCACATGTTTGCTGTGTCCCCCACATGGCTTCTCGCAAACTGCAAATGGGACTTCTTATGTCTTTATTTCAACAATGGCTTTCTTCTTGCCACTCTTATATAATGGCCATATTTGTGGAGTGCACAACTAATAGTTGTCCTGTGAACAGGATTCTCCCACCTGAGCTGTGGATCTCTGCAGCTTCTCCAGAGCTACCATGGGCCTCTTGGCTGCTTCTCTGATTAATGCTCTTCTTGCCTGGCCTATCAGTTTGGGTGAATGGCCATGTCTTGGTAGGTTTGCAGTTTCTCCATACTCTTTCCATTTTCAGATGATGGATTGAACAGTGCTCTGTGAGATGTTCAAAGCTTGGGATATTTTATTTATAGCCTAACTTTGCTTTAAACTTCTCCACAACTTTAAACCTGACCTGTCTGGTGTGTTCCTTGGCCTTCATGATGCTGTTTGTTCACTAAGGTTCTCTAACAAACCTCTGAGGGCTTCACAGAACAGCTGCATTTATAATGAGATTACATTACACTTAGTTTTACTGATTAGGTGACTTCTAAAGGCTATTGGTTCCACTAGATTTTAGTCAGGGATATCCGAGTAAACGGGGCTGAATACAAATGCACGCCACACTTTTAAGATGTTTATTTGTAAAAAAAAATGAAAACCATTTAGCATTTTTCTTCCACTTCACAATTATGTGCCACTTTGTGTTCGTCTATCACATAAAATACATTTATGTTTTTGGTTGTAACATGACAAAATTTGGAAAATTTGAAGGGGTATGAATACTTTTTCAAGCCACTGTATAACTCAAACAGAATGCCATTACCAAGCAAAATAGCTATCTTGCAATCTGGTAGCCTTTTGCTGGCTTCACTGGTGTTCAGACCCTTTTCTAAAGGCTCCACATAGAATTTCTGAGGAGGAAGAGAGGCCTTTCTTAAACAAATATTGTGCTTTACCACAAAAAGAAGCATAATGTCTGACTTTACAATTTGTTAAAACTGCCACAAAAGTTAAAGGGGTTGTAAAGGTTTGTTTTTTATTTTCTAAATAGGTTCCTTTAAGCTAGTGCATTGTTGGTTCACTTACCTTTTCCTTATATTTCTCTTCTAAATATTTTTTTTCTTTGTTTTCTTTGTCTGAATTTCTCACTTCCTGTTCCTCCTCAGTAAGCTGTTCAGTAAGCTGTTCTGGATGACTCCACACCACTCGGATGATGGTGTGAAGTTTACTGAGGAGAAACAGGAAGTGAGAAATTCAGACAAAGAAAACAAACATTTAGAAGGAAAAGGTAAGTGAACCAACAATGCACTAGCTTAAAGTGGCTGTAAACCCACTTTGACCACTTGCATCTACAGGTAAGCCTAGATCAAGGCTTACCTGTAGGTGCAAGAAATATCTCCTTAACCTACACGGTTAAGGAGATATTTGCATTTAAAAATGGCGCCGTGACGTCACGCGCATGCGCATGGGGTTAACCCCATTCACAAATTCGGCTAGGTCACAACATTCGACGACGTAGCCGAATTCGACGGATCACGCGCGCATGCGCGGAGTCACGTCTTCGCCGCTCCGGCCAATCACAGCGCCGGAGCGGCGCTGTGATTGGCTGCAGCGGCGATACCCGGAAGTAACATTCCGGCTATCGCCGCAGCGATGGATGCGGCTAGAGGAGGGACACGAACGACTTCGGGGGCCCCGATCTAAGGTAAGTGGTACATAATGAGCTAGTATGCTAGTCATACTAGCTCATTATAGCTTTGTCTTGCAGATAAGCTAAAAAAAAAAAATTGTCTAGGGGGTTTACAACCACTTTAAAGGAACCTATTTGGAAAATAAAAAACGAACCTTAACAACCCTTTTAATTTAAGAAAAACAAACCCCTATCTTTAATGGATCCTGGAAGAGGAAACCAGCTCTAGGCTGAAATGAGTTTTTTCTGTAGCAACATAAATTTTATGTTCATGTGCAATTACATGCACTCCAGTATGTTTATGTGCAAACAAAATGCAGCCTGCTGTACTTTTTTCTTCAACACACACGAAAGCACTGCAACTGTGTAAACTAGACTCACTGAAATACATTCTTGCTTCTTTGTGCTGTACTTAAAGTATAACTAAAGGCAAAACTTTTTCAAGTTTGTATTGCTTTCTGTGCCCCCAATAAGGAGATTCATCCTCTCCTTATTTGTCCTGTTTACCATTGGCATTGAAAGTGGAAGTAAAAGAAAATCCCAATTTTTTGGGTTCCCCCCAGAAAAGTAATAAAGGGAAAATCTTCCAATGGGGACACTAGTTCTCGTGACCTGGGGATCCCCAAGAAATTCCATAAATTTTCAGGGATTTCCTCGCACTTCTTGTTTGGCTATGGGACAGAAAGTGAAGGGAAATTTCAGCTATGGGACACACATGGCAAAAAAAAAAAAATCTGACAGGGGTTGTAACCCTCCCTTGCTCTATCCTATAGCCTATATTTTGATTTTAAAATTTCATTCAACTGCATCTGGTGTAAATGATCCCTTAAAGGGTAACTCTATTCTCATAAGGAAAAAATAGCAAATACCGTAAATAAAAAATATAGTGTATATACGATTGCTGCACAAGCCATATTGTAATAATATTATTAAAAGTTACCTTTCCTTTTCAAACTGCAGTACTGTCCTTTTCTGTAAAAATGCAATGCAACTTGGATGCATTCTTTACACAGTTGGTATATAGAATGCCCACGGAAATGTTATTTCCTGCTTGGGCGAAGAACTATGCACTAGTCAGGTTTTAGGCATCATCTTCAACAAAATATATTTTTTCGTGAGATGCTCTCTAATGGTTAATCACTTCTAAAGAGATGCAGACACTGCAACTTTTTTCAACAGAACCTTGAAAGTGCACCAGCTGATTAAAATGAATTAGTCACTACCATTAACCTCCCTAGCGGTATTCCCGAGTCAGGCTCGGGGTGATTTTTTTATGCTAAAATCGGTAACCCCGAGCCAGACTCGGGCTGCATCGCAGTATCCAGGGGAAGTAACTTACCTTGTTCCCTGGATCCTGCAATGTCCTCCTGCAGTGTGTGTGAGCCGTGTCTCGCTCGATCCTCACTGCCGAGTGCCGAGCTCCGTTCCCTGCGACGTTGCGGCGCGCGGGGGTGGAGTTCGGCGCCAAATTCAAAAAGGTAAACACATAGTATACATACAGTATACTGTAATCTTACTGATTACAGTACTGTATGTAATAATAACACATCCCTTTGTCCCTAGTGGTCTGCCCAGTGTCCTGCATGCACTTTTATATAATAAAAACTGTTCTTTCTGCCTGGAAACTGGAGATTGTCCATAGCAACCAAAAAGTGTCCCTTTATGTCAAAAATGGTTTTAGACCAGCTAAAAAACAGCGACAATAAATTGCAATCACTCGCAGAATTGAGCGATAGCGATTTGTGGGGAAATTCATCATCAAACAAAAAATCTAATGACAGCGACAATTCTGCAACTGAGCAAATTTCAGTGTTTTTGATTTGATTACATTATTGAATAATTTTTATTATAATTACATTACTATTTGTTATAATTATTTATAGTTATTTATTATATTATAATTTATGATTTTGTGTTTCAAACTTTATCATACCCGGGATGTCTACTAGACTCTTGTTTGATCAGGATTAAGTGAGTAATTACTAAGAATCGCAGGCCTACAATACATAACACCAAATTTCCATGCAAAATAATTGTACCGCATTTGGTACATAATTCCAGACAGAATCATACCGCCAGGGAGGTTAAGAATCATTATCCAGACTCCAAAGCAGAAAGAATTTTTTTTTTTTACTTCAGAGCAAAACAGGGAGGAATCTACAACAACGTTTGTTAAAGAGGAACTGCAGTCTGCTCACATAATTTGTAATAAAAACATCTTTGCCATTCTGAAGCTTCTCTCCAACCACTTTGCATATTATTTTATATATACTGTGATTCTGTACTTGCCAAATATGCTGCAGAAATCTCCTTCAACTAAGTCTGGCTGCAACCTTTTTAACTGTGGGCAGCTGAAGCTGCTTCCTGTTCGCTTCCTGGATTTACACAGACACACAGAGGCACACCTCCAGCTCTGCAGCCCTGCAGGTCTTATCGGCCCTCTTATGACTCATCCCCCCCTCCCTTCCTGGCAAACTCTCACAAGATTGAGAGAGAGAGAGAGCTGTGCATGATGTCATAAGCCTAGGCTAATGACCAGACAAGAAACAGGAAGTGGGCTGTATTAGGAATTTACTGGCAGGAAAAAAATGTTTTACTATCCAAATTTAAAACAACAAGGGCAGAAGATTTAATAGATGGAAAGTTGAAAAATGACTGAAGGCCCGCTTTAAAATCTTTGTAATGTGCATTGGTCACCCAGAGGGGATTGTTTTTTTCTCAACAAAAGTGGACCTCCTCTTTTAAGAATAACTCCAGACATTTGTTTTAGTTTTGGCTAGAGTGAGGAAGAGTTAAACATTTCTTTCAAGTTTATATTTCTATGGCCCCATTGTTGAGATTTGTTCTCATTTCCTGCCCCATGGCATCTGTACAATAAATGGGAAAAACAGTTGTCACTGGAAATTGAAAGTACAGATAACAATGAAAACGTTGTCAGAGCTTCTAACTCTTCCACATCTTACTATTAATGTGCTTTTGATTTTGTCCCCATGCAGAAATTTCGCATCACATCCTCTGTTGACAAGAAATAAGGAGAAATTTTATGGCACAAATAAATGCCGACAGGTTCTAAACACTCTCTGCCTCATCCAGAGCAAAATAAAAAGTTTTGGTTTGAATTGGACTTTAACAGGTAACTTTCAAGAAGAAACATTTGCCTAAAAATTATGTTTTACATAAACCAGACCATATAACTAAAATTGCAGTATGCTTCTGGGATAACGCCAGCATGTTGGCGTTATCCCAGAAGCATACTGCAATTTTAGTTATATGGTCTGGTTTATGTAAAACATAATTTTTAGGCAAATGTTTCTAATAAGAACACTTCTTCAGATACTTTTCGCCTGAAATTAAAACTTTGCTGAAAAATCCTGTAGCAGAAAACAAACTGGACAACAACAGCAATAGTTGGCGTTATCATGTTGGCGTTATCCCAGAAGCATACTGCAATTTTAGTTATATGGTCTGGTTTATGTAAAACATAATTTTTAGGCAAATGTTTCTAATAAGAACACTTCTTCAGATACTTTTCGCCCGAAATTAAAACTTTGCTGAAAAATCCTGTAGCAGAAAACAAACTGGACAACAACAGCAATAGGGCACTATGGACCAGTCTTTTTCAACCAGGATGCCTTCTGGGTTCTTCATAGATGTCTTGGCAAAATGATAAAAATTGTTCCAATCTGCCCAAAAATTGTATACAAGCCAGCAGGTGGCTCAAGCCTGCCTTTTTGTTACACAAAGTCACAGGTTTTCATTGTGCAACCTTACAACCTTGGGCACCATGCCAATTATCCTTCAGCGGAGGACGTCAGGCACCAGTCGACTTGTTTGACCCCTCTCTGTCAGCATTGGGGTCATGTTGGCTGCGTGGGGAGAGAAAATTAAAGAAAACATTTTTGGAATATTAGTCAGCTCCAGTGTGAAAAAGTGTATTTGCTTTGTAAGAAAAAATCACCTCTAATGTTGGGTTTCCTACATGTTGGATGCATTATGTAAACTAATAAACTGTATGTGAGCCTAAAATAGAAAATTGTCAATTGTCAAATTGTAAATTCCTCTTTGCTTCTTAATAAATATATTGCTTGATTTATTTGTTCCCTAATTTTTAATGCAGACTAAAGACCTGGTAATCCTGCAAGTCTCCCCCACTCCTTTGGGCTGCCTGTTATGTCCTGACGATGAATGCAATTCCATTGTAGCGTTGTAATGTTTCGTCCTATCTTCTTGCATGGCAAGACACACATGTTAACCTACCCAACCCTGCACAGCCTAAATTGCAGAGACTCCTGGCCAGTTGCTGCAGACATAGTCATGTCCCTCACCCTTTAGATAAGCAAAGTATAGAGAATAATTGATGTCATGTGACCACTGGGTAAAAGATTGCTTCAGCTTATCCAATTTTGACTCTGGACCGACGAACACCCCTCTAGCTCTGTAAAATTTGGGCTACAAAATACTTCTAGAACTTTATAGTCCACCTCAGAAGTTTTAGGGGTACCCAAATTATCAACTATGCGCATAAAGTATGCCAGGAAGATGGATTATATAGGCAAATCATGGTGCAGTATTGTCTATGAAGCCTAGTGTCTGAAATCTACTCTACATTTATATTTCCACCTCATATCTTATGAAGTTTGCAAATGGAAAACAATGGATACCATATTTACTAAAGTACATATTGGATTGTTATGAAAAATAACAATTACCCTGTATGAAACATCATAATTTATTTATGTCTAAATTGAAGTTATTATAGTATCAATCTTTTAAGAATCTTGGGTGATATTTTATGCATGAACAAAATATTGTGTCCTCTGCTCACCAATGAAATAAAAAACAAACTATATGCAAACTGTTGTCAAAGAGATAGTATATTCGCTTAGACAGTGATTACACCTGTCAGCATGCTTCAGTGCTGAGGTTCAATAACGGAAAAGTGGCAACCAAAAAACACAGTACAATACTGTGGAGCAAAATAATATTGGCCCTTACTGGGTATTTGTCTGATTTTTCCCCAAAGTATACTCCAAAGAAGCCAAAATGTCAATAATTTGTAATTTGTATTGTTAATATACATACAGTATATACAATGTTTATAGCCTTGAACATACAACACTTGTATACAAGCAACACTGTATCTTGGCCAAGGCCGACAAGGCATGAAAAGAGTCCCCGCCTACACTTTTAGTGTAGCGCCAGTCTTATGGGGAGGACTGGGCCAGGAGGCAAATCGGTCTGGCGCCCCCATAAAGTGGTCGCACTGCTGCCGATATGTGGGTGGCAGGTGTTCCGCAACTGTGGGGGGGGGGCTAGTTTTGACTGTCCTATCATCACAGCGGACCTCTCACCTGAGTTCTCAGCTACAGAGACACAAATGCCATGTCGGGAGGCTGAAACTGTCTGGAGGAAAAAGTCAGCTGACGGGCGTGGGTCAGTAGAGTGAAGGGGGAGGAGCTCTCCACTGTGTGAGGAGACCCCATGTCAGGAGAGGTGCAGTGGAGACACGTGAAGGGAGCCAGGCAGGCAATAAGTTGCCATGCTGAAAGGAAAACCACACCAGTCGAGGGGAAATTGCAGGACAACTACCTAGCTGCCACGGGGCTTCTAGTCTGGGTAGTAGGGATGGTGCAGATGCAAGGAAGACTGAGATAGTCAGTTATACTTAGGTGGTAGGTAGTAATACTTTCCTGCAAACCTTTGGGTGATCACAATCTAGTATATATACTGTATATACTAGAAACCTAGGGCTTTCGAGCTTGCAATGATGCATATGACAGTTAAATATTAGGAAATCTTCATATTTATTTGATAAGGGCTTTTAATCTAGAGATGGTGCAGACACAAGGGACACTGACATGGTCATCTATACCTGACTGGTAGGTAGTAGGACTCTCCTGCAATCCTTTGCTTGTCTCAGTTTACATATTAAGGTGTCTTAATTTTATTTCTGTTGATTGCTGATGAGAAAAAAAAACTGATGGTTTTATTTGTTCCTGCCCCCAATCCTTCCTTTGCGCAATGGCTGGGCCTCATACCTTCATCACTGTACTATATGTTTCTGCTGCACCACTGGCATGGTTATATCCTCTTATGCCCCGTACACACGATCGGAATTTCCGTCGGAAAAACCTTGGATGGTTTTTCCGACGGAATTCCGCTCAAGATTGGCTTGCATTCACACGGTCACACAAAAGTTCTCTGAACTTTCGATCGTCAAGAACGCGGTGACGTACAACACTACGACGAGCCGAGAAAATTAAGTTCAATGCTTCCGAGCATGCGTCAAATTGTTTCTGAGCATGCGTAGGAATTCTGCGCATTGGAAATGCTACAGACGATCGGAATTTACGATTGGAATTTTTTTGGGTTGGAAAATTTGAGAAACCAGCTGTCAAATTTTTCTTCTCGGAAATTCCGACAGGAAAAGTCCGATGGAGCCTGCACATGGTCGGAATTTCCGACGAAAAGCTCACATCGAACTTTTCTTGTCGGAAATTCCGACCGTGTGTACGCGGCATTGGTCCGCTCCATAAATTTAGCAGAAATTTGTGCTTAAGGTAGAACTATAGGCAACATTTTCATTTTGGATAGAGTAAGATAGGGTTACTTGTCAGTTTATTTTTTGCCATCCCTGTCCCATTGTGGAGATTTCCTTTAATTTCCTGCCCGATAGCCAAACAGAAAGTGAGAGGAAATCTCTTCAAATTAAGGGAATCAATTGCCCCCCCACCAAGGCCCTCAAAACTAGTGTCTCCACAGGAAATTTTCAGGGTGGGTCTTAAACAGGTAGAGATGTGGCCTTGACAGGAAGGGGTGTGTCATATTTAAATTAGGGGGTGCACGATTTTATTCAGGCCTAGGGCAGCACATAAACCTAAATACACAACTGTATACAAGTAGAACAAATAACTTTTATTTTAGGCCAGGGGTGCTCAACTTGTGGCCCTCGGAGCTCTCTGATGTGGCCCTTGAAATAAAACTGAATGCAGAAGTTTTGTTATGCTTTTAGAAAGTGCACTACATCTGGAAGATATAATTGCTGTCAATGGCAAATAGCAGCTAGCCTGCTGGAAAGCTGCAGGTTTCAACCTGCTAAACCTTTTCATCCAAATTTTAAAATGCTTCATTTATAAATAGTAGTAGTGCGTTTAACTAATATTTATTTTTCTATAATTCTATAAGGGAACGTGACAGGGGGCGTGTCCTATGCCTACATACTTTTGCTAATGAGTGTCCCTCGTTCCCATCTCAAAAAGTTGGGAGGTATGGGTGGAGGTATCCCATGCTCCAGGGGGCCCGCCACATTCTGTTTTACAGTTGGACTGGAGGGGCAGCGGGGGAAGCATATACAAGAACCAATCCTCTCCATTTTCCTATTGCAACTGCTGGATTCAGCAGCTGCAGGAGGAAAATGTTCATTATGCTATTCATAATAAAACATTTGAAAATCTGAACCATTTAATTTCATTGTGGCCTGCGACTGGTTACCAAATCACTTAAGTGGCCCTCACTCTTCAAAAGGTTGAGCACCTCTATATTAGGCTGTATTCCCGCTATAAAGCAACGGTTCTAAATTTAGAGTTGGCTACTGGGACAGAGAAGAATGATTTGCAGCTTGTAGCCAAACTATTCTTGAGGAAAATGACAAATTTTCTATATGCTTTTCATTATTTTTTTAAATGTTTTTATTAGGGGGTACAAGTGATTACACAACTTCTGTTTTAAGAGATCTGATTTTTGGGGAAGCATAGAAAACAAGCCTATTACCACTAAAATGTAGCCATGGAGCTGTGTTATATATTTATTTGTAGCCAAACTAATCTTGCGGAAAATGCCTTTTCCTCAGTATGCCTTGAATCATAACCTAGAATACCTGAAGTCAATCATGTTATGATTTTCTTCGTAATCTGTGAATTATTTTTTCCTGGCTATGAGCCATCAAGAAAATAATGTTCCACATGAAATACTCCAATATTATTTATAACTTTAATCACAAAATGGCTAATTGAGTTTAATTAAAGCTGTTAAGCACTAAATGAAAATGTACAAAAATTAAGTTAAAACATGGTTTTATCTGACCTTTAGAAAGAACTGAAAGGCAGGTCACAATTATCATTTGTTGAATAGAAAACAGGAGCTACATCATTCACAGTTCCCACAATATGTCATAGAAGATAATTCTGCAAATTTCTGTACATGTCACAACATTTAGAATAAAAAACTTCCATTACTAAGGAATAACAAAGGCTAATTATAGGAGTATTGTGACTTAAATTGTATTGAATTGAAATACAAGCTGAAAATTAGAATGCAATATTTAGGAATTTGTTTAACTGTCTAAAGAAAAGATCAATAATAATACAGGCAGTCCCCAAGTTACAAACATTCAATTTACACTATATTGTCAATAGTATTGGGACACCTGCCTTTACATGAACTTTAATGGCATCCCCGTCTTAGTCCATAGGGTTCAATATTGAGTTGGCCCACCCTTTGCAGCTATAACAGCTTTAACTCTTCTGGGAAGTCTGTCCACAAGGTTTAGGAGTGTGTCTATGGGAATGTTTGACCATTCTTCCAGAAGCGCATTTGTGAGGTCAGGCACTGATGTTTGAGGAGAAGGCCTGGCTCTCAGTCTGCTCTTTAAATCATCCCAAAGGTGTTCTATCGGGTGGAAGTCAGGACTCTGTGCAGGCCAGTGAATTTCCTCCACCCCGACCTCGCTCATCCATGTCTTTATGGACCTTGCTTTGTGCACTGGTCCAAATCATTTGGTGGAGGTGGGATTATGGTGTGGGGTTGTTTTGCAGCGGTGAAGGGAACTCTTAAGGCGTCAGCATACCAAAAAATGTTGGACAATTTCATGCTTCCAACTCTGTGGGAACAGTTAGGGGATGGTCCCTTCCTGTTCCAACATAACTGCGCACCAGTGCACAAAGCAAGATCCATAAAGACATGGATGAGCGTGTTTGGGGTGGAGGAACTTGACTGGCCTGCACAGAGTCCTGGCACCAAAGTGATAGAACACATTTGGGATGAAATACAGCGAAGACACTGCGCTTCTGGAAGAATGGTCAAACATTCCCATAGACACACTCCTAAACCTTGTGGACAGCCTTCCCAGAAGAAGTAAAGCTGTTATAGCTGCAAAGGGTGGGCCAACTCAATATTGAGCCCTACGGACTAAGACTGGAATGCCATTAAAGTTCATGTGCGTGTAAAGGCAGGTGTCCCAATACTTTTGATAATATGGTGTGCACACAACAAATACTTACAATGGAGGGAGACACAGGAAGTGAGAGGAAATCTACCCATAGGAAGGGAAATTCACTCCTGTAAGAGTTATTATGGGGAAAAGGTGTCTCCACTGAAGGTTTATCACCAATCCAATTACCACCAATTGTTACCACAACAACCCAAAACTTTAAAAATCCAATTGTCACTGTTAGGGGTACAGTTGTTTCTAACCAGCCAAGGCAGGTTCAGGTAATGCAAGAAAAAGACTTCAGTTATCCCCACAGGCCCGGAGACATTGATTAATGACACAGGAGGCAGCTTTTGCAATGTGCCCAAATGATGTCTAATTTAATCAGCTTAACATCTCGGTATTTATGCAATTCTAGGGAACAAAAAGTGGGGATGGGAGGAGTTTACATGATACAAATTCAGGTTAATAATTTCCTATTAGCTAATACACGTTTACAAGTTCAGTTTCGCTGATGTAATAAAAATCTTACATAGATGTGAACTTCAACATATGTGTTATAAATATATGCTTTCTGTCTTTACACAGGTGTCGTAGAACTATACTTAACTTATCTTAAACAAACATGAGCTAGGGCAAAAGTCCATAGATATGGTATATGCCTAAATGACCATGGAAACCTTTACACAGAAATAAGTATGTAGCGACCTCACCCCTCTCGCCCCTTCTCATTCACGGCTTGTCTGTCTAGTCTACGGGTTAACACTGGGGGGAGGGATGAGATACACCACGGCCCATGTCCTCCAAAGCGTAGAGGTGAAGGCCAGAACTATCGGGCTTTGTGTATGTGTCCCAGAGTCAAATCCTCTCCTCGGATTGACTCCCCCTTTGCTCCTAGTAACCAGAGTTCCACACACTGAATAGGTCCAACTCGTATTTATTCTTCCCAATAAATAGTCATACAGCACAGACAGGTTGAGACCCATGTAACACTTCAGTATTTGCGGGGAGTAGGCCAAGGCACAATTCTTCTAGTTACAGCTAACCACTGTAGTATCACCAGTGGCGAATAGTCACTGTCACTGACTATATGAGGTAGAACGTGAATTACCTTCACTAGCACAGCCCCTGTCAGGGGAAGGCAATCCGTCCAAGGGATTCGCCGGAAGCCTCTCTGTCACCAGCAATGCTGCGCCGGACTCTTCAGAGAAGATCCGCTCACCAGTCTTCTCGACCTCAGACACAGGCACCCAAGGAGTTAGGGCCCCCTCGGATTCTTCCACCCTCGCGGAACTCAGTCGAAGGTACTGAGCTCCAGGCTTCATAGTACCTCACCCCAGGCTAAAGGTGCCTGAGATGGACTCCATCTCTCGCTCCGGCCAGGTCAAGGGCACCTGGGCCCGGAACTCCGGAACGCCAGCACCCAAGCTCAAGGTGCCTGGGTGCAGCTGCGTCCTCCGACTCTGACCCTCACGTCCGGGCGTCCACCCCCTTTTATCCCCTCGCCCGTTGCGTCACAGCAGGTTCTCCGCCCTGCCGTACCAGCGCCAGGCAAGGACAAAAAGGCAGCAGCAGTCCTGTGGTGAGTGTTCAACCTCGGCCCATGGCGACAACGCCACCCGTAGGCCACAGGGAACCTCACACCACCAGAGTCCTCCAAGAACCACAGAAAGGTCTCAGATTCCCTGACAATGCATCTGGGTTACACTACCACCCAGATGCTTCCCCAAAAATCAAACACCCGCTACAAGTACATTTAAAAAAATACCTTATGTTAGTTTGAAACCTTAAGTATGAGTTTCAACTTTGTTCAATTCATGAACTCAAAATGGAGGTTGTCATGCTATGTACCTTTTACAGTCACAGGGACAGAATATGAGGTGAAATCTTCTGAACAGGGGCACAGACAGCAAAACAAACATTACAGGGGTGTTACCCCTTCCCTATGCTATCCAAAAAAAATTAAATATTATTTTTTGGGCTGGAGTTACACTTAAAAAATGTACCTGTTCCTAGTTACATACAAATTCAACTCAACCACTTGCCGACAGCTCACTGTACATATACGTCAGCAGAATGGCTCGTACAGGCACAATCACGTACCTGTACATGGCCTTTTAACTGCCGACGTCGGGGTCGCGCGCTTGCCGCCGGTGGCACACTCACGACCACCCCGCGATCGTCTCACGGAGGCATGGAGCGGGGAGATGTTAGTGTAAACACAACATCTCCCCGCTCCCCTACTGACACTGTCAGGGATCTCCGCTCTGTGTAATCAGAGCAGAGATCGGTGATGTGTCACTCGTAGCCACGCCCCCCCTCAGTTAGAAACACGCCCCTAGGCACACTTAACCCCTCCAGCGCCCCTAGTGGTTAACCCCTTCACTGCCAGTGTCATTTTTATTGCACTGTTCGCTGTAAAAATGACAATGGTCCCAAAAATGTGTCAAAAGTGTCCGATGTGTCTGCCATAATGTCGCAGTCACAAAAAAAAAATCGCTGATCGCCGCCATTACTAGTAAAAAAAATAAAAAATAAAAAAATGCCTTAAAACTATCCCCTATTTTGTAAACGCTATAATTTTTGCGCAAACCAATCAATAAACGCCGATTGCGATTTTTTTTTACCAAAAATATGTAGAAGAATACGTATCGGCCTAAACTGAGGAAAAAAAAAATAATTATATATTTTTTTGGGGATATTTATTATAGCAAAAAGTAAAAAATATGTCAATTTTTTCAAAATTGTCGCTCTATTTTTGTTTATAGCGCAAAAAATAAAAACCGCTGAGGTGATCAAATACCACCAAAAGAAAGCTCTATTTGTGGGAAAAAAAGGACGCCAATTTTGTATGGGAGCCACGTCGCACGACCGCGCAATTGTCAGTTAAAGCGACGCAGTGCCGAATCGCAAAAAGGGGCCTGGTCATTATGCTGCGTATTGGTCCGGGGCTGAAGTGGTTAAGAACAAACCTAAAGAATCAGAAATCTTGTTTGTAACCCGGGGACTGCTTGTACTACAACTATGGTACCTCAGAATGTGTGATAACTCTCATAGGTTAGAGCTCTACATTAAATCACACTAATGATAAGTCCTAATGAAGTCACAGAAATTGTTATTGCATTAATTCCAGTGCATAACCCTCCCTTTACTTTCCTTTTATAGCAGGTGTGCTGTGTTTCTTAACATGACTGCCTAGTCCAAAGAATTTGACGATCTTGTACAGTGACTCTGTAATCTAACAGACCTGGTCAAATATAATCAGATTGTTAGTACAACGGCTCCAATCTGAGCTGTCAAACTGGTGGTTTGCACTAGGATTGAGTCTTGTGGGCTAGGGAGGTAAAAGCGCAAATTATTGTCTTACAGACTCTTTCAGATAGGCGAGAGTTAAAGTGTAGATAAAAAGCAAAAAGTTGGGACTTTATATGAGAGCGCAAGGCATGTATCGCCAAGCGCCTCCATCCCTATTAATTAAGAAAAAAGGAAGGAAGGTGGGACTTTGTATGAAGCATGCATCCTAGGAGATATCACAATATAGATGAATATGGCAGGTGCTTGGTATAATAGAACTATGAACATTACATGACAGCATTTTATAACAACAATTGGCAGTCAATAGTTTATTGATATATATAAAATATGACAATAATGATAATAACATGATATAATAATAGCATAGTAAGTTCATAATGTAAACATTATAAAGAACCAAGTTCATTAAAATATAAAATATGGCAATAATGATAATAACATGATATAATAAAAGCATAATAAGTTCATAATGTAGACATTATAGAGAACCAAATTCATTGAAGCGTGTCTCCATAGTAGCAACGCACCGCGAACGGCGCTGGAAGAGTGACGTTGATATGCAACTGGACGTCCGCCCAGACCCCCGTGTAACCCGAAGTGGAGGAGGGGGGTGGGGAGGGCCCCAGGTGCGTATCGCAGCTCCCGGAACTGAGCAAAAAAACGCCGGAGACAGCCAGCCCAAAACACACCATAGCCCAGCAACATCTAAACAGCATAACCAGTAGAGATAACAATGTTAATAGATAATATTATGTATCTAAACTCCTCTAGACCTAAGGTAACATATGACTCTAGATTAACAATAAAAACATTAGTGTTTGAATAAATACACACCTAAGTTAATTATGACAATGGAGAGTACCAACTTAAAAATAAAATATAAGGATATGGGTGCATGCTTCCATCCCTGTTATGTAGATAAAAAGCAAAAAGTTGGGACTTATATGAGAGAGCAAGGCATGTATCGCCAAGCGCCTCCATCCCTATTAATTGAGCAAAAGGAAAGGAAGGTGGGACTTTGCATGAAGCATGCATCTTAGGAGATATCACGATATAGATGAATATGGCAGGTGCTTGGTATAATAAAACTATGAACATTACATGACAGCATTGTATAACAACAATTGGCAGTCAATAGTTTATTGATATATATAAAATATGACAATAATGATAATAACATGATAGAATAATAGCATAATACGTTCATATTGTAAACATTATAAAGAACCAAGTTCATTGAAATATAAAATATGACAATAATGATAATAACATGATATAATAAAAGCATAATAAGTTCATAATGTAGACATTATAGAGAACCAAATTCATTGAAGCGTGTCTCCATAGTAAATAACTGTGTCTCTAGTTCATTGGTACAATCCAATTGGTATATATGGTAGTTGATAGTAATAATACAAAATATTTAAAGCCATTGTTTTAGCTTTAGATAAGAGTACAAGAAGGGTTGAACCCCTATCAGGCTGTCTGTGGTCAAAATTTTAAATCATATGCTTTTCCAAGAATTGTACAATCATATGCTTATTTCCACATTGTATCTGTAGCCTACTCTTATTACTCTGCAAAATTATGTTTGTGAATGTGTTCTGTGAATATCCCCACACATTTACTTCCTTGAATTCTTTGACATAGTTACATATAATTAAATAGTTATTCTGGTTAAAAAAGACACACATCCATCCAGTTCAACCAACAGAGAAAAAAAAAACACTCACACACAGAGAAATAGAAAACCTTCATATGCACTATTCTATATAGTTGATTGAGGAACGCAAAAAAAATAAAAAATAAATAAAGCATGATCCAATTGCAGGCAGAAAGGTACCATGGGATATGTGGTCTTTAGAAATTTGAAGTAAACAGCAGAGGAGAAGCTGCAAATTATTCCGCAAATCCAGGAAGTTGTGGAAAGAGATAGCCAACAAGAGTCTTTATCGCATATACAGTATTACAATGCTGATGTTATAAAATGAAAATGTATGCTGTGACAATAGATTTTCTGTAACTTCTTATCCTAGAGGTGCAACAGGAAATGGAAGGAAATCCCTAAAAAGTGAAAATAATTCCCATCTTAGAGAGGTGTTATAGGAACAGGTGCCCCTATTAGGAAACTTTCCCTTACCTCATGTTATGGTGTCAAGTCTAGATTTTTGGATTTCCCCTCACTTTCTGTCTCAGTGACAATGGACATTTGATTAATTGACATAAAGTCTGACCTTTTTTCTATCCAAAGCTAAAAAAAAGTTATTCTGTATGTTCAGCCGTGGCCAAAAGTTTTGAGAATGACACAAATATTATTTTTCACAAAGTGTGCTGCTGCATTGTTTTTAGATCTTTTGTTAGAATCATACCGCCAGGGAGGTTAACATCTGTCTGGAATTTTTCTACCAGAAGCGGTACAATTATTTTGCATGGAAATTTGGTGTTATGTATTGTAGGCCTGCAATTCTTAGTAATTACTTACTTAAACCTGACCAATCGCCCCAAGTGTGGCCAACATTTTCCTGAATAAATGGGAGGAAGAGGAGATATTCGGAAAGTGTTGGCCACACATACTCATCTATAAAAGATTCATAGACGACATTCTGGTTGTCTGGCAAGGCAACCGGGATGATCTAAACAAATTTGTTCAGCATATAGGTGCAAACCAATATGGTATCAAATTCACAGTCAACATACATCATGAGACCATCACCTTCCTAGATCTAGAAATATTGTACTTGTTGCCCATTCCCACCCCTTTTATTTGTTTGTAGAACTGGTGGTTGTGCCAAAAAAAGTTATTTCCCATGGCCATCCTTAAACCTTCTAATATGAACCATCTCTGCTTTAGTCTTAAATCAGAGAAGTGTTTCATAGCCCATGCTACCGCTGCCAATGCATCCGTCTGTGTAATGTTGGTGTACAACGACTCCACGTCTACTGTTACTAATAGCGTGGAGTCATCTACATCCACTTGTTTAAGTAACTGGATCACATCCTTGCTGTCCTTGATGAAGGCCTGTCCTTTCTCCGCTAGGGGCTGGAGGTAAACGTCCAGATATTCCCCCAGTCTGGAGTGGACAGACCCTATGCCACTGATTATGGGTCTCCCCAGGGGCTTGGTCTTTCTTCTGTGGACTTTGGGGACCTGGTATATGATTTGTACTTTGGGTGCATCAGGTAGTAAATATCTCTTTTTTGTTAAGTATTCTGTCTGAAATTCCTGTGTTTAAAAATTCTCTCAATTTAGATTTCAGTTCTTTGTTCAGATTCTTTTTCAATATTTGGTAGGTGGTGCTGTCTTTGACCAGTCTATCTAATTCACTCCCATAGTCCTTTTTTGTCAGCACCACCCCCCCGTCCGCTGGCCTGACCACTATATCCTTTCTCTTCTCCAGTTTCTTAATGCCCTGCCATACCCTGTCTGTTTTTTTGTGTTTCTCAGGTTCTATGCCTTTAATTTCTTTTTCCACCATTCTTTTAAAAACCTCTATATGTTGATTTGTGCTGGATTTTGGATTGAAGGTGGACTTAGTCCCTAATTGACTGTGTATATATAAAGTGCTGTTCTGTTGTGGGTTGTTTTACCCTTTTCCTAAAAAATGTTTTTTCAAGTTAGGTTTTCTAAAAAAAAATTGTAGGTCTATGAAAGCTTCAAACTGGTTAAAAGGCTTGATGAGTATTTTATTCCCTTATCTAAAACTGCCAACTCTTCCTGCAAAAATATTATATCTGGTAAATTAAAAATACCCTTCCCTAATTCTTTCTTTTTGTTTTTGCTCCCCCCTCTGCACCCTCTCCTTCTTGTGGGTTTCGGTTCCATCCACCCTCCTGTGGGTTCCTGTTCCAACCTCCCCTGCTGGTCTGAAACACGGGCATTGGGGGTTTGTATGGTTCTCTCCAGTCCCTCCATTCCCCCTGCCAATGTGGGGCTCCATAATTTTGGTTGTAATACCCCCTCCCTCTACCCCTGTATCCACCTCTCCAGGGCCTGGGGTAATGGCCCCCTGGAGGAGGGTAGGTGGGGTATCCTGTGTGTCCCCCCTGGTCCGCTCTATTGGGGGTGTTCTTAATTTGGGTGCTAGTGCTGGGGATAGGTTCTGGTATCTTACTTACATTGGGGATAGGGATTTGAGTCATCACTGTATTTTTCCCTTCTGTTTCCGTTCCCCTTGTTCCTAGTTCTTCACTAAGGGAAGTAATACATATAAAAAAGTTAGCGTGATCCACCTATCATATATATTTATCAGTTTTGCCTAATGGAAAGGTGCTCCATCATGCTGGAAAAGGCATTGTTCCTCACCAAACTGTTCTTGGATGGTTGGGAGAAGTTGCTCTCGGAGGATGTTTCTGTACCATTCTTTATTCATGGCTGTGTTCTTAGGCAAATTTGTGAGTGAGCCAACTTTCCTGGCAGAGAAGCAACCCCCTCCCCACATAAATAGTCTCAGGATGCTTTACTGTTGGCATGACACAGGACTGATGGTAGCACTTACCTTTTCTTCTCCAGACAAGGTTTTATCCAGATGCCCCAAACAATCAGAAAGGTGGAATTATCAGAGAAAATGACTTTACCCCAGTCCTCAGCAGTCCAATCCCTGTACCTTTTGCAGAATATCAGTTTTGTCCCTGATGTTTTTCCTGGAGAGAAGTGGCTTCTTTGCTGCCCTTCTTAAGACCAGCCAATCCTCCAAAAGTCTTCACCTCACTGTGCATGCAGATGCACTCACACCTGCTTGCTGCCATTCCTGAGTAAGCTCTGCACTGGTGGTTCCCCGAACCCGCAGCTCAATCAGCTGTAAGAGACAGCCCTGGCGCTTGCTAGACTTTCTTGGGCGCCCTGAAGCCTTCTTCACAAATTCAGTGGAAATGTTTTTTATGGGATTAAGTTCATTTTTATGGCAAAGAGCAACTTTGCAATTCATTTCAATTCATATGATCACTGTTCATAACATTCTGGAGTATATTCAAATTGCCATCATAAAAATTGAGGCAGCATACTTTGTAAAAATACATATTTGTGTCATTCTCAAAACTTTTGGCCATGGCTGCAATGTAGACAACTGAGCATAGATTTTATGTGTTATATGTAGAAGTTTTTATCCATTTACTCTAAAATCTCACTCTTAAGATTAGTCTTTTTTTGCGTACAATTATGCAGAACCTGTAAACCAAGGTGTAATATTAATGCAACTGCAATCGTAGCTCTTGTAGAACAGCTTGCAGAACTGTGTTTGGTAGGTACATAGCACCACTTACTGAACAATAAATCATCACTATCATACAGAAAGAGGTAAAATGGAACCAATAAATATCAAAGCTGTAGAATGTAGCAGAGTGATCTTCCTCGCTGAGCAGTGTGGCAGATGTGTTTAAATAAAAAAATTGGCTAAACAGAAAAATAATTTTTTTTACACAATAACAGTAATGTGATTCACCAATAGTAGGCAGAAAAGTTGGGCAGAAAGGGCAATCCAGGACACATCAGGGTGATCAAGCTTGCCATACTAGGATGCCCTTCTACAAGGCTAGCAAGAAATGTGGCCTCCTGGCTGTAGGTAAGGACTACGAATAGAGAAAAAGAAAAAATAATTAAAGGAAGGGAAACAGAGATGAATAGAAACAGGGAGAGGGGAGGAAGAAGTGGGGAAGGGGGAGAGAAGGAAGGGGCAGTTTCCATTGTAGGGCTCAGAACTAGATAGAAAAAAAGTAGGGTGGAGCGAACCCGAACTAGAAAGTTCGGGTTCGTACCGGACTTTTGGGTTTTTGGTACCCGGACCCGAACCCGAACAATGTACTGTATGTTCGGGTTCGGGTTTGGTGTTCGGCAATGTAATGGCGCATTTTAAAAAGCTACAGGGCAGCCAATCAACATTATTTTAACTTGTGTGCCCTTAGAAGCCATCACAGCCATGCCTACTAATGGCATGGCTGTGATTGGCCAGTGCAGCATGTGACCCAGCCTCTATATAAGCTAGAGGCACATAGCACAGCACGTCACTCTGCTTCAGTTAGTGTAGGGAAAGGTTGCTGCTGCTGCTGCTTTGAGGGAGAGAATTAGATAGGATTCAGAAATCAAATTACTCAGCGATCTACCTTGCTTTTGTTTTGTGGGTGCAGTGCACAATCTTTTTATCCTGCCCTGAGCCCAGTGCCAGAGAAAAGAAAACTTTTATCTGTCTGTTAGCTAGGTTGGCTTCGGCGGGCATTTTATGTAAGCTCAGTGCACCAGCACTGCATATCTGTACATGTGAGATAGACACTTTGGATACTGTTCTCCTATTCTGCTCTTCAAAAAAATAATAATTTAGGACAAAAAATAATTTTTGGTGCGTTTTCTGCCATAAAAATGTATTTTGGTGCATTTTCTGCATATCTGTACGTGTGAGATACACACTTTAGATACTGTTCTTCTATTCTGCTCTTCAAAAAAAGAATAATTTAGGGCAATAAAAAAAAAAATTTGGTGCGTTTTCTGCCATAAAAATTTATTTTGGTGCATTTTCTGCATATCTGTACGTGTGAGATAGACACTTTAGATACTGTTCTCCTATTCTGCTGTTCAAAAAAATAATAATTTAGGGCAAAAAAAAGATTTTTGGTGCGTTTTCTGCCCAAAAATGTTTTTGCTGCATTTTTTGCATATCTGTACGTGTGATATACACACTTTAGATACTGTTCTCCCATTCTGCTCCTCAAAAAAAAAAAAATTTTGGGCAAAAAAAAAATTTTTGTTGCGTTTTCTGGCCCAAAAATGTTTTTGGTGCATTTTCTGCATATCTGTACGTGTGAAATACACACTTTAGATACTGTTCTCCTATTCTGATCTTCAAAAAAATAATAATTTAGGGCAAAAAAAAAAATTTTGGTGCATTTTCTGCATATCTGTACCTGTGAGATACACCCTTTAGATACTGTTACTCTATTCTGCTATTCAAAAAACACCCATTTAGGGCAAGATCCTAAATTTGAGAATTATGAGGAGACCGTCAAATAAGGGACGTGGCCCCGGTCGTGGTGCTGCTGGTGGAGCTCCTGTTGCAGGGAGAGGACGTGGTCGATCTCTGCCAGCTACACGCACAAGTGAAACACCTTCCTCAGGTGCGAGTAGGCGACAGAGCCGGCAGCGGTATTTAGTCGGGCCTAATGCGGCTCTACGAATGTTGAGGCCAGGCCCAGGACAAGTACAGGCGATAGTAGATTGGGTTGCTGACAGTGCCTCCAGTTCCTTCACATTGTCTCCCAACCAGTCTACTGCTGAAAGATCAGAGTTGGCACCTGCAGCCGATGTCCATCAGTCTTTCACCTCACCCCCTTGCAATTTAGCCAAGCAGTCTGAGCCCCAAGTCATGCAGCAGTCTCTTCTGCTTTTTGATGACTCTGTTAGCAGGGTTTCCTAGGGCCATCCACCTAGCCCTGCCCCAGATGTGGAAGAGATTGAGTGCACCGATGCCCAACCACTTATGTTTCAAGATGAGTACATGGGAGGACCATCGCAGCACATCTCGGATGATGAAGAAACACAGGTGCCAACTGCTGCTGCTTTCGCAATTCTGCAGACCGACAAGGAGGGCAGGGGTGAAGACTGGGTGGAAGATGATATGGAGGACGATGAGGTCCTCGACCCCACATGGAATCAACGTCATGCAGGTGACCTGTGTAGTTCGGAGGAAGAGGCGCTGGTCGCACAGAGCCACCAGCACAGCAGAAGAGGGAGCAGGGTGCAAAAGCGGAGCATCCGTCCCCTAGACAGTACGCCTGCTACTGCCCAATGCTGAAAGGGACCTAGCACACCAAAGCCAGGTCCAAGTTCCCTAGCGTGGCAGTTCTTCAGACAATGTGCTGATGACAAGACACGAGTGGTTTGCACGCTGTGCAATCAGAGCCTGAAGTGAGGTATAAACGTTCTCAACCTGAGCACAACCTGCATGACCATTCATCTAAGTGCAAAGCACGAGCTGCAGTGGAGTAGACACCACAAAAACCAAGAAAGATCTCTGGCTCCTCCTGCTTCCTCTTCTGCTGCAGTCTCGGCCTTTTCATCCACCTCTGTAGTGACAGTGGCACCTGCCACCCCGCAAACGGAGGATCTGCCAGCATCACTACCACTTGGGTCACCAACCATCTCCACAATGACCCATGGAAGCTTTCAGCTCTCTATCTCCCAAACACTGGAGCGGAAGAGGAAGTACCCCCCTACCCATCCGCGATCCCTGGCCCTGAATGCCAGCATTGCAAAATTGCTGGCCTTTGAAATGCTGTCATTCCGTCTGGTGGAGACGCAGAGTTTTAAAAGCCTGATGGCATTGGCTGTCCCACAGTACGTCATGCCCAGCCGCCACTACTTTTCAAGCTGAGCTATCCCTTCCCTGCACAACCAAGTGGGGGACAAAATCAGGTGTGCACTGCGCAAAGCCATCTGTGGCAAGGTCCACCTCACTACGGATACGTGGACCAGTAAGCACGGTCAGGGACGTTATATCTCCCTAACAGCACACTGGGTAAATGCAGTGGCGGCTGGGCCTGAGGTGGATAGCAGTTTGGCGCATGTCCTTCTACCACCGAGGATTGCAGGGCGCTTCAGTTTGCCTCCTGTTGCTAACTCCTCCTACTCCGCTTCCTCATCCTCTACCGCCTCCTCATCCGGTCAGCGTAACACCTTCACCACCAACTTCAGCACAGCCAGGGGTAAACAACAGCAGGCAGTTTTAAAACTTTCCTGTTTGGGGGGAAAACGCCACACCACGCAGGAGTTGTGGAGGGACATGGAACAACAGACCGATGAGTGGTTGGTGGCAGTGAGCCTCAAGCCCGGCCTGGTGGTATGCGATAATGGGCGAAATCTCATAGCAGCTCTGGGCCTAGCCGGTTTGACGCACATCCCTTGCCTGGCGCATGTGCTGAATTTGGCGGTGCAGGGGTTTCTTAAAAATTACCCTGATATGCCAGAGCTGCTGCAGAAAGTGCGGGCCATCTGTGCGCACTTTCGGCGTTCTCACCCTGCTGCTCGCCTGTCAGCGCTGCAGCGTAACTTCGGCCTTCCCGCTCACCACCTCATATGTGACATGCCCACAAGGTGGAACTCCACCTTGCACATGCTGGCCAGACTGTGCGAGCAGCAGCAGGCGATAGTGGATTTTCAGCTGCAGCACGCACGCGTGAGTCACTCTGCGGAACAGCACCACTTCACCACCAATAACTGGGCCTCTATGCGAGACCTGTGTGCCTTGTTGCGCTGTTTCGAGTACTCCACCAACATGGCCAGTGCCGATGACACCGTTCTCAGCGTTACTATCCCAGTTCTATGCCTCCTTGAAAAAACGCTTCGGGCGATGATGGAAGAGGATGTGGCACAGGAGGAGGAGGAGGAGAAAGAGGGATCATTTCCAAGGCTTTCAGGGCAGTCATTCACAAGTGGCTCCGAGGGTGGGTTCCTGCACCAATAAACGCCAGGTACACAATTGTCCAGCAAGGGCACAGTTCTGGAGAATGACGAGGTGGAGGATGAGGAGGAGGAGATGGAGGAGGAGGAACCATGTTCACAGCAGGGTGGCACCCAGACCAGCTCATGGCCATCACTGGTGTGTGGCTGGGGGGATACAGAGGACACAGACGATACACCTCCCACAGAGGACAGCTTTTCGTTGCCTCTGGGCAGCCTGGCACACATGGGCGATTACATGCTGCAGTGTCTCCGCAACGACCTCCGAGTTGCCCACATTCTAACAGGTGCTGATTACTGGGTGGCCACGCTGCTGGATCCTCGTTACAAGGACAACATACCGTCCTTAATTCCCTCACTGGAGCATGATTGTAAGATGCGCGAGTACAATCGCACACTGGTAGACGCGCTGCTGGTGGCATTCCCACCTCACAGCGGGGGCATAGTGGAAGCACAAGGCGAAGGCAGAGGAGGAGGAAGAGGTCACCAATGCAGCTGGGGAACTGCCAGCACCTCAGAAGGCAGGGTTAGCATGGCCGAAATGTGGAAAAGCTTTGTCAGCACGCCACAACAACCAGCACCACCAGCTGATAAGGAAAGTCTTAGCAGGAGGCAGCATTTCACCAACATGGTGGAGCAGTATGTGTACACATGCCTTCACGTACTGAATGACAGGTCTGCCCCCTTCAACTTCTGGGTCTCCAAATTGGGTACATGGCCTGAGCTTACCCTTTACACCTTGGAGGTGCTGGCCTGCCCTGCAGCCAGTGTATTATCTAAAGGTGTATTTAGCACGGCAGGGGGGCGTTATCACAGATAACAACAAAAGCCTGGGGAATGCCCAGGAAAAAACCAAGCATACTTACCGACCAGCTAGCTGACAACCAATTAACCTGTCTAACAGTATGCGTTAAAAACAGGGGTTTGTCCGCACGCATTTGCAAACGCATGCGTGAGCCACAGAGCCACGCCAAGGCCCCCTGGAGTCTGTGGTCCTACATTAACTGTGAGTGTCCCCACAATAGAGGCACATGCATTCTGATGGTTAGATGAGGACAGGTGGACTGAAGGGGAGCCACTCCTCCTTAAAGGTACAGGAGCACACCAAACACCCAGCGTAGCACAATGGCAGCAAAGGTGTTGGTGCGCTGCTGGACCAATACAAACACCAATGTGATAAAACAAACATGTCCACTGCCCTCATCTATAGCTGGCCATAACAGTAAGCAGCATTGGAAGGCTAAAGCAGATAACAACAAAAGCCTGGGGAATGCCCAGGAAAAAACCAAGCATACTTACCGACCAGCTAGCTGACAACCAATTAACCTGTCTAACAGTATGCGTTAAAAACAGGGATTTGTCCGCACGCATTTGCAAACGCATGCGTGAGCCACAGAGCCACGCCAAGGACCCCTGGAGTCTGTGGTCCTACACTAACTGTGAGTGTCCCCACAATGGAGGCACATGCATTCTGATGGTTAGATGAGGACAGGTGGACTGAAGGGGAGCCACCCCTCCTTAAAGGTACAGGAGCACACCAAACACCCAGCATAGCACAATGGCAGCAAAGGTGTTGGTGCGCTGCTGGACCAATACAAACACCAATGTGATAAAACAAACATGTCCACTGCCCTCATCTATAGCTGGCCATAACAGTAAGCAGCATTGGAAGGCTAAAGCAAGGAGGGGTGGCTCCCCTTCAGTCCTCCTGTCCTCATCTAACCATCAGAATGCATGTGCCTCCATTGTGGGGACACTGTTTTTAACGCATACTGTTAGACAGGTTAATTGGTTGTCAGCTAGCTGGTCGGTAAGTATGCTTGGTTTTTTCCTGGGCATTCCCCAGGCTTTTGTTGTTATCTGCTTTAGCCTTCCAATGCTGCTTACTGTTATGGCCAGCTATAGATGAGGGCAGTGGACATGTTTGTTTTATCACATGGGCGTTGTCACAGACAAGCGCAGCCGCCTGTCCAGAGCCAATGTGGACAAGCTCACGTTCATTAAAATTAACCAGGCATGGATCCCACAGGACTTGTCCGTACCTTGTGCAGAATAGACATGTATACCGGCCTTACCCAGCCATTGTTGTATTTTTGATCTCTCTCACTTTTTTAGGGGTGTACCCTAATTAAAAAAAAAAAATTAAAAACAAAAACCAGTGTTGGCTACCTCGTCCTCCTCCACCGTCGCTTCCACCTACACAGCCACACCCAACGCCACCTCAACCTCCTACTCCATATGGACCTCGTCCTCCTAGGTCAAGATTATTATTTTTTATTTTTATGTATTTTATGTTATTTTAAGTTATTATTTCCCTATCCACATTTGTTTGCAGAGCACTTGCCATGCTCTTAACAACATTTTGCTGTCATTTGCAGCCCTCTAGCCCTTTCCATTACTTTTTTAGAGCCATTTTAGTCCTCAAAAGTTCAGGTCCCCATTGATTTCAATGGGGTTCGGGTTCGGGGTCAAGTTCGGGTCAAGTTCGGGTCCCGAACTCAAACTTTTTTTCTGAAGTTCGGCCGAACCCGTCGAATCCGAACATCCAGGTGTCCGCTCAATCCTAAAAAAGAGGTGTTTATAAATAGCTAAGAGTGGATGGGTCAGAGTTGGAAGTGTATATTGAAGCCAAGGTTCCCGAAGTTTAAGAAATCTAGGCTGGGAGTCAGTGAGAATGCTGGAAACCTTCTCATGAGCAAGCAGCCTATTCATGTACAATTTAACAAAAAACACAAACAGCAGCGCTCAATGGAAATGGTATAAAAACTGTATAGTCTTGAAGTGAATTAATTCAGTAAAATTAATATTGCACTAAAATGTCATATAGCTACATGAAGTTAAAAATACACACAATAATAAGAGCATGTAGCTGGTAATTTGTGGTATAAATATGGTATAAAATAGTTGCAACGATACCACTGCAGAGTCAAGATGGGAGGGGTTAACATCAATCCATAGGTAGGCAAGGGTCCCTGGATAGGGACTGTCACAACTCCAAATAGGTAGGCATGGGTCCCTGGATTGGGACTATCACAACTCCAAATAAGTGGCCACTAGAACCCAGATGGAATAGGGGAAGTGCGGTGTAATTGCTCTGATGTTCCACTGGTCATAAAGTTCCCACTGGTCAACAATGTGTGAAAGTGATCCCAAGAGTGGATACAGCAGACAGCACTGTAAGAGACGGACAGGTGAACCAGACCGTGCGGGAACCAGTGGATATCACCACACCATACAGGGACCTCCGTTGCTGTGGCACAGCCGTTGAGTGGACAAGCCAGCGGGGAGCGTTGAGAGCGATGAACAAGCCGATAGGGAGCCGGGCGCGCTTGTATGATGTCAGCGGTGGCGTTACCTTGGTGATGGGAGTAAACAGGAGGAAACAGAAGGAGACAGGAAAGGGAGTTTTTACCGCTCCAGGTGAGTATGCTCCAACAATCTATGGTCTCAGGAACACCGTGGGTGCCAGCAATGCACGCAGCATATGAAAAGGAAAATAAGGATATGGACAGCCGCACTCCAAAAAACCTTGACGGTCGCCTTTATTGTAAAGGATCGGATAAAATACACCAAAAAATCACAGCATAACCGGGGTAACAGCTGACATGTTTCGCACTGTAACTAGTGCTTACTCGTAGTTGACTTGTTACAAACACAACACCTCTAATATAGAAAACATAGACATACACTCATGTGATCAATTAAGAACCAATTAACAACCAATTAGTGTTCAAGGGTGTTGTAAATAAGTTATTCAGTGAAGTGAATAATGGTTGGTTGTGTGACACCTGAAGGATGATAAAAAGAGCCCACAAAACCCAAAAGCAACCCCAAAAAAAAGAGAAAAAAACTGAAAAAAAAAAAAAGAAACACAAGGGAGGGGTAGAAGAAAACCAAAAAGAAAGAAAAAGAAAAAGAAAAGAAGGAAAAAAGGAAAGACAAAATATATAAAATATATAGTAATGAAAGCAATAGAATATCAGTATGTGTAAGTAATGAAAATAATAAATAATAATTAATAATAATTTTTTTTATTTTAAATAAATGAAAATGAATAGAAACTCCAACAATATGTGTGTGATGGAGTGTGATGATGTGGGACTAATGCATGTAGTAAGCTAGTGAAGTGTATGTATATTGATTGTCCATGATGAAAATGATTAAAATGTGTATAATGGTGTGTGTGAACAAATGAATGTGATTGAATTATTAATGGACATGTAAAAAAGACTGAATGTGTAAAAACTAAAACAAAATGGATAAAATATGTGTAACAGTGTATGTGAACAAATAAGTGTGATTAGATGATTGGTGAACCTGTTGAAAAATAGAAAAATTAAAAAGGATAAAATAAAATAAAAATAACGTATGTGTCCATTGATGCTGACATACTAAAAAACATTACTAAAAGAACAATCCGTTTCTGGCAGGCTATGAACAATGAAAATATTTAAATATAAAAAACATTGTAAAAAATACATATAGCACAACAAAAAGAAAGAGAGGTACAAAACAATTATAATAATGATCATAATAATGAAACTGCTTCGTCATTTGCCATAATAGTCTGTAAATCTCCTACAGCCTGATGGCGTGTAGAATAAAGCCGTCCCGGCAAATCTGTGTATTCTCTCACCTTCTCCAGATATAAAAGAACATCTATTCTTAAAGAAAAGGGGGGGGGGGGAGATGAAAGGTCGTACACATATGAGCATGAGCGATCATTCTATTCTTTCATATTATTTTAATTTTTTTGTTTTTTTGTGCTTTTTAATAGAACTTGGACCTTTATAAAAAGAGCCTTTATGAAAAAAGCCTTATGTTGACCTTGTTTGAAAAATCCCCATATGTCCAACTACAGGATATACAATATTCCTATGTTTGTAATTATCTTTTCATATGTAATATATCTATCCTGGTCCCCTCGTTGTGTGTGTGGTTGTATACACCTAGACAACCCAACACACTGGGGACTACATGTGGACGTAGGGGATGGAAATAGCAATCATATTGTGGCGAAGAATCCCAATAAGTTTCAATGTGGATGGGCATAGAGACTGGTGATAGGACACGATAGACCAATATGGTCGTAATCGGTCATAATATGTTTCTCATAATTGCAAACAGAAGAGGGAACAGAATACCCGGAGAAACCAGCAGAGAAAAGAGGGGAACTATATGAAAATAAAGAGATAGAGGAACCCCCCTATATGGTTTAATCATTATAATGAGAGATGTCCCACTCGAAATTTAACCCCTGTGGCATTCTAGTATTGAGGGAAAAAATCCAGAATACTTCGCGTTTGCAAAGCCTTCTGAATTTATCACCTCCCCTTATGGGAGTAGTGATTCTTTCTATTCCCTGGATGGATAAGCTGGATGTGTCCTTGGAATGGACTTGATTCCAATGTTTGGCTACATTAGTATTCCGTTCCTTATCTATGTCATATAGATGTGTAGCCGGTATGTACTTTCCCGGGTGTAAATTTGAACTTGACAGAGACATTGGTGATGTGTAATTCCCTGCAGCCCAGCGGGTGGCGCTGTCGCCCTGGGCTGGGTTTGAATCATTGCTGTGTGTCGTGCTTCCTTTTTGTCCTCCCTCGGCAGCGGTATGGTGGGGCGGGGAACCCGCCGTGCTTGCTGGGAGAGGGTATAAAGGGGCAGGCCATCTTTGTCACGGGGTCGGAGTCCAGGGCACCTTTAGCCTGTGGACGGTGGTTCGTGTTGGTTCTCTAGGCGGGCCTAGGCTTAGAGGACAGCCGGAGGTCGTGTTCCATTTCAGGCACCTTTAGCCTGGGGTGAGGTACTCAGATGGAGGTCCGGAGCTCAGTGCCCAACACTGAGTTCCGCGAGGGAAGGAGATCCTAGGGAACCCCGGGAGTGGGTACCCGAATCCGGAAAGCGTAATGGACCGGGGGGAGCTCCTCATTCAAAGACCTGGTGCAGCAGATTGCCAGTGACGGGTGAGTCTCTCACCGGAGACCGCTTGGAAGGAAATCCCCCACTCGTTCGGAGACTGCAACCCACTTTCAGGAAGGAAAGTGGAGAACACATTGTGTCTGGGCCTATTCGCATCCACACCTCCTTTTCTGTTCTGTTTCTACCAAGGGAGTTCAACTGATTGTGTTCATTCGAGAAGAATAAAGGAGTGTTGAACTTTGATGGTGTGGGGCTCATTTCCTGACAGACATTGTTCAAGGTAACTCTCGGTGGAGGCTCCAGGTGCACAGCACTGATCCGAAGGTAAAAGAACTTTGCTTGTATCACACTGACACCTGTGACAAAGGCCTGGCGTAGTGTCCCCGCTCCCTTCCCCTCTAAAAGATACCCCTAGACAAAAGAGAGACGAGCTGAAGAGAAAGAGGGGAGTGAGGAGGCCGCTACACGTGGGGGCTCGGGTCCGGTATAGTGTTTGTGCACCACAGTATTGAACGTGTCTGTTGGAAGAGTTACGCGAATAGGCAGGCCTTCACTGGCCGAAGTGCATCCCTGCTCGAAGTCGTGGACATGACCCAATGAAGGGAAAGGCCCACGCAGAAGAGTGAAAAGAGGGGGAAGTTCAGCCGTGTGAAGTACTACACGTGGGGGCTTCTATTGCACTGCGCCACCAGGCACACCCCCATCGCTTAGTTCGTGGGCGTGACTTAGAAACAGAAAAGAAGAAAAGCCCACGAATTGGAGCAAAGGGGAGGAGTCCAATACGTGTGAAGGACTACACGTGGGACATCGGCGCAAAAACTCTGCAGTGTGCAATGGATCAGCAACAGGTCGCCATGTTCGGACATACGTCGTGGATTCCAGTTCACCCTTCCACCACGACACTGACTGCTGCTGCTCCGGTAACAGATACAAGGATCCGGCTAAAGCCAAGGGGTCGATTTGCCCTGTATTCGTGCATGGACGTTGAGGCCCTGGGTGTGATTTGTCCCGGCTGTTCAGGACTGGTGTGCCAGCTGAAGCCATTCGGGCTATGTGAGGCCTGTGGGGAGTTCCTGTTCGAAGTGGATCCGGCGGTTGAGAAGCCGAGAACCATCTACCCCGGTCGTGCAGCGGGCAACATCACTCAGAGAGGAGGAATCACTGCTGTGACAGCCATCCCTGCGCACACTGCAGCGACCGTGGAGGAGGTCGTAAAAACTCAACGGGAGAAATCCGAGGATGCTGACTCAGTCACCAAGATCTCGCAGCGTCCACCACCGAAGAGAAAAACCGGCATGGTAGCCCCGACCAGCGGTTGTGGTGGACCGTCTCGCCCGCTAACGCCCGACCCGGATGGATCCGTCGACAAGAGTTCCGGACGTCCCGTTTCCAGTATAGGCCGAGGTAAGCCTGGCGGAGAGATTTGGTGTGTGGGAGGAGGTGAAAGCTCGGTCTCCACTACAGGATACCTGCCTGCGGAGGAGTGTGACACCTCTGACCTAGAGTCGCTCTCGGACATGGGAGACGACGTTGCAATAGACGAACTGTTCGCAGAAAAGGGCTTGGACAAAATACCTCTTGCTTCATCCCGGAGGACCAGGGATCCACCCATGTCTACAGGGGAAAGTACACCCCGGGTGGAGGCACCAGTGCCTGAAGAGAGGTCCCATCTCCAGCCTGCTTCTACATCCCCGGTGCCATCTGTACTGAAGGCTGGGGAGAAGAGACTGTTGCTGCGGGCACCAATGCCCAGATCAGATGTGATCAAGGTCCCTCATCACCCGGACTCGATAGTTCTGCCTGCCGAAGGGGACAGAGCTACAATGCCTCCTTTGGCGAGACTACAACGGCTATTTGGCCAGAAGGTTGCTGCGGACTACGGATGGGAGTATCCGTACTTGTCGAAGGAACTGCTGTATGAGGTGGAAGTGTGTCGGGAGCGCTGGTACAATGACTTTGTGTGGACCCACCTTCAGGTTCCCCACGCCCGCAGGTACCTGGCATGCTCTCCAAAGGCCTCTCAATGTTTTAAAGACTGCAAGGCTGAGTGGATGTTGGGACGACACATCCATGCAGATAAAGTGTTGATCCGGCGCAAAGAAGGAGAAGATGTGGAGTATCATCTGGAAACCATGGATCAGCACTTGAAGCCACTTGTTCTGCTGCATCCCCGCTTTTACCTGTAGGAGAAAAAGAGACTCCGTTCTTATCATGCTGCTGAACTGTCTGGGGCCCGTTGCTTTTGTGCCTTAAAGGAATGAAGGACTGTTCCTGTTATTCTTCACTTTCTTGTAAGAGATCATAGACTCTGGGTAGATAGGGCCAAAGGAAAGAGGAAAGTTCCACGAGTGCAGTTACCGCGGTGCTGTCACCAGGTGGCAGTGTTGCGCAACGTTAAAACACTTTTCATGCACTCACTCTTTGGAGAAAAGGGATTTCTTTCCGGAGAAGTTTCTTTTCCATCACATGAATACAGGTGTCAGGGTTATATGTGTTAATCCTTTCTTTTCCCTCTGCAGGAGAGCATCCCATCAAGTCCACTGAGAATGGGGTGGGTCTTAGTCAGGGTGGGGGGGGGGGAAGTAAAAAAAAAATGTGAAGATGTGATTCAAAGTTATGAGTTAATGCTGTTGTTTCTCTTTTGTCTTTATTCCCTTTTCTTTATCCTTTTTACCCTTTTTACCCTTTTCTGCATCCCCGCTTTTACCTGTAGGAGAAAAAGAGACTCCGTTCTTATCATGCTGCTGAACTTTCTGGGGCCCGTTGCTTTTGTGCCTTAAAGGAATGAAGGACTGTTCCTGTTATTCTTCACTTTCTTGTCTGCTGCATCCCCGCTTTTACCTGTAGGAGAAAAAGAGACTCCGTTCTTATCATGCTGCTGAACTTTCTGGGGCCCGTTGCTTTTGTGCCTTAAAGGAATGAAGGACTGTTCCTGTTATTCTTCACTTTCTTGTAAGAGATCATAGACTCTGGGTAGATAGGGCCAAAGGAAAGAGGAAAGTTCCACGAGTGCAGTTACCGCGGTGCTGTCACCAGGTGGCAGTGTTGCGCAACGTTAAAACACTTTTCATGCACTCACTCTTTGGAGAAAAGGGATTTCTTTCCGGAGAAGTTTCTTTTCCATCACACGAATACAGGTGTCAGGGTTATATGTGTTAATCCTTTCTTTTCCCTCTGCAGGAGAGCATCCCATCAAGTCCACTGAGAATGGGGTGGGTCTTAGTCAGGGTGGGGGGGGGGAAGTAAAAAAAAAAATGTGAAGATGTGATTCAAAGTTATGAGTTAATGCTGTTGTTTCTCTTTTGTCTTTATTCCCTTTTCTTTACAGGGCTCAGACACAATGTTGGATAGTTTTTTCTAAAGTTTTATATCTTTGTACAATTGTTAGTCGGTTTCCGGATTGGATTATGTTAGCCGTTGAGGGCACGATTTACTCCAGACACTGGGGACCAGTGTCAAACCACCAGGGGGAGAGTGTAGCGAGTATGTACTTTCCCGGGTGTAAATTTGAACTTGACAGAGACATTGGTGATGTGTAATTCCCTGCAGCCCAGCGGGGGGACCTCCTCATTCGAAGACCTGGTGCAGCAGATTGCCAGTGACGGGTGAGTCTCTCACCGGAGACCGCTTGGAAGGAAATCCCCCCCTCGTTCGGAGACTGCAACCCACTTTCAGGAAGGAAAGTGGAGAACACATTGTGTCTGGGCCTATTCGCATCCACACCTCCTTTTCTGTTCTGTTTCTACCAAGGGAGTTCAACTGATTGTGTTCATTCGAGAAGAATAAAGGAGTGTTGAACTTTGATGGTGTGGGGCTCATTTCCTGAAAGACATTGTTCAAGGTAACTCTCTGTGGAGGCTCCAGGTGCACAGCATTGACCCGAAGGTAAAAGAACTTTGCTTGTATCACACTGACACCTGTGACAAAGGCCTGGCGTAGTGTCCCCGCTCCCTTCCCCTCTAAAAGATACCCCTAGACAAGAGAGAGACGAGCTGAAGAGAAAGAGGAGAGTAAGGAGGCCGCTACAGATGGTCATACAGCCTATCTTTGAGCCTGCGAATGGTTCTACCTACATATTGGATTTTACAATGGTCACAGTTAATGACATAAACTATATATCTAGTATTGCAGTTGATGAATTCTTGTATGGAAAAGCTTTTCTCGTCGCATATGAATGAATATGTTGACCTGTTTTTATGCGGACACAATATTGACATCCCTTTACTCCACATTTATAGGTTCCTCTAACCGATAACCAATTGGAGCCAATTGGTTTCGTGTGGAACAGGCTTGGTGATAGTTTGTTCCCTAGTGTGGGTGCTCTTCTTGATACAGTTTTGATGCCGTTGGACAGAATATCTTTATATGTCTCATCATTGTAGAGTACAGGAAGATATTTAGTGACTATAGATTTTATCTGTTGGAATTCATAATGTTTATAGGGCATCATAGCTTTTTCCTTGTCTTTGTCACTGTTGCTCCTATTTTTGCTTTTATTTCTATCTGATAGTAGGGAGGTTCTAGATATATTTTCAACTTTAGATAAAGCTCTTTTAATGGTTTTTGTTGAATATCCTCTCTCAGTGAATCTATTTGACATTTCTGCCGCTTCCCTAGTGAAATCCTCGGCTACACTGCACAGGCGTTTGAGCCTAATAAACTGGCCAAAGGGTATCCCTTCGATGGTATGTCTGGGGTGAGCTGAATCAGCTCTGAGTAATACATTGCCTGCCATGCTTTTCCTATGTAATCCTGTAGTTATACCATTTTTAGTACCGGTAAGTTTAACATCCAAAAAGTCTATGGTTGTTTTTTCTAAATTTCCGGTAAATTTTAGGTTTAAACAATTGTCATTGAGATAGGTGAGCCATATTTCCAAATTGGCATTGCCGTCTGTGGTGATAAACAGGAGGTCATCTATATAACGACAATAAAATACAGTATCCATGCGACGGGGACTACCGTGTCCAAAAATGCGGGACCTCTCCCACCAGCCCATGTAGAGATAGGCTAGGGAGGGAGAAAATTTGGCTCCCATGGAGGCCCCGCATTTTTGGAGGTAGTAGCCCCCGTTGAACATGAAAAAATTGTGGGTTAATAAATAGTCCAATGCCTGTATGATGAACTCCTGTAAAACCAAAGACACTTTGCCTGACTCCTTGAGGAAAACAGAAACAGCTTGCAAGCCCAGGTGGTGTGGAATACTTGAGTATAGACTAAACACATCAAAGCTGATCCATCTATACTCATCCATCCATGTGAAATCGGTAAGATCCATCAACAATTGCTTAGTGTCTCTAAGGAACCCTGGAAGTGCTGTGACTAGTGGCTGTAGTTGGCAATCCAGCCATTCGCCTAGTCTCTCATTAAGCGACCCTATACCCGCCACTATTGGTCTACCTGTGAGCGGGTGTAACCCTTTGTGCACTTTAGGTAGGTGATGAAACACCGGCATGATAGGATCAATGGGAATAAAGAGATCTCTCTCTTTTTCAGAAAAAATTCCTGCTGATACTGCTCTGTTCAAAAGTTCATGGAGTTTTTTAGTGAACGGTATAGTGGGGTCTGATGTAAGTGGTAAGTATGTGTCTGTATCCGATAATTGTCGGAGAGCCTCATCTTTGTAGGCAGTTGAATCTAAGACCACCACTGTGCCCCCCTTATCTGCATTCTTAATAGTAATGCTGTGATCTGTTTCTAAAGCTTTAAGCGCTGTTTTTTCCGACCAGGACAAATTGTCAGGGGACCCATCTTTATGACAATGGCGGGCCAGACGTGTGAGGTCCCTCTCCACTAATTTCTGGAATGAGTCCAGATCCTTCCCCCTAGATTCTATGGGGTAAAAACCTGACCGCAGTCTAAACGATATTGTGTTGGATGAATCTATTGGATCAAGGGGACAAGGATCTGACTCCATAGCCAAATCAGTAAGATCTTGTAGGGCACAAACTTCTTTAAACAATATAGGAGAGGGAAAGCACTCACCCAAATCTGGATGGCCATTGGAAAAGACTGCTTCCTCTGATGTGGAAGCTGAGTAGTGCTTTTTAGGAGTCAGGCTGCGACAAAACTTATTGATGTCAAGTATGGTCCCAAATAAATCAAAATGTTTTGTAGGACAGAAGTTGAGGCCTTTAGAAAGCAGCATGTTCTCTTCAGTGTTGAGAGTCCTACTAGAAATATTGAGAACATTGGTGATTATCGCTTTGTCCTCCCGCGTAGAGAGTGTTGCATGCTCCTTGTTCTTGTGTTTAATTCCTCCCCTTCTTGTCTTCTTACGGGTGTTCTTTTCTTTTTTATCTTTTTGCCAGATCCGTGAGGGTGTCCCTGATTGGAAGTGTCCCCGATGGTTGATTTGGGTGGTGTCACTGTTCGCTCAGGAGAGGACTCTGACCCCGTAGTAGCCAAGGTATCATATGTAATGTCATGTTCTTGGTCAGAGAAACTCACACTTTTTCCTCTGCTTCTATGCGGCCGATTAACTTGATGTTGTGTTTTTTTCCAAATGTAAACCTTGTCGTTCTCTTAATCAATACGGTCACGTGTCATCTTGCCTTTTTTTGTGTCTTTTACAAATTTTTCCAGCTTATCAAGTCTTCTATTCAATTTCCCGTCCAATTCCATGAATTCCGAATGGGTCTGTAATGGTTTTAAACTTTCCTGTATGGAAGTCATCTCCATCTGTAGTTTTTCCATCTGTTTCTGGTTGGGACAGGGTGTCTGTCCATTCCTTCTTTAGGTCATCATTAACCAACTCAGAGCTTGGAAATTTTTTGATCCGTAGTCCTCGTGGAATCTGGTTTAAAGTAATGTATTCTGTTAAAAAGTGGGTGTCCCAGTAGGATCTGATCTCCTTAGCCATTAGAAGCTCCAATCTTCTGAACATTTTAAGCAGTGAAACTTCACTGTGGTTTCTCCGGGTATTCTGTTCCCTCTTCTGTTTGCAATTATGAGAAACATATTATGACCGATTACGACCATATTGGTCTATCGTGTCCTATCACCAGTCTCTATGCCCATCCACATTGAAACTTATTGGGATTCTTCGCCACAATATGATTGCTATTTCCACCCCCTACGTCCACATGTAGTCCCCAGTGTGTTGGGTTGTCTAGATGTATACAACCACACACACACAACGAGGGGACCAGGATAGATATATTACATATGAAAAGATAATTACAAACATAGGAATATCGTATATCCTGTAGTTGGACATATGGGGATTTTTCAAACAAGGTCAACATAAGGCTTTTTTCATAAAGGCTCTTTTTATAAAGGTCCAAGTTCTATTAAAAAACACAAAAAAAATAAAAATACTATGAAAGAATAGAATGATCGCTCATGCTCATATGTGTATTGTTCTTTTAGTAATGTTTTTTAGTATGTCAGCATCAATGGACACATACGTATACACAAAAAACGAATAAGATCCAGCTTTGGGGATACCATGGCAAATATGACTAAAGAATGATATATATGTATATATATATATATATATATATATATATATATATATATATATATAAAAAGGTTTTTAAGACTCTAAAATTTAAATAAGTCAATAATACTCTGCACACAAATCATTATATCCACACAACAGTTTGTTGTCATCAACAAACAATACATGATGTGGAAGACACACTCATTCATTCCATGGACACACTCTCATGCATCTTTCTCCCCTCCTCCCCTTTTTTTTTTCCCCTCTAATTTCATTCTTCACACGCACCTTTTTACACACATTTTTTCACACACTATTTCATATTTTTTTTATTTCAATTTATCTTTATTTTAATTTAATTTTATTCTTTAACATTTTTCTATTTTTTAACAGGTTCACCAATCATCTAATCACACTTATTTGTTCACATACACTGTTACACATATTTTATCCATTTTGTTTTAGTTTTTACACATTCAGTCTTTTTTACATGTCCATTAATAATTCAATCACATTCATTTGTTCACACACACCATTATACACATTTTAATCATTTTCATCATGGACAATCAATATACATACACTTCACTAGCTTACTACATGCATTAGTCCCACATCATCACACTCCATCATACATACACACACATATTGTTGGAGTTTCTATTCATTTTCATTTATTTAAAAAAAAAAAATCTTATTTATTATTTTCATTAATTACACATACTGATATTCTATTGCTTTCATTACTATATATTTTATATATTTTTTCTTTCCTTTTTTCCTTCTTTTCTTTTTCTTTTTCTTTCTTTTTGGTTTTCTTCCACCCCTCCCTTGTGTTTCTTTCTTTTTTTTTTTGGGGGGGTTGCTTTTGGGTTTTGTGGGCTATTTTTATCATTCTTCAGGTGTCACACAACCATCAATTACCAACCATTATTCTCTTCACTGAATAACTTATTTACAACACCCTTGAACACTAATTGGTTGGTAATTGGTTCTTAATTGATCACATGAGTGTATGTCTATTTTTTCTATATTAGAGGTGTTGTGTTTGTAACAAGTCATCTACGAGTAAGCACTAGTTACAGTGCAAAACATGTCAGCTGTTACCCCGGTTATGCTGTGATTTTTTTGGTGTATTTTATCCGATCCTTTACAATAAAGGCGACCGTCAAGGTTTTTTGGAGTGCGGCTGTCCATATCCTTATTTTCCTTTTCAGAAGGAGACAGGACTCGGGTGCAGTAGTGGTCGTTTAGCTCGAAGGGGAAGCCGTGACTGACATGTTTCGCACTGCGGCGCTTTGTCAAAGTCACGGAAAAGACGGCAACCCCATCAATTTAAGCACAATGGCAGTGGGAGGGGAGAGAAGGGGCCAGAGTAATAAACACAGAATCTGATAATAACCCCTTCCTTTGACCAATATCAAGCCCATATGGAATCGCATACATAGTACAGAACTGGTATATAAAAAGGAATTGCAGAGCACCTAAATAAAAATAATAATAATGTATATATGTGTGTGTATGCATGTATTTTCCTTTTTATATACCAGAAGCACCATTTCAGGGTCTTTAGGACTTTTTTGAAGGTGCAAGCTCCAGGGCTTTCCTTTTCATTTTTACATCATCCACAGATAGCCATGACCTGAACAATATATGATAATGTGCCCCCTGCATAAAGCCAATAGTATGAGCCATTTAGGGAGAGCATTGTGTCTTTTAGCTAAAGAAAGCTGAATAATTAAACGCAATGAGAAAGACAAACATTAGTGACTAAAGTTTTTTAGTTATTTTTAGTCACTAGATGTCCTTTTTAGTCCTCTTTAGAATATACCATAGGTTCACATTAGGTATGGTTATCGGATATCCTATAATATTTTTTTCTACAAATAAACATTGATTAAGTTAGCATATATAGGTATATATTAAGTATTAATAGTGTGAGATGAATAAACAACCTTTAGGGGTGGGATGGTCCTGATTTTATTGAATTGATTGTTATTAAGGGCATAATGGGGTATTTAGGAGGAGGTGACGTGTCCAGTCATGTAAACCCTGATGACGGCAGTCATTTGCTGACAAAACATGTAGGGCGGAACTTTCCAGAACACTTAATTTCTTGCTTCTGGAATGCAGGTAGAGCGCAAAGCGACATTCTTATTGATGCTCATTTTTATTGTTCAACGTGTAAGTGCGATTTTTTTATTTCTCTACAATAAACTTTTGAAATATTACACCATGAGGGGATCATTTATGTTTTGATCAAAGATTGTATGGCTCAGAACAGTGGGAAACAAAGTCTTACTTTGGAAGTTTGCAGTCAGGGTGTCCAAGCTGAGGTGTCCTCCCACACACCAATAGACAAATGGTCATCGAGTAAAAGAAGCAGCCGGCAACGCCATAACATCAAGCGTATTTATTTTGAAGCCTTCACATTGAATACAGTCAGCAGCAAAAATGAGGGGATCAATTATGTCTCCCCCTTGCTAATAAGGACCATTTAAAGACACAGGAATGCCTTTTAGGATATGTTAGGTTGTAATTAGTGTTGAGCGGACCCGAACTGTAAAGTTCGGGTCCGTACCGAATTTTGGCGTTTTCCCGACCCCGGACCCGGACCCGGATTTTGCGCTAAAGTCCGGGTTCGGGTCCGGATTCGGGAATTTAATGGCGCAGTTAGAAATGCTTCAGGGGCCAGCCAATCACCATTTGATTAGCTGGTGTGCCCTTAGAAGCCATCATAGCCATGCCTACTAATGGCATGGCTGTGATTGGTCAGTGCAACATGTGACCCAGCATGTGACCAGCTTCTATATAAGCAAGAGGCACACAGCACAGATCGTCACTCTGCTTTTAGACAGTGTAGGGAAAGGATCCTGGCTGCTGTTGCTGTGAGGGAGAGAATTATATGATAGGAGTTAGTCCTGATTCTGCAATCTACTGATAGAAAAGATAGAGAGACAGTGTAGTGTAGTGTAGGGGCAGGATCCTGTTTGTGCTTTCAGGGAGAGAGATTTAGATAGGAGTCCAGATTGAGAGATATAATAGCTCAGCGATCTGCATAGGTTTATCTGTTTGTGTTGCAAGCTCAGTGCACCAGCACTGCATTACGTTGAGTGATACACCTATTCCATACTGTGGCTATATTGTGCTCTTGCTAAAAGACCCATTTCGGGCAGAAAAAAAAAAAAGGCACTTTATTGTGCTTTTGCTAAAAAGACCCATTTTTGGGCCCCCCCCCCAAAAAAAAAGGCACTTTATTGTGCTGTTGAAAAAAAAAAAAAGGCACTCTGTTGTGCGCAAAAAAGACCTATTTTTGGGCAAAAAAAATATTTTGCAGTGTATATCTCTAGTTGTGTGAAATAACCAATTTCTATATATTTTTCTTGTACTATGCTATACTAAAAAAAAGCAAAAAACTTTTTTTTGAATAGCATTCTCTGCAGCTGTGCGATTCAGCGGTTATATACTGTGGGTGTGTTGTGCTCTTCCAAAAAACGCCATTTAGGGCCACAGAAAATATTTTGCAGTGTGAAATACACATCTGGAGGTGTGTGAAAAAACAACATTATTTTTGAATAGCATTCTCTGGCCTCTGCAGCTGTGCGATTCAGCGGTTATATACTGTTGGGGTTGTTGTGCTCTTCAAAAAAACGCCATTTAGGGCCACAGAAAATAAATTGCAGTGTGAAATACACATGTGGAGGTGTGTAAAATAAACAATTTCTATATATTGTACAGTGCTATACTAAAAAAAACAACATTTTTTTTGAATAGCATTCTCTGCACTTCTATAGCTGTGCGATTCAGTGGTTAAATACTGTGGTTGTGTTGTGCTCTTCCAAAAAACGCCATTTAGGGCCACAGAAAATATTTTGCAGTGTGAAATACACATCTGGAGGTGTGTGAAAAAACAACATTATTTTTGAATAGCATTCTCTGGCCTCTGCAGCTGTGCGATTCAGCGGTTATATACTGTTGGGGTTGTTGTGCTCTTCCAAAAAACGCCATTTAGGGCCACAGAAAATAAATTGCAGTGTGAAATACACATGTGGAGGTGTGTAAAATAAACAATTTCTATATATTGTACAGTGCTATACTAAAAAAAACAACATTTTTTTTGAATAGCATTCTCTGCACTTCTATAGCTGTGCGATTCAGTGGTTAAATACTGTGGGTGTGTTGTGCTCTTCCAAAAAACGCCATTTAGGGCCACAGAAAATATTTTGCAGTGTGAAATACACATCTGGAGGTGTGTAAAATAAACAATTTCTATATATTCTTCTTGTACAGTGCTATACTAAAAAAAACAACCTTTTTTTTGAATAGCATTTTCTGTAGCTGTGCGATTCAGCGGTTACGTGCTGTGGGTGTGTTGTGGTCTGGCAAAAAACGCCATTTAGGGCCACAGAAAATATTTTGCAGTGTGAAATACACATCTGGAGGTGTGTGAAAAAACAACATTATTTTTGAATAGCATTCTCTGGCCTCTGCAGCTGTGCGATTCAGCGGTTATATACTGTTGGGGTTGTTGTGCTCTTCCAAAAAACGCCATTTAGGGCCACAGAAAATAAATTGCAGTGTGAAATACACATGTGGAGGTGTGTAAAATAAACAATTTCTATATATTGTACAGTGCTATACTAAAAAAAAACAACATTTTTTTTGAATAGCATTCTCTGCACTTCTATAGCTGTGCGATTCAGTGGTTAAATACTGTGGGTGTGTTGTGCTCTTCCAAAAAACGCCATTTAGGGCCACAGAAAATATTTTGCAGTGTGAAATACACATCTGGAGGTGTGTAAAATAAACAATTTCTATATATTCTTCTTGTACAGTGCTATACTAAAAAAAACAACCTTTTTTTTGAATAGCATTTTCTGTAGCTGTGCGATTCAGCGGTTACGTGCTGTGGGTGTGTTGTGGTCTGGCAAAAAACGCCATTTAGGGCCACAGAAAATATTTTGCAGTGTGAAATACACATCTGGAGGTGTGTGAAAAAACAACATTATTTTTGAATAGCATTCTCTGGCCTCTGCAGCTGTGCGATTCAGCGGTTATATACTGTTGGGGTTGTTGTGCTCTTCCAAAAAACGCCATTTAGGGCCACAGAAAATAAATTGCAGTGTGAAATACACATGTGGAGGTGTGTAAAATAAACAATTTCTATATATTGTACAGTGCTATACTAAAAAAAAAAACATTTTTTTTGAATAGCATTCTCTGCACTTCTATAGCTGTGCGATTCAGTGGTTAAATACTGTGGTTGTGTTGTGCTCTTCCAAAAAACGCCATTTAGGGCCACAGAAAATATTTTGCAGTGTGAAATACACATCTGGAGGTGTGTGAAAAAACAACATTATTTTTGAATAGCATTCTCTGGCCTCTGCAGCTGTGCGATTCAGCGGTTATATACTGTTGGGGTTGTTGTGCTCTTCCAAAAAACGCCATTTAGGGCCACAGAAAATAAATTGCAGTGTGAAATACACATGTGGAGGTGTGTAAAATAAACAATTTCTATATATTGTACAGTGCTATACTAAAAAAAACAACATTTTTTTTGAATAGCATTCTCTGCACTTCTATAGCTGTGCGATTCAGTGGTTAAATACTGTGGGTGTGTTGTGCTCTTCCAAAAAACGCCATTTAGGGCCACAGAAAATATTTTGCAGTGTGAAATACACATCTGGAGGTGTGTAAAATAAACAATTTCTATATATTCTTCTTGTACAGTGCTATACTAAAAAAAACAACCTTTTTTTTGAATAGCATTTTCTGTAGCTGTGCGATTCAGCGGTTACGTGCTGTGGGTGTGTTGTGGTCTGGCAAAAAACGCCATTTAGGGCCACAGAAAATATTTTGCAGTGTGAAATACACATCTGGAGGTGTGTGAAAAAACAACATTATTTTTGAATAGCATTCTCTGGCCTCTGCAGCTGTGCGATTCAGCGGTTATATACTGTTGGGGTTGTTGTGATCTTCCAAAAAACGCCATTTAGGGCCACAGAAAATAAATTGCAGTGTGAAATACATATGTGGAGGTGTGTAAAATAAACAATTTCTATATATTGTACAGTACTATACTAAAAAAAAAACATTTTTTTTTAATCGCATTCTCTGCACTTCTATAGCTGTGCGATTCAGTGGTTAAATACTGTGGTTGTGTTGTGCTCTTCCAAAAAACGCCATTTAGGGCCACAGAAAATATTTTGCAGTGTGAAATACACATCTGGAGGTGTGTGAAAAAACAACATTATTTTTAAAAAGCATTCTCTGGCCTCTGCAGCTGTGCGATTCAGCGGTTATATACTGTTGGGGTTGTTGTGCTCTTGCAAAAAACGCCATTTAGGGCCACAGAAAATATTTTGCAGTGTGAAATACACATCTGGAGGTGTGTGAAAAAACAACATTATTTTTGAATAGCATTCTCTGGCCTCTGCAGCTGTGCGATTCAGCGGTTATATACTGTTGGGGTTGTTGTGCTCTTGCAAAAAACGCCATTTAGGGCCACAGAAAATATTTTGCAGTGTGAAATACACATGTGGAGGTGTGTGAAAAAACAACATTATTTTTGAATAGCATTCTCTGGCCTCTGCAGCTGTGCGATTCAGCGGTTATATACTGTTGGGGTTGTTGTGCTTTTCCAAAAAACGCCATTTAGGGCCACAGAAAATAAATTGCAGTGTGAAATACACATGTGGAGGTGTGTAAAATAAACAATTTCTATATATTGTACAGTGCTATACTAAAAAAACAACATTTTTTTTGAATAGCATTCTCTGCACTTCTATAGCTGTGCGATTCAGTGGTAAATACTGTGGTTGTGTTGTGCTCTTGCAAAAAACGCCATTTAGGGCCACAGAAAATATTTTTCAGTGTGAAATACACATCTGGAGGTGTGTGAAAAAACAACATTATTTTTGAATAGCATTCTCTGGCCTCTGCAGCTGTGCGATTCAGCGGTTATATACTGTTGGGGTTGTTGTGCTCTTCCAAAAAACGCCATTTAGGGCCACAGAAAATAAATTGCAGTGTGAAATACACATGTGGAGGTGTGTAAAATAAACAATTTCTATATATTGTACAGTGCTATACTAAAAAAAACAACATTTTTTTTTAATAGCATTCTCTGCACTTCTATAGCTGTGCGATTCAGTGGTTAAATACTGTGGGTGTGTTGTGCTCTTCCAAAAAACGCCATTTAGGGCCACAGAAAATATTTTGCAGTGTGAAATACACATCTGGAGGTGTGTAAAAAAAACAATTTCTATATATTCTTCTTGTACAGTGCTATACTAAAAAAACAACCTTTTTTTTGAATAGCATTTTCTGTAGCTGTGCGATTCAGCGGTTACGTGCTGTGGGTGTGTTGTGGTCTGGCAAAAAACGCCATTTAGGGCCACAGAAAATATTTTGCAGTGTGAAATACACATCTGGAGGTGTGTGAAAAAACAACATTATTTTTGAATAGCATTCTCTGGCCTCTGCAGCTGTGCGATTCAGCGGTTATATACTGTTGGGGTTGTTGTGCTCTTCCAAAAAACGCCATTTAGGGCCACAGAAAATAAATTGCAGTGTGAAATACACATGTGGAGGTGTGTAAAATAAACAATTTCTATATATTGTACAGTGCTATACTAAAAAAAAAAACATTTTTTTTTAATCGCATTCTCTGCACTTCTATAGCTGTGCGATTCAGTGGTTAAATACTGTGGTTGTGTTGTGCTCTTCCAAAAAACGCCATTTAGGGCCACAGAAAATATTTTGCAGTGTGAAATACACATCTGGAGGTGTGTGAAAAAACAACATTATTTTTAAAAAGCATTCTCTGGCCTCTGCAGCTGTGCGATTCAGCGGTTATATACTGTTGGGGTTGTTGTGCTCTTGCAAAAAACGCCATTTAGGGCCACAGAAAATATTTTGCAGTGTGAAATACACATCTGGAGGTGTGTGAAAAAACAACATTATTTTTGAATAGCATTCTCTGGCCTCTGCAGCTGTGCGATTCAGCGGTTATATACTGTTGGGGTTGTTGTGCTCTTGCAAAAAACGCCATTTAGGGCCACAGAAAATATTTTGCAGTGTGAAATACACATCTGGAGGTGTGTGAAAAAACAACATTATTTTTGAATAGCATTCTCTGGCCTCTGCAGCTGTGCGATTCAGCGGTTATATACTGTTGGGGTTGTTGTGCTTTTCCAAAAAACGCCATTTAGGGCCACAGAAAATAAATTGCAGTGTGAAATACACATGTGGAGGTGTGTAAAATAAACAATTTCTATATATTGTACAGTGCTATACTAAAAAAACAACATTTTTTTTGAATAGCATTCTCTGCACTTCTATAGCTGTGCGATTCAGTGGTAAATACTGTGGTTGTGTTGTGCTCTTGCAAAAAACGCCATTTAGGGCCACAGAAAATATTTTTCAGTGTGAAATACACATCTGGAGGTGTGTGAAAAAACAACATTATTTTTGAATAGCATTCTCTGGCCTCTGCAGCTGTGCGATTCAGCGGTTATATACTGTTGGGGTTGTTGTGCTCTTCCAAAAAACGCCATTTAGGGCCACAGAAAATAAATTGCAGTGTGAAATACACATGTGGAGGTGTGTAAAATAAACAATTTCTATATATTGTACAGTGCTATACTAAAAAAAACAACATTTTTTTTTAATAGCATTCTCTGCACTTCTATAGCTGTGCGATTCAGTGGTTAAATACTGTGGGTGTATGGTGCTCTTCCAAAAAACGCCATTTAGGGCCACAGAAAATATTTTGCAGTGTGAAATACACATCTGGAGGTGTGTAAAAAAAACAATTTCTATATATTCTTCTTGTACAGTGCTATACTAAAAAAACAACCTTTTTTTTGAATAGCATTTTCTGTAGCTGTGCGATTCAGCGGTTACGTGCTGTGGGTGTGTTGTGGTCTGGCAAAAAACGCCATTTAGGGCCACAGAAAATATTTTGCAGTGTGAAATACACATCTGGAGGTGTGTGAAAAAACAACATTATTTTTGAATAGCATTCTCTGGCCTCTGCAGCTGTGCGATTCAGCGGTTATATACTGTTGGGGTTGTTGTGCTCTTCCAAAAAACGCCATTTAGGGCCACAGAAAATAAATTGCAGTGTGAAATACACATGTGGAGGTGTGTAAAATAAACAATTTCTATATATTGTACAGTGCTATACTAAAAAAAAAAACATTTTTTTTTAATCGCATTCTCTGCACTTCTATAGCTGTGCGATTCAGTGGTTAAATACTGTGGTTGTGTTGTGCTCTTCCAAAAAACGCCATTTAGGGCCACAGAAAATATTTTGCAGTGTGAAATACACATCTGGAGGTGTGTGAAAAAACAACATTATTTTTAAAAAGCATTCTCTGGCCTCTGCAGCTGTGCGATTCAGCGGTTATATACTGTTGGGGTTGTTGTGCTCTTGCAAAAAACGCCATTTAGGGCCACAGAAAATATTTTGCAGTGTGAAATACACATCTGGAGGTGTGTGAAAAAACAACATTATTTTTGAATAGCATTCTCTGGCCTCTGCAGCTGTGCGATTCAGCGGTTATATACTGTTGGGGTTGTTGTGCTCTTGCAAAAAACGCCATTTAGGGCCACAGAAAATATTTTGCAGTGTGAAATACACATCTGGAGGTGTGTGAAAAAACAACATTATTTTTGAATAGCATTCTCTGGCCTCTGCAGCTGTGCGATTCAGCGGTTATATACTGTTGGGGTTGTTGTGCTTTTCCAAAAAACGCCATTTAGGGCCACAGAAAATAAATTGCAGTGTGAAATACACATGTGGAGGTGTGTAAAATAAACAATTTCTATATATTGTACAGTGCTATACTAAAAAAAACAACATTTTTTTTGAATAGCATTCTCTGCACTTCTATAGCTGTGCGATTCAGTGGTTAAATACTGTGGTTGTGTTGTGCTCTTGCAAAAAACGCCATTTAGGGCCACAGAAAATATTTTGCAGTGTGAAATACACATCTGGAGGTGTGTGAAAAAACAACATTATTTTTGAATAGCATTCTCTGGCCTCTGCAGCTGTGCGATTCAGCGGTTATATACTGTTGGGGTTGTTGTGCTCTTCCAAAAAACGCCATTTAGGGCCACAGAAAATAAATTGCAGTGTGAAATACACATGTGGAGGTGTGTAAAATAAACAATTTCTATATATTGTACAGTGCTATACTAAAAAAAACAACATTTTTTTTGAATAGCATTCTCTGCACTTCTATAGCTGTGCGATTCAGTGGTTAAATACTGTGGGTGTGTTGTGCTCTTCCAAAAAACGCCATTTAGGGCCACAGAAAATATTTTGCAGTGTGAAATACACATCTGGAGGTGTGTAAAATAAACAATTTCTATATATTCTTCTTGTACAGTGCTATACTAAAAAAAACAACCTTTTTTTTGAATAGCATTTTCTGTAGCTGTGCGATTCAGCGGTTACGTGCTGTGGGTGTGTTGTGGTCTGGCAAAAAACACCATTTAGGGCCACAGAAAATATTTTGCAGTGTGAAATACACATCTGGAGGTGTGTGAAAAAACAACATTATTTTTGAATAGCATTCTCTGGCCTCTGCAGCTGTGCGATTCAGCGGTTATATACTGTTGGGGTTGTTGTGCTCTTCCAAAAAACGCCATTTAGGGCCACAGAAAATAAATTGCAGTGTGAAATACACATGTGGAGGTGTGTAAAATAAACAATTTCTATATATTGTACAGTGCTATACTAAAAAAAAAACATTTTTTTTTGAATCGCATTCTCTGCACTTCTATAGCTGTGCGATTCAGTGGTTAAATACTGTGGTTGTGTTGTGCTCTTCCAAAAAACGCCATTTAGGGCCACAGAAAATATTTTGCAGTGTGAAATACACATCTGGAGGTGTGTGAAAAAACAACATTATTTTTGAATAGCATTCTCTGGCCTCTGCAGCTGTGCGATTCAGCGGTTATATACTGTTGGGGTTGTTGTGCTCTTCAAACAAACGCCATTTAGGGCCACAGAGAATAAATTGCAGTGTGAAATACACATGTGGAGGTGTGTAAAATAAACAATTTCTATATATTGTACAGTGCTATACTAAAAAAAACAACATTTTTTTTGAATAGCATTCTCTGCACTTCTATAGCTGTGCGATTCAGTGGTTAAATACTGTGGTTGTGTTGTGCTCTTCCAAAAAACGCCATTTAGGGCCACAGAAAATATTTTGCAGTGTGAAATACACATCTGGAGGTGTGTGAAAAAACAACATTATTTTTAAAAAGCATTCTCTGGCCTCTGCAGCTGTGCGATTCAGCGGTTATATACTGTTGGGGTTGTTGTGCTCTTGCAAAAAACGCCATTTAGGGCCACAGAAAATATTTTGCAGTGTGAAATACACATCTGGAGGTGTGTGAAAAAACAACATTATTTTTGAATAGCATTCTCTGGCCTCTGCAGCTGTGCGATTCAGCGGTTATATACTGTTGGAGTTGTTGTGCTCTTCCAAAAAACGCCATTTATGGCCACAGAAAATAAATTGCAGTGTGAAATACACATGTGGAGGTGTGTAAAATAAACAATTTCTATATATTGTACAGTGCTATACTAAAAAAAAAAACATTTTTTTTGAATAGCATTCTCTGCACTTCTATAGCTGTGCGATTCAGTGGTTAAATACTGTGGTTGTGTTGTGCTCTTCCAAAAAACGCCATTTAGGGCCACAGAAAATATTTTGCAGTGTGAAATACACATCTGGAGGTGTGTGAAAAAACGACATTATTTTTAAAAAGCATTCTCTGGCCTCTGCAGCTGTGCGATTCAGCGGTTATATACTGTTGGGGTTGTTGTGCTCTTGCAAAAAACGCCATTTAGGGCCACAGAAAATATTTTGCAGTGTGAAATACACATCTGGAGGTGTGTGAAAAAACAACATTATTTTTGAATAGCATTCTCTGGCCTCTGCAGCTGTGCGATTCAGCGGTTATATACTGTTGGAGTTGTTGTGCTCTTCCAAAAAACGCCATTTATGGCCACAGAAAATAAATTGCAGTGTGAAATACACATGTGGAGGTGTGTAAAATAAACAATTTCTATATATTGTACAGTGCTATACTAAAAAAAACAACATTTTTTTTGAATAGCATTCTCTGCACTTCTATAGCTGTGCGATTCAGTGGTTAAATACTGTGGTTGTGTTGTGCTCTTCCAAAAAACGCCATTTAGGGCCACAGAAAATATTTTGCAGTGTGAAATACACATCTGGAGGTGTGTGAAAAAACAACATTATTTTTGAATAGCATTCTCTGGCCTCTGCAGCTGTGCGATTCAGCGGTTATATACTGTTGGGGTTGTTGTGCTCTTGCAAAAAACGCCATTTAGGGCCACAGAAAATATTTTGCAGTGTGAAATACACATGTGGAGGTGTGTGAAAAAACAACATTATTTTTGAATAGCATTCTCTGGCCTCTGCAGCTGTGCGATTCAGCGGTTATATACTGTTGGGGTTGTTGTGCTTTTCCAAAAAACGCCATTTAGGGCCACAGAAAATAAATTGCAGTGTGAAATACACATGTGGAGGTGTGTAAAATAAACAATTTCTATATATTGTACAGTGCTATACTAAAAAAACAACATTTTTTTTGAATAGCATTCTCTGCACTTCTATAGCTGTGCGATTCAGTGGTAAATACTGTGGTTGTGTTGTGCTCTTGCAAAAAACGCCATTTAGGGCCACAGAAAATATTTTTCAGTGTGAAATACACATCTGGAGGTGTGTGAAAAAACAACATTATTTTTGAATAGCATTCTCTGGCCTCTGCAGCTGTGCGATTCAGCGGTTATATACTGTTGGGGTTGTTGTGCTCTTCCAAAAAACGCCATTTAGGGCCACAGAAAATAAATTGCAGTGTGAAATACACATGTGGAGGTGTGTAAAATAAACAATTTCTATATATTGTACAGTGCTATACTAAAAAAAACAACATTTTTTTTTAATAGCATTCTCTGCACTTCTATAGCTGTGCGATTCAGTGGTTAAATACTGTGGGTGTGTTGTGCTCTTCCAAAAAACGCCATTTAGGGCCACAGAAAATAAATTGCAGTGTGAAATACACATGTGGAGGTGTGTAAAATAAACAATTTCTATATATTGTACAGTGCTATACTAAAAAAAAAAACATTTTTTTTTAATCGCATTCTCTGCACTTCTATAGCTGTGCGATTCAGTGATTAAATACTGTGGTTGTGTTGTGCTCTTCCAAAAAACGCCATTTAGGGCCACAGAAAATATTTTGCAGTGTGAAATACACATCTGGAGGTGTGTGAAAAAACAACATTATTTTTAAAAAGCATTCTCTGGCCTCTGCAGCTGTGCGATTCAGCGGTTATATACTGTTGGGGTTGTTGTGCTCTTGCAAAAAACGCCATTTAGGGCCACAGAAAATATTTTGCAGTGTGAAATACACATCTGGAGGTGTGTGAAAAAACAACATTATTTTTGAATAGCATTCTCTGGCCTCTGCAGCTGTGCGATTCAGCGGTTATATACTGTTGGGGTTGTTGTGCTCTTGCAAAAAACGCCATTTAGGGCCACAGAAAATATTTTGCAGTGTGAAATACACATCTGGAGGTGTGTGAAAAAACAACATTATTTTTGAATAGCATTCTCTGGCCTCTGCAGCTGTGCGATTCAGCGGTTATATACTGTTGGGGTTGTTGTGCTTTTCCAAAAAACGCCATTTAGGGCCACAGAAAATAAATTGCAGTGTGAAATACACATGTGGAGGTGTGTAAAATAAACAATTTCTATATATTGTACAGTGCTATACTAAAAAAAACAACATTTTTTTTGAATAGCATTCTCTGCACTTCTATAGCTGTGCGATTCAGTGGTTAAATACTGTGGTTGTGTTGTGCTCTTGCAAAAAACGCCATTTAGGGCCACAGAAAATATTTTGCAGTGTGAAATACACATCTGGAGGTGTGTGAAAAAACAACATTATTTTTGAATAGCATTCTCTGGCCTCTGCAGCTGTGCGATTCAGCGGTTATATACTGTTGGGGTTGTTGTGCTCTTCCAAAAAACGCCATTTAGGGCCACAGAAAATAAATTGCAGTGTGAAATACACATGTGGAGGTGTGTAAAATAAACAATTTCTATATATTGTACAGTGCTATACTAAAAAAAACAACATTTTTTTTGAATAGCATTCTCTGCACTTCTATAGCTGTGCGATTCAGTGGTTAAATACTGTGGGTGTGTTGTGCTCTTCCAAAAAACGCCATTTAGGGCCACAGAAAATATTTTGCAGTGTGAAATACACATCTGGAGGTGTGTAAAATAAACAATTTCTATATATTCTTCTTGTACAGTGCTATACTAAAAAAAACAACCTTTTTTTTGAATAGCATTTTCTGTAGCTGTGCGATTCAGCGGTTACGTGCTGTGGGTGTGTTGTGGTCTGGCAAAAAACACCATTTAGGGCCACAGAAAATATTTTGCAGTGTGAAATACACATCTGGAGGTGTGTGAAAAAACAACATTATTTTTGAATAGCATTCTCTGGCCTCTGCAGCTGTGCGATTCAGCGGTTATATACTGTTGGGGTTGTTGTGCTCTTCCAAAAAACGCCATTTAGGGCCACAGAAAATAAATTGCAGTGTGAAATACACATGTGGAGGTGTGTAAAATAAACAATTTCTATATATTGTACAGTGCTATACTAAAAAAAAAACATTTTTTTTGAATCGCATTCTCTGCACTTCTATAGCTGTGCGATTCAGTGGTTAAATACTGTGGTTGTGTTGTGCTCTTCCAAAAAACGCCATTTAGGGCCACAGAAAATATTTTGCAGTGTGAAATACACATCTGGAGGTGTGTGAAAAAACAACATTATTTTTGAATAGCATTCTCTGGCCTCTGCAGCTGTGCGATTCAGCGGTTATATACTGTTGGGGTTGTTGTGCTCTTCAAACAAACGCCATTTAGGGCCACAGAGAATAAATTGCAGTGTGAAATACACATGTGGAGGTGTGTAAAATAAACAATTTCTATATATTGTACAGTGCTATACTAAAAAAAACAACATTTTTTTTGAATAGCATTCTCTGCACTTCTATAGCTGTGCGATTCAGTGGTTAAATACTGTGGTTGTGTTGTGCTCTTCCAAAAAACGCCATTTAGGGCCACAGAAAATATTTTGCAGTGTGAAATACACATCTGGAGGTGTGTGAAAAAACAACATTATTTTTAAAAAGCATTCTCTGGCCTCTGCAGCTGTGCGATTCAGCGGTTATATACTGTTGGGGTTGTTGTGCTCTTGCAAAAAACGTCATTTAGGGCCACAGAAAATATTTTGCAGTGTGAAATACACATCTGGAGGTGTGTGAAAAAACAACATTATTTTTGAATAGCATTCTCTGGCCTCTGCAGCTGTGCGATTCAGCGGTTATATACTGTTGGAGTTGTTGTGCTCTTCCAAAAAACGCCATTTATGGCCACAGAAAATAAATTGCAGTGTGAAATACACATGTGGAGGTGTGTAAAATAAACAATTTCTATATATTGTACAGTGCTATACTAAAAAAAAAAACATTTTTTTTGAATAGCATTCTCTGCACTTCTATAGCTGTGCGATTCAGTGGTTAAATACTGTGGTTGTGTTGTGCTCTTCCAAAAAACGCCATTTAGGGCCACAGAAAATATTTTGCAGTGTGAAATACACATCTGGAGGTGTGTGAAAAAACGACATTATTTTTAAAAAGCATTCTCTGGCCTCTGCAGCTGTGCGATTCAGCGGTTATATACTGTTGGGGTTGTTGTGCTCTTGCAAAAAACGCCATTTAGGGCCACAGAAAATATTTTGCAGTGTGAAATACACATCTGGAGGTGTGTGAAAAAACAACATTATTTTTGAATAGCATTCTCTGGCCTCTGCAGCTGTGCGATTCAGCGGTTATATACTGTTGGAGTTGTTGTGCTCTTCCAAAAAACGCCATTTATGGCCACAGAAAATAAATTGCAGTGTGAAATACACATGTGGAGGTGTGTAAAATAAACAATTTCTATATATTGTACAGTGCTATACTAAAAAAAACAACATTTTTTTTGAATAGCATTCTCTGCACTTCTATAGCTGTGCGATTCAGTGGTTAAATACTGTGGTTGTGTTGTGCTCTTCCAAAAAACGCCATTTAGGGCCACAGAAAATATTTTGCAGTGTGAAATACACATCTGGAGGTGTGTGAAAAAACAACATTATTTTTAAAAAGCATTCTCTGGCCTCTGCAGCTGTGCGATTCAGCGGTTATATACTGTTGGGGTTGTTGTGCTCTTGCAAAAAACGCCATTTAGGGCCACAGAAAATATTTTGCAGTGTGAAATACACATCTGGAGGTGTGAAAAAACAACATTATTTTTGAATAGCATTCTCTGGCCTCTGCAGCTGTGCGATTCAGCGGTTATATACTGTTGGGGTTGTTGTGCTCTTGCAAAAAACGCCATTTAGGGCCACAGAAAATATTTTGCAGTGTGAAATACACATCTGGAGGTGTGTGAAAAAACAACATTATTTTTGAATAGCATTCTCTGGCCTCTGCAGCTGTGCGATTCAGCGGTTATATACTGTTGGGGTTGTTGTGCTCTTCCAAAAAACGCCATTTAGGGCCACAGAAAATAAATTGCAGTGTGAAATACACATGTGGAGGTGTGTAAAATAAACAATTTCTATATATTGTACAGTGCTATACTAAAAAAAAACAACATTTTTTTTGAATAGCATTCTCTGCACTTCTATAGCTGTGCGATTCAGTGGTTAAATACTGTGGTTGTGTTGTGCTCTTGCAAAAAACGCCATTTAGGGCCACAGAAAATATTTTGCAGTGTGAAATACACATCTGGAGGTGTGTGAAAAAACAACATTATTTTTGAATAGCATTCTCTGGCCTCTGCAGCTGTGCGATTCAGCGGTTATATACTGTTGGGGTTGTTGTGCTCTTCCAAAAAACGCCATTTAGGGCCACAGAAAATAAATTGCAGTGTGAAATACACATGTGGAGGTGTGTAAAATAAACAATTTCTATATATTGTACAGTGCTATACTAAAAAAAACAACATTTTTTTTGAATAGCATTCTCTGCACTTCTATAGCTGTGCGATTCAGTGGTTAAATACTGTGGGTGTGTTGTGCTCTTCCAAAAAACGCCATTTAGGGCCACAGAAAATATTTTGCAGTGTGAAATACACATCTGGAGGTGTGTAAAATAAACAATTTCTATATATTCTTCTTGTACAGTGCTATACTAAAAAAAACAACCTTTTTTTTGAATAGCATTTTCTGTAGCTGTGCGATTCAGCGGTTACGTGCTGTGGGTGTGTTGTGGTCTGGCAAAAAACGCCATTTAGGGCCACAGAAAATATTTTGCAGTGTGAAATACACATCTGGAGGTGTGTGAAAAAACAACATTATTTTTGAATAGCATTCTCTGGCCTCTGCAGCTGTGCGATTCAGCGGTTATATACTGTTGGGGTTGTTGTGCTCTTCCAAAAAACGCCATTTAGGGCCACAGAAAATAAATTGCAGTGTGAAATACACATGTGGAGGTGTGTAAAATAAACAATTTCTATATATTGTACAGTGCTATACTAAAAAAAAAACATTTTTTTTGAATCGCATTCTCTGCACTTCTATAGCTGTGCGATTCAGTGGTTAAATACTGTGGTTGTGTTGTGCTCTTCCAAAAAACGCCATTTAGGGCCACAGAAAATATTTTGCAGTGTGAAATACACATCTGGAGGTGTGTGAAAAAACAACATTATTTTTGAATAGCATTCTCTGGCCTCTGCAGCTGTGCGATTCAGCGGTTATATACTGTTGGGGTTGTTGTGCTCTTGCAAAAAACGCCATTTAGGGCCACAGAAAATATTTTGCAGTGTGAAATACACATCTGGAGGTGTGTGAAAAAACAACATTATTTTTGAATAGCATTCTCTGGCCTCTGCAGCTGTGCGATTCAGCGGTTATATACTGTTGGAGTTGTTGTGCTCTTCCAAAAAACGCCATTTATGGCCACAGAAAATAAATTGCAGTGTGAAATACACATGTGGAGGTGTGTAAAATAAACAATTTCTATATATTGTACAGTGCTATACTAAAAAAAAAAACATTTTTTTTGAATAGCATTCTCTGCACTTCTATAGCTGTGCGATTCAGTGGTTAAATACTGTGGTTGTGTTGTGCTCTTCCAAAAAACGCCATTTAGGGCCACAGAAAATATTTTGCAGTGTGAAATACACATCTGGAGGTGTGTGAAAAAACGACATTATTTTTAAAAAGCATTCTCTGGCCTCTGCAGCTGTGCGATTCAGCGGTTATATACTGTTGGGGTTGTTGTGCTCTTGCAAAAAACGCCATTTAGGGCCACAGAAAATATTTTGCAGTGTGAAATACACATCTGGAGGTGTGTGAAAAAACAACATTATTTTTGAATAGCATTCTCTGGCCTCTGCAGCTGTGCGATTCAGCGGTTATATACTGTTGGAGTTGTTGTGCTCTTCCAAAAAACGCCATTTATGGCCACAGAAAATAAATTGCAGTGTGAAATACACATGTGGAGGTGTGTAAAATAAACAATTTCTATATATTGTACAGTGCTATACTAAAAAAAACAACATTTTTTTTGAATAGCATTCTCTGCACTTCTATAGCTGTGCGATTCAGTGGTTAAATACTGTGGTTGTGTTGTGCTCTTCCAAAAAACGCCATTTAGGGCCACAGAAAATATTTTGCAGTGTGAAATACACATCTGGAGGTGTGTGAAAAAACAACATTATTTTTAAAAAGCATTCTCTGGCCTCTGCAGCTGTGCGATTCAGCGGTTATATACTGTTGGGGTTGTTGTGCTCTTGCAAAAAACGCCATTTAGGGCCACAGAAAATATTTTGCAGTGTGAAATACACATTTGGAGGTGTGAAAAAACAACATTATTTTTGAATAGCATTCTCTGGCCTCTGCAGCTGTGCGATTCAGCGGTTATATACTGTTGGGGTTGTTGTGCTCTTGCAAAAAACGCCATTTAGGGCCACAGAAAATATTTTGCAGTGTGAAATACACATCTGGAGGTGTGTGAAAAAACAACATTATTTTTGAATAGCATTCTCTGGCCTCTGCAGCTGTGCGATTCAGCGGTTATATACTGTTGGGGTTGTTGTGCTCTTCCAAAAAACGCCATTTAGGGCCACAGAAAATAAATTGCAGTGTGAAATACACATGTGGAGGTGTGTAAAATAAACAATTTCTATATATTGTACAGTGCTATACTAAAAAAAAACAACATTTTTTTTGAATAGCATTCTCTGCACTTCTATAGCTGTGCGATTCAGTGGTTAAATACTGTGGTTGTGTTGTGCTCTTCCAAAAAACGCCATTTAGGGCCACAGAAAATATTTTGCAGTGTGAAATACACATCTGGAGGTGTGTGAAAAAACAACATTAATTTTAAAAAGCATTCTCTGGCCTCTGCAGCTGTGCGATTCAGCGGTTATATACTGTTGGGGTTGTTGTGCTCTTGCAAAAAACGCCATTTAGGGCCACAGAAAATATTTTGCAGTGTGAAATACACATCTGGAGGTGTGAGAAAAAACAACATTATTTTTGAATAGCATTCTCTGGCCTCTGCAGCTGTGCGATTCAGCGGTTATATACTGTTGGGTTTGTTGTGCTCTTGCAAAAAACGCCATTTAGGGCCACAGAAAATATTTTGCAGTGTGAAATACACATCTGGAGGTGTGTGAAAAAACAACATTATTTTTGAATAGCATTCTCTGGCCTCTGCAGCTGTGCGATTCAGCGGTTATATACTGTTGGGGTTGTTGTGCTCTTCCAAAAAACGCCATTTAGGGCCACAGAAAATAAATTGCAGTGTGAAATACACATGTGGAGGTGTGTAAAATAAACAATTTATATATATTGTACAGTGCTATACTAAAAAAAAAAACATTTTTTTGAATAGCATTCTCTGCACTTCTATAGCTGTGCGATTCAGTGGTTAAATACTGTGGTTGTGTTGTGCTCTTGCAAAAAACGCCATTTAGGGCCACAGAAAAAATTTTGCAGTGTGAAATACACATCTGGAGGTGTGTGAAAAAACAACATTATTTTTGAATAGCATTCTCTGGCCTCTGCAGCTGTGCGATTCAGCGGTTATATACTGTTGGGGTTGTTGTGCTTTTCCAAAAAACGCCATTTAGGGCCACAGAAAATAAATTGCAGTGTGAAATACACATGTGGAGGTGTGTAAAATAAACAATTTCTATATATTGTACAGTGCTATACTAAAAAAACAACATTTTTTTTGAATAGCATTCTCTGCACTTCTATAGCTGTGCGATTCAGTGGTTAAATACTGTGGTTGTGTTGTGCTCTTGCAAAAAACGCCATTTAGGGCCACAGAAAATATTTTTCAGTGTGAAATACACATCTGGAGGTGTGTGAAAAAACAACATTATTTTTGAATAGCATTCTCTGGCCTCTGCAGCTGTGCGATTCAGCGGTTATATACTGTTGGGGTTGTTGTGCTCTTCCAAAAAACGCCATTTAGGGCCACAGAAAATAAATTGCAGTGTGAAATACACATGTGGAGGTGTGTAAAATAAACAATTTCTATATATTGTACAGTGCTATACTAAAAAAAACAACATTTTTTTTTAATAGCATTCTCTGCACTTCTATAGCTGTGCGATTCAGTGGTTAAATACTGTGGGTGTGTTGTGCTCTTCCAAAAAACGCCATTTAGGGCCACAGAAAATATTTTGCAGTGTGAAATACACATCTGGAGGTGTGTAAAATAAACAATTTCTATATATTCTTCTTGTACAGTGCTATACTAAAAAAAAAACCTTTTTTTTGAATAGCATTTTCTGTAGCTGTGCGATTCAGCGGTTACGTGCTGTGGGTGTGTTGTGGTCTGGCAAAAAACGCCATTTAGGGCAACAGAAAATATTTTGCAGTGTGAAATACACATCTGGAGGTGTGTGAAAAAACAACATTATTTTTGAATAGCATTCTCTGGCCTCTGCAGCTGTGCGATTCAGCGGTTATATACTGTTGGGGTTGTTGTGCTCTTCCAAAAAACGCCATTTAGGGCCACAGAAAATAAATTGCAGTGTGAAATACACATGTGGAGGTGTGTAAAATAAACAATTTCTATATATTGTACAGTGCTATACTAAAAAAAAAAAACATTTTTTTTGAATCGCATTCTCTGCACTTCTATAGCTGTGCGATTCAGTGGTTAAATACTGTGGTTGTGTTGTGCTCTTCCAAAAAACGCCATTTAGGGCCACAGAAAATATTTTGCAGTGTGAAATACACATCTGGAGGTGTGTGAAAAAACAACATTATTTTTAAAAAGCATTCTCTGGCCTCTGCAGCTGTGCGATTCAGCGGTTATATACTGTTGGGGTTGTTGTGCTCTTGCAAAAAACGCCATTTAGGGCCACAGAAAATATTTTGCAGTGTGAAATACACATCTGGAGGTGTGTGAAAAAACAACATTATTTTTGAATAGCATTCTCTGGCCTCTGCAGCTGTGCGATTCAGCGGTTATATACTGTTGGGGTTGTTGTGCTCTTGCAAAAAACGCCATTTAGGGCCACAGAAAATATTTTGCAGTGTGAAATACACATCTGGAGGTGTGTGAAAAAACAACATTATTTTTGAATAGCATTCTCTGGCCTCTGCAGCTGTGCGATTCAGCGGTTATATACTGTTGGGGTTGTTGTGCTTTTCCAAAAAACGCCATTTAGGGCCACAGAAAATAAATTGCAGTGTGAAATACACATGTGGAGGTGTGTAAAATAAACAATTTCTATATATTGTACAGTGCTATACTAAAAAAAACAACATTTTTTTTGAATAGCATTCTCTGCACTTCTATAGCTGTGCGATTCAGTGGTTAAATACTGTGGTTGTGTTGTGCTCTTCCAAAAAACGCCATTTAGGGCCACAGAAAATATTTTGCAGTGTGAAATACACATCTGGAGGTGTGTGAAAAAAACAACATTATTTTTGAATAGCATTCTCTGGCCTCTGCAGCTGTGCGATTCAGCGGTTATATACTGTTGGGGTTGTTGTGCTCTTCCAAAAAACACCATTTAGGGCCACAGAAAATAAATTGCAGTGTGAAATACACATGTGGAGGTGTGTAAAATAAACAATTTCTATATATTGTACAGTGCTATACTAAAAAAAACAACATTTTTTTTGAATAGCATTCTCTGCATTTCTATAGCTGTGCGATTCAGTGGTTAAATACTGTGGGTGTGTTGTGCTCTTCCAAAAAACGCCATTTAGGGCCACAGAAAATATTTTGCAGTGTGAAATACACATCTGGAGGTGTGTAAAATAAACAATTTCTATATATTCTTCTTGTACAGTGCTATACTAAAAAAAACAACCTTTTTTTTGAATAGCATTTTCTGTAGCTGTGCGATTCAGCGGTTACGTGCTGTGGGTGTGTTGTGGTCTGGCAAAAAACGCCATTTAGGGCCACAGAAAATATTTTGCAGTGTGAAATACACATCTGGAGGTGTGTGAAAAAACAACATTATTTTTGAATAGCATTCTCTGGCCTCTGCAGCTGTGCGATTCAGCGGTTATATACTGTTGGGGTTGTTGTGCTTTTCCAAAAAACGCCATTTAGGGCCACAGAAAATAAATTGCAGTGTGAAATACACATGTGGAGGTGTGTAAAATAAACAATTTCTATATATTGTACAGTGCTATACTAAAAAAACAACATTTTTTTTGAATAGCATTCTCTGCACTTCTATAGCTGTGCGATTCAGTGGTTAAATACTGTGGTTGTGTTGTGCTCTTGCAAAAAACGCCATTTAGGGCCACAGAAAATATTTTTCAGTGTGAAATACACATCTGGAGGTGTGTGAAAAAACAACATTATTTTTGAATAGCATTCTCTGGCCTCTGCAGCTGTGCGATTCAGCGGTTATATACTGTTGGGGTTGTTGTGCTCTTCCAAAAAACGCCATTTAGGGCCACAGAAAATAAATTGCAGTGTGAAATACACATGTGGAGGTGTGTAAAATAAACAATTTCTATATATTGTACAGTGCTATACTAAAAAAACAACATTTTTTTTTAATAGCATTCTCTGCACTTCTATAGCTGTGCGATTCAGTGGTTAAATACTGTGGGTGTGTTGTGCTCTTCCAAAAAACGCCATTTAGGGCCACAGAAAATATTTTGCAGTGTGAAATACACATCTGGAGGTGTGTAAAATAAACAATTTCTATATATTCTTCTTGTACAGTGCTATACTAAAAAAAACAACCTTTTTTTTGAATAGCATTTTCTGTAGCTGTGCGATTCAGCGGTTACGTGCTGTGGGTGTGTTGTGGTCTGGCAAAAAACGCCATTTAGGGCCACAGAAAATATTTTGCAGTGTGAAATACACATCTGGAGGTGTGTGAAAAAACAACATTATTTTTGAATAGCATTCTCTGGCCTCTGCAGCTGTGCAATTCAGCGGTTATATACTGTTGGGGTTGTTGTGCTCTTCCAAAAAACGCCATTTAGGGCCACAGAAAATAAATTGCAGTGTGAAATACACATGTGGAGGTGTGTAAAATAAACAATTTCTATATATTGTACAGTGCTATACTAAAAAAAAAACATTTTTTTTGAATCGCATTCTCTGCACTTCTATAGCTGTGCGATTCAGTGGTTAAATACTGTGGTTGTGTTGTGCTCTTCCAAAAAACGCCATTTAGGGCCACAGAAAATATTTTGCAGTGTGAAATACACATCTGGAGGTGTGTGAAAAAACAACATTATTTTTAAAAAGCATTCTCTGGCCTCTGCAGCTGTGCGATTCAGCGGTTATATACTTTTGGGGTTGTTGTGCTCTTGCAAAAAACGCCATTTAGGGCCACAGAAAATATTTTGCAGTGTGAAATACACATCTGGAGGTGTGTGAAAAAACAACATTATTTTTGAATAGCATTCTCTGGCCTCTGCAGCTGTGCGATTCAGCGGTTATATACTGTTGGGGTTGTTGTGCTCTTGCAAAAAACGCCATTTAGGGCCACAGAAAATATTTTGCAGTGTGAAATACACATCTGGAGGTGTGTGAAAAAACAACATTATTTTTGAATAGCATTCTCTGGCCTCTGCAGCTGTGCGATTCAGCGGTTATATACTGTTGGGGTTGTTGTGCTTTTCCAAAAAACGCCATTTAGGGCCACAGAAAATAAATTGCAGTGTGAAATACACATGTGGAGGTGTGTAAAATAAACAATTTCTATATATTGTACAGTGCTATACTAAAAAAAACAACATTTTTTTTGAATAGCATTCTCTGCACTTCTATAGCTGTGCGATTCAGTGGTTAAATACTGTGGTTGTGTTGTGCTCTTGCAAAAAACGCCATTTAGGGCCACAGAAAATATTTTGCAGTGTGAAATACACATCTGGAGGTGTGTGAAAAAACAACATTATTTTTGAATAGCATTCTCTGGCCTCTGCAGCTGTGCGATTCAGCGGTTATATACTGTTGGGGTTGTTGTGCTCTTCCAAAAAACGCCATTTAGGGCCACAGAAAATAAATTGCAGTGTGAAATACACATGTGGAGGTGTGTAAAATAAACAATTTCTATATATTGTACAGTGCTATACTAAAAAAAAAAACATTTTTTTTGAATAGCATTCTCTGCACTTCTATAGCTGTGCGATTCAGTGGTTAAATACTGTGGGTGTGTTGTGCTCTTCCAAAAAACGCCATTTAGGGCCACAGAAAATATTTTGCAGTGTGAAATACACATCTGGAGGTGTGTAAAATAAACAATTTCTATATATTCTTCTTGTACAGTGCTATACTAAAAAAACAACCTTTTTTTTTGAATAGCATTTTCTGTAGCTGTGCGATTCAGCGGTTACGTGCTGTGGGTGTGTTGTGGTCTGGCAAAAAACGCCATTTAGGGCCACAGAAAATATTTTGCAGTGTGAAATACACATCTGGAGGTGTGTGAAAAAACAACATTATTTTTGAATAGCATTCTCTGGCCTCTGCAGCTGTGCGATTCAGCGGTTATATACTGTTGGGGTTGTTGTGCTCTTCCAAAAAACGCCATTTAGGGCCACAGAAAATAAATTGCAGTGTGAAATACACATGTGGAGGTGTGTAAAATAAACAATTTCTATATATTGTACAGTGCTATACTAAAAAAAAAACATTTTTTTTGAATCGCATTCTCTGCACTTCTATAGCTGTGCGATTCAGTGGTTAAATACTGTGGTTGTGTTGTGCTCTTCCAAAAAACGCCATTTAGGGCCACAGAAAATATTTTGCAGTGTGAAATACACATCTGGAGGTGTGTGAAAAAACAACATTATTTTTGAATAGCATTCTCTGGCCTCTGCAGCTGTGCGATTCAGCGGTTATATACTCTTGGGGTTGTTGTGCTCTTCAAACAAACGCCATTTAGGGCCACAGAAAATAAATTGCAGTGTGAAATACACATGTGGAGGTGTGTAAAATAAACAATTTCTATATATTGTACAGTGCTATACTAAAAAAAACAACATTTTTTTTGAATAGCATTCTCTGCACTTCTATAGCTGTGCGATTCAGTGGTTAAATACTGTGGTTGTGTTGTGCTCTTCCAAAAAACGCCATTTAGGGCCACAGAAAATATTTTGCAGTGTGAAATACACATCTGGAGGTGTGTGAAAAAACAACATTATTTTTAAAAAGCATTCTCTGGCCTCTGCAGCTGTGCGATTCAGCGGTTATATACTGTTGGGGTTGTTGTGCTCTTGCAAAAAACGCCATTTAGGGCCACAGAAAATATTTTGCAGTGTGAAATACACATCTGGAGGTGTGTGAAAAAACAACATTATTTTTGAATAGCATTCTCTGGCCTCTGCAGCTGTGCGATTCAGCGGTTATATACTGTTGGAGTTGTTGTGCTCTTCCAAAAAACGCCATTTATGGCCACAGAAAATAAATTGCAGTGTGAAATACACATGTGGAGGTGTGTAAAATAAACAATTTCTATATATTGTACAGTGCTATACTAAAAAAAACAACATTTTTTTTGAATAGCATTCTCTGCACTTCTATAGCTGTGCGATTCAGTGGTTAAATACTGTGGTTGTGTTGTGCTCTTCCAAAAAACGCCATTTAGGGCCACAGAAAATATTTTGCAGTGTGAAATACACATCTGGAGGTGTGTGAAAAAACAACATTATTTTTAAAAAGCATTCTCTGGCCTCTGCAGCTGTGCGATTCAGCGGTTATATACTGTTGGGGTTGTTGTGCTCTTGCAAAAAACGCCATTTAGGGCCACAGAAAATATTTTGCAGTGTGAAATACACATCTGGAGGTGTGTGAAAAAACAACATTATTTTTGAATAGCATTCTCTGGCCTCTGCAGCTGTGTGATTCAGCGGTTATATACTGTTGGAGTTGTTGTGCTCTTCCAAAAAACGCCATTTATGGCCACAGAAAATAAATTGCAGTGTGAAATACACATGTGGAGGTGTGTAAAATAAACAATTTCTATATATTGTACAGTGCTATACTAAAAAAAACAACATTTTTTTTGAATAGCATTCTCTGCACTTCTATAGCTGTGCGATTCAGTGGTTAAATACTGTGGTTGTGTTGTGCTCTTCCAAAAAACGCCATTTAGGGCCACAGAAAATATTTTGCAGTGTGAAATACACATCTGGAGGTGTGTGAAAAAACAACATTATTTTTAAAAAGCATTCTCTGGCCTCTGCAGCTGTGCGATTCAGCGGTTATATACTGTTGGGGTTGTTGTGCTCTTGCAAAAAACGCCATTTAGGGCCACAGAAAATATTTTGCAGTGTGAAATACACATCTGGAGGTGTGAAAAAACAACATTATTTTTGAATAGCATTCTCTGGCCTCTGCAGCTGTGCGATTCAGCGGTTATATACTGTTGGGGTTGTTGTGCTCTTGCAAAAAACGCCATTTAGGGCCACAGAAAATATTTTGCAGTGTGAAATACACATCTGGAGGTGTGTGAAAAAACAACATTATTTTTGAATAGCATTCTCTGGCCTCTGCAGCTGTGCGATTCAGCGGTTATATACTGTTGGGGTTGTTGTGCTCTTCCAAAAAACGCCATTTAGGGCCACAGAAAATAAATTGCAGTGTGAAATACACATGTGGAGGTGTGTAAAATAAACAATTTCTATATATTGTACAGTGCTATACTAAAAAAAAAAACATTTTTTTTGAATAGCATTCTCTGCACTTCTATAGCTGTGCGATTCAGTGGTTAAATACTGTGGTTGTGTTGTGCTCTTCCAAAAAACGCCATTTAGGGCCACAGAAAATATTTTGCAGTGTGAAATACACATCTGGAGGTGTGTGAAAAAACAACATTATTTTTAAAAAGCATTCTCTGGCCTCTGCAGTTGTGCGATTCAGCGGTTATATACTGTTGGGGTTGTTGTGCTCTTGCAAAAAACGCCATTTAGGGCCACAGAAAATATTTTGCAGTGTGAAATACACATCTGGAGGTGTGTGAAAAAACAACATTATTTTTGAATAGCATTCTCTGGCCTCTGCAGCTGTGCGATTCAGCGGTTATATACTGTTGGGGTTGTTGTGCTCTTGCAAAAAACGCCATTTAGGGCCACAGAAAATATTTTGCAGTGTGAAATACACATCTGGAGGTGTGTGAAAAAACAACATTATTTTTGAATAGCATTCTCTGGCCTCTGCAGCTGTGCGATTCAGCGGTTATATACTGTTGGGGTTGTTGTGCTTTTCCAAAAAACGCCATTTAGGGCCACAGAAAATAAATTGCAGTGTGAAATACACATGTGGAGGTGTGTAAAATAAACAATTTCTATATATTGTACAGTGCTATACTAAAAAAAACAAAAATTTTTTTGAATAGCATTCTCTGCACTTCTATAGCTGTGCGATTCAGTGGTTAAATACTGTGGTTGTGTTGTGCTCTTGCAAAAAACGCCATTTAGGGCCACAGAAAATATTTTGCAGTGTGAAATACACATCTGGAGGTGTGTGAAAAAACAACATTATTTTTGAATAGCATTCTCTGGCCTCTGCAGCTGTGCGATTCAGCGGTTATATACTGTTGGGGTTGTTGTGCTCTTCCAAAAAACGCCATTTAGGGCCACAGAAAATAAATTGCAGTGTGAAATACACATGTGGAGGTGTGTAAAATAAACAATTTCTATATATTGTACAGTGCTATACTAAAAAAAACAACATTTTTTTTGAATAGCATTCTCTGCACTTCTATAGCTGTGCGATTCAGTGGTTAAATACTGTGGGTGTGTTGTGCTCTTCCAAAAAACGCCATTTAGGGCCACAGAAAATATTTTGCAGTGTGAAATACACATCTGGAGGTGTGTAAAATAAACAATTTCTATATATTCTTCTTGTACAGTGCTATACTAAAAAAAACAACCTTTTTTTTGAATAGCATTTTCTGTAGCTGTGCGATTCAGCGGTTACGTGCTGTGGGTGTGTTGTGGTCTGGCAAAAAACGCCATTTAGGGCCACAGAAAATATTTTGCAGTGTGAAATACACATCTGGAGGTGTGTGAAAAAACAACATTATTTTTGAATAGCATTCTCTGGCCTCTGCAGCTGTGCGATTCAGCGGTTATATACTGTTGGGGTTGTTGTGCTCTTCCAAAAAACGCCATTTAGGGCCACAGAAAATAAATTGCAGTGTGAAATACACATGTGGAGGTGTGTAAAATAAACAATTTCTATATATTGTACAGTGCTATACTAAAAAAAAACACATTTTTTTTGAATCGCATTCTCTGCACTTCTATAGCTGTGCGATTCAGTGGTTAAATACTGTGGTAGTGTTGTGCTCTTCCAAAAAACGCCATTTAGGGCCACAGAAAATATTTTGCAGTGTGAAATACACATCTGGAGGTGTGTGAAAAAACAACATTATTTTTGAATAGCATTCTCTGGCCTCTGCAGCTGTGCGATTCAGCGGTTATATACTGTTGGGGTTGTTGTGCTCTTCAAAAAAACGCCATTTAGGGCCACAGAAAATAAATTGCAGTGTGAAATACACATGTGGAGGTGTGTAAAATAAACAATTTCTATATATTGTACAGTGCTATACTAAAAAAAACAACATTTTTTTTTAATAGCATTCTCTGCACTTCTATAGCTGTGCGATTCAGTGGTTAAATACTGTGGTTGTGTTGTGCTCTTCCAAAAAACGCCATTTAGGGCCACAGAAAATATTTTGCAGTGTGAAATACACATCTGGAGGTGTGTGAAAAAACAACATTATTTTTAAAAAGCATTCTCTGGCCTCTGCAGCTGTGCGATTCAGCGGTTATATACTGTTGGGGTTGTTGTGCTCTTGCAAAAAACGCCATTTAGGGCCACAGAAAATATTTTGCAGTGTGAAATACACATCTGGAGGTGTGTGAAAAAACAACATTATTTTTGAATAGCATTCTCTGGCCTCTGCAGCTGTGCGATTCAGCGGTTATATACTGTTGGGTTTGTTGTGCTCTTGCAAAAAACGCCATTTAGGGCCACAGAAAATATTTTGCAGTGTGAAATACACATCTGGAGGTGTGTGAAAAAACAACATTATTTTTGAATAGCATTCTCTGGCCTCTGCAGCTGTGCGATTCAGCGGTTATATACTGTTGGGGTTGTTGTGCTCTTCCAAAAAACGCCATTTAGGGCCACAGAAAATAAATTGCAGTGTGAAATACACATGTGGAGGTGTGTAAAATAAACAATTTCTATATATTGTACAGTGCTATACTAAAAAAAAAAAACACTTTTTTGAATAGCATTCTCTGCACTTCTATAGCTGTGCGATTCAGTGGTTAAATACTGTGGTTGTGTTGTGCTCTTGCAAAAAACGCCATTTAGGGCCACAGAAAAAATTTTGCAGTGTGAAATACACATCTGGAGGTGTGTGAAAAAACAACATTATTTTTGAATAGCATTCTCTGGCCTCTGCAGCTGTGCGATTCAGCGGTTATATACTGTTGGGGTTGTTGTGCTCTTCCAAAAAACGCCATTTAGGGCCACAGAAAATAAATTGCAGTGTGAAATACACATGTGGAGGTGTGTAAAATAAACAATTTCTATATATTGTACAGTGCTATACTAAAAAAAAAAACATTTTTTTTGAATAGCATTCTCTGCACTTCTATAGCTGTGCGATTCAGTGGTTAAATACTGTGGTTGTGTTGTGCTCTTCCAAAAAACGCCATTTAGGGCCACAGAAAATATTTTGCAGTGTGAAATACACATCTGGAGGTGTGTGAAAAAACAACATTATTTTTAAAAAGCATTCTCTGGCCTCTGCAGCTGTGCGATTCAGCGGTTATATACTGTTGGGGTTGTTGTGCTCTTGCAAAAAACGCCATTTAGGGCCACAGAAAATATTTTGCAGTGTGAAATACACATCTGGAGGTGTGTGAAAAAACAACATTATTTTTGAATAGCATTCTCTGGCCTCTGCAGCTGTGCGATTCAGCGGTTATATACTGTTGGGGTTGTTGTGCTCTTGCAAAAAACGCCATTTAGGGCCACAGAAAATATTTTGCAGTGTGAAATACACATCTGGAGGTGTGTGAAAAAACAACATTATTTTTGAATAGCATTCTCTGGCCTCTGCAGCTGTGCGATTCAGCGGTTATATACTGTTGGGGTTGTTGTGCTCTTCCAAAAAACGCCATTTAGGGCCACAGAAAATATTTTGCAGTGTGAAATACACATCTGGAGGTGTGTGAAAAAACAACATTATTTTTGAATAGCATTCTCTGGCCTCTGCAGCTGTGCGATTCAGCGGTTATATACTGTTGGGGTTGTTGTGCTCTTCCAAAAAACGCCATTTAGGGCCACAGAAAATAAATTGCAGTGTGAAATACACATGTGGAGGTGTGTAAAATAAACAATTTCTATATATTGTACAGTGCTATACTAAAAAAAAACACATTTTTTTGAATAGCATTCTCTGCACTTCTATAGCTGTGCGATTCAGTGGTTAAATACTGTGGTTGTGTTGTGCTCTTGCAAAAAACGCCATTTAGGGCCACAGAAAAAATTTTGCAGTGTGAAATACACATCTGGAGGTGTGTGAAAAAACAACATTATTTTTGAATAGCATTCTCTGGCCTCTGCAGCTGTGCGATTCAGCGGTTATATACTGTTGGGGTTGTTGTGCTCTTCCAAAAAACGCCATTTAGGGCCACAGAAAATAAATTGCAGTGTGAAATACACATGTGGAGGTGTGTAAAATAAACAATTTCTATATATTGTACAGTGCTATACTAAAAAAAAAACATTTTTTTTGAATAGCATTCTCTGCACTTCTATAGCTGTGCGATTCAGTGGTTAAATACTGTGGTTGTGTTGTGCTCTTCCAAAAAACGCCATTTAGGGCCACAGAAAATATTTTGCAGTGTGAAATACACATCTGGAGGTGTGTGAAAAAACAACATTATTTTTAAAAAGCATTCTCTGGCCTCTACAGCTGTGCGATTCAGCGGTTATATACTGTTGGGGTTGTTGTGCTCTTGCAAAAAACGCCATTTAGGGCCACAGAAAATATTTTGCAGTGTGAAATACACATCTGGAGGTGTGTGAAAAAACAACATTATTTTTGAATAGCATTCTCTGGCCTCTGCAGCTGTGCGATTCAGCGGTTATATACTGTTGGGTTGTTGTGGTCTTGCAAAAAACGCCATTTAGGGCCACAGAAAATATTTTGCAGTGTGAAATACACATCTGGAGGTGTGTGAAAAAACAACATTATTTTTGAATAGCATTCTCTGGCCTCTGCAGCTGTGCGATTCAGCGGTTATATACTGTTGGGGTTGTTGTGCTCTTCCAAAAAACGCCATTTAGGGCCACAGAAAATAAATTGCAGTGTGAAATACACATGTGGAGGTGTGTAAAATAAACAATTTCTATATATTGTACAGTGCTATACTAAAAAAAAAAACATTTTTTTGAATAGCATTCTCTGCACTTCTATAGCTGTGCGATTCAGTGGTTAAATACTGTGGTTGTGCTGTGCTCTTGCAAAAAAACGCCATTTAGGGCCACAGAAAAAATTTTGCAGTGTGAAATACACATCTGGAGGTGTGTGAAAAAACAACATTATTTTTGAATAGCATTCTCTGGCCTCTGCAGCTGTGCGATTCAGCGGTTATATACTGTTGGGGTTGTTGTGCTCTTGCAAAAAACGCCATTTAGGGCCACAGAAAATATTTTGCAGTGTGAAATACACATCTGGAGGTGTGTGAAAAAACAACATTATTTTTGAATAGCATTCTCTGGCCTCTGCAGCTGTGCGATTCAGCGGTTATATACTGTTGGGGTTGTTGTGCTCTTCCAAAAAACGCCATTTAGGGCCACAGAAAATAAATTGCAGTGTGAAATACACATGTGGAGGTGTGTAAAATAAACAATTTCTATATATTGTACAGTGCTATACTAAAAAAAAAAACATTTTTTTGAATAGCATTCTCTGCACTTCTATAGCTGTGCGATTCAGTGGTTAAATACTGTGGTTGTGTTGTGCTCTTGCAAAAAACGCCATTTAGGGCCACAGAAAAAATTTTGCAGTGTGAAATACACATCTGGAGGTGTGTGAAAAAACAACATTATTTTTGAATAGCATTCTCTGGCCTCTGCAGCTGTGCGATTCAGCGGTTATATACTGTTGGGGTTGTTGTGCTCTTCCAAAAAACGCCATTTAGGGCCACAGAAAATAAATTGCAGTGTGAAATACACATGTGGAGGTGTGTAAAATAAACAATTTCTATATATTGTACAGTGCTATACTAAAAAAAAAAACATTTTTTTTGAATAGCATTCTCTGCACTTCTATAGCTGTGCGATTCAGTGGTTAAATACTGTGGTTGTGTTGTGCTCTTCCAAAAAACGCCATTTAGGGCCACAGAAAATATTTTGCAGTGTGAAATACACATCTGGAGGTGTGTGAAAAAACAACATTATTTTTAAAAAGCATTCTCTGGCCTCTGCAGCTGTGCGATTCAGCGGTTATATACTGTTGGGGTTGTTGTGCTCTTGCAAAAAACGCCATTTAGGGCCACAGAAAATATTTTGCAGTGTGAAATACACATCTGGAGGTGTGTGAAAAAACAACATTATTTTTGAATAGCATTCTCTGGCCTCTGCAGCTGTGCGATTCAGCGGTTATATACTGTTGGGGTTGTTGTGCTCTTGCAAAAAACGCCATTTAGGGCCACAGAAAATATTTTGCAGTGTGAAATACACATCTGGAGGTGTGTGAAAAAACAACATTATTTTTGAATAGCATTCTCTGGCCTCTGCAGCTGTGCGATTCAGCGGTTATATACTGTTGGGGTTGTTGTGCTTTTCCAAAAAACGCCATTTAGGGCCACAGAAAATATTTTGCAGTGTGAAATACACATCTGGAGGTGTGTGAAAAAACAACATTATTTTTGAATAGCATTCTCTGGCCTCTGCAGCTGTGCGATTCAGCGGTTATATACTGTTGGGGTTGTTGTGCTCTTCCAAAAAACGCCATTTAGGGCCACAGAAAATAAATTGCAGTGTGAAATACACATGTGGAGGTGTGTAAAATAAACAATTTCTATATATTGTACAGTGCTATACTAAAAAAAAAAACATTTTTTTTGAATAGCATTCTCTGCACTTCTATAGCTGTGCGATTCAGTGGTTAAATACTGTGGTTGTGTTGTGCTCTTCCAAAAAACGCCATTTAGGGCCACAGAAAATATTTTGCAGTGTGAAATACACATCTGGAGGTGTGTGAAAAAACAACATTATTTTTAAAAAGCATTCTCTGGCCTCTGCAGCTGTGCGATTCAGCGGTTATATACTGTTGGGGTTGTTGTGCTCTTGCAAAAAATGCCATTTAGGGCCACAGAAAATATTTTGCAGTGTGAAATACACATCTGGAGGTGTGTGAAAAAACAACATTATTTTTGAATAGCATTCTCTGGCCTCTGCAGCTGTGCGATTCAGCGGTTATATACTGTTGGAGTTGTTGTGCTCTTCCAAAAAACGCCATTTATGGCCACAGAAAATAAATTGCAGTGTGAAATACACATGTGGAGGTGTGTAAAATAAACAATTTCTATATATTGTACAGTGCTATACTAAAAAAAACAACATTTTTTTTGAATAGCATTCTCTGCACTTCTATAGCTGTGCGATTCAGTGGTTAAATACTGTGGTTGTGTTGTGCTCTTCCAAAAAACGCCATTTAGGGCCACAGAAAATATTTTGCAGTGTGAAATACACATCTGGAGGTGTGTGAAAAAACAACATTATTTTTAAAAAGCATTCTCTGGCCTCTGCAGCTGTGCGATTCAGCGGTTATATACTGTTGGGGTTGTTGTGCTCTTGCAAAAAACGCCATTTAGGGCCACAGAAAATATTTTGCAGTGTGAAATACACATCTGGAGGTGTGTGAAAAACAACATTATTTTTGAATAGCATTCTCTGGCCTCTGCAGCTGTGCGATTCAGCGGTTATATACTGTTGGAGTTGTTGTGCTCTTCCAAAAAACGCCATTTATGGCCACAGAAAATAAATTGCAGTGTGAAATACACATGTGGAGGTGTGTAAAATAAACAATTTCTATATATTGTACAGTGCTATACTAAAAAAAAAACATTTTTTTTGAATAGCATTCTCTGCACTTCTATAGCTGTGTGATTCAGTGGTTAAATACTGTGGTTGTGTTGTGCTCTTCCAAAAAACGCCATTTAGGGCCACAGAAAATATTTTGCAGTGTGAAATACACATCTGGAGGTGTGTGAAAAAACAACATTATTTTTAAAAAGCATTCTCTGGCCTCTGCAGCTGTGCGATTCAGCGGTTATATACTGTTGGGGTTGTTGTGCTCTTGCAAAAAACGCCATTTAGGGCCACAGAAAATATTTTGCAGTGTGAAATACACATCTGGAGGTGTGAAAAAACAACATTATTTTTGAATAGCATTCTCTGGCCTCTGCAGCTGTGCGATTCAGCGGTTATATACTGTTGGGGTTGTTGTGCTCTTGCAAAAAACGCCATTTAGGGCCACAGAAAATATTTTGCAGTGTGAAATACACATCTGGAGGTGTGTGAAAAAACAACATTATTTTTGAATAGCATTCTCTGGCCTCTGCAGCTGTGCGATTCAGCGGTTATATACTGTTGGGGTTGTTGTGCTCTTCCAAAAAACGCCATTTAGGGCCACAGAAAATAAATTGCAGTGTGAAATACACATGTGGAGGTGTGTAAAATAAACAATTTCTATATATTGTACAGTGCTATACTAAAAAAAACAACATTTTTTTTGAATAGCATTCTCTGCACTTCTATAGCTGTGCGATTCAGTGGTTAAATACTGTGGTTGTGTTGTGCTCTTCCAAAAAACGCCATTTAGGGCCACAGAAAATATTTTGCAGTGTGAAATACACATCTGGAGGTGTGTGAAAAAACAACATTAATTTTAAAAAGCATTCTCTGGCCTCTGCAGCTGTGCGATTCAGCGGTTATATACTGTTGGGTTTGTTGTGCTCTTGCAAAAAACGCCATTTAGGGCCACAGAAAATATTTTGCAGTGTGAAATACACATCTGGAGGTGTGTGAAAAAACAACATTATTTTTGAATAGCATTCTCTGGCCTCTGCAGCTGTGCGATTCAGCGGTTATATACTGTTGGGGTTGTTGTGCTCTTCCAAAAAACGCCATTTAGGGCCACAGAAAATAAATTGCAGTGTGAAATACACATGTGGAGGTGTGTAAAATAAACAATTTCTATATATTGTACAGTGCTATACTAAAAAAAACAACATTTTTTTGAATAGCATTCTCTGCACTTCTATAGCTGTGCGATTCAGTGGTTAAATACTGTGGTTGTGTTGTGCTCTTGCAAAAAACGCCATTTAGGGCCACAGAAAAAATTTTGCAGTGTGAAATACACATCTGGAGGTGTGTGAAAAAACAACATTATTTTTGAATAGCATTCTCTGGCCTCTGCAGCTGTGCGATTCAGCGGTTATATACTGTTGGGGTTGTTGTGCTCTTCCAAAAAACGCCATTTAGGGCCACAGAAAATAAATTGCAGTGTGAAATACACATGTGGAGGTGTGTAAAATAAACAATTTCTATATATTGTACAGTGCTATACTAAAAAAAACAACATTTTTTTTGAATAGCATTCTCTGCACTTCTATAGCTGTGCGATTCAGTGGTTAAATACTGTGGGTGTGTTGTGCTCTTCCAAAAAACGCCATTTAGGGCCACAGAAAATATTTTGCAGTGTGAAATACACATCTGGAGGTGTGTAAAATAAACAATTTCTATATATTCTTCTTGTACAGTGCTATACTAAAAAAAACAACCTTTTTTTTTAATAGCATTTTCTGTAGCTGTGCGATTCAGCGGTTACGTGCTGTGGGTGTGTTGTGGTCTGGCAAAAAACGCCATTTAGGGCCACAGAAAATATTTTGCAGTGTGAAATACACATCTGGAGGTGTGTGAAAAAACAACATTATTTTTGAATAGCATTCTCTGGCCTCTGCAGCTGTGCGATTCAGCGGTTATATACTGTTGGGGTTGTTGTGCTCTTCCAAAAAACGCCATTTAGGGCCACAGAAAATAAATTGCAGTGTGAAATACACATGTGGAGGTGTGTAAAATAAACAATTTCTATATATTGTACAGTGCTATACTAAAAAAAACAACATTTTTTTTGAATAGCATTCTCTGCACTTCTATAGCTGTGCGATTCAGTGGTTAAATACTGTGGTTGTGTTGTGCTCTTCCAAAAAACGCCATTTAGGGCCACAGAAAATATTTTGCAGTGTGAAATACACATCTGGAGGTGTGTGAAATAAACAATTTCTATATATTTTCCTTGTACTGTGCTATACTAAAAAAAAACAACCTTTTTTTTTTTGAATAGCATTTTCTGCAGTTCTGTAGCTGTGCGTTTCAGCCATTACGTACTGTGGGTGTGTTGTGGTCTTCCAAAAAACGCCATTTAGGGCAAGATCCTAAATTTGGAAAATATGAGGGGAAGGTCAAAGGGACGTGGTGGCCCCGGTCGTGGTGCTGCTGGTGGAGCTCCTGTTGCAGGGAGAGGACGTGGTGGATCTGTGCCAGCTACACGCACAAGTGAAACACCTTCCTCAGGTGCGAGTAGGCGACCGAGCCTGCGGCGGTATTTTGTCGCGCCTAATGAGGCTGTACCAATGTTTAGGCCAGGACAAGTACAGGCGATAGTAGATTGGGTTGCTGACAGTGCCTCGGGTTCCTTCACATTGTCTCCCACCCACTCTTCTGATGAAAGATCAGAGTTGGCACCTGAAGCCCATGTCCATCAGTCTTTCACCTCACCCCCTTGCAAATCAGCCAAGCAGTCTGAGCCCCAAATCATGCAGCAGTCTCTTCTGCTTTTCGATGACTCTGTTAGCAGGGTTTCCCAGGGCCATCCACCTAGCCCTGCCCCAGAAGTGGAAGAGATTGAGTGCACCGATGCCCAACCACTTATGTTTCATGATGGGTACATGGGAGGACCATCACAGCACGTCTCGGATGATGACGAAACACAGGTGCCAACTGCTGCTGCTTTCGCAATTGTGCAGACAGACATGGAGGGCAGGGGTGAAGACTGGGTGGAAGATGATGTGGAGGACGATGAGGTCCTCGACCCCATATGGAATCAACGTTATGCAGGTGACCAGTGTAGTTCGGAGGAAGAGGCGGTGGTCGCACAGAGCCACCAGCACAGCAGAAGAGGGAGCAGGGTGCAAAAACGGAGCATTCGTCCCCTAGACAGTACATCTGCTACTGCCCAACGCAGCAAGGGACCGAGCACACCAAAGCCAGGTCCAAGGACTTCCCTAGCGTGGTAGTTCTTCACACAGTGTGTTGATGACAAGACACGAGTGGTTTGCACGCTGTGCAATCAGAGCCTGAAGCGAGGCATAAACGTTCTCAACCTGAGCACAAGCTGCATGACCAGGCATCTAAGTGCAAAGCACGAGCTGCAGTGGAGTAGACACCTCAAAAACCAAGAAAGGTCTCTGGCTCCTCCTGCTTCCTCTTCTGCTGCAGTCTCGGCCTCTTCATCCACCTCTGTAGTGACAGTGGCACCTGTCACCCCGCAAACAGAGGATCTGCCAGCAACACTACCACCTGGGTCACCAACCATCTCCACAATGTCCCATGGAAGCGTTCAGCTCTCTATCTCCCAAACATTGGAGCGGAAGAGGAAGTACCCCCCTAGCCACCCGCGATCCCTGGCCCTGAATGCCAGCATTTCAAAATTCCTGGCCTTTGAAATGCTGTCATTCCGTCTGGTGGAGACGCAGAGTTTTAAAAGCCTGATGGCATTGGCTGTCCCGCAGTACGTCGTGCCCAGCCGCCACTACTTTTCCAGGCGAGCCATCCCTTCCCTGCACAACCAGGTGGGGGACAAAATCAGGTGTGCACTGCGCAACGCCATCTGTGGCAAGGTCCACCTAACTACGGATGCGTGGACCAGTAAGCACGGTCAGGGACGTTATATCTCCCTAACAGCACACTGGGTAAATGCAGTGGCGGCTGGGCCTGAGGCAGATAGCGGTTTGGCACATGTCCTTCCACCACCGAGGATTGCAGGGCGCTTCAGTTTGCCTCCTGTTGCTAACTCCTCCTTCTCCGCTTCCTCATCCTCTACCGCCTCCTCATCCATTCAGCGTAACACCTTCACCACCAACTTCAGCACAGCCAGGGGTAAATGACAGCAGGCAGTTTTAAAACTTTCCTGTTTGGGGGAAAATCCCCACACCGCGCAGGAGTTGTGGAGGGACATGGAACAACAGACCGATGAGTGGTTGCTGTCAGTGAGCCTCAAGCCCGGCCTGGTGGTGTGCGATAATGGGCGAAATCTCGTAGCAGCTCTGGGTCTAGCCGGTTTGACGCACATCCCTTGCCTGGCGCATGTGCTGAACTTGGTGGTCCAGAGGTTCCTTAAAAATTACCCCAATATGCCAGAGCTGCTGCAGAAAGTGCAGGCTGTCTGTGCGCACTTTCGGCGTTCTCACCCTGCTGCTGCTCGCCTGTCAGCGTTGCAGCGTAACTTCGGCCTTCCCGCTCACCGCCTCATATGTGACGTGCCCACAAGGTGGAACTCCACCTTGCACATGCTGGCCAGACTGTGCGAGCAGCAGCAGGCAATAGTGGAGTTTCAGCTGCAGCAATCACGCGTGAGTCGCTCTGCGGAACAGCACCACTTCACCACCAATAACTGGGCCTCCATGCGAGACCTGTGTGCCTTGTTGCGCTGTTTCGAGTACTCCACCAACATGGCCAGTGCCAATGACGCCGTTCTCAGCGTTACTATCCCAGTTCTATGCCTCCTTGAAAAAACGCTTTGTGCGATGATGGAAGAGGATGTGGCACAGGAGGATGAGGAGGAGGAGGAGTAAGCGGGATCATTTCAAAGGCTTTCAGGGCAGTCTTTCACAAGTGGCTACGAGGGTGGGTTCCTGCACCAACAAACGCCAGGTACACAATTGTCCGGCAGAAAGGGCACAGTTCTGGAGGATGACGAGGTGGAGGAGGAGATGGAGGAGGAGGAGGAGGAGCCATGTTCAGAGCAGGGTGGCACTCAGACCAGCTTGTGGCCATTACTGGTGCGTGGCTGGGGGGATACAGAGGACACAGACGATACACCTCCCACAGAGGACAGCTTTTCTTTGCCTCTGGGCAGCCTGGCACACATGAGCGATTACATGCTGCAGTGTTTCCGCAACGACAGCCGAGTTGCCCACATTTTAACTGGTGCTGATTACTGGGTGGCCACCCTGCTGGATCCCCGTTACAAGGATAACGTACCGTCCTTAATTCCCTCACTGGAGCGGGATCGTAAGATGCGCGAGTACAAGCGCACGCTGGTAGACGCACTGCTGGTGGCATTCCCACCTGACAGCGGGCGTACGGTGGAAGCACAAGGCGAAGCCAGAGGAGGAGGAAGAGGTCGCCAACGCAGCCGGGGCACCGGCAGCACCTCAGAAGGCAGGGTTAGCATGGCCGAAATGTGGAAAAGCTTTGTCAGCACGCCACAACAACCAGCACCACCAGCTGAGATGGAACGTCTTAGCAGGAGGCAGCATTTCACCAACATGGTTGAGCAGTATGTGTCCACAGGCCTACACGTACTGGATGACGGGTCTGCCCCCTTTAACTTCTGGGTCTCCAAATTGGGCACATGGCCTGAGCTTGCCGTTTATGCCTTGGAGGTGCTGGCCTGCCCTGCAGCCAGTGTATTATCTGAACGTGTATTTAGCACGGCAGGGGGCGTTATCACAGACAAGCGCAGCCGCCTGTCCAGAGCCAATGTGGACAAGCTCACGTTCATTAAAATGAACCAGGCATGGATCCCACAGGACTTGTCCGTACCTTGTGCAGAATAGACATGTATACCGGTGTTGTGACAAAAACTGTCCGGCCATCGGATTGTGCCCGGCCCGTACTGCGCAGGCGCAGCGCTTGCGCAGTACAGAGGACAAGGAGATTCACAAAATCTCCGAAGATGAACGGCGCCTGCGCTGTGAGTGCAGGTTCAAGCCCCACCATCCAAGAGGACATACGGTAGCACATAGTAACAGGGCCCCTCACGGGCTCGCTTCGATCGCGGCCTTGCTTGGCTCGGGTTGAACCACGGATGGTGTGGCCTTCACCTGAACTCAACACGCAGGCGCCGTTAGTCTTGGGAGATTTTTGAAATCCCCTTGTCCTACATACTCAGCAAGCGCAGTACAGGGCGGACACTATTCGACAGGGGACAGAATTCGACACATCACCGGCCTTACCCAGCCATTGTTGTATTTTTGAACCAGTGTTGGCTACCTCGTCCTCCTCCACCGCCGCTTCCACCTACACAGCCACATCCACCGCCACCTCAACCTCCTACTCCATATGGACCTCGTCCTGCTAGGCCAAGATTAAAATTTTTATTTTATTTTTTGTAGCGCACAGATCCTTTCCCCCTTACCTGCCTTTATGTTGTTGGCTCTTCGCAGGAGGGAGAAAGGCACACCGCACTACCAGCCCGTATCCTCCTATATAAAGAGGTTGAGCGGTGTACTTGACGGGCCGTGTCCACAGCCGGAGTCAAAACTCCTCCAGAGGATGATTCTCACCTCTACTGTAGGTAGAGGCAAGTCCTTTAATTGCCAGTAAAGTCAATGTCCACACCAGCTGAAACTCCAACTCTTATTCTCTCATGGCAAAATAAACTGTACTCAGATAGAAAAGGTTAGAGCAAAGAAACAGGACAGCTTAAGGTGTGGAGGAGGTCCAGGCACAAACGTAGCACATTCACTTCACTGCTTAGGTTTCTCAAACAGTTTTTGGCGCACGGTCTCTGCCACAGACATTGAGGTTGGTCTCTGCCACAGACCGGGTGTACAAGGCCCCTGCCACGGGCCTGGAGAACTTTGGTCTCAGCCACAGACCAGGGTGTATAAGGCCCCTGCCACGGGCCGGTTGAATAAGGCCTCTGATACAGTCAAGGTGACCTTGAGCTTCTCCTTCTACGAACCTAGCCCATATCAAGGGGAAGACATCTCTCCAGGGAGTCAACAGACCATTCCTTCACCGTGACTCCCACATCGGTCCATCAGAATGATCCTCCCTTCCCTGGAACAGGGTCCCCTACACGAGGCGGCTCTGGACTCCAGGCTTTACTCCCGCCCCTAGGCCTCCATACCCAGGGCAGCAAGAACTCCAGGATAGTACCTCACCCCGGGCTAAAGGTGCCCGAGATGGAACAGGAACACATGCACCCAGGCCGAAGGCACCTGGGCGCGGACCCCACTGGACATCAGCCCCCAGGCCAAAGGTCTGCCCCTTTTATATGCTCTCCCGGCATGCACAGCAGGTTCCCCGCCCCGCTGTACTACTGCCAAGAGGGGACACAAAAGGCGCCACCTGTAGGCCGCAGGGAACTGCACACCAATACTGTCCCCCGAGGACAAAATGGTCCATGAATCCTACAGAATTAGGGTATTTGAGCCTATTTACCACTCAAACACTTTCCTTAAATTTAGCACCCCGCTACATTTTTATTTCAAAGTATTTTATTTTCCCACTAGCTTATCCATTAAATTAAATAATTTATTCCAGAAAGGGCGTATTCTGGGGCATTCCCACCATATGTGTGGCATCGTGCCGTTGCGTTTCTGAGGTTCTTAATGACTTCCTGTACCTCTTCTGCTGAAAAGGGGGCCTCCAGCATATTTTTTTATTTTTTAATTTTTTTTATGTTCTTTTAAGTTATTTCCTATCCACATTTGTTTGCAGAGCACTTGCCATGTTCTTAACAACATTTTGCTGCCATTTGCAGCCCTCTAGCCCTTTCCATTACTTTTTTAGAGCCTTTTTAGTCGTCAGAAGTCCGGGTCCCCATTGACTTCAATGGGGTCCGGGTCCGGGTCCGGGTTCGGGTTAAAGTTCGGTCCCGAATCCGAACTTTTTTCCGAAGTTCGGCCGAACCCGCCGGACCCGAATATCCAGCTACCCGCTCAACTCTAGTTGTAATTGTCAAAAAGACCCAGTACATCAATGGAGGATCAACTATAATTATTATTTAGGGACACACTGGACTGACACATGTGTGTCAGTCACTGGACTTCTAACCCTATACTTTTGCGTCACTAATTTACATGAATGTCACTTCTGTTATTTGATTTATGTGTGTTTTCATTAACAGGTACACAGAGTTTTATAACTATTTTTTTATTCTATAGTCATATTTATTATTGTGTTCATTATTATATATGAGTTTGCATTTATATTTATGTGATTAGTGCTGCACTGATTTTTATTTATTTTATGGTGAATTTTTCGAAGTTGTAATTTTTTGTCACAATTTTTTGGAAAAAGAAGATATTTAATAAAATGTGTTTTTCTTCACATTTTATTCCTACATACTGTCACCAGTACAGTACATCGTCATCATATGACTAGCGTGGCGGTGATCAGGGATACTGACTGGTGACAGTATGTTAAAAAAAATGGTTTTAAATAATTTTATCTTCAATTTATTTAACTTTTGTTTTATTTTTTTAACAATTTTTATTTATTTTTTACATACTTTCATCAGGGCAGTTCAGTGTCACCATAGAGAACTGTCATGAATGGCTTACATTCATAGCGGCTGTGATTACTATTGTGTGGTATGATTGGCCCACATTTATCACATGTACAGGGTGCTGTGATTGCCCTGGTGCCATGTGAGAGCTGTTGGCTGATCACAGCATCACAACACTAAGCACAGCTGTTATGAATAAAACCCATTCATAACAGTTGTCTTTACATTGTGATCGTGTGATCGTACCAGGAGCTGCAATCCGGTGTGTTCGGTGTACCTATTTTTTCAAAATCTTTGTTGCTTGACTATATCTGATTTCCGTACTTTTGGAGAGACTGCCTGTAACAAGAATACAGTAAATACATTGAAAGTACAAACAGAACTCATAGTCTGCAAATTTGCTTCAGGTCAGTGAGTGAAGAAATAAAGATAGTCAATAAATATTTTTAGAAGTCAGAATGGCATCTTGCATATTCCTCCTAGCACAGCTAGATCTTAACCCCCAAATGGATGACATTTAGTTTGCTAAAGCCCTCTGTAGTATAATCCATCGTTATGTTTTTCTATAAAATACAGTGTTAAGCTTGTTCCTTTTTATTATCTTAGTGTTGCTGATCTTCCTCTTTCAACCAGTTCCTGTCTGCAGGCACTTGCTCCAGCATTGGCTGCACATCATTGTTCTGGAATGGCTTTCTCATAATGACAGTGTGGACCATATTTGTGCAATGTGTGTCAGAATGGCTGCTTGAAGTTTCTACCAGGGGTAAATGTACCAGGGTAACAACACAGCAGCACAGTTGGGATATATCTTTCATCCCATAAAAGAAAGTGCTGTCAGGAAGGACCTTTGTGGCATAAAAGAAAGGACTTTCTTGGCAGGATCACCAGGTGATATTTTAATGAAGGTAACATAGATAAACTCAATTTGAAGGAGATACAAATCCAACAGAGGAAGATGGTTGAACAGTGTACATATGAAGCGAATAGCGTTAACCGTGGGTCCAGTTTATAAAAATGTAGTCTTGCTTTGCTCTACATGTTTCGCGTGTCATAACGCTTCTTCAGGAGCATAATAATAGACAGGTCGTATTGTCGGATGTAACACGAACCTGGGTATCAGTAAATTGGCAGTATAACTAAAGTAAGTAGCCAATTAAATTTGTAGAAATCATAATAACCGAAGCAGGATAAACTAAACACAGGCTGTTGGTAAGCAGCAAGAAAAGGAGTCCTCCAGGACTATGAAGCTTAGAACGCCAAGAAAAATAAGCACCGGTTGAAGCCTGATGCCTGGACTGGGCAGAACTGCTCTGTCCAAATTATAGCCCCAAGGTAGTAATGTGGCCAGGCTGGGAGCCTGGACACTGCGTACAAAAGCGAGCCTGGATGGAGCCTTCCTGTGTCCTGTCCTCCAAAAATTGAAAAATTAAATTTGAAGCGATTTTAGAGCATTACCCAGGGTCATGTATTAACAATTATTATCTTGATAATTCTGAATGTATTTATGTATTTTTATTACTTTTCTATAATAAAAACCCCTAGTTTTTTACACGACTTATCCATGTGCCGCCAAAAGTCCATTTCTTAGTTCAATTAGTATCTCTCTTGCTATATCGGAACGTTGGCACATTTGTACCAGTGCATCCACAGTGTCACCCTGTGAGGATGCACATTTAAGCAATTTTTCCAAAACAAATTAGGAAAGGTTGCATCCTTACCCCCCCTTACAGGTGTCTTCCCTCTCGTTTGCAGACTCACTGCACGTCCCTTGCCCTCTTTTTTTTTTTTTTTAAGAAAACCTCGGTACCCGTGAGGAGAACCTCTCCACCTTGGAGCACTCGTGAATAAAACGACAGAAGCTCGCACACTTGCAATTGCCCTTGTCATACTGCCCACTTAAAAAAACCCACTGCTTAGTGGCCGGTTGTCCAGGGGAAGCTGCACCACTGGCCCCTCCTGTAAAACTGGTTTGGAGCCCACACTAAGGACATGAGCCGCACCCAGGGGCTGATGTCTTAGTGGTCGCCATATAACGACAGAGCTCTGCACCGAGCTCTGGGTTCTTTTACGTATGACACTCCCCAAAACGGCAAATGCCTGTAGCCAATTGGCGGAAAACTTTGGTATCAGTCTGTACCGCCTCCTTCCTCATCCTTCTTCTTTGAATCCTCGGGCATAACCCTATCCAGGTTAAACTTCTCCAGAGGTAGCAGGAAAAATCTACACATACCCAGCCCTGCAATCTCTCCCGGACATCCTGCTTTAAGTGTACCCCTAACGGCCCTTCCAAGCACACATAACATATCACTTAGCTGCGTCTGAATACCGCACAGCGTCCAGCTTTCCCGGGACCCCCTGCGATGTTCCAGGCCTCCTCCCCTGATGCCGCAACAGCAGCCACCTGTTCTGGGGTGGGGGAAATACTATGGGCCCTGTGGTAGTGGGTGCTGCCGCCGTGACCAGGGGGAGGGGAGGGGGTACCACACTGTGTCCATTCCGTATCCCGACTATTCCACCGCTGCGCCACCTGCGGGGAATTGCCCCATTCCCCCATGTAAAATGGTGCACGAAATCACACAGCCCCCCTAATAAATCCCGCAACTGCACTTCCGTCACGGACACGGCAGGTGCAAAACCCGCCACCTGTGGGCCATTGCCCCCTTCCCACTTATGGGAGGGTTCGCCGCTGGACATTAGGGCCGCAGGCCGCGGCTGGCATCCGCCCGGCGGCCGCGACACTAACCCCCCCTTACCACTGCATCAGAGGGGGAGGAGTCTGTTAGCGGGTAGAGGAGGCGTACGCACGTTTTCTGACACCCCGCCTGAGTCAGGGATTCCGTCCAGGCCCCCCCACCTGTGAAGCTGTTAATTGCCTCGCCGGTGGTCCTGACAGGTCCCGGGCGGTGCTCATAAACTGACCCAACGCTCCCGGGGAGGATCTGGGGGAAAAAACGATCCGGCGGCCGAGACCGCCGGGCGCGTGGGATGCTCTGCCCCCCGCTGCTGACCCAAACCCTAGGCCTTGGTTTCCACTAGTGCGACTTGTCATGCAACTTGGGGCTTCAAAGTCGCATGACAAGACATGCCCCATGATTTCAATGAGTACCGTTCATATTTGTGCGATTTCAAGTCGCAGCGACTTCAAAGTAGTCCCTGCATCACTTTGATGCGACTTGAGGTCCATAGACCTCAAGAATATACAGGAAATTGCTTCAAGTCGAATCAAAATCGTGGCAAAAATTAGCGGTAAAATCGTAGCAAAATGTGCGGCAAAATCACGTGACTTCAGGGTTGCAATAGTGGAAACAGAGCCCCAGTGTCCCTATCAGAGCAGATACCTGGCTCCAAAGTCCTCTGGCCCCCTGGAAGATGCCGCAGCCATGCCTGGATCGTGTCCACCTGTCCATGCTTAAAATAAATAGTTTTTTATGACAAGCAGCAGAGTGGAATAAACTGCCTGCTTGTCATCTGCCTCTTCTCTGCTATCCAGGAGACCCCAGCTATCCCTTAAAGTGGTTGTAAACCCAAATTTCCGCTTTTAAATAAAATAACCACCTGCAAGAGAAAGCCATAATGAGCTAGTATGACTAGCATACTAGCTCATTATGCATTACTTACCTTAGATCGAAGCCCCCGAAGCCATCCACGTTTTCCCCCTCCGGCCGCAGTCATTTCTCCGAAAGGTTACTTCCGGGTATCGCCGCTCCAGCGCTGTGATTGGCCGGAGCGGTGAAGACGTCACTCCGCGCATGCGCGTGGGAGCCGTCAAAACCGGCATTGCCGGTTTTATGAATGGGATTTTCACTGCTCCTGCGCCGTTGTCTACGGCGCGCATGCGCCGTACACAACTGTGTAAACCCATTCACAAATATCTCCTAAACCGTGCAGGTTTAGGAGATATTGAAAACACCTACAGGTAAGCCTTAAGCCCTGTACACACGATAGGTTTTACCGATGAAAACAGTCCGATGGACTTTTTTCATCTGACAAACCAATCGTGTATGGGCCCCATCGGTCTTTTTTCCATCGGTGTGTAAAAATAGAACATGTTTTAAATTTATCCGATGGTTAAAAAACCGATAGCAAACTACTATCGTCTGTGGGGAACTCCATTGGATAAAAAACCCACGCATGCTCAGAATCAAGTCGACGCATGCTCAGAAGCATTGAACTTAATTTTTCCCGGCTCATCGGAGTGTTTTATGTCACCGCATTTGGAACGGTCGGTTTTTCGACTGATGGTGTGTAGGCAAGACTGATGAAAGTCAGCTTCATTGGTTTTCCGATGGAAAAATCCATCGGTTAAAAAACCATAGGAAATCTGATTGTGTGTACAGGGCTTTAATCTAGGCTTACCTGTAGGTGAAACTTCCGGGGGAGGGTTTACAACCACTTTAACTAACTACCACAAACCCCTCCTCATCCTGTTGCTCCAACCAATCCAGCTCTCCCCCATTCTCCACCTACAATCCTTAACCCTATAGTTGCTTCCCCTTCTCATACTGTCATGCCGGCCCTCCACTATCTTGAATTTTATTTTCTCTCGCTCCGGGCCTTACTTAACTCTACTAGTGGTTTGCAAAGGAAACCACAAGCACGGTGTTACATGTGCCATTGTTTCCGGTTCCTGTTAAAGTTATATTCTACTATATACAGTATAAATAATAAGATTAGTGCATGTACCAACTATAGCATTAGTTACTGCAATCTTTCCCTAATCCTAATTCCTTAACAAACACCTATTTCCTTGTACTCCAAAAGTATAAACCTTCAAACTTTAATAATGTATCATTTTCATTTAGTACAGAAGGTCAGCTTTAATGTGCATTCCTGTACATTTAAATGACAGTTTACCTTCTGTTTTTTTCATTCAACACTTATCTTACGGTATCACCCACCTTTTGTTCTTTTCCTTTGGCAATTCATTTTGTTTTTCTTTATAATAATGATAATAAATAGCACACAATACAAATGCTGCCATGTCTCAAAAAGAATAATCATAAATGAATGAGCTTCTGTCATCAGAACCAAACAATAAAACAAATGAACAAAATACTGTATCAAAGGTTGTGTAACAGTTGGAATGAAACCTAAAATATACTGGAAACAAAAAGGTAGTTATATATGGCTTAATAAAACAGGTATAAACATTAAAGTTTTAGTCAAGTTAAATGTTATATTTTTTCCATTGTGTCCCATCAAAATATGAAAAAGATGAAACCCTAGGCTCTTTCTTACTGTACATGTTTATCAGGTTCATTTTAAAGCCCATCTCCTGGCAAAGAAAAAAGTTTTCCCATGCAATGGGGCTGTGCCCACACTGCATGGGTTAACTGCTAGTTTTTGTCTAGAGGAGAGGAGAAAGGAGATACAGTATCTCACAAAAGTAAGTACACCCCTCACATTTTTATAAATATTTTATTATATCTTTTCATATGACAACACTGAAGAAATTACACTTTGCTACAATGTAAAGTAGTGAGTGTACAGCTTGTATAACAGTGTAAATATGCTGTCCCCTCAAAATAACTCAACACACAGCCATTAATGTCTAAACCGCTGGCAACAAAAGTGAGTACACACCAAAGGGACCTGGTCCGAGGGACGGATCTGCCTCGGGCGGCCGACATCGCGAGCAACCTGGACAGATAAGTGTGCTTGTTAAAAGTCAGCAGCTACAGTGTTTGTAGCTGCTGACTTTCAATTTTTTTTTTACCGCCGATCCTCCGCTTTAAAACATATATCCTCAAGAGGTAAAAAAAACCTGTTGCTGTAACTGCTTAATCACTGTTTAACTACAAAGATCGGTTGAGGCAACTGATATTCTATCTGGACACACTAGATGTGCTCCCCCAATGTCTTTGACAGTGCAGATCACAAGCAAAATGCAAAAAGCCAATAAAACTGACCCTGTGCCTTGTGTTTGATGTAAACCAGTCACAGCAATCACAAGTGTAGATGTTGAACAAGTGGATGTGCAAGGCCTTTAAGATGTTCTATATATAGCTACCTGGTGCGATCTCCACACACCCGCAGACCCCTATTTGTTAATGGGATCTACTGGTTTCGTTACTTTGGGTCTGCAGCAATTACCTCCCACGAGTGGATCCTTCATCTCCGTTGTCTAGGTACACCAATATCTTCCAAGAAGCAGGGCAAAGTCACTTGAATCCAGGGCACGGTTTGTCCATGCAAAGACAGGATAATAAAAAAAACAAGCACAAGTTCCTGTCTCAAAGTCTCTCAAAGATAATAGTGGGGATCTAGAAGAATAATGGACTTCCATTGCTTGTCCAGGGTCTCTATAAAATAAACAGCATCCTCTTTCCCTGGACAACAGATCACCACACGATCATTGTGAATATGCTCCACTCCTTACGGCAACCCTTGAAGCGGTCGGACATGGCGGCCGAGCAAGCAAAGTACATGCATGACTTAGGCACCTCGAGATAGTCCCATATGGCCTCCGCGTACCATCTTTCTCGATAGGCCTCTATCTCAAACAGCAGTTCTTTGGGTAAGTGGGAGTACTCTCAGCCATACTCACTAGCCACTATTTTGTTAATAATCCGCTGCAAGCGAGCAAGATTGGGCAGAGTTTTGCGATCCCCGCTTCCAACGTGCACAATAGCATTCGGCGATCTCTGGACTGTAGCCGTATCAGGCCCTGGTAGGGGTTTTCCACTTGGGGCAGATACAGTTTTCTCCTGTATGGCCGGGACCTCCACACGGGGTGTAGTGCTCCCCGAACTCATAGGCGATCCGACTCTAATGCGTAGTTTTTCATGCCATTTTTTTAACCAATGTTTTTCTCGTTGTTTTTTTTCATGTTTCCTCTCAAGCCTGTCTTGCATCCACACGATCATTAAAAAAAAACGCTCGAGCAAAGCGCAGTGACGTACAACACGTACGACGGCACTATAAAGGGGAAGTTCCATTCGAATGGCGCCACCCTTCATGTTAGTAAACTTTGTTGAGCGGCGATTCGCGCTTTTCAGCCTCGTGCTTTTCAGTCCGTTACAGCGTGACGAATGTGCTATCTCCATTACGAACGCTAGTTTTACCAGAACGAGCGCTCCCGTATCATACTTGATTCTGAGCATGCGCATTTTTTCCCCTCCTAAAAGCATACACACTATCGTTTTTCACGTTGTTAAAAAAAACGACATGAAAAACGACGTGAAAAAATAGAGCATGTTCGAAATTTTTAATGGCCGTTTTTCACGCCGTTAAAAATGCTCTGGAGCATACACACGATCGGTTTTAACCTCCCTGGCGGTATGATTCTGTCTGGAATTATGTACCAAAAGCGGTACAATTATTTTGCATGGAAATTTGGTGTTATGTATTGTAGGCCTGCGATTCTTAGTAATTACTTACTTAAACCTGACCAAACAAGAGTCTAGTAGACATCCCGGGTATGATAAAGTTTGAAACACAAAATAATAAATTATAATATAATAAATAACTATAAATAATTATAACAAATAGTAATGTAATTATAATAAAAATTATTCAATAATGTAATCAAATCAAAAACACTGAAATTTGCTCAGTTGCAGAATTGTCGCTGTCATTAGATTTTTTGTTTGATGACGAATTTCCCCACAAATCGCTATCGCTCAATTCTGCGAGTGATTGTAATTTATTATCGCTGTTTTTTGGCTGGTCTAAAACCACTTTTGACATAAAGGGACACTTTTTGGTTGCTATGGACAATCTTCAGTTTCCAGGCAGAAAGAAAAGTTTTTATTATATAAAAGTGCATGCAGGACACTGGGCAGACCACTAGGGACAAAGGGGGTGTGTAATTATTACATACAGTACTGTAATCTGTAAGATTACAGTATACTGTATGTATACTATGTGTTTACTTTTTTGAATTTGGCGCCGAACTCCGTCCCCGTGCGTCGCAACGTCGCAGGGAACGGAGCTCGGCACTCGGCAGTGAGGATCGAGCGAGACACGGCTCGCACACACTGCGGGAGCACATCGCAGGATCCAGGGAACAAGGTAAGTTACTTCCCCTGGATACTGCGATGCAGCCCGAGTCTGGCTCGGGGTTACCGCTCTTAGCATTGAAAACTCACCCTGAGCCAGACTCGGGATTACCGCTAAGGAGGTTAATGGCCATTTTAAAAAATGGCATTTTTAACGGCATGAAAAACAATCGTGTGTACGCCGCATAAGGCTGCGGGCCGGGGCAACAGTCTTCATATTGTCCCATCCCTTTTTAACCACTTAAGCCCCGGACCATTTGGTAGCTAAAGGACCAGAGGTGAATTCAGAATTTTGCACTGCGCTGCTTTAACTGTAAATTGTGCGGACATGCAATGTTGTACCCAAACGAAATTTGCGTCCTTTTCTTCCCACAAATAGAGCTTTCTTTTAATGGTATTTGATTGCCTCTGCGATTTTTATTTTTTGCGATATAAACGGAAAAAGACCGAAAATTTTGAAAACAAATGATATTTTCTACTTTTTGTTATAAGAAAAATCGAATAAACTCAATTTTAGTCATACATTTAGGCCAAAATGTATTCAGCCACATGTCTTTAGTAAAAAAAATGTCAATAAGCGTATATTTATTGGTTTGCGCAAAAGTTATAGCGTTTACAAACTAGGGTACATTTTCTGGAATTTACACAGCTTTAAATTTATGACTGCCTATCTCATTTCTTGAGGTGCTAAAATGGCAGGGCAGTACAAAACCCCCCCAAATGACCCCATTTTAGAAAGTAGACACCCCAAGGAAATTGCTGAGAGGCATGTTGAGCCCATTGAATTTTTTTTTTTTGGCCCAAGTGATTGAATAATGACAAAAAAAAAAAAAAATTACAATAAGTTGTCACTAAATGATATATTGCTCACACATGCCATGGTTATATGTGGAATTGCACCCCAAAATACATTCTGCTGCTTCTCCTGAGTATGGGGATACCACATGTGTGGGACTTTTTAGGAGCCTAGCCACGTACGGGACCCCGGAAACCAAGCACCGCCTTCAGGATTTCTAAGGACGCAAATTTTTGATTTCACTCCTCACTACCTATCACAGTTTTGAAGGCCATAAAATGCCAAAATAGCACAAACCCTCCCCCAAATGACCCCATTTTAGAAAGTAGACACCCCAAGGAAATTGCTGAGAGGCCTGTTGAGCCCATTGAATATTTTTTTTTTTGTCCCAAGTGATTGAATAATGACAAAAAATAAATAAATAAAAAATTACATAAAGTTGTCACTAAATGATATATTGCTCACACATGCCATGGTTATATGTGGAATTGCACCCCAAAATAAATTTTTCTGCTTCTCCTGAGTACGGGGATACCACATGTGTGGGACTTTTTAGGAGCCTAGCCGCGTACGGGACCCCGAAAACCAATCACCGCCTTCAGGATTTCTAGGCACAAATTTTTGATTTGACTCCTCACTACCTATCACAGTTTCGAAGGCCATAAAATGCCAAAATAGCACAAAACCCCCCCAAATGACCCCATTTTGGAAAGTAGACACCCAAGCTGTTTGCTGAGAGACATGGTGAGTATTTTACAGCTCTCATTTGTTTTTGAAAATGAAGAAAGAACATTTTTTTTTTCTTTTTTTTTTCAATTTTCAAAACTTTGTGACAAAAATCGAGATCTGCAAAATACTCACAATACCTCTCAGCAAATAGCTTGGGGTGTCTACTTTCCAAAATGGGGTCATTTGGGGGGGTTTTGTGCCATCTGGGCATTCCATGGCCTCCGAAACTGTGATAGGCAGTGAGAAGTGAAATCAAAAATTGACACCCTTAGAAAGCCTGAAGGCGGTGATTGGTTTTTGGGGTCCCGTACGCGGCTAGGCTCCCAAAAAGTCTCACACATGTGGTATCCCCGTACTCAGGAGAAGCAACAGAATGTATTTTGGGGTGTAATTCCACATATGCCCATGGCATGTTTGAGCAATATATCATTTAGTGACAACTTTGTGCAAAACAAATAAAATAAAAAATAAATTGTCTTTTTTCCGCAACTTGTGTCAACATATAAAATATTCCATGGACTCGACATGCCTCTCAGTATATAGCTTGGGGTGTCTACTTTCCAAAATGGGGTCATTTGGGGGGGTTTTGAACTGTTCTGGCATTTTATACACAACATTAGGAAGCTTACATCCACTCTTCTAACCACTTGAAGACAAAGCCCTTTTTGACACTTTTTGTTTACATGAAAACATATTTTTTTTTGCAAGAAAATTATGTTGAACCCCCAAACATTATATATATTTTTAAAGCAAAGGCCCTACAGAATAAAATAGTGGGTGTTGCATTTTTTTTTCTACACAGTATTTGCGCAGCGATTTTTCAAACGCATTTTTTGGGGAAAAAATACACTTTTTAAAATTTTAATGCACTAAAACACACTATATTGCCCAAATGTTTGATGAAATAAAAAAGATGATCTTAGGCCGAGTACATAGATACCAAACACGACATGCTTTAAAATTTTGCACAAACGCGCATTGGCGACAAACTACATACATTTTTAAAAGCCTTTAAAAGCCTTTACAGGTTACCCCGTTAGATTTACAGAGGAGGTCTACTGCTAAAATTACTGCCCTCGATCTGACCTTCGCGGTGATACCTCACATGCATGGTGCAATTGCTGTTTACATATGACGCCAGACCGACGCTTGCGTTCGCCATTGGGCAAGAGCAGGGCAGGACAGGGGTGCTTTTTTTTTTTTTTTTATTATTAATTTTGATTTTTTATTTTATTTTTAAACTGTTGCTTCCATATTTTTTTTTATCATTTTTATTGTTATCTCAGGGAATGTAAATATCCCCTATGATAGCAATAGGTAATGACACATGACAGGTACTCTTTTTTGAAAAAACTGGGGTCTATTGGACCCTAGATCTTTCCTCTGCCCTCAAAGCATCTGACCACACCAAGATCGGTGTGATAAAATGCTTTCCCAATTTCCCAATGGCACTTTTTATATCCGGGGGGGGGGGACATTCCCTCCCACTGCTTGTAAAAGCAGTCCAGAGGCTAATTAGCCACTAGGATTGCTTCTACATGAAAGCCGGCCGCTGGCTGAAAAGAATGATACCAAGATGATACCTAAACCCGCAGGCATCATTCTGGTATAAACATTCAAAGTCCAGCAACATACCAGTACGTTGCTGGTCCTTGTTGGACATGTATTGTAATCTTTTTTTTCATGCAGCCTGTTGGCTGAACGAAAAAAAAAGATTGATCGGTGGGTATGCCCACCATTAGAATACCGCCCTTCATCCACCCACTTCTAATGATGGGCATACATGCACCATTTATATATGCCGAAGCATGGGGGCATCTTCCCGCAAAAGTTATGCCGCGTACACATGGTCAGACTTTTCCACGGGCAAGCCTCCGTCGGAATTTCGACCGTATGTACGCGGCATTAGGAGCAAAATCGCTCCTCCGCTCCTGCTGCCCCAATGCTTCGGCATATATGCTTTTTTTTTTTTAACTGTGGTGGTGAAATCACCTCCTACAGCACTGGAGTCGCAGGGATCAGGCCTGTCTCTGCGAACGCTGCAGTTATGTGTGTTGTGTTTTGCAAGTGACAGTGATCGATCGATACTGCACTTGGGTGGCCTGGGCTAGACGGAGGGGCAAAACGCAGGTGCTAGCAGGTATCTGGGCTGATCCCGCTAACACTGCGTTTTTGGGAACCCTAAACCGCTGGGGACGCTAGTATAGATCTGATCAGATCAGATATTGATCTGTTCAGATACTATACCACTAAGGGGGGTGTATGCTTCACGCGTGGGTGTTAGCGCTACTGGCACTAACCTGACGCTGCCTGGGGTGTGACGCAGACCCTCTCTGACGCTAAAACCTAATTGATATCACCCACCGGGCGATCAGGGGGTTAAACCTTTATTGGGTTATATACGGCGGGTGCCCTGACACTATAAAAAGCAAACTAACTAACCAGCGTCACCCGTAACACTTATATGATGATCACTGGTGAAAGGGTTAACTAGGGGCAATTAGGGGGTTAAAACCTTTATTAGGTAATATATGGGGGTACCTGACGCTATATAAAAACCTGACGGCGAACCTAAAAAAAAATACTGGCTACCTATCGGCATCACCGACACTAAGACAACGATCATAAAAACGATCGCTTAGCGACAGTGGTGATAGGGGGTGAAAGGGTTACCTGGGGGGCGATCAGGGGGTTAAACCTTTATTAGATAATATATGGGGGTACCTGACGCTATAAAAACCTGCGGCGAACCTAAAAAAAATTACTGGCTACCGATCTGCATCACCGACGCTAAGACAGCGATCAGAAAAATGATCGCTTAGCGACAGTGGTGATAGGGGGTGAAAGGGTTACCTGGGGGGCGATCAAGGGGGTTAAACCTTTATTAGGTAATATATTGGGGTACCTGATGCTATAAAAACCTGCGGCGAACCTAAAAAAAATTACTGGCTACCGATCTGCATCACCGACGCTAAGACAGCGATCAGAAAAATTATCGCTTAGTGACAGTGGTGATAGGGGGTGAAAGGGTTACCTGGGGGGCGATCAAGGGGGTTAAACCTTTATTAGGTAATATATGGGGGTACCCGACGCTATAAAAACCTGCGGCGAACCTAAAAAAAATTACTGGCTACCGATCAGCATCACCGACGCTAAGACATCTATCAGAAAAATGATCGCATAGCGACGGCGGTGCTAGGGGGTGAAAGGGTTACCTGGGGGGTGATCAAGGGGGTTAAACCTTTATTAGGTAATATATGGGGGTACCCGACGCTATAAAAACCTGTGGCAAACCTAAAAAAAATTACTGGCTACCGATCAGCATCGCCGACGCTAAGACATCGATCAGAAAAATTATCGCTTAGTGACAGTGGTGATAGGGGGTGAAAGGGTTACCTGGGGGGCGATCAAGGGGGTTAAACCTTTATTAGGTAATATATGGGGGTACCCGACGCTATAAAAACCTGCGGCGAACCTAAAAAAAATTACTGGCTACCGATCAGCATCACCGACGCTAAGACATCGATCAGAAAAATGATCGCTTAGCGACGGAGGTGCTAGGGGGTGAAAGGGTTATCTGGGGGGTGATCAGGGGGTTAAACCTTTATTAGGGGGGGTTAGGGGGCTACACTGGACCTAAAACTAAATGTAGTGACACTTTTACAGTCACAAATGTCACTGATTGCAGTGATCACTAAATAAATGGTCACTGCAATCAGTGACACTGTGACTGGGGGCTGGGGGGTGATCTGGGGGGTGATCTGGGGGTGTCTGGGGGGGCGATTTATGTGCCTATGTGTCCTGGTGTCAGTGTAGTGTTGTGTGCACTAACCTGCATCTTCTCCTGTACGGCGCTCGGTATATGTGAGCGCCGCAGGAGAGATGACATCACTTCCTCCTGCCTGGCAGGCAGGGGAAGCTCTCTCATTCGCCGGGAGCGATCGAGAGGGGGGGCCGGAATCAAACGGCCGTCCCCTCATGCCGGATCGCTCCCGAAGGTAAAACGACCACCCACTGTAAAGAAGGGGGGTCCGATCGGACCCCCCAACTATACAAAGGCAATCACGTATATGTACGTGATTCTGCCTGTCGGTGCCATTCTGCCGACGTATATTTACAGTTAATGAAAATGTCATCTATTTCGGCATCATCCCCCACATCGGACGAAGAGTCCAGGTCTGAGGTGTCATACTCCAAGTAATTTCAGGTGGATGTGGACACATTTCTCCCAGCCTCCTTACTGTCACCTGCCGTGGACTTCTCGGGCTTCCTTCCCTCTCGATGTCCGGTTCTGGTAGGCGCTGGGGCAGGCTTCAACCGTGGCCACGGGAGGCCTTAACATATCCCACTTTCCGCTTTGCTGGCGGGACATGAACTTCCGTTGTGGCAGAGGCAGCGTCCGCTGCGGTCTCTGACAAAAGTTCCGTAGGCTCAGGGGCATCCTTCTCCGAGGCACTGGCAGTAGGGGAGGCGATGCGCGTGGGCTCGGCTGTAGGAGTGTAGGCGTCTTCCTCCGAAGTTACAACGCCTGTGATGCAATTCACCCGGTAGGCCCGGGGTGATTCAGTGGGATGCTCCACCTCAAAGAGGAACTCTCCACAAGCCGAACATCTCCCAAAGGGGCGCAGTTGCACGGCCAGTCCGTGGCATTTGGGACAGAGCATGCCCAGGGCCTCTGCATCTCTGCAGGTGTACAGGGTGAAACAGCCCCAGGGCTTGAGCCGGATCCCCATATCCGTAAGTGGGGCGGTGAGCGGAGCAATGTCCATAGAAGAAGGCATCGGGAACATCCGGGGTCCCAACAAAGCTGAAGTTCCTGGAAAGGCAGACATGTTGCTCACTCTCACTCGATCCAACTCTCTCTATCTCTTGGCGCCAATTCACCCACGTGTAGCTCGCAGGTGGCGGGAAAACCTCCCTTTTTTCTCTTTCTGCACGTAGCTCGCTGGTTTTTCTTTTTCTGGACACGCCCACGAACTACGCAGTTGGAAAAACAGTTATGTGCCCCTTAACCCCTTTTTCTCTGATCAAAGTTCGTAACACAGTCCAATGGCCGACTTTTCAATCACATAAGTTTCACTCCACTTGTATAAGAGATAGCCACAAATCCCGGACGAGCCCCCGCGTGTAGCTACCTGGTGCGGTCTCCACACACCCGCAGACCCCTATTTGTTAATGGGATCTACTGGTTTCATTACTTTGGGTCTGCAGCAATTACCTCCCACGAGTAGTCCCTCCTTCAGCTCCGTTGTCTAGGTACACCAATATCTTCCAGGAATAAGGCCAATGTCCACACATGAGTAAAACCTAATCAGCAAGGCTTTATTCTTTTTCCACTTTGAGTTAACTTGAAGAAAGTAAAAGCAGAAAAGTTGAAAGACGTAGGGGAAGGTTCAGGCACGCAACACTTAAATCCAGTATATACACTCGTCGCCACTCAAGCCTGAGTGGGTATTGCTCACCCGGATAGTCCCTATGAGAGCGGTCCTAGCAGCCGGGATGGAGCACGGATGTCAGAGATGATGGATCCCCCTCTAGGCAGGTCTCCAGGCCTCTCCCTGAGACAGCAGTACCGTCGCTAGTCTCCGCCGGGACTGTTCTTCCCCTGGAACTCCTTTCCTAAAGATGTGCCCCCTACAAACGGGCAGCCTGGGATCCTTCTCTGAAGCTTAGGCCCTAGTCAGCGGAGCTGGGCCTACAATGCAGCAACAGGTCCTTGGTCTGAAGGTGCCCAAGGCCTAAGCACTCTAGCGCACCTCGTGCCATGTGGGCCACGAGGCACACTCACTGGACCAGAGGTCCCCCTGAACACCTTGGGGTCCCCCTGGAATCGCGCCTCGCCAAATGGCGTCTGCCCCTTTTTGTACCCTCTCCCAGTATGCACAGCGGGTAGACCACGCCCACTGCACAGCTGCCAGGAGAGGACACCCAAGGTGCTGTGATACCTCCGTAGTCCAGCCCGTGCCGTGGTGACAGTGCCACCTGCAGGCAAAGGAGAACAAAACTGCCGGACAGTATCACACCCAGAGCAGAACAATAATTGAAACAAAATTGGTCTGAGCCCAACTACTGGCTCAGACCGCCCTTAAATTTCCACATAGCGCCCCCAAATATTGGCGGGGGGGGCGCTACATATATTTAAAGTGTTTGTTATCTCAGAATTTCATATGCCTGATATGTGGCTGCTCTACCATGTACTTATATGAGAAAGCATCCTGTTCTCTTTGTATTGCTTCCTTTATGTGCAATCCCTGGTGTTCCTTCCAGTCCCTCTGCTTTCCTATTAAAACTGACCATACTAATCAGGAGAACATACCGTGGTCAGTTCTCTAGCTATGCTGGGAATTCAGCTTGCAGTCCTTCAATGATCAGACTTGTCCTGACACACCCCCACTTCACAGCAATTCACTGGGAAGCTCAATGTAATGCTGCTTCTCCTCCCCCCAGCTCTTATGCAGCTAAGAACAGAGGGAATGTGATCACTTATAAAAAAAGGAAAGAAAAGGTGTTTTTTTTTTTATATATCTTTGCACACATTTTTTGCCTTTCATTTTAATTTTAAACTGAATGGTTTGTGTTACAAGGTGATCGTTTACAGTCACTTTAAGGAGTGAAAGAGAGGGATAAACATGGGTGATTGTGAGGCAGGACATTTTTGGAGGGGGGAAGAGTGTTCAAATGTTACTCACCAGACCACCAATGATTGGGAGAGTGGGACATTATTTTGCTACTAATCATAATGGGTTTGAGGGGATTCAACACAACATAGCAATGCCCATTTATTTGCCTGAACAACTGTTTTAGTAAGAAACCATGCTAAAATTGTATGCCAGGTAGCAACGCTAAGCAATGTTTATCTGAAATTCAAATATAATGTATTATAATGAATATCTATAATAGAAATGAAAGGTAAATGTGAGCAGTCCCACATTTTGTTGTTTTATTCTTTATAAATAAAAAATACGAAACACAATGGATATTAAAATTACACCAAAATAAAGCTCTATCTGTCTCAAAAAAATTATATCACATTTATGTGGGTACACTATGGCATGGCTCGGTAATTCTCAGTCAAATTATCACAGCACTAAAAACTGAAAAATGTCCTGGAAGGAATGAGGGGCATAACATGCTGGTATTGAGGTGGTTAAAAAAGGTTAGCTGGCATTAGGCTTTAATTAGTTATTCATTTATATAAAGTCCATCTAAATCTATAGTCTTTTTAATGTCATTGAAAAAAACAAAATTTTTCTCGACGTGATTTTTCGTGTTTCCTCTCAAGCCTGCCTTGCCTACACACTATCGTGAAAAAAAGCGCGGTGACGTACAACACGTACGACGGCACTATAAAGGGGAAGTTTTATTCGGATGGCGCCACCCTTTGGGCTGCTTTTGCTGATCCTCGTATTAGTAAAGTTTGGTGAGAGCCGATTCACGCTTTTCAGCCTTATGCTCTTCAGTACATTACAGCGTGACGAATGTGCTATCTCCATTACGAATGTTAGTTTTACCAGAAGGAGCGCTCCCGTCTCATACTTGATTCTGAGCATGCGCATTTTTATTCCCCTCGTAAAAGCATACACACTACCGTTTTTCACGACGTTAAAAAGAACGACGTGAAAAACGACGTGAAAAAATAGAGCAGGTTCTAATTTTTTTTAGGCCATTTTTCACATTAAAAATGCGGAGCCTACACACGATCGTTTTTAATGACCAATTTAAAAAATTAAATTTTTCACGCCATGAAAAACGGTCGTGTGTACGCGGCATTACACTACTGGTCTCCACAGCTTGACAATGCTGCTGTCCAAGGGTGGCAACATTGTTCCTTTACAGATAAAGAGGAGAAATCGTAGATATCCTAATGCCTAGTACAGACGATGAGATTACGTAACGTAGTTACGAAAGTTACAAAATTTCTTGTAGGACAGAATAAAAATTTGGAAGTATGGTAATGTATTGTATTTGTGTTGTATTTTTGGACGACAACTGTACTGATTAAACAACAATTTTCATGCTTGTCCCATCGGATAATTTTGCATGAAGTATCGTGATCGTCTCTCAAAAGCTGTGCACTAACAGTCAGATTATCGTACGAGGGGGTATCTTTCATACAATTTTCTAAGCTTTTTGTAAGCTGAAATATATAACATTTTTGTTTTTTGATTAAATACACTTTAACCACTTCAGCCCCGGAAGATTTAGCTGTTCAATATCCAGGCCATTTTTTGTGATACAGCACTGCGTTGCTTTAACTGACAATTGCGCGGTCATGCGACGCTGTACCAAAACAAAATTTACGTCCTTTTTTTCCCACAAATAGAGCTTTCTTTTGGTGATATTTTTTCACCTCTGCAGTTTTTATTTTTTGCGCTATAAACAAAAGCGACAATTTAAAAAAAAAATACAATGTTGGTTATTTACGAAAGGCAAATCCACTTTGCACTACAAGTGCACTGCAAGTGCACTGAAAGTAAATAACCTGCAATATCTTTTACTTTTTGCTATAATAAATATCCCAATTAAAAAAAAAATCCTCTGTTTAGGCCGATATGTATTCTTCTACATATTTCTGGTAAAAAAATCGCAATAGGCGTATATTGATTGGTTTGCGCAAAAGTTATAGCATCTAAAAAATAGGGGATAGATTTAGGGCATTATTATTGTTATTATTTTTTTTACTAGTAATGGCGGTGATCAATGATTTTTATCGGGACTGCGATATTGTGGCGGACAGATCGGACACTATTGACCCATTTTTGGGACCATTGACAATTATACAGCGATCAGTGCTATAAATATGCACTGATTACTGTATAAATGTCACTGGCAGGGAAGGGGTTAACACTAGGGGGTGATCAAGGGGTTAACTATGTTCCCTAGGTGTGTTCTAACTGTGGGGGGATGGGACTGACTAGTAAGAGAGAGAGATCGATGTTCAGTACTTCATACTCCCTTGAGAGAACCAGGATTTGTGTGTTTACACACACAGATCCCGGTTCTTGCTCTGTCACGAGCAATCGCACGTGCCCGGCGGTCATCGCGCCTGCCGGGCACTCGCATCGGCTCTGGCGGCTAGCCGTGGGCACACGTGCGCCTCCTAGTGGTCAAAAGGCGAACCGATGTAAGGTAACGTCGTTTCGCCCACCCGTGCCATTCTGCCGCAGTAAAAAACTGCGGCGGTTGGTCGGGAACCAGTTAAAGAGGAAGACTAATTCTGATTTTTACTGCCTTCTGTTCCCAATGGGAAAAAAGTACATGTTCTTTCTATGTGCTGTATAAGGCTAGCTGCGAGATCAAAATGGGAGCTCCCCATCCCCCCACAGCCACCCGACCACGCAACTACCAAAGAGATAGCTGGTTTGATCGAAATTACTTGTCTGGCTCCTAGCACTTGCCCGAGACAAGACCCAGCACCAAAATAAGAGCTGGTCAGCTGTATTGTTCAGGTGTACTCACATTGGAGCACTGCACAGCTCACAACCTGTGCTCCGCACACATGCACATAGCGGGGGCGAGCTGCAGTGTCAGAACGAGGCTCCTGCTGCAGGACACGCTCATTACACAAGGGGGCAGTGCCACCACTCCTCAATGGTAACACCTACAAATCAGCCAACATTGCGGGGAGGGATAAAATATAAGTAATTTTATGTTGAAAAATGTTTGTGGAAAAAAAAAAGAAAGAAAGGAAAAGTTATTTCCTTATGCTTTATTAATTAAGAATCATGAGTGTTCTCCTTTAACCCAACAATTCCAAACCATCACGGGTAACGATTTTACAATCAATGTTCATATAAAACTGACTATGGTAGGTATGTATGTATAAAATGATTTATTTACTTGTGCTTTGGCTTCAGAAATTGTTATCCTTTAGAAAATATGGCTTAAATAATAGAGGTACAAAATCATTCTTTCTTGTGCTGTGCATTAAATTCCAAAATAAATTACAGAATTTTCATGTCACGCTGAGCTTTTCTTACAACGGAGGCTTTGAATGTAAAAAGTAGATGCACACCTCTCCAATTTCTACCTTGAAACATTTGAGGCAAAAATAAGAGAGGGCTACTAATCATTACTTAGGGTTGTATAAGAAAGCTGACATTTACCATCCATTGTTCTCATAAGTATTTCCATAAATGTCCTATTTGTATTACATGAATCTGCAAAATTAACCACAAGAACACTATAGAAAAATGTTTGCTGCTCTTAGTATACACTTTCTGCTTTTTTGATTGTTTGATTGGTCGTAAACCAATTGCAAATTTTACAATGCTTTTTTTTATTTCTCTAAAAAATTCTAATAGTGAAATACATATTTAAAGAACTCCATTCATAATGTGGGAGGGAACCTCCACACCAGGGGTGCCCACTGAACCTGCATTGTACGTGATGATGTTGATGATAGGGGTGGCAGCAAGATCAGTTTGAGTCTCAAAAGAAGAGCAGCTTCAGGGGGCTGGTCATCACAACCACAACTCGCTGGGAGGAAGAACACTGGACTAGGGTCACGACTGTAGCCATAGCAGCCCATGCAGGGGTCTGAGGATGGTGGAGGGATTATTAGGAAGATATTCATGTGTCTCCATTTCAGAAAAGATGACAGTAGATGCACAAGAACATACTTTGGGATCATACTGCCACTAGTCACAGATCTCCTTTGCATCACCTCATCTATGAGTGGATTTATTGGTTTCAGAGCTTCAGGTCACCCTGGTCAGAACTTTGATATTAACCCTGAGAACCCAACACAGTATTCCTGAGATTGACAATTCCCAGCGTATCTTCCCAGATAAAAAGTGATAGATACTTGAGGTCTGTAATTGTAAAAGGAAGCCAAGTTTGTATTAAGTTTATAAACTACCAGTAAGTGTGCATATGAGAATTAGAGCGTATGTGATAATATAACATGGTAGCACAGAGAACAGTGTAGAATAAGATTCCACTCCATGTGAGGCATGCCTTCCATAAATTGGATTTAAACCTGATTCATGAAATTTGACCTGGGCACATATATCTGTAGTGTTTACTTATCTCTCGCCAAAGCCCTAAGTCCTGTGTCTTTCTGCTGCTCGGTTCTTCTGTTATCAGCATAACCTCTGACAAGCTCTCCGACACAGGATATAAAAGCAGCTAGAAATTTGAGTCTGGGAGGTTGCTATAAATAGATTAGCAGAGAGCTGGTCTATTCACAGCACAGCTCTACAAGTACAGTGGGGCAAAAAAGTATTTAGTCAGCCACCAATTGTGCAAGTTCTCCCACTTAAAAAGATGAGAGAGGCCTGTGATTGTCATCATAGGTATACCTCAACTATGAGAGACAAAATGTGGAAACAAATCCAGACAATCACATTGTCTGATTTGGAAAGAATTTATTTGCAAATTATGGTGGAAAATAAGTATTTGGTCAATATCAAAAGTTCATCTCAATACTTGTTATATACTGTTATATATCCTTTGTTGGCAATGACAGAGGTCAAACGTTTTCTGTAAGTCTTAACAAGGTTGTCACACACTGTTGCTGGTATGTTGGCGCATTCCTCCATGCAGATCTCCTCTAGAGCAGTGATGTTTTGGGGCTGTCGCTGGGCAACACGGACTTTCAACTCCCTCCAAAGGTTTTCTATGGGGTTGAGTTCTGGAGACTGGCTGGGCCACTCCAGGACCTTGAAATGCTTCTTATGAAGCCACTCCTTCGTTGCCCGGGCGGTGTGTTTGGGATCATTGTCATGCTGAAAGACCCAGCCACGTTTCATCTTTAATGCCCTTGCTGATTGGAGGAGGTTTGCACTCAAAATCTCACGATACATGGCCCCATTCATTCTTTCATGTACACGGATCAGTCGTCCTGTTCCCTTTGCAGAGAAACAGCCCCAAAGCATGATGTTGCCACCCCCATGCTTCACAGTAGGTATGGTGTTCTTTGGTTGCAACTCAGCATTCTCTCCCAGCTCTGCAGGTCATTCACTAGGTCCCCCCGTGTGGTTCTGGGATTTTTGATCACCGTTCTTGTGATCATTTTGACCCCACGGGGTGAGATCTTGCGTGGAGCCCCAGATCGAGGGAGATTATCAGTGGTCTTGTATGTCTTCCATTTTCTAATTATTGCTCCCACAGTTGATTTCTTCACACCAAGCTGCTTGCCTATTGCAGATTCAGTCTTCCCAGCCTGGTGCAGGTCTACAATTTTGTTTCTGGTGTCCTTCGACAGCTCTTTGGTCTTCACCATAGTGGAGTTTGGAGTGTGACTGTTTGAGGTTGTGGACAGGTGTCTTTTATACTGATAACAAGTTCAAACAGGTGCCAATTATACAGGTTAGGGATGAGCCGAACACCCCCCTGTTCGGTTCGCACCAGAACCTGCAAACAGACAGAAAGTTTGCGCGAACTTTAGAACCCTATTAAATACAATGGACTCGAATGTTCAAAATCAAAAGGTAATTATAAAGGCCAATATGCAAGTTATTGTCCTAAAAAGTGTTTTGGGACCCGGGTCCTGCCCCAGGGGACATGTATCAATGCAAAATAAAGTTTTAAAAACTGCTGTTTTTTCGGGAGCAGTGATTTTAATAATGCTTAAAGTGAAACAATAAAATGTAAATATTCCTTTTAATTTCGTACCTATGGTGTGTATATAGTATGCCTGTAAAGTCGCGCTTGTTTCCCGTGCTTAGAACTGTCCCTGCACAAAGTGTAATTTCTGAAGGAAAAAAAGTCATTTAAAACTCACTCGCGGCTATAATGAATTGTCGGCTCCCGGCAATACATAGAAAAGTCATTGGTAAAAAAAAAAAAATGCGTGGGGGTCCCCCCCAAATTAAATTACCAGGCCCTTCAGGTCTGGTATGGATATTAAGGGAAACCCTGCCGCAAATTAAAAAAAAAATGTGTGGGGTTCCCCCAAATATCCATACCAGGCCCTTCAGGTCTGGTATGGATTTTAAGGGGAACTCCACCCCAAATAAAAAAAAAATGGCGTGGAGTTCCCCCAAAAATCCATACCAGACCCTTTATCTGAGCACGCAACCTGGCAGGCCGCAGGAAAAGAGGGGGGACGAGAGAGCCCCCCCTCCTAAACCGTACCAGGCCACATGCCCTCAACATGGGGAGGATGTCCCCATGTTGATGGGGACAAGGGCCTCATCCCCACAACCCTTGCCCGGTGGTTGTGGGGGTCTGCGGGCAGGGGGCTTATCGGAATCTGGAAAACCCCTTTAACAAAGGGGACCCCCAGATCCCGGCCCCCCCATGTGAATTGATAATGGGGTACATTGTACCCCTACCATTTCACAAAGAAAGTGTAACAAATTGTAAAAAAAAACACACAGACACCGTTGGGAAAGTCCTTTATGAAAAAAAAACAAAAACATTACAGCGATGAAATCCAGTGTCCCGCGGTGATCCGATGTCCAGCGCTGTCCAAACGAAACGTCATTGGCTGAGCCTGAGCGGACCTGATAGGGAACTTCCTCCGCAGTATAATAAATGAATAGACCCGCCCCTTCTAAGGTTCCCCATCAGGTCCGCTCAGCCAATGACGTAGGTGTAAGGCTAAGCGGACCAGATGTGGAACGTGAGAAGGGGCGGGTCTATTCATTTATTACACTGCGGAGGAAGTTCCCCATCAGGTCCGCCCCCTCGTATGTCAGACCCCGCCTACGTCATTGGCTGAGCCGACCTGATGGGGAACTTCCTCCGCAGTGTAATAAATGAAGAGACCCGCCTCTTCTCACGTTCCGCATCTGGTCCGCTTAGCCTTACACCTACGTCATTGGCTGAGCGGACCTGATGGGGAGCTTTAGAATGGGCGGGTCTATTAATTTAATACACTGCGGCGGAAGTTCCCGATCAGGTCCGCTCAGGCTCAACCAATGACGTTTTGTGTGGACAGCGCTGGACATCGGATCACCGCGGGACTATGGATTTCATCGCTGGAATGTTTTTTTTTATTTTTAATTTTTTTATTTTTAATAAAGGACATTCCCAACGGTGTCTGTGTTTTTTTTTTACAATTTGTTACACTTTCTTTGTGAAATGGTAGGGGTACAATGTACCCCATTACCAGTTCACATATGGGGGGGGATTTGGGGGTCCCCTTTGTTAAAGGGGTCTTCCAGATTCCGATAAGCCCCCCCGCCCGCAGACCCCCACAACCACCGGGCAAGGGTTGTGGGGATGAGGCCCTTGTCCCCATCAACATGGGGACATCCTCCCCATGTTGAGGGCATGTGGCCTGGTACGGTTCAGGAGGGGTGGGTGGGCTCTCTTGTCCCCCTCTCTTTTCCTGCGGCCTGCCAGGTTGTGTGTTCGGATAAAGGGTATGGATTTTTGGGGGAACTCCACGCCATTTTTTTTTAATTTGCCGCAGGGTTCCCCTTAATATCCATTCCAGACCTGAAGGGCCTGGTAATTGAAATTGGGGGGACCCCCATGCATTTTTTTTTTTTTTTATCAATGACTTTTCTATGTATTGCCGGGAGCCGACAATTCATTAGAGTGAGTTTTAAATTACTTTTTTTCTTTAGAAATTACACTTTGTGCAAGGACAGTTCTAAGCACGGGAAACAAGCGCGACTTTACAAGCATACTATACACACACCCTAGGTACAAAATTTAAAGGAATATTTAACTTTTATTGTTTCACTTTAAGCATTATTAAAATCACTGCTCCCGAAAAAACTGCCTTTTTTAAAACTTTTTTTTGCATTGATACATGTCCCCTGGGGCATGCTCCGGGTCCCCAAACACTTTTTATGACAATAACTTGCATATAAGTAGAGATGACCTTGCGGTTCACCCCGCGGTCGGTTCGCAGCAAACTTTGCGCGTTCGCTATTCGCCAAACCAGCGGACATATGGCGCTGTTCGCGGCCGCCATATTCTTTTACATTGTGGAGAACTTTGACCCATGACACATCCATCATGTGGTACAGGACAGCCAATTGAGACATTTCAGCACATGGACATACCCCCTACCTTATAAATAGACCTGATCTGGCTGCCATTTTACATTCTGTCTTTTGTCAGTGTAGGGAAAGGTTGCTGTGTAGAGAAGGGACAGACTGTATCACTAGCTATTAGGTCCACAAAAGTCCTTTTAAGGACAGATATAGGTGTACTATTGTTTGGTGTGCAGTATATAGGGTTGTAATACACTTATAATATACTTTCAAATATAGAAAGCATATTATAGTGAAAAGGAATGTGATGAGCATAATGTTAAACTAGAAAATGTCTATTCTCTATGCATCTTCACTATACTATAAAGTCTATATTGCTTTTTTTTCATGTTTCCTCTCAAGCCTGCCTTGCGTACACACCATCATTAAAAAAAACGATCAAGCAAAGCGCAGTGACGTTCAACACGTACGACGGCACTATAAAGGGGAAGTTCCGTTCGAATGGCGCCACCCTTCATGTTAGTAAAGTTTGTTGAGCGACGATTCGCGCTTTTCAGTCCGTTACTGTGTAATGAATGTGCTATCTCCATTACGAACGCTAGTTTTACCAGAACGAGCGCTCCCGTCTCATACTTGATTCTGAGCATGCGCGTTTTTTTTCACGTCGTTAAAGCATACACACTATCGTTTTTCACGTCGTTAAAAAAAACGACATGAAAAACGACGTGAAAAAAGAGAGCATGTCCGGAATTTTTAATGGCCGTTTTTCACGTCGTTAAAAATGCTATGGAGCATACACACGATCATTTTTCAGGGCCATTTTTTAAAATGGCAGTTTTAACGGCATGAAAAACGATCGTGTGTACGGGGCATAACTTTCAGCATGCATGCAATGTTATCTAACCTTTACAATTCAGAACAGTAGTAGAATCCATATTAACCCCTTTGTGGTTAAACGACCATTACAATAGTGCATCATCGTGACTGCAGTGCTGAGCGATTCTGCAGCTGTCTTTTGTCAGTGTAGGGAGGGAGAAGTTGCTGTGCTGTGTATCAGGGACAGACTGTAATCACTAGCTATTAGGTCCACAAAAGTCATTTTAAGGACTGGTATAGGTGTACTATTTGGTGTGCAGTATATAGGGGTGTAATACACGCATAAAATACTACCAAATATAGAAATCATATTATAGCTCATTTCAATTGTGCAGCATTGTGACTGCAGTGCTGAGCGGTTCTGCAGCTCTTTTGTCAGTGTAGGGAGAGGTTGCTGACGTGTCACAGGGACAGACTAGCGACAAAAATCTCTAACTAATAAAGGTCCACAAAAGTCCTTTTAAGGACTGGTATAGGTCTACTATTTGGTGTGCAGTATATAGGGGTGTAATACACACATAAAATACTACCAAATATAGAAATCATATTATAGTTCATTTCAATTGTGCAGCATTGTGACTGCAGTGCTGAGCGGTTCTGCAGCTCTTTTGTCAGTGTAGGGAGAGGTTGCTGACGTGTCGCAGGGACAGACTAGCGACAAAAATCGCTAACTAATAAAGGTCCAGAAAAGTCCTTTTAATGACTGGTATAGGTCTACTATTTGGTGTGCAGTATATAGGGGTGTAATACACGCATAAAATACTACCAAATATAGAAATCATATTATAGTTAATTTCAATTGTGACTGCAGTGCTGAGCGGTTCTGCAGCTCTTTTGTCAGTGTAGGGAGAGGTTGCTGACGTGTCGCAGGGACAGACTAGCGACAAAAATCGCTAACTAATAAAGGTCCACACAAAGGCCTTTTAAGGACTGTTATAGGTCTACTGTTTGGTGTGCCGTATATAGGGGTGTAATACACGCATAAAATACTACCAAATATAGAAAGCATATTATAGTGCATTTCTACTGTGCAGCATTGTGACTGCTGAGCGGTTCTGCAGCGAAACTACAAAGAGTGACAAACGCAATTAGAAAAAAGTATTATAACTGGTGTGATAGACCAGTGGGTCCCCAAAACACCAGATTGAAGCGGGGTGTTATATACCTTCTTCCACATATACTGCACTTCTCTAGAGACTTTTGTCACAGGGTCATTTAAAAAAATCACAGGCAGAGGAAGAGGCAGGCCCTTCCGCAGGGGTGGTAGGGGTAGGGCAGGAGCACCAGGCCAGAGCCAAAGTGGGAAGTTGCAGAAGGTGCGTTCGATTACGTCAAAGGACGCACCAGACTTGGTTGAGTGGCTCACTCAGCCTTACTCTTCTGCACCCTCCTCATCCTCTCTATCTGCACCCTCTTCACTCTCTGCTGTGTGCACCCCCAAAGACACTACCACCAACACCACCACCACCATAAACCCTCCACTTGAGTCACTGGAATTATTTTCCGATCCATCACAAGACATTTCCGATGCTCAGGAATTCTTGGCATTGGATCAGGAAGAGGAGGTAGCAACAACCGCCACTCAGCAGTCTGACGACAGTACCCAGATCAGCCCAAGGAGGTTGGTCCCCGCTGTTGCTGCCTACTCTGAGATCTCTAATGTTAGTGGTGGGGAAGGTGACGTCGATGATGACGTGTCTATCAACGTCACGTAGGTGCCCACAAGAGAGGACCAGGAGGGGAGTTCAGAGGTAGAGATGGACCAGCAGATAGGGAGGAGAGGCAGGCGGAACTTACATTGCACAGGAGGGACAAACCAGACTGCTAATGGACTCAGAGCGAGCCATCAACCATGTACGGTGACATCTGGTGCTCCCAGGACGCCGGCACATGGCTCCGCAGTGTGGGCTTTTTTTAACGTGTCCGCTGCTGACAATAGTGTTGCCATCTGCAGCCTTTGCAGTCAGCGCATAAGTCACGGTAAGCCCAACACTCACCTAGGGACGACCGCCTTAAGAAGGCACATGAACTCCCATCACCGAGCCCAGTGGGAGCAACGTCGTCAGAACCCACAAAGCCACACTCCAGGCTCTCACCGTCCAGCCTCTTCTACTTCTCCTTCTCTCTCCACTCAACCTTCCATCATGCCGTCCTCAAGTTTTTCTGGAAAAAGGCAGGCTTCCGTGGGCCAAATGTTCGAGCGTAAAAAATGATGACGCCGGATAACCCTCTTGCCCAACGGTTGACCGCTGGCTTGTCAGAACTGATAGCCCGGCAACTACTGCCATATAAACTGGTGGACTCGGAGGCCTTTCGAAAATTTGTGGCCATTGGAACACCACAATAGAAGGTCCCAGGAAGGTAATATTTCTCACAGAAGGGCATCCCAGAGCTATATGGCCGTGTTCAGCGGCAAGTGAATGTATCTCTGGCACACAGTGTCGGTGCCAAGATACATCTGACCACAGACACGTGGTCTAGAAAACATGGGCAGGGAAGGTATATAACTTTTACTGCCCACTGGGTGAACCTTATGACGGCCGTCAAGCATGTAATTTGGTTTTACCGCCACGGATTGCATGCAGGCCTGCCTCTTCTTCTCCTCCTCCTACTCCATCCCCCTCTCCTCCTCGGCTGACTCCTCCTTTTCCGCTGCTACCGTCTCTTCCGCTGCGCCGCCCAAGATCCCCAGAACCTATTCGACGTTGAGACGTTTCCATGCTGTGCTGCGTCTGTTGTGCCTGGAAGCCAAGAGCCACACTGGCCCTGCACTCCTTTCAGCTTTGCGTTGCTAGGCAGATCAGTGGCTAACACCGCTCAATTTGACAGTTGGTAAAGTGGTGTGCGACAACGGTGCCAATCTGCTGAGTGCGTTGAAACAGGGCAAAATTACACACGTGCCATGCATGGCACGCGTCTTGAACTTGGTCGTGCAGCGATTCGTTGTCAAATACCCTGGGGTCCAGGACGTCTTGTGGCAGGCAAGGAAAATCTCAGCCCATTTCAGAAGATCTTACACGGCCATGGCTCGCCTTGCTGACATTTAGCGGCGACACAATCTGCCGGTCAGACGTTTTATTTATTTGTGACTGCCCGACGTGATGGAACTCATCCTTGTATATGCTTGATAGGCTGCTCCAGCAGAAACATGCAGTTAATGACTACCTGTACGAACTCTGGGCAGAACAGGTTCTAGGGAGCTTGTTTTTTTTTTCACTGCGTCAGTGGCTGCTCAAGAGCGACGCATGCAGACTTTTGCAGCCATTTGATGAGATCACCAAACTGGTCAGTCGCAGCCATGGCGCCATCAGTGATATCGTACCTCACGCCTTCTTTATGGAGCGTGCATTGCGTCGTGTCATTGATCAAGCCATCGAGGAGCTGAAGCAGGAAGATGAGGAAGTCGCAATGCTGGATGAATTCCCAGGGGGGGCTACTCTATCTGAGACAAGTCAACAGGAGTCTGAAGAGGAGTCAGAGGAGGATGGTTCCGGGGCGGATGAGGAGGAGCAAGAAGAGCATGCTTTAAACCTTTCTGGGATCCCTGTTGTTGTCCGTGGATGGGGGGAGGAGAACGAGAACAACATTATCCTGGATGATGAGCAAGAGCCAGGCCACCACACCACTTCCAGTTTAGTGCAAATGGGGGCCTTCATGCTCCAGTGTTTTAAGAGGGACCCGCGTATAAAAAGCATAAAGGGCAAGGACCATTACTGGGTGGCAACGTACTTGGACCCCCGGTACAAACAAAAAATGGCGGAAATGTTACCACCATCACAGAGGGCTGTCAGAATGGAGCACTTCCAGGCCTTGCTTAGAGAAATGCTGCATTCTGCTTTTGCGTACGCTGGCAGAGGAATTTCCACTCCCAGAGAAACAGTTGCGGGTACCAATCCAACAGCGCCTGCAAGAAGAGGCTGGTTTGAAGATGTGTTGGTTACTTCTGATATGAGATCATTCTTTCAGCCGACCCATCGACAGGTGTCATCTGGATCCAGCATCAGGGAACGCCTAGACCGACAGGTGTCCGACTACATCGGGTTAACGGCCGATGTGAATGCTCTGAGAACTGATGAACCCCTGGACTACTGGGTGGGCAGGCTTGACCTCTGGCCAGAGCTTGCACAATTTGCAATGGAACTGTTGGCTTGCCCCTCGTCCAGTGTCCTGTCCGAAAGGACGTTCAGCGCAGCAGGGAGGATCGTGACCGATAAGCGCACTCGCCTAGCTCACGACAGTGTTGACTACCTCACATTTATAAAAACGAATGAGGCATGGATCTCGGAGGAATTCAACACCACAAGTGACCAGTAGACCATGTATATGCATAACTGTATAAACGATTTACATAATGTAGCACACGGACCTTTTTTCTACCTTTGGCTCACTTGTAGAAAAAAAGCACACCGTACTATATGCCCGTACCCTCCTTTTTGAAGAGGTTGAGCGGTGTCATATTTTTGGGTCCCGCAGCGAGTAGCTTACTTCCACTGGTTCTCCCCTCCAGAGTTTAAAGGCAAGTCTTTACCTTTCCCAAAGAAGGCCAATGTCCACACCACGCTTCAACTCAAACACACGTTTATTTTCCTTTTATGCTTCAGTAACCAGAGAGTTGAAAAGAGAAAGGGATTAGCAGATAGAACTGATTCAGGCACACTCTTACTCTTGGGTTCATTGCCACTCGGTCCCGAGTGGGTATAGCTCACCCGGATAGTCACCCAATGGCACTAGCAGCCGGCATGTAGCTCGTACAGTGACTTAGTCCCCTCCAAGGACAAAGTCAAGGAGATCCCTCCTTAGGTAGCAGCACTCCGCAAAGGCAGTCTGCGGAGCAAGGAATCCTTCCCTCCGACAGGTCACCAGGCCTCTCCCGAGACCGCAATCTTTATCACTCGCCTTCTGTTATGGGACCGATCCTCCCCTGGCTTCCTCTTAGTCAGAGCGGTCGCCCTCACCTGGGGTTCCCTGGGTTTCCTTTCTGGCTTTGTAGACCCAGTTAAAGGTACTGGGCCTACCTGGAACTCCGTAGCCTCGGGCTGAAGGTGCCCGAGACCCCACAGTCAATGCTCGTATCCCCCCTTGAGGGGATACACTCCTCTGGGTACAGGTCCCCGGGTATTCGCGCCCAGAACAATGGCGTCTGCCCCTTTTGTACCCTCTTCCGGCATGCACAGCGGGTAGACCAAGCCCACTGCACGGCTGCCGAGAGAGGACACCCAATAGCCACTCCATCACCTGTAGTTCAACCCCGGGTACAAGTGTCAGCACCACCTATACACCTAAGAGTAACTGCACGCCAGGTGAAGCAGCAGCAAGGAGAAGTCCAAACAATTAGAAGACCCGAGCCAACTATTGCTCAGGTCACCCCTAAATTTGGGATACCCGCTACAATAACTTATAAAAAAATAAATAAAAAATAAATAAAATAATGGCAACTTTTCCAATAGTAGGATCATCTCCCGCACCCCCTTCATAGCCTGGCCTTGTGTCTCTTCCATGGCCTTCATGCGCTCCTGAATTGACAAAATTTTCCAGATAAAAAAAGAATGCTTGTCGTTGTCGATCGCAGATTCGCTTAATACTTCTGGTATGTCATTGTCCATGTTGTGGGACTATGTGTGCACAGCTAGTAAGTATTTTGTGGCTGCAAATATGACCTGGAGGTTTTTAATGTTCGCCCGCTAGATGTTCGTCCATCACTACATATAAGCCTTAAAAATTAGCACTTTAGATTTCTCCCATAGACTTTTCGAATTTGCCGCAAACACCCCAAATTGTTCGCTGTTTGGCGAACGGGCGAACAGGCAATGTTCGAGTCGAACATGAGTTTGACTCGAACTCGAAGCTCATCCCTAATACAGGTAATGAGTGGAGGACAGAGGAGCCTCTTAAAGAAGAAGATACAGGTCTGTGAGAGACAGAAATCTTGCTTGTTTGTAGTTGACCAAATACTTATTTTCCACCATAATTTGCAAATAAATTCCTTTCAAATCAGACAATGTGATTGTATGGATTTGTTTCCACATTTTGTCTCTCAAAGTTGAGGTTTACCTATGATGACAATTACAGGCCTCTCTCGTCTTTTTAAGTGGGAGAACTTGCACAATTGGTGGCTGACTAAATACTTTTTTGCCCCACTGTATCTTCCTTCCTCTACCTATGTGGAGGGGGGGGGGGGTTTGCCTTCCCTCCAATCAGCTTCCACACAGTGTATGCCCAGACTGCCCTCCCATTGCTGAAACAGGAAGAAAAAATTATGACATGATGTTCACTTTCTAAAGACTGTAGAAAGCTGAAGACAGCAGATATACATGTAAAACTTATGTAGGGAAATTTGTTTTATCTCTGTGTATCATCTGAGGCTGCTCACTTCACTGGGTATATGTGAGGGTTTACATCCACTTTAAGCTCTGAAAGTTAACAGTTTCCTTACCAAGTGAACATCTACAAAACTGTACACATAGGCGTGCACATGGGTATACCAGATGTGCCTGAGCACACACTAATTACTCTGTGCGGCACAGATTCCCCTTTTCAAAGGGTGGTAGGATCTGCATTGCTAGACATTGTGCATTTAAACTATTAGAAACAATAGCATAGAATGGGCAGATTGCACAAACTACAGTCTATAACAGTGTTTCTCAACTCCAGTTCTCAAGGCGCCCCAACGGGTCATGTTTTCAGGATTTCCCTCAGATGAAACGGCTGTGGTTATTACTAAGGCAGTCAAATTGATCAAATCACCTGTGCGAAATAATGGAAATCCTGAAAACATAACCTGTTTGCACCTTGAGGACTGGAGTTGAGAAACACTGGTCTATAACTTTACACATGTGTTTGGAGATAAACAAATACAGCACAAACAAACCTTTGTATGAAAGCTCTCTTGCAGGGACAATAAGATTTGTAATATTATTAAAGCGTAAGTAAACCCGCACACAAAAAAAAAAGACAAAAAAAAACCCCTGCAAGGCAAAGGCATAATGAGCTAGTATGCAGCGCATACTAGCTCATTATGAAATACTTACCTCAGAACGAAGCCCCCGTATCGGAGTCCGGTCCACGCCGAGGGAACTGACATCTTGCCCTCCGCGTGTCTTCCGGGTTCGCGGCTCTGTCGCTGTGAGTGACCGCAGCCGCGATTACGTCACTCCCGCACATGTGCGTGGGAGTTTTTTCCCGGAAAGGTCCGGCAGCGTCTGCCGGACCTTCAACCGGGCATTCAGAGTGCATGCGCCGCTGACGTATCGAGGCACAGATATAGGGAAGGGTACGGAAAAATTTCTGCACCATTGAAGGTCCCAATGAGCACAGTGGCCTCCATCATCCATAAATGAAATATGTTTGGAACCATCAGGACTATTCCTATAGCGGGTCGCCCAGCCAAACTGAGCGATCGGGGGAGAAGGACCTTAGTCAGGGAGGTGACTAAGAGCCCAATGGTCAGTCTGACAGAGCTCCAGTGTTTCTCTGTGGGGAGAGGAGAACCTTCCAGAAGAACAACAATCTCTGCAGCACTCCACCAATCAGGCCTGTATGGTAGAGCGGCCAGACGGAATCCACTCCTCAGTAAACGGCACATGACAACCCACCTGGAGTTTGGCAAAAGGCACCTGAAGGACTCTCAGACCATGAGAAACAAAATTCTCTGGTTTGATGAAACAAAGATTGAACTTTTTGGCCTGAACGGCAAGCGTCATGTCTGGAGGAAACCAGGCATCGCTCATCACCTGTCCAATACCATCTCTACAGTGAAGCGTGGTGGTGGCAGCATCATGCGTTGGGGATGTTTTTCAGCAGCAGGAACTGGGGGACTAGTCAGGATCAAGGGAAAGATGAATGCAGCAATGTGCAGAGACATTCTTAATGAAAACTGGCTCAAGAGCACTCTGGACCTCAGACTGGTGCAAAGGTTCATCTTCCAACAGGACAACGACTCTAAGTACACAGCCACGATAACAAAGGAGTGGCTACAGGACAACTCTGTAAAGGTCCTTGAGTGGCCCAGCTAGAGACCAGACTTGAACCCGATTAAACATCTCTGGGAAGATCTGAAAATGGCTGTGCACCGACGCTCCCCATCCAACTTGATGGAGCTTGAGAGGTCCTGCAAAGAAGAATGGGAAAAACTGCCAAAAAATAGGTGTGCCAAGCTTGTAGAATCATACTCAAAAAGACTTGAGGCTGTAATTGGTACCAAAGGTGCTTCAACAAAGTATTGAGGAAAAGCTGTAAATACTTATGGACGTGATTTATTCTTTGTTTTTTTTTTTATATAAATTTGCAAAGATTTCAAACAAATATCTTTCACGTTGTCATTATGGGGTATTGTTTGTAGAATTTTGAGGAAAATAATTAATTTAATCCATTTTGGAATAAGGGTTTAACATAACAAAATGTGGAAAAAGTGAAGCGCTGTGAATACTTTCCGGATGCACTGTGTAATGTATGGAGAAGATGGGAACTTTCTGTTATCAAATTATGTTCCTTGCTTTAGGCTGGGTTCACACTATTTTCACATGCGGCTCACAGCAGGGGTCCGGTGCGTCCCCGTTCACCGATTTTAGGTCCGATTTCAGTCCAAATTTTTGGCTGAATTCAGACCTGAAATGGACCAAAAGATGCACAGGACCCCAGTGCAAATTTGCACCGGAGCCGCAGCGGAGATATGTGAACCGACTCCATAGAGCGTCGGTCTAAATCTCCTGCTATTGCGAATTGGATGCAATTCGCAATAGTGTGAACCCAGCCTTAATAGATCCACTATTAGTCAACCACTTAACGCAATCTAACATCGGTGGAGTAACCCCCCTCCACTGATATTGTAAAGCCTGAAAATGGACATGCTGTCCGAAACCTATTGCAGTGTTACTGTGTTTTCGAGTTGGTTCCAGTAAAGGTTTGTGTCTACATGTGGAGTAAACATGATAAGACCAGACATTTATATACTGTAGATACTGTATCACTTAAGTCATTATGTTCCTTTTTTAACATACACCAGCTTTTATGACATATGTGGCCTTACTTTAAACATTACTTTACATTACTTCACAGCCACCAAACAGAATCCACCACTAACTTATCTGACTTTAGACAATGAATCTCTATTGATAACTACTGGGCTTTTCATGCCATCGTTGGCCTTTTCATGGCTGTATTATAAATGCAGTTTTGAAATGTGCTTGCCAGTCACAGATGACAAGACTGATAAAAAGTAGTCAGCAGTAAAATTATTTATAAGGGAGTACAGCTGTGTGAAATACCTAGGAAAAAACATAACTGAACTCCTAGCTGTCTTGTGATTTAATCAAGATGATTCAGCAAAAGCCTAATGGAGTTGCTACAGCAACCTTGTATGGCTGGCATGTACATAAAGCCCCCAGATATTCTGAGGACTATCAGGCTTCCATATCCTGCAGTGCCTGAAATTAATTTTTACATCCAAAGTTTCCAATCCAAAAGGCTGGAACATTAGTTGATATACAGGATTAGCCACAGAAAAATATTTTTCAGAAGACATTGACATTTGTGAAGGGATGGTGTGAGTCTGAGACATGAAGACCTTATGACACACTGACACTCATTCAGATGGGACATATTATCATTCGCAAGCATTACAAATAACTTTAATTAGAGGCATTTCCCAACAATACCGTCAGAGGAATGTTTCATGTTCATGCAACTCTAGAGAGGTATAAAAAGAGTGGTAAATACAGGAGTTAAAATGGGCACAATCACACCCAGGTATACGGATTGGATGGAGTCCAAGAACATGAGCTTTGGTACACATTTTTCCAAAGGTGTTACATTACAGCCATGATGTTCACTGGTAGCAAAATGATATAATTATACTGAGCTCATATAGGTATTCCTAGGACTTTTCTTTTCTGGTAGCTAACAGTAAAAGAACCGAATGCTGCATAATCACTGTTTCTCGCTGTGGCACTTGGGGCCCCGTAATAATGTGATTTTTCATTAAGAATATGTTGATAGAGAAGAGTGAATATTTTCCAACACAGAATAGTTAGAGAGATGAGCTACATAGTTCCCCTTGTCACTCATTGCCATAAAAAATTAAAAATAAATAAATCCACACCCTGAAGTCTTTTAGTTAGAAAATGTATAATTATTAAAAAATGAAGTCCAATGTAAATCCAATGTCAATTACTTCGTCCTGCGATGTATCTCCTTGTTTACCGTATATACTTGAGTATAAGCCAAGTTTTTCAGCCCTTTTTTTTAGGGCTGAAAGTATACCCCTCGGCTTATACTCGAGTCAGTACCTGCAAATCTTGTTATTCCGCGGCTGGCATCCATTGTTTAAATCTCGCGGCTTTCTTCTGGTCCCTTCCGCGATAGGCGTTTCCAGCAAACACTGTGTTGAGTGTTGCGCCTATCATGGACGTTCTCTTGTCCGACGTCCATGATTGGCGGAACACTGAACACAGTGCCTGCTGGGAAACGGAATCCGAGAATGAGAGGATCTCCATGATAGGCGCAACACTCAACACAGTGTTTGCTGGAAACGCCTATCACGGAAGGGACCAGAAGAAAGCCGCAAGATTTAAACAATGGACGCCGGCCGCGGAATAAGAAGATTTTCAGGTACACTGACTGACTTGGGCACAGGGAGGCTGCAATGGACACAGTAAGGGGGCACAGTGAGGTGGCAATGGGCACAGTGAGGTGGCAATGGGCAGTGAGGTGGCAATGGGCACAGTGAGGTGGCACAGTGAGATGGCAATGGGCACAGTAAGGTTGGGCAATTGGCACAGTGAGGTGGCAATGGGCACATTTCCCCCCCCTAGGCTTATACTCGAGTCAATAAGTTTTCCCATTTTTTTGTGGTTAAAGTAGGTACCTCGGCTTATACTCGGGTTGGCTTATACTCGAGTATATACGGTATTATAAAGATCTGCCCAACAATGTTTCTTTGTCACCCAACAATATTTCCACACCACCACAATGACTCACTGCCTGACGATGTGGACCTGTTCGTATAGCAACACAAAATGACAGATCGCTGACTGGCTGGTGTTTGTAAAAGAAACAGCCAGTTATAATGGGTGATGTTTTTTACTTTTTTTAAAATTAGGAAATTACTGCGCTATGCCTAGTGAAAATAAATAAAATAAAATAAAAGAAGCAAATAAATAAAGCCGCCAGAGAGGTAGCATCTCATTCTGAGGAACAGTCAGTGACAGTGGAGTTACCCTTTAGGCAAAGGCTCCAATTGCTGTAATGTCCCACAGGATCTGAAATAAATGAAGCTAGATGCAGCTACATCTAGAAGTAACACAATCAGTACTACACTATGGAGAGTTTTTCTTTTTTGGGTATTAATCAATGGTTGATCCGTGCAAGCCTGTGAGCCTACCTGATTCACCTTCTGCGAGCTGCCGCTGGATACGGATTCGTACAGAGTACTACTATACAGGCTTGTTTTCAGCTTGCCTCTGGTAAGTGCGCATTTTATGTGGTGGAGGTGCATGTTGTTAGCGGTGTTCTCATCAAGAGTCTACTGTTTATTTACAAGCAATAATCAGTGGTGTCTTCTTCTATTTATGGGACATTTGGATAATTTTCTCATGATTTTTTGAGGACTATTCATTTCTGTTCATTCATTTTTTTCACATGTTTAGTGTCAGACAGATTGTCAATATTTTTGTGCACTTGGTTCACTTATTTATATGTAGCGGGACCCCCAAAAATAGGGTCGCTATGTTGTAAATTTAGGGGCAGCCTGAGCAATAGTATGGCTCATGTTCTACAATTCTGTTTAATATGGACTCTGCTCTGCCATGTTGTTGCCTGGTGTATAGTTCCCCTGGGCCTGTGGTGGCGCTGTTGCCCAGGTCTCGGGTTGAACTACGGGTGGCGTTGTGGTGTGATTGGGTGTCCTCTCTCGGCTACCGTGCAGTGGGCGGGTTCAGCCTGCTGTGCATGCTGGAAGAGGGTACAAAAAGGGCAGACGCCATGTTTTAGGAGGAGTGTGCCCCATTGGGGTGGTGTGCCAGGGGGATTCCAGGGAGGAGCTCTGGTGGCAAAGTCACATCCGTCGGCCTGCTGGCCTGGGGTGCGTGAATTGGTCGAGGAGTCTCAGGCACCTTTAGCCCGAGGCTACAGAGTTCCAGGTAGGCCCAGTACCTTCAACTTGGTCTACAACCAACACACTGGAGTCCCAGGGAACCCGTGTGAGGGTGGCCCGCTCTGAAGGAGAGGAAACCAGGGGAGGTCCTGTCCGATGGATCGGTGGAGAAATTCACGGTGAAGGAGAGGCCTGGTTACCTATCAGAGGGAAGGATTCGTGAGTTGCCTGAACCTGTCTCCCTACCTGCTTTTGTTACTATCTTCAACCTATTCCCTAATCTGTTTCAAGCAAGATAAAATAAACTTGTCTGTTTGGAGTTTAACCACTTAACAACCACCTGCCGACAAATAACGTCGACAAGGTGGTTGCTTAACTCTGGGAGGACGTTATATAACGTCCTCCCAGAATCGCGCTCCAGAGGACCCGGCGGATCACGAATGGCGGTAAATCGCCGCTGATAGCGGCCGTTTACCACGTGATCGCTCCGTCAAATGACGGAGCAATCACTTGTAAACAGACCGGCGTCATTTGATGACGCCGGTTCCTCCCTCCCCTCTCTGTACCGATCGGTACAGTGTGAGAGGGGAGGGGGAGGGAGCGGATGGCAGCAGCAGCACTGTGGGCTGGATCTGTGACAATTGCAGTCACAGATCCATCCATCCCTGCTCAGCCATCCCTGTGCTATACCCTGCCAATACTCTGCAATACACCCTGCCAATACTCTGCAAAATACCCTGCCAATACTCTGCAAAATACCCTGCCAATACCCTGGTGCAATACTCTGCAATACCCTGGTGCAATACTCTGCAATACCCTGGTGCAATACTCTGCAATACCCTGCAAAATACTCTGCAATACCCTGCAAAATACTCTGCAATACCCTACAAAATACTCTGCAATAACCTGCGCAATACTCTGCAATACCCTGCGCAATACTCTGCAATACTCTGCAATACCCTGCGCAATACCCTGCAAAATACTCTGCAATACCCTGGTGCAATACTCTGCAATACTCTGGTGCAATACTCTGCAATACTCTGGTGCAATACTCTGCAATACCCTGTGCAATACTCTGCAATACCCTGCGCAATACTCTGCAATACCCTGCGCAATACTCTGCAATACCCTGCGCAATATTCTGCAAAATACTCTGCAATACCCTGCACAATACTCTGCAATACCCTGCACAATACTCTGCAATACCCTGCACAATACTCTGCAATACCCTCCACAATACTCTGCAATACCCTCCACAATACTCTGCAATACCCTTCACAATACTCTGCAATACCCTCCACAATACCCTGTGCAATACCCGTGCAATACCCTGCCATACACCGCAATACCCTGCCATAGTCCGCAATACTCCGCAATGCCCTGCAATACTCCGCAATGCCCAGCAATACTCCGCAATGCCCGGCAATACTCCGCAATGCCCGGCAATACTCTGCAATAACCACTTCCCGCCCTCCGGCCGTCATATGACGTCCTTGACTTTGTGCGGGGATATCTGAATGATGGGAGCAGCTACAGGCATCATTCAGATATTAGCTTTTTCAGCCGGCGATTCACTACACCATAAGAACAATCATAGCGGCTGTTCCGCCGCTTGATCATTCTTACGGGAAGCGAGAGGGGATGTCCCCCCCCCCCGCCGCCCTCCGGTGCTTCTACCGACTCACCGCTACGATCAAAGCCAGGATTGTTGTTTTTTTTTTGTATTTTTTTCAGGCTTCCCAGCCTAGAGGTGAGATGTGGGGTCTTATTGACACCCCCCCCCCCATATCTCACTGTAAAGAGGACCTGTCATGCCATATTCCTATTACAAGGGATGTTTACGTTCCTTGTAATAGGTATAAAAGTGATCAAAAAAATGTTTAGGGCGGAAAAACATGTCAAACTAAAATAAATAAAGTAAAATGAAGAATACATTTTTTTTTTTTTAAAGCGCCCCTGTCCCCGTGAGCTCGCATACAGAAGCGAACGCATACGTAAGTCCCGCCCACATATGAAAACGGTTTTCAAACCACACATGTGAGGTATCTCTGCGAACGTTAGAGCGAGAGCAATCATTTTGGCCCTAGACCTCCTCTGTAACTCAAAACATGTAACCAGTAAAAATATTTAAAGCGTTGCCTATGGGGATTTTTTAAGTAGCAAAGTTTGGCGCCATTCCACGAGTGTGTGCAATTTTTAAGGGCGACATGTTAGGTATCTATTTACTCGGCGTAACTTCATCTTTCACATTATGCAAAAACATTGGGCTAACTTTACTGTTTTTTTTTTTTTTAAGCACAAAACATTTTTTTTCCGTAAAAAACGCGTTAAAAAAATTGCTGCGCAAATATCGTGCGAGATAAAAAGTTGCAACAACCACCATTATATTCTCTAAGGTCTTTGCTAAAAAAACATATATAATGTTTTGGGGTTCTATGTAATTTTCTAGCAAACAAATGATGATTTTTACATGTAGGAGAGAAATGTCAGAATTGGCCTGGGTGCTCCAGAACGCCTGAAGGTGCTCCCTGCATGTCGGGCCTCTGTATGTGGCCACGCTGTGTAAAAGTCTCACACATGTGGTATCGCCATACTCGGGAGTAATAGCAGAATGTGTTTTGGGGTGTAATTTGTGGAATGCATATGCTGTGTGTGAGAAATAACCTGCTAATATGACAATTTTGTGAAAAAAAAAAAGAGAAAAAAAAAATCTTGATTTTGCAAAGAATTGTGGGAAAAAATGACAACTTCAAAAAACTCACAATGCCTCTTTCTGAATACCTTGGAATGTCTTCTTTCCAAAAAGGGGTCATTTGGGGGGTATTTGTACTTTTCTGGCATGTTAGGGTCTCAAGAATTGAGATAGGCCGTCAGTACTTCAGGTGTGATCAATTTTCAGATATTGGCACCATAGCTTGTGGACTCTATAACTTTCACAAAGACCAAATAATATACACCAATTTGTACTTATTTTTACCAAAGATATGTAGCAGTATAAATTTTGGCCAAAATTTATGAAGAAAAAATAGTAATTTGCAAAATTTTATAACAGAAACGAAAAAAAAATCATTTTTTTACAAAATTTTCAGTCTTTTTTCTCTTATAGCGCAAAAAATAAAAAACCCAACAGTGATTAAATACCACCAAAAGAAAGCTCTATTTGTGTGAAAAAAAGGACAAAAATTTCATATGGGTACAGTGTTGTATGACTGAGTAATTGTCAATCAAAATGTGAGAGCACCAAAAGCTGAAAATTGGTCTGGTTATTAAGGGGGTTTAAGTGCCCAGTGGTCAAGTGGTTAAACATTGTCTGGACATTGGCCTTCTTTCGGGGAAAAGAACAGACTTTCCCTATATTCTGGGGACGAGAACCAATGGATGGGAGGTAACTCGCTGCAGGACTCAACCTCTTATACCAGGAGGATACGGGCATATGGCACGGTGTGCCTTTATCTCTGCAAAGTGAAGGTAGGCAGGAGAAAAGGGTCCGTGTGCTACATATATATATTTTTTCCTTTGCGCAGGTCCCTCCTATAGTTTGTTGACTTTTTTATTTTTTAAATAAATGCCTTTGAGCCTGTTCACACAGGGGCGTCCTGGGATCCGACTTCAGGTTGCCCCAAGTCGCCCCAAGTCGCGTGGTTTAGAAAAGTAATGGAAGTGAATGGAGCCGTCTTAATGTACACTACTGCAGTCGCTCCGACTTCAGAGAAGGTTCCTGTACGACTTCAATCCGACTTCTAGGTGACTTGTACCCATTGATTTCAATGGAAGTTGCTTCCAAGTCAGATCCCCTGTCTTAACTAAAGCAACGTTCCAGGAAGTAAAAATTGTTTTCCAGGCAAACCCCTCCCTCCCACAGAGCTGATTATTGTTTGATTGGCCACTGGAAAGCCTCCTGTCCTGGAGGCGACTTGAAGTTGCCTTGTAAGTTGCCTCATGACGCGCTGCGATTCATGCTCAAGTCGTGTCAAAGTTGCCTCCCAAAGTCGCGCTGGAAGTCGTGTTGCCCCTGTGTGAACCAGCTCTAAGTCGTAGTGTGGGTGTTTTTAAAAAAAAATACTTTTGCCTTTAAACTTTTTGTTAACCCGATATTTATACCCTTAGCAGGTGAAATCTGGGAGCACACTTATTCTAAAGGGGGCTTCCAAATTTAGATAAGTCCACATCCCTTTTAGGGGGCAGTATATGGGAGTGAGGTGCTTGTCCCCTCGATATGATGACCCACTTTGCAAGGTATCCTCCTTGTGTTGATGGTATTTGGTCCAGTATCGTTCCGGGGGGGGGGGAACCTTCATGGGGTTCCCCATAGAAATAAAACGGACCCTTATCCAGTCATGAAGTCTGGGTTATGAACAAACTTTACCGTCAGGGTGTTGGGGGAGGGGGCAATTGGCCAAATATTATTATTATTATTAATATTATTATTAATAAAGAAAGATAGTACAGTTGCTATACAATACAAGACAAAAGGGTCAGGGGGCCCTGCTATGGAGAGCTCACAATCTAAAAGGAAGAAAAAATGCCACAAAAGGTAGTAAGTCTGTGGAGATGTGTTGTTTGAGAAAGTAAGATTCAGTTGCTAGCTAGTGGTAGGATAGGTTTTCCTGAACAGATGAGTTTTTAGGGATTCTCTAAAGGCAAACAGAATACAAGATTGCCATATAGGTTGGGGTAGAGGGTTTCAGATGGCAGTATAGGCTCCAGAGATATTATGGTTTTGTAAGTTCTTAATAGTTTTATTTGTATTCATTGGGTGAGTTTAATATGAGTCTGGCAGCAGCATTCATGATAAACTGAAGGGGGGGGGGGGGGTAGCCTGTTTAAAGCTAAACCAACGAGCAGTTGCAGTAGTCAAGGCCAGAGATAGCAAGATAATTAATTAGTATCTTGGTGGTGTCTTTGGTTAAGAAGGGGCATATTTTGGAAATGTTACGAAAAGGAAGATGGCAAGATTTGGACATTGAGTGGATGTGAGGTTAAAAGGAGAGGTTGGAGGCCAGGATTACACCTAACACCTTGGTATGAAACAAGTGAAGGATAGTTGTGCTATTGATCTTGAAAGAAAAGTCTGGGGAGGGGGCACATGGAGAAGAAATTTTATGAGCAATTTTTGAACAAGCTTTAGGAAGTGGTTTGACATTCATGCTGATATGTCAGATAAAAAATATTTGGTGTGAGTGGGATGGTTCCAACTAGAAAAAAGTGCCAGTGGAGTATCTATATCAGGGTGTGTGGCTCATGATGTTATTTGTGCTGTTTTGCAACCTTTCCTCCTTGGTAACTTTTATTTGGTATGACTTGGCCTTCCTCTTAACCTGCTTTATATAATTTAATATGTATTTTATAAGATCATTTGGAGGCTGGTTTCAAATCAGTATATATATACAGTGGGGCAAAAAAGTATTTAGTCAGCCACCAAATGTGCAAGTTCTCCCACTTAAAAAGATGAGAGAGGCCTGTAATTGTCATCATAGGTATACCTCAACTATGAGAGACAAAATGTGGAAACAAATCCAGACAATCACATTGTCTGATTTGGAAAAAATTTATTTGCAAATTATGGTGGAAAAAAAGTATTTGGTCATCTACAAACATGCAAGATTCCTGGCTCTCACAGACCTGTATCTTCTTCTTTAAGAGGCTCCTCTGTCCTCCATTCATTACCTGTATTAATGGCACCTGTTTGAACTTGTTATCAGTATAAAAGACACCTGTCCACAACCTCAAACAGTCACACTCCAAACTCCACTATGGTGAAGACCAAAGAGCTGTCGAAGGACACCAGAAACAAAATTGTAGACCTGCACCAGGCTGGGAAGACTGAATCTGCAACAGGCAAGCAGCTTGGTGTGAAGAAATCAACTGTGGGAGCAATAATTAGAAAATGGAAGACATACAAGACCACTGATAATCTCCCTCGATCTGGGGCTCCAAGCAAGATCTCACCCTGTGGGGTCAGAATTATCACAAGAACGGTGAGCAAACATCCCAGAACCACACGGGGGGACCTAGTGAATGACCTGCAGAGAGCTGGGACCAACGTAACAAAGGCTAGCATCAGTAACACACTACGCCGCCAGGGACTCAGATGCTGCAGTGCCAGACGTGTCCCCTTGCTTAAGCCAGTACATGTCTGAGGTTTGCTAGAGAGCATTTGGATGATCCAGAAGAGGATTGGGAGAATGTCATATGGTCAGATGAAACCAAAGTAGAACTGTTTGGTAGAAACACAACTCGTTGTGTTTGGAGGAGAGAGAATGCTGAGTTGCAACCAAAGAACACCATACCTACTGTGAAGCATGGGGGTGGCAACATCATGCTTTGGGGCTGTTTCTCTGCAAAGGGAACAGGACGACTGATCCGTGTACATTAAAGAATGAATGGGGCCATGTATCGTGAGAGTTTGAGTGCAAACCTCCTCCCATTAGCAAGGGCATTGAAATTGAAGATGAAACGTTGCTGGGTCTTTCAGCATGACAATGATACCAAACACACCGCCCGGGCAACGAAGGAGTGGCTTCATAAGAAGCATTTCAAGGTCCTGGAGTGGCCTAGCTAGTCTCCAGATCTCAACCCCATAGAAAACATTTGGAGGGAGTTAAAAGTCTGTGTTGCCCAGCGACAGCCCCAAAACATCACTGCCCTAGAGGAGATCTGCATGGAGGAATGGGCCAACATACCAGCAACAGTGTGTGACAACCTTGTGAAGACTTACAGAAAACATTTGACCTCTGTCATTGCCAACAAAGGATATATAACAAAGTATTGAGATGAACTTTTATAATTGACCAAATACTTATTTTCCACCATAATTTGCAAAAAAAAATCTTTCCAAATCAGACAATGATATTGTCTGGATTTGTTTCCACATTTTGTCTCTCATAGTTGAGGTATACCTATGATGACAATTACAGGCCTCTCTCATCTTTTTAAGTGGGAGAACTTGCACAATTGGTGGCTGACTAAATACTTTTTTGCCCCACTATATATATATATATATATATATATATATATATATATATGTATATATATATGTAGCGCCCTGCCCCCGATGATTGGGGCGCTATTGTAAATTTAGGGGGTGTCTGAGCCAATAGTTGGGCTCAGACTTATGTAATTATATACAAATTGCTTCTGTCCTGGCTAAGGAGGTGCCTGGTAGTATTTTCTCTTGTTGCCTGAAGGTGGCGGTACTACCTCAGGTCCATGTTGGAACGCAGGCAGACCATGGGGTTATTGGGTGTCCCTTCTCGGCAGCGGTTCAGTGGGAGTTGTGCCCCGCTGTGCATGCTGGGGAGGGATACTTAAGGGGCAGACGCCATTGTGCGGGGTTTTTCTTCGCCTCGTAGCCCTCCTGACGCAAGGTATGTGTGTGTGTTCTCCGGCCGGGGCCACGTTGGCCCGAGGCTGCATCTCTAGCGAGCAGGCCCAGTTATGATGACTGGGGCCTACAATCCAAAAGGGGATCTTAAGCTGCCCACCAAGAGGGAGGAAGCTGCTTAACGAAGGAAACCGGGGGAGGACCTGCCCTGGAGGAGACCAGCAAAGTGCTAATGTCTTGGGATAGGCCTGGTGACCTTGTTAAGAAGGAATCCACTACTTTAAAAGCCCAGCAGTTTGCCGGATCGGCTTGAAGGTTCTTTTACTGCACGGTTGGAAGTTCGGGACTGAAATCATGTGCCAGAGGATTCCTGGCTATCCATATTTGTTCTCAAATGGTCTATGGCAGAGACTGTTCTCATACTGGTTCGTGCATCATCCCGGCTGCTAGGCCAGGTGAGAGCGGTCTATCCGGGTGAGCAATACCCACTCAAAAGGGAGAGTGGTGAATGACTTTAAACATTTTTGCTGTGTTCTGCAACGTGTACCTGAACCTTCCCCTCTCTTCTCATACTTTCTACTTTCTCTACAAGTTACTACAGCAAAAATAAAACCCAACAGTTGAAGGTTTTACATCTTGTGTGGACATTGCAGTTCCTACAGACTTTCTTCCCCTGACAATGAACCTAGAGGTAGCGTGCAAAGCCCAAAACTTAAACCAGAAGCTCCTATGGGGGTAGTGCTACATATATATATATATATATATATATATATATATATATATATATATATATATATATATATATTTCTTTATTCTAGTGCTGGGCAACTTTTTCCCACCTATGTTTGAATCAACACTCAACGGGTCTGGCAAGCTGAAACACCCATCTCATATGTGGTGATTCCTGTCTTCCAACCCATAGCTGAGTCCTATGTGTTTGAGATATGCCCAGACCTATCTGTTTATTAAATTATAACTCACTGGCCCTTAATGGAGTCTATATCTAATTTTATTTTTAATCAAGCAATGACAGGGCTAGTATTATTGCTATTATTATAATTTTTTTCTCTCTGTGTCGCCTGTAGTACCATATCTTTTGGTCTGGTCATCCTCCCACGGGCCAACGAGATTTGATCTATGCCAGTCCCTATTATTACTTTACTGTACCTACATTAGACAGTTGAATCATTTGTTATCTAGATGAGATTTTTTGAAAGGTATTTAGTTTGTAAATAGAGAGATTAACAATATACCCTTTTTTCGGGTGTGTGTTGTTTTTTTCCCTTCTCTCCTCTCACCTTTGGGGATAGTTATTTATTGTTTAGCTATAGATTGTTGTTAATGAATGTAATCATATACTCTGATGATATGTGACTTATATGTATATTTTTGCCTTTAGAAGTCATTCTAATGTCCATCTGTGTCCACAAAATGCGTCAATCCAATTTTCTTATCTCTACAAGACTACCATGCTATGCAACTTTTATCTGTCTAGTGGCTGGTGATTGGTAGTATCAATGTTCATATATGACACTTGTTTTTATTTAATATTTTACTGGATAAAATAAAGATTTGTACATATTTTTAATATTATTCGATGCTGCAAAATACGTTTTTGTATATTTTTGATATGTCAGTTAGTAGATTAGTGATGCACAAGGAGACTGAAGGGATGAGCTAAGGATTGGAGAGATAAATTTGGGTGTCTTCAGTATAGAGATGGCTTCAGAGGCCCTGCAAGGTTATCAACTGGCGAAGAGAAATGGACCCCTACTAGGGTTGCCACCTCATCCCTTTAAACCCAAACACATAGTAATTACACAGGTTCTGAGGCTAATTTAATGTTGATAAGGCACCAAGTGAGTTTAATTACTACCTTAATCAGCCAGAGAACCTGTGTAATTAATATGTGTTTGGTTTTAAAGGGATGAGGTGGCAACCCTAACCCCTACTGAAAGAGGAAGAGAAAAGGAGGAGATTGAGTTGTAGGTAATGCTGGAGGAGTGCTAAATAGGCAGGAGTAGAACCATTAAACATTGACAGTTTGTTCACCCATGTGCCAAACTGTGAACAGAACTTGAAGCTCATTCGGCAGAAAGGCAAACTCATTGGCTGCTAAATAGCTAATCTATATGTCTTCCATTTGTGTATTTAGCCGTTTGTTCACATTTAAATAAATTAAATAAAAATAAAAACACAAAGAAAGGGACCATTACAGTCTTCCAAAGTATTTCTATTGAAAGTTATACAGTATATGGTAGAGTAATTATAGTTGTAATCACACATAACAAGTGCCCTTTGGGATACATTACACATTGCATAAAAAACTCAAAGTAAAAAAGAAAGCTTCCAGATAACAAGGTTGCTAATTCTTGAACTACTTCACTCCTTAGCACATTGCAAACCCTGAATTTGATAAGCAGGGTACTGACCACAAATTTCCTTTCAGGCTAACAGCTGTGACCGTAAGAACAAGTGCTGAAATAAACTTAATGTGTTTAATCTGTTTTGAACAGTGAACTCTAATTGCAAGGCACCTGTCGCTCTCAGGGTGAAAAGCCGATAGCATATTGAACATTTAACTTCTATGTAAATTTCAAAATGTTTCAGCTGGAAAGTAAGTGAAGTTCTATAAATAGCCTCTAGACCATAGGTTTTGGAAGTCAATATTTTCCACTCTGCTGTTGTACTGTTAAGATGACATTTTATGGAAACTGCTTTGTGTTCTGCTAAAAAATAGAAGCCGAACAGGTAATCAGGAAACTGCAGTACTGTAGTAGACAGTCACAAATATGAGTTGCCAAATACACTTGTCATTAAAGAAAAACACTGACAGATATATTTTCTACAGAAACCATTCTGCAATTTAAAGTGATTAAAGTAGACATAATCCTACTTAGTTTGCTGTAAGCGATTTTTTTTTGACAATATTGTTTTTACCCTTTTTTTTATCCTCCAGCTCTTGCGAAACCTCAAGTCCCGTCAGGCCTCTGCCTTTGGGAGTCATGCTTGTAACTGTCAGCCTTGCAATGCCTCATGGGACTTGTAGTTTCGCAACAGCTGGAGGGCTGCCAGTTTGAGACCCCTGATCTAAGTGCTGCTGAACTACAGCCTGTTTGCAGCCACTTCATGTCTAGATGCACTCCACAGATGGTTGCATGGTATTTTTCAGGAAGGTTTCTTATGGTGACAACAGTGCAGCATACCTGTATGATATGTTACAACTTTAACCGACCTCCAAGACACTTACACCAAAAGGAATCCAGATCGTTTGGGCACGTTCCCAGGCAAAAACGATTTGAGGAGAGTTGTCCAATGGTTAATGGGAAAAATAATTTCCGTCGTCTTTTTGAAGCGCAGCTGGAACGCATCACGGCGTCTCCATGCACATGGATTTTTAAGCTGCAAGCATTTGCTGTTTTAACTTGTTTTTATCTGTTTTTTGGAATAAAATCATGACATACTTCACTATGGAAGCCCTTTCTTTTTGATTTTTCATTGGGATCGTGTACAACTCCTGCTGGATATACCCATATGCGCTTTATGACTACCTGTAATAGGTGTCATGGAAGTCTGGTGAGTAGGATGTGATGGTGATGGTGGTGGAAGGTGGTGGAAGGTGGTGGAAGAATTTTCAGTCAAATATACCTACTGTCCAGCAGGGATTTGAAGATTGTGTACACTATTTGAAGAAGTTGATACATTGTCTGAGGACTCTGATACATTGTTTGAACATTCGCTATTTGCACTATTGAACTTATTTTGTGTTTGGACTTTTTGCACACATATTATATTATCATGTTGGTGTTTAGTTGAAATCATTTTGCGCGTTTGCACTTTAAAACGGAAGGAGCGCGGCTTAATCAATTTAGTATTGATTTCTATTCATTGGCATTTTCTTTACTTTCACTTTTAATGATATAGCTAAACAGGACTAATGGAGATGGTAAATTTTCTTATAAGAGACAGCAATAAAAAATGACAGGTGTTCTAATCCATCTTCACTCTATCCAAAACAACAACAAAAAAAGTTTTACCTTTAGTTATACTTTAAAGGGGTTGTAAAGGCAGAAGGTTTTTTTTATCTTAATGCATTAAGATAAAAAGCCTCCTGTGTGCAGCAGCCCCCCTCAGCCCCCTATCATTTACCTGAGGTCCATCTCTGTCCAGCAATGTCCATGAGTGTCTCAGCCATCCAATTTACTCCTTTCAGATTTGCTGAGAGACAGCAGCGGTGCCATTGGCTCCCGTTGCTGTCAATCAATGTCAGCTAGCCAATCAGGGGAGAGAGGGGGCAGGGCCGGGTCAGGGCTCCATGTCTGAATGGACACAGGGAGCTGTGACTCAGCTCGGGTGCCCCTCCTATAGCAAGCTGCTTGGTGTGGTGGTACTGAACAGGATGGAGGGGTCAGGGTGACAGAAGAGGGACCCGAGAAGAGGAGGATACGGGCTGCTCTGTGCAAATCCACTGCAACAGAGCAGGTAAGTATGACATGTTTGTTATTTATATAAGAAAAAAAATGAGACTTTACAATCACTTTAAGGGAAATCTATGGTCACAGCATCCTTTTTTATTTTATAACATCAGCATTGTAATATTAATACAACAATAGTTATATTTGACAATCCATTAAAAGTTTACTTGATCTTCATTCATGTTCTGCCTGTCTGCTGGCCATCTCTTTACACAACTTCCTGGATTCCCTGCATACTTTGTAGCTTCCTCTTTGCTGTTTATGTTGTTTCTAAGGATTATACAGTCATGCTCGAAATTGTTGGCACCCCAGAAATTTTTCCAGAAAATCAAGTATTTCTCACAGAAAAGTATTGCAGTAACACATGTTTTGCTATACACATGTTTATTCCCTTTGTGTGTATTGGAACAAATCAAAAAAAGGGAGGGAAAAAAAAGCAAATTGGACATAATGTCACACAAAACTTCAAAAATGGGCTGCTCAAAATTCTTGGCACCCTTTAAAAATTGGGGATAAATAAGATTGTTTCAAGCATGTGATGCTCCTTTAAACTCACCTGGGGCAAGTAACAGGTGTGGGCAATATAAAAATCACACCTGAAAGCAGATAAAAAGGAGAGAAGTTCACTTAGTCTTTGCATTGTGTGTCTGTGTGTGCCACACTAAGCATGGACAACAGAAAGAGAAGAAGAGAACTGTCTGAGGACTTGAGAACCAAAATTGTGAAAAAATATCAACAATCTCAAGGTTACAAGTCCAACTCCAGAGATCTAGATTTGCCTTTGTCCAACATTATCAAGAAGTTTGCAGCCCATGGCACTGTAGCTAATCTCTTTGGGCGTGGACGGAAGAGAAAAAATTGATGAAAGGTTGCAACGCAGGATAGTCCGGATGGTGGATGAGCAGCCCCAAACAAGTTCCAAAGAAGTTCAAGCTGTCCTGCAGGCTCAGGGAACATCAGTGTCAGCGCGAACTATCTGTCGCCATTTAAATGAAATGAAAGGCTATGGCAGGATACCCAGGAGGACCCCACTGCTGACACACAGACATAAAAAAGCAAGACTACAGTTTGCCAAAATGTACTTGAGTAAGCCAAAATTCTTCTTGGAAAACGTCTTGTGGACAGATGAGACCAAGATAGAGCTTTTTGGTAAAGCACATCATTCTACTGTTTACCAAAAATGGAATGAGGCCTACAAATAAAAGAACACAGTACCTACAGTGAAATATGGTGGAGGTTCATTGAAGTTTTGGGGTTGTTTTGCTGACTCTGGCACTGGGTGCCTTGAATGTGTGCAAGGCATCAAGAAATCTGAGGATTACCAAAGGATTTTGGGTCACACTGTAGAGCCCAGTGTCAGAAAGCTGGGTTTGAGTCCGAGATCTTGGGTCTTCCAGCAGGAAAATGACCCCAAACATATGTCAAAAAGCACCCAGAAATGGATGGCAACAAAGCGATGGAGAGCTCTAAAGTGGCCAGCAATGAGTCCAGATCTAAATCCCATTGAACACCTGTGGAGAGATCTTAAAATTGCTGTTGGGAAAAGGCGCCCTTCCAATAAGAGAGACCTGGAGCAGTTTGCAAAGGAAGAGTGGTCCAAAATTCCGGGTGAGAGGTGTAAGAAGCTTATTGATGGTTATAGGAAGCGACTGATTTCAGTTATTTTTTCCAAAGGGTGTGCAACTAAATATTAAGTTAAGGGTGCCAAGAATTTTGAGCAGCCCATTTTTGAAGTTTTGTGTGACATTATGTCCAATTTGCTTTTTTTCCTCCCTTTTTTTGATTTGTTCCAATACACACAAAGGGAATAAACATGTGTATAGCAAAACATGTGTTACTCAATACTTTTCTGTGAGAAATGCTTGATTTTCTGGAAAAATTTCTGGGGTGCCAACAATTTCGAGCATGACTGTATATCCCATGGTACCTTGCTGCCTGTAAGCAGTGATTCCTGTGCTGACTCCACCTCCTGAAACTCCTCTCAGCACCTCTGTAGTTCAGAAGGCAGTCTCTGTGAAATGTGTAATACAGCAGAGCATAGGACATAATGGGCATAGTGAATACCCGTCACAGAATTCAAGAAAGTAAATGTGTGGAGGTCTTTACAAAGTAAGTTTACAATCTTCAAGATGGTTCAGATTAATAGGAGTAGGCTAGAAATAATTAAAAATTCAACGTGAAAATAAATATATATGATTTTACTTTTTGACCATGGATAAACTTGAACGTGTTAAACATTATATGAGATATTAGTGATTGAGATTAGATCTATTTTAACAATTACTTTTCATTTTCAATCAGCAGATGCTGTAATTTTCTCAAACTGTCCCAAAATTAGACTGCTTCTCTGCCAAATGGCAAACCTAAGGGGTTCTAAAACATAACTTCCAACCTTTTGTCATTTCAAAGAATTTTCCCTCATTTCAAACAAAATCCCTCTGTCCTTCTTTCCTCCTCCATTGTCCCTCTTTTTGGTCTAAAGGTATAGACTTTGTTAAATAACGTATTATTTAAAGTGGAATTGCAGTCAAAAATAGAACTCAGGCATTTATTTTCCTACTTGTGTTATTGGCTCGCTGTTTCTCCCAGATGTCTGGATTCGGACACAAATCACATATTAGACATATACTGCAATTAGAGTAACATTTATGGTGAGATAGTTTATAAGGTTATTCCACTTCTAAAATGATGCAGACTCTGCAGCCTTTCTCATTATACCACGGAGATTGTTTCTGGTGGTTTTAATGAAGGCCAACCCTCCCATTCAGAAAAGACATAGTAACAAAAATGCATTTTTTTCAGAACAGAAAAGGTAAGAATATGCAAGATAAAGTTTGCTATAAAACGTGTTTTTTCTAAACCAAACGGAAGTTGCACTTTAATGGGCTAGGCCAAACCCAAATTACTATATAGAGGCTATATATAGCCTCTCTGGTTTAAAAATTTGTTCCCAATTTTTGGGAGGGCTCTGTGTCCAATCAGACGCAAGCTATGGTAGAGCTAACGCTTGTGAAACACTTCTACCATTGCCTGTATCTGTTTGACCCTTTTGACAATAAAGCTGACATCAAGATAAGTTGGAGTTCCAGTGTGCGACCAATTTCTTGTTTTATTCGTCTTCCACGGTGGTGAGCCAAGGTCGGCACCTGTGATCTACCTTGCACCTGATTCTGCCTGGAGCGGTGTGCTTCTTCTTGTTCTTTGCTATCCCAAGATGGCCACTAGGAGCCCAGTGCAGAGGACAAACTAGTCCTCTGCAAGGTTCTCCCTAGCACCAGAGGTAGCAGTGATAATGTGATTGCTGTATTTATTTCTGGTAGCTAACGAGGAGCTGAGTGGGTTATCTACAGATTGCTACCTCTTTCTCTTTGCTAGGACCTGCCAATTGACCTTATTGCTCATTGGCTGCAGGAGTAGCTGCGCATACAGCAATCCCCTACAGTTAAAGGCTAAGTTCACCTTTTGGAACATGTTACATGATCCAACATTGTTTAGGGTGGAACATGTAACATGTTCCAGCACCTGCCACTAGTTCCACCAATCTACTTTTCAGGAGGAAAAAAGCATACCTGTCGGGGCTCCACCCACATGGCCGCAGAATGTATTCACAGTTTCCTCTGAATGAACTACAAGTACTCTCAGCCACCGTGGCTGACAGGTTGTAGCTCTGAATGAACTGCAAGAGGTGGATGAGCGCTCTCGTAGTTTGTTTACAAGCCCTGCAGCTTTAAACAGCAAACTAATATGAAGGTACAGGCAGAAAGCTGCGGGGCTTGTATACAGAAGTCTGATATTGCACCCCAATTCACTGATCAGGGGTGCAATGTTGTCCAGGCTCCTGCAGAAAAAGATAATAAATGCATTTTTATTTTTTCTGCAAAAATATGTGCATTTATAATTTTTTCAGAAAAGGTGATCTTATCCTGTAAGCTGTTAGAAATCAGCTGCAACACAACTTTAAGCTGGCCGTACACAAACATAAAATATTTGTGTAGCGGAGCCTCACTCTCCCTCTCGGTTTTTTCTCGTTTGAGTGGCTTGTGTCTAGGGGTACCTGGGAGACGAGACTGTAGGAACACTACGCCAAGCCCTCCCCTCGTATGTGTATGAGGGTTGAGCAAAGTCACTTGAATTACCTCCGGGTCTGTTCACTGCGTACGAAGCCTCTCCTTGTACCGTGGAGATGTGTCTGCCAATAATAAAGCCCCACACCAATCAAAAGTCCAACACTCTTTTATTTCTCTGCTTTCAGGGTGAACACAATCAATTGAACTTTTAGTAACAGACAGACAGGGGTGTGGATACGAGTAGGCCCAGGCACGAATGAACTCTCCTATACCTTTGCTAGCGAATAGGCCTGGCGCACGGTCTCTGCCACTGACCGTGAGTTTTGGTTGCTGCCACCGACCGGATGAACTGTTGAGGCCCATGCCACAGGCCTAATAGCAGGTCTCTGCCACTGACCTGAATTCAATAGTTGGACCACTGCCACCGGTCATAGAACATGAACCACCTTCCTCTATGAACTTGGCCCCTGTTCGGGAAAGATATCCCTCCGGGCGGTCTCCAGAGGTTCACCCGGCACTGGCAATATGCTGCACCAGATCTTCGGATGAATCCCTCCTCCGATCCATTACGCCTCTGGATTCGGGTGCCCCACTCCCGGGGGCCCCCTAGGACAATCCCTCCCTTTGCGGGACCCAGCGGAAGGTACTGGGCCCCAGGCCTCCGGCTGAGTACCTCACCCCAGACTGAAGGTGTCTGGGATGGAACACGAACTCCAAGTGTCCAGGCCTAGGCCGCCTGGACACCGACCGCGAACAGCAGCCCTCAGTCTGAAGGTGCCTGGGACTCGAACCTCATGGCGAAGATGTCCGCCCCCTTTATACCCTCCCCCAGCAAGCACAGCGGGTTCCCGGCCCGGCCGTACAACTGCTGCGAGAGGTCACAAAGGGTACGGCACTGCAGCGATGGTTCAACCCCGGCCCAAAGTGACAGCGCCACCTGCTGGGCCACAGGGAACTATGCATCAGCGGTGTCTTCACCAGATTTAAAAGTACATACCCGCTACACTTGTTATGAATTTTTTTTTTTGATTTTCTAATGGTTAATGGGACACACAGATGGTAATTTTTGATCATAGTGAGAAGAAAAATAGAAGGCAAAGGGTGGAAAACCTTATCTGAATAAACAAAATTCTAACTGTTAATATGGTCCTCTGTTGAAAAAATCATACATATTGTATTGCACATGTGTTAATAAAAGTTTCATCTGGAATTAGAAATGTTATGGTCTCAAACATTTGTTTTAACCTATTTTAAATGATTATGTATGGTAAAGGAATGTATGGAAGAACAATAGGTTTCTGTATAGTATATGCACAATTGGATTTATAGGCAGATTCTAATGTGTATATATATATATATATATATATATATATATATATATAAATATATATAAAATGGAGGATGTATGTTCAATAAAAGGCCTAGTGGAGCACACACTTAGCGCCAATTCAATCCCACAATATTAGCAGCAGTATATCTAAATATACATAAAATATAATGATCAACTCAAAATATTTTAAATAACTAAGCAGCCGTTGAAAAAGAAACAAAATGTAGAAAGCGAGGTAAATCAATAAAACAGATAAAAACTGCAACATTAATTTACACCAAACAGCGCTAAAAAATTAAACCTAAAATAATAAATAGACTCGTGGACAAGCCACTGATAAAAGTCTCAAACGTAGTGTTATGACAGAGTCAGTCCAGAGAATAATGAGGTGAGTATCAACAATTGTCCATATGTGTGCACCTTCCACCAACACAGAAATCAATTGTAATCCACCGCGTGATGTAATAATCCCCTCTGGGGTTCAAACTCACCGGAACCACAATAAAAATGTGCCTTCAGTAATAAGGAAACATCTGCTACTCTGTCGTGGCTCGTCACTCCTTACAAAGATCCACCAATGCACTGGGCTCCACAGCAGCTCATATAATAATGGAAAATAACAGCAAACATAGCGTAATCCTGTTTATTAAACAAACTGCTTCCCATACATCAGGAGACCCCTTTAATAAACTACGTACAAAAATGAAGCAAAAAAATGAGCATATCGAGGCCTCAGAGGGCGCTATCACCGTAATCAGCCGTCTCTCAGAGCGTTCGCAAGTCCTGCAGACACTTCCTGGGTAGAGGTGAAGAGCGGTGGAACGCAACTTTGGAGCGCACTCGTCACTTCCGGGTCGTGTGTTGTCGTAGTTACGCCCTGACGCGTTTCGTCATCTGACTTCGACAGAGGGCGTAACCAAACGACTTGAACACGATCCATAAATCCCCCTGCTCATAGAGTAATCGCCAATCAGCATCCGCGGCAACAGATGACAGGTACTAGCATCTGTCGCCTGATAGGTCGCTGATGACATACCCTCTTATACATAGAGCGCGGAGGTGAATATTAAAAACAATGTAAACATACATCATACGGTAAAAATGGCTGCGGGATAACACAGTATACAAAACCATAGCTGGAAAAACAATGTTAGAATAAACGGAACTGACAGAGAGATATGTTAATATTAATCATCTTCAGTGTATATGTACCATAGTCGCTGATAATACTATGAAGCATATATATATATACATATATATCAGAGTCACTAATACTCATACCATGAATATCAATGGCTAAAAGTACATAGTGATATGGTAATTGCTTTATCATCAGATAATCGATGAATAATTATTATCTATAATGTTACATCTATTAAACACAGCACATGCTGAATATATTAATAATGTCAGTGGGAGAGAGCGGAAAACGCATAGCCAAACAATATCACCAAAGACATATTGTCAGCAGGGCCGGCTAGGGCTAATGTAACAGATAGCAGTGAACCAATCAATAGATAATAATCAATAGATAAAAATAGATAATAGGACTATGGCCAATATCTTAAATAAAAGACAGCCAAAAATAGCTAACCATGATAAAAATAAATTAAATCATGACAGACAATGAATAAAAAATATATATATATAAAATAGTTATAAAAATATTTATAAAAATATTTATAAAAATATGGGGGTACCCCACATATATAGATATATATATATATATCTATATATGTAAAATAAAGGTAGAAATAGGATCACAATATATAAGATAACATATAAAATAAATAAATATGTGTCTTATAAAAATGACAGTAGTGCCTATAGGTTGAATTGATGTTAAATATCAAATAAAACCAGAAAATAAAATGTTGCCTACCCTAAAAAGGATAAGACTTAAAGATCACTAATAAAACAATTTATGTCTAAATCAACATTCAACCCTTTCAGAGAGAGTGTGTCAATCAAGAAGATCCACTGGGTTTCACGTTTAGAGAGTTCTCGCACAAGATTTGATCCTCTCCAAAAGGGTTTGAGATGATCAATACCCCAAAATTTTAACCCAGAGGGGTCCTGATTGTGGTACAACTTAAAATGTAGTGACACATTGTGGTCCTTGAAGCCTAACTTAATGTTGGCTATGTGCTCAGCAATACGGATTCGCAGAAGTCTCTTAGTACGGCCAATATAAATTAAACCACATGGGCATTGCAAGGCATAAACTACATAGGCTGTATTGCAGGTAATGAATTCTTTTATCCTGAATTCTTTCTGGTTTGAGGTAGATGTAAAGCTATTTAATGCTCTTATCGGTGTTCTAACCTCTTTGCATGCACGACATCTTCTACATGAATAAAAACCATCATGATCCCAGATGGAGGGAGGTCTGGGTGGAGGACCTATGACTTTTTTAACGATTTTATCTGCATAGTTAGGAGATCTTCTATAAATGAAGCCAGGGAATGATGGTAATGAGGATTTCAATATTCTATCCATTAATAGAATATGCCAGTGGTTGATGAAGATAGCTTCCACTTCTTTATACTGGGAATGGAAGCCAGACACAAAACTCCATTCCTGTTTGTTACTATTAGGTGCCTGGATTGTATCAGCCAAGAGATTTGTTCTGGGTACCAGAGAGATATCTTCAATAATTTGATCAAGTATGTGTTCCTGGTAGCCCTTTTCAATAAATTTATTCCTTATGACCAACGCCTGTGTCTTGTAGTCAGCTATTTCTGTACAATTTCTTCTTATTCTAGTCAATTTGCCCTTAGGAATATTTCTTAGCCACAACGGATGATGCCCACTTTGCTTGTCCACGAGTGTATTTATTATTTTAGGTTTAATTTTTTAGCGCTGTTTGGTGTAAATTAATGTTGCAGTTTTTATCTGTTTTATTGATTTACCTCGCTTTCTATATATATATATATATATATATATATATATATATATATATATACTGTATATACAGTATATATATATTATCCATTACATACATAAATACTAATGTGTATGGCCAGCTTTAGACTCTTTGTTGTGATCTTTGAGTATCTTTGAGAATGTATAACTTTGCACTGAAAACAACTAGAGAGATCAGCATTTTTAAAGCTCATTTACTGCTTGTTTATAATATGTAAATCGTTTTTTGACCATAGTCTGGGCACAGATGCGCTTTAATGTATAAATGTATTACATTTAAATGTAATACGTCCATCCTTACATGAAGCTAGGTATAACTTACACTGGCTTTCTTTTTTAATCTTGCCTAGATAATAATAAAAATGACAGCTGGAACCAGACTACTTACCACTGGTTATCATTGATTACTACTTCCATTTGTTTTTCTTTTTAATAAATTCACAATACTTGCATACAGTGCCTTGAAAAAGTATTCATATACCCTTAAAATTTTCCACATTTTGTCATGCTACAACCAAAAACATAAATGTATTTTATTGGGATTTTATGTGATAGACCAACACAAAGTGGTACATAATTGAGAAGTGGAAGGAAAATGATAAATGGTTTTCAAAATATTATACAAAAAAATATGTGAAAAGTGTGGCGTGCATTTGTATTCAGCCCCCCTGAGTCAATACTTTGTAGAACACCTTTCTCTGCAATTACAGCTGCAAGTCTTTTTGGGGATGTCTCTACCAGCTTTGCACATCTAGAGAGTGAAATTTTTCCGATTCTTCTTTGCAAAATAGCTCAAGCTCCATCAGATTGGATGGAGAGTGTCTGTGAACAGCAATTTTTAAGTCTTGTCTTGGATTTAGGTTTGAACTTTTACTGGGCCATTCTAACACATGAATATGCTTTGATCTAAACTATTTTATTGTAGCTCTGGTTGTATGTTTAGGGCCATTGTCCTGCTGGAAGGTGAACCTTTGCACCAGTCTCAATTTTTTTGTAGAATCTTCTCACCAACTCTAACCAGCTTCCCTGTCCCTACTGAAGAAAAGCATCCCCACAACATGATGCTGCCACCAGCATGTTTCACGGTGGGGATAGTGTGTTCAGGGTGATGTGAAGTGTTAGTTTTCTGCCACACATAGCGTTTTGCTTTTAGGCCAAAAAGTTAAATTTTGGTCTCATCTGATCAGAGCACCTTCTTCCACATGTTTGCTGTGTCCCCCACATGGCTTCTTGCAAACTTAAACAGGACTTCTCATGGCTTTCTTAAAACAATGGCTTTCTTCTTACCACTCTTCCATAAAGGTCAGATTTGTGGAGTGCTTGACTAATAGTTGTCCTGTGGACAGATTCTCCCACCTAAACTGTGGATCTCTGCAGCTCCCCCAGAGTTACCATGGGCCTCTTGGCTACTTCTCTTATTAATGCTCTCCTTGCCTGACCTGTCAGTTTAGGTGGATGGCCATGTCTTGGTAGGTTTGCAGTTGTGCCATACTCTTTCCATTTTCAGATGATGGATTAAATAGTGCTTCGTTAAAAGTTCAAAGCTTGGGATATTTTTTTTTAATTCTAAGCCTGCTTTAAACTTCTCCACAACCTTATCCCTGACCTGTCTGGTATGTTCCTTAGTCTTCATGATGCTGTTTGTCCACTAAGGTTCTCTAACAAACCTCTGAGGGCTTCACAGAACAGCTGTATTTATACTGAGATTAAATTACACACAGGTGGACGCTGTTTACTAATTAGGTAACTTCTGAAGGCAATTGGTTCCACTAGATTTTATTTAGGGATATTAGAGTAAAGGGGGCTGAATACAAATGCATGCCACATTTTTCTCATATTTTTATTTGTAAAAAAAAATAAAAATTGAAACCCATTTATCATTTTCCTTCCACTTCACAATTATGTGCCACTTTTTGTTGGTCTATCACATAAAATCCGAATAAAATACATTCACGTTTTTGGTTGTAACATGACAGAATGTGGAAAATTTCAAGAGGTGTGAATACTTTGTCAAGGCACTGCATATATTTAAAAAACATTTAATTTCTAACTTTTAAATTAAACTATCACTGTTGTGTCTTAACAAAGATCAATAGTAAATCCTTTTTTAATAATCTGCACAAGCGAGATTAGTAATAAACCTAAGACTGTCAATATGATAAAACTCAGCAAGAATGCATGCATAATGTGGAAGTTGTGAGCAATGACCAGAAAGGATTAACTGTAATTGTTACACTGACGGTAAGAGAGTAAAAATGAGAACACTGTTATCCACTCAGATTATTTTGTTCTGCTCTGCTTTGCTGAGCTGAGTACTGCCACCCCATTTATGCATTTTTTAACAGATACTTTTAACATATGCAGTTATGCTTACACTATAAATTACTGAGATCAGCAGATTTTATTTTTATGATGGGACTTCATACATTATTAGCCATGCTCTTTTTTAACGTAACCAGGTAAAATGCTTAGGCTAAAATCAATCAGTGAACTGACATTGTTATACCAAGAAACATTGCCATTGTTCTTAAAATTAATCTAGGGCCAAACTATGAACATTAAAGTATTTACTTTTTTTTTTTTTTAACAGTGAATAAGCTTTAAATCAAGCCCTAGCTGACCTCTGAAGCTGGAGCAATTCAATCTCATAAGCAAACTCTGAAGTCAGGCTGTATTCTGTTCCTGAACACTAGAGAACCTGCCGTTTGCTTACATTGGAATGCTGGCAGGCTGTAAGTCCTTTAGGCCTGGGTAAGAAAAGATATGTTGTGATTTTGGTGCCACTGTTGTGAACCTTGAGGATGAACTACTCCACAGAGTGCTTGTAGCTACAGAGGTCAGTGAGGGCTTATTTTAAGCTAGATCCACTCCTTATTTGCTTTGGTGTACCCCATCGCATGCTACTACACACCTGCATTGCAGTGAACCACAATGCACAGTAACACATGAAAAACAGGTGCAGGTATGTTTTTCTGTTCTCTCTGGTGCATTGACAGCCCCTTAAAAAAAGGTCACCAGAGAGGACAGGTGTGAATGGGCCATTAAAGAGCATTTACTGTGTATTAAAATGGAAGTAAACCCTCTCTGACAAGTTTTACCTACAGGTAAGCCTAGATTAAGGCTTACCTGTAGGTGTTTGCAATATCTCCTAAACCTACACGGTTTAGGAGATATTTGCCAAAAATAATGCACCGATGTCTACGGCGCATGGAGTGCAAGGAGTGGTGAGATGCAAGGAGTGGTGAGTGGCGAGAGAAGAGGCGTGGTGGCTGGTCAGGGGGATGTGTTGGCTGGTGATAGAAAGGGCACGCAGTCATTGTGAGTGGTAAGAGAAAAGGGTCACAAGCACAATGGGTGGTGTAGGAATGGCATGCAGGTGGGGTTTGGGAGGAGCAGGAGCATGGGTAACTTGAGCAGGGAAGCTCAGCGTGATGGGCTGTAAGAAAAACAAGGGAATAGATGTGGTAGGTTGTGAGAGAAGGAAAGCCTAGGTGTGTTGGATGTTGTGAGAAGGAGGGCATAGATGCAGTACGTGGTGAGAATGAAGTGCAGACACAATAAGTGGTGTGAGAAGGGAGGAGGAGATGCAGGGAGTGGTTTGAGAGAGAGGGTAACAGCGAGTGGGGAGAGAAGGGGGCCTGGTGGGTGATAACAAGGGGTGCATTGACTTGTGATAGAAGGGAAACACAAACACAATGGGTAGTAAAAGAAGGGTGGTGCAATATAGATGAGTGGTGTGAAAAGGGGGTGAAGGTGCATTTGGTGGTGTCAGAAGGAGGAGCATGTTGGTTGGTGAGAAGAAGGGGACATGGGGCGATGGGTGGCAAAAGAAGGGGGCACAGGGGAGCTGGGTGGTGAGAGAAGAGGGGCGCAGGCATGGAGGATGGTGGAGAAAGGGGGAAGGGGATTGCAAGTACAGAGCTTAGTTAGGGAAGGGGGTTTGTAGGTATGTTGTGTGGTGAAATAAGGTTGCTGCATTTGTGCTGTCTGGTGTAAGAGGGGAATGCGGGAAGGGGAATACAGGCATTGGGCGTAGCTTGTAACGGAAAGCTCAAGCATAGTGGGTGGTAAGAAAAGGGGGGGCATAGGTGTGGTAGATGGCATGAGAAGGGGGTACAAGTGTGATGAGTTGTGAGGTGGTGGGATGGTGGATGTTGCATGTGCAGTGGGTGGTGAGGGTAGAGGAGGGCATGGGTGGAGGATGGTGGGGATGGGTGCAGGGGCAGTGAGAGGAGGTGGGTGCAAGGCAGAGTGTAGTGAAAAAAGGGGGTCTGTAAGGAAGGTTGGTTTGTAATGGAAGAGGAGTGGCGAGTGGTGTTGAGGGAATAGTGTTGGGTGTTGCTAGAAGAAGGGCTGAAGGTGTAGTAGGTGCTAAGGTAAGGGGAGCACAGGGGTGGTGGGTGGTAAAAGTAGAGGAGAACAGGGATGGTGGGTGGTGATGAAAGGGGGGCATAGGCAAGGTGGGTGGTGAAGGAAGGGCATGTTTAGATGTAGAGGCTAGTGAGGGAAGGGTACCTGCAAGCACAGTGAAAGGTGGGGAAGGCCCAGTGGGTGGTGAGGGGAGAGGAGGGCAGTGGTGAAGGGTGATGAGGGGGGTCCTGGGGCAATAAGAGGAGGGGAGCGTAGGGGTGGGGGGTAGTGAGAAAAAGGGTCTGCAAACATGTTTTTGAATGAAGAGGGCTTGTAGGTGAGTGAGTGAGTGAGTGAAAAACTTGTATAGCGCTAACAAATGCGAACTAAATCGCCTCAAGGCGCTTAGCATCCAGTAGCTTCATGATCCATCAGAAGAGGTGTGTCTTAAGTTTTTTCCTAAAGGCCCGATGGTTTTCTTCCATACGGATATCCGTGGGTAGCGCGTTCCATAGCCGTGGTCCTTGGACTGCAAATCTTCGTTCTCCCTTTGATTTGTAGCGAAATTTGGGGATGTGAAGGAGGTTTTGGTTTGTTGATCGGAGACTGCGTTTGGGGTTGTAGTGCTTTATCTTCTCGCATAAATATTGCGGAGCGATTCCTTGTGTGCACTTGTGGGTGAGGCAGAGGGTCTTGAATGTGACCCGATCCTTTACGGCTAACCAATGAAGGGTCCTCAGTGCAGGGGTGATGGATTCCCAGGGTTTTTTTTCCTGTTATCAGTCTGGCTGCCGTGTTCTGGACGACTTGTAGGCGTGACATTTGGTATTGTGTGTCGGGTGGTGAGGGAAGGGGGCTGTAGGTCCAGTGGGTGGTGTAGGAAGAAGGGTTACAGGCATGCTGGGTGTTGACTGAAAGGTAGTACAGGGGTGGTGGGTTGTAACTTAAGAGGAATGCAGTGGTAGTGGGTGGTAAGGAAAGGGGCTGCAGGCATCCATATGTCATCTGTGTGGGGAATATATAATCAGACAGAGCTTCTCAAACAAGAGTGTGTGTATTCTTAATAGTGCTGCATAGCTGGAAATTAAATGACTCTATCTTATTCAGGATCTTCACAGCACTGATGTAAAACCCTAGAGAACGCCTCTAATCAGCTAGTTTGTCAAATTCAACTGGCATGACACATCTTCAACATTACAGAACCAGTCCAGTTGAATGTGACTGTTACTAGGTCCTCCAATCAGCAGATTCTAGAGCACCAACTGGTGGCAGCAAGAGATAACAAACAAGTATAAAGTACATACAATATTTCATATTTATCTGACTAGAAATAATTTAGTAAACAGAATCCATAAGAGCCCATTCACACAGGGGCAACTTTGGATCCGACTTCAAGTTGCCCCAGGTCGCCCCTAGTCGCCTCAAGTCGCGCTGCATGAGAAAATCAATGTAAGTGAATGGAGCCGTCTTAATGCACACTACTGCAGTCGCTCCGACTTCAAAAAAGGTTCCTGTACTACTTCAATCAGACTTCTAGGCGACTGCTAGGCGACCTGTACCCATTGAGTTCAATGGAAGTCGCCTCAGAAGTCGGATGACTGTCTTAACAGAAGCTACTTTCCAGGAAGAGAACATACATTTCTCAGGCAAACCCCTCCCTGCAAAGCAAGGAGAGAGGCGCCTCTAAGTGCAGCAGTACAAAAAAAATTTTTAATAGTAGATATAAAACACTCACATGGAGATGAGTTAGTACAGGCGTGTACAGAATGTCAGGATGATGGCCAGCAGCTGCAGATCACAGTACACAGTGATCCAGCTCAGCTATGTGCAACAGGAGTGTCTCTAATAGATGGATAAGCCGGCTCCAGGGACAGCAGTCCTGTTGGATGTTTCAAAAGCGAGACTTGGAGTTCACCAGTGGCTGGATAGCAGGGAGTGACGTCATCAGAGATGGACGCGTTTTATGAGCGTGCAGGCTAGCGATGTCCTGGCAAGCCGCGCTCCTTTTTCAACATGACATGAGGGCGGAAGTATGTAGACACCAGTTATAGTGGAAAGAGAAAGTTGATAGGGTGGCGCTGGGGGAAGGTAGTAGCCAATTGAAGGAGGGAAAGGGAGGTCATGTGATAAGAATCACAGAGAGAAGAAACTGGAGTGAAAGTAAACAGAATACGTAAAAAAATAAAGGAAAAAAGAAAAGGGAAAAAGGAAATAGGAAGAAAATATAGGGGGAGCTGTGACTACAGGGCTAAATAAGATAAATATATAACAATGGTTTCATAAAATAATAAGGATATGAATATAAAGTCATTTAAAAAAAAAAAAAAAAAAAGGCAAGCCAAATTGAGTAAAAATAAAATGACCATAAACTAATGACACAGAACACAAGCGAAAAATTGTGGCTGTGCAAAAGAATATATATATATATATATATATATATATATATAATAAATAAGTAAATGGGATCACTATAATCAATAAAACGGGGATATACAGGAGAAAGATATCTCCTTATGAATGCTAATAGGGAAATGAATGGGGAAAAAAGAAAAATAGAAGGAAGGAATAGGAGTGACACAGGGAATGTCACTACAGTAACATGGGGAAGGAGAGAAAAAAAAAAGGGGGAGAAGGGGGGGGGGGGGAGGGAAGGGGGGGGGGAAGAAGGGAAAGGGAGAGGGGGAAAAAAAGAATGAATGGCACAGAATTCTACAGAAGGGAAATGGGTTATTAGGTAACACTAGGATTGGGAAAGAAATATAGAAGAAAATATATATTTTTGTCATATGGATAGACATAAAATATAATATAAATATAAAAGGACATAGGGATATTAACACAGATGTGAGGATATATAAGTACCTATACAGGACTAGTGAGATAAGTTCATCAGACTGAGTACAGTGATATGTACTGTGTCCACTGTCCTGATGCCCAGAGAAACATATATATATATAAATTGGACTGAGAGCACCTATAGTCACATTAAACATATACACAAAGTATAATAATCAGTAATATGACAATATAATCAAGAAAAAGTATAAAAATTATTTAAAAATACACATATAGGTATATATGTGTATACATAAAAAAGATCACACATACATGCCTAAATATACATGTGTAAGCACATACACATTTACGTACATATACACATACATATACACACCCATATAAAAAATATATATATGTAGAATATATGAAAATTATCATATTAAAATTATAAAATATAAAATATCTACTAATAAATGGAGGCCCATGGGGGTATACAATAATATCAAGTGGGTGGAAATCAAGGTGAGAGAGTACAGTTCAAAGATATATGTAAAATAATTTATAAAATGGTGGAGATCTCAATTCCTTCGTTTATACCGCCAGGTGAGAGAACATCCAAAGTATAGATCCAAAAAGTTTCCCTAGCACATAATTTTTTGAATCGTTCTGCCGCTGTAAATGAGCTGGGGATCTGTTCGATCACCCAGACCTTTAAGCCACTGGTGGATTTTTTGTGGGCTGCACAGAAGTGTCTGGGGACACTGTGGGGATCAGTGCCTCCTTCTATTAACCTCCTATGTTGACCGAACCTGACTCGTAGAGCTCGTATAGTGCGGCCGATGTACATAAGGCCGCAAGGGCAACTTAGGCCGTACACTACAAAATCAGATGAGCAGTTGTAAAACTCCTTAAGTGGGAAGGTTTTACCCTTAGTGGTAAAGGATTTTTGTCCATGATGGACAAAATGACAAGTTTTGCATAGACTTTTTTGCATTTGTACATGCCAACTAGTGGTATGAGAACTAATGGTGTAGTGGTACAGGCACGATAACGGAGCTTGCTAGGAGCCAGTTTACTTTTAAGGTTTGGTGCTCTGCGATACGTCACTTTAGGGCGTACAGGAATGATTAATTTAAGGGCTGGATCCTGCAAAAGGATCTTCCAAAGGATCTTCCAATGGTTGGCAAGGATTTTAAATAATTTTTATACTTTTTCTTGATTATATTTTCATATTACTGATTATTATACTTTGTGTATATGTTTAATGTGACTATAGGTGCTCTCAGTCCAATTTATATATATATATATGTTTCTCTGGGCATCAGGACAGTGGACACAGTACATATCACTGTACACAGTCTGATGAACTTATCTCACTAGTCCTGTATGGGTACTTATATATCCTCACATCTGTGTTAATATCCCTATGTCCTTTTATATTTATATTATATTTTATGTCTATCCATATGACAAAAATATATATTTTCTTCTATATTTCTTTCCCAATCCTAGTGTTACCTAATAACCCATTTCCCTTCTGTAGAATTCTGTGCCATTCGTTCTTTTTTTCCCCCTCTCCCTTTCCCTTCTCCCCCCCCCCCTTCCCTCCCCCCCCCCTTCTCCCCCTTTTTTTTTTCTTCTCTCCTTCCCCATGTTACTGTAGTGACATTCCCTGTGTCACTCCTATTCCTTCCTTCTATTTTTCTTTTTTCCCCATTCATTTCCCTATTAGCATTCATAAGGAGATATCTTTCTCCTGTATATCCCCGTTTTATTGATTATAGTGATCCCATTTACTTATTTATTATATATATATATATATATATTCTTTTGCACAGCCACAATTTTTCGCTTGTGTTCTGTGTCATTAGTTTATGGTCATTTTATTTTTACTCAATTTGGCTTGCCTTTTTTTTTTTTTTAAATGACTAACTATTTATATTCATATCCTTATTATTTTATGAAACCATTGTTATATATTTATCTTATTTAGCCCTGTAGTCACAGCTCCCCCTATATTTTCTTCCTATTTCCTTTTTCCCTTTTCTTTTTTCCTTTATTTTTTTACGTATTCTGTTTACTTTCACTCCAGTTTCTTCTCTCTGTGATTCTTATCACATGACCTCCCTTTCCCTCCTTCAATTGGCTACTAACTTCCCCCAGCGCCACCCTATCAACTTCCTCTTTCCTCTATAACTGGCGTCTACATACTTCCGCCCTCATGTCATGTTGAAAAAGGAGCGCGGCTTGCCAGGACATCGCTAGCCTGCACGCTCATGAAACGCGTCCATCTCTGATGACGTCACTCCCTGCTATCCAGCCACTGGTGTACTCCAAGTCTCGCTTTTGAAACATCCAACAGGACTGCTGTCCCTGGAGCCGGCTTATCCATCTATTAGAGACACTCCTGTTGCACATAGCTGAGCTGGATCACTGTGTACTGTGATCTGCAGCTGCTGGCCGTCATCCTGACATTCTGTACACGCCTGTACTAACTCATCTCCATGTGAGTGTTTTATATCTACTATTAAAAATTTTTTTTGTACTGCTGCACTTAGAGGCGCCTCTCTCCTTGCTTTTCAGTCTTACTCAGAACATGGTTTCTGTTCATCTATGATGGCTGCCCTGTGCAAAGTGGATCCCCTGCATCCCTGTCTTCTCCTACATACACCATAGTATGTTGATAGATTTTATGGACTTCTTCTTAGACCATTCCTATATATCACATAGCATTTACTGTGTATCATAACCTATTGATGTTATTTTCTGTTATATATATCTCTTCATATTTTCACATTTATTTATTTTTATAAATTTTATATTTATAATTATTTTTATTTTTTTATTTTTTTTTTATTTTTTTTATTATTATTATTTTTTATTTTTTTTATTATTATTATTTTTATTTATTTTCATGTTTAACTTATCTCATCTATTTTCTATTTTTCATTGCACTCAATTGGGGTTATATATGTCTACGTGGTTATTGCGCGCCATTTCTTGTTTGTAAACCCCTCCCTGCCCCCTCCCTCCCACAGAGCTGATTCTTGTTTTATTGGCCACTGGAATGTCTCCTGTCCTGCAGGCAACTTGAAGTTGCCTTGTAAATAGCTCCAGGTCGCGCTGTGATTCATACTCAGGTCGTGTCTGAGTTGCCTTGTAAAGTCGAGTTGGAAGTCGTGTTGCCCCTGTGTGAATGGAGTCTTAGTGTTGAATGAAAATAAAGATATTTTATAAAAAAAATACTGTAGAATAATGTTGCATTTTCTCATACTTTAGTTTTAGTCTTTGTGATAAGATATACAGTAGGCGAGGCACAGGTGTCAACTGTGACAGGTATGTGAGTGCAAAAAAATAGGACAACCTTTTGCTTTAGAGGGTGCTGCTTGAAAACCTGGGACACTTTGAGCTGACATTTGTTTTATATGAGAATAATGTATAGTGTAATTTAGCTGTTAATAGGACTGTAGTACTAAAGCTGATCTATATCATCTAAGCCCAATGTAGCTTTCTTCATTTATTATTGTATTGCAGTCAGGATGCATAACTAGTAATAGATATGTTTGTGGTGTTTTTTTTGTACTCTGTTCTACAAGGGTAAAACAAGATTTGGTTGTACTGCTGCTCTCACACACAACTGTCACAGACCGCCAGGTATACACTGCATTGCCTGTGAAAGTAGTTGTTCAACTCTCCAAATTGCCCCAGCAGAGGGTATTTTAACTACTTGCCTACCAAAGCAATTTCAAAAATGTTCACATACATGTTAAAATCATTTTTTGTTGTTGCTAGAAATGAGTTAGAACACCCTAGCATTATATATTTTCTGAAAGCAGTGGCCCTGGGGAATAAATGGGGACTGTTGCAATTTTCTATGTCACATGATCTTTGCTCAGCCATTTATCAAATGCAAATTTTCAGGAAAAAATACACTTAAATGAATCTTAGTTCACACAGACAAATTATAATACCAAATTTTTGGTAAAATATAAAAGATGATGTGTCAAGTAAAGAGATACCAAACGTGTCAAGATTTAAAATTGCACACGCCTGTGAAATGGGAACAAACTACTGTATGGTACCTAAAATTACCCATGGGTGATACTTTAAAAAACCGTTGCAGGTCATCAGTTTAGAGTTAATCATGAATTAGGGACTTCAAATGTTTTTTCTCACTCTGGCGTTCAGGGCGATACGTCACATGTGTGGTGCAATCACCATTTACATATTCGGGCTGGACCTACATGCATGTTTGCATTTGTGTGAATGTGTGTGTGTGTGTGTGTGTGGGGGGGGGGGGGGGTTCAGGGGTGCTTTTACATTTTCTAATTATTTGTATTTATTTTGTTTACATTATTTTTACACTTTTTTTTATCATTTAACTGTAGCGGGTATGTACTTTTCAGAGTGTTTAAATCTGGTGAAGACATCAGTGATGACCAGTTCCCTGCAGCCCAGCAGGTGGCACTGTCACTTCGGGCTGGGGTTGAACCGTCACTGCAGTGCCGTACCCTTTGTGATCTCTTGCAGCAGTTGTACGGTGGGGCGTGGAACCCGCTGTGCTTGCTGGGGGAGGGTATAAAGGGGGCGGACATCTTCGCCACGAGGTTCGAGTCCCAGGCACCTTCAGCCTGAGGGCTGCTGTCCGCGGTCAGTGTCCAGGCGGCCTAGGCCTGGACACTTGGAGTTCGTGTTCCATCCCAGGCACCTTCAGTCTGGGGTGAGGTACTCGGCCGGAGGCCTGGGGCCCAGTACCTTCCGCTGGGTCCCGCCGGGGAGGGACTGTCCTAGGGTTCCCCGGGTGTTGGGCACCCGAATCCAGAGCCGTAAGGGACCGGAGAAGGGATTCATCTGGTGCAACATATTGCCAGTGACGGGTGAACCTCTGGAGACCGCCCGGAGGGATGTCTTTCTCGAACAGGGGCCAAGTTCATGGAGGAAGGTGGTTCATGTTTAATGACCGTGGCAGCGGTCCAACTAGTCAGCTCAGGTCAGTGGCAGAGACCTGCTATTAGGCCTGTGGCAGGGGCCTCAACGGTTCACCCGGTTGATGGCAGCGACCAATCTCACGGTCGGTGGCAGAGACCGTGCGCCAGGCCTGTTCGCTTGCAAAGGAATAGGAGAGTTCATTTGTGCCTGGGCCTACTCGTATCCACACCCCTGTCTGTCTGTTACTGAAAGTTCAACTGTTATGTTCACCCTGCGATGGAGAAATAAAAGAGTGTTGGACTTTTAATTGGTGTGGGGCTCTGTTACTGGCAGACACATCTCCACGGAACAACTGGAAGCTTCGTATGCAGTGAGCAGACCCGGAGGTAATTTAAGTGACTTTGCTCAACCTTCATACACATACGAGGGGAGAGTTTGGCGTAGTGTTCCTGCACTCTCCTCTCTCAGGTACCCCTAGGCCACACCAGCCAATAACCAGGAGAAACAGAGAGGGAGAGTGAGGCCCTGCTACATAATATTATTGCTATCACAGGGGTGAACAAGCCCTACAGCTGCAGCCATGATCCGATTATAACCGCATGCTGTCCAGGTTGTGGGGGAAATTAATCTAAAAGCAAAGATTTTTTATTTTGAATAAAGTAAGTGATGCTATAAACCAATCAGTTTTTTCTTTTTCTTTTTGCCATCCTTTGTGTCCCATTGGGGAGATTTCCCTTTACTTCTTTTTCCATAGGCAAAACAGGAAGATTTCCTCTCTGCTGTTCTGGTAATAACCCATAATTTCGGATTTTCTTTCCGCTTCAGTGATAACCGTAAACAGGACATATAAAGAGGGTGAATCACCCTAATGGTGGCACAGACTGCAGTCCCTCTCTTCTCTATCCAAAACAAAATAAAAAGTTATACCTTTAGATATACTTTACCTGTTGCTGTGGCAGAAAGTAAAAAAATACTGTTGTTCTGCCCTCACAATGTGTTCAAAGGACAAAGCTTGGCAGACAGCTAACAGCTTCCCAACAAAGACTCAGGAGGAAGGGCTTATAGTTGAAATCTTTACTGAGAATAAGTTTTTTTTTGTAAAACTGCAAAACACAAATTATAAAAATATGCATTAGCATTTAACATTACATCACAAATGCAAATAGTAACAGGCATGTTACAATACTGTTAAGGCACTAGCTAGCAAAAATGTGGCCTAGCTGAGTGAACTTCCTGACAGACACATAAAATGTAGTTGCATTAGTAGAACATATACTGACTAACTGAAAACTAATGACTGCTTACTTACAGACTTATGCTTCCAAGGCCTGTATTAAGAAATAGTGGAGGTCTTTAGCATGCTTCCTTCTCTGTAGAAAGATTATTTAATATGACTGCTGACTGCTGAGCAGGAAGTGGGAGGAATATACTACAGTTCCTGCTAGTAATGGATGCCAATTTAAAGCAACAGTACGATCAGTAAATATATACCTTATAATCAGAACACTCCCCACCTGGCATAATGAACATTATACCACTATGTTTCCTTTTTAAGAAGTAAAACAACTTCAGAGATAGGCCTAAAGTACACCTTAAGGGTGCCCTGTCTCATGACTTTAACTTTGACCTTTCTAACCTTACTATCATTACTAGGTACAGTCTCGACAATGAGTCCAACTGGCCATTCGTTTCTGTGGACCTGAGCGTCCTTTAGTAGGACGACATCTCCGACTTGTAGGTTAGGCTTGTCAATTTGCCATTTTCTGCGTGACTGGAGCGTCACCAGGTACTCTTGTTTCCATCTATTCCAGAAGATGTCTGCAAGACTCTGAACTTGCTTCCATTGCTTGGTGTAAAGATCATTGAGACCAAAATCTCCTGTGGGAGCTGTCACTGTTTCCATCTTCTGGGTCAAAAGCATTGCAGGTGTCAAAACTGTTGGCATTTCTGGATCGGTAGACACCGGAACTAAGGGTCGAGCGTTCATGATAGCCATGACTTCAGCCATAAGTGTGATGAGAACTTCATGTGTAAGGCGAGTAGAGCTAACCTTCAGAAACATGGCATCCAGAATGCGACGAGCCACTCCAATCATCCTCTCCCAAGCTCCTCCCATATGTGACGCATGAGGAGGATTGAAGGTCCAAGTGCATCTTTGATCTTGAAGATAAGCACTCGTCTCAGAGTCTTCTGTAAGGATCCTTAACTCCTTACAGGCCCCAGTAAAGTTTGTGCCCCGATCTGAGCGGAGTTGCTTCACAGGTCCTCGGATAGAGAAAAATCTTCTCAAAGCATTGATAAAGCTTGAGGTAGACAGAGACTCGATGACTTCAATGTGTACTGCTCTTGTACTCATGCAAGAGAACAGAACAGCCCAACGTTTACTTTCTGCACTGCTTCCTCTGGTCCGACGTGAGGAGATGTTCCAAGGACCAAAGACATCTAGGCCAACATGAGTAAAGGGTGGGTTTGAAGCAAGTCTATCAGCAGGTAAGTCTGACATCTTCTGCTCTTCAAGTTTCCCTCTGATTTTTCTGCAAATTACACATTTGTGGATGACACTGGAGACTAGTCGTTTATTCCCTATGATCCATAATCCAGCTGACCGGACTGCTCCTTCAGTGAAGTGGCGACCCTGATGTGCAACTTGTTCGTGATAGTGTCTTACTAACAGAAATGAAATGTGATGATTCTTGGGCATTATAAAAGGATGTTTCTCTTCGACCGTCATATCCACTACTGACGAGCGACCTCCAACTCTTATCACTCCATCTTCATCAAGTATTGGGTTCAGTTTTTTGAGTGGACTGTGTTTGGAGATCTCTTCTCTTTTAAGAAGGCACTTGATGTCTTCTTTGAAAACTTCTTGCTGAACACATCTAATGATGATAATTTCGGCTTGCATAAGATGATTGCTATTGCACTTGTCAGTGTTTGTAGCTCTACAGAAGGATTTGGCTAGGTGAATAAGCTTTCTTATAGCTCGAATGAGTGACTTCCAGCTGGAGAATCTTTCAAACCGGTGTGCGCCAAGGTTGCCTCTAGTAGTTATGGTACTATACGCCGTTACTTGTGCACGTACTTCTTTGTCATTATCTGGTTCTACAAGTTCAAATGTCTCAAACTGAGTGGTCTCTTCGGTTTCTGATCTATTCAAAAAGGATGGTCCTGAGAACCAGTTAGTGTGCTTCAGGACAGCTGCTAGAACCGGTCTAGTCCCATGATCGGCTGGATTTTTATCCGTACTGATGTAGTGCCACTGTTCTGGCCGTGTGGACTTTCTGATGCGTATCACTCTGTTTGACACGTACATGTAGAATCTTCTCGAAGCATTGTGAATATATCCTAACACAATCTTGCTGTCTGTGTAAAACTTCACTGCATGAATTTCAATGTCCAGTTCAGCAATGATCATGTCTGCCATCTCCACTGCTAAGACAGCAGCACAAAGCTCCAAACGTGGAACCGTGTGAGCAGGACGTGGAGCCAGTTTGGACTTTCCCATGATAAACCCAACATAGTTTTGTCCTTCAAAGTCCATTACTCTAAGGTAGGCTACAGCTGCTATAGCCATAGTAGATGCATCTGAGAATACACACAATTCTCTTTGCTTCGTGGCAGACAGAGAAACAGGGACATATGACCTTTGTATGATAAGTTGTTCAAGCTCTATTAATGAGTCCTTCCACAACTTCCACTGCATTTCTTTCTCCTTAGGTAGAGGTGTATCCCATTCACTTTGTTCATGTTCAGTAGCAATTTCTCTCATAAGAGCCTTGCCTTGCATGGTTATGGGGGCTACAAATCCTAGGGGGTCATAAAGGCTGTTGACCGTGGACAAGACACCTCTTCTCGTGAACGACTTCTCTTCTCTGGATACTCTAAATGTAAAGCTGTCGGTTTTAAGATCCCAACTGAGCCCTAAACTTCTTTGAAGGGGCAGTGAATCTGTTCCTAGATCCAGGTCCTTGAGGTCTTTTGCACGGTCCTCTGAGGGAAATGCTTCCATGATTTTGCTGCTGTTGGACGCTATCTTGTGTAACCTTATGTTAGATTCTGCTAACATCTCCCTTGTTCTCTTCAGGATGTCGATAGCCTCTTCATTGCTAGAGAAAGAAGCAAGTCCATCGTCCACATAAAAGTTTCTCATAACAAAATGTTTGGCATCTGTGCCGTGTTCTTCTTCACCTTTCTGTGCTGCTCGTCTCAGGTTGTAGATAGCTATAGCTGGAGAGGGGCTGTTCCCGAACACATGTACCTTCATCCTGTATTCTGTGACATCTTTGTTGAAGTCATTGTCTTCATACCACAGGAACCTCAGGTAGTCTCTGTGATCTTTGCGGACAAGAAAACAGTAGAACATTTGTTGTACATCTGCTGTTACTGCAACGCGTTCTTTTCGGAACCTGATGAGGACTCCAAGGAGTGTATTATTCAGGTCAGGTCCACTGAGGAGGACATCGTTTAGGGAAAGGCCTTCATACTTTGCACTGGAGTCAAATACTACTCGTATCTGTCCTGGTTTCTGAGGATGATACACTCCAAATATTGGTAAGTACCAACATTCTTGTTTTTCTTCCAATGGTGGTGCTTTTTCAGCTTGACCACTGTCGAAGATCTTCTGCATGAAATCATGAAAGTGTTCCTTCATATCTGTCTTTCTGTCTAGAGTGCGTCGCAATGAGGTGAGACGCTTCACTGCTTGTCTTTTGTTGTTAGGAAGGTGATGTCGGGGTGAACGGAAAGGTAGTGGAGCTACCCAGCTGTTTGACTCATCTAGAAAGACTTCTCTGTCCATTATCTCAAGGAAGAGGCTATCTTCAACAGATGGTGCTGGTTTGTCATCATCTCACGTTCTTTCAAACACCTTGCATCCTAGCTCATCTGTATCTTCAGATGAGGTGATAGCCTCCATGTAACTCCGAACTTTCTGCTGTTGTATTGGGTTGACTAGTCTTTCTTTAATCTGTTTCTTGTTGGTACAGGGGCTAAGACATGATGTGCGGCCATTTTGCAACATGTTTGTTTTGTAGACATTCACTTTTGATGGCTTGTGAGCTCCATCCAGACATACATCACCAATTATGACCCATCCAAGGTCAAGACGTTGTGCAAATGGTGCATTGTGTGGCCCATTGTATTGCTCTCTGACCTTGTGCACTCTCAATATGTCTCTTCCAAGTAGAAGGATAATTGCAGCACCTGGGTCCAGTACTGGAATCTTGTCTGATATTTGCATCAGATGAGAGTAGTGACGAGCAATTTCAGGTGTGGGTATCTCTGATCTATCATCTGGTATCATATCACATTCTATGAGAGTGGGCAGAGTCAGCTGCGTTTTCCCATCTAATGATTCAATGATGTAGTTGTTTGCTCTCCTCCCTGATGTCTCCACAACTCCTGAGCATGTCTTCAAAGTATACGGAGTTGGACTTCCTCTGTCACCGAAGAGGTCAAAGAACTCTGTTCTTGCCAAAGATCTGTTACTTTGTTCATCTAGAACCGCATACATTCTGATTGCCCTCTCTCTGAGGCCTGCAGGATGCACCTTGACTAAACATATCTTGGAGCATGATCTCGAGTTAAATGTGTTTGTGCAGATTTCAGTGCACTTTGAGGTTATTGCTGGTAATGCACTCTCTTTTTGCTCCCCACCATGATCTTCTTGGGTTACCGGATTCTCTGTTTTCCATGGTGCTGGTCCTGGGTGTAAAGCAGACAGATGGTTGTCATTATTGCATTCTTTACATCGAATTGTTTTCACACAGTCTTTAGCAAGATGTTGAGTTGAACCACAGCATCTGAAACAAATGCGCTTGTCCTTAAGATAAGATTTGCGCTCCTCTATCGTCTTGCTTCTGAAACCGCGACATTTTCTCAGTGGATGAGGCTTGTTATGTAGGGGACACTGCTTATCTGGGTCCTCAATTTGCACTCCTGAGCTTTTATCCTGGTTGGCCTCAAACTCAGTCGGTACTTCTGTCTTCCGTACAGATACTGTTGCTCTGCGTTCTTTATTGTACACTGAAAGTTGTTTCTCTGTCTTTACAGAACTGGAGCCTCCCCTGTTCAAAAGGGCGAAGCTTGGGTCATTGCATATTTTAGCTTGCTTCACAATGAATTTGGCGAGGAAGGAGAAAGGTGGAAATGCCACCTGATGATCTTCCTTGTATTTTGATGCTTGCGTGATCCATCTTTCTTGTAAGCTGTAAGGAAGCTTCTCGATTACCGGTTTGACTCCGCGTGCTGTATCCAAATATGAGAGGCCTGGGAGGTATCCACCAGCCTTTGCCGCTTCCAGCTCTAAAAGTATGTCACCAAGCTCTCTCAGCTTCTGATTGTCTCTATTGGTTAATTTTGGATAATTTTCAATTTTCTTTAGAAGTGCATCTTCAATTACTTCAGGTGACCCATAGCAGTCTTCCAATCTCTGCCATAACATTGTAAGCCCTGCTGTCGCATCATGAACATGTACTGACCTGATTCTTTTGGCTTGCTCGGTGGACTCTGGTCCGAGCCGTTTGGAGAGTAGGTCAAGCTTTTCCCTGTCTTTCAGATTTAAGTCTTGGGTGCTGCTTAGAAAAGATGACTTCCAGGCCCAATAATTTTCTGGACGGTCATCAAACTTCAGGAGACCAGAGCTCACCATTTCACGGCGTATCAAGTATTTTGTCACCTCTGTGGCTCCTGCTGCCTCAGGTGGGCATTTTCTGGGAACAAACACAGGGCATGTCTGTGGCTGGTAAGACGGTTGGGATGCTTGGTAAAATCCACTATAGTCGTGTGGTTGTTCTCGTTTACTGCAAGTCTTCCTGCTATAGGCCGGATTTATATTTTCCCAAGGAGGGATTATGTCACCATTTGTTTGATTTCCTGAAGGACCAACAGATTGGTCTCTGAGTATGTAACCACTTGGCTTGTTATAGTAAAGTTCTGGTTCAGTCTTGTGGCATCGAGCGATATCAAAGTTGTCTGCTGCTAGTGGGACCTTTGACGATTCCAATGCATCATTAGACTGTTGATCCGAGCGCATGGTCGCGTGCAATTGCACATACTCACTGGTGCGTTGGATTGCACTAAGTGGTGTCATTTGGGTATCTATCACAGAGTGCTCTCTGTACTGTTCTTCGGCAGCTCTCATGAGCACCTCGGCTTCAGCTAAGGCTGCTGAAGCAGTTTTTTCTTGCTTGATAATATGTAAAGATGCTTTCACCTCTGCTTTTCTTCTAAGTGCTTCAGCTTTACTTTTAGCTTTAATCATATGATGTTCTTCATCTATGCATCCCTGTTCTCTTATCATTTCAGCTTCACGTATTGCATAGGAAGCCAGTGCACGCGCAGCTTCTGCTTTTGCATGGGCCTTGGCAGCTGCAGCACTGGTGGACGACAGGTTAGAGCAGCTTGAATGTCTAGAGCTAGTGCGCTTGGACCTGGCAGATTCAGCACTAGCTGATGTCTGATCCGACTGACTAGAGACTCTGGAGCTTGTGCAGCGTGACCTGTTGGTTGTCATATTTTGTATGCTTTCCTCTGCTTGTGTATGCTGAGGGATGACTGGTGTATTATCCTTGTCTGTGTGTTGCATGATGAAACAGATTACTTCTTTGTAGTGTCTGTGGCTGTAGAGGTTAGCTGATGATGAGCAGAATGCATCCACTCTTCTTTAAACTATGCCCGCTGTGTTAAAAGTCTTTTTACTGTTCTGCCCTCACAATGTGTTCAAAGGACAAAGCTTGGCAGACAGCTAACAGCTTCCCAACAAAGACTCAGGAGGAAGGGCTTATAGTTGAAATCTTTACTGAGAATAAGTTTTTTTTTGTAAAACTGCAAAACACAAATTATAAAAATATGCATTAGCATTTAACATTACATCACAAATGCAAATAGTAACAGGCATGCTACAATACTGTTAAGGCACTAGCTAGCAAAAATGTGGCCTAGCTGAGTGAACTTCCTGACAGACACATAAAATGTAGTTGCATTAGTAGAACATATACTGACTAACTGAAAACTAATGACTGCTTACTTACAGACTTATGCTTCCAAGGCCTGTATTAAGAAATAGTGGAGGTCTTTAGCATGCTTCCTTCTCTGTAGAAAGATTATTTAATATGACTGCTGACTGCTGAGCAGGAAGTGGGAGGAATATACTACAGTTCCTGCTAGTAATAGATGCCAATTTAAAGCAACAGTACGATCAGTAAATATATACCTTATAATCAGAACAACTGTATATGCAGCCTGACTCCATTATGGGAATGAAGACAGAAGGTTTAATTGAGCTTTAAAATCTTTAATATTGATAGGCTAAAAGAAACTCATTAGCACAGTTTTTGTGAAAAAACAAATCAGTGAATTTTTTTTTTACTTTTGCATACACTGAGTGCATCGACACACAACAGTCCTTGGGTACCCTTTATTCTTCTGGCCTCTAGGATGCGTATCAGGAGTTTGATTGGCATGCTCTACCCAACTTCTGCTTCTAAATACAATATTTGAATACAATGGTGGTGTCCTTATAGGTTGGGTAATGAAATAGTGGGCCTGGGCAGTGGAGCTGCTACAAATGTCTACTGTGAGTGCTATATCATTCATTAGTGACTATTCTTGCACTGGTAAAGGGAAAACTGAATGAGGTTTACTTTAAAGAATTTTTTTTTAACAGTTTGATTGGTCTTTTAGATAAGCATGCGTTATTCCCAGGAGAGTAAAAGTTAAACATAGGTGTCACCATCTGGTCGAAACTGTGTTTGTATCACAGTGACCTGTCATCTGGTTCGGATCATGGTGTCATACTCAATGACCTGGAAAGTTTGGAAAGTTTTTGAAGTTGTTGATAAGCAGCAGCACGCATTATTCTCATTACACACTCTCCAGCTGCAATCTAATCAGCGACTCTTGAGATGCATTCTGCGCATACACTTCAAACTCGAACACCATAGAATAGATTCACACTTGGCACTAGGTATCGTTTCTCTTTCACAGTCTTCTAGTTTAGTGATGGACAGTATTGTAAAGAGGATCTATGGCAGAGGTACTGAATAAAGATTCAAGGAGGTCTGGTCAGTAAATTTTTCTTCCATTCTCCAAACGGGGGGCTGAGAGAGGGAGGGGAGAGGACGGGCTGAGAGAGGAAGGGCTGAGAGAGGGGGGGCTGAGAGAGGGAGGGGAGAGGAAGGGCTGAGAGAGGGGGGCTGAAATAGGCAGGGGAATGGGAGGGATGAAAGAGGGAGGGGAGAGGGAGGGCTGAGAGGGAGGGAGGGGAGAGGGAGAGCTCAGAGAAGGAGGGGAGAGGGAGGGCTGAGAGTGAGAGGGGGAGAGGAAGGGCTGAGAGAGGGAGGGGAGAGGGAGGGCTGAGAGAGAGGGGGGCTGAGAGAGGGAGGGGAGAGTGAGGGCTCTGAGAGAGAGGGCTGAGAGAAAGAGGGTAGAGGGAGGGCTGTGAGAGGGAGGGTAGAGGGAGGGCTATGAGAGAGAGGGGGGAGGGCTGAAAGAGAGGGAGGGCTGAGAGAGAAGGGGGCTGAGAGAGGGAGGGGAGAGGGAGGGCTGAGAGAGGGAGAGGAGATGGAGGGCTGAAAGAGAGGGAGGGCTCAGAGAGGGAGGGGAGAGGGAGGGCTGAGAGTGAGGGGGGCTGAGAGAGGAAGGGCTGTGAGAGAGAGGGCTGAGAGAGGGAGGGGAGAGGGAGGGCTGTGAGAGGGAGGGCTGAGAGAGGGAGGGGAGAGGGAGGGCTGTGAGAGGGAGGGGAGAGGGAGGGCTGAGAGAGGGGGGGCTGAGAGAGGGAGGGGAAAGGGAAGGGCTGAGAGAGGAAAGGGCAGGGAGGGCTGAAAGAGAGGTGGGATTGAGAGAGGGGGGCTAAGAGAGAGAGGGGAGTGGGAGGACTGAGAGAGAGGGGGGTTGAGAAAGGGGGGCTGAGAGTGGGAGGGCTGAGCGAGGCGGGGGCTGAGAGAGGGGAGGGCTTAGAAAAGGGGGCTGGGAGAGAGGGGGCTGAGAGACGGAGGGCTGAGAAAGGGGAGGGCTGAGAAAGAGGGGGCTGAGATAGAGAGAGAGAGAGAGGGGAGTCAGGGGGAGATGATAGAGACCCCTAGCCCTGTCCCTATCTGCAGTCCCTCCTCTGTTCCATTGTCCCAGTCTCTGTCTGCATATCTACAGGCCAGGTCTGTGTATGATGATTGACGGTACCTTCCATGCCATGATGCCAGTCTGTCCCCTTGATCTGCTTTGATCCTTCAGTTCCAGCGGCTCCTGCAGCAGCCTGTGCCTCCCGCCTGTCCTTTGTCACAGCTCTGTGCCCCAGTCAGCCTATCCTCTGGCTTCAGGCCTCACGTTAGAGCGGAGTCGCAATGTGGCAATGAATGCTTGCCCGCACCTCCCCAAGGGTGCTGTTGATTGCTGCCGTGCTGCCACAGACAGGGCCGGTGCTAGACAGCCAGGTAGAGGATGAGGTGCACTGACAAGCTCCACGCACCCTCTCCTCCAAGTGGAGAGTAGGTAAGCCAGCAACCATGGCTGCGCCCTAGGCAGCAGTGCGCCCTAGGCGGCTGCCTAGTTTGCCTAGCTGTAGCGCCGGCCCTGGGTTTCGATTCTTCACATTACTGCCTCCCGTACACATCATAGTAACCTTCACCCCTTTGGGACCTGATAACCCTGACCTTTATGTTTAAATGCAGGGTTTCACTGTATGGGCACCTGTTAATGTGAGGCCCAGGATGTAGCGGTGCAATTCACCTTTACTGTAAGTGTGTCGCACTGTGTCCCTTTTTCCATTGAACTTTATTGATATGTCAGAATTACATTTCATTCACTTTTCTGCACCACAGCTGTGTGCAGATAGTCCTAGCAACCAATAACCAGCTTGCTATAAAATGTTAACTCTGGCAGCTCCTGCTCCTGCCTTCAACCCAGCAATATGCTGTCTCCTGATCTCCTCTCTGCTGTTCACATGCTGGCAGGTAGGAAGTGCTACCTACACAGCCTGTATGTGTGTTTGTGTGTGTGTGTGTGGGGGGGGGGGGGTGATGTGAAGGGGACAGAGGAGACACTGTTGGAGGGGGGACAGAGTACACTACAGTGAGGGGGGGGGGGGGCACTGTGGTGATAAATCGACAGAGGACACTGCTTTGGGAATGGGGAGGCAGAGGACACTGCATTCAGGGGGCAGAGGACACTTTGTGGGGGGCAGAGGACACTTCTATGGGAGGGTGGAGGACACTACAGTGGGGGGAGGGGGGTGATGTGAAGGGGGTCAGAGGACACTGCCATGGGAAGCAAAGGATATTACAATGGGGGGAGGGGTAGTGATGTGGGGACACTGCATTAGGGGACACAGAAAACGACATCTACATCTTTTTATTGGGAGCTTGATAGATATTTTTCTTAAGGGCGCCGCCTAGTACCTCTCAACATCTGATTAGTTGCCTACCCCTGCCCTATAGGAAACCAAAAAGCAAAATAAACCTGACAGGAATTCTAACCCTTCCCCATTTTATTCAAAGCCAGAGAAATGTTTTGGCTGGAGTTACACCTTTCTAAAACACAAGTAATGCACACCGTTATGCCGCGTACACACGATCGGAAATTCCGACAAGAAAACCGTGGATTTTTTTCCGACTGGATTTTGGCTCAAACTTCTGTTGCATACACACGGTCATACAAATCCTGTCTGAAATTCCGACCGTCAAGAACGCGGTGACGTACAACACTAAGACGAGCCAAGAAAAATTAAGTTCAATGATTCAGAGCATGCGTCAAATTGATTCAGAGCATGCGTGTTATTTTGTGCGTCAGAATTGCATACAGACGATCGGAATTTCCGGAAAAAAAAATTCCCGTTGGAAAATTTGAGAACCAGCTCTCAAATTTTTGCTGTTGGAAATTCCGACAGAAAAAGTCAGATGGAGCCTACACGCGAATTTCTGACCAAAAGCTCACATTGAACTTTTCTTGTCGGAAATTCCGACCGTGTGTACGCGGCATAAGTGAAAATTAGCACATGATAATATGAAAGTCATATTGAAAATAGCTTTCAAGTAATTTTCATATCAATATTTTAAATGTAAAAAAAAATTTCCACGATACAGAAAACAGATTCAAACAGACAAAAGTTCAAAATATGACTCCAGCCAAAACAAAATTTGTAAAATGAGGCAGCACCCAATTGATATTTTTCAAAGCTGAATTCCAGGTACAAAAACTTTCATTCAAATAAATTCCTCAATAGCAATGCAAAGTATAAATCCACTTTTTATTCACCAAATGCCTTTGCATACCCAGTAATTACCTTATAAAAGTAGTGGTGGGATCATCATTGATGGATACAAGACCAGTCACACTGACCAGTCACGCTAAAGAAGGGAAAAGGGTAGCAGTGACTGGTCCTGCAGAAAGGCACATTTTCACATTGGAATACACAAATCTGGAAGAAATACACATACAGTAGCTGATACAAAAAAAGCTGCTCCAATGCCCATATATTCGTAGGGGTTCGGAGTCCTCATGGTATATAACACAAGAACAAGACCAAAAAAAGTAAACAATAGTATGGACTCATATGACCCACTTTAAAAAACTATCCATATATTATAACAAACCATGAACCGCAAGACTCTAAAGAGTCAAAGTTAACAAAGATTACAACATTTTTATGGTGTGACACACATATGTTGGATTATGTGTCACAAATTTTGTCATTTTTGTTAGCTTTGACCATTTGGTGCTGTGGTTTATGGTTTGTTATATTGTGTGGATAGGTTTTTGAATGTAGTGGATAATAACAAACCAAGATTCAAGTAACAATACACAAGCCTCTTGTGTTAAGACAACATTTGCTTATTCTAGACCTATTTGATTGCTTTTGGCGCCACTCAAAGTAGAGGTGGAACATATCCTTGTGTCCCAGAACATGAGGGGCAGGCTTGTCCTAGTACCAATCCAGAAGGCTAGTAAATATAAAGAGGAAAGGATCCCCGCTATTCCTGACCAACCCAGCCTACATGTCTTGTCTCATCCAAACCACACACCCTGATGCATTTAGCGCCACCCACTGGGGCTTAAGCCTCGTACACACGACCGGTTTTCTTGTCAAGAAACGACAAGAAAACTGCCGGGAGAGCTTTCTTGCCGAGAAAACCGGCCGTGTGTACGAGGATTTTATGTTTCTCGTCAGGAAAACTGGCCGGAATCTCGACGAAAAAAATAGAGAACCTGCTCTCTATTTTCTCGTCGGGATTCTCGTCGGCCTGTTTCCCGACGAGAAACCCGAGCGTGTGCACACTTACCTGTCGCCGTGGAAACACGCGCATGCTCGAAATGACTTTTACGCGTGCGCGGTAGCTTCCTAGGGTGTAGCAAGATGGCGGCGACGGCATCGAATGTGACAAGCATACGCTCGTCATAGTCGATGACGTCACCGCGTTCCTGCCATTAAAAAGAATGGCGGTTCTTTTGAATCGTACGTCTGTACACTCGGCCGGGACAAGATTCTTGTTCAAGAATCTCGTCAGGAAAAACAACGTGTTTTTTCCTGACGAGATTCTCGGCCATGTGTACAAGGCTTCAGTCATAGGGTTACTATGACTATGACTAAGCCCTGGTGGGCGAGGCGAAATTCATGTGTGAGTGTATGGTTTGGTGGAGATATGTAGGCTAAGGCTGCTCTTTATCATTTTTTTACCTGGACTGGTCAGGAGTAGCAGCGATTCTTTCCTCTTTATATTTGCTTATCCTAGAGTTCAATTTTAAAACCCAACATTTATTCAAAATGTTGAATGAGTAACACTGTTTGAGTGCTGCCATTTTCAGCATGTATTGTTTTTCTAATTAAAGGATTAGTACATACGATGTCTAGGGATTTGGATTCCAGTTCTCCTGGATACAGCATGTTAATTCCAAGATTTTATGACCAGAAAGAGCACATATATGGGAGCTGCCATTGATGACTTGGAATATAAAGATGCAGGCTCCAGGTGCTATAAAATCTTAGCTTACCAGTATAGTTTGAAAAGCCAGAACTTTCAATCTGCAACTTGCTCCACACCAGTGACTCACTCATTCACCCAATGGGGTAGCAAGACTAGGATGACAGCCATCTACACTGCACTTTAAAAAAAAAAAAGTCAACCCCCTATGCAGATTTTATTTAAAATGCAAAAAAACTGAATTAAGTTCCCTTATGCCGCGTACACACGACCGTTTTTCATGACGAGAAAAATGCAATTTTTTAATTTGGTCATTAAAAATGATCGTGTGTAGGCTCCAGAGCATTTTTCGCAACGTGAAAAATGGCCATTAAATATTTGGAACATGCTCTATTTTTTCTCGTTGTTTTTCACGTCGTCGTTTTTCTCGTCGTGAAAAACGGCCATGTGCAGGCTTTAACGACGTGAAAAAAACAAGCATGCTCAGAAGCAAGTTATGAGACGGGAGCGCTCGTTCTGGTAAAACTAGCGTTCATAATGGAGATAGCACATTCGTCACGCTGTAATGGACTGAAGAGCACGAGGCTAAAAAGCGCGAATCGTCTCTCACCAAACTTTACTAACACGAGGATCATCAAAAGCAGCCCAAAGGGTGGCGCCACAGGGGCGGATCCAGAGTCTTTTCTCGGGAGGGGCACTGCCAAAAAATATGTTTTTTTTGTGGAAAATTTATCGGGGAAATGGCTGGTGTCGGCGCTTCAATCATCCCGGCACCATGGTTGTTATGGTGTCAGGATGATTGCAGCGCATTCTTTCTATTATTACATTGTAATATAAAATTAAATAGTTCAATGCAGAATTAGTGGGAGCCCAGAGTGTGTCATTTGCCACCGTCGCCTGCAATTAGTGGGAGCCCTGAGCGTGTCACTTGCCACACGTTGCGGATTGTCACGTGCCACGTCACTTGCCACATCTTGTGGATTGTCACTTGCCACACCTTGTGAATTGTCACTTGCCACATCACCTGTCACACCTTGCGGATTGTCACTTGCCATGTCACCTGCCACACCTTGCTGATTGTCACTTGCCTGCCACCAGATGCAGATTGTCATTTGCCACGTCACCTGACACAATTTGCGGATTGTCACTTGCCACGTCGCCAGCCACACCTTGCGGATTGTCACTAACTTGCCTGCTAAGGTGTAGTTTTGGTTGTCTCTTGCTGTGTCCCAGACTCCCAGAGTCAGGCAGCAGAGAGATAAATTAATCTCTCTGCTGCCTGCACAGTGAGGGTGGAAGTCACTGCAGGAATGCAGGGCAGGCACGGGCGGTGAGAGATGATCTCATCTCTCTGCTCCCCCGCTCCCGGCTAGCTGATTGGCCAGCTGCCACACTGAGCCTGCTCTCTCACTCTCACCTGCGCTGCCAACACACTGAGCAGCACAGTCTGCCCACGAACCGCGCCGCCAGCCCACAAACCGCGCCGCAAGCGGAGCCGCCCACTTTCTTACCCGTCTGTGGAGCCGTACGCTATCGCACCTGCCCGCAGGGCGACCCGACATGACTCACTGACGTCACTCGTTGCTAGACGCCAAGCGGCCCAGGCGTTAGCAACGAGTGCAGGGAAGAAGCTCCACCCACCTCCTCCTCCGTTCCTGGTATCGTGTCAGTGCGCCGCGTAACTACATTAGACGAGTCTCTCCCTCGGTGCCGCTGATCGGCTGATGTGAGAAACTGAGAGAGAGACTCAGAGAGGCAGCGGCAGTCGCAGAACAAGTACTGTATATACTCGAGTATAAGCCGACCCAAATATAAGCCGAGGCACCTAATTTTACCCCAAAAAACTGGGAAAATGTATTGACTCGAGTATAAGCCTAGGGTGTCCATCTGCATGCCTCACTGTGCCTCACTTTGCCTCACTGTGCCCATGCCTCACTGTGCCCATGCTTCACGTTGCCCATGACTAGACTGATGTTTAACATGGGAGTCTATGGAAGGAGTGCCCGGGTTTGAAAAATCGGTTCTCCCCGGCCGTAGGTCTCCCAGACACCACACTTTGCACACTTGTAGAGAAGACATGGGGCTACATGTGTGCCAAGATTGGGGTCCAGGGGACCTACAACCGGCCAGTACTGGGTCCGCAAAATCACTGGAGAAATGACCGTTTAACATTGGAGTCTATGGAAGGGGTGCCCGGCTTTAAAAAATCAGTGCTCCCCAGCCATAGGTCCCCCAGACACCAAGTTTGGGGTCCAGGGGACCTACGGCCTGCCAGTAGCGGGTCCCCAAATTCCGGGAGATCAGGCGCAAAAAAAAAAACAGAGCAAGCAAGTGAGTGTGACAGATGGTCTCGGGGGGGGGCAATTGCCCTGTTGCCCCCCTGGATCCGCCCCTGCTCCTAGACAGGTGCTTCTGTGATAGACAGAACACTGATCCAATTGAATCAGTGTGACGTGTATCATAGGAGGCGGGGCTTTGTTACAGCAGCCGCCCAGGAGGCCAATTTAAATACAAGCTCCGTGACACATTGGGAGATCATGATCCAGGCACTTGTAGGCTTGTTTGATGGGCACTGGTAAGCTTAATTTGATGGGCACTGGTAGGCTGCATTTGGTGGGCACTGATAAGCTGCATTTGGTGGGCACTAATAAACTGCATTTGGTGGGCACTGCACTGGTAGGATGCATTTGATGGGTGCTGCACTTGTAGGCTGCATTTGATGGACACTGCACTGGTAGGCTGCATTTGGTGGGCACTGGTAGGCTGCATTTGATGGGCACTGGTAGGCTACATTTGGTGGGCACTGAACTGGTAGGCTGCATTTGGTGGGCACTGATAGGCTGCATTTGGTGGGCACTGATAAACTGCATTTGGTGGGCACTGCACTGGTAGGCTGCATTTCATAGGCACTGCACTGGTAGGCTGAATTTGATGGGCACTGCACTGGCAGGCTGCGTTTGGTGGGCACTGGTAGGCTGAATTTGATGGCCACTGGTAGGCTGCATTTGGTGGGCACTGCACTGGTAGGGCTGCAATTGGTGGGTACTGGTAGGGTTGCATTTGGCGGGCACTGATAAGCTGCATTTGGTGGGCACTGATAAACTGCATTTGGTGTGCACTGCACTGGTAGGCTGCATTTGATGGGCACTGGTAGGCTACATTTGATGGTCACTGGTAAGCTGCATTTGGTGGGCACTGATAAGCTGCATTTGGTGGGCACTGATAAGCTGCATTTTATGGGCACTGGTAAGGCTGCATTTGGTTGTTTAATTAAACTTTGGCAATAAAACCTGGAAGCTTATTGGTTTCTATGCAGAGCTGAACCAGATTTTGCACTCTCCAGTTTTAGTAAATAACCCCCAATGTATTGTGTTTGTATTTCGTTTACATGCACAACCTTCTTAGCGCTGCACTTTATCATATTTGGTGTGACTACTATTTGTCTTCAAAACAGCGTCAATTCTTCTAGATACACTTGCACACAGTTTTTGAAGGAACTCGGCGGGTAGGTTGCTCTAAACATCTTGGAGAACTAAGCACAGATCCTCTGTGAGACTAGAGACCAAATTCAATTATATCTTAAACTTTAAATCAATTAAATATAATAAAACAAATAATCTTTAAACTGTGGTATGATTGGCCGCGGCCCTTTTATTATGGTATGACGATACACAACCAATAAAAACCATGTTTATTTATTTGACGATATAATACTTTCCAATCTTACATAGATTAACATACCAAAGGTTCAGCTTTAAAAGCTCAGGCCTACCAACTTATACCAACCAACTACTATCCCTTTCAAAAGAAAGGATATTCAAAATGGGGAAGGACCGCGACAAGGGGAGGGATGCCTTTTTTTCTGCTGCAGCCGTTGTTCTTTTAAAAACCGTTGGCTTGATGACTTTTATAACCTCTTCTTTTTTCTTATAGGTTCTTTGAATCACCTGACCAACTGAAGAATCTTCTAGAAGTTATATGTCAGCTGACAGGTAAGTGACCAATAATAACTGTAAATTTATTTATTTGTTTATTTATTTATTTATTTTAAATTTACAATGCAGTACCCTATTGATTTGTTCCTATTCCCATAGGTAGGGGGAGCTATTGCCTACCCCCTACTTTCATGGATGTAGGCTGCCTCAAATCCTTATGTCTCTTCATGGAACCCCAGACACACTCAATGATGTTGAGATCAGGGCTCTGTAGGGGCCAAACCACCACTTCCAGGACTCCTTGTTTGTCTTTACTGAAGATAGTTCTTAATGGCATTGGCTGTATATGCTGCAGAATAAATTCGGGGCCAATCACACATCTCTCTGATGGTATGGCATAATGGATAAGTATATGCCTGTATTTCTCAGCATTGAGGACACCATTGATCCTGACCATCTTGACCAAATCTCCAACTCCATTTGCAGAAATGCAGCCCCAAACTTGCAAGGAACCTCCACCATGCTTCAATGTTGCCTGAAGACACTCATTCTCTACCACTCCAGCCCTTTGGCAAACAAACTGCCTCCTGCTACAACCAAATATTTAAAATTTTGACTCATCAGTCCAGAGCACCTGCTGATATTTTTCTTCCCCCCAATTCTTATGTTTTTGTGCAAAGTTGAGTCACTTAGCATTGTTTCCACATCAGAAGTATGTCTTCTTGGCTGAAATTCTTCCATGAAGACCACTTTGAACAGACTTCTCAGACTAGACAGTACAGTAATACCTTGGATTGCAAGTAATGCGGTTAACGAGCGTTTCACAATACAAGCTATTATTTTTTTTAAATCCTGACTTGGTTTGCGAACGTTGTCTCGCAAAATGAGCATGATTCAAGCATCTGCGGTGTACAGTTCTGCATTTGGCCAGAGGTGCATGGGCGCCGGTGACATTCGGAGCCGCTCGGATGCACTCGGAGCCACTCTGAAACACTTGGTTCCCAAGTGTTTCCGAGCCTCTCCGAGTGTTTCCGAGCGGCTCTGAGTGGTTTCTGAATGCATCCGAGTGTCTCCAGCACCCCCCCCACCTCTGGCCACATGCGGCACTGTATACCCTAGAAGTCACTGTGGAACGAATAATCTGAGTTTCCATTGGCTTCTATGGGGAAACTTTGATATATGAGTGCTTTGGATTACAAGCATTCTTCTGGAACTAATTAGGCTCGTAATCCAAGTAGCCAATCCCAAAGGAACCACTTAAATTCCCTGTTTAGGTAGACGCCCACAGAGATGCCAAACTTCCAGCAGTCAAGGCTCCCTTTCCTTAGGGGGGGTCAAGGGGCCTTCATTGTGCTTCTTCAGAAGATTGAACAGTACATCTTGAAACTCCAGTTTGCTTTGAAATCTTTGCCAGGGAGAGACCTTTCTGATGCAATATAACTACCTTGTGTGCTCAGTCTTATATAATAGTCTACATATGACTCTAATTCTACAAAATCTCTGACTTTGTGCAAGTGTACAACATGTACCGATGTAAGAACTGATGCTAGTTTAAAGCCAAAGGGAAATCACACCAAATATCGATTTCATTTAGATTTTTCTTCTGTTTGCTCTCTTTGCATTTTGTAAATTGATAAAAATAAACAATTAAAATATATATATTTTAAATCATTCTTACTTTACAGCATTTTTTTCACACCTGCTCAGTAAGATATATATATATATATATATATATATATATATATATATATAGCGCACCCACCCCAGACTTTACCTGCTTTTCTTAACTTGGCTCCTCCGCAGGAAAGACTGAGGCACACCGCACTACATGCCCGTACCCTCCTGGATGGGGAGGTTGAGCGGTGTTAGTTTTCACGGGCCTGCGGCTGGTGTTAGAATCCTCCCGAGCTGATCTCACTTCTGGCTTGGCCAGAAACAAGTCCTTAATTCTCCCCAGTAAAGCCACTGTCCACACCAACTGAAAGTCCAACTTCTGTATTTATTTCACATGGATAATAAATAGTCCCTTTAAGAGCAGACAGGTTGAGATGAGACACAGGTCAGATAAGGTGGGAGAGAGGTCCAGGCACAAACTCAAATCTTGGTTCTCTTACTGTTCTGATATGCACAAACAGGTTTGGCGTGCAATCTTTATCACAGACCCAATGAATATGAAAGTCTCTGCCACTGACTTGGTGAAGATGGTCACTGCCACTGACCGGGTGAATAGGGCCTTGCCCTATTTGGTCACTGCCACTGACCTGGTGTGTGTAGAGTCACTGCCACTATGACCTACAGAACATGCACTGCCTTCTTGGAGAACTTGGCCCATGTCAAAGAGAAAAGCATCCCTCCGGAGAGTTACCAGAGGCCCTCACTGTCACCACGACTCTGCGCTGGGTCTTCAGAAAGGGTCACCTCCCTGGCCTCCTTGATCCAAGATACGGGTCCCCTCGCAAGGCGGTACCCTGGGAGCTCTCGATCCTTAGCGGACCCCAGCCGAAGGTTGCTGGGCCCCCGGGCCTCCTATTTAGTACCTCACCCCAGACTGAAGGTGTCTGGGATGGAACAGCAACTTCACCTCCGGGCCTAGGGCACCCAGAGGCAACACACACCCAGGCCTCCGGGCCTAGGGCACCCGGAGGTGACGCACACACACCCAGGCCTAAGGTGCCTGAGCGTGGATGAACGACGACCACCAGCAGGCCTCCGGGCCTAGGGCACCCGGAGGCGACACACACAAACCCAGGCCTAAGGTGCCTGGGCGTGGACGAACGAACCCTCTGGAAGATGGCAGCCCCTTTTTATACCCTCTCCCGACAGGCACAGCAGGTTCCCCGCCCCGCTGCACTGCTGTCAAGAGGGGACAAGAAAAGGCACAACCCTGTACTGCGGTTCAACCCGGACCTATGGCAACAGCGCCACCTATAGGCCCCAGGGAACTACACATCAGTACTACCTCCCAGGGACAGAAATGGTCCATGAACCCTAACAATTTGTGTATCTGAGCTTTATTACCACTCAGACGCTTCCCCTAAATATAGCACCCCGCTACATATATATATATATACTCATTATACACAAAAATTTTGCCTAGCTTTTGTAATCTGAATGGGTTGTTTAACCACGTAAGAACCAATATGCAGCTAAAGGACCAGGCCCCTTTTTGCGATTCGGCACTGTGTCGCTTTACCTGACAATTGCGCGGTCGTGCAACGTGGATCCCAAACAAAATTGGCGTCCTTTTCTTCCCACAAATAGAGCTTTTTTTTGGTTGTATTTGATCACCTCTGCGTTTTTTATTTTTTGCGCTATAACAAAAATAGATACTATTTGCTATAATAAATATCCCCCAAAAATATATAAAAAAACATTTTTTTCCCCTCAGTTTAGGCCGATATTTATTCTTCTACATATTTTTGGTAAAAAAAATCACAATCGGCGATTATTGATTGGTTTGCGCGAAAGTTATAGCGTTTACAAAATAGCGGGTAGTTTTATGGCATTTTTATTCATTATTATTTTTTTTACTAGTAATGGCGCCGATCAGTGGTTTTTTTTTCGTGACTGCGACATTATGGTGGACACATCGGACACGTTTGACACATTTTTGGGACCATTGTCACTTTCACAGCGATCAGTGCTATAAAAATGCACTGGTTACTGTGAAAATTACACTGGCAGTGTAGGGGTTAACAACTAGGTTGCGCTGTAGGGGTTAAGTGTACCCTAAGAAGTGATTCTTACTGAAGGGGGGTGTGGCTTCACGTTACACGTCACTGATCGTCTGTTCCGATGACAGGGAACAGACGATCACTGACATGCCACGGAGAAGAACAGGGAAAGGTTTGTTTACACTCACCTCTCCCCGTTCTTCAGCTCTTTGACCCGATCGCGGGACACCGGCGGCGATCGTGTCTGCGGGTCCCGCGGGCACAGTCACGGAGCTCAGGACCGGGTCGCGAGCGCGCCAACGGCGGCGCGTGCGTGACCCATGGCTGGGCTCTTAAGGGGCAACGTACCTGTACGTTGATGTGCCCAGCCGTGCCATTCTGCCAACGTATATCGGCGTGAGGCAGTCCTTAAGTGGTTAACCAAGTAAGGGTTCACATATATATTCAAGTGGAAAGGGAACTAGGGTCACAGAGAGATAAAGTTACTAACGGAAAGATTTAGCAATTAACCCACAGTTCCGCGGTCGACACTAAAACGGCAGAAATTAACTATAAATGTCTGACAAGCTGGTATGCAACCCCCGACAAAATCAGTAAATTCCAACCAGGAAAATCAGCAGACTGCTTGTGAGGATGTAAGGCAACAGGAACGAAGGCCCATCTGTGGTGGGATTGCCCAAAAGTTTAAATATTCTGGAAAAAGACCCTACAGTTAATAAAAGTAATCACTAAAAAGGAAATTCCTTAGGATCCATGGGCAGTGTTGCTACATGGAACAGAAGGTCCGGTAAAACAATATAAAGAATCAGTAATCCCACACTTACTGAATGCAGCAAAAAGACTTATTCCCAAAAAATGGCAAGAGGCGGAAGGCCCTACAGTACAGGAATGGTTAATTAGTAGGTATTTTGTGGAAATAAGATCTCAGAGGGTGGGACCTCATCCATAGTGGGAGCAAAGGATAAATATTAAATGATAAATTCAGTAAACTGAGGGATAAGAGGTAGGTGGGGGGGAGGGGATATGGGGGGGGGGGTCTGGGATAGGGGTGAGGGAGGGTCACTAGGATGAAAACAGATATAGAGGGGAAGACAACAGGGTTTATAGGAGTGTTTTCTTTAGTACCATTTGTATAGGCATCATGTTAACCTTTTATATTTTTGATAAAATAAAATAAAGAATAAAAAATATATATATATATGTTCAAGTGAACATTATCCTCATATAGTGTGTATGTGGCTCAATCTATAGCACTTGGTGTGGTTCCTGTCTGATTTCTCCTTCCTCTGTTATCTGCATGAGTCACTGACAATTTATCCCGACACCAGGAAATCTCAGGAGATGGCCCTGCCACCTAAGCATTCACTAGGTGATTGACAGCCTCGGCTATGCAAGTTTCCAATGAGATTTTGTAGAGGAATGTGTGTCCTTTAATTCCACTCAGGTCTCAGATTATACTGAGCTCTGTGTTTGGTGCTGTGCAGTGTGTGTGACATCAGATCCCTATCCCCTGCCTTCTGGAAAGTAAGAATTGCTGCCTAAACTAGGCACTTTGAATGGCTGTGAAGAAGAGAGAGCCGCAGACAAACAAGTACAACAAGTACTGTATCAAATAATTACAGATTCCCTTTGTCCCTAGTGATTTGTCCAGTACCCTGCATGCACTTTTATATTATAAAAACTGTTCTTTCTGCCTGGAAACTGGAGATTGTCCACAGCAACCAAAAAGTGTCCCTTTACATCAAAAGTGGTTTTAGACCAGCTAGAAAACAGCGATAATAAATTAGAATCACTTGCAGAATTGAGCGATAGCGATTTGTGGGGAAATTCGTCATCAAACACTAAAAGTAATGACAGCGACAATTCTGCAACTGAGCAAATTTCAGTGTTTTTGATTTAATTACATTATTGAATAATTTTTATTATTATTATATTATTATTTGTTATAATTATTTATTGTTTTTTATTATATTATAATTTATGATTTTGTGTCTCAAAATGTATTATACCCGTGATGTCTACTAGACTCTTGTTTGGACAGATTTAAGTGAGTTATTTCTAAGAATTACAGGCCTACAATATAAAATGGCAAATTTCCATGCAAAATAATTGTACCGTTTTCAGCATCAAAAATCTGACATAATCATACCGCCAGGGAGGTTAATGTGCTTGTATTACCGCAATGCATTGGACCACACTTGTGTCAATTGACTCTTAAAACTGTAGTTTTTTTCTCTGAAAATGCATAAAAGCTGACTGTAAACACCCAGTGTTATATGGTTTGTTGCAGCTTATGTAACAGTCATTTTTGCGCACAGCTCGGTTACAACTAGAAAACAATATTTTAATTATAATTTATTTTTATTTTTTTGCAAAAGTAAGCATTCAAATCATGTCCATCATGTAAAGGAGGAGTATTTGTTAGCAATATTTACACCATCGTTTTACTGGCTGTCTTACACAAACTGTACAATTTAAGTATTTTGACATACTTGGCTAATGTGACACTTGAGCAGACAGAGCTGAGAGGATTAGAATGGAATTCTAAAGTAATGTAGGCTTTCAACACTTGCAAGTGTTGTGCCCAGCAGCCAGGCCTTAGAAAACAACCTGACGTGCTCATACCAGGCTCCCTATGACACCATTCTGCAAAGAAACAGGGTAAGCCGCCTTGGTAACAACCGCCAAGGCTGAATTATCTAAGTGCTTTTAGGTCTTGCTTCATGAAGTTTAAAGCCACCGAAATTTGCCATGGTTAACAACAGGTGCACCATCCATACAGCCCACACTGAAAGGAATCCCGTTCTGCATTTTTGTGGCCGACAGGGAAATCAGACAGCAATTTGCTTACAGTTGCTTACAGGAAGCCCAATTACTATACTATATGCAGTATGGGAAAAAATAAATAATTAACAAAATGTACACACACATATTTTATTACAAAGTAGCCATTACTGTAAGTGCAGCATAAGGGGGCAATGTGTCAAGAAGATAGGATTTCAAAGAATACTTACTGCTATATCTCAATTCAATATTGCACTTAACAGATACAGAGTAACTAATGTATAGACATAGATGTCTTGTGGATTGGGTATTTATTTACATGAGAAATAAAAGGTGAAGGTAGAACTCCACACAAACAATTAAATGCAGTTACGAATTATATACGCTTTGAGATTGTAGGGCACCACAAAATAGACAGTTGGGGTAATAAGTTTACTTTATTGGTGGTTGTAAAGGTATGCCAACACATTCTGGGGGTAAAAGCCTACCTCATTCATTAGGGTTAGTTAACCACTTCCCAACCACAAGTGTAAACGAGGCCGTAGATTTTCATACCGTTGTCCACCTGGAATGCATTTAGCTGATTTAAAATGAAAGTTCAGAACACAAAGTGGCGGCATGCGCTGACAACATACTCCTATATTTGACGAAACCAAGGTTGTCTCTCCCCAATGTAGTAAAGGAAATAAAAAATACGGGGAACTCGCAAATTTTAAGATCAACCCAGTAAAGACAGTAATCTTGAACTTAGGAATAGATAAAAAAAGAAGAAAGACTATTACAGAAAGAATTTCCGTTTACTTGGGAGACAAAAACTTTAACATACCTAGGTATTAAAATAACAACAACACTAGAAGAATTGTACCCTGCTAATTTTATCCCATTATTAAATGAAATTAAAGCAGAATTAAAAGACATTTCAAGGAGACCTGTCGGATGGACAGGAAGGATCAACATATTAAAAATTATGATTCTCCCGAAAGTAACATACAGGTTGCAGATGCTTCCAATAGACATACCCCAACCGTTCTCATGGGGGAGACAGGGAGGGAAATAGGTAAAAGGGAGAGTAAAGAAATATGTAAAGTTATTTTTATATGAAAATTTATTCCACATTAATGTGGGTGTATGTAATTACATGTTGAATTATTTTCCAATAAAGAATAAAAAAAAAAAAAAAGTGGACGAATCATAGAGAAAAATAAAAAATAAAACTCATTATGCCAGAAAAAAATAAAAAAAAATAAAAAAAAAGTTCAGTTGGGCTTCAGGCCCCTTTCAGATGGAGCAGAATTCATCCAAGCGGATCCGCCTGCTCAGCGGAGGATCTTTCCGCTGATTCCCGCTGAGCAGGCAGATGATAGGTCAGTGTCCACTCTGCATAGCCCGTCGTTCTCTATGGGGCCGTCGGATGGAAATGGACTGCGGATGACAGCGGGCACATGTCCACTGACATCTGCCGCCCCATAGAGAGCAATGGGTGGACCGATCAGGTCCATCTGAAAAACGGACAGACGGACCCTATTGGTCCGCTGGTGTGAAAGGGGCCTTACAGATATTTGTTGCAGTTAGAGCTGAATCTTCTCTAAGTCAGTGGTCATCAACCCTGTCCTCAGGGCCCACTAACAGGCCAGGTTTGCAACTGAAATACATCACAGGTGATATAATTTGCTGCTCAGTGATTGAAGTATTCTAGTCTGCATCTCCCCAAGGTAATACAGGTCCTTCTCAAAAAATTAGCATATTGTGATAAAGTTCATTATTTTCTGTAATGTACTGATAAACATTAGACTTTCATATATTTTAGATTCATTACACGCAACTGAAGTAGTTCAAGCCTTTTCTTGTTTTAATATTGATGATTTTGGCATACAGCTCATGAAAACCCAAAAATCCTATCTCAAAAAATTAGCATATTTCATCCGACCAATAAAAGAAAAGTGTTTTTAATACAAAAAAAGTCAACCTTCAAATAATTATGTTCAGTTATGCACTCAATACTTGGTCGGGAATCCTTTTGCAGAAATGACTGCTTCAATGCGGCGTGGCATGGAGGCAACCAGCCTGTGGCACTGCTGAGGTGTTATGGAGGCCCAGGATGCTTCGATAGCGGCCTTAAGCTCATCCAGAGTGTTGGGTCTTGCGTCTCTCCACTTTCTCTTCCCAATATCCCACAGATTCTCTATGGGGTTCAGGTCAGGAGAGTTGGCAGGCCAATTGAGCACAGTAATACCATGGTCAGCAAACCATTTACCAGTGGTTTTGGCACTGTGAGCAGGTGCCAGGTCGTGCTGAAAAATGAAATCTTCATCTCCATAAAGCTTTTCAGCAGATGGAAGCATGAAGTGCTCCAAAATCTCCTGATAGCTAGCTGCATTGACCCTGCCCTTGATAAAACACAGTGGACCAACACCAGCAGCTGACATGGCACCCCAGACCATCACTGACTGTGGGTACTTGACACTGGACTTCAGGCATTTTGGCATTTCCCTCTCCCCAGTCTTCCTCCAGACTCTGGCACCTTGATTTCCGAATGACATGCAAAATTTGCTTTCATCCGAAAAAAGTACTTTGGACCACTGAGCAACAGTCCAGTGCTGCTTCTCTGTAGCCCAGGTCAGGCGCTTCTGCCGCTGTTTCTGGTTCAAAAGTGGCTTGACCTGGGGAATGCGGCACCTGTAGCCCATTTCCTGCACACGCCTGTTCACGGTGGCTCTGGATGTTTCTACTCCAGACTCAGTCCACTGCTTCCGCAGGTCCTCCAAGGTCTGGAATCGGTCCTTCTCCACAATCTTCTTCAGGGTCCGGTCACCTCTTCTCGTTGTGCAGCGTTTTCTGCCACACTTTTTCCTTCCCACAGACTTCCCACTGAGGTGCCTTGATACAGCACTCTGGGAACAGCCTATTCGTTCAGAAATTTCTTTCTGTGTCTTACCCTCTTGCTTGAGGGTGTCAATGATGGCCTTCTGGACAGCAGTCAGGTCGGCAGTCTTATGCCCCATACACACGATCGTTTTTAATGTCATTTTTTAAACCAACGTTTTTCTCCTCGTTTTTTTTCATGTTTCCTCTCAAGCCTGCCTTGCGTACACACCATCATTTAAAAAAACGATCAAGCAAAGCGCAGTGACGTTCAACACGTACGACGGCACTATAAAGGGGAAGTTCCGTTCGAATGACGCCACCCTTTGGGACGCTTTTGCTAATTCTGTGTTACCGCGTGTTAGTAAAAGTTTGGTGAGAGACGATTCGCGCTTTTCACTCTTCGTGCTTTGAAGATCGTTTTCGGGAGTTGAGTTTGCGCCTGTGGGTTCGTATCTGTTTAGCACTGCTTGTAGTCAGTTCGTATCTGTTTATTCAGTGCGGCCTGCTCTGCACGTTCGTGTTTTTCAGCTTGTTCTTCATAGGCCTTGCTGTTCTTCCGTGCGTTCTTCTAGTTCTATCTGTTCAGCTGACCGTTATCTAGCCATGTTGCGGCTACGTACTCGTCCTAGAGTTCGTGCTGTAGTTGGTGCAGGGGTTCATGCTGTATCCCGACTCCATGCCATGAGCAGGGTCAGGAGGAGTTCATGGACCAAGAATTGGTTGCTCCAGCGGCACCAATTCTGTCACATGCCTTTGTTGCGGGAGATCAGGGAGAATAATCCTGATGATTTCAGGAATTTTCTCAGGATGTCTGACCCCGTATTTCAGCAGCTGTTGGCTTTGGTGTCCCCCTATATTACCAGGCAGGACACCGTTATGCGGGAAGCCATCAGTGCTGAGCAGAGGCTCATCGCCACGTTGCGATACCTGGCTACTGGGAGAAGCCTGCAGGACCTTAAGTTCTCCACAGGCATATCCCCCCAGGCTCTGGGGATCATTATACCAGAGACTTGTTCTGCCATCCTTCAAGTTTTGCAGGAGGACTATATTAAGGTAAGTGTTCTTCTTCAAAAATTCACATTGTATGGTTTTTATTTTTGGATATTTTTAATTTGCTTATTTGCAGTCCCTAATTCACATGATTCTTAGCTGCAGGGAATGTCCCCTTTCTCCCCATGTTTTATTATTTAAAGTTTGGGGTTTGAGGCCTACCTGTAAATTTGGCTTACCTAAACTCTCCAGCATGCTATCCTGGGGCCATACCTACCTTGCCTAGTCATTTCCATGTTTTTTATTCTATGTTCCATCGTAGTGCTTTACCCAAAACGCACCCTAAATTTTGCCTAGGAATGTTTCATTTTTGTTAACTTCAATACAGAGTGCTACAGCCTTCATGTGTGATATTCTCAACTCATCTTCAACCCCCCCCCCATAATTTTTTGTTTTATTTGTTTTTTCTTGCTTCCAATTTTTTATGTTTTGAACAGTTTCTACCAATGTTGGCCATGAATGTGTGTATGAAATCAGCTTTCAATGTTTCTGGCTCCAAGTATTAATTTATTATTTCTTTAATTCCACAGTTCCCTTCTTCGCCACATGAATGGCAGAATGTGGCTTCCGAGTTTGCCCAGCGATGGAACTTTCATAACTGTGGAGGAGCCATCGACGGCAAACATGTTCGGGTCGTCCCACCACCCCATTCGGGATCCTTTTATTATAATTATAAGGGGTTCCACAGCGTCGTGATGATGGCAGTGGTGTCGGCCACCTACGAGTTCCTCTATGTGGACGTTGGCAAGAATGGCAGGATGTCTGATGGAGGAGTTTTTGCCCAGACGGAGTTTGGAGAACGGCTCCTTTTGGATCTGCTGGCCTTGCCACCAGCGGAGCAGAATGTGGAGGGACTACCTTTTGTGTTTGTGGCGGATGAGGCGTTTGGCCTGGGACCCCATTTGATGAGGCCATTCCCGCAACGCACCCTCACCCCTGAGAGGAGGGTGTTCAATTATCGGCTGGCCAGAGCCAGAAGGGTGGTGGAAAATGCGTTTGGGATCATGGCCAGCCGATTTCGCCTCTTCCTTACCTCCATCCACCTTGCCCCATACAAATGGAACCATGTGGTTATGATGTGCTGTGTGCTGCATAATTTCCTAAGGGTGCATTCAACGAGTTATATATCTTTGAGTGGGCCTGAGGCCTCTTTAATCAATGCAGAAACTTTGGTGGCCCTGGAACCTGGCCGTCCTGGCTTGGCCCCCCCAACCGGACGTGAGGTCCGTAACCAATATGTGGACTATTTTATGGGTAGGGGGGCCATTGAAATGCCAGACAATCTTTAATAATTTTATACCAAAAAAATAAAACTTTTTCTTGAGTAAAGATTGGTTTGGATTTTTTATTGTATAATGTTTGATGTTTCTGGTAGGTTTACCTAGTGCACTTGTTTTGCCATGTGGATTAAACAATCTTTTAATTAGCCTTCATTGTCAGTGTAAACACCAAACATTGATTAGTTCACTCAGCACCACATTTACATAATGAAGCCACAATTATTTGTTATGTAAAAATACCTTTATTTCTTTTTTTAGGTGGGAAACTTCCTTAGAAATGTGGATGTTCCCTTAATTTCGGGTGTATTAAAACGCATGACCAGCCATGCATAAACAAACTATATTCGTCAAAATTTTGAAAAAGCTAAACATGTGCTAGTCATTAAAGGGTAAAATAACAAAAATACTTATAAAACTCTGCAAGTAAAACGTCATTTGGTGTAAAAACATTAGACACGCCCAAGCACAGCCATGATATTTTGGAGCCTTTCCTCCACCCGCTTTGTATTTGCCCTGATCTCTAGCAAGTCTCCCTTAATTTTTTCGAGGTCACGACAGCAGACCATCAGGTATTGGATCAGGATCTGGGCACTGTGATGTGTCAACTTATTGGGGTCTTCGGCCAGAACTGCACCTAAATGTAAAAAGAAATATGTAGGATAGAATATGTAGGCCTACATCTATTTAACATGCATGTGTCTGGTTTCTGTCTGACCTGTGGTGGTGCCACATTCCACTTCCACAACATCACATTCCTCTCCATCCTGGGGTTCTGGGGCTATTGTTGTAGGTGTTGCAATTATTGTCTCATCTGAGGTAGCTTTTCGAATCCCTAGGGAGATTGAAAAAAAGGAATAGTTTCATTAGTAGCGACTCAATTTTGCTAAAATAAGAAACATGAAAAAATACTTTGTAATCATTCTTTTGAAGCATGCTCCATTTTAAATTTTACCCCCTGTGCCAACCGGGACAAATGATTGGATACATAGCCCAAACCAGAGCATATACATTTTGAACTCAAATTTGACACATTGTAACACCCCAAAGTATCTACACAGGATCACCTGTGTGTGACACCCTCAAGCTTTTTGGCTTTAGGCCCACACTTGTACTACTGCGTTCAGATGTTTCATCAGCTGCTGAGCATTCACTCCCTTATTAACATTACCATGCATATCATTTTTTCAAACGAACAAATGTCCTTTGGATTAGCACCCAAAAAATAAGTGAGGCCCAAATTTACTCCCCCAAATAAACCAAAATACATGGGTGTTCACACTGGATGATCCTAAAACATCGTTTGAGGAACTGTACGGAGAAAGAGGTTTAATACGTCCGTTTACTGTGCGGACGAACCTGAAAGATGGTATCTTTCAGTGTACTATATGAAAGTTAAAAATACACGACAGAATACAAGAAAATAATATGTACCATGGAAACTAAAAAAAAAATATTTACTTTTTAATATAACTTTCTTGATTCTTTTATATTGGTCGGCCTCCCGCAACTTCAGATCTGACCATCGTTTTCTGAGCTGTTCCTTCGTTCTGCACACCCCAAATTTTTTGTGAAGACTTTTGACCACTTTGCCCATAATTCTGGACTTGACCAGATTAGGCCTTTTATACGGACCATGCTTGGCATCATAATCCTCCTTCTTTAAAATGGCGACCATCTCCACCATTTCCTCGAATGACATGTTGGATGCCTTATATCTCCTGGGTCTTGATTTGGGCTCCTCTGTAATTTCATCCTCTGTAGAGGTAATCTCAGCCACCTGTGTCTCCGCCATGTTTTGTTCAGCACTACGAGCGAGAAGGGGCGGGGAAAGTACAATATCGAACGTCAGGGGCGGGGAAAGCGTGCGGAGTTTCACGCATGCGCTGTGTATATCAAGTGAAGATCCATGTCTGGGAAATACGTTCATTTGTCGGGAGAGGGAGTTAGCAACGAACGTCGTGACGAAGGTACCTAACAATTTAACTTTTTGAGGTTCATCAGACGAGGAGATTTGTGTGCTCAAAATATGTAGACAATGCACAGTTGAGGAATGTTGCCTGAAATATATATATTTTTTGGTTTCTCGCTTTTACAGATATCATGAATACTTTTAAAAACCCAGACTTCATGGGGGAGTTCATCGACAAATGGCAAGAGCTCCCTATATTATGGCATACAAAAAGTGGCGGTAATAAAAATAAAGACGCCAGGAAAGCAGCACTGGAGAGCCTGCTTGCATTTGTGCAAACAAAGATACCCACAACAACTCTCCAAGATGTCAAAAACAAAATTGCGACCATCAGAGGGACATACAGGACCCAGAGGACTATGGTCCTGAGGTCCCAGAGGTCAGGTGCACCAGCAGATAAGGTTTATAAACCCAGTCTGTGGTACTACAGTAAGCTTGCTTTTCTGGATGACCAGCTGGAAGTGCGGGAATCTCTCTCCACCCTTCCCCCCAGAGGTCAATCCAGCCTTCCTTGTACCCAACCCTCCAGCCTTCCCTGCAGCCAGTCCTCCAGCCTTCCTGTCAACCCTGCTCTGGCTTCCTCTGAGGATCAAGATCAGGGCCTTGAGGAGGCAGATTTGGAGATATGGAGCCAGGTAAAGTATTGATATCTATATTTATATCTTACAAAATTGTAGAATTTAAATAGATGTTAGTATTGTTAAAGGTATGTACACTTCTTCCAATAAAGTTTGTGACGAGCAAGATACAGTAGTGGCCTAATTTTATGTGCACAAGACAACAAAACCAGGATGCGGAATCAATGAAAATGACATAACTTTTGGCATTGATTTCAACAATGTCTAGAGGTGAACAATGTCTGTGAATGATGATGTGGCAAAATAAATAATGTCCCTTTCTTTTTTTACAGCCAGAGCAGAGCCAGGAAGAGGGTGATGTTGGGGATCAGGAGGAGGCAGGGCCCAGTGGCACCCAGGAGGAGGCTGGGCCCAGTGGCACCCAGGAGGAGGCTTGGCCCAGCACAAGAGCCCAGATGCCTCCCCTGGTAGTTAAACCACGAGGGCCAAGGAGAGGTAGGCAGGTGGAGGAGGAAACCAGGGCCTTCCTCAGAGAGGCAACAGCGGCCCTCAGAGAGGCACCCTCTGTTGATGAGGGATTTTCCGCAGTCCTCGCCCACAAACTAGGGCAAATGGAGTTGCAGCAAAAAAATTTCAGTGAGACCCTGCTATTGAAAGTCATCAATAAGGGCGTGCTGGGTGAACTCACTAGGTACACGGACATAACGGAGGTTGTCCCTACTCCTCCACCTCCTCCTCCTCCTACTACTACTCCTCCTGCCACAACCTCTCCTCCTGATCCCCAGCCTCCAAGGAAGAAACCAACCAAGGCTGCAGAGAAGGCTGGAGAGAAGGCTACAAGGAAGAGGAGAAAATAATGCCTGCTGTAGTACCACAGACTGGGGACATATAGGACTTATCTGCTGTGGCTCCTGACCTCTGGGAGCTCAAGACAAGATTGGGCTCCTTTTTTTTGGGGATCTAATCTCTATTTTGGTTTGGACATCTTGGATGGTTGTTGTGGGGTCAAAGGGATGCACAAATGCAAGCAGGCTCTCCAGTGCTGCCTTCCACTTTATTTTGTTAATGTTCTGAAATAAAATTTTTTTTAGTGCCCTTAAAATACTTGACTATGTGATTTGTATTTCTTGTTTAATATTTTTATTAGATTTTACAAGTAAATAGCAAGTATAATGAACATTACATTCTGATCAAGTATAGAATTGTAAATAAATACAGCAATCACTAAAAATACATATTGAAAGAAAAGTAGTAGAGGATAAACCTCATTAACAATTATATCAATACAAATAGAGGTATAAAAGATTAGAGCAATGAAAATAAGCAATATTCAGGATAGAATATCTTGCCTCCAGACCATCCGCTCACCCCAAAAGGGAGCAAGCTGTGAGCAGATGGGGGCACGATTAAGTATGAGAGAGTATGCTGGGTTATCCAGAAGGATACACCAGATGAACGTTGTCATACCTCAATTGTTTAGTGAAAGACCTTCCTAACAAATCTTTAACACACAAAGATATTAGTGATTGATAAAGTTAAACTTAAAAGGTATATATATAAGTCATGTAATGGACATCGCATGTGTATAAAATCCGTATTACACAAGTAACAAAACTAACCAGAGCAGAAAGACAGAAGAAGTACAGAGAGAAGAAGAAGAAATATGGGAGAAAAGTAAAATATATAGAAAAGAAGGTATGGGTATAGAAAAATAGAGATAAAGGTAAAGGTTGTCTCCCTGGGTGGCGGTCCAGTCAGATCAAGGCCCCGTTTAAATATTATATTAATAGATAAATATTAAAGTATTTCAACAAGGCATCAACAATAATTGATCAAAATCTGGGGGTAAGAAGTGTTTAATCCATGGTTTCCATATTTTATTGTATGTAGTAATGTTGTTATCTTCAATAGCAGACATTTTGGAAAAGATAAGGGCTCTGTTAATTCTATGTTTAGTTTCAGCCACAACTAAAGTTTGGGTTTTCCAGGCCTTAGCTATAGATTGTTTAGCCGCCGTGGTGAGATGTAGTAGTAATTTGAATTGTGATTTATTCAATTCAGGAGGTTTGAGGTTGAGGAGAGCCAGTGCTGGGTCTGGCGGGATTGGTATTTCCAAGGCCGTAGAGGCCATGTTAAATATTTTACTCCAGAAGGATTGAACGATTGGACATTGCCACCAAATATGGAACTGCGTGCCCGGTTCAGAACAGCCTCTGAAACATAAATTTGGGTACATGGGGGCAAATTTGGCAATCCTGGCTGGAACCAGGTACCATCGAGAAAGGACCTTATAATTTGTTTCCAACGCAAAACAGTTTGGCGAGGAATGCTTAGTAGCTGACCATATATTATCCCAGTCACTTTTACTGAATGTTCTATCCATGTCATGTGCCCATTTAGTCGTATAGGATGGTAAAGTATCGTCAGATGTGGAATTGATGCGTTTATACAAAAGTGATATTAATCCTCTAGTATGGGGATCACTGTTACAGATACGTTCAAATTGAGTCATTTGGGTAAGAGGGGATCGCGTATCAACGAGGGGTGTATAAAAGTTCTTAATTTGTAGATAGCGGAAGAGCTCCTTCATGGGGAGTTTGTATATATCACATAATGTTGGGAACGTAAGAATATCATTGGAGGAAACTAGATTGTGAAATTGAAGTAGGTTTCTTTTGGACCAAGCTGCAAATGATAGGGGGAATTTCCAGGCGGGGTAAAATGAGGGATTTCGAAGAAAAGAGAGTAGAGGGTTATGAGTGGATTGTAGGCTTTTTGTGGATCTATATTTGTCCCAGATAGCTATAGAATGTTTGGTTACGGGGTTAGATAAGTTTAGTCTATCTTTAGGAGCTAACCAGAGCAAATTATTCACAGAAATGGGGTCAATATCCACTGATTCAATCGCTACCCATAGAGGGGATTCTGTTGTAGAATGGTATTTGGGGAGTTGTGCTAGCTGAGCAGCAAAGTAGTATGAGGAAAAGTTAGGAATTCCCAAACCACCTTTCAATTTATCAAGATAAAGAGTCGATCTGGGTATACGGGGTTTTGTAGAGCCCCATATAAAAGACATCACTCTCTTTTGAGTGAGTCTCAAGAAGTAAGGAGGTATATGTATGGGGAGAACTCGGAATAGGTAAAGGAACTTTGGTAAGATTGACATCTTAGTAGCGTTAATCCTCCCAATCCAAGATAAAGGGAGAGAAGACCATTGTTTCATCAGATTAGTAGTTGACTTCAATAAGGGCAAGTAGTTAGCTGAAAATAAGTCGGATATAGAAGAAGTGAGTTGGACTCCGAGATATGAAATATGGTGCAATTCCCAATTGAAAGGTAAAGACGTTTGAGCTTGTTGTAACTCAGATGGCGAAAGGGAAATATTAAGGGCATTAGATTTGGCATGATTAACACACAATCCAGAAATCTTTGCAAATTTGTCTAAAGTATTTACTAGATTTGGGGCTGACACATGGGGATGGGATAAAAAAATCAGGATGTCATCTGCAAAAAGACTCAATTTGTGGTGATGTCCACCTAATTCTACTCCTTTGATATTAGGATTATCTCTAATAATACATGCTAAGGGTTCAATAAGTAGGGCAAAAAGCAAAGGGGATAGAGGGCAACCCTGTCTAGTACCTCTCCTAATATCTATCATAGCTGATTTGTAACCCATATATTTAATATAAGCTTTCGGAGTGCTGTATAGTGAGGAGACCCAAGTTAAGAAATTTTCCCCAAAACCCCATTTTTGAAGAGTATATTGTAGATATGGCCAGCTGATTGAGTCGAACGCCTTCCTAATGTCTAATGATATAAGGCAAGTTGGGATATGTCTTTTTTTGGCGGCATGAATTAATAAAAGTGCTCTTCTGACATTATCCCCTGCTTGACGCAAGGGCATAAAGCCAGTTTGGTCACGATGGATAAGTTTACCTATAATGCTATTTAATCTAGTTGCCAGGATCTTAGCTAATAACTTAATGTCTAGATTTAAAAGAGATATGGGGCGGTAATTAGACCAAGAGGTAGTGTCAGATTTAGGTTTGGGAATCATTGCTATGATGGAAGTTAGTGCTTCGGTTTTGAACGAATGACCAGCTAACAAAGAATTGAAGGCTCTAGTCAATAGAGGCGTTAAAATCGAATCAAATTGTTTGTAGTATAGTGCAGAAAACCCGTCGGGGCCCAGTCTCTTGTGAGGCTTCAATTCTTTAATAGCAGCTTTAACTTCCAAGGCCGTTATGGGACTCTCCAAATATTCACACTGTTCAGGTGTCATTGTGGGAAGTGTAACATCTGAGAACAACGTGTCTGCTTTGTTTTTATCAAAGATTAAGCCAGGGTCATAGAGCTTAGCTAATTTAGATTGAAAGATTTCCAAGATCTTTAATGGGTTACTGGTGTATGCATCTCTGGAGGTTCTAAGGCGGAATGCAGTCTGTGAACGATCAATAGACTTGAGGCTGCGGGCCATAGGGGTATCGGGCTTATTGGCTTTGCGGTATAGGGTATGTTGCCGCTTGCGTAAGAGTTTGTCTACCGAATCTGTCAGAAAAAGATCCAACTCAAGCCGGGCCTTTTCCAATTTAGTGTTAGTGTTTGCATTCGGGGTAGCTTGATGAGCCAAATGACAAGAGTTAAAATTTGCTTCAAGTTTGGTGAACAGAATCTTGCGATCTCTTTTAATAGATCTCGCCTTTTGTATCAAGCTGCCCCGAATGACAGCTTTATGGGCTTCCCATAGTGTAAGGGCAGAGACATCAGTAGTGTCATTAAATGAGATATAATCATTAAGAGACAATTCAATATCTAAGCGGTGTGAGGGGTGAGTTAGGATGAAGTCGTTAATACACCAAGTGGTGTCATGTGACCTAGGTATTGGAGAGGTAATTGTAGCAGTAACCGCACAATGGTCTGTCCATGGAAATGGGATTATATTAGAGGATATTACTTCAGGGAGCATACTAGAGGGGAGGAAAATATGGTCTATTCGTGAAAAGGATTTGTGTGGATAAGAATAATGTGTAAAATTTCTGGAAGTTGGGTTAAGTTCCCGCCAGGTATCAACAAAATTAAAAGAAGTAAGTAGAAATTGGAAGGACCGTTTATGGGTAGGAGAGTTAGGAGATGATGGTGATTTATCCAAGAAGGGATAGATGGTAGTATTGGAGTCGCCACATAATATTATTGTTCCAAATTTATATGATTCGATTAGTTGGAAAAGATGTGATAGAAAAGCTTCAGGACGCTTATTTGGGGCGTAATACGAAACTAATGTGACTTCAGTATCAGCAATAAAGCCTGTTAATAAAACATATCTACCCTCAGGGTCACATATTTGTGTATTAAGGGTAAATGGTGTAGAGCGGTGGAATCCAATCAGGGACCCACGTTGCTTAGTTGTAGCTGAAGCTGTGTAGAATTGAGGGTAGGAGGAGGAAAGAAATTTAGGGGAGGCGTTATTGATAAAGTGTGTTTCTTGAAGGAAAATTATGTGAGCTTTTCTAGCTGAAAAGGAACGTAGAGCTTTAGTTCTTTTTTGTGGAACGTTGAAGCCTTGTACATTTAAGGACAAAATGTTTATGGGGGCCATGACATAGTAAGGGTAAGTTTTATGTAAGGGTTAATAAAACCCATATTAGGAGTTCGAACCGCCACCAAGGGAGACAGAAGAGGAGAAGAAATGAAAGACAGAAAAGAAAGAATAAAGAAGAAACCAAATAAATAGGTAGCCCTAATGACTGCATTTAATGTCATAAAATAATGATGTACTAGTAGGGCGCAGGAACATCTCGGAGAGATAACAAAAAATCTCCGAGGGGTTCCATGGTCACCGACCGACTCCTGCATAATAGTAGCAGGAGTCAGGGGGTATGTAGGGGGCCGCAAGAAGTTCTGGAGGGAAAAACAACGCCGGAGAATACTTAAGTATTATAATAGTAAACTTATATATTTCTCTATCAATAAGACTGGAGATGCAATAAACAAAAGAGAGAGAGAAAGGAAACATACCAACGTCGGGAATTATGTTGAGTCAATATTTAGATGAATGCGTCCATAAGGAGGCTAGAAAATATTGATCTTAACACTTGTGAAGCAAACTGTCTACTCAAGCGAAATAATTAATAAACAAGCTCGCAAATGTAGGGGAAAGAGAAAGAGAAAAAAAAAAGGGGGAGGGGGAGGGAGGAGGATAATCTATCTATATCAATGACCATATAAGTCAAGGAAATAAACTTATTTGTCTATAAGGGGACAAACAAAGAAAACAAGAAACACTTGTCTCAAGAAGTAATAATTAAATTTTAGCCTTCTGGCTGACAGACAAAAACATAAATTAAATACATAAATTTATATTACATAAATATAAAAAAAAAAAAAAAAAAACACTTGTCTCAAAAATGTAAATGTAATATAGACCTTCTGGCTGACTAAAACAATAAATAAATACCTAAATTTATATTTCATAAGTACAATATAATATGCATATAAATTAGATAAATAGACATATTTGTCAGTAAGGAGACAAAAAAAAAAAAAAAAAAAAAGAAAAAATAGAAACACTTGTCTCAAAAATGTAAATGAAATATAGACCTTCTGGTTGACTAAAACAATAAATAAATACCTACATTTATATTTCATAAGTACAATATAATATGCATATAAATTACTAAATAGACATATTTGTCAGTAAGGAGACGAGGCAAAAAAAAAAAAAAAACTAGAAACACTTGTCTCAAAAATGTAAATGAAATATAAACCTTCTGGCTGACTAAAACCATAAATAAATACCTAAATTTATATTTCATAAGTACAATTTAATATGCATATATAGTGTGCATATAAATTAAAGAAATAGACATATTTGTCAGTAACGAGACACCACCAAAAAAAAAAAAATGGAGAACAGGATTCTAACTCTTCAATCAGAGATAGTGCAATGCTTTTCAGAATAAAGCATTGGGGCTAGTACCCTATAAAAAGGGAGAAACATGGATAAGATTAATGAAAGTTGAACAATCAATCCATTGAGTCGACATTTATCGGTGCCTGACTATCAAAACGTCCTCGTTTATGAAGATTCTGTCTGGTATAACCAGAGGGGTTTGGGTCCAAGTCGGTTTCATTTGGAGGTGATCTAGAAGCCGCTCGTCTACGAGGTTGCTCCTTAGAATTGGTGTGATCCATCAGGCCTAGATCATTTAAGGCTGACCGTAGTTCATCGGACGTGCGACAGGTATATCTAGTTTCCAAGTGTGTAAAGCGGAGAGAGAATGGAAACCCCCAGTAGTATATGATTTGATGCTTTTGAAGTACTTGCAGCAGTGGTTTCATAGAACGCCTCTTAGTCACAGTTAGAGGGGAGAGGTCTGTAAAGAGCTGATATATATTGCCCTGGAACTCAAGAGTGTTTTTACCTCTAGCAGCAGCAAGTATTTGCTCCTTTGTTTTATAGTAATGAAATTTAACTATAATATCCCTAGGGGGTCCATTGGGTTTGCGTTGAGTTAGGGCCCTGTGGACTCTGTCCATTTCCAATCTCTCAGGTGAAATACCTGGTAACAGTTCCTGAAACAGTGCACATATAGTTAGTTCCCTGTAAGTCTATGATTGATTCAGGGAGACCTCTGATTCTTAGGTTGGAGCGACGGTCCCTATTCTCCTGGTCTTCCAAACGGTTTTGTAATAAAGAGTTCTCATCCTTAAGCTGTTCAATAGTAGCATCATAATGCTGTGTGGTGGTTTCTATATCATCTACCCGCATTTCCAATTCAGCTGTTCTATGCCCCAGCTCCCTAATCTCCCTTGTCAGCTTCTCAGTTATCTGGTCTGAAGTTTGTTTCAAAGCTTTCTGAAGCATTTTCTCAAATTGACTAAACATATTAGACTGAATAACATTTTCAGGTGTTTCATAGTCAGAGTCAATCTCACCAGCTGTGTCCAGAGTTTTGACACTGTGTGACAGGGATTTAGGAACCCGCTGTGTGCGAGTCTGTGAGGTACCAGGCGCCGCCATCTTGGATGTCTGCCGGGACAGTGTATCTTTAGAGGTACCAATCTTATATTTCGTTTTTGGGCCCCTCGTGACCATCCTCAATACGCCGAAGTGTACCTGGTGTAAATTTGCGGGAGCTGGTGCCGTTTGCGGTAAAAGGCAGCGGTCGGTTCTCCGGTTTGTTTAACCCGGGAGCGGAGCTCTAAGGGGATGCGACTTCTCCCTCAGGCATCCGCGCATGCATGTGATTTGTATTTCAAAAGAGAGCTTGCTAGGGAGCAGGCAGGGACATCTCAAATTATATTATTGTTATTATCAGGGGACACAAACCTCCCTGAGGCCAAATGAGACACATTTGGAAGGTTGTTGTGGTAACTTTACACAAGAATAATTTAAGCCAAAATAATAAAAAAAAGACCTAAAAAAAAAAAAACACAATAGTAAAATATAATTTAAAGAAAAAAGGAGAATTACATTATTTTATTATTATTAGTATTATTTAGGAGGGAGGTGCGGCTTATAAATAATATTTTACAATCATTAGAGCAATTTGGAATTACTTTAGAAACAAGTTTGGCATAACTCTCAATGTCATTATCAAAAGAGGGTAATTTTAAAGCATTATCAAAAGAAGAACGGAATGCGCAGCATTAAAACGATGCTATTAATTCCACCGTGACGAATGTGCCATCTCCATTTCCAACATTAGCTTTACCAAAACGAGCGCTCCCGTCTCATAGTTGCTTCTGAGCATGCGCGTTTTTTTTCACGTCGTGAAAGCATACACACTATCGTTTTTCACGTCGTTAAAAAAAACGACATGAAAAACGACGTGAAAAAAGAGAGCATGTCCGGAATTTTTAATGGCCGTTTTTCACGTCGTTAAAAATGCTCTGGAGCATACACACGATAATTTTTCAGGGCCATTTTTTAAAATGGCAGTTTTAACGGCATGAAAAACGATCGTGTGTATGAGGCATTACCCATGATTGCGGTTTTGAGTAATGAACCAGGCTGGGAGTTTTTAAAAGCCTCAGGAATCTTTTGCAGGTGTTTAGAGTTAATTAGTTGATTCAGATGATTAGGTTAATAGCTCGTTTAGAGAATCTTTTCATGATATGCTAATTTTTTGAGATAGGATTTTTGGGTTTTCATGAGCTGTATGCCAAAATCATCAATATTAAAACAAGAAAAGGCTTGAACTACTTCAGTTGTGTGTAATGAATCTAAAATATATGAAAGTCTAATGTTTATCAGTACATTACAGAAAATAATGAACTTTATCACAATATGCAAATTTTTTGAGAAGGACCTGTACATAAAACCTGGCCAGTTAGTGGACCCTGTCCTCTTGGTAATTTTGTACTGCTTTTCACTGGGTTAAATGTGTATTGTGTAATTAGCTGTCAGGCTGCCCTGCCCTGCCCTGCCTTGTCAGATTAATGTTTCGGCTCCCGGGTGTTCATGGCTCTGTTCCCAGGTGGCAGGATATAAAAAACAAACAAGTGCGGGTGGTGTATTTTGGGGGGGTGGCAAACAATGCACCCTCCCCCCTTCCAGTTAGTCGGTCAGTTGGTTGGCCCCGCACTTACCCCATCTATGGCGTGGGCAGAACTTTCCTCCAGGGCGACGGGTAGCGGCTTCTCCTGTGTATCCTCACGGCAGCCGTGTGACTCCTCCCTTCTCTTCCCTCCTCCTCCTAGGCCAATAGGATCGCTTCTCCTTTTGGGCAATCAGGAAACTGGTCTCAAGACCCGCTTTATGGTTGGCCAGGAGGACAATCAACGTGACAATAGCGAATATTCATTCGCTATTATTACAGAGCCTCTGGTTCTAATCACGTGCTTAAAAAAAAAAACCAAAACAGTGGAATCCATGTGTCCAGCGCCCCGCATGTAGATTAGGGGGCTGGACGCAATGGATAGGGGGTGGCGCTCCTGCTCCCTGCATTACAACCAAATTCAAAGGGAAGCAACCAAGCTGGTTCCATGGATGGGGAATTGCATGAAAGGCTGCTGCCACATGTAACTATGTTCTCACTTTTGGGGCTCCTCCTTAGAGGGCACCCAGTCAGGGTACTGAAGGCGAATTCATGTACTTCGCACTATTTATAAGATATGATACGGGGCAGCCTCAGGTGAGGATGAACTAGAGCAATGTATGGAGGAAATCTGTGAAATTCATAAGTAGGTAAATTGGTGCATGTGGTGAACTGCCGATCTGAAATTCTCTTAAGGGGGCAACAGTCTTTTAAGGTGGTATATGCTGGGTGCACCATTTTAATGTGCACTACAATATATGTAATTTTATAATTTTTAATAATAAAGTGGTTTTAATTTAGTGGGAAGCGCAATGATAGTTTTTTTTTTTTGTTGAGCCACATGCTGGAGAGTCTTCCACTGAAAGAAGGTTAGTTGCTTTAGGTTACCTGAGGAACCATATAAACAGTGGCTGTGCATCCATAAGGGCGCACGGCGCCGCCCCCTCTCTCCTGCCACCCCCTCTAGCACCAATAGATAGATTCATGCATTGCCACCGCTGACACCCCCTATTCAGGCGCCCGGCCCCATTTTGGACACCTGGCGCCTCAATTACAACGGGGGGGGGGTGTTTTTGAAGCACCTGATTAGAGCCATAGGCTCTAATAGGCGTCAAAAAAGGTAGACAGGGAGTGCCATGCTTGGCGCTCACAGTTCACCCAGCTGTGTTCGAAAAGCAAATTAATATTCGCTTTCCTAACACTGAACCGCCTCTCCGCCAATCAGGTGCTCGGGTCTGTTACCCGTCACCTGATTGGCTGAAACGACAGGCGCTGTGATTGGACGCCTATCGGGTATCCAATGAAAGGAGAGGACGGGAGTAGAGGAAGACGGGAGAAGACATTGAGGACATGGAGGAGCACGGAGGACACCGATCGCCACCCGCCGCAGTCACCCGCTGCCCCACCGAGACAGGGTAAGTGCCGGGCAGACGGCAGACGGGCAGGGGCACAGTGGCAGCATTCAATGGGCACAATGGGAGCATTTGATGGCACAGTGGGAGCATTTGATGGCACAGTGGCAGCGTTTGATGGGGCACAGTGGGAGCATTTGATGGCACAGTGGAAGCTATTGATGGACACAGTGGAATCATTTGATGGCACAGTGGGAGCGTTTGATGAGCACAGTGGCTGCGTTTGATGGGCACAGTGGCAGCTATTGATGGGCACAGTGGCTGTGTTTGATGGCACAGTGGCTGTGTTTGATGGCACAGTGGCTGCGTTTGATGGTACAGTGGCTGCGTTTGATGGCACACTGGCTGCGTTTGATGGAACAGTGGCTGCGTTTGATGGCACAATGGCTGCGTTTGATGGTACAGTGGCTGCGTTTGATGGCACAGTGGCTGCGTTTGATGGCACAGTGGCTGCGTTTGATGGCACAGTGGTTGCATTTGATGGTACAGTGGCGGCGTTTGATGGCACAGTTTCTTCGTTTGATGGGGTTTGGTTTTTTTTTTTCAGTTTGTTTGCGCCCCCCCAAAAATTTTGAGCACCAGCCACCACTTCATTTAAGACAGAGGCACGGTGCCTATTCCGGAAATGTTCAGGAAGTACTTGATCCCTTAAAGGGCAGTGAGACCAATTTTTCAATATAGGTCAAGTGGGAGCATTTGATGGCACAGTGGAAGCTATTGATGGACACAGTGGGATCATTTGATGGCACAGTGGGAGTGTTTGATGAGCACAGTGGCTGCATTTGATGGGCACAGTGGCGGCTATTGATGGGCACAGTGGCTGCGTTTGATGGTACAGTGGCTGTGTTTGATGGCACAGTGGCTGTGTTTGATGGCACAGTGGCTGCGTTTGATGGCACAGTGGTTGCATTTGATGGTACAGTGGCTACGTTTGATGGCACAGTTTCTTCATTTGATGGGGGTTTTTGTTGTATTTTTTCAGTTTGTTTGCGCCCCCAAAAAAAATTTGAGCACCAGCCGACACTTCATGTTCAGGAAGTACTTGATCCCTTAAAGGGCAGTGAGACCAATTTTTCAATATAGGTCAATATCTCCAGGTGTGGGCATAAAATGACATGTGGTGGAGCACGTGAGATTCACAGCACTGGAATTTTTCACTGGGACTTCTAAAGAACAGACATATTTAACTTTTATGTTAATATGTTGATTTATTTCAAGGATTGCGTTGATGATACACAGTTAAATTAAAAAAAAAATTCCAGCTCGCAGGTTTATATTTGTAAATTTTTGTTTAGAGGGTATTTTGATAATTAATATTTGCAACTAATATTTGAGCTGTCTCCTTCATAGCTGTTGTTTGACTGGCTGCAACAGGGAGGAGGGGGCAGCTTGGACCTCATAACTAGGGTTTTAAAGCACATAGAAACATGGGACAAAGTACTACATGTACTTTGTCCCATAGGGAACAGAACAACATTAATGTTCATGCTGTATCAGGAAATAACTTGAAGAATTACTAGAGTTTTGCATATTGGACAGTAATCAAAAATGCCCACGACTGGTAAAGTGGGGACTGGTGTATCAAGAGGTGGAGACTTATTCTCTCCTCAGGGATTTTAACTTCATGTGTACAGCTTCACAAAAAGTATCTAAGTTGTCTTGGATCCAGAGATTGTCAGTTTGGCCTGCCCAGGAGTACTGTATAAGAGCTAAACTGGGTCGTGTCATCTGAAATAAATCCCACTGTCACAGAGGGAGCTCAGAAGAGGTCTCAGTGCTCTTCGGTGTTGGGCTGTGATTGTCTTGGAATCATTTTTGTTGAAGACCCATTAAAGGTGATAAGGGAGTGGCCAGGAATCTTCTCTTTGAGAGTGACATTTAGAATGCAGATTGCTATATCCTCAGGTGGGTTTTTGTTCATGAAGACACAAAGCTTTGTTGTGTACACACTACAACTTAATAGAATGTTCTGGGGGCTGTTCTAGCAGAAAACTAAAATTACTCTGTAGAGCTCACTTCAGTTGATCTGAGAGACAGACTTTAATATGCTGAATATCCGAGTCCTGGGGATGTTTCTGGGTTTATTTGTGTATTTCAACCTTTCTCGTATTCAGTTTGGACTGGTGGCAGTTGTAGATAATTGCCCTTATCTACAGAGCTGCTGTTATGTGCATTCACTTGTAGCACCCTCCTGTTAGGCTGCTATGTTTTGGTTAGGCAAATCTAGTTTTTGGCTCTCCTGTGATCAGCAGAACAGCATGTGTAATTGCTATGGGCTGCTCTGGGTTCTGCAGGCTGCAAATATGACTGCTTCCCACTGTTTTCTGGAGATTTCCAAAATATAGTGGGTGGGAGAGTCAAATAGGCAGCCTGAATATTTATGCAACCCCAGCCAATCCCTAGAGAGGTGTGTCCAGATAGTGGCTGTATATAAATTGTCTGGAGCACCAAAGAGCTTTGTTCTTTCCTTGAAAGGGAGAGGTTACCGGCCTGCCTTCCTGGCCATCTTGTTGAAGGTCCAGCCTGCTCATCGGGATCCAAGCCATGCTGAGAAACCCTAGCAGGGACCTACTGTAAGACAGGTGCCACTGAAGATCTGCTTTGCAAGTTCACAGAGGGGCCTGTCTGTTGGAGTCAGAGAGACATTCCAAGCTAGGGATACTGTGAACACTGACCCAAAAGGGGAGGATTTTAGTGACTGTTGCTTCTGTTACTGCTGTTGCACAAAGCTTGCCTGGCCTGGGTCATTGCTATCAGTGCCCCGGTACTGTCCACTTATCATCCCACTCAGTCCCTCTCGCTGTAGCCCATAGATGGAGGTGGACAACAGCTGGAGGTTACGTGACCGGCCTGAAGAGATCAAAGATAAGGTATTTACAGGCATTGTTTTAAAAAAAAAACATTTGCACAGAGTAGGAGCGATTAATGAAACAGAGGAGCTGGCTTTAATTGTTCTTAACTTTTGCTGTCAGCTACTAATAGTAGCAGGAGGAGGGACCTGAGAGGGGGAAAGACACACACAGGAGCTGGCAGGCAGGGAGGGAGGGGAGAGGGAGAGAAGAGAGCAGCGGGATGACGGAGGCACGTAAACTGACCATTGTAATCATTGATCAGCAGCCATGATTATCGCGGTCAGTACACGGGGGGGGGGGGGGGGGGGGCACAGGAACAGGCAGAATCAACCACGTTTTTTACAGCTTAGAAAGGGGCATATTAGTCAGCACAAGCACTGTGTTGTTCAAACTACTATAAGGGAACATGATCTTTTTTTCTTTTTTGGGGTTACAACCACTTTTACAGACAACCATTTGGATTATTGTATTGTGCTGCAAGCAACAAACCAAGAAAATAACCAAGTCCCAGTGTATTTTAAGCCAACTCACTAAATTGTTCACCATTACAGATAAAAAAAGTTGATAAAGCCACACTTTTCTAATCCTGAATTGAAACCAATCTTTTCTTTAAGTTTTTCAAGTGGGCCCATTATTAAATTCTCACTCTAGATGAATCAGCCATGCTCCTGTTAAAGGGCTTGTAAACCAAGTAAAAAACAAAAAACAAAACCTGCAAGACAAAGGCATAATGTGCTAGTATGCAGCGCACACTAGCACATTATCAAATACTCACCTTAGAACGAAGCTGACATCTTCTCCTGTCCTTTCTTCTGGGATTGGGGGCTCCGGCGCTGTGAGTGGCTGTGAGGACGTCATTCCCGCGCAGGCTCGTGGGAGCCCTCGATTCCGGCAAGAAGTTCTATAGTTCTGGACCTTCAGAGCGCATGCACATGCAGGGTGAATATCTCCTAAACCGTGAAGGTTTAGGACATATTAATTTTACCTATAGGTAAGCCTTATTATAGGCTTCAAGGAAGAAGGAATCCACTGCTCCTGGTGTGTACGATGACCCAAATGGAACCAAGTAGGAGTGCTAGTCCCGGCCCGCCTCCATGGAATACTTCAATAAAGAAGAATAGCTGCACATCCGAAGGTTCCAAACAACATGCCTTTATTAAAAATCACCAGGATACACCAAGGACAAATTATTATTATTATATTTTTAATATTATTATAGTCTTATCTGTAGGTAAAAATCACAAAGCGGGGTTTACAACTGCATTATTAATATTATTTTAGGTAAATAGGTACCTCTTTCTTGCCATAAAAATAAAACCTGTAAACTTTAGAATATCTGTAATGTTTTAGTAGATTTGTGGAATTTTTGGATCTATGGGACAAATTAAGCTCCACTTTTCTTTATTCTCTTTCATGTATATTAACATACATTATTTACAAAAAGCAGTAATAGTCCATTCTCAATTACTTTGCCAGCTTGTTTTTATCCAAGTCTTCCTTTGTCACTTTAGTGTTAGCATACATTAGCCTAAAATGGCAATGGACAAATCACTCATTAGGCCTGTGACTTAGCCATGGCCAAGGTGACAATTCTTCTTCCTAGCATAGAAGCGTATCTGGAATTCCTGGCTGTCTTTCTAGCGAAGGGGAAGGGACAGCTGCAGCCACATGAGATGCTGGGGGCATCCTCTATGCTCCAGACAGGGGATTGATAGAGGCTTTTACTTATGTCATTTAGGCTGAATCAGAAGCTGGCGGCGGTGTATGCTACTGAAGTTTTTCATGTGAGAGGTGATCCTAGGTTTATGCTCCTTGACACTTATTCTGTATTAGTGCACTTGACTGAGCAAATAGTTTTTTAGGTTTGGGGGAGAGACATTTGGTGAAAAAAATAAATGACAAATGCATATAGCAACAGCATGCATGGCTTATTTCTTGATTTTCTAAATATTCAGAGGAGTAAAAACACCTCCTAATGGGCTTGGACTTTCTGTGCCCAATTATTTCACCATTGTTAGAGTGCTGCTAGTCTGCTATTTTATTTTCAGCACAAGCTGTACAAGCACAATGAGCCCAGAGCAGTGAAAGACTACATGAAGAGAGAAGAGGAAAAGAGTAAATTATTTTTTTTTAAAAAGGAGGGTTGATTAAAACATTCATAAAGTGTCATTTTTTTTGTATATGTGTAGCGATACCCCCAAACTAAGAGAGCCGCTGGTTTTGTTTCGGGCCCTGTACACAGCACAGCCAACCCCCGGCAATCTACTTAACCCTTCTCTGGCGCAGCTAGTCTAGGGGGTGGTATATATGTATGGCTCATTACCAGTTCATGTACAATCCCTCAATACATTTAAACAGTGGTAGAATGTAGTAATAGACTCCAATACCAGAATGATCAACTGTAAAAAGGTTTACTCGTATATAGAGGTTAACGATCAATATCACATATAACACATGCATGCAGAGCCCTGCAGTAATACTAACACTAATCAACTATAGTGCACAAATAGTTCTATCACACACTGACATGTAGCTAGAGTCCCCGAAAGCAATATGGCGCCCAGCAATGCTATAAACTCCCAGTCAGGCCTGACTCAGTTAAAGCTCAGTCTTTAGAGGAGGAATCTTCGCATGCAAGATGATCAGTGGTGCACATACAGGAACAATATTTGTAATCCAATAATGGTCAGAAACAATGGAAACAACTCCCCGGAGACTATGTAACTCAGTTCTGCAATTAGTCTCCTGAAAAGAATAACCCGATGGGCCAAGGCAGTCAATAGGCCTAATAAAGTACTTGGTTATAGTTGTGAGCAGGTGCTCTCTCACCCCTCCGGACTCAATCCCAGTCCGGGACTCCCACCGCTGTGTTCACACACACAGGATCTGCCACCGCCTGATCTCCGGTTCACTGACGTCCCCGAAGCAGGTAGATGTCTGCAGCTGCACAGGCTCCGCAGCGAGGTGGAAGGCTCTCTGGAAGTGCGCAAGGCCCAGGCCTCGGGCCTTGCACTCGCAGCAGGTCCGCACAGGAAGTCCTCTTGCCAGCCGCGCGGTGTCCAAAGAGGCCGGCTTAGCTTCGCCCTCCCCTTTTATACCCCACCCATGAGTCTCTGCGGCAGCGCAATGCACCCTGGGTGCCAAACGGGGTCCTGGGTAACATAGTCCATGGGGCCTCAACGGAGACCCCGCTACACACTCCCCCCACTTAAACTCTTTGGTCCCCAAAGATAATTGTCAACATACACTACGCACGACATTAGACAAAGCTGCGTATGATGTCGGCAGAGGAAGTTCCCACCAAAAATGAGAGGGTGAACTTCCCTGCCTAACTGTGCCAGGGGGTGAGTTGGGGTTGCCCTCCACCAAATGAACAGTGGAGGGATCAGGGCTTTCTGCACTCCTCCTGGTAGTTGCCACAGTGTCCTCCAAACTCTTCCCCATTTGTGGGTAAGTCAACTTTCGGGGAGGCCTTATGGGCCTCTTCGCCCTCCGCCCCCTTGGGATTTCTGGTGTGGACACTGTAGGTTCCTCTTCTGGAACAGACATGGCAGCTTCCATTATTTCTGAAACATTTAACTCAGGAGCAGGAGAATACACAGAACATCCTGGATCCTCCTCTGGAAGTGAGTCGAGAGCATCTTCCCATGAGTCTGATAGAGGGCTGGACGGGACGAATTCAGTAGCTTCTGCATTCAGTGTACTGTCTAGGGTGTCTTCCAAAGGTGGGAGATCTATAGCAGAAGTCACTGGGGCCTGGGAGGGCCATAGCCATTCTAGCTCTTCCCTTTCATCCTCACTAGGTTCAGAGACACCTGTTTCTTCGGACCGAGATGCCTGAGACCGGGTATTTGGCCTAGGGGTATCCAGGATGGACGTTGGCTCAGAGGAATCCTTTACAGGGGGTATCTGGACTGCTTCGGCAAGTGGAAGTATGTGGTTCCGGTGCCAAGTCTTCAAAGGCCCCACCTTTCCCTCTGGCTTCAGCTGGTAGACTGGTAGGCCGGGTAACTTCTTGCAAATAACATATGGCTCCAGTCTCCATCTGTCTGCAAGCTTGTGCTTCCCAGGGACTCCCAAGTTTTGTATCAACACTCTGTCCCCTGGTTGCAGATCCTGAATTCGGACCTTCAGGTCGAAGTTTCTCTTGTTGCGGGCTCCCCTTTGATCGGAAGCCGCTTGGGCCTGCTCATAGGCCAACTGTAAACTGTGCCTCAGCCGGTCCACATAGCCTTTGTGAGAAGTGGCTGAGGAATAGTCTATGGAGGTGCCAAAGGCCAGGTCTGCGGGTAGTCTTGCTTGAGTCGGTAGGGAGAGTACCCTGTAGCATCACTCGTTGTACTGTTGTAAGCATGCACAATTGCTGCTATGTGCCTGCTCCAATGCTGTTTCTTTTCACTTTCTAGAGTTCCCAACATGTTGAGTAGGGTTCGGTTGAACCTCTCCGGCTGGGCATCCCCTTGCGGATGGTAGGGAGTGGTTCGGGTCTTCTTGGTCCCTAAGGAGTCCAAGAGCTTCCGGATCAGTCGACTTTCAAAGTCCCTCCCTTGATCCGAGTGGAGTCGCTGTGGTAGCCCATAGTGCACAAAGTATTTTTCCATGAGTACCTTGGCCACTGTGGAAGCCTTCTGGTCTTTGGTTGGGAAGGCCTGGGCATACCGGGTGAAATGGTCGGTTATCACCAGAACATTTCCTAGTCCACTCAAGTCGGGTTCGAGGCAAAGGGAATCAATGCACACCAAATCCATTGGGCCTTGACTTTGCAGGTGGCCCATTGGGGCAGCTTGATGGGGTAGGGTTTTCCGCTGAATGCAGCGTGCACATGAATGGCAGTGTTCCTCCACTTCAGCCCTCATGCAGGGCCAATAGAACCGGCTTCTGACAAGTTGGAAGGTCCTTTCAGCTCCCAAATGACCATAATGGTCGTGTAAGGCGGCCAAGACAGTCTCTCTGTGCTTCTCGGGTAAGAACAATTGCCATTTGTCTTCCAGGTCATCAGAGGGGCCCCTTCGGTAGACCACCCCTTGATGCACCTGCAACCTGTCCCACTCCTTCCGCAGAAGACGAGCTTCCTTTGAAGGGATTGATGCAAGAGCCTATCTGGATCCTGATTCTCCAGGGCCTCTAGGGCCAATTTCCCCAAAGGGTCTTCCAACTGGTCACACCTCAATTCTTTTTTTGACAGCTTGGGTAAATCATCTTCCTCTATCTGAGTTACTCCACAGTATTGCTTGGGGACCCCCACTACTGTGACCCCTATCTCTTCTGCTCTGGACCCCCCACTGGCTTGGAGTTCAGCCCCTTGACAGAGGGCCCGCACCCTGTCCGGTGCCACCTGGGTCCAGTCTTCTGTGCGGCTAGTGGGAGCATGAGACCTTCTGGACAGGGCATACGCATCTCGATTTCCAGCCCCAGGTCTGTATTTCAGGCTGAAGTTGAATCCAGACAGTGCAGCCAGCCATCGATGGCCTGTGACATCCAGTTTTGCGGTGGTGAACAGATAAGTAAGGGGATTGTTGTCAGTTTTCACAGTGAATTCTGCCCCATATATAGGGATGAGCTTCGTGTTCGAGTCGAACATACGTTCGACTCGAACATCGGCTGTTCGATCGTTCGACGAAGATCGAACGATTTGGGCCGTTCGCGCCAAATTCGAGTGACGCGAACGGCCCACAATGCACTACGCCATCGCAGTGTCATCCAGGCGCTGTGATTGGCCAAGCATGCACTGTGACCCCGCATGCTTGGCCAATCACAGCGCCGGCAGCGAGGAGAGCAATGATTGGCCACAGGCAGGATGCCTGTGGCCAATTATTGCTGAGGGTGTTTAGTACACGCCCCACACTATAAAAGGCCGCCAGCACGGCGGCCTAGTGTAGTGTGTTCCGGAGCAGGGATAGAGCAGCATAGGCAGGGACAGTGACTGTTATTTCTTTCTTGCTTAACCTGGATTCCTTTAGTTTAGGGAAAGAGAAGGATAGGTAGGGAGAGTGTCAGTGTGTTTTGTGCTTGTGCTATAGTGTGCTTAAAAAAAACATTTATTCTAGGGACAGAAAACTGTAGGTAGGGACAGTGTCAGTTTCTTTCACTCTGCAAGTCCTTGTTTCCAGGGACCTGGAAGGACAGTGAGTGAATTGTCCTTGTGCTATATTGTGCTTAAAAAAACATTTATTCTAGGGACAGAAAACTGTAGGTAGGGAGAGTGTCAGTTTCTTTCACTCTGCAAGTCCTTGTTTCCAGGGACCTGTAAGGACAGTGAGTGAATTGTCCTTGTGCTATATTGTGATTAAAAAAAACATTTTTTCTAGGGACAGAAAACTGTAGGTAGGGAGAGTGTTTTTTTTCTTTCACTCTGCAAGTCCTTGTTTCCAGGGACCTGTAAGGACAGTGAGTGAATTGTCCTTGTGCTATATTGTGCTTAAAAAAAACATTTATTCTAGGGACAGAAAACTGTAGGTAGGGAGAGTGTCAGTTTATTTCACTCTGCAAGTCCTTGTTTCCAGGGACCTGTAAGGACAGTGAGTGAATTGTCCTTGTGCTATATTGTGATTAAAAAAAACATTTTTTCTAGGGACAGAAAACTGTAGGTAGGGAGAGTGTTTTTTTTCTTTCACTCTGCAAGTCCTTGTTTCCAGGGACCTGTAAGGACAGTGAGTGAATTGTCCTTGTGCTATATTGTGATTAAAAAAAACATTTTTTCTAGGGACAGAAAACTGTAGGTAGGGAGAGTGTTTTTTTTCTTTCACTCTGCAAGTCCTTGTTTCCAGGGACCTGGAAGGACAGTGAGTGAATTGTCCTTGTGCTATATTGTGCTTAAAAAAAACATTTATTCTAGGGACAGAAAACTGTAGGTAGGGAGAGTGTCAGTTTATTTCACTCTGCAAGTCCTTGTTTCCAGGGACCTGTAAGGACAGTGAGTGAATTGTCCTTGTGCTATATTGTGATTAAAAAAAACATTTTTTCTAGGGACAGAAAACTGTAGGTAGGGAGAGTGTTTTTTTTCTTTCACTCTGCAAGTCCTTGTTTCCAGGGACCTGTAAGGACAGTGAGTGAATTGTCCTTGTGCTATATTGTGCTTAAAAAAAACATTTATTCTAGGGACAGAAAACTGTAGGTAGGGAGAGTGTCAGTTTATTTCACTCTGCAAGTCCTTGTTTCCAGGGACCTGTAAGGACAGTGAGTGAATTGTCCTTGTGCTATATTGTGATTAAAAAAAACATTTTTTCTAGGGACAGAAAACTGTAGGTAGGGAGAGTGTTTTTTTTCTTTCACTCTGCAAGTCCTTGTTTCCAGGGACCTGTAAGGACAGTGAGTGAATTGTCCTTGTGCTATATTGTGATTAAAAAAAACATTTTTTCTAGGGACAGAAAACTGTAGGTAGGGAGAGTGTTTTTTTTCTTTCACTCTGCAAGTCCTTGTTTCCAGGGACCTGGAAGGACAGTGAGTGAATTGTCCTTGTGCTATATTGTGCTTAAAAAAAGCATTTATTCTAGGGACAGAAAACTGTAGGTAGGGAGAGTGTCAGTTTATTTCACTCTGCAAGTCCTTGTTTCCAGGGACCTGTAAGGACAGTGAGTGAATTGTCCTTGTGCTATATTGTGATTAAAAAAAACATTTTTTCTAGGGACAGAAAACTGTAGGTAGGGAGAGTGTTTTTTTTCTTTCACTCTGCAAGTCCTTGTTTCCAGGGACCTGTAAGGACAGTGAGTGAATTGTCCTTGTGCTATATTGTGCTTAAAAAAAACATTTATTCTAGGGACAGAAAACTGTAGGTAGGGAGAGTGTCAGTTTATTTCACTCTGCAAGTCCTTGTTTCCAGGGACCTGTAAGGACAGTGAGTGAATTGTCCTTGTGCTATATTGTGATTAAAAAAAACATTTTTTCTAGGGACAGAAAACTGTAGGTAGGGAGAGTGTTTTTTTTCTTTCACTCTGCAAGTCCTTGTTTCCAGGGACCTGTAAGGACAGTGAGTGAATTGTCCTTGTGCTATATTGTGATTAAAAAAAACATTTTTTCTAGGGACAGAAAACTGTAGGTAGGGAGAGTGTTTTTTTTCTTTCACTCTGCAAGTCCTTGTTTCCAGGGACCTGGAAGGACAGTGAGTGAATTGTCCTTGTGCTATATTGTGCTTAAAAAAAACATTTATTCTAGGGACAGAAAACTGTAGGTAGGGAGAGTGTCAGTTTATTTCACTCTGCAAGTCCTTGTTTCCAGGGACCTGTAAGGACAGTGAGTGAATTGTCCTTGTGCTATATTGTGATTAAAAAAAACATTTTTTCTAGGGACAGAAAACTGTAGGTAGGGAGAGTGTTTTTTTTCTTTCACTCTGCAAGTCCTTGTTTCCAGGGACCTGGAAGGACAGTGAGTGAATTGTCCTTGTGCTATATTGTGCTTAAAAAAAACATTTATTCTAGGGACAGAAAACTGTAGGTAGGGAGAGTGTCAGTTTATTTCACTCTGCAAGTCCTTGTTTCCAGGGACCTGTAAGGACAGTGAGTGAATTGTCCTTGTGCTATATTGTGATTAAAAAAAACATTTTTTCTAGGGACAGAAAACTGTAGGTAGGGAGAGTGTTTTTTTTCTTTCACTCTGCAAGTCCTTGTTTCCAGGGACCTGTAAGGACAGTGAGTGAATTGTCCTTGTGCTATATTGTGCTTAAAAAAAACATTTATTCTAGGGACAGAAAACTGTAGGTAGGGAGAGTGTCAGTTTATTTCACTCTGCAAGTCCTTGTTTCCAGGGACCTGTAAGGACAGTGAGTGAATTGTCCTTGTGCTATATTGTGATTAAAAAAAACATTTTTTCTAGGGACAGAAAACTGTAGGTAGGGAGAGTGTTTTTTTTCTTTCACTCTGCAAGTCCTTGTTTCCAGGGACCTGGAAGGACAGTGAGTGAATTGTCCTTGTGCTATATTGTGATTAAAAAAAACATTTTTTCTAGGGACAGAAAACTGTAGGTAGGGAGAGTGTCAGTTTATTTCACTCTGCAAGTCCTTGTTTCCAGGGACCTGTAAGGACAGTGAGTGAATTGTTCTTGTGCTATATTGTGATTAAAAAAAACATTTTTTCTAGGGACAGAAAACTGTAGGTAGGGAGAGTGTTTTTTTTCTTTCACTCTGCAAGTCCTTGTTTCCAGGGACCTGTAAGGACAGTGAGTGAATTGTCCTTGTGCTATATTGTGCTTAAAAAAAACATTTATTCTAGGGACAGAAAACTGTAGGTAGGGAGAGTGTCAGTTTCTTTCACTGTGAAAGTCCTTGTTTCAAGGGACAGAGAAGGACACCTGAAGGTAGCCCTTATTGCTTTTTTCCCATCTCCCTGCAGGCCATCTATTAGAATGTCTGGAAGGCAAACAAGGAGAGGCAGACAGTCAGGAGGCAATAAAAGAGGGCAAGCAGGCTCTGTGTCTGGGGGCAACAGTGCTGGTCGTGGACGCGGTGCATTGTCATCAGCACATGGCCATGGGACACGCTTGTCCTTCTTTTCGGCAGCTGGACATGTTGAGCCACATCATGCCGAAGACTTGGTAGAGTGGATGACCAAGCCCTCCTCCTCCTCCTCATCCTCTCTCACCCAGGCTCAGGGTACTGGAAAAGCAGCTGCCAAAGCGTCGTCTTCCCTGGTATCAATGTCAGACAAATCATCAGTCACTCCTTCCCTAGACCCACCATGTCCTCCTCCTGAGGAGTCCCCCGAACTGTTTCAGCACAGTGTTGGGTACATGCTCCAGGAGGATGCCCAGCGTTTCGAAGGGTCTGATGATGAAACCCAGCTAGAGGAAGGCAGTAGCGTGAGAGCAGACAGAGGGGATGCTCAAGAAGGACACCAATCTGGCAGTCATGTTCCAGCAGCTGCAGCATACTGCCAGATTGGCTCCAGTGATGAGGAGGGAGGGGATGATGAGGTCACTGACTCCACGTGGGTGCCTAATAGGAGAGAGGAGGAGGAGGAGGATGAGGAGGAGGCACATCTCCAACGAGGCAGGATGCCCTTTGGTGGCCAGCGTAAGGGCAGTACACCGACGGAATCACACCGCAGAGCTCCGCCTGTGCAGGGCGCTGCCTCTGCCCGTCATTCAAAAAGTTCTTTGGTGTGGGCCTTTTTTGAGGCTAGTGCATCAGATCGCACAGCTGCTGTTTGCAACATATGTCTCAAGCGTATATCGCGTGGCCAAAACATCAGCCGCTTGGGTACCACATGCCTGACCAGACATATGTTGACCTGCCATGCAGCTCGTTGGCAAGCCTACCTCAAAGACCCACACCAAAGAACAAAGCGGACCTCTCCTTGCACCGCATCAGCTGGGATCTCCAACCCCACTATAACTTCAGTCCTCTCTGAAACATGCACTGAGAGGAATGAAGGTGTAGAATTAGGTGTGTCACAGCCAAGTACTTGCGGCCACTCTGCTAGCAGTACACCGACGTCCGATTCTAGCAGGCAAATTTCCCTGCCCCAGCTGCTGGACCGTCGAAAGAAGTTCACTCCCAGCCATCCACATGCCCAGCGGTTGAATGCTAGCTTGGCTAAATTGCTAGCGCTTCAACTGCTGCCTTTTCAGTTGGTAGACTCGGCCCCCTTCCGTGAGTTTGTGCAATGTGCGGTTCCTCAGTGGCAGGTTCCCAAACGCCACTTTTTCTCACGGAAGGCTATTCCGGCTCTCTACCGGCATGTGGAAGGCAATGTCTTGGCCTCGCTGGACAGGGTGGTCAGCGGTAAGGTGCATATTACCGCTGACTCATGGTCCAGCAGGCATGGACAGGGACGTTACCTTTCTTTCACGGCCCATTGGGTCACTCTTTTGGCAGCTGGGAAGGATGCAGGACAAGGTGCAGTAGTGTTGGAGGTTGTCCCACCGCCACGCCTCCAAAATGCTACTACTGGTTGTGACACACCTCTCTCCTCCACCCCCTCCTCTTCTTCTTCCTCCATGGCCTCTTCCTGTGGTTTGTCCTATGAACCAGCGGTGCTCCGTAGCCGTTCACGGGGCTACGCAAGTACGCAGGCAAAAAGATGCCATGCCGTGCTTGCGCTGGTGTGTTTGGGGGACAGAAGCCACACTGGGGCAGAGGTCCTGTCTGCTCTGCAGGGCCAGGCCGAGAGGTGGTTGACGCCACGCCAGCTTAAGCCAGGAATGGTGGTTTGCGACAATGGCACCAACCTCCTCTCCGCCCTCCGACAGGGACAACTGACCCATGTGCCCTGTGTGGCTCACGTCCTTAACCTGGTGGTGCAGCGGTTCTTGGGCAGGTACCCGGGCTTACAGGATGTCCTGAGGCAGGCCAGGAAAGTCTGTGTGCATTTCCGCAGATCTTATAATGCCAGTGCTCGCCTGGCTGAGCTGCAAAAGGAGTTGAACCTGCCCAAGAACCGCCTTATATGTGACATGCCCACCAGGTGGAACTCAACGTTGGCCATGCTGCAGCGGCTGCACACGCAGCAGAGGGCCATCAATGAGTACCTGTGCGACTACGGCACCAGGACAGGGTCAGGGGAGCTTGGTTTTTTTTCTCCACGCCAGTGGGGCATGATCAGGGATGCATGCACTGTCCTGGCACCATTTGAGGAGGCCACGAGGATGGTGAGCAGTGACAGTGCATGCATCAGTGACACTGTACCTCTTGTCCACCTGTTGGAGCACACGCTGCGTGGAATAATGGACAGGGCACTTGAGGCAGAACAGAGGCAGGAAGAGGAGGACTTCCTTGCCTCTCAAGGCCCCCTTTACCCAGACAGTGTTCCTTCTGTCCCACCCATCGCACAGGAAGAGGAGGAGGAGGAGGAGGAGGAGGAGGAGGAGGATTGTGTCAGCATGGAGGTGGAGGCTGGCACTCAGCATCATCAGCAGCAGTCTTTTAGGGATGATTTACAGTCCCAAGAAACCAGTGGACTTGTACGTGGCTGGGAGGAGGTGGCTGCGGATCATGTCGTCCTTAGTGACCCAGAGGACTCCGGAGCGAATGCCTCAGCAAACCTACGCTGCATGGCCTCCCTGATCCTGCAAAGTCTGCGGAAGGATCCTCGTATTCTTCGGATCAAGGAGAGGGACCATTACTGGCTGGCCACTCTCCTTGATCCACGGTACAAGGGTAAGGTTGCGGACCTTATGTTACCGTCGCAGAGGGAGCAGAGGATGAGACAACTCCGGGAGGCCTTGCAGAAAGGTCTGTGCAACGCGTTCCCAGAGACTGGGAGGTTACAAACTCCTGGTCCTGGACAACGAGTTGCTGAGGCTTCGGCCAGTCAAAGAAGGAGCGGTGGGGAAGGTGGCCGTCTGACCGATGCGTTCAGACAATTCTTTAGTCCGCAGCCCCAAAGTATGATCGGTTCCAGCAACCATCGCCAGCGTCTGATAAACATGGTGCAGGAATATCTAGGGGCAAGCTCAGACTTGGACACCTTTCCCACCGAAAATCCTCTGGCTTACTGGGTCTTGAGGATGGATCACTGGCCAGAGCTTGCACAGTATGCAATTGAGCTACTGGCCTGTCCTGCATCCAGCGTTCTTTCGGAACGCACATTCAGTGCTGCTGGAGGATTTGTCACGGATCACAGGGTGCGCCTGTCCACCGACTCGGTTGATCGACTGACTTTCATCAAGATGAACCAGTCTTGGATCACCACCAGCTACCACACACCTGATGCTGATATAACAGACTAATTGATTTTAACATGTCACATCCCTTCAAGACTGATGCTGATGCTGAGTGCCTGTGCTGTTATGTTGACTGGCTATCCTCCTCCTCCGAGTCCTCAATGATACGATTGATGATGATAGCTTGGAAGATCATTTTTGTTTATGGGTGCCGCCACCAGTGGCTAAGGCCCAATTTTTCAGCCCCTGTTTTACAGGGGCGTGTAATTACAATTTTTTTAGCAATAATTTGCCATAGGGCTCATTGCTGTGCTCCAAGTACAGTATCTGTGAGGGGTTGGAGTGTTGTGGCACCAGTGCCTAAGGCCCAATTTTTCAGCCCCTGTTTAACAGGGGCGTGTCATTACAATTTTTGAAGCAATACTTTGCAACAGGGCTCATTGCTGTGCTCCAAGTACAGTATCTGTGAGGGGTTGTAGTGTTGTGCCACCAGTGCCTAAGGCCCAATTTTTCAGCCCCTGTTCAACAGGGGCATGCAATTACAATTCTTGATCTAATAATTCACAGCAGGGTCCATTGCTGCACCCACCAAGAGTAACTCTGAGGGCTTACAGTCTTGTGGCAACGCCACCACCACCACCACCACGAAAGGCCCAATTTTTCAGCCCCTGTTCAAAAGGGGCATGTAATTACAATTCTTGATCTAATAATTCACAGCAGGGCCCATTGCTGCACCCACCAAGAGTAACTGTCAGGGCTTACAGTGTTGTGGCACCAGCACCACCATCAAAGCCCCAATTTTTACTACCACTGTTCAACAATTATATGTAATTAAAATTCCTGATATAATAGTTGACAGCAGGGCGTTCCAGCACCAACCAAGAGTAACTGAGTGCTTACAGTGTTGTGCCAACACCAACAACTAAGGGGCCTATTTCTGCAGAGTATATACGGCAGGTCCCTACTTTCAAACATCCAACTTACAAACGACTCCTACTTGCAAACGAAAGAAGACAACAGGAAGTGAGAGGAAATCTACCCCTAGAAAGGAAAATTCTCTCCTGTAAGAATAAATATGGGAGAAAGGGGTCTCATCTGTACTGATGCTTTATCAGCAATCCTTGTTTCAAGAAAAACACCACATTTCAAAAACAGTTGTCATTGGGACGGAAAGTGAGGTGAAATGTTCTGAACAGGGGCACAGACAGCAAAACAAATGTTACAGGGGTGATAACCCTTACCTATGTTTCCCAAAAAGTTTAAAAATAGATTTTTGGGCTGGAGCTACACTTCAACAATGTACCTGTTCAAAATTACAAACACATTCTACATAAGAACAAACCTACAGTCCCTGTCTTGTATGCACCGCCTGTATACGGCTGTTCAGAGTATATAGGGCCTTTTTTATTTTATGTGCGGGGTTCCCCTTAATATCCATACAAGACCCAAAGGGGCTGGTAATGGGCTGGGGTAGGGGGGGGGTCATGGGGTAGCTATGCCATTTTTCTTAAAGAATTTCATCCATATTACCGGGACCAGACATTACATTAAAGCCGCAAGCAGTTTTAAATGGCTTTTTTTTCCTTTAGAAGTGTCATTTTGTGCAGGGACAGTTCTAAACACGGGAAACACGTGGCACTTCACAGGCATACTTTAGACACCCCCCAGGTACGATATTTAAAGGAATATTTGACTTTTTTTTTTTCACTTTATGCATCATTAAAATGACTGCTCCCGAAAAACGACCGTTTTTAAAACTTCTTTTTGCATTGATACATGTCCCCTGGTGCACAACCCGGGTTCCCAAACCCTATTTATGACAATAACATGCATAATAGTTGTTATAATTAGCACTTTAGAATTCGAACGTTCGCATCCATTGTATTTAATAGGGTTCTAATGTTCGTTCGAACTTTCGGTCCGTTCGCGGGTTCTGGTGCGAACCGAACCCGGGGGTGTTCGGCTCATCACTACCCATATAGATAGTTTTTAAGTTTATCATCTACAGCCCACTTGAGAGCCAGGAACTCCAACTTGTGAGTGGGTAGTTTTTTTCAGAAGGGGTCAAACTTCTGCTCACATATGCGACGGGTCGCAGTTGCCCCTCATGCTCCTGGTGAAGTACTCCTCCCAGACCGTCATGACTGGCATCTACATGGAGTTCATAGGGTTTCTTTGGGTCTGCATAGGCCAAGACAGGGGCAGGAGTAAAGCTCTTCTTCAGCATGTGGAAGGCCTCTTCGCATTTCCCATTCCACTGATCTTTGACTGACTCTCCCGGCTTCCTGGGACCCGAGTCATCCTCATCCCCTTCTATCTTTAAGAGTTCATTCAGGGGTCTGGCAATCCGTGCAAACCCCTCTACGAACCTCCTATAGTAGGAGCAGAACCCCAAAAAGGACCTGAGTTCTGTCACAGTGGTGGGCCGGGGCGAGGAGGTAACCACCTCCAGCTTCCCGGGGTCTGTGGCTACCCCTTCTTCAGACACTATGTGCCCTAGATAGTTGACTGATGACTGGTAGAACTGGCATTTCTCTTGCGAAAGCTTGAGTCCCTCTTTGCTGAGCCTTCTCAGGACTTTTTCCAGTCTTTCCTCATGTTCTTCTAGAGTCTTCCCAAAGACAATGATGTCATCTAAGTACACGAGAACTTCAATGAGGTTCATGTCTCCTACAGTTTTCTCCATGAGGCGTTGAAAGGTGGCAGGGGCTCCAGACAGACCTTGGGGCATCCGGTCAAATTCAAAGAATCCCACAGGGGTTATGAAAGCTGTCTTCTCCTTGTCTTCCGGATGCATAGGGATCTGATAGTATCCACTCTTTAGGGCCATAACGCTGAACCACCTGGCTCCAGACAAACTCTGTAGGGCATCCTCTATCCTCGGGGTAATATACTGGTCATGTATCATCCTCCAGTTGAGAGTCCTGTAGTCTATACACAACCTCAACGACCCATTCTTCTTCCGGACCACCACTATTGGAGAGGCATAGGGGCTCCTAAATTCCCGGATAACACCGGTTCGCTTGAGCTCGGTGAGCTGTTCTCTCAGGTCTTCAAGGTCGGCTAGAGGAACTCGCCTGACCCTCTCCCTGAAAGGCTTGTCTTCCTGGAGGTGGATTCGATGGGTGGCACTCTTTGCACACCCTACATCAAACTCATCTTTAGAGAAAATCTTCCTCCATCTGGTCAACTGGGCCTTTGCCCTCTCTTTCCTGGCCTTTGGCAGGTTCGGGTTCTCCATGCAGAGCATCTCCCAAACAGTCCTGTCTCCCTCTGTCTTCTCCACATCTGATAAGACAATTGGGGCAGCAGGGCTCACCTGACCCAGCAGCATCCTGGCGGGGATCTCCATGGGGACACCCGTGGTATTCCTGACGCTCACCGGCACCTTACAGTGTGCCTTCTTCAGAGCTCTCACCGGAACCATTTCTGGGATCACTTCTAAGCCTGAGTATTCTTCCAGAGGGTCTGGTTCCAACATGACAAAGGGACCAGGTTGCTCCCAAGTAAGCTTTACAGTGGCTCTGAGACAGGTTACTTCACCGGGCTGCAATACTATTCCTTTCTTCTCCAATCTCCAGACTTTACCCACCCCCTCTTCTGGGGCCTTGTGTTCTATGACCAGTCACTGATAGGCTGTCTTCAACATTGGGTGTATTCTGGTGACTGTCGGGTTCTTTCCTCCTGCCAGAGGGGCCAGAAGCCTCCAGACCAGGTCTGTGTTTGTCCCTATTATTAAGGAGTTCTTGCTGGCTCCAGGCGGTCGGGGGCACACCACTGCCAGGGTATCGAACACTTCAGCCTTCCCGGCTACTGAGGGGTCGAAGGTCAGTTTAATGGGCAAGTAACCATCGTAGGGGAAACTCTGTGTTCCGATTCCCCATATTTCCAAATCTTCAATTCTCTGGATGGGCAGGTGACTCAGGTGTCTATCATAGAAGTCCCGGTATAACAGAGTCACCTGCGCCCCAGTATCTAAGATGGCTCTCGTGTAGACTACCTCCACTTGAATAGGCACTACGGGGGAGGGGCCTATCAGTTCTTCTGGATAAGACTTCAAAGGGGTCTCTTTCTGTTGATCCCTACATTTTCCTTTGGAACTTTCCTTCTTGTGTTTGGCTGTTGGCTTTAGTTCCTCTTGGGCTCGGTATGCATTGATCTCCCTCCTCGGTTTATGTGTATATTCCCGCTGAGGGACATTATTTCTCTTTTTAGGTGTGTATTCTCGCTGAGGAGCACTGTTCTTTTTCTGAGGGGGTCTACCCCTTTTTCTTCTGGGCTTCTCATTCAGTTTGGATACAGTGGAGCTCACTGGAGATGATGGGCACCCGGTTGACTCCTTCACCGGGGCCCTCTGGAGTTTTCCGCCGGCTTGCGATTATTTATCTTTTTTTTCTTGAGACTAGAACATACTTTCGCAATATGGCCAACTCCTCCACAGATAAAACAGACCACATCCCCCAAATCTTGTAGGGAAGTGGGTGCTGAGGTATCTGGGAACAACTCCTTCTTTGGTCCACTATTTTCTACGACCCTTGGATCCTTTGCCATCAAAGAGGTCAGCATCTCCAACACCTGAGACATCTGTGACTTCAGGGTATCTACTTCTGAGTCTCTTTCAGGGGTCATGGCTGATCTGACCATTACCGGTGTAGAAGGGGTATGCGCCTTGATCGCTTGCTGATCCTTCTGCAGGACCTCTTCATCTCTAATGATCTTTACCAGATCAGGGTAATTCAGTGACATGCCTCCTCCAGAGGTTTTCAAGTGAAGCCAGACTGGATCCGAGCGTAGCGCTCCCTTTAAGATCTGCTTCATCCTTGCCGCATCTATTGCTTGGGGTACCATCCCTTTTTTTAGCACGATTTGACAAAGCATCTTATTCAGTCTTCTGACATACTCCGACAGCTTTTCTCCTGTCTGCTGAAAGGTGTGTTCGAACTGATACACCAGTTCCGTTACTTTCTCCAACTGACCGAACTCTTCTTGTAGCATGGCTAAGCAGTCATAAGCCGCGCAAGCAGCATTTCCAAACCGGAGACTTTTTACAGCTTCCGCAGCCGCGTCTTTCAGACTTTCCATCACGCGCTGCTTCTTCTGCGCTTCAGGCACCTCCCATGCCTCTACTGCTGACAAGGCCTGTTCGATCCAGGTATCGAAGTATTCCTCCCCTACAGGGATGGGCAGCCTACCTGAAAATGTTCTTAGCTTCCGGTAGCTGGCCTCTATGTGTACCGTATTTGTTTGCTGACACTTTGTGAGCAGATCTCCCAAGGCATTTAAAAGCTCTGGCCCTATGGCTGTAATGGGTGTCACCGGAGGTGTCATTCTTCTCTGCCTCTCTGCTGCATGGGGTATCCCTGGCGGTGATCCCGTTGGGGATGGCGGAGATGACTCCTTTTTCACAGTTATTGCGTGCGCCAGACCATAAGTTTTGTTATCCAGCGTCTGCACACTTTGGCCTTTAAAGTTCCCCGGTACTCCATCCATCCACTCTATCAGTGCATACTGAAACAAGATGTCTGGGGCTGATTTCAGGTCTATCACCCATGGTGTATTATTTGGGGATAGCGACACTGCAAGTCACTCTGCCGCGCTCACTGACCATTCTTCTCCCGGGAGACTAATGACCACTGACGTGTCTGGGTTTGTCTTGGCTGCTTCGCACCATGCTTTCACTTCTAGCGGGTCCATGCCGGTACTTTTGGCGTGTTTGCTTGCCATATACAGGATCCCGGACCGATGCCCCCACGTGTAGCGATACCCCCAAACTAAGAGAGCCGCTGGTTTTGTTTCGGGCCCTGTACACAGCACAGCCAACCCCCGGCAATCTACTCAACCCTTCTCTGGCACAGCTAGTCTAGGGGGTGGTATATATGTATGGCTCTATACCAGTTCACGTACAATCCCTCAATACATTTAAACAGTGGTAGAATGTAGTAATAGACTCCAATACCAGAATGATCAACTGTAAAAAGGTTTACTCGTATATAGAGTTTAACGATCAATATCACATATAACACATGCATGCAGAGCCCTGCAGTAATACTAACACTAATCAACTATAGTGCACAAATAGTTCTATCACACACTGACATGTAGCTAGAGTCCCCGTTAGCAATATGGCGCCCAGCAATGCTATAAACTCCCAATCAGGCCTGACTCAGTTAAAGCTCAGTCTTTAGAGGAGGAATCTTCGCATGCAAGATGATCGGTGGTGCACATACAGGAACAATATTTGTAATCCAATAATGGTCAGAAACAATGGAAACAACTCCCCGGAGACTATGTAACTCAGTTCTGCAATTAGTCTCCTGACAGGAAAAGGGAAAGTATAACCCTATGGGCCAAGGCAGTCAATAGGCCTAATAAAGTACTCGGTTATAGTTGTGAGCAGGTGCTCTCTCACCCCTCCGGACTCGATTCCAGTTCCGGGACTCCCACCGCTGTGTTCACACACACAGGATCCACCACCGCCTGATCTCCGGTTCACTGACGTCCCCGAAGCAGGTAGATGTCTGCAGCCGCACAGGCTCCGCAGCGAGGCGGAAGGCTCTCTGGAAGTGCGCAAGGCCCAGGCCTTCGGGCCTTGCACTCGCAGCAGGTCCGCACAGGAAGTCCTCTTGCCAGCCGCGCGGAGTCCAAAGAGGCCGGCTTAGCTTCGCCCTCCCCTTTTATACCTCACCCATGAGTTCTCTGCGGCAGCCCAATGCACCCTGGGTGCCAAACGGGGTTCTGGGTAACGTAGTCCATGGGGCCTCAACGGAGACCCCGCTACACATGGTATATGCAAGGTTTTCAGTGGTGTGTAGGTTCCTATTAAGGGGTGTTTTTCCACACTGGTTACAAAGATCATCACAACAGCAAATTTTATAAAATTACCCAAACTGGTCTACAGATAGCATTAAAACCTGATAGGGGTTTTAATCTTGCACTGTGTAACGCCCTACGTTAGAACAGTTAAATGTAGTTTTTGGCTCATTAATTTTTTTAGGTCTGGTCTGGTCTTCATAAGGGCCAGTTCACACCAGACGCAGTTCCGTTCAGTTTCGTGCACATTTTTTCTGCACTAAAAATGCATGCACAGTGTTTTCCATGTATTCCAATGGCTCTTGTTGGCTCTAGTTCACACCATGCAGTCAGTTTCCGGTCAGTTTCCGGTCCAGAAACTGACCGGAAACTGACTGCATGGTGTGAACTAGAGCCAACTAGAGCCATTGGAATACATGGAAAATACTGTGCATGCATTTTGTGCAGAAAAAAAGCACACGGAACTGAACGGAACTGCGTCTGGTGTAAACTGGCCCTAAGCCTGGTGGTTGATTACTCCTGCCTGCCTCTGGAAGATGCTACCAGAAATAGAATAGGAGGGTCAGCCACTGGGTTATGAATATTTAGTTGACCTCAGCCAATTCCTGGAAGGGGGCGCCAAGAAGATGGCTGAGGAGAAGATCAATGTTTGGGAAGGTCTGTTTAGAGTCTTTCTGTCCAGGGGCTCTGCCCCTAGGAGGCAGCCTATGCTATTTAAGATCTGCCGCTGTTAGGTTTCAGCATGTGCTTGGTTGATGGCCTTTTATTCATCTTGATTTTACCGCTCCATCTTCTTTTCCAAGTGATCCTTAAATATGGAGGACATTGTCCCATGCCACATAATGAAATGTGCTATGCTGTTAGGATTTTTCTCTATGAATATGGTCTACAATACGCCATTTGTTATGTTTATAAATCCATGTATGTATCTACGGTATTATGCTATGTCATTTACTGTTTCGACAATAAATGTATACATTTTTTACAATTGACTCATTTTTTAGCCATACTGTACATGCCTCACTCAAAGTCCCAACTTTTTCTTTTTGGTATACTGCAATAGGGATGGAGACGCATAACTCAATGCGTTTCATTTAAAGTCTCAAACTTCCCCTCCCCTCTTAGTTTACTTGGCTGATGGCCTGTAGGGAAATCTGCTAGAAAAGGACACTACCTTAAAAATCTGGACTGGACCTCTTTTATTGGGTAGTGGCACTGGGATGCTGTTTGGAGAGCTGTCTCTAGACATTGTGAGTAGGACCTTATGTCTAGAGCTTCAGGTGTACCTGTCCTTTGAGGGTAAGCTGCCAAAGGTTGCTGCTACAAGGACTGTGACTGTTCTTACAAAGTCTCAGATTTAGCTGGCTGACTCCTATACCTCCATCAATACTTAAGGCTGCTACTCAGTAACTTTGCTGAAAATTTGTCCTCCTGTGCCTGATTGTGTTTTGGTGTATCTTGCACCCTCATCCCTCTTTCCTGTTCAAGTACCGCAATATAACTTCAAAAAGACATCCCCTAGACTGAGCCTATGTTTGTCGGTATTCTTTGGAATAGGTGCCTGGGCTGGTAGTCTCTGAACAGATAAGTGGGACCTGGGTTATTTCCAGCGGCCCCTTTGGAAGTAAGCACTAAAACTTCAAGAGTTAAACATTTTGACCGGAGTTCCACTTTAAACACCTACCTGATAGCAATGGTGCAGAACAAAGTAAATCAGTATAATTTTAACAATTTTGTGATTCACAGGTTCCTACACAATTTCTACTTTTTTTTAACCCAGAATTACACTTTATTTATCCTTGGGATTTGACAGATAAAGCAATAAAGCAGACAGCAATACTAAACCATTTCCCTATAAAATCCTTAAGGCCCTGGTGCCTAACCTGAATCTAAACTGTGTTTTCCTATTGCTCGGTTGTAGGACTTCCCATGATCACTGGCAAGCTGCTTGTAAAAGTAGTCTTTCTTTATTGGTTTCTCAATGCAAGCAAACACAAATAGCTTTATTTAGCAAAATAAAGGCAAATAGTCTATAGTCCTGGTATAATGAAGACCACACAAAATGGCTCACTGCCGGTATCTTGTTTTCCAAACCGGGGTTTCGAGTTCTTTTCTCTTTCAGGGTGCAAAATAAGCAGGGATTCACCAAACCAGAGTCTCAGTCTCCAGGTAGTCCACACAATCTCACATCTGTGAACTATTACACACTACCTCATAGACACCTGCTGCTTTTCAAGTCTCCCTTGCAGGTGGCTTAACCCCTTCACATCTAAAGTCCCTGTAATGAGGGTGTAGCGGGGGTCCTAAATTGAGGTTATGTTATGCCAAATTTAGGGGTGACTTGAGTGATAGTTGGCTCAAGTCTTTCAATTACTGGACTCTGCCTTGCTGCTGCTTCACCTGGCTTGCAGTTCCCCTAAGTAGTATGGGTGGCGCTGTCACTTGTACTCGGGGTTGAACCACAGGTGTTGGAGTGGCTATTTGGTGTCCTCTCTCGGCAGCCGTGCAGTGGGCGGGGTCATCCTGCTGTGCATGCTGGGAGAGGATACAAAATGGGCGGACGCGATTGTTCCGAAAGAGTGATCTGGGGACCTGTACCCAAGGGAACCTGCGGGTTCGGGAGTCGAGTGCGTGGCCTTCCAGGTCATGGGGCCACGTACGCCTCAGTCCCAGGCACCTTTAGTCCTGGGACTGCAACTTCAGCCCTGGGCCCAGCACCTTTAGCTGGAGCCCGCTTCGGAACGAAGAATCTCAGGGTGCTGCCTTGCGCGGAGACCCGTTCCTGGATGAGGAGGCTGGGGGAGGACCGTTCAGAAGGACTGGTGAGCCATTACAGTGAAGGAAGGGGCCCAATAACTCTCCAGGGGGATGTCATCCATCCGGAACCCAGGGGCCTAACAATCTGGACCATCAGGGGGTTTGGGACACTATAGATCCTGTGGCAGAGGATCTCCTAGACACATCTATTAGGGATCTAGATTGACTGTTCGAGCTGCACGCCGGCTGCTAGCACCATAGGGGGCTATCCGGGTGAGCTATACCCACTCGGGACCGAGTGGCGACGAAGCCAGAAGTGCCTGAATGCTGTCTATCCTTCTAACACCTTTTTCTCTTTGTGCAAAGAAAATAAAGCTCTACGTTGGAGTGATATACTTGTGTGGACCTTGAAGTTACTTGGGGTATAGAGACTCTGTCCTTGCACACTGAGGACAGAAACCAACTTTGAGGAGAACTTCGCTGCAAGACCCGTAGGTGAAACAAGTGTGATTAACCTCTGCAAACCAGAGGGTACGGGCATGGTGGCACCTTGCGCCTTTTCCTCTCATGAGTGAGCCAAAGAGACGGGAGGAAAAGAGTGAGGTCGCTAGAAGTGTTTGGAGATTTTTTTCCCACCTATGAATTCCAGGTCTCAAATGACAATTTACCAATCCTGAGAGAACTGTATCTCCTCTCTGACCGGACTATCCCAGAACCCCTCACCCTGCATGTGTGAGAACCCCTGAATACCCAAACTGCATACAAGTCATCCCCCATAAAGGGACCCCTACCCAAATAACAGGGAAATATACCTGTTGTCCAGGACACATTCCTAGCATCCTGAACAATCTCAGTGCATTAGTTTTCCTTTTTCAGACTAGGTAAATTTTCTGCAAATACAGAAATATTTCTGGAAATCCAGCACACCCTGAAATCTCAACACTGTTATCAGCTTTCCTGATTTTCTTCAGTAAACTGCAGAATCTCTCTCTCCTACTGTATGTAAGGGGGATAAGGAGAGAGAGGGGTGTTTGCAGTCCAGTCAGGAAAGTAGTGTTGTCATCCAAGCACAGGAATGAATCAGGCAGAATCACCAGGTGCAAATAAAAGGGAAAAAAAAGCCTTAAAATGTATGTTATTACAACATTTCATATTGTCTATTTCAAGTGTTTGTGTTCATGTATTGAAAATTATCCTTTTATCTTTGCATTGTTTTCTTTGTGTGAAATACCTGGTGATCCTGCCAGTCCCCCTGCTTTCCTATTTCAAACTGGCCACACTAGATATGAAAGTTCATCCATCCCAGTATGGTCAGTTTTCTTTTTTTGCATCCTACTTGAGAATGGCCTGCCTGTACTCCATTGGTCAGACTTGTGCTGTCATGTATCCCTGCACATCACTGTAATCACTGGGAAGGTGTACTGCTGTTTTCTCTGCCTCCTACTGACACCCCCTCTGTAGTCTCCACCCCCACCTCTATAAGCCTCTTACAGGTCATGTGATCGTATATATAAAAAAAAAAAAATAATTTATAATGTTAGATATACAGTATATACAAGGCTTTTTTTCAGCCAGAGCGTGGAAGAACTCGGCTACCTCCGACAATGACCCTGTTCACTGTCACCGCTGTTTACTGTCACTTGTAAAGTCAGAAGCTCCGGTTCTGTGCTACAAGTGTCAGCCCGCTTCTCACGGAAACTCCCACAGAACCTCTTTGCACGGCACTCAGGGTGAACAGAGAGGGACAGCTGGCAGGGCACTGTGTGTTTATGGGCTTCAGAGAGGTCATCCCTTTCTGGCTGAGAGGCAGCCTGGTGCTCGGATACCGACACCCCCTGTGGGACGATCTAACTGCCCCTGCTGCTGCTGTCCAGTGGTGGAGAGGCGGAGTCTCAAATGGACTGTGTGGGACACTGCGGCTTCTGAGAGGTGCGCAGAAGGGGGGGAGGTGTTGTTTGTGTAAAGGTGAGGGCAGTGGGGGAGCAGGGGTCAAAGCTGAAGCAGATGCATGCAGAGCTTAGCTGTTGTGAACCCTGCACTCTGTATAACATGTACTCCTGAATTCAGCACTTTGTGTATTATGCACTCCTAAACCCTGCACACTTTTTATTGCACACTCCTAAACCCTGAATATTATGCACTCCTGAGCCCTGCAGTCTATGTATTACGCACTGCTGAACCCTGCACTCTGTGTAAGATGCACTCCTGAACCCTGTGCTTATGTGTTATGCACTCTTGGTTTTATTTACCAAGACCTTCCCACTGTGCAATTTGGCCACATTAACCCTATGATGCGGCCTGATCCTCCACAGGAAGGGGTTGGAGAAATTACTGCACCTATTTTCTGGAAAAAAAGCTATATATATATAATATATATCTCACAAAATTATATCTTTTCATGTGACAATACTGAAGAAATGACACTTTGCTACAATGTAAAGTAGTGAGTGTACAGCTTGTGCAACAGTGTAAATTTGCTGTCCCCTCAAAATAACTCAACACACAGCCATTAATGTTGAAGTGCAAATGACCAAATTGGGCCCAATTAGCCATTTTCCCTCCCCGGTGTCATGTGACTCGTTAGTGTTACAAGGTCTCAGGTGTGAATGGGGAGCAGGTGTGTTAAATTTGGTGTTATCGCTCTCACTCTCTCATACTGGTCACTGGAAGTTCAACATGGCACTTCATGGCAAAGAACTCTGTGAGGATCTAAAAAAAAGGATTGTTGCTCTACATAAAGATGGCCTAAGCTATAAGAAGATTGCAAAAATGCTGCAAAAATGCTGAAACTGAGCTGCAGCCCGGTGGCCAAGACCATACAGCAGTTTAACAGGGCAAGTTCTACTCAGAACAGGCCTCACCATGGTTGACCAAAGAAGTTGAGTGTACGTGCTCAGCGTCATATCCAGAGGTTGTCTTTGGGAAATAGACGTATGAGTGCTGACAGCATAACTGCAGTGGTTGAAGGAGGGGGTGGGGGGGTCAGCCTGTCAGTGCTCAGATCATGCGCCGCACACTGCATCAGATTGGTCTGCATAGCTGTTGTCCCAGAAGGAAGCCTCTTCTAAAGATGATGCACAAGAAAGCCCACAAACAGTTTGCTGAAGACGAGCAGACTAAGGACATAGATTACTGGAACCATGTCCTGTGGTCTGATGAGACTTATTTGGATCAGATGGTGTCAAGTGTGTGAGGCGGCAACCAGGCAAGGAGTACAAAGACAAGTGTGTCTTGTCTACAGTAAATCATGCTGGTGGGATACTTCTGGGCTGATACCTAATTTTTCTTATGATCATTCTTACCCCATGAGGCAAAATCTTGCATGGAGCTCCAAACCGAGGGCGATTGATGGCCATTTTGTATTTCTTCCATTTGCAAATAATTGCTCCAACGGTTGTCTCCTTCTCACCAAGCTTCTTACTGATGGTCTTGTAGCCCTTTCCAGCCCTGTGCAGAGATTCTATAGATAGGTGTCTTTTATACACATAACAAGTTGTCGTTAGGCGCACCTTCTTAAATTTACAGAACTAATCTGCATACCACATGAGCACATACTGTAGCCAGTGTCACGTACCTGGTAGAAGTCTGATATGATGAGGTCGGCCTCTCTTGTATCTCCAGCCCTAGCCCCACTGGAAGTGGAACAGATGGTGGCTCGGGTCAGGAGGAACACGAGTGCCTGTAGGTGTTGTTTGCAGAACTAGCAGAAGGAGACGTGGTTTGGAGACATAGGCAGGTCAGCAGGCACAGAGCGCAGGAACACTCGGAGGATCAGCTGATGTTAAGGGGAAACTCCAATCCACTTGCAGGTTCTGGATGAGCAGCTTGCTGGAACAGAGGTCAGAGGAATAGACGGGTTCGGTAACAGGCGGGCAGCAAGGTACAAAGGAATCAGCAGGAGCAGGGTTAATGGAAGCCGGGATCAGGAGCCAGTAATCAGAGACGTTTTCAGAGTCCAAAGGCAGCGTCAGGGAAAGCCAAAGTCAGCAACGGGTATCAAGCAAACAAACAGGAACCAGGAAATCAGGACACAGCTGAAGACCAGTCAGCTCTGTTTGAGAGTCAGAGCTTCCTTTAAATAGGCAGCTTGGCGCCAAGAGAGATTAGGGACATGCTCCTGCGTGTGCGCGCCGTCCATTGCGCATGCGCACTAGCAATCTGGAAGGGCTGCTGCGTGAGTGCGCATGCGCGCCAGTGTTCCGGGAAGCCTGCCGAATGTGCGCATGCACACGGATGTTCCTAGTAGTTCTCTTACATTGCCCCCCTTAAGGGCAGCCTCCGGATTCCCCTCAGGGTTCTCTTTTCTGGGTGGCGTTGAAAGAAGGCTTGTACCAGTCTTGGGGCATGTACATTAGAAGCTGGTTCCCAAGAATTTTCCTCAGGGCCGTAGCCCTTCCATTTAACGTGGAACTGCGTCTGGTTATTCCTACGTCTACAGTCCAACACGGCCTCCACTTCAAATTCCTCATTACCTTCGACAAGAATCGGAGGAGGGGTTCCAGAAACCCAGTCAGGAAAGGGATTTTGCACGGTGGGTTTCAATAAAGAAACGTGGAATACTGGATGTAACTTCAGGCTTTTGGGTAACACCAGTTCAAATGCTACTGCATTGACCTTCCGTTTGACAGGGAAAGGGCCCAAAAATTTTGGACCGAGTTTCTTTGAAGGACAGCTTAATTTTAAATTTGCCGTGGACAGCCAGACCTTGTCCCCTGGTTCGAGGATTCAGGTTGCCTCTTTTCTTTCTGTCGAAGAACTTCTTGATGCTTGCCTGGGTCTTAGAGATTGTATCCTGTAACACCTGATTATTAGTACTGAAAATGTTTAATCGGTCTTGTACAGCAGGTAAAGAAGATTCAACAGATAGTTCTGGCAAAAAAGAGGGATGATACCCAAAATTGGCAAAAAAAGGGGACTGATTGGTTGCTGAGTGGATGGTATTGTTATATGAGAACTCTGCAAGCGGAAGAAGGGATAACCAATCGTCTTGAGTAAAAGAGGAAAAACACTGTAAGTATTGTTTAAGGGTTTGGTTCGTCCTCTCAGTCTGTCCATTTGTTTGTGGATGGTATGCTGTGGAGAGGCAGAGTTCAATATTTAGTGCTTCACATAAGGCCCTCCAAAATCTAGAAGTGAATTGCACCCCACGGTCGGAGATAATGCTGTCAGGAATACCGTGCAATCTGACAACCTCTTTGATGAAGGCTGAGGCAGTCTCAGTGGCGGAGGGGGTTCCTCGCAAGGGTACAAAGTGGGCCATCTTGGTCAGGCGATCAACCACGACAAAAATGGTAGTGAAGTCCTCAGATGGGGGGAGTTCCACAATGAAGTCCATCGAGATCATGCTCCATGGTTTCTTAGGTATGGGGAGAGGCTCCAAAAGACCCCAGGTTTTGGTTCTGTCTGTCTTATTTTGAAGGCATGTACTACAGGATTTAACATATTTTTTACAGTCCTGCATTAAATCGGGCCACCAGAAGGTACGGGAGACCAAATCGGCAGTCTTGTAGATTCCGCAGTGTCCTGCTAGGAGGTGATCATGGCGACGTCTCAGAATGGATACTCTAAATTGTTCAGGGACAACGATTTTTTCTCCATGGAAGAAAAGATCATTCCTTAGTTGAAGAGCCAAGTCCTGGGGACGGGGTTGGTTAACCACACTTGCTCTTATTTGAGACATCAGGTCTGCTTGGAGAAGCAGAAAATTCTTGGCCGGGAGTAGAGTGTAAGACTATACGGGATTCACATGTTTATTAAACATATGGGACAAGGCATCCGGTTTACCAATCTTTGAACCGAGACGAAAAGTAATATGGAACAAAAAACGAGAAAAGAACAGTGCCCATCTTGCTTGTTGAGGCCTTAATCGCCTAGCCATTCTCAAGTACTCTAAGTTCTTGTGATCCGTGAATATGAGGATCTGGTGAGAAGCTCCCTCCAGGAGGTAGCGCCACTTCTCAAGTGCAGCCTTGATAGCCAGCAGCTCCCGGTCTCCCACATCATAATTCTTCTCGGATGGGTTAAATTTTTTAGAGAAGAAGGCCACAGGGTGGAGTAAGGATTTTGGACCCTGACGTTGGGACAATATAGCCCCGACTGCACTTTCAGAAGCATCAACCTCCAATACATAGGCCAAGGATGGATTAGGGTGCTTCAAGATGGGAGCTGAGGTAAATAAGAGTTTTAATTGTTCAAAGGCCTCTTGAGCATCTGGTGTCCAACGGAAAGGAATGTGTTGCTTAGTTAATTGCGTGATGGGAGTAATGATACCGGAAAAGTTCTTGATAAATTTCCTGTAGAAGTTGGCAAACCCCACGAACCTCTGAACAGCTTTCCTGTCTGTAGGGGCAGGCCATTCCAGAACGGATGTGACTTTCTGTGGGTCCATGGAGATACTGTCGGCAGAAATGACAAGTCCCAGGAAATGTACAGTTTGTTTCACAAAGTCACATTTTTCGGCTTTTGCATAAAGACAGTGTTTCCGGAGTCGGGCCAACACCTTCTTTACATGAATTTGATGAGATTCAATGGATTCGGAGAATATCAGGATATCATCCAAATAGATTATGATGAATAGATCAAGGAAGTCCCGAAAAACGTCATTCACTAGGTGCTGGAATGTGGCTGGGGCATTGCAGAGCCCGAATGGCATGACCAGATATTCGAAGTGGCCAAAGCGTGTCCGAAAGGCCGTCTTCCATTCATCCCCTTCCCTGATTCTTACTAGATTATATGCACCTCTTAGGTCAAGCTTGGAAAATATCCGTGCCCCCCGCAGTCTCTGGAAAAGTTCAGGAATCAGAGGAAGGGGGTACCGGTTCTTGACTGTAACTTTATTAAGGTCCCGGTAATCAATGCAAGGTCTTAAGGAACAATCTTTTTTCTCTACAAAGAAGATACCGGCACCTGCTGGAAACGTGGAGGGTCGAATTAACTTTTTTTCTAGACTTTTGTCGATATAGGCACATAGGGCTTCCAGTTCAGGTTTGGAGAGAGGATAGATTCGACCAAACGGAATCTCAGCCCCGGGTAAGAGGGCGATGGGGCAATCATAAGTCCTATGTGGTGGAAGGGTGTCTGCACCCTTCTTGTTAAACACGTCCAGGTATTCATGGTAAGCAGCAGGGACCAACTTAATGGTTTCTGGATCGGGCTGTAGACTCAGGAGGGAAGTGGTATTAACGGCCTTTTCAGGGAAACAATGCGTCTGGCAATAACTGGAGGGAAAGGTGACGTCTCCCATAAGCCAGTTAATGTGTGGATTATGTGCCTTTAACCACGGAATGCCAAGGATGATGGGGAACATGGGCGAGGTTATAACATCCAACCGGAGGAATTCATGGTGACCTGAGGAAGTTTGACAGGAAACAGGTGCAGTCTCTTGTGTGACCGGGCCAGATTTAATGCCGGAGCGTTGGCCAGATGAACCTGGAATCCTTGTTTCTTGGCACATACAGGAAGCTGGTGAAGAGAAACAAATGTGGAGTCCACAAAACAGCTACAGGCCCCAGAGTCTATGATAGCTGATACAGACAGTGTCCTCCCGGCAAACTGAACGATGACTGGGAGAGAGATTTGTGACCGAACCTCTCCAAAAGGATGCTTCATATGAGGCTGTCGGGGCAAGCACTGCTGGTCTTTGCTGGACAAATTTGTATAAAGTGACCTGCTTCCACACAATAGAGACACAGATTGGCACGTAGTCGTCGGAGACGTTCGGCCGGGGAAAGAGGTGATCTGGGGAAGCTTCTGTGGTATGTCTTATGCTGTTCCTTCTTTCTAGAAGATATATCAGATGGAGGAGCAGACATGTCAGGTCTTGAAGCCAGAGGAAGAATTCCTTTAATTTTTTTTGGATTGTCTCTCTCGTAATCGCCAGTCGATCTGAGTGGTTGAGCTAATCAGATCTTCCAGGGACGTTGGAACTCTTAAGCCTCGTACACACGGCCGATTTTCTCGTCGTTAGAAACACATAGTTTTTTTCAACGAGATTCTTGTTAACCTTGACGATTTTCTCGTCAAGCTTTCCATGCGTACACACTGACATTTCCCAATTTCCTCATTGTTCTCCGCGGTCACGTCCAGCACGTACGACGGCACTATAAAGGGGAAGATCGATTTCCCTGGCGCCACCCCTTGGGCTGCTTTTGCTGATCTCGTGTTACCGCGTGTGAAGTAAAAGTTTGGGAAGAGACGATCCGTGCTTTTCAGTCTTCGTGCTTTTCAGTTTGTTTTCTGAGGTTCAGTTTGTGCTTGTGGGTTTGTATCTTGTCGTTCAGGGCATCTAGGCAGGTCGTATCTGTTTTACAGTGCGTTCTTGCCCGTTCGTTTCTGATTTTCAGTTCGTTATTCATAGGCCTTGCTGTTCTAAAGTGTGTTCTGTTCTGTACGTTCTGATCAGACGACCGTTTCCTAGCCATGTCGCCTGTACGTTCTCGTCGTCTTGTTCGTGCTGTGCGTGCGCTTGGTGTTGGTCTGCTTGTTTTGAACCAAGACCAGTCCATGAACGGTGTGAGGAGGAGTTCATGGACCAAGAATTGGTTGCTCCAGCGGGACCCATTCTGCCATATGCCTCTGCTGCGGGAGATCGTCGAGAATAATCCTGAGGACTACAGGAATTTTCTGCGGATGTCTGACCCCGTTTTTCAGGAACTGTTGGCTTTGGTGTCCCCCTATATTACCAGGAAGGACACCGTTATGCGGGAAGCCATCAGTGCTGAGCAGAGGCTCATCGCCACGTTACGTTACCTGGCGACAGGGAGAAGTCTTAAGGACTTGAAGATCACGACAGGCATCTCCCCCCAGGCTCTGGGCCTCATAATCCCAGACACCTGTTCTGCCATTATACAAGTCCTGCAGGAGGACTATATTAGGGTAAGTTTTCTCCATTAACATCACATTTTATGTATTTCATGTATGCTAATGTCTTGTATTTCTTTCATCCTTCCCTAATTACCATGATTGTAATATGCTGAGAATGTCCCCTTTGTCCCCATGCATGCTGGAAGTTTTTAAATGCCCCATTTTTCTCCTCCATGCATATTTCCCGTCACTAAGCTTTCCAGCAGGGGCGTCTGTTGCTCCAAATGTTTGGGGGTCCACCCCCAATTTTAGAAACAAAACTTCCTCCTTTTTAGCGACTGTGCCTATTAAACGCCACCAGTTGCCCATTCCAATGCAGCCATTTTGTCCCCTCCAATGCAGCCATTTTGTCCCCTCCAATGCAGCCATTTTGTCCCCTCCAATGCAGCCAGTTAGCCCCTTCCAATGCAGCCGTTTTGTCCCCTCCAATGCAGCCAGTTAGCCCCCTCCAATGCAGCCATTTTGTCCCCTCCAATGCAGCCAGTTAGCCCCCTCCAATGCAGCCATTTTGTCCCCTCCAATGCAGCCAGTTAGCCCCCTCCAATGCAGCCATTTTGTCCCCTCCAATGCAGCCATTTTGTCCCCTCCAATGCAGCCATTTTCCCCCCAGCCCTGCACTTACCTTCTTCTGGTCAGCGCCATCCTTCTTCTGTCCTTGATGTCTTTTCCTGCCCTCGATGTTGCATCAGCCAATCATGTAACCGTAAAACAGACTTGGTGAACATGATTGGCAGAGCAGCCTGTCAGTGTTTACCCAAGGAATGTCCCCCCCCCCCCTGCGTCCCCAATTGTACTTTTATCAAGCCAATTACATCCCTCAGGCTGGATTTTGCAAGCCTATTTGCCCCCTGTTTCTGATATGCAATTTTCACCCCATAAATGCCGCAGTTCTTCATATGTCGGTTGTTTAACAGGGGGCCACCCACCTGAATATTGTGTGCGACATTGACAATACATAGGTTACTGCAAAGCATAAACCTATGTATTGTTCTGAGTGACGGGCGCAGGATAGAGGGGGCAGTGCTCCAGCGCCCACTCTGGACGCACCGCCACTGCAATGCTATCCTGTGGCCAAACACATCTACCCCCCCCAAAATATTTTAAGAATGGACCATCAGAGGGGGTGATGAATATGAAACATGAGCCTTCCATTATACTTCTTAAAAACACCTTAAACTGGGATTTTTATTGATGTTGGCCTCTAATGTATTTTCTTATAATCTGCTTGTAATGTTCTATTTTTAAATTCAATTTTTTTTCATCTTGTTTGATTCCCCAGCTTCCTTCCACGCCACAGGAATGGCAGACTATGGCATCGGAGTTTGCCACGCGGTGGGACTTCCCCAACTGCGGTGGTGCCATAGACGGGAAGCACGTCCGCATCGTGCCGCCACCCCGTTCTGGGTCCTACTACTTCAACTACAAGGGGTTTCATAGCATTGTGCTGATGGCGATGGTGTCAGCACGGTATGAATTCCTCTATGTTGATGTAGGGAAGAATGGCCGGATGTCCGATGGGGGATCCTTCATCCAGACGGAGTTTGCCCTCCGTCTCCAGAGTGACGACCTTGCATTGCCACCAGATGCAGGGAATGTTGAAGGACTCCCCTTTGTTTTTTTGGCTGATGAAGTCTTCGGACTTGGACCGCACCTCATGAGGCCATTTCCACAGAGGACCCTGACCCCAGAGAAGAGGGTGTTCAACTACCGGATGGCCAGGGCACGAAGAGTCATTGAAAATGCCTTCGGGATAATGGCCAGCCGGTTCCGCCTTTTTATGACTCCCATCCACTTGGCGGACTACAAAATAAACTATGTAGTTTTATGCTGCTGTGTGCTCCATAACTTTCTCAGCAGAAAATCAACTTCTTATATGGCCTCAGTTTTGCCGGAGGCAGGACTTTCCTCTGGCAATCGGCTGCCGGGCCTGGAATCTGCCCGTCCTGGCTTGCCCCCCCAAAATGCCCGTGAGGTTCGTGAGAAGTATCTGGAATATTTCACGGGTAGGGGGGCAATTCCTATGCCAGGCCATGTGTAAAGATGCATGGAGAACGAACTCAATAAAAATCTGATATAATCTTTTAACTTTTGTTTTTTCATGTCTCCTAGTTTGTCTTAGTGCATTTGTAGTGCCAAGTGTATTTTCCTTTAGTAAATACCAACCATTTCACTATGTAACCCCAAAAAAATAAAAATAAGGTTAGAGCGTATTTGAAAAAGAAGCTACACTTTGTTTGTGCTCAAACATTTTACTCTGTGCACATTCACACACATGGTAATATTTTTTTTTTGGGGATTTTGGCTGCCCACAAACCGGCAATTTTTTTAATATGAAAATAGAAAACCATCAGTTGCATTGCAAAAATAGGATTTTTTACTCACCGTAAAATCCTTTTCTCTGAGTCCATGGATGGACCGACACAGCTTCTCTATTGACAAAGTGGGTATTATCCGTTAATTAGGAGTGACTAGGCAGAAAAACTTTTAAAAAGTGTTGCATCACACCTTCTACAGTACCGCCCAGGGGGCGGACCCTCTGGGTATACCCTCTCAGTCTGCATCTTCGCAGATCAGTTCGTCAAAAAGCAGTACAAACTTAAAAGGAGGGGTGGGTGCTGTGTCGGTCCATGGACTCAGAGAAAAGGATTTTACGGTGAGTAAAAAATCCTATTTACTCTTTCGTCCATGGACCGACACAGCTTCTCTATTGACAAAGTGGGACGTCCCAAAGCAGTGTCAGAGAAAAAACGAGGGGTGGTAACAGCATAAAAATAAACTTCACCCCAAACACAAAACAGCACTCCTCCAACGGAGGAGTTGCAACTCTAAACAGCCGCTTGCAAAACCTTGCGGCCAAAAGAGGCATCCGAAGATGCACCTACATCAATTTTGTAGAATTTTGTGAAAGTGTGAGCGGACGACCAAGTCGCCGCTTTACATAATTGGGAAACAGACGCTTGATGTCGGAAAGCCCAAGAGGCACCTATTGCCCTGGTCGAATGCGCCGTGACAGGAAAAGGGGGCGCCTGACCCTTTAAGGCGTAAGCCTGGATTACTATCTGTCGGATCCACCTAGAGATGGTGGCCGATGAGACTGCTTGGCCCTTCTTGGGACCAGCCACCGAAAAAAACAGTGAGTCTGACTTCCGGAACAGGGAAGTAGCAGATAGGTATACTCTCAAAGCTCGGACAACGTCCAAGGAATGCAACGCCGACTCCTTAGGATTCGACGGCTGAGGACACAAGGATGGAAGTACAATGTCTTTGTTGAGATGAAAAGCCGAAACGACTTTCGGAAGAAAGGAAGGCTGCGGCCGCAGCACCACCTTATCCTTGTGGAAAATCAAATAGGGAGCCTTGCAGGACAAGGCTGCCAGCTCAGAGACTCGTCTAACTGACGTAACAGCCACCAAAAAGACCACTTTCTGAGAAAGTGTCAACAGGGGAATATCTCTAATATTCTCAAACGGTGCCTTCTGAAGCACCGAGAGGACCAGGTTCAAGTCCCACGGAGGTAACGGGGGACGGACCGGAAGGGCCACCTGTCGGACCCCCTGCACAAATGTACTCAAGAGAGAGTGAGTCGCCAGGGGTCGCTGAAAAAAGACAGCCAGGGCAGATATCTGTCCCTTAAATCGTACTTAGGGCAAGCCCTTGGTCCACCCCATGCTGTAAAAACAGCAGGATTCTGGAAACCAAATAGGTACGCGGATGCCATTTCATTTCCTCACACCTGGAGATGTAGGCCCTCCAAGTGCGGTGATAGACCTTCCTAGAGGACGGTTTTCAAGCACTTCTCATAGTAGAGATTACTGAGTCTGACAGGCCCCGGTCTCTCAGTACCTGGTTCTCAACAGCCATGCCGTTAAAGCCAATGACTGTAAAGCAGGATGGAATATGGGACCTTGCGATAGCAGGTCCTTCCGTAGTGGTAGGCGCCAGGGGACGTCTGCTACCAGACGTACTAGATCGTCGTACCAAGGACGCTGAGGCCAATCTGGAGCGATTAGGATCATTGGAATTCCCTCTGCCTCCACTCTGCGGAGCAGAAGAGGAAGAAGCCTTAAGGGAGGGAAGGCATAGATTAGCCGATACTGACCCCATGATGCTACCAACGCGTCCGTTGCGTCTGCCCATGGGTCTCTTGACCGGGCCACAAATCTCAATACCTTCCGATTGAGTCGGGAAGCCAGAAGATCTACGTCTGGTGTGCCCCATCTTTGGCAGAGGAGTTGGAACACCTCCGGGTGTAAGGACCATTCTCCCTGGTCCAGCATCTGGCGGCTCAGGTAGTCCGCCTGCCAGTTTTCCACACCCGGAATGTACACGGCCGACAGTGCCGGTACGCTCCTCTCTGCCCACTTCAGGATGCGAGCGATCTCCGATGCTGCAGCTGAGCTTCTTGTTCCTCCTAGATGATTGACATATGCCACTGCTGTGGCGTTGTCTGACTGGATCCTGACTGGACGCCCTTGCAGTCTCTGAGACCATTTGAAGAGGCACAGCTTGATCGCCCGGATCTCCAGGACATTGATCGGCAGGAGGGCTTCCTCTGGGGTCCAGCGACCTTGCGCCGACTGGACACCCCAGACTCCCCCCCCAACCTGTAAGGCTGGCGTCCGTCGTGATCACTATCCAGTAAACCGGAAGAAATGACTTCCCGGCCATTACAGCCGGTGCTGTCAGCCACCATACCAGGGATCTCCTGACTAGGTGGCTCACTCGGATTTGATAATCCAGAGATGAAGGGCATCTGTTCCATCTGGACAGAACTTCCTTCTGTAACACTCGAGTGTGGTATTGAGCATATGGGACCGCCTCGAAGGAGGCTACCATGAGGCCCAACACTCGCATGCAAAAACGGAGTGACGACCAATTCCTGGAAGTCAGCTGCCGTACTGCAGCCCAGAGGGTCTGCAACTTCTCCACAGGGAGGAATTCCTTTGCCTCTGAGGAATCCAGAATCAACCCCAGGTACACTAGGCGTTGAGTGGGCACCAATACTGACTTTTGCGTGTTTAGTATCCAACCACAGTCTCGAAGAGTCTGACAGGTAATGGACACGCTTACCTCTAATTCTGAGCTTGAAGGGGCCTTCAGCAGAAGGTCGTATAAGTAGCCTGTGATAGCGATACCCCGCTGTCTTAGAAGTGCCAGAATCGGAGCGAGCACCTTGGTGAACGTCCTGGGTGCTGAGGCAAGGCCCAACGGGAGAGCCACAAACTGGTAGTGGTCCTTCCCGATAGCAAATCGCAGAAACCTCTGGTGTCTGGAGTATATGGGGACATGCAGGTATGCGTCCTTGATGTCCAAGGAGGCCAGAAAGTCCCCCGGATGGAGAGCCGTGACTACAGATCGAACCGACTCCATCCGAAAACTTTGTACCTTCACAAAGCAATTGAGGGCTCTGAGATCCAAGCTTGGACGAACCCCCTCCTTCTTCGGCACAATGAACAGATTTGAGTAAAAACCCCGTTCCAGTTCTGGAACTGGAATAACTACCCCGCGTTCCAGTAGACCCTGGACCGCCCCATACAGGGCCTCCCGACGGGTCGGTAGTAGCTGGAGATTGGAGGTGTTGAATCTGTCCGGTGGACAAGAGAGAAACTCTATCTTGTAGCCTGAGGAGATTACTTCGCAAACCCACCTGTCGGAGATTAGTGCTGTCCACTGAGTCGCGAATTTGCGAAGACGTCTCCCCACCCGAGAGCTGGGTGGGGGTGGACCTTCATGCGGACGCAAATTTGTCCGCAGGCTTATTGGGTATGCGGGACCAGGGACGCTTTTGTCCTTGGGCAGGCGCTTTATCGGCCTGGGGTCTTTTCCCTGTCGCCCTAGGGGGACGAAAAAACCACTTGTGTGCAGTAAAGGAGGGCCCTTGCCCTTGGCGTGGCCCCTTACCCTTGCTAATTTGGGGAAGCAAAGTGCTTTTACTTCCTGTGGCATCCTTGATGATGTCATCCAGAGAAGCCCCAAAAAGTCTGTCGCCCTTAAAAGGCAGATCCAACAGGGCTTTCTTGGAAGTCTGGTCCGCAGACCAGCCTTTTAGCCAGATCAGGCGGCGTATTGCTACTGCATAAACCGAAGTTTTAGACAGCAGGGGAATAGTATTCATGTCTGACTCGCAGACAAACCTAAGGCCCTGGACCAACAGGTCGGCCAATGTTATCTCATCAGGAGGAGCATCTCGCTCCTTAACCCCTGGAGTAGCAATCTTGCCCATTCAGTAAGTGTGTGAGACACTAGGGCCCCCGCCAATGCCGGGCGTACTGCCGAGCCTACCACTGAGTATAGGTAGCAAGCGAGTGCTTCAGCCTTCTTATCCACAGGGTCCTAGAAAACAGGAGCCCCTTCTACAGGAATTGTGGTGGCTCTATTAAGTCTGGACACCGGAGGGTCCACTATAAGGGGGAGAGGTCCATTTCTTCAGAAAACTCTCCTCAAAAGGGGTACCGTACCGCAAACCTCTTTGGGGCTGTAAAGACCCTCAGTGGGTTCTCCCATTCCTTGTATAAGAGTTTATCAAAAGACACACAAGGGAACACCTTAGCAGTGCGGGCAGGTCTATGAAACCCAAGTGGACCGGAGTCTCTGCTGCTTCTGCAGTATTTTCCAATTTTAGCATATCCCGCACTGCAGTAATAAGGTCAGATACCAAAGCCGTCTCGCGTACTGACCTGGACTTTGAGTCATTCTCACTGTCCGGTCACGGTCTGCAGTCTCTGATGCGTCAGAATCTGGGCCCCGAGCCGTAGCTGGACCTGGTTCTGCACCAGAATTATCCCCAGAAGCTTGCAGGGGATGGGGCGTTTACTACCCCCTGTATTCCCGTGTGCTGCTTCCACCCTGGCAGCAAACGCCTCTAGGATTGCAGTCATAGCGTTCATAGACACCTCAGGGGCACCAGCTGCTAAATCTGGTGTTTCAGGGGAGAAGACATCTGGCTCAGATGCCATGCTGACCACACGCTGACACTCACAGGGCTCCAGGCAAGATATCAATAGGCCACTCTCCTGTGCTGCAGAGAGGCCGGGTCACCCAGAGGACTCACCACCCTGGATAGGTACTGCTATGCTGCGCCTGTGATGCTGTCCCCCTGCTGCTGTGTCAGTCTGCTTCTTTTATCAGCACTTCCTGTGTGAATTTTTGCGCCAGTGTAATGCACCCTAGAGGCCGGAGGCTCTCGAAAAATGGTTGCCAAAAACGTCTGTATGGAAGATAATGTGGGCTCTAAGAAAATGGCCGCCGACAGAAGATAGAGGTCAAGCAGCCATAGCCCACAAAAAGATGGCCGCCGAACGGCAATATCTGCATACAGGGTGGACAAACATGGCCGCCGATCAGCTGATAGGGGCCAGTGGGTGTGGCCGAACCACAGGAAGATGGCCGCCGGGCAGTCACAAGAGGCCAAACTTGGCATGGACCACCTCAAAATGGCCGCCGACAGCATGGAGGAGGAAGGACACAAACACAGGTAAGAAAAAATGACATTTCTTTTAAATGTTAGTTACAGCCAGCCCCGCACCAGTGGGACCCCCTAGGTGACCCCCAGCACCCAGCAACCTTTAGCTAGAAGCCCAGGGAGGAGGGAAAGGCAGGGAGAGAGGGAAGAAAGGGGCCACAACCACTTACTTGATCTCTCCAGGAATGTCCAGCTAAATCACCCAGCCGAGGCAGGGGAGTTTTACTTACCTATCCTGCATGTATTCTGCTGGAAGACATTCCAAACAGATCATCGTCCGCGCACGGAAGGTGACTGTTGGCCAGGCATGCTGTGATTGGTCCCAGAAGGGACGATCATATGTATGCCCTGGAGCATGATGCTCACCGGACAGGCTGCTGCGACTCGGCCGTAAGGTCAGCCGAAGCCGAGCGGTCCGATGCAAGCCTTGGAGCGTAAGCTCACCGGCCAGGTTGCTGCGACTCGGCCGTAAGGTCAGCCGAAGCTGAGCGGTCCGATGCAGGCCCTGGAGCGTAAGCTCACCGGCCACCCGTGGAGCGACGGGCATGTCGTGGAAAACCCAGCGCGTAGCTAGGGTCGGCACACGCTCGATGGCCGAAACTGGGGAGACTACAAGGATCGAGGATCCAGCCTGTCACCCAGTCGGCAGTTGATCGAAGATCGCAGGAAACAACAAATGTAGCAAAAAAAATAAAAATAAAAATATATATATATATCTTTTTTCCCCGGACCAATGGGCCCGAAGGGAGCCATGTCCTACTCCTTGCTAGACAGAAAAAAACTGATCTGCGAAGATGCAGACTGAGAGGGTATACCCAGAGGGTCCGCCCCCTGGGCGGTACTGTAGAAGGTGTGATGCAACACTTTTTACAAGTTTTTCTGCCTAGTCACTCCTAATTAACGGATAATACCCACTTTGTCAACAGAGAAGCTGTGTCGGTCCATGGACGAAAGAGTAAAGTACAACATTGGATACCTCTGAGCAATATGAGGCATTCACGTACACAAACTATGTCTCTATGTGCCCGTCCTAATATGGGGTCTTGCCACCCCTTGCCCAGCCAAAAATTGAATATGCACACGGAATGGAAGTCATTTCCAATAGGGATTTGAGACTCCTGATCCCTATTGACAACATGTGCCATCTGCCATCGGGGGTGATCAATGGACGTGTTTTGTGGGTGCAACCCCTTCTTCAGTTCACCTACTTGAGATACGAGGAAGGGGTTGCACCCACAAAAGCCGTACAGGGATATCCCCTGATGGCAGATGGCACATGTTGACACACTGTGTGCATATTCAATTTTTGGCTGGTTTGATTGTCAAAAAGGTAATAAAAAGGGGGAAGAACAATCATTAAACAAAATTTGGGGTTTTGATGCCTTATTCAATTCTCCCCAAAACATCGAGAATGTCTTTAAATGTTTGATCCATCACATGAATTCTTTGTTTAATTCTGTCCAGTTCTGTGCTACATTCCATCACTTGCTGTATTATTCGGAGGGCACTGTCAGCAGAGAAACGTGTACTATCCTTCACCACAACATTTACATCCCTTAAAAACAAAATACAAAAGTTATTATAACTCTGCAGGCCTACATCTCTTACCTGAAGCTGTGGTGACAGATACTGACCTGTTGTGGTGACCAGTTCCACCACGTCATCCACCTCTCCTTCCTGCACTTCTCCTTCCTCCACCTCTTCAACTTCCTCAACACCCTCAGGTTGTGGGTCTTTGGGAGTTTGGGGTTTCATGTGCTCCCTGGAGTGTTCTCCTCCCAGTCTTCTCTCCCCTATGAGAAGCAAACCAAAGGTCTAGTTATCACACAGAAATTCTCTATGAAAAATGAAAACAGGCTAAATTGCTTGAAAGTGGGGTACGAGTGTGTGTTTGTGCGGAATTTAAACATGAATGCATTATATATGTCCAAGAATCGGTTTAGTATTCACCTTTGGCTGTAAATTTTCAGACATGGAGGCAGCACAAAAATTCACTGACGCACCTGTGTGGGACACCCCAAAAAGGCGGTTGTAGTGGCCCACACTATAGTGCTCCAAAGTACAGATGTGGAAGCAGCTGCTGAGTGTCCTCTCCTTTACACTGATTAAAGCTCTTTACAAACACATCATCTAGCCAACAATTAAAAAAAATCTGGCAGATGTCTAATTACATTTGAGGGTGAAAAATAACCCAAAAAAGAGGAGAGTGGCCGAACGATGTGTCTGTAACGAACGATTACTGTGCCAAACCAAGTTCAAACTATGACATTTTGGAAGGGAGTAAAATAGGAAATAAAAAAAAATGGAGCAACATGGAAGTTGAGAAATAAATTAATAGCATAAAAGTGAAAAATTTACTTACTTTTTGCTAGCATTCTCTTAATGCTTCTTAACTGCTCCGGCTCCCTCAGTTTGAGGTCTGACCACCTCTTTCTGAGCTGCTCATTTGAGCGTTTCACCCCAAAATTCTTCTTCAGACTCTTCACGACTTTCTTCATGATTTTGGCCTTCCTTCTATTTGGTTTGCTATACGGCCCATGCTTTGCGTCATAATCCGACTTTAGCAATATGTCCACCATCTCCGCATAAGACATATTAGATGCCTTGAATCTCCTCCTTGATCGTGACGTTTCCTCAGTCTCCGGGCTTGTCTCCTCCTCGTTATTTGAGGAATTATCAGACACCTGCTGTAAATCCGCCATATCTGTTTGCGCGCCGAAAGAGAAGGGGCGGGGAAAAGATGTTAGTTAGAACGTCATGGGAGGGCGACGTGTGCGGGGCGACGTGTGCGGAGCGACGTGTGCGTAGTTACACGCATGCGTGGTGTATATATAGCAAACACACATGTGACTATATTACGTTCGGTGTGCGGAGAGAGGAGTTCAAGTGACGGACGTGCAAACGAAGGTATGTGATTTTGTGACTTTGAACAATTGTTGGCCTATACTGTCTTGAGAATGTTGGAGGATATATATGGTGAATAAGATTTTAAGGAGGTTAGACTGTGTGCCTCACATTAGTTAATTTTTTTTTTACTTGCAGACCCAAAATGAATGTCTTTATAAGTGACAAGGAATTCCTTGCGGAATTTATAGACCGGGTAAGGGAGCTGCCCGCTCTGTGGGAGACCAAAAACCCCATCCATAAAAAAAAAGGGTTGAGAAAAGCAGCGCTGGAGAGCCTGCTCCCATTTGTGCAGACCAAGGTGCCCACAGCCACAGCAAAACAGGTGGACACTAAAATTGGGAGCTTGAGAGGCACATACAGGACTGAACGCTCTAAGGTCCTGGCTTCTCAGAGGTCAGGAGCAGCAGCAGATGATGTGTATGTCCCCAATTTGTGGTACTACAGCAGGATGTCCTTTCTGGATGACCACATTGAGGCAAGGCCATCACTATCCACTCTTCCCCCCAGACTTCCCTGCAGCCAACCTGAGCCTTCTCTGGAGCAAGAGGAGGCAGCCATCCTGGATGAACCTGATTTGGCCATCTGGAGCCAGGTATAGTATTTATAGAAAATGTATTGTGATAAACCTAATGTTTGACAAATATGTCAAGATGACAAACATAAACTATTTTGTGTTCCACAAGTGAAATCAAGATCTCTAGACATTAGTCTGGCCTAAATTGAGTGCAAAATAGTCAATCTGATGTAGTTGTAAATTGTAATTTTTTTTTAAGGATTTACATTCTAATTGCTTCAAACATGAGCTGAAAGTTGGATGAAAACAATAAAACAAAAAATTAAACTATGTCCCTTTTTCATACACAGGATGAAATCAGCCAGGAGGAGGGTCAGGAAACTGTCAGGCAGGAGGAGGCAGGGCCCAGTGGCAGCCAGGAGGTGGCAGGGCCCAGTGGCAGCCAGGAGGTGGCAGGGCCCAGTGGCAGCCAGGAGGTGGCCAGCCAAAGGAGAAGCACAACATCACAGGTGCCTCCCATCCGACTTCCCAAAAGAAGCAGGAGGGACAGGACCACCAGTGAGGCAGCAATGGCCCTTATTAAAGAAGCCCATGCCACCCTCAAGGAGCCCACATCCCCTGAAGAGGCCATTGCCGGCCTAGTGGAGGCAAAGTTCAAGGTGATGAGCATGGAGCAACGCTTCCTATGCGAGCCCCTGCTCATCACCTTGCTGAACAAGGGGGTGATGGAGAAAATTACCCCCAATACCGCAATTTGTGAGGTGGCACAACTCTCACAACCTCAACCTCCTCCTCCACCTCCACCTTGTACTTCTGCCCCACCCCCTTCTCCTCCACCTTGTTCTTCTGCCCCACCCCCTTCTCCTCCACCTCCTCCTCCACCTCCACCTTGTTCTTCTGCCCCACCCCCTTCTCCTCCACCTCCTCCACCTTCTTCTTCTGCGCCACCCCCTTCTCCTCCACCTCCTCCTCCTCCTGACAGGAGTACCCCTCCAGTGGCCCAGCCTCCAGCCACACGAAGAAGGAAGGCTGCAGGGAAGGCTTCAGGGAAGGCTGCAGGGAAGGCTGCCAAGAAGACGAGGAAGTGATGGCCTTGCTTCATTGTGGTCGGACAGAAGGCAGCCTGTTGTAGTACCACAGACTTGGGACATATATATCACCTGCTGCTGTTCCTGACCTCTGGGAGGCCAGGATCAGATTGTGTTCAGAACTGTTGGCCTTCTCAAGCTCCCAATTTTAGTGTCCACACAGGGTTGATGTGTGGTCTGGGGTCCCTGGGATGCACAAATGGCAGCAGGTTCTCCAGCGCTGCCTTCTCTTTATTTTGTTTCAAACATGAATAAATGTTATTTTTGTTTAAGTTCATACTTGACTATGTTTATTTTTACAATTTTTTAATTTAGCTTTGGAGTAAGCAGATACATTTGACAGCCAAAAAAAGGGACAGATAACAACCCACAAAAAAACAATTAAAATATATTTTTGAAAATAGAGGGTGTAAAATTTACCAAAAATATATTAAAATATTCAATGGGAGATCACTATCAAAACATTGGCAAATTACTATTAACATCTGTTTGAAAAATATAAAACAGTAAAATATTCAGAAGATCTTGCACAATATAATACACTAGGGATGAGCTTTGTGTTCGAGTCGAACATACGTTCGACTCGAACATTGGCTGTTCGATCGTTCGACGAAGAACGAACGATTTGGGCCGTTCGCGCCAAATTCGAGTGACGCGAGCGGCCCACAATGCACTACGCCATCGCAGTGTCATCCAGGCGCTGTGATTGGCCAAGCATGCACTGTGACCACGCATGCTTGGCCAATCACAGCGCCGGCAGCGAGGAGAGCAATGATTGGCCACAGGCATGATGCCTGTGGCCAATTATTGCTGAGGGGGTTTAGTACACGCCCCACACTATAAAAGGCCACCAGCGGGGCGACCTTGTGTAGTGTGTTCCGGAACAGGGAAAGAGAAGCATAGGCAGGGTCAGTGTCATTTTTTTCCTTTACTAATCCTGGATTCCTTGTGTTTAGGGACAAATAAGGATAGGTAGGGAGAGTGTCAGTGTGTTATTCTGTGCTAAACCTTGTTTGTAGGGACAGAGAAGGACAGTGAGGGAAAGTGTCAGTGTGCTATTCTGTTCTAAACCAATCTTGCTGAACCATATTTGAAATCCTTGAGTTTAGGGACAGAGAGGTACAGTGAGGGAAAGTGTCAGTGTGCTATTCTGTTCTAAACCAATCTTGCTGAACCATATTTGAAATCCTTGAGTTTAGGGACAGAGAGGTACAGTGAGGGAAAGTGTCAGTGTGCTATTCTGTTCTAAACCAATCTTGCTGAACCATATTTGAAATCCTTGAGTTTAGGGACAGAGAAGGACACTCGTGGAAACTATCAGTGTGCTATTCTGTGCTAAATCTTGTTTGTAGGGACAGAGAAGGACAGTGAGGGAAACTGTCAGTGTGCTATTCTGTTCTAAACCAATCTTGCTGAACCATATTTGAAATCCTTGAGTTTAGGGACAGAGAGGTACAGTGAGGGAAAGTGTCAGTGTGCTATTCTGTTCTAAACCAATCTTGCTGAACCATATTTGAAATCCTTGAGTTTAGGGACAGAGAAGGACACTCGTGGAAACTATCAGTGTGCTATTCTGTGCTAAATCTTGTTTGTAGGGACAGAGAAGGACAGTGAGGGAAACTGTCAGTGTGCTATTCTGTTCTAAACCAATCTTGCTGAACCATATTTGAAATCCTTGAGTTTAGGGACAGAGAAGGACACTCGTGGAAACTATCAGTGTGCTATTCTGTGCTAAATCTTGTTTGTAGGGACAGAGAAGGACAGTGAGGGAAACTGTCAGTGTGCTATTCTGTTCTACACCAATCTTGCTGAACCATATTTGAAATCCTTGAGTTTAGGGACAGAGAAGGACACTCGTGGAAACTATCAGTGTGCTATTCTGTGCTAAATCTTGTTTGTAGGGACAGAGAAGGACAGTGAGGGAAACTGTCAGTGTGCTATTCTGTTCTAAACCAATCTTGCTGAACCATATTTGAAATCCTTGAGTTTAGGGACAGAGAAGGACACTCGTGGAAACTATCAGTGTGCTATTCTGTGCTAAATCTTGTTTGTAGGGACAGAGAAGGACAGTGAGGGAAACTGTCAGTGTGCTATTCTGTTCTAAACCAATCTTGCTGAACCATATTTGAAATCCTTGAGTTTAGGGACAGAGAAGGACACTTGTGGAAACTATCAGTGTGCTATTCTGTGCTAATCCTTGTTTGTAGGGACAGAGAAGGACAGTGAGGGAAACTGTCAGTGTGCTATTCTGTTCTAAACCAATCTTGCTGAACCATATTTGAAATCCTTGAGTTTAGGGACAGAGAAGGACACTTGTGGAAACTATCAGTGTGCTATTCTGTGCTAAATCTTGTTTGTAGGGACAGAGAAGGACAGTGAGGGAAACTGTCAGTGTGCTATTCTGTTCTAAACCAATCTTGCTGAACCATATTTGAAATCCTTGAGTTTAGGGACAGAGAGGTACAGTGAGGGAAACTGTCAGTGTGCTATTCTGTTCTAAACCAATCTTGCTGAACCATATTTGAAATCCTTGAGTTTAGGGACAGAGAGGTACAGTGAGGGAAAGTGTCAGTGTGCTATTCTGTTCTAAACCAATCTTGCTGAACCATATTTGAAATCCTTGAGTTTAGGGACAGAGAAGGACACTCGTGGAAACTATCAGTGTGCTATTCTGTGCTAAATCTTGTTTGTAGGGACAGAGAAGGACAGTGAGGGAAACTGTCAGTGTGCTATTCTGTTCTAAACCAATCTTGCTGAACCATATTTGAAATCCTTGAGTTTAGGGACAGAGAAGGACACTTGTGGAAACTATCAGTGTGCTATTCTGTGCTAATCCTTGTTTGTAGGGACAGAGAAGGACAGTGAGGGAAACTGTCAGTGTGCTATTCTGTTCTAAACCAATCTTGCTGAACCATATTTGAAATCCTTGAGTTTAGGGACAGAGAAGGACACTCGTGGAAACTATCAGTGTGCTATTCTGTGCTAAATCTTGTTTGTAGGGACAGAGAAGGACAGTGAGGGAAACTGTCAGTGTGCTATTCTGTTCTAAACCAATCTTGCTGAACCATATTTGAAATCCTTGAGTTTAGGGACAGAGAAGGACACTCGTGGAAACTATCAGTGTGCTATTCTGTGCTAAATCTTGTTTGTAGGGACAGAGAAGGACAGTGAGGGAAACTATCAGTGTGCTATTCTGTGCTAAACCAATCTTGCTGAACCATATTTGAAATCCTTGAGTTTAGGGACAGAGAAGGACACTCGTGGAAACTATCAGTGTGCTATTCTGTGCTAAATCTTGTTTGTAGGGACAGAGAAGGACAGTGAGGGAAACTATCAGTGTGCTATTCTGTGCTAAACCAATCTTGCTGAACCATATTTGAAATCCTTGAGTTTAGGGACAGAGAAGGACACTCGTGGAAACTATCAGTGTGCTATTCTGTGCTAAATCTTGTTTGTAGGGACAGAGAAGGACAGTGAGGGAAACTGTCAGTGTGCTATTCTGTTCTAAACCAATCTTGCTGAACCATATTTGAAATCCTTGAGTTTAGGGACAGAGAAGGACACTCGTGGAAACTATCAGTGTGCTATTCTGTGCTAATCCTTGTTTGTAGGGACAGAGAAGGACAGTGAGGGAAACTGTCAGTGTGCTATTCTGTTCTAAACCAATCTTGCTGAACCATATTTGAAATCCTTGAGTTTAGGGACAGAGAAGGACACTCGTGGAAACTATCAGTGTGCTATTCTGTGCTAAATCTTGTTTGTAGGGACAGAGAAGGACAGTGAGGGAAACTGTCAGTGTGCTATTCTGTTCTAAACCAATCTTGCTGAACCATATTTGAAATCCTTGAGTTTAGGGACAGAGAGGTACAGTGAGGGAAACTGTCAGTGTGCTATTCTGTTCTAAACCAATCTTGCTGAACCATATTTGAAATCCTTGAGTTTAGGGACAAAGAGGTACAGTGAGGGAAAGTGTCAGTGTGCTATTCTGTTCTAAACCAATCTTGCTGAACCATATTTGAAATCCTTGAGTTTAGGGACAGAGAAGGACACTCGTGGAAACTATCAGTGTGCTATTCTGTGCTAAATCTTGTTTGTAGGGACAGAGAAGGACAGTGAGGGAAACTGTCAGTGTGCTATTCTGTTCTAAACCAATCTTGCTGAACCATATTTGAAATCCTTGAGTTTAGGGACAGAGAAGGACACTTGTGGAAACTATCAGTGTGCTATTCTGTGCTAATCCTTGTTTGTAGGGACAGAGAAGGACAGTGAGGGAAACTGTCAGTGTGCTATTCTGTTCTAAACCAATCTTGCTGAACCATATTTGAAATCCTTGAGTTTAGGGACAGAGAAGGACACTCGTGGAATCTATCAGTGTGCTATTCTGTGCTAAATCTTGTTTGTAGGGACAGAGAAGGACAGTGAGGGAAACTGTCAGTGTGCTATTCTGTTCTAAACCAATCTTGCTGAACCATATTTGAAATCCTTGAGTTTAGGGACAGAGAAGGACACTCGTGGAAACTATCAGTGTGCTATTCTGTGCTAAATCTTGTTTGTAGGGACAGAGAAGGACAGTGAGGGAAACTATCAGTGTGCTATTCTGTGCTAAACCAATCTTGCTGAACCATATTTGAAATCCTTGTGTTTAGGGACAGAGAAGGATAGGCAGGGGACAGTGTCAGTGTCATTGTTGCTAAGCCTCCTGCACAGTATACACCTGAAGGTAGCCCTTATTGCTGTTTTTCCCATCTCCCTGCAGGCCATCTATTAAAATGTCTGGAAGGCAAACAAGGAGAGGCAGACAGTCAGGAGGCAAAAAAAGAGGGCAAGCAAGCTCTGTGTCTGGGGGCAACAGTGCTGGTCGTGAACGCGGTGCATTGTCATCAGCACATGGCCATGGGACACGCTTGTCCTTCTTTTCGGCAGCTGGACATGTTGAGCCACATCATGCCGAAGACTTGGTAGAGTGGATGACCAAGCCCACCTCATCCTCCTCATCCTCTCTCACCCAGGCTCAGGGTACTGGCAAAGCAGCTGCCAAAGCGTCCTCTTCTCTGGTATCATTATCTTCATTAGTCAATCCTTCCCTAGACCCACCATGTCCTCCTCCTGAGGAGTCCCCCGAACTGTTTGAGCACAGTGTTGGGTACATGCTCCAGGAGGATGTGCAGCGTTTCGAAGGATCTGATGATGATACCCAGATAGAGGAAGGCAGTAGCGTGAGAGCAGAGAGAGGGGATGCTCAAGAAGGACACCAATCTGGCAGTCATGCTCCAGCAGCTGCAGCATACTGCCAGATTGGCTCCAGTGATGAGGAGGGAGGGGATGATGAGGTCACTGACTCCACGTGGGTGCCTAATAGGAGAGAGGAGGAGGAGGAGGATGAGGAGGAGGCACATCTCCAACGAGGCAGGATGCCCTTGGGTGGCCAGCGTATGGGCAGCACACCGACGGAATCACACCGAAGAGCTCCGCCTGTGCAGGGCACTGCCTCTGCCCGTCATTCAAAAAGTTCTTTGGTGTGGGCCTTTTTTGAGGCAAGTGCATCAGATCGCACAGCTGCTGTTTGCAACATATGTCTCAAGCGTATATCGCAAGGCCAAAACATCAGCCGCTTGGGCACCACATGCTTGATCAGACATATGTTGACCTGCCATGCAGCTCGTTGGCAAGCCTACCTTAAAGACCCACACCAAAGAACAAAGTGGACCTCTCCTTGCACCGCATCAGCTGGGATCTCCAACCCCACTATACCTTCAGTCCTCTCTGAAACCTGCACTGAGAGGAATGAAGGTGTAGAATTAGGTGTGTCACAGCCAAGTACTTGCGGCCACTCTGCTAGCAGTATACCGACGTCCGATTCTAGCAGGCAAATTTCCCTGCCCCAGCTGCTGGACCGTCGAAAGAAGTTCACTCCCAGCCATCCACATGCCCAGCGGTTGAATGCTAGCTTGGCTAAATTGCTAGCGCTTCAACTGCTGCCTTTTCAGTTGGTAGACTCGGCCCCCTTCCGTGAGTTTGTGCAATGTGCGGTTCCTCAGTGGCAGGTTCCCAAACGCCACTTTTTCTCACGGAAGGCGATTCCGGCTCTCTACAGGCATGTGGAAGGCAATGTCTTGGCCTCGCTGGACAGGGCGGTCAGCGGTAAGGTGCATATTACCGCTGACTCATGGTCCAGCAGGCATGGACAGGGACGTTACCTTTCTTTCACAGCCCATTGGGTCACTCTTTTGGCAGCTGGGAAGGATGCAGGACAAGGTGCAGTAGTGTTGGAGGTTGTTCCACCTCCACGCCTCCAAAATGCTACTACTGGTTGTGACACACCTCTCTCCTCCACCCCCTCCTCTTCTTCTTCCTCCATGGTCTCTTCCTGTGCTTTGTCCTCGGAACCAGCGGTGCTCCGTAGGCGTTCAAGGGGCTACGCAAGTACGCAGGCAAAAAGATGCCATGCCGTGCTTGCGCTGGTGTGTTTGGGGGACAGGAGCCACACTGGGGCAGAGGTCCTGTCTGCTCTGCAGGGGCAGGCCGAGAGGTGGTTGACGCCACGCCAGCTTAAGCCAGGAATGGTGGTTTGCGACAATGGCACCAACCTCCTCTCCGCCCTCCGACAGGGACAACTGACCCATGTGCCCTGTGTGGCTCACGTCCTTAACCTGATGGTGCAGCGGTTCTTGGGCAGGTACCCGGGCTTACAGGATGTCCTGAGGCAGGCCAGGAAAGTCTGTGTGCATTTCCGCAGATCTTATAATGCCAGTGCTCGCCTGGCTGAGCTGCAAAAGGAGTTGAACCTGCCCAAGAACCGCCTTATATGTGACATGCCCACCAGGTGGAACTCAACGTTGGCCATGCTGCAGCGGCTGCACACGCAGCAGAGGGCCATCAATGAGTACCTGTGCGACTACGGCACCAGGACAGGGTCAGGGGAGCTCGGGTTTTTTTCACCACGCCAGTGGGGCATGATCAGGGATGCATGCACTGTCCTGGCACCATTTGAGGAGGCCACGAGGATGGTGAGCAGTGACAGTGCATGCATCAGTGACACTGTACCTCTTGTCCACCTGTTGGAGCACACGCTGCGTGGAATAATGGACAGGGCACTTGAGGCAGAACAGAGGCAGGAAGAGGAGGACTTCCTTGACTCTCAAGGCCCCCTTTACCCAGACAGTGTTCCTTCTGTCCCACCCATCGCACAGGAAGAGGAGGAGGAGGAGGAGGAGGATTGTGTCAGCATGGAGGTGGAGGCTGGCACTCAGCATCATCAGCAGCAGTCTTTTAGGGATGATTTACAGTCCCAAGAAACCAGTGGACTTGTACGTGGCTGGGAGGAGGTGGCTGCGGATCATGTCGTCCTTAGTGACCCAGAGGACTCCGGACTGAATGCCTCAGCTAACCTACGCTGCATGGCCTCCCTGATCCTGCAAAGTCTGCGGAAGGATCCTCGTATTCTTCGGATCAAGGAGAGGGACCATTACTGGCTGGCCACTCTCCTTGATCCACGGTACAAGGGTAAGGTTGCGGACCTTATCTTACCGTCGCAGAGGGAGCAGAGGATGAGACAACTCCGGGAGGCCTTGCAGAAAGGTCTGTGCAACGCGTTCCCAGAGACTGGGAGGTTACAAACTCCTGGTCATGGACAACGAGTTGCTGAGGCTTCGGGCAGTCAAAGAAGGAGCGGTGGGGAAGGTGGCCGTCTGACCGATGCGTTCAGACAATTCTTTAGTCCGCAGCCCCAAAGTATGATCGGTTCCAGCAACCATCGCCAGCGTCTGATATACATGGTGCAGGAATACCTAGGGGCAAGGTCAGACTTGGACACCTTCCCCACCGAAAATCCTCTGGCTTACTGGGTCTTGAGGATGGATCACTGGCCAGAGCTTGCACAGTATGCAATTGAGCTACTGGCCTGTCCTGCATCCAGCGTTCTTTCAGAACGCACATTCAGTGCTGCTGGAGGATTTGTCACGGATCACAGGGTGCGCCTGTCCACCGACTCGGTTGATCGACTGACTTTCATCAAGATGAACCAGTCTTGGATCACCACCAGCTACCACACACCTGATGCTGATATAACAGACTAATTGATTTTAAAATGTCACATCCCTTCAAGACTGATGCTGATGCTGAGTGCCTGTGCTGTTATGTTGACTGGCTATCCTCCTCCTCCTCCTCAATGATCCGATTAATGATGATAGCTTGGAAGATCATTTTGGTTTATGGGTGCCGCCACCAGTGGCTAAGGCCCAATTTTTCAGCCCCTGTTTAACAGGGGCGTGTAATTACAATTTTTGATGCAATACTTTGCAACAGGCCTCATTGCTGTGCTCCAAGTACAGTATCTGTGAGGGGTTGCAGTGTTGAGCCACCAGTGCCTAAGGCCCAATTTTTCAGCCCCTGTTCAACAGGGGCATGCAATTATAATTATTGATCTAATAATTCACGGCAGGGCCCATTGCTGCGCCCACCAAGAGTAACTGTCAGGCCTTACAGTGTTGTGTCAACACCACCACCACCACCACCACCACCACCACCAAAGGCCCAATTTTTCAGCCCCTGTTCAACAGGGGCATGCAATTATAATTATTGATCTAATAATTCACAGCAGGGCCCATTGCTGCGCCCACCAAGAGTAACTGTCAGGCCTTACAGTGTTGTGGCACCAGCACCACCATCAAAGGCCCAATTTTTACTACCACTGTTCAACAATTATATGTTATTACAATTCCTGATATAATAGTTGACAGCAGGGCGTTCCAGCACCCACCAAGAGTAACTGTGAGTGCTTACAGTGTTGTGCCAACACCAACACCTAAGGGGCCAATTTCTGCAGAGTATATACGGCAGGTCCCTACTTTCAAACATCCAACTTACAAATGACTACTACTTGCAAACGGAAGAAGACAACAGGAAGTGAGAGGAAATCTACCCCGTGGAAGGAAAATTCTCTCCTGTAAGAATTAATATGGGAGAAAGGTGTCTCCTCTCTACTGATGCTTTATCACCAATCCTTGTTTCAATAAAAACACCACATTTCAAAAACAGTTGTCATTGGGACGCAAAGTGAGGTGAAATGTTCTGAACAGGGGCACAGACAGCAAAACAAATGTTACAGGGGTGATAACCCTTCCCTATGTTTTCCAAAAAGCTTAAAAATAGGTATTTGGGCTGGAGCTACACTTAAACAATGTAGCTGTTCAAAATTACAAACAGATTCTACATAAGAACAAACCTACAGTCCCTGTCTTGTATGCACCGCCTGTATACGGCTGTTCAGAGTATATAGGGCCTTTTTTATTTTGTGTGCGGGGTTCCCCTTAATATCCATACAAGACCCAAAGGGGCTGGTAATGGGCTGGGGTGGGGGGGGGGGGTTAATGGGGTAGCTATGCCATTTTTCTTAAAGATTTTCATCCATATTACCGGGACCAGACATTACATTAAAGCCGCAAGCAGTTTTAAATGGCTTTTTTTACCTTTAGAAATGTTATTTTGTGCAGGGACAGTTCTAAATACGGGAAACACGTGGGACTTCACAGGCATACTTTAGACACCCCCCAGGTACAATATTTAAAGGAATATTTGACTTTTTTTTTTTCACTTTATGCATCATTAAAATGACTGCTCCCGGAAAACGGCCGTTTTTAAAACTTCTTTTTGCATTGATACATGTCCCCTGGTGCAGAACCCGGGTTCCCAAACTCTGTTTAGGACAATAACATGGATAATAGTCGTTATAATTAGCACTTTAGAATCTGAACGTTCGCATCCATTGTATTTAATAGGGTTCTAATGTTCGTGCGAACTTTCGGTCCGTTCGCGGGTTCTGGTGCGAACCGAACCCGGGGGTGTTCGGCTCATCACTATAATACACATATATCTTCTGAAGAGCAGCATGAAAAAGGTTAAAAAAAGATAGTCCTAACTCTGTGTGAATATCAGCAGCAAAAGAAGTTCATTCGTTTTGATTAATGTAACATTCTAAAGAAGATTTCAATGCACAAAATTTAAACGATGCAATAATTTAGAGCGTGACGAATGTGCTATCTCCATTACGAAGGCTTAATTTAGCAGAAGATGCGCTCCCGTCTCATACTTGCTTCTGAGCATGCGCGCTTTTGGAAGAGTCGTAAAAGCATACACACGAACCATTTTCTCGTCACAAAACAGGTCGACGAGAAACACGACGAGGAAATCTTGAATACTGACGAGAAAATAGAGAGCAGGTTCTCTATTTTCTCGTCGAGATTCACGGCAGTTTTATCGTCGTAAAACCATACACACGAACGGTTTTCTCGAGAAAAAAGCTCTCGCGGCACTTTTCTTGCCGGTTTTGGACGAGAAACTCGGTCGTGTGTATGAGGCTTTACTCTGGCTAGTTCATCCTTTAAAGTGTCAGAAAGACCAAGACGAAACTGATGACGAAGAGCATAGTTATTCCATTGGGTGTCAGCACTCAGAACACGAAAGTCAGTGATATAGTCCTCAACAGGTCTTGACCCCTGTTGCAACCTGCCAAGCCTGGATTCTGCAGACTGCTGGTGGAAGGGATCAGCGTATAGCTGGGCCATGGCCGAGAAGAACGAAACGGTGGTTGCCAGAACGGGGTCATGCTGCTCCCGAAGGTGATGAGCCCAGGAAAGCGGTTTGTTCAATAGAAGTGTGATCACAAATCCCACTTTAATGTCTTCAGATACAAAGGTTCGGGGCAGCAAGGAGAAGTAAAGTTTGCAGGAGTTCCGGAAGGTTCTAAACATCTTACGATCTCCGGAAAATCGTTCGGGGATAGGTACCCTGGGTTCCGGAGGAGGAGTAGTTCCGTGGGATGAACTTGACTCTGCTTGAGTAGAGAATCTGCGACTGAAGGAGAAACGCAAGCTGATGCAACATTCTTCTTGTCTGAGAGTCGCTCCTCCAGGCGACTGAGATCGCTCTGTAAACTTTGCATGATATGGGTAAGTGCAGAAATTGATTCAAACATGTCCTCTGGTGGGGAGACCTCCCTTTCAGACTCCATCCCTGGCTGACTGGTACTGTCACGTACCTGGTAGGAGTCTGATATGATGAGGTCGGCCTCTCTTGTATCTCCAGCCCTAGCCCCACTGGAAGTGGAACAGATGGTGGCTCGGGTCAGGAGGAACACGAGTGCCTGTGGGTGTTGCTTGCAGAACTAGCAGAAGGAGATGTGGTTTGGAGACATAAGCAGGTCAGCAGGCATAGAGCGCAGGAACACTCGGAGGATCAGCTGATGTTAAGGGGAAACTCCAATCCACTTGCAGGTTCTGGATGAGTAGCTTGCTGGAACAGAGGTCAGAGGAATAGCCGGGTTCGGTAACAGGCGGGCAGCAAGGTACAAAGGAATCGGCAGGAGCAGGGTTAATGGAAGCCAGGATCAGGAGCCAGTAATCAGAGACGTTTTCAGAGTCCAAAGGCAGCGTCAGGGAATGCCAAAGTCAGCAACAGGTATCAAGCAAACAAACAGGAACCAGGAAATCAGGACAGAGCTGAAGACCAGTCAGTACTGTTTGAGAGTCAGAGCTTCCTTTAAATAGGCAGACTGGCGCCAAGAGAGATTAGGGACGAGCTCCTGTGTGTGCGCGCACTAGCAATCTGGAAGGGCTGTTGCGGCCCGTAAGTGCGCACATGCGCCAGTGTTTTCGGGAAGCCTGCCAAACATGCGCATGCACACGGATGTTCCCAGTAGTTCTCTTACAGCCAGTCTGTGGGAGGCAGAATTATTGTTGGTTGGTAGGGGATCAAACCGGGGCAGCCCTTCTATTAAGGGCGCACAAGCGCCACCCCCCTATCCATGCATCCGGCCCCTATGCAGGATGCCGGACGCATGAATTCCAATGGGGGGGTTTGAAGCACCTAATTAGAGCCAGAGGCTCTAATAGGCTTCAAAATAGGGCTGGCTCGGGGCGCAGAGAATTCAAACGGAGCCCACCCGGGTGTGTTACAAAAGTGAATGAATATTCGCTATTTGTAACACTGAACCTCCTCTCAGCCAATCAGGAAGCAAGTCTTGAGACCCATCACCCGATTGGCTGAAAGGACAGGCGACCCTTTTGGATGCCTAGGAGGAGGGGAGGAGACACAAGGCGGAAGCCGCTGTGATGGAGAAGAGGATGCAGGAGCCGCTGCCAGCTGCCCGATGCCTGCCGCCTGCTAACCGCTACCTAGATGGGGTAAGTACCAGACCGACCTGACAGACAGCGGGTGGGAGGAGAGGGGGGGATGGTTGATATTCTGTCTCTTTCATTTAAAATACACCTATGATAAAGAATTATAGACCCTTAATTTCTTTATAAGTGGGCAAACCTACAAAATCTGCAGGGGGTCAAATAATTATTTTCCCCACTGTATATAAACAATTTTCCTTCCATATCTATTTTACCCACTTCCCGCCTGGCCTATAGCAAAATAACAGCTGGGCGGTGGTTCAGTTATCCTGACTGGGCGTCATATGACATCCAGCAGGATAAGCCAATATCACTCTCCCTAGGGGGTGTGCAGCGTGGCGATCGGTGGTGTGGTGTGTCAGTCTGACACACAGCATCACCTAACTTGGTAACGAGACTCTGATGGAGGCTCTTTACCAGGTGATCAGACGTGTCCAATCATGGCTGATCAAGATGTAAACAGGAAGAGCTGTTTATCGGCTTTTCCTCACTCGTGTATGACAGACGCGAGTAGAGGAGAGCCGACCGTTGGGACTCCTGACATGGGGGGGTCTGCGCTGATTGTTTATCAGTGTAGCCCCCCCACAGATGCCTGTCCAGGACCACCAGGGATGCCACCAGGACCACCAGGGATTGCCATAAAGGATGCCCACCTGGTATGCCACCCTAGACCACCAGGGATATGCCAATCAATGCCCAGGCAGCTGCCAATCAGTGCCCATTAACATTGCCTACCAGTGCCATTGCAATCAGTGATGCCTATCAGTGCAGTCTATCAGTGCCAGCCATCAGTGCCGCCAATCAGTGCCCATCAGTGCTGCCCACCAGTGCCACTTATGAGTGCCCATCAGTGTCGCCTATCAATGCCCATCAGTGCTGCATATCAGTGCTGCCTATCAGTGCCCATCAGTGCCCATCGTCACTGCTCATCAGTGCCATCTCATTGGTGCCATCTCATCGGTGCCGCCTTGTGCCCATCAGTGCAGCTTATCAGTGCCCATCAGTGAAGGAGAAAACTAACTTTTTTACAAAATTGTATGACAGAGACAAAGAAAATATAAATTTTTTCAAATTTTTCGGTCTTTTTTTACTTGTTTAGCAAAAATTTTAAACCGCAGAGGTGATCAAATACCACCAAAAGAAAGCTCTATTTATTGGAACAAAATGATAAAAATGTTGTTTTTGGTACAGTGTTGCATGACCGCGCAATTGTCATTTAAAAAGTGACAGGGCTGAAAGCTGAAAATTGGCTTGGGCAGGAAGGGGGGTAAGTGCCTGGCATTGAAGTAGTTAAACTGAGTACGTTATTTCACTAGATGAGGGCTTACATACAGTGTCATCTTAAGAGCATTATAGGCCCCCGGGCAATACGGTGCACGGGGGCCTTGTCTACACAATCACGCACAAGAATTTTTTACTGACAAAAATCATGACTTTTACTGGCAGAACCACATTTTTTGCTGCCACTGCAAAAAGGTACCTAAAATTACAGTTTTCAGTGCCAAACAGTGAAAATGTCAGTATTTAAACTATAAACATATAGATCGTGCTATTAGCAATGTGTTTAAGTTAAACAAAAGTAAAAAAAAAACATTTCTTCATTGACATGAAGGTTAGGTTACTATAACCCAGCCAGCACAGAGTTTCCTCTTACATTAGAGTCTGCAGGATTCCCCTTTACAGTGAAAGGGAACTCTTATGTAAAGGGGAACGCTGCAGATCATGATGTAAGGGGGGGGGCTCTGGTGACCAGAGACCACCTTATATCAGAGTCCACTGCTTTCTCTTTACATCAGAGTTCCCACTTACATCAGAGCAACAGACCACCCCCCGATCTCTTTGTGCAAGCTGCACAGTCAGCCACTCACCGTACGACACCAACCAGGGCACTCCGTGTCTGTACTGGCTGGTGGCTGGGCAGGTTACAGGCTCCACGAAAACCGACACTGCCGACAGGGGTCCGACTCCGCCACACTCTGCTTCAAGCCTGGTGTGCTGTCTGCTCTGACAACTCTACTCTGTCCATTCACCCTCAGCTCCTCCTGCTTTTTTTTTTTTTTTTAAGTCTGGTGGGTGTGGCTAACGTCATCATCGGCAGACAGACAGAGGCAGCACTCGTGGAGGATCGGATCTTCTCAGCGATTTCCGCAAACTGCGCATGCACAGTTCTGACCCGCCGCTTCCCACCATTTTTTACTGGGGTTTCTGGGCAGCCGGTGGGGCCCCCCAGGCAAGTGTGGCCCCCGGGCAACTGCCCAGCGTGCCCAATAGAAAAGATGGCCCTGCTTACATACGTATACTTTAAACTAGAAAGCTAATGCAGCCACCACATTTAAAAACTGGTAAGCTGCAATATAATACATTTTTGTTTCTAGTTTAGATAAGCTTTAAAGTTATTGCTAATAACAGATCTATAATTTTGGTTCAGATCAGTAGAGTTCTGTTAATAACACCTCTCAGTGCTGACTCTTCTATCCTTCTATGGACCAATAGTACAAATAGAACTGCACAGTTATGAGTCATATCAAGTAACTATTACTCTAGGAAATAACAGTGTTCCTAAATTAAAACATTTCTTACCATATAGTGACAAAAGAATCCATAACATAGGGAAGTAAATTCTGGATTGAAACTGTGCCAATCAGCCATCTATTGTAACACGATTCTGATACAGTATTTGCAGCTCATTATGAAGTATTCAGAGTCCGTGCATGATCTGTGGATGGGGTATTCTAGCAAATTTAAAAACACCAGAGTTTAGTTTATTAAAAGAAAAAAAACGAACTTATCTCTGGTTGCTCTACACATACTGTAAAGTTATTTTTACCACCCACTGAATGCAATAGGAACGCATGACGTCATGTACCTATGCCGTACGACATCACACTCACCTGTTTTTACAAAAAGCCTTCCTCTGAGATATTTTTACCCTTTGTGTTTTTTCACCTTAATGCATCCTATATATGAAAAAATGAATTTCCTTGGAAAGACCCAAGAGGATAGGAATTCCCAAAGGAATATAGGGGGCTACTATTGCCTATGTAGCCCCCTATATTCCTTTGGGAATTCCTATCCTCTTGGGTCTTTCCAAGGAAATTTATTTTTTCATATGCAGTTTTTTGGGCTACGGCAGCAACCTCCACATAGAGGAGTGGCAGTGGATCAGAGGTCAGTTTTACAGTAGCGGCTACGTGGTGAAGGTTCAGTCTTCCCTCCCTGTTTCTTGCATAATAATGCATCCTATGCAGTTGGGTGAAAACAAGCGCTTAGACAGTTTTCACTGGAACAAGTGCCACCAGTGGAAAATGTCCCATCTATGCCTGTTCTGGTGACAACAGAAAGTTTTGTATCTTTTCTAACTTCCAGTCCTGGTGATAGTGGCATCATCAACGAGGACACAAACAGTAAAATAATGTGACAAGGGTTTTACTCTTTGCCCACTTTATCAGTATCTAGATATACTTTAAGCTGCCCACACAGAAAAACAGCCTGAAATATCTGATGATACTTTCAGATGATTTTGGACAAGTCATTTATGAGGAATAATTGCATTGTACTTTAAGCTGTAGGCGTTCTGTACACACAGAATGTGTACAGAACTTCCCCCAGAAACATAATTTCCTGTTTGTGTGATTGGGTCACCGATTTTCCCAGAAGTCTGCCCTAAGATACAAGTCAGATATCAGACATCCCCTGCGAAACAAATGCCATTTTCGGTGAGATACTACCAATAGGAAATCACGTCTAAAGGGATGCAAACCCTGCAATTCTCCTCATTAGAACCCTGTAAGTGCAGCAGCTGATTGATAATTATGAAGCTACTCCCATTAGATTCACTTTACACATGGACACAGACAAACAAACAGCTCTTTCTTTAGAATAACAAAAGGTAGGACTCTGCAACAAAGTGTGTTAACATCCTTGCAATATACATAGATCACCCATAGGGGAAGTTTTTTTTTTTATCAAAAACTGGAGTTACTCTTTAAATGCTGGGTGTCATGCCTTTGGCCTACATAGAAATACAGTAATATCTTATGGACTTGTAATTTAAATATCGTCCACTAGATGTCACACTTAACAAAGGACTGTTGATGGGCAGTGTTCTATGTTAATGTACATTTCCTGTCGTGTTATTGAAAACTGTCTTCACTTCCTATCACAACTCTTTTATCTTTTTCCACTGGACAGTCCACATGGAGTCAGCTAAGCCTGCGCCACATGTTTTCTAAGTCCTGATCTCCTTAAGGGAGCATCGCTGGTATGATAAAGACTGTTTATCTATATGCCTAGTAGACATTTGTTTGTGTTCATATAATTCTTATATGTTCATTTATTTGTTTATCTCTAGTTTCACCATTATTCATACGCATCTTATATGGCCACCACCTGTTCATTGTAATAAAGAACCAAAGTTACAGACAGTCTGGTTATTTAGGATGCAAGGTTTAAGCTGTATGTTGAGCTACATACACGCCAGGGGCAAACGTGTAGCGAGAACAGAACAGTGAAACAGCGGCTATCCAGCAAGTGGGATTTAGGACAGTGACTACACAGAGGCCTGCTACCCTGTCAGTGCAGCCACCTGCATACAGCGATACAGTAGTCTATACACAGTCAAGCATTAGTGCAAGCAACATGTCACATAGCCAGGCACCCTCACTCAAGGCAAGGTCCCAAGTTTCTGGCTCCTCTAGATCTTCCTCCGCAAGCAATGCAGTCGCTATCGCACGTGCAAAAGTCAAAGCCGCCAAGACCCGAGCAGCCTTTGCTCAGCAAGAAATGCAGATTAAAAAGGAGAAAGTGAGGCTAAAGACAGAGAAAGTGCAGCAAGAGGCACAGAAAGTGCAGCAAGGGGCACAGTTAGAGGCCAAAGAAGCCCTCCTAGAAGTAGCCCTAGAGAAACTCACTGTAGAGAAGGAAGCAGCAGCCACCATAGCGGAAGTAGAGGCCTTAGAATTAGCAGTATACCCGAGAAGCGAATGCAGCAGACGCAGCAATATTCTCAACCCAGAAGCTGAAACTCCAGATTCTCTACAACGAACTTCAGATTACATCAATCAACATTTTAAGCCAAGCAGTAATAAAGATGATGTCAAAGAGACAAGCCAAAGACATTACACGGTACCTCCGCAAGTCAGCGTCAAGTCTCCAGCCTGAAAACAGGAGAAATACACGCAAAGTGACGCCTCCTACGACAGACTCCCTATACGTGAGGTAACAGAGCCTTCTAATCGTCCTCCGGAACCAACGTCCAAGTCAGAACGGTATGACAGAGACCGGCTGGACACCCTTAAAAGGTATGACTATACACAGCCATATCACCATGGGAACACACAGCAGGTTAACCAAGCCACCATAGACCTTGCAAGGTTCTTTGCACGACGTGAGTTAGTCACCAAAGGACTTGAAAAGTTTAATGACTGCCCTGAAAGCTACAGAGCCTGCCGGTCTTCCTTTCAAAATGCCATCAGAGACTTAGGTTTTACTTGCAGTGAAGAGATAGACCTCCTGATCAAATGACTTGGAAATGAGTCTGCCAAGCACGCCAGACGAATCAGGACAATAAATATAAACCACCCAGACACTGGTCTTAAAACGACCTGGGATAGACTTGATGAGTGTTATGGTTCAGCAGAAGCAGTAGAAAGTGCACTATTCAAAAGACTTGATAACTTCCCCAAAATACCCAACAAAGCCTACCAGAAACTTAGGGAGCTAAGTGACTTGCTAATGGAACTTCAAGTAGCTAAATCCGAGGGGAACTTACAAGGACTTGCATTCCTTGACACAGCCAGAGGTGTCAACCCCATTGTACACAAGTTACCCTATAACTTTCAAGAGCAGTGGATTACACAGGGATCTCGATTTAAAAGACAGCATGATGTTCCATTCCCTCCGTTTTCTGTTTTTGTGGACTTTGTGTGTCAGCAAGCTAAAACAAGAAATGATCCGAGTTTTGATTTTACATGTGCTGCTCCTTCAGGACCTAACCCTCGCAAGCCTCTAGTAACAATACACAAAACTAACGTGACTCCTCCAGACTCTTTTCACAGGTCTGAAAGCTTCTCTAACTCGGAGACAAAGGTCAAAGATCCTGGTAAGCAGTGTCCCTTGCATCGGAAGCCATACCCTCTCCTAAAATGCAGAGCTTTCAGAGAGAAAACCCTGCAGGACCGCAAGGCCTTCCTCAAGGAGAACCACATCTGCTACAGGTGCTGCTCTTCAACATCTCACCTCGCCAAGGACTGTAAGGTCAGTTTAAAATGCACAGAATGTGACAGCTCAGATCACAACACAGGTTTACATCCTGGGACAGCTCCATGGACTTTACAACACACTCTCAGCACTAGTGAGCATGGCGGGGAGGAAGAGCACACCATTACAACTCCACCAGAGATCACTTCACAATGTACAGAGGTCTGCAAAGGAGTCATAGGTGGCAGGTCCTGCTCCAAAATATGCCTAGTCAGAGTCTACCTAGCAGGCCAAAAAGACAAAGCTATTAAGCTCTACGCAATTCTGGATGACCAAAATAACAAGTCATTAGCCAGCTCAACCTTCTTTTACATCTTTGGCATTAAAGGCCCCAGAATCCCCTACTCCTTAAAAACTTGTGCAGGAATAGTGGAGACAACGGGGAGGAGATACCCAGTCGAGTCCATTGACGGACAATCATGCTTGTCTTTGCCAACTCTTATCGAATGCAACCAGATCCCTGACCATAGATCTGAAATTCCTACACCAGATGTGGCTACTCATCACCCACACTTGAAACGCATAGCGCATCTGATACCAGAACTTGATCCTCAGGCTCAGATTATCCTACTCCTTGGGAGAGATATCTTGCGAGTCCACAAATCAAGAGCTCAAATTAATGGTCCCAACAACGCTCCTTATGCTCAGAGGTTAGACCTTGGATGGGTCCTAATCCACTCCCTGGCTGGATGGCAATCGTGGCCCTTCCATAAATACAGCGAAGGAGTGAGCCTTGCTGCCCAGACACAGAAAACTGTGGAATGTGTTATTTGCAGGATTTCCAGGTGAAAGTAAGATAAAAAAGACTGGAAAAAGCCACCACATCTTAGGACTGTTTTTGACTTGAATACTTTAAATCTGAGCAAAGCTATGCTTTTGTGTGTTTATTGTAGTTTATTAATTTTAATTAGGTATGCTACACGTGTTAATTGAGGGATCAGTACCGTAACTATGGTACAAGATGGTTAAGCTAAAGGGAATTAAATGACTAAAATTTTGTCCATATGGCAGTCCAGTGTTTGTTATATGTTGCTTGCAATTGTGCACCATTGCAGCTTTTCTTTCTTTGAGGATATAATGAGGACCACTGAGGTCTATCTGGGACTATGATGTAGTACTCCATAGCAAAGGCCAGAGGAAGGGTCAGCAAGCAGAATTTGCTTTTATGTTTCGGCTTCTAGATGTGCCGGCAGCTACCATATGGTTTCTTCATTCCTCAAATTAAGCATGGCATCTAACAAGGTAAAAGGTCATGTGGAAAAGCACCTTACCCACTACACCACACGTATGTACGTGTTCATTCCAAGCATAAATGTGAGATTCATGGATGTGAAGTAAACAGCTGCTGTGAAAAAGAATGCACTGTGCTTGTCACCTGTCATCTCGGGTCTAATTTAGGTCTCTTAGCCATCCCATGTACAAGAAAGGCTTTAGTACAAGAGGAGATGCAGTTTGGGCCAGCATATACAAACTCATCACTGCTCTGTGAGTCAAAGTAGCATTTGGTGTGCAATCTTAGAGCTGAGGATTACACAGTCATTGGCTGGCCTCAGTATGACGTTACCAAGATCAGACATTATAGATATGCAAGGAATCTAGAATTGACAGCCAAATGAAACTGTCTCCCCACTCTGCCAGTAGTTTAGTTCTAGGTGTAGGGATCCGGAGTGGGTACACAACAGGCACCCAGTCAGTGACGGTCGCTCAATAGGGGCACAGGGGCACCGCCCCCCAATCCATGCAGGGCACCAGATGTATGGATTTAAATGTGTGTTTTTTTAAGCACATGATTAGAGCCAGAGGCTCCAATTGGCTTCTAAAAGGGTGGTCTCTCGTGTGACACCCACTTGTGTGTAATTTGTGTGTCACTTGTGTGGCATTAGTGAATATTTGCTAATGTCTTCCTGCTTCTCCTCTCAGCCAATCAGGAAGCAGGTACTGAGACCTGATTGGCCGGGAGGAGAAGCGACTGCCAGGACTCAGGACGAGATGCAGGGGGGAAGCCGCCAAAGCCGCGACCTGGATGGGGTAAGTGAGGGGCTGGCAGGCGACGGATGAGTAAAACCATGATCGAATAGGGGTGGGGGCCGTAAGGGGGTCAGGTTTGCGGCCCTCCCCCAAAAAAAATTGAGCACCAGCCGCCACTGCACAAAGTACAATATTTCACCAACAAAAAGTCACAAAATGTGCAGGGACAGCAACGTAGCTTCCAAATTTCCCTCATTCGAAGGAACTGTCCCTTCTTTTTGAGAAAAAAAATCACTCTGTCATAAAGTCCTCCTTAAATGGGCCCTTTTAAAGGATAAGTTCACCTTTGGGAACATGTTAGCTGTCAGCTCTGTGCGTGAATAAACTACAAGCCTGACAACCTGCAGCTATCGGCTTGTATTTCTCAATGAACTACCACGGCGCTATGGAACACCATGGTAGTTGATTGATTCTTCCTGTCAGATTGTATCTGCTTGCCCATATAGGATGTATGGGCACACAAATACACCGACATATCTGCAGGAGACCTGCATGGCACCAGCAATCTGTTGATCACTGGTGCAATGCTTTACAGGCTCCAAAATAAATAAATGCAAATTTTTTTTACCTGCAAAAAAAGTGCAATTATTATAATTTTTTTTTAATGGTGAACTTCTCCTTAATAATGTTATACTTGCCTGCTCTGGGCAGTGATTGTGCACAGAGCAGCCCGGATCCTCCTCTTCTTGGGTCCCCCGATGGTGCTCCGGGCCCCTCCCTCCTGGGGCACCTAAGCAGGCTCGCTCCCCTCTCCTGATTGGCTCACTAGCTGTGATTGACAGCATCAGGAGCCAATTGATGCCTCCGCCAATAAGGAGTGAGAGTACCCAGAGAGCCCAGGTTCCCGTGCACACCACTTGATCAAGATGGGGCTCAGGTAAGTATTAGGGGGTCTGCTACACACAGAAGGTTTTTCACTGTCATGCATAGAATACATAACGGTAAGAAAACCTTCATCTTTTAGAACCAGTTTAACGTTAACTTCTGTGTGATTTTTGAACATTGCAAATGTTTTAAAAAAGTTTGTAACAGAGCTGTAGAGCTACTACCCGAAGGAGCTGCTTGGTGATTTTGATTCTCTGTTCTGGACTCCAAGAACAGCCTGAGCCCCTCTGACACACCTGGTTGGATGAAAGTTACTGCAAGCACTTATCAGAACACGGGTATAGATACCTTTAACTCATTTGTGAATTAGCACCAGAAAATGGACACAAGACTGTTTTGTGGTAAATAAAATCAATGTATCGGTACAGGATAGATTAAATGGTGGTTTGAGCATAACTGAGCACACAGAAGATAGGTTCAGACACAGTTTACTAGACAGTATAATGGCTATTAACTCATGAGTCAGCAAAGTCTGAAATAAACAGTGTATACAAACATTAACTGCAATGTAAATAATTATACTATAACTAGAGTGTACTTTAGGAGAATGGCTCTTATAGGGTAATGTCCCCTGAGAGGTACCTCTTAGCATAAGCAATAGGTAAATATCAATGTGCAGCAGCTGTAAAGCGGCAGTCGTTACTCTTCAGCCGGTGTCAGGAAGGGCACACCAGAAATGTCAATGGCGATATCGGCGCATCTTCGCGCATGCGCGGTAGTGGCGCATCGGCGCACGCTGATGTGCGCATGCGCGATAGCGGTGCGCACGCGGGCATGCGCGGGAGCGCGCGGCGGCGGCTCATGGCGCCAGATGGGGCTATTTAAAGGGGCTGATGGCTGGGCTCTGTGCTGTTCGGTCTACAGCGTTACCTGAGACCTCTGACCCCTGCTTACCTGAATCCTGCTCCAGCTGACCCTTCCTGGCTTGTTTGACCATTCTTGCCGATCTGCCTGTACCTGACCCCCAGCCTGTGTTGACTACGTTCCTGCCTGCTCCTTCTGCTACCTTGTTGCCTGCCCGTTGCCGAACCTGCCTGTACCTGAGACCTGCCAGCTGCCTAAACCTGCTCATACCTGATCCTGCTCCAGTACTTACCTGTACCTGAGACCTGCCAGCTGCCTGAACCTGCTCATACCTGATCCCGCTCCAGTACTTACCTGCTTGGGACTGGTGTACCCACGCTTCCAGCCCATCTGACCGCACCCGCCTGAGCTCCAGTTGTTAGGCTGTCAGCTGTTTCCGGATCCATTCCAGTCTCCATCCCAGTTCCGGTCCAGCGCACCACCAGCGACTTTACCAGGCTCTCGTGCGACTCTGCACTCCTGCGCCTCCTGTCTTCACTACCAGGGGCCTCGAGTGAGAGGTGTAAGGGAGGCCTCCCTCTGCATAATCAGACTCTTCCACCAGGTACGTGACAGTACCGAACAGCCCAGTCAGAGTCTGTGCAGGGAGCCTCTTCCATGGAGGGTTTCCGCTTACACCTCAAAGACCTCACCCAGACTGTTGAAATTGCACAAGATGCATATATCCGACTGGAAGAAAGCATCCAGGCTCTTTCCTCACCTACCTCGGCCCCGCAAAGAGCTACTTCAGCAATAGCAACGTTAGATCCAGAAACCGGGGTTCCTGCGCCTGAAAGATTCACCGGTGATCACCGACTACGAGGACAGAAGTCAGAGAGACCTATGAGGTCGTCCTGTCCAGCCTGGAAATTAGCCCGAGCCTCTAACTTCAGCAGCCTGACATCTTCTACCACTGCTGCACCCACATCTGATGTCCCTGAACCCAGGCAACTCGGAGTGCCCCGTCCCTCACTTTCCCCTGAGGAACGTCAACGCCGACAACATGAAAACCTCTGCCTGTATTGTGGGAGACCCGGGCATTACGTGAGGTCATGTCCAGCCAAGATCCGCAAGGGTCGAATTATCTTCTCTGCCAGCACGCCCATCCTGCCAACCCACCTGGCTCTCCCCATTGTATTACAGCTTCCGGGAAGAAGTATTCCTGTCTCCGCTATAATAGACTCCGGTGCCTGTAGCTGCTTTATGGACTTGTCTTTTATTGCAAAACATCAAATCCCTTTGCAACCTAGGGCCCAGGGACTTTCAGTACATCTGGCCGACGGGTCTGCTATCAAATCCGGACTAGTGACTCAGCAGACTATACCCTTGCCTGTCATTATTGCCGGTAGTCACAAGGAATTGTTACGCCTGGATGCCATCACATCCCCGCTGTTCCCCATAATCCTTGGCATGCCATGGCTCCAAGCACATAACCCTCTTATCAACTGGGTCAGAGGGGAGGTTAAGTTTCACTCTTCCTACTGCCTCCAACACTGCTTGCCGAAATTCTCTTCTGATCCGCCATCCTTGTTATGCTTGGACTCTGATGTTGAAACACGCTTATCTGTACCAGTTGCATACCATGACTTTTTAGATGTCTTTAGCAAGAAAGGAGCTGAAACTCTCCCTCCACATCGGCCATATGACTGCCCGATTGATCTCATCCCGGGTGTTGAGGTCCCTTTTGGAAGGATTTTTCCTCTGTCAGAATTGGAGCTTGTCGCCCTAAAAGATTATATAGACGATAATCTAAAGAAGGGCTTCATCCGCCCCTCCAATTCTCCAGCAGGAGCGGGTATCTTCTTTGTGGAGAAGAAGGATCGTTCCCTTCGCCCATGTATAGATTATCGTGAACTCAATAAAGTTACGGTCAAGAACCGTTATCCCCTGCCCTTGGTACCCGAATTGTTCCAGAGGTTGGGAGCAGCAACCATATTTACAAAACTGGATCTCCGAGGGGCAAATAATCTGGTACGGATACGGGAGGGAGACGAGTGGAAGACGGCTTTTCGCTCCCGATTCGGACATTTTGAATATCTGGTGATGCCGTTCGGCCTATGCAATGCCCCAGCAACATTCCAGCACTTTATCAACGATATCTTCCGCGATTTCCTAGACCTGTTCGTTGTAGCATATCTGGACGACATCTTAATTTTCTCTGCTTCCCTTGATGACCACCGCAGACATGTTAAAAATGTATTGAGCAGACTGCGACAGCACGGGCTATACGCCAAGCCGGAGAAGTGCGAGTTCGAGCGACAAAGCATTACTTTTTTGGGACTAATCCTCTCCACCGAAGGTGTCAAGATGGACCCACAAAAGGTCACTGCCATCTTAGACTGGCCAGCCCCAGTGGACAAAAAGGGCATCCAACGCTTTGTTGGGTTCTCGAACTTCTACCGAAAATTCATCAGGGGATTTTCAGCCATCATATCACCAATCACACAACTGACCAAACAAGGCATCCGTTTCCAGTGGTCTCCTGAAGCTCAAAATGCTTTCGAGTCTCTGAAGAAACTATTTACTTCCGCACCGGTTCTGAAGCACCCTGACCCAACATTGCCCTATGTATTGGAAGTAGACGCGTCAGAAACGGCAGTCGGAGCAGTACTATCCCAAAGGCGGGGACCCAAGGCTTTGTTACACCCAGTCGCCTTTTTCTCCCGCAAACTGTCTAACTCTGAAAGGAATTATGATGTCGGAGATAGAGAACTTCTGGCCATTAAAAATGCATTGGAAGAGTGGAGGTACCTTTTAGAAGGAGCAGCGCACCCGATCCTAATCTATACGGATCATAAAAACCTGGAGTATCTGAGGACTGCCAAGAGACTCAAACCACGTCAGGCTAGATGGGCACTCTTCTTTTCCAGGTTCTCTTTTCATCTCACGTACAGGCCAGGATCTAAAAACACCAAACCTGATGCACTCTCTCGGATGTTCTGTGTTACCAGGGAATCCGCACCGCCCGACACTATCCTGTCCTCTGAGAACTTCCTGCTACTTCAGGGAGACCTGCTCTCTCAAATTAAACAGGCTTCTGTAAATGCCCCTTCATCTCTGGGAATAACGTTGCAGGCCAGAGATGATCTACTTTGGCACAAGGACAAAATATTCATACCAGAAAACCTACGTGTCTCTGTTTTGGGATTATGTCACGACCACAAATTAGCCGGACACTTCGGTGTCCGTAAAACTGCTGAACTTGTGCAACGCACATTCTGGTGGCCTCAAGTGGAAAAAGACTGCAAGGGCTATGTAGAGTCCTGTACCACTTGCACACGAAATAAGAACAGCAAAACCAAAGCATGGGGCTTGTTGAAGCCGCTATCAGTCCCGAAGAGACCCTGGAAGAATATCTCGATTGATTTTATCGTGGAACTTCCTCCATCTGACGGGTTCTCCACCATCTTTGTGGTGGTGGACCGATTATCCAAAATGGCCCACTTCCTACCCATGAAAGGCACACCATCGGCCCCGGAAACAGCCCAAATTTTTGTGAAAGAAGTTGTTAGGCTTCATGGAGTTCCAGCAAACATCGTGTCAGACCGGGGGGTACAATTCACCTCAAGGTTTTGGAGGTCTTTATGTGAAACCTTGGGAATCGAGTTATCATTTTCTTCCGCATACCACCCCCAAACGAATGGGCAAACGGAAAGAACCAATCAAACTCTGGAACAATACTTACGGTGCTTCTCCTCATACTCACAAGATGATTGGGCCGCACTACTTCCGTTAGCGGAATTCGCTTATAACAACTCCATCCACTCTGCCACAAAACAGTCTCCATTCTTTGCCAATTACGGATTCAACCCATCATTTCTGACCAGTACCTTCCCGGAGAGTTCTGTACCTGCCGTTCTTGAAACCATAAATTTCTTTGATACCAACAACAAACTTCTACAGACAACTATGACTAAAGCTCAAGAATATAACAAACAGGCCTTTGATAAGAAGAGGCGGGGAGAATTAATTCTGGAACCTGGTGATCGGGTTTGGCTATCCACTACAAATCTAAAACTAATGTGCCCCTCTAAGAAGTTGGGCCCTAAATTTATGGGACCCTTCCCGATAAAAAGAAGGATCAACGACGTGTCTTACGAGCTGGAACTGCCAGACTCCTTCAAAATACATCCTGTCTTTCACGTGGCTTTACTAAAACCTGTAACCCCTGATCCATTCCCTGACCGGGATACAGGCCCACCCGAACCAATATTAGTTAACGGGACAGAGGAATTCGAAGTCGAAGCAATCCTGGACTGTAGGAAAAAGAGAAATCAGATCCAGTATCTCGTCAAATGGAAAGGTTATGGCCCAGAGGAGAATTCGTGGGAACCCGAGGACGATGTCCATGCTGAAAGACTTATTCAGGCATTCAAGAGATCCCATCCTTTGAAGCTCGCCCGGTTGGGCATCCGGAGGCTGCCCATTGGGAGGGGGCAATGTCAGGAAGGGCACACCAGAAATGTCAATGGCGATATCGGCGCATCTTCGCGCATGCGCGGTAGTGGCGCATCGGCTGGGCTCTGATGGCTGGGCTCTGTGCTGTTCGGTCTACAGCGTTACCTGAGACCTCTGACACCTGCTTACCTGAATCCTGCTCCAGCTGACCCTTCCTGGCTTGTTTGACCATTCTTGCCGATCTGCCTGTACCTGACCCCCGGCCTGTGTTGACTACGTTCCTGCCTGCTCCTTCTGCTACCTTGTTGCCTGCCCGTTGCCGAACCTGCCTGTACCTGAGACCTGCCAGCTGCCTAAACCTGCTCATACCTGATCCTGCTCCAGTACTTACCTGTACCTGAGACCTGCCAGCTGCCTGAACCTGCTCATACCTGATCCCGCTCCAGTACTTACCTGCTTGGGACTGGTGTACCCACGCTTCCAGACCATCTGACCGCACCCGCCTGAGCTCCAGTTGTTAGGCTGTCAGCTGTTTCCGGATCCATTCCAGTCTCCGTCCCAGTTCCGGTCCAGCGCACCACCAGCGACTTTACCAGGCTCTCGTGCGACTCTGCACTCCTGCGCCTCCTGTCTTCACTACCAGGGGCCTCGAGTGAGAGGTGTAAGGGAGGCCTCCCTCTGCATAATCAGACTCTTCCACCAGGTACGTGACAGCCGGCTAGTGTTGGGGCTCAATGGTACCATAGGTGCACTAGAGAATAACCCCAGTCATGTCTGCAGGCAGTAGTGAGGCTGCTAGATAGCTGCATAGTCAGTCTGCACTGAGGGAGGTATGCACTGAGGGGGGCTCTGCACTGATGGAGGAGGGGGGTCTGCACTGATGGAGGAGGGGGGTCTGCACTGATTAAGGAGGGGGTCTGCACTGAGGGGGTTCTGCACTGATGGATGGGGGGGTCTATACTAATAGAGGGGGTCTTCACTGAGGGAGGTCTATACTGATGGATGGGGATCTGCACTGAGGGGTGGTCTGTACTGATGGGGGTCTGCACTGAGGGGGCTATACTGATGGAGGGGGGTCTGTACTGAGGGAGGGGGATCTATACTGCCGGAGGGGGGTCTGTACTTAGTGGGGGTCTATAGTTGGTGGAGGGGGGTCTGTACTTAGTGGGGAGGTCTATACTAAGAGAGGGGGGTCTGTAGTTGGTGGAGGGGGGTCTGTAATGAGGGGGGTGTAGGGGGGCTGGTGGAGGGGAGGTGACACCAATTTTTTCCGCACCAGGTTACACCAACCCTAGTGACGCCACTGGGTGCACACTGGACAGGTATGTGCACTCTCTGATCTCTCTCACGGCAAAAATAATCAGTTACTTATACAGCTTAAGAAACTGTAGCTCTTTACCCCTCCTTCTGGCAATCTGCCACCTGAGAAATGCAGTTCAAAAGCATATGATTACAGTAAAGTCTCTCTCCTCTGGACTACAGTTATCATAGTGCAGTGCTGCCTGTCTTAGTCTATGAACTCTATCTCCTCAGCAGCTCCCTCCTCTTGCTGATATAGCTGTTAATTGGTTCAGCACCACAGGGCAGCAGCTACCGAGAGCAGCTAAAGCCAGTGTTTCTCTCACTCTCCATTTCCAGCCAAGCACCTGGCTACAGAGCCTCTACCCTTTTCTGTTCTGAAGCAAAAAATATAGAAGGGTCTCTACCCATTATAATCACCTGCTGCACTTTATTCTGCTTATTTCTGTCTGCATCTCTTTAGAACCAAGTAACCCTTAGGGAGTATCTCACTATAAATGAAATTACAATTGCAGAGGATTCCTACAATTTTACTTGTATCTTAGTGCAGGATGCCAAGGATCTCCAGGATGCCATATTGCATTGCATTTTGTGACTGTCTAAGAAAATCTGGGGTACTGTGTTGGTCAGTACTACAGATAAAAAGATTTGGGAGTACTTATCTTGGATGATTGCAAAATGAGTCAACAGTCTGACCAGGCAGTTGGAAAAGCAAATAGAATTCTAGGATGCATCACTAGAGGGTTCACCAGCAGGAGGTTGGAGCTCCTGATTCCCTATATAGATCTAGTGAGACCTCATTTACAATACTGTGTACAATTCTGGAGACCTAACTTACACAAAGGAATTGATAAAATAGAACAAGTCCAGAGTAACAAAAATGGTGAAAGGTCTGAAGGATAAAACATTTGGAGGAAAGACTTGAGGAACTTAATATTTACAGTTTAGAGGAAAGAAGGGAAAGGGGAGGCATGATTGAAACATTTAAATACACCAAGTGGAATCAAACATGCTTGGGACAAACCTAGATCTATACTCAGAAAAAGCTCAGGCAAAAAAAAGTAAACAAAAAAAAAACAAAAAACAAAAAAATACGAAAACATGTTTAAATAAAAAAAATAAAAAAGGATAGACTCTATGGACCACTTGGTCTTTTTTGTTTGTTTCTAAAATTAAAGGGGCTTCAGATTGAGTTAGAAATGTAATTTTAATAACATTAAATTAAAAATTACAGTTTTTAAATTATTATTTAATTTATTAAAGCGCTTGTATAGTCCCAATTATTTTTTTATTTTTTTAGTCACCTTTAATGCAAAAGGCATAATGAGCTAGTATGCACCGCATACTAGCTCATTATGAAATACTTACCTTAGAACGAGGCATCGGTAACTTACCTGGTCCACGCCGAGGGAGATGACATGTTGCCTCGGCGTGTCTTCCGGGTATCGCGGCTCCAGCGCTGTGAGTGGCTGGAGCCGCGATGTCGTCACTCCCACACATGCGCGTGGGAGACTTCTTTCCGGCAAGGTCCAGCGTCTGCTGGGGCTTCAGCCGAGAATCCCCTGTGCGCATGCGCCGCTGCAGTCAGCAGCTCATTGCGAGGGGAATATCTCCTAACCGTAAAGGTTTAGGAGATATTTGTTTTACCTACAGGTAAGCCTTATTATAGGCTTACCTGTAGGTAAAAGTACCAAATCGGACTATACAACCACTTTAAGGGAGAAAAGCTGTTCAAAACTGCCTGGCCCTATGTGAAAAAGTAATTGCCCCCTCCCATGCTGAATCATTAATAAACTGTGATTAACCACAATTGTATGGAAAGCTGAGTTAAATTTCACTTTCCCCACAACCAGGCCTGATTACTGCCAGACCTGTTGAATCAAGAAATCACATAAAAAGGAGCTGTCTGAGAATGTGAAGCACGCTAACAGATCACAAAAAGCCACATATCATGCCACAATCTAAAAAAAATCAGAAACAGATTATAAACAAAATAATGTACGTGTATCGGTCTAGGAAGGGTTTCAAAGCCATTTCTAAGGCTTTGGAACTCCGGTAAACCACTGGGAGAGCCATTATCCACAAATGGAGATAACTTGGAACAGTGGTGAACCTTCCCAGGAGTGGCTGGCCTACAAAATTTATTTCAAGAACATGACGACGATATAGGAGGTCATAAAAGAACCCAGAACAACATCTAAAGAACTGCAAGCCTAACTTGCCTCATGTAAGATAAGTGTTCATGATTCAACAATAAGAAAGAGACTGGGCAAAAAGGACATCCATGGGAGAGTTCCAATGCCAAAGCCACTGCTGACCAAAAAGAACAAAAAGGCTCATCTCACATTTACCAAAAAACATCTTGAATATCCTCAAGACTTTTAGGCAAATATTCTGTGGACTGATGAGAAAAATGTTACTTTTTGGAAAGTGTGCGTCCCGTTACATCTGGCATAAAACTAATACAGCATTTCATAACAAGAACATCATACCAACACTCAGACATGGTGGTGGTAGCCTGATGGTCTGGGGCTGCTTTGCAGCTTCAGGACCTGGATGACTTACCATAATTGATCCCTGGAACCATGAATTCTGAGCTCTACCAGAAAACCCTAAAGAAGAATGTCCGGCCATCAGTTTGTGACCTCAAGTTCAAGTGCACTTGGGTTATGCAGCAGGACAATGATCCAAAACTCAACAGCAAATCCATCTCCAAATGGTTGAAAAAGCAACATTTAGGTTTTGGAGTGACCTAGTTAAAGCCCAGACTTAAATACAATTGAGATGCTGTACCATGACCTTACACAGGCCGTTCATGCTGGAAAACCCTCCAATGTGGCTGAATTAAAACAATTCTGCAAAGAGTGGGCCAAAAAATTGGTCCACAGCAATGTGAAAGACTCATTGCCAGTTATCGCAACCGCTTAATTGCAGTTGATGCCGCCAAGGATGGCACACCAGTTATTAGGTTTAGGGGGCAATTACTTTATCACATTAAGCCAGGCAGGTTTGGACAGCTTGTTTGCTTTAGAAAATGTGATCCCTTGAATGTAATCTCATTCTGAAGGTGCTAAAAATGACAGGGCAGGGCAAGCTCAGTCAAAGCTGGTGTTGAGTACCTTGCTGAATTCACTCAGCTCTGTAGCATGTTGCCTGTGACTTCCTCAGCCACACCAGTGTCAATGGAGCCCCTATGTACAATATGCACAATGTCTAAAAAATTGGACACTGTAGTCTAAATGAGAGCTAACTAAAGATCTATAAAGGCGGTCCTGATTCCCCTAGATCTTTAATTAGACCTCATTTAGAATACTGTCCAGTACTGGAGAGAGACCTTATATGGATAAGATAGAACCAGTCCAAAGGTGGTCAACAAAAATTGTGAACGTTCTGGGGATAAAACATGTAGCACCCTCCTAGTTAGGGTGCTAGGTAGATTAGGTAAATGTAATTCTTTAGTGTCTCTGTAATCAGCGGAACTGCTTTTGATTGCTCTGGTCTGCTCCGAGTTTCACAGGCTATGGGGTTGACTGCTTCCCCCTGCCTCCTGGATAGTTCTGGAAAGTAGTGGTCTAGGAGAGTGTCAGGGCTGGGTTCAGCCCTTCCTTCTCTGTGCTGGCAGCTCAGCTGTCAGCTAATTGCCAGCTTCCATCTCTCCACAGTGATCCACCTGTTGATGATCCGCTCGTCAGCTTTGCCTACTTAAGGACTTCCAGTTCATTTGCTCTTCGCCTTCGCCTGTGTTAACATCACAAGAGACTTTCTCCTGCGTTCCAGTGGAAGACCTGCTTGACTGCTGTCCCCTCTGGCTACGGATCCTGTTTGCTGTTCTATTACCTTTATCGCTGGCTCTTGGAGTTTGGCTTGGCCGACTACCCAATCCCGTTACTGAACTCTAGCTATGTTTTGACTACGCTTACTCTGTTTACCTTTTTATTATTTATTATTAAACTAGTGTGATTTAACGGCACTTCTGTCTCGGTCTGATTCATGGTTTCTGACAGTAGGCGAAGGCCATGAATTCAGAAGATGCAGCCAATCCACTTGTTAATAATATTTTTCCAGTTTGGATGACCTGGACCACCGCATGGATCAGTTTGCCATGGCGATAGAGATGCTCCTGAGTCACACGGCTCATCTAGAGTCTCCCACTGTGGTCGCTCCGGTAGTCCCTGTGCAGACAGACCCTGCTGCTGCTCCAGTCTCTGTGCAGGTACCCGCCTCTAGTATTACCTCTATTAAAGGTATGTCTGGTTCCGCCCCGCTTCCCCAGCAATTTGGGGGCGATCCAATCCAATGCAGAGGTTATCTCAACCAGGTTGAGATATATTTTGAGATGCTGCCCCAGGCGTTTCCCACGGACAGAAACAAAGTAGGTTTCGTGATATCTTTGCTTTCTGAGAGAGCCTTGGTCTGGGCAAACCCTCCATGTGAGACGCAAAAACCTGTGGTCCTGAGTTACCCAGAATATGTGGCTTCCTTCAAAAGGGTATTTGACATTCCCGCACGCTCCGCTTCTGCTGCCAAGAGCCTCATGTCCATCAGAGTACGAGAACTGTTGCTGATTACGCCATTGAATTCCGTACTCTGGCAGCAGAGGTTGCTTGGAACAATGAGGCCCTCATGGCTGCTTTTTCTCATGGTCTCTTGGATAACATTAAGGATGAGATAGCAGCCCGAGATATACCCACTGAGCTGGAGAAGTTGATCACATTTGCCATCCTCATTGACTCCAGACTCAGAGAAAGACCCTCTGTTAAGAAGCGCTTGCAGAAGCCTTCTGTACGTTTGTCTCAGGGTTTTGCAGTCCCACCCTTGCCTCCCTTGGGTTTACGTCCTCTGCAGCGCTTTCTTGGCTTCGCCAACTATTATCGGAAGTTTATTCGTAACTTCTCGTCTCTGGTCAAGCCCCTGACTAATATGACCAGAAAGGACGCTAACCCACAGAGTTGGTCTCCAGAGACCATTAAGGCTTTTGAGAGTCTTAAGACTACCTTTGTTTCTGCTCCTGTGCTGGCACATCCTGATCCCACATTGCCTTTTATCCTTGAAGTCGATGCTTCTGAGACTGGAATTGGCGCCCTTCTGTCTCAACATCCTAGCTCTGACAGCGCTATGAATCCGTGTGGCTACTTTTCCAAGAAATTGTTACCTGCGGAGTGCAATTACGAGATTGGTGACAGAGAGCTTTTGGCGATCATTTTAGCCCTGAAAGAATGGCAACATCTCCTTGAAAGTACCACTGTGCCGGTTCTCATTCTTACTGACCATAAGAATCTCACATTCTTGCCTGAGGCTAAGCGCCTCTCTCCCAGAAGGGCACGATGGGCTCTTTTCTTGTCGAGTTTCAATTACATTGTCTCATTCTTACCCAGTACTAAGAATGTAAGGGCTGACGCCTTGTCACGACAATTTTCCTCCACTTCCAAGATGTTGTCGGTTCCGGTTCCTGTGATTCCTCCTGATCGTATTCTGGCTACGGTTCGCACCAGTCTCACTTCTCCTTTGGGTGACAAAATTGTGTCTGCTCAGGTCGATGCCCCTCCTGAGAAACCTTGTGACCGCTGCTTTGTTCCCGAGAGTCTCCGTACTGCTGTGCTCCAGACTTACCATTCTCTCAAGGCTGTTGGCCACCCTGGGAGGAATCAACTCTTTTGGGCCATTTCCCAACAATTCTGGTGGCCTAGTCTATGTGCCGAAGTAGCCGCCTTCGTAGCTGCCTGTTCCGTGTGTGCTCAGAGTAAGACTCCAAGATACCTTCCAGTGGGCCTATTACAACCCATACCCAATGGAAAGAGGCCCTGGACCCACCTGTCTATGGATTTCATTGTGGAATTACCCAATTCCCAGGGCAACACAGTTATCCTTATGGTGGTAGACCGGTTCTCGAAAATGTCTCACTTCCACTTAAGAAGTTGCCTACGTCTAAGGAACTGGCTTCCATTTTTGCTCAGGAGATCTTTTGTTTACATGGCCTACCCAAGGTCATTGTCTCTTACAGGGGAAGTCAGTTTGTGTCCCGTTCTGGTGAGCCTTTTGTGCACAGTTGGGAATTCAGCTTGCTTTCTCCTCTGCGTATCACCCACAGTCTAATAGGGCCGCAGAACGAGCCAATCCGTCCTTGGAGCAATTCCTGTGTTGCTATATTTCTGACCATCACAACAACTGGTCAGACCTCTTACCATGGGCGAAGTTTGCTCACAATAGCGCTCTGAAATCTGCTTCCCGTTTGTCCCCGTTTATGGCGAATTATGGTTTCCAACCTTCCATGTTGCCTGACTCGTTTGTTCCTGAGAGTATTCCTGCATAAGAGGAACATCTCCATGGTCTTCGTTCCACTTGGGTACAAGTCCAGGAGGCTTTGCGACAGGCTAACGAGAGGTACAGACTCAATGCTGACTGCAGACGCCTGCCTGTGCCTTCCTACCAGGTCGGGGACAGGGTCTGGCTGTCATCTCGCAACCCCCGACTTCGTGTTCCTTCTCTGAAGTTCGCACTTCGGTTTATTGGGTCTTTCCGTATCCTTCGCAAGTAAAACCCAGTGGCTTACGCGTTGGACCTTCCTTCCAGTATGCATATCTCTAATGTGTTTCATGTCTCCTTATTGAAACCTTTGGTCTGCAACCGTTTTACCACCTCGGTGCCACATCTTCACCCTATACAGGTTGAGAACCATGAGGAGTATGAAGTACAGTCCATTGTTGACTCCCGTAGGTTCCGTGGGTGCATTCAGTACCTGGTGCATTGGAAGGGGTACGGTCCGGAGGAACGCTCTTGGGTCCCATCCTCGGACGTACATTCCCCTGTCCTCCTCCGCGATTTCCATAGACGTTTTCCCCTCAAGCTCGGTGGTCCTCTGAGGGGAAGGGGTCATTGAGGAGGGGGTACTGTCAGGGCTGGGTTCAGCCCTTCCTTCTCTGTGCTGGCAGCTCAGCTGTCAGCTAATTGCCAGCTTCCATCTCTCCACAGTATTCCACCTGTTGATGATCCACTTGTCAGCTTTGCCTACTTAAGGACTTCCAGTTCATTTGCTCTTTGCCTTCGCCTGTGTTAACATCACAAGAGACTTTCTCCTGCATTCCAGTTGAAGACCTGCTTGACCGCTGTCCCCTCTGGCTACGGATCCTGGCTTTGGCTTGGCCGAATACCCGACCCGGTTACTGAACTCTGGCTATGCTTTGACTATGCTTACTCTGTTTACCTTTTTATTATTTATTATTAAACTAGTGTGATTTAACTGCACTTCTGTCTCAGTCAAATATACATTCTGAATATAAACATAGGTGGCCCCTGCCAATCTCTGGGGGGAGGGTGCCCAGTAGGTGGCTGGGATGGAGCATAAATAGCTTAAGGCCTAGAGCAGAGGGGTTCTTGTACAAGAGAAGAGGTTCCCAGAGTGAAAGGCTGCCCTTCAGTTGAAGATTCTGCTTGTGCTCATCAAGGTTCCAGCTGTGGAAAAGCTGGGGGTCCTATTCTGCTACAATTTTCTGAAGCTAAGAGAGGGATTTCACTGGGCATCAGGTCTGGAAGATTCACTGAGGAAATTGTCTGCCTGAGGCAGGAGGGAGGCATCCAGGTACCTAGGGACACTGTGAGTACAGACCTGAGTAAAGGATCCTGGTGACTGTTGCTACTCCTAACCCCTTTTGCATTAATCCTAAGGCTTGTCTGGCCTGGAACATTGCTTATGATGTCCTAGTGCTGTGCGTTCCAAGTGCCATTGCTGAAGGAAATAGCTGCAAAAAGAAGAATTACCTCTCATTACTGTGTTTTGGAGTATCCCCCAGCACCTAATCCCCAGCCAAGTTCCTCAGCAATAAACTTTAAAAAAGGTAACCCCTAGACTGTTTACTGAGCTAGAAGAGTAAATGTTGCTGTTTGCCTGGCTGCTGCTACACTAGTGAGAAAGGAACCTGCGACAACTTAGTGACCCTTTCAGGGGCAAGCACTACAAACTTATCAGGAGATTCTTCAGGCAGTTATTATGTGAGGTCTGGAGGAAAGAAGGGATAGGGGATACATGATTGAAACCTTTATATACATTAAGGGTGTGAATAAGGCTCAGGAGGGCAGTATTTTCAGTAGGGATGGGCCGAACACCCCGCAGTTCGGTTCGCACCAAAACACCTCGAACAGGCAAAAAGTACTAGCGAACATGAGAACCCTGTTAAAGTCTATGGGACACGAACATGAAAAATCCAAAATCCTCATTTCAACCACTTTCGGACCACCTCACGCCGATATACTTCGGCAGAATGGCACGGAACGCTCGCGACCCGGTCCTGAGCTCCGTGACCGCGGGACCCGATCGCCGCCGGTGTCCCGCGATCGGGTCACAGAGCTGAAGAATGGGGAGAGGTAAGTGTAAACAAACCTCTCCCCGTGCTTACTAGTGTGAGTGTCACTGATCGTCTGTTCCCTGTCATAGGGAACGACGATCATTGACGTCACACGCCAATATTTGTGGGGAAAAAAGGACGGCAATTTTGTTTGGGAGCCACGTCGCACGACCGCGCAATTGTCAGTTAAAGCGACGCAGTGCCGAATCTCAAAAAGGGGCCTGGTCCTTTAGCTGCAAAATGGTCCGGGGCTTAAGTGGTTAAAGGCTTATATGCAAGTTATTGCAATAAAAAGTGTATGGGGACCTGGGTACTGCCCTAGGGGACATGTACCATTGCAAAATAAAGTTTTTAAAATGATTGTTTTTAAAGGAGCAGTGATTTTAATGATGCTTAAAGTAAAACAATAAAAATTCCATCGAGGCAGAGCTTTTTCCGTTTTTTTTTTTTTATTTTTTGTGTCTGTCAAATAAAGGAATTGTCAAAAACTGTCTCTTGTGGTTTTTGCTTTTTAATAATTTTTTGGTAAATGGGTAGGGGTGCAATGTACTCGATACCCATTCACAGAGGGGGGGCAGGATCTGGGGGCCCCCTTTAACAGCCCCCTTCCAGATTTCGATAAGCCTCCCTGCCTGCAGACCCCAAGAAGGGTTGTCGGGAAGAGGTCCTTGTCCCAGGGTTGTCGGGAAGAGGTCCTTGTCCCCATCAACATCGGGACAAGGTGCTTTGGGATGCGTTCGCTCGCCCTCCCTTTCCTAGCCTGCCAGGCTGCATGCTCGGATAAGGGTCTGGTACGGATTTTGGGGGACCCCACAGCATTTTTTTTAATTTTGGTGTGGAGTTCCCCTTTAAATCTATGCCAGACCCAAAGGGCCTGGTATTGCTTTTGGGGGAACCCCACGCCGTTTAGAAAAAAAAAAGTTTCACGTGGATATTCCCTTAAAATCTATACCAGACCCGAAGGGCCTGGTATGGATTTTTTTTTGGGGGGGGGGGGAGAGATCCCACGTCATTTTTTTCTTCATTCTGTCAAAGGGTTCCCCTTAACTACTTCAATACAGGTCACTTTCACCCCTTCCTGCCCAGACCAATTTTCATCTTTCAGTGCTCTCTTACTTTGAATGACAATTTCTCAGTCATGCAACTCTGTACCCAAAAAATTTTGGGGAATTTTTTTCACACAAATGTCTTCAAGGGCCAAGTGAGAGGGGCCTATCTGGGTGAGCAGTACCCACTCGAAGGAGAGTGGTGAGTGAGACTTTGTATATTAGGAGTTTTCCCCAGTGATCTGCTGTGTGTGCCTGAACCTTCCCCTAACCCTCCATTCCTCTTCCTCTACAAGTTTGTTTGGAAAATAAAGCCTGAAGAAAAAGGATTCATAACTTGTGTGGACATTGAAGTTACTGTAGACTCTCAACCCCTAGACAACGAATATTGAGGTAACGTGCAAGGCCCAAAATCTAAACCAGCAGCTCCTACGGGGGTGTGCTACATGTGCAAAATAAAGTATAAATCCACGTTGTTCATCTGAAAATTGTTGGTTCAAATCCCGTTCCCATTTCATCAGAAAATGGGGACATCATTTTCTGTAGGTGTAACAAGAATGGAGTTAACAATAGAGAGGCAATGCTGAATTGAAAATAAGTCTACATAAAAAAAAGTGCAGCTGAGGAGAGGCCATGGCTTGTATATTGGTCACCGATTTCCAATTTTATACTTCTAAAAAGTATTTTAGCCTAAACGTTATTGTTTGGAATAAGGGGACAGAAGCTTGGTAGACACGTGCACAACATAAAAATTTGTTTAGTTTGGTTTCGTTTCTGTGCGTTTCCGTTGATTTGTAACGATTCGTAATTTCATAAGACGTGGGTTATTGTATTCGTATTTCCGTAAGGGTTATTTTTCTGTTGATTCGTTTTTCCGTTGATTCAAAATTCGTATTTACGTTATATTTTATATTCGGCCGCGTTCATATTTTCAAAAAAACTATATTTTTGTTGATTTGCAAGGATTCGTATTTTCGTGTCTAATTTCTGTTGATTGGAAAATCGTACTTTTGTAGATTTAATTACATTCGTACTTTCGTTAGAATACATTTTCCGTTTATTCAAAACACTACTCGTCATAATTTTGTAATTCGTACTTTCGTGAGATTGACTGGCTCATTTATTCGTACTTTCGTAACATTGTTTTCGTAGATTAGTAATCGGGGTATAATTCGTAATTTTACATAATGTGTCAGAATAGGAGAAAACAAAAATATGTCAGAGATATTACAAAATACAAATATAGAAATTAGAATTTAGACAGAGTATGCTTAAGAAACAAAGAATTTCTCTCTCACAAGTCACAACTTTACTCACAAATCCAACAGAAGAGTGCAACCTACCCAACCACAACCTGGACTGTGGATGGAATGCACTGCAGTCTAACACAGAAAAACACACCAGGGAATAAGAAACAAGCTCATTGGGGGAAGAGACAACCTCTTCAGGGGAAGGGACACACTTATTGGCCATTGGCCAACGTCCAGAACTAATTCAGAACTAATTAAATAGAATTTAAGTTTTTTCAAATTTTCGTTGTTTTGATTTCCGTTTTCCGAAGATTCGTAATTTTTTTTTCCGTTCATTTTGATTTTCGTTAATATGGATCTTTGTTCGTTATTTTCGTTGTTTTGTTTTACAATTTCCGAATATTCGTAATTTCGCGTTTTCGTTCATTTTGATTTCGTTATTTTTTGATCTTTGTTCGGTATTTTCGTTGTTTTTATGTTTTCGTTTTTTACTTTTCGTATTTTGGCAGTTTCAAATTTACTAAATTCGTATTTTCGTTGTTTTCCATATTCGTTTTTTTCGATAATTCGTTGTTTGTTTGTAATTTCATCAAACCATTTGTTTATTCGTATGTTTACGAATCAACGAATATAACAAATTTTGACGAATAACGAATTCGTAACTAAATGAATTGCACATGTCTAAAGCTTGGATCTTGTATCTCCAGGGGAAATTCTGGATTTCCAACGATTGGAGTCATAACTGATAATTTTGGTTTCTCTTTCTTTTTTTGGATCATCTTTATTGTTGTATCTATTAGTGGGCTGTAACATCGGGGGATGTCTAGCTCAGTGATAGATTCATTGTAAGTGAGTTCACAGCCAACAGGAACTAAGGTTTAAGGGCGTGGTAGCCCACTTTTATTGAAAGAAACAAAAAGGAAAGTTCATACATGCATTTGGTTTCCCACACAGGGGTTCTTCTCCCAAAAACATCAACACATGAAAATGCCAATCCACCTGGCTCTTGAGGCTCGCTCAGCCTTGGGCGCAGTTCCTTGCTGCACAGGCCCACTCCTGGCCTCTAGGAAGGGCTCTCCTGACACTCCAGGCTTTCACACCCCTCTAAGACTTACAGTCCCCTCTGGTCCTCAAGACTCTCTCTTCTAGTTGTCTCAGCTATAGTCTCCCCGACTCTCTCAGCTGGCCCAACCCTCTGTCCACTGACCTGGAACCTCTCCCACATGGAGAACCATCTTAAGGATGTTGCCTGAGTTCTTCCACAGTAGCACACTTCCCTCCAGCAACTGCTGTAACACCAACTCCTTTCCCACACACACTGAGCTATGTTCAGCTCTGCCTTATAACGAGTGTGTGCACCTGGACACACACACAACCTGCAGAGTTTCTGGAAAACCCGGACACATGACTGAGGACTCCATCCCTCCCAATGCTCTTTGAAGTCTTTACGTTTCCAGCCCCAATCCAGGCTTACAAAATCCAGAGAAAACCTAAAGCATAGTTTTCTCTGCTCACCAATCTTTTGCTGGAACTTCTCAAATTGCTTCTTTGAGAGTCCTGTGTCCATTTTACACACATTTTCACTAAGCCAGGGGCTCTCACTCTCACAGGGTGTTTTTAAGTGTTGAATGAGAGGAAGTTAATATCCACGAAAGTGTCTGAAGGGGATAGAACCTGTTCAAGTTTTACTCAGCTCTTGGTCTCCACATGTTTGCACCAGTCCAAGACCTGTATTAGATGGGATGCATGAAGATAGAGAGCTGGATCAGAGAAGCCCATACCATATCCATGTTTTGGCATGAAGATAGAGAGTCGGATCAGAGAAGCCCATACCACCTCTATGTTTTGGCAGACTCAAGATGTCTGCTTTAATTCTAGGTTTATGGTCTGCCCACAGAAACTGAGAGAATTCAAATTTCACTGATTTCAAGATGGGGGGGGGGGGTGCATTCATCTTCAGAATGCTTTTCCTCCCGAACCAAGTACGAATGAGATAATTTCTTCAGATCTTATCAAATCGTACCTAACAGGATGAGAAAGTTCATCTTCAAGTTTTAAGGTAAGATACCCCAAGATACTGAAAACTCCCTCTTAAACACTTGAAAGAGAAGTTGGTCTCTGATGGGGGAAATGTAATAATTCCTTATTGTTATTGACTCACAATATCCAATAATGAATTCTAATCCTGGTTACCTTAGATGACTTCACATTATAGGAATGTCAGGAATGTGCTAACTTCCTTAGAAGGTAATGTTGCTTATGATTGGCCAAATACTATCCACTAGTCCTGAATACACTTCAGCTAAAACTTGTAATAGTGAGTCTCGTGTCCAGAGCTTCATTATGCATGCCTCTGGTTTGATCATCTGTGCCACACCACACCACAAAGTCACTCCATGACTTAAACATGTAAAGCTAAGTATTCTTGCTACATTCTCTAATGTTATTACATTTGCACATCTTGACTGAAACCCCAAAACATAAGCTATCCCGTAACCATAAAAAAACTGTTTCTAATGTTTGCATTTTAGTGTGGGGAATGTTGATATTTAGGGCTTCTGATTTAGTTAATTTTATGTAGCGCTACCCCGTAGGAGCTGCTGGTTAATTTTGGTCCTGCCGTTACCCCACAGTTCAACTTATCAAAACTTGCTTGGCTCTAAATTGGGCAATGTGCCCACAGTTGCATGCACCAGTCACTTAGTCTTTTTCCAATGCTTTTTATTAAACACAACTTGCAGCAGTATAGGGATGGAGGGTTAGGGGAATTCAGATACCTTGTGTAGATCACTGAGGAACTTGAGATCCTGGAGACAAGTACACTTGCTGTCACTGGATCTTGCTCACCCGGAAAGGCCTCTCTCAGTGGCCTAGCAGCCGGAATAATGCACGGACAAAAGTTTCTACCACATACTTGATGATAGTAATAACTGTTGAACAATCCTCTGCCACAGGATTTGGAAATCAGTAATTGCTTGAGCGAACACAGCTACGCAGTAACAAAGTCCTTTAAGCCATCCGGCAGTACTGTGAGGTAGATTGTAGGGTTGTCCCGATACCGATACTAGTATCGGTATCGGTACCGATACTGAGCATTTCCCCAAGTACTTGTACTCGGGGAAAATGCTCCGATGCTTCACCCGATACTTGGGCAGTCAGGGATGATCGGTGCGGCGGGGGGAGTTTCAAGCACTGATCTCCCTGTATACATTTCAACACAGCTGACAGCTTCTCCCCCCGGACCCCCCCCCCTTTTCAGATGCTTTAGCGAAATTTATACAGCGGCGGTCGGTGCTTCTAAACTCCCCCCAAAGCCGCATCGATCACCGCTGACTGTCCCTGTATCCCCCTCCGTGCTGCTGCTGCTGTCCTTCTCCATTATCTGTGTCCCGTGTCCTCCTCCGTGATGCTGCTCTCCCCCTCCGCATTCTGTGTCCCCCTCCATGCTGCTCTCCCCTTCCGGGTTCGTTGTCCCCCTCCGTGCTGCTGTCCGCGCTCCGCGCTCCGTGTCCCACTCCTGCTGCTCTCCCCCTCCGCGCTCTGTGTCCCCCTCCATGTTCTCCTCCACTCCCTCTGTCCTCGATCTGTCAGGATGGAGAGCGGAGGTAGGAGCCGCTAGACCCGGTCCTACCTTTTCTGAATGAACAGAGTCAATGATCACTGACTCTGTCCATTCATATAACTGAAACATCGTAACCTGTGTTTACGATGCTTCAGTTTATGAATGGAGAGGAGCCTCCTGTCCATTCATTTTATCTGAGGCTGCAGAGAAAGGGACTGGGGAATCTGTGTCCCTAGTCCCTTTCTCTGTCTCAAATGGGAGATGTCAGTGTTCTGTTAAGACCCCTGAAATCTCACCAAAGCCCCCCCCCCCCAACAGGTGTAAAAAAAAAAAAAGGAATTGAAAAAAATAATAAAAATGTAAATAAAAAACACACTTAAAAAAAAAGAAGAAAGCACTGTAAAAAAAAATAACAAAAAATCGTAAACAAAAAAAAATTGTAAAAAAAAAAAAATTGTAAAAAAAAAATTGTAAAAAAAAATAAAAATACTGACACATGTGCCACTGTCATGTGACATTGAAAAAAAAGTATCGGTAATCGGTATCGGCGAGTACTTGAAAAAAAGTATCGGTACTTGTACTCGGTCTTAAAAAAGTGGTATCGGGACAACCATAGTAGATTGGTTAGGATGCATCCTCGAATTGAGTCACCAGACTCTTTTTTGAGATACCAGTCTTTTGCTCGGTCCTCTCCAAGAAGAGTCCTCCTCTGGATCCTCCAATTGCTCGGCTTCTTCCCGCAAGCAAGACAGCACAGGACCATCCCCGAACCAGTAGGCCCCAGACAGACTCCTGGGCCTACTTACAGTAACGTAGCCTCGGGCCAGCAGGGCCCCGAGGCAGAAGAGGAGTTGTCACATACCTTAGAGAGAAAAATGGCGTCTGCCCCTTAAGTATCCTCTCCCAGAATGCCCAGCGGTAAACCACTCCCACTGGGCTGTTTCTGGGAAAGGGACACCCAATACACCCCAGCCTGTTGTATTTCCAACACTGACTGGTGGTGACAACGACACCTACCGGCGACAGTGGAAAATGCTCTCAACACAGCCAAAGCTGGAACAGAGGCAAATTTAGCCATAAACATTGCATTCTGAACTATGTACAATTCAGATAACCCACTAAATTGACACAATCGTGCCTGGTCAACAGGAGCAGGGCGCTACATATATAATAATTTTTTTTTTAATAAACCTCAAGCTCTTGTAGAAGATTAGGAATGATTGTCTCTGGTCTGGAGATAAAAAAACAACAAGTTATCTACATATGCAGCAACCTTATGTTGTTTGTGTTCCTCTCACCTCTATATCCATTATATCTAGATTTGCTCTGATATATCTCAATAAGAGCTCAAGTGTCACTATAAAAATGAGCTATGAGAGCAGGCAGTCCTGTCTAGTACCGTTTGGTAGAGTAAAATTTGCTGAAATTATCTTGTTGACCTTAACTGCTGTAACTGGGTGCGTATATAACACATTTATCCATTGGAGCATATTCTTTCCTAAACCAATGTGAAGTGTTTTTTCAGAAAGCTCCAACTTACTCTATCAGAGGTCTTTTCCGCATCTACCGAGAAGAGCAGCAGTGTGACAGACTTAATATTGGCAAGATGAATAATATTCAGTGCCCTGCAGGTATTGTCCTTGTCAGGCAAGGACCCAACTTGATCATGATGTATCATTCTAAATAAATGAGGATGAAGATGTGAAACTAAAATTTTGGTGAATAGTTTTAAGCCTGTATTTAAACTGAGATTGGTCTTTAGCTGGTCAAGGGGATGGGTCCTTGTCCTCTTTGGCAATAACAGTTATATGTGCACGTACCATATCTCTAGGTCAAGGGTAAGCTTGCAGTATGGAGTTGTAATTCTTTAAGAGCCATGATTACAGTCTCTGCTGGAAAGTTTTATAGTAAAATGTGTGAGAGTATATGGCCCAGGGGCTTTTCCTGTTAGCATGTGTTTGATAACATCCTCAAGTTCCGTAGCCGTTACATTCTGTAGCCAATACCGAGTCTTCCATAGAATCCCGAGCCTCAAGCGATGGTTTAGCTAGCCCTGCCTCTATAAGGTGCTGATATAAATGCAAATAAAAATGAAAAAAACAGGCTAAACCATCAATTTAAATTAAAATACAAAAGAAATTATGCAAATACATATAATCACACACGAATTAAACAAATAAATCCAAAATGCAACGTGCAATGTGCAAAAACATGCAATAAAAATATCCTTTCTAGGAATTCAGCAAATTCATACAATTACACATAAATTATTCAAATCCATATAATTTTCATAATAAAAACAAAAACATGTGAAGGTGAGTAGTACACTGGTATGAAAAAGTCCTTCCAATATGTGAAAACAACTTAGAAAGTCCGTTAATGAATGGACCTGGCCATACAGAGGACAGAACATGATAAAAGAGTGATCAGATCAGAAACAAAGAAGTCATTATCAAGTAGCCATCACTTGCCTCTGATGCTGGTTTTCTTTGGGTTATCACATGCACCTATTATCATTATTATGTTTGGTTCACATCATCTGGTAAGAGATTTATGCTAATTGGTGGTACGCCCGGCTCGCCTTACCTAAGATTGAGTAACATTGATTAAGTAAGTCTGTAGTCTTTATGCTGAAGGTTTAAAAAAAATGCTAATTGGTGGTGGAATACATCAATCAATTTCACTTGTACCTTTGCAACTTTTGAACTTTCTAAGTTGTTTTCACATATTGGAAGGACATTTTCATACAAGTGTACCACACACCTTCACGTTTTCGTTTTTATTATGAAAATTTTATGGATTTGCAAAATTTATGTGTGAAGCCTCGTACACACGACCGATTTTCTCGTCCAAAACCAGCAAGAAAAGTGCCGCGAGAGCTTTTTTCTTGAGAAAACCGTTCGTGTGTATGGTTTTACGACGAGAAAATTGCCATGAATCTCGATGAGAAAATAGAGAAACTGCTCTCTATTTTCTCGTCAGGATTCCTGATTTCCTCGTCGTGTTTCTCGTCGGCCTGTTTTGTGACGAGAAAATGGTTTGTGTGTATGCTTTAACAAGTCTTTCAAAAGCGCGCATGCTCAGAAGCAAGTATGAGACGGGAGCGCATCTTCTGGTAAAACAAGCCTTCGTAATGGAGATAGCACATTCGTCACGCTCGAAATTATTGCATCGTTTAAATGTTGTGCATTGAAATCTTCCATAGAATGTTACATTAATCAAAACGAAAGAACTTCTTTTGCTGCTGATATTCACACAGAGTTATGACTATCTTTTTTTAACCTTTCCCATGCTGCTCTTAAGAAGATTTATGTGTATTATATCGTGCAAGTTTTTATGAATATTTAACATTTTTATATTTTTCAAACTGATGTTAATTTTAATTTCGCAATGTTTTGATAGTGATCTCCCATTGAATATTTTAATATATAGTTGTTAAATGTTACACCCTCTTTTTGGGAAATCAGATTCTTTTATTTTTTAGGGGGGTTGTTATCTGTCCCTTTTTTTGTCAGTCAAATGTCTCTGCTTACTCCAAAGCTAAATTTTAAATTTTTACAAATACACATAGTCAAGTATGAACTTAAACAAAAATAACATTTATTCATGTTTTGTAAAAAATAAAGAGAAGGCAGCGCTGGAGAACCTGCTGCCATTTGTGCATCCCAGAGACCCCAGACCACACATCAACCCTGTGTGGACACTAAAATTGGGAGCTTGAGAAGGCCAACATTTCTGAGCACAATCTGATGCTGGCCTCCCAGAGGTCAGGAACAGCAGCAGGTGAGATATATGTCCCAAGTGTGTGGTACTACAACAGGCTGCCTTCTGTCCGACCACAATGAAGCAAGGCCATCACTTCCTCGTCTTCCTGGCAACCTTCCCTGCAACCTTTCCTGAAGCCTTCCCTGCAGCCTTCCTTCTTCGTTTGGCTGGAGGCTGGGCCACTGGAGGGGTACTCCTGTCAGGAGGAGGAGGAGTTGGAGGAGAAGGGGGTGGCGCAGAAGAACAAGGTGGAGGTGGAGGAGAAGGGGGTGGGGCAGAAGAACAAGGTGGAGGAGGAGGTGGAGGAGAAGGGGGTAGGGCGGAAGAACAAGATGGAGGAGGAGGTGGAGGAGAAGGTGGTGGGGCAGAAGAACAAAGTGGAGGTGGAGGAGAAGGGGGTGGGGCGGAAGAACAAGGTGGAGGTGAAGGAGAAGGGGGTGGGGCAGAAGAAGAAGGTGGAGGAGGAGGTTGAGGTTGGGACAGTTGTGCCACCTCACAAATTGCTGTATTGGGGGTAATTTTTCCCATCACCCCCTTGTTGAGCAAGGTGATGAGCAGGGGCTCGCATAGGAGGCGTTGCTCCATGCTCATCACCTTGAACTTTGCCTCCACTAGGCCGGCAATGGCCTCTTCAGGGGATGTGGGCTCCTTGAGGGTGGCATGGGCCTCTTTTTTTTTTTTTTTAACAACAAGGTTGGTCTTTATTGAAAATCATGACATCACACAAGGCAGTCATAAAAGGTATACTCAATTACAAATCAGGTGAAGGTAAGTAGGTTAGTGGTACAGAAACTCAATCATAGGCAGACAACATTTAAGTACAAACTCCAATACCTGGATACAAATATGTAGAACTTCAAACGTATTCGTTAGTACCGATGGAACCCCACAGATACCCACCCCCGGGGAGGAGGGGGGGACAGCCGCCCCCACTAATACAAATCTCAAGTATTAAACCAAAGGTCCACCACCCCAGAGCTCACATCTGCTCAGTCCAAGGCAGCCATAAGCGATCAAACTTTAGGGGACAGCCCCTGTTAACATAAGTCATCTTGTACAGGGGCAACACTGAATTTATGGAGGAGTCCCAGGACTCAACTGTGGGGGGAGAGGGGGACGTCCACCTGAGCAAAATCTTCTTTTTAGCATAGAAAAGGACATAGGAGACAAGCAGCTTAGTATAACGAGGCCTCTGTTCGTCATCCTGAATGCCCAGCAGTGCTAGTTCAGGCAAAACGGGAAGGGACAACTGCAGGCGGGCATTAATGCAGTCAAAAACTTCAGCCCAGTACCCAGTCAGGGATGGGCAGGTCCAAAACATGTGCATGAATGTGCTGTCCGGGGAATGACAACTCGGACAGTACTGTGATCTCTGTAGATAGATCCTGTGCAATCTTTGCGGTGTGTAGTAGACACGGTGCATGAATTTGGTGTGTATGAGTTTATCCCTGGAAGAAACCATTAGCCTGGATCCTGCTTCAAAGCACTCCTCCCATGTCTCCCTATCCAGGTCAGGAATGTCAGCCTGCCACTTCCCCCACAGGGCCTCTATCCTAGGTGTGTCCCCTCCTAAGAGGGCGAAGTACAGAGTAGAAAGGGTCTTTTTAAGATTCTCCTGCGCCAGGAGTGCTTCGATAGAGTCAGCTTTAAGAGTTATGGGGAGCGGGAATTGTGCCCTCACAGCATGCCTTAACTGGTAATACCTAAAGAACATCCCCCCCGGAAGTCCAAACCTAACAGACAGTTCCTCAAACGTCAAGAGCATCCCCCGGGGCATGATATCCCGGAGTGTTGTAATCCCAAAACGGGCCCAGAGGTGTGGGTCAGGAAGCATCCGAAGATGCGGGAGCGCAGGGTTACCCCATAATGGACAGAAGGGAGAATAGTGACGCACACAAAGAAACCTCTTTCTAGCCACCCCCCACACCTTCAGGGTCACTCTAGTGGGGGCCGGGAGCGATGGGTACGCAGCAGCACCCCTATACACTAAGTTCCCTAGTTCCCGGAGAGAACCCAAAATGGCAGCTTCCAAGCACGTGGCTGCGTTCGATCTGGATTGCTCGAACCACCACCGTACAGTCACTAGCATGGCCGCCCAGTAGTATACTTTTAAGTTGGGAGACGCGAGGCCTCCACAGCTCACAGGGAGCTGCAGGATCGACCTAGCCAGCCTAGGATTAGCACCCCTCCAGAGAAAAGAGGTTATACAGCTGTCCAGCTCCCTAAAAAAAGTAGCCGGAAGCCACACCGGGCAGTTACGAAAGATATAGTTAAACCTGGGCAGGTAAAGCATTTTTAGCACATTAATGCGTCCAAGGAGGTTAAGAGGTAGATCCCTCCATTTAGAGCATTGGTCTTTCAGTCTCGCCACTAAGGGTTGTAGGTTGAGACGCCGAAAGGCCCGAAGGTCTCTCGACACCACCACACCTAGGTATTTGAATTCCTCGACCCAGAGCAGCGGCGTCTGCGGCACCAGCAGCCCGGCCCGAGGATCCAGGGGAAATACTGTGGACTTGGTCCAGTTGATTCTGACTCCCGAGAAGTGCCCAAACTCTTCAAACAGCTCCAGGGCGGTCCTCAAGGATGGTCCGGCGTCCTGCAAGTATAGCAGGGCATCATCCGCATACAAGGAGATTTTCTCCTCCAGGGGGCCAACCCTGAGGCCTCGCACATCAGAGGACTCTCGGATCCGTGTCGCCAAGGGCTCGAGAGCCAGGGCGAACAGACCTTGTCGGGTGCCCCTCTGGAGGGGAAAGGACTCGGTAAGGGTTCCATTTGTGCGAAGTCTAGCCCTGGGTGCTCTGTAGAGCATGGCTAACCAATGTAGGAATTTAGGGCCAAAGCCAAAGCGTCTAAGGACCTCCCACAAATATCCCCATTCCACGGAGTCAAATGCTTTTTCCGCATCGAGTGAAGCTATGACTCTAGTACCACTGTTATCATGGGGGGTGTCTAGGTTAAGGAATAATCTGCGGATATTAATGTCCGTGCCCTTCCCCGGCATGAAGCCCGTTTGGTCCTGGTGGACTAGGTCATTGATGACCGACGTCAGCCGGATAGCAAGAATTTTGGCCAGCAACTTGGCGTCCGCATTGATTAAGGAAATCGGCCTATATGAGGCACATTCCTCCGGGTCCTTACCGGGTTTGGGCACCAACACCACCACCGCCTCCGACATAGAGTCTGGCAGAGATCCCAAGGTAGAGAACTGGGCTAGAAGGGAGGTGAATCTAGGGGCCAATACCTCCTGGTGCACCGAGTACAATTCAATTGGGAAACCGTCCGGTCCAGGAGCTTTACCTGCCTGCATACTCTGCATTGCTATCTGAACCTCCTCCAGGGAGATGTCCCTTTCTAACTCCGCGCATTTATCTGGGTCTAAGACCGGGAGCTGGACTATGTCCAGGTAACGGGTCAACTCCGCTGCACCGTATTCCACTTTAGAGGCATACAGCGCCCGGTAAAACTGAAGAAAGCGGTCACTAATCTCTACGGGAGTGGTCAAAGGTCGGCCGTCCAAGTCCCGCACTCTCCCCACATGCGTCGTCGCAAACTGTCCCCTGGCAAGCCAGGCCAATAGTGTGCCATTCTTGTCCCCATACTCGAATATCCTCTGCGCCCTGTCTAACAGCGATTTTTTGGTAAGGTCAATCCTAAGCAGAGATACGTCCCGCAGTGCGTGTTGCCAGGCCTCATAAGTCGAGCTAGTTTGGGCCAGCACATATTCCCGCTCCCTCTCCCCAGCCCTCTCTTCCAACCGCACAAGCGTCTGCCCAAACTCCCTCTTCCGTGCCGATATCCTCGAGATAAACTCACCCCTTAACCACGTCTTGAAGGCGTCCCATAGTATTCGGGGATCCGAGGAACCCTCATTAGTCAGCCAAAAATTATATATCTCCTCAGGGAGTTGTTCCTGAATCCCCGAGTCCATCAACCAATACCTGGATAAGCGCCATAGCCCCGGACCACCCGACGGGGCCCCCCGGATGCTTACCACGAGTGGGGCATGATCCGAAATACCTCGGGGGAGGATATCAGTAGACACCACCCCCTGTAAGAGAGCAGGTGAGGCAAAAGCCAAGTCTATACGAGACATCGTCCGAAAGGTGGTCGAGAGGCAGGTATACTGCTCTTCCGAGGGATGAAAATGTCGCCAGACATCCGTCAAGTGGAAGGATTCTGCCCAGCGAGACAGGCCAGGGGAAGCAAAGGCCCGCTGTCTCAGCCTATCCCGCTCCGCAGACATCACCAAGTTAAAATCTCCCACAATCAGCACCTTATCCACCCCATACTGCGTAGCCTCCGTCATTAGGGTATGTAAGCAAGAAACATCAGCTGGGGGGGGCAGATACAGTCCCACTATGACATACGGGATTCCAGAGATCGTGGCATGCAGCAGGAGATATCTTCCCCCAGGGTCAGTTTTAACTGCCAGAAGCTGGAAGGGGAGAGATTTGTGGACCAGGATTCCCACTCCCCTCGCATACGAGGAGTAGGAGGCATGATAGTGAGCACCCACCCAGGCCTTCTTCAGACCCAGGACTCGTGCTCCTACCAAATGGGTCTCCTGCAAGATACAAATCTGGGGGTTATGAGACTTCAAATATTTGAACACTAGTGACCTTTTAATAGCTGAGTTGAGTCCCCTCACATTCCAGGACAAGACTGTAAAATTAGCCATAATCAAAAATCTGTGATATCAGTAGGATATGCATCCACCCCTTTGCCCCTCCTCCCCTGTGTGGCAATCCGCATTCCGCCGCACCCCAGAAGTTACGGTACAGGGAAGGTGGGCCACCCAGCTCCTCTGGAGTCATACCCCATATGTGTGAGCATAATAGAATGCCTAGACCAACCAAATACCCAATCAAACTTAAAGATGTTAAACAAAAATTAACACGGACAGCAACGGCCATCCAACCCCTCCCCCCACCCCGTGCCCCCCTAAACCGCGGGCGGCACATATGTCCCATAACGTGTTCAATAACAGTTCACTCAGGCGGGAGGCGTGGTGTCCAATTAGGACTCTCCCATCATGGCGGTACAAAAACACCTCTCAGTAGTCAGCTAAGAGCAAAAAGAAAAATAAAACCAAAAAGAGGGTGCCCATAATAAAAAAAAAAATTAATTGCATGAACAGTCAACAAGTTTTTTTCCTTGAGATGCTGGAAAGTTCAGAGCAAAATAAGGGGTAGGTAGACAGTTATAAAGAACAGAGTACATCAGAAAACATATGCCTATGTCAAGCAGGGGAGAAGACTATAGTTTGCAGTGAGATCAACAGGGACACAGACCTGGGATAGAGGGTAGGGCCTACCGGTTGGTGCCGGGGGATACTGCTCAAAGGACAAATATCAATGTAATCTACAAGGTCCCCGGCATGAAGCCATAATCAGGGGGTGACAAACCTCTATCCCAGTCCAAGTTGGCAACGATGGATTAGGTATAGTACCGGGAGGGCCACAGAGAACTACGGCGGCAGCGCCTCCAGCCAAGCGTTAGCATCCCTGGGACTGGTGAAGATCCGCACCGTTTCTCCGTCAACAACCCTCAGCTTGGCCGGGAAAAGGATGCTGCACCGGATGCCCTTGCGTCGGAGAGCCACTTTAACCGCATCAAAAGAACGGCGCTGTTTCTGGGTTTCAATGGTGTAGTCCGGGAACATCATCAGCCGGACGTTGCGGTAGTGGACATCTCCCGCCACTCGAGCCACTCTGAGGACCTCGTCGCGGTCCCTGAAGTTCAGCAGCCGGAGGATCAGCGTACGAGGGGGTGCACCCTCCGGTCCAGGTCTTGGTGGCACCCGATGTGCCCTCTCCACGGTGAAATACGGAGAGAGCCGGGCCGCAGGCAGCAGGGATTTCAGCAGCTCTTCGGTGAACACCGTCGGATTGCTTCCCTCCACTCCCTCCGGCAGGCCGACAATATGGAGGTTGTTCCTCCTGCTCCGGTTCTCGGCGTCCTCCGCGCGATACTCCAGGGCCCGCACTTTGGTCTGAAGGGTCCGAATAGATGTGGCGTGGTCCGCTACAGAGTCCTCCACACCTCCTACACGCCGCTCAGCCTCCGTCAGCCTGGTCCTGATCTTATCAATGTCCTGCCTCAAGAGCCCCACATCCAACTGGACAGCTTCTATCTTGGAGGTGAGTGCAGTTTGACAGCATGACACCGCAGCCTGGCAAGTAGAGATCGCCGCCATCACCTCAGGTATACCCGGCGGTGAGACTCCCGGCATGTCCTCGTGGTCCGTCTGTGACGCCATGTTGCATGGACGCGCCCTCGGCAGCTGCAGCTCGGACACCGGGCTTGTAGCAACCTCCACCCCCTGGGGAAACTTCAGTGTCTTCCCCCGATTTGAGCCACCAGCCCGCCTAGAAGGCATTCAGGGGCAGAAGAGCCGTCTAGATATAGGTCTTGGCCAGGCTCGGATGATGTCAAAGGATTCTTCTCCAGCAGAGCTCAGATCACACGTCTGCTCAGTCCGCCATCTTGGCCACGCCCCCAGGCATGGGCCTCTTTAATAAGGGCCATTGCTGCCTCACTGGTGGTCCTGTCCCTCCTGCCTCTTTTGGGAAATCGGATGGGAGGCACCTGTGATCTGGTGCTTCTCCTTTGCCCTGCCACCTCCTGCCTGCCACTGGGCCCTGCCACCTCCTGGCTGCCACTGGGCCCTGCCACCTCCTGCCTTCCACTGGGCCCTGCCACCTCCTGGCTGCCACTGGGCCCTGCCTCCTCCTGCCTGACAGTTTTCAGACCCTCCTCCTTGCTGATTTCATCCTGTGTATGAAAAAGGGACATAGTTTAATATGTTGCTTTAATCTTTGCCTCAAAATTTATAATCATGATTGAAGCAATTAGAATGTAAATCCTGAAATCAGTTAATAAAATTTACAACTACATCAGATTGACTATTTAGAAGCCAATTAGGTGCAGACTAATGTCTAGAGATCTTGATTTCACTTGTGGAACTCTAAATAGTTTATGTTTGTCATCTTGACATATTTGTCAAACATTAAGTTTATCCCAATACATTTTCATTTAATACTATACCTGGCTCCAGATGGCCAAATCAGGATCATCCAGGATGGCTGCCTCCTCTTGCTCCAGAGAAGGCTCAGGTTGGCTGCAGGGAAGTCTGGGGGGAAGAGTGGAGAGTGATGGCCTTGCCTCAATGTGGTCATCCAGGAAGGACATCCTGCTGTAGTACCACAAATTCGGGACATAAACATCATCTGCTGCTGCTCCTGACCAGGGATGAGCCGGACACCCCCCTGTTCGGTTCGCACCAGAACCTGTGAACAGACAAAATGTTCATGTAAACTTTAGAACCCTATTAAATACAATGGACTCGAACGTTCGAAATCTAAAGTGTTAATTATAAAGGCTAATATGCAAGTTATTGTCCTAAAAAGTGTTTGGGGACCTGGGTCCTGCCCCAGGGGACATGTATCAATGCAAAAAGAAGTTTTAAAAACTGCCGTTTTTTCGGGAGCAGTGATTTTAATAATGCTTAAAATGAAAAAATAAAAGTGAAATATTCCTTTAAATTTCATACCTGGGGGGTGTGTATGATATGCATGTGAAGTGGCGCATGTTTCCCGTGCTTAGAACTGTCCCTGCAAAAAATTTCATTTTTGAAAGAAAAAAATGCATTTAAAACTGACTCGCGGCTATTAATGAATTGTCGGCTCCCGGCAATACATACAAAAGTCATTGATAAAAAAAAAAAAAAAAGCGTGGGGGTTCCCCAGAATTCTATTACCAGGCCCTTCAGGTCTGGAATGGATATTAAGGGGAACCCCGCCGCAAATTAAAAAAAAAATTGACGTGGGGTTCCCCCAAATATCCATTCCAGGCCCTTCAGATCTGGCATGGATTTTAAGGGGAACTCCACCCCAAATTTAAAAAAAAATGGCGTGGAGTCCCCCTAAAAATCCATACCAGACCCCTTATCCGAGCACGCAACCTGGCCGGCCGCAGGGGAAAAGGGGGGGACGAGAGAGCGGCCCCCCCTCCCTCCTGAACCGTACCAAGCCACATGCCCTCAACATGGGGAGGATGTCCCCATGTTGATGGGGACAAGGGCCTCATCCCCACAACCCTTGCCCGGTGGTTGTGGGGGTCTGCGGGCGGGGGGCTTATCAGAATCTGGAAGACCCCTTTAACAAAGGGGACCCCCAGATCCCGCCCCCCCTATGTGAATTGGTAAGGGGTACATTGTACCCCTACCATTTCACGAAGAAAGCGTAAAAAAATGTTTAAAAAAACACACAAACACCTTGAAAAAGTCCTTTATTAAAAAAAAAAAAAAACATTCCAGCGGTGAAATCCAGTGTCCCGCGGCGATCCCGATGTCCAGCGCTGTCCTTCATTGGTTGTGCCTGAGCGGACCTGATGGGGAACTCCCTCTCAGTATTTTAAATGTATAGACCCGCCCCTTCTAAGTTCCCCATCAGGTCCGCTCAGCAGACCAGATGCGGAACATGAGAAGGGGCGGGTCTATACATGTATTACCAAAGTGAGAGCAGTTCCCCATCAGGTCCGCCCCCTCGGTATGTCGGACCCGCCTACGTCATTGGCTTGAGCGGGGAACTTCCTTCACTGTGTAATTTAAATTTACATAGTGAAGGAAGTTCCCCGCTCAAGCCAATGACGTAGGCTGGTCCGACATACCGAGGGGGCGGACCTGATGGGAGACTGCTCTCACTTTGGTAATACATGTATAGACCCGCCCCTTCTCATGTTCCGCATCTCGTCCGCTGAGCGGACCTGATGGGGAACTTTAGAAGGGGCGGGTCTATACATTTAAAATACTGAGAGGGTGTTCCCCATCAGGTCCGCTCAGGCACAACCAATGAAGGACAGCGCTGGACATCGGGATCGCCGCGGGACACTGGATTTCACCGCTGGAATGTTTTTTTTTTTTTTTTTAAATAAAGGACTTTTTCAAGGTGTTTGTGTGTTTTTTTAAACATTTTTTTACGCTTTCTTCGTGAAATGGTAGGGGTACAATGTACCCCTTACCAATTCACATAGGGGGGGCCGGGATCTGGGGGTCCCCTTTGTTAAAGGGGTCTTCCAGATTCCGATAAGCCCCCCGCCCGCAGACCCCCACAACCACCGGGCAAGGGTTGTGGGGATGAGGCCCTTGTCCCCATCAACATGGGGACATCCTCCCCATGTTGAGGGCATGTGGCTTGGTACGGTTCAGGAGGGAGGGGGGCCGCTCTCTCGTCCCCCCCTTTTCCCCTGCGGCCGGCCAGGTTTCGTGCTCGGATAAGGGGTCTGGTATGGATTTTTAGGGGGACTCCACGCCATTTTTTTTAAAATTTGGGGTGGAGTTCCCCTTAAAATCCATGCCAGATCTGAAGGGCCTGGAATGGATATTTGGGGGAACCCCACGTCAATTTTTTTTTTAATTTGCGGCGGGGTTCCCCTTAATATCCATTCCAGACCTGAAGGGCCTGGTAATTGAATTCTGGGGAACCCCCACGCTTTTTTTTTTTTTTTTATCAATGACTTTTGTATGTATTGCCGGGAGCCGACAATTCATTAATAGCCGCGAGTGAGTTTTAAATGCATTTTTTACTTTCAAAAATGACATTTTTTGCAGGGACAGTTCTAAGCACGGGAAACATGCGCCACTTCACATGCATATCATACACACCCCCCAGGTACGAAATTTAAAGGAATATTTCACTTTTATTTTTTCATTTTAAGCATTATTAAAATCACTGCTCCCGAAAAAACGGACGTTTTTAAAACTTCTTTTTGCATTGATACATGTCCCCTGGGGCAGGACCCGGGTCCCCAAACACTTTTTAGGACAATAACTTGCATATAAGCCTTTATAATTAGCACTTTAGATTTCTCCCATAGATTTTTCGAATTTGCCGCGAACACCCCAATTTGTTCGCTGTTCGGCGAACGGGCGAACAGGCAATGTTCGAGTCGTACATGAGTTCGACTCGAACTCGAAGCTCATCCCTACTCCTGACCTCTGAGAAGCCAGGACCTTAGAGCGTTCAGTCCTGTAGGTGCCTCTCAAGCTCCCAATTTTAGTGTCCACCTGTTTTGCTGTGGCTGTGGGCACCTTGGTATGCACAAATGGGAGCAGGGTCTCCAGCGCTGCTTTTCTCACCCCTCTTTTTTTGTGGATGGGGTTTTTCGTCTCCCACAGAGCGGCCAGCTCCCTTACCCGGTCTATAAATTCCGCCAGGAAATCTCTATCACTAATGAAGACATTCATATTGTATCTGCAAGTAAAATAAATAATATATAACTAATGTGAGGCAAACAGTCTAACCTCCTTAACATCGTAGTCACCATATATATGCTACAACATTCTCAAGACAGTATAGGCCAACAATTTGTGCAACTCACAAAATCACATACCTTCGTTCGCACGTCCGTAACTTGAACTCCTCTCTCCGCACACCGAACGTAGTATAGTCACATGTGTGTTTGCTATATATACACCACGCATGCGTCAAACTACGAACACGTCGCTCCGCACACGTCGCCCGCCCATGACGTTCTAACTAACATCTTTTCCCCGCCCCTTCTCTTTCGGCGCGCAGACAGATATGGCGGATTTACAGCAGGTGTCAGATAATTCTGCAACTAACGAGGAGGAGACAAGCCCGGAGACCGAGGAAACGTCACGATCAAGGAGGAGATTCAAGGCATCTAATATGTCTTTTGCGGAGATGGCGGAGATGGTGGACATCTTGCTCAAGTCTGATTATGACGCAAAGCATGGGCCGTATAGCAAACCAAATAGAAGGAAGGCCAAAATCCTGAAGAAAGTCGTGAAGAGTCTGAAGACGAATTTCGGGGTGAAACGCTCAAATGAGCAGCTCAGAAAGAGGTGGTCAGACCTCAAACTGAGGGAGCCAGAGCAGTTAAGGAGCATTAAGAGAATGCTATCAAAAAGTAAGTAAAATGTACACTTTTCTGCTATTAATGTTTTTCTCAACTTACATGTTGCTGCTTTTTTTGATTTTATCATATTGGACTCCCTTCCATAATTTAATAATTTGAACTTGGTTTGGCACAGTAATCGTTCGTTACGTTACAGACACTTCGTTCGGCCACTATCCGCCTTTTTGGCTTATTTTATAGCCACAAAAGTAATTAGACATCTGCGTGTTTTTTAATAATTTTTGTTCCAAATTTTTAGGCTAGATGATGTGTTTCTAAAGAGAATGAAATGCAAACTTTAGTCAGTGTAAAGGAGAGGACACTCAGCAGCTGCTTCCACATCTGTACTTTGAAGCACTATAGTGTGGGCCACCAGACCCGCCTTTTTTGGGTGTCCCACACAGGTGCATTAGTGATTTTTTGTGGTGCCTCCATGTCTAAAAACTGACAGCCAAAGGTGAATACTAAACATATTATTGGTCAGAAATAATGCATTCATCTTTAACTTCCGCCCAAACACACACCTGTACCCCACTTCCAAGCAATTTAGCCTGTTTTTAGTTTTCATAGAGAATTTCAGTGTGATAAATAGACCTTTTGTTTGATTATCATAGGGGAGAGAAGACTGGGAGGAGAACACTCCAGGGAGCACAGGAACCCCACAGCTTCACAACAACCCCAAACTCCCAAAGACCCACAACCAAAGGATGCTGAGGAAGTTGAGGTGGAGGAAGGAGAAGTGCAGGAAGGAGAGGTGGATGACGTTGTGGAACTGGTCACCACAACAGGTCAGTATCTGACACCACAGCTTCAGGTAAGAGATGTAGGCCTGCAGAGTTATAATACCTTTTTATTTTGTTTTTAGGGGATGTAAATGTTGTGGTGAAGGATAGTACACGTTTCTCTGCTGACAGTGCCCTCCGAATAATACAGCAAGTGATGGAATGTAGCACGGAACTGGACAGAATAAAACAAATAATTCATGTGATGGATCAAACATTTAAAGACATTCTAGATGTTTTGGGGAGAATCGAATAAGTCAACCAAACCCCCATTTTTTTCTCAGGAATGACTGTTCATCAACCTTTTAAACTGTTTTTGACAATGCAACCAGCCAAAAATTTAATATGCACACAGTGTGTCAACATGTGCCATCTGCCATCAGGGGATATCCATGTACGTCTTTTGGGGGTGCAACCCCTTCCTCGTATCTAAAGTAGGTGAACTGAGGAAGGGGTTGCACCCCCAAAACACGTCCATTGATCACCCCTGATGGCAGATAGCACATGTTGACAATAGGGATCAGGAGTCTAAAATCCCTAGTGGAAAATAATACAAAATGTGTGCATATTACATTTTTGGCTGGGCAAGGGGTGGCAAGACCCCATATTAGGACGGGCACATAGAGACATAGTTTGTGTAAGTGAATGTGTCAGATTGCTCAGAGGTATCCAATGTTGTAATTTTTGGAATGTAACTGTTGTTTTTGTATTTTCCTAAGAAAAGAATTGGCGGTTTGTGGCCAGGACAAAAAAATAAATAAATAAATAAATAAATAAAGGAAACGTGTGTGAATGTGCACAGAGTAAAATGTTTGAACAGAAACAACGTGTAGCTTCTTTTTTCAATACGCTCTAACCTTATTTGTGTTTTTTTTAAGGTTACATAGTGAAATGGTTGTTATTTACTAAAGGAAAATACACTTGGCACTACAAATGCACTAAGACAAACTAGGAGACAGGAAACAAACCAAAGTTAAAATTAGAAATCAGAATTTTATTTAGCTCATTCTCCAGGAATCTTTAGCCATAGCCTGGCATAGGAATTCCCCCTCTACCCGTGAAATATTGCATATATTTGTCCCGAACCTCACGGGCATTTTGGGGGGGCAAGCCAGGACGGGCAGATTCCAGGCCCGGCAGGGGATTAGCAGGTGAAAGTCCAGCCTCAGGCAATACTGAGGCCATATATGAATTGGATTTTCTGCTGAGAAAATTGTGTAGCACACAGCAGCATAAAACTACATAGTTTATTTTGTAGTCCGCCAAGTGTATGGAAGTCATAAAAATGCGGAACCGGCTGGCCATTATGCCGAAGGCATTTTCAACGACTCTTCGGCCCCTGGCCAGCCGGTAATTGAACACCCTCTTCTCTGTGGTCAGGGTCCTGTGAGGAAATGGCCTCATAAGATGCGGTCCGAGTCCAAAGGCTTCATCAGCCAAGAAAACAAAGGGGAGTCCTTCAATATTCCCTGCATCCGGTGGCAATGCAAGGTCGTCACTCTGGAGACGGAGGGCAAACTCCATCTGGATGAAGGATCCCCCATCGGACATCCGGCCATTCTTCCCTACATCAACATAGAGGAATTCATACTGTGCTGACACCACCGCCATCAGCACAATGCTATGAAACCCCTTGTAATTGTAGTAGTAGGACCCAGAACGGGGTGGCGGCACGATGCGGACGTGCTTCCCGTCTATGGCACCACCGCAGTTGGGGAAGTCCCACCGCATGGCAAACTCCGATGCCATAGTCTGCCATTCCTGTGGCGTGGAAGAAAGCTGGGGAGTCAAACAAGATGAAAGAAAATTTGAATTGAAAAATATTACATTACAAGGAGATTATAATAAAAAACATTAGAGGCCAACATCAATCAAATTCTACGTTTATTAAGGTGTTTTAAATAAGTATAATGGAAGGCTCATGTTTCATATTCATCACCCCCTCTGATGGTCCATTAATACATTATTTTGGAGGGGGGTAGATGTGTTTGGCCACAGGATAGCAGTGCAGTGGCGGTGCGTCCAGAGTGGGCGCTGGAGCACTGCCCCCTCTCTCCTGTACCCGTCACTCAGAACAATACATAGGTTTATGCCTTGCATTAACCTATGTATTGTCAATGCCGCCCACTATTCAGGTGGATGGCCCCCTGTTAAGTGACCAACATATGAATAACTGCAGCATTTATGGGGTGAAAATTGCATATCAGAAACAGGGAGGCAAATAGGCTTGCACATTAGAGCCTGAGGGATGTAATTGGCTTCATAAAAGTCAAATAGGGGACGCGGGGGGGGGAGCATTCCTTGGGTAAACACTGACAGGCTGCTCTGCCAATCATGTTCACCAAGTCTGTTTAATGGTAACATGATTGGCTGATGCAACATCAAAGGAAGGAGAACACATCAAGGACAGAAGAAGGATGGCGCTGACCACAAGAAGGTATGTGCAGGGCTGGGGGGAAACTGGCTGCATTGGAGGGAACAAAATGGCTGCATTGGAGGGGACAAAATGGCTGCATTGGAGGGGACAAAATGGCTGCATTGGAGGGGACAAAATGGCTGCATTGGAGGGGACAAAATGGCTGCGTTGGAGGGGACAACTGGGGGCGTTTAATAGGCACCTTTGCAAAAATGGAGGAAGTTTATTTCCTAAATTGGGGTTGGACCCCCAAACATTTGTTGCAACAGGCGCCCCTGCTGGAAAGGTTAGTGAAGGGAAATATGCATGGAGGAGAAAAAAGGGGGAATCTAAAGCTTCCAGCATGCATGAGGACAAAGGGGACATTCTCAGCATATTACAATCATGGTAATTAGGGAAGGATGAAAGAAATACCATACATTAGCAAACATGAAATACATAAAATGTGATGTTAAAGGAGAAAACTTACCCTAATATAGTCCTCCTGCAGGACTTGGATGATGGCAGAACAGGTGTCTGGGATTATGAGGCCCAGAGCCTGGGGGGAGATGCCTGTCGTGATCTTCAAGTCCTGAAGACTTCTCCCTGTCGCCAGGTAACGTAACGTGGCGATGAGCCTCTGCTCAGCACTGATGGCTTCCCGCATAACGGTGTCCTGCCTGGTAATATAGGGGGACACCAAAGCCAACAGTTCCTGAAAACGGGGTCAGACATCCGCAGAAAATTCCTGTAGTCCTCAGGATTATTCTCGACTATCTCCCGCAGCAGAGGCATATGGCAGAATTGGTCCCGCTGGAGCAACCAATTCTTGGTCCATGAACTCCTCCTCACACCATTCATGGACTGGTCTTGGTCCAAAACAAGCAGACCAACACCAAGCGCACGCACAGCACGAACTCGACGACGAGAACGTCCAGGCGACATGGCTAGGAAACGGTCGTCTTATCAGAACGTACAGAACAGAACGCACTTTAGAACAGCAAGGCCTATGAATAACGAACTGAAAATCAGAAACGAACGGGAAAGAACGCACTGTAAAACAGATACGACCTGCCTAGACGCCTTGAAAGTCAAGATACGAACCCACAAGCACAAACTGAACCTAAGAAAACGAACTGAAAAGCACAAAGACTGAAAAGCGCGAATCGTCTCTTCCCAAACTTTTACTTCACACGCGGTAACACGAGATCAGCAAAAGCAGCCCAAGGGGTGGCGCCAAGAAAATCGATCTTCCCCTTTATAGTGCCGTCGTACGTGCTGGACGTGAGCGCGGAGAACAACGAGGAAATTGGGAAATGTCAGTGTGTACGCATAGAACACTTGACGGACGAGAAACTCGTCAAGGTTAACAAGAATCTCGCCGAAAAAAACGACGTGTTTTTAACGACGACAAACTCGGTCGTGTGTACGAGGCTTGATTGTATGAATTTGCTGAATTCCTAGAAAGGATATTTTTATTGCATGTTTTTGCACATCACACGTTGGATTTATTTTTTTAATTAAATTTGTTCACAGCTGGTATCACAGTTGATTAAGTGGCTGCTTGTTTTACATATTCTATATAAAAAATGTGTTGCGCTGTCATGTGAACATTAGATTGAATGAACACCAAAAGACACCAAAGTCCATATAGTGATCAAATGTGCAAAAATCCTTCAAATTAAGTGTAACACGCGGTGCTCGGACAAATAAGGCAAAAATATCTTCTTACCAGATCCAAAGACTTTTCAAAGTCTATATTCACATCAGTGAGCTTTATTACCCCTCACATTAGGTACAGATCATCTCAGCTCATCCAACCTTTTCATGGAAAACAAGCCAGGGATAGAGCTCTCAGGGTATCCACAGAAGCACAACACGTTTTTATATATAATTTTTTATATAATTTTGGATGTTTCTGTGTACAATATTGTGAGTGCTGCTGTCAATATAATTTATTTGGTTTATCACCAATTTTATTTATACACTAAGCGCCTTATTTTCCATTAAAAAAATTTTTTTACATATCACCTTGACCTAGCGTAGATTTGTTGAGATTTGATAAGGTACTGATATAAATTATCCTCTCTTAAATTACAAAAAGAATGGCAGTGTACATCAGGTAAAAATGCAAAAAATATTCTGGACAGCCGCACTCCAAAAAAGTTTTTGCCTTTTATTCAAAATTGGACATCAAAAATACATGCCACAGCAGAACAGAACGGACAGAAGAGCTGACGCATTTCACACTAACAAACAGTGCTTAGTCAGCTATGACTAAGCACTGTTAGTGTGAAACGCGTCAGCTCTTCTGTCCTTTCTGTTCTGCTGTGGCATGTATTTTTGATGTCCAATTTTGAATAAAATGCAAAAACGTTTTTGGAGTGCGGCTGTCCAGAATTTCTTCCCATTTTTGCATTGTTACATGCATTGCCAGCACCTGGGGCTTCTAATCTGGAGGAAAGGCTTTTACTTTTGCTTGAACTTCCTGGAGCGGTGATATCCCTTTCTCTACTTGATTCCTGGACTTTGCAGTGTACATCAGGTTGATTGTATAAGGAGGTGTAGAATTCTTTAAAGCGGTTCACTATGTATTTCAACCTTTTTGACCATTTAGAGCCTTGTGCAGTAAAATATTGAGGTACTTATGCCATTGGCACAGTGTCATTAAGAGAGTGTGCTAGTAGTCTGTCCGATCTGTTCGCAAACTTGTAGAACCAGCATCGGCAAAACAACATTTTCACTTTTACCTTATCTAAGAGTAGGGTATTGACCTGATCTCGCAATGAATGAAGCTCTACCATCTTTGTCACTGCCAGCAATTGTTTATGGATAGCTTTCAGAGATTTTATTAGAGATATTAAGTTTGAAAGTTTCTCTAACCTTTCTTTTTTGCATCTGGCCCCAATCTTTATTAGTTTACCCCTGATAACACACTTCCCACATATTTATGGTAGTCACCTTCTGTGTTTTCTATGTTACTGTATATCAGGAAAGATGCCTTTAATTTTTTGGGAATATCTCAGCAGAATAAGGGGCCTAAGGTGACTATAAAGGCATGGTCGTATGCCCCGTACACATGAGCGGTTTTCCCGTCGGAAAAAGACTGATGAGAGCTTTTGGCCAGGAATCCCGACCGTGCGTATGCTCCATCTGACTTTTTCCCACAGGAGAACGTCCGGGGAAAAAAAGAGAGCAGGATCTTTTTTTTTCCCTTTTAGGAAAAAATCCTAGTGGGAAAACCGTTCGTCTGTATGCTTTTATGACGGGAAAAAAACATGCATGCTCGGAAACAATTCGACGCATGCTCGGAAGCATAGAACTTCATTTTTTCGGCTCGTCGTAGTCTTTTACGTCACCGCGTTCTTGGCAATCAAAAGTTCACCAGACTTTTGTGTGACCGTGTGTATGCAAGGCAGGCTTGAGAGGAATTCCATCAGGAAAACCATTGTTATTTTTTCTGACGGGAAAACTGCTTGTGTGTACGTGGCATAAGGGACGTGCAGCCAATGGTCAGTATGGGTTTAAGGCATTCAGTATTGATAGGCTGTGCTGGTGATCAGCTACATAGCATATCACTCAACTGGCAAGATAAATCTTTCTGCAAAAAATTGCAAAAATAGCAATATCCCCCAGATATTTCTTAGGGAAACATTTTTATATGTAAGGGAAATTATACAACAGGTAAATTATGAGAGGATGTGATATAGAGGGGTCATGCACCCATCGCCATCAGAGCACTCTATAAACCAAGGGGAATATACGGAATGTTGCTGCTTGCTTGCTAGTAGAGTACCCCTTGTACGTTTGCTTTTATATTTTTTTCTGATCAGCTGGGTCTGACATACATTAAATACATAACTGCTGTTTGTCAGAGACTTGTCAGAGACCCAGCATTTTGATATTTAACATTAAATCCCTAAACCAAGCTCCTAGAGGCTCTCAAGTTGTACACTATTTGTACAGTTGCAAATATATTAGCTGGAGACTGAGAAACTGAAATTTGCAGTTCTACAAAAGTGAGAAGCAATAGTTACACAGGGGGGCTGCAAATCCCATCTTTCAGCCTATATGACTGCAAAGAAATGTGTTATTTACAATTTTACTAAAAAGAAGAGAGGCTTGTTTCAGTAGAGTTAAATGTCAAAAGTGCTGTACTATAAAACTGCAGACTTTAATCTAATCCGTATGTCAAGTCTTGAGCTGCAGCCAGCTGTGTGGAAAGAAACGTAGGAAGCTATAGAGCAGGCACATTAACAGCTCCACACATAGTGCTTAATGGTATCAGAATCCTGCCCCGCACAGACTGGTCCTCTTCTTACACACTGAGGTTCTTCCTGAACTCTTCACTTCAGTAACACCCCCTTTCAGTCTCCATTATCTACAACCTGTAAGATATAAGCCTTATGCATACTGGACATTTTTACAGCTGATGTTTTTTGGCTTCAGGCATTCTTTTCTGCAGCCAGTAAATTCCCAAGCAAGTTATCCTATGTGCCCATGCATACATTGGCTTTTATCATCTTTTTTTGGCATGGGTGTTTTCTGGCTGGAAAAACCCACCAGAACTAGTGGATTCAAAGAGGAGTTTTTCCGGTGGAAAAAGCTATTTGTCATTTATGAGCATTTTTGAGCCCTAACCTTTTGTGAGGGTTTCATTTTGGTAAAAAAACGCAAAGACTGAAAACGCTGCAAAACGTGACAATTTTATAATGTCCAGTGTGCATGACGTGTTAAAGGTACGTTTTCGGCTGGCCAGAGTACCACATTCGCAAAATGTAAAGCATATACCTAAAATATGTACTCTATAAGGAAGTAACCTTTTTTGTACCATACTCCCATTTCTTTTTAAATCAATTAAAAGCATTCCATATGTAAACAATTATTTAATAAAAAAAAACACCACTAGCATAATATCTGTGTCAGCTCACAACCTCCATATGTTATCCCCCTACTCTAACTGATCAGCTATGACAGTAAACGTTTTTAATTTTGTTGCATAAGAACATACATACATATTCCTGTATAGATGTTGATAGTGCAGGGGAGTAAGGCTAATTTTCGACGCGTTTCATAGAATAAACATAACCTTCTTCATCAGGAGAGCATTGAAGCAATCTACAAATTGTCAGACACTTGTGTATAGGCTAGTTTTAGAACAGAAGTTCTTTATACAGGTATAACAATATCTCACACACTAGTATACAAATATTTACAATAATCAGTCAGTAAACAGCTGCATCACAACATGGACCCCAAGGAGTCTCAAAACCTGGGGGTGCAGGTATAGCAGGAAGCTGATTCACCCCATATAGTGTTGGACATATGATTATTTTATTATTATTATATATACACACACACAGTATGTGTGTGTGTGGATATATCTATATATATATATATATATATATATATATATTAGGGTTGTCCCGATACCGATACTAGTATCGGTATCGGTACCGATACAGAGCATTTGCCCAAGTACTTGTACTCGGGCAAATGCTCCCGATGCTTCACCCGATACCTGGACAGTCAGCGGTGATCAGTGCGTGGGAGAGTTACAAGCACCGATCACCGCTGTATAGATTTAAAAGTCTTTCCGCCTCTCCCCCCCCCTTTAAGCTGCTGTAGTGAAATCAGCGGTGATCGGTGCTTGTAACTCACACACGATCACCGCTGACTGTCCCCGCATCCTCCTCCAGCCCCCCTCCGTTCTGCGGTCTCGTGTCCCCTCCACTCTGATGTCTCCCTCCGTCCGTGACCCCCTCCACTCTGGTGTCTCCCTCCGTCCGTGACCCCCTCCACTCTGGTGTCTCCCTCCGTCCGTGACCCCCTCCACTCTGATGTCTCCCTCCGTCCGTGACCCCCTCCACTCTGATGTCTCCCTCCGTCCGTGACCCCCTCCACTCTGGTGTCTCCCTCCGTCCATGACCCCCTCCACTCTGATGTCTCCCTCCGTCCGTGACCCCCTCCACTCTGATGTCTCCCTCCGTCCGTGACCCCCTCCACTCTGATGTCTCCCTCCGTCCGTGACCGCCCTCCATTCTGATGTCTCCCTCTGTGCTGCCATCCCCTTCCGTTCTCCTCCTCCACCCCCTCTTACTGTCAGGATAGAGAGCGGAGGTAGGAGCCGGTAAACCCGGCTCCTTACTGTTCCGAATGAACAGAGTCAGTGATCACTGACTCTGTTAATTCACAAAACTGAAACATCGTAAACTGTGTTTACAATGTTTCAGTTTATGAATGGAGAGGAGCCGCTGTCTTCTCTCCATTCATTTTCAGCGCAGCTGAGGCTGCTGAGAAAGGGACTGGGGAATCTGTCCCTAGTCCCTTTCTCTGTCTCAAAGGGGAGATGTCAGAGGTCTGTTAAGACCCCTGATATCTCACCAAAGCCCCCCAACAGGGCTGATAAAAAAATAAAAAATGTAATAAAAAAATAAATAATAAAGAAATGAATTGTAAAAAATAAATAAAATAAAATAGAAGAAAAAACACACTGACACTGTCCACCCCCCACCCCCTTAAAAAAAGAAAACATTGCAAAAAATCAATCAATAAATAAATAAAATAAATTGTAAAAAAGAAAAAAGAAAATTGTAAAAAAAAAAAAAATTTTTTTTTTTAAAAGAGATAAAAATAAAGTATCGGTATTCGGTATCGGCGAGTACTTGGAAAAAAGTATCGGTACTTGTACTCGGTCTTAAAAAAGTGGTATCGGGACAACCCTAATATATATATATATATATATATATATATATATATATATATATATGTGTAGCGGGGTGTTCCCCTTTAATGCAGAGAGACAAGAAGAAGTTCCAGGTGAGAGGTGAGTCAGGAGGAAGTAAAGAGACATTATGGAAGTGAAAGCAGAGGAGAGAGAGACTACATCTCCCAGTACATCTTGCAGCACCCAGGGTACATTGCTCCGGAACAGAGACTGCTGGGGCAGACTTTATAAAGGGGAGGTGGAGTTTGTTCACTCTCTTTGGACACCCCTCTCCTAGCAAGAGGATCTCTGTGCTGAACTGTTGTGTGCACAAGGCCTGAAGCCTGGGCCTTGTGCTTCTTTCCAAAGAGCCCCTCTGCCAGCCTAGCAGAGCCTTAGAGACATCTAATCCTCCTTGCTGCAGTACACCAGAAGGATTGAAGACTTGGATGTCGGTGGATTCCTGTTCCTAGACGAATCGATGGAGGAAACGGACTTGGACTTGTCCGGGTGGTGAGAGCTGTTTAAAGACAGATACTTTTATCTTTACTATTCGTTTGGATTACAAAGTTGTTCTTCAAGTGCACCACCAAAGATTGCTAGCGAATATTGTTTCACTGAACTTCCATTTAGATCAGTCAGGCCTGACTGCATAGGTAGACATTGCTGGGTGTTAGTCTACCCATGAGGGGAAGTAGCTGTAAAAGGGCAGCGCTAGAGTTGCATAGCAATACTTTATTATTCTGATTACTCTGTTTATCTTTATTACTGTTTATTGCAGGGATCTGCAACTTGTTATACTGTTGTTTATTACTTGCCCATTAGCCTCAGTAAAATATCTGGGTCAAGTACATTGGTGTCAGTTTCACTTACTTTAATAGAAGTTTTAAAGTATATCACTGTGTGTGTTTGCCATAGGACTGTGTCACCTAGAGTTGCGGTCACGCGGTCCTATCTCCCCTTACTAGCTGTGCCACGGGAGGGTAGAGCCGATTGCCAGGGGTTGACAGCGGTGCACTACAGGGCCCAAAACAAAACCAGCGGCTCTCTTAACTGGCGTGTAGCGCTACCCCCAGTTAAGAGAGCCGCTGGTTTTGTTTTGGGCCCTGTAGTGCACCGCTGTCAACCCCTGGCAATCGGCTCTACCCTCCCGTGGCACAGCTAGTAAGGGGAGATAGGACCGCGTGACCGCAACTCTAGGTGACGCAGTCCTTTGGCAAACACACACAGTGATATACTTTAAAACTTCTATTAAAGTAAGTAAAACTGACACCAATGTACTTGACCCAGATATTTTACTGAGGCTAATGGGCAAGTAATAAACAACAGTATAACAAGTTGCAGATCCCTGCAATAAACAGTAATAAAGATAAACAGAGTAATCAGAATAATAAAGTATTGCTATGCAACTCTAGCGCTGCCCTTTTACAGCTACTTCCCCTCATGGGTAGACTAACACCCAGCAATGTCTACCTATGCAGTCAGGCCTGGCTGATCTAAATGGAAGTTCAGTGAAACAATATTCGCTAGAAATCTTTGGTGGTGCACTTGAAGAACAACTTTGTAATCCAAACGAATAGTAAAGATAAAAGTATCTGTCTTTAAACAGCTCTCACCACCCGGACAAGTCCAAGTCCGTTTCCTCCATCGATTCGTCTGGGAACAGGAATCCACCGACATCCAAGTCTTCAATCCTTCTGGTGTACTGCAGCAAGGATGAGAAGATGTCTCTAAGGTTCTGCTAGGCTGGCAGAGGGGCTCTTTGGAAAGGAGCACACGGCCCAGGCTTCAGGCCTTGTGCACACAGCAGTTCAGCACAGAGATCCTCTTGCTAGGAGAGGGGTGTCCAAAGAGACCGAACAAACTCCACCTCCCCTTTATAAAGTCTGCCCCAGCAGTCTCTGTTCCGGAGCAATGTACCCTGGGTGCTGCAAGATGTACTGGGAGATGTAGTCTCTCTCTCCTCTGCTTTCACTTCCATAATGTCTCTTTACTTCCTCCCGACTCACCTCTCACTTGGAACTTCTTGTCTCTCTGCATTAAAGGGGAACACCCCGCTACATATATATATATATATATATAGGGCTTATTAGCACTCAAACTTAATGCATTCTATGCATTAACCACTTACCCACTGGACACTTTAACCCCCTTCCTAACCAGACCAATTTTCTGCTTTCGGTGCTCTCACATTTTGAATGACAATTACTCAGTCATGCAACACTGTACCTATATGCAATTTTTGTCCTTTGTTCACACAAATAGAGCTTTCTTTTGGTGATATTTAATCACTGCTGGGTTTTTTATTTTTGCGCTATAAGAGAAAAATTACCGAAAATTCTGTAAATTTTGGCCAAAATTTATACTGCTACATATCTTTGGTACAAATAACCAAAATTGGTGTATATTATTTGGTCTTTGTGAAAGTTAAGCTGTGGTGCCAATCTCTGAAAATTGATCACACCTGATGTACTGACAGCCTAATTTCTTGAGACTCTAACAAGCCAGGAAAGTACAAATACCCTCAAATGACCCCTTTTTGGAAAGTAGAAATTCCAAGGTATTTAGTAAGAGGCATGGTGAGGTTTTTTTTTCACAAATATTTTATATTAGCAGGTTATTTCTCTCACACAGCATATGCATAGCACAAATTACACCCCAAAATACATTCCACTACTCCTGAGTATGGAGATACCACATGTGTGAGACTTTTACACAGCGTGGCCACATACAGAGGCCCAACATTCAGGGAGCACCTCAGGCGTTCTATGAGCATAAATTACACATATAATTTCTTGACTACATCACCCCAACGTAAAATCTATGAAGCATAATGAGTCTTGAACATGTCATTTTTTTTCTACAAGTTTTTGGAAAACGTGGAAAGAAAATGAAAACGCATTTTTTTTTTTTTTTTTTTTACACAAAGTTGTTCATTTATACAATATTTATAACACATAGCATGTACATACCAAAAATTACACCCCAAAATTGATTCCCCTACTCCTCCTGAGTATAACGATACCACATATGTGAGACTTTTCCACAGACTGACCACATAGAGAGGCCCAACATGCAGGGAGCACCGTCAGGTGTTCTAGGGGCAAACATTTCAAATATAATTTGACTACCTATTACACTTTTGTGAGGCTCTGTAGTGGCACTGATGGGCACCGTAGTGGTACTGATGGGAACTGTAGAGGTATGGATGTGACATGGATGAGCATGAATGGGGATGGATGAGCCGTGGATGGGGATGACTGGGTATGGCTGAGTACAGCCCAGTATGGCTGGGGGTGGATGGGATGGCTGAGCATGGATGGATGGATGAGTATTGCTGAGTATGGATGGATGGCTGAGAATGGAGGGATGTCTGAGCATGGATGAGTATTGCTGAGTATGGAGGGATGGCTGAGTATGGAGGGATGGCTGAGCATGGAATTGTCACAGAGCAGAGCTGTGGGCACTACACAGTCAGCCCGCAGCACTGCTGCACCCGATCTCTCCCCTCTTCTCTCACACTGTACCGATCGGTACAGAGAGGGAAGAGGGGAACCGGACATGATGCCGTTTTTTTTTACAAGTCATTTGACAGAGTGATCACTGTCTGTCCTCAGGACCCGGCAGTCCCGGATACTCCTGGGTGCGCGCCAAAGGGTTGCGCTGTAGCCGTCATTCATCTATGGTGCGGTCGTTAGGTGGTTAAGATAAAAAAAACTTCTGTGTGTAGCAGCCTCCCCCAATTACCTACTTGAGCTCCTTCTCTCTCCAGCGATGTCCACGATCCCCTCAGCCATCCATTACACTCCTCCTGATTGGCTGAGACAGAGCAGTGGCTCCATTGGCTCCCGCGGCTGTCAAAGTCAGTTAGCCAATCAGGGGAGGGAGGGAGCGGGGCCATGTCAGGGCTCCGTGTCTGAATGGATACACGGAGCTCTGACTTGGCTCAATCTGCTGGCTGAGGGGAACTCAAAGGAGGGAGGGGCTAGGAACAGCAAAAAGGGACCTGAGAAGAGGAGGATTCGAGCAGCTCTGTGCAAAACCACCTGCACAGAAGAGGTAAGTATAACGTGTTTGTTATTTTTTTTTAAAAGTGAGTCTTTACAATCATTTTAAGCTCATTTTGCCTAAAACCAGGTTAAGGCTTCATGTATACTGGCCTACATTTACCGCGGCCGCAAAAAAAATCATAAATCGCGGCAAAGTCATGGCACGCAGTGAGTGGTCAAAAACGTTCCTATTCTGAACGCAATTCTTATGCATTTAAGAGAGGGAGGTTGAACCTCACCTAAACACGACTGCTACATAGACACATAGGCTTTTATGGAGTTGAGTTCAGGAGATGTGGCAAAAAAATGCCAAAAGCTCCTAAACTCAAGTTTAAGCTCAAGCTGCTAGTGTAAGCTAGTGTACATGAAGCCTAAATGTACATATCAACGAAGATCAGGATATACATATCTATACTTTATTTTGCTTTATTATAAAATAATTATATTTCATTTTTATTTAGGTAATTTCTGTCTAGCTTTTATCTATGGTATCAATAAAGTGTAATATAGGGAGTTACACTCCTTGTCAATTTTAAATTATGCATTACTCAAATACTTGGGTATTTCTGACTAATCTTTCAGGTGTGGTTTCCCTGTTGTGTTATGGTCAGACGCACCCAGCCCCCCCTCTTTCTATGCATAAATCCTTAATATGTTTAACAGTATTGGGCAGTATTGGATGTTGCTGAGGAGACACACTTTTCCATATACTCTGTACTGACAGAGATAGCCAGCAAATACATTGTTCTACTGTCATGGATATGCACTAATGTCTGTCTGCCATCTTACCTTTCCTCCTCATGTGTTCATCTTAGAGGCCAGACCCTTTCACCTGGCTTCCTTTATAATCTCCTCCCAGCCTGACTCCACCCCAGGCCCTATCACAGAACACTATATTAACCTGTGCACTGCAAGCCTGCTTTGCTGATCAACGTGTTTGTTTAAGCATTGTGTGTTTGGGTTCCTGCCTGCCGTGTGCTACGTCTGTCTCTCTGTTACGATATTGGCTTGTTCCTGACTATCCCTGTCTGCTTGTGACCCTTGACCTTCGGCTTGTCCTTCGTTTATCCTTGTCTGCTTGTTGCCCTGACCTTGGCCTTTCCCCTCACTATTCTTGTATCCTGTGCTGCTGCTTCCCCTCTTTCCTTCTTACCCTACGAGACGTGAGCTAGGAGACTCTAGGGGTCGAGACCTGGACCTAGCTGCAGCGTAACATCCTCACCACTAGAGGCTCTGGTGAAGACCTGCTGGGTCTTAGACTCCACGCCCTGGGGAATTTCGGCTCTAGCTTCCTGTGGATCCCGGTTGTGCTCCTCTGGTCCCGCTTTCCACAACCAACCAGTATCCTATCCGCAGCAGTCAGCCATAGGGTTCACTACCTTGTGGTGCACTCCTGACCCCCTAGGGTGTGCATCTGTCATCTGGCCACAGGTGACCTGACATCTACCTCTCCAATCCAAGCACTACAAGTGTGATCTCTATAATGGATCCTGTTGTAGCAAGAAAGCTGTAACTTACAGTCTCCACAGAATTGGCAAACATTGACTCGATCCAAATGACATCTTGCAGATCGTAGAAAGCTTCAATCCAAAACTTGTGCAGATCTTTGCAGATGAACATCAGATAGGAAAAAGCGGAAGTTCAATTTTTGGGTGGAACTCCACTTTAAGTCATTACATGAAAGTAAGGTTAATAATATAACTACAAAATCTTTAGTTTTTCTCAAATTAGTTGATGCAAAAATGAATACATCCCACAACAAAAATTACTACATCGAGTATTATGCATGACCTCTATAAGGACAGCACCAAGTCTTCTAGGCATGGAATAAACAAGTTTGCAACATATTGCAATGTCTGACTTTTTACATTCTTCAAGAAGGACCTCTTTTAGAGCCTGGATGCTGGATGGAGAGTGATGCTCAACTTGTCTCTTCAGAATTCCCATAGGTGATCGATTGGGTTCAATTCAGGAGACATACTTGTTCTTCTTCAGAAATGCAACAGTGGCTTTTAGATGTGTGTTTTGGATCATTGTCATGTTGGAAAAATGCACGACAACCAAGGGCACGGAGTGATGGTAGCATCTTCTCTTTCAATATAGAGCAGTACATCTGTGAATTCATGATACCATCAATGAAATGCAGCTCCCCGGCACCAGCAGCACTAATGCAGCCCCTCAGAAGGACATTGCTACCATGTTTCACTGCAGACACCATGCATTTTTCTTTGTACCTTTCTTTGTACTTTTCTTTGTACTCCTCATCTTTGGGACGCCATACAGTTTTGAAGCCATCAGTTTCAAAAACATTTATCTTTGTCTCATCACTCCAGAGTACAGAGTCCCAGTAGTCTTCTTCTCTTTCAATGTGGGCCCTGGCAAATTCTAAGTGGGCTTTTTTGTGCATGGGATTTAGGAGAGGCTTCTCTTTCATGGATGACACCCATGCATGCCATTCCTCTGCAGTGTACACCGTATTGTGTCACGGGAAACAATCACTCCAGTTTGGCTTTCTACTTCTTTAGCTAACTGCAGTGAACTTGCATGCCAATTTTCTTCAACCCTTCTCATCAGAAGACGCTCCTATCGAGTTGTTAACTTCCATGGACAGCCTGGATGTCTCTGAGATGGTTGCAGTTCCATCTTTGTTACATTTTTGTATCACTTTTGCTACAGTATTCTGACTGATAAGTAAGTAAAGCTTTGCTGATCTTCTTGTAGCCTTCACCTTTCTTGTCTAGAGAAATGATTTTCTTTCTCAGGCCTTGTGACTTTAATGAATTATTAGACTCACCTGTAGTTGAATTCTTGTTAATTATGATTTTGTTATCTAAAATGTAGCTTTGTTCCTAAGACTTTCATTGGGGTGTATTCATTTTCGCAACATGGTCTTCAATGAATTTGTCAGGAAAAATACTTATTTGTGTGTGCAAGATTAACAAATCTTGGTTGCAAGCAATGACCCGCATTTGTGGGACTATTTTGTAGTATAGTGTCTCATAGAAAATGTTGATTCTAAAAGGAAAGCAAGGGTTTTCTGACAAATCTGTTGGGGTGTACTAATTTATGCTTAGGCACTGTATATATTTATATATTAGGTAATCATATATGTAGCACTGTTTGGGGTTTGGGATTCTAACTTACAACTGTAGTTCTGCTAGGCGGAAGTGCTAACTACACCATGCACCTTCTGACACTTATATGTCAGATCAGTCTATGCATTTTGTGGGATCTAACCTCTTACTCAGAATCCAAACACAAAGAAATGATCCTCAGTATTCAGTATCTAAAAATACTATCCTCTACTATGCACACGAATATACAAATTGTCAAAACAAAATAAATAGGTGTAGCACCCTCCTAGGTCAGGTGCTAGTAGTGAGGCAAATTTATTTTTCGCTCTGCTGTTGGAAGTGGAGACTTGATTGTGTTTTGCCTACTCTGAATTCTGCAGCTGCAGGCTTTTTATTGCTTTTTTTAAATAAACAGGTGCAGCACACAGATCCTTTAGCCTGCTTACCTCCACAAGCAGAATGGGACACACCATGCCACAAGCCCAGTATCCTCCTGATAGAGGAGGGTGAGCGGTGTTATCTGTTTTGGGTCCTGCAGCGAGTTACCTCCTTCCGTTGGTTCTCTCCCTTAGGGTGTAGGGTAAAGTCTATTCTCTCCTTGTATTCAATAAGGCCATTGTCCAGACAGTATTAAACCCAATAAAGAAAGGTTTATTTTGCTTGCGTAGAAATTTGATAGGAAAGTTGGAGAATTTAACAGAATTTAACAGGGAGGTAGGTTCAGGCACGCGGCACTTAACTGTCAGTTATCTCTACTCAGTCCTGAGTGGGCTTTCCTCACCTGGATAGTCCCCCTCTCACGGTCCTAGCAGCCGGTGTGGAGCACGGAACATTTACTTTAAATTTCCTGGGGATATGACCTTCTGAATCCCGAACTTCCCAGCGCTTGTAACACTTGAGACCTTAGGTGCCAGTGGGCACGTTACAAGGCTTTTGGCGGATTATGGAATCCCTACTTCTGATAGGCAACCAGGCCTCTCCCGAGACAGTGACTTCCCTCACTGATCCCCGCAGACAGGTCCTCCCCTGGTTTCCTCTCTTTCAGAGCGGGTCACCCCCACTTGGGTACCCAGGGACTCCTCTTTTGGTGTAGGCCTCAGCTAAGGGTGCTGGGCCTACCTGGAATGATGCAACCTCGGGGTAAAGGTGCCCGGGACTGAATACACATGCACATACCCCTGGCCATGAGGGCCACCAAAGGAGGGGTACGCACCTAGGACCAAGGGGTCATCTGGATCACCTCCGAACTCCCGGACCTAATGGCGTCCACCCCTTAAGTACCCCCTCCCGGCATGCAGAGCGGGTAGACCACGCCCACTGCACGCCTGCCGAGAGAGAACACCCAATCGCGCTGCAATGCTACCTGTGGTTCAACCTGAGACCTGGGTAACAGCGCCCCCCTACAGATCAAAGGGAACTGTACTGCCAGGCAACACCACAACAAAGCAGAAACCAATTTAAAGAATTCAAACAGCCTGAGCCTAAATATTTGCTCAGGCTACCCCTTAAATTTAGGCATAGCGACCCCAATTAGGGAGGTCTGCTACACAGGATTACACTATTTGACTCCTTCTATATATTTTGTATATATCTCATCCATGATCTCTGTCTTCTACAGTCTCTATCACTAGCAAGTATTACATTGCCAAAGCCCTTTTGACCTGCTTTTTTCACTTAAGGGGTCATTATCTGGTAAGCAGAATTCACCTACGGTTCACTTTGGGTGCAATTTGTCCAGTTGGTGAAGAATTACTCACTATTGTTAGTCTAAAGAAGATTTTTCAGCACAGAAGAATCACATCATGCTAGGACTTTGAATGACATCAAACCTTTGCGATTTATTTATTGTGTCAGTTTTGTTATATTTAGTGTTTCTCACACTAGTCACATTGATTTATGTTTTATGTGTCACATTTCACTTTAATTATTTATCTATTATTGTATCTTAAATCGATTTTTACTTCAAAAGCATTTTATTAACCACTTGCAGGCCGCCGCACGACGATGTACATCGACACAATGGCACGGGCAGGCAAATGGGCGCACCTGTACGTCCCTTTAAATTTGCCACCCAGCGGGCGTGCTCCCACCGCGTGCCTCGTGAATGCGCCCGCAGATCCTGGGAACTTGATGTTCCCGGGCGGCCCACGATTGCAGTCGGCTAAGGCAGAACAGGGGGATGTAAACAAGGCATTCCCCTGTTCTGCCTAGTGACACGTCAGTGATCTACTGTTCCCTGTGATCGGAAACAGTGATCAGTGACGTGTCACTGGTCGCTCCTCCCCCTAACCGTTAGAATAACTCCTTAGGACACCTTAACCCCTTCACTGCCAGTGTCATTTAGTGCATTTACTGCATTTATATAGCACTGATCGCTGTAAAAATGACAATGGTCCCAAAAATGTGTCAAAAGTGTCCGATGTGTCCGCCATAAAGTCGCAGTCATGATAAAAATCGCAGATCGCCGCCATTACTAGTAAAAAAAAAATAATAATAAAAATGCCATATAACTATCCCCTATTTTGTAAACGCTATAACTTTTGCACAAACCAATCAATATACGCTTATTGTGTTTTTTTTTACCAAAAATATGTAGAAGAATACATATCGGCCTAAACTGAGAAAAAATTACCTTTTTTTTAAAAAAAAATTGGGGATATTTATTATAGCAAAAAGTACAAAATATTGCTTTTTTTTCAAAATTGTCGCTCTATTTTGGTTTAGAGCGCAAAAAATAAAAACCACAGAGGTGATCAAATATCACCAAAAGAAAGCTTTATTTGTGGGAAAAAAAGTACGTCAATTTTGTTTGGGAGCCACGTCGCATGACCGAGCAATTGGCAGTTAAAGAGACGCAGTGCCGAATCGCAAAAAGTGCTCTGGTCTTTGGCCAGCCAAATGGTCCGGGGCTTAAAGGGGTTGTAAAGGTTCGTTTTTTATTTTCTAAATAGGTTCCTTTAAGCTAGTGCATTGTTGGTTCACTTACCTTTTCCTTAGATTTCCCTTCTAAATTTTTTTTTTCTTTGCTTTCTTTGTCTGAATTTCTCACTTCCTGTTCCTCCTCATTAAGCTGTTCAGTAAGCTGTTCTGGCTGACTCCAGACCACTCGGATGATGGTGTGAAGTTTAGTGAGGAGAAACAGGAAGTGAGAAATTCAGACAAAGAAAAAAAAACATTTAGAAGGTAAATCAAAGGAAAAGGTAAGTGAACCAACAATGCACTAGCTTAAAGGAACCTGTTTAGAAAATAAAAAACTAACCTTACAACCCCTTTAAGTGGTAACAATAAATTTGTTTTAAATCAAAAAAATCTTTTTTTTTTTTTTTTTTTTTTTTCATTTATTGATTTTTATCCATCCTGCAAAATATATATTTTCAGGGTACTGCTAAGGCACAATTAACATTTCCAAATGTTTCCTATATGTTAGCAAATCTTTACTTTTTGAGTTCAGGTCCACTTTTAAATGGTGCCAATTCCACAGCCTGTATCTATTGCCTAACCTGCTAATAACTTCCTTCTCAAGGTCTCAATTTTTCTTTACATAAAAGCATTTTGAAATCTCATTGCAGGTAGCATGGATAATGTGGTATAACAAATATAGTGCAAGATAGCAAAATGTATAAAAACAGCAAGGAAACAGTTTTGCTGGTGTAAATTTTGATCTGTAGGCTAATCACAGCTAATGGTTTTTGTAAGATCTCTAAAAGATCTTGTAAAAATCCCAGAACCACACGGGGGGACCTAGTGAATGACCTGCAGAGAGCTGGGACCAACATAACAAAGGCTACCATCAGTAACATACTACGCCGCCAGGGACTCAGATCTTGCAGTGCCAGACGTGTCCCCCTGCTTAAGCCAGTACATGTCCGGGCCCATCTGAGGTTTGCTAGAGAGCATTTGGATGATCCAGAAGAGGATTGGGAGAATGTCATATGGTCAGATGAAACCAAAGTAGAACTGTTTGGTAGAAACACAACTTGTCGTGTTTGGAGGAGAGAGAATGCTGAGTTGCAACCAAAGAACACCATACCTACTGTGAAGCATGGGGGTGTCAACATCATGCTTTGGGGCTGTTTCTCTGCAAAGAGAACAGGACGACTGATTTGTGTACATGAAAGAATGAATGGGGCCATGTATCGTGAGATTTTGAGTGCAAACCTCTTCCCATCAGCAAGGGCATTGAAGATGAAATGTGGCTGGGTCTTTCAGCATGACGATGATCCCAAACACACCGCCCGGGCAACGAAGTAGTGGCTTCGTAAGAAGCATTTCAAGGTCCTGGAGTGGCCTAGCCAGTCACCAGATCTCAACCCCATAGAAAACCTTTGGAGGGAGTTGAAAGTCTGTGTTGCCCAGCGACAGCCCCAAAACATCACTGCTCTAGGTGATCTGCATAGAGGAATGGGCCAACATACCGGCAACAGTGTGTGACAACCTTGTGAAGACTTACAGAAAACATTTGACCTCTGTCATTGCCAACAAAGGATATATAACAAAGTATTGAGATGAACTTTTGATATTGACCAAATACTTATTTTCCACCATAATTTGCAAATAAATTCTTTCCAAATCAGACAATGTGATTGTGTGGATTTGTTTCCACATTTTGTCTCTCATAGTTGAGGTATACTTATGATGACAATTACAGGCCTCTCTCATCTTTTTAAGTGGGAGAACTTGCACAATTGGTGGCTGACTAAATACTTTTTTGCCCCACTGTATATATATTTAACGGTATATATGTATTTGGAATATCTTCAGATTATTGGACTAGTGGATATCATAGGACATAGGTAATGAACTGTGTTACTTGTATGGAGGGTACTACTGGCAAGATCACTGGGTGCACATAAAAGGAAATATGAAACGAATGCAGTCACAACATCTAACGATTGGTAAGCTGCAATATATTATGTTTTTGTACTCTTTAAGTCTGTGGTCATCAAGTCAACCCTGTCCTCAGGGCCCACTCACAGGCCAGGTTTGCAAGATAACTGAAATACATCACAGGTGATATCATTCGCTGCTTAGTGATTGCAGTATTCTAGTCTGCATCTTCTCAAGGTAATAAAAAAAACATGGCCTGTTAGTGGGCCCTGAGGACTGGGTTAATGACCACTGCTTTAAGTGAATACTGCACTGAGGATGCTCTGATGTTGTGGCCAGTCACAGACTTGCATTGAAGGGAGACAATTGTGATTTTTTTTGTTTTTAACAGTAAAGTTTTGACACAATAACAAGTTACAATGCAATGACAGTCAAAAGGCAAAATCTTTGCACCCTGTCACAGGTTACATCAACATATCAGACATGATGTAAGAGACATAAGGTGAGAGAACATCAGGTGAAAGAGACAATAAAGTGGAAACAAAACATTTGAGACATCATGACTAAGCAAGTGTAGCGGGTGGTTACATTTAGGGGAGGCATCTGAGTGATAAATGGCTCAGATGCAGCAATTGTTAGGGTTCATGGACCAATTTGTGCCAGTGGAGGATGCAAGGGTGTCCAGTTCCCTGCGGCCTGTAGGTGGCGCTGTCGCCATAGGCCGGGGTTGAACCATCATTGCAAGTCTGTACCCTTTTTGTTCTCTCGCAGCAGTAGTACAGCGGGGCGGGGAACCTGCTGTGCATGCTGGGAGAGGGGATAAAAGGGGCGGACATCTTCCGCTCAGGGTCCACGCCCAGGCACCTTCAGCCTGGGTGTGAGTGCTGGTGGTCTCCGGGCACCCTCAGCCTGGGGATGGAGCTGCAATTCCACCCCAGACACCTTTAGTCTGGGGTGGGGTACTCTCTATAGGCCTGGGGCCCAGTACCTTCGACTGGGTCCCGCAAGGGATGGAGTATTCCTAGGGTGTCCTCCGGTATTGGACACCCGAATCTAGGGCGAGGGGGACCAGAGAGGTGACCTTCCCGGAGATCCAGTGCAGCATTGGCAGGTGATGGCGGAAGACTCTGGTGACCGTCCAGATGGATGACTCCCCTGACAGGGGCCGCATCTCAAGAAGGTAGTCCACGATCTCATGGTCGGTGGCAGCGACCCAACTGAAACCCAGGTCGGTGGCAGAGACCTCAAGTCCTATTTCACCCGGTCGGTGGCAGCGACCACCCTCACGGTCGGTGGCAGCGACCGTGCGCCAAGCCTGTTTGCGCACACCGAAACAGGAGACTAACAAGTTCACGTCTGTGCCTGGACCTTCCTCTTCACCTTGTCTGTTTGTTGTCTGACCAGTCTGCTCTAAAAGGACTATTTATTGCTCTAAAAGAATAAATAAGTGTTGGACTTTCAATGGTGTGGAACTTGGCTTTCTGGGAGTTAAAGGTCATTCTCAAAGGAAGTTTTGGCTCTGGACAGGGGCACAGGCCCGAAGGTAATTGGTTATAGCTCACACCTCTGCACACTGGAGGATGTGAGTTGGTGGTGTGTCACACTCTCCTCCCTGGTCCCCTAGACGAGAGCCATTGACATTGACAGAGAAGGAGGGAGTGAGAGGTGAGGTCGCTACACAAGGGAGATCAGTGTTTTAAGTCAGTGCGAGCATCAACCCCACAGCAGTGGAAACCCCCATTCCCAAAGGGGTTGGGGGGCAGGAGGGAAGTACAATGATGGGGGGGGGGAGAGGGGAAGGGAAAGGGGGGCGGGGAAGAGGGAAAGGGAGGCAGGGGGACAATTGTGTTAATCATGGTCCATCTTGCTTTTCATCTTGCTGATAATTTGACCAGAATAATAATATGCTATACTGTCAGATGTTATAACTGGACTGAAAGCATCTTGAGAACTCTGAAATATTTATCAGATTTTACAACTAGAACTGTTCTCTGCTTAACATACAGTATTTCTGCATGACAGCAGTGGAAAAAAAGAAGAAGAAAAGGTACTGTTTCTATTTAACCAAACACCTGGAGTGTTCATTGAAATAGCTGCAAAGTACACACCAGGCAACACGCAAGAATAATGGCCAATATAGGAATGCAATCTATTCACACATTCTGTTCCGCCCACGTTACCAAGCTTTTAACAACACTCGCTAATCATTCTGTTTACAAAGCTCTTTTATTTTTCACAAAATTTTTCTAGCTGATATTTTTTTCTAATGCGATTAAGCTTAAATTTCATTACAAGCTCATATATTATGGAAGAAAATACTTAAGGTTAAGGCTTTTCTAGGAGCATCCGTCAAATAGCTTGTGATTTAGAAAAGAAACAAGGAACATAGTTACTGTATGCTTATGTTCTTTGATGCTGAGGATGTAAAATGTTTCTATAGAGCTATCACTATAACAGCTATGTTGTAGAAGACCTCCATTCAGCTGAGAGTTCAAGCAGTTATTATGGCAATTGCATGTGAGTATCCATGACCGGCTGGTAGTTTTGTCCCAGGTTCTATTCCCTATAACGATATTGTGTTGTACCCTCGGCCGGGTGTTTTACCTTAAGGCTGCATTCACACCTGAGCGTTTTGTAGCCTGAAGCCTGAAGCTACAAAACGCTAGAGGGGAAAAAATGCATTATTCTCTATGGAGATGGTTCACATCTCCACTCCATGTCGCCTGAAGCCGAACGCCTGAAGCTCAAACAAGTTCCGGACCCTTTTTTGTCGCGCGAATCGGGCAGATTGGGCGTTTTAGGATTCATATAATGTAATGGAAACGCCCAATTCAAGCGTCTAGCGTGACAACGAGCGTTCCGACGGGCGCAAATTCGCGCGACAAAACAATGGTAAAAACGACGGTAAAAACGCCCGATTCGCTACGCTCAGGTGTGAATGCAGCCTAAGACTCAAAAATTAGTGACAGAAACATATAACATAAATATGCGTATGTTAAATGTGCCAATCCCTGTGTGAAAATGCTATGATAATAAATACAGAAAATACAAAAAATATATACAATGTGTTGCACCCTCAGCCGGGTGTTTGCTGTCAAAAACTCAAGATATAATGACACAAACCAATGAGGTGCATATGAATAGTTCAAACAACTGTGAACATCAATAAATAAATAGACCAATAAAAAATGAGGAAATAAATTAAAAATACAAGTTCATATGTAGAGTCCATTAAATCTGCACATTTTTGAGTCTAAAGCCTCGTACACACGACCGAGTTTCTCGTCGTTAAAAACACGTTGTTTTTCTCGACGAGATTCTTGTTAACCTTGACGAGTTTCTGGTCAAGCTTTCCATGCGTACACACTGACAATTCCAAATCTCGTCGTTGTTCTGCGCAGTCACGTCCAGCACGTACGACGGCAGTATACAGGGGAAGATCGATTTCCCTGGCGCCACCCCTTGGCCTGCTTTTGCTGATCTCGTGTTACCGCGTGTGAAGTAAAAGTTTGGGAAGAGACGATTCGCGCTTTTCAGTCTTTGTGCTCTTCAGTCCGTTACATCATGACGAATGTGCTATCACCACTACGAAGGCTTGTTTTACCAGAAGATGTGCTCCCGTCTCATACTTGATTCTGAGCATGCGCGCTTTTTGAAGAGTCGTAAAAGCATACACACGAACCATTTTCTCGTCGCAAAACAGGCCGACGAGAAACACGACGAGAAAATCTAGAATCCGGACGAGAAAATAGAGAGCAGGTTCTCTATTTTTCTCGTCGAGATTCACGGCAGTTTTCTCGTCGTAAAACCATACACACGAACGGTTTTCTCGACAATAAAGCTCTTTCGGCACTTTTCTTGTCGGTTTTGGACGAGAAACTCGGTCGTGTGTACGAGGCTTTAAAGTAAAATACCCGGCTGAGGGTACAACACAATATCCCTATTCATTTTATTATACACCTTTTTTGCACAGTATCTCCACCGCAGGTCTCCGGGTGGCTATTTCGGCACCAGCCATTATATCATTTTGATTTTATTTGTCTCTTTTACCAATAAAACAGCGCCACACCTGTCTCTTTTTCTTTTACTCATACCAGTACTCCACTTCGGTGGCAGTAATCAACAGGGGCAGCAGTTCTCGTCACCTGCCTGTACTTTTCCTCTGCGCGGAATCACACCCACCCTTTTTTCTATTCCCTATAAGGTACATGGCAGCCAGGCATACAGCACCACAATCTCACAACTCAATAAAGAGGCAGTGCATGTCTTTTTTTTAATTTTTATTTTATTTAATGCTGGTTGAACTTGGTTAAGGTATGGGATGAGCCTTGGGATACTCTCTTTCTATATAACTAGGGTGAAATTTCTCTTGTAACTAGTGGTAGTTGAACATACATCTCAGGAAACACCAATGCATGAGCAGACCTAAGCCAGCAAATCTGGAACAGTCTCTCCAAGGGTTAACAAGGACAGGCACTAGGATCTCTCTCTCTCTCTGTCAAGCCTTTACTCACTGTGCCCTTTGTACTTAATGCTTTCCTGCAGTACCAGCCAGCTTCTATGAGCCTCCAGGCCAGATCCTCAGGGGACTTCCTCCAAACTGCTCCCAGCAACTTTAGACATGGGTCCCTCAGCTCTCTCTGAGCTGGGACCCTGATGGACTACAGTGAATGTCAGCTAAGTGAGCCAGAGGCCCACAGCCCACAGGCTGGATCTTCAACAGGACCAGGACCCCGCTGTTCCAGGCCCCCAACCTATATATACACACCTCAGCCCCCTACTAGTAATTTTTCCTTGCAGGGATTGGCTGAGGCTGTATGAATATGCAAGTTCAGGGACTGCATCTTCTAATCCAATAAAATCTAGAACTCACTAGAAATCAGGGGAAAGCAGTTGAGGCTGCAACTAGCAGAACTCAGAACAGCCAAAAGCAATCAAACTTTGCTCCACTGGCTACAGGGGAGCAAAAAACTAAATTTACCTAAAATCCTCCTACTGTACTAACTAGGAGGGTGCTCCACAAGAAAGGACATTTATACAATAGGAAACTCAGATGCAGTATCTCACAAAAGTGAGTACACCTCCCACATTTTTGTAAATATTTTATTATATCTTTTCATGTGACAACACTGATGAAATGACACTTTGCTACAATGTAAAGTAGTGAGTGTACAGCTTGGATAACAGTGTAAATTTGCTGTCCCCTCAAAATAACTTAACACACAACCATTAATGTCTAAACCGCTGTCAACAAAAGTGAGTACACCCCTCAGTGAGTAAAAATGTCCAAATTGGGCCCAAAGTGTCAATATTTTGTGTGGCCACCATTATTTTCCAGCGCTGCCTTAACCCACTTGGGCATGGAGTTCACCAGTGCTTCACAGGTTGACACTGGAGTCCTCTTCCACTCCTCCATGATGACATCACAGAGCTGATGGATGTTAGAGACCTTGCACTCCTCCACCTTCCGTTTGAGGATGCCCCACAGATGCTCAATAGGGTTTAGGTCTGGAGACATGCTTGGCCAGTCCATCACCTTTACCCTCAGCTTCTTTAGCAAGGCAGTGGTCACCTTGGAGGTGTGTTTGGGGTTGTTATGTTGGAATACTGCCCTGCGGCCCAGTCTGCGAAGGGAGGGGATCATGCTCTGCTTCAGTATGTCACAGTACATGTTGGCATTCATGGTTCCCTCAATGAACTGTAGTTCCCCAGTGTCGGCAGCACTCATGTAGCCCCAGACCATGACACTCCCACCACCATGCTTGACTGTAGGCAAGACACACTTGTCTTTGTACTCCTGTCCTTACCTGGTTGCTGCCACACACGCTTGACACCATCTGAACCAAATAAGTTATCCATGTCCTTAGTCTGCTTGTCTTCAGCAAACTGTTTGCAGGCTTTCTTGCACATCATCTTTAGTAGAGGCTTCCTTCTGGAACGACAGCACGCAGACCAATTTGATGCAGTGTGCGGTGTATGGTCTGAGCACTGACAGGCTGATACCCCCGCCAACACCCCTTCAACCTCTGCGGCAATGCTGGCAGCACTCATATGTCTATTTCCAAAAGACAATCTCTGGATATGACGCTTGTTAGTAACCTTGTTCTTCATTGGTTAGAAAATACACCTGGCTACAAGCAGCCTTTTGACTTGTATTGAAATAGGTCTTTGTGCAACCTCTCTATATATACAATCCTTTACTACTTAACTGTGGTACAGTACTGACTGGAGCAGCAAAGATTGCCCATCTCACCTTCCCCAATGTAGATTTTCATGTTACTGTGCTTGTTTTTTGGTTGGTCAACCAGCATAATGTAAAGGGACAAAGTAAAATTTCTTGGTTATTCTTTGGATTGTTAGCTTGAGCTTTTAGATCTTTTTGGATATTTGTAAGTTTTATTTCTGTGTCTGGTTTGTTTATATATATGCTACACAATAAATAAACATATTCTAGTGAATATAGTAATAAATTAATTAATATTATAGATAAGTTCAGTTTTCACTAGTGTGTTGTAATTAGGGATGAGCCAAATTGCCCTGGGCTTAGTTCGAGCAGAATTCTGCAAACTTCAAAGAAGTTTGGATGCCGAATCTGAACCCCTTTGGAATCAATGGGAGTCAAATCTGTCAAATTAATATTAACAGGCCAGGGGGTGTAGAAAAACAAACTGGAATGAAAGCGGGCACTGCTTAGGGGAGCATGTACCAATGCAAAAAAAAAAAAAATGTTACATTCCTGTCAACCAGGAACAGTGTTTTTTTTTTTAAGGCTTAACCACTTCCTTACCGGCCCATAATAATATGACGCTAGCAGGAACCCTCTCTCCGGTCATATGACGTCCTGGGCTTCCCGGCCGTCTAAGGGGCGCCTGCGGCATCTCTCGTGACCCGGTACGCGTGCCCGGTGGCCGCGATGTCCGCCGGGCACCCGCGATTGCCCGCGATCACAGCAGGACCGTGGATCTGTGTGTGTAAACACACAGATCTACGTCCTGTCAGAGGGGAGGAGACCGATGTGTGTTCCCAGTACAGAGGAACACAGATCGGTCTCCTCCCCTTGTGAGTCCCCTCCCCCTACAGTTAGAATCACTCACTAGGGAACATATTAACCCTTTCAGCTCCCCCTAGTGTCACCCCTTCCCTGCCAGTCACATTTACACAGTAATCAGTGCAGTTTTATACCACTAATCGCTGTATAAATGTGAATGGTCCCAAAAACATGTCAAAAGTGTCCGATATGTCCGTCGCAATGTCACGGTCACAATAAAAATCGCAGATCGCCGCCATTACTAGTAAAAAAATGTAAATAAATAAAAATGCCATAAATCTATCCCCTATTTTGTAGACGCTATAACTTTTGCGCAAACCAATCAATAAACAATTATTGCAATTTTTTTTACCAAAAATATGTAGAAGAATACGTATCGGTCTAAACTGAGTAAAAAAACTTTTTTTTTTTAAATTGTGATATTTATTAAATCAAAAAGTAAAAAATATTGTGTTTTTTTTAAATTGTCGCTCTTCTTTTGTTTATAGCGCAAAAAATAAAAACTGCAGAGGTGATCAAATACCACCAAAAGAAAGATTTCATTTGGATACAGTTTTGCATGACCGCGCAATTGTCATTCAAAGTGCGACAGCGCTGAAAACTAAAAATTGGTCTGGGCAGGAAGGGGGTGAAAATGCCCTGTATTGAAGTGGTTAAAATGAAACATTAAAATACCAATTTATTTCCTTAATCCTACATGTGAAGGGACACATCTCTGTAATGTGCAAAAAAGTGCTGCAGCACCTCTAAAAATTTACATGGAAAATGTAATTTCATTCCTGGCTTTTTTTTTTTTCTAAAGGGTCTGCTTTGTATTTTGGGGGTATTTGGAGGGGTCTTTCTGTTTTTTTTTTTTAAGATAACTCATATTGAGGAATGGAGAAATCTAGTAAGGGGTACCACATCCTAAAATTGTACATGAATCTAAGATCGCAGAAAATTGACTTTTAGGGTACCTAACAATTTAAGTTGTTTAAAATACAATATTTATTTACATAAAATATCCAGATAATCCTAGATATACTATTCATCAGTCATAGCAGAAAATCACAATAAATAACTAGAAAAAACAACAAACTGGGAGTGGAGCTGGCTCTCAACTCATTATACTTACCGTATATTCTCGAGTATAAGCCGACTCGAATATAAGCCGAGGCACCTAATTTTACCACAAAAAACTGGGAAAACTTATTGACACGAGTAAAAGCCTAGGGTGGTAAATGCAGCAGCTACTGAGACACTCTGAAAAAAAACTGATGGGGACACTCTGATAAAACACTGATGTGGACACTCTGATAAGACACTGACGGGGACACTCTGATAAAACACTGACGGGGACACTTTGATAAAACACTGACAGGGACACTCTGATAAGAGTGTCCCCATCAGTGTGTCCCCATCAGGGTTTTATTAGAGTGTCCCCATCAATGTCCAATCAGAGTGTCCCCATCAATGTCCAATCAGAGTGTGCATATCAGTGTCCAGTGATGTCCAATCTATGTCCAATTATTATCTGTGTATTATATATTATATTATGCACTGTATTGCTTGCCTTATTAGAGCGGACTTCCGGTCTCTCTTTCATCTCCCGACTCCTGCCCGCTGCAGTAGGATCTTTAATACAGACAGCGTGCGGGTAGCCGGGAGGTGCCGCGCCAATGATGTCACTGGCTGCTAGGACATGGCAGTCCATGTCTTTATAGACCTTGCTTTGTGCATGGTGCGCAGTCATGTTGGAACAGGAAGGGGACTACTACCAAAAGAAAGCTCTATTTGTGGGAAAAAAAGGACGTTAATTTTGTTTGGGAGCCACATCACACAACCGCGCAATTGTCAGTTAAAGTGACGCAATGCCGAATCACAAAAAGTGGCCTGGTCTTTGGCAAGTGAAATGGTCCGGGGCTTAAGTGGTCAAAAAAGCCACCTTGAACACTGGCAAATCAAAGCTTTAAGGATAGCCCAGCTTAACCACCACTTACAATCCCAGCACACCTTCAGTTTTGTAGCAAACAATAACAGCATTGGATCACAAATACACCGGGGGGGTACCCCAAGAAAGTAATTTTACATTTAAGACAAAAATCCTATTTTCTTGACTGGTCATCACAACACACAGGCTGCAAATTCAGCCTCCAATGGAGCATCCCAAATCAGTCCAACTGAGAGGTGGGCAACTGAGCAAATAATGACCAACAGGCCCCAACAAGGTGACTAAAAGTACAAACAGTGAGCTAGAATGACAACAAGAGGCTGTAGCCAAGATGTAGATGTGAACAGCTTGCACCACATCCAAACAATGGAGAGAGACCTCCCTAGAATGTCCAGGTTAAGGTGGAAAGCAGATAAGAAAGAAATGAGGCACTGGGCCTCAAAAGAACTTTATCCAAGTGCAATACCAGCAAAATAATCTTTACAGGTCAAGGCTTTCAACTCAGAGACTTGTCTCACAGATGTGATGGTGACAAGAAAGAAAACCTTGAGAGTAAGGAAAGTCAGAGGGATACCCCTAAAGAGTGGTCTTTAAACTACCAGCAGAAAAGATTGAGATCCCTCAGCTGCAACAGGGAACGTACAGGAGGAACAATGTAAGTGATTCCCGGTACTAGGGCCTTGACTAAGGAGAGTTGGGCAAGCAGTCTCTAAAAAAGTGTGGCCAGAATATGACTACTGATGGAACTCAATGCAAAGTACTGATCCAGGCCTGACTTGAGAAAAGCTAGGATTCATCCTAAAAAATTTTTGCAACGGACCTGATAGAGCAAGCAAGAACATTCACAACAGGAACCGTCAAGGTTTTGTTAAGGCAAGAATAAGCTCTTGAGTCTACAGCTGGAACAGTTCACTTCTTTAAGAGCCCCTCCTCAACAGAATATTGCTGAGAAAAATGTTTGGAAGGGGTAAACATCTTATCAGGATGAGGCCAGTCCCCATAAAACACAGGCTGAAGCAGCCAGTGTATAGGGAAAGATTTTACAGGTCAGAGTCCCTTTAGGGAAGCCATACAAGTGAACGTAGGCAAGGTCGATGCCAGTATCTCTAGTTTTAACCACTTCCATACAGGGCACTTATACACCTTCCTGCCCAGACCAATTTTCAGCTTTCTGCGCTGTTGCACTTTGAATGAAAATTGCGCGGTCATGCTACACTGTACCCAAACTAAATTTTTATCATTTTGTTCCTACAAATAGAGCTTTCTTTTGGTGGTATTTGATCACCTCTGCGATTTTTATTTTCTGCAAAAAAAAATTAAAAAAGACCAAAAATGTTGAAAAAAACACGTTTTTTTTGTTTCAGTTACAAAACTTTGTAAATAAGTAAGTTTTCTCCTTCACTGATGGGGCTGCACTGACAGGCACTGATAAGGCGGCACTGATGGGCATAGATGAGGCGGCACTGATGGGCACCGATGAGGTGGCTCTGATGGGCACCGATAGGCGGCACGGATGGGCACTGATAGGCGTCACGGATGGGCACTGGTAGGCAGCACAGATGGGCACAGATAGGCGGCACGGATGGGCACAGATAGGCGGCATGGATGGGCAAAGATAGGCGGCACGGATGGGCACAGATAGGCGGCATGGGTGGCCATGGATAGGCGGCACAGATAGGCAACACGGATGGGCACTGATAGGCGGCATGGATAGGCACTGATAGGTGGCACGGATGGGCATGGATGGGCACTGATAGGTGGCATGGATGGGCACTGATAGGTGGCACTGTACTGTAATGTGTTGTACTAATGGATGCCAATCAGTGCCCAACAATAATGCCTGCCAATCAGTGGTGCCCATTGTGGGCACTGATTGGCATCCATTGTGGGCACTGATTGGCATCCATTAGGCATTTCTAATTGGCATCCCTGGTGGTCTCGGGTGGCATACCTTATGGTGGGCATCCCTGGTGGTCTGGTGGCATCCCTGGTGGTCCAGTGTGGGCATCCTCGGGGGGGGGGTCTGTGCTAATAATCGATCGGCACAAACCCCCCTGTCAGAGGAGCAGCCGATCGGCTCTCCTCTACTCGCGTCTGACCGATCACGGCTTTTCCTGTTTACATTGTGATCAGCCGTGATTGGACACGGCTGATCACGTGGTAAAGAGTCTCCGTCGGAGACTCTTTACCTAGATCGGTGTTGCGGGGTGTCAGACTGACATCCCGCAACAACAATCGCCGCGATGCGCGCGCCCGGGGGCGCGCAGCGGCTCAATATCCTGAAGACGTCATATGACGTCCAGTCAGGAAATTGAAACCACTTTGCCGCCATCATTTTGCAATAGGGCGGGAGGCAAGTGGTTAAACACACCCATACTGCATCTGCAAAGGATAGCAATAACAGAAATCCTTGAGTTTTGAGGGAATACCTGACAATGGGTCCTCTTCTTGTGAAAAGTTCTCAGAACTCATTGCAGCACCATCCTCCTCTTCCTCATCAGTGAGCTTGAGGGCAGTCAGAGAAGGATCAGAAGGAAATTCTGGAGGAGAGGATGCAGGGGCTTGCTTACTGCCCCTGCAGTCTGTAGTGTCTAACAGGTCAGACAATTTTCCCATGAACATCGACATGGTTACAGCAAATTCCTTTCTAGATAAATAAGAAAAGGAGGGTGCTTCTGAAGAGGCAGAGAAGGATTCTCAGGCAGAGAAAGATCTTGGAAGGGGGCAACCGTCCAGACTGACCATGTCAAAATCTCCAAGAGGGGCTAAGTAGACCCCCTCTAAACTGCTAGCAGAACTAGACCTGGCAGGTCCCAAAGTCCTAGTCTCCCTGTGTTTCTGATCTGCTATGTAAGTCGGATCCCTTTTAAGGGTACTCACAACAGATACTGCAGTAGGAATTTGCACCTCTGTACCCAGTCACCCTTGTTAGAGAGCCCGTAGTGCCTCCAGAGATCACTCCGTGCTGTGGTCTGTGGATGCAGGGAGACAAAAAGCAATTGGAGGAGCATGGATAATATGACAAAATGGCATGTACATGCTCAGAACGGAATACTGGGGGGAGACTGCGCAGGCACAGAAAGTGCTTTCTGCTGTTTTGCTAAGACTGAAACAGACACAGCCATTACTGTAGATTAACCACCCTCTTGGATGCCCCTCAGGCTCAGAGCTTTTGATCTTTTTGATGGATTAACTTTTCATGCAGTCTCATTACCCTAAGGAACTAAATGGGGTGATGTACCTCTATTTTCAGCAGTTTAATGCCCATGCCAAGTTTGCAGCTCCAACATGGGGCTTACTGCCAGGAAGGCAGTGGGTGTACTAATTAGATATATCTACTAGGAATGCTTTCCTTTTCTCTTATATAGCTACTGTATATTTTTATTCAGCAATTTTGCCATGCCAATACTTTGCCTCTGATTATGGTGTACAATATTGTAAGACTCACGAAGTTACACCAGTAGTTAACTTGCGTGTTGCTACTGTACTTTTTGTATGATCACCTAACAGCATTTCTCATGCTCTATTTTGAGAGATTATATTATACATTACTGATATGTATCAGTTAATTTTTTTTTTTTAGCTGTTTAAAGCCCTGTACACACGATCGATTTTACCGATGAAAACAGTCCGATGGACTGTTTTCATCGGACAAACCGATCATGTGTGGGCCCCATCGGACTTATTTCCATCGGTGAAAAAAATATGATTTTTTCTACTCACCGTAAAATCCTTTTCTCTGAGTTCATGGACTGACACAGCTTCTCTATTGACAAAGTGGGACGTCCCAAAGCAGTGTCAAAGAAAAAAACCAGGGGTGGTAACAGCATAAAGTAAACTTCACCCCAAACACAAAACAGCACTCTTCCAATGAAGGAGTTGCAACTCTAAACAGCCGCCTGCAAAACTTTGCGGCCGAAGAGGCATCTGAAGATGCACCTACATCAACCTTGTAGAATTTTGTGAAAGTGTGAGAGGACGACCAAGTCGCCACGTTACATAATTGGGAAACAGACGCTTGATGTCGGAAAGCCCAAGAGGCACCTATTGCCCTGGTCGAATGCGCCGTGACAGGAAAGGGGGGCGCTTGACACTTTAAGGCGTAGGCCTGGATTACTATCTGTCGGATCCATCTAGAGATGGTGGCCGATGAGACTGCTAGGCCCTTCTTGGGACCAGCCACCGAAACAAACAGTGAGTCTGACTTCCGGAACAGGGAAGTAGCAGATAGGTATACTCTCAAAGCTCGGACAATGTCCAAGGAATGCAACGCCGACTCTTTAGGATTCGACGGATGAGGACACAAGGATGGAAGTACAATGTCCTCGTTGAGATGAAAAGCCGAAACGACTTTAGGAAGGAAGGAAGGCTGCGGCCGCAGCACCACCTTATCCTTGTGGAAGATCAGATAGGGAGCCTTGCAGGACAAGGCTTCCAGCTCAGAAACTCATCTAACTGATGTAACAGCCACCAAAAAGACCACTTTCTGAGAAAGTGTCAATAAGGGAATATCCCTAATATTCTCAATTGGTGGTTTCTGAAGCACCGAGAGGACCAGGTTCAAGTCCCACGGAGGTAGCGGTGGATGGACCGGAGGGGCCACATGTCGAACCCCCTGCATGAAAGTACTCACGAGAGAGTGAGTCGCCAGGGGTCGCTGAAAAAGACAGTCAGGGCAGATATCTGCCCCTTAATAGTACTTAAGGCAAGCCTTTGGTCCACCCCATGCTGCAAAAACAGCAGGATTCTGGAAACCAAATAAGTATGCAGATGCCACTTCATTTCCTCATACATGGAAATGTAGGCCTTCCAAGTGCGATGATAAACCTTCCTAGAGGATGGCTTCCGAGCACTTCTCATAGTAGAGATTACTGAATCTGACAGGCCCCTGTCTCTTAGTACCTGGTTCTCAATAGCCCTGCCATTAAAGCCAGAGACTGTAAAGCAGGACGGAGTATGGGACCTTGCGATAGCAGGTCCTTCCGTAGAGGTAGATGCCAGAGGACGTCTGCTACCAGACGTACTAGTTCAGCGTACCAATGACGCTGAGGCCATTCTGGAGCGATCAGAATCCTTGGAATACTCACTGCCTCTGTTCTGCGAAGCAGATGGGGAAGGAGCCTCATGGGAGGGAAGGCCTAGATTAGCTGATACTGACCCCACGATGTTACCAACGCGTCCGTTGCGTCTGCCCCTGAGTCCTTTGACCGGGCCACAAACCTCAATACCTCCCGATTGAGTCGGAACGCCACAGGATTTATGTGTGGCGTGTGCCTTCTTTAGCAGAGGAGCTGGAACCCATCCGGGTGTAAGTACCCTTCTCCCTGGTCCAGCATTTGGCAACTCAGTTAGTTCGCCTGCCAATACTTCACACCCGGAATGTACACGGCCGACAGTGCCGGTACGCTCCTTTCTGCTCACCTCAGGCTGCGAGCGACCTCCGATGCTGCAGCTGAGCTTCTTGTTCCTCCCTGATGATTGACATCTGCCACCGCTGTGGCGTTGTCTGACTGGATCCTGACTGGACGTCCTTGCAGTCTCTGAAACCATCTGAAGAGGCGCCGCCTGATCGTCCGGAGTTCCAGGACCTTGATCGGCAGGCGGGCTCCTATGAGGCTGGCGTCTGTCGGGATCACAATCCAATGAACAGGAAGGAATGACCTCCCGGCCAAGAGAGCTGGTGATGTCAGCCACCCTATCAGGGATCTCCTGACTAGGTGGCTTAACCGGATTAGATAATCCAGAGATGATGGGCATCTGAGAAACAACCCCAGATACACTAGGCGTTGAGTCGGCACCAATACTGACCTTTGCGTGTTTTATACCCAACCACAGACTCAGAGAGCCTGATAGGTTATGGACACGCTTACCTCTAATTCTGAGCTTGAAGGGGCCCTCAGAAGAAGGTCGTCCCAGTAGCCTATGTCAGCGATGCCCCTCTATCTTAGAAGGGGCAGACACGGGTCGAGCTCTGGAACTGGCTTGTAACCTGAGGAGATCACTTCGCAAACCCACTGGTCGGAGATAAGAGATGTCCACTGAGTCGCAACTTTGTGAAGACGTCCCCCCACCCGAGAACTGGGTGGGGGCGGACCTTCATGCAGACGCAGATTTGTCAGCAGGCTTGTTGGGCTTGCCGGACCAAGAATGTCTGTGTCCTTGCGCAGGCGCTTTGTTGGCCTGGGGTCTTTTTTCTGTCGCCCTAGGCGGACAAAAAAAAACGCTTGGGTGCAGTAAAGGAGGGCCCTTGCCCTGGTCCCTTACCCTTTATGGTTTGAGGAAGCAACGTGCTTTTACCTCCTGTGGCATCCTTGATGATGTCATCAAGAGAGGCTCCAAAAAGTCTGTCGCCCTTAAAGGGCAGATCCAACAGGGCCTTCTTGGAAGCCTGGTCCGCAGACCAACCCTTTAGCCAGATCAGGCATCATATAGCTACCGCATAAACTGAAGCTTTGGACAGCAAGGGGATAGTGTCCATGTCTGACTCGCAGACAAACTTAAGGCCTTGTACCAACTGGTCGGCCAAAGTTATATCATTAGTAGGAGCATCTCGCTCTTTTAAACCCTGGAGCAGCAATTTTGCCCACTCAGTAAGTGTCTGAGACACTAAGGCCCCAGCCAATGCCGGGCGCACGGCCGAGCCTACCACTGTGTATAGGTAGCGAGTGAGTGCTTCAGCTTTCCTATCCACAGGGTCCTTGAAAACAGGAGCCCCTTCCACTGGAATTGTGGTAGCCGAAGGGTCCACTATTGGGGGAGAGGTCCATTTCTTCAGAAAACTCTCCTCAAAGGGGTACCGTACCGCAAGATTCCTTGGAGGCGTAAAAACCCTTGATGGGTTCTCCCACACCTTGTATAAGAGCTTATCAAAATAAGACACACAAGGAAACACCTTAGTAGTGCGGGTAGGTTTACGGAACCCAAAGGCGATTGGAGTCTCTGCTGCTTCTGCAGCATTCTCCAACTTTAGCGTATCCCGCACTGCAGTAATAAGGTCAGATACCAAAGCCTTTTCGCGTACTGACCTGGACTTGGAGTCATTCTCACTGTCCGCTTGGTCACGGTCTGCAGTCTCTGATGCATCAGAATCCGAGTCATGAGCCATAGCTGGGCCTGGTTCTGCATCAGTATTATTCCCGGAAGATTGCAGGGGACTGGAGAGTTTACTACCCCCCGTGTTCCCGTGTGCTGCTTCCACCCTGGCAGCAAAAGCCTCTAGGATTGCCGACATAGCATCCATAGGAACATCAGGGGCACCAACCATCAATTCAGGTGTTTTAGGGGAAGAAACGTCTGCTTCAGACGCCATGCTGACCCACGCGCTGACACTAACAGGGCTCCAGGCAAGGTATCAATAGGCCACCCTCCTAGCTTATACAGAGATGCAGGGTCTCCCGGAGGACTCACCACCTTTGGAATGGTACTACTATGCTGCCGTGTGCTGCGCCTGTGATGCTATCCCACCGCTGTCTGTGTCAGTCTGATTCTTATCAGCGTCTTCTGTGAAAATTTGTGCCAGAGAAATGCACCCTAGAGGCCGGAGACTACCGCAAAATGTCCGCCAAAGCGGCTGTATATAACAATGGGGGCTCTAAGAAAATGGCCGCCGAGCCTGAATATAGAGGCAAAAGGCGGCCGTGGACCACAACAAAATGGCCGTTGAGCGGCAGTATATACATACAGGAGAGAATCCTAAGAAATATGGCCGCCGAACAGTCGGTAGAGGCCAAAGCGGGCGCGGACTACAAGAAAATGGCCGCCGGGCGGCGATTTTAAAGCTATTGGCGTGAACTACAAGAACATGGACGCCGGACATTCACTAGAGGCCGAAACAGGCATGGAACAGCATGGAGGGAGAAGCATACACACACAGGTAAGCAGAATGACATTATTTTTAAATGACAAACACAGCGCAGCCCCGCTCCAGATGGGGCCCCCCCATGGTGACCAGCACCCAGCAACCTTAGCTCAGAGCCCAGGGAGGAGGGAAAGCAGGGAGAGAGGAAAGAAAGGGGTCATAACCACTTACTTGATCTCTCCGGGAATGTCCAGCCAATGTCACCCTGCCGAAGCGGGGGAGCTACTTACCCTTCCTGCGTGTCTCATGCTGGAAGACATTCCGGACAGATGATCATCCGTGCACGGAGGTGACTGACGGCCAGGCATGCTGTGATTGAACCCTGGGGAACGATCCTATGCAAGCCTAGGACCGTAAGCTCACCGGACAGGCTACTGCGATTTGGCCGTAAGGTCAGTCGAAGCTGAGCGGCCCGATGCAGGCCCTGGAGCGTAGGCTCCCCGGCCACCCGTAGAGCGACGGGTATAGCTAGGGTCGGCACGCGCTCGATGGCTGAAACTGGGGGGACTACAAGGATCGAGGACCCAGCCTGTCACCCAGTCGGCAGTTGATCGAAGATCGCAGGAACCAAAAAAATATATATATATTTTTTTTCCTGGACCAATGGGCCCGAAAGGAGCCATGTCCTACTCCTTGCTAGACAGAAAAAATCTGATCTGCGAGATGCAGAGTGAGGGGATATACCCGGGGGGTCCACCCCCTGGGCGGTATTGTAGAAGGTGTGATGCAACACTTTTTACACGTTTTTTCTGCCTAGTCACTCCTAAATAACGGATAATACCCACTTTGTCAATAGAGAAGCTATGTCGGTCCATGAACGAAAGAGTAATAGAACATGTTTTACATTTTTTCCGATGGAAAAAAAACGATAGGAAATTCTGATCGTCTGTGTGGAACTCCATCGGAGAAAAGACCCACGCATGCTCAGACTGAATTAGGAGACAGGAGCGCTCGTTCTGGTAAAACTAGCATTCGTAATGGAGATAGCACATTCGTCATGCTGTAACGGACTGAAATGCACGAAGACTGAAAAGCACGAATCGTCTCTCACCAAGCTTTTACTAACACGCAGTAACACGTGATCAGCAAAAGCAGCCCAAGGGTGGCGCCATTGGATTTGAACTTCCCATTTATAGTGCCGTCGTACGTGTTGTACGTCACAGCGTTTGGGATGGTCGGAATTTTGTTTGATGGTGTGTAGGCAAGACTGATGGAAGCTTGATTCCATCGGAAATCCGATCGTGTGTACAGGGCTTAAGAGATAGAACTTTGCACTAATTTCATACTGAAACTACCTCAAGGGACCTTAGATCCTGTAGCTAAAACATCCAGTTTTCTGTGATTTTCATACTCGTGGACAGTTAGTTACAAAGTTCCATGTGCCATAAGAACTACCTTCTGTATAGACTGTAAAAGCTATTAATATTTGCTTGATTCATGTTGTTTACGTGAAATCTTTCAAATCCAAAACATTCAAAAAACCTGTGTTCATTCTCATAAAATCTTGTTTTTTGAAGTAGGATTAATGCCAGTTGAACCTGTGTGGAATACAATCGACAAGAACTAATTGATACAATAGATGTTTACCCACCTCAATACGGGGCACTTAAACCCCCTTCCTGCCCAAGCCATTTTCCAGTTTTTAGCGCTGACACAAATTTTTATGTTTACCCCCCCCCACAAATAGAGCTTTCTTTTGGTGGTATTTGATCACCTCTGCGGTTTTTATTTCTTGCGCTATAAACAAAAGAAGAGTGACAAGTTTGAAAAAAAAACACAATATTTTTTACTTTTTGCTATAATAAATATCCAATTTAAAAAAATATATATATATATTTTTTCCTCAGTTTAGGCCGATATGTATTCTTCTACATATTTTTGGTTAAAAAAATTGCAATGAGCGTATATTGATTGGTTTGCGCAAAAGTTATAGCGTCTACAATATAGGGTATAAAATTATGGCATTTTTTAAATATTTTTTATAATTTTTACTAGTAATGGCGGCGATCTGCGATTTTTATTGTGACTGCGATACTGCGGCGGACATATCAGACACTTTTGACACTATTTTGGGACCATTCACATTTATACAGCGATCAGTGCTATATAAATGCATTGATTACTGTGTAAATGTGACTGGCAGGGAAGGGGTTAACACTAGGGGGCGATCAAGGGGTTAAATGTATATCCTAGGGAGTGATTCTAACTGTAGGGGGAGGGGACTCACAAGGGGAGAAGACCGATCGGTGTTCCTCTGTACTGGGAACACACCATCGGTCTCCTCTGCTCTGACAGGACGTGGATCTGTGTGTTTACACACACAGATCCACGTCCTTGGCTGTGTCACCGGCAATTGCGGGTGCTCGGCGGACATTGCGGTGGCCGGGCATGCGCACCTGTACCCGAGTGATGCGGCAGGAGCACGCGGGCGCGCTGTCGACGCCGCACGCTCGCCCCCTAGAGGCCGAGAACGTCATATGACGCCCGGCCAGAACAAGAGCCGCACCGCCCAGTTGGCATTTGACGGCTGTGGGGCAGCAAGCGGTTATGTTAAAGCGGTTGTAAACCCCGCTTTGTTATTTTTACCTACAGGTAAGCCTATAATAAGGCTTGCCTGTAGGTAACATGATATCTCCTAAATGTGCACCATTTAGGAGATATTCACCCTTCATACAGCCACTGACGTCAGCGACGTATGCGCTCTGAAGGTCCAGCATGCCGTGCCGGATCTACAGAGCTTCTTGCCGTAACCGAGGGCCCCCACGTGCATGCACAGGAGTGACGCCATCGCAGTCAGGCGCCGCTGGGAGGGCTTCTTACTAAGGTAAGTATTTCATAATGTGCTAGTATGCAATGCATAGTAGCACATTATGACATTGTCTTGCAGTTTGTTGTTTTTTTGTCAGTGGTTTACAACCGATTTAACTATATTACTTTTTTATCTTTGGAAGCTGTACAAGGAGAACTCACCTTTTCCTATATTGTGCGATATATATGGAACTATTTCTATTTAACCAACTTCTCCATCAAGACTGATATTTACTTTAAGGACTTTATGTCTTTTTTTGTGAAGCACTATAATTTAAAGTGATTGTAAATGCTGAAGGTTTTTTTTTCTTTTTTTACCTTAATGCATTCTCTGCATTAAGGTAAAAAACCTTCTATCGTCAGCTCCCCAGCCCCCCAGATATTTACCTGAGCCCAAACTCGATCAAGCACTGTGCCTTAAAGCAGTCTCTCTCCCTCCCTGCTCACTGGACTCAGTGAGAACAGCGGGAGGCATTGAATCCTACTCCTGTCAATCAAATCCTGTGACGAGGGAGCTGGGGGCAGGGCCGAACAGCACTGTGTGTATCATTTAAGAATTTAAAAATATGTAAAAACATTTAAAAAACTTGAGAAACTATCATTATTTCAATAGCAGATAGTTAAAGTAGATATGAAACAGAAAAAACACCAAGTTACAAAGAATGATAATTTTATTCAAGTATATTCAAGGTCAATACAAGAAGTTCTCATGGGAACTTTTTATTACATGTGCTGTATAGGTGATAGGTGAACATCACTTTTGAGTAGAATTAAATTTTCATGTACAACATAGACATGAATTCTTACAGTAAGAGCAATGGAAGTGTTGCACATACTGTCAGTAAAATCAATATTAACTGATGCCTTTAACATTTTTTTGAGCAAAAGAATATATAGACATTAAAATGGTACACACAGGTAAACCATATACAACTATAATTGGCAATTTTGGAACTGGAAATCAATTTTATTGCCTCCTTAAAAAAAACTTTCCATGAATTTTCTGGCATAGCAATTTAAACATTGGTGCACTAGACACATGGCACACCAAAATAAGCAAGGAATGGATCCTTCACACATGTATAAGATAAGTCTTGTGTTTAAACCCTGGAGAAAATAAAATCTGGAGGTGATACCAACAGCGACCAACCAGATGCTCCGACTCATTGCCATTCTAGAGCCCAGAAATAGCTTTTCCTGCTTCCATTTTGATTACACCTATTAAGCTGGTCCAAGTGTTGTCTGACCTGCTCTTTCACATCGGCAAAGTGTACTAACAATGCATAGCACCTACCTAAACAATGAATTCACATTATATTCAATCTGGTAAAATACAAAGTTGTTGCTTATTTTTTCTGACAGATCAAACTGACTGTTTATGGGTCCCCACCAACTAATTTACAAAGAACTTAAAGCCAAACAACACCCCCAGTCCCCCCCTCCCTAGATGACCCCCCCCTCCCCACATGTACTTTTTATATTTATCTTTTTTCGGAAGTCTTGTTGTAGTTCAAATAGTACACAGCATCCTCTTCCTCTCCTCCAGTGCTAGACAGTTCTCGATGATGCAAAGAGCTAATGTAATGATGTCAGTACAGTTCTCTGCATGGTTGAATTGTGAGTGCAGGGGGGTACCATGGCATGGCTCCTGCATTCACAGGAAGTGAACTGATCATTGCTGGATCACAAAGTGAGTTAGTCTACAGGGAAGAGACATATACTGCATTTTATTTTTACAAATTGTGGGATTTAAAAAAAAAATAATTAAAGTTGGGCTTTAAATATTTGGAAACTATTAAAAAACAGCTTGAATCTAATTGTTTGCCATGTAAAACACTCCCACTTTCCCTTCTTTCCTTTACCGCCATACATTGACCGAACCAATAGTCAATATTCTGAGAAGGCATGCATCTCTGCTAGCCATTATGGGTTACTCTGTAATGTTACATCCAATAGGTCAAGCTTGTTTAGTGAAATAAAAGGTGTAAAACTGACATGATACACATAATACCTGATACAGGATTATAAACAGAACATTAACAAGCATTGTGGCTTTAGTCTTGGTGCTCAATTACCATTATTCAACAGCAATTTGAAGAACCACACTCAAGGATTGCTGTAACAAGTAAAGTAAACTTCTCATGCAGTTTTTAATAAACTAACATTATCAGTGTAGACTGAGTATAACTCTAGTTTCTTAAAATACCCACATTAAAAAAAAAGTTATAAATTCACATCTTCTTGTCTAAGGCATTTTTTAAATTTGCTGTTCAAAAAGACAAAAATTATTTTTTGCCCTGCTGTAGCCAGTTTTCGAATATCGCATAACCAAATCAATGGATGGAGAATTAGATGATAATAAATGCAAAATGATCTATTTAACACTATGGAAGGTGGTATATAAGGTCAAACTCCATTCAAAACAGTTTTTTACATTTTAGGTGGGCTTGATCCACAGCAGAAGGATCTTCCATTAATGAACCTCTCCTGACTGACCATGCTCAGCTTTATAGCAATTCTTTAAAAAGTGGTTAAACGCTTTCTGCTTTGTCAAAAATATAAGCTCTACAATAGCACAGAGCTCAAAATTCTCTGGATATCCAAGCACCAGTAAGGGTAATAAAAAATAAGTATTTTGCTTGTACATGAGTGGATGAGTGAAGTGAGCACACATTAAGGACTGAATTAATTGAGCAATAACTTTACAAAGTGAACAATCTATCATTCTTTACTGACCCAGTCCCACTGAATTTAACAGAAAAACTGATTTCTAGTTGTAGTTTCAATTCATATTTGAAAAAAGTTATGTTGAAAGTAATTTGTTGCTTTTGGTGATTCCACTATACATGCTTATAGAACTAAATAAATACCTATGGCTGCACCTTAACTAACAACAAGCAGGTCGTAATAAGACTGGTCGACTGACTATAGGAGCTAGCGTTTCAGACAGTCACCTGCTTTCCAGTAGAAAGACTAGAGGGGACTGTCTGTGGGAACGGGTTTAACATTTTCCTGCCACAATTCTTTCTCGCACATTAGCATTTCTACTTGGCCCTGTTTTTGATTCTCCATATTATGTCCTCAACAGTTGTTCTGTTTGGACTGTGTTGCTGCTTTGACAAAACCTGACATATGACATCACAGGAAAATCTTCTGGAGCTTAGTGAGCATGCCATGTCAGTACATAGTACAAGAGATTTCACCATTCTCAATAATACAAATTTTTATTAAAATTTGCCAAATGCTGATTTACTTCACAAAGGCATGCACAAATGTTGAAGGATCTAGTTAGTTGTATCAAAGTTATACATTTTCTGATAAATCCCCTATATAAAGTGCAGTTTTGTGTAGGGGAAAGCACTCTATAATGCAACAACTGATATTTCTCATTATAAGCAATATATGAAGTGCCACCATCTCCCCTACTGTCAGTAAACTCCTATACTCTATTATGCATGAAATGCAATTTTTATGTAAAGCCTTAAGTGCATTTACCAGAATAATGCTGCCTTAAGTCTTATTACACAATATGATGAACAGAAGGAAGACACGTGACTATATGGTGAAAATAAGGATTGGCATGAAGGGCTGACCACTACACATAGGTAGAAATGGTAAAAAAAAAACATACTGGACTAGTATTGGTTCACTCCAGTGTTTGGATGATATGGGTCTTGTATTAGGATGACAAGAAAAGGTTAGTCAGCTCTAAATGTTATGGGTGGGTGCTGATGGGCTGACTTCACTGCCATCAGATATTCCCTGGGGACACTAACAAAGATATCTCCTCCATACCTTCTGCCTCTAACCCCAGTCTTAGCCATTACAAAGTCATGTAAGGAAGTTTCCTGATCCTGCAGCATCTTGCATAATGTAAATTAAATAGACATATTCAGAATTTAGCGGCAAGAGTAGGGCACCCTTGTAATAGCCTTGACAGGTAGGTAGAGCTAAGAACTGAGGTGCAAAGATGTCACCAGAGGACTCCCTGAGAGACAGAAAAAAAATACAGTGGGTGAATTAAGGCGTCCAATATTGAGGTTTTAGACAAGTGTTTCATGTAATCTGTGGATTAGAATTATGGATATAAAGCAGGGTAGTGATCAAGCCCATTTAACAAAATGTGCAATCTGTGGTTGGCTATCACAAAAATATTTTATTGGTCAAAAAAAGAATTTCTTTGTTTCTTTAATATTCGGTCTACAACAAAAATGTGTAAAATTCCTTTGAGATAGTTTCCTTAGACTTAAATGGCTAAATATTTTGTACACGTTAATTAACCCATTTAAAAAGCTTTATTTGCATTACCCATGCCAAGCAATTACATGTCAGCTTGTAATAACAGTTCAAATATTTTGTACAGTTATCAGCAGCAAGTTCCAATAATTCTTTTTTTGATTTTTTTTTTAATATTATATCATTCGAGAGTTTCAAATGCAGATTTTAAACAACCATCTGCCCTCCCGTTGGAAAGAAAGAACTTTTTTTATGTAAAAAAAATATCAAATATAAATTTATGAAAGACCATTCATGACATATACAGTAAGTGTATATAGTTTTGCTACAGCAGCTTGTGATATTTGGATTTAATTTAGATGCAAGGTCATATATAACCTTTACTAAACACACTAGTATAAGACCATAAATGAATGTATACAGTCAGGGTTTTGTCTGTGTATAGAGATACATTGCATTACTCTTGTACACATTAGCATACTTATAACCACACCACTGGTAGTACTTCGTAGGCTGCATAAGTTTTTGATGTAAAAATGTAAAGCAAACGTTGACTTAGACAGAGCCAACAAATTGTAAAGCATTCATTCCCAGTAGTTCAATTGAAAAGTTAATTCATTATATTCACAAATAAATCAAATATGAAGGCTGCCAGAACTATTGTGCACTTGTACGTTGTAACATTCTGTAAACAATATCTGATAGCGTTTCAGAAAAAAAAACAAAGATTATACAAAGGATTCTTTGTCTCTGTCTGCACATATTTTACAATCTGTTGACTCATCATTTTTTGTAGAGTCTTCTTGTTCCAGCCCAAAGTTTTCACCTGTGTCCCTAGTTACACTGTCATAAGAAGGCGGAAAAGACGTAGAAGAAATAGACTCTACTTTCTCCAAACGATGCCCAAAATTTTCATTCATCATTATGGCAATAAGGCCTTCCTTCTCAGGGGCTTCTTCTTCAATAATGTTTCCATCACAGGACCTGTGACGGTAAAGGAATGAGGCTTGTTTCATGGAACGATAAAGCAAATGCCTCCTAAAGGCTCTTTGGATGATATAGGCAGACACCTCTTCTTGTTTTCGTCTTAAGGTGCTGGTGATGGGTTCGTAAGAAATTTTAGATGGGTTGGCTGCCATAAATTTTTCTTCCATTTGTATCTTTAGAGTATCCATCTCCCCAGATTCTCCAAGAACTCTTTTGGTGAAGGCAAACAAAATATCCAAGCAATGAATCCTGTCTCCGCTAACCATAGGAAGATCCATGGCTATCAGTTTGATCTTATTTGGTATGGGTATGCGTAAGGGTTCAGCAAGCGAGTCAGCAAATCTAGACAGGACTGAATAATCAATGAACTGTGTTGCTTCTGGGTCAAACTTCTCCCAGACTTCGTAAAACATTTCAAAGTCATCTTCACTTAGAGGTTCTGTACTTTCTTCAGTGGCCACGCTGAAGTTTTCCAGAATAATGGCTATGTACATATTAACCACAATAAGAAATGATATGATAATGTAGCTAACAAAAAAGACAATCCCAACAGGGGGATTTCCACAGTTCCCAGGAGAGCTTCCTGGATTGGGAAAGTCTGGATCACAGTCAGGTTTATTACTGTTTAATATTGGATTAAGAAGGCCATCCCATCCTGCTGAGGTTGTGATTTGGAAGAGGCAAATCATGCTGTTTCCAAATGTTTGAAAATTGAACATGTCATCAATTCCACTTTCCATCTTTACGTAGGCAAAGTTTGACATGCCAAAAATGGCATATATGAACATAACAAGGAAAAGCAAAAGACCAATATTAAACAAGGCTGGGAGTGACATCATTAAGGCAAATAGAAGAGTCCTTATTCCTTTGGCTCCTCTTATAAGTCGCAGAACACGTCCAATTCGTGCCAAACGAATTATTCTGAATAATGTCGGAGACACAAAATAATTTTTTATGATATCAGAAAGTACAATACCTGCAAAAAACAGAATGAGAGAACTTTTAGAACTATTTTAAATCCATTCTTGTTAAAAGCAAACATAAAACATGTGAACAATATTACTTCATACCATAAACGTCTGCAAGAATATTTTATACAATTAGATAGCATTAAAACACCAGGACAGTACAAATATCACCTAAATGATGGGCAGACTGAGGTATTTAGTAAGAGGCATGGCACATTTTTTGAAGTTGTAATTTCTTGTTCACATTTAAAAAAATAAAAATTACATGTCACCAGTGCAGTACAGCGCCATCATATAACTGGTATGGCGGTGATCAGCGACAGTGACTGATGACAGTATGTAAGAAAAAAAATGTAATAATAAATAAAAAATTTGATTGACCCTGTCTGTACCATGTATTCACTGTGACCAATCACAGCTAGCAACACAATTGTATACAATGAATGGCATGAAAGGAAACCATCCATTGTTTACAATTATCATGTGATCTGCTGCGATTGGTCATAGCAATCACATAACACAGGCAGCGGGCCACTGCAGTGATCAGTCACCCGCTATGTCCGGTGGACACGGCGGGTGACAGATCGAGCCGTATTGCGCCGGGAAGGGCCACGCGATTCACGTTCTCAGGAGGACATCATATGATCTCCTCCCAGAACAATAGGGTTCACGCTCGAATGTCATTTTACAATGGCCTGGGCAGGAAGCAGTTAATAAAGCAGTTTGGAGTAGTTAATTACTTAATTTAAGGCAAGACTTAATTTTAATATAGAGTGACCATGCAGGGAAGCTGTATGAAGGATATCTCTGACTGCACATTACATGGTTTAGGTAAAACTCCCCCCCACCCACCCCCACTGCCATAATCTTCTGGTGCTGTGAGGGATAATAGAACTGTGGAAGCTGTGGCAGGCACTCATCAAGAGTGCCTGACTATGTCCACCCTTTCCATCCCTCTCCTCCATTCATAGAAGCCATACTACAGGTTCTATAAATGAAACGGGATCAGGATCAGAAGTCTGCCCCCTCCATTCATAGATCACAAGCTTTTAAAGTATTCCAATGATTGAAAATGTATTTCACTGTTGCTGTGCTAAAAGAGGTAATTGACAGGCACTCTGTAAAAAAATATGCTTAATACTCCATCTAGTGGGAAACAGTGTCAAATAGCTGCAAAATCAGGATGTGAGCAAAGGTTTACTTCTTTTACAGGAAACTTATCAAGGGTTGTTTTAAATGATGCTGACTTTCAGAGTTTGGGCCAGCTTACACATTTTGAAAAGTAACTTTACATTATTTACATTATTTTTTTACATCAACTCACTTTCTAAATGGAATAGTGTGACTACTTACCCACAACTGAAAGGATGACCACCACAAAATCAAAGATATTCCAGCCAATGGTGAAATAATAGTACCTAAGAGCCAGGATTTTTAGTGTACATTCACCAGAAAAAATTACCACAAATGCCAGGTTAATATTGTACAGTAAGTTTTCAAGGTCTTCACTCTGCTCATCGGTTTCCACCATCATAGTGACCATGTTAAGGCATATGAGAACCATGATAATAATGTCAAAGGCTTGCTTTGTCACCACATCAAAAACAAATCCCTGAAATTTGTTCTGCAAAATAAGGAGAAATGAGGTTCAGCATAAAAGAGTCAAGGCATCTGCATTATTACAGAAAAATGAACAAGTATGAAAAATCTACAGTGACAAGCTGACTTTAAAGTTCTGACCTTATATCAAACATCTATTATTTACTAAGATATCAATACTTTATGAATAGCAAAATAGAGGTGTAGTAAGGGTACATTATTGTGGTGTAGTTGCATTACACTAATAAAAGTAGATTTTTAACAAAGAGAATCAAAGAAGGCCTGCACCCCACAACAGCTCCTTGAAAGCAGCCGTTTGCCCCTTATTCAGTTATTCTTTAGAATGCGTTGCAGACTAAGGTTTAGCTATTCGGGTATAAGGGAGCTTCTAAAACACCAACAATTTTCTTAGCATTTCAATTTTTTAATCAGCAGGAGACACGGAAGAGGATAGATGGGGTCAAATCAAATTAGAGTTGGTCATTAAGATAGAAACTCTATTAAGTAAAATAGTACAGTGAGAGTGATGGGGGTAGCTTTTGATAATTTTAGGGGTTTAATAAAAAATGGACAACTTATTTTGCACAGTTTAACCACCTAACCAGGCCTTATGTATTTTTCTCCCAAAATCCCCTTAAAGGGACACTAAAGGTACAAGTTTTTTCACCTTAATGCATCCTATGCATTAAGGTGAAAAAACATCCGACAATACCGGCCCCCCAGCCCCCCCGTTTTACTTACCTGAGCCCTGGAAAGTGCTGCGCCCACCCCGACATCCTCTTTGCCGCTCAGCCTGGCCGTTGATTGGCTATAGTGGATGGATTGAAAGCAGCGCAGTCATTGGCTCGTGCTGCTGTCAATCACATCCAATGACGCGGCGCTCCGGGGGCGGGGCCGAGGGATACAGTGAGCGGCTATGGCCGCCGGCTGTATCACGGGAGCGCGCCCGCAAGAACTCAACACTATGCGCGCTCGCATGAAGGTGTTGAGTTCTTGCAGGGGGAGCAGAGACAGCTGCCGAGGGACCCCAGAAGACCAGGTTCGGGGCCACTCTGTGCAAACGAGCTGCACAGTGGGGGTAAGTATGACATGTTTGTTATTTAAAAAAAACAAATTCTCTTTAGTGATTCTTTAAGTCTCAAAGTGTGTTTTTTGGCAATGTCTTGGTTCTGCACATTATACCTTTTAAAGTTTGTAGTCTACCCCAAGGTATTATACATTGTTCTTTTTTTTGGGGGGCCCATAGAAATTTCATTTGGTAGCAAATATGGATGAACATATTTTTATTTCCTTTGTTTTTATTGGAAATAAATAAAAACATTTTTAGAAAAAATAATGAATTGTTTTCCTCTAAATTTTCCCAATGAAACAAAGAAATAACGTACATGTTATACTTACCTGCTCTGTGCAGTGGTTTTGCACAGGGCAGCCCATATCCCCCTCTTCTCAGGTTCCTGGCTGGTGCTCCTGGCCCCTCCTTCCTGTTGAGTGTCCCCATAGCAAAAGCTTGCTATGGGGGCACCCGAGGCGAGCTGCAGTTCTGTGTATCCATTCAGACAAGGAGCTGCGGTTCAGCCCTGCCCCCTCTCTCTCTCCTGATTGGCTAACTGAGTTTGATTGACAACAGCGGGAGCCAATGACACCACTGCTGTGTCTCAGCCAATCAGGAGAGAGAATCCCGGAACGGCCGAGGCATTTGTGGACATCGCTGGATAGAGATGCATCTCAGGTAAGTATTAGGGGGGCTGAGGGGAGCTGCTGCACATAGAATGCATTAAGATAAAAAACCCTCTGCCTTTACAATCACTTTAATGCAACTTTTATGTCACAAGGGGACATACTTCCTTAAAGGCAAATTGGTCATTAAAACTATAGAGACGATTTTTATGGCTAAACTTCAGCTTTAAAATTAAATTGGGTTAGTGAAGGTACAAATTAGCATGATGGCAACTTTTCACAGGCTAAAATTTTTAAACACATTGCGCTCACTTATGTGAGTGTTTGATGCTTGTGCAGTAAATGCAAATTTCATCCAGATCATCTGATGTCATTGTTGCGACCTGGGGATTCATTTTGGGTGGGAGTATTTTTATTTATTTTTAAAATGAATATATATGTTGCATATTTTTTGGGGTTGAGTGTGTTTCTACTTAACTTTTTGGTGATCTCCCCACTTTAGTAACACACTGGAGGGCCTAAAAGAAACCATTTCCCACTTTATTCAAAACTAAAAAAAAAATTAGACAGGTGACTAAGGAACATTGTCTGTTAATAGGATGAAAAGGTTGTAATTCATGTTATGGCCTCGTTCACACCATGATGCAGAGACCTCAGTTTTTCTGCATGAGTTCTGCAAGGGCTAAAAAAAAACCACTTGTTTTCTATGTGCCCTGTTCATACCACAACATGCAGGTTTCTGCACAGGAAAAAAACTGACATGACATCAACTTTGGTGTGAACAGGGCACATAACTGACGCACATGAAAACTGATGTCAACCAGCATAAAAACTGATGTAAACGAATGTCTCTTCAAGTGAAATCTGTGTGGTTTCTCTTCAGTTCCCATCAGTTTTCATGTACTTATGGTGTGATCGAGCCCTAAAGGATAAGTTCACTTTAAAACATTTTTTATAAATGCACATTTTTTGCAGGTAAAATAAATGTGCATTTACGATCAATATGCATAAATCTGTGATTACTAGTAATTCTTTAATAGTGTAGCAGGGTGCCTGCTGGCTTGGGAAGTCCTCCCCCCCTCTTCTTGCTGTCAGCAGGAGCAGCGCCAGGCTGTGTGGTGTTCAGCCAGTTCTCTCCCCCTCGGTTCCCCACTGTGTGCAGAGCAGGCCAGATGCTTGTAAAAGTTCTCCCTAAGCCCCCTCCAACCCACTGCTGCTGCACAGAGGGAGACAGGAGTGGTTCTGTGTAAAATTTTGCGCTTGCACCTGTTCCCCCCCTCCCAACAGTAGCGGTTTGGATCCAATCAGGTCAAATGTGGAGCAGCCACTGAGGATCATGGGATTTGTAATCCTTAAAGGGGCCCTGCAGCCTCCAAGTGAATGGAGGCTAATGGCTGCAGAACTACAGGCCCACAATTCTCTGCATACGGGGGGGGGGGGAATACAGCATTTTGCCAGGCAAAAATTACCAGAGCTGGGGGAGACCAGCAGGGAATGAGACAGTGCAGACCTATTGCTGGGGTCTGCACCTTACACCAGGCAGACAGTGTAGGGAAACCAGTGTGAGTGGACCTGTCCTATGCTTGCCTACAGGACAGAACTGTGAGGACCTGTTGTGGAGTGTGATCATCAGAGAGGACCTGATCATGGGGACTTACATTTCTGGGACCCCTGATCGCCAAGCATACTGGACCTGATCTGCTGCATACCGGGAGTGGTAAGCGCATCCACCAAGCTTAACCTTTTTCTGACCACTTTTAAGGCTAATCAACACTGCCTCTTACTTAGCAACCCATCTGCCATCCCTTGTATACAGTATTAAAGGGACCACTACATGTGCACTACCTACAAAAGGGCCCCAATGAAAGCTCGCCAACACTGACAATAAGGCACTTTGCCAGTAGCACATAAACCCACCCGATATTGGGGCAACACCCCAAAGAGACCACTGGAGATGCCTGTTCCAGTATCGATTCATACTTTTCAAGAAGGGGTTGACTGTCAGTCTTCAAGACCTAATTGGAAACATAATTCGGGGCACGTTGGAAGAAGTCCAATCGGCTAGGCCTGCTATGTCAGTCGATGTTATCCAAGTTCCTTAAAAGTTAATAGGCCCTTCTCCTGTATGACCAGTATCAGTGGAAGAGGATTTACACATGAGCTCTTTAACAACAAGCACTTGAATTAATGCCTCTCCAAATGTTTCAAGACTTCGATGACCAGGGCATCGAATCAGAGAAGTTCCCCCTGTGACAGTTACTTGCAGATCAAGTTGTCATTTAATCCAACAACTGTTGAATGATTGGTAACCTTTGACACACTGGATGTTGGGTGTTCTCAGCCACCAGGGTCCAAGAAAGGTTCCCTGATCACAATGACGAACACAAGTTTTGTGAGGCAACTGTTGGCCCCTGTTGCTCCCAGAGAGCTGGTAGAACATAGACAGGAAGAGTTGTCCATTCCACCAGTCAAGAAGGAAGTAATAGCAAAAAAGGTGATCCGCCCATCCAAGAGACTGTCTCATTACACATTGGGTGAGAGGCCTAGGAAAGTTGTCTGTACCACCCAAGGACTCGTCAAATGCCAGCCGTCCCCACTCCAGTTTCAAGAGAGGGCAACTCTAGCTCACCCCCTGACACATCTTGGTGGGCCTTACCAGTATCAGTGGTCTATGGACAAGGCAACCCCCTTCCCTCTGACAAATGGTGGGAGGTTCCCTCACTAGGCTTCTGTTTGAATGCCAGTCGTTTACTTTTTTTGTACCTACTAACTTGATTTTTCTTCCTTTTGCATATTCAAAAGCTAAGTACCAGGATATGGACATGTATGTGATACTGGACTCAGTCCCTCCTTTGGGAACAAAAGGACCTTTTGTGGGGGGAGTAGCCAAGTGTACACTTGCTTGCGAAGTCCTCAGCCCCCACTGATCCATCAAACCAAGTGGCTCCTTCAGGGGTAGTGCTAGAATAGCAATGACTTTTTTAGCTTATTTAAAGTACTTTTATTGCGCTTTATTTGACACAAGTCAATTTACAATCTAAGTTCTGTAAATTACATCTATACATACATATACTGGGGTCAGTTTAGACAGGAGCCAATAACCTACCAGCATGCCTTTGCAGTGTGGGAGGAAACTAGAGTACGAGGAGATAATCCATGCAGGCACAGGGAGAACATTCAAACTCCAAGAAGGTAGCATCACCGTTGAGATTTGAACCGACAACTCTAATGCTGCTAACCACAAAGCCATTGTGCTGCTCTGCTTAGGGCTGGGCTTACACCAGTGTGCTATGGTTTGGATGCGGTGTGATTGTATTTTTTACAGGTTTTAGGTGCGCTCCTATTGACTTCTATTAGACTGTGCATTTTCTGAAAGCGCATCAAAGATGCAGCATGCAGGACTTTGATGCACTTTCATGAAAACACACGTTCTACTAGAAGTCAATGGGAGCACACCTGAAACTGAGCGTGAACCTGCTCTTTTGGCACATCCATTTTGCTTGAAAACAAAATATTTGGTTAGGTCCTTTTGTGCTTACATGAGGCCTTGGAATTGGCTTCTGAGGCTTTTTTGAACCCAGTTTCTTCATAGCATTGTAGTATTTTTTTTGCTCTTCTGTCATAAAAATGTCTTGGCCTCCTAAGTAAAATGATATAACAACAACTATTATTTTTGCTATAACAAGCAGTACATTATTATCAGGCAAAAAAAAAAAAAAAATAAGTTAGACTATTGTGAGAAGTTCTCACACTTCCTCATTAAAAATATATGTTTTTTAGTTTTAGTCTGTGGCCCTATTGGAGAGATGTCCTTATACTTTCTGACCTGACAGGAAGTGAGGATAACATTACCAAACAGGGACCACAATAAAAAAACCTTCCTCGCTACTCGCAAAAACAAATAAAAAGTTGATCTTTGGTCCTGGCTTGGGACCATTTAAGTCTATATACACTACCTCAAGTATGACGTTGCTATTCGTAAAATACAATTTATATTTTTTCAGCAATGACATCAAAACTCTCCAATCAAATGTAGTAACCATCAAATGTAAGGCTGTACAGTATTTTAGGAGACATTTGTTAACATTTACATATTATAAAAAAAAGTAAGAGTCTATATCAGTGACCCCAGGCAATGTCAATTAAAGTGAACCTGTGCCCAGACATTGACAATCAAAGTATTTACATACTCTGAACAAGCAGTCAAAGTACTTTAGTGCCCTTATTCACTACAGGCATTGTGGAGAATTCAATCTCCATTGTGGAGAATTGAATCTCCAAAGTTCTCAACAGAGGTACTGAAATCTCAACTATTTTCTATGAAGAGCTGAATCTTGCCACCTAATGTAAACAACCAACTGAAATCGGACTCTGGAATCTCTTTCATGATATCTGAGACTGAATTATTTCACAGTACATGCAGCAAGGGAGGTCAAGGATGTCTTGCTTTAAAGCACTTTTACTGTTTGTTTAGAATATGTAAATACTTTAATGTCCATAGTCTGGACACGGTTGTATATTAAATATCAAGTCTAATGGCCATTTTCTGGTCTGAAGGTGAATTTCAGTCTATGAAAAAGGAGCAGTGTTATTTTAGGGGATATTCCCCTATCTCTTGTACCTGATGTACAATTTCTGATGAGTAATGTCTTCCACTGAGTCATTCTAGAAAAAGCATCTTGCTTATCTGATTGAGTGTTATTAATCCTGGATTCTATGTCTGGGATGGTGAATGTTTTATGCAGTACACATCTCAATATAAAGAAACAGAAGTAAAACTGACATAAGTGAGATTTAAAATAACTAATAACAAAAAAATGAATGATGTAAGACTGGGAAAATTGGATGTTAACACAGGTGGTTTTAATTGTAGTGAAGGAAATTGTGGCAGTATATATATATATGTAAGTGCACTGTTTTATGCTCAATCCTTTATTTACTGTACTAAGAAAATCAGGAAATGAAATAACAATATCTGGGATGAACTTAAAGCGGAGTTTCACCCAAAAGTGGAACTTCCGCTCATCTGATTCCTTCCCCCCTCCGGTGCCACAATTGGCACCTTTCAGGGAACAGGATACCTGTCTTTGACAGGTATCCTTTCCCACTTCCAGGAGCCTCAGCCGCGGGTATTGACATCATGGCTGGGGCTCCCTCCTCCTCCCTCCTCCTTCCCCTGTCGCCGGGCCAGTAGGAGAGGGGAGCGGGCCTCGCGAATGCGCAGTAAGGTTCCCGGTGTGAAGCCGAAAGGCTAAACAGCCGGGTACCCTTACCCGCAATGGCGGAGGCAGCACCCAACAGCTGATAGAAACGTCAGCTGTGGGGCCGACATCGCTGGACTCCAGGACAGGTAAGTGCCCTATTATTAAAAGCCAGCAGCTGCAGTATGTGTAGCTGCTGTTTTTTTTATTTTTATTTTTTTTGGGCGGACCTCCACTTTAAAGTGGGATTAAACCATCTTTTTAAAAATTGCTGACAGGTAGGACTGTTATGCCATAAATGTTTCCCCTGTCTGTCAGCTGTAAAATACACTGAGCTGCGCATGTGCAGCTCAGCATGCATTAACACCCGATCTGTGCCATGATGATGTGACTCCTGCATGCGTTGAGGTGATGTAATTGCGGCCTGGCCATTCAAGTGGGTGAAGAAACGAAACCTGGAAGGAAGACCAGGCTAAGATGGAACTTGGGATTCATAGGATCAGTGACAGTGCAGCACACTATGATAAGTGTCATAAAGTTCTGGTATGTATATATATTGTATATGACCTAAACCTGCAGGGGGGCCATTTTTTTATTCAAATAATTTATTGCCACTTTAATGGGGGGGAATTCATAAGCATTGTCGTGGACACTCTTTAGAATTCCGTCAGCCCTCCACATGGAAGTTGTGGGTTCTTGCACCAGATACATGTACCTGTCAGAAACAGGTACATGAATTTGTCGGAGGCTGGCACCAAGGTCATGAATGCAAAATCAAGAGATGCAAAAAACATATTTGCGTTCAGAAACGTTCTATAAAAGGAGATGTACACGCAGTTTTTTTAAAGGACAGCTGAAGCAGGCTATATAGGTTTAGATTTAGTGACCTGAATATGAAGTATTTACCTGCAAAAATGCCTGTGATTAAACTTTTGCACAGACTTCTTAAAAGCCATGATTAGAAAGAACTGCACTATGTGCAAAGTCTGCATCCAAAAACAAACACAGATACAAAGCTGTTTGCTTTGAACACTCATGCCTAAATTCGTGTTTCCTCTGGATTTTTTTCTTTAATGGTTGACTATCTGGCTCCATCCAGTTTTAAAATAACCCAACTTGAGTGTTTCCAACAGCTTGAAGGGGTCAAATTGGCATGGATTCCCTAAACTGTATTTACACTCTTATTCTACACTTAGCCAGCAGTAACAATTTATGAAGTTTTCTTTTGAAGATTCTTAGTGACCTGACACAAGTAACTGTAGAGAGATGTTCTTATGCAGCGGTTGCTATGGTTGCGGTAATGACTTGGAATGGACTGAGATCTTTCATGGTAAATAATAAAGCATGTCTACATATGCATTTAACTATGTAAATTCAGTAATAGCTTGGGTCTAGTATAGGTGTATCACAGATCCTTAGTGGAAGTGAATATATTGGAATAACCATACACTGAAACACAGTATATATATATATATATATATATATATATATATATATACACACACACGTGCACTGGCCCCTTTATTAGGTACACCTGTTAAATTGCTAATCAGCCAAAATATATAATGTTCTGGGGGTTTAATTAAGTTTATTGCCAAAAATTAAGATTTTTACATGGATGAGAAAAAAAAAATTGCTCTGGCGAGTAAAAGATCAGTTTGAAGGGGTACATTTATGCCACTGCTGTGATTGCTCTTGATAGAGAGGAGGAATTCTTCATACTCTCACAGACCTCAGGAAATACAGAGTTGCCATGCAAAAAGACACCATGTGGTAGTAACTTTGCAAATAGGAGCTTCTAAATATAAATTTTTCTTTCTAGTCTGCATACTAGTTCAATTTTCCCAATAGAAAGGAGAGTTTTAAAGTGGTTGTAAACCCACTTGTTGGACTTCTACCTATAGGTAAGCCTAGAATAAGCGGAGTTTAGGCGATATTTTACTTGTAGTCCGCCTAAAATCTTCACTGCGCATGCGCTGGGAAGAAACGAGAGTAAGTGCCATTTCTTCCCCAGCTTGTGCCGTGAATTGCGGCTCCCATGCGCATGCGCGGGAGTGACGTCACGTGGCTCCGGCGAATCACAGCGCCGGAATCAGCGGCCGGAAGGAAGAGGGGACAGAAGATGGAGGCTGCCTACTGTGGGGACATCGCTGGATTCTTTTGCAGGTAAGTGGCACATAATGGGCTAATATGCAATGCATACTAGACCATTATGCTTATCATTTGCAGGCTTTGCAGCAGACTAAAGAGGAAGTAAAACCCATCAGGGTTTACTTCCTCTTTAAGCACTGTTAGAAAAGCTAGAATTTGTTTTTAATTGTTATGTTTTATTTCTGTGCACAAGCTAAGAGACAGCAAGAGCAAGGCTGCTGCCATTACAATAACATATATCCTTGAATATATACAAAGTAATCCTAATTATATACACTCTCTGATTTTCCTAATTGAGGCTTCTAGCACCAATAAGGACACACTCAGATACTTATCTTCTTCTTTTGTTGGTTGAAGTTGTCAATAATCACACCAATAAAAAGGTTCAGCGTGAAGAAAGAGCCAAATATGATAAAAACAACAAAATATAGGTACATGTACTTATTAATTTCATAAATCGGCTGCTGTTCAGTCTAGGAAACAAAAAACAAAGAACAGTAAATAGAAGTTTATAACAACATTATACAATACACATTACAACAATAAGCTACTATGTAAATCAACAGCATTCTCTGCACACACGTGTATGGAGATTTATTAATATTAGGTACCCTATCTCTCTGATTATTTTTCAGAATATTTAGCATCCCCACAGGAGTACAGCTGTAATCAATCAGCCAAACAAAGGACTTGATTTACTAAAATAGAGAATGAAAAAGGGGGCACAGTATGAGCCCACTTGCTTGGGATTTTGGCCACTACAGGTGAAAAGGGTAGATAGGATTAATTAGGAGTATACAGTTGTTAGATAGGCTTAGGTAATTTAAGTGTACTGCCACTTTAAAATCCAGTTTCAGCAGCCAACCAATGGGATACAGCGCAAGCTGCTGGAAGCTGGGAAGCCTTTAAAAGGAGTCAGCTGAGCTGGGATAACCCCTTTTCCTGCTGGAGCACCTTGGAAGAACTCCTCCCCTCCCTGTATATCACGCTGCAGGTATGGAATCTTTATTTAAGCAACTTCTTGAGAAAGCTGGTGTAGAATGGCTGCGGCGCTGCCTGTCACTGGGTGTAAATGTGAATGAAGGTCAGCAGGAAAGGGAAGCTGAAGGCAGTGTGGCCGGGACTCAGAGAGAGCAGACAGGCAGCAGTGAGAGAGTGGCAGAGGTACGCTTGCAGCATATGAGGACTCGGAGGAGCCAGCCTCCTGAACAGAGCGCAGCAGCTGAGGTGGAGCAAGAGGCAGAGCAGAGGCAGCGAGAGGAAGCCGCTGAAGATAACATGGGCGGAACTGTCGTTGAGCCCCGCTCCTCCAAAAAGAAGAGGACCTGTTCCAGGTTGCCGGAGAGAAGAGGAGGCAGGAGGAGCATGGCTGACCAGCCCACGGCGAGTGGGGGGAGGGAGCTCCCGGTCTCCCCTCAGGCAGCCAGAAGACAGGAACAATATAGACAAGTTCAGGACAGCTGCAGTTTCATGGAAGAGACACAGGCACTGCCTCGCAGACAGGTGCCAGCTTCAGGTCTACTGTTGGGAGAAGCAATTCAGCAAGAAGCTGCTCAAACTCCAGCAGGGGTTGAGTGTGCTCAGATACATACTTTGAATGTGCTAGTGGATCCTCTCTCCTCTTTAGTAAGAACGCTATCCCCTTTGGTTCTTGCTGTTTCTTGTCAATCTCCTCAGCTATCTGTATCTGCTGCTATGCTCAGCCCTTTACCTCCTGCTGTCACTCATTAAGGTATGGAGATGCCCAGCATGTCATGTCCTTGGCTGTGCATACCCCACAGGTCCCTGAACCAAGTATGCTGCTGTATGGAAAAAATCTCAGCAGGAGGCGGGGCAGCTTCCAGCAGCTTGTGAGTTTGCACATTTAATGCCTTGTATAATTGAGTGGCTCTTTAGTATATAAATGTATCCTGTACCCTGTTTAACCACTTAAGCCCCGGACCATTTGGTAGCTAAAGGACCAGAGGTGAATTCAGAATTTTGCACTGCGCTGCTTTAACTGTAAATTGTGCGGACATGCAATGTTATACCCAAACGAAATTTGCGTCCTTTTCTTCCCACAAATAGAGTTTTCTTTTAATGGTATTTGATTGCCTCTGCGATTTTTATTTTTTGCGATATAAACGGAAAAAGACCGAAAATTTTGAAAAAAAATGATATTTTCTACTTTTTGTTATAAGAAAAATCGAATAAACTCAATTTTAGTCATACATTTAGGCCAAAATGTATTCAGCCACATGTCTTTAGTAAAAAAAATGTCAATAAGCGTATATTTATCGGTTTGCGCAAAAGTTATAGCGTTTACAAACTAGGGTACATTTTCTGGAATTTACACAGCTTTTAATTTATGACTGCCTATCTCATTTCTTGAGGTGCTAAAATGACAGGGCAGTACAAAACCCCCCCCAAATGACCCCATTTTAGAAAGTAGACACCCCAAGGAAATTGCTGAGAGGCATGTTGAGCCCATTGAATATTTTTTTTTTGTCCCAAGTGATTGAATAATGACAAAAAAAAAAAAAAATACAAAAAGTTGTCACTAAATGATATATTGCTCACACATGCCATGGTTATATGTGGAATTGCACCCCAAAATACATTCTGCTGCTTCTCCTGAGTACGGGGATACCACATGTGTGGGACTTTTTAGGAGCCTAGCCACGTACGGGACCCCGGAAACCAAGCACCGCCTTCAGGATTTCTAAGGGTGCAAATTTTTGATTTCACTCCTCACTACCTATCACAGTTTTGAAGGCCATAAAATGTCAAAATAGCACAAAACCCCCCCAAATGACCCCATTTTAGAAAGTAGACACCCCAAGGAAATTGCTGAGAGGCATGTTGAGCCCATTGAATATTTTTTTTTTGTCCCAAGTGATTGAATAATGACAAAAAAAAAAAAAATTACAAAAAGTTGTCACTAAATGATATATTGCTCACACATGCCATGGTTATATGTGGAATTGCACCCCAAAATACATTCTGCTGCTTCTCCTGAGTACGGGGATACCACATGTGTGGGACTTTTTAGGAGCCTAGCCACGTACGGGACCCCGGAAACCAAGCACCGCCTCCAGGATTTCTAAGGGCGCAAATTTTTGATTTCACTCCTCACTACCTATCACAGTTTTGAAGGCCATAAAATGCCAAAATGGCACAAAACCCCCCCAAATGACCCCATTTTGGAAAGTAGACACCCCAAGCTGTTTGCTGAGAGGCATGGTGAGTATTTTACAGCTCTCATTTGTTTTTGAAAATGAAGAAAGAACATTTTTTTTTTTCTTTTTTTTTTCAATTTTCAAAACTTTGTGACAAAAAGCGAGATCTGCAAAATACTCACAATACCTCTCAGCAAATAGCTTGGGGTGTCTACTTTCCAAAATGGGGTCATTTGGTGGGGTTTTGTGCCATCTGGGCATTCCATGGCCTCCGAAACTGTGATAGGCAGTGAGAAGTGAAATCAAAAATTGACACCCTTAGAAAGCCTGAAGGCGGTGCTTGGTTTTTGGGGTCCCGTACGCGGCTAGGCTCCCAAAAAGTCTCACACATGTGGTATCCCCGTACTCAGGAGAAGCAACAGAATGTATTTTGGGGTGTAATTCCACATATGCCCATGGCATGTTTGAGCAATATATCATTTAGTGACAACTTTGTGCAAAAAAAAATAGATAAAATTTTTTATTTTTTCCGCAACTTGTGTCAACATATAAAATATTCCATGGACTCGACATGCCTCTCAGTATATAGCTTGGGGTGTCTACTTTCCAAAATGGGGTCATTTGGGGGGGGGTTTGAACTGTTCTGGCATTTTATACACAACATTAGGAAGCTTACATCCACTCTTCTAACCACTTGAAGACAAAGCCCTTTTTGACACTTTTTGTTTACATGAAAACATATTTTTTTTTGCAAGAAAATTATGTTGAACCCCCAAACATTATATATATTTTTAAAGCAAAGGCCCTACAGAATAAAATGGTCGGTGTTGCATTTTTTTTTTCTACACAGTATTTGCGCAGCGATTTTTCAAACGCATTTTTTTGGGAAAAAATACACTTTTTTTAATTTTAATGCACTAAAACACACTATATTGCCCAAATGTTTGATGAAATAAAAAAGATGATCTTAGGCCGAGTACATAGATACCAAACACGACATGCTTTAAAATTTCGCACAAACGCGCATTGGCGACAAACTACATACATTTTTAAAAGCCTTTAAAAGCATTTACAGGTTACCCCGTTAGATTTACAGAGGAGGTCTACTGCTAAAATTACTGCCTTCGATCTGACCTTCGCGGTGATACCTCACATGCATGGCGCAATTGCTGTTTACATATGACGCCAGACCGACGCTTGCGTTCGCCATTGGGCAAGAGCAGGGCAGGACAGGGGTGCTTTTTTTTTATTTATTTATTTTTTATTATTAATTTTGCTTTTTTATTTTATTTTTAAACTGTTGCTTCCATATTTATTTATTTTTATCACTTTTATTGTTATCTCAGGGAATGTAAATATCCCCTATGATAGCAATAGGTAATGACAGGTACTCTTTTTTGAAAAAACTGGGGTCTATTGGACCCTAGATCTTTCTTCTGCCCTCAAAGCATCTGACCACACCAAGATCGGTGTGATAAAATGCTTTCCCAATTTCCCAATGGCGCTTTTTATATCCGGGGGGGGGGGACATTCCCTCCCACTGCTTGTAAAAGCAGTCCAGAGGCTAATTAGCCACTAGGATTGCTTTTACATGAAAGCCGGCCGCTGGCTGAAAAGAATGATACCAAGATGATACCTAAACCCGCAGGCATCATTCTGGTATAAACATTCAAAGTCCAGCAACATACCAGTACGTTGCTGGTCCTTGTTGGACATGTATTGTAATCTTTTTTTTCATGCAGCCTGTTGGCTGAACGAAAAAAAAAGATTGATCGGTGGGTATGCCCACCATTAGAATACCGCCCTTCATCCACCCACTTCTAATGATGGGCATACATGCACCATTTATATATGCCGAAGCATGGGGGCATCTTCTCGCAAAAGTTATGCTGCGTACACATGGTCAGACTTTTCCACGGGCAAGCCTCCGTCGGAATTTCGACCGTATATACGCGGCATTAGGAGCAAAATCGCTCCTCCGCTCCTGCTGCCCCAATGCTTCGGCATATATGCGCTTTTTTTTTAACTGTGGTGGTGAAATCACCTCCTACAGCACTGGAGTCGCAGGGATCAGGCCTGTCTCTGCGAACGCTGCAGTTATGAGTGTTGTGTTTTGCAAGTGACAGTGATCGATCGATACTGCACTTCGGTGGCCTGGGCTGGACGGAGGGGCAAAACGCAGGTGCTAGCAGGTATCTGGGCTGATCCCACTAACAGTGCGTTTTTGGGAACCCTAAACTGCTGGGGACGCTAGTATAGATCTGATCAGATCAGATATTGATCTGTTCAGATACTATACCACTAAGGGGGGTGTATGCTTCACGTGTGGGTGTTAGCGCTACTGGCATTAACCTGACGCTGCCTGGGGTGTGACGCAGACCCTCTCTGACGCTAAAACCTAACTGATATCACCCGCCGGGCGATCAGGGGGTTAAACCTTTATTGGGTTATATACGGCGGGTGCCCTGACACTATAAAAAGCAAACTAACTAACCAGCGTCACCCGTAACACTTATATGATGATCACTGGTGAAAGGGTTAACTAGGGGCAATTAGGGGGTTAAAACCTTTATTAGGTAATATATGGGGGTACCTGACGCTATATAAAAACCTGACGGCGAACCTAAAAAAAAAATTACTGGCTACCTATCGGCATCACCGACACTAAGACAACGATCATAAAAACGATTGCTTAGCGACAGTGGTGATAGGGGGTGAAAGGGTTACCTGGGGGGCGATCAGGGGGTTAAACCTTTATTAGATAATATATGGGGGTACCTGACGCTATAAAAACCTGCGGCGAACCTAAAAAAAATTACTGGCTACCGATCAGCATCACCGACGCTAAGACATTGATCAGAAAAATGACCGCATAGTGACGGCGGTGCTAGGGGGTGAAAGGGTTACCTGGGGGGTGATCAAGGGGGTTACACCTTTATTAGGTAATATATGGGGGTACCCGACGCTATAAAAACCTGCGGCGAACCTAAAAAAAATTACTGGCTACCGATCAGCATCGCCGACGCTAAGACATCGATCAGAAAAATTATCGCTTAGTGACAGTGGTGATAGGGGGTGAAAGGGTTACCTGGGGGGGGCGATCAAGGGGGTTAAACCTTTATTAGGTAATATATGGGGGTACCCGACGCTATAAAAACCTGCGGCGAACCTAAAAAAATTACTGGCTACCGATCAGCATCACCGACGCTAAGACATCGATCAGAAAAATGATCGCATAGCGACGGCGGTGCTAGGGGGTGAAAGGGTTACCTGGGGGGTGATCAAGGGGGTTAAACTTTTATTAGGTAATATATGGGGGTACCCGACGCTATAAAAACCTGCGGCGAACCTAAAAAAAATTACTGGCTACCGATCAGCATCGCCGACGCTAAGACATCGATCAGAAAAATTATAACTTAGTGACAGTGGTGATAGGGGGTGAAAGGGTTACCTGGGGGGCGATCAAGGGGGTTAAACCTTCATTAGGTAATATATGGGGGTACCCGACGCTATAAAAACCTGCGGCGAACCTAAAAAAAATTACTGGCTACCGATCAGCATCACCGACGCTAAGACATCGATCAGAAAAATGATTGCTTAGTGACGGCGGTGCTAGGGGGTGAAAGGGTTATCTGGGGGGTGATCAGGGGGTTAAACCTTTATTAGGGGGGGGTTAGGGGGCTACACTGGACCTAAAACTAAATGTAGTGACACTTTTACAGTCACAAATAGGGATGAGCCGAACACCCCCGGGTTCGGTTCGCACCAGAACCTTCGAACGGACCGAAAGTTCGCGCGAATTTTCGAACCCTATTCGTTATAATGGACGCGAACGTTCGAAATCAAAATTGCTAATTACAACGGCCAATATGCATGTTAATGTTATAAAACAGGTTTGGGGACCCGGGTCCTGCCCCAGGGGACATATATCAATGCAAAAAGAAATTTTAAAAACTAAAGTTTTTTCGGGAGCAGTCATTTTAATGATGCATAAAGTGAAAAAAAAAAAGTGAAATTTTCCTTTAAATATGGTACCTGGGGGGTGTCTAAAGTATGCCTGTGAAGTGGCATGTGTTTCCCGTGTTTAGAACTGTCCTTGCACAAAATGACATTTGTAAAGGAAAAAAAGAAGCCATTTAAAACCACTTGCGGCTTTAATGTCATGTCTTGTCCTGGCCGCCATATGGCTGAAAATCCTTGAGAAAAATGGCATGGCTACCCCATCACCCCCCCCCACCCCAGCCCCTTTGGGTCTTGTATGGATACTAAGGGGGACCCCGCACCCAAAATAAAACCCTATACCTACAACCCTATATACTCTGAACAGCAGTATATAGGTGGTGCAAACAAGACATGGACTGTAGGTTTGTTCTTAAGTAGAATCTGAACAGGTACATTATGAAGTGTAGCTACATCCCAAAAAAATCAATTTTTAAGCTTTTTGGAGAACATAGGGAGGGGTTATCACCCCTGTAACATTTGCTGTCTTTGCACATCTGTTCAGAACATGTCACCTCACTTTCCGTCCCAATGACAAATGTTTTTGGAAAAGTGGGGTTTTAATTGAAACAAGGATTGGTGATAAAGCATCAGTAGAGAGGAGATACCTTTTTCCCAAATTAAATCTAACAGGATAGAATTTTCCTTCCTAGGGGTAGATTTCCTCTCACTTCCTGTTTTCTCTTGCCGTTTGCAAGTAGGAGTCGTTTGTAAGTTGGATGTTTGAAAGTAGGGGCCTGCCGTATATACTCTGCAGAAATTTGCCCTATTAGATGTTGGTGTAGCCACAAGACTGGTGGGCACAGGAATGGGCCCTGCTGTGAGTTAATAGATCAAGATTTGTACTTGCATGCACCTGTTGAACCGGGCAGAAAAATTGGGCCTTTGGTGGTGGTGGTGGTGGTGGTGGACGGTGTTGCCACAAGACTGTAAGCCCTCACAGTTACTCTTGGTGGGTGCAGGAATGGGCCCTGCTGTGAGTTATTAGATCAAGATTTGTAATTGCATGCACCTGTTGAACAGGGCAGAAAAATTGGGCCTTTGGTGGTGGTGGTGGTGGTGGACGGTGTTGCCACAAGACTGTAGGCCCTCATAGTTACTCTTGGTGGGCGCAGGAATGGGCCCTGCTGTGAACTATTAGATCAAGATTTGTAATTACACGCCCCTGTTAAACAGGGGCTGAAAAATTGTGCCTTAGGCATTGGTGCTGGTGCCACAACACTGCAACCCCTCACAGATACTGTACTTGGAGCACAGCAGTCACACCTGTTGCGAAGCATCTTTTTAAAAAATTGTAATTACACGCCCCTGTTATACAGGGGCTGAAAAATTGTGCCTTAGGCACTGGTGCTGGTGCCACAACACTGCAACCCCTCACAGATACTGTACTCTGAGCACAGCAATGAGACCTGTTGCAAAGCATTGCCTAAAAATTGTAATTACACGCCCCAACAGGGGCTGAAAAATTGTGCCTTAGGCACTGGTGCTGGTGCCACAACACTGCAACCCCTCACAGATACTGTACTCTGAGCACAGCAGTCACACCTGTTGCGAAGCATCTTTTTAAAAAAATTTAATTACACGCCCCTGTTATACAGGGGCTGAAAAATTGTGCCTTAGGCACTGGTGCTGGTGCCACAACACTGCAACCCCTCACAGATACTGTACTCTGAGCACAGCAATGAGACCTGTTGCAAAGCATTGCCTAAAAATTGTAATTACACGCCCCAACAGGGGCTGAAAAATTGTGCCTTAGGCACTGGTGCTGGTGCCACAACACTGCAACCCCTCACAGATACTGTACTCTGAGCACAGCAGTCACACCTGTTGCGAAGCATCTTTTTAAAAAATTGTAATTACACGCCCCTGTTATACAGGGGCTGAAAAATTGTGCCTTAGGCACTGGTGTGGTGGCATGGATCATTGAGGAGGAGGAAGAGGATAGTCAGTGAACATAACAGGACAGTCACTCAGCATCAGCATAGGCAGTCTTGAAGGGATGTGACATTATAAATTATTCCGTTATATCCGCTTCAGGTGTCTGGTAGCTGGTGGTGATCCAAGACTGATTCATTTTTATGAAGGTCAGTCGATCAACCGAGTCGGTGGACAGGCGCACCCTATGATCGGTGACAAATCCTCCAGCAGCACTGAATGTGCGTTCGGAAAGAACGCTGGATGCAGGACAGGCCAGTAGCTCAATTGCATACTGTGCAAGCTCTGGCCAGTGATCCATCCTCAGGACCCAGTAAGCCAGAGGATTTTCGGTGGGAAAGGTGTCCAAGTCTGACCTTGCCCCTAGGTATTCCTGCACCATGTATATCAGACGCTGGCGATGGTTGCTGGAACCGATCATACCTTGGGGCTGCGGACTAAAAAATTGTCTGAACGCATCGGTCAGACGTCCACCTTCCCCACCGCTCCTTCTGCTACTGACCGAAGCCTCAGCAACTTGTCGTCCAGGACCAGGAGTTTGTAACCTCCCAGTTTCTGGGAACGCGTTGCACAGACCTTTCTGCAAGGCCTCCCTGAGATGTCTCATCCTCTGCTCCCTCTGCGACGGCAAGATAAGGTCCGCAACCTTACCCTTGTACCGTGGATCAAGGAGAGTGGCCAGCCAGTAATGGTCACTCTCCTTGATCCGAAGAACACGAGGATCCTTCCGCAGGCTTTGCAGGATCAGGGAGGCCATGCAGCGTAGGTTAGCTGAGGCATTCGGTCCGGAGTCTTCTGGGTCACTGAGGATGACATGATCGCCAGCCACCTCCTCCCAGCCACGTACAAGTCCACTGGTTTGTTGGGACTGTACATCATCCCTAAAAGACTGCTGCTGCTGATGCTGAGTGCCAGGCTCCACCTCCATGCTCACACAATCCTCCTCCTCCTCCTCCTCCTCCTCCTCTTCCTGTGTGATGGGTGGGACAGAAGGAACATTGTCTGGATAAAGGGGGCCTTGAGAGACAAGGAAGTCCTCCTCTTCCTGCCTCTGTTCTGCCTCAAGTGCCCTGTCCATTATCCCACGCAGCGTATGCTCCAACAGGTGGACAAGAGGTACAGTGTCACTGATGCATGCACTGTCACTGCTCACCATCCTCGTGGCCTCCTCAAATGGTGAGAGGACAGTGCATGCATCCCTGATCATGCTCCACTGGCGTGGGGAAAAAAAGCCAAGCTCCCCTGACCCTGTCCTGGTGCCGTAGTCGCAAAGGTACTCATTGATGGCCCTCTGCTGCGTGTGCAGTCGCTGCAGCATGGCCAACGTTGAGTTCCACCTGGTGGGCATGTCACATATTAGGCGGTTCTTGGGCAGGTTCAGCTCCTTTTGCAGCTCAGTCAGCCGAGCACTGGCATTATAAGATCGGCGGAAATGCACACAGACTTTCCTGGCCTGCCTCAGGACATCCTGTAAGCCTGGGAACCTGCCCAAGAACCGCTGCACCACCAGGTTGAGGACGTGAGCCATACAGGGCACATGGGTGAGCTGCCCCTGTCGCAGGGCGGAGAGGAGGTTGGTGCCATTATCAGAAACGACCATTCCTGGCTTAAGCTGGCGTGGCGTCAACCACCTCTCGGCCTGCCCCTGCAGAGCTGCCAGAACCTCTGGCCCAGTGTGGCTCCTGTCCCCCAAACACACCAGCGCAAGCACGGCATGGCATCTTTTTGCCTGCGTACTCGCGTAGCCCCTTGTACGCCTACGGAGCACCGCTGGTTCCGAGGACAGAGCACTCGAAGAGGACATGGAGGAAGAAGAGGAGGGGGTGGAGGAGAGAGGTGTGTCACAACCAGTAGTAGCATTTTGGAGGCGTGGTGGCGGAACAACCTCCAACACTACTGCACCTTGTCCTGCATCCCTCCCAGCTGCCAATAGAGTGACCCAATGGGCCGTGAAAGAAAGATAACGTCCCTGTCCATGCCTGCTGGACCATGAGTCAGCGGTAATATGCACCTTACCGCTGACCGCCCTGTCCAGCGAGGCATGGACATTGCCTTCCACATGCCAGTAGAGAGACGGAATCGCCTTCCGTGAGAAAAAGTGGCGTTTGGGAACCTGCCACTGAGGAACCGCACATTGAACAAACTCACGGAAGGGGGCCGAGTCTATCAACTGAAAAGGCAGCAGTTGAAGTGCTAGCAATTTAGCCAAGCTAGCATTCAACCGCTGGGCATGTGGATGGCTGGGAGTATACTTCTTTCGACGGTCCAGCAGCTGGGGCAGGGAAATTTGCCTGCTACAATCGGACGTCGGTGTACTGCAAGTACTCGGTTGTGACACACCTAATTCTACACCTTCAGTCCTCTCAGAGCAGCTTTCAGAGAGGACTGAAGATATAGTGGGGATGGAGATCCCAGCTGATGAGGAGCAAGGAGAGGTCCGCTTTGTTCTTTGGTGTGGGTCTTTTATGTGTGCTTGCCAACGAGCTGCATGGCAGGTCGACATATGTCTGCTCATGCTTGTGGTGCCCAAGCGGCTGATGTTTTGGCCACGCGAGATACGCTTGAGACAAATATTGCAAATAGCAGTGGTGCGATCTGATGCACTCGTCTCAAAAAAGGCCCACACCAAAGAACTTTTGTGATAACGTGCAGAGGCAGCGCCCTGCACAGGCGGAGCTCTGCGGTGTGGTACAGTTGCTGTGCTGGCCTCTAGCTGGCCTCCAGGGGGCATCCTGCCTCGTTGGACATGTGACGCTGCATCCTCCTCCTCCTCCTCCTCTCTCCCTTCAGGCACCCACGTGGAGTCAGTGACCTCATCATCCCCTCCCTCTTCACCACTAGAGCAAACCTGGCAGTAAGCTGCAGCTGGTGGAACACTACTGCCAGATTGCTGTCCTTCAGCATCCCCTCTCTCTGCGTGCACACTACTGACTTCCTCAAGCTGGGTATCATCATCCGAGCCTTCGAATCGTTGGGCATCCTCCTGGAGCATGTACCCAACACTGTGCTCAAACAGTTCGGGGGACTCCTCAGGAGGACATGGTGGGTCTAGGGAAGGGGTGGCTGATGATGCCATTGAGTACGCGTTGGCAGCTGCTCTGCCAGTACCCTGAGCCTGGGTGAGAGAGGATGAGGAGGATGAGGAGGGCTTGGTCATCCATTCTACCAAGCCTTCGGCATGATGCGGCTCCACATGTCCAGCTGCCGAAAACAAAGACAAGCGTGTCCCATGGCCACGTGCTGATGACGATGCACGACCACGTCCACGGCCAGCACTGTTGTCTCTAGAAACAGAGCCTGCCTGCCCTGTGTTCTTGCCTCGGCACGCTCTGCCTCTCCTTGGCGGTCTTCCAGCCATTGTAGTCGGTAGTGTATATAGTATAAAAAATAGAACTCCTATGTGTGCTCACAACACACTGTAGGTCCTATGGGTGCTGACACTAACACACTATAGGTACTATGTGTGCTGCTGACAAGAAAATATAGGAGCTCTGTTTGCTGCCACTAACACACTAGAAGTCCTATGGGTGCTGCTGAGAAGAAAATATAGGAGCTCTGTTTGCTGCCACTAACACACTAGAAGTCCTATGGGTGCTGCTGAGAAGAAAATATAGGAGCTCTGTTTGCTGCCACTAACACACTAGAAGTCCTATGGGTGCTGCTGAGAAGAAAATATAGGAGCTCTGTTTGCTGCCACTAACACACTAGAAGTCCTATGGGTGCTGCTGAGAAGAAAATATAGGAGCTCTGTTTGCTGCCACTAACACACTAGAAGTCCTATGGGTGCTGCTGAGAAGAAAATATAGGAGCTCTGTGTGATGCCACTAACACACTAGAAGTCCTATGGGTGCTGCTGAGAAGAAGATATAGGAGCTCTGTTTGCTGCCACTAACACACTAGAAGTCCTATGGGTGCTGCTGAGAAGAAAATATAGGAGCTCTGTTTGCTGCCACTAACACACTAGAAGTCCTATGGGTGCTGCTGAGAAGAAAATATAGGAGCTCTGTTTGCTGCCACTAACACACTAGAAGTCCTATGGGTGCTGCTGAGAAGAAAATATAGGAGCTCTGTGTGATGCCACTAACACACTAGAAGTCCTATGGGTGCTGCTGAGAAGAAAATATAGGAGCTCTGTTTGCTGCCACTAACACACTAGAAGTCCTATGGGTGCTGCTGAGAAGAAAATATAGGAGCTCTGTTTGCTGCCACTAACACACTAGAAGTCCTATGGGTGCTGCTGAGAAGAAAATATAGGAGCTCTGTTTGCTGCCACTAACACACTAGAAGTCCTATGGGTGCTGCTGAGAAGAAAATATAGGAGCTCTGTGTGATGCCACTAACACACTAGAAGTCCTATGGGTGCTGCTGAGAAGAAAATATAGGAGCTCTGTTTGCTGCCACTAACACACTAGAAGTCCTATGGGTGCTGCTGAGAAGAAAATATAGGAGCTCTGTGTGATGCCACTAACACACTAGAAGTCCTATGGGTGCTGCTGAGAAGAAAATATAGGAGCTCTGTTTGCTGCCACTAACACACTAGAAGTCCTATGGGTGCTGCTGAGAAGAAAATATAGGAGCTCTGTTTGCTGCCACTAACACACTAGAAGTCCTATGGGTGCTGCTGAGAAGAAAATATAGGAGCTCTGTTTGCTGCCACTAACACACTAGAAGTCCTATGGGTGCTGCTGAGAAGAAAATATAGGAGCTCTGTGTGATGCCACTAACACACTAGAAGTCCTATGGGTGCTGCTGAGAAGAAAATATAGGAGCTCTGTTTGCTGCCACTAACACACTAGAAGTCCTATGGGTGCTGCTGAGAAGAAAATATAGGAGCTCTGTTTGCTGCCACTAACACACTAGAAGTCCTATGGGTGCTGCTGAGAAGAAAATATAGGAGCTCTGTTTGCTGCCACTAACACACTAGAAGTCCTATGGGTGCTGCTGAGAAGAAAATATAGGAGCTCTGTTTGCTGCCACTAACACACTAGAAGTCCTATGGGTGCTGCTGAGAAGAAAATATAGGAGCTCTGTTTGCTGCCACTAACACACTAGAAGTCCTATGGGTGCTGCTGAGAAGAAAATATAGGAGCTCTGTGTGATGCCACTAACACACTAGAAGTCCTATGGGTGCTGCTGAGAAGAAAATATAGGAGCTCTGTTTGCTGCCACTAACACACTAGAAGTCCTATGGGTGCTGCTGAGAAGAAAATATAGGAGCTCTGTTTGCTGCCACTAACACACTAGAAGTCCTATGGGTGCTGCTGAGAAGAAAATATAGGAGCTCTGTGTGATGCCACTAACACACTAGAAGTCCTATGGGTGCTGCTGAGATGAAAATATAGGAACTCTGTGTGATGCCACTAACACATTAGAAGTCCTATGGGTGCTGCTGAGAAGAAAATATAGGAGCTCTGTTTGCTGCCACTAACACACTAGAAGTCCTATGGGTGCTGCTGAGAAGAAAATATAGGAGCTCTGTGTGATGCCACTAACACACTAGAAGTCCTATGGGTGCTGCTGAGAAGAAAATATAGGAGCTCTGTTTGCTGCCACTAACACACTAGAAGTCCTATGGGTGCTGCTGAGAAGAAAATATAGGAGCTCTGTTTGCTGCCACTAACACACTAGAAGTCCTATGGGTGCTGCTGAGAAGAAAATATAGGAGCTCTGTTTGCTGCCACTAACACACTAGAAGTCCTATGGGTGCTGCTGAGAAGAAAATATAGGAGCTCTGTTTGCTGCCACTAACACACTAGAAGTCCTATGGGTGCTGCTGAGAAGAAAATATAGGAGCTCTGTTTGCTGCCACTAACACACTAGAAGTCCTATGGGTGCTGCTGAGAAGAAAATATAGGAGCTCTGTTTGCTGCCACTAACACACTAGAAGTCCTATGGGTGCTGTTGGGGTGCAATGCTGTGCTAACAGCACTGCGGTTGGTACTACTGCAATACTGTACTAACAGTAAGCACGCACCAGACTAATCCCCAGCAGCAGCTAATAACACACTAACTGTGCAATCAGCAGCAATGAACGATCAATGACTTAGGTAGCAATGGTTTAGCAAAGAAATAGCCAATGGTTTAGCAAAGAAGAGCAAATCTTTCAGTATCAAGCAAAGACAGAATCAGCAGACTAATCTCTCCTAAAGCCGGAACTCATGTGACCGGGGCCGATGGCGTGGCGGCCTTTTAAATGGTGGGGCGTGTACTAAAGCCCCTGAGCTGTAATTGGCTACAGCCGTCCTGCCTGTAGCCAATTATTGCTCTCCGAGTTTCGGGCGCTGTGATTGGCCAAGCATGCGGGGTCACAGTGCATGCTTGGCCAATCATCAGCCAGCAATGCACTGCGCCGGCCGCGCCGGCCGCAATGCATTGCGGGGCCGCTCGCATCACACGAATGTGATGCGAACGGCCCAAATAGTTCTGGGCTCGACGAGCGAGCGAACGCCCGATGCTCGATTCGAACATGGGTTCGAATCGAGCACCGGGCCCATCCCTAGTCACAAATGTCACTGATTGCAGTGATCACTAAATAAATGGTCACTGCAATCAGTGACACTGTGACTGGTGGCTGGGGGGGGGCTGGGGGTGATCTGGGGGTGTCTGGGGGGGCCTGGGGGGCGATTTATGTGCCTATGTGTCCTGGTGTCAGTGTAGTGTTGTGTGTACTAACCTGGCATCTTCTCCTGTACGGCGCTCGGTATATGTGAGCGCCCCAGGAGAGATGACATCACTTCCTCCTTCCTGGCAGGCAGGGGAAGCTCTCTCATTCGCCGGGAGCGATCGAGAGGGGGTGGCCGGAATCGAACGGCCGTCCCCTCATGCCGGATCGCTCCCGAAGGTAAAACGACCACCCACTGTAAAGAAGGGGGGTCCGATCGGACCCCCCAACTATACAAAGGCAATCACGTATATGTACGTGATTCTGCCTGTCGGTGCCATTCTGCTGGCGTATATTTACAGTGGGCGGTTGTTAAGTGGTTAAACTGTCCACTCTGTTCCTTTAGCTCATGCGTCTTGTTCAGTCCCTGCTATTTATCAGGGCTTCACCCCTTTTATCTCATTCTCTCAGCACAATTTAGCCCTATTGGTAATAGTGGAACACAGAGCAATTTATCAGTCCTGGAACCTATCAGTGCTGTGGTGTTTGCTAGGACTAGGGTTCCTGAAATGTGCATTAAAGATGGTGTGTCCTCTGAATTGTACCCCTTAGGTTATCATTTAAGCCTGTCAGTGTAAGTAAGGATATGGACAGGAGTGGTTCAATTTTGGGGTGCGGCCTGTAAGTACAGGCACGAATGTGCATACTGCACAGGTACACACCCTGTGGCTCAGTGTTTGAAGAAAAATGTGAGTGCTGGGAACAGTCAATCCCAAAAAGATTATTTATTTATTTATTTTTTATTAATTTTTTTCTTCTTTTTTTTTCCAAAAAGCCTGCACGCCTGTGAAGCTGGAAAACATGCGTCCATGGCTGGACAGGTATCCAGACCGGGAGAGGGCGCCATTTCTCATTAAGGGGGTTTCATGTGGCTTTCCTCTTCCTTCCTTCTCAGGGAAAAGAATGTTTGATGGTGGGTAACTTAAAATCAGTTGAGCAATTTCCACAGATAGTTAGGGAAAATATTTTCAAGGAAATTGCTGAAGGACGCATTGCCGGTCTTTTTGAGCGCCCTCCGTTTGTTAACTTCCGAATATCACCTCTGGGGGTGGTCCCCCAAAAAAAAGGAGCAGAATGCTTATCGCATAATTCATCATATGTCATTCTCAAAAAGGGGAATCGCTTAATGATGAGATTGACGAGGCACTGTGTTCAGTGTCGTATGCGACGTTTGAGGAAGTGATAGGTATAATTCGTAAGTTTGGGCCTGGTGCTTTGCTGCCAAAGGCCGATATCAAATCGGCATTTCGGTTTTTGCCCATATCTTCTGAGGCGTTTAATACTTTAGGGTTTTATTTAGATGCAGCGCATTTCTTTGACAAATATCTCCCTATGGGGTGTTCGGTTTCGTGTTCCTATTTTGAAGCGTTTTCGTCCTTTCTCCATTAGGTGGCATGTTCTAAGTCAGGTTGTGATAGCGTAGTCCACTACCTGGACGATTTTTTTTTTTTTATAGGCCCTCCAGAGTTTTTCTTGTAATGATTTGCTTTTGGCATTTAGGACCATTGCACCACAGTTTGGCTTTTCCCACACATATGGTTGACAAGTTTGCTTAAGGCGGACTTGTTAGTTTGGGCCAGGTTCCTCGACATTTACAATGCTCAGTCCTTTTTTCATAAGGATTTTGTCTTTGCCCCAGATTTCAGGCTATTCACGGATGTTGCTGGGTCTAAAGGTTTTGCTGCAATTTGGGGAACGCACTGGTGCTGTGCAGCGTGGCCGGAGTCGTGGGTGGTTCGGGAGGTCATGAAGAACATTGTTTTATTGGAACTGTTCCCTATTCTGGTGGCGATTAGAACTGATTTTGCATACAGAAGGATTTTGGTGGAGACGGACAACAAAGGCATCCTCTTCCCAATCAATTGTCTCTCGTCCAAATCTCTGCTGGTGGTCAAGGTTCTCAGGCAGATTGTTTTCCTTTATTTGAAATTTAATGTATGGATCAACGCCAAATACACTCCGGGAGTTCAGAATAATATTGTCAATGCCTTATCCCGGTTTCAGGTGGACTGTTTTCGCCAGCGGCTTCCAGAAGCGGATGCGGAGGGGAATTTCTGTGGGACATGATCTGGAGGCAGTGTCAAGAGCTATTCAGGGTTCAGTCTCTCCCAAGACATGGAGGTGCTACTTGGATTCCTGAAGGAGTTGGTTGTCTTTCTCTAAAGCCCATGGAGTTGGGGATTGTCGGCCATCGGAGGGATTGGTCTTAGCGTTTGTGGCATCTGTGATGCAGCAGCGGTTTTCCTACAGTCATATAACGAAAACGCTGGCTGGGGTTTCGTTCTTCTGCTGTTTAAAGGGGAATCCCTCCTGCATGTCCTATTTTTCAGTTAAGCAGGCTCTGAAAGGGTACAGGAGGGTAAATTTTGTGTCAGACAATAGAAGGCCGATTTCATTGGAATTCTTGGTAGGCTTTGTGAAGTCACGTCGGCTGTATGCTACACGGAATTTGAAGCCTTGTTGTTTAAAACTGCGTTTATTCTAGCTTTTCATGGGGCATTGCGCATATCCGAGCTGCTTCCCCAGTCTAAATTAGGTGGTTCTGGTGTTTGTTTGGAACATGTGTCGGTAGACCATTCGGGAGTGCACATCTGGATCAGGCGCTCTAAGAATGATGTTTTAGGGCAAGGGGTTGGGATTACGTTAAGAGCTCAAGATAATAAGATAGTATGTCCGGTGGAAGCCGTTAAGCAATTCTTACGGGCTAGGCCCTCTGGGGAGGGTAATTTTTGGTTCACCAGAATGGGTTCCCTCTAACTAAATATCAGTTCGATTTTGTTCTGCATAAGTGCCTTCGAAGCTTGGGTTTGCACAAATTAAAATTTTCATCCCATTCATTTAGAATGGGAGCAGCATCGGAGGCGGCCCGTATGGGTGTGGGTGAGTCGGCTATTAAGGGAATGGGAAGGTGGAAATACAAATGCTTTAAATTGTATGTAAGGCCTAACATGTTTGTTTACATTTTCCAGGTTTGCCTCGCACAATATGGATTCTGGGACACTCTTATTTATTTGGCGCACAAAAAAGCGGCTCTCCGTTGCTATTCTACGATCTTGTCTCTACATCTGTGATCCTTTCAGGTATTCTGGAAGGGAGTGAAAGGCCTGCAATGGCATCAACTATATTTTCATTTATGCAGATTAGGTCAAGGTTGGCCCAGGCTGGATATTTTATTATTGCATGTTGGTGGGAATGATTTGGGCAATGTCCGTACATTGGATTTGCTTGTCATGATTAGGAGGGATCTGGAACGCTTTACTCTTTCTTCTCCAGGTACGTTCATAGTGTTCTCCGAACTTATTCCTCGCCTTTCATGGCTTTCCTCTTGTCAGAGGAAAGTGATGGAAAAGATGAGGAAGCGCATTAATGGGGCGATGGAAAAGTTCATACCTACCCTGGGCGGGCTGTCGTACTGACTTTTAGACCTGGAGGGTGGTTTCCAAGGGTTGTACAAGCAGAATGGAGTCCACCTATCTGATGTAGGGCTTGATATTTTTAACCTGGGTTTACAGTATGGGGTTGAACAGGCCGCAGTTTTGGGGCAGGGCCGGGCATGATGCTCAGGCCCGGCTTGTGGGGCATTTGATTTTTGATGTTATAATATGGTAATGCTGCTTGAGTTCTGAGAACTAAGCAGTTATACAAAACTGGTTTTTCATTCAAGTTATGCTGTTTGATGGTTAATAATATTAATAATAAAAGAGATTTATGGTTAATTTATTTTCACATTTAAACCAATAAAAGTGCCGTGGCCATTAAATGCCAAACTTGTTGGGTATTTATTTATGTTAGATGTACCTGGAGTAAGTAAGGTTAATGTATGTGGCCTACAATCCCATGAAAAAGGGGGCACAGTATGAGCCCACTTGCTTGGGATTTTGGCCACTACAGGTGAAAAGGGTAGATAGGGTTAATTAGGAGTATACAGTTGTTAGATAGGCTTAGGTAATTTAAGTGTACTGCCACTTTAAAATCCAGTTTCAGCAGGCAACCAATGGGATACAGCGCAAGCTGCTGGAAGCTGGGAAGCCTTTAAAAAGGAGTCAGCTGAGCTGGGATAACCCCTTTTCCTGCTGGAGCACCTTGGAAGAACTCCCTCCCTCCCCAGTCACGTGCACTGTTATGTGGTTGGGTCACCCTGGATGTCTAGGGGGGACATTTGATTTTTGATGTTATAATATGGTAATGCTGCTTGAGTTCTGAGAACTAAGCAGTTATACAAAACTGGTTTTTCATTCAAGTTATGCTGTGTGATGGTTAATAATATTAATAATAAAAGAGATTTATGGTTAATTTATTTTCACATTTAAACCAATAAAAGTGCCGCGGCCATTAAATGCCAAACTTGTTGGGTATTTATTTATGTTAGATGTACCTGGAGTAAGTAAGGTTAATGTATGTGGCCTACAATCCCATGTATACTTTGTATCTTAGTAGCTACATTGAAGCTTTGTTCACTTTAAATATCCAATCATGTGCAAGGGAAATATGGAAATGTATATTAACCAAACTAAAAACAATTATTTCAAATGATGAACACATATTTATAAAGCAATTAACATTTAGGCAAACACAATGCAAATGCATCCAAAAACTGTTTAAAAGTATTATAAATGTTTAAACAACGATTGAATACATAGGGACATGTATATACTATGAATGATCAGTTTGCAAATAGGCTAAATATTAATCACTTTATTAATATGTGCCACACATCTGGATTTTTCGTCTTTCAGTGAGAAATCATTTTCTCAATGACATTTGCCAAATTTATAATATGGCAAAATCTGCTTGCTCCAGTCTGTTTTCAACTTTTGTTGTCTGCAGATGGTGAATAATTGGTTTTATTGGTGATTCAGTATTCATTCCCGTGGATGACCTTCTGTACACACAACTCTGCTCATCTACTAGCCAATGACTCAGAAGTGGGACCCCCTACCTCTATCTTAGCATAGTGTCTGGATTACACAGTTATACAGTCCGTAATAGCAGTTCTAAGCTTTTACGGACTGGGTGTCAAAAACACAATTTTTAAAGGGTTTTTTTTTTTTGTTTGTCTTTTGCCTCTAAACATCATTCCATGTTAGCCTATGTTTCCCTGTACACATAGGAGTTTAGAGACGTTTAGGCAGAAGGCAGAAAAAAACAACTCATCACTCACGTGTTCAGGAGAGAGGCGTTTCGGCAGAATGCACAACATGCTTAAGCGCATCTAAATACGCCTCAACGCTAGGCATGTTTAGCACTTGAGTGTTCATTCATTTCAATGGCCAGAATAAATTAATATACTGCCCAATGGAATAAATGAACGCCCTAAATGTGTTTGCAAAATGCAGCTTTAAGCCCTGTACACACGATCCGAATATCGTACGAAAAATGTCGTCCGAGGAAGAATCGTACGATAATCGGATCGTTAGTACAGAGCTTCGAGAGCCGATCAGGACAGTTCATGCGATATTATTTAATCGGACGTGCACGAAAATTTTCCTTGTACGATAACAAATCGTACGATTTTAGTTTAGTCGGTACAGTTGTCGTCCGAAAATACAATACAAATACATTACAACACATGACATCACTTCCGATTTTTTTTTCTGTCGTACGAGAATTTTCGTGACTTTAATAACCTATTTAAATTTACTTGCGACTATTAAGCGAAAAAAGTCGTACGATCTGTCGTACGATATTCGGATCGTGTGTACGGGGCATTAGGCGTGTTTTTTATGCTGCTTTTCTCCTGCTGGGAGAAAGGGTGTTCAGAAGAGCTGGGCAGTGTGCACAAGGCCTAAGCAGTGTTGCCAACCGTACGTAGATTTACGTACAGCCCGCGATTTAACCCCTTTTTCGGGCTGTACGTTAAAGTCCGTTTATGGGCACCGGCGCCCATAAAAAAGATGGCCGCAAGCCGGCCAAACAACTGCGCATGCGCCGTTCCGAATGCGCCGGCCGAGCGCATTCGGAACTCTGCCGGGCGGCGCACACGCAGTAACGTGATGGCGCCGCTGGCGCCATTTTTGAAAAGGCCACAGTGGCTGGCGGCAGTGGCGGGACACCTGCAATGAGTGCATGCCATGCACTCATCATAGGTGGTCGGTGGAGGACTCCGGAGCACTGACAGGGCCCAGCCAGGGGTGAGGAGGACGGACTCGAGGTCAGTAAAACTGGGGGGATACAAGGGGACAGCGTCATCAGTGTGCTGTGTCCTCCTCTGGTTCCTGTGTCCCTTTCACCTCTTTACAGGTCAGGGCAGCACAGTGCTGCCCTGACCTGTGGAGTGGTGAAAGGGGCACAGGAGGAGGACACAGCACACTGATGATGTGCAGAAGTAATATGGTGGTGGACAGAGGAGGAGGCTACTGTGAGGGGGTGAGGAGGGCACCATCATGTTCACAGCCTGTCTCCACCGGCACCTCCTATAGTATGTCCGCAGCCTCTGTCCCCCTCCTGTAGTGTGTCCGCAGCCTCTATCCCCCTCCTGTAGTATGTCCGCAGCCTCTGTCCCCCTCCTGTAGTATGTCCGCAGCCTCTGTCCCCCTCCTGTAGTATGTCCGCAGCCTCTATCCCCCTCCTGTAGTATGTCCGCAGCCTCTGTCCCCCTCCTGTAGTATGTCCGCAGCCTCTGTCCCCCTCCTGTAGTATGTCCGCAGCCTCTGTCCCCCTCCTGTAGTATGTCCGCAGCCTCTGTCCCCCTCCTGTAGTATGTCCGCAGCCTCTGTCCCCCTCCTGTAGTATGTCCGCAGCCTCTGTCCCCCTCCTGTAGTGTGTCCGCAGCCTCTGACCATCTCTTGTCATGTCTACAGTCTCTGAGGGGATCCTAGAAAGAAGTCAAGAGTGGGAGTGCCGCCGGGATGGGGGTTACGGCCCAGGAAGAAACAGACGTGTGGACTGGGAAGAGGAGATCAGAGCCACCAAGCTGGAGCCGTCTGACTGAGCCCCACACTGTGCACCTGAGAGGAGGTAAGTGACAGTGCCGCCAGGCCATTCTGAGGGGGGGGGGGTCACTGATGTAAGGAGGTGAGTGAATACAATAATGTAAGGGGGCACTGATATAAAAGGTTTCCCCCTTATATTAGTACCCCCCCTTACCTTAGTGTATTCACTCTGTGGAAGGTGGTCTCTATTCACCAGAGCCCCCCTCCACATCAGAGTTCCCCCTTACATCATTAACTGCAGCGTTCCCCTTTAGATAAGAGTTCCCTTGCACTGTAAGGGGAATCCTGCAGACTCTGATGTAAGAGGGAACTCTGTGCTGGCTGGGTTATAGTATCCTAACCTTCATGTGAATTGAGAGATATGTTTTTTTACTTTTTTTTAACTTAAACACATTGATATTAGCATTAGCTGTGTGTTTATAGTTGAAATATTGATATTTGCACTGTTTAGCACTAAAAAACTAAATTTTAGGTACTTTTTTGCAGCATCAGTAAAAAATGCGGCTCTGCCAGTAATCTTCATTATTTTTGCCAGTAAGAAATTGGTGCCGTACAGAAATTTTGGCATCCTTGCCAGTAAATTTCACTTCACGGGGTTGGCAACACTGGGCCTAAGTGTTATGGATGCACCCTGTACTTGTTTATAAACTAAATATTTATACAGATGATATATATATATATATATATATATATATATATATATATATATATATATATATATATATGTGTAGCGGGGGTCTAAATTTGGGGGGATACACCTGGGTGGTAGTATGACCCAGGTGTGTGTAAATCATAGAGGATTTAGACCACTTTTAGTCGTGGAGGACTTTGGTGGTGTACTATTTTCCTTGGCTGGGGTGGCGGTGTTCCCACAGGGCGAGATAGAATCACTGCCGCAGTGCTGTCCTTTTTGTCCCGTTCCGGCGGTGGTACAGCGGGGGCGGAGAACCTGCTGTGTCGTCACGGGAGGAGATAAAGGGGAGAGACGCCCTCGCCACGAGGTCTTCTTCTCGAGCGCGTGCCCAGGCACTAGTCACGTGACTGGACAATTAGAATCAATTTTCACTCATTTTTATTAAGTGATTATTCTTAATTCCTTAAAATAAATGAGTATATTTGATCCTGAAAGCTTAAAGTGTTTGTTATTCGTATTCCTGATATGTGCCTGCTGTACTCGTATGAGAAAGTATCCTGTTCTCTTTGTATTGCTTTCTTCATGTGAAATCCCTGGTGTTCCTGATAGTCCTCTTGCTTTCCTATTAAAAACTGACCACACTAAGCAGGAGAGCACACCGTTCTCAATTCTCTAGCTATGCTGGGAACTCAGCCTGCTCTCCTCCAATGATCAGACTTGTCCTGACATGCTCCCCCCCCCCCCCCACCCTGCACAGCCTTTTACTGGGAATCTCAGTGTGGTGCTGCTTCTCCTCCCCCCATTTCTGATGCAGCTGAGAACAGAGGGAATGTGATCACTTATATGGGCTCATGCACACAGGACGTTTTAAAAACGCCAGCGCTACAGCAGTGCTAAAATTTCAGTTTTTTTCGCGTTTAGCTGCATCTTTACATTAGCGATATTGCGCATTTTCCCGCGTTTTCCCATGTTTTCTGGCGTTATCGTTTTTGCTAGTTTATTCATTAAAAACACTCTTTAGAATGTAAAAAAAGATCCTATCCCTGACACAGGAAAGGAGGGCATATCTACCTAAAGGAGACACAGAAAGCTGTAAAAACCTGAAATAAGGTCTAACGGTTCCCAGCAGAACTGAAAACTCAAAAATAAACTTTGGCTGGAGTTGCCTTTTAACCTTTCCAGGTACAAGCAGGGCTGCTGTTAGAAATCATGGGGCCCCGTACAGCATACCTGACAGGGCCCCTTGGTCCCGCCCACAACCCCACCCCTGGCTCCGCCCCTGGCCCTCACGCTGTCACAAAATCTGGGGGAAGGGTGGCAGGAGCTGATAAATGTAACATGTTCCAAAAGGTGAACCTTTAATAACCATTATTATTCTAAACTTTTTACACTATCATAAAGCAGCAGAGATGTCTTATTTTAAAACTTTTTTGACAACAACAAATTAGCTGGGATGAGCTCAGACGTGTTCGGACCATAGTCTGAACCCACCTTATCTATACCACCAGGAAGCTTTACAGCACCCCACCAATCATAACTGGATCTGAATGGGAGAGATGTCAGTGTTTTGACATCTGTGCCCATTCAGTTTGTGTCCACATACACCACAGACTTGTGACCATTTACATCAGGCTACCTCTTGTCTGTCACATTTAGGTCTGGAAAAATAGAAAAGGATGTTCTTTTCCATTTATTTATTTTTTGACCTGCATGCCCACAAATCAATTCATATCTGGACTCCTGTAGACCTACATGGAGCTTTCAATCAGGTCCACATCAGTGGCAAACAAACTGAAAAATTCAGAAAAAAAATCATCAATTGCTGCCACTGTGCCATCAAACACAGCTACTGTGCCCAACTGCCCATCAATTGCTGCCACTGTGCCATCAAATGCAGCCACTGTGCCATCATACGCAGCCACTGTACCCACTGATCCACAGGAAAAACTGACAGGCGGACTTGATTGCTAAGGATGAGCTCCGGCGTGTTCGCAAGCCCCACATGCAGAGTCCGCCAGGAAGTTGGCACTGCGCTTCGCTAATCACAAGCAGTGAGACATTTCCTGATCTCTGCAGCCGTGCATCGGGACAATGTCTCACTGCTTGTGATTAGCGCAGCGCAGTGCCGACTTCCTGACGGTCTCTGCACGTGGGGCTTGCGAACACACTGGAGCTCATCCTTACTGATTGCAAAGCTTAGGTAAAAAATTCTCAAAGGGGAGTGGTTTGGGGGGTGGTAACAATGCAGCTTGGCTGTGTGTTTTTACTGTCCCTTCCCCCCCATCACATGTGTAAAGTAGCATCTTATTGTGTGCTCATCAGTATGATGATCAGAGCACAGCAGGTGGTGTATGGCTCTGTCAGTGTAACATGCTGTTGGGTGCTGACTTTGTTATGGCTGCGCGCTGTGTTATAGTCTGTAACACACAGTACAGCCATATATTAAGAAAGTCATCACCCAACAGCATGTTACACTGACAGAGCCATACAACACCTGCTGTGCTCTGTTCATCATAATAATGATGACCATGAGCACACAATGGGGAGTCAGGGGACTGAGCCACAGCCTGTGTGATGTGTCAGTATGATGTGTGTGTGCAGGGGGATTGCTTGCCTGTGGACCAGCGTCGGGATTACTCTTTCATTGAGCCTCCTCAGTGATCAGTCTCTCTCCCTCAGGCTGCAGCATGGCACTTACTGAGGGAAGGGAGCCGCATTACAATTGTATCCATACGCAGAGAGAAGCATACAGTGATCACAAGGTACACTGATGCAGAGAAGGGATTGTATGCTTCCACCCGAAAATGGAGAAAAAGTCCCTCTTCTTCTCTCACCTCTTGGGCCCCTCTATTAACATAATGGGGCCCAGGAAGGTGCTACCGTATATATTCGAGTATAAGCCGACCCGAATATAAGCCGAGGCACCTAATTTTACCACAAAAAACTGGGAAAACATATTTACTCAAATATAAGCCTAGGGTGTCCATCTGCATGCCTCACTTTGCCTCACTGTGCCCATGACTAGGCTGACATTTAACATGGAGTCTATGGAAGGGGTGCCCGGGTTTGAAAAATCGGTGCTCCCTGGTCGTAGGTCCCCCAGACAACAAACTTTGCACACTTATAGAGGAGAAATTGGGCTACATGGTTTCGGGTCCAGGGGACCTATGACCGGCTGGTACCAGGTCCCCAAACTCACCAGAGAAATTACCCTTTAACATGGGTGTCTATGGGAGGGGTGCCCGGCTTTGAAAAATCGTTGCTCCCCGGCCGTAGGTCCCACGGACAACAAACTTTGTACACTTGTAGAGGAAGAGTGGGGGGGCTACATGTGTGCCAAGTTTGGGGTCCAGGAGACCTACAGCCGGCCAGTACTTGGTCCCCAAAATCCGGGAGATCAGGCGCAAAAAGGTGACTCGAGTATAAGCCGAGGGGGGCATTTTCAGCACAAAAAAATGTGCATAAAAAAATCGGCTTATACTCGAGTATATACGGTATATACATTGCCAATCAAATAGGTGCAGGTTAATAAAGTTATTTAGTTATTAATTCTTTTTTTTAGCTAGAAATCTGCTCGGGCCCCCCCTGCTGGCCGGGGCCCGGTACAACAGGGCTGGTTGTAATGCCCTATCAGCGGCCCTGGGTACAAGCATGCAGGAGTATGCAGTGTTATGTCAGAGTTGCAAATTACTTTTGCAATTATTTAGTTCCTGCTGTAATACACACATATAAGAGAATCACTGCATGAACCTCCACGTTCTCATTGTTTTTGTTAGTTAATCATTTGTGAATCAGTAATCACTATGAGAAGCGAACCATATCATTCATAATTAGTGGCATGTGTGAAATTAAATTCGTTTTTATGGCTAAGCTCTTCCTGAAACTCTCAAATCAGCCCACTCTCCAGATTACATTATATCATCTGGAAAATGGACGTGGGTAATAAAAAACATATGTCAATCACAAAGACTGAAGCATTGGATACATACAGCCCAGTCACAGCATTGAATAAAATGACACAGGAGGACCACCAAGAGTGAATTGAAGACAGACGGCAATAGAGAATTAATTGTATTACTAATGTTTTACATTCTTCAACACATTTTATGGTGCCACTAATACTTGTAAGGAAAAAAAAGCATAGTAAAAAAAAAAATTATAAGAATGTCAAATACGTTTTTTGCAGCCAATATGTCACTGCATTTGAATCTAATTGACTTTAATGAATACAGCTTCTCACATTTTAACAAGTCAAAACTACTTTACAATTTCTAACCATGAAAACTATTTGATATACATGTTTATAATCCATTAAAGGGGTTCTCCATTTTCAACAAGAAAATGCAAAATACTGTATACCTGTCTGCTCATGCAGAAGCCAATCAAAGATGGTTAGAAGCAGTGTTCAAGCTGAGCAGCCAGTCCTGTGCAAGACATAGGAGTTTGCTTGCAATGACTAATGTGAACACTTTTTTTCCACTGAGTTTACTTTTTTCATTTAGCAAACTAAAAATTATTTACATATTTAGAAAATCATTTCAAATTAGTTCATTAAGGCCAACACGGAACAAATGAACAGCTCAAATAACAACCAAACTGAATTGTTCATAGGAGCCGTTGATTTGCAGGAATCTACGCAAGTTTTAGCACAAAGCGGGAGTTTTTGAATTTTTTAGCTAAGGATGGTAGCCAGTCTCCTTCCCGGTATGAATACTTTACCTTTGCAGTATAGCTACTATTTAATCATACAATTTAGGCATTGTTTTAGTAAAATATAGGTTACTGGTTACTTTGGGGAACTAAAATACAATCATGGAAGTTTAGTTTTGATGTGCATTGGGAGATCTGGCCATCCTTATCGAGACTGATGTGCACCCTAAAACACCAGTGCTTTTCATTAATTTTCTTATTATGATTATTTTCATTGTATAGATCTTTGACTTGTATCAAAGATGGTCTTTTAGAATGACCATTCAATATAACAAGTAAAGGCGCAACAGCTGAGAGCTCATATGTGTCCCAATATAAAGGAACTGCAAGAAAACACAAGGAGAGAGGCGCCTCTGGGTGCAGTCGTTTTGTAACATATAAACTTTAATCAACGTGAAGGTAATCAACTCACATTTGTGTGGAAGTTACAGGCATGGTATATGTAATGTCAGGATGACGCTCCCGAGTCTTAGGCCATGTAAGTATCCTGATGACAGCAGTGTCCTGTTCGACAGATGAAAACGCCGGCTACCGAAGGCGGCCTCAGAACGAGGCTTGGAACACAAGGAAACTACAGGCTACACGGGATGATGTCATTAAAAATGGACGCGTTTCGTGAGCAGGCGCACATGTTAGCTGACAAAGGAGCGCGACTTGCCAATACATCCAAGTGCGCAACTTTTGCGCAAACCAATCAATATACGCTTCTTGTTTTTGTTTTTTACCAAAAATATGTAGCAAATTACAAATTGGCCTAAATTGATGAAGAAATTAGATTTTTCACATGTATTTATTGAGTGTATTTTATAGCAGAAAATTCATTTTTTTTTTTTTTTTTTAATTGACAGCCTTTTTTTGTTTATAGCGCAAAAAAAACAAAAAAAAAACACACACAGGTAAATACCAAAAGAATGCTCTATTTGTAGTAAAAAAATTACTTAAATTTTGTTTGGGTACAGCGTCGCACGACCGCGCAATTGTCAGTTAAAGCGACGCAGTGCCGTATCACAAAAAATGGCCTGTCAGGAAGTGGGTAAATCCCTCTTGGGCTGAAGTGGTTAAAGCCAAACTCATGCCAACACTTTTCTTTGAGACAAGGGTTTTACATAATTGAATAAAAGCTGACCAATGTAAGCAACCCTGTCACTGTTACATGGTTTGTCTCTGCCCACTTTTACTAAACAGATTGGTGAGACAAAGGGAGTTGAAAAATTACAGACCTACCGTCTGGATCACCACGTGAAAACAAGGGGGAAACGCTTAAACAAGGAAGACAAATACAGCCCACCACATATAGAAACTGGTAAACTAAAATGCAAAAATGTGAGGGTTTAATATTGCTTTAAACTTGTTCTCCAAAGTCACAGTAAACATTACTTACGAGTGACCGGGAATCCACAGCTGCATACATGATATCCATCCACCCTTTAAATGTTGCCTGCAGGAAACAAAGTACTCAGTAAATTGCAAAGCAGTTCTTGTTTTTATTGCAGTGACATGGTGAGAACTATGTCTTGTTTATGAAATTAAAACATGTATATTTTCTTGTTTACGCTGATGAATGCCGTCAGTATATTTGACATGAGATTTCACCCTACGCAGGGAGTCAAATAACAATAGAAATGTACATTAGCATTTAATATTCAGTTTGCACTGTGTGTGTGTGTAGGGGGGCAGGTTTTTCACAAAAAGCCATTTGTATAGAGCCTCCAATTCTGTTTTCAAGAGGAAACAGCTGTGTCCCCCACGAGGGAGAGGCACAAAACAATAAAGAAATAAAACACACTGTCAAATTGCCAGTGAAGTATCTCCATGTCTGCACATTACATATTGCAGTAATTAGCACCGTTTCTGTGTATATGTAAATATTGCATTGCTAGGGTTCTATGTCATTGCTGGCAAGGCTCAGCTCCGGCTGAGCAAAACCCAGCAAAATAAATGATCAGGCTGTCACACTCCTACATCACTCTGAACTGAGTGGTATGTCAATAGAACACAAGATAACGCTTGTTTATAAAAGGTAATAAGAGACATTCAAAACTGGTCAAGAGTTTGACAAAAATATAATTTCCCGCAAAACACATAAAGCTAAATTAATACAAAATATTTTTTTGTATAAATTGGAAATATTTGGAGGAAAAAAACGAAATATTTTATATGTGCATTTAGTGCATTTAGTGCATTTAGTGATATGTTTTAAAGTATATAATTTAAAGTACTTTACTGGAAACTGAACACATTTAGTTAGGCTTTTCTTAAATACAATACAGTATATGTTCAATGTTCTCTCTTTTAAACTATGTATATTTTCCACTTTTCTACTGCCCTTTAATTGACATCTAAACAATGAATCTATGCTCAAGCAGCAACCGAATGCCAGTATTTACTTATCCTACACAGACATAAACAACTGAACTAACAAGCATCTGTTATTAAATACTACAAAAGATCCATATTTGTAGTAGCCTCCTAAACTGTCCCATCATGGCCAAATGCCAGGCCATTTTGACAAGGCCCTTCCAGTGCCAAAGTTTGATTGCCCCTTTCTGCCTCCTGCACATTCCTATGGAACAGTAGCACTGCCAGGCATAGTAACAGGAATGTGTTAGGGGCCGGGCAGGACTTCGCTGTAATCAAGGAAACCTATGCCATGGCTATGGTTGTTCCTAATAAAGTCACCTGACCTCAAAGGGGTCTTTCAAAGTCTCCAAAACTTGGGAAAGCCTATATTGGTCTGCAGAGACACTGTGTAGCAGAAACTTTGCAAGTAAGAACTATAATTTCATGGATCTGTACACAAGATCCATTTCCTGGATAGAAAGGGACTTGGCATTTCGTTATAGCTGGAAAGGCAAGAATTTGTTGCTATGTGCTCAGTTTTTTTTGCTGTGGATAAGCCAAAGTTAATGCTTTTTTGATGCTGGAAGCATGATGAAGTTGGTTGTCTAGTCTGAAAACTTTCTGTTCTGAAAACCCTCCATTTAAAGCTGTCTACTTCAAGAGATGGTGAGAGCAAGGTTGCTATCATCACAACAGTTACACATCTGACCAAAAGAAACTCTTCCAAAATATTTATGTGATTTCTAATCTCTAATAAAGCCCAATTGTACCCACAGGAAACCAGAGTGCTGTTGATTAGAACAGTGTTTTGGGAAGGGGCCTGTGGGACTGATGGAGAGCCAGGCCACCACTATGTGTGACAGAGTCATAGTCCAACTCTTCTATATGCTGGCAGCACAGGATAGTTTAAGCCTTGCTACAGCACTTAAGTAAACAAGCCTCATATGTAATACTGCATATGCAACCTGGCTGCATTACAGTAATGAATAGCTAGGGTTCAATTGGGCTTTATGTACATGAGGGTTAATTAAAGTAGAACTATAGGCAAAACTTTTTTTTCATTTTGGATGGAGGAAGGGAGGATTATAACCCATCAGATTTTTATTTTTCGCCTTCTGTGTCCCATTGCAGAGATTTACCGTCACCTCCTGTCCTATACCCGAACGGGAAGTGAGAGGAAATCTCTCCAAATTAGGGGATTCCTTGGGGACCTCCTGGTCACCAGTTATAGTATCCCCATTTGAAGATGTTCCCTCTCTTACTTTTCTGGGGACAATCCAAAATGTGAAATGTTCTTTTGCTTTCACTTTCAATGATAACGGTAAACAGAACAAATAGAGAGAGTGAATCTCCTTAACAGTGGCACAGGCAGCAATAAAAGCTGACAGGTGTTCTAATCCAACTCCACTCTATTCAAAAATAAAAAATAAAGTTTTGTCTGTAGTTATACTTTAAAAATGAAGGCAAGGCTTAGATATCTTCGCATATTTGTAATTGAAGGAAGTTATTATTTGAATGTCCTTGTTTTTAAGAATACAGATTTGAATGATTTGATAATAAATCTTGAGTTTTGACTTTTCACTACATCTAATTTACCTATACACGAGGGGTCACTTATTTCCATCATGTTTATGAAGAAAATAGGGGAAAAGACCCCAAAGAAAGCAGGTACTCTATGCGACCCCAAATGGCTATGTTTTAAAAATATTGTTTATTATGGACTTCACAAAGTATAGAAAATTACACACAATTCAATCTACACCTCCACCCGACACAAACAATGACAACGTTGTCAATAAAAAAAAAATAAGTTTATTCCTATGGTACATCATGTTAGAGAGGTACATAAGGGGTAATAAAAATGGCTTTCATGACAAAGGTATCATCGCCCTAAATCTGTCTCAGAGGAGAGGGGATTTTGATAGGGCCCTTCTACAAATTGAGAAGAAATGGATCTTCAATTTTGGTACATTATCTCCAGGGGTTCAACCTCAAAGTTTTCCTGGATAAGAGATTGATTTCTATATTGCTCTTCTGGGTAGTTATTTTTTTAGATACATAGGTTTACCTTTGCACGCCCCCTCCATAAATGTATTTGCCTAGCCTCTGTTTTGCTTTTGACACATGTGTGACTTTATTAACACCTCCCTTACTTTTTTCCTTTATGAAATTTTAAGATTTATACAGACCATATGTCAGTTTGCTTGGAATTGTATGCGTTCATGACTTAGAAATTAAGGTCCTTTCTAATTCAAGAGGCTGATCTCAAGATGTCGACTGATTTCCTCCACGCTAGCTTGTCTCCACATACCGGTATATCTTGCCTTGATTAATGTGAAAATAGTTGTTAACCATTTTGATGTACTACTGTGGTTTTACCTGTTATGGTACCACCTGCAGTTTTGGGCCAAATTGCAGTAATGTTAGCCTATAAATTGGGGTGTGATGGGAGCCCCCCTAAGTACTGAGGAAGCCTGCGGTTACAGGAAGAGGGTGAAACGTGTATACTGTAGCTTTCATGCTACAGAGTCCGGAACACTCAATTTGTCTATGTGCCATACATATCTGTCCATTTACTATTTTGTTATTGGCTTGTGTTAAAACCCCCAACATGTTAGTCTATAAATTGGGGTGTGATGGGTGTCCCCCTTGGTACTGAGGAAGCCTGCGGTTACAGGAAGCGGGCAAAAAGTGTATACTGTAGCTTCCATGCTACAGAGTCCAGGAAACTCAATAGGACTGTTGAGTACAAAATCAACTGCGCATGTGCCAAGCTACATTGCCGGAGCTGAAGGAGATATGTGCAATGCCAGCGGCAGAGTTGTACCTCTGAGACCTGGTGTTTCCCACTGTAAGGAACATGAGCCACGACTGAGCTTCCCCATGGGGGTACAAGCCAGCTGCCAGTGAGTCTGCATGCCCTTGTGAGCACTGCTAATGTTTGGGTCTGGCTGACCTTTGGACATTTGGGCTGTGTGCTTGCCTGCTTGGAGCTCATGGAGCTAATGGCTTCCTGACAAACTGTTGGAAAGGAGCTTTTTTGATTTAAGGAATGTATAGCTCACTTATATTTCTCCAATATTAAAGTGGACAGAATAGTTGTGAAGACCACCAGTGTTGCAGTCTGCACATTTAAATAAAGTCTCTAAATCTACAGCCAATGTTATTGATGTGGCTTCGGAACTCAACTAAGTTATTTTGTTCAACAAGTGTTTAGACTGGATTTCAGCAACCTCAAAGTGGACCTTTAGTCATTTTTTTCAACTTCCCATTTATTAAATCTTCTGCCCTTGTTGTTTTATCTTTGGATAGTAAAACATTTTTTTTTCTGCCAGTAAATACCTTATACAGCCCACTTCCTGTTTCTTGTCTGGTAAAAAGCCTAGGCTTATGACATCATGCACATCTCTCTCTCACTCTCGTGAGAGTTTGCCAGGAAGGGAGGGGGGATGAGTCATAAGAGGGCCAATGAGAAATGCAGGGCTGCAGAGCTGGAGGTGTGACTCTGAGTGTCTGTCTAAATCCAGGAAGTGAACAGGCAGCAGCTTCAGCTGCCCACAGTTAAAATGGCTACAGCCAGACTCAGTGGAGGGATATTTCTGCAGCATATTTGGCAAGTACAGAATCACAGTATATATAAAATAATATGCAAAGTGGTTGGAGGGAAGCTTCAGAATGGCAAAGATGTTTTTATTATAAATTATGTGAGCAGACTGCAGTTCCTCTTTAAGGGATAGATCAATGTCTCCCTGAACTAATCAAGCTGCTATTACCCTGTACAGATATTTAACTATCTTGTCATTTATCATTGTGACAGTTTTTGTATATATACAGTATATATATATATATATATATATATATATATATTTATATATATATAGTAATACCTTGGATTAAGAGCATAATTCGTTCCAGAAGCATGCTTGTAATCCAAAGCACTTGTACTGTATATATCAAAGCGCGTTTCCCCATAAGAAATTATGGAAACTCAGATGTTTCGTTCCACAACCACTGCTGGTGTATGCAGTACTGTATGTGGCAGGAGGTGCGGGGATGCTGGTGTATGCAGCACTGTATGTGGCCAGAGGTGCGGGGAGCACTTCCTGGAGAGCTCGGAGATCCTTAGAGACGCTCGGAAACGCTCTGGAACTGTTGACACTTCCGGGTGCTCCGACACATGTTACGCCCACCCCACCCAGCTGGGAGTGTCTCCGAGTGTCTCAGAGTTCTTCACGAAACGCTGGGAGCCACTAGCTCTCCCGGACCTCTGGCCACATGCAGTACTGCATACACTAGCGGCTTTACTACATGAATTGTACTGCTCGTATATCAAGTCAGTGCTTGCATATCAAGTCAAAATAAGAAAATAAAAATGTTGCTCATCTTTCAAAACGCTTGTATACCGCGTTACTCGCAAACCGAGGTATGACTCATGTTATCCATTTTTATTGACGTATACATCTTGATACATTTATGTACAGTATGCTCTGTTTTGAGCTTGAGAGTACTGAAGGAGTTCACTGTGCTTTGGTGACCATATACAAGTAATTAAGTCATTTCTGAGTCCGGACTCTGGTGTTGATTTTAGAATTGACAACGTTGTCATTTTTAGAGTCACGTGGAGGTGTAGATTGCTTTGTGTGCAATTTTCTATACTTTGTGAAGTCCATAATAAAGAATATTTTTAAGAACAATGCCATTTGGGGTCGCATAAAGTACCTGCTTTCTTTGGGGTCTTTCCCCCTTTTATCTTTATAAACATTTTATTAGATGTGCTAGCCCACACCAGATATGGTGTAATAATGGAATAACTAACTTCCCCCTTAACACGGTATCACTCACCGCAGTGACACCCATGCTTGTTTAGGTCACTTATTTCCATCATTTTGTTATTTCCTTCCATTCTATAATGCTTTTTGGTAGGAACTTGGCACCTTTACATAATATAATCTAAACAATTCCTTTCTACCTGAGAAAACAAAACTCCTTTCTAGGCACACATAAAGAGTGCATTCTATATTCTACAATCAGTTGGAATCAGTAAACGTACAGAATACAATATTTAATTTTGTTTTAGTGGTTGCCTCTCCAATCAATCACATTTTTTTTATCCCAGTAAAAAACAGTTCTGATTGAACACAGCGAAAATCAAACTGTTCTTTCAATTTTTTATTTTATTCCACCTACAGCTTCATGTTGAAATGAAAGGCAATTCTTTTCTTCCTTTCTGTACCATAGACAAATGTTAAATTACCGGTAGTTACCAAGTTAAAGTGTTTAATAATATATTTGTCTAAAATAAGTCTTTAGAATTTGTGGTTATTGAAACATAAGCTAAAAATACTTTGTTACTAAGACATCATATCATAGTTTAACACAGAAGATGTACCACAAAAGGAGGGAAATGTATTGACAAAGTGACAAAAAAATGCAAAAAAAGCCATACCAGCCATACTAACCCATTGTTCATTCTACAAAATAATGCAATCTGCATTAGATATGTCCTAGCACAGGTGTATACCATGCCCTCTGACCCTGACAATATTAAACATTGACATACCTGACCTGATTTTTTTTCTTTTTTTATTCTTTTTATAAAAATTTTGTAAAGTGCACAAACATAGCAGTGACTGCTGCAAGGCAGCCACCACAACAACAGGCCTTGCAGGGCCGAAACACCAGTTACAGACTGTCTACCTAATCTAAATCAAAATACCAGCTAACCCCAACAACCTGTCAGGCATATATGATGGGATAATGAGTGCACCTATAGCTAGTATACACAATGTCACAATATGTCAGATAACTCAAGCAAATCAATAAAACTAAATTTACAAGCATTTTGTAAAACTGGAAGAGGGACAAGATTTAGTATATCATATATGCGAGCAGCCTAAGACATTTTCTCATACAGCAAGAGGTTCGACCATCCTGAAGTTTGATCACTCTGCCAAAGCTCTTCACCTATCAATCCCCCATGTCAACATCAGTTTATCCTGATTATACCCTGTATCCATCCAGGCCTGCCACACTTTAGTAAAACATTTCTCACACCTTTGAGGGGGCCCAATTTGGACATTTTCAATTAGGGGTGTACTCACTTTTGTTGCCAGCGGTTTAGACATTAATGTTGTGTGTTAAGTTATTTTGAGGGGACAGCAAATTTACACTGTTATACAAGCTGTACACTCACTACTTTACATTGTAGCAAAGTGTAATTTCTTCAGTGTTGTCACATGAAAAGATCTAATAAAATATTTACAAAAATGTGAGGGGTGTACATACTTTTGTGAGATACTGTATATGCTGATACTGACAAAGTCAGCATTGATGCATGTTTTTAGAATAATAATGTAATTTTCTCTGATGTGTTTGAGTCTATGCAATTGTTATCAATTTCATGTAAAAACTGCAATTAAACCGATCTTTTCAGGTTAATAAAAATCTGGTTAAAAAATCCCTGCCATAGGAGCTTTTATACTCACCTCTCCAGTGGCACATGTCTCCTACCTCCCCTCCATACCAGTGCTGTTGGACTCTTTGACAATCAACACTTCTGAGAGTGACATATACCTTGTCCCCTTGCTGTAAGAAGCAAGGTGTTGAATGTGTCATATTATCCCCACATTAACACAACATATTTCTAAAAGGAAAATCTTAATAGATCCAAACTTCACTTTATGTTGCTATAGATTCTCAAAATACTACAGGCCTTCCACTCTATAATGCAGTCCGTGTTATTCTTTTATATGTTTAAATAAAATGTTGTTGTCATAGTTTTCTCTTTCCCTGAAGCGTGACATCTCAGGACTGCAGGTGGGAGGAAGAGCAGAACATGATGACCAGATCTGAATGGGTCTTCGGTTGACTTTGTCAGTATCAGTTTGTTCTCTGCTGCACACATTGCACAATGAAACACATCCACTATTTCTTTATGTTCTACCAAAAAATCCAGTAACACAATCCTTTTGAACCATGTGTTCTAACTTAATGAATATCATCTTTGCAATGTGAAGTTAACAAAAATTTCTGTCAAGAAGCAGTTGCTGGTACCAATTTAAAAGTAACATTAATATAAAGTAATCAGTGGTATAATCACTTTATACCTAATTCTTATTGTGAAGTGTGAAAATTTAAGATAAAGGGCACCTGAGCAGAGAGCTCCAGTGGGAAAAGCTTGCCACTCTCTATGAGAGAAACAAAATGAAACTATCACACCAGTATTAAATGAGATATCAGTGAATTTACTGCTTCTTGTCTCCATTAAATGGTGAAGTTAAAAGCGCACACAATCTTTGTCAGGGACCCCTTGAAGAAGGTATGGACCTCATTGTGTGACATTTTCAGGTCATGACCTGAAAAGTGTAGTCTATAAGCCGACCAAGGACAGGTCTGGCAGCATTAAGGCATATTAAATAGACAGGTATTCAGCAGATGTCATGACAGCTGTAGCTAATAGTAGTGATCAGTGTGCCTAGTTTAAAGTATTTCCAAGTTTGGCCATGCATTATACAGTTTTCTTGCACAATTTTCCTTTAGATTTGCCAAAATCATATAATATGAGGTCAAACTTAAACACTTTCAATTTGTATGCAATCAGGCAGGCCCTTGCACTACATAGTTGAAGGTAAATCTAAAGGAATTTGAATAACAAAATTGTATAATGTATGGCCAGCTTAAAGCCAAAATGTTTTGTTGTTTTTGGACAGGGTAGAGAATGATAAGATCCCTGTCAGGCTTCCCTAAACTGGGAGAAAATCCATTGTTGGACAGTGTCTCTCCATTGGAGGTTTTCCCCTCACCACCCGTCCTATTTAAAAATATAACATTTTGGATTTCTACTTACTTTGTGATAATGGCTGGCAGGAGAAAGCGTAAATCTCCAGCAATAAAAACATGGCTGTGGTTTTAGTACTTTTACAAAAAAAAATTTAAGTTTTCACTTTATACATGTGCTACAGTACCCTGTTAAAGCGGAACTCCACCCTAAAGTGGAACTTCCGCTCATCGGATTCCTCCCCCCCTCCGGTGCCACAATTGACACCTTTGAAAGACAGGTATCCTTTTCCACTTCCGGGAGTGACGTCACCGCGGGGCTCCCTCCTCCTCTTCCCCTGGCCCCTGGGCTAATAGGAGAGAGGAGCGGGCCTCGTGCATGTGCAGTAGGGTTCCCGGCGTGAAGCCAAAAGGCTACACTGCCGGGTTCCCTTACCCGCAATGGTGACGGCAGCACCCGACAGCTGATGGGAAACATCAGCTGCAGTGCCGACTTCGAGGGACTGCAGGACAGGTAAATCTCCATTTATTAAAAGCCAGCAGCTGCAGTATGTGTAGCTGCTGGCTTTTAATTTTTTTTCCCCCAAAACACCCCTTAAAGCCTAGTTACAGCATGGCTTGGTGTTCTACTGCATAGCAGAAATGCACTGGCATGAAAGCTAACCAACCTAGGGCATATTATATACTCCCTTATACCCAGTGTATTAAGAGTGTGGGGTTGTATGGGCATGGGCTACAGCATCAGGCTACACAGACTCAGCAGCCTTCCTTCTCCTGCAGTTCTCCAACATCTCGAATTTGCATAATCATGGTATCTGCTTCTCAGTTCCATCTCTTTACCTTTCCTGTCAACCTTAGGCTTGTGGCCTGTGGCTCCTTAGGCTTGTGTTCTGCAACACACAAGTCGTCATTTATGTCTAAAAACTGTCTATTAGCTTCCGAATATCTTGGTCACTGCTGATAATTTTCTTTTGTCAACCCTCTCTTTTTCTGTGCCAGTTTATAGGAAAACATTATGGTTCCTAGTCAGACCAGCAAGTTCAAGCACTCAATGAGATGGGGCTACAGTCAGACCAGCAAGTTCAAACACTCAATGAGATGGGGCTACCTAATACATCAATTAGAATAGTTATCTGTCCCACACTGTTAGCAGAACACAACTGGGATATTTAGCCAATTATTCCCAAATAGGGATGAGCTTCGTGTTCGAATCGAACATACGTTCAACTCGAACATCGGCTGTTCGATCGTTCGACGAAGATCGAACGATTTGGGCCGTTCGCGCCAAATTCGAGTGACGCGAACGGCCCACAATGCACTACGCCATCGCAGTGTCATCCAGGCGCTGTGATTGGCCAAGCATGCACTGTGACCCCGCATGCTTGGCCAATCACAGCGCCGGCAGCGAGGAGAGCAATGATTGGCCACAGGCAGGATGCCTGTGGCCAATTATTGCTGAGGGTGTTTAGTACACGCCCCACACTATAAAAGGCCGCCAGCACGGCGGCCTAGTGTAGTGTGTTCCGGAGCAGGGATAGAGCAGCATAGGCAGGGACAGTGACTTTTATTTCTTTCTTGCTTAACCTGGATTCCTTTAGTTTAGGGAAAGAGAAGGATAGGTAGGGAGAGTGTCAGTGTGTTTTGTGCTTGTGCTATAGTGTGCTTAAAAAAAACATTTTTTCTAGGGACAGAAAACTGTAGGTAGGGAGAGTGTCAGTTTCTTTCACTGTGTAAGTCCTTGTTTCTAGGGACCTGGAAGGACAGTGAGTGAATTCTCCTTGTGCTATATTGTGCTTAAAAAAAACATTTTTTCTAGGGACAGAAAACTGTAGGTAGGGAGAGTGTCAGTTTCTTTCACTGTGTAAGTCCTTGTTTCTAGGGACCTGGAAGGACAGTGAGTGAATTCTCCTTGTGCTATATTGTGCTTAAAAAAAACATTTTTTCTAGGGACAGAAAACTGTAGGTAGGGAGAGTGTCAGTTTCTTTCACTGTGCAAGTCCTTGTTTCCAGGGACCTGGAAGGACAGTGAGTGAATTCTCCTTGTGCTATATTGTGCTTAAAAAAAACATTTTTTCTAGGGACAGAAAACTGTAGGTAGGGAGAGTGTCAGTTTCTTTCACTGTGCAAGTCCTTGTTTCTAGGGACTGGGAAGGACAGTGAGTGAATTCTCCTTGTGCTATAGTGTGCTTAAAAAAAACATTTTTTCTAGGGACAGAAAACTGTAGGTAGGGAGAGTGTCAGTTTCTTTCACTGTGCAAGTCCTTGTTTCTAGGGACCTGGAAGGACAGTGAGTGAATTCTCCTTGTGCTATATTGTGCTTAAAAAAAACATTTTTTCTAGGGACAGAAAACTGTAGGTAGGGAGAGTGTCAGTTTCTTTCACTGTGCAAGTCCTTGTTTCTAGGGACCTGGAAGGACAGTGAGTGAATTCTCCTTGTGCTATATTGTGCTTAAAAAAAACATTTTTTCTAGGGACAGAAAACTGTAGGTAGGGAGAGTGTCAGTTTCTTTCACTGTGCAAGTCCTTGTTTCTAGGGACCTGGAAGGACAGTGAGTGAATTCTCCTTGTGCTATATTGTGCTTAAAAAAAACATTTTTTCTAGGGACAGAAAACTGTAGGTAGGGAGAGTGTCAGTTTCTTTCACTGTGTAAGTCCTTGTTTCTAGGGACCTGGAAGGACAGTGAGTGGATTCTCCTTGTGCTATATTGTGCTTAAAAAAAACATTTTTTCTAGGGACAGAAAACTGTAGGTAGGGAGAGTGTCAGTTTCTTTCACTGTGCAAGTCCTTGTTTCTAGGGACCTGGAAGGACAGTGAGTGAATTCTCCTTGTGCTATATTGTGCTTAAAAAAAACATTTTTTCTAGGGACAGAAAACTGTAGGTAGGGAGAGTGTCAGTTTCTTTCACTGTGCAAGTCCTTGTTTCTAGGGACCTGGAAGGACAGTGAGTGAATTCTCCTTGTGCTATATTGTGCTTAAAAAAAACATTTTTTCTAGGGACAGAAAACTGTAGGTAGGGAGAGTGTCAGTTTCTTTCACTGTGCAAGTCCTTGTTTCTAGGGACTGGGAAGGACAGTGAGTGAATTCTCCTTGTGCTATATTGTGCTTAAAAAAAACATTTTTTCTAGGGACAGAAAACTGTAGGTAGGGAGAGTGTCCGTTTCTTTCACTGTGTAAGTCCTTGTTTCTAGGGACCTGGAAGGACAGTGAGTGAATTCTCCTTGTGCTATATTGTGCTTAAAAAAAACATTTTTTCTAGGGACAGAAAACTGTAGGTAGGGAGAGTGTCAGTTTCTTTCACTGTGCAAGTCCTTGTTTCCAGGGACCTGGAAGGACAGTGAGTGAATTCTCCTTGTGCTATATTGTGCTTAAAAAAAACATTTTTTCTAGGGACAGAAAACTGTAGGTAGGGAGAGTGTCAGTTTCTTTCACTGTGCAAGTCCTTGTTTCTAGGGACTGGGAAGGACAGTGAGTGAATTCTCCTTGTGCTATAGTGTGCTTAAAAAAAACATTTTTTCTAGGGACAGAAAACTGTAGGTAGGGAGAGTGTCAGTTTCTTTCACTGTGCAAGTCCTTGTTTCTAGGGACCTGGAAGGACAGTGAGTGAATTCTCCTTGTGCTATATTGTGCTTAAAAAAAACATTTTTTCTAGGGACAGAAAACTGTAGGTAGGGAGAGTGTCAGTTTCTTTCACTGTGCAAGTCCTTGTTTCTAGGGACCTGGAAGGACAGTGAGTGAATTCTCCTTGTGCTATATTGTGCTTAAAAAAAACATTTTTTCTAGGGACAGAAAACTGTAGGTAGGGAGAGTGTCAGTTTCTTTCACTGTGCAAGTCCTTGTTTCTAGGGACCTGGAAGGACAGTGAGTGAATTCTCCTTGTGCTATATTGTGCTTAAAAAAAACATTTTTTCTAGGGACAGAAAACTGTAGGTAGGGAGAGTGTCAGTTTCTTTCACTGTGTAAGTCCTTGTTTCTAGGGACCTGGAAGGACAGTGAGTGGATTCTCCTTGTGCTATATTGTGCTTAAAAAAAACATTTTTTCTAGGGACAGAAAACTGTAGGTAGGGAGAGTGTCAGTTTCTTTCACTGTGCAAGTCCTTGTTTCTAGGGACCTGGAAGGACAGTGAGTGAATTCTCCTTGTGCTATATTGTGCTTAAAAAAAACATTTTTTCTAGGGACAGAAAACTGTAGGTAGGGAGAGTGTCAGTTTCTTTCACTGTGCAAGTCCTTGTTTCTAGGGACCTGGAAGGACAGTGAGTGAATTCTCCTTGTGCTATATTGTGCTTAAAAAAAACATTTTTTCTAGGGACAGAAAACTGTAGGTAGGGAGAGTGTCAGTTTCTTTCACTGTGCAAGTCCTTGTTTCTAGGGACTGGGAAGGACAGTGAGTGAATTCTCCTTGTGCTATAGTGTGCTTAAAAAAAACATTTTTTCTAGGGACAGAAAACTGTAGGTAGGGAGAGTGTCAGTTTCTTTCACTGTGCAAGTCCTTGTTTCTAGGGACCTGGAAGGACAGTGAGTGAATTCTCCTTGTGCTATATTGTGCTTAAAAAAAACATTTTTTCTAGGGACAGAAAACTGTAGGTAGGGAGAGTGTCCGTTTCTTTCACTGTGTAAGTCCTTGTTTCTAGGGACCAGGAAGGACAGTGAGTGAATTCTCCTTGTGCTATATTGTGCTTAAAAAAAACATTTTTTCTAGGGACAGAAAACTGTAGGTAGGGAGAGTGTCAGTTTCTTTCACTGTGCAAGTCCTTGTTTCCAGGGACCTGGAAGGACAGTGAGTGAATTCTCCTTGTGCTATATTGTGCTTAAAAAAAACATTTTTTCTAGGGACAGAAAACTGTAGGTAGGGAGAGTGTCAGTTTCTTTCACTGTGCAAGTCCTTGTTTCTAGGGACTGGGAAGGACAGTGAGTGAATTCTCCTTGTGCTATAGTGTGCTTAAAAAAAACATTTTTTCTAGGGACAGAAAACTGTAGGTAGGGAGAGTGTCAGTTTCTTTCACTGTGCAAGTCCTTGTTTCTAGGGACCTGGAAGGACAGTGAGTGAATTCTCCTTGTGCTATATTGTGCTTAAAAAAAACATTTTTTCTAGGGACAGAAAACTGTAGGTAGGGAGAGTGTCAGTTTCTTTCACTGTGCAAGTCCTTGTTTCTAGGGACCTGGAAGGACAGTGAGTGAATTCTCCTTGTGCTATATTGTGCTTAAAAAAAACATTTTTTCTAGGGACAGAAAACTGTAGGTAGGGAGAGTGTCAGTTTCTTTCACTGTGCAAGTCCTTGTTTCTAGGGACCTGGAAGGACAGTGAGTGAATTCTCCTTGTGCTATATTGTGCTTAAAAAAAACATTTTTTCTAGGGACAGAAAACTGTAGGTAGGGAGAGTGTCAGTTTCTTTCACTGTGTAAGTCCTTGTTTCTAGGGACCTGGAAGGACAGTGAGTGGATTCTCCTTGTGCTATATTGTGCTTAAAAAAAACATTTTTTCTAGGGACAGAAAACTGTAGGTAGGGAGAGTGTCAGTTTCTTTCACTGTGCAAGTCCTTGTTTCTAGGGACCTGGAAGGACAGTGAGTGAATTCTCCTTGTGCTATATTGTGCTTAAAACAAACATTTTTTCTAGGGACAGAAAACTGTAGGTAGGGAGAGTGTCAGTTTCTTTCACTGTGCAAGTCCTTGTTTCTAGGGACCTGGAAGGACAGTGAGTGAATTCTCCTTGTGCTATATTGTGCTTAAAAAAAACATTTTTTCTAGGGACAGAAAACTGTAGGTAGGGAGAGTGTCAGTTTCTTTCACTGTGCAAGTCCTTGTTTCTAGGGACCTGGAAGGACAGTGAGTGCATTCTCCTTGTGCTATATTGTGCTTAAAAAAAACATTTTTTCTAGGGACAGAAAACTGTAGGTAGGGAGAGTGTCAGTTTCTTTCACTGTGCAAGTCCTTGTTTCTAGGGACCTGGAAGGACAGTGAGTGAATTCTCCTTGTGCTATATTGTGCTTAAAAAAAACATTTTTTCTAGGGACAGAAAACTGTAGGTAGGGAGAGTGTCAGTTTCTTTCACTGTGCAAGTCCTTGTTTCTAGGGACCTGGAAGGACAGTGAGTGAATTCTCCTTGTGCTATATTGTGCTTAAAAAAAACATTTTTTCTAGGGACAGAAAACTGTAGGTAGGGAGAGTGTCAGTTTCTTTCACTGTGCAAGTCCTTGTTTCTAGGGACCTGGAAGGACAGTGAGTGAATTCTCCTTGTGCTATATTGTGCTTAAAAAAAACATTTTTTCTAGGGACAGAAAACTGTAGGTAGGGAGAGTGTCAGTTTCTTTCACTGTGCAAGTCCTTGTTTCAAGGGACAGAGAAGGACACCTGAAGGTAGCCCTTATTGCTTTTTTCCCATCTCCCTGCAGGCCATCTATTAGAATGTCTGGAAGGCAAACAAGGAGAGGCAGACAGTCAGGAGGCAATAAAAGAGGGCAAGCAGGCTCTGTGTCTGGGGGCAACAGTGCTGGTCGTGGACGCGGTGCATTGTCATCAGCACATGGCCATGGGACACGCTTGTCCTTCTTTTCCGCAGCTGGACATGTTGAGCCACATCATGCCGAAGACTTGGTAGAGTGGATGACCAATCCCTCCTCCTCCTCCTCATCCTCTCTCACCCAGGCTCAGGGTACTGGCAAAGCAGCTGCCAAAGCGTCCTCTTCCCTGGTATCAATGTCAGACTCATCATCAGTCACTCCTTCCCTAGACCCACCATGTCCTCCTCCTGAGGAGTCCCCCGAACTGTTTGAGCACAGTGTTGGGTACATGCTCCAGGAGGATGCCCAGCGTTTCGAAGGGTCTGATGATGAAACCCAGCTACAGGAAGGCAGTAGGGTGAGAGCAGACAGAGGGGATGCTCAAGAAGGACACCAATCTGGCAGTCATGTTCCAGCAGCTGCAGCATACTGCCAGATTGGCTCCAGTGATGAGGAGGGAGGGGATGATGAGGTCACTGACTCCACGTGGGTGCCTAATAGGAGAGAGGAGGAGGAGGATGAGGAGGAGGCACATCTCCAACGAGACAGGATGCCCTTTGGTGGCCAGCGTAAGGGCAGTACACCGACGGAATCACACCGCAGAGCTCCGCCTGTGCAGGGCGCTGCCTCTGCCCGTCATTCAAAAAGTTCCTTGGTGTGGGCCTTTTTTGAGGCTAGTGCATCAGATCGCACAGCTGCTGTTTGCAACATATGTCTCAAGCGTATATCGCGTGGCCAAAACATCAGCCGCTTGGGTACCACATGCCTGACCAGACATATGTTGACCTGCCATGCAGCTCGTTGGCAAGCCTACCTCAAAGACCCACACCAAAGAACAAAGCGGACCTCTCCTTGCACCGCATCAGCTGGGATTTCCAACCCCACTATAACTTCAGTCCTCTCTGAAACATGCACTGAGAGGAATGAAGGTGTAGAATTAGGTGTGTCACAGCCAAGTACTTGCGGCCACTCTGCTAGCAGTACACCGACGTCCGATTCTAGCAGGCAAATTTCCCTGCCCCAGCTGCTGGACCGTCGAAAGAAGTTCACTCCCAGCCATCCACATGCCCAGCGGTTGAATGCTAGCTTGGCTAAATTGCTAGCGCTTCAACTGCTGCCTTTTCAGTTGGTAGACTCGGCCCCCTTCCGTGAGTTTGTGCAATGTGCGGTTCCTCAGTGGCAGGTTCCCAAACGCCACTTTTTCTCACGGAAGGCTATTCCGGCTCTCTACCGGCATGTGGAAGGCAATGTCTTGGCCTCGCTGGACAGGGCGGTCAGCGGTAAGGTGCATATTACCGCTGACTCATGGTCCAGCAGGCATGGACAGGGACGTTACCTTTCTTTCACGGCCCATTGGGTCACTCTTTTGGCAGCTGGGAAGGATGCAGGACAAGGTGCAGTAGTGTTGGAGGTTGTCCCACCGCCACGCCTCCAAAATGCTACTACTGGTTGTGACACACCTCTCTCCTCCACCCCCTCCTCTTCTTCTTCCTCCATGGCCTCTTCCTGTGGTTTGTCCTATGAACCAGCGGTGCTCCGTAGCCGTTCACGGGGCTACGCAAGTACGCAGGCAAAAAGATGCCATGCCGTGCTTGCGCTGGTGTGTTTGGGGGACAGAAGCCACACTGGGGCAGAGGTCCTGTCTGCTCTGCAGGGCCAGGCCGAGAGGTGGTTGACGCCACGCCAGCTTAAGCCAGGAATGGTGGTTTGCGACAATGGCACCAACCTCCTCTCCGCCCTCCGACAGGGACAACTGACCCATGTGCCCTGTGTGGCTCACGTCCTTAACCTGGTGGTGCAGCGGTTCTTGGGCAGGTACCCGGGCTTACAGGATGTCCTGAGGCAGGCCAGGAAAGTCTGTGTGCATTTCCGCAGATCTTATAATGCCAGTGCTCGCCTGGCTGAGCTGCAAAAGGAGTTGAACCTGCCCAAGAACCGCCTTATATGTGACATGCCCACCAGGTGGAACTCAACGTTGGCCATGCTGCAACGGCTGCACACGCAGCAGAGGGCCATCAATGAGTACCTGTGCGACTACGGCACCAGGACAGGGTCAGGGGAGCTTGTTTTTTTTTCTCCACGCCAGTGGGGCATGATCAGGGATGCATGCACTGTCCTGGCACCATTTGAGGAGGCCACGAGGATGGTGAGCAGTGACAGTGCATGCATCAGTGACACTGTACCTCTTGTCCACCTGTTGGAGCACACGCTGCGTGGAATAATGGACAGGGCACTTGAGGCAGAACAGAGGCAGGAAGAGGAGGACTTCCTTGCCTCTCAAGGCCCCCTTTACCCAGACAGTGTTCCTTCTGTCCCACCCATCGCACAGGAAGAGGAAGAGGAGGAGGAGGAGGAGGATTGTGTCAGCATGGAGGTGGAGGCTGGCACTCAGCATCATCAGCAGCAGTCTTTTAGGGATGATTTACAGTCCCAAGAAACCAGTGGACTTGTACGTGGCTGGGAGGAGGTGACTGCGGATCATGTCGTCCTTAGTGACCCAGAGGACTCCGGAGCGAATGCCTCAGCAAACCTACGCTGCATGGCCTCCCTGATCCTGCAAAGTCTGCGGAAGGATCCTCGTATTCTTCGGATCAAGGAGAGGGACCATTACTGGCTGGCCACTCTCCTTGATCCACGGTACAAGGGTAAGGTTGCGGACCTTATGTTACCGTCGCAGAGGGAGCAGAGGATGAGACAACTCCGGGAGGCCTTGCAGAAAGGTCTGTGCAACGCGTTCCCAGAGACTGGGAGGTTACAAACTCCTGGTCCAGGACAACGAGTTGCTGAGGCTTCGGCCAGTCAAAGAAGGAGCGGTGGGGAAGGTGGCCGTCTGACCGATGCGTTCAGACAATTCTTTAGTCCGCAGCCCCAAAGTATGATTGGTTCCAGCAACCATCGCCAGCGTCTGATAAACATGGTGCAGGAATATCTAGGGGCAAGGTCAGACTTGGACACCTTCCCCACCGAAAATCCTCTGGCTTACTGGGTCTTGAGGATGGATCACTGGCCAGAGCTTGCACAGTATGCAATTGAGCTACTGGCCTGTCCTGCATCCAGCGTTCTTTCGGAACGCACATTCAGTGCTGCTGGAGGATTTGTCACGGATCACAGGGTGCGCCTGTCCACCGACTCGGTTGATCGACTGACTTTCATCAAGATGAACCAGTCTTGGATCACCACCAGCTACCACACACCTGATGCTGATATAACAGACTAATTGATTTTAACATGTCACATCCCTTCAAGACTGATGCTGATGCTGAGTGTCTGTGCTGTTATGTTGACTGGCTATCCTCCTCCTCCGAGTCCTCAATGATACGATTGATGATGATAGCTTGGAAGATCATTTTTGTTTATGGGTGCCGCCACCAGTGGCTAAGGCCCAATTTTTCAGCCCCTGTTTTACAGGGGCGTGTAATTACAATTTTTTTAGCAATAATTTGCCATAGGGCTCATTGCTGTGCTCCAAGTACAGTATCTGTGAGGGGTTGGAGTGTTGTGGCACCAGTGCCTAAGGCCCAATTTTTCAGCCCCTGTTTAACAGGGGCGTGTCATTACAATTTTTGAAGCAATACTTTGCAACAGGGCTCATTGCTGTGCTCCAAGTATGTAAGTAAGTATGTGGCCCAATTTTTCAGCCCCTGTTCAACAGGGGCATGTAATTACAATTCTTGATCTAATAATTCACAGCAGGGCCCATTCCTGCACCCACCAAGAGTAACTCTGAGGGCTTACAGTGTTGTGTCAACACCACCACCACCACCAAAGGCCCAATTTTTCAGCCCCTGTTCAACAGGGGCATGCAATTACAATTCTTGATCTAATAATTCACAGCAGGGCCCATTGCTGCACCCACCAAGAGTAACTGTCAGGGCTTACAGTGTTGTGGCACCAGCACCACCATCAAAGGCCCAATTTTTACTACCACTGTTCAACAATTATATGTAATTACAATTCCTGATATAATAGTTGACAGCAGGGCGTTCCAGCACCAACCAAGAGTAACTGTGAGTGCTTACAGTGTTGTGCCAACACCAACAACTAAGGGGCCTATTTCTGCAGAGTATCTACGGCAGGTCCCTACTTTCAAACATCCAACTTACAAACGACTCCTACTTGCAAACGCAAGAAGACAACAGGAAGTGAGAGGAAATCTACCCCTAGGAAGGAAAATTCTCTCCTGTAAGAATTAATATGGGAGAAAGGTGTCTCCTCTGTACTGATGCTTTATCAGCAATCCTTGTTTCAAGAAAAACACCACATTTCAAAAACAGTTGTCATTGGGACGGAAAGTGAGGTGAAATGTTCTGAACAGGGGCACAGACAGCAAAACAAATGTTACAGGGGTGATAACCCTTACCTATGTTTTCCAAAAAGTTTAAAAATAGATTTTTGGGCTGGAGCTACACTTAAACAATGTACCTGTTCAAAATTACAAACAGATTCTACATAAGAACAAACCTACAGTCCCTGTCTTGTATGCACCGCCTGTATACGGCTGTTCAGAGTATATAGGGCCTTTTTTATTTTATGTGCGGGGTTCCCCTTAATATCCATACAAGACCCAAAGGGGCTGGTAATGGGCTGGGGTAGGGGGGGGGGGTCATGGGGTAGCTATGCCATTTTTCTTAAAGATTTTCATCCATATTACCGGGACCAGACATTACATTAAAGCCGCAAGCAGTTTTAAATGGCTTTTTTTTCCTTTAGAAGTGTCATTTTGTGCAGGGACAGTTCTAAACACGGGAAACACGTGGCACTTCACAGGCATACTTTAGACACCCCCCAGGTACGATATTTAAAGGAATATTTGACTTTTTTTTTGTTCACTTTATGCATCATTAAAATGTCTGCTCCCGAAAAACGACCATTTTTAAAACTTCTTTTTGCATTGATACATGTCCCCTGGTGCAGAACCCGGGTTCCCAAACCCTTTTTAGGACAATAACATGCATAATAGTTGTTATAATTAGCACTTTAGAATTCGAACGTTCGCATCCATTGTATTTAATAGGGTTCTAATGTTCGTACGAACTTTCGGTCCGTTCGCGGGTTCTGGTGCGAACCGAACCCGGGGGTGTTCGGCTCATCACTATTCCCAAACACAGCTGCAGTTGCAGTTCTCTGTCCCAGCACCATTTTAGGACAATAGCCTGGCTTCAGTGCTGTAAGCAGATTTGAAAAGTACCCAGGAACCTAAATATAGCTACAGAAATCTGGTACCAAATTAAAGTCCTGACTTTGCCCTCAGTAAATATGTATTATGTTTAAGAAGAGCCTTCAAATGTACAGGATTAGTGGGTGCAAAATTGACACATCTTCAAAACAAGAAAAAGGAAAAAAAAAACATGGATTTTATGAAGGGGCAAAAGAGCCGGTCATAAAAGACAAGCACAGTATATATTTATCAGACATTTTTCAATGAGTAAAGGCCTTTTTGAAACAGCGACTGTTCCTGAAAATACAGAACATATGAGCAATGATTAATATATTTAGAAAACACAAACTAATACTCACCACTTGAAGCAGAGCCAAGTATCCTGCACCAACATTGTCAAAGTTGACTTTCACTTTTGTCCAGTAGACTTCTGAGGAATTCATTGCATCACACATTGTTTTGTTTTCTACAATAGATGCATCGATTTCTGTCTTGTTCTCAGCATAAACGCATTTCCCAAATTTTCCAGCTAATAAATTCACTCCCATGATGCTAAAAATGAGCCAGAATATGAGGCAGACCAAGAGGACATTCATGATGGATGGAATAGCTCCAATTAAAGCGTTTACTACAACCTTAAAGCAGAACATTGTATAATTAGTTTACTATACAAAAAAATGACCATTTAACAAACCATGATATGGAAAACATGCCTATTGAGCTTGATTTTATATTTTGAATTGTGTAAATTTAAAAAAAATGTAATCGCATAGGGTATTTTTGAGTGATTGCTTTTAAATTACGTAATTATTTTAAAGCATACCAGGATTGATGGTAAATAAGCAAAATCAAAATCAGCTTTTTGAGTTAAATTTCTTATCAAGCATGCAAATATTATTTATAGTATATCAGAATATAAAAACATCTATGTTGTCCCCAAAATATGGCAGATGTTGTAAATCTAAAGCCATAACTTTACCCTGATTTAGATGGAAAGGGTTAGAACGCCTGTAGGGTTTTTATTGCTGTGACCCCAGTGGGAAGAATCACCCTCTCTATTACTCTAGGAACCATTGTCTCCAGTACTAAAAGCAAGGGGAAATTAAAACTTTTGCACTGTCACTGAAACAAGAATGGAGGGGAAACCTTCAAGTGGGGACATGGGCTGTGGTAACAACTGTCTAAGAGAGAACTGGATAGGGTGAAGCTGATTTACTAAAACAGCTGAGAATCTTTACCCAATAAACTGTGAAGATTCATTTTAATTATTCAGTCATGTGAAAAGTGAATTTCTGTTTATTTATCTTTATCTGTACATGACTGGGTAATCAAAGTGAACACAGCAAAAATGTATTGAATTAAAGATTCTCAACTCTTCAGTACCTCTTTATTACCTTTTTCTTTCTACTTTTCCTATCGGACAGGAAGTATGAGAAAATTTGCTAACACAGGCAGCAAGAAAGCCGAAAGTTGAAAAAAAAAACTATAATTAGTACATTTCTGCAATACATGCAGCTTCTGCATGTTTTACCCTTCGTTAAATGCTGTTAATCTGCCATAAATCCAGTGTGCTCCAACCTTCCTGTTTGGGCTGACAACATGTACTAAATTCCAAACAGTGTTGTTAGACCTGCCTGCTGCACTACAGAACAACGCCTATCCATACGTCTACCCACCCACATTGATATCTACCCTAGCCACTTCCTTGACTCTGAAGAACCCGCCTGTACACTGTGAGTAGGGACAGGACTCTTAGAAGATGTCCTTTTTGGGGGTGTGCTTTTATCGGTAGGAATTGAGCTCCCAGGAGCTGCCCATCAACAATTTAACAAATTTGATGATGGTATAACAGGGAATAATAAAAGCTGTTTCTTGCTGCAAGTACAAGATATAAGAAAAATATAAGTTTGGACATGACCTAGAGGAGGACAGGTAGGTATTGAAGACATGCCTTTACAAAGCCTTTAACTTCTGTCTTTAGTTTTGTAAAATAACCCCGTAAAATAACCCCATCAATATGCTACATCTATCCAAGTACTATGATAATAGTTAAATAAAACTAGACAGTTATAGGCCATTTAAGAATAACCTCACCCAGGAAAGAAAGTGTGAAAAACAGACACACAATTCATATCTGGAAAAGTCTAAATGGGCATAACATCCGTTTTACAAATCCCAATATATAATAGATGTTGTTTACAAAGCTGGTTTGCTGTCCTGCCTTATAATACCACATTTCCCAGAGAGAAAGTGAAAAATGCTCTTTTAAGTATCAATCTGGAGTCTAATTATCAGTTTGAATGCTTACTGCATCTCTTAATAGATAATAATGAATTTGAACAGTACAATAAAATGCTGTCTATAAAATCAAGCTGTGCAGACTTATATTACTGAACTGAGCATACATATGTTTACTCTGTTATAATAGTGCCATTTTGAAGAGAAAACACATAGAAATCTGCAAGAAAGAGTATGCTTTTCCAGATGAGTACAACTTGTGATAATAGTAATTTATTCCTGGACAATAGCCAGTGGACTATACAGAATTTTATAATACCTGACAAAACAAGGCATACCATTGCTTGCTCCTCTAATGTGAACATTTCTCATTCTCAATGACAGAAAAAGCAAGTCATATAAACAGTTCATACATATGTAAAGACATAATATATTTCACACTTGTATTGTTAATAGTAAGTTTACATTTCATTATCAAACACCAGGCAGCAGTGAGAACATGGATGTTTTGAGGATGAGATCAGTAAATAGGTTGTGAATATTTACATTCTTTCAACACATGATGCATTTAGGTTTTATAAAGATTAGGGTCTGTACCGGTCATGGAATCAACAAATATGAATCCTTTAACATCAGAAGAAAAAAAGATCCATTACAATCTTTTTTTATTACAGAAGACCTGCAATAGTTGACTTCTGTTTCTGAAAATGTGAGTTTCCTGGCTGTTATCCTGATCCAATGCATGCCAGAACTGTGCAGATCTGAAGAGCATTAGCGCACATGCAATACAATCTGTTGCATTTAGGCAGTCCATCATTTGAATGGGCTACCAAAAAAAAGGTGGCAAGTTATACTAGGGTGCAATTCACCACTTCACAGCAATGTGCATAATGCAAAACATATATATTTAATTTTTGTTTCCATTCTGTAGATCATGTAAATGCCACACTATCTCATACAATTTCTAAAAGTTGTACCTTCTAAATATTAGTAACATATTCAGTTATTAATTATGTGTAATATATTTGCTAATACAATTATTCTTTCCAACAGTAACAATGCTTGTTAACTGTCCATGACCTATACAAATCCCTAATTGGTTATAAATAAATGCACAATTTAAACCAGTTGTTCGCAAACTTTTTTTTTTTTTTCTCAGACCTCACACAAGCTCATTACCACAAGGAACCATGTCAACAATCTCTACAAACGCTGAGACATATGTGGCCAAACCAGCATTGGTTCCCTTTTCCAAACATATTATTGTTCATATATATATATATATATATATATATATATATATATATATATATATATATATATATATCAAAGCGGTGTACATAAGAATCATTCCATCAAGGTAAAATTCTGTTTGGTTTTGATTTTTTCATTTGCGATTGGGTGAACATTTTTCTAAGTGAATATTCTCCTAATAATTAAGTAGGAAACTACTCCTTTAGTAAATCCACCTCATGGCGTGTGTGTGTGTGTGTGTAAAGAAATTAACTCTAATAATCCATCCTATCATTGGACTTTTTAGTTTCAGTGTATTGTTTGTTTTGTAACAATGGGCATCCATGTAAGGTCTGTCTCACTGTTTGAGAAGCGCTAGTTTAACAATAGTAATAGATCATTAGCAGAGAAGTAAATCACAACATGGCAAGCTTAATTTCAATTATTTAGACATAATTTTCATGTATATTAGGACAAATCAAGGTTAGCACCTATGAGTGGACATTGCCATAAAACATGTAATCAGCAGGCAGTTGAGTAGTTGTAGATATTGGCTCTCATTTATATCATTATGAATAAAAGAAAACCTTTACTGAGGATGTATGAAGGCTGCCATCGCTGACCTCTTCTTTTGGTAATGCTAGTCTCCTGGCTGTTATGCTGATCCAATGGCTTTAGAACTTTATGAGTCGCTGACCCAGGACAAGTATGCAAAAGAAAAGCCCGAACTTCATTCTAATTTTCCTGATTTGCATACTTGCTCTGATGAAGTAACAGAAAAAACACTGAAGCAAGACACAGGCAAGAGGCTAGCATAATCAGATGGAGGTCAGCGATAGGATTATTCATATTTCTCTCATTACAGGTTTCTTTTAAGAGGACAGCAGAAAGATTAAACATATTAGTCCTATACAAAGAACAAGAGACAACTCAGATAGACATATAGTTGTGGCTCACAGAGATCCTTAAACATCAGCATTTCTCCAATATGTATTCTAGTACTCCTATACTCAAAAACTGCACACAATTTTTATTCTTTTAATTATTAGTTAGCAAATTCCCTATCATTTTCCCCTAAATTACCCAAAATGGGCACATAAAAAATATCAGAACTTCCGATATTATAAAGTGACACTGTAAACTGCTCATTTATGACAGATAAACAGTGCATCCTGATAGTCCACCCATTCCCTAAGCAAGGTATATTCACGGTTCCATGCTGCAGGAGTCCACCTCAAGTAAGCTTCCTCAAGTGGATAAAGACACTGCATCTCCCATGTTACAGGGTTCACGCCTGGTGACTGGCAATTCACTGGTGTGAAGACTCTTATGGTGAGAGAAGGGGTGATGAGGCAAAGCAGGGAAGGTGAGTGCACCTTCCTGGGAGGGTGGGCTATCAGGAGACACTGTCACTTTCCCTTGTATGAGAAAAATTGTTGTGTTAGACAGAAGGGTTGCACAATGAACAGCACTGCCAGTAGCTAATTCCATGCTAGATCTGCTGCCAGCAATAAAGCAAAGTAACACAAATGCAGGAAAAATGGGGAGACTGCACGACTGAGAGACCAGCTACTAGCAAGTGAGCAACAAGGCAAAGCTCTTTTCTCCCATTTCATCATTTGAAACATTTGAAAAGGCTTAGCAACCAGTTCACTTAAATGCCTGCTTGCCCCCACATTCATCACCCTTCCCTTAATTACTCTGCCACTCAATTTGGCTGCCTGAAATGATGAGAAATACCTAATACTTTCAGGTGTTGGAAACATGCAACTCACTCCCCTTCCTCTCGCAATGTAGCATTAGGTGTGCTAGCAGCTAATCACCAATCTCCAGCACTAACACATGGCGGATGAAGAGAAAGTCAGACCCAAAAGATTTTGTGCTTACACACAGCTTCTTTTCGTGGACAAACTGAGCTGCAGAGAAGTGAAAGCAAGGTCGCTTTAAGCAGCTGAAGGGGGAGGCAGTAAAGTAAACTTGTTGTTTTGCCTTACAAGAGCATATCATAAGTTCAATTTGAAGTAGAACTGTTACTAGGCTATGGGCAATCAAATATTCACATATTCGAAACAAGCAATAAACAGACTTTAAAACAAACCCTTACTAACCTCTGTAGCTTCAGGCACTGTGAAACAATGCATCCTCAAATTTTGCAAAAGAAGTTACGTGGGGTCTCAAGACTCAGCTCTCTGCCTTCCTAGAGTGCCTGCTCTGTGTTTAAATTACACATAGGAAAGCTGTCAAGTCAATTATGGGAGTGCAAAGCATGGTGAGCTCAGCTGCTGAGAAGACATTGTAAGTGCTTCTGCCATAAAGTTTGAGGATGAATTGATCCACAGTGCCTGCTACTGTAAAGATCAGTAAAACTTACTATATAATGCTTGTTGAGAATATGCAAACATTTGAATGACCACAGCCTGACCAGAGTTATACTTGAAACTATGGGGCATATTCGTAAAAGCAGTGAACGTAACAATTCACCAAATAATTATTGTCATTTAAAATACATGAACTAGAAAGATTCACCTGCAATGAATGTTTGGTAAATGTGACATTCACTACTTTATAGATATTGCTTTTTGTGTCTATATAAGAACAGAAAAAATAAACAATACAGCAAAATTGTGGATTTCACTTTGCTACATCCCAAAAGTATTTAAAAATATCATTAGCTAGACTAGCTAATGTTTTGCAATTGGTGCTGCGTTCGGTGCAGAGACTTATAGGTACATCAGACAAACAAGAATAGACAAAACTGAGAAAACAATGGATATCAAAGAAGGGTCATGCATGTTAATTACACCTTACCATGCAGAATACTTGTAAAAGAAACAGAGTAAAATAAAGAACAATGTACTCTATTTAATGTACACAGTCTTGATGTGATGCTATCTGCCCTATTGGTAGCTACATACACTGAGACTTTCAAGGAAGATAATAAAGTGTATATATAATGGAGATATATATGTGTGTGTGTGTGTGTGTGTGTGTATGTGTGTGTATATATATATATATATATATATATATATATGTATACAGGTCCTTCTCAAAAAATTAGCATATTGTGATAAAGTTCATTATTTTCTGTAATGTACTGATAAACATTAGACTTTCATATATTTTAGATTCATTACACACAACTGAAGTAGTTCAAGCCTTTTCTTGTTTTAATATTGATGATTTTGGCATACAGCTCATGACAACCCAAAATTCCTATCTCAAAAAATTAGCATATCATGAAAAGGTTCTCTAAACGAGCTATTAACCTAATCATCTGAATCAACTAATTAACTCTAAACACCTGCAAAAGATTCCTGAGGCTTTTAAAAACTCCCAGCCTGGTTCATTACTCAAAACCGCAATCATGGGTAAGACTGCCGACCTGACTGCTGTCCAGAAGGCCATCATTGACACCCTCTAACAAGAGGGTAAGACACAGAAAGAAATTTCTGAACGAATAGGCTGTTCCCAGAGTGCTGTATCAAGGCACCTCAGTGGGAAGTCTGTGGGAAGGAAAAAGTGTGGCAAAAAACGCTGCACAACGAGAAGAGGTGACCGGACCCTGAAGAAGATTGTGGAGAAGGACCGATTCCAGACCTTGGAGGACCTGCGGAAGCAGTGGACTGAGTCTGGAGTAGAAACATCCAGAGCCACCGTGAACAGGCGTGTGCAGGAAATGGGCTACAGGTGCCGCATTCCCCAGGTCAAGCCACTTTTGAACCAGAAACAATGGCAGAAGCGCCTGACCTGGGCTACAGAGAAGCAGCACTGGACTGTTGCTCAGTGGTCCAAAGTACTTTTTTCGGATGAAAGCAAATTTTGCATGTCATTCGTAAATCAAGGTGCCAGAGTCTGGAGGAAGACTGGGGAGAGGGAAATGCCAAAATGCCTGAAGTCCAGTGTCAAGTACCCACAGTCAGTGATGGTCTGGGGTGCCATGTCAGCTGCTGGTGTTGGTCCACTGTGTTTTATCAAGGGCAGGGTCAATGCAGCTAGCTATCAGGAGATTTTGGAGCATTTCATGCTTCCATCTGCTGAAAAGCTTTATGGAGATGAAGATTTCATTTTTCAGCACGACCTGGCACCTGCTCACAGTGCCAAAACCACTGGTAAATGGTTTACTGACCATGGTATTACTGTGCTCAATTGGCCTGCCAACTCTCCTGACCTGAACCCCATAGAGAATCTGTGGGATATTGGGAAGAGAAAGTCGAGAGACGCAAGACCCAACACTCTGGATGAGCTTAAGGCCGCTATCGAAGCATCCTGGGCCTCCATAACACCTCAGCAGTGCCACAGGCTGGTTGCCTCCATGCCACGCCGCATTGAAGCAGTCATTTCTGCAAAAGGATTCCCGACCAAGTATTGAGTGCATAACTGAACATAATTATTTGAAGGTTGACTTTTTTTGTATTAAAAACACTTTTCTTTTATTGGTCGGATGAAATATGCTAATTTTTTTAGATAGGATTTTTGGGTTTTCATGAGCTGTATGCCAAAATCATCAATATTAAAACAAGAAAAGGCTTGAACTACTTCAGTTGTGTGTAATGAATCTAAAATATATGAAAGTCTAATGTTTATCAGTACATTACAGAAAATAATGAACTTTATCACAATATGCAAATTTTTTGAGAAGGACCTGTATATGTGTGTAGCGGGGTCCCCTTTAAGACTCCCAGGACTACCTTGCCCAGAACCCCTTTCGGCAATGTTTCCACCCCAGAGACTCATGGGAGGAGTTATAAAAGGAGGAGGCGAGGCTGGGCTCGGCCTCTTTGGGACACGAGACTTCAGTGACTGATCCTCCTGTGCGGATGTGCCTGTGTGCAAGGCCTGAAGCCTGAGGCCTTGTGCAGCACCAAAGAGCCTTCCACCCCGCTGCGAGCCTGGGTGGCATCTGACTTCGCTTATCCACAGCCTTGGTTGGATCGGGGACCCGATCGCTGGAGACACTGTGTGTGAAGACACAGTCGGTGGAAGTTCCCGGACTGGGATCGCGTCCGGAGGTGTGAGTGAGCGTATGCTCAGACCATATACTGTGTATTGCTGATGTGCCTATAGACTGCCGTGGCCCCAAGTTTATATCTGATCCTCTCACTGGAGATCCATATCAGAGTTGAACTCAGAGGTTCTTCAGTAAAGTGTTTGTTCTATCACAATCTTCCCACTGGATTACAAATGTTATTCTGTTATGTGCACCACCTTTAAAGACTTGCCGGTGAAGAAACCATCATCCCCTAGAGACTGAGTTTAGGTTTCTGAGCCAGGCCTGGCCAGGTAGTTAGTTCATTAGGTTGCTGCGCCACAGGGCGCCTAGTTAACGGTCGCCCACGCGGCGCACCTTTACTGTTCATTTATTGCATAGTGTGTTTATTGCTGCAGGGCTCTGCAACCTATTTCATGTAAACTGTTACCACTGTTAACCTTTTTACCACAAATCTAAAGTAAATTAGATACCCCTTTCATTATTTCTTTGGTGTATGAGTTTAATCATATAGCATAAGAATTATATTGCTGCCAAAACTAACTGTGCCAGTAGGGGGTCGAGTAAATTGCCAGGGGTTGGCGGAGCTGTCTTCAGGGCCCAAACTAAATCTGCGGCCCTCTTAGTTGAAGGTATCGCTACATATATATATATATACACACACACATTTTTCTTTTTCTTTTTTTTTGGATAGAGTAGATTAGGATTAGTAAGGTTTTATAACCTCTGTCAATTTTTTTTTGCTGTGTCCCTGCTAGGGAGATGCACCCTCTCCATTATCCCTGGTGATCCTTATCACTGAGACAGAAAGTGAGTGCAAATCCAAAATTTTACAGATGCCACAAGAACACAAGGTGAGGGGAATTATTCCAATCCAGGTACCTGTTGCGTCTGTAGGACAATCTCCCTGCAGGCACAGACAGTAAAAAATAAAGTGACAGGGGCTTTAACATTTCCCTATTCAATGCAAATCTAAAAACAAAAAAAGTTGTAGTGATACATACACTTTAAGGTTGAATTTCAAGTTTACTGTCCCTTTAACTAGCTCAAGCTGGCCCAAACAAACTATTTTCTACATTAACAGGCGTGCTCGCTGGGCATGCTGTATAATTTGTATGTAGCCCCAACTACATACAGTATACAGCCTTGTGTTCCAGCAGTGAGATGAGAACTTCTCGTTGTACACCTGTGTAGCGGGGTTCTACTTTGCCATATAGATATAGACTATTATTATATGGAGTACAAAGTGAAAAAAACTCCCTCCGGTGTTCCAGTTACAACACTATAGACTGTTTGTTTACATAGGTTCAGCAATGCATCCTGGGACTGATGGTACAATGAGGAAGGACTCCTTTGCTTGGGCAGTGGATAGACTGCATTACCCATAGTGCAGCAGTGCTACCAGAGTGCGCTGCCTCACCGCATAGCCTTCTGGGCCAGGTTACTTAAAGGAGGGGAGGAGCCGCACTCAGTCTCTTTAGACTTCGCCCTCAATCAAGCAGGAAGTCTGAGTGAGGCCTGTTCCGGAGAGTCTAGGCCGAAAAGCCTGGGCTCAAAGCTACAAAAGGCGGATTGCTTGCCCTTCAGCAGAGGATCTCTCCGGGTGTCCTGTCATCATCCTGCAGAGACCGGAGACTGCGGGAAGCGGATAGACCGGGGACCGGGACGTTGCCAGCGAAACATCCAGGGAGACGAGGCCTGTTTGGTGAGAGGACACCTGCCCAGAATTGACTAGTCCCCTTAGAGGAAAGTGACTACAGACTTTGTCAGCCATTCTTCAAATCAGTGCATCACATGTAGCGACCTAGTTTACCTCACGGTGACCGCGTGTATACGGATTGGCGCAGACGCCATTAGTGAGCTGCAGACACACATATCCTGAGGAACATTGCGGATGTTTATCTCTGTTTGAGTTAATACCCTTGGATTACAAATACTATGTGCATCAACGGTTGCTAGCGAAGACTTCAGCCAAAAGAAGGAACTTTGAGTGGGATTCAGACAGGCCTACTCTGCACTGTTAGTATTAGGACATGCAGGGTATTGCCCGTAAGGGGGAGCTCGCAAACAAACGGTTTAGCAACATAGGTTAGCACTGAGTTTAGCTACCTATTATTCACTGTACCTTTTTCCTCTTATCCCATACCAAGTAAAATGTACCCTTGGTTAAGTGCAAAACCTGTGTGAAGTATCTTTGTTAGCCTGAAGAACTGCAAGTCAGAGAAAGGTAATAATATATGTGCAACTTACTGTGGTGATATATGCAGAATCGTGTTTCTCAGTAGTCAGTGGGTCTCACTATTGATATCTATACCAGTTGTGCCAAGGGAGGGTTCGAGCCAGTTATGGGGTTGAGAACCAGAGTACAGATCCAAACAAAACCAGCAGCTCCTTTGGGGGTAGTGCTACACGTGGAGGCTCGTCCGGGATACTGTTACTCTGCAATCAACATTTACCAGGCAGGACCCTTGTCCCTACCAAGATGGACCCCTTTGTCGTAGTCCAATGGTGTGAAAGAGAGGGCGCCCGCTCAAGCGCGAGTGTAGCCATTGAGCTTCCTGGTGGACATTGGGACAAGAAAGAGGTGGATGACATCATGAGGATATTGTCCCCACAAAGGAAAGCATGGGTGGTTGCTCTCAGGCCAGATCAAGAAGCTTATAGCACTCATGCCTTGCTGGAGTGGAAAGAGGGAGTACCTGAAAGTTTGAAGAGGAAGAGCTTCCCCTTAGGAGACAAGTCAAAACTCCACATAGTACACCCAAAAGGTCCAGGTGGAGACCACCCCACGCCTTCTCAGGAGGAGCGAATCAGAGGACCAGTAGCCTCCCCGCCACCCCTGACCATGATTGGGCCAGAACTTCTTAACGCCCTGGGAGACTTCGTGTCAAAGTGCCAGAAAAGCAACACAGTGTGTGTGGAGGCTGGGTACAGGAAGCTGAGGATTTTCTCAGGGAAACAGCCTGTGCCAGTCGGTGAAGAAGAGTTTGATGTCTGGATAGAGCAAGCCATGCAAGCTCTAGAAGGATGGGAGCTACCGGAGGCCCAAAAGAAACAGCGTATAAGTGAGAGTCTGCGAGGAGCCCCTGCAGAAGCTGTCAGTAATCTGAGGTTCAGTAATGCCACATGCACAGCCTATGATTACTTGGTTATGCTGCAAGAGGAGTTCGGGCAACTGGAGAAGGTGGTTGATCTGATATATCAATTTGAACACACTCTCCAACAGCCAGGAGAACTCCTTTCTGAGTACATCAGGAGATTGAACAAGATGTTATGTCAGATTGTGCTTAAAAAAGGAATGGAACCCTCTGCCATAGACCAAGCCAGGGTGCAGCAAATTTTAAGAGGGGCCCTGCGCTCTGATCCAGTCTGGCTCCATTTGAAGACCTCTGGGGGTGTCATGTCACTAAGCTACCCAGACCTCATCAGAGTGGTAAGAGATGAAGAAGCACTGCTGAATGATCAACAGTCAACTACTCCACAGAACTCTACCCCCTTTGCTGGAGTTAGGTCGGCCATGACCCGTGAACAGGACTCTGAGGTAGCTACTTTAAAGTCTCAAATGGCACAAGTTATGGAGATGTTGACTTCACTGATGGCCAGGGTCTCAGAGACCAGTAAGGGAGAAGGAACTGAAACCAAGGTGACTCAAAGTGTATCTAATCCCCCACCTAGGAGCACAAGGGATGATGATGTCTGCTTAAATTGTGGAGGAACTGGGCACCATCGACAGATGTGTCCCAGCCCGAGGAAAGCTGCCACACCATCCCGCAAGCCGGCAGAAAACTTCTGAGGGCCCCTGTGAAGGAGTCAACCGGGTTCCCATCAGTGACAGCCAACTCCAAAAGCAACAGAGAAAGGGGACAGTATCAAGGGCCTAAACCTCTACTAAATACACCTGTTGCCGCCTCTGGACGGCTTAATACTTCCCGCTCAAAATTTCAAAATGCTCAAAGGCGGGAGATCAGTGCACACCAGGCTCCGCAAGGGTCGAAACCCCGGAAAAGCCGGAGGAAGAAGGGAGTAAAAGTACAAATTACAGAGCCTGCCAAGAAGGCCTCTCCATGGAAACTTCCTGACAAACTAGTAGGTACCTCCCCAATGATCTCAATCCAGGTAGAAGGAATCTACACAAAGGCCCTTCTTGATACAGGAGCCCAAGTGACTCTCCTATATCGTGACTTCTACAATAGGCACCTCAGGCATTTACCACTACAGAAGCTGGAAGACCTGGAGATATGGGGCATTGGAACACAGAGCTTCCCCTATGATGGATACATCCCGATCAGACTCACCTTTGATCCCTCAGTGGCAGGAGAAATGGAGACGTTTGACACTCTGGCTGTGGTCTGCCCTCGGCCACCAGGGGCCAACAAGAGCTCTCTAATTATAGGGACCAACACTGACTTAGTGTTTGAAATATAATAGTGCGCTGGAAACCTAGAACCTACAATCCTAAAGTGATGTCACCGTGAATAAGCAAAAATAAACTGAGTGAAACAATACCTCAAAAAGTAGGTATCAATAAACTATTGTGATCTGCATTAGTACAAAAAAAAAAAAAAGTGAAATATTATAGGATATCAAAAAATACAAATATAATTCACAATAGTATTCCCAAAAAAATATGAGGGCTTCTGTGATAAAATACAAATAAAAATACAAATAAAAAGGTCTGTGTACAAAGCTGAATGCCAGGTCTCAACAATAATCCTATGAACTGCTTAGTCACAATTGAAGTCAATATACGTGATGAGCATAAACTTGTCCACACCAACGAGAGCTGTCAGCTGTTTCACTTGCATGTAGCGATATGATAAGAAACAAAGAAAACAATCATAGCGCAGACATCCCTACTAGAAATAGAAACATCAAGTAAAATCTGCACTCACACAGCCAGGAATAAGAGGCGCTTGATAGCTCAGTAAGATGCAATCTCCTCACTAGTCACTTGCATGACTAGCTTGTAGCGTGATTAGGCTCCTCCTCCCTACGCGTTACGTCGAAGTCACTCGACTTATTCATGGGATAAGTCGAGTGACTTCGACGTAACGCGTAGGGAGGAGGAGCCTAATCACGCTACAAGCTAGTCATGCAAGTGACTAGTGAGGAGATTGCATCTTACTGAGCTATCAAGCGCCTCTTATTCCTGGCTGTGTGAGTGCAGATTTTACTTGATGTTTCTATTTCTAGTAGGGATGTCTGCGCTATGATTGTTTTCTTTGTTTCTTATCATATCGCTACATGCAAGTGAAACAGCTGACAGCTCTCGTTGGTGTGGACAAGTTTATGCTCATCACGTATATTGACTTCAATTGTGACTAAGCAGTTCATAGGATTATTGTTGAGACCTGGCATTCAGCTTTGTACACAGACCTTTTTATTTGTATTTTTATTTGTATTTTATCACAGAAGCCCTCATATTTTTTTGGGAATACTATTGTGAATTATATTTGTATTTTTTGATATCCTATAATATTTCACTTTTTTTTTTTTTGTACTAATGCAGATCACAATAGTTTATTGATACCTACTTTTTGAGGTATTGTTTCACTCAGTTTATTTTTGCTTATTCACGGTGACATCACTTTAGGATTGTAGGTTCTAGGTTTCCAGCGCACTATTATATTTCAAACACTTGATTTTTGAGAAACACAGATTTTTTCACTTAGAATGGTTGCAGCTGATACCAATTGATCACCCTTGATTTGTCTACATTGTGCCGAGTAGCGCTCTAATACATATTATATTACTGACTTAGTGAGGCGGCTGTTGACCCCTCTAGTTGAAGAGCAGAATACCTTGACAACAAGGGTCCACCCCTTGCTGCAGTAAGTTTACCAGCGCCTAGTGATGGAGAAGAAGGCCCCAGGAGAGGGGGTTGGGAAGGTATGGAAGCTGGATAAAACGGAGAAGGTATTGCAGCCAGGAGAGGTGACCTGTCTGAGAGCTTCTGTAAAGCTTACCTGGAAGCAACCAGGCCCCTTCATCATTCTTGAACCTGGTCCTCGAGAAAAGGAAAGGGGAATAGAAGTAATTCCTGAGGTGGTCCCACTGAAGGCCCTAAAGAGGAGTCATGGGAAGGTTTCAGTGAGCATCAGAAATACCACCCCAGTGAGGGTACCAGATAGAATGCTGCTGGGTCAAGTGAACCAAGCCATCCTAGTGGGTCCATCTGACTTGGAGAAGCCACACAGGGAAGAAGACATAGTGGGGAGGCTCTGTTCTGAGGACACAAACCTCCCACCAGCCTGGAAGGAGAGGGCCAGGGACCAACTTGCTCGATAGCAGAAAATCTTCTCAAGGGATGAATTCGATATGGGGTGTGCAAAGAGTTCCACACACAAGATTCGCTTGCAGGAGGATAAGCCGTTCAGGGAGAGAGCCTGAGGGGTTCCCCTAGGAGATCTGGAAGATCTGCGTGAGCAACTGTCCGAATAAAAGAGGACAGGCATAATGCAGGAGTCTCAGAGCCCCTATGCCTCCCCGATAGTGGTGGTCCGAAAGAAAAATGGCTCTCTGAGGCTGTGTATAGACGACCGAACACTGAACGGAAGAACTATACTGGATCAGTACACCACCCCCCGGATAGACGATGCGCTACAAAGTCTGTCTGGGGCCAAGTGGTTCAGTGTGATGGATCTGAAGAGTGGCTACTATCAGATCCCCATGCACCCTGAAGATCAAGAGAAGACAGCCTTCATCACCCCCGTGGGGCTCTTTGAGTTCAACTGGATGCCTCAAGGGTTGTCAGGAGCCCCTGCCACTTTCCAAAGGCTGATGGAGAGAACAGTGGGGGACATGAATTTAATAGAGGTACTGGTGTACTTGGACGACGTCATAGTGTTCGGGAAAACACTAGAGGAACATGAAGAGAGGCTGGAGAAGGTTCTGAAGAGGCTCCACGAAGAAGGCCTGCAACTTTCTCCAGAATAGTGCCAATTTTACCAGTCCTCAGTTCATTACTTGGGCCACATTGTATCTGCAGAAGGGGTAGCCACAGACCCGGAGAAGCTGGTCGCTGTCACTTCCTGGCCGAGGCCTGCAAATGTGACTGAGCTCCGGTCATTCTTAGGATTCTGCTCCTATTATAGGAAGTTTGTGGGGGGGTTTCCCAAGATAGCCAGGCCCCTCAATGAGTTACTAAAGAATGAAGGAGAAGATGATGGAATAGAGTCAGACCAGCCAGTGAAGTCTCCCATGGGGCCCAGGAAATCTAAAGAGTCCATCCAGGACCAGTGGACCCCCAAGTGCGAAGAGGCCTTCAACCAGCTGAAAGAGAGTCTGACCACCGCCCCTGAATTGGCCTATGAAGATACCACAAAACCCAACGAGCTTTATGTGGACGCCAGCCGAGATGGGCTTGGTGGGGTGTTATACCAGGAACATGATGGCCACCTACAACCCGTTGCTTATGTGAGAAGGAGTCTGACACTTGCTGAGAAGAATTACCCCACACACAAGCTTGAATTCCTGGCCTTAAAGTGGGCTGTGCTGGACAAATTGAAAGATTACTTATACGGGGCTGAATTTGTAGTCAAGACGGATAATAATCCACTTACCTACCTTCTGACCACCGCCAAACTGGATGCCACGGGACATAGGTGGCTGGCTGCCCTCTCGAGCTTTACAATCAGCTTGAAGTACCGACCGGGAGTTGGAAATAGGGATGCAGATGCCCTGTCCAGGAAATCCCATTCCCCCACTGATCCTACCAAAGAGTGGGCCCAATTGACCCCAGAGGGAGTGCGAGCCCTATACCAGGGAACGGAATTTCAAGCCAGAGGAGGATCAAGGGCCGAAGAGGTTGGGGTCTCAGCTATTGGAGTACCCGTGTGTTTCTGCAATGTGACCCAAGTCGGAGAAGAGGGCTTGCCCAAGCTGTCTAAGAAGGATTTAAGAAGGAACCAATTAGAAGACCCGTTGGGGAAGCTCATACTGAAAGCCTTGGAGAACCAGCGCCCTGACTTGCTCCTAACGGACTCTTCCAGAGAGGCCCGCTTATTGCACCGGGATTGGGACCGGCTACAGATACGTCAAGGGGTGGTCTACCGAAGGGGCCCCTCTGATTATCTAGAAGAGAAGTGGCAGTTGTTCCTACCCGCCAAATACAGGGGGGCGGTCCTAACTGCCCTCCACGACAATCATGGCCATTTGGGGCCTGAGAGAACCTTTCACCTTGTGAGAGACAGGTTTTACTGGCCCTGTATACGGGCTGAAGTCGAAGGATACTGACATTCTTGTGTCCGATGTATACATAGGAAGACTTTGCCACATCAAGCTGCCCCAATGGGCCATCTACAGAGTCAAGGGCCCATGGAACTGGTGTGCATTGACTTCCTTTGTCTAGAGCCTGATCTGAATGGAAAAGGGAATGTCCTGGTGGTGACAGACCATTTCACCAGATACGCTCAAGCATTCCCCACCAAGGATCAGAAGGCCTCAACAGTAGCTAAAGTTCTGGTGGAAAGATTCTTCGTGCACTATGGTCTGCCCCAACGCCTGCATTCAGATCAAGGGAGAGACTTCGAAAGCAGACTGATAAAGAAGCAGAAAACAAAGAAGAAGCACACCGCTCCAGGCAGAATCAGGTGCAAGGTAGATCACAGGTGCAGACCTCGGCTCACCACTGTGGAAGACGAATAAAACAAGAAATTGGTCGCACACTGGAACTCCAACTTATCTTGATGTCATCTTTATTGTCAAAAGGATCAGACAGATACAGGCAATGGTAGACCCGTTTCACAACAAGCAAGCTATCGCTTGTGAAACGCGTATACCATTGCCTGTATCTGTCTGATCCTTTTGACAATAAAGACGATATCAACATAAGTTGGAGTTCCAGTGTGCGACCAATTTCTTGTTTTATTGATAAAGAAGCAGTTAGATCTGTTGGGCATCCAAAAGACTAGAACAACCTCATACCACCCACAAGGGGATGCTCAGCCTGAACGATTTAACCGGACCCTTTTGGATATGTTGGGGACATTGAACTCAGAGAAGAATCAACACTGGAGCAAGCATGTGGCTGCCATTGTGCATGCTTACAAAAGTACTACCAGCGATGCTACTGGATACTCCCCATATTGGTTGATGTTTGGAAGAGAAGCTCGGTTACCAGTGGACTTAGCCTTCGGCACATCCCTGGATCATACCTCGGCAGCATCCCACAAGGGATATGTGGATCGATTATGAAAGAGCCTGAAGATGGCATATGAACAGGCCCAAGCCTCATCTGACCAAAGGGGATTGAGGAATAAAAGGAACTTCGACCTCAAGGTTAGGATACAAGACTTACAGCCAGGGGATAGGGTACTACTAAGGAACTTGGGTATTCCCGGGAAGCACAAGTTAGCTGACCGGTGGAGATCCCAGCCATATTTTATCTGAAAACAGCTCCCAGGTCTTCCGGTATATCAGATCAAGCCAGAGGGGAGTGTGGGTCCACTGAAAACTTTGCATAGAAACCACCTGTTGCCCCTTTCTGAAGCAGTTCGCCTACCTCCCGCATCAGATCCACAAGAATTCTCTTCAACCTCCCGAGTATCCAGACCAGTTACCAGGTCTCAGTCGACTCTTACAGATGTAGAGGACAGAGACCAAAAGGGGAAGACTCTGAGGATGAAGAGATGGAATTTGATTGGTTGTGGTCCTCTCAAGTGCCAGAACCCATGACCACCCCACTGTCACCCCCTGAGGTAGCAGATAGTGAGATTCTTTGCACAGAGGCTCCTGAGTTCGTGCCCTCTAACATACTAACCGAGGAGAGAGAGGATGATCTGGACTCTTTGCCAATAGGAGACCCTGAAGAGGCTCCATCCCTTTCTGAATGAGAGTCGGATTCTCTTGAAACTATAGAACCCAGAATGCATGGATTAGAGGAAAAAAACACTGAGGAGTCCACAGAGACAGCCGGTTCTGGTGCTCTTGATACGGTAACACCCAAAGAACAAAGAAAAAGAAGAGTCATTCATCCCCCAAAAAAGACTGACATATGACCAAATGGGTGCATGTTCTAAAGAAGCAGTCCTTACTTCCAGGAGAACAGTTGTGACGCCTGGTCTTTCCACTGTAAATTTGGTGGAAGGCAACCCTAGCTCACCCCCTGGCACAGCTAGAGAGGCCGTACCAACTAAGATGGCCTGTAGGCAGGACAACCTCTCCTCCAAAGTTTGGTGGGAGGTTCCTCTGTCAGTATTGTGTAGTCGCCTAGAGGCAAAAATGCAGAAAAGAGCAAAGGTCCTGGATATCTTTGGGGACCAAAGACTTTAAGTGGGGGGAGTGTGTAGCAGGGTTCCACTTTGCCATATAGATATAGATTATTATTATATGGAGTACAAAGTGAAAAAAACTCCCTCCGGTGTTCCAGTTACAACACTATAGACTGTTTGTTTACATAGGTTAGACAATGCATCCTGGGACTGATGGTACAATGAGGAAGGACTCCTTTGCTTGGGTAGTGGATAGACTGCATTACCCATAGTGCAGCAGTGCTACCAGAGTGCACTGCCTCACTGCATAGCCTTCTGGGCCAGGCTACTTAAAGGAGGGGAGGAGCCATGCTCAGTCTCTTTGGACTTCACCCTCAATCAAGCAGGAAGTCTGAGTGAGGCCTGTTCCGGAGAGTCTAGGCCGAACAGCCTGGGCTCAAAGCTACAAAAGGCGGATCGCTTTCCCTTCAGCAGAGGATCTCTCTGGGTGTCCTGCCATCATCCTGCAGAGACCGGAGACTGCGGGAAGCGGAGAGACCGGGGGCAGGGACGTCGCCAGCAAAACATCCAGGGAGAAGACGCCTGTTTGGTGAGAGGGCACCTGCCCAGAAATGACTAGTCCCTTTAGAGGAAAGTGACTACAGACTTTGTCAGCCATTCTCCAAATCGGTGTGTCACGTGTAGCGGCCTAGTTTACCTCACGGTGACCGTGTGTATATGGATTGGAGCAGACACCATTAGTGAGCTGCAGACACACATATCCTCAGGAACATTGCGGATGTTTATCTCTGTTTGAGTTAATACCCTTGGATTACAAATACTATGTGCACCAACGGTTGCTTGCGGAGACTTCAGCCAAAAGAAGGAACTTTGAGTGGGACTCAGACAGGCCTACTCTGCACTGTTAGTATTAGGACGTGCAGGGTATTGCCCGTAAGGGGGAGCTCACGAGCAAACGGTTTAGCAACATAGGTTAGCACTGAGTTTAGCTACCTATTATTCGCTGTTATTATTAGAGATTATTTCTTTATTACTGACTCTAGCAGGTCAAACCTGTGTGAAGTATCTTTGTTAGCCTGAAGAACTGCAAGTCAGAGAAAGGTAATAATATATGTGCAACTTACTGTGGTGATATATGCAGAATCGTGTTTCTCAGTAGTCAGTGGGTCTCACTATTCATATCTATACCAGTTGTGCCAAGGGAGGGTTCGAGCCAGTTAAGGGGTTGAGAACCAGAGTACAGACCCAAACAAAACCAGCAGCTCAAAACTGAGTCGTCGTTCAGCCATTCATAGGCAGATTTGTATTCTGTGAATGAATACAAAGTATCTCCTGATTAGTCTCATTAGTAAAGTAAATTTAACGTAAATTTTTAACTCAATACAACTGGATGTTTAAAGTGAACAAAGTTTAACACAAGCTTGTTTCACTATTTTTCATCTGAACTTATAGTTGAGTATTTACTATATACAGTTGAGTTCATAAGTTTATATAACCTGGCCGAAATTATGATTTTTTGGCCATTTTTCAGAGAATATGAATGATAACACGAAAACTTTTCTTTCACTCATGGTTAGTGTCAGAGGCGTAACTAGAGCCTTCAGGGCCCGGTGCAAAAAACCTTGAAGGGCCCCCTGACCCCCCCTTCATTTCATTGGTCCCGGGGGCCCTTTTCTCTGGTCCCATGGCCTTTCCCACTGACCCCAGGGGCACTTTACTCCTGTTGTGGGGCCCTTTCATGTGTTCTGCAGTGGGCTCCCTTCCTACCATCTTAGGCCTACTGCACAGTGACAGAAAACAATAGACATGTCACCAGCACACCAGGGAACTCCATATAAGGGTCCAACACAATGGAAGAACTACCAGGGTTGCAAAGGTCAGACTTGTGACTGGGTCCTGGCATTCTGCCACCATGGGCGCCCCCAGCCCCCTCTTTATGTCATGCCCCTGCTCTGGTCTGGTGTCTCTGTCTCCATGGCAATGGCAGCAGTCTATCAGGACCCAGTGCTGGTTACATTATGGGGCTGATGGATGCATGCAGGGGGGGGCTGGAACTATTGGTGGTAGACAGCTGAGCCCCCCCGCCAGTCACCTAGCAGCAGTACTGCTGCACAGCCTTCTCTGTTGTCATGCCGATCCTGATGTGACTCAGGTGATGCTCCCAGTAGGATCTAATAAAAACAGTATTTATCAAGAGTACAATCACATATATATCAACCATATGTTCAGCAGCCATGTGTGCTCCATGCCAGTAAGGTGGAGGTTCTGATTAATAAAATCACTGTCACATTTAACATTAGATCTGACTGGGAGCATCACCTGGATTGCATCCTGATGAGCATGTCAGAGAATGCTATGCAGTGCCACCGCTGCTAAGCGTCCTGCAGGGAGGCTCAGCTGTCTACAACCAATTGTGCTGGCCCTCTTGCGCATGTGCCCGTCAGTCTAGTGTGCCAAGTAGCCAGCACTGGGTCCTAATGCGCTTCTGCTGCCATGGACACAGAGACCAGTGCTGTCAATAGCGGTGCCAGGACAGTAACCCTGGTTGTTCGCCCAATGGTCAGTTGTCAGATGATTCCCCCATCCACATGGAATGTGTAGATGGGGGAATTGGATCATATTTATTTTTTTCAGTATAATGACCAAATGGAAAAAAAAAAGGATTCAATATATGGGCTGCATTAGTGCTAACTGGATCTGGGAGGAACAGAGCAAGAGAGGGAGACAGATAGGGGAGAGAAAGGGACAGTTCAGTGATGTGTAATGTGTAATGAAAAATGCAATGCTCACTCAGAGGGACAAGGCTGGAAGTTCACACAGCTTGGAATGTGTAGCTGCTGGCTGTTGTTCTTCATATCTCCCGCGCGCAGACGCCCCCCCTCTCCTCTCTCTCCTTCTCAGCTGTACGTCGGGATAGGAGAGTGGGCGGGCCAGGCAGACACAGGGGGAGATCAGAGGTGAAAGGAAGAGGAGGGGCAGATGTATGCATCGCTCATCTCCTGTCCAATGCTGGGAGGGGGAGTGAACTCGCTGGGCTGTGTGTGAGATGAGTGTCTCAGCTGCAGCCACTGGCCCCTAAATGTACACACTGATTCTCCTGTCCTACGGATGGGAGAAATCAGTTTGTTTTCTCGAACTGTTACAGGGATAATGGGAGGCTGGAAACACTGCCTGGGCCCCCCCCCCCCCCCCCCCCACAGTACAGGATCTCCAGGGCCCAGTCGCAAGTGCGACTGCAGCGACCCTGATTGTTCCACCACTGGTTAGTGTTTAGCTGAAGCCATTTATTATCAATCAACTGTGTTTACTCTTTTTAAATCATAATGGCAACAGAAACTACCCAAATGACCCTGATCAAAAGTTTACATACCCCAGTTCTTAATACCGTGTATTGCCCCCTTTAACATCAATGACAGCTTGAAGTCTTTTGTGGATGAGGCTCTTTATCTTCTCAGATGGTAAAGCTGCCCATTCCTCCTGGCAAAAAGCTTCCAGTTCCTGTAAATTCTTGGGCTGTCTTGCATGAACTGCATGTTTGAGATCTCCCCAGAGTGGCTTAATGATATTGAGGTCAGGAGACTGAGATGGCCACTCTAGAACCTTCACTTTATTCTGCTGTAGCCTTGTGTTTTGGTCGCTTTGTCATGTTGGAATGTCCAAGTACGTCTCGCTTCCTGGCTGATGAATGCAAATGTTCCTCCAGTATTTTTTGATAACACACTGCATTCATCTTGCCAACAATTTTGACCAAATTTCCTGTGCCTTTGTAGCTCACACATCCCCAAAACATCAGCGATCCACCTCTGTACCTTTCATCATAGGCCTTGTTGACTCCTCTCCAAATTAAGCGTTTATGGTTGTGGTCAAAAAGTGAAATTTTGGTCTTATAACGCCAAATGACTTTGTGCCAGAAGGTTTGAGGCTTGTCTCTGTGCTGCTTGGTGTATTGTAAGCGGGATACTTTGTGGCATTTGCGTAGTAATGGCTTTTTTCTGGCGACTTGACCATGCAGTCCATCTTTCTTCAAGTGCCTCCCTATTGTGCATCTTGAAACAGCCATACCACATGTTTTCCGAGAGTCCTGTATTTCACCTGAAGTTATTTGTAAGTTTTTCTTTGCATCCCGAAAAATTTTCCTGGCAGATGTGGCTGAAATTTTAGTTGGTCTACCTGACCGTGGTTTGGTTTCAGCAGAACCCCTCATTTTTCACTTCTTGATTAGAGTTTGAACACTGCTGATCCCTTTCCTGTTTTATACAGTTTAACTACCTTTTCCCGCAGATCATTTGACAATTATTTTGCTTTCCCCATGACTCAGAATCCAAAAACGTCAGTGCAGCACTGGATGAAAGATGCAAGGGTCTGTGAGGAGTCCAGAAACTCATTGACCTTTTATACACACACTAATTACAAGCAAACAGATCACAACTTGTGTGCATGTTATCAGGCCAAATTCAGGTATCAGGTATGTAAACTTTTTATCAGGGTCATTTGGGTAGTTTCTGTTGTGATTATGATTTAAAAAGAGTAAACATCGTTGATTGATAATAAATGGTTTCAGCCAAACACTAACCATGAGTGAAAGAAAAGCTTTTGTGTTATCATTCATATTCTCTGAAAAATGGCCAAGAAATCATAAAATTCTGCCAGGGTATGTAAACTTATGAGCACAACTGTATATATCCTATATATATCTTTACATGTATGGCCAGCCTAAGAGTACATATAGACTGTGGGCTTCTCATAAAATATTCTTCTGTTGTTTTTTTTTTTTTATTATCTTTTTTATTAATTTTCCAAAAACATATATAACACACATTACAATATATGAAACACATTTACAGTCTCAATATTTCCCATTACAAAATAAAAAAAAAAAAAAAAAAAGGCGGGGGAAGAAAAGAGGGAGAGATGGGGAAATGGGGAAATGGAGCGAGAGAGAGAGAGAGAGAGAAAAAAAAAAGGGGGGGGGGAGTGAGGATGATTTTAGAAGAGGGGGGATGGGGGAATACAGTCCCTCCTACTCTCCCCCAAATATATTATGTGCTATCACTCTAGTGTTAATGTCTTCTAAAGTGGAATTAAATAATAAAGGAAAACAAAAAATGATTCCGAAAACTACTACAAACTAAAAAAAAAACAGGAGTTAAATCTAAAAATAGACAGTATAAAGAACTAGAGGATAAATTTATGAGTGACTGTACTGATAGAGTGACAAAACATGTATATAAAGAGAAAAGTGAGGGGTAAAGTTATCGTCACCTGTGCCAAAAAAAAAAAAAAGGGGGAGGGGAGGGGGGGGAGTGGGGAAGATTTTAGAAAGGGGGGGATGGGGGAATACGATCCCCCATACTCTCCCCCAGATATATTATGTGCTATCGCTCTAGTGTTGATGTCTTCTAACGTAAAATTAATTAAAAAAAGAGTGAAAAAAAAAGTGATTTCAAAAACTACTACAAACTAAAAAAAAAGTGTTAAAATCTAAAAGTGGACTATATGAAGGACTAAGGGATGAATTTACAAGTGACTACACTGATGAAGTGACAAAACATATATGTAGAGAGAAAAATAACAGGTAAAATTATCGTCACCTGTGCCCAAAAAAAAAAAAAGGGGGGGGGGAGGAGGGGGAAGGTATGGGAAGCCTCAGGGAAGAACAAAATCTAATCCCCCTCTCTCACTCTCTCCGAGAAAAGGAAGAGAACAAAAATAGGGGTATAAAAAAGGAAAGAAAAAGGAGGAAAGGAAAGGCCGGCATGCATGGTATCCAATAAAATGTTTGTCACATTACATTTTAGTCTCTTAAGGGATAAGCCAAAGAATAACCACAGGGAATCATCCTTAAGATATAGATAGCTTATTCAATAGATGTAAACGGGTCTCAGTGGGATTGTGCAAGTATCTCTCTATAGGTTGTGGTGTCCTTGAACTCCATCCACGGAGTCCAAGTTAAAGTGTGTCGTTGAAAAGTGTCCTTGTTACAATGAGTGATATCTTCCATAAGATGGACCTCTGGAATTTTTTGTAACCACTTTTTCACGGATGGAGTCTCAGGCTGACCCCAAAGGGTAGGTATAAGTGCTTTAGCCGTATTAAGCAAATGTGGAACTAAAGAACATTTGTATTTTCTGACAGGTTCCTTGGTAGCATGAAAAAGAATGGTCCATGCATCAGCAGGAAGATTAATATTGGATATTTGATGGATAATTCGAATAATGCTAGACCAGAAGGGGCGGATGAGTGGGCACGACCACCATATATGAGCGTGGGTTGCTCTGTTCCCATAATTCCTCCAACACAACTGGGAGTTGTCGGGGAACATCTGATGAAGCTTTGATGGGGTGTAGTGCCATCTGGTTAGTAGTTTGTAATTGACCTCAGCCATCCTTGATGCAATTGAAGAGATATGAGTCAGCTGTAGGACTTTATCCTTTTGGCTGTCTGAGAGGCAGGATTCCAAGTCTGCCTCCCACTTAGCGAGAAAGGGAGGATAAGTATCACCTTGGAGCTTGATGAGTAATTTGTAGAATACCGAGATACAATGTTCAGGTGGATCCATTGAATTAAAAACTTCCTCAATACTGTTTAAGTCCTGTATCCCTCTAAGCGGCTGAGGCAAAGTTCTAAGGAAACCTTGCAATTGATTATATCTCCATTTATCAAGAAACATAATGGGCTTAAGGCCGAGAATCTCCTTAAGAGGCTTAAGCGCATTTGCACGAAGAACATGATGTAGTAGAAGAGGTTCTTCTGGCAACCACGACCTATAGCCAGGATCTAGTAGGCCAGGTAAGAAATAATCGTGGTCCAAAAGCGGTAACAGAGGAGAAGCATATGACCACGAGAACTTCCTATGTAAGGCATCCCATACATCAAGGGTGGAAGTGGTTAAAATGGAGGTACTTGGAGCAAGGTGTCTATGTAAGCGTGGCAACCAGGGTGTAGTTGCTAGGTCTGTGTTACTAAGAACATGTTCCAAACTCACCCAAAGTTTGGAATTAGCAGCATATTTCCATTCGGATATCCTAGACAGAATCACAGCATTATAATAAGCCTTAAAATTTGGAAGGGCCAGTCCCCCAGCTTCCTTGGAGCGAAATAGTACTTCCTTAGTTACTCTGGGGTGACTGTTCCTCCAAATAAAGCGGGAGACCATGGTCTGTAATAGGGAAAAAAATCCTATAGGCACACCCAATGGGATCATTTGAAAGAAAAAAAAGAACTCTAGGCAGAATGTTCATTTTAATTATACTCACTTTACCCAACCATGAGTGTGTCTGTTGTTAAAGAATGAACACACTTGTGTACTGTGCTGAGAAAATCTACATATGTCATCACTGACCTGCTTTTGGAAATTCTAGCTTCTTGGCTATCTCTCAATGCATTCTGAGTCACTGCCCTGTGTGACAGACCCAACCAGGACAGGGCCATTTGGAGGTGACTGCATGGTAGCCTCTTGCGTACTGACTATGGACCCTGGCTTTAGAGGGGGCTCTATTCTTGGGAGGTGTGTGCCTGGGGGATGCTTGGAGTGGTCTTGCTTCAGATTCAAGTCCATGTCTCCCCAAAACATGCAGACTCTGGGAACGGGAGGACCCAGATATATATTTGGGGCCTCTATGCCCAAACCAGCAATGACTGCTTTAGACTGTGAGACTCAGAGTAGATGTTAATATGATCAGTTGATACTGGGGATCCTGCTATAATCTAAGGTTTTCTGTGTGTCTTTGCTCCATTGTGTGCTTCCTAGGTGTGAAGTCCAATTGTTAATTGAGTTACCTATTGTTTCTGTCTGTCTGCTCATCTCTTGAAGATGTGATTAATATTGTGTCTAGAGGTTCACTGAAATCTCGGCCGCCGAAACATATCGTCCAAAAACGGTGTTTGCGCCAACAGAAGAAAAGGTGCCGATAATGGCCGAATAGGGGGCGGGGTCCGCTCTGGGTGCCACACATTGCGGGGCTGTCAACCCTCCTCCCCTCCCTCCTCCTCTCCTTCCTCCTCTTCACGCAGAGCGGCTATCTCTCTGTGTCACAGAGCGGAATTGTCCGGGCGGCCGCAGTAAGAATGTCCCGCTTCCTGTGATAGACAGCACACTGATCCAATGCTGGGAAATTTAATCAGTGTAACGTATCACAGGAGGCGTATGATAGGCTCTGGTGAGGCTGCATCTGACAGGCACTGGTAGGCTGCATCTGACAGGCACTGGTAGGCTGCATCTGACAGGCACTGGTAGGCTGCATCTGACAGGCACTGGTAGGCTGCATTTGACAGGCACTGGTGAGGCTGCATCTGACAGGCACTGGTGAGGCTGCATCTGACAGGCACTGGTGAGGCTGCATCTGACAGGCACTGGTGAGGCTGCATCTGACAGACACTGGTGAGGATGCATCTGACAGGCACTGGTGAGGATGCATCTGACAGGCACTGGTGAGGATGCATCTGACAGTCACTGGTGAGGCTGCATCTGACAGCCACTGGTGAGGCTGCATTGATCTCTTGTATTATGTCTGCAGTCTCTGACCATCTCCTGTATCATGTCTGCTAGAGGTGCACCGAATCGAAATATTGCCAATACTATTAGCAGTGTGTTTAAGTTTAAGTAAGAGATTGCAGACATGATACAAGAGATGGTTAGAGACTGAGGACATGGTACAAGAGATGGTCAGCGACTGCAGACTGCAGATTTTTCTTGAGCTTTTCTTGCACTAAAGATGGCAATAATGGCCAGCAATAAATTATTATTAATTTAAATGGATGATATTAAAGCGGAGCTCCGCCGGAAAAAAAAAATATTAAAAGCCAGCAGCTACAGCTACAGCAGCTGCTGGCTTTTAATATTTGGACACTTACCTGTCCTGGAGTCCAGCGACGTCCGCAGCAGAGGACGAGCGATCGCTCGTCACTCTGCTGCTCCCTCCGCCATCCTCACTGAGGGAACCAGGAAGTGAAGCCCTGCGGCTTCATGCCCGGTTCCCTACGGCGCATGTGCGAGTCGTGCTGCGCCGTTCTCATTCATCCTCCTGTGTTCTGGGAGCCGAGTGTCTCCCAGAACACTATGGGAAGTCTGGGGGAAGTGACGTCACTCCCGCAGATTCCCGGAGAGAGGACTCCCGGATGTGGGTGAAAATACCTGTCTTAGACAGGGTGGCGGGGTTCGGTAGCAGACGGGCAGCGAGGTACAAGGCACAGGCAGGAGGGAAGTCAGATGGGAAGCCGAGATCAGGAACCAGTAATCAAGTATTCAAGTCCGGAAGCAAGGTCAAAGGGAAGCCAAGGTTCAGCAACAGGGATCAAGCCAGGTTTAAACAGAGTTCAGGTATCAGGGTACTTGCTGAAGACCAGTCAGCACTTGTCAGAAGTCAGAGCATCCTTTAAGTAGGCAGGCTGGTGCCAAAGGGAATTAGGAGCATGCTCCTGCGCGCGCACGTTGCCCGTGCGCACGCGAATGCGCGAATTGCGCACACGCATGCGCAATGGTGCTCCGGAAAGGCCGCTGCGTCCCGGGGATGCGCGCGCGTGCGCCAGCATTCCGAGACTGTTGACGAATGCGCGCATGCGCAGACGGATTCCCGGCAGCTTCCTTACATTGCCCCCCCCTTAGGGGCAGCCTCTGGATGCCCCTCAGGACTTCTTTTTCCGGGTGGCGTAGAAAGAAAGCTCGTACCAGTCTTGGAGCATGCACATCAGAAGCTGGTTCCCAGGAACTTTCTTCCGGCCCGTAGCCTTTCCATTTAATGAGAAACTGTGTTTGGTTACCTCTCTTCCTACAGTCCAATACGGCCTCCACCTCAAATTCCTCATTCCCTTCGATAAGTAGCGGTGGAGGGGTTTCAGAAATCCGATTTGGGAAAGGAAAGGATTTGGCACTGTAGGCTTCAACAAAGAAACATGGAATACTATCTAGCCCCTCCCTGCAACTTGGCCAATTCAGTATAAGTATTGTTATGCCAAAGAGGACTATATTCAGTATACCCCTTGGCCTGCTGTATGTATTTGCATTTGTTCCAAACTTTCTGGATAAGGTTGTACGTAGGATATTTCTTGTTTGGCCTGGCAAATGCCAAGGCTTCCAGTGCCGTGGGAATGGGACCTGCATCTGCCGTGCGGAGCATGAATGCCTGGGAAGAGCCAGCCGGCTCGGTCCCAAAGCACCCCTCCAGGTGCTGTAGCTGGGCTGCCAGATAGTACAACCACGGATTGGGCAATGCCAACCCGCCATCGTCCTTAGGCCGTTGGAGATGTTCTAGTTTTATCCTCGGGGGTTTATTCTTCCATATTAGAGCGAGAAAGATGGAGTTAACCATTCGAAAAGTTTTCAGAGGGATCACCACCGGGGCATTGGAGTGCTGCTGTCCAGAAGACTTGATCTTTTGTTTTGCCTGAAATTGCATTGCCTGCACCCTTGGCTGTTGGGAGGAGATAACCACCTAGAGGACATCTACACTTGAGCGGTTTTTGTTTTTTGCATTGTGAAGGCAGTAAAGTAATTGAGGCATAAGGATCATCTTCACTAAATTTACTTTACCCGCCACCGATATGTGGAGGTCGTTCCACGTCCTGACTCTCTCTCTAAACCTCTGAAGCAGGGGCAAAATGTTCAATCGGCCAAAGTCCCTTGGGTTGGAGGTAACCTGAATCCCCAGGTATTTAAAGGAGGTTGTGACTGGAATAGGGCATGACGAGGCCACTGTCTGCGTGGCGTCACTGTCTAACAGCAACAGAGCGGACTTCGACCAGTTAATCTGTAACCCAGAGTATACCCCGAATTTTGTAATGGTTGCCATGGCCTCCCGCAGGGACTCGTTAGTATCTCCCAGCATAAGCAGGGTGTCGCCCGCGTAAAGCATTATCTTCTCCTGCAGGGGGCCATAGCAAAAGCCCACAATGTGCTCATTAGTCCTTATCTCGATGGCCAGGGGTTCAATAGCCAATGCGTAGAGCAGAGGGAACAGTGGGCAACCTTGCCTCGTCCCCCTCCTCAACGCAAAGTCATGCGACAGAAAACCGAAGGCCCGAATGGCGGCCTCAGGTCCACTGTACAAAAGGCGCACCCACGCTATATATGTGTCACCGAATCCAAAGGGCTCCAATACCGCCCACAAATATTCCCAGTCAATACTGTCAAATGCCTTAGTGGCATCCAGGGACAGCAGAGCCCTGCTCCCCGCATTATCTACGTCTGACTGCATATTTAAGAATAACCACCGCAAGTTAATGGCCGTGGATTTATTTGGCATAAACCTTGCCTGATCGCCGTGTATGAGGGAGGCTATAACCTTATTAAGCCGCAGTGCTAGCACTTTCGCCAGTATTTTAATATCACATTGTAAAAACGAAATTGGCCTGTACGATCCTGGGTCAACCGGGTCCTTACCCGGTTTAAGGAGTAGGACAATATTTGCTTTCGCCATAGAGGGTGGGAGTTCTCCCGCCTCCAAGGCTGCGTTAAACACACGCAACAAGCGTGGTAGCAATACTTACGCATGCTGCTTGTATACTTCCATGGGGATCCCGTCCTCCCCCGGTGCCTTACAATTAGGGAACAGCCCCACTGCCTCTTGCATTTCCTCCACTGTGAGCGGTGCGTTCAACCCCTCCCTCTGTCCTGCATTGAGCCTAGGGAAGGTCAACCCCGTTAAGTACTGTTCCAGATCCGCCCGGTCATAGGCGGCTCCGGGGCAGTACAGCTCCTCATAAAACCCCTCCAACTCCTGCATAATAAGTTCGGGTGATCGGACAAGTGGCCCAGCTTTGGATTTTATGGCCCCTATGGTCGGGGACCTCTGTTGCGAATTCGCTATTCTAGCCAGCATACGCACAGTTTTCTCCCCTTCCTCAAAAAATGCCTGTTTGGTAAAAAAAACATTTTTTCTCGGCAGTTGAGGAGAGCACACGCTCATACGCTGACTGAGCGGCCTGCCACTCCTCCCTAGCCGAATCAGAGGGGTCCAAGACAAAGCGCTGCTCAAGCTCCTTCACCCTATTCTCCAGCGCCGCCACAAGAGCAGATGAATCCCTTTTCACTTTAGTCATTTCAGTGGTCAAAACTCTTCTCAAAAATGCCTTAAAGGCCTCCCACTGCTGCATACAAGGACCCTCAGGGGTTCTGAGCAGTGAAAAACCCATGCATGCTCTCTTCTATAGTTTCAGGGGATTTAAACAATTTCAGCCAGAAAGCATTACATTTCCACAGGGCTTTTGGGAGTGCAACTGGTCGGGAAACCACCAGATGCACTATCAATGGGGAATGATCAGACACACTACGGGGCCTATATTCCATTGTGGACACATATTGGAGCATGTGTGTGTTTCCCACCCCCAAATCTATCCTAGACAGGCTGCCATGCGATTTGGAGAAACAGGAATACTGTCGTATCCCTGGTTGACGATGTCGCCAGATATCCACCCAGCCCACCTCTTGCAACAACCGCGCCAGGGGGGTACCCCTGGAGAGGGCAGAGGCTCCTACAGCCGGGTGTCTATCCAGCGAGAGGTCCAAACAACAGTTAAAGTCCCCAATCACCAATAGCAGTACCTCTGGCCTACCATCCAAATAGGATATCAAGGCCCTCAGCACCACCGCCGAGAAAGGGGGGGGACATATACTCCAGCAATTACACATGTTAAGGCACCCACTCTGCAATGGAGAAACATAATTCGACCATCAGGGTCAATGAGACTGTCCATCTCTTGGTAGTCCAAGGAGTTGTGAATCAAGACACTCACCCCTCTAGAGTAAGAGGTGTGAGTAGAGTGGTAAGCTTTGTTCACCCAGTTATACTGTATGCACCCCACAGTCTCCCTCGTCAAATGTGTTTTCTGGAAGCAGAATATCCCTGGTTGAAATTTTTTAAGGCACATGCGTATCATGGTTCTCTTAAGGGGTGAATGGAGTCCCCTCACATTCCATGAGACTATAGGAATCCCCACCATTCGACAAAGTTAAACATATAGGCAAGCAGGTTGAACACCCCCAGGCCTGGGAGTTTGGCAATCCTTGAACAAGTGCACAAGTCCTGAAGTAGTGTACATGGGCTGGTCATAGTGCCCATCATAGAAACATTGCTGATAAACCACCCACCAAGAAAATGAAAAAAAAAAAAAAAAACAACAAAGGAGAAAATTTGAGGAAGCAACAAGCATTCCCCTCCAGTAACGTTGAACCATTTCCTGCCAACAGGGCAGGACAACCATAGTCCCCGGGAAACACACCCAGGGGGTCTCTCAAGTACACAACTTGTAAATCCACGCTGACGATGTCTAAAGCTCTCGTCTTGATATCTTGCAAGATAATGTCCCTCAGCCAGGGTTCATCTGGATAGGTTCAGTACAAAGTTTCCATGGCAGATCAAAGCACCTCAGGAGCCATGTTAAGGTCAGGCATCCTCCGCGTGTCAGCACACCCCCATCAGTCCTCCTCACCATTCTTATCACGCCGCCTCAGGGCTTGTTCATTGTGGTCCAGCCAGTTATTAGCATCTTTGGCCGACTCAAAAAACTGCGCCTGCCCACTCACAATCACCTGCAGCTTAGCCGGGTACAACATGGCATATGAGAGCTGCAACTGCCGGTGCCTGCGCTTCACATCAAAGAACTTCGCCCGGTGCCTTTGCACCTCAGCTGAGAAATCAGGATAGAAAGACACTCTGGCTCCATTATGTTGTATGTTGGCCCGCTCCCGTGCAAGTCGGAGCACAGTTTCTCTATCTCTATAGTGCAGTAATCTTGCTAGTATTGGCCTGGGGGGCCCCCCAGGCTGAGAGGGGCGAGCCGGCACCCTGTGGGCGCGCTCCACCGCGAACAGGGGAGAAAAGGCATTTTTCCCAAATATGTCCAGCAGCCAACCCTCCACATATGCTGTGGGGTCCCTGCCCTCCACCTTCTCAGGAAGCCCCACAATGCGAATGTTATTTCTCCTGAGGCGGTTCTCAAAATCCTCTGCTTTGTCTATAGCCTCCCTTGCAAGTTGATAAGCAGCTTTGGTATCCCTCTCAATGGGGGGTAAATGATCCTCGATTTCACTCACCCTACTTTCCACTGCAGTAGTGCGCTCCCGCATTTTTTGCATATCTTGTTGCAGCAGCGACAGTTCCTCTCTCATGGTGGCTACTGAGACATTGCCAATGTTAACTGCCCTGAGGATATCTGCCAGCGTGGGCTGAGCATTCCGAAAAGTGTCCTGATCACTAGTTTCAGGGACCCCAGAATCGGATTGATCAGTCTCATCATTCTCACTATTTGCAGCCAAGATGGCCGCCCAAGCCTGTGTCTCATGCAAAGCAGGCTCCGCGTGCTGTGAGTGTCCAGCCGCCTCAGTCCCCATCATCCCATTCAATTTCTGGGCATACTACACCATATCTTTGGGTGTCTTCTTACCCTGTGCATTGGGCTGCCTCTGTCCTTTAGGTCCCTGCTCCTTCACCCTGTCAGCACCTCGTGAGGTTCCCTTCACTTCGGGCGCAGCGGCGCCATCTTGGAAATCGGGACCCATTTCAGAGTAAGTTTTCCGGGTCATTCCTCTGGTGCAGAGGGCTGGCGGAGGTTCCCCTGTAATCCTGGGATCGTCAGCTTGTAGCATATAGTAGCAGAATGACGGTAATGTGGCTGAGGGAAGATCAATCACGGATCAAGCTCAGGAGCTGTGAGAGCTGTGTCCTCTCACATGCCGGTCCAGGCCACGCCCCCCAAGAAGCTTTATCTTAAAGGAGGAATCCAAGCTGGGTTCTGGAAGGTTACGTCACACCCTGGAACAAGCATGCAGCAAAGCCAGGGTGAAGTCTAACCTCCTAATCTGCATACTCTTTTTGACTCAGAGTACTGAAGTCGCTGGTTTAACCTGACAGCCAGAGTAGTAACAGCAGTAATACAGTGACATCCTGCATATTTTCCGCAGTACCCACACTCTTTGAAGCTGCCACCTTGCATAGCAAAGGTCTAATACTCTTTTAGTATACAGTCAATACCACTAAGGAACATGTGCAGCCAATGTACAGGCTGGTTTGTGGGAACAGGTGTTTCTACAGGGACCCTATTTTAAAGGGATAGCTTTTCACATAGGTACAATTACATTTTACACAATCCCAATTTTCTGCAAGGAATACCAAGTGCTCTCTTGCCTGGGGGCAGAAACAAAATTGTCTTGAAACCCCTTTGGCTCAGGAGTTGCTGTGATTGTGTAAAATATACATTTTGTTGGACATTTCCTTGAAACATCTGAACAAAGACACCACAGTTTTACCTGGGCATCACATATTCCTGTAAATATCATAGAATAGGACATACATGATGGATTCAAATCCTAGATTACTGTGATCACCATTGTTCTATGTGGCACAGTATTAGCAAGAAACCCAGCAAGCCCTCCCCATCTCTGTTTATTATAGGTGACATGTTCAAATTTCACTGCCAACAAAAACTCTCTTGGGACAGGAGCAAGCCAACTTTACAGGCCATTATGAAGCCATATGAATTAGCTCATTGTGCAATAAATGTGTTCAGAGCAAATGAAAAACAGTTTCATTTCTACTTTAATTGTCCTATGAGCTTAGCCTGTTTTTGCCAGATATTTTAATGTATTTGAACTTGAAAATGTTTTTCTCTACAAAACAGCAGTTTCTCTATGAGCATTTCTGTGCTTTTTAATATTAATAAGCAATAATATTTGGCAGGGAGGTCAACAAACCAATTGGCTTCCAATATACCCCAAGAATACTATCTATGAGGTTTAAGATTCTAGCTTCCTAGCTCCTTGCTTGCTGCCAAGAGTGATTTCTGTCCTGAGAAGGCAGCGGGAGAAATCATAATCTTTTGCTTGGCATTACATTGGTCAGCATAAGGGGCAGATGATTGTCGACACACTAGACAGAAAGGGAGAGTGGAGTGATGATCTTATAAGCATGTTGCATAGTTTTCATTGTCCAATTAGCAGACTGCAGGATGGTCAATGGCTAGTAGACATGTGCACTGCCGAAAAATTCATTTTTTTTCGTTTTCGTTTCATTCGTTTTTCGCTTTTTTCGGAAATTCGAAAATTTGGAATTCGGAAATTCGAAAAGTTCGGAATTCGGAAATTCAGAAATTTGGAAATTCAACTTTCCAAATTTCCCATTTTCGAATTTTAGATTTTCGAAAAAAAGGGATCTTGGGTAACAGGGGTGGGGAAAAAATAAATCTTGGGTAACAGGGGTGGGTGAAAAAGGAAGGACAGCAGGGAGGGGAGAAGAAGGAAGAAAGGAGAGAAATAAAGTAGGAAGAATGGATGGAAGAAGGGGAGTCATTGTTACCTCCCCTTTGAGCCTCTGTTCTATACTTCCTGCCCAACAGGTGTTTTACGACACAGGAAGTGGATCAAAATTTCCAATTGCAACACAGACAGAAATAAAAAAATGCATTTCTTTGGTAAATTGGGGGAAGGCTACAACCTCTCTCAGACTTGTATTGCTGTCTGTGTCCTTGTTGTAGATTATTCCTTGCTTTTTGGTAACTGTTGTCAGCAGAACAGGAAGTGAGAGTGAATCTGTCTACTGGAGCCTCTAATGGCAGTAACAATCTACAGGAGTTCTAATAATTCTTTACTCTATCTAGATTTTTTTTTTAAAAAAAGGTTATTTTTGTTTTGACATACACTTTAAACACACATCTCTCTCCATGCCGCAGACAACCTTTGGGGTTGGATTAATACTTTATTTCTTAATTAGACTAAAATGTCTTTCTATTTACACTGTAGAGAGACTTTTGCTGAGGGAAGCTGAGAACCCCTGGACTATAGAGCCACATCTTCAGGTTTAAGTGTTCCAATATTTTGTTGCCACAACCAGAATGCTTCACCTAGTGGGGTGGCCTGTCGTTCCCATGCACTGCCAGAAAGCAAAACAAAAGTCCTGGTAAGGTTATGTTTTGTCTACCATCCTTATTTTTCCTTTTAATTCATTTTAAATATATAATATGTAAATAAGTACTTTAATGTTTAATTCCTTATAAGATCATGAATGAAGTAAAAGTTTAAGTAATGAGTAGGAGTAATACACATTTACAATATGAATTATCTCATAATATCAGGATTGCTGGCTAGCCTAAGGTTTAATGGAATGATTTAGCTGGCAGTATGTGCTCAGAAAACTGCACATTTGTTAGTTATGTAAGACCTATTCATTCTGGTGTGTGTGCAATTATTCAAATTAGGCAGAACAAAAATGTTCAAACTGAAAGGAAATTAGAGAAAATAAACTTCCCTCTAACAATACCTAATTACAAATATTGCTAATTGTTGTTTACTGCAGTGGAAGAATCGGGCACACATCCAAGTGCATTAATAGGCTTTTAGCATGTGCTTAGACCAATGCTTACTTATCAGCATGATCACCAACAGGCTATGTGTTTTCTTCCAGCCTTCTATGAAATAAATAAATAAATACAACATTTATATAGCTAAAGCCACTAGTATAATGGACCATGGAATGTCATACACTATACTATATAATGTTAAACACAAACATAACCAACACTAAACCACTAAGGGACTTTTAGGGTTCATTCACAACAGATGCAGTGGGACTGCGTTGGGTGGCTATTCCAGCACAATCCCACCACATGACAAGGCATGTTTACACTACTGCATTGCAGCAGGACATTTTTCATCTCTACACAGTGAAAGGCAATCCACCTCCACGAAAGCCAAATGTACTTTATGAAATGTCTGTGTGACATTTCAATAAAGTGCTCAAAAAAGTGAACACTGTACAGCACTGAGTTTGGCGCATCAGCACTGCAGCGATTCTGCTGGACCACACAATGCAGCGGCTAGTTTAATCTAGCGCTTAAAATATTACAATAGTATACCTAAACCAGACTCAAAGATACAATATGTCATAAAACATAATTTTATTTCATTCAGCAAAGAATAAAATAAAAAAAATCCCACTTAAACTACATTCTCAAAGTTACATAGTTAGGAAGGTTGAAAAAAGTCCATCTAGTTCAATAGACAGAAAAAACAAACCAATAGTAAATTATATATATAATCCTATACCCACAATTGATCCAGAGGAAGGCAAAAAAAAACAAAAAAAAATAATAAAGCATGATCCAATTCGCTCCAGTGGGGGGAAAAAATTCCTTCCTGATCCCCCAGGAGGCAATCGGATATTCCTTGGATCAACTACCCCTGGTGTTATTACCTATACATGTTAGCTATATAGTTATATTTATACTTAAAAGTAGGATACGGAGACATAGTATATGAAGACACATATGTAATACACCAATGCTGGCTACCATTCATTCAACTAATAACCAACAGTATATATTGGGTCCTGCAGTTTTAAGCCTCCAAAATATGAAGATAATCACAGGTGGTGTCGTGAGAGCTTTTTTTTACGCATTTCTCAGACTATAATTTTCTTCATCAAAAACGTATGGGAACAAATATGTGCTATCCACGTATATGTCTGCAGAGGACAAATGGGTGCACTGTCACAAGATGTAGTGTCGTATATCCCAATAGACCATAAGGGTATTAAAGTAATGCCACACTTCTAAAAAGCCAAAAAAAAAACAGCCAGTAAGGTAGTCCTCATGATGTCAGACCACCTCAACTTGGAATTACAAGAAAATTTGGTGGCAGATATATAAAATCAGAGTTCTATTGTTTACACACTTAATTACATCTATTGACTAATTCCTAGGTCTTCACAGGAATAAAATTATATCATGGCCAAGATAACATATTGTGAATTCCAAGTGTGCAATATTCAAAGGTAAGCCACACACCCACACCCACACCCTCAGATTACAGTCTGAGAAATGCATCAAAGAGGCATCACTCCACCTGTGACTACCTTCATACTTTGGAAGCTTAAAGCTGCAGAACCACATAAATACTGTTGGTTAACATCTCCATATCATATTTAGGAGGCTATACAGTGGGTAAAATAGGTATTGACGTTGTCACCATTTTATAAAGAAACCAAAACAAATCATTTCAGAAAAGTTATGTGCAATAAAATGGAATGACACATGGAAAAAGTATTGAACACGCTAACTGAAATTTATTTAATACTTCGTACAAAATTCTTTGTTGGTAATGACAGCTTCAAGAGGCTTCCTGTATGGAGAAACTAGTCGCATGCATTGCTTGGATGTGATTCTTCCACACAGTCTTCAAATCTTGAAGGTTCTGTGGGCCTCTTCTATGAGTTCTGATCTTTAGTTCTTTCCATAGATGTTCTATTGGATTTAAGTCAGTTGATTGCCTGGGCAATTCTAGCAGATTTATTTAAAAAATTTCGAACACATCCTCCTTTTTGGGACTTTAAAGGCAATTCAACCATAGTTTAATATAAAAAAATATTATTTATTAAATAGCATCATTAAAATAGTAATATAAGAACAATATACAATTTCCAATGAAAGACAAAATTCATTATAACATGTATCAAGATGTTTGGAAAATACAGTACAGTGAAATATATTGAGTGTATAAGAAGTCGTATCCCTCAGCTACTTGCTTGTGTATTCCACCATGATGATGGTTAGATGGAATCCAATAGATAGGGATAACCAACGTGTTTCAAAGTATGAACAAAAATAACTCCTTCCTCAGGGATAATACCACTTCTGTAATGTAAAAACATTACTCACGACTTTGATATTACATAAATACTGTTGTATCTACATAAAGTCCACTTGGACGTACTCACAGCATATTACATGCCTTGGCTCAAGCACTCCCATAATCTTGACAAGATACTCCCATGGATCCACTAAAACACTGCTCATGCTGTACAAAGACTGCAGACAAATATCCAAAAATTAGGCGCAGATGCTTTGAAGAAAAAACATATATTTCCATACTCAATAAAGAGCATATATGTATCCGACAATGCATAAACAAATGCGTGTCAGTATCGATGTTACTCCCCTTCCCTTAAGTCTATGTATACTCGCCATATTGTGGTGTGGCAAAGATACATAGATGATATATTCCTGATTTGGGATGGCCCAGAAGACAAGCTGAAGCTTTGTCTTGATTGAATGAATCACAATGATTTGAATCTTTTTCTCACGATGACCTACGATAAGAACCAAGTTGATTTTCTAGATATTAGTATTGTAAAAATTTGAAATGGGGGATTGATAAGTAAGCTTTTCAGGAAGCTGGAAAAAGCTTGTTGCATGCTGGCAGCTTCCATCCTGAACCACTTAAAAAATATATACCTTTTAGTCAGTTCTTGCGCATCAAACGTAATTATACCACTAATGAAGATTTTCAAAGAGAGGCAGATGAGCTTCCGGAAAGATTACTTGTGAGAGGTTATACCAGGTCATCCTTGAGAAAGGCATTTAACCGAGTAAAGAATGGTAATAGAGAGCATGTACTCTTTAAACTTAAGAAAAAAGGAAAAGCATAACGCCACGCGGTTAATATTGCGATATTCGAATGAACATGAGAAAATTTAAAAAGTTTTCACAAAGCATTGGTCCATTCTCACTGAAGACTCTGTTTTGGGAAATCTTGTGACCAAAGGTCCACAAATAACCTACAAAATAGCTGAAGCTATAGGAGATCTTTTAATACAAAGTGAATACAAGGGGGAATCCAGAAAGGATCCCTGTAAAATATGTGGAACCTTTCCCTGCGGATTATGTTACTACTGTCCAGTTGTGAAAAGGATGAGCCAGGTAATTCTACCCAATTGTGAACGATTTGAAGTAAAAACATTTTGTGAATTTCAAAACCAAGGGGGTGGTCCATTTGATGCAATGCCAATGTGGCTCTTTCTACATAGGAAAGACTTGACAAGAACTAGGGCAACGTATTAGTAAACACATGCACAGCATGCAAATTGACAATCTGTATTTGCCTCTTAGCCAGAAGACATAGTACTAGACCGGGTTAACATCACCCTTAGAGGAGGGGATTGGAATAAGAAGCTGTTGCAGCACGAAATGCGATGGATCAAATATCTCAATGCTACAAGCCCCCGGTCTAAACGAAGCAGAAATTTATAGACCAACAATTAAATAGAGGCTTATGACAGATTCTTCTTGATGGTGACAGTAATTCTGCTCTTCTCTCTCCCCCTCTTCAACTTCTAGAGAGACTCTACATACTGATATCTCTAGGGTTAGAAAATAGACAGGAAGTTTGCACCTTTGGGGCTTTCTTTTTCTTTTGTTTTATATATATATATATATATATATATATATATACATACACACACACACACATTTTTTGGTTATTGTTGCATACTCTTTATATTTGCATGATGATTTGTCGTTTTTCTTTTCTTTTCATTAATCTAATGTTGAAAGGACTGGGACATAATGGTGCAGGCACTCCCACTCCCTTAGAACTTTTTGACTCCCTAATCCCATATACCATTCTCAGCTGTACACGGCACAGGAGGGCCCCTGCGAATTTCGCTTGGGGCCTTTCCAATTCTCCAACGAGGTTGGAGTGTGTGATTTCATTTTTCAGACTTCCAGGCACTGGAGGTATCTTGTGTCGGTGGCGTATTTGTCTTCAACGTGGCGCTACGTCTGGTCTCCGGATGTGGTCCGAATATGACGCGATGACGTGTGATGTCACTGCACCGAACATGCGCGCTATATGGGAGCGCCGGGGACCGCACCAGGCGCCATTCCTCCTTCCCACCAGTACAGTGATGGAAAGGACTGCTGCCATATGGGTAGGAACTGCCATATTGAGGACTGAATTCTCATTATATCTAATGGATTCCATCTGACCATCACCATGGTGGAATACACAAGCAAGTACCTGGGGAATACCACTCCTTATGCACTCAATATATTTCACTGTACTGTATTTTCCAAACATCTTGATACATGTTATGATGAGTTTTGTCTTCTATTGAAAATTGTACTATTTTAATGATGCTATTTAATTTTTTTTAAATTAAACTATGGTTGAATTGCCTTTAACTGCCTAAGGACCGACGCCTGTACATATACGTCGGCAGAGCGGCACGGACAGGCAAAACCACATACCTGTACGCCCCCTTTAAGATGCCGCCGTGTGGTCGCAACCCTGCCACCTTCTCCGTGAGCCCGACCGTGGGTCCTGCGGACTCGATTGCCGCGGGGACACCCGCGATCATCTCACAGAGAGATACAGCGGGGAGATGCTTATGTAAACAAGCATCTCCCGGCTCTGCCTAGTGACAATGACACTGATCTCCGCTCCGTGTAGTCGGAGCGGAGATCAGTGTCATGTCACACACAGCCCATCCCCCCTACAGTTAGAAACACTCATCAGGGCACACTTAACCCCTACAGCGCCACCTACTGGTTAACCCCTTCACTGCCAGTGTCATTTTCACAGTAATCAGTGCATTTTTATAGCACTGATCGCTGTAAAAATTACAATGGTCCCAAAAATGTGTCAAAAGTGTCCGATGTGTCCGCCATAATGTCGCAGTCATGATAAAAATCGCTGCCATAACTAGTAAAAAAAATAATTATTAATAAAAATGCCATAAAACAGTCCCCTATTTTGAAGAAGCTATAACTTTTGCGCAAACCAATCAAACGCTTATTGCAATTTTTTTTTACCAAAAATATGTAGAAGAATACGTATCGGCCTAAACTGTGGAAAAAAAATGTTTTTTTATATATTTTTTGGGGATATTTATTATACCAAAAAGTAAAAAATATTGAATTTTTTTCAAAATTGTCACTCTATTTTTGTTTATAGCGCAAAAAATAAAAACCGCAGAGGTGATCAAATATCACCAAAAGAAAGCTCTATTTGTGGGAAAAAAGGACGCAAATTTTGTTTGGGTACAACATTGCATGACCGCGCAATTACCAGTTAAAGCAGCGCAGTTGTAAAAAGACCTCTGGTCCTTAGGCTTACAAATGGTCCGGTGCTAAAGTGGTTAAAGTCCCAAAAATGAGGATGTGTTCGAAATTTATGTAAATGGGATGATGGCAATGATGATGATCACACCCACAATCACTTGAGGTTTTTCGATTTAGCAGCTTTATTTTCTTTCTTTGAAACAAATTGAGAGTTTCCTTGGCTTTGTGTTTGGGATCATTGTCTTGCTGAAGTGCCCACCCTCGTTTCATCTTCATCATCCTGGTAGATGGCAGCAGATTTTTATCAAACATGTCTTGGTACATTTTTCTATTCATCCTTCCTTCAGTGATATGATACTTTATGCTGAAAAACAGCTCCACACCATGATATTCCCACCTCCAAACTTCGCTGTTGGTATGGTGTTTTTGGGGTGATGTGCAGTGCCATTTGACCTCCAAACATGGTGTGTATTATGGCATCCAAAGAGTTTAATTTTGGTCTCATCCGACCAGACTATATTCTCCCAGTATTTCATAGGCTTGTCTAAATGTTGTGCAGCAAACTTTAAACAAGCTTTAACATGCTTTTTCTTCAGCAATGGAGTCCAGCATGCATACAGGCCATGGCGGTTGAGTGCATTACTATTGTTTTCTTTGAAACAATTGTGCCTGCTAAATCCAGGTCTTTCTGAAGCTCTTCACAAGTGGCCCTTGGCTCTTGGATACATTTTCTGATAATTCTTTTCACTCCTCTGTCAGAAATCATGCGAGGAGCACCTGATTGTGGTCGGTTTAAGGTGAAATTATGTTCTTCCTACTTCCGGATTTTGGCACCAACAGTGCTCACTGGAACATTCAGAGGTTTATAAATCCTTCTGTAACCAATGCCATCAGTATGTTTTGCAACAATAAGGTTGCAAAGGTCTTGAGAGAGCTCTTTGGTTTTACCCATCGTGAGATGTTTGTGTGAAACCTTGGTAATGAGACACCTTTTTATAGGCCATCAGTTGAGACTGAACCAGCTGAATTAATTTGCAATGACAAAGGGCAGGATTGCTTTCTAATTACTGATAGCTTTTCATGCCTTTTTGCACCTCCCTTTCTTCATGTGTTTTCCACGTGGCATTTCATTTTATTACACATAACAAATTTTCTGAACTTATTTGTTTTGGTTTCTTTGTATGTATGAATTGCATGGGTTGTTACCGACAATTGGTGAAAATTTAATGTCAATAGCATCATTAGAAATATATTTACCTAGAAAAATGGTGACGTGTTCCATACTTATTTTACCCGTTGTATTTCATATGTGATTTTACACCGATTGAAATAAAAATTGGGTTTTATGATGCATCTTTGAGTCTGGTTTAGGAATACTTTTGTGATATCTCCTTGGTTTGCTGTTAATATTGTATTCTATATCACGCTTACTTGTGGATTCGAGAATATCCAACAGGCTTTCACCATGGTTATCATTTAAAGTCAGTAATTAAAGCATATCTTAAGCCAAAATTATTTTTGCTAGTTTTTGATAAAGTAAGGAAACATTAGTTTTGCTTTAGTTTTTTTGTTTTTTTTCTGTTTGGTTGTTTTTTAATTTTGTGGAGAGAATCACATTCACTTCCAATAGACACTATTGGAAGTTAAAGAAAATCTCTTCAAAATAAGGAAAATCCCTCTTATGCCCTGTACACACGATCGGATTTCCGATGGACTAAAATCCGATGGAATTTTCCATTGGAATTCCAATGAAGCTGACTTCCATAAGTCTTGCATACACACTGCCAGACTAAATTCTGACCATCCAAAATGCGGTGACGTAAAACACTACGACAAGCCGAGAAAAAATAAGTTCAATGCTTCCGAGCATGCGTCGACTTGATTCTGAGAATGTGTGGATTTTTCTCCGATGGAATTCCACACAGACGATCGGAATTTCCCATTGGAAAAATTTAAAAGATGTTCTATTTTTTTACACCAATGGAAAATAGTCCGATGGGGCCCACACACGATCGTTTTTCATCGGAAAAAACGATTGTGTGTACAGGGCATTAGACGGTTGTCACTGAAACAAGTGCTCCAATCAGAAAATTTCCCCTCTATCCCTGCTCTTGTGACAACTCAAATTGTTAATTTTTTTTCCCTCACTTTTTGTCCTAGTGTCAAAATCACCAGGGCACGTTGAGGGGGTAAAGCTAACAATCAGGGACAGAGACAGCAATAAAAAACAGATATAAGCCCTAATCCTTTCCTACTCTATCTATACAAAAAAAAAATACCCTTTAATAATAATAATAGCAAGAGTAAAAAGTAGTAGTAAAAAGGTTTTTAGTCAAGGTAATTATTTTCCTTGCCTAGGAGAGCACTTATCAATACCTGTAGTAATATTTGCTGTGGGATGAATGCAATACTACATACAAAAAATAATAATAATAAACTTAAATATTTAATAAAAAAATTACATAGTGGAGTATTTAACTGAACATTTTAAATAGTTTAATTTTCATAATATGTAAAATTAGATATAAAATAATAATACTTAATGTAAATAAAGAGAGAAAATCTGCCTAGGAGAGATGCAGACAGCAATAAAGACCTGTTAGAGATTATAGCCCCTCACCACACTATCCAAATCTGCTAAAGGGGGTTGAGCTAGTTATATGTGCTGGCAGATGTTAAATATTTGAAATGCTTATTGCAACATGGTCTTTCCCTTCTCTCATGGGCCTAGGCCCTGAGAGGATGGTGCTGCTGTAAGTTACATGTCCTTCTACCCAGGGCTTAGGACCTAAAGGATGGAAGCAGCAGGAATCTTCCCTCCTGGGAGGTTTTACTGAGGCTGCTGGAAGCAACTGCAGCTTTCTCCCACAAAAGAAGTGAGAAGCCCACACATAAACCTTCTCAACACTCCTGCCTTGGAACACCAGGACACCCATAGAACCTTGATCTCAAATAAGCCTGTATGAGCAGGCAGACTTCAACGCTTAGTGGGCCTTGGAGCGGGGGTTAGAGCCTGGTCTGGTAACTGAGACCAACTACATTTTTGGGATATCCTGATTCATTCCTCACCCTTATTCTTATATCTGCTAAAGTTAATTAACCTTTTTTTACAATTACTTCAACCAAAGTGACTGCTGGCACCCCTTTTTCTTATGTAGCTGGAGAAGAACCACATCTAAGACTGAATGTGCTTTAAGCCTTAGCACCATGTAAGTGTGCTTAGCACATTCATAATGAAAGATGTCAGTTATCTGAAGGTCAGATCCTATTGAAGTCAGTTCTAATAGTGCTACATACACAGTCAGTTTAAATACAGCCATTCATTTTTCACTGCCAAGCATGAAACTGCATACATAAATGGTGAGCTACGGAGCTGGGTCTAGCTTAAAAAAAAAATAAAACACTATTTCCAACCCAACCAGTAAACATTTATTACATGTTTTCAGATATCAGTTGAATTAATTATTTGCCAATATACCCTGTACTGGATGGCAGACATCTACGTCCATGAGCACGTTATGACTGTATGACTGGATATGACTACAAGAAAAGCCAAGCACAGACATGGATGTCCTTACTACTGAAGTGAACAGAAGACATATACGTTGGAATTTACAGTATAAAATGAACACAATTATTTAAGATTAGAACACGTGATGTCTAGCCTACATATGAGCAGCCAATTTGAAAGGAGAAGACACTGCAGAGACATGCATTGATTAAAACATAACGGAAATTACATGCAAGGGTTTGAGGCTTATTTTCACACAGAAAGCAGAAATCTGTTAAACAAGATTGGTTAATAGAATAAAAGCTGAACATGCAATAAATAAATAATTGGCATGCTAGCAAACACAAGTATTTCAGAAGAAAGTATTTGCAATGAATGTATTCATGACTATAGAACTTAGAAGAGGTGGAAAAACACACCACAAATCTCTGAATTTTGATACCTTTGTCAAATACTCATTGCAAGGGTTGATGATGTACCCTCGTCTGAAATCTCTCTAGTATTTATTTCATTCTGTGTAATGAGATTCCTGCATCTGTGTAATGTCAAATCTCCTTACAAAGATGAAACAAATGTCAAAATTGAGAAAAAACTAACTGTATACCAAATGGAAGAGCCATTCTTGTATACAGATCTACTAACACCAATTCAAATAAAATGAGGTCCTACACATGCTTTTTGTTGAAATGGACCCCGTTTGATTGCTGTTGTATTCTTACCCTCATCCCTTCAAACCGTGATAATGCCCTTAATGGTCTCAAAGCTCTGAGGGTCCTAAGAGATTTTATAGGACCAAAATCGGAGAATCCCAGGGCAGTAGCTATCAAGCTTATTAAAGACACCTAAATGGAGACACAAAGCAGAATCCAGGCCGTTAACACACTTTGGCCATCTTTACCTGCTTCTGATGAATAAATTATCTATAACCAAAGACCTGCAGAAAGAAAATGTTAAGAGAAAAGCAGAGTTATAAATTTAACAAGTTTCAATTGAATGCTTAAGAAATAAATAATCCTGAAGCCCTGTCTTTCCTGCATATTTTTGTGTATAAATGAAGATATTGAAGTACATTTTTTATACCTCCACTGTCCTTTTCCTAAAAGAAGAAGACGTTATTTTCCTGTAAAAAAAAACAAAAGGTGAGGAAACATTGATAAGATGTAGTTAACCTTACCCTCATGCCTTCAAATCTGGACAAGGCTCGCAGAGGCCTCAATGCCCTCAGTGTTCTGAGAGACTTCATGGAAACCATTTGCCCTTGGCTATTCCCATAAGTTGCTATCAGACAAGCTACTGAAATCTGCATAAATTGAATGAACAAAATGGCTGATCAGATCCTTGCAACCAAATATTATTGCCCAAATGTCTATCCTTTTTGGTTCTTGAAAAGCAAAATAATGTTAAACACTCCTTAAAACACACCACAAAGTTATTTAGCACAGCATATAATCAAACAGGAAAGAATCCTGCAGTTGCATACTACTTTCCATTTTTTAAACCTAAAATGAACACCCCTGTGGAAGCTCAAGCGTTTTATGATACCTTATAATTAACTTTGCAGATGCAATGCAAATTTATTAAAGCATATGATGAATGTTAATATGAAAGCATACAATAAATGTTAAATCATTTTTTTAGCTAACTGTATAGAAAAGTAGAGGTCATTTGCTAAAGTTTAGTTAGCTAGAAGACATATTGTTCATTGTAATACAGAGGACTGTAATTGAATAATGTTATTAGAGAATGGTTTCACCATAATAATTAGAACCATAATCATAATAATAACCATAAAGACAAAATCTAAAACTGTGACTTCTGTTCATGGCAAATTAAGGGAACTGCAAAGGGGATTCAGATAGGAAGGAGAGGGGGAGCATGGTCCATATCTTGGAGTCACCTTTTACAGTACTGTTTATGAACATAAATGGAAATGATGGTAATTAAGGAATGGAAGAAATTCCTATATCTCTACAAAAGCAGATTCTAGAGGCTTCCAAAGACATTTTGTGGGATTATATTGGTGGATGTGTCTGGGACGAGATTTCCAAACATAAAAATTCTCCTGTTCAGTAAAAAGATAAGAGGATCCTGACAAGAGTGTTGGGTGGGGGGGGGGCATGTCTTCCTGTGGCTAAACCAAACCCCCATAGTAATGTTGGCTTACTTTCCTAGTAAGAGGCCCAAAGATTTAGGAGAAACCTCAGAAGCTCCATGAGAATGTGATTGCTCTACTGGTTATTCTTCAATATCTAGCATCGCCTGTGAAATGCTATAAACATTTTACACTCAAATGTGTGACTACAATGGAAAAAAAAAACAGTACAGTATATACAGAAAACAGAGCTCTACTCTGTCATATCTATCATTTTTATTAAGCAGAGGTTTATAGGTACAACCATACAATGGACATGTATAAATACACTGTTTTTTAGGCTTCCTTCACATGGCAGTTTAGCCACGTTCACCAGATCCTAGAGGCAGGAATCAGTGAAATCGTCCTGCAAAAAATAACAGGGCTGTGAATAGCAATAGCCGCTTAGCCTATATAAATTACTGACAGATTGACAGTGAATACCGCTGTTTGCATGTAGCCACACACCTGCAGATGACTGTGTCCAGGCTCGGACATCCATCCCTAACCGCAAGTAACCCTATGGCGTGGCTACAGTTAACCGTGGCGGCCACTGTTATGTCACGTACACACGATCAGAAATTCCGACAAGAAAAGTTCGATGTGAGCTTTTGGTCGGAAATTCCGACTGTGTGTAGGCTCCATCTGACTTTTTCTGTCGCAACTTCCGACAACAAAAATTTGAGAGCTGGTTCTCAATTTTTCCGACAAGAAAAGTTCTTGTCGGAAATTCCGATCGTCTGTATGCAATTCCGACGCACAAAAATCCACGCATGCTCGGAATCAAGCAGAAGAGCCGCACTGCCTATTGAACTTTTTTTTCTCGGCTCGTCGTACGTGTTGTACGTCACCAAGTTCTTGATGTTCGGAATTTCCGACAACATTTGTGTGACCGTGTGTATGCAACACAAGTTTGAGCCAACATTTATTCGGAAAAAAAAATCCACGGTTTTCTTGTCGGAATTTTCGATTGTGTGTACGCGGCATTATTCTGTCATTATTATATAGACTGAGCAGCCACTGCTATTCGCATGCACCTGTGATTCCAGCCACAGCAATCAATTGATTCTTGTTGCTGGAATCCAGTGTTTGCAGCTAAACTGCTATGTGAAGGAGGCCTTATATAGATACGATGAACAATATATTGTGAGGAAGAAACCTAACGTTTGTTGTAGCAAAACTACACACATAGTCAGTATTCAAAACCAATTCCTAGATACTATAGAAGACAATGCTGTGCAATCTCACCCAGGAGAAAGCTGGCCAACTGACAATTTCATAATCTAATAAACATCCAGAATCATTTGGCTGTGTCCACTTTACATGAGTAAATGTTCATGCCAGTACTTAACAGGAATGAAAGCATTCTTGTTGATCAAATACTATCCCGCGATCTACATGAGCAAGATACTTCAAGCAAACCAGGGCCGCCATCAGGGGGTGCAGGCAGTACACCTGTAAGGGGCCCGGAGGTCCCCAGGGGCCCGGATGGCCCCCCTTTTTTTTTAAATAATTTTTTATTTTTTATAAAAAAAAAAATTGTAAGGGGCCCAGAGGTCCCCAGGGCCCGGTGTTCCCCAGGGCCCCGAATGTCAACCCCCCCTTTTTAAAAAAAAAAAAAAATATTTTTTTTTTATTATTCATTTTTTTATTTAATTTGTTTTTTTATTTATTTATTTTATTTTATTTATTATTATTTATTTATTTTGTAAGGGGCCCAGAGGTCCCCAGAGGCCCGGAGGTCCCCAGGGCCCCGGATGGAAACCTCCCTTTTTTTATTTATTTTTTATAAAAAAATATATTATTATTAATTTTTTTATTACATTTTTTTTATTTATTTTTTTATTTAATTAATTTTTATTTTTTTGTAAGGGCCCCGGATGGAAACCTCCCTTTTTTTTATATATATTTTTTTTTTTATAATTTTTTTTTTTGTAAGGGGCCCAGAGGTCCCCAGGGCCCTGGATGGCAACCCACCTTTTTCTTGTTTTTTTGTTCTTCAGTTTTTTTTGTGTTCGCCAGCACCCAAACCCCCTGCTTCTGAATTCGTGGCACCCCCCCCCCGCTTCTGACATTGCGGCAGCCCACCCCCGCTTCTCAATTTGCGGCGGCAGAGCACCCCCCCAGTTCTCCTCGGCTCCAGGGGGCCCATGCCTGAAGCTGTGTAAGGGGCCCCAAAATTCCTGATGGCGGCCCTGAAGCAAACCATGGCAGCCACTCCCCTCTAATAAAATGGCATCGGCCCTTAGCACGACAGTGAGTTTGCCTAAGGTGTAACTGCAATCTAAGGCCCCTTTCACACGGGCGGCTGTTCTGCCGCAGTTAAAAGCATGTTTTTTCTTTTGAAATTCAAGACCCCAGGCACAGCGATCAGCTGCATTTGTACACTGCTTTTAGCTGCGTTTACGTGCGTTTACATGCGGCTGCGTTTAGCTGCATTTGCCCATTATTGTCATCCCCATAGCAACCATTTTTATTTTGATGTGCTTCCTGTTGTTTTTTTCTTTTGTTCACGCTGCTATCCGCAGCTGACACAGTGCACTGCGATTACCTGCAGTTATGTGCAGATAGCTGCGCTACATTGCACCTGGACGCATTCAATTCTATTTTTTCTATTCGCACGGAACCGCATGTAATGAAATCGCAGCTAAATGCTGTGTGTGAATGGGGCCATAGGAAAGCATTGTGTGCTTTTAGCTGAGGTAGAAAACTAGAAAATCTGCAGCTAAAAGCACCATTCTATCCGTCCGTGTGAAAGGGACCTAAACCTCAGCTAAGTCACAACAGTAGACAGCCTATGCTGGTAACACACAGACTAGTCTAATTTCTTGAGTCTTTATTGAACACACCCATTAAACATTAACAGTGCTGGTGGCAAAAAGTAAATGAACCCATGGAGTTAGATTTTTAGAGAGCTTCTTTTTGCGAGGCATGGTTCTCATCAGCTGATGCTTCTCATGAACAGAATGTTAAAATGTTGTGAGTGTCTTTTATCAATCAAAGTAGCTCTGAACCACATCTCTAAACTCATTTCATTAATTGGACTCCAGGTGTGTAAACTACTGACTCCAATTAGCTTTTGCTGAAGTACTTAGTCTATAAATTCACTTACTATTTCCTCCAGCATTGTGAATGTTTAATAGATGTGTTTAATAAAAATTAGAATTGTTTGTGTGTTATCAGCTTAAGCACAGAGGGGTTGATTTACTAAAGGCTTATAGATTGTGCACTTTGCAAAGTACAGTTGCACTCTGTAAGAGCAGTTGCAAGAGTAAGAGTAGTAAAGAGTAAGAGTAGTAAATGAGCAGAAGCTCTGCTGACTTCCATCATCCAATCATGTGCAAGCAATAAAGCAGTTTTTTTTAAATTTTCCTTGCATGTGATTTGGTATTCTTTGCAAAGTGAAGCCTTACCTCATTTACTAAGCTCTGGAGCAACTGCCCTTACAGAGTGCAACTGCACTTTGCAAAGTGCACAGTCTATTTGCCTTTATTAAATCAACCCCTTGTGTTTGTCTATTGTTGTGAATAAAGCCATCCATACATGGTTCTAAGTTTGGCCTCTTCAGAAGGCACCGTCTGAATTTATGGGCACCCTGTATGGGCACCCTGATTGTATACAAGTCGATCTATCACTCGACTCGTGTACAAGCAGCTTGTTGGGTTTTTCCTAAACAATTAGTGCCCACAGCTATAGCTGGTGAGACTTATTGTGTTCTGCCATCAGGGAGGGCTCCAGACCAGCAGAATACAATACCGCTGCAGTAGGGATTCCCCCATAGTCAGTGTTGATGAGGTAATCAAGCAATTTTCTCTCCTTCCACCAAGAAATTTGCAAAAACTAGGGCCTGCCTTAAATGAGGATCGGTCACATTTCAAGGCAAATTACTTCAGAAAATCAGTTAAGTCCAAGGGGTTCACATATATTTTCTTGCCACTGTATATGACTTTCTAGCCAATTTCACCAGTCCCAACTGACAGGTGCCCTCTTACCCACTTTATTTAACCGGGTGACACTAGTGAAGGATTCAGAAAGTCCAGGGCACATACTTGCTTGGATCTTGCAAATTGTACACATAGAAAAGAGGTAAGAAACAGTTTTAAGAAGTCATTTTTTATATACACCTTGTGAGATGAAGCCATGACACTTAAGTTTAGGAGAACGCCAAGATTGTGAGTTTTGGTGAAGGGGCACAAATTGTTTCCTGAGGAAAGTGCAGTTGCACTCTGTAAAAGCCAGAGGAAGAAAGCCGGAGGAAGAAAGCCAGAATTATAGACTTGCAAGGGGCACAGTGAATTAGTGTGCACCCAAAACTGCTATCCCTGGTTTTCAGTAAAATTGTAGTTGCATAACTAGGTTATTTAATTGTATTTTTAGTACAGCCTGGTAGAAAAAGCAACAGAACTGGGATAATATAGATCTCCATATAAATTCAGCATCAATTATAGAGCATCATTTTCACAGGCTTTGGGAATATTTTGAAAACTAGTATTTTAAAGCTAACCTGGGGAAATAAGCAGCTGCCTGTAGGCGCTCCCCTTGCCCACATCCCACAATACAATATAGAGAAGAAAATAAAAAATATGGACAGCCGCACTCCAAAAAACCTTTGACGGTCGCCTTTATTGTAAAAAATGGAAGATCACACCAAAAATCATCACAGCATAGCCGGGGTAACAGCTTACATGTTTCACACTGAAGGTCAGTGCTTAATCATAGGCAATTTTTTACAATAAAGGCGACCGTCAAAGTTTTTTTGGAGTGCGGCTGTCCATATTTTTTATTTTCTTCTCTATATGCTACGTGCATTGCTGGCACCCACGGTAGTCCTGATACTACAAATTGCTGGAGCGTGTTCACCTGGCTATGAGCTAAGCACTATTTAAAAGTGTGAAACGCGTCAGCTGTTCCTTTGCTTTGCTGTGACCTGTAGTGCCATTGTTTGATGTAATTTTAAATAAAAGCCACCGAAAGGTTTTTGGATTGCGGCAGTCCATTTTTTCATCATTTGATTTTCTATCTGCGTGTTCACCTGGAGCGGTAAAAATCTCTTTCTCTCTAACCTTGTATGATCCCACAATACAATGATGGTGACTCAGTAACCCATCATCTGGTCTGAGAATTGATATGTACATTGCAGATGAGAAGAAGTATAGATATAACAAAAACAACTCTAAAAAAGCCCCTATCTGCATAAGGAAACTGGTAGGCCCTGGGCTGTCCTGTGCTGTCAAACTATATTATATGCTGATAAATAATGTTATATTAATTTAAAAAAATTATTAATGCAACAGGTATAATTCAAGGAACGCATTCAGAGGAAAGGTGAATGCAATAGCAATGTCTGAATGAAAAACTGTATCGATAAGCAGGTAGGCTACACACTCTGTATGCATTCCATGTCCTAATTTTATCCGATGTGAATCCTTAAAGAATCTCACTCGGTTTATAGTGTAAATTCAACTTTTTGCAAAAGGTTCCCCAACTCCTTAACCTAGCCCCCTCTACATTAGCTGAGCCATTCTTTCCCCTTAATGACCATACTTACCTTTCCTGATGGCTGTGTCCTCTCACACTGCTACAGCCTGGCCAGTGAAAAACTACACACTAAAACTCCATAGACTTGAGGATTGCAGGAGCAATGTCTTATTTGAACCTGAGGAACACTAGTGTGCTGGCATGGGTGGACTGACACTAGATTTTAACCAGCTTGCAGAAATGCAAAGGTAAATACATTCCTGCAAGGGGGCATACCTGAGTGTATTGATGGAGCTAGGCAGGGGGCCAAAGGGTTTTTGCAAAAAGGTGAACTTGTACTTTAATCCTGCATGACATGCACAAAACTCAGGAACAGCAATATATGGTGAAATGTCACTATACATAAATGTCACTTAAAACATAAATATTAAACATCACACATCAGCATCTTAGCACTTGACAGAATGTTCAAGGTGCCGTTATTTCATACAAAATGTGGCACTAAAAGACTACAGAGTTTTGACATTACATTAACATTAATTTATGAAGGGAAAAAATTGCCACATAGGATATACTGTATATATATATATATATATATATATATATATATATATATACACACACAGTATTTCACAAAAGTGAGTACACCCCTCACATTTTTGTAAATATTTTATTATATTTTTTTATGTGACAACACTGAAGAAATTACACTTTGCCATAATGTAAATTAATGAGTATACAGGTTGTTTAAGAGTGTAAATTTGCTGCCCCCCTCAAAATAACTCAACACACAGTCATTAATGTCTAAACCGCTGGCAACAAAAGTGAGTACAGTACACCCCTAAGTGAAAATGTCCAAATTGGGCCCAAAGTGTCAATATTTTGTGTGGCCACCATTATTTTCCAGCACTGCCTTAACCCTCTTTCACAGGTTGCCACGGGAGACCTCTTCTACTCCAAGACAACATCACGGAGCTGGTGGATGTTAGAGACCTAGCACTCCTTCACCTTCCATTTGAGGATGCCCCACAGATGCTTAATATGGTTTAGGTATGGAAACATGCTTGGCAAGGCAGTGGTCATCTTGGAAGTGTGTTTGGGGTTGGTATCATGTTGGAATACTGACCTGCAGCCCAGTCTCCAAAGGGAGGGGATCATGCTCTACTTCAGTATGTCACAGTACATGTTGGCATTCATGGTTCCCCTCAATGAACTGTAGCTACCCAGTGCCGGAAGCACTCATGCAGCCCCAGATCATGACACTCCCACCACCATGCTTGACTGAAGGCAAGACACGCTTGTCTTTGTACTCCTCACCTGGTTGCCCCCACACACACTTGACACCATCTGAACCAAATACGTATATCTTGGTCTCATCAGACCACAGGACATGGTATAGTAATCCATGTCCTTTGTCTGCTTGTCTTCAAACTGTTTGCAGGCTTTCTTGTGCATAATCTTTAGAAGTGGCTTCCTTCTGGGATGACAGCCATGCAGAGCAATTTGATGCAGCGTGCGGCGTATGGCCTAAGCATTGACAGGCTGACCCCCCCACCCCTTCAACCTCTGCAGCAATGCCAAAGGTTGTCTTTGGGAAATGTCTATTTTCCAAAGACAACCTTTGCATATGACGCTGAGCACGTGCACTCAACTACTTTGGTCGACCATAGCAAGGCCTTTTCTGAGTGGAACCTGTCCTGTTAAACCGCTGTATGGTCTTTGCTACCATGCTGCAGCCCAGTTTCAGGGTCTTGGCAATCTTCTTATAGCCTAGGCTTTCTTTATGTAGAGCAACAATTATTTTTTTCAGATCCTCAGAGAGTTCTTTGCCATGAGGTGCCATGTTAAACTTCCAGTGACCAGTATGAGAGAGTGAGAGAGATAGCACCAAATTTAACACACCTGCTCCCCATTCACACCTGAAACCTTTTAACACCAACGAGTCACATGACACCCGGGAGGGAAAATGGCTAATTGGGACCATTTTGGACATTTTCACTTAGGGGTATACTGACTTTTGTTGCCAGCGGTTTAGACATTAAAGGCTGCGTGTTGAGTTATTTTGAGGGGACAGAAAATTTACACTGTTATACAAGCTGTGCACTCACGACTTTACATTGTAGCAAAGTGTAATTTCTTCAGTGTTGTCACATGAAAAGATATAATAAAATATTCACAAAAATGTGAGGGGTTTAATCACTTTTGTGAGATACTGTATATATATATATATATATATATATATATATATATATATATATATATATATATATTATATATATATATATTACTGTAGAGCATTGTAGCACAAAATACAAATCATCCCCCTTGATATGGGCTCAGGAAATGATGGTGCTAATCTCTGTTGATCCCCAGATTTTGGAATGCAAATCCCACCTGTTGCACCCACTCAACCAGCAAAAGAAACTTAAGATAAATGATTTCCCAGCTGCTGAATTAGGTGACAAATTGCAAGATGACTGTTGTGGAAAGCTTATTCCTAACACTGCAATAGACTACACCTGCTATCCTATTGAAAGTTATTCTCAAACCCATGATGCAAGAGATGCAAATGTAAAATTAAATAGGTGAGGCAGAGTCTAAATATCTTAAATAAAAAAAACAACTATTATTATTATTATTACTAACAGCATAACTATAATGATTACTTGTTATATATACATCACAAGAAACATTTTACTATTTGCCATAATGGAGAAAATAATTTAAATAAGTAACATGTTACACCAGCAACTTTATAGCTCAATATCCTTGTGCTATTTTGACTAAGCATTGTGTTCAGTGTCAGAGTTTTATCTTGTATCCTGGACAAATTTATGATGAAAGAAAAAGATTTTAGTGTATGTAGCGTGCAATCTCCCCTTTTTCCTCATTAGAACACCTAAGTTCTGCTAGGCTGGCTAGGCAAAGACCAACTTGGAGCAGATGTGTAGAACACATGTACTGTAAAAATCACTTGTAACTAGTGATGCTTGTAACATGCTGAATATGTCTACAGTGCTGGTCTATGCAGCGACATATCATATACTGGGTAATATAATCACCTGCAGCTGTATTGGATAACATAATTATCTACCTAAGCTGGTCACACTATTGCTTGATCCAAATGCTGCAAAAGTAAGACAAATTGCTGAAATTGGTATAACATAGACCTTTTATTGACAGCAGTTGATTGTATACCATAGAAACTAAATCACTAAGGCCCCTTTCACACTGGGGCGGGCAGGAGCGGTGGCGGTATAGCAGCGCGATTTGCAGCGCTGCTATACCGTCGTTCTTACCACGGTATTCGGTCGCTAGGGGGGTGAATTTAACCCCCGCTAGCGGCCGAAAAAGGGTTAATACCGCGGTGTCCCATTGATTTCAATGGGCACCCGCGGTAAAGGAGCGGTGAACACACCGCTCCTTTACCGCTGTAAAGAAGTGGCTAGCAGGACTTTTGGAGCGGTCCTGCTAGCGCACCGCTTCAGTGTGAAAGCCTTCGGGCTTTCACATTGAAGGCTACAGGGCAGGAATTTTTCATGCGGTATAATAGCGCTATTATTAGCGCTAAACCGCATGAAAAATGCCCCAGTGTGAAAGGGGCCTAAAGGGAAGGATTCTGCAGCTTTAACAAAAATGCTTGTGTCTGGTACACAAAGATCTGAGAAAACTTTAAGAAAACACAACAAAAAACAACATGTGTGTTACAGTGCACTGTCCAACACAGTCCTAACACACAGTTACATTTTTAAAGCGGAGCTCCGCCGTTAAAAAAATATTAAAAGCCAGCAGCTACAAATACTGCAGCTGCTGACTTTTAATATATGGACACTTACCTGTCCTGGAGTCTAGCAACGTCTGCAGCAGAAAACGAGCAATCGCTCATCTACCTGCTGCCCTCACCGCCATCCTTGGTGAGGGAATCAGGAAGTGAAGCGTTCCGGCTTCACTGCCCGGTTCCCTACGGCGCATGCGCGAGTCGCGCAGCGCCGTCCTCAGTGGCTGTGTTCTGGGAGCCGAGTGTTTCGCACTACCCGCACTAGCGAGTGACGCACTACCCACAGAATACCCGCAGAGAGGACTCCCGGAAGTGGGTGCAAATACCTGTCTTAGACAGGTATCTGCACCCCCTCCCCCCTGAAAGGTGCCAAATGTGACACCGGAGGGGAGGAGGGTTCCGATGAGCGGAAGTTCCACTTTAGGGTGGAGCTCCGCTTTAAATAAAAATAAAAAGGTAAACAGTAGACATGTGCATTCGTTTTCGTCCAAATGCATTTTCTTCAGAATTTCAGGTATTTTTCGTTATCGTTTTAACAAACGAAAACGAAAGCACAGAATCCAAAAACCGAAAGATCCGACATAAACAAATGCTTTATTTTCGTTTTCGTTGCGACAACAGTTCGATATAGATAGGAAATTCGACATGACGCTGACAATAACAATCTGTGTCTATCGAACCTGTGGTCGAATGTGCCTAACCTTAAGTCTGAGATTATTGTACATAGAGAGAAAAGATTCGACATTATAGAGAGAAAAGATTCGACATAGAGAGAAAAGATTCAACATAATAGAGAGAAAAGATTCGTCATTATAGAGAGAGAAGATTCAACATTATAGAGAGAAAAGATTTGACATAGAGAGAAAAGATCGCTGCTGGAATTGGGTGGGGGAAGTAAAATAAAAAAAATGATGATGATGAATGTTATTGGCTGATTGTAACCAAAGAGGAGGAGCAGTAAAATAGCTAGAACTAACTTGACAATTCAACATGAACGACGAAGATTCGACAAAGCATCGAAAAATATACAAATGTTGAATCTGTCATTGAAGGCTTATGGTGTCTGTCGAAAGTTCTAAGATGATTCGACGGAGCAGCTAAACTGTACGACGCTGCAATCGTACATTTCCGGTCAAATGCATCCGCCCAAAGGCTATAGAAATGTTTTAATGTTGGTTGACTAGTAATAATAATAAATATAATTATTACTAGTCATACAACATTAGAATTCTACTATAGCTAGCTTGTAGGAGGAACATTCGACCGTAAATGTACGATTGCAGAGTCGTAGAGTTTTGCTGCTCCGCCGAATCTTCTTTGAACCTTCGACAGACACCATAAGCCTTCAATGACAGATTCGACCTTAATTAATTCGGATTTTCAGACGAATGCAATTTCTAACGAAAAACAAAATAAATAAGAACGAATTTCGGGAGTAACTAAATAAATTTATTTTTCGGACGAAAAAGAAATTCCGAAACAAAATATTTCAGTGTGCACATGTCTAGTAAACAGTGTGATACTTTTGGTCACAGTAGGATATTGCCACTGATGGAAAGAGCCCCAAACAGGGTTTGCCGCCTTCGTGATCTCAGCTGCTGTTAGTTGCATTAATAAAGCAAAATGAGACAAAAGTAACCACGATCTATAGCTTGTACAGTTTTACATATAAAACGTAGAGAAAAATAATTACAAGCCTAAAACCTATTGCCCCCCTCTTGACACAGAAAGTCAGGTTGTTGTTTAAGTGCAGATGCTGACTCAAGATTGCCCACTAGTGCCTTTAGAGAGGTCACTTCATGATCTATGATCTACATGATCTATGTTAACCTAATTGATCTATGTTCTATCTTTGTACTCAGGCAACCGGGCTGCACATAATCTGCACCTACACCAATTTATTTGGGTATCAGAATAGCCGCAGAAACCTCTTCCCAGATTCATCTAATGAGTGGCAGCCTACTGTAACATTATCTCATTATCTACTCAATTTGTCATCAACCCATTTCTCTCTATGAAAAACAAAAAGGAGTTAAAGCCCAGTGTAAGAGAACTGCTGATTCACGTATGGCGCATATGCGTGCGCCAATGCGCATGCGCGTGCGCAATGAACGGCGTGCACGCGCAGGAGCGCGTCCCTAACACCAGTTGGCGCCAGACGGCCTATTTAAAGGGTGCTCTGACTTTCCACAAGTGCTGACTGGTCTTCAGCTGTGTCCTGTTCCTCTGAACCCTGCTATAACCTGCTTGATACCTGTTACTGATCCCGGCTTCCTCTGACTCTGCTTCTGGACTCTGATTGCCTGATTACTGGTACCAGACTACGGCCTGCATCTGACCTTCCTCCTGCTTATGCCTTGTACTCTGCAGCCCGCCTGTTACCGAACCCGGCTATCTCCACGACTCCGCTTCCATCATCTGCCCAGGTCTGACACTGCCTCTGGAAACCTGCGCTGTCTCTCTATGGTCTCAGCTCTCAGTTGTCCAGTGCTCTCCTGTCTCCTGACCATAGGAAGTACTGACAAGCCACCAAGCCTGAACCAGCAAACTGGTTGTAGTTCCTCCTTAACTTCCACCGCAGCTCTTCACCTGCTGTCCTGCTGTTTCCACCGAGCCTACTACTTCCACCGCAGGTTCTACAAGCAACATTCCCTGGCACTCGTGTTCCTCCTGACCCTAGCCACCATCTGTTCCACCTTCAGTGGGGCTTGGGTAGGAGATACAAGGGAGGCCGAACTCGTCATATCAGACTCCTACCAGGTACGTGACAGTACCAGTCAGCCAGGGATGGAGTCTGAAAGGGAGGTCTCCCTACCAGTGGACATTTCCAGTTTAGTTTCTGCACTAACATATACCGTGCAGAATCTACAGAGAGACCTTAGTCGCATGGAAGAGCGACTCTCAGGCGAGATGAATGTTGCACCAGTTTATGCATCTTCCTCAGTCACTGACTCTTCTGTTCAAACAGACTTCAGATTGTTCCGTGAGGCCACTCCCCCTCCGGAGCCCAGGGTGCCCCTCCCTGAACGGTTCTCCGGGGACCGTGGGAAATTCCGCACTTTTCAGAACTCTTGTGAGCTATATTTCTACCTGTTACCCCGAACCTTTGCTTCCGAAGACACCAAGGTGGGGTTCATCATCACGTTGTTATTAACCACTTAACGACCGCCCACCGCCGATTTACGTCGGCAGAATGGCACGGACAGGCAGAATCACGTAGATCTACGTGATCGCCTTTGTGCAGTTGGGGGGTCCATCCGGACCCCCCTTCACTGCAGTGAGCGGCCGTTAAGTGTTCGGGAGCGATCAGGCATGAGGGGGCGGCCGCTCGATTCCGCCCCCCCCTCGCGATCGCTCCCGGCCAATGAAATTGCTTCCTCCGCCATGTGATGTAAACACAGGCTGGAGGAAGTGATGTCATCTCCCTCGCCGCGGTCTTTTCGTTCCCGGCGCCGAGGAGTGAAGACAGAGGTTAGTGCTCTAACAGTCCACTGACACGTAGGTACACATAGGCACACAAATCACCCCCCAGTCACCCCCAGATCACCCCCCAGGTCACCCCAAAGCCCCCAATCACAGTGTCACTGATTGCAGTGATCATTTATTTTACTGATCACTGCATTTAGTGTCATCTGTGATTGTAAAAAGTTGCAGGGCAGTTAGGATTAGGCCCCTTTAGGTCCAGGGTAGCCCCCTAACCCCCCTAATAAAGGTTTAACCCCTTGATCACCCCCAGGTAACCCTTTCACCCCCTAACTTCAGCGTCACTAAGCGATTGTTTTTCCGATCGCTGTATTCGTGTCGCTGGTGTTTTAGGCAGTTATTTTTTTTTTAGGTTCGCCGCAGGTTTTTATTGGTGTCAGGTACCCCCATATATTATTTTAACCCCCTGATTGCCCCTAGAGTTAACCCTTTCACCAGTGATCGCCGTATAAGCGTCACTGGTGTCACTGGTTAGCCAGTAAGTTATTTAGTTATTTAGGTTACCCGTCAGGTTTTTATATAGTGTCAGGTACCCCCATATTTAACCTAATAAAGGTTTTAACCCCCTGATTGCCCCTAGTTAACCCTTTCACCAGTGATCACCATATAAAGGTTACGGGTGACGCTGGTTGATTAGTTTGCTTTTTATAGCATCAGGGCACCCGCCGTATATAACCCAATAAAGGTTTAACCCCCCTGATCGCCCGGCGGGTGAGATCAATTAGGTTTTAGCGCCAGAGAGGGTCTGTGTCGCCCCAGGCAGTGTTAGGTTAGTGCCAGTAACGCTAACACCCACGCGCAAAGCATACACCCCCCTTAGTGGTATAGTATCTGATCAGATCTATACTAGCATCCCCAGCGGTTTAGGGTTCCCAAAAACGCAGTGTTAGCGGGATCAGCCCAGATACCTGCTAGCGCCTGCGTTTAGCCCCTCCGCCCAGCCCAGCCCAGCACACCCAAGTGCAGTATCGATCGATCACTGTCACTTAACAAACACAACACACATAACTGCAGCGTTCGCAGAGACAGGCCTGATCCCTGCGATCGCTAACAGTTTTTTTGTAGCGTTTGATACATTTGCTGACGACAGTCAGGTGCTTTTTTTCCTGTGAATCTTACTAGTGTACCCCTAAATTTAGAGCCCAAAATGGCAAGACGAAGGTACACTAGTAAAGAGGCCTACGAGATTCTGAGCATGACAGATAGTGAAGAGGAGGTCACGTATCTGTCAGATTCAGGCTCAGAATATCTTTCCGTAGAAGACAGTGACGTCAGCGGCCCCACGTCAGATAGCTCTGACGATGAAGTTGAGGTCCCTGCTAAGGTCAGGCGTACCCGATCCCGATCTTCTGAGGTTGTTGAGGAGCAAGAACCGCAGGTCTCTCGTATCATGGAGCAGAGTAGTACTAGCGCCGCTATTCCTTCTGGTGAACTGGCAAGCACCAGCGGCCTAGTACAGCCTGGACGTACATCCAGCACTGCAGTAACACTTGGTGACGTGGCGAGTCCCATAAGTGCAGTTCAAGCTGGCGAGGTGGCAAGCACAAGTAGTGTCCCGCTGCCACCAAGAAGACAAAGGCAGGCCCGTCGTGCCCATACTGCCCTTCCTGCAGAATTCGCCTATCCTGATTGGGTCCCCACCACTTCTGCAGAACCCGTACTTCCCCCATTCACTGCCCAACCCGGTATTCAGGTGGAAACAGCTGATTTTATTCCAATTGATTTTTATTCGCTGTTTTTCACGGAAGATCTCTATAGATCTATTGTGGACCAGAGTAATTTATATGCTGGTCAATTTATCGCCGCTAACCCCCAGTTGCCTAAAATTGCCAGAAATTGGAAACCAATTACGGTTTCCGAATTTAAGACCTTTCTGGGCCTTTCCCTCAACATGGGCACACATAAATTTCCGTCATTGCGTGCTTATTGGTCCACGTACCCAATTGACCACATGCCCGTGTTCTCTGCCTCCATGTCCAGGGCACGATACGAGCAGATTTTGCGGTTCATGCACTTCAACGACAATGAACTTTGTCGTCCACGTGGGGACCCTGAATACGACCGGCTCTATAAAATTCGGCCCCTCATAAACCACTTCAACGAACGTTTTGCAGCCTTGTTTACTCCCGATCAAGTTGTCTGCGTTGATGAGTCCCTGATTAAATTTTCTGGCCGCTTGTCTTTCAAGCAGTACCTTCCCAGCAAGCGTGCCAGATACGGGGTCAAGCTCTACAAGTTCTGTGACAGGGCAACAGGCTATGTAGTGAACTTTACGGTTTATGAGGGAAAAGACAGTCAGATTGAGTCGGTCAACTGCCCGGATTACATAGGGAGTGCTGGCAAGATAGTGTGGAACTTGGTGTCACCCTTATTCGGAAAGGGGTACCACTTGTATGTGGACAATTATTACACGAGCGTGCCACTGTTTAGTCACTTGTTTGATCATAAGATTGGAGCATGTGGCACCGTGCGACCTAATCGCCGGGGCTTTCCCCAGCAGCTTGTAGATGCCCGTCTTAGGCTGGGGGAGAGAGCCTGCTTGAAGTGTAATAACTTGCTCGCTATGAAGTGGAGGGACAATAAGAATGTTTTCCTTCTTACCTCCCTTCATGCAGACACGACAGTCCAAATTCGTACGACGACTGGTGTTGTGGAGAAACCCCTCTGTGTCCACGAATATAACCAAAATATGGGAGGGGTGGACCTCAACGACCAGTTGATGGTGCCGTATCTAATTGACCGTAAGGCGAGACGCTGGTACAAAAAAGTGTCTCTATCATTATTCCAATTGGCTTTGCTGAACGCTCATGTGCTATACAGAGCTTCAGGCGGGACGTTATCTCTTCTAAAATTCCAGAATGAGATAGTCACAGAACTCCTGTATCCAGGCGGTTCTGCACCTCACCATCCCCAACCAAATGCAGTAAGCCGGCTGCATGAGAGGCATTATTCGTATGTCCTCCCGAGTACCCCTACCCAAAGCCACCCCCAAAAAAGATGTCGTGTCTGTAGCAAGCGCGGATTTAGGCGTGACACCCGTAGTTTTTGTCCACTCTGTCCTGACAAGCCTGGTCTTTGCCAAGGTGAATGTTTTGAACGCTACCACTCAAAAGTGAAGTTTTAGCGTAGGGTACAGCATTTCACAGACAAGGACACACTTACACAGGGTCTCCCAAGATGCCATTACATTTTGAGAGACCCGAACCATTACAGTTGTAAAGTTACAAAAAAAAGTGTAAAAAAGAAAAAAAAAACGTAAAAAACAAAACACAAAAAAAATATAAAATAAAAAAACCAAAAATAGTTGTCGTTTTATTGTTCTCTCTCTCTCTATTTTCTCTCTATTGTTCTGCTCTTTTTTACTGTATTCTATTCTGCAATGTTTTATCATGCTTGCTTTTCAGGTATGTAATTTTTTGTTTTCAGGTGCGCCATTCAACTGCAGCGCGGAATTATTTATCTTGACAGCAACAGCGTTTGCTCCCACGATACATAAAGCCGTGACTCCAGTGCTGTAGGAGGTGATTTCACCACCACAGTTAAAAAAAAGAGCATATATGCCGAAGCATGGGGGCAGCAGGGGCGGAGGAGCGATTTTGCTCCTAATGCCGCGTACATACGGTCGAAATTCCGACGGAGGCCTGCCCGTGGAAAATTCCGACCGTGTGTACGCGGCATAACTTTTTTGCGGGAGGATGCCCCCATGCTTCGGCATATATATATTTTAGGCACAGGTTGCGTTAAAACATTTTTTTATTTTTTACTAGGTTTTGTTTTGGTATTTGCTTTGCAGGTATGGCATGGTAAGGTCTTACTGTTGTACTGTAATGTTACTTTTGTTTTAATGTTAACCACCATTTGCTTAGCAGGTACGCCATTCAGTTGCAGCGCGGATCTATTTATCTTGACAGCAACAGCGTTTGCTCCCACGATACATAAAGCCGTGACTCCAACGCTGTAGGAGGTGATTTCACCACCACAGTTAAAAAAAAGAGCATATATGCCGAAGCATGGGGGCAGCAGGGGCGGAGGAGCGATTTTGCTCCTAATGCCGCGTATATACGGTCGAAATTCCAACGGAGGCTTATCCGTGGAAAAGTCCGACCGTGTGTACGCGGCATAACCTTTTATGCCGCGTACATACGGTCGAAATTCCGACGAAGGCTTGACCGTGTGTACGCGGCATAACTTTTTTGCGGGAGGATGCCCCCATGCTTCGGCATATATGCCCATCATTAGAAGTGGGTGGATGAAGGGAGGTAGTCTAATGGTGGGCATACCCACCAATCAATCTCTTTTTTTCGTTCAGCCAATAGGCTGTATGAAAAAAAAGATTACAATACATGTCCAACAAGGACCAGCAACGTACTGGTATGTTGCTGGACTTTGAATGTTTATACCAGAATGATGCCTGCGGGTTTAGGTATCATCTTGGTATCATTCTTTTCAGCCAGCAGCCGGCTTTCATGTAAAAGCAATTCTAGCAGATAATTAGCCTCTAGACTGCTTTTACAAGCAGTGGGAGGGAATGTCCCCCCCGGATATAAAAAGCGCCATTGGGAAATTGGGAAAGCATTTTATCACACCGATCTTGGTGTGGTCAGATGCTTTGAGGGCAGAGGAAAGATCTAGGGTCTAACCCCCCAACTTTTTTCAAAAAAAGAGTACCTGTCACTACCTATTGCTATCATAGGGGATATTTACATTCCCTGAGATAACGATAAAAATGGTAAAAAAATAAAATATGGAAGGCACAGTTTAAAAATAAAATAAAAAAGCCAAATAAATAATAAAAAAAAATAAAATAAAAAAAAAAGCACCGCTGTCCCCCCCTGCTATTGCGCAAAGGCGAACGCAAGCGTCGGTCTAGCGTCATATGTAAACAGCAATTGCATCATGCATGTGAGGTATCACTGTGAAGGTCAGATCGAGGGCAGTCATTTTAGCAGTAGACCTCCTCTGTAAATCTAACGTGGTAACCTGTAAAGGCTTTTAAATGCTTTTAAAAATGAATGTAGTTTGTCGCCGCTGCGCGTTTGTGCGCAATTTTAAAGCATGTCGTGTTTGGTATCCATGTACTCGGCCTATGATCATCTTTTTTATTTCATCAAACATTTGGGCAATATAGTGTTTTTTGGTGCATTAAAAATAAAAAAAGTGTGTTTTTCCCCCAAAAAATGCGTTTGAAAAAACGCTGCGCAAATACTGTGTGGAAAAAAAAATGCAACACCCACTATTTTAATCTGTAGGGCCTTTGCTTTAAAAAAATATATAATGTTTGGGGGTTCAACATAATTTTCTTGCAAAAAAAAATATTTTTTCATGTAAACAAAAAGTGTCAGAAAGGGTTTTGTCTTCAAGTGGTTAGAAGAGTGGATGATGTGTGACATAAGCTTCCTAATGTTGTGCATAAAATGCCAGGACAGTTCAAAACCCCCCCAAATGACCCCATTTTGTAAAGTAGACACCTCAAGCTATTTGCTGAGAGGCATGTTGAGCCCATTGAATATTTTTTTTTTTTTGTCCCAAGTGATTGAATAATGACCAAAAAAAAAATGTACAAAAAGTTGTCACTAAATTATATATTGCTCAAACATGCCATGGGCATATGTGGAATTACACCCCAAAATACATTCTGTTGCTTCTCCTGAGTACGGGGATACCACATGTGTGGGACTTTTTGGGAGCCTAGTCGCGTACGGGACCCCAAAAACCAAGCACCGCCTTCAGGATTTCTATGGGTGTAAATTTTTGATTTCACTCCTCACTGCCTATCACAGTTTCGGAGGCCATGGAATGCCCAGATGGCACAAAACCCCCCCAAATGACCCCATTTTGGAAAGTAGACACCCCAAGCTATTTGCTGAGAGGTATGTTGAGTATTTTGCAGATCTCGCTTTTTGTCACAAAGTTTTGAAAATGTAAAAAAAGAAAAAAAAAATGTCTTTCTTAATTTTCAAAAACAAATGAGAGCTGTAAAATACTCACCATGCCTCTCAGCAAATAGCTTGGGGTGTCTACTTTCCAAAATGGGGTCATTTGTGGGGGTTTTGGGCTATTTTGACATTTTATGGCCTTCAAAACTGTGATAGGTAGTGAGGAGTGAAATCAAAAATGTATGCCCTTAGAAACCTTGAAGGCGGTGCTTGGTTTTTGGGGTCCCGTACGCGGCTAGGCTCCCAAAAAGTCCCACACATGTGGTATCCCCGTACTCAGGAGAAGCAGCAGAATGTATTTTGGGGTGTAATTTCACATATAACCATGGCATGTGTGAGCAATATATCATTTAGTGACAACTTTTTGTACATTTTTTTTTCTTTTTGTCATTATTCAATCATTTGGGACAAAAAAAAATATTCAATGGGCTCAACATGCCTCTCAGCAAATAGCTTGGGGTGTCTACTTTCCAAAATGGGGTCATTTGGGGGGGTTTTGTGCCATCTTGGCATTTTATGGCCTTCAAAACTGTGATAGGTAGTGAGGAGCGAAATCAAAAATTTATGCCCTTAGAAACCTTGAAGGCGGTGCTTGGTTTTTGGGGTCCCGTACGCGGCTAGGCTCCCAAAAAGTCCCACACATGTGGTATCCCCGTACTCAGGAGAAGCAGCAGAATGTATTTTGGGGTGTAATTTCACATATGCCCATGGCATGTGTGAGCAATATATCATTTAGTGACAACTTTGTGCAAAAAAAAAACAGTTTGTCATATTCCCGCAACCTGTGGAAAAATATGAAATATTCCATGGACTCAACATGCCTCTCAGTAAATAGCTTGGGGTGTCTACTTTCCAAAATGGGGTAATTTGGGGGGGTTTTGTGCTATTTTGGCATTTTATGGCCTTCGAAACTGTGATAGGTAGTGAGGAGTGAAATCAAAAATTTACGCCCTTAGAAATCCTGAAGGCGGTGCTTGGTTTTTGGGGCCCTGTACGCGGCTAGGCTCCCAAAAAGTCCCACACATGTGGTATCCCCGTACTCAGGAAAAGCAGCAGAATGTATTTTGGGGTGCAATTCCACATATAACCATGGCATGTGTGAGCAATATATCATTTAGTGACAACTTTTTGTACATTTTTTTTTCTTTTTGTCATTATTCAATCATTTGGGACAAAAAAAAAATATTCAATGGGGTCAACATGCCTCTCAGCAAATAGCTTGGGTGTCTACTTTCCAAAATGGGGTCATTTGGGGGGGTTTTGTGCCATCTTGGCATTTTATGGCCTTCAAAACTGTGATAGGTAGTGAGGAGTGAAATCAAAAATTTATGCCCTTAGAAACCTTGAAGGCGGTGCTTGGTTTTTGGGGTCCCGTACGCGGCTAGGCTCCCAAAAAGTCCCACACATGTGGTATCCCCGTACTCAGGAGAAGCAGCAGAATGTATTTTGGGGTGTATTTTCACATATGCCCATGGCATGTGTGAGCAATATATCATTTAGTGACAACTTTGTGCAAAAAAAAAAAAAGTTTGTCATATTCCCGCAACTTGTGGCAAAATATAAAATATTCCATGGACTGAACATGCCTCTCAGTAAATAGCTTGGGGTGTCTACTTTCCAAAATGGGGTAATTTGGGGGGGTTTTGTGCTATTTTGGCATTTTATGGCCTTCGAAACTGTGATAGGTAGTGAGGAGTGAAATCAAAAATTTACGCCCTTAGAAATCCTGAAGGCGGTGCTTGGTTTTTGGGGCCCTGTACGCAGCTAGGCTCCCAAAAAGTCCCACACATGTGGTATCCCCGTACTCAGGAAAAGCAGCAGAATGTATTTTGGGGTGCAATTCCACATATAACCATGGCATGTGTGAGCAATATATCATTTAGTGACAACTTTTTGTACATTTTTTTTTTCTTTTTGTCATTATTCAAACATTTGGGACAAAAAAAAATATTCAATGGGGTCAACATGCCTCTCAGCAAATAGCTTGGGGTGTCTACTTTCCAAAATGGGGTCATTTGGGGGGTTTTGTGCCATCTTGGCATTTTATGGCCTTCAAAACTGTGATAGGTAGTGAGGAGTGAAATCAAAAATTTATGCCCTTAGAAACCTTGAAGGCGGTGCTTGGTTTTTGGGGTCCCGTACGCGGCTAGGCTCCCAAAAAGTCCCACACATGTGGTATCCCCGTACTCAGGAGAAGCAGCAGAATGTATTTTGGGGTGTATTTTCACATATGCCCATGGCATGTGTGAGCAATATATCATTTAGTGACAACTTTGTGCAAAAAAAAAAAAGTTTGTCATATTCCCGCAACTTGTGGCAAAATATAAAATATTCCATGGACTGAACATGCCTCTCAGTAAATAGCTTGGGGTGTCTACTTTCCAAAATGGGGTCATTTGGGGGGGGGTTTTGTGCTATTTTGGCATTTTATGGCCTTCGAAACTGTGATAGGTAGTGAGGAGTGAAATCAAAAATTTGCGCCCTTAGAAATCCTGAAGGCGGTGCTTGGTTTCCGGGGTCCCGTACGTGGCTAGGCTCCTAAAAAGTCCCACACATGTGGTATCCCCGTACTCAGGAGAAGCAGCAGAATGTATTTTGGGGTGCAATTCCACATATAACCATGGCATGTGTGAGCAATATATCATTTAGTGACAACTTTTTGCAATTTTTTTTTTTTTGTCATTATTCAATCACTTGGGACAAAAAAAAAAAATATTCAATGGGCTCAACATGCCTCTCAGCAATTTCCTTGGGGTGTCTACTTTCCAAAATGGGGTCATTTGGGGGGGTTTTGTACTGCCCTGCCATTTTAGCACCTCAAGAAATGAGATAGGCAGTCATAAATTTAAAGCTGTGTAAATTTCAGAAAATGTACCCTAGTTTGTAAACGCTATAACTTTTGCGCAAACCAATAAATATACGCTTATTGACATTTTTTTTACTAAAGACATGTGGCTGAATACATTTTGGCCTAAATGTATGACTAAAATTGAGTTTATTCGATTTTTCTTATAACAAAAAGTAGAAAATATCATTTTTTTTCAAAATTTTCGGTCTTTTTCTGTTTATATCGCAAAAAATAAAAATCGCAGAGGCAATCAAATACCATTAAAAGAAAGCTCTATTTGTGGGAAGAAAAGGACGCAAATTTCATTTGGGTACAACATTGCATGTCCGCACAATTTACAGTTAAAGCAGCGCAGTGCCGAATCCCAAAAACAGGCTTGGTCCTAATGGCCCGAAATGGTCCGGGGCTTAAGTGGTTAAACGAACCACTTTTCTGGGCCCACCATCTCCGGGAGCAACATGACCCTGTTCTGGCAACCACGGACTCATTTTTCTCAGCCATGGCTCAGCTGTATGCCGACTCTTTCTTCCGCCAGACTGCTGAATCCAAGCTTGGCAAGTTACAACAAGGTACAAGGCCAGTGGAGGACTATGTGACCGATTTCCGCGTTCTGAGTGCTGATACCCTGTGGAATCAGTCCGCCCTTCGTCACCAGTTTCGCCTGGGATTTTCTGAGACCTTGAAAGATGAGCTTGCCAGAGTGGGAGTGCCCACATCCTTAGAGGACCTGATCACCCTAACCATCCAGATTGATCGGCGCTCACGGGAGAGACAGTCTGAAAAACTTAAGGGAAGTCTTTCTGTGGTTTCCAGTTCTGACATATCCGCTCCTTCAATTGTTGCACCCCCCGGAGGGAAAAGACTGTATAAGGCTTGCTATAGGAGTTTTCGGAGACCCCCTCTTTCTCCTATTGAGCGCCTCCGGTGGCAGCAAGCTAAATTATGCCTATATTGCGGAGAGGCTGGCCACTTCATACGGACTTGCCCAGTAAAATCCAGCAGACCTTGTTATCACCTGCCTCATATGATGTATCTCCCTGGGAAAGATTGCTCTCATGTCTCCCTTTCTGTTGAGCTTCTGTTCTCCGGAAAGACAGTCTCTGTATCGGCCATCATAGACTCTGGGGCCTGTAGTTGCTTTGTTGATTACACATTTGTTGCCCTTCATCAGTTCCCTGTGTGTGCCAAGAAGCAAAGTTTTCTGGTTCATCTGGCCGATGGCTCTGGCATCAAATCTGGGGCCGTTACACAAGAGACTGCACCTATTTTCTGCCAAACCGCTTCAGGCCATCATGAACTTCTCAGGCTGGATGTCATAACGTCACCTATGTTCCCTGTAATTCTTGGCATCCCATGGTTAAAGGCCCATAATCCACACATAAACTGGCTTTCTGGAGAGGTCTCCTTCTCATCCAACTACTGCCAAGAACACTGCTTTCCAGGAGGGAAGGTTAATACTACTCCTCTCTTGAGTTTACAGCCAGACCCAGAGACTTTGAAGTTGATACCTGCTGCCTACCATGAATATCAGGATGTGTTCAACAAGAAGGGTGCAGACACTCTTCCTCCCCATAGGACATATGACTGTCCCATAGAACTTTTACCAGGGGCCGAGATCCCGTTTGGTAGGATCTACCCTCTGTCTGAGCCTGAACTAGAAGCCCTACGTACATACATCGACGAGAGCCTAGAAAAACAGTTCATTCGAACTTCCACGTCACCTGCAGGTGTCGGGATCTTCTTCGTGGAGAAAAAGGACAAGTCGCTGAGACCCTGTGTTGACTATCGGGACCTCAATAAAGTCACAGTTAAAAACCGATACCCCCTTCCCCTGATTCCTGAGCTTTTCCAGAGGCTGAGAGGGGCACGAGTGTTTCAGGGAAATCTTCCGTCCAACAGCGCCAATCAGCGCCCAATGCGCACGCGCGTTGGAATGACGCTCCGGCGCGTGCGCGGGACGGCGCTTCTACGTTCCCGGGTTCGCGCGCCGACGCAGCGGCGCGCGAATGCGCGGCGGCTCACCAATAGGAATCCAGGCGGGCCTATTTAAAGAAACCTAGTTGCACTGACAAGTTGCTGGTTTGTCAGCTTTCCTGTGTACCCAAGACTCTGGAAAACTACCTTGAAAATCTCCTTGTGACCCGGACTGGCTTGATTCCTCTGATCTCTCTCCTGGACCTGACCCTCGGCTTGTTATACGGACTTCTGCCTTCTCCTGTGTTTGACCCTCGGCCTGTGACTCGGATCTGCTGCCTGACTACAATCCTTGACCTCCTGCTTGTACCTTTGGACTTCCACGTTTCCTTTGAACTCCTGCCTTGTTCCCTGTACCTTCTGGACTTGTTACCTTTTGCTGTGCTAGACTCCCAGCCGGGACTGTTACCTCTGCAATTGCAACCCGGACTCAGCCTGCACCGGCTTCAATTGTCTCCTGCTGTTTGAACTTTACCAATCCAGCTAGTTCCTGCTTGAAGCCTGTTCTTCAGTCTACTCAGCACTACCGGACCGTCTACAAGTACCCACCACCTGCCGGTAGCCGGTGCCGCTTCTCGTCATCCACTCCCTGTCTCAACTCCAGGGGGTGGAGTGCGTCAAGTCGCAAAGGTGAACCACTCTCGGCATCTCGGCCTCGGTAAGTACATACCTTAACAGTACAAACCAGCCAGATGTCTGAGGCCGACAGGGTGCGTTCACCGTTCGAGACCCTATGTCAGCAAGTCACCGCACTAACCGATGCGGTTCAGAAATTACAAGAAGGTTATGTCCAAATGGATGGCCGCTTTCAGCTACTTACTGGAGCTACAGGACCAGCATCACCAGCTGCCACCGCTGCCAATGTTGCCTCCACGTCTCAAAATCAGGCAAACCCTACCGTAGTAATGGCTACCCCTGAACCCAGGGTCCCTCTGCCTGAACGATTTTCTGGTGTCCGTAAGAAATATCGGGCTTTCAAAAACGCATGTTCTCTTTAGCTCGCCCTTCAACCCAGGACTTTTTCTTCAGAAGTGGTAAAGGTGGGGTTCGTCATCTCCCTTCTAACCGACGAACCTCAGGCCTGGGCCCATGGCCTGATGGAGCAAAGCAGCCCCATACTAGATTCCGTGGACACCTTCTTTGAGAGTATGGCGCAGCTGTATGACGATCCTCAGCGATCAGCCACAGCTGAGTCTGTTCTCCACAGTTTAACCCAGGGGAGAAGGCCGGTGGAGGACTACACGGCAGAATTCCGGAAATGGTCAGCTGACACTGGCTGGAATGAGACGGCCCTCAAATACCAATATCGCCAAGGACTGTCTGAGGCTCTTAAAGATGAGCTGGCCAGGATTGGTGTTCCAACTACTCTGGAAGATTTGATCCAGTCTGTCACTCAGCTTGACAGACGCCTGCGGGAGCGGCGTTCTGAGCGTTTCCGGACTACCCGTCCGAACTGGACTTTTCCCCGATCAGCTCCTGCCTATCCACCCATCCAAGTTCCTACAGCATCTTCTCCTCCCGAGCCTGAACCCATGCAGCTTGATCTGGTTCGTCCTTCCCTTTCTCCTGAGGAAAAGCAGCGCAGGCGTCAGGCCAATCTGTGTCTTTACTGCGGGGGTACTGGCCATTTCCTTCGGAGCTGCCCAGTAAGACCTAGTAAGTGTACCCCCAAAGACACTTTGAACTACCAAGTTTCTGGCTTACCACAGACTTATGTTGTTCTTTCTATTTCTCTACAGCTACCAACAGGAGTAACCCGCCTACCGCCGATTATTGATTCAGGAGCCTGCAGCTGCTTTCTGGACTCTTCACTTGCTTCCCAACTTCACTTTCCTCTGCAAACCAAGGACCGTTATCTTCAGGTTCGTCTGGCGGATGGATCCCTGCCTCGTTCAGGGGTAATTACGCAAGAAACAAAACCCGTCCTTGCTATCACGGATTCAGGCCACCAAGAATACCTCCGATTTGACCTCATCCCATCTCCCATGTTCCCCATCATCCTGGGCCTCCCTTGGCTGCAAGCACATGAGCCTCATATAAACTGGGCCAAAAGGGAAGTTAACTTCACTTCTTCGTATTGTTCCCAACACTGTCTCTCCACACTTCCAACTGTCTGTGCTACTTTAACCCCTCAACCGGATAACCTACCACATGTTCCATCAGCATACTTGGAATTCCAGGACGTCTTCGACAAACAGCAGGCCAACCACCTACCACCACATCGGCCCTACGATTGTCCCATTGACGTTCTGTCTGGCCCCAAAATTCCATTCGGCCGCATCTTTCCCTTGTCCGAATCTGAGTTGAAGGCCCTCAAGGCCTACATCGAGGAAAATCTGGAAAATAAATTCATTCGCCCCTCTTCTTCCCCAGCCGGTGCCGGAATCTTTTTCGTTGAAAAAAAAGACGGGACTCTGAGGCCCTGCATTGACTATAGGGAATTAAATAAAATTACTATTAAAAACAGATACCCGCTTCCTCTCATCCCTGAGTTGTTCCAACGATTCCGATCAGCTCGGATCTTCTCTAAACTGGACCTTCGAGGGGCCTACAACCTCATCCGGATCAGGGCTGGAGACGAATGGAAGACCGCTTTTAGATCTAGGTTCGGTCATTTTGAATACTTGGTCATGCCATTCGGGCTTTGCAACGCCCCAGCTACTTTCCAGCACCTGGTCAATGACATTTTCCATGAACACCTGGACGACTTCCTAGTAGTCTACTTAGACGATATTCTTATTTTTTCGTCCTCCCTTGAACTGCACCGGATCCATGTCATCAAGGTTCTCACTATTCTCCGAGAACATAGACTTTACCTCAAGGCCGAGAAATGTGACTTTGAGAAAACCACTGTGCAATTTCTGGGATTTATTATTTCTACCAATGGGGTCGCAATGGACCCGCAGAAAGTCAAAGCTATCCAGGAATGGCCAGCCCAAACAGACAAGAAAGGGGTACAACGGTTTATAGGTTTCGCCAACTTCTACAGGAGGTTCATTGTGGGGTTCTCCTCTATTGTGGCACCTATAACCCAACTAACACGCCAGGGCTACCGCTTCCACTGGTCGCAGGAAGCTCAGGATGCCTTCGATAAACTAAAAAACGCATTCACATCGGCACCTGTATTGAAGCATCCAGATCCGCTATTGCCGTTTACTCTGGAAGTAGACGCTTCCGAGTCAGCCACTGGGGCCATCCTCTCTCAAAGGCAGGGCCCCAAATCCCTTCTTCATCCAGTAGCCTTTGCCTCTCGTAAACTAACTTCTCCGGAACGTAATTATGACGTCAGAGACCGGGAACTATTGGCTATCAAATTCGCCCTGGAAGAATGGCGATACCTACTGGAGGGAGCCCCTCACGCTGTCATGATATTCACGGATCATAAAAATCTAGAATATCTGAGAACAGAAAAACGTCTACGACCCAGACAAGCCCGATGGGCCCTCTTCTTCACCAGGTTTAACTTTCATATCTCTTATAGGCCCGGTTCCAAGAACGTGAAGGCGGATGCACTCTCTAGGATGTTTCCCTAGACCCCTCAAGCAGAGGAACCAAGTACCATCCTATCAGCACAAAACTTTCTGCTCATCCCACAGGCTGATCTACTAACCTCCATAAAAGCTGCCTCTAAGCATTGTCCTGACCAAGTAACCCCTTCCCTGGAGAAGCGTAATGACTTGCTCTGGTCCCAAGGTAAAGTCTTCGTCCCTCTGGAAACAAGGCAACTGATTCTGAAAACGTTCCACGACCACAAACTAGCTGGCCACTTTGGAGCCCGAAAAACCATGGAACTAATCTCCCGCTCCTTCTGGTGGCCTGGTTGGAGGCAAGATTGCAAGTCCTATGTTGCCTCCTGTACCCGTTGTCAACGGAATAAGGGACCCAAAACCAAGAGTTGGGGGCTACTCAAACCTTTGCCTATCCCTGAACGTCCATGGGCAGATGTGTCCATGGATTTCATTGTAGATCTACCGCCCTCTGGAGGTTTTACCACGATTCTGGTCGTAATTGACCGCCTCTCCAAAATGGCACACTTCGTGCCCATGATCGGTACCCCCTCTGCTGCAGATACAGCCAAAGCCTTTTTTCAGGAGATAATCAGGCTCCATGGGGTGCCTAAGAGCATCACCTCTGACAGAGGCGTTCAATTCACGTCGAAATTCTGGAAGGAACTTTGCAAATCTTTAGAAGTCAAGATTTGCCTATCATCGGCATATCACCCCCAGAGCAACGAACAGACAGAGAGAACCATTCAAACCCTAGAACAATATCTCTGTTGCTTTTGCTCAGCCTCACAAGACGATTGGTCCTCCCTATTATCCTACGCTGAATTTGCATATAACAACTCGGTGCATTCAGCCACCAGTCAAACTCCTTTTTGGGCCAACTTTGGCTTCCATCCTTCCTTCCTCCCTGATGACATTCCGGAGAGCTCTGTTCCTGCTGTTCAAGGTTGGATAGCCTTTGTCCAATCTAATTTTCTGACACTCCAGGAAATGATGCAAAACGCCCAGGAGTCTTACAAGAGACACTATGACAAAGGTAGGAAGGAAAATCCAATCTTCAAAGTTGGGGAGGAAGTATGGCTCTCCGCCACCAACCTCAAATTGCCGATCCCTTCACGGAAATTGGGACCAAGATTCATAGGCCCTTTTAAAATCAAGCGAGTAATCAACTCTGTGGCCTTTGAATTGGCACTGCCCGACTCCTACAGGATACACCCGGTCTTCCACACGTCTCTGTTGTAACCGGTAGTCTCCAGCTCCTTCCCAGGAAGGGATGAGCCACCTCCTCCACCTGTGGAGGTTGATGGTGAAAACGAGTACGTGGTGGAATCTATCTTGGGCTGCAGGAAAAGAGGCAGGCAATTACAGTATTTAATCAAATGGAAGGGGTATCCCCCAGAGGACAACTCTTGGGAACCATCTAGGAACCTACATGCTCCCCGTCTAATTAGAGTCTTTCACCAGGAACATCCCGAGTTGATGTCTAGTCTGGGCGTCCAGAGTCCGCCCCTAGGAGGGGGGCACTGTCAGGGAAATCTTCCGTCCAACAGCGGCAATCAGCGCCCAATGCGCACGCGCGGAGGAATGACGCTTCGGCGCGTGCGCGGGACGGTGCTTCTACGTTCTCGGGTGCGCGCGTCGACGCAGCGGCGCGCGCGCATGCGTGGCGGTGCACCAATAGGAATCCAGGCGGGCCTATTTAAAGAAACCTAGTTGCACTGACAAGTTGCTGGTTTGTCAGCTTTCTTGTGTACCCAAGACTCTGGAAAACTACCTTGAAAATCTCCTTGTGACCTGGACTGGCTTGATTCCTCTGATCTCTCTCCTGGACCTGACCTTCGGCTTGTTATACGGACTTCTGCCTTCTCCTGTGTTTGACCCTCGGCCTGTGACTCGGATCTGCTGCCTGACTACAATCCTTGACCTCCTGCTTGTACCTTTGGACTTCCACGTTTCCTTTGAACTCCTGCCTTGTTCCCGGTACCTTCTGGACTTGTTACCTTTTGCTGTGCTAGACTCCCAGCTGGGACTGTTACCTCTGCAATTGCAACCCGGACTCAGCCTGCACCGGCTTCAATTGTCGCCTGCTGTTTGAACTTTACCAATCCAGCTAGTTCCTGCTTGAAGCCTGGTCTTCAATCTACTCAGCACTACCGGACCGTCTACAAGTACCCACCACCTGCCGGTAGCCGGTGCCGCTTCTCGCCATCCACTCCCTGTCTCAACTCCAGGGGGTGGAGTGCGTCAAGTCGCAAAGGTGAACCACTCTCGGCATCTCGGCCTCGGTAAGTACATACCTTAACAGAGTGTTTTCCAAACTTGACTTAAGAGGGGCATATAATCTAGTCCGAATCAGGGAAGGGGATGAATGGAAGACGGCCTTCCGGACACGCTTTGGCCACTTTGAGTACTTGGTCATGCCCTTCGGACTTTGTAACGCCCCAGCTACCTTTCAGCACCTAGTGAATGACGTCTTCCGTGACTTTCTGGATCTATTTGTCATTGTGTACTTAGATGATATTCTTATATTCTCTGAATCCATTGAATTCCATCGAACTCACGTGAAGAAGGTACTGAGTCGGCTCCGTGAACATCGCCTTTACGCCAAGGCTGAAAAATGTGATTTTGAGAAGCAAACCATACACTTTTTAGGTCTCGTCATCTCGGCCGAGGGTATTTCCACAGAAGGTCACATCCGTTCTAGAATGGCCAGCTCCTACAGAGAGGAAGGCAGTGCAGAGGTTTGTAGGATTTGCAAATTTCTACAGGAAATTTATCAAGGATTTTTCCGGTATCATTACCCCCATCACACAACTGACTAGACAGAAGGTCCCCTTCTGTTGGACCCCCGAAGCTCAAGAGGTTTTTGAACAATTAAAAGTTTTGTTTACGTCAGCTCCTATCCTGAAGCATCCTGACCCATCTTTGGCCTATGTGTTAGAGGTAGATGCCTCTGAGAATGCAGTCGGTGCCATTTTATCCCAACGCCAGGGCCCTAAATCCCTACTTCACCCTGTAGCATTTTTCTCTAAAAAGTTAAATCCTTCTGAAAGGAATTATGATGTTGGAGACAGAGAGTTACTGGCCATCAAGGCTGCGCTCGAAGAGTGGCGCTATCTCTTGGAAGGAGCATCTCATCCAATCCTCTTCTTCACGGATCATAAAAATCTTGAATATCTGAGAACAGCTAAAAGATTAAGACCTCGGCAAGCAATGTGGGCATTGTTCTTCTCTCGCTTCATGTTCCACATCACTTACCGCCTTGGCTCTAAGAACGGCAAACCGGATGCTTTATCCCGCATGTTCAGCAGTCCCGTGGTGTCCTTGGAACCTGATACCATTCTTCCAGCCAAAAACTTCCTGTTTCTTCAAGCCGACCTAATGTCACAAATAAAGACAGATGTGGTGGATCAACCACCTCCTCAGGACTTGGCCCTTCAACTTAAGAATGACCTTTATTTTCATAAGGAGCAAATCTTTGTCCCTGAACGATTCAGACTATCTCTCTTGAGACGTTGTCATGACCACCCCCTTGTGGGGCACTTCGGAATTTCCAAAACAGCCGATTTAATTTCTCGTACCTTTTGGTGGCCAGATTTAATGCAGGACTGTAAGAATTACGCAAAATCCTGTACCACGTGCCTTCGTAATAAATCGGACAAAGCCAGAACTTGGGGGCTTTTGGAGTCTCTACCTGTACCAAAGAAACAATGGAGCATGATCTCCATGGACTTCATTGTAGAACTTCCCCCATCAGAGGATTTTACCACAATTTTTGTTGTTGTAGACCGTCTGACCAAGATGGCTCATTTCATACCGTTACAAGGAACTCCTTTGGCTACTGGGACTGCTTCAGCCTTCATCAAGGAAGTTGTTAAGTTGCACGGTATCCCTGACAGCATCATCTCCGACCGAGGAGTTCAATTTACTTCCAGGTTTTGGAAGGTTCTATGTGAAGCACTAAACATCGAACTCCGTCTCTCCACAGCATATCACCCACAAACTAATGGTCAAACTGAACGAACCAACCAAACCCTTGAACAGTATTTGCAGTGTTTTTCCTCCTTTGCACAGGACAATTGGCTTTCACTCCTCCCACTTGCAGAATTCTCATACAACAACTGCATTCACTCAGCAACCAAACAGTCACCCTTCTTTGCCAATTATGGGTATCACCCTTCTTTCTTGCCGGAGCTATCTGTTGAATCTTCCGTACCTGCTGTACAAGATCGTTTAAATTTCTTCAGTACCAACAACCAACTCTTACAGGATACAATCACTAAGACACAGGCAAGCAATAAGAAATTATTCGATAGGAAAAGAAGAGGCAACCTGAATCTGGAACCGGGTGACAAGGTCTGGCTGTCTACAGCAAATTTAAGGTTAAATTGTCCTTCGAAGAAACTTGATCCAAAATTCTTGGGTCCTTTCCCAGTTAAAAGGAGGATTAATGCAGCGGCATTTGAATTGGTGTTGCCCAAGAATCTAAGGATTCACCCAGTGTTCCACGTTTCCTTGTTGAAACCGACGGTGCCAAATCCCTTTCCTGACCGGATTTCTGAAATTCCTCCTCCTCTCCTTATCAAAGGTAACGAGGAGTTTGAAGTAGAAACAATTTTGGACTGCAGAGTTAGGAACAACCTAACACAGTTCCTTGTCAAGTGGAAAGGCTACGGCCCGGAGGAAAATTCTTGGGAACCAGCCTCAAATGTACATGCCCCAAGACTGGTACAAGCCTTCTTTCAGCGACACCCTGGAGGCTGCCCTTAAGGGGGGGGCAATGTAAGAGAACTGCTGATTCACGTATGGCGCATATGCGTGCGCCAATGCGCATGCGCGTGCGCAATGAACGGCGTGCACGTGCAGGAGCACGTCCCTAACACCAGTTGGCGCCAGACGGCCTATTTAAAGGGTGCTCTGACTTTCCACAAGTGCTGACTGGTCTTCAGCTGTGTCCTGTTCCTCTGAACCCTGCTATAACCTGCTTGATACCTGTTACTGATCCCGGCTTCCTCTGACTCTGCTTTTGGACTCTGATTGCTTGATTACTGGTACCCGACTACGGCCTGCATCTGACCTTCCTCCTGCTTATGCCTTGTACTCTGCAGCCCGCCTGTTACCGAACCCGGTTATCTCCACGACTCCGCTTCCATCATCTGCCCAGGTCTGACACTGCCTCTGGAAACCTGCGCTGGCTCTCTATGGTCTCAGCTCTCCTGTGTCCACTGCTCTCCTGTCTCCTGACCATAGGAAGTACTGACAAGCCACCAAGCCTGAACCTGCAAACTGGTTGGAGTTCCTCCTTAACTTCCACCGCAGCTCTTCACCTGCTGTCCTGCTGTTTCCACCGAGCCTACTACTTCCACCGCAGGTTCTACAAGCAACATTCCCTGGCACTCGTGTTCCTCCTGACCCTAGCCACCATCTGTTCCACCTTCAGTGGGGCTTGGGTAGGAGATACAAGGGAGGCTGACCTTGTCATATCAGACTCCTACCAGGTACGTGACACCCAGCTTTTGGGATAAAAAAAAAAGATCTGGGTGCAATAATTGCCTTCTCTCTGGCGCAGTACTTCTCCTCCTCTCCCATAAGACAGATTGTGAGTGCAGGGCAATATGGACTTGCCCTCTAAAGGGGTTTCACCAAGGCACCCTATGCTCACAGTGTATTGATGCAGAGAGTGGCACTAACATCATCATGTCAGCACTGCTCTCTGCATTATCAATGATCATCCATTGCCAAGAGAACATCCAAGAAGAAAGAGGACCCTGTTCTTCACTTGATAGGCCTAAAGAACTTGAATTAAAGAAAGAGCACAATACACAGTGGGAGTCGGTGCTTTGAATTTGTCTTTGACCACTCCAGCATTTGTTTATTTTTACAAATACTGAAGGGACCACCATCAGATTTTGGTCTAACAGAATGCCTCACTGGCTTTATCCATAAAGCAAATCTGATTTATTACAAATTGAATCAATGCAAAAATCACCTTTATAAATTCATTCTGCCACAGCCAAGTAAAGAGTAGTGGTTTTGGTGCCTTGAGGTTAAGTCAATCAATTCTGGCTCAAGGCCCAACAAGACTAGACCAATTTGGTTGAGCTGGATTTTGCAAACTTTTAGTGGATTGTGTTATATAGTTTCCCTCCATTCTTACATTGTGGTAATGTTCAACTGTCTAAATTATGCTGCTTTACAGCACTTCCAGCCTCCCTTGTGCTTTCAACTTTGACTCACAACCAACCAGGAGGCGTTGTGTTACCAGAGAGAAATTAAATAGTTTGTGCTCAAATGTTTACCACCAAATGGAGAGTGATAATATAAATTGTACATTATCATTTAACCCTCTGCAAACTGTTTCGGCTTGCTTCTCACTCTCTCCCATCATCATCCTTATTAATCCACCATTGCATTGCACAGGCAGCAGATTTTAGGTAGGTCCACATTTAGGGAATATTAGTCATTGAGGGTCAGAGCAGAAAACTAATTTGGAACGTACAGGGACAGAATTATAGTGGTCACAAATGTTTCAACTGGAACATTTCATCACTTGAAATAGTAAGCAATTGAAATGGTTGACATTTTTTGTCAGGTTTCCACAGGGCTACAGTATGTTAATGCAATTAAATTGTCTGTTCAATCCTTTACAGCAGGGGTGCTCAACCCATGGAGCGATCTGTGGCTAGCGATCTCAAACCAGGGAAGTAGATGCCCAGGGTCGGCAACCCATTGATCATTATCTGGGCTTGCAGACCCACCATGCCAGAGCAGTAATCCAGCACCAGCAGTGGAGGGAGCAGGCGGCTGAGGAGGGAACAGAAGCCACATAAGTGGATGCTTCCTCTGCAGCACCTGCTCCTGTCCCAGGTCCCCTGATACCCACTGTGTAAGTACACTCCACCTCTAATCCTTGCTAGCAGCCTGGAGAGCTATGCCAGCAGCAACGGCAAGAGAAAAAGTAGGTCAGTGTATTAAAAAACACATACACTGGGCATAATAGCTTTTGCAAAGGGCATATTAGCAGCTATAAAAAGAGTTAACAACTATTAGGCTGCTTTCACACTGACCTGCGGGTGCAGCGCAGTGCACCTGTGGCTTTCCTGCAGCTTAGCTGCACTGAGCCATAGACTTCTATTATATCCTGTGGGTTAAATGCACTTTCTGAAAGTTCACCACACCCATAAGATGTGGGTAAAATCCAACTGGGATTGGTCCCATGGAAAATCATGAACCTGATTGTTATTTGCTATTCAAAATAAAAAATGTGAAATTCTGAAGTAGCGTTGTGGCCCACAACCAGTTACCAATTCACTTAGATGGCCCTCACTCTTCAAAAGGTTGAACACCCCTATTTTACAGCATGCAGAGGGAATAGCTTTGGATAAAAATGTATACAATTAAGATCATAATTTTAACTACACACAAAGGAAGAGCAAACACATGTGTGTGGCACGGCAAGAACCTACTCTAAGATATGATTGAAAATTCTGAATAAATCTAAAAAATTATGCAAAATTTATACTTGTGTGACCATCATTAGGAGATTCAGCAATAGATTCCTTATTGTCCTCTGTGGACTTGGTAATGAGAAGCTTCTGGTACAAAAAATTGTGACACTCCAATTTTTTATTGAATAAGAGCATTTGAAGAATCTAACGAGCTTGGGGGAAATGCCTCGCCCTTCTTAAAGGCTGAAACCGTGAATATGATTATATTAGCAGTCTTGTGCAATTAGAATATCTGTAATGAGATCTAAACTGTCAAATTGGTCACATTGCATTTTTTTTTGACTGACCTGACAGTTTAGATCAAGCCTCATTATAGATATTCTAATTGCACCTCACTGCTAATCTAATCATATTTGCGGTTTCAGCCTTGAAGAAGTGGGAGACATTTCCCCTGAAATACATTGGATTCTTCTGATGCTTAGATCAGTTTAGCTCAAGCCCCATTGTGGGTATCTTAATTGCATTGCACTGCTAGTCCAATTATACCCACGTCTTTAGCCCTGAAGATGAGGGAGGCATTTCCCCCAAAAGGCGTTGGTTTCTTCTGATGCTGATGCTTATTCAATAAAAATTTGGATTACATTTCTAAGTGTCAACCTTTTAATTTGGGTGTTAACCTTGTATCAATATCAACCTTTGTCACCTGCTAAACATTATTTTTGAGGCAATCAGAGAGGCAAGAGCCTGGGACCTTAGCAAGGTCTGTTATGCACTGCACATTCACCATGTATCAGCCCCTTTGAAGGCGGAATTGCTCTGTTCCAAATCCTAAAGTACCAATATCTCTCTCTTCTATTTGCCCAGGGCAATCATACACATACCAGCTACTTATTGTCATTTGTGTGATTCAACAACCCTAAGTATGGTAAATTACTAAAAGTTAAACAAATTCTCTGTGATCACTGGCTTCAGTTGGCAATTTTTTGTTCTATTTGCTGCTGGAGGCTACCATATTAAGTACTGTGAGTTTGATTTACTAAAGGTGTTGAGGATCTTCACTCAATAAATTGTTTGAACATTCACTTCAATTATTCATTAATTTGAAAAGTAAATTTCTGTTTGCTTTTTTTATCCGATTCCCTAATTTTCAATGAAAAAAATAAAAGCTTTAGAGTCTATAGAGGGAAATGTTAAATCAAGGTATATCCAGGTAAAACTAGCAGTTTGAAAAAAGAATCTAATTTTAATAGTTGCTCATAAAGCATTAGAATGCAAATCATAAGCAACCATAAAAATGTTAATGTTTATCTACCATTAAACAGCTTTTTCTACTACTTACACTATACAGGACACACTTATGCTTAAAGCCAATGAGGCAGTCATCACAGACCATAAACTAACTATAATGCAATTTCCATGAAGTTAAATATACCGAAACAGGAGGTGGAAAACTCGTTTCTGGTCCATTGCATGAGGACAGTTCAATGCAAGAACATCATATAGACAGAGAGTGTGTAAGCACTATTCACTGATTTATAGGGTCAATAAAATGGAAAGTAAATAGAAAGTTTTTCTTTCAGACTAGGAAGCTCATAGAGATGGAAGAGGGGATAACACATAAACAGTTCAATGTCCGAGGAACTGAATAAACAGCGGCGCTTAAAAATCAGCTGTAAAAAAGTCATTTTATTCATCTAAAAAAGAAAGAAAACCTTACTGACACCATTATAACATATAACTTCATTACGAGCAATGAAGTTAATTTCAAAGCATATTTCCTTCCATTAAAAAAGAATAACCATATGGCTCCCAACAGGAGGTAATCACAATACGAGAAAGTGGCAGCAAAATTCTGCTTGGTATCACTATCTACTTTATTTACTCTGAGGTTTTATTACACTACTCTCACAGATGCATACGTTTGTGCTTTTTCCAGAAGATGCTGAAAAAGTGATCATTAACAGCGGTGCGCTAGCAGGACGGTAAAAAAAGTCCTGCTGGCTGCATCTTTGGAGCGGAGAAGGAGCAGTGTGTTTACTGCTCCTCCTCCGCTGCTACCCATTGAAATCAATGGGACAGTGCGGCTATTCCGCCTGCAATGCGCTGCTTCAGCAGCGCATTGCAGGCGGTTTTAACCCTTTAGCGGCCGCTAGCGGGGGTAAAATAGGATTTTTATAACAGCTTACCTGTAAAATCCTTTTCTTGGAGTACATCACGGGACACAGAGCGACATAGTCATTACTAATGGGTTATATAGATACCTTCAGGTGCTGGCACTGGCAACTTCCAAAACCGGAAGTACCCTCCCCTATATAAGCCCCTCCCATCTGGGAGCACCTCAGTTTTGTAGCAAAGCAATAAGTGTCCCCAAAGAGGGGTGGGAGCTCTGTGTCCCGTGATGTACTCCAAGAAAAGGATTTTACAGGTAAGCTGTTATAAAAATCCTATTTTCTTTCTCGTACATCACGGGACACAGAGCGACATAGTCATTACTAATGGGATGTCCTAAAGCAATGCCCAACGAGGGGGGGGATACACCATACATAAGCTGAGCGCTATCAGACATGAGGATCTTTTGCGGCCTGCAACACACTGCGCCCAAAGGCGACATCCTCCTGACTTCTAACGTCCACCTGGTAGAACCTAGTAAACGTGTGTACTGAAGACCATGTTGCGGCCTTACAGATTTGAGCCAGGGAGGCCTGGTGATGCACTGCCCATGAAGTTCCAACTGCTCTCGTGGAGTGCGCCCTAACTTTGAACGGAGGCGGTCTCCTTCTCAAGCCATAGGCTTGCATTATGACCTGTCGAATCCACTTGGCTAAAGTAGATTTTGACGCTGCCTGACCCCTTCTGGGGCCTTCCGGCAGAATAAACAAAGTATCCGTTCTGCGAATCTGAGCAGTGGCTTTTAGATAAGCTTTAACTGCTCTTACTACATCCAAAGAATGCAATAACTTTTCCTCTACCGAAGTAGGTTTGGGGAAAAAAGAAGGAAGAACCACATCTTGGTTCAAATGAAACCTCGATACCACCTTAGGAAGAAAGGCTGGATGAGGACGTAACACTACTCTGTCCTTATGGATAACCAGATATGGCTCCCTACAGGACATAGCTGCTAATTCCGACACTCTTTTAGCCGAACAAATGGCTACTAGAAAAATCAATTTCCTGGTGAGAAGAACCAAAGAAATATGCTGTAATGGTTCAAATGGTTGTTTCTGTAGAACCGACAGAACCAAGTTTAGATCCCATGGACATATGGGAATATTAACCGGAGGACTAATACGCATCACTCCTTGTATAAAGGCTTTGAGTAGTGAATGCGAAGCCAAGGGCCTTTGAAAAAATATTGACAAGGCCGAAATCTGACCCTTGATAGTACTCAAGGCAAGCTTCCTATCTACAGCCCATTGTAGGAAGTCCAGAATCCTACCTATTACGTATTTACGTGGATGCCATTTCTTGGCCTCACACCAGGCGATGTACGCCTTCCAGATTCTATAGTAGATCTGCCTGGATACCGGCTTCCTGGCATTGATCATGGTAGATACCACAGCATTAGAGAGCCCTCTCTTTTTTAGAATGTGGGCTTCAATAGCCAGGCCGTCAAACCTAGGGCTGGTAAGGAAGGGTGGTATATCGGTCCTTGCGAAAGCAGGTCCGGACGATGTGGGAGGGTCCAAGGACTCCCCACAGACATCTTTACAATCTCCGCGTACCATGCTCTTCGGGGCCACGCTGGAGCCACCAGAATCACTGGTTTCTTTTCTACCCTGATTCTGCGGAGTAATCGAGGTAACAATTGTGGCGGTGGGAATGCATATATCAGCTTGAACCGATCCCAAGGGAACACTAGGGCATCCGAGCCGCAAGCTAGGGGATCCCTTGTCCAAGAGACAAACCTGTCCACTTTTGCGTTGAATCTGGATGCTAGCAGATCTACATCTGGTGTTCCCCACCGCTGACATATTGTCCGGAAAACCTCGGGATGAAGGGACCATTCCCCTGGGCATAATTGTTGGCGACTTAGAAAGTCCGCCTTCCAATTCTCCACTCCTGGAATGAATACCGCAGATATGGCTGGGACATATCTTTCTGCCCATCTCAGGATGTAATTTACTTCCCTCTGGGCTGCACGACTCCTGGTTCCCCCCTGATGATTGATATATGCCACTGCTGTGGCATTGTCTGATTGAATTCTGACAGGGGACCCTTGGAGTTTGGATGTCCATGCTACTAGGGCATACCGGGCTGCTCGTATCTCTAAGAGATTGATGGGCAGGGCCTTTTCCGCATCCGACCATCTGCCCTGGAGAGACCATTGCTCCAGTACTGCTCCCCAGCCTATAAGGCTGGCATCTGTAGTGACCACCTTCCAAGAAATCGGACTGAAGGATTTCCCTCTTTCCAGATTCTGGGGAACCAACCACCAGCGGAGGCTCTTGCGAACGGAAGGGGACAAGGACATTGGTAAGTCCAGAGCCTGAACTTTTTTGTTCCAGGCTGACAGTATGGCCCTTTGCAAATTCCTTGAATGGAATTGACCGTAGGGTACTGCTTCGAATGATGCCACCATTTTTCCCAGCAGCCTCATGCACAGGCGTATGGATGGCTGTCTTTTTGAACCCACTAAGTGGATCAAATCTCTCAAAGACGACCCCTTTTCTTGAGGCAAGAAAATTTTTCTCTGGTCTGAGTCCAGCCTTAGCCCCAAGTATTCCAGACTTTTGACTGGTTTCAGGGCTGACTTGTCTCGGTTGATAATCCAACCGTGATATTCCAGATACTTGATTGTCTCGTGAACAACTACTTCTAGTTTTTCCACTGAGTGGTCTATCAGCAACAAGTCGTCTAGATATGCCATTATCGTTACACCTCGTGTTCTTAGATTGGCCAATAATGGGGCCAGAATTTTTGTGAACACTCGTGGTGCTGTGGCCAGACCGAAGGGTAAGGCTCTGAACTGAAAATGGCGCCCTTCTACCGCAAAGCGTAGAAATTTTTGGTGGGCTGGAAAGATGGGAATGTGCAAATAAGCATCTTTGATGTCGATCGAGGCTAACCATTCCTCCCCTTGTAGGGCAGTGGCCACCGACCGGATCGACTCCATCCGGAAAGTCCTGATATGTAGGAATTTGTTTAGCCCTTTTAGATTTAATATGGGCCTCACGTCCCCGTTTGGCTTCGGGACTGTAAAGAGGTTTGAGTAAAACCCGAACCCCCATTCTTCCAGGGGAACCTCTATAATTACTGCTTGGAGCAATAATTGTTCTAGTGCCAACAGGAGGGATCCTCTCTTCTGGGGATCCCTTGGCACGTTTGACCTTATAAAGTGGGAAGGAGGGGAGTCTTTTAACTCCAATTTGTATCCCAGATTTACTGCGGAGAGCACCCATCTGTCTCTGATCGTGTCCCGCCAGGTCTCTGTGAACAACTGAAGTCTTCCCCCCACCCGATTGAGTGGGGGCAACCCTTCATGCATTTGACTTTGGGGGAGGTTTTGTACCTCTCCTGCTCCAGGGCTTCTTGTTACCCTGCAATTGTCCCTGATTTTTACCTCCGGGATTTGACCGAGGAGGCCGTCGGAACTGTTTCACAGCCGATGTCCTAGGGACTGGAGAAGCAGGCCTCTTAAAAGAGGGACCTCTAACTCTGTTTTTAACCGGCAAAAGTATACTTTTACCGCTGGAAATTCTCTGGATATATTTGTCCAGGTCTTCCCCGAATAAGCGTTCACCATGAAATGGGAAGCTGACCAGCAATTTTTTACAGGGAGCTTCAGCAGACCAGTTTTTGAGCCATAAAAGCCTGCGCATATGTACTACAGACAGCGTAAGGCGGGAGGCCTGATGGATTGAATCCTTTATAGCGTCCACCGCAAAGCATAAGGTTCTAGGTAGATCAGCTAGGGCAAGAGCCTGCTGATCTGGCAAGTCCCTTAAGACCTGTTTCAACTGATCCTTCACTGCTTGGCAGACCCCAATAGCTGCCACTGCTGGTTGTGTCACCAATCCTGCTGTAGAAAAAGCAGATTTTAATAAGGACTCTAATTTTTTATCTATTGGGTCCTTGAACATTTGGACATTATCCACTGGACATGTCAGTGATTTATTCACACAAGAGATGGCTGCGTCCACTGTAGGGACCCTCCATTTTTTGATGAACTTATCCTCCATGGGATAGACCACTTGAAATCTCTTGGGAGGAGTAAATATTTTATCAGGATGCTCCCAATCCTGGTAAATGAGCCCTTCCAGTAAAGGATGGATCGGAAAGGAACAAACAGTCTGGGGAGCTTTTAGCGACCCCAACGAGGAGACAGAAGTGGATGATGGCTCCGCAAGGGGCATTTTAAATGCTGATCGGACCATATTAGTCAGGGACTGAACCCATAACCTTTCAGCATGTGATGCTGAGAATGGCTCTTCCACTGTTGATTCCTCTACAACAGAATCGACCTCATCCTGATCCCCTTCAGGCAGGTCGATCCCTGTATGGGACTGTTGCTCTCCTAACAGGCACTCTGAGGGAGGAGACGGAGATCGAGCGCTTTTTTCCTGTGACAGGGAAGCAGCGATCAATGCTGACAATCTCTCTTCCAGCCCTCCCAGAGCTGAGGAAAAAACCTCCTCTGTTACATACACAGGAGCAGGTGAACTGAGGACAGCCACAGTACCAGGTACTCCTGAGGGTGCTCTACGGTCACTAACCTCTGATTCTTCAGGGGAGACTGGTGCAGCCGAAGCATGCCCAAGATCCTCAGAGCCCGATGGAGACCCCCTATGCTTCCTGGAATTTTTAGTCCCGGAGTTTTTAGACGGCATTATTCCTAAGCCCAAAGCTGAGGTATTCCAGCCGAAATACACCACTTACTGACAATAGTCTAGCACAAATGCTGCTATAAAAACAGTTGGTGTCTACTAATGTGCCTTTCTATGGGGATGCCTGCATCAACCGCTTGCTGTATGCCTTTTTTTAAATGTTGCCAGCTCTGTCTCTGCACTCTATAGCCAGCTCACAACACATAATTGTGGTTTTTAACATGCTGGGACGCCCGCACATGCGCAGAAGCGCTGCGGCGCGCACAGAGCGTCATCCCCCAAGCTCCGCCCCCTTTCCCGGCTCACCTCTATATATAGAGGCGCGTGCACGCGCACGCGCGCGGCCACGTGCGCCTTCGGCGCTAATTTTGAAAAGGAAACCAGGGACAAGAGCCAGGGCCCCTTTTGCCGCAGGCCGGGGGATGGACGAGCATTGCAACATGGCAGAGGAAGCAGTTTCCCACAAGAGAACTCACCATCTGCCTGGACTTGCTCTGATAAAAAGAAACTAGTCCACATGACAAGAAACGTTCCACAGCGGCCTCTAGTGGATTAACACAGGTACCGCAGTTTAATATATTAAATATATATATATATATATTTTTTTTTTTTTCTTGAACCCTATTAAAATTATTACATTTTTTAGTAGTTACAGGCATGCACAGATATTAGCGGGAATACCGTTAGGTAACAGACAGAAAGACAAATTAGGCTTGGGGGTCCCCCAATAGAACCAAGTTCCTGGGGGCCCCCATTTACCTGTTCCCCGCCGCAGGACTTTGTTTGGTCCACAGAAGCCCAAACTTCACCTATCACGGCAGGCATTGTAATTAAACCTTCAGGGACCGGGTTCCCAAGGATTCCACTCCCCTGGACCTGTATAGCACCCTGCACAGAAAACATCTTGGTCATGGGTATGACCAGAGCTCTGGATCCCAGGGTCCAGCTCTCCTAAGAGAAGCATTACAGGCAAAACCTTGCTCTTCTCTGCAAGGCCCGGGTACCGACCGTTTAGCTATGAAGCTTTTTTGGTCGGATCCGGAATAGCTTACTGAGGCCCAAAGAACCTGTACGCAAGCTCAGTGAAAAACACATGTTTCTTCTTGGCCAACACCTTAGACACTGGCAAAAAACTGAGGTGCTCCCGGATGGGAGGGGCTTATATAGGGGAGGGTACTTCCGGTTTTGGAAGTTGCCAGTGCCAGCACCTGAAGGTATCTATATAACCCATTAGTAATGACTATGTCGCTCTGTGTCCCGTGATGTACGAGAAAGAAAACCGCCCCGCTAGCGGCCGAAATGCGCCGTAAATCCACCCATAGCATCGGCGGTAAAAATAGCGGAATTTTACCGCCGACGCTATGGGCGCCTCAGTGTGAAAGGGCTCTTAAAGCAGACCTTTCCATACTATTACTAAAATTCATATTAGCATGCATCTCTGCATGCTGATGTGAAATCATCGAAAACTGTTTTGTTTTTTTTACGTTATTTTATTTACATACCTTTCTTGTGTCCACTTCCTGGTTTCTCTGAAGGCACTGATGACATATCCCCGACAGCACTAATGCCCCCTGGGAAGGCAACTTTATCAATACCTAATCTAATGTAATGTCATGCTGTGCATGCATGAGATGGAGCACATGGAGTCAAGCAGCTCATCTCACGCATGCATAAACAGATTACCAGCTTGCCGACCAGCCGTCGTCATTATAGTGCGGCAGGGCGGCTCTCCTGCGCAAACCGCCAAACGTGTACATCGGTGTTTGGATAGGAGATAGTGTGCCCGCAGGTCCGGCGGACTCGATGTCTGCCGGCGACCCGCAATCGCGGTGTACAGAGGCAGAGCGGGAAACTGCCTATGTAAACAAGATGATTCCCCGTTCTGTCAGATGACATGTCAGAGATCTTCTGTACCCAGTGATCAGGAACAGCTATCTCTTTCATGTCCCTGGTAGCCCATCCCCCCTGCAGCTAGAACACACATTAGGGAACACACTTAACCCCTTGATCACCCCCTAGTGTTAACCCCTTCCTTGCCAGTGTCATTTTTACATTGATCAGTGCATTTTTATAGCACTGATCAATGTAATAATGTCACTGGTCCCAAAAAAGTGTCATTTGGAATCAGATTTGTCCGCCGCAATGTCGAAGTCCCACTAAAAATCACAGATCACCACCATTACCAGTAAAAACAATAAAAAAAATAAAAGTCCCTAAATCTATTGCATAGTTTGTAGACACAATAACTTTTGTGCAAATCAATCAATATACGCCTATTAGTGGTGCAACTGATTGTCACCGATCCGTGATCCGAACAGATCACCCTGTTCGGATCGGCACACCACACGATCCGCGGAGCGCTCCGGAGCCTCGGCCATAGGACGTAGCCGTGGCTTCAGCCTAGCTCCGGAGCGGAGGCCATCTTGGTACACCCGGCGGCGGCTGCTGTAGTGACATTTCGTCTCCGCCATCTTGCTCCACCTCACACTCCTGCACAGTAACGATAGTGAGAAGTGACCAAGCGGACATCTTGTTACACCCAACAGAGTTTTAGATTTCAGTTATTTTAAACACAAAACGGAGCATATATGCTTAAATACATTATTTGGAAATCCAATGGACTGTTTACATGTTAAATTTTAAAAGCAGCAGCAAACCTTACATGCTTGCTAATGTGACAGAACACCTCTGATTTTCACATTTAACATTTAGTTAAATGTGAAAATCAGAGGTGTTCTGTCACATTAGCAAGCATGTAAGATTAGCAGGTTTGCTGCTGCATTTAGGCCTCATGCCCACGGACGTTTTTACAGCCGCGTTTTTGAGCGTTTTTTACAGCTTAAAAACGCCTGTCCATGTTAGTCTATAGCTTCATGCCCACCTAGACGTTTTTGAGCTGCAAATAGCATAGACGTTTTTAAGCTGCAAAAAAAAAACCAGGACCAGTGCGTTCCTCAGCGTCAGAATTAGGCAGAAAAAAACACGAGCGTCAAAAAACGCGCAAAAACGCGCACTAACGCGCGTCAAAAAACGCGCAAAAACGTGCACTAACGCGCGGTCGCGTTTTTAGCTCCGACTTTTTAAAAAAAAAAAGAAAAAAAATATATAATATTTACAATAACATGGACAGGCGTTTTTAAGCTCTAAAAAACGCAGCTGTAAAAACGTCAGTGGGCATGAGGCCTTAAATTGAACATGTAAACAGTCCGTCAGATTTACAAATACTGTATTTAGGCATATAAGCTCCGTTTTGTGTTGAAAATAACTGTGAAATCTAAAACTCCAGTGGGTGCAACAAGATTTGGTTTTTTTTTTTTGCTGATCCGAAAAATGATCCGATCCATGAGTTTTTTGATCCGTTGCACCCCTAACGCCTATTGCGGGTTTTTTCACCAAAAATATGTAGAAGAATATATATCGGCCTAAACTGATGAATACATTTGTTTTTTTATATATTTTTAGCAGAAAGTAAAAAAATATATATATATTTTTTTAAATTGTCTGTCTTTTTTTGTTTATAGCGCAATAAAAACTGAAGAGGTGATCAAATATCACCAAAAGAAAGCTTTATTTCTAGGGGAAAAAAAGGACAGCATCGCAGGGCCACGCAATTGTCAGTTAAAGCGACGCAAAAAATGGCCTGGTCATTAAGGGGGCAAATCCTTCTGGGGCTGAAGTGGTTAATGTAATGTTGTTTGGTGCATGCATGATCTGAGCCGCATGATGTCATGCATTCCATCTCAGGTATGCACACTAGGACTATATTGTAAGCTGACCCCTAAAATAATTTTAAAAATTATGGAGTGGAATGGGGGCACAGGAAACAGAGACACTATAAAAAATAAATAAAGGCAGAAGGAGAGTCAGATTGGAGGTAGGTAAGTGTTATTTTAGGTTTTAGGTTGTCTTCATGTCTTTTTCTAAAAGGGGGGTCCTCTTAAATCACAGTGTCTTTAACTTCCTTTAAACTCTTTAATCATTAACTTTTATCCATCTGTAGTAATATAGCGATGTAAAGTATATGAGAAATTTCAGTTTATCCAATGGCTAACTTAAAGTTTAATTATTTTAGAAAGACTGAATTCTTCAATATACTTTACAGCATGCAGGCAGATACTAACAGGTTTCTGACACTAAGGCCCCTTTCACACTGGGGCGGGCAGGTGCGGGGGCGGTATAGCAGCGCGATTTTCAGCGCTGCTATACCGTCGTTCTTACCGCGGTATGCGGCCGCTAGTGGGGTGAATTTAACCCCCGTAAGCGGCCGAAAAAGGGTTAATACCGCCCGCCTGCGGGCGGTATTACCGCGGTGTCCCATTGATTTCAATGGGCAGCCGCGGTAAAGGAGCGGTGAACACACCGCTCCTTCACCGCTGTAAAGAAGCGGCTAGCAGGACTTTTGGAGCGGTCCTGCTAGCGCACCGCTTCAGTGTGAAAGCCTTCGGGCTTTCACATTGAAGGCTACAGGCAAGAATTTCTCATGCGGTATAATAGCGCTAATATTAGCGCTAAACCGCATGAAAAACGCCCCAGTGTGAAAGGGGCCTTACATGCAATTATACCTGCTTATATATTTATTGATTGTGGCTATTTAGCGGTTTATGGAATAGGGGATCAAGGTACTGGTATTTATTTTAGCTTCAATTATTAAAAATTTGATATAATTTTGATATTTTTTATGCTATTTGTTGATAACTATTTTAAGGTGTTGTCTCATATTTCCTCTGTTAGGGGATTCCTTGTTTGTTCAATATATAATTAGGGGACAGAATTCATCTTACAGTCAATAGAAATTCCCCTATCTTTGTGCTAACATAGGGTAATAGTTTAGCATGCGGAAAGACATATACGGTAGTCACTAATGCCTTTGAATGCAAATGCTTGCAGGAAAACTGTATCCTTTTGCACCTATATATACAATATATGACACAGAAAAATGTCAGAAAACCAATGTGCATGCCTTATGCCAGCAAATGGCCTCTTTGAACTCTCACTAATGCTCTTGAATATTTTTATCAGTCTAGATCGGGGGTCTCCAAACTTTCTAAACAAAGGGCTAGTTTACTGTTCTTTAGACGTTAGGGGGCTGGGCTTTGGCCATTGGGATAAGAAAATGCTCCGGTGCTAGTGGGAGTAAAAATGTCTAATGCCGCGTACACACGACCGTTTTTCATGACGAGAAAAAATGCAATTTTTAAAAACGGTCGTGAAAAACGGTTGTGTTTATGCTCCAGAGCATTTTTCTCGACTAGAAAAATGGGCGAAAAAAAATTAAAACCTGCTCTATTTTTTCTCGTAGTTTTTCACGTTGTTCTTTTTAACGAAAAACGGTCGTGTGTATGCTTTTACAAGGGGAAAAAAAAGCGCATGCTCAGAATCAAGTATGAGACGGGAGCACTCGTTCTGGTAAAACTAGCGTTCGTAATGGAGATAGCACACTCATCGCGCTGTAAAGGACTGAAAAGCACGAAGACTGAAAAGTGCGAATCGTCTCTCACCAAACTTTATTAACACGAGGATCAGCAAAAGCATCACAAAGGGTGGCGCCATTCGAATGGAACTTCCCCTTTATAGTGCCATCGTACGTGTTGTACGTCACCGCGCTTTGCTCGAGCATTTTTTTTCATGAACGTGTGTATGCAAGGCAGGCTTGAGAGGAAACACGAAAAATCACATCGAGAAAAACGTCGTTTTTTTCCATGACATGAATAACGGTCGTGTGTACGCGGCATTAGGCTTGGTAGTCTGTGCAGCGACTGTGTCATAATTGGCATCAGTTGGACTGCCTGCACAGGGATGCATGGGACAGCTGTGCATTTCTGTATGGGGGAAATGACCCTCCATGTTCATATGCGTATGTAGACAATCTTAGACAATCGTAGATCTCTCTGAGGAAGTCCTGTCTACATACATAACGTGTATAGTGGTTGGAGCCATGCCGTGCCTGTTGCCATTTTGGAGGTGGAATATTACAGTGTGGAGTTTGGCTTGAATAATATGGTTGTAACATTGTCTTGTATTTTTTTTAACCCTTGCTTAGCATCATTAAACATAGTGTACAGTGAACACTACTGGTCCCCCTTTTTATCTTTGCATGTTTTATGAGTTTGAGCAGTGCTTCTAGTGGAGGAGAGTTGGAAGTGTGTCCCTTAGCCTCACCATTAACCCTTTGAGGGAATGAGCGCACTTTGACCTTATTTTTCATTTAGAGGTCAAATTTGGAGGTGAGCTGCTTTATGTTGCATGTGGTGGGGGCACACAAGACACTGTTTGTAGTGTGAATTTGGAGCATCTTATGCACTTTATACACAGAGGTGATTGATAATACTTATAATGGACTATATATGTGTTATGGACTTTATTTGTTTGAATTTTATATAAGTTGCGTTACACTGTAACTTTGGTTTTATGTTACATTTGGGAGTGTAGTTAGATCAATTCATCAGTGTTTGAGTTTGCAACAATACTTTGTTTATTATCACAGCGAACTGACTGTGCTGACTGAAGTCCTAGGTAGGTCGGCTATGTTCCTAAATGCATTTGAAGGCTACATTTTTAGTTTTGATTGGAGTGCACCATTAAGAGATTTCTATTTAGCTTTCAGCTTTCACTTTACTGTATACAGTTTTTATACTGTTTTCAATAATCTTTCACAGTTTATAATGTCCCAACATCCATACATTTGCCAAGAGGGACACAGCACAGCAAGATTAGCAGGTTTACTGTATGTCTGGATTCGTGGCAATCTTCTCTGTATGAAGTAGATTGGGCTGTTTAGCTGCCGTATTATGAACAGGTGAAAATCTTGAGTTGGCAAATGTCAAAGGGTTGTTTCCGAACACAAAAAAAGAGGCTTGGATTAGTAATGGCCTTAATTTATACCTGAGTGGATACAGTTGGTATATAGCACTGCTATAAAAGATTTGTAAAAGCATAAAAGGGACAAAATGTTACCAATAAGAACAGTCCTTTGACGTGAAATTGATAATCAATAGCTGATTACTGTGGGTTGCCTTGTTTATTCCTGCCAAAAGCATTATTTTTACATAGTGTTTGAATAGGAATATGAAAAGACTTTCTACTTGGTCCAGAGCTTTTTCACAGCAGGAGTGCTTTTACGTATTTTATTCTTACCATGGTTACAAAAGGAACAGTTATGATTTTAAAATGGGCTCTTATTTTACAGCTGCTATTCACTTCAAACAGTACGGGACTGAAAGCCGAGATTTCATTAAGATACTGAAAATACTTCAAGGATGGCGATGTCTAGAAATGCCACAGAAGACAATGTACACATCCTGTACATAATTACGAGGAATCCAAAGACAAGAACTCACAGTGTAGTTGTGGTTTTGTCTTTCTTGGAAAAGACAGCAGACACATAAACATATTTCTCTGAGCACAATGAGGAACATCCCTCATCGTTCATGAAATTTCAGGATCTGTCATCAAGATGTGAGGAATCCTTGTCGCTCAGACGTTTAATAAGCATCCTAGGCTTCCACCATTTATACCTTCTAATGAATTATGCCTGGATTGTATTGCTATATTGTATTCTATACAGAATGTCTGTGCATTTTTGCAGTCAAGCATTCCCCTGAGACATAGAAAATCTGAATGAAAAGCTTTATTTTTTTAATAGGTTCAGTTATATGATTTAGGCAATATACTAGCGGATGTCTGTTTTTTAGCAAATTATTGTAAAAGTTAAACGTCTGACATCATTTTTTGAGATTGGAATCATTCTTTAAATACATTGTCTTCCTATCTTGTAAGTGGGAATCTGAACTAAGGGAGGCTTGGTGTGTATGGTGTGGTGTGTATGGTGTGGTGTAAATGACCTCAGTGTCATTCAATCCTCCAGCCAAGTAAACTAGAACTAAACCCACCTATGCTTTACAACCAAGGAAGCTGCGAGGACAGGAAGTGTGTTACTGACATGTGAAAATATAATTTAACCCTATAGTGCCGACTGTATGCACATATGCGGCCTCGGCTTTAAGGGGTTATACCGGGATGATGCCTGCAGCTGCAGGCATCATCCTGGTACAGTTTTTTAGACGGTCAGCTCTTTAGGGATAATAACTGATGCGGCTAAAAGCCGCTTGGCTATTATCCCGAAGGAGCTGGAAGGGACGCTCCTCCGGCCGCCTTCCACCGCTCTTCCCGGGCCTCCCGTCGCACCAGAAGACCCGATCCACGATCCGGCACTTACGCCGGCTAGAGTAAGACTGGAATGAAGCCAGAAATGGCTTTGTTCCAGTCTCATATGTAAACACACGGAAATATGGGAAAGTCTGGGCAAATTGGATAGAGAGTGCTATGACAGCTGCAGGGGAGGGGGATGTGGAATTGGGATAGAACTACACCAATGGAGGAAAGGAGTATAGAACATACAAACCAATTTTTGTGAATGTGAGGACTGATGGGATAATTATTCTTATTATTTTTTTTTAAATGTATGATGTAAAATGTATAATTTAATAGGATGTATAAGATGTAAAATGTATGATGTAATGTGAGAAAGAAAGATACAATTTAATAAAGAGAATTAAAAAAAAAAAACACACGGAAGCGACGGCACAACATCACTTCTGGTTTACTCGGCTGCCAATGGCGCCAATTTAAAAAAAATTACAGTATTCAGAATTGCCATTTTTGGGGATCTGCATACTTTGAAGTGCAAAGGAGGGATTTGTTTTTTTTTAGACCCACGATCCCTCCATAAAGAGTACCTGTCACCACCTATTACTGTCACAAGGGATGTTTACATTCCTTGTGACAGCAATAAAAGTGATCAGAATTATTATTTTAACGTGACAATGTAAAAAAATAAAAATAAAAAAAAAATCAATACATAAGGAAAAAATATATATTTTAAAGCGCCCCCGTCCCCGCGAGCTCTTGTAGCAAAGAAAACGCATGCATAAGTTGCACCTCACACATGTGAGGTATCACTGCGATTGTAAGAGTGAGCAATAATTCTAGCAAACGACCTCCTATGTAACTCCAACCTGGTAACCGCAATTTTTTTTTAAAGCATTGCCTATGGAGATTTTTAGGTACCGTAGTTTGTCGCCATTCCACGAGTGTGCGCAATTTCAAAGCATGACATGTTAGGTATCTATACTCAGCATAACATCATCTTTCACATTATACAAAAAAAATTGGCTAACTTTACTGTTTAGCTTTTTTTATTCATGAAAGTGTCTTTTCCCAAAAAAGTGCTTTTGAAAGACCGCTGCGCAAATACCCTGTGACATAAAATATTGCAACGATTGACATTTTATTCTCTAGGGTCTCTATTAAAAAAAAATATATATAATGTTTGGGGGTTCCAAGTAATTTTCTAGCAAAAAATACAGATTTTAACTTGTAAGCAACAAATGTCAGAAATAGGCTTCGGCATGAAAGGGTTAAAAAAAAAGCATGAAAATGAATGCAGCTACCACATCTAAGGATTGGTAAGCTACAATATATTTCATTTTTGTTTTTTGGTTTAGATATACTTTAATCTTTGTTTGGTTGCTGTAAGCTGAAACATACGCTTACGTTTTATAGTTCTTGGAATCTCCAGTAGTGGGTTATGTCCTGGTTTTACCTAAATCCTACAACTATTACAATAAATGATGGCACCTTTGTTATGACTTTTTACGTGGGAATAGATTTCAAAGTTATTGCTAGGAATTCTTAAGATATTAAAAGGTATTTCAGTTCTGATTAGTGCTGGTCTGCAGGTTACGACTATAAAAATAAATAAAAACATTCTGAAATTAAAAGAATAGAGTAAATTGGAAAAACAGTAGTAACAATATATGAAATCTATTCCTCTGATGTTTATTATACACATCATCCAAGACTTTAACTCACTGATCTTTGATTTTTATGTATCTTCTAATCAACTTTAAGACAGAACAATTTTCTCTTGATGCCGTACTTTACCCCAAAGGGAGACTAACACAATCCAGCTGCTTTATCTTCTAAACTACATAATGCAGGTAATTTTCTCTTCATTGATTTAAGTTTACAACATTAGACAAATCTTACATGTAAAATGCTTTAGCAAAACAACACAATCAATGTCAATAGATATAGATAAATAAGCTCTGGTATGCTTGACAAATTTTTCCTGCCATGGGGATCATATCTTAACAAAGTACATTTGGCAGAGCACAAGTTATAAAAGGAAGCTCAGCGTGGATTATTTCAACAATGTTTTATCTCTTATCAGTTCTAAAGACCTAGACAGTACAGAATTATTAAATGCCCATCAGCGTTAAAGGGAAAGGGTGGCCATAAATGGGTCAAAAAAAGCAAGTTGTGTAACTTGGAGGCATGTTAATGGAGTATCTGTGCAGAGAGTGATTTGTAATCACAGTTATTTTAGTAGAAGGTAGTGGCTGGCCCAATTAGGGAATACTATGGAGGTGTCCATTGTTGCCCGGTTGGCAGGGTTGCCAACTTTCAGTAAATATACAAACAGTTTGTAAAATCTGTACTTTTTGCATATGTCCTTGAATGTCCATTGCGGACATGTAGGCTGCATGTCCGTAACTGACATTCATGGACAGATGAAACAATTATGGATTTTACAAACTGTTTGTAAATTTACTGAAAGTTGCCAACCCTGCCGGTTGGTAACACAGGGACAGGTATAGCCAAGCACAGAGAGAGGGAATGAAACTCTAACCACATGGGCTGCTTCCAAATGTCAGCCAAAGGACATCACAGGTTTAGCAATAGCATTAAATCAAAGCTTCCCAAAGTGAGCAATACTGAACCCTTGAGGGAACTGGAATAATCCAGGGGGTGGTAGGAGCTTTGGGTTCAACTGGGGGCGTTGAATAATAATAAGAGGGTGGTGGAAGCATGAGGAAGAGAAGAGAAGAAAAAAAAAAAAAACATTTGTACATGTTTCATCTGTTGTGTAGAGTTTAAGTCAATGGTATAGTTCTAGGGGCCCAAGTAGGAACACACACAAACTAAAGAAGAAGCTGGTGTAAGTCCACCATTGACCATACTTTATTAAAATATACATTCTGAGAGGAACAAAAGTGGGACTGGAACTAAAAGAGAAAAAGATAAGCCAGTAAATACTGTGTGTATTTTGCCCTAAAAAGAATAATTCTGATGCAGTTTCTATAATAATATTCATGTGACTCCTTTCCCTTTTTTGCCAGTAAGCAACTGTTTTACCTTTGTGTCACTTAAATTGGTCAGGTTAAGTCAAACCTTTCTGTAATAACAGCATTAGCCCAGGTTCACACTGGGGCTGCGGGAGTGAAGCCGTGCGAGTTCAGCTGAACTTGCACGATTTCACTCCTGCCTGTCAGTCCCGATTTCAGCCGCGATTACAGGGACATCTGTGCAGGTTTCTGCACAGATGTCAATGTAAATCACGGCCCGAAATCGCAAAAAGTAGTACAGAAACTACTTTTTGAAATCGGTGCAGCACCGCAGATGCGGCGTCGCACCGATTAGGGCGCTGCCATTGCCCGCAATTTGCGGCAAATATCGCCGATTTGACATGTCAAATCGCACCAGTGTGAACCAGGGCTTAAAGCTAGAGTCACATCTGAGATTTTAATATCCAAAATGCATCACTAAAATATCCAAAAATTACCCTCTGAAAATACTGATCAATCACCAACCATGTGACAAAAATTACTCTCTATGGTGTAAATTACACAAGTAAAAACTAGTAGTGTATATATAAGAAAAAGGGGGCGCTCAGATACTCTTAACAAACTTAATTAATAAGTGATAACTTATCTAATAAATTATTATGTGAATAATTTTTAAATATAAACACCAACACAATCCTGTGATGCCTAAATACAAAAAGGTGAATTGAAAATCACCATATATAAATCGATTAGTCCCAATCGTAAAAATAGCGTGCTGTCAAGCCCACAACAATCAAAAAAATCTATAACACTCAATTATAGAAAAGTCCCATTAATTAAGTTAATGAACAATCAAATATGTAACTAGGCCACATACGTTTTGTACATTATTTTTATTGCCTTTTTACAAATAAATACGGGTTACACTATGGAGTTCTTTTGCTTGTATTTCACATGTTCCGCCTAATGACCGAGGGAGGAGTCTCAAACATTTCTCTACCAGTATTGTCCATATGTGTGCAGGCACAATCCTGCTCAAGCTGTTTGCGACCTTCTTTTTAACTAAAGAGGTCCACATCCTTTGGTAAGCGCAATCTACTATTTGTGCACTTCGGGTGTTAGCTTCATATGAAGATTTGGTGAAGGATTAACTCTTTGCACTACTTTGAAGAAAATAATCACAATATATCATGAACATTATTTGTTGAAGATTTGTTCTAGCTTCACATGAAGATTTGGTGAAGGATTAACTCTTTGCACTATTTTGAAGAAATTAACCGCAATATATTATGAACATTATTTGTTGAAATATTTTTTCACTTATTGGATTCGTTACATATTTGATTGTTCATTAACCTAATTAATGGGACTTTTCTATAATTGAGTGTTATAGATTTTTTTGATTGTTGTGGGCTTGACAGCACGCTATTTTTACGATTGGGACTAATCGATTTATATATGGTGATTTTCAATTCACCTTTTTGTATTTAGGCATCACAGGATTGTGTTGGTGTTTATATTTAAACATTATTCACATAATAATTTATTAGATAAGTTATCACTTATTAATTAAGTTTGTTAAGAGTATCTGAGCGCCCCCTTTTTCTTATATATACACTCATTCAGATAGGAGCTAAAGACTCCATCTGCAGGGGAGCAGCCGTTATATATAATTTGGATATCTATTTATATAAAAAAAAAAATCACATAATTTTGCATATATTAATTGGCGCTGAATCACAGCAATAGAAAAACTAGTAGTGCTTTGTTTAACAAAATTCTCTAGTTGTGTGCAAAAAAAAGCTACTACATGGTACTTGTGAAGAATACATCATAGAGAGACACGTGTTCCACCTGGTTAGCAACACACTGCTACTCTTATTGATTAATTAGGTACTAATAGTTCTACTAGATTAGGTGAGGACTGGACGCCTTGAGCCTGGGGGGGTAATCATAATCAACTATCCCTTTCCTAATAGGGGGCAGATTTTTGCAGACTAAAGAAAGTGTACCAGCTAAAGTGATGCATTGACTGATGGCATGGTGAGAGGAAGGTGTACAAACAGGACAGGATTTATTGCGACACATCTTTCACATCTTCCACTATCAGCTTCCTTTACCATTTTCAACATTTGGTCACATGACAACACATGATCATAGGTCTAAACTGGAAGCAAATATCTATGTAATGAACCCCATGTGTCACTGCAGATTGGACTTTGACTAATGTCTGAATAGTGAAATATCTCCACAGAGGGCCACAAGCCAAACACATATTAATAAAAACGTCCGTAAGTGTAGAAAGCCACATCCAGACCCCCAGCCCAGCCCTTTCCTGAGACATAATATTTTATTTATCAAGCTATGATACCCAGTTTGAGCTGCAGGTGGTTTATACATCAGACAAGAGATTGTGTGGCACTCATGATATCTTGAGGGAAGTCTTCGGCAGATACTGCAAAACAGTAAAAGAGCATCTCCAAGAGAGGCCAAACTGCTTTAACCTAGTCTCAGGGTTGGATCTCAGTGCATGTCCGTGACTTAGCATCAATGCTGCTACTCATAAATACCTAAAACCTAAACCATCACATACAAACCACATCGCGTACAAACTACACTCTTTTTTAAGGTATATCATTCAAAAAAGTGTGCAGTTTGTATGTGAAATGGTCAGAGATGATGTTTAAAGTGCTTTTAACGTTGGGTTTCCTTGGATTTTGTATCATTAACAATACAATGAAACTTAGAGAACCCCTGGATTGGAATTATTTATGAGCTTCAGCTGCAGGTGGTGTTGTATAGGAAATCTAATCATGGGGAAACATCCATCTGTTAAAACTTGAAACTTGCCTCTTACCTTTCTGTGTAATCACCCAAATGGATCTTATCTCTCCACCTGGGTGATTACACAGAAGGGTAAGAGCCACGTTTTGAAGTTTAACAGGTCAGGAAATTGTGCTTGAATGTTGGTTGGCCAAGGAGTTGTTTCATATGACCAGGACTGGAACGGGGGGGGGGTTTGTGATGGGAGGGAGAGTTTGGGGGGCAGCAGGGGGCAAGAATTGTTTTAGAAGGGGAAATGTGGGAAGGTATGCCAGGAGTGGTGATGTAGGGGGATCTGTGTTTGAAGGGGGGTGGTGGGGGGATTGTACTGGAAGAGGTAATATGGTAGATGGGGAGAGGCATTGTGCAAAGAGGGATAATTGGGGGGGTAGTTGTGCTAGTAGGGATGATTGGGGGATATTTGTGCTAAGAGGGGAAATTTAGGGTGAGGATTTGTGCTAGGAGGGGGGACAGGATGTGTACTTGGAGGGGAAATTTGAAGGGTATAAGATTTGTGCTAAGAGGGGTAATTAGGGGGAGGGAGTTGTGCTGAGAGGTGGGAGGATTTGGAGTGGGGGGGAGAGGATGTGCATTAGGAGGGGAAATTTGAGGGGTAGAGGATTTATGCTAGAAGGAGTGATTTTTTTTTTTAGAGGGGGACATTTGTGCTGGCAGGGATTTGGGGGATGGGGGGGCAAAAACTGGGAGGATGGGGTTTCAGCAGGGGGCAGATTCTTACAGATCGAATGTATGTTTAGGGAGTAGTTATGCAGATTAGAGCTTATTTTTTTGGGGGGGGGGGATTTTTGCTGACATACATCTTGAGAGAGGTGCAGTTTGGCATGTTCACCCCGGGCTCTAGATAACCTGCATATGACCCTTTTAAAATAAATAAAAGGCATTCTGTACTCGAGCTATTAGCATTGTGACTATCGCAAGCTGTAATGTGACAAAATGGCAACACTTCTGTGCTGTCTATGAGAAGCCTAGCACCATGCTGACAATAAACCATACCCACCTTACAGAAGCACAGATGAAATTTAATTATAGATCATTAATTATGATAATTTCGATGCAAACCAAGCTAGGAAGGATCTGTTATTTCTGACCTCATTAAAGATTTCCGCTCCCTCCTAAGAATGCTCTGTTCCTCTACCTTGAGATGATCACACTGGGAAGGAATGCTACATTTGCTAAAAAGAGACATGTAAACAGCATGGACAAGATATTCTATTTGATAGCTAACCAAGGATAATTTTCTGTAAATGACCCACAAGAATTAGAAGGTGAAACATGAAAGTTCACAGATGGTGCAGAAATGATCATGAGAAAAGAAATCAGATTATGAGAAGACCCATTTTTTAGAGGTATTAAAACCACGCCAAGTAAATACAATAGCCAGTAAAATATTTGAATGAGCAATAAAATATTTAACACATTTGGGATTATTTATAAAATGGCAAATGCTGAACACCAGATACAAAATAAATCTACCAGTAAATAATTAAAATGGTGCTAAAGCAAAATATATGAACTTAGTTTATAATATAGTTCTCAGTACAAGTTTTTAATTGTTAAACATTAGCTTCTTTGATTCTATTATGCATCGCCTGATTTTAAAATGTAGCAGTCTAGCTGTATAAAGACTGCAGCAGTATCATCACATCTACTAATCATGTATTTGAGTCATTCAGAAGCATCCCAGGAGTGGCTCTTTCAGGAGGCGTGTCTGAGACTAGATCAGTAGCATGTTTGAGATATACTCATGAAAAATGACCACCAATAGTCTGCTCAAAGCAACTGATATTTCTCAGCACAAAGCCTACATGTGCAAATAACTATATCCATTCACAGTATGCTAGACAACAAGCTTTTGGTTGATTTACTAAAGGCAAACAGACTGTGCAGTTAGGCTCTTCAAGTGCAATTGCTCCAGACAATGCTGTCTCCTGGCCTAGGCCAACAAGGCCCAGGCCTAGGGCAGCACTTTGCAGGGGGGCAGCACAGAAAGAGTCCCCGCCGGCTTGCGCTACACTGTTAGTGTAGCGCCAGTCATATTGGGCGGACTGGGCTGAGAGGCAAATTAGTCTAGCGCCCCCATAAAGCGGCCGCACTGCTTCTAGTATGCGGGCGGCCAGCATTCCGCAACTGTGTGTGGGGGGGGGGGGGGGGGGGGCGCTGCTTATAATTTTGACTGTCCTATCATCCTGGATCACAAAACTTCCTCACTGTGCTACCGTATATACTCGAGTATAAGCCGAGATTTTCAGTTCTTTTTTTGGGGGCTGAAAGTCCCCCCCTCGGCTTATACTCGAGTCATATAAATTTTTACATTGTAAATATTACCTGTAAAGAAGTTGCGGCTGCGGCGTCCATCGTTCAAATTCCGCGGCGTCCATCGTTTAAAATTCCGCGGTCTCTTCCTGTTCCTTCCTTGATAGGCGAGTCTCAGCAGACACTCTCCGCCTATCACGAACGTTCTCTCATCCTCAGTTTTCCAGCAGACGTCTGTGATTGGCGGAATACCCAACACAGTGTCTGCTGGGAAAACTAAGGATGAGAGAATGATCGTGATAGGCGGAGAGTGTCTGCTGAGACTCGCCTATCAAGTAAGGAACAGGAAGAGCCCGCGAAATTCGAACGATGGACGCCGCGGAATTCGAACGATGGACGCCGCAGCCGCAACTTCTTTACAGGTAATAATTACAATGTAAAAATTTATGGAACAGTGGGGCATCGGCTTATACTCGGATCAGTGAGGTTTCCCAGTTTTTTTGGGCAACATTAGGTACCTCGGCTTATACTCGAGTCGGCTTATACTCAAGTATATACGGTATATATTTTCTGCTGCACCATTGGCATGGTTATATCTTCTTAGTCCTCTCCATAAAATTATCAGAAATTTGTGCTTAAAAACAGAACTATACGCAACACTTTTTTTTTCATTTTGGATAGAGTAAGGGAAGGTTATAGCCCCTATCAGTTTATTTTTTACCATCCCTGACCCATTGCAGAGATTTCCCTTCACAAGTGAGAGGAAATATATGCAAATTAAGGTAATCCATTCCCCCCCCCCAGGCCCTCAGAACTAGTGTCCCCACTCGAAAATTTCAGGGCAGGCCTTAAACAGAAAGGGGTGTGGCCTTGACAAGAAGGGGTGGGTCATATTTAAATTAGGGGTGCACAAGTTTAGTCAGGCCTAGGGCAGCACAAAACCTAAATACACTACTGGCTCCAGAGCTTAGTAAATTAGGTACAAATTCACTTTACAAACAATACCCAATCACATGCAAGAAAAATAAAAAAAACTGTATTTTTGCTTGCACATGAGTGGATGGTGGAAGTCAGCAGAGCTCTCCCTCATTTACTAAGCTCTGGAAGAATTGCACTTGCAGAGTGCAACTGCACTGGCAAAAGTGCACAGTTTATTTGCCTTTAGTAAATCAACTGCAATATATTTATGTTGAACTTGGAGTTCAATATAAAAACTAGCCTAAACATTTATAGCATGGACTAGACTAGACTATGACTTTTGGGGAGGGTCAGTGGTCCTTCTGGTTTATATACATTAACCATAGAGGAGATTAGAATTACAGAAAAACTGTGGTCATGAGTAAAAAGGCGCACGCCAACAAAATATGTGTACAAGGGTGAGGGGGCTGGTCTGTCGCAGTCATATCATACAATCTTTAGTTAAGGAGAAACACAGTACTTACACCAACTATGAAGAAATCCAGCCAACACCAGGCATTAGTAAAGTACTTCTTAAAGCCATAGGCCACCCATTTAAGCAGCATTTCAAGGACAAAAACGTAAGTGAACACTTTATCAGCATACTCCAAGATGACTTTCATGACTTTTCTCTGGTCGATGTAAATATCTTCAAATGCCTAGGAAACAAAAAGCTTTCAGGCAAGTACTTGAGACACAAGGGCACTGTAACACATAGTTATTGTGAATTATGAACTTTCATTGTCATGGCAACACGGACCAGTTTCCTAACTTCGCCCATGCAGCAGATATGTTTGTGACCTCTTTGAGTAAATTATGACTAACTGAGATAACTTTTAGAGATGAATACCTTTGCTGATAATTATGTGTATTATTGCCGTAGCCACAGAGATTGTTAAAGCTGCTATAACTGCTATTAGTGATGCCATGTCGTAATGATGAAAGGCAATCAGTCCTATTCAATGGCGTCCCTAGGGGGGGCCAGAGGGGGCCCTGGCTCCCCCAACATTATACATTATGCTGTGCCCCACCATGTGCCCCCCCCCCCAAAAAAAAATTTTTTTTTTCTTTTTGCATTTTTGTATTTTGCTCGGGCTGCTCCTGGGGTAACAGTCTCTTCTGAGAGGGAGAGCATCCCCAGTCAGCTCCTGTGGGGGATTCCTCCCCCCTCCCTCTGCTCGCTGACACTGCATAATGAGAACGCTCACACAACCACATCCACCCGATCTCCTCCTTCCCCTGCATCCTCATTGGCACGGAGAAGAGCGAGTTGCAGGAAGGACTCCACGAGCACTGTGGGGGGGGCACAAGCCTTCATCTCAGTTACTGAAAAAACAGACTGATTTCTCCCATCCTTAGGACAGGAGAACCAGCCTGTAAATTCCGAGAGTGGTGACTGCAAGCTGAGCCGAGTGTCAGTCTATGACACTCTTTCACAGCTCATCGAGTCCAGCCACCCCCCCTCACTCTCCTCACATACGAGCAGGGAGGAATACAGCTCCTCCTTCCAGTCCCGCTCACACTATCCCGGCGTGCTGTATCTGAAGAGAGGGGATGTGTGGGCGGGAAATATGAAAATCAGCAGCATTCCTGGCTGTGTGTGACTGATGCCTGAGATTCTATCCTGGACCGTGGGTAAGTGTGTGCACTGCAGTACACTGTAATCACTGAACTGCATTATCTCCATCCCTTCTCTCCCCCATCTGTCTCCCTCCCCCTCTTCTGTTCTTTTAAGACCTTCACAATTTACTTTCACTTTCAGTTAGGCAGGTAATATACGGTGCAAATTTATTTCCTGCATCCACAGATTGCAGGAAAGAAACTTGCATAATTCCCCCATCAACACAGACAGTGGTGACAGGGGATTAACCCTCCTGCCCAGCAATTGTATTTTCCCGACAAACAGTGATTATCACTAGTGGCTATAGCAACCACTAGTGATAATCATAAGAGAATCTGCTCATTAATGGTTCAAATCTCAGCCAGTTCCTGCTGAACCAGCTGAGATTTAAACTGTCTATGTCTGGTCTTAGCTCTAAGGCTGGGTTCACACTGGTACGACACGACAGTCATACAACTTTCATCCTACTTTGCTCTGCGACATCAGTCCTACATTGATCCTAAATTGGTCCAACATCCATCCGACTTTCATGAACAGGGTACTACTTTGATCCGACTTTGTGCTAGTCTGACTTGTCCTTTGACCAATCAAAACAATCCCAGGGTGAGATAAATTCCTTTTACTGCTGCTGTAATCACCATGTCGGATGTCAAATGTCGGATGATTAGGACAAGGATCCTACTTTGATCCGACTTCAATGATATTCAATGGACTGAAGTAGGATCAAAGTCGGACAAAAGTAGTACAGGGAGCATTTTCAAAGTCGGACCGACTTGTGTCGGACCAGTTAAGACGGCTCTCATAGGGAAACATTGATTTTCACACATCATGCGACATGAGTTCCCAATGTCGGAGCGTTTGTCGGACCAGTGTGAACCCAGCCTTAGGCCGGGTTCACACTGGTCTGACAAATGCTCCGACATGAGCTCATGTCGCATGACGTGTGAAATCAATGTTTCCCTATGAGAGCCATCTTAACTGGTCCGACACAAGTCGGTCCGACTTTGAAAATGCTCCCTGCACTACCATTGATCCTACTTCAGCCCATTAAATATCATTGAAGTCGGATCAAAGTAGGATACTTGTCCTAACCATCCGACTTTTGACATCCGACATGGTGATTACTGCAGCAGTAAAAGGAATTTATCTCACACTGGGATTGTTTTGATTGGTCAAAGGACAAGTCAGACTAGCACAAAGTCGGATCAAAGTAGTATCCTGTTCATGAAAGTCGGATGGATGTCGGACCAATGTAGGATCAATGTAGGACTGATGTCGCAGAGCAAAGTAGGATGAAAGTTGTATGACTGTCGTGTCATACCCGTGTGAACCCAGCCTTAGGCAGCCCATACATTGATCACTTTTTTCATTCAATTATTAGGTTGAATGAAAAAAAAAAGAAATGATCCAATTCCCCCATCTACACATTATAGGTGGATGGGGAAATGTTCTCAGTGTGGACCAGTGCTGGAACAACCAGAGTTGCTGTCCTGTCCCGGCTATTCACAGCGCTGGTCTCTGTCTCCATGGTAGCACATTGGAACCCAGTGCTGGTTACTTTATGGGGCTGATGTACAGTAAGGTGACCAGATTTTTAAAATGAAATCCGGGGACATATTTTTTTTTTTTGGCTAATGGTAAACTATTTTATAAGCATATTTTCCTCAAATGATATATGCAGTGTATGTGGTGTTTATGGAATGATTGTATGATATATACACGTTCTTTCCCACATTTCGTCCATGAGATGAAAAAAAAAATACTTCTTAGAATTTTTTGGGATATGACTACCAAATGTGATGAAGAGAAGATAGAGAAAAACTTGGGAGGGATGGGGTCCCAAAATTTAAATCCAATCCAGGCAGGGGTGGCTCCAGACAATGCTTTTTTGGGGTGCTATGGTGGTGCTTGAAGTAAAACTGAGGGTGCTAATGCGGTGCGCTACCACACACCTGTGGGAGTGGCCAGCAAGTGACGGTTTCATCATGGCGTCCAATGATGATCAGTAGGTCCTGGCCTCTGTATACCAATAAAAAGCCAAAAAATGCAGCACAACCCTACACTTCATTTCTACATTTCTACAAATCGACTTATAAGTGAAATGGTTAAACCTATAAATGAATATCCAATGCACATCAACCAATGTATTGCAATTTAGTAGTGATGATGTCACCTCCTCTGCAAAAATATTTTGAGAATTTGCAGAGCAAATAATGGTGAAACCCCCTACATACAAAAATAATAACAGAGATGCAAATCAACCCATGTATTAGAATATAGTAGTGATGGTGTCACCCTCTCTGCAAAAGGTAAGAAATATTGCAGAGCTGCAATGTGCAAATAGTGGTAAAGCCACCTATATATAATCATAATAATAATGATAATAATAAAATGTACGCTTGATGTATATATTTTAAATTTTATTATTCTGATTATATATAGGTGGTTTCACCACTATTTGCACATTGCAGCTCTGAAAAATGTATTACTAGTGATGAGCCGAACACCCCCGGGTTCGGTTCGCACCAGAACCCGCGAACGGACCGAAAGTTCGTACGAACATTAGAACCCTATTAAATACAATGGATGCGAACGTTCGAATTCTAAAGTGGTAATTATAACGACTATTATGCATGTTATTGTCCTAAAAAGGGTTTGGGAACCCGGGTTCTGCACCAGGGGACATGTATCAATGCAAAAAGAAGTTTTAAAAACGGTCGTTTTTCGGGAGCAGTCATTTTAATGATGCATAAAGTGAAAAAAAAAAAAAAGTCAAATATTCCTTTAAATATCGTACCTGGGGGGTGTCTAAAGTATGCCTGTGAAGTGCCACGTGTTTCCCGTGTTTAGAACTGTCCCTGCACAAAATGACACTTCTAAAGGAAAAAAAAGCCATTTAAAACTGCTTGCGGCTTTAATGTAATGTCTGGTCCCGGTAATATGGATGAAAATCTTTAAGAAAAATGGCATAGCTACCCCATGACCCCCCCCCCTACCCCAGCCCATTACCAGCCCCTTTGGGTCTTGTATGGATATTAAGGGGAACCCCGCACATAAAATAAAAAAGGCCCTATATACTCTGAACAGCCGTATACAGGCGGTGCATACAAGACAGGGACTGTAGGTTTGTTCTTATGTAGAATCTGTTTGTAATTTTGAACAGGTACATTGTTTAAGTGTAGCTCCAGCCCAAAAATCTATTTTTAAACTTTTTGGAAAACATAGGTAAGGGTTATCACCCCTGTAACATTTGTTTTGCTGTCTGTGCCCCTGTTCAGAACATTTCACCTCACTTTCCGTCCCAATGACAACTGTTTTTGAAATGTGGTGTTTTTCTTGAAACAAGGATTGGTGATAAAGCATCAGTACAGAGGAGACACCTTTCTCCCATATTAATTCTTACAGGAGAGAATTTTCCTTCCAAGGGGTAGATTTCCTCTCACTTCCTGTTGTCTTCTTGCGTTTGCAAGTAGGAGTCGTTTGTAAGTTGGATGTTTGAAAGTAGGGACCTGCCGTATATACTCTGCAGAAATAGGCCCCTTAGTTGTTGGTGTTGGCACAACACTGTAAGCACTCACAGTTACTCTTGGTTGGTGCTGGAACGCCCTGCTGTCAACTATTATATCAGGAATTGTAATTACATATAATTGTTGAACAGTGGTAGTAAAAATTGGGCCTTTGATGGTGGTGCTGGTGCCACAACACTGTAAGCCCTGACAGTTACTCTTGGTGGGTGCAGCAATGGGCCCTGCTGTGAATTATTAGATCAAGAATTGTAATTGCATGCCCCTGTTGAACAGGGGCTGAAAAATTGGGCCTTTCGTGGTGGTGGTGGTGGTGGTGGTGTTGCCACAACACTGTAAGCCCTCAGAGTTACTCTTGGTGGGTGCAGGAATGGGCCCTGCTGTGAATTATTAGATCAAGAATTGTAATTACATGCCCCTTTTGAACAGGGGCTGAAAAATTGGGCCTTTCGTGGTGGTGGTGGTGGTGGTGGCGTTGCCACAACACTGTAAGCCCTCAGAGTTACTCTTGGTGGGTGCAGGAATGGGCCCTGCTGTGAATTATTAGATCAAGAATTGTAATTACATGCCCCTTTTGAACAGGGGCTGAAAAATTGGGCCTTTCGTGGTGGTGGTGGTGGTGGTGGCGTTGCCACAACACTGTAAGCCCTCAGAGTTACTCTTGGTGGGTGCAGCAATGGGCCCTGCTGTGAATTATTAGATCAAGAATTGTAATTACATGCCCCTGTTGAACAGGGGCTGAAAAATTGGGCCTTAGGCACTGGTGGCACAACACTACAACCCCTCACAGATACTGTACTTGGAGCACAGCAATGAGCCCTGTTGCAAAGTATTGCTTCAAAAATTGTAATGACACGCCCCTGTTAAACAGGGGCTGAAAAATTGGGCCTTAGGCACTGGTGGCACAACACTCCAACCCCTCACAGATACTGTACTTGGAGCACAGCAATGAGCCCTGTTGCAAAGTATTGCTTCAAAAATTGTAATGACACGCCCCTGTTAAACAGGGGCTGAAAAATTGGGCCTTAGGCACTGGTGGCACAACACTCCAACCCCTTACAGATACTGTACTTGGAGCACAGCAATGAGCCCTGTTGCAAAGTATTGCTTCAAAAATTGTAATTACACGCCCCTGTTAAACAGGGGCTGAAAAATTGGGCCTTAGCCACTGGTGGCGGCACCCATGAACAAAAATGATCTTCCAAGCTATCATCATCAATCGTATCATTGAGGACTCGGAGGAGGAGGATAGCCAGTCAACATAACAGCACAGGCACTCAGCATCAGCATCAGTCTTGAAGGGATGTGACATGTTAAAATCAATTAGTCTGTTATATCAGCATCAGGTGTGTGGTAGCTGGTGGTGATCCAAGACTGGTTCATCTTGATGAAAGTCAGTCGATCAACCCAGTCGGTGGACAGGCGCACCCTGTGATCCGTGACAAATCCTCCAGCAGCACTGAATGTGCGTTCTGAAAGAACGCTGGATGCAGGACAGGCCAGTAGCTCAATTGCATACTGTGCAAGCTCTGGCCAGTGATCCATCCTCAAGACCCAGTAAGCCAGAGGATTTTCGGTGGGGAAGGTGTCCAAGTCTGACCTTGCCCCTAGATATTCCTGCACCATGTTTATCAGACGCTGGCGATGGTTGCTGGAACCGATCATACTTTGGGGCTGCGGACTAAAGAATTGTCTGAACGCATCGGTCAGACGGCCACCTTCCCCACCGCTCCTTCTTTGACTGGCCGAAGCCTCAGCAACTCGTTGTCCAGGACCAGGAGTTTGTAACCTCCCAGTCTCTGGGAACGCGTTGCACAGACCTTTCTGCAAGGCCTCCCGGAGTTGTCTCATCCTCTGCTCCCTCTGCGACGGTAACATAAGGTCCGCAACCTTACCCTTGTACCGTGGATCAAGGAGAGTGGCCAGCCAGTAATGGTCCCTCTCCTTGATCCGAAGAATACGAGGATCCTTCCGCAGACTTTGCAGGATCAGGGAGGCCATGCAGCGTAGGTTTGCTGAGGCATTCGGTCCGGAGTCCTCTGGGTCACTAAGGACGACATGATCCGCAGCCACCTCCTCCCAGCCACGTACAAGTCCACTGGTTTCTTGGGACTGTAAATCATCCCTAAAAGACTGCTGCTGATGATGCTGAGTGCCAGCCTCCACCTCCATGCTGACACTATCCTCCTCCTCCTCCTCCTCCTCCTCCTCCTCTTCCTGTGCGATGGGTGGGACAGAAGGAACACTGTCTGGGTAAAGGGGGCCTTGAGAGGCAAGGAAGTCCTCCTCTTCCTGCCTCTGTTCTGCCTCAAGTGCCCTGTCCATTATTCCACGCAGCGTGTGCTCCAACAGGTGGACAAGAGGTACAGTGTCACTGATGCATGCACTGTCACTGCTCACCATCCTCGTGGCCTCCTCAAATGGTGCCAGGACAGTGCATGCATCCCTGATCATGCCCCACTGGCGTGGAGAAAAAAAACCAAGCTCCCCTGACCCTGTCCTGGTGCCGTAGTCGCACAGGTACTCATTGATGGCCCTCTGCTGCGTGTGCAGCCGCTGCAGCATGGCCAACGTTGAGTTCCACCTGGTGGGCATGTCACATATAAGGCGGTTCTTGGGCAGGTTCAACTCCTTTTGCAGCTCAGCCAGGCGAGCACTGGCATTATAAGATCTGCGGAAATGCACACAGACTTTCCTGGCCTGCCTCAGGACATCCTGTAAGCCCGGGTACCTGCCCAAGAACCGCTGCACCACCAGGTTAAGGACGTGAGCCACACAGGGCACATGGGTCAGTTGTCCCTGTCGGAGGGCGGAGAGGAGGTTGGTGCCATTGTCGCAAACCACCATTCCTGGCTTAAGCTGGCGTGGCGTCAACCACCTCTCGGCCTGGCCCTGCAGAGCAGACAGGACCTCTGCCCCAGTGTGGCTTCTGTCCCCCAAACACACCAGCGCAAGCACGGCATGGCATCTTTTTGCCTGCGTACTTGCGTAGCCCCTTGAACGGCTACGGAGCACCGCTGGTTCAGAGGACAAAGCACAGGAAGAGGCCATGGAGGAAGAAGAAGAGGAGGGGGTGGAGGAGAGAGGTGTGTCACAACCAGTAGTAGCATTTTGGAGGCGTGGCGGTGGAACAACCTCCAACACTACTGCACCTTGTCCTGCATCCTTCCCAGCTGCCAAAAGAGTGACCCAATGGGCCGTGAAAGAAAGGTAACGTCCCTGTCCATGCCTGCTGGACCATGAGTCAGCGGTAATATGCACCTTACCGCTGACCGCCCTGTCCAGCGAGGCCAAGACATTGCCTTCCACATGCCGGTAGAGAGCCGGAATAGCCTTCCGTGAGAAAAAGTGGCGTTTGGGAACCTGCCACTGAGGAACCGCACATTGCACAAACTCACGGAAGGGGGCCGAGTCTACCAACTGAAAAGGCAGCAGTTGAAGCGCTAGCAATTTAGCCAAGCTAGCATTCAACCGCTGGGCATGTGGATGGCTGGGAGTGAACTTCTTTCGACGGTCCAGCAGCTGGGGCAGGGAAATTTGCCTGCTAGAATCGGACGTCGGTGTACTGCTAGCAGAGTGGCCGCAAGTACTTGGCTGTGACACACCTAATTCTACACCTTCATTCCTCTCAGTGCATGTTTCAGAGAGGACTGAAGTTATAGTGGGGTTGGAGATCCCAGCTGATGCGGTGCAAGGAGAGGTCCGCTTTGTTCTTTGGTGTGGGTCTTTGAGGTAGGCTTGCCAACGAGCTGCATGGCAGGTCAACATATGTCTGGTCAGGCATGTGGTACCCAAGCGGCTGATGTTTTGGCCACGCAATATACGCTTGAGACATATGTTGCAAACAGCAGCTGTGCGATCTGATGCACTAGCCTCAAAAAAGGCCCACACCAAAGAACTTTTTGAATGACGGGCAGAGGCAGCGCCCTGCACAGGCGGAGCTCTGCGGTGTGATTCCGTCGGTGTACTGCCCTTACGCTGGCCACCAAAGGGCATCCTGCCTCGTTGGAGATGTGCCTCCTCCTCATCCTCCTCCTCCTCCTCCTCTCTCCTATTAGGCACCCACGTGGAGTCAGTGACCTCATCATCCCCTCCCTCCTCATCACTGGAGCCAATCTGGCAGTATGCTGCAGCTGCTGGAACATGACTGCCAGATTGGTGTCCTTCTTGAGCATCCCCTCTGTCTGCTCTCACGCTACTGCCTTCCTGTAGCTGGGTTTCATCATCAGACCCTTCGAAACGCTGGGCATCCTCCTGGAGCATGTACCCAACACTGTGCTCAAACAGTTCGGGGGACTCCTCAGGAGGAGGACATGGTGGGTCTAGGGAAGGAGTGACTGATGATGAGTCTGACATTGATACCAGGGAAGAGGACGCTTTGGCAGCTGCTTTGCCAGTACCCTGAGCCTGGGTGAGAGAGGATGAGGAGGAGGAGGAGGGCTTGGTCATCCACTCTACCAAGTCTTCGGCATGATGTGGCTCAACATGTCCAGCTGCCGAAAAGAAGGACAAGCGTGTCCCATGGCCATGTGCTGATGACAATGCACCGCGTCCACGACCAGCACTGTTGCCCCCAGACACAGAGCCTGCTTGCCCTCTTTTATTGCCTCCTGACTGTCTGCCTCTCCTTGTTTGCCTTCCAGACATTCTAATAGATGGCCTGCAGGGAGATGGGAAAAAAGCAATAAGGGCTACCTTTAGGTGTCCTTCTCTGTCCCTTTACTTAAGGATTTCTGAATATGGTTGAGGATGATTGCTTTCGCACAGAATAGCACAACGACAATTTCCCTGACTGTCCAAAAAACAAGGATTTCAAAGATGGTTGATGAGGAATGCTTTAGCACAGTATAGCACAAGGAGAATTGCCCTCACTGTCCTTCCCTGTCCCTAGAAACAAGGATTAGCACAGTAAAACACACTGACACTCTCCCTACCTATAGTTTTCTGTCCCTAGAAAAAATTATTTTTTAAAGATGGTTGATGATCAATGCTTTAGCACAGTATAGCACAAGGAGAATTTCCCTCACTGTCCTTCCCTGTCCCTAGAAACAAGGATTAGCACAGTGAAAGAAACTGACACTCTCCCTACCTATAGTTTTCTGTCCCTAGAAAAAATGTTTTTTTAAAGATGGTTGATGATCAATGCTTTAGCACACTATAGCACAAGGAGAATTTCCCTCACTGTCCTTCCCTGTCCCTAGAAACAAGGATTAGCACAGTAAAACACACTGACACTCTCCCTACCTATAGTTTTCTGTCCCTAGAAAAAATGTTTTTTTAAAGATGGTTGATGATCAATGCTTTAGCACACTATAGCACAAGGAGAATTTCCCTCACTGTCCTTCCCTGTCCCTAGAAACAAGGATTAGCACAGTAAAACACACTGACACTCTCCCTACCTATAGTTTTCTGTCCCTAGAAAAAATGTTTTTTTAAAGATGGTTGATGATCAATGCTTTAGCACAGTATAGCACAAGGAGAATTTCCCTCACTGTCCTTCCCTGTCCCTAGAAACAAGGATTAGCACAGTAAAAGAAACTGACACTCTCCCTACCTATAGTTTTCTGTCCCTAGAAAAAATGTTTTTTTAAAGATGGTTGATGATCAATGCTTTAGCACACTATAGCACAAGGAGAATTTCCCTCACTGTCCTTCCCTGTCCCTAGAAACAAGGATTATCACAGTGAAAGAAACTGACACTCTCCCTACCTATAGTTTTCTGTCCCTAGAAAAAATGTTTTTTTAAAGATGGTTGATGATCAATGCTTTAGCACACTATAGCACAAGGAGAATTTCCCTCACTGTCCTTCCCTGTCCCTAGAAACAAGGATTAGCACAGTAAAACACACTGACACTCTCCCTACCTATAGTTTTCTGTCCCTAGAAAAAATGTTTTTTTAAAGATGGTTGATGATCAATGCTTTAGCACAGTATAGCACAAGGAGAATTTCCCTCACTGTCCTTCCCTGTCCCTAGAAACAAGGATTAGCACAGTGAAAGAAACTGACACTCTCCCTACCTATAGTTTTCTGTCCCTAGAAAAAATGTTTTTTTAAAGATGGTTGATGATCAATGCTTTAGCACAGTATAGCACAAGGAGAATTTCCCTCACTGTCCTTCCCTGTCCCTAGAAACAAGGATTAGCACAGTGAAAGAAACTGACACTCTCCCTACCTATAGTTTTCTGTCCCTAGAAAAAATGTTTTTTTAAAGATGGTTGATGATCAATGCTTTAGCACAGTATAGCACAAGGAGAATTTCCCTCACTGTCCTTCCCTGTCCCTAGAAACAAGGATTAGCACAGTAAAACACACTGACACTCTCCCTACCTATAGTTTTCTGTCCCTAGAAAAAATGTTTTTTTAAAGATGGTTGATGATCAATGCTTTAGCACACTATAGCACAAGGAGAATTTCCCTCACTGTCCTTCCCTGTCCCTAGAAACAAGGATTAGCACAGTAAAACACACTGACACTCTCCCTACCTATAGTTTTCTGTCCCTAGAAAAAATGATTTTTTAAAGATGGTTGATGATCAATGCTTTAGCACACTATAGCACAAGGAGAATTTCCCTCACTGTCCTTCCCTGTCCCTAGAAACAAGGATTAGCACAGTAAAACACACTGACACTCTCCCTACCTATAGTTTTCTGTCCCTAGAAAAAATGATTTTTTAAAGATGGTTGATGATCAATGCTTTAGCACACTATAGCACAAGGAGAATTTCCCTCACTGTCCTTCCCTGTCCCTAGAAACAAGGATTAGCACAGTAAAACACACTGACACTCTCCCTACCTATCCTTCTCTTTCCCTAAACTAAAGGAATCCAGGTTAAGCAAGAAAAAAAATGTCACTGTCCCTGCCTATGCTTCTCTTTCCCTGCTCCGGAACACACTACACTAGGCCGCCGTACTGGCGGCCTTTTATAGTGTGGGGCGTGTACTAAACACCCTCAGCAATAATTGGCCACAGGCATCCTGCCTGTGGCCAATCATTGCTCTCCTCGCTGCCGGCGCTGTGATTGGCCAAGCATGCGGGGTCACAGTGCATGCTTGGCCAATCACAGCGCCTGGATGACACTGCGATGGCGTAGTGCATTGTGGGCCGTTCGCGTCACTCGAATTAGGCGCGAACGGCCCAAATCGTTCGATCTTCGTCGAACGATCGAACAGCCGATGTTCGAGTCGAACGTATGTTCGACTCGAACACCGAGCTCATCCCTATGTATTACCTCTTGCAGAGAGGGTGACGACATCACTACTATGTTCTAATACATGGGTTGATTTGTGTCTTTGTTGTTATTATTATTATTGTATGTAGGGGGTGTCACCGCTATTTGCACATTGAAGCTCTGCAATTTCTCAAAATATTTTTGCAGAGGGGGTGACACCATCACTACTATATTGCAATACATTGGTTGATGTGCACTTTATATTTATTTATAGGTGTTACTATATCACTTATAAGTCCATTTTTACAATTTTATAGATGAAGTGTAGGGCAGCGCTGCATTTTTTGCTTTTTATTGATTCGCGTTAGATGAGGGAACCAGCTAAAAAGATTCTCTTATTGCTTTTGAGATATTTTTAGTTGCATGGTAATTGATTTACCTGATTTGTTATGCCCTCTGTATACTGGTAACCACTTGCCATGCATATTGGTGGTCAGTGTGCCCCCTGTATGCTGGTGCTACATGCAGAGTGCAGGTGGGTGCTGGATGCAGGGCTCAAGAGGATGCTATGTAGAGAGTGCAAGGTTCAGGAGTGCGTTTTGGAAAGAGTGATGGTCAGAGACTGCAGACATACTACAGGAGATGTTCAGAGACTGCGGATATTCTACAGGAAACGGTCAGAGACTGCGGATATTATACAGGAGAGAGACTGCGGATATTATACAGGAGAGAGACTGCGGATATATTACAGGAGACGGTCAGAGACTGCGGATATTATACAGGAGAGAGACTGCGGATATAATACAGGAGACGGTCAGAGACTGCGGATATTATACAGGAGAGAGACTACGGATATTATACAGGAGAGAGACTGCGGATATTATACAGGAGAGAGACTGCGGATATAATACAGGAGACGGTCAGAGACTGCGGATATTATACAGGAGAGAGACTGCGGATATTATACAGGAGAGAGACTGCAGATATTATACAGGAGAGAGACTGCGGATATTATACAGGAGAGAGACTGCGGATATTATACAGGAGAGAGACTGCGGATATTACACAGGAGAGAGACTGCAGATATTACACAGGAGAGAGACTGCGGATATTATACAGGCGAGAGACTGTGGATATTATACAGGAGAGAGACTGCGGATATTATACAGGAGACGATCAGACTGCGGATATTATACAGGAGAGAGACTGCGGATATTATACAGGAGAGAGACTGCGGATATTATACAGGAGGGCCAGCACAATTTGTTGTTAGAGATGGGCTGGGCATGTTCAAAATTCCACATGCCAGAGCCTGCCAGGAAGCCCACACTGCACAGCACTAATCACAGGCAGTGAGACATTTCCCGGCCCGCAGCTGCACAGATCAGGAAATGTCTCACTGGCTGTGATTAGCACTGTGGAGTGTCGGCTTCCTAGCGGGAGGTCGGGCATGTGGGATTTCAAACACACCCGAGCCCATCTATTGGTTGTAGACAGTTGAGCTCCCTGCAGGTTGCTTAGCAGCAGTGGAGCCTTCTCTGACATGCTGATCGGGATGCAATCCAGGTGATGCTCCTAGTCAAATCCTAGTGTTAAATACCAGTGATTTTATTGATCAAAGCCCACACTTTACAGGCATAGAGCCCACATGGCTGCTGAACATACGGTTGATTATATATATGTGGTTGTACTCTTGATGCTAATAAATACTGTGTTTATTAGATCTGACTTGGGAGCATCACCTGGATCACATCCCGATCAGCATGTCAACAGAGAAGGTTATACAGCATTACTGCTGCTAGGTGACCAGCTGGGGGCTCGGCTCTCTATAACCAATAGTGCCAGCCTTCCCCTGCATGCACCCATAATGTCACCAGCACTAGGTCCTAATAGACTGCCGCCGCTGCCAAGGAGACAGATGCCAGACCAGTGATGTCAATAGCAGGGACAGGACAGCTGGGGAACCCCACAGTGGCAGAACACCAGGGCTCGGTGGCAAGACAACCTTTACAACCCTGAGGCCTCATGCCCACGGACGTTATTACAGCCGTGTTTTTGAGCATTTTTTACAGATTAAAAACACCTGTCCATGTTAGTCTATAGCTTCATGCCCACCTAGGCGTTTTTGAGCTGCAAATAGCATAGGCGTTTTTAAGCTGTAAAAAAAACCCAGGACCAGTGCGTTCCGCAGCGTCGGCGTTAGACATAAAAAAACGTGAAGCGTTAAAACGTGCAAAAATGCCGCAATTGCGTTTTTAAGCTCCGGCGTTTTTTGTTTTTTTTTCAAAAAAAATACGGTTGAAAAATTTATACAATAACATGGACAGGCGTTTTTAAGTTCTAAAAGAACGCTCAAAAAAGCGGCTGTAAAAACGTCCGTGGGCATGAGGCCTGATAGTTCTCCCACTGCTTTGGACCCTTATATTTTCTTGGTGTGCTGGTGACATATATCTCTTGTTTTCTGCCACCCTGGGTGGCCCCAGTATAGTAGGAAGGGAGCTCACTGCAGAACATGTGAAAGGGTCCGTTGTGGGATCGTAGTAAAGGGCCCAGGATATATATATATATATATATATATATATATATATATATATAAACAATTGCATTTTATAGTTGGCCCTGTACCCCCATGTGCCCCCCCTAAATATGAAAGCTGGAGACGCCACTGGTCCTATTATCCATCACACCTGTTGGTACAAATGTGTCATCTTATCAGACACAATGATGTCATCATGTCTAGCACAACAGCATCTTTGTATTTAAATTAATACACCAAACTGTAACCACCCACATATATATTATTGGTATAGAGTGGAGCTCAATGGACAGCACTTTTACTAGTGTAATGGAAGCTTGGAAAGAGATGACAGGTACATGACACCAACACAAATACAGACTTGTAGGGTTGTTGACAGGTTTTTACTGCACACCAGTTGAATGGAACAACAAACTAGGCAGCTACGGAAAAGTCTAGCACACTTTTTCACAGAGCATCCCTCATTAACTATATTAAGGACACTCTAGGTCAGCCTTCCCTAAACTTTTCTCCACAGAGGAAACCTTAAAATTAATTTCAGGTCTTGTCGAACCCTTGCTAAAACCACTGGCGTAAGTGGGAAAAATGCTGCCTATACTGGTGGCCAGTGGCAATAATGCCCCACTTAAAGTGGTGGTCAGAATGCCACCTTTGCAGACAGCTAAAAAAACATTGGTGTTATTGGTATAAATATATAGGCACCATCAGATGGGAAGTCAATCAGCCACTGCTCAAGGAACCCCTAGCAATCTTTGGAGGAAAACTGGGGTTTCCATAGATCCATGGTTGAGAATGGCTGCTCTAGGTATTGTAGCACCTTGCCCCGCTCCCTTGGTTTAAGGAACCGGGTTGTTTTTTCCTTTTCTTGGGTCTGCAGCGAGTTACCTCTCCCGAGTGGATCCTTTAGCTCCGTTGTCTAGGCAAACAATATTCTCCAGGAATAAGGCCAATGTCCACACTTGAGTAAAACCTAATCAGCAAGGCTTTATTCTTTTTTTTAGTCAACTTAAACAGAAGAGCAGAAGTTGAGAGAAGTAGGGGAAGGTTCAGGCACGCAACACTTAAGTCCAGTATCTACACATGTCGCCACTCAAGCCTGAGTGGGTTTTGCTCACCCGGATAGTCCCTATGAGAGCGGTCCTAGCAGCCGGGGTAGAGCACGGATGTCAGAGATGATGGATCCCCTCTAGGTAAGTCTCCAGGCCTCTCCCCGAGATAGCAGTACCGTCGCTAATCTCCGCAGGGACTGATCCACCCCTGGACTCGTTCCCCAAAGATGGGCCCCCTTCAAGAAGGCAGTCTGGGATCCTTTTCTGAAGCGTAGGCCCTAGTCAGCGGAGCTGGGCCTACAATGCAGCAACAGGTCATCGGGCTGAAGGTGCCCGAGGCCTAAACACACCAGCGCACCTCGTGCCATGCGGGCCACGAGGCACATTCACTGGACCAGAGGTCCCCCCTTAACACCTTGGGGTCCCCCTGAAATCGCCTCACGCCAAAAGGCATCTGCCCCTTTTGTACCCTTTCCCAGCATGCACAGCGTGTAGACCACGCCCACTGCACGGCTGCTGAGAGAGGACACCCAAGGTGCTGTGATACCCCCTGTAGTTCAACCTATGCCGGCGGTGACAGTGCCACCTGCAGGCAACGGAGAACACTACAGCCAGGCAGTATCGCCCCCGGAGCAGAACAACAATTGAATCATAATTGGTCTGAGCCCAGTTACCGGCTCAGACTGCCCTTAAATTTCCATATAGTGCCCCCAAATATTGGGGGGTGGGGCGCTACAGTATTATCAATAGTGCCTGATTTAAAGGATGTAATAACTATGTACTACTACTACACAATTCTCTTGTCAATGCTTTTTCCTACATTAAATATCATACCTCATTTGTTGGTTTCACAAAGGCTTTTCCAAAAAGTTTTTGCCTTACTTGAAAAGTAAAAAATCTATACATATACACATAGCTCCTGAAGAAGCGGATTCTATCTTTGAATCATAAACGTGAAACATGTAGAGCATAGCATATGGTGTATATATGGTGGTAATTTTTCCATTTTAGTGTAATGGGATGACATATTGTAATGTCACAGAATGATTGTTGTTTTCTATGAAATGTCAAAATATTTGTTTTTATATTTATATTTTTGTAATAAAAACTCTTTTTACTATCTATTCTCAACTGGTCATCAGTTAACATAAGGTGCCGACATAGTCCGCATTAGCCTCCCCCCCCCCTTTTTTTCTATACAATACTTAATGGGACGAAGGCACCATGTTCTATATGTTTCTTACTCCTAGCACTTTCAACATATTACTTGAAAAGGGGTCTCTTTTGTAACTTACAGCCCTCAACCTTAGTTTACAGAAGCGATAAGACAGGCTGCTTTTTACTAGTATTTGTGCTGCTATAGATTTTTATTCATTTTTTGAAGAGTCTATGGCAGACCCTCTGCTTGCAACCAGTCTGTCTTTGCAGAGCTGATTACAAAGAATAATCTCAGCTCTTCCACTGAAATGAATAAACTGAAGACTAAAAAACACTGAATCTATGGGGTGATTTACTAAAGGAAAATAGACGGTGCACTTTGCAAAGTGTAGTTGCACTCTGCAAGTGCAATTGCTCCAGAGCGTAGTAAATGAGGTAAAGCTTTGCTTTGCAAAGAATACCCAATCACATGCAAGTAAAAAAAAAAAAAAAACAGCATTTTTGCTTGCACATGATTGGATGATGGCTTTCAGCAGAGCTTCTGGTCATTTACCAAGCTCTGGGGCAACCGCACTTGCAGAGTGCAACTGCACTTTGCAAAGTGCACAGTATGTCTGACTTTAGTAAATCAACCCCTTTGAGTATATAAGAGTGGTTTAGAACCAATGGCGTCCCTAGGGGGGGCAGAGGGGGCCCTGGCCCCCCCAACATTATGCTGTGCCCCACCATGTGCCCCCCAAAAAAGAAATATATATATATATTTTTATTTTTTTTTGCTTTTTTGTATTTTGCTCGGGCTGTTGCTGGGGTAACATAGTCTCTCCTGAGAGGGAGAGCATCCCCAGTCAGCTCCTGTGGGGGATTCCTCCCCCCTCCCTCTGCTCGCTGACACTGCAAAATGCGAGCACTCACACAACCACAGCCGCCCGATCTGCTCCTTCCCCTGCATCCTCATTGGCACGGAGAAGAGCGAGTTGCAGGAAGGACTCCACGAGCACTGTGGGGGTAGGGTGACCACGTGTCCCGGATTGCCCGGGACAGTCCCGCATTTGGCAGGTCTGTCCCGGGTACCTTTATGCCAGGACAATACAGTGTCCCGGAATGAAACTGACACAGCCTTCTCTCCAGGCCGATCTGATGGCCCCAAAAAAGGCTGCCACATCACTGCTTTACTCACTGACAGTACTTGTCCTGGCCGGGAATGCCTGGAGGAGCACAATCCCCGCCCCCTGCTTGTGATTGGAGAAATCATAAATCATGACTATTGTGTCTAATGACTGTGCTGTGATTCGTTACAGCACAATCTGATTTTTGGGAAGGGGGGTGTCCCTGAATGGTAGTTTGGAAATGTGGTCACCCTATGTGGGGGGGGGCTAAGCCTTCATCTCAGTTACTGAAAAAACAGACTGATTTCTCCCGTCCTTAGGACAGAAGAACCAGCCTGTAAATTCCGAGAGTGGTGACTGCAAGCTGAGCCGAGTGTCAGTCTATGACACTCTTTCACAATGCATGGACTCCAGCCACCCCCCCCCCCCCCTCACTCTCCTCACATACGAGCAGGGAGGAATACAGCTCCTCCTCCTCCTTCCAGTCCCACCCACACTATCCCGGCGTGCTGTATCTGAAGAGAGGGGATGTGTGGGCGGGAAATATGAAAATCAGCAGCATTCCTGGCTGTGTGTGAATGATGCCTCAGATTTTAGCCTGGACCGTGGGTAAGTGTGTGCACTGCAGACTGCAGTACACTGTAAATCACTGAACTGCATTATCTCCATCCCTTCTCTCCCCCATCTGTCTCCCTCCCCCTCTCCTGTTCTTTCAAGACCTTCACAATTTACTTTCACTTTCAGTTAGGCAGGGAATATATGGTGCAAATTTCTTTCCTGCATCCACAGATTGCAGGAAAGAAACTTGCATAATTCCCCCATCAACACAGACAGTGCTGACAGGGGAATATCCCTCCTGCCCAGCAATTGTATTCTCCCAACAAAGAGTGATTATCACTAGTGGCTATAGCAACCACTAGTGATAATCATAAGAGAATCTGCTCATTAATGGTTCAAATCTCAGCCAGTTCCTGCTGAACCAGCTGAGATTTAAACTGTCTATGGCTGGTCTTAGCTCTTAGGCAGCCCATACATTGATCACTTTTTTCATTCAACTATTAGGTTGAATGAAAAAAAAAAAAGAAATGATCCAATTCCCCCATCTACACATTATAGGTGGATGGGGGAATGTTCCCAATGTGGACCAGTGCTGGAACAACCAGAGTTGCTGTCCTGTCCTGACTATTCACAGCGCTGGTCTCTGTCTCCATGGCAGCGACGGCAGCACATTGGAACTCAGTGCTGGTTACTTTATGGGGCTGATGTACAGTAAGGTGACCAGATTTTTAAAATGAAATCCGGGGACATATTTTATTTTTATTTTTTTATTGGCTAATGGTAAACTATTTTATAAGCATATTTTCCTCAAATGATATATGCAGTGTATGTGGTGTTTATGGAATTATTGTATGATATATACGTTCTTTCCCACATTTCGTCCATGAGATGAAAAAAAAAAATACTTCTTAGAATTTTTGGGATATGACTACCAAATGTTATGAAGAGAAGATAGAGAAAAACTTGGGAGGGATGGGGTCCCAAAATTTAAATCCAATCCAGGCAGGGGTGGCTCCAGACAATGTTTTTTTGGGGTGCTATGGTGGTGCTTGAAGTAAAACTGAGGGTGCTAATGCGGTGCGCTACCACACACCTGTGGGAGTGGCCAGCAAGTGGCGGTTTCATCATGGCGTCCAATGATGATCAGTATGTCCTGGCCTCTGTATACCAATAAAAAGCCATAAAATGCAGCACAACCCTACACTTCATTTATACATTTCTACAAATCGACTTATAAGTGAAATGGTAAAACCTATAAATGAATATCCAATGCAAATCAACCAATGTATTGCAATTTAGTAGTGATGATGTCACCTCCTCTGCAAAAATATTTTGAGAATTTGCAGAGCAAATAATGGTGAAACCCCCTACATACAAAAATAATAACAGAGATGCGAATCAACCCATGTATTAGAATATAGTAGTGATGGTGTCACCCTCTCTGCAAAAGGTAAGAAATATTGCAGAGCTGCAATGTGCAAATAGTGGTAAAGCCACCTATATATAATCATAATAATGATAATAATAAAATGTATGCTTGATGTATATATTTTACATTTTATTATTCTGATTATATATAGGTGGTTTCACCACTATTTGCACATTGCAGCTCTGAAAAATGTATTACCTCTTGCAGAGAGGGTGACAACATCACTACTACGTTCTAATACATGGGTTGATTTGTGTCTTTGTTATTATTATTATTGTATGTAGGGGGTGTCACTGCTATTTGCACATTGAAGCTCTGCAATTTCTCAAAATATTTTTGCAGAGGGGGTGACACCATCACTACTATATTGCAATACATTGGTTGATTTTCACTGGATATTCATTTATAGGTGTTACTATATCACTTATAGGTTCATTTGTACAATTTTATAGATGAAGTCTAGGGCAGCGCTGCATTTTTTGCTTTTTATTGATTCGCGTTAGATGGGGGAACCAGCTAAAAAGATTCTCTTATTGTTTTTGAGATATTTTTAGTTGCATGGTAATTGATTTACCTGATTTGTTATGTCCTCTGTATACTGGTAACCACTGGCCATGCATATTGGTGGTCAGTGTGCCCCCTGTATGCTGGTGCTACATGCAGAGTGCAGGTGGGTGCTGGATGCAGGGCTCAAGAGGATGCTATGTAGAGAGTGCAAGGTTCAGGAGTGCGTTTTGGAAAGAGTGATGGTCAGAGACTGCAGACATACTACAGGAGATGTTCAGAGACTGCGGATATTATACAGGAAATGGTCAGAGACTGCGGATATAATACAGGAGATGGTCAGAGACTGTGGATATTATACAGGAGAGAGACTGCGGATATAATACAGGAGATGGTCAGAGACTGTGGATATTATACAGGAGAGAGACTGCGGATATTATACAGGAGAGAGACTGCGGATATTATACAGGAGATGGTCAGAGACTGCGGATATTATACAGGAGAGAGACTGCGGATATTATACAGAAGAGAGACTGCGGATATTATACAGGAGAGAGACTGTGGATATTATACAGGAGGGCCAGCACAATTTGTTGTTAGAGATGGGCTGGGCTTGTTCAAAATTCCACATGCCAGAGCCTGCCAGGAAGCCCACACTGCACAGCGCTAATCACAGGCAGTGACACATTTCCCGGTCCACAGCTCTACAGATCAGGAAACGACTCACTGGCTGTGATTAGCACTGTGGAGTGTCGGCTTCCTGGCGGGATCGGGCATGTGGGATTTCAAACACACCCGAGCCCATCTATTGGTTGTAGACAGTTGAGCTCCCTGCAGATTGCTTAGCAGCAGTGGAGCCTTCTCTGACATGCTGATCGGGATGCAATCCAGGTGATGCTCCTAGTCAAATCCTAGTGTTAAATATCAGTGATTTTATTGATCAAAGTCCACACTTTACAGGCATAGAGCCCACATGGCTACTGAGCATACGGTTGATTATATATATGTGGTTGTACTCTTGATGCTAATAAATACTGTGTTTATTAGATCTGACTGGGAGCATCACCTGGATCACATCCTGATCAGCATGTCAACAGAGAAGGTTATACAGCATTACTGCTGCTAGGTGACCAGCTGGGGGCTCGGCTCTTTATAACCAATAGTGCCAGCCTTCCCTTGCATGCACCCATAATGTCACCAGCACTAGGTCCTAATAGACTGCCTCCGCTGCCAAGGAGACAGATGCCAGACCAGTGCTGTCAATAGCAGGGACAGGACAGCTGGGGAACCCCACAGTGGCAGAACACCAGGGCCCGATGGCAAGACAACCTTTGCAACCCTGATAGTTCTCCCACTGCTGTGGACCCTTATATTTTCTTGGTGTGCTGGTGACATATATCTCTTGTTTTCTGCCACCCTGGGGGGCCCCAGTATAGTGAGAAGGGAGCTCACTGTAGAACATGTGAAAGGGCCCGTTGTGGGATCGTAGTAAAGGGCCCCAGGATAGACATATATATATATATATATATAATTGCATTTTATATTTGGCCCCCTACTTTTGTCCCTGTCCCCCCATGTGCCCCCCCCTAAATATGAAAGCTGGAGACGCCACTGTTTAGAACACTAATAAAGAAAATATAGTTGTTGTTTTTTTACAGTCCCTCCCTGTTCAGACCATCAGTGAGAAAACACATACTAAACTGTGCACCAAGCTGTGATTAATCCAACTTGTTACAGTAAACCATCAAATATAATGGCATCATTTTACTGAATGAGATTACATACATGTTATGCAGGAAGGATGTCTAATGTGGTCATTTCTGTGTCACCCTAGGGGACTTTAATAATTATTAATGCAAAGCCATTCAATTTCCCAATCCAAACAGGAGCATAAGAAACAAAAGACTTTAAGCAAAGACACCAACACAAATGATTTCTTTAAATAACTATTTTGTGAGGCATTTTTTATTAGACAGGGTAACTGGATTAAAAGGTAGTCTGGCATATTTTAGTAAGCAAAGCTGTTTCCCAAATGTATTATAAACTCTTTTACAAGCAACAAGCAATGTGAAACCATGGACTTCAAAGGTTTCATCTGAGATAGCTTTTGGTCTTATTATAATTGGCTGCATACTGTCAAAATGTAAATGTGATTTCTATCACGATCATGATAATGGTTTTCAGTAACTGATGGGCACTTTGGGCAGCACCATGCCTTAGTACCAATAAAGAGCTGTGGCGCAGTGCTTGAATAAAGGTGGGTTTAAAGTGTCACAGAGCAGTTTGCATATTATGTCTGTTTAAATGACAGGTGGACTTAAAGTTTTTTTTAACTTTCCATCTATTAAATCTTTTTCCCTTGTTGTTTTAACTTTGGATAGTAAAACATTTTCTTTCTGCCAATAAATACCTTATATAACCCACTTCCTGTTTCTTGTGTGGTCATTAGCCTAGGCTTATGACGTCATGCACAGCTCTCTCTTGCTCTTGTGAGAGTTTGCCAGAAAGGGAGGGGGAATGAGTCATAAGAGGGCCAATGAAAGCTGCAGAGCTGGAGGTGTGCCTCTGTGTGTCTGTGTAAATCCAGGAAGTGAACAGGCAGCGGCTTCAGCTGCCCACAGTTTCAAGTTTTTCAAGTTGGGCATCCAATAATTCCCTACCCCATCCAAGTTATCAAACCCTAATAAAACATCAAAAACAAGCCAAGGACTGTTTTCTGTGTTGAAATGCATGAAGGAAATGCTGTGTGGCTGGCCAAAAAGCAGTAGGGAATCCTAGCTCAGCAGCTCCTACATGGGGTGTACTACATGTAAAATGTATTATCTGTCTAAAGTTTTGGAATTCTGTCCAGCCACTTTTGTGATTCCTATATCTTTTCCAGTCTAGAGGATATAACACCTTTCTCTGTTAGAGTAAGGGCTCGTTTACACTAGTGGTTGAGGGCTGATGAAACCCGCAGTTGAGCAGCATTTTTTTCCAACTCCTCCCACTTTAACTGCAGGGGCAGTGGCCGGGGGTGAACACATACTTCTGCCAAGAGGCTTTGCTTTGTTGCCATGGCAGGAATTATACCTGCTGTGTGCTGTTGCTTTTGGTGAGTGTAGCACCTACCACATGTGACCCATTCAAGTCAATGGGACCATTGCTGCCCCGCAACCGCGTACAATGCATGCCAGTTAGGGCCAGTGCAAGGACTTTTTTCTACTCAAGTGAAGGTGCATCTTGCTGCCCCCCCCAATAGCAGTATGTAATTGGAGGTGGGACATGCATCCCCTGCTTCCCCTCACTGGCCATGAGCAGCTGGCAGGTACAGTAGGAGAGAGGGTGCACTGTTATGCCACATACACACGATTGGTTTTTCCGATGAAAAAAGACCTATGGACTTTTTTCATCTGAAAAAATGATCGTGTGTGGGCCCCATCTGTCTTTTTTCCATCAGTGCAAAAAAATAGAACATGTTTTAAATTTTACCGATGGAAAAAAAAAAGGTTGGAAATTCCGATCATCTGTGGGGAACTCCATCGGAGAAAAATCCACGCATGCTCAGACTAAATTACAAGACAGGAGCGCTCGTTCTGGTAAAACTAGTGTTCGTAAGGGAGATAGCACATTCATCATGCTGTAACAGACTGAAAAGCACGGAGACTGAAAAGCGCGAATCGGCTAACACCAAACTTTTACTAACACGCGGTAACACAAAATCAGCAAAAGCAGCCCAAAGGGTAGCACCGTTGGATTTAAACTTCCCCGTTATAGTGCCGTCGTACGTGTTGTACGTCACGGCGTTTTGGACGGTCGGAATTTTGTCTGATGATGTGTAGGCAAGACTGATGAAAGTCAGCTTCATCGGAATTCCGACGGAAAAATACATCAGATTTTTTTCCATCGGAAATCCGATTGTGTGTACAGGGCATTAGAGAACGTAAGACAGGTAATTTAACCACTAGAGAATTTTTTTAAATGTTTGTGTTTACATGTTTTAAAAACAATTTTAGGCCTCAAGATTATGTGAAACTCCAAAAACAAAGAGGACACGCTAAAAAATGATTATTATTTTTTTTATGTTACACAATAATAGCGCAACGGTTTATGAAATGCTAAATTTTAGGGCTGCGGAAATTAACGATTAATTGTTCGATTAATTGTTAATTTCTTTGATCGATCAAAATAATTTTGATCGAGGACGTTCCGCGGAGTGAGCTCTGTGGTCTCGTCCTTAGGAAAGGCCACGGCTTTGGCCTAGCTCCGGAGCCGCGGCCATCTTGGTCCACCAGGCGGCGACCTAGTAGCGGCGCGCTGACGTCATCAATAGCCGCCTGCTTGTGCCGTCTACTCTGCGAGTCTGCGGACGGTTCTGCCTGGATTTTACGGTATGGAGGGAGATGTGGGGAGATGTGGACATTACTGTATGGGAGCACATGTGGACATTACTGTATGGGGGGCAGATGTGGACATTACAGTATGGGGGGCAGATGTGGACATTACAGTATGTGGGGCAGATGTGGACTAGGGATGAGCCGAACACCCCCGGGTTCGGTTCGCACCAGAACCCGCGAACGGACCGAAAGTTCGCACGAACATTAGAACCCTATTAAATACAATGGATGCGAACGTTCGAATTCTAAAGCGCTAATTATAACGACTATTATCCATGTTATTGTCCTAAACAGAGTTTGGGAACCCGGTTCTGCACCAGGGGACATGTACTGTATCAATGCAAAAAGAAGTTTTAAAAACGGCCGTTTTTCGGGAGCAGTCATTTTAATGATGCATAAAGTGAAAAAAAAAAGTCAAATATTCCTTTAAATATTGTACCTGGGGGGTGTCTAAAGTATGCCTGTGAAGTGCCACGTGTTTCCCGTGTTTAGAACTGTCCCTGCACAAAATTACATTTCTAAAGGAAAAAAAAGCCATTTAAAACTGCTTGCGGCTTTAATGTAATGTCTGGTCCCGGTAATATGGATGAAAATCTTTAAGAAAAATGGCATAGCTACCCCATCACCCCCCCCCCCCTTACCCCAGCCCATTACCAGCCCCTTTGGGTCTTGTTTGGATATTAAGGGGAACCCCGCAACACAAAATAAAAAAGGCCCTATATACTCTGAACAGCAGTATACAGGTGGTGTAAACAAGACCGGTGTAAACAAGACAGGGACTGTAGGTTTGTTCTTAAGTAGAATCTGTTTGTAATTTTGAACACGTACATTGTTTAAGTGTAGCTCCAGCCAAAAAATCTATTTTTAAGCTTTTTGGAAAACATAGGGAAGGGTTATCACCCCTGTAACATTTGTTTTGCTGTCTGTGCCCCTGTTCAGAACATTTCACCTCACTTTGCGTCCCAATGACAACTGTTTTTGAAATGTGGTGTTTTTATTGAAACAAGGATTGGTGATAAAGCATCAGTAGAGAGGAGACACCTTTCTCCCATATTAATTCTTACAGGAGAGAATTTTCCTTCCTAGGGGTAGATTTCCTCTCACTTCCTGTTGTCTTCTTCCGTTTGCAAGTAGGAGTCGTTTGTAAGTTGGATGTTTGAAAGTAGGGACCTGCCGTATATACTCTGCAGAAATTGGCCCCTTAGGTGTTGGTGTTGGCACAACACTGTAAGCACTCACAGTTACTCTTGGTGGGTGCTGGAACGCCCTGCTGTCAACCATTATATCAGGAATTGTAATAACATATAATTGTTGAACAGTGGTAGTAAAAATTGGGCCTTTGATGGTGGTGCTGGTGCCACAACACTGTAAGGCCTGACAGTTACTCTTGGTGGGCGCAGCAATGGGCCCTGCTGTGAATTATTAGATCAATAATTATAATTGCATGCCCCTGTTGAACAGGGGCTGAAAAATTGGGCCTTAGGCACTGGTGGCACAACACTGCAACCCCTCACAGATACTGTACTTGGAGCACAGCAATGAGCCCTGTTGCAAAGTATTGCATCAAAAATTGTAATTACACGCCCCTGTTAAACAGGGGCTGAAAAATTGTGCCTTAGCCACTGGTGGCGGCACCCATAAACCAAAATGATCTTCCAAGCTATCATCATTAATCGGATCATTGAGGAGGAGGAGGAGGATAGCCAGTCAACATAACAGCACAGGCACTCAGCATCAGCATCAGTCTTGAAGGGATGTGACATTTTAAAATCAATTAGTCTGTTATATCAGCATCAGGTGTGTGGTAGCTGGTGGTGATCCAAGACTGGTTCATCTTGATGAAAGTCAGTCGATCAATCGAGTCGGTGGACAGGCGCACCCTGTGATCCGTGACAAATCCTCCAGCAGCACTGAATGTGCGTTCTGAAAGAACGCTGGATGCAGGACAGGCCAGTAGCTCAATTGCATACTGTGCAAGCTCTGGCCAGTGATCCATCCTCAAGACCCAGTAAGCCAGAGGATTTTTGGTGGGGAAGGTGTCCAAGTCTGACCTTGCCCCTAGGTATTCCTGCACCATGTATATCAGACGCTGGCGATGGTTGCTGGAACAGATCATACTTTGGGGCTGCAGACTAAAGAATTGTCTGAACGCATCGGTCAGACGGCCACCTTCCCCACCGCTCCTTCTTTGACTGCCCGAAGCCTCAGCAACTCGTTGTCCAGGACCAGGAGTTTGTAACCTCCCAGTCTCTGGGAACGCGTTGCACAGACCTTTCTGCAAGGCCTCCCGGAGTTGTCTCATCCTCTGCTCCCTCTGCGACGGTAAGATAAGGTCCGCAACCTTACCCTTGTACCGTGGATCAAGGAGAGTGGCCAGCCAGTAATGGTCCCTCTCCTTGATCCGAAGAATACGAGGATCCTTCCGCAGACTTTGCAGGATCAGGGAGGCCATGCAGCGTAGGTTAGCTGAGGCATTCAGTCCGGAGTCCTCTGGGTCACTAAGGACGACATGATCCGCAGCCACCTCCTCCCAGCCACGTACAAGTCCACTGGTTTCTTGGGACTGTAAATCATCCCTAAAAGACTGCTGCTGATGATGCTGAGTGCCAGCCTCCACCTCCATGCTGACACAATCCTCCTCCTCCTCCTCCTCCTCCTCTTCCTGTGCGATGGGTGGGACAGAAGGAACACTGTCTGGGTAAAGGGGGCCTTGAGAGGCAAGGAAGTCCTCCTCTTCCTGCCTCTGTTCTGCCTCAAGTGCCCTGTCCATTATTCCACGCAGCGTGTGCTCCAACAGGTGGACAAGAGGTACAGTGTCACTGATGCATGCACTGTCACTGCTCACCATCCTCGTGGCCTCCTCAAATGGTGCCAGGACAGTGCATGCATCCCTGATCATGCCCCACTGGCGTGGTGAAAAAAACCAGAGCTCCCCTGACCCTGTCCTGGTGCCGTAGTCGCACAGGTACTCATTGATGGCCCTCTGCTGCGTGTGCAGCCGCTGCAGCATGGCCAACGTTGAGTTCCACCTGGTGGGCATGTCACATATAAGGTGGTTCTTGGGCAGGTTCAACTCCTTTTGCAGCTCAGCCAGGCGAGCACTGGCATTATAAGATCTGCGGAAATGCACACAGACTTTCCTGGCCTGCCTCAGGACATCCTGTAAGCCCGGGTACCTGCCCAAGAACCGCTGCACCACCAGGTTAAGGACGTGAGCCACACAGGGCACATGGGTCAGTTGTCCCTGTTGGAGGGCGGAGAGGAGGTTGGTGCCATTGTCGCAAACCACCATTCCTGGCTTAAGCTGGCGTGGCGTCAACCACCTCTCGGCCTGCCCCGCATTTTGGAGGCGTGGCGGTGGAACAACCTCCAACACTACTGCACCTTGTCCTGCATCCTTCCCAGCTGCCAAAAGAGTGACCCAATGGGCCGTGAAAGAAAGGTAACGTCCCTGTCCATGCCTGCTGGACCATGAGTCAGCGGTAATATGCACCTTACCGCTGACCGCCCTGTCCAGCGAGGCCAAGACATTGCCTTCCACATGCCTGTAGAGAGCCGGAATCGCCTTCCGTGAGAAAAAGTGGCGTTTGGGAACCTACCACTGAGGAACCGCACATTGCACAAACTCACGGAAGGGGGCCGAGTCTACCAACTGAAAAGGCAGCAGTTGAAGCGCTAGCAATTTAGCCAAGCTAGCATTCAACCGCTGGGCATGTGGATGGCTGGGAGTGAACTTCTTTCGACGGTCCAGCAGCTGGGGCAGGGAAATTTGCCTGCTAGAATCGGACGTCGGTGTACTGCTAGCAGAGTGGCCGCAAGTACTTGGCTGTGACACACCTAATTCTACACCTTCATTCCTCTCAGTGCAGGTTTCAGAGAGGACTGAAGGTATAGTGGGGTTGGAGATCCCAGCTGATGCGGTGCAAGGAGAGGTCTGCTTTGTTCTTTGGTGTGGGTCTTTAAGGTAGGCTTGCCAACGAGCTGCATGGCAGGTCAACATATGTCTGATCAAGCATGTGGTGCCCAAGCGGCTGATGTTTTGGCCACGCGATATACGCTTGAGACATATGTTGCAAACAGCAGCTGTGCAATCTGATGCACTCGCCTCAAAAAAGGCCCACACCAAAGAACTTTTTGAATGACGGGCAGAGGCAGCGCCCTGCACAGGCAGAGCTCTGCGGTGTGATTCCGTCGGTGTGCTGCCCATACGCTGGCCACCCAAGGGCATCCTGCCTCGTTGGAGATGTGCCTCCTCCTCATCCTCCTCCTCCTCCTCCTCTCTCCTATTAGGCACCCACGTGGAGTCAGTGACCTCATCATCCCCTCCCTCCTCATCACTGGAGCCAATCTGGCAGTATGCTGCAGCTGCTGGAGCATGACTGCCAGATTGGTGTCCTTCTTGAGCATCCCCTCTCTCTGCTTTCACGCTACTGCCTTCCTCTATCTGGGTATCATCATCAGATCCTTCGAAACGCTGGGCATCCTCCTGGAGCATGTACCCAACACTGTGCTCAAACAGTTCGGGGGACTCCTCAGGAGGAGGACATGGTGGGTCTAGGGAAGGATTGACTAATGATGACATTGATACCAGAGAAGAGGACGCTTTGGCAGCTGCTTTGCCAGTACCCTGAGCCTGGGTGAGAGAGGATGAGGAGGATGAGGTGGGCTTGGTCATCCACTCTACCAAGTCTTCGGCATGATGTGGCTCAACATGTCCAGCTGCCGAAAAGAAGGACAAGCGTGTCCCATGGCCATGTGCTGATGACAATGCACCGCGTCCACGACCAGCACTGTTGCCCCCAGACACAGAGCCTGCTTGCCCTCTTTTTTTGCCTCCTGACTGTCTGCCTCTCCTTGTTTGCCTTCCAGACATTTTAATGGATGGCCTGCAGGGAGATGGGAAAAACAGCAATAAGGGCTACCTTCAGGTGTATACTGTGCAGGAGGCTTAGCAACAATGACACTGACACTGTCCCCTGCCTATCCTTCTCTGTCCCTAAACACAAGGATTTCAAATATGGTTCAGCAAGATTGGTTTAGCACAGAATAGCACACTGGCAGTTTCCCTCACTGTCCTTCTCTGTCCCTACAAACAAGGTTTAGCACAGAATAGCACACTGACAGTTTCCCCGAGTGTCCTTCTCTGTCCCTAAACTCAAGGATTTCAAATATGGTTCAGCAAGATTGGTTTAGCACAGAATAGCACACTGACAGTTTCCCTCACTGTCCTTCTCTGTCCCTACAAACAAGATTTAGCACAGAATAGCACATTGATAGTTTCCACGAGTGTCCTTCTCTGTCCCTAAACTCAAGGATTTCAAATACGGTTCAGCAAGATTGGTTTAGAACAGAATAGCACACTGACAGTTTCCCCGAGTGTCCTTCTCTGTCCCTAAACTCAAGGATTTCAAATATGGTTCAGCAAGATTGGTTTAGCACAGAATAGCACACTGAAAGTTTCCCTCACTGTCCTTCTCTGTCCCTACAAACAAGATTTAGCACAGAATAGCACACTGATAGTTTCCACGAGTGTCCTTCTCTGTCCCTAAACTCAAGGATTTCAAATACGGTTCAGCAAGATTGGTTTAGAACAGAATAGCACACTGACAGTTTCCCCGAGTGTCCTTCTCTGTCCCTAAACTCAAGGATTTCAAATATGGTTCAGCAAGATTGGTTTAGCACAGAATAGCACACTGACACTTTCCCTCACTGTCCTTCTCTGTCCCTACAAACAAGGTTTAGCACAAAATAGCACACTGACAATTTCCCCGAGTGTCCTTCTCTGTCCCTAAACTCAAGGATTTCAAATATGGTTCAGCAAGATTGGTTTAGCACAGAATAGCACACTGACAGTTTCCCTCACTGTCCTTCTCTGTCCCTACAAACAAGATTTAGCACAGAATAGCACACTGATAGTTGCCACAAGTGTCCTTCTCTGTCCCTAAACTCAAGGATTTCAAATACGGTTCAGCAAGATTGGTTTAGAACAGAATAGCACACTGACAGTTTCCCCTGAGTGTCCTTCTCTGTCCCTAAACTCAAGGATTTCAAATATGGTTCAGCAAGATTGGTTTAGCACAGAATAGCACACTGACACTTTCCCTCACTGTCCTTCTCTGTCCCTAAACTCAAGGATTTCAAATATGGTTCAGCAAGATTGGTTTAGCACAGAATAGCACACTAACAGTTTCCCTCACTGTCCTTCTCTGTCCCTCCAAACAAGGTTTAGCACAGAATAGCACACTGATAGTTTCCCTCACTGTCCTTCTCTGTCCCTACAAACAAGATTTAACACAGAATAGCACACTGATAGTTTCCACGAGTGTCCTTCTCTGTGCCTAAACTCAAGGATTTCAAATACGGTTCAGCAAGATTGGTTTAGAACAGAATAGCACACTGACAGTTTCCCCGAGTGTCCTTCTCTGTCCCTAAACTCAAGGATTTCAAATACGGTTCAGCAAGATTGGTTTAGAACAGAATAGCACACTGACAGTTTCCCTCACTGTCCTTCTCTGTCCCTACAAACAAGGTTTAGCACAGAATAGCACACTGATAGTTTCCCTCACTGTCCTTCTCTGTCCCTACAAACAAGATTTAGCACAGAATAGCACACTGATAGTTTCCACGAGTGTCCTTCTCTGTCCCTAAACTCAAGGATTTCAAATACGGTTCAGCAAGATTGGTTTAGAACAGAATAGCACACTGACACTTTCCCTCACTGTCCTTCTCTGTCCCTACAAACAAGGTTTAGCACAGAATAACACACCGACACTCTCCCTACCTATCCTTCTCTGTCCCTAAACACAAGGAATCCAGGATTAGTAAAGGAAAAAAATGACACTGTCCCTGCCTATGCTTCTCTTTCCCTGCTCCGGAACACACTACACAAGGCCGCCGCGCTGGCGGCCTTTTATAGTGTGGGGCGTGTACTAAACCCCCTCAGCAATAATTGGCCACAGGCATCCTGCCTGTGGCCAATCATTGCTCTCCTCGCTGCCGGCGCTGTGATTGGCCAAGCATGCGGGGTCACAGTGCATGCTTGGCCAATCACAGCGCCTGGATGACACTGCGATGGCGTAGTGCATTGTGGGCCGTTCGCGTCACTCGAATTTGGCGCGAACGGCCCAAATCGTTTGATCTTCGTCGAACGATCGAACAGCCGATGTTCGAGTCGAACGTATGTTCGACTCGAACACGAAGCTCATCCCTGATGTGGACATTACAGTATGGGGGCACATGTGGACATTACAGTATGGGGGAGATGTGGACATTACAGTATGGGGGAGATGTGGATATTACGGTATGGGGGAGATGTGGAAAATTGGAAAAACTGTATGTGCATTATAATTAATCGAAATTAGTCGATTAATCGATTTAAAAAAAATCAGTAACAGCCCTACAAAATTTCTGTAAAAAATACACTAAAGTTAATTACTTTAGGCACATCAATGCAATTTATTACCCAATTTTTGGTAAAATATAGAAGATAATGTTGTGCCAATTAAATAGATACCTAACATGTCAGACCCGAAACGTGGGTGTACCTGTGAAATGGTGAAAAACTTCATTACCCTATATTTTGCATAGGCAAAGCCTTAAAAGCTCCTACAGGTCATCACTTTAGAGTTACGCAGGAGTTTTGGAGCTAAAATGATTGATCTCACTTGGAAGTGTGCAGTGACATGTAAGATGTGTAGGGCGTTTTCCTATGTAGGCGCCTGGCGCATGAATCCTTGTATGTGTGTTTGTTTGTGTGTGGGGGGGGGGGGGTTGCTCTAAAACGTTTTTGTTTTTATTTTTTATTATTTTATTTGTTTCTTTAAATGTTTAAAACTGGATGTCTCCTCTCTACTCCACTACAGCGGATGGAACACAGATTGTGTTCCATCAGCCACTTCCCCGGCCACTGGTTGACAGCTCATGACCAGGAAGTGATGTCATATGCATCACTTCCTGGTCTGTGCACAGGAGAGAAGCTTATCAGACAGAGGTCTGCTGAGCTCCTGCTGTCCCTCCCAGTGACGCCCACCATGACTGCACTGGGCCCACAGGTGGGACGGCGGAGCCTGGTGAACATGGCAGTGGGGGCGTGCAGGGGTCAGCACATCGTGAGGGGAGTTGTGGAAAGTGATAAGCAGCTTCACAGCTGCTTGTATCACTTCCACATGAAAGCCAACAGTTCACACACTCCCAGCTGGTATAACACGTCTGCAGATCGGTTAAAGATCTGAATCCCCAGCTAGTGACTGTGGATTCAGATTTTACCCTCCCCCCACCTCCCCATGCTAGCGCCCTAAGACTTTATGGTTGCGCCGGCCCTAATGCCAGTGCAGGAATAATGGGGTTAAAGCAGGTGGTAAAGAGCCGAAACAACGCCCTTATCACTACCTGTGAAGAGCGACCCGAATGCAGATTGCTTTTCAGAGATGAAAGCATGTATGAACGAGTACTTAAAGTGCATGTAAACTCTAAAGCCCTGTACACACGATCGGATTTCCTATGGATTTTAAACCAATGGATTTTTCCATCGGAAATCCGATGAAGCTGACTTCCATCAGTCTTGCCTACACACCATCAGTCAAAAAACCAATCGTCCCAAACGCCGTGGCGTAAAACACTCCGACGAGCCAAGAAAAATGAAGTTCTATGCTTCTGAGCATGCGTCGACTTGATTCTGAGCATGCGTGGGTTTTTTATCCGATGGAGTTCCCCACAGATGATAGTAATTTGCTATCGTTTTTTTTTCCATTGGATAAATTTAAAACATGTTCTATTTTTTAACACCGATGGAAAAAAGACCGATGGGGTCCATACACGATCGGTTTGTCCGATGAAAAAAGTCCATCGGACTGTTTTCATCGGTAAAACAGATCGTGTGTACAGGGCTTAAGTGAACTTATCTTACTTGGTCCCTTTTTGTCGATTAAATATACCATTGAAACCATTTTGTTACATCTGTTAAATAAATTAAAAATGCCTGTTGATCTTTCCAGAATTCTCGTGAGCTGATAACAGTCAGCATAGGCAGAGAGCACAGGATGTTATCAATAACATTGCTTTCAGCTCACAAAGGAGTACAGAATCATGAACCACTATGATATCCATAGGTGAGAGTTGGATGATGTAATCCTATCTTGTTTCTGTTATTCTGATACAGAATTGTGGGTGAATGCTGTTATTCTAGGACTGGAAGTTTGTTACTGACTGAATCACCAGGCAAAATAAAGGAAGAAAACAAATAATGCAACCACATCCAAGGACTAGTTATCTGAAATATATTACATTTCTGTTTTTTAGTTTAGATAGTCATTAGGGACGCAGGAGTGTCAATTTCCCTGCCCACAGCCTGCTGATTGAGTAATGAAGGTGTAGTAACACTCCATAATAAGGATCCATTCACATGACTCCAAAGTTGGGGACTTTGGAGTGCAACTTTGATGTAACTTCGGATGGGTGCGATGTGGATGTGACTTTGGCTTTGACTAATGATAATGGACAACTGTTGCACAACTGTCGCATTCATAACATTCAGGTGCAACATTCATGCAACTTTTGAGGGTTTACATTGAAGTCTATCGCACTTGAGTCGCATGAAAGTCGGATCAAAGTAGTGCATGAACCTCTTTAAAGCCACTGCGACTTTAAGTCGCACATATTTGAACGGTTGTCATTCAAAAACATGGGATGTGTCAGGATGGAGTGTGGGGAAGAGGCCGGTAAGTGTGTCATTTACCAGCCCCTTCCTTGTCCGAATGGAGTCAGTGATTTGTACAGATCACTGACTGTCCATTTATAACTGAAACATAGTAAACATTGCACTATGCTTCAGTTTGCGAATGAACAATAGGCAATTCCTGTCTATTCATTCAGTGTAGCTGAGCCTGCAGAGAAGGAAATTAAGGGCTGTGTCCTCAATATCCTTTCTCTGTCTCAAAGGTGGACATCATGGGTCTGTTTAGACACCTGATATTTCACCAAAGCCCCCCAAAACATTTTTAAAAAATAATATTGAAAAAAAAAGATAAAAACAAATAATACAAAAAAAAAAATAAAAAAAATAAAAAAATACTGGCACCAGTGGCAGAACTACCAGGGTCACAAAGGTCACACTTGTGATCAGGCCCCGGCGTTACACCACTGGGCTCAGAGGGAAGGGCCCTGACCGGGAGTCAGGGGGGCTCTTCATGGTTTCTTGGACCAGGGTCTGAAGGTTCTAGTTACACCACTGATAATAGGAAGAAGAAATAAGGGACATTTCTCCTTAATAAATTACTTTACTTGGTTTACTGCTATCACACCGTGAACTTGCTGTTATACAATTTTACCATAGACAATTAATGTTTTACTTTCTGTTAAATTGGTGATTCTTTAATATAAGAAAGAGGTACCCTGTACTCACCAGTGCCCCACTGCTAAGAAGAATCATGAAGATGATAAAAGACTCAAACCAATTGTGTTCAACTATCCTGAAACAGGTCTTCCTTAGCTTCCACCACGCTTTGCCAAATCCTTCTGTGATGTCCACTCTGCAGCAGGAGCAGTAACGCATACAGCCTATAGAATGTAAAAAGGAACAAGGACCAAGAATTCATGTTATATTCATATTATTATATAATACAACATTATAAAATTACTAACTATATACAGTATAAATATAAATAAATAAATAAATAAATATATATATATATATATATATATATATATATATATATATATATATGAAAATAATTATTTGATCCCCTGCAGATTTTGTAAGTTTGCCCACAAAGAAATGAAGGGTCTATAATTTTTATCATAGGTGTATTCTAAATGATAGAGACAGACTATCAACCAAAAATCCAGAAAAAGTACATGATACAAATGTTATAAATTGAGTTGCAATTCAGTGAGTAAAATAAGTATTTGATCCCCAAGCAAAACATGACTTAAGCAGGCCATACACGGGTCGAATTTCGAACGAATTTTCTTTTCAAAATCAGAAAGTTCGTTTTTTTTGTGATCCTATGATGCCACTATTGATTTTCGAAATTCGGCCGACCAAACCTTCATGTTGCCAGGAATATTCTTTTCTCTCCGGGAATATTCGTTTCTCTCCGGGAATATTCTTTTCTTGCACATGCGCATTTTCTTTTCTATTACATTTCTCGCACGATTCTCCCATCATTCATCAGAAAATCGTTTGTTTTTCAAAAAATTTCCAACATGTCGGATTCCTCAAATTTGATTGCCGCACGAAAATCGGCTGATGCTGCAGCCCATTAACGGTGCGAAATTCGTATGAAAATTCTTTGATACGATTTTCGAAAGAAAATTCTTTCGAAATTCGAACCGTGTATGGCCACCCTAAGTACTTGGTGAAGAAACTCTTGTTGACAAGCACATAGGCAAGACATTTCTTGTAGTTGGTTAATAGGTTTGCACGCATTTCAGGGGGGATTTTGTCCACTCTTCTTTACAGATATTCTCTAAATCCTTAAAGCGGTTGTAAACCCCGCTTGGCAATTTTTACCTACAGGGCTAAGCCTTTAAACCAGTTAACCTAACATCAATAGTATGCAAGCTCTTGGAGGGGATGATAAGGGACTATATACAAGATTTTAGTAATGAAAACTGTATTATTAGCAGTAATCAGCATGGTTTCATGAAGAATCGTTCTTGCCAAACAAATCTATTAACCTTCTATGAGGAGGTGAGCTGCCATCTAGATGAAGGAAGGCCGTAGACATAGTGTATCTAGAATTTGCAAAGGCATTTGATACAGTTCCCCACAAACCTTTACTATACAAGCTAAGGTCTGTCGGCATGGACCATAGGGTGAGTACCTGTATTGAAAACTGGCTACAAGGGCGAGTTCAGAGGGTAGTGATAAATAGGGAGTACTAGGAATGGTCCAATGTGGAAAGTGGGGTCCCCTTTAGGGTTCTGTCCTGGTACCAATCCTATTTAATTTATTCATAAATGGCCCAACAGAGGATGGGATAAACAACTCAATGTCAGTATTTGCGGACGATACTAAGCTAAGCAGGGCAAAAGCTTCTCCACAGGAGGTGGTAACCTTGCAAAAAGATCTGAACAAATTAATTGGATGGGCAACTACATGGCAAATGAGGTTTGATGTAGAAAAATGTAAAATAATGCACTTAGATGGCAAAAACATGAATGCAATCTACTCACTAGGGGGAGAACCTCTGGGGGAATTTAGGATGGAAAAGGACCTGGGGCTCCTAGTAGATGACAGGCTCAGCATCGGCATGCAATGCCAAGCTGCTGCAAGCAAAGCCAATAGAAAATTGTCATGTGTTAAAAAGGGAATTAACTTCAGAGATAAAACGATAATTCTCCCACTCTACAAGACTCTTGTCCGGCCGCACCTAGAGTATGCTGTCCAGTTCTGGGCTCCAGTCCCCAGGAAGGATGTGCTGGAAATAGAGAGAGAGAACAGAGAAGGGCAACAAAGCTGATAAAGGGACTGGAGGATGTTAGTTATGAGGAAAGATTACAAGCACTGAACTTATTCTCTCTGGAGAAGAGACGTTTGAGAGGGGATATGATTTCAATTGTACAAATACCGTACTGGTGACCCCACAATAGGGATAAAACTTTTCAGCGAAAGGGAATTTAAAAAGACTCTCGTCCATTCACTAAAATTAGGGGAAAGGTGATTTAACCGGAAACTGCGTAGAGGGTTCTTTACAGAAAGAGCGGTAAGAATGTGGAATTCTCTTCCACAAGCAGTGGTTTCAATAGGAAGCATAGATAATTTCAAAAAACTATTAGATAGGCACCTAAACGACCAACAAAAAATACAGGGATATACAATTTAATACTGACATAAAAGCGCACACACACAGGTTGGACTTGATGGACTTGTGTCTTTCTTCAACCTTACCAACTATGTAAAGTTGGGTGGAATGTGGCCTACAAGCAATAAAACAGTATGTATTTGTCTGTATATAGCATTCAAATGCAACATGGGCCAGTATTACATTGTTGTAATCTAGGCCAGTGTTTTCCAAAACTCTTCTCAGATGTGTAGCCAGGGGCGGATCCAGGTGGGGGCAACAGGGCAATTGCCCCCCCCCCCGAAAATACCACACTGACATGTCACTTGCACTTGCTCTGCCTCTGCCCGAGTCTCTCTCTCACATCAAACAATCGAACATATTTGCCAGCACACCAAGGATCGTCCAATTACGTCCAAAAAAGTTGTATTGCAAAAAAAATCACATCACAAATGTGACATTTTTTTTTGCAATAAAAATTTTTTGGACGTAATTGGACGGTCCTTGGTGTGCTGGCAAATATGTTCAATTGTTTGATGTCTCCAGGACCCAACTGGTAATCTCTGCAGCACCCATCATTTTCTATGAGCCATTTTACCAAGAACGTGTGCGATTGGAATATTGATCAGATTCTCTCTCACATCAGCCGATCAGCGGCGCAGAGAGAGAGAGAATCATCTAGTGCTATTACGGCTATGCCGTACTGACCAGGAGCCGGAGGAGGTGGGTGGAGCCTCTTTTTTGCACTCGTTGCTAGCACCTGGGCCGCCTGGCGTCTAGCAACGATTGACGTCAGAGTCACGTTGGACTTGAGTCTCAGACGAGTGACGTCAGTGAGTCACATCGGACTCGAGTCACAGAGCCGACGTGACAGGAGCTGGAGCCTCAAATAGGGGAACAGTTGTTGCTGCAGCCTGCAGTTTAAAGTTTAGACAGACAAGTTAAAATGTCCAGCGTCCACTGTCAGTGGCAGAGCGCCAGCATTCTTCCTTCTCCACCCCCAGCTTGTGGCAAGTGACAATCTGCAACATGTGGCAGGTGGCGTGGCAAGTGGACAATCTACAACATGTGGCAGGTGGCGTGGCAAGTGGACAATCCGTAACATGTGGCAGGTGGCGTGGCAAGTGGACAATCCGTAACATGTGGCATGTGACGTGGCAAGTGACAATTCGCAATGTGTGGCAGGTGATGTGGCAAGTGACAATCCGCAACTTGTGGCAGGTGACGTGGCAAGTGACAATCCGCAACTTGTGGCAGGTGACGTGGCAAGTGACAATCCACAACATGTGGCAGGTGACGTGGCAAGTGACAATCCACAACGTGTGGCAGGTGACGTGGCATGTTGACAATCCGAAACTTGTGGCAGGTGACATGGCAAGTGGACAATCCGCAACTTGTGGCAGGTGATGTGGCAAGTGGAAAATCCGCAACTTGTGGCAGGTGACGTGGCAAGTGACAATCCGCAACGTGTGGCAGCTGATGTGGCAAGTGGACAATGCGCAACGTGTGGCAGGTAACAGTGACAAGTGACACACTCGGGGCTCCCACTGATTCTGCATTATGGTGAGTTGAACTATTTCATTTTATATTACAATGTAATAATAGAAATAATGCGATACAATCATCCAGACACCATAACAACCATGGTGCCGTGATGATTGAAGCACCAACACCAGACATTTTCCTGATAAATTGCCCCAAAAATTGTATTTTCTGGCAGTGCCCCTCCCGGGACAAGACTCTGGATCCGCCCCTGTGTGTAGCACTATTACTTTTACTGACCCCAAGCATGATTTGCTCTAATATACTATACCATATGCAACCTATCTACTTTAGCCATACATAACTGAGCCATCCACAAAACATTTGAAGAGGGCTCTTCCTGTACATAATTTCCATTCTCATCCCAGCAGTTTCCAAATAAACACAATGAAATCCACAGACAGATCTAGCCTGCTGGTTAAATCTGTATGTTCACGGTAATGCTAGAGATATATTTTACAACAGACTGTACTTTAAATAGGTCCTAAGTCCTTCCACATCTCAACCAGAGAGAAAAAATAATTATATAGAAAAATGGCCTCACTTTTTAGGATTATGCAATGAGCAAAAGTTATATACATGCTGCTGTAAACCATGTGAGTCAATAGGATTCACCCATCAGTTATGGGTAGACATGTGCGGTTTGTTTAGTTCTGAATTGAAATTCAGACAGATTTTTCATTATTCAGAAATTCAGATGTATCCACATTTTCCGAATTACAATAGCAACAAACTTAAACTAATCCGAAATAACTAAACGAAATTCGTCTGAAATTCAAAAGGAATTTTAATCAAATTAGAATTGGATTCTAAAACAAATTTTTAATCAGATTCAAAAACAAGAATATAATAAAATGGAATAGAAAACAAAGGAATAGAATAGAAAATACTAGAATATAATAGAATGAAAAATAATAAAATAGAATAGAATAGAAAAGAACAGAATAGAAAATAAAAGAATATAATTAAATATAAAAGAAAATAAAGGAACAAAATAGAAAATAATAGAATAGAAAGAATAAAACTATCTTCCGAAATTTAGAATATAATAAATTGCAATTTGAATAAAAATGCATAGAATAGAAAAGAACATAATGGAAAAGAAGAAAATAGAATAGACTAGAATAGAACAGAATAAAATAGAAAGAATATAACCGTCTTCTGAAATTCAAATTTCAAATAAATCCTAAGTTCTTTATAAGTTCTAATAGAATTAAAAAAAACAATAGAATAGAATAAAATAAAAAAGAATATAATCGTCTTTCGAAAATTAGAATTTTGAATAGAATAAATTTGAATGCTGATTCGAATTCGAAAAGAATTTGAAAAGGAATGAACAAAATGAAATGCATGCTGAAAACAAATGTAACTAAACTAAATTATTTAAATAACGAATCTAAATTAAACTAATTTTTGTATGGGTAAAATCTAGCTGTGTCACCTCTAAGTTCAGGTGATACCTAGGAATCTGTAGGCGGTAAAGAAACCCTTTTGTGTTAATACATGGAGGTGAACAATGGATATCCCCTATGAGATAACAGGCAAGCAATAATAAAAGATGCAGCACAAACTAGTAGCCTGTAGGCAGTCCTGTCACCACTCCTAAAAGCTGAAATCACTTTAAAGAATCATTTCACATTTCTGTTATAAGTAAAAATCTGATGTGCCAAGCCTCCTACTGGCTCCCTAAATCCCTATGGACTCCAGTGGTGAGATATTCCCATTACAGTTCCTTGCTGGTTCCTACATGTCTTGAGGGGGGTTGCAGGTGCTCTGAAGGCACAGAGAGGAAAATTAAAGGTATTAAGGTTTTTATACCTTGTGGTGCCTGCTCTAATATAAAAATATTTATCTTTTATTGCGTATAATTATAAGTTACCTTTGTCTCGAGAAATTGAGCATATGATTTAAAATAATAATGTCTATTAATCTATTAATTTTCACTACAATTCTCACCAAAATCATTTTTAATAAATATATGTGTGGATGCTGCTAAAAGAGGCATCATTATAGCCATAACTTCTAAATCCATATCACTAGTATGCGATGGAATGATTTCAGTATTTCACAAACAGAAAAGGCTTTACAGTAGCAATGAAGATCCTATCATTCTGTTATATTCAGCAAATGGATTCACACATCAGTATTATGTGACTGGGATTTCCTGTTTACTGAAAACAGTAAACACCAGCCAAATCTTTTCCAGCATTTTTTTTTATTTCCTAATATAAAGGGTAAGGATAGAGCCAATAAAATAATCTAACTCAATTGTTTTGCAGCAATGAAAAATTAGGGCCAATTAACATTGTTCGTTTTATAAACCAGGACTGTATTTATTTAGTAAAAAAATAAAAATATCTTAATTATAATTTTTTATTTTTATTTTTTTTAATTAAACTGTTTTATCAAAGGAAGAGTAAAACGGTGCCACCATTGGGTTTTAAATAGCAGGTCGTGTAAGCAGAGTTTTAGAGACTTGTTGAAAAAGTTCTGTGTTTGCAATGCAAAAGCAATAATAAGCAAAAAAGGTGTAAAATAATACTCACAAACAAAGCAATAGACAGGTATAAACAGAAAGCATCTGCCCCTCTTGGCATGTGTGCATTGGGACATCAGATCGTATGTTCTGCGGAGCATGGACAAAGATACTGCCTGACGCACACACGTGAGAGGTGCAAATGCTTTCTCTTACCTTTCAATTGCTTTGTTTGTGAGTGTTATTTTACAGAAATAAATGTCAATACAGTATTATGCTATGTGGGGTTCTTTTCTTTTAATATGGTCATTTAATAAAAATGCTGCAGAATTTATCTGAGGAGTGGAGGAGTATGCCGGAGGGGCTTTAGTACCATAGATCTTGTCCCATTAACCTGGGGAAGCACGTTTGACCTTTTATAATTGAGGAGTCTTATTGTCTGGTACAGTTCATGTTGGTAGAGGAGATTGTCACGGGCTGCACTGCACACAGCGTTAGCTGATACCAGATTTTCACTATTGTTATCACTATCTATAATTTTTTAAATTATCAATTTGTTTTTTTAAATTATATTTATATTTTTTAACACTGTTTTGCACAATTTCACTGTATTTGCTTTTGATTGATTTATTCTAAGGATTGTGTACTTAGAGGGGTAGTGCAACACCTTTTTTTGCTTATTATTGTTTCATATCTGTTTTTCTTCAATAGCTATTGATAGTTTTATATAACACTAAGTGCACAAAATATTTTTTTTTCAATAAATTAGCAATGCTCATAAACACGGAAACTGTTGTCTGATCTAAACTTAATCACCTGAAAAATCATTAGAAGTAGTTAGTCACATTTAATGAAGCTTGTTCTGTAAAGCTGAAAATGTTTTGCCACTTATCCAAGTAGCTTTATCACAACTGAAACATCTACTTTAAAGTGATTGTCATATAACATCCTCCCAGATCGTGCCTCGCGGGCTGCGCTGCGGTGCGATCTGTCACAGGCTGGGTCCACTGAACACAGCCAATGACTGACCACTGTACCGTCCCACTGCTGGTACCATGTGACCACTGTAACCAATCACAGCAGGTCACATGACAGTTGTGAACAATGAATGCCTTCTTTTCAAGCCATCCATTGTGTACAATTGTGTTGCTAACTGTGATTGGTCACAGTGATTACATGGTACAGACTGGGCCAATCGCTGCCCGTTTGTGCCATGTGATCAGCTGTGGTCAATCACAGCTAATCACAGCAAATCACAACAAAACAAACGGGATGAATCAATTTCATTCAGTAAAATGTTTTGTTATAGCAATGGCATTAACTACTATATGCAAACATGTGTAAAAAATAAATAAAAATTATATATATATATATATATATATATATATATATATATATATATATATACAGTGGGTACAGAAAGTATTCAGACCCCTATTACATTTTTCACTCTTTGTTATATTGCAGCCATTTGCTAAAATCTTTTAAGTTCATTTTTTCCTCATGAATGTATACACAGCACCCCATATTGACAGAAAAACACAGAATTGTTGACATTTTTGCAGATTTATTAAAAAAGAAAAACTGAAATATCACATGGTCCTAAGTATTCAGACCCTTTGCTCAGTATTTAGTATTTGCACCCTTTTGATCTAATACAGCCATGAGGTTTTTTGTGAAAGATGCAACAAGTTTTTCACACCTGGATTTGGGGATCCTCTGCCATTCTTCCTTGCATCTCTCCAGTTCTGTCAGGTTGGATGGTAAACATTGGTGGACAGCCATTTTTAGGTCTTTCCAGAGATGCTCAATTGGGTTTAAGCCAGGGCTCTGGCTGGGCCATTCAAGAACAGTCACGGAGTTGTTGTGAAGCCACTCTTTTGTTATTTTAGCTGTGTGCTTAGGGTCATTGTCTTGTTGGAAGGTAAACCTTCGGCCCAGTCTGAGGTCCTGAGCACTCTGGAGAATGTTTTAGTCCAGGATATCCCTGTACTTGGCCGCATTCATCTTTCCCTCAATTGCAACCAGTCATCCGGTCCCTGTAGCTGAAAAACACCCCCACAGCATGATGCTGCCACCACCATGCTTCACTGTTGGGACTGTATTAAACAGGTGATGAGCAGTTCCTGGTTTTCTCCACACATACCGCTTAGAATTAAGGCCAAAAAGTTCTATCTTGGTCTAATGAGACCAGAGAATCTTATTTCTCACCATCTTGGAGTCCTTCAGGTGTTTTTTTTTTAGCAAACTCCATGCAGACTTTCATGTGTCTTGCACTGAGGAGAGGCTTCCATTGGGCCACTCTACCATAAAGCCCCGACTGGTGGAGGGCTGCAGTGATGGTTGACTTTCTACAACTTTCTCCCATCTCCCGACTGCATCTCTGGAGCTTAGCCACAGTGATCTTTGGGTTCTTCTTTACCTCTCTCACCAAGGCTCTTCTCCCCGATAGCTTAGTTTGGCCGGACGGCCAGCTCTAGGAAGGGTTTTGGTCGTCCCAAACGTCTTCCATTTAAGGATTATTGAGGCCACTGTGCTCTTAGGAACCTTAAGTGCAGCAGAATTTTTTTGTAACCTTGGCCAGATCTGTGCCTTGCCACAATTCTGTCTCTGAGCTCTTCAGGCAGTTCCTTTGACCTCATGATTCTCATTTGCTCTGACATGCACTGTGAGCTGTAAGGTCTTATATAGACAGGTGTGTGGCTTTCCAAATCAAGTCCAATCAGTATAATCAAACACAGCTGGACTCAAATGAAGGTGTAGAACCATCTCAAGGATGATCAGAAGAAATGGACAGCGCCTGAGTTAAATATATGAGTGTCACAGCAAAGGGTCTGAATACTTAGGACCATGTGATATTTCAGTTTTTCTTTTTTGATAAATCTGCAAAAATTTCAACAATTCTGTGTTTTTCTGTCAATATGGGGTGCTGTGTGTACATTAATGAGGACAAAAAATGAACTTTAGACTTCAGCAAATGGCTGCAATATAACAAAGTGTGAAAAATGTAAGGGGGTTTGAATACTTTCCGTACCCACTATATATATATATATATATATATATATATATATATATATATATATAAATATAAATATATATATATATATCACTTCCCCAGAGTAGTACAATGTTACTAAGTTAACTAAGTGTGTTAAAAAAAAATCTAAATAAATATAAAATATAATAAAAAATAAAATGTAAAAATTGTATTTATTTATTTTTCCATACTGTCACCTGATCACTGCCGATCAACGCTGTACTGCACTTAATATTCCAAAAAGTTATGATAAAAAATTACAACTTCAACAAACTTGCCATGCCCTCTTACTAAATGCCTCAGGCATTCCAAAAAGGGTTCATCTGTACTGCCCTGACATTTTTGGGCCTCAGGAAATGAGATTGATCAATTTGCAGATATATACCATAGTTTGTGGACTCTATAACTTTCCTACAGACTAAATAATATACACTGATTTTGGTTATTTTCACAAAAGAAATGTAGCAGAATACATTTTGGCCAAAATTCATTGAGAACAATTATTTATTTGCAAAATTTTATAACAGAAAAGAAGAAAATCACTTTTATTTTTTTTTTGGTTTATTTCGAAAATAATAAAAATAAAAAAAACCCAGTGGTGATTAAATATCACCAAAATAAATCTCTAGTTGTGTGAACAAAATGGTAAAAATTTAGTTTGGGTACAATGTTACATGACCGCGCAATTGTCATTTAAAGTTTGACAGCGCTAAAAGCTGAAAATTGGACTGGGCAGGAAGGGGGTAATAGTGCCCGGTATTGAAATGGTTAATATCCATCCTTCTTTGATTCATAGTGCTGCTGATCCCCTGCAGCCTTTTTGAAACCACCACCCCAAAGCACCTTGTCCCCATTTTGATGAGGACAAGGGCCTCTTCCCGACAACCCTTGCTGGAGGCAGCTACTAGAGCCCTGTTTCAGGCCCGCAAAGCTCCTATTACAACATTGGACCTTTCCTACTCCCCCAACAATACAGATGTGGATTAAAGAAATAGGATCAGTGCTTAGAATGGATACATTTATATATCAGAACAGAGGCAGTTGTATAAAGTTTGAAAAAGTGTGGGGAGGTTGGCTCGCTATTCTGGGGCTGGCATCGACTGATTTGATGATGTATAGAATACTATTGTAACAAGCTGACTAAGCTAAATTAGCAGTTCCGATGTTAAGTTGTGGGTGTAACGGGCTACTGATTGCCTGGTTGAATGATTTTCCTAAGGATTTTTGGGTTAATGTATATATGTTTTAAGCCTACTGGGTAAACCTTTTTTTCCTATTTTGATTACATACAGTATGTTAATGTTCTTTGTAATTTTGGGGTTGTGTATTACAATTCTATTTTGCTAGATGCTTTTCGGAGGAGTGGGGTTGGTATTTGGTGTATTGCAAATTAATCTTTGTATTGTATTATGTTTCTTGTCAAATGGCAACTGTTGTGACATCTCAATAAAACCATACCTGATTTAAAAAAAAAAGTCAACAGCTGACACAGATGGATCCCAGCTCCTTCTAAAACATACAATTTTCATAAACTTTGTATAGAATTTTCTCTTTTCGATGTATTGCATTGGAACAACTGGATTTACTGTTCCATGAGAAAGAAAAAAGCTGTTCTAGAATCAGACCCTAAATTAAACTTAATTCTCTTCCTGGTAATTTTGTTCCTAAAAGTTTGGACAGTTAAAAGAGAAGTTCCAGAACACAACAAAAATATACAATCATACTCATCTAGATGGCAGCAGCACCAATCTGAGCTGCAGTTCCAATCTCAGCGGTAGCTGTCCCCCGCTGGCTCTACACAAAGGACTGAGCAAACTCAGTTCTCTGTTTTCAGTCTGCAGGGATCCGCTGACTGTCTGGCTCTTTGCTCTTCCCCTCCAGCACTCACTGGAGAGCTGGGCTGTGGATGGGGCAGGAGTGGCTGGCTCAGTCTCCCAGCAGCTCACTGAGAGGCTGAGCCAGCTGCTGGTCCTGTTATCCGGGTGGATCCCAATTGTAAAGTTGGGATCTTTCTAGAGACTGGACCGGCTAAGTGATGGGTCACTGGAGTGCAGAACAAAGTGCACTCCTGTAATCCATAGGAGAGTTAGGGCACAAATAGCTTTGGCCATCCTTTTCCTTTAAATAGTGTGTTCTGTAAATTGTATTTATTACCTGCATTGCAAGAATAATATAAAACTGGAAAATTGGAAGAAACTGTGCTAAGAGGATGGATATAGCTGCTGGCACTGGACATAAAATAGTGCACAATCAATTATATAAATTATAGTGCAGTGCTAAAAATGAAGTGAATAACAATGTTGTTGGTTTGGTGCTCTCGGGTTCTGGTTGGAGGTGTGGTGGGTGGTGAGGTGTGTATGGCTGGGTGCGTGCCTGCGTGCGTGCGTGTGTGTGTATGTAGGGTTTGACTGTACTTGGTTATATCTCCACTGCTTACTATACTATGATTTCCCATAGTGGGGCCCTACATGGCCCACTTTGGTCGACCTACTTATTTTTTTTTTTTAGTTTTCCTCCGTTGAGGAACCGGGGTTCACAATTTTTTTTGATAATACCATATAGCCCTGTGGTGCTATCAATAATGTGCAATGTTATATACATGTGATGTAACCATTTGCGAGACTGTTTGCTTTGTACATATAAAAACTCAATAAATAAATCTTAAAAAAAAAAAAATGAAGTGAATAAACACCCAAAATAATACAATAATAACAGAAATATGAACTCTGAATTCAATACAAAAAAAAGAGTTAATTGCATATATAGAAGTGAAGTGAAACACTATCTACAATTTAGTGCAACAAAATAAACCAGCAAACAGGGATGAGCCGAACACCCCCCTGTTCGGTTCGCACCAGAACCTGCGAACAGACAAAATGTTCGTGTAAACTTTAGAACCCTATTAAATACAATGGACTCGAACGTTCGAAATCTAAAGTGTTAATTATAAAGGCTGATATGCAAGTTATTGTCCTAAAAAGTGTTTGGGGACCTGGGTCCTGCCCCAGGGGACATGTATCAATGCAAAAAAAAGTTTTAAAAACGGCCGTTTTTTCGGGAGCAGTGATTTTAATAATGCTTAAAGTGAAACAATAAAAGTGAAATATTCCTTTAATTTTCGTACCTAGGGGGTGTGCTGTAATTGTAAAAAAACACACAGACACCGTTGGGATAAGTCCTTTATTAAAAAAAAAAAAAGATTCCAGCTGTGGTAATCCACTCTCGGTCTCCACTCCAAAGCTGTCAGTATCCTGCGATGGATGCTCTCCTCTCCATCCAGGTCCAGGCTCCAGCGATGAGATGTCCAGCGCAGCGCATCCTGTCTCCACCAGAGACACCCTGGGAATATCGTCGCCGCAGCCTGACAGGTCTTATGTAGCTGAGGACGGGGCCACCCGTCACGTGACCCGTCCCCCTCTGATGCAAGGGGAAACCCGGGCTTCCCCAGTGACCCCGCCCCCCTCTGATGTAACGCAGGTTTCCGTTTTTAAATTTGGGGCTGAAGGGTCTGGTATGGATATTTGGGGGGAACCCCACGTCATTTTTTTTTTATTTGACGCAGGGTTCCCCTTAATATCCATACCAGACCTGAAGGGCCTGGTAATTGAATTTGGGGGGACCCCCACGCATTTTTATTTTTTTTATCAATGACTTTCAATGACTTTTCTCTGTATTGCCGGAAGCCGACAATTCATTATAGCCGCGAGTACTTTTAAATTACTTTTTTTTCCTTCAGAAATGACACTTTGTGCAGGGACAGTTCTAAGAACGGGAAACAAGTGCTGCTTTACAGGCATACTATACACACCCCCTAGGTACGAAATTTAAAGGAATATTTCACTTTTATTGTTTCACTTTAGGCATTATTAAAATCACTGCTTCCGAAAAAACTGCAGTTTTTAAACTTTTTTTTGCATTGATACAGGTCCCCTGGGGCAGGTCCCGGGTCCCCAAACACTTTTTATGACAATAACTTTCATATAAGCCTTTAAAATTAGCACTTTAGATGTTTCATGTTCGAGTCCCATAGACTTTAACGGTGTTCAGATGTTCGAACAAATTTATTGCCTGTTCGCATGTTCTGATGCGAACCGAACTGGGGGGTGTTCGGCTCATCCCTATATATAATACAAAACGACTTAAATGGGCAAGAACTGGTAGGTATACGAGTACTTTTATCTGCAGCTCAGGAACCTCTAGGAATTTAGTCACCTTATCTGTGGTTGGGAGGAGGGGGGAGGGGGTCTAGGTCATTGTTTGAATCTTCCATTCACCAGAGATCACATGGCCCCAAACCCAGGTATTGGGTTGTGTGAATGGCTACCATTGGAACCTGGAACTGTGTTTTTTCTAGCAGATAACAAGCACCCAGTGGCTTTTGTTACCTATTATAAGTTTAAGGGAGTAAAGCAGGGAGGAGATTGGGGGGGTCTTACTTTGACAATAAGTCCCCTTTAAAAGGCATTTAAACTCAGAAACAAAAATGTAATATACCGCAGCTTATCAGTCCCCAGATGTAGTGATTGCATTTCTGTCTTTTTTTTTTTTTTCAGACCTTTTTTCCTTTATTTTCACTTGAGACCCTGCCAAAAACACATTTCCTATCCTAGGGTGACACCACTAACTCACTGCCCTGTATCTTTGGAGGGGCAGCGTGGTCACCCTAATCTACCCTCCTGATATGGACTACAAATACCTCTCCTCCTCTACCAATCTCCATTACATGGGGGGAGGCGAGTCATGTACTTCACAAAAGATAGCTGGGAAAGATGACAGTATTGTTTGAGATATCAGTTCAGTGCACAGTACAATATAAGGACACTGGAATTCTGGCAGGATTTTTTGTAGGTTCAGAAAATGTGCTTAAAAAAAAAAAAGAAAATACACCAACTACATCAAACAACTGGTAAGTTGAGATATATTATGTTTTTATGTTTTTGAGTTATATTATGTTTTTGTTCTTGAGTTAGATATCCTTTTAGTGGGAGAATGTTTGCCTACAGACTGAAATACAGGCTTTAAAGGGATTGTAAACGATCACCTTGTAAAACAACCCATTCAGTTTAAAAAAAAAAATGAAAGGTAAAACATTTGTGTATAGATCTAAAAATGCATTATAATTTTTTTTTCCCTTTTTTATAAGTGATCACATTCCCTCTGTTCTCATCTGCATCAGAGCTGGGGGGAGGGGGAAAGCAGCATTATACTGAGCTTCCTAGTAAATGACTGTGCAGTGGGGGCGTGTCAGGACAAGTCTGATCATTGAATTAGAGCACACTGAGTTCCCAGCAGAGCTAGAGAACTGATCACAGTGTGCTCTCCCACTTAGTGTGGTCAGTTTTTTTATATATATTTTTTTTTATTAGAAAAATATGTTTTTTTTACAAACATTAAAACAACCGAACAAAGCATTTGGCATTGTGTAAGCAAAGGGGCACAATTTCCAAGAAAGCTATGACATTCCTCACAACTTGCACAGAGATTTTAGCATATTCAAGTGAGTGGAACAGTAAGGTGAATCAGTCTCTACCGGTGCCGTCTCTTCCCGCTGCCATCTCTCCCGATGCTGTCTTCTCTTCGAGCCGCCTTCTCCCGCCAACCCATCTCTCCCGCCGCAGTCTTCTCCCAGAGCCATCTTCTCCCACCGCCGTCTCTCCCAGCGTCACAAGGGGCGGCTCTCCGGGTGACATCATTGGATGGACACGCCCCATGGCTATATAAGAGATGTGAGACAGCGGGGGACGTCACAACGGAGGAAGACAGACTGAGGACAAGAGCAGCCTTTTTGTTTTTAGTGGGTAACTGGCGGCGAGGAAGAAGACAGCTTCGGGAGAAGGCAGCCCCAGGAGAAGAAGGCTTGGGAGAGATGGCAGTGGGAGAAGACGGAGGCGGGAGAGAGGGCAGAGGGAGAAGACGGCACTGGGAGAGACGACGACGGGAGAAGACGGATCAGGGAGAAGACAGCTCAGGGCTATCTTTTTATAAAAGACTTGTCAAAAGCCGGCCAGGGTTGTTGGGAAGAGGCCCTTGTCCCCATCAACATGGGGCAAACCACTTTGGGGTGGGGCAGAGCCCCCATGCCCCAAAGCACCCACCCCCCATGTTGAGGGCATGCGGCCTGGTATGGTTCAGGAGGGGGGGGGCGCTGGCTCGTCCCCTCCCTTACCTGACCTGCCGGGCTGCATGCTTTGATAAGGGTCTGGTATGGATTTTGGGGGGACCCCACGACATTTTTGTTTTAATTTGTGGCTTGGAGTGTCCCCTCCAAATCGATACCAGACCGAAGGGTCTGGTAAGGTCTTGGGGGGGACCCCACGCCGTTTTTTTTGTAAATGTTTTTAGTCTGCAATTTTTTCTTTACAATCAGCGGGGAAGCCCGCTGACAGCTGATGACTCATCGGTTGTTAAGGACACAGCTCCCGGCTTCCCGACCCGCTGCTTATCAACCAGCTATATACAGCTAATGTAAAAAAAAAACACACAAATCGCAAAACGCTAATTACGGCAAAATCGCGCTAAAACGCAGTTACAAAAAGGCAGAAAGCAGAGCAAAAAGCACTGCAGACACACTCAAAAGCAATATGCATAGATGTGAATTGAGCTTAAGGCACAATTATGTTATCTGGCAAAAAAACGGTGTCTCAGTTACAAAGCCAGCTGGAAACCTATCAACACATGGATTACATACGGCATTAGAGTATCACCAGAAAGGGAACTCCAGGGTTATCGGCAAGTATCGTAGCCATTACCCAGATTACCTCGCTGTTATAGGGAGGAGGTACATGAACATGACCTAGTATGCATAACAAATTGTTAATAGAACAAATAATGAAAATGTATCTCCTGTTAGTGTCTGTTATAGCTTGTTGGCAGGAAAACTGTACCTTAGCAGAGATTAGAATACTGACACCTCCAGCGTAAGAGGAGAAAACTGAATGATATTGTATTGGGTATGTACGAGAACATAGAAGGTCAGTGGTGTCTTTGGTCAGATGTGTTTCTTGAATGCAGGCAATGGAGGTACCACAGTGCGATCATGAATCCAGAATTGCCTTATGTTTGATAGAGTCTTTTAGGCCCCTGATATTCCATGAGGTCAAAGTAATCTCGGAAGACATATTGAAAAAAGGACAACTAAGGGGGGCTAATGGGATGTAAAGTCAACACTATTGGCAAACTGGTCACATCAGAATATAAGTGAACAGGTGAGGTATAGTGTATGTGTCCAAGGAGGACTAGAAAATCAGAGGGGACTGAATAGTAGCAGCAATAAGTCAAGCTGTAGCACATACATTGTAACGTACATTGTAACGTAATAGGATTGGTTGAGACAGTCAAAAAACAAAAAAGAAGAAAAAATTCAGAAATATATTAACAAAAACTAGCAACAATCCCCACAGGATTGTCCATGGGAAAAAAAACATGCCGAGGCCTCTTGTGAGCTTAGGTCCTGATCACAGATCAGTTGGATAAGAGAGAACAAACAGTATCAAGGAGCTGAGAAAACAGTGTCCGCCTTAAGCAGATTTCTTGACTAACATCTGTCTACTTCAAGAGGTAGGATGAGCTCTTGGCAGATGCTGCTCATTGAGATCTAGCCATTGGGTAGCGGACTTAGGGGTGTCAAAGAAGTGGGTTTCCTCCTTCGCCACCACCCACAGTTTGGTGAGGTACCACATTGCTTAAGGAATCTGCAACGCACAAAGCCGACGCTTCACTTCGACATATTGAGCTGTAAGCTTTTGTACCTCCACTGAGAAATCCGGAAAAAAGCATATTTTATAACCATTAATCGTGCCTTTAGTGCGAGCCTAAGCAAGGCTATTATCTCTATCTTTGTAATGAAGCATTTTCAGAATGAAAGGTCTAGGATACCTTCCAGGAGGTAGTGGACGAGTGAGTAAAGAAAGGCGTGAAATTATTTTTGTGAAAGGTAGCAAGCAACTACTGCTCAATATATTCTGTTGGATTTCTCCCCTCAATCTTTTCAGGCAGTCCCAGAATGCGGACATTATTCCTCTGTAGTCTATTGTCCATGTCACCCATTCGATTTGGATAGCGTTAAAAGACTACATGCTTAACGAGAACATCCCTCTTAACCGGGGCCATTTCATCTTCCAGAGAGCCCACTCTTTTTGCCCGTCATGGTGGATAAAGGACATATCTTCTTGAAGATGCTGGAACTGTGCTGTAAGTGTGGCTAATGAGGATGTACAGCTTTGAATTGCCATAAAGACATCTCTGAAAATGGGTTCAGGAGAAGATGCTTTCAATATGACTGGTGTTTGTGCAACCCATTCTGGCTCTCGTATGTCCTTAAGAAGGGACTTGTCCTCCCTTAGACTGGCATGTGGGGTAGAGGGAGAGGATTCTTCTGTTGGATGCGCTCAGTCTGTTGAAGACACGGGAGTGGAAGAGCAGGACTGCCTTGACTGCTCCTCCTCAGGTGTCCATGAGAATCGCTCCAGCTGGGCTGCAGCCTTTCTGTCTTTGGGAGCACGAGGTGAGAGCGGATCTTGGCCGTTCTGGGCCGGCATTCCTGTCTCCTCTTCTTTGCACCGTGTCATCGCTCTTTTGATCGGGCGCCGCTGCAGGGTGACTCAGAAGAGAGAGCTGGCTGTAGAGAAGCGGAATTGCCGCAAATGGTAGCTGTATGACTGATGTCAGACTGAGAATTAGCAGGGTATCGGCGGACATACACAGCTCAGCGTCCTCTCACAAAACTAGCTTGGCCTTGCCCCCAGTGTGGTCAGTTTTAATAGGAAAGCAGAGGGACTGGCAGGAACACCAGGGATTTCACAAAAAGGAAGCAATACAAAGAGAAGAGGATACTTTCTCATACAAGAACATGGTACAGTAGGCACATATCAGGAATATGAAGTGTTGGGGTAACAAACACTTTAATGCGTGTAATGTTCAAAGACTTTTGGGGTGATTTACTAAAGAAGTACATTTTTCACTTAGCCAAGTATGTTTTATGTTCACTTGCACTACCTAAGCACATGCAGAGAGTTTTCCTTTACACATAATAGGATGCCTGAAGTGAATATAGTTTGACTGAGCTAAGTGCAGAATGTACTCCTTTAGTAAATCACCCAATTGACTTGGGAAGAATATTTTCTTCTAAATAAAATGTTCAAATGAAAAAGTCAGCAATGATAAAAGATTACCTGGATAGCACTTCAACCACAAAGAAAGTGAATTGCAGAATAAACATCTGCTATCATAAAGGTCATCTTGCCAAGTATTAGTCAGGTACAATACATGCACATAGGTCAGTGCTTTTTTTAAGGTGCACCAAATGTTACACTCTCACTACTTAATGTCTCATTATGAATGTGATGATTGCTATTTTTGCACATAGCTTTTGCCATCGTTATTTTTATTTTGTAATAATTTGTCAGTCCTGTCTTCACATTATATCATATTGGCCAGAAAATAGAAGTTTCCTGATGAGTTGAAATTTAATTGCAATATTCACAATGCGTTGTACAGGCTTCAGAGTCAAAAACATTATTAAATTTCACCTTTCTGCCTCTTGTTAATAAATTTAATAGGTCTGACATTTTCTTTTGGAAATTTGAGGCATTCAAAGCAAACTGAAAAGTTAGAAGCAATGTGCAAAAATATCGGGTTTGTGCATTAGCTGTAATGGTGCTATTAAGAAGACCTATGCATACTGTTAACAAAAAAAGAAAAAAAGTAATAGGTATACATATGTGTGACTGTTTGGTTACTTCAGAAAAGGTTATACTCCAAACTGTTATTTTATACCAAACCGCCTAAAAGTACATTTACCTGAAAGGTCCAGGAAGTTTGCATCTATAAAAGCAACAATTAAATATATAATTATCACCTAAAAAACATTTGTGTATTCTTGTCAGGAATATATACAAAATGCTTCAAATACTCCTCAAATGATTTAGTACATTATAATTATTGTACAATCATATGGCTTTGTATTGAACTGCCTAGTACTTTATGGAGTAAGGACTTCGATAAAGGCTTTCTCATGTTATTATCACATCAAAACTGCAGGTAATGCTGACATTTGGTCTTGATATGTTTTTTGGGGCAATGAAAAGAGTCCATCCGGAAAGACTTTATAATGCGCCATATGAAACATTACATTTTCAGGATGAGGTTTATAATCTATAACCTATATATAATGTATCTATAACAAAAACTTTTTTTGGAGGTTAGAGCTGCTGTCAGGTTTTTACGGTTATCCAGGAACAAGAGATTTCCCCCCTTGCTTCTTGTTCTATGGACAGAAAATGGGGGAAAATCTGCAAGAGGGAAACAGAAAACAATAAAAACCTGACTCTCCTACTTTGTTTAAAAACATTTAATTTTTTTTGGGTCTGTGTTGCTGTTAGAGAGATTTCCCATCACTTCCTGTCCTAAGGACAACCTCTCAACCTGACACAAAGAGGAAAGGATTAGATCAGGGGTAGGCAACCTTTCAGAGGTTGAGATCTACCTGGACAACATGTAGGAAATCAAAGAGCCCTTAAAAAAAAAAAAAAATCCTCCAATAAAAACACAAAGGGTTGATTGCTAAATGCAAACAGACTGTGCATTTTGCAAAGTGCAGTTGTACTCTGTAGGTGCAGTTGCTCCAGAGCTTAGTAAATCAGTTAAGGCTTCACTTTGCAAAGAATACCCAATCATGTGCAAGAAAATAAAAAAACAGCATTTTTCTTGCACATGATTGGGTGATGGAAGCCAGCAGAGCTCCTGCTCATTAACTAAGCTCTAGAGCAACTGCTCTTGAAGAGGGCAACTGCAGTCTATTTGCCTTTAGTAAATCAACCCCATAGTGTGTCACAGTAGTGTGTTCTGCCCTGCTTCAAACCACTCCCCCCCAGTACTATGCCCCCCTACTGTAGTGCCCTCTGCCACACCCCCTCCCACACTAGTGTCCTCTGCCCCCCTCTGAAGTGCCCCCTCTTCAAAACAGTGTCCTCTGCAACCCCACCCCCCTCACAGTAGTTTTCTCTGCCCCCTCCCCCTCTGTAGTGCCCTCTGCCACCCCATAGCAGTGTCTTCTGTCACCCCCTCAACAGTAGTGTCCTCTGCCGCCACCCCATAGCAGTGTCCTATGTGCCAAACCCCCCAGTAGCGTCCTCTGCCCCCCATCTGTACTAACCTCCCCCATAGCAATGTCCTCTGAAATTCCCCCTCCCCCACAGTAGTGTCCTCCCCTCTGTCCCCCCTGTATAGCACTATCCTCTGCTTCTTCCCCCCCCCCAGTAGTGTGCTCTGCCCACATAGCCATGTCCTCTGCACCAACCCCCCCCTGTAGTGTCCTCTATCCCCCCATCTGTACTGTCCTCCCTCATAGCAGAGTCCTCTGCACCAAACCCCCCCAGTAGTGTCCTCTGCCCCACCCCCCATCAGTACTACCCCGCATAGTAGTGTCCTCTGCACCAAACCCCCAGTAGTGTCATCTGCCCCATCTGTTCTGCCCTCCCCCCATAGCAGTGTCCTCTGCAATGCCCCCCTCCCCACAGTAGTGTCCTCTCCTCTGCCCCCACCTGTATAGCACTATCCTCTGCTTCCTCACCCCCCTCCCCCTAGTAGTGTCCTCTGCCCCTCTATAGCTGTTTCCCCTGTTGCTCCCAGCACACAGCTGTAGGTAGTTCTCACCTACCTTACAGCACTTGTACATCACAGAGGCAGCACAGTGCTGGATGGAGGGCGGGATCGGGAGCTGCTTTAGTTAACTTTTTATATTAACAAGCTGATGACTGGTTGCTAGGACCGCCTAGCAACCAATCACCTGCTAGTTAACTTACAAAGTTAACTAAAGCAGCTCATGGTCTCGCCATCCATCCAGCACGGTTTTGCCTCTCACTCCTCTCTGCTAGTGAAGGGAGAGTAACACTAGCAGAGCCTGGGGGAAGCATTGGCACACAGCCCTGATCTTGATCTACCTGTCGACTTCGAACCCAAGGGTTAGATGATGCTGGATTATTCTGAAGTCAGGAAATGAGTTGGGCTCTACATGACTTGCTGTGCTTTTATTGCACACTGTGAGAAGCTCACAGCCTGTAGTGAAAGCAGAGTAAGCAGAAGCCTGTACAACTGTGCAAGACTAAAAGGAAGGCTGGAGTTCAGCTTTAATGAAATGCCTATTCATTTTATTACAAAGCAAATTATTGTTCAATTTTCTCTTCATCAAATGTCTCTTGTCCAATATTCCAGAGAAAATAACATGACTGCAACAGGTAAAACTGCTAAGTAAATGTTCTATCAGCATTACCTTAAGGCCAGGGGAGGACTGTGTTTGGCTTTTCTTTAATACAAAATTGAAGTATTTTCTCCCTTAAGAGCTTTTCAAGTCATGCATCAAATATCATTGAGCAAGTAGAGGAAAATTGCATTAGTCTATGAGGCATGTATTTCCATTACTGGAATTTACACTGCACCAAATTATCTTATCACTACACAACCTAAAATGGAAGTGTGGCGCCAAACCGCTATCAACCTAATTTGTAATGACCCTGATGCTTTTTGTGTGTAAAGGGGGAGGGTAAATTGTTAAAGAACTGGGAAATGTCAGTACAAGGTCATCACCCAGTGGTACTTACTGTAAACCGTGTACCTATATAACTGTGACTGTGGCAAACATGTCATAATTATTTTTTTTTATATTGTGTTCTTCTAGTTTTATGAAAAGCTTGAGCAATTAACTGCCCCACATTTGCTGATGCGTATCAGACCACCAAACCTAAGATGTCTGCCTGCAGGACTGCTGTTTCAAATCACTGGGCCCCATTCAACCTACCCCCCTTCCCGGCCGAAAGTGACTAAGGACATAGATTTATCAGTCCCTTTCTTTGCAGCCTCAGCAGCACAGATTAATGAATAGGAAACACTTTGAGGCTTCCTGCTCATTCACAAACGGAAGCATAGTAACCACAGTTTGCTATGCTTCGGTGATGAATGGACACAAGAGTGATTGGTACCAATCACTCACTGTGTTTATTCAGGAAATGAAGGGGGCCTGTAAATTACATATTTACCGGCCCCTTCACCCCGCTCTCAATCTTGAAAACATCTCACTTTGTGCCCACAGTAGCTGCCGACGGGAGAGGAGGGAAAAGAGCAAACGGGGGGCCCGGACAGCAGATGGAAGGGGCATATGTGCTAGGACCCTGCAGTGCAGCCATAGGGAGAATGAGGAAGAGAAGCTGGCAGTGGCTGCAATAAGACAGTACAGCCAGCCTTCAAGGTCAGCAGATACCTGGGCCCCGCTTTTAAACTGGGGGTGCCCGGCCCGTTAAAAAAACGAGGAACGAATGTTTCTAACCAAAATAAATAGAGGATGAATGAGTCATCCAGAGGTGTCGATTCCTGATTATAATATAAATTTTGAGTGGACTCCACCAGGCAGACAGGGCCACTGATAAGGCAGTACAACTGGCCCTCATGGCAACAAAAATAGCTCAGGAGCTACTTTAGGGCAACATGCCTTCCCGTGATGCGGGTTGCCGTGATTGCGTCACGTTTTATGGCACGCCAATATCGGCAGACCCACAGCGTGATTTGAGGTTTTATTCAAATGAATGGCATCTCAAATGTGAGTATCGTATTTTGTCATTCACACATCAGCGTTGTCAAATCGCTGGTAGATCCGCAGCAGATCTGCCTGCGATTCAAATTGCTGTTGTGTGAATGCAGCCTTAAAGTGGTTGTAAACCCTTTTTTTCGACTTCTACCTATAGGTAAACGTAGAATAAGGCTTACCCATAGGTAGTGGAAATATCTCCTAAACGTGTGCTGTTTAGGAGATATTTCACTTGCAGTCCGCCGATAATGTGAACGACGCATGCGCTGGGAAGAAAAAAAAACTTTGTGCCGTTTCTTCCCTAGCATGTGCCTTTACTGTGCGCATGCACGGGAGTGACGTCACGCGGCTCCGGCGAATCACAGAGCCGGAGTCCGCGGCCCGGAAGGAAGAGGAGCTTGAAGATGGACGCAGCCTGCACAGGGGACAGCGCTGGATTCTTTTGCAGGTAAGTGTCACATAATGGGCTAGTATGCGATACATACTAGCCCAATATGCTTTAAATTTGAAGGCTATACAGGGAGCAAAAGAGGAAGTAAAACCCATCAGGATTTACTTCCTCTTTAATGGTGACAGTATGTAAAAAAAATGTAATCTTTTTTTTTACATTTTTTTCTTTTTTTTTACATACAGTGATCAGAGCAGGACAGTGTCACCATAGTAACACTGTGGTTTCCTGGGAAGGTGATTAGGCTTTTTTTTTACACTATGATTGCTTATCACACTGATGAATGGCATCCATTCATGTACCATTTACAGTCGTGTTAGCTGTGATTAGCCACAACTATCACATAGTACAGAGCCTCGTGATCACTGTAATCAATCACAGAGATCTCAATAGTACACAATGAATGGCTAGGAATTACAGGTGATTGTGTGCAACTGACATGTCATCGCTGTGATTGGTCACAGCGATCACATGGTACCAGGGCTGTAAAGATAATGCACAGAGCAGCTTGCTTTAGGTTGGGCCTTGGTTGTCTCTTCACAGGGTCTTAGTCTAAGTGCATGTTGTTGTAACTTCAAAAGGCAACACAGTCATTGTTTCCTTTCAGAATCATTATTTTCTTGAGTTCTTGTTATTTTGAACTATATAGAATTTGTAAAGGCAATAGCAAGTTCTGAAAGAGCAGAGACACCTATCATTTTTTCAAGAACTTATTTTCAGATGTATACTCTCATTTTTGATGTTTTATTTTTTTACAGTGGCTAAATTCTTGATATCATCACCATGGTGTTTTGTTACAGTAACAACACCAGTGCTAGAGAGATTTAGAAACCAATTATAAGCTATCAAATTGTTATAGGAACTATTATTAGCAGTTGTTATTTCAAACACAATAGTACAAGGTTCTCTTTTGCCAGAATAACAACTTGTCAGACCATACACTAAAATTTGGAGCTTATTTTCAGATTTTTGTATTCTTTCTCCAAAACAAGGTTGTCCATCTCAGTACATAGCATCCTATATTCTGAACCAGCAATACAATAGTAAATGGGCATTTGAGATTAACGTTTGCTTATTGTTCAAATAGTGACATAATGTAAATGTGTTGTCTTCAAAGAGCACATATAAAAGTAGACAAGGAGTAAAAAAGTGAAGATCTGCTATGTTATACAAAACATTTGGAAATATTAATTGTCCTTAAGTAGTACACTAAAAATGCTTTTGCCTTGAATTCCTCCTATAATAAAACAGTGCACTTCCTGGTAGGTGTGTATGAGCGTACCTAGACACTCCTGTGCCTAAAGCTTCATAGTTGTATGTAGCGGGCCCCTAAATTTAACCCTGCTATACCTAAATTTAGGGGTGACCAAAGCAATAGTTGGCTCGGGTCTCTTAATTATTTAAACTCTGCCTTACTGCTGTGTCACCTGGCACGCAGTTCCCCTTTGGGTGTATAGGTGGTGCTGTCATTATTCCAGCATCACGCCGGCTTCTAGTGCTATTGAGTGACTATCCAGGTGAGCTGTACCCACTCGGGACCGAGTGGCGACAAAGCCAAGAGTGTGCCTGAATCCACTTCTATCTGCTAACCTTTTTCTCACTTCAACTTTTCGGGTTCCTGAAAGCAAGAGAAAAATAAACTCACGTTGGAGTTATTATGTTGTGTGGACATTGACCTCATTTGGGAAAGCTAAAGACTCGCCTCTATAAACATAGAGGGGAGAACCAGAAGAAGGAAGCAACTCGCTGTGGGGACCCAAGTATGTAACACCGCCTGACCTTTATAATCTAGAGGACACAGGCTTGTGGCATGGTGTGTCTTATCCCCCTGCTTGAGAAGGTAAGAGGGGGAAAAGGATCCGTGTGCTACACGTGGGGGCTCAAGTCCGGGATTCTGCAGCTGTTTCTGGGAGCTGGACTTTACTTTCCTGCATGGCTCTTTGGAGGTCGGCCATTTTTGAAAATTGGACTGCGCCACAAGTGAGAGAGAAGTACAGACCTGGCTGTGATTTCCAGCTGCGTAGTTTGTGGGCGTGTCTCAAGTCTGTAAAAGTCCGCGAGTTGCGTGCAGCAAGGAAGAAAAAGGGGAGGAGCCCCAGCCAAAGTGTGTGTTCCATGTGGTGCGGTTGGCGCCAAAGGGAAAGTGCTAACTGAACCATTGACGAGGCAACATGTTTTCTGCTCCATGGATGTCTACTTTACAGGGATCTCGTGTTCCTTTGCCCGGTTTAACCATAGACGTTGCCCCTGTTGTGGCCTCCCTGACGGATACAGGGATCCGGCTGAAACCCCGAGGTCATTTTGCCCTCTACACATGCAGAGATGCAGAGGCCTTGGGCATGATTTGTGCGAAGTGTCAGGGACTGGTCATACAGCTTTGCACTTTCGGGAGATGTACCCGCTGTGGGGAGTTCGTCTTTGAAGTAGAACAGCCAACGGAGGTGCCGAAAGTCTACCGCCTGGACTGTATCTCAGGTACTGTTGCTCCTGAGGAGGAAATGTGTGCTCCCACAGCCATGCCCATGCGCACTACCGCGGAGATAGCGGAACTAAAGACTGAAGCTCCAGCAATTAAGGAGCTTGAGGCCGCGAACACAGCGGATGCTGCCTCGGTTGCAACAGAGTCCTCCCTTCCGCCTGCTAAGAGGAAGGTGGGATATGTGGCCATGGTCAAAGCCTAACCCAGCGCCTACCCGAACAGGATCGTCCCGCCGGAGGGATCTCCAAGCAATCCACGGAGAGGGAAGGTAAGGAGGCTGGGAGAAATGTGTCATGTTTGCCGGGGAAAGGGAAGAAACTCAGTGTCCATTCCATATGGGATAATGGGGTGCCTGACCCGTGGGGACTTTTGAAAGTAAAGGAGTCAGTGTTGACCAGGAACTATATGCCGGCAGAGGAATATGACACCTCGCATATAGACTCTTCCTCTGAGGTTGGCGATGATATCAAAATAGATGAACTGTTTGCAAAGAAGGGTTGGGACAAAATTTCGCTAACCTCTCCCCGCAGTGTAAAGGGATCACCCATGGACTCTGGGGAAACTGCACCCCGGGTGGAAACCCATGTTCTTGCTGGAGAAATTGTTCCTGTGTCCACCTTGCATGCTCCGGTGTCTTCCGGTGTCTTCCGTGCCTGCTGTTCCGGAGGCCCGCTCCTCATTAAGGCCGCCTATGCCACAATTGGAGCCCGTACGCCCCCGCAAATCTCCGGATGCTATTGTCTTGCCAGGAGCTGGAGATCGGGCGACCATGCCACCTTTGGCCCGACTGCAGTGGCTATTAGATCGAAAGGTTGCTACTGACTATGGATGGGAGTATCCGTACGTTCCAGGGAACTTGCTCTTTGAAATTGAGGCCTTTCGGGAACGATGGTGAAGTGACTTTGTCTGGGATCGTTTGAAGGTAAAGAAAGGCCATAGGTATTTTTCATGTTCAGCCATAATGACTGAGCGATACAAAGGCTGCCGAAGAGATTGGACTCTGGGTCGGCACATAAATGCGGATCGGGTCGTGATCTGCAGTAAAGACAAGGACGATGTGATTTATTCCATAGAGACCTTGGATAAGGACTGGAAACCTCTTGATCTCCCCGATCCTCATTTTTATCTTTGAAGTGGGATTTGTGTTTTATTTTTCTATTTTACCACTTCAGGGACAACGCCTTGAACTGCTGTTTGACTCTATGCCCAGGGAATTTACTCTCTGGAGGTTTGAAGTTTTTTTTCCTTCCCTCTTTTGAAAACAAAAAAGAGCTGAATTTTGGGGTAGAGTTAGTCAGGGCAAAGCTGGAAGCCATCGTGATCAACCAAAAATAACTTTGTGTTGTGGTGCGTCTGTACGCACTTAGGCTAAGTAATAATGTGTGCTTCCACTAGGTGGTAGTGGTTTGCTGGACTTTTTCTTTTATGCACTTATTTTAGGAAAATGTTATTTCATACACTAGGCTTAGTGTATGCAGCTTTAGTAGAAGGGAACCATCTTTCCTTGGAGAGATACTTCACTTCTGAATAATAGTGATAGAATGTTAACAGCGTGTAGAATATTTAGCGTGTATAATGTTTTTCTTTCCCTGCAGGAAGACCATCATGCAACTACACCGGAGAAATGGTGGGATACAGTTGTGATAGGATGATGGGAGGGATTGTTACATAATGTGTATGTATATTGAAAACTGTTTTTCTGTCCTTCTCCCTCTTTGCTATACTTCAGGTCTTGATTCAGGCACCATCCTTGCATTGTACATAGTTCCAGGAATAAATTTGCGCTTGCTCAGGACTGAGAGTGTGCATTTATTCCAGACACTGGGGACAGTGTCTCATTTAGAGGGGGGTGTATGTAGCAGGGTCCCCAAATTTAACCCTGCTATACCTAAATTTAGGGGTGACCAGAGCAACAGTTGGCTCATGTCTCTTAATTATTTGGACTCTGCCTTACTGCTGTGTCACCTGGCACGTAGTTCCCCTTTGGGTGTATAGATGGTGCTGTCACCAATACTCGGGGTTGAACCACAGGTGATGGAGTAGGTATTGGATGTCCTCTCTCGGCTGCCGTTGGTGGACGATTCTGGCCTGCTGTGCATGCCGGGGTAGAATATATAAGGGGCAGACGCCATTACACAGGGGTCCAATTCCCGGGGCCCATGCCCGGAGCCAATTCCCGGGGCCCACTGCCGGGAGGGAGCTACCCCTCAGAGGGGGTGCGCCCCATCTTGATCGAGGAGTCTCAGGCACCTTCAGCCCGAGGCCACAGAGTTCCAGGTAGGCCCAGTACCTTTAGCTGGGTCTACAACCGAAGAGGAGTCCCAGGGTGAGGGTGACCGCTCTGATACAGAGGAAGCCAGGGGAGGATCGATCCCATAACAAGAGGGTGAGTGATAAAGTATTGCTGACTCGGGAAAGGCCTGGTGACCTGGAAGGATTCCTCACTTCGCAGACTGCCTCTGCGGTGTGTTGAAAGTTCAGGAGGGATCTCCTGACTTGGTCCTTGGAGGGGACTGTGTCATTGTTCCAGCATCACGCCGGCTGCTAGTGTTATTGAGTGACTATCCGGGTGAGCTGTACCCACTCGGGACCGAGTGGCGACGAAGCCAAGAGTGTGCCTGAATCCACTTCTATCTGCTAACCTTTTTCTCACTTCAACTTTTCTGGTTCCTGAAAGCAAGAGAAAAATAAACTCATGGTGGAGTTGATATGTTGTGTGGACATTGACCTCATTTGGGAAAGATAAAGACTCGCCTCTATAAACATAGAGGGGAGAACGAGAAGAAGGAAGCAACTCGCTGCAGGACCCAAGTATGTAACACCGCCTGACCTTTATAATCTAGAGGACATGGGCTTGTGGCATGGTGTTTCTTATCCCCTTGCTTGAGAAGGTAAGAGGGGGAAAAGGACCCGTGTGCTACTGCAGTGTCAAATCTAAGGCACTGCTTGCCTCTGATTGCGAGTCACATCCCCAGACCAGGCATACAGTTCTGACCCCTACTCTACATACCTCCCAACTTTTTAAGATGGAAACGAGGGACATTTATTAGCAAATGTATGTAGGCATAGGACACCCCCCCTGCCACTCCCACTTAAAGGAGAATTATACAAAAAATTATTAGTTAGATCCACAAGTGCTTTTTTTTTCACCATCACTTTACTATACTATACCACTACTATAATATTCTTCCTTTATATTGGCTTTTGACATTTACAAATGCAGCAATTTAGAAATTGGATGAAAGGTTTAGCACTGGGAAACACTTTTTGAAAGATAAAAAGTGCATTTTGTATACAACTATATAGATTAGACCAAAATCAGGGACAACTGAGAAGGAAAGTTGGAAGCTGGGTGTACACATAACAAATGTTGGCCAGTTCAGCAGTATTAATAATACCTACTATTTTAGATAATTTTTTAACGATAATTTTTTAATGTTAGTTTTCCTTTTCTTCTCCTTTTCCTTTTGGAGTACATCTTAACGCGGGATGTCCAATTGACATCCATGCCCGGTCACCCCTATTAATTATTTGTGGGGTTGCTGTGGTGGCATGTGTCTTTGTATACTTATCCCATAATATCTTCCCATGCGACAATATTTGGGGTTCAATGGTCATGACCTATTATATGGGATGACGAGATATCATATAGTACTTTTATTCTACTCATCTGGTTTTGGGCTCAAATATATTTATGCATGCACCTAATGAAGGTGGGTTATTGATGTTTTGCCCAGTTCATCTTAAGACTAAAATACTATTTTCACCCTTCTACTTTTATTTATGTGCATTCATACATTTGTGTGTATGCATATACATTTTTATGTCCTTTGTGTGAAACATAAACTTTATGTATATTCATAATGTGTTACATGATTCAGACAACAAAGTGGCTTTTAAACAGAATAATATCGTTATTTTTACTAGTACTGAGTGTTTACCCCTGCTCTAATATTTTAATATTTGCATTTTTTACTGTTGTAGTTATGACATGAACTAATTATTGATAAGAGTTGGATATTTTCAATTAATTTTGTGATTAAGTTCTCTAGTATTCCGCTAGTTTAAGTATCCACTGATTTTAGCGATATTGGTTAGAATTGTCATAATATTCCTTAATGCACAGGTCATGTCTCATATGCTGATAAGAGCTCACGGAGGAAGGTTGCACTGTGATTAAAGCCCGCCTTTCTGCAGCTCACTAAATCAGAAGCTGGCTGCAGGTTGTGACCGTGTTGTCATAGAGACAGTCAGCTGTGAGCACATAGCCAATGGGCTTACCGCTACGAGTGATCGCTCGGAAGCATAAATGAGTTGTGTGTGTCACTTGTCTCCACCCTCAGATGATGTTGAATGACAAAACTAGTCAGGGTGGAGCCAAGCAACGCAAGTGGTGATGCCAGTCAGTGCCAGGAGTGAAGGCAACTATCCCCGCAGCACAAGACAGCAGCAAGCGGTAGGAGACGCCGTGATAGTACTGATACTGGGCTGGCGCTTGTTAATGTGATTAATGCCTGATTGATTTTGCCCTATGTGAGTTCACATCTTGATGGAATATATATGTGTTTGGGAAATTAAAGCTTTTAAACGGGGTTACGCTATGTCCGCTTCCTTCTTTTCATATGGTAATCACTGAGCAATCTGATGGGCTGACTAGGAGTAAGTGGATACATCTGCTGAGATCACCTTTCAACTGATTATCTGTATGCTGATTTTTGAGCGCTCTGTGGTAAGAGTTTACTCAAGAGGAGGTTTTTTCTCACACCTCCCCTCTCTTCTCATTATGGTGTCAATAGAATTTCTCCATCTGCCCAGATTAAGTGGACTTTTTCCCCATTTACTTTACTTTATTTGTCCATCACATTCCTTCAATTTAAGTGTGTTTTCACAATATGGACATGGAATTATCAGAGTGAAAGTATATGTTTTGTTAATTATACATGTACTAGCGCTACCTGGTTTTTATATTTATATATAATTTTATATTTATTTATATTTACCCGTTTTTATATGTTTTGACTGTTTTTTCCAAAAGCGTGTTTGTGTAAGGTGCAGCTGCAGCCATTAGTGTTGGCAAGTTTATCAGATCTGGTCTATCATCCCATGAGCGCTTGTTTTTGTTTTTTGAGATTAGGCCTTTTTTCTCATTACAATTTTTTAGTATTTACATTTCATATTTATTCAAGCAGCTATGGAAGCAGTTAAATTTCTAGCCAATAGACAGATTGATTTAGGTTCACTATTCGCAATCGCCACTAATATACCTATAGATATTAAAGATGATTATAAAACAATTTTATTAGCCCTGGGTAATGCACTTGAGAAACAAGTTAGGACAAGGTGGGATGTGTGCACCATGGAACAATATTTAAAAGAAAAGATCATTGTGAGAAGTTTAAGATGGGAGGTCACCCCCCAGGATGGGTTAGATGACCAAGAATCGATGACAGAATGGATCTATTTTTTTAATGGAGTAGGTTTTAAACTTCAACAATTAGTTTTAAGAAGAAAACAAATAAAAATGCAGAAATTAGAAAAATCTATTGAAGAACTCTATGGGAAGTTGGATGTCATTAAAGACACTCAACAATGGGCGGATTTCAATAACGTGATTAATAAAAAATTAGATAAAATAGACAAGGATACACAAAAGAAAAAAGTGAAAAAATTCCATAGGGACATGAATGATTTTAAGACCGAATGTATTTACAGTACACTTGGCAGAATAAAATCATTCCCCCTCCAGGAGTGGTTAACAACGTTGATCCTCCATCTACACCTTTAATGAGACTGGTAGAAAGAAATCCGATTCCCATTGAACAATCTACTCCCTATCAGCCGCCACAGAACTGGGGACCTGTACCGCCCCAATTAAAAAGCAAACTTGGTAGAGGGAGAGAGACACGGGGTAGAAACAGAGGAGGTACCCAATACACTCAGTATACTCAATATCAACATCCAGAGAGGTATAATGAACATTATGCTGAAGTACCTGTTTCAAATAGATTTGATCCTCTGACTAGACAAGGTGAATGGAGAAATCCTAACTCCCCACGTCATTTTTTAGGAAGGGGGAGGAGAGGAAACCGTGGACACCAAGGAAACAGGGCGTATGGACACCGCCCTCCAGGACCTCCCAGATCCCATCTCCCACCTCCCCCACAGTAGGGATGGTGGAAACCTCCTCAGCAAGAGAGGGAATATCAATATCCACCAAACCCTATAATAAGGGAAGGAGGGGATGTAGGGCAGGAAGGCGAATCCAAAAAAAGAAGGAGGGATTTGGACCAATAGGAATCTACAACCTGAGTGAAATTGAGCTAACACATAAGGAATTAAATATTCTACAGTCTGGACTCAAATGTGCTCCTAAAAAACAGTCATAGTCATCAGACCAGCAGATAAGGGGGGAGGGGTCGTTATTTTAGAAAAAAGTTTTTATGATAACCAACTTGCCAGCATGTTGGCAGATGAGAGTACGTACGGTAAATTAAAGTCTGACCCCACTTTACCATATCAAAAAGACCTACAGAAGCTTATCGACCTTGGATCAGAGAAAAGAGTTTTGAATAAAAAGGAGATTACATTTCTTGTGCCGAGTTTTTGCAGAGTTCCAACTATATATACTCTGCCGAAAGTCCATAAAAATCTGTTAATTCCACCCGGACGTCCAACCGTAAACAGTATTGGATCAGTAACGGCCAGATTAGGACAGTACCTTGAGACTTTTTTGCAGGCCAGTGTCTTAAGGACTAAGGCATATTTAAAAGACACAAAAAATCTCCTACAAGTCATCAGTGAAATTGATCTATCAAATAAACAAGATGTTTTTTGGTGACAGCAGATGTCTCTTCATTATATACCATAAATCAACACGATGACGCCCTATTAGCATTGAATTGGGCTTTATGCCAAAGGGAGATATCCCATTTGAGCAAAAGGTATTTTTGAGACAGGCTTTAGACTTCTGCCTATCTCATAATTACTTTTGGTACGACCAGCATTTCTACTCACAATGTAAAGGAGTAGCTATGGGAGCTAAGTTTGCTCCAAGTTTGGCAAACTTGTTTATGGGGGAGTGGGAAGACAAAGCTGTCTTCTCACGAAAAAGAGACCAGTTACTCTTTTACAAGAGGTATATTGATGACCTCCTGTTCATATGGGAAGGTACGGAATGCTCATTACACAGGTTCATGACCGAATTAAATACCAACAATAATAATATCTTGTTGGATTATGAGTACAGCAGAGATCAAATTCATTTCTTAGATGTGATCATCATAAGACAAGGAGGAAGTTTAATTACCACACTGTATTTTAAACCAACGGACAGAAACAGTTATCTCCCGATCACCAGTGGCCACCACCCACACTGGCTCAAAAACATCCCAAAGGGCCAAATAATGAGGTTCAGGAGAAACTGTATGTCAGATGTGGACTTCCAATCCCAATCCGATATCATCAAAACTCGTTTTATACAAAAAGGTTATAACGAGCTGGTTCTGAATAAAATTATTACGGACGTTGGTAATATACCACGAGAGGCATGCTTGGAAAATAAAATACACGATAAGAACTCTAAACATGAATAGGGTTTCATTTCGAATTTCTATGACCAATACAAGGATATAGAGTGTATTTTTAAGTGACACTGGCACATACTGTGCATGGAACCCCCCTTTTATATACAGGAAGGCCCCTAACTTTGGGGATAAGGTGGTCAAGAAGGTGTTAGATCCACCAGTGAGACCAACAATGTTTTGGGATTATGCTGGTTTCTTTGCCTGCAGAAAATGTCAAACATGCGCTAAAGTTTCCTTGCCAATCCGTGGTTTGACTGAATTTACTTCTACTGGTAACAACCTGACTTTTAAAATCAAAGAATTTATCACGTGTAGTACCACACATGTGGATTACGTTTTACAATGTCCGTGCAACCTAATGTACGTTGGCCGCACAAAAAGGACCCTCAAAAAACGTGTTTCGGAGCACATTTACAATATAGAAATCGGCTTTAAGTACCACGGGGTCTCCCTCCATTTCAAAAAATGGCATAACCAGGACCCCTCAGGATTGAAGTTCTGGGGTATAGACAGAACTTATCCAAACTGGAGGGGTTCAAATATGGTGAGGGAGATTTCCAAAAGTGAGACCCGGTGGATATATTTGATGAACACTTTGACGCCTGCAGGTCTAAACGTTGAACTAGACGTTAATTGTTTTATCAGCGATTATTAATAATACCTACTATTTTAGATAATTTTTTAACGATAATTTTTTAACGTTAGTTTTCCTTTTCTTTTCCTTTTCCTTTTGGAGTATATCTTAACGCGGGATGTCCAATTGACATGCATGTCCGTTCACCCCTATTAATTATTTGTGGGGTTGCTGTGGTGGTATGTGTCTTTGTATACTTATCCCATAATATCTTCCCATGCGACAATATTTGGGGTTCAATGGTCATGAACTATTATATAAGATGACGAGATATCATCTTAAGACTAAAATACTATTTTCACCCTTCTTGTCCCTTTTTTGCTCTATTCAGATATGTCGGGTATTGAGGATATTAGATCCTACATGGAACATTGTATCATATAGGTTGTTCAGGTTAGGGTTGTTGAGTTTAATGAATCCATTAATTTATTAAGTAATTAATAATTTTTTTTAGATATTAATATCAGTTTAATCTAGATTATATTTATATATTCGATTTGGATTTTTGAGGTTTAGCTAATCGACCCTCCAAATATTTTTATATGCTGGTCTTCTACTTTTATTTATGTGCATTCATATGTATGTGTGTATGCATATACATTTTTATGTCCTTTATGAATATACATAAAGTTTATGTTTCACACAATGTGTTATATGATTCAGACAACAAAGTGGCTTTTAAACAGACTAATATTGATCAAATACAACCAAAAGAAAGCTCTATTTGTGGGGAAAAAAAAAGGACGTTAACCACTTAAGCCCCGGACCATTATGCAGGTTAAGGACCAGAGGTGTTTTCAGAATTTGGCACTGCGCTGCTTTAACTGGTGCGGACATGCAATGTTGTACCCAAACAAAATTTGCGTCCTTTTCTTCCTACAAATAGAGATTTCTTTTAATGGTATTTGATTGCCTCTGCGATTTTTATTTTTTGCGATATAAACGGAAAAAGACTGAAATTTTTTTAAAAAAAATGATATTTTCTACTTTTTGTTATAAGAAAAATCGAATAAACTCAATTTTAGTCATGCATTTAGGCCAAAATGTATTCAGCCACATGTCTTTAGTAAAAAAAAATGTCAATAAGCGTATATTTATTGGTTTGCGCAAAAGTTATAGCGTCTACAAACTAGGGTACATTTTCTGAAATTTACACAGCTTTTAATTTATGACACCCCAAGGAAATTGCTGAGAGGCATGTTGAGCCCATTGAATATTTTTATTTTTTTGTCTCAAGTGATTGAATAATGACTAAAAAAAAAAAAATTACAAAAAGTTGCCACTAAATGATATATTGCTCACACATGCCATGGTTATATGTGGAATTGCACCCCAAAATACATTTTGCTGCTTCTCCTGAGTATGGGGATACCACATGTGTGGGACTTTTTGGGAGCCTAGCCGCGTACGGGACCCCAAATACCAAGCACCGCCTTCAGGCTTTCTAAGGGTATAAATTTTTGATTTCACTCCTCACTACCTTAAAAAAGGTGAATAATCCGCGCTAACCTATCTAAACCAATGAAATAAACCATATAAAATGTAAAAAAATTGATAAATGAAAAAAAAAAAAAAACTTTGCAGTTGAATGTGACAGGTGCTGCAAACTTATAAACAGCCGGAATAACAGCTGTAAACGTGTATGCTAAAATATATATAAATCAGTGCGCAACCTGTTAAGTAAGCCTACACAGTGCTTATAATCGTACAATTAAAAAATGATCATGTGAATAAATAGACACTTAAACAAATGTCCTATAGTGCCACCTGATTAGCAAGTAAAAAAAGGTGGAAAAAAGGGGAAAAAAACAAAAACCAAAAACAACAACAATGAATATTGTCCCCTGAAACTAATATACTCCGGGGTACACAGTTCAAGTATGTTTAAAGTTCGTATAAATGGGATGTTGACATCAAACGATTTCCAACAAACAAAACAAACAAAAGCCGATCCTGTGGTGCAGATAAGGCGAGACTGTTTCAACTTGCTGGAATAACTGATAAAGGCAATGGAGGCTTACCAGCTCAGGTGGATCCCGATTACAGAGATCATATGGGGCTCATGCATGAATAGAAACATCCACCGACATGCCGCAGGTCTTTTACCTCCAGTCGTCCGATATCCCGATCCTCCAGGGGCCCTCAGAGCAAGGAGATCTTGCAAGGGATTCCCTCGTTCCTGAAATTACTTCAAGAAATCACTGGAGAATCGAGATAATAAACCCCAAGTAGGTTCCTGGATAATCCACCAAGCAGATGAAATCGAGACGGAGAGAAACCAGAGATTAGGCCAACCTGGTTATATTTGGCCGGCTCGATTCTCAATGGAATCGTTGCCAAGAAAACACCTCTCCCGATAGCAGAAGCTATGTTCTTAAAGCCAAATACAAGGGCTTTAAATAGCCATCTCCTCCCACGCCAATAGGACGCCAAAATTGGCGCCAACTCTAGACTCAGGTGGCACTATAGGACATTTGTTTAAGTGTCTATTTATTCACATGCTCATTTTTTAATTGTACGATTATAAGCACTGTGTAGGCTTACTTAACAGGTTGCGCACTCCTCACTACCTATCACAGTTTCGAAGGCCATAAAATGCCAAAATAGCAAAAAAACAAAATAAATGACCCTATTTTGGAAAGTAGACACCCCAAGCTATTTGCTGAGAGGCATGGTGAGTATTTTACAGCTCTCATTTGTTTTTGAAAACGAAGAAAGAAAATATTTATTTATTAATTTTTTTCAATTTTCAAAACTTTGTGACAAAAAGCGAGATCTGTAAAATACTCACCATACCTCTCAGCAAATAGCTTGGGGTGTCTACTTTCCAAAATGGGGTCATTTGGGGGGGTTTTGTGCCATCTGGGCATTCCATGGCCTCCGAAACTGTGATAGGCAGTGAGGAGTGAAATCAAAAATGTATACCCTTAGAAAGCCTGAAGGCGGTGCTTGGTTTTTGGGGTCCCGTATGCGACTAGGCTCCCAAAAAGTCTCACACATGTGGTATCTCCTTACTCAGGAGAAGCAACAGAATGTATTTTGGGGTGTAAGTCCACATATGCCCATGGCATGTTTGAGCAATATATCATTAAGTGACAACTTTGTGCAAAAAATAAATAAAAAAAATTGTCTTTTTTCCGCAACTTGTGTCAACATATAAAATATTCCATGGACTCGACATGCCTCTCAGTATATAGCTTGGGGTGTCTACTTTCCAAAATGGGGTCATTTTGGGGGGTTTTGAACTGTCCTGGCATTTTATACACAACATTAGGAAGCTTACATCCACTCTTCTAACCACTTGAAGACAAAGCCCTTTCTGACACTTTTTGTTTACATGAAAACATTTTTTTTTTTGCAAGAAAATTATGTTGAACCCTTAAACATTATATATATTTTTTAAAGCAAAAGCCCTACAGATTAAAATGGTGGGTGTTGCATTTTTTTTTCCACACAGTATTTGCGCAGCGATTTTTCAAACACATTTTTTGGGGAAAAAATATAGTTTTTTTAATTTTAATGCACTAAAACACACTATATTGCCCAAATATTTGATGAAATAAAAAAGATGATCTTAGGCCGAGTGCATAGATACCAAACACGACATGCTTTAAAATTTCGCACAAACGCGCAGTGGCGACAAACTACATACATTTTTAAAAGCCTTTAAAAGCCTTTACAGGTTACCACGTTAGATTTACAGAGGAGGTCTACTGCTAAAATGACTTCCCTCGATCTGTCCTTCGCGGTGATACCTCACATGCATGATGCAATTGCTGTTTACATATAACGCCAAGAGCAGGGCGGGTCAGGGGTGCTTTTTTTTTTTTTTTTTTTTTATTATTAATTTCCTTTTTTTTTTTTTTTTAAACGGTTCCTTCCATTTTTTTTTTTTTTTTTTATCATTTTTATTGTTATCTCAGGGAATGTAAATATCCCCTATGATAGCAATAGGTAGTGACAGGTACTCTTTTTTTGAAAAAACTGGGGTCTATTGTACCCTAGATCTTTCCTCTGCCCTCAAAGCATCTGACCACACCAAGATTGGTGTGATAAAATGCTTCCCAATTTCCCAATGGCGCTTTTTATATCGGGGGGGGGGGGGACATTCCCTCCCACTGCTTGTAAAAGCAGTCCAGAGGCTAATTAGCCACTAGGATTGCTTTTACATGAAAGTCGGCTGCTGGCTGAAAAGAATGATACCAAGATGATACCTAAACCCGCAGGCATCAATCTGGTATAACCATTCAAAGTCCAGCAACATACCAGTACGTTGCTGGTCCTTGTTGGACATGTATTGTAATCTTTTTTTTTTCATGCAGCCTGTTGGCTGAACGAAAAAAAGAGATTGATCGGTGGGTATGCCCACCATTAGAATACCTCCCTTCATCCACCCACTTCTAATGATGGGCATACATGCACCATTTATATATGCCGAAGCATGGGGGCATCCTCCCGCAAAAGTTATGCCGCACACACATGGTCGGACTTTTCCACGGGCATGCCTCAGTCGGAATTTTGACCGTATGTACGCGGCATTAGGAGCAAAATCGCTCCTCCGCCCCTGCTGCCCCCATGTTTCGGCATATATGCTCTTTTTTTTTAACTGTGGTGGTGAAATCACCTTTTACAGCACTGGAGTCGCAGGGATCAGGCCTGTCTCTGCGAACGCTGCAGTTATGTGTGTTGTGTTTTGTAAGTGACAGTGATCGATCGATACTGCACTTGGGTGGCCTGGGCTGGACGGAGGGGCAAAACGCAGGTGCTAGCAGGTATCTGGGCTGAACCCGCTAACACTGCATTTTTGGGAACCCTAAACTGCTGGGGACGCTAGTATAGATCTGAGCAGATCGGATATTGATCTGTTCAGATACTATAACACTAAGGGAGGTGTATGCTTCACGCGTGGGTGTTAGCGTTACTGGCACTAACCTGACGCTGCCTGGGGCGACGCAGACCCTCTCTGACGCTAAAACCTAATTAATATCACCCGCCGGGCGATCAGGGGATTAAACCTTTATTGGGTTATATACGGCCGGTGCCCTGACACTATAAAAAGCAAACTAACTAACCAGCGTCACCCGTAACACTTATATGGTGATCACTGGTGAAAGGGTTAACTAGGGGCAATCAGGCGGTTAAACCTTTATTAGGTAATATATGGGAGTACCTGACGCTATATAAAAACCTGACGAGGAACCTAAATAACAAAATAACTAACTGGCTAACCAGTGTCACCAGTAACACTTATACGGTGATCACTGGTGAAAGGGTTAACTAGGGACAATTAGGGGGTTAAAACCTTTATTAGATAATATATGGGGGTACCTGACGCTATAAAAACCTGCGGCGAACCTAAAAAAAATAACTGGCTACCTATCGGCACCAGCATAACTAATACAGCGATCAGAAAAACGATCGCTTAGTGACACTGGCAAAAGGGGGTGAAAGGATTACCTGGGGGGCGATCAAGGGGTTAAATCTTTATTAGGTAATATATGGGGGTACCTGACGCTATAAAAACCTGCGGCGAACCTAAAAAAAATAACTGGCTACCTATCGGCATCCCCGACACTAAGACAGCAATCAGAAAAACGATTGCTTAGTGACACTGGCAAAAGGGGGTGAAAGGGTTAGCTGGGGGGGCGATCAAGGGGTTAAACCTTTATTAGGTAACATATGGGGGTACCTGACGCTATAAAAACCTGCGGCGAACCTAAAAAAAATAACTGGCTACCTATCGGCACCAGCATAACTAATACAGCGATCAGAAAAACGATCGCTTAGTGACACTGGCAAAAGGGGGTGAAAGGATTACCTGGGGGGCGATCAAGGGGTTAAATCTTTATTAGGTAATATATGGGGGTACCTGACGCTATAAAAACCTGCGGCGAACCTAAAAAAAATAACTGGCTACCTATCGGCATCACCGACACTAAGACAGCGATCAGAAAAATGATCGCTTAGTGACACTGGCAAAAGGGGGTGAATGGGTTACCTGGGGGGGCGATCAAGGGGTTAAACCTTTATTAGGTAATATATGGGGGTACCTGACGCTATAAAAACCTGCGGCGAACCTAAAAAAAATAACTGGCTACCTAACGGCATCACTGACACTAATACAGCGTTCAGAAAAACGATCACTTAGTGACAGCGGTGCTAGGGGGTGAAAGGGTTACCTGGGGGGCGATCAAGGGGTTAAACCTTTATTAGGGGGGTTAGGGGGCTACACTGGACCTAAAACACTCTGCCCTGACACTTTTACAGTCACAAATGTCACTGATTGCAGTGATCAGTAAATAAATGGTTACTGCAATCAGTGACACTGTGACTGGGGGCTGGGGGGTGATCTGGGGGGTGATCTGGGGGTGTCTGGGGGGGCGATCGTGTGCCTATGTGTATGGTGTCAGTGTGCTGTTTAGTGCACTAACCTTAGTGTCTTCTCTCATGCGGCGCTCGGTATATGTGAGCGCCGCAGGAGAGATGACATCACTTCCTCCTGCCTGTGTAAACATTACACAGGCAGAGGAAGCTTTTCATTCGCCGGGAGCGATCGCGAGGGGGTGGCTGGAAACGAATGGCCGTCCCCTCATCACGGATCGCTCTCGGAACGATGCCGACTGCTCACTGTATAGAAGGGGGGTCCGATGGGTCCCCCCAACTATACGAAGGCAGGCACATACAGGTACGTGATTGTGCCTGTCCGTGCCATTCTGCCGACGTATATATACAGTGAGCGGTCGTTAAGTGGTTAATTTTGTTTGGGTGCAATGTCACACGACCGCGCAATTGTCAGTTAAATCGACGCAGTGCCGAATCGCAAAAAATGGCCAGGTCATTGGGCAGCCAATTCTTCCGGGGCTGAAGTGGTTAAACAGTACAAACTGGAATTACCCTTTAACACTGACCAGCTATAGGCAGATTTCTCATGTATTTCAACAAAAGGAATGAGTAGCCCTTTGTTAAAGCTGCAACAGATAAACACTTTATTCTTCAGCAGTATTTTTTTTAGTGTCCCCTGACTTTACACAGCTGCCCCTGCTAATCAGGCATCTACACTTTGCTGTGCCGTTACCAACATCCACACTTATAATCACTGATTTAACACCTAGATTTTTTTTTAATTATTGTTTGCTGATGATTGCTGATTCACAGCCTGTGAACTTATGAAAGGTCTATTTACAGGTTAAAGCATTGGCTCCCTGCCATTCAATTGCTGATCTCATGCCAGCAGGATCTAGTAAAGATACCTTTATTTACTAGCAAATGATTCATGGGATAAATGGGAAGGATTCAGCAACTCATGTCATTGTAAAAAAAAAACAATTGCATATGTGTACCCTAAGGGTGTACTTACACTTGCAGTTAACCATACCAGGCCAAGGTTCACCCCCTTGGTCCAGCTGGTTTGTGTAGTGTGAGTGCTCTAACCATGATAGAGTGTTTGATAGATTGTATTCTTGAGCACAACCCAACCACCCTTGCTGAAAAGGAGGATGAAAAACCACACCCTACTTATATTTCACACATACAAGTGGCCAAGGTACACTTATCTAGGATCAGGAAAGACCATTTTTTTTCCTTCAGAACAGGTAGTATAGGTTTAAAAATATGCAGGAAATGTTTTTTAGGGATTTTAGACTCTCGGATGCTGTGAACTTCCCCTTACACCTCACAGCAAAGGTGCTTTATCCTACACGTCGGTCTTTGCGGTAAATGAAAGTAACTGGCATCTTTACAAAACCAGTTGACAGGATGTCTCAGGGCCGGTGGAAGGATTTTTGACACCTTGTCGAAACCTAATTTTGCCACTCCCACTGGCTCCTTCCCTGACTCCACCCATCCACTCCACCCATCAACAGGGGGTTGAGAAAGAAAATGGGGTGAGAAAGAGTGGGAGCGGAGAGAAAGAGAGGGGCTGAGAGAAACATTGGGGTGAGAGAAACAGTGAGGCTAAGTGAGAGAGTGGGGCTCATTGAGGGGGGCTGAGAGAGAGGAGAGGAGGGCTGAAAGAAAGAGGGGGGTTGAAAAAGAGGGGGACTGGGAGAAACAGTGGGGGTGAGAGAGGGGGGTTAAGGGGGAGAATGGGGATGAGAGAGAGAGGGGGAATGAGAGAGGGGGGCTAGAATGAAAGGGGTGAGAGAGAGGGGGATGAGAAAGACAGTGGGTGTGAGAGGGAAGGTCTAATGAGAGAGGGGGGATGAGAGAGAGAGATGGGATGAGAGAGGGGGCTGAGAGAGAGAGGGACTGAAGAGGGGGGCTGAGAGAGAGGTAGGGCTGAGAGAGGGAGGGCTGAGAGAAGGAGGGATGAGCGAGGTAGAGCTGAGAGAGGGAGGGGAGAGGGAGGGATTAGAGAGGGGGGCTGAGAGAAAGGGGGGCTGAGGGAGGGCTGAGAGGGGGTTGGCTGAGAGAAGGAGGGCTGAGAGAGGGGGAGGGTTGAGAGAAGGGGAGGGGCTGAGAGAGGGATGGCTGAGAGAGTGAGGGCTTATGGGGCTGAGAGAGAGGGGGTTAAGAGAGGGGGGTTGAAGAGGGGGGAGCTGAGAGCGAGGGGGAGGGGGAGGGAGGGCTGAGAGAGAGTGGGGGCTTAAATAGAGAGCGAGAGGGGAGTGAGGGGGGAGATAAGAGATACCCCTAGCCCTGTCCCTATCTGCATCCCTCCTCTGTCCCATTGTCCCAGGCTTTGTCTGCAGATCTGCAGGCCAGGTCTGTGTATGATGATGGTACCTTCCATGATGCCAGTCTGTCTCCTTCTTGATCTGCTCCCGTCTTTCCTCTGGGCCTCCCATTAGAGCGCAGAGGAAGTTGGAGGAGTCCATGCTCTGGAGGCGCGGGATACACTGGATGGATGCCCGGCCGCCTGCACTCCAAGGACTCTGCTGATTGCTGCCGCCATAGAACCTAAATCTCAGGGATAACAAGGGGATATCCATGCTAGAATGCCCACACTGGGGACAGCACCCCTTTAAATTTTGCACCCAGCGCGGTAGCCTCGCCTGAACCCCCCACGCTACGCCACTGGTCACACTGCAGGGTAGAGGACGAGGCAATGACAATCTCCAGGTGCCCCCTCTTCCCAGTGGAGAGTAGGCAAGCCAGTGGCCGTGGCTGCACCCTAGGCGGCTGCCTAGTTTGCCTAGCGGTAGTGCTGGGCCTGTGTCTACTTCATGACATGGTAAAATATGCTAGAACTGGTCATAAAGGGATGCATATGGTCAGCAGTAGTACTCAGGTCTGCTGCAGCATACAAATATTGCTCAATTGGTATTACAGCAGACCTAATGTCAAAAGTTGATAGGGAAGTAAGAATTAGGGAAATCTATTTTTTATGGTGGCAGCAAGGAGAAAGAATGGACCTACAGTAAGTTTTTTTTTTTTTCAAAGGGGATTGCGAGTGCTTAGAAAACACTGCCTACACTATTAAACCACCACCGCCAGCTTAAAACAGTAACACAAGATAGGCTGGGCCCATGCAATTATCTGACATATGCACCACATATGCAACACAGGTTTGCACACTGGCATTGACTAGTATTCTTGTGTTTCTCTTCTCCCTCATTTTCACTCCCTCACTCGGCTAATATGACCCCAGTGATAAAGTAAAGGGGCAGGGAAGGGACAAACAAGGATGCTGTGCAGAGGCCTGATGTTCTCCTTATCAACCAGTGTCTAGAAGGTTGTATTGATGCACAATGAAAACATGTGGCTTTGCGTAACTAAAAGGTAGGCTTGATCCACCACTGGCTTTTATACAATTTTTAGGTGTTTTTCCAAGGTATACCTGAAGAAACGGGAAGGCACCCCGGTTGAAAAAGGCCGGCCTTGTACAAATTGCCCGACAAATCTAGTTACAGAATGTATGTCCAATTGGTATGAATAATAGGAGGTTCCACCAGCCCTTCACAAGAGGCTCAACATGTTTCACGTAATTCGCTTCCTCAGGAGCACGTGGTGCTGATATAGAAATGTTTCAAATAACGTAGGTCAAAACCACTAATCCAGGTAAGTTATACCACACAGAGAACCATAGACATAGAGCCCAGGTCTTAACAATAGCATCAGCTGGATATATACTGGATATATACTACAATCTTAACGTAGGTGCAGATGGCATTCCTTATAGCAATTTCAGTAGGTCCAAAATAGTATATATCAAAATTTACCCATTAGGATCACAAACACATAACGACCAAGCAAGTAGAAAGAGGAGTGGAATTAAGCCATCCTCAATAGATATGTATGCACACGGATACCAAAATAGGGGACCGCCAGGGCAATAATAGCAGGCAGACTGCTCATCGGGTATTAAATATGGTTCTGATATGTAAAACTCAATAAGACATCCTCCTAATATGGGGTTCCCCCATTAAGTCTACCACCCAGTGTTTTCTCGTTTATCTATTTTCAATCTAAGATTTATCAAACCAGTGAATGTTTTCTGGTTCTTCAATCAACCCATTTTGGTGATCCCATACCCACTGCAGCCCCAGATTGTTATTTGAAATATCAGACAACTGGTGCAACACTAGTTGTCTGAGTGGCACCCTGTACAATTGCTGTTGTAAAGAGTGGTTTTATGAGCAGTTGAAGACCCCCCTGTTAGCTGGTACATTTGTAGCCCTCTTCCGCCCATTACTAAGGCGTTTTCACCCACAGAACTGGTTCTCACCAATTAATTTAGATTTTTGCACCACTATGTCTAAAATCGACAGACTGTATATAGTGTGGCAAATCGCAAGGTTATTATCAGTTTCTGAGATGTTACAACCACCAAGTATGGCAATAAGAACCACTGGACAATCAAAGTCACTCTATTTTAGTGCTTGGGTGAGAAACCAATGAACCCCATGATCCTCACTGCATGCTTTATATATTGAACGGTTCGGCTTTTGTGTTAACAAGTAGGTTCATCTAGTAAAATCACCACTGCGTGTATGTCATTACATTTGGTACTTGTCTCAACAGTAAAAGTGAAAGGTCTTGGAGACCAGAAAGGGGTCATTGTGGTTTTACACCAGCTGTCTGATATTTCAGATGTGTAGAGACACATGAAAGCGATGGCACATACTACTTTTTTGTGTGCCCACCTGTCTGACACCTTCAAACATCTGCTTCCCTCTATGCTAAAAAGTATCTGTTGTCTCCAACAGCCAACCAGGTATAAAAGTGCAGGTTCATTCAGGACAAGTGGAATGAATTGGTCGCAAGGGCAGCAAAAACAGTTCTTATACCTTGTATTTATTTATTTATTTTAATAACAGTGTACGACAATGCATGGCTTGATTCAGATTTTCCTGTACTTTGAACTAAGGAGCTTTTTTTTTTTTTTTGAGATATGACAATTTTGGGATGCACAGTATATAGGTAGTCCACATAAACATAGGCTGCAATGCAAAGAAATTATTCAGAAACAACTGAGAGCAGTTGCCTAGACTACTGACATATACACAGGACAAAATAATACCACTTTGTACAAATTGTACAAAAACAAGTCAGCATTTAACATTTTCTAGTCTTTGAACAGTAGGTGGCAGTGCAGACAGTAAGTTACTGGTCCTATACCTTTGTTTTACACATCGTTTTGCTTGTAATTTTGCAATCTATAAGCAGGATTGCAATTCTTTTTTCTTGTCACATAATTAGTCCTGTAACTTTGCTGTCTCTCACCTTCTTGAAATCGGACTCTGACCTGGATACAGCAAAGAGCACTCAAAACTCCAGTAAATCTACTTTCTTAAAAGAAATCTGTGCTGAGAGATGTATGTGTGCTGGCAAAGCTGACCTGTCCTTCTAAAAATACTAGCTGCCTGGCTGACTTGGTTTCGTTATTTTTTATTTTGTGACTTTGTGTCACTAACAATATGCAGATCAGAAGTTAAGACTGTACCGTGATTTCACTGGCTGCATGCTTGTTCCTGGTTCAGTGATTCAGAAAGTATTTTAAGTGGTTATAAACCTCAGACATGAAATATGAACAAAGCTTGATTTTTTATAGTGTGTACTCATCTCAGTTAAGAGCACTAAGTGTCATTTCTGTCTGCTGCTTCGTTCCTCTGCTATCAGCATGAATTATTTCTGCCAAGTTTTCCTGACAGCAAGAAAAAAAAAGGTGACAGGGGAGGGACCTCCAGCTGATTGACAGCCCCAGCCATTGGTGTGCACAGCCTATTGAATTAGGGTGTGCACCCCAGAGCACAAACACACATGTGTGTATATAGGCAGAGCAGTGGACGGTGTCAGTAGAGCAGAGATTGGTGTTAGTAGAGCAGTGGACAGTGTCAGTAGTTTTTTATTTTTATTATTTTTTACAATATTAATTTAAATTTTTAACAAATTTATTTTTTTAGCAGCTTTGGTGAAATATTAATAGTCTAAACGGACCCCTGATGTCTCACATTTGAGACAGAGAAAGGGACAGAGAACAGAGATTCCCCATTCATTATTTCTGCAGCCTCAGCTGCACTAGACAGTGAAGGGATGGGAAGTGAGCTGAGCAGCTTCCTGTTCTTTCACAAACTGTTTACTATGCTTCCGTTAAGAATGAACACAAAAATGATTAGTACACATCGCTCACTGTGTTTACTCAGAAAAGGAAGGGGGTGATAAATGAAATATTTATCGGCCCCTTCCCCCACTCTCCATCCTGAAACATCCCCCGCAGCAGCCAGTGGGAGAGGAGAGGAGGGAAGCTGGCAACACTGCAGGAGGAGACAGGGCGCTAGGAATCAGGAAGAATCGGCACTGTATGAGGTGATTAGGGTGTGCCCAGGCACACCTGGCACACCCTGTGCGCACACCTATGGCCCCAGCTCTGTTCCTGTGTGCTGTGTGAAGAGGGTGTGTCCCTTCCCTCCAATCAGCTCCCAGAGTTCTCCTCACTATGCTCTACATCCATTCAAGTCCAGAATTTATAAAGCTTGTCTGAGCTGTCAGAAAAAAAGGATGCAGAGAGCTGAAATTACAAACTGCAGACAATAGAAGACTGCAGAAAAACAGGGACAACTTATGTAGGAAGATGTGTTTCATCTCTGTGTATAACCTGAGGCCAATCACTTTACTAGGTATATGTAAAGGTTTACAGCCACTTTAAGCCAGTGACAGCCAGGGAGCTTGCATTTTTAGAAGGAGATTAGCAATGACAGTCTACAATTCCTTTCAATACATCTCTTTTTTGAAAACCAACTGAACTTTAGGTTAAAATCAACTAAATACATTTTAGTTGATTTAAAACAAAAGTTCTGCAAGGTCTGAAAGCTGGCTGTACATTGTGTGAATTGCGTCTGGTTCAGCAGGAACTGTCAAAAATATAGTGGGCGACCTTGCTGACCCCACTCCATTCAACGTAAGTCAATCATACAATTTAGACAATAGCCACAGCTGACAATTTGTTCATCCACACTGTATAGCGTGGGTGGAGGAATTTGATTTTATGAAGTTCAGCCCATAGGTTGAATTAAAAAAATCATCAGTGAAAACAAATCAGCGTATGGCCAGCTTTAAAACTCATTCTCTTCTGAAAGCAGCCAAATTCCACATCCTGTGTAGAAAGGCCTGTCCCCTGCCAGTATGCTGTAGTGGAAAACTCTTGCTCTGCTGTGTGTGGAAGCAGTGGTCTATCTGAAAAGGTCCAAAATCCCTTTACTGAATCGACCTATAGTGTAGAAATCAACAAAGCCCATGCCCCATGCTGATTGGTGGACTCAAGACTCGTCTTATCTAGACCACCACAACAATTACTTATGATTCATAATATCCATACAAATATTTTTGTTTAATACCGTTATTTTATGGAAAAAATAAGTGTATTCACTATACCTTCTGTAAAGCATTCCTCTGGTTCCATGGACTCTTCAGAAGAGTCAGGCTGTTGTTCAATAAATTCCCGTGACTTCCTCAGATCCACAGTGCTGCATTCAGAAATGCTATCATCTGATTTCTACAAGAAATGAATATAATATTAGAGAGTAGGTGGAAAGAAGTCCTTTTTATAACTTTTGTACATACGTTCATAGTATATAAGCCTCAAAGTTGCCCATTGTATGCTGATTCATTTATGAAGGGAGCACCTTTTTCACGTACTTCAGTCCGGCAGACATTAATGTGGCAGGCAGTACACGTGTACGGCCTATTTTAATCCTTTTAGAGTAAGCTATTTCGGATATGTCTACCTAAAAAGCAGGCTACCATTATGATAAAACAACTGTTGTGTTTTTCTGTTTGCTGGCATGTCTCTAGCTATTTGTACACTATAGTTTATTTAAAGGTAGCTGAGGAAGTGGGGATTACAATGACATTACTATGCCATGTAATATTAGAAAAGGAATGTTCCATCCCTTTCAAGGCGCACTTCTGCATTGTATGGTCTGAAATTTTCCCCGTGGATCAGTCATTAATCCAATCCGATTAAAGAATCACAATTTGTCTTCTTCAGTTTTACAATATCTGGAGGATGTACACATACAGCAAAATATTTCATCTGCAGTAATTAACGATAATCAGGACACGTCAGGATAAATCAGAGCTGATTCCATAACAGTGGAAAGAGTGGTAGTTTCCTGCAACAGCAAAGTAGCGGTAAGACTAACCAAAAAGGAAGTTGTTGAAAATGACCCTTCCCATGATGCCAAATAGCCAACTGATAATATCTTTGCAGGATGTACTGCTGAGTTCTGGATCACCCGCATTGGGATATACAGCTTACCAGCTGTCAAACAAGACCAATCCAACTGGTGAGACATGGGGTTAATTTACAAAAGGCAAAAAGACTGTGCACTTTGCAGTTGCTCCAGAGCTTAGCAAATGAGGTAAAGCTGCACTTTTCAAACAATGTGCAAGAAAAAAAAAAAAAACAGCCTTTTTGCTTGCACATGATGGCGGAAGTCAGCAGAGCTTCTGCTCATTTATTAAAGTGGTTGTAAACCCAAAAAGTGGTTGAAAAACTAAAAAAAACTAACACCTGCAAGACAAAGGCATAATGAGCTAGTATGTATAGCATACTAGCTCATAATGTAATACTCACCTGAGATCGAAGCCCCTGCTATGGTGCCCGACACAGCACCGGCCAGCGTCTTGTCGGCCTGAAGTTACTTCCGGGTATCACGGCTCCGGCGCTGTGATTTGCCGCAATGACGCGAGTCCCGCAAATGCATGTGGGACCTGCCGGTAACGGCACAGTCACTGAAAGCAACGGCACGTACGTGCTATTGCTTCAGTGCGCATGTGCCGATTACATTGGCACATGCAAATACAGGGGATATCTCCTAAACCGTTCAGGTTTAGGAGATATCCAGGGTTGCTACAGGTAAGCGGCAAGCCTTATTATAGTATAGTATAACACAGGATCAGGGTATAGTATAACACAGGATTATAGTATAACACAGGATCAGGGGGCCGGACCCAGAGTAAAGCCTAGTACACACGGGCCGAATTTCAGCCAGCATCGGCCGGTTCAATAGAAACCGGCCGACATTTGGCCTGTGTGCATGGCATGTTTGCCCATCTTCTGCCGAAGGCCCATGACCGACAGCGGTTGGCCAACCGACTCCCGATCAGCGCTCTCAGCCAATGGTCGTCCCCCTGTCAGAACACAATAGCTCAGCAGGGGAGATCGCTGTACTAACATTGGATTGTTAGTACAGCGGCTCCAACCTGAACCGACAGTTTTTTTTCGTTCAACTCACTGGGGTTAAAAGAAAAAAAAAATGTGTGGTGTGTACTAGGCTAAAAACCAGCCAAAAGACCAAAGAACCAGGAAAGCATTAACTCCTACCCTCCCTTCAGGGACAGCACCTAACTGGCTAATTGTAACCTACTTACATGCCTGCTGTCATACCCTCCACACTCCTCTCAACACATACAACCCACTATAATTCTCTCAGTGTATCCCCTTTGCACATACTGCCCACTATCACACGCTCTGCACTCCTCTCCGCACATACTTCCCCTCACATACACCATGTACTCTTCTCCTGCAAACACTGGATACTGCCTAATCATAAAGAATAAAATAGGACTGTTACTGATTACAATTTTCGTGTTCGATTAATCAATATTTTTTTAAATCGATTAATCGACTAATTTTGATTAATTATAACGCACATACATTTTTCGGATCACCACCATATATAGTCCCCACTGTAATATCCACAGACATCTCCCCCCACTGTAATATCCACAATCACCGCCACTGTAATATCCACAGACATCTCCCCCACTGTAATATCCACATCTCCCCCACTGAGCTTAATGACCTTGCTCGAAAAGGGGTGACAAATATATAAATTAGCACATTCAACAGCAAAGCTAGTACAATGATAAAAAGAGACCTGCCTTGTTTGTCAACCTGGACCTTCTTCCATAGGAACAATTCTGGGAAATGTGCCACAAATCAGCATCTGCTTGTCATATTCTCACCTGCACTAGTAAATTGACAGCTGAAATCAGATGACATTTTGTGGATGGTGTGTGTTCAGCGCCTGTATTTTTATTTTAGCAGTTCCTAGTGCACATCTAAACTGTCTGTCCGCGATTGGGCTCCTAGGCCGCCGCCGGGTGGACCAAGATGGCCGCCCCCCCCTGGGAGCTAGTATTTCCTATGGCCGAGGCAGCAGCGGAGCTCCACGGATCACAGTATCGATCAAAAGAATTTTGATTGATCAAAAAAATTAACGATTAATCAAGGAATTAATTGTTAATTTCCGCAGCCCTAGAATAAAATGTTAATATTTATTGAGAAAATAAGTTATGTTTTACATTTAGTGGGTTAGATGCACAAGAGTATATGGCAGATCATATTTTGTACAGATTAATAAGTTTAACCACTTCCATACTGGGCACTTAAACCCCCCTCCTGCCCAGACCAATTTTCAGCTTTCAGCGCTGATGCACTTTGAATGACAATTGCGCGGACATACAACGCTGTACCCAAATGACATTTTTATAATTTTTTCCCCACAAATAGAGCTTTCTTTTGCTGGTATTTGATCACCTCTGCGGCTTTTATTTTTTGTTAAAAAAAAAAAAGACTTATTTAAAAAATATATATATATATATTTTTTATATTTTGTTATAAAATTTTGTAAACAGGTAATTTTTCTCCTTCATTGATGTACGCTGTTTGAGGCTGCACTGATGGGCACTGATGGGCTGCACTGATGGGCACCAATGGGCTGCACCGATGGGCTGCACTGATGGGCACCGATAAGGTGGCACTGGTGGGCCCTGATAAGGCGGCACTGGTGGGCACTGATAGGCGGCACTGATGGGTGGCACTGAAGAGCATTGATAGATGGCACTGGTGGGCACAGAGAAGTGGCACTAATAGGTGGCATTGATAGGTGGCACTGATAGGTGGCAGTGATGGGCACTGATAGGTGGCAGTGATGGGCACTGATGGGTGCCAGTGTTGGGCACTGATGGGTGGCAATAATGGGCACTGGTAGGTTACACTGATAGGCAGCATTGCTAGGTGGCACTGATGGGGCACCGATTGGCGGCACTTGTGGGCATTGATAGGTGGCACTTGTGGGCATTGATAGGTGGCAATGTGGGCATTGATATGTGGCACTGTGGGCATTGATACGTGGCACTGTGGGCATTGATAGGTGGCACTGTGGGCACTGGCAGGGAGCAATTCTATTCACAATAGCTGGCACTGGCATCTGGCACTGATGAGGCTCCTTATGCCTCCTTCCTCTTCGGGACCGCCGATGTCCCTTGTGAAAGAGCCGGTGATCGGCTTTTTTTCCTCCTCACGCTGTCAGCGTAGGGAGAAAAAAAAAACTATTACCGATTCTTTGTTTACATCACATGATCAGCTGTCATTGGCTGACAGCTGATCATGTGGTAAGGGGTCGGGATCGGCCCCTTACTCGGATCGGTGATCGCCCGAGTCTCAGTGACTCGGCTGATCACAGCGCGCGCCGGGGAGCGCGCAAAGGGGAGGCCGTCTATTGACGGCCTCCCGGATTTTCAGGTCCGCGCTGAAGCCGTCATTTGGCTATAGCGCGGGCCTCAAGTAGATAACATACTGCCCCCGTTATACCTTCCACACTCCTCTCCACACATGCTGCCTGCTGTCAAACCTCATGACCCCGTCGTTTGCCTGCTTGGTGCCTTGGAGATTCCCTCACTTTAGCCCAATGGCCACACTGCAGTTTTGCATCTATTATATATAGCTTGCAAGGCGATTGCGGGACTTTGGATAACTCCGAGAGTACTGTAGTGCCCTGCTCCCAATTGAAATTATAGTTGTCTGGGCATTAGTTTGGCCCAGAGAAGATGCTGCCATACTCTTTACACTCCTCTTTGCACATATTGTTTGCGGTCATATCCTCCCCTCTCCTCTCCGCACATACAGTACTACCCAGGGCCGCTGATAGGGCAGTACAACCAGCCCTGTTGTACTGGGCCTGCCCCATCAGCTCAACAAAGAGGGCCCGGGAAGCTTTTAAAGTTAATTTCTGGCAAAATAAATAAAAGGGTTTTGCTTAAGCACATCCCTGCTCCTGCTTGCTTTCCAGTGTGTAATTACATTTTCCTGGGCCCCATCAGCTCAACAGAGGGGCCCAGAAAGTGAAAGCTGAGGAAGGACTTTTTTTCTATTTTCGGGGCGCAAGCATAAAAGCAGGGGTCGCATAATGCGCTGCACTAGTTCTGGCCGCTGCCGCCCATTGCTTGTACCTGGCGGAGTGATTCGTTTGTACACAACTCCCTCAGTAAGTGCCGCGGTCTGAGGAAAAGACTTGTGTGAGGCGGGCAGGTGGCTGAGAGTGAGAGGGCGCAGGAGACCTAATCCGGCAGTTGGGAGCGAACGGTGCACAGCTTCAGGCAAGCGGCGGCATACACTGCACACAGACACAGTCATACCGATTACTGTGGAATGAAGGTACAGAGACCCCAGACTCCCCACTGTGTGCCTATCATAATCATTTAATCATTATGATGATCACAGCACAGCAGGTCCCCCCTATTGCTCTCCCACAGTGGCACTTGGTTGCTGGGTGCTGACTTTGCCAACTCTTAGCTGTACTGTATACAGACTATAAAACAAAACAGCCATAACAAAGTCAGCACCCAGCAACCAAGTGACACTGTGGGAGAGCAATAGGGGACCTGCTGTGCTGTGATCATAATGATTATGATCATAAGATGCTACCTTACACTTGTGTTTGGAGGAAAGGGGGGCACTAAAAATGCACAGCTGAGTCACATTTTTACCACTCCCCTTAAAGAATCTTTTGCCTAAGCTTAACAATTAGGTCTTCCTGTCTGTCAGTTTTTCAGGTGTAGTCAAATTTTAGAACAGCCTGGAGAAAGATAAAAATCACTTGAAGGGAATGCAGCATTTTTTTTTTTTTTTTGAGGCAGGTGGGCAGGGTTGGGGAGGCCCCATCAGGTAGGCTGTTCGGGGCCCCATGATTTATAACAGCGGCCCTGGTACTACCCACTGATTAGTTCCACTGGCTATAGCCGGCAACACTGATCATTGTATTCTGCCAGCGGTGAACCTTTCTACAATCCTTCCTTCCTACAATAGCTTAGTGGGAGGATTCTCCCATTCATCTCTAATGTGTGGATTGGGAAATCTGCTCTTTTTTTTTTTCAACCCCCTGGTTTAATAAAATCAAATGCATCATGTGCGGCCTGTCTTACATTTTCTGTAAGAGACATGCTTTAGCTAGCCATTAAAAACCTAGGGGTATCATGCATAAAAGTGTGCACTGAGAATAAACAAGTGGATCGCTTCATTCAGATACTCTGATACGTGATTGTATAAAGGGAGCCTCTATGCACACTACTGCCAATTACAGCTAAGAGAAAACATTAAAGGATGATTAAAAAACGCATAGGAGAACTTGCCAAACATCTTTATGCCTTTGGCTGCCTTTCTGCTAAACAGATAGTAGACTGTGATTTGTGAATGAAACGTGTGTGCCAAAGTATACATCCCTGCTTAGCACCAACCTCATATCACTGCTGTAATAACTGCACCGTCATGCCTTTTATCAACATACAAATCACGTATTACACAGTAAGATTTAATAAAGAGGAAAAAACAGATGCAACACAGAGATAACTAACAGCAGGGCAGACTGTCTGAAAAGGAATTATGTTGTGACATATAAAAATACGGGGAAACAGAAACCTCCGCGTATTGCAATACTGTGTTTAATGCCGAAGTGATATTGCTGGAAATTTTTTTTTTTTTTTCAAGCAATGTCTAGCTGACATACAATAACGAGGTTGACTCATAACACAAGACTCCATATTCTATGAAGTTTAAATCTGACTTTGAATTCAGAGCACCATAAATTAATACACATAGACAGTATGCAAAATGGTAGTAGCTGGGGGATTCCAGATGCATAGGCCTGAATCTGTAAGAAGATGACATAGGATGAAGTGTACTATAGCAAAGTTTAAGGCAAGTTTGAGGCAAGGGAACAGGCTGCTGCTTGATTCATTTGGCCTAATTTATTAAAGTGTAAAGGTAGGTGAAGAGAAATGAAGTAAGCCCAGGGCTGGGACAAGGGGTGGGTAGTAGGGTCAGCTGCCCTGAGCGCAATGGTTTTGCAGAGATGAGGGTGCCCTGACCCCAACCCTAAGAGAAAGGGGGGGGCACAGTGTGGCATCTTTCCCCTGGGCACTGGATGATCTTGTCCCGGAACTGAGCAAGGCTGTGTTTACTTTAAACATCTAATCAGGTGTAAAAAATAAAAATAAATAAAGACTTTCCATTGCAAATGACCACCTCTATTATCCTATTATACATCTTTATTTGTGGGGCTTCAAGCGAGCTTTGCCATAGACTTCTGTAGCGCCCTACCCCCGATGATTGGGGCGCTATTGTAAATTTAGGGGGTGTTTGAGCCAATAGTTGGGCTCAGACTTCTGTAATTATATTCAAATTGTCTCTGTCCGGGTTATGGTGGTGCCTGATAGCATTTTCCCCTGTTGCCTGAAGGTGGCGGTACCACCTCAGGCCCATGTTGGAACACAGGCAGACCATGGTGTATTGGGTGTCCCTTCTCGGCAGGCTTCAGTGGGAGTGGTGCCCCGCTGTGCATGCTGAGGTGGGATACTTAAGGGGCAGACGCCATTGTACGTGGTCGTTTGCCTCGTGGCCCTCCTGGCGTGAGGTATGTGTGTGTGTTCTCGGCCCGGGGGCCACGTTGGCCCGAGGCTGCATCTCTAGCGAGTAGGCCCAGTTATGATGACTGGGGCCTACAATTCTAAAGGGGATCCCAAGCTGTCCACCAAGAGGGAGGAAGCTGCTTACTGAAGGGAATCGGGGGAGGACCTGCCCTGGAGGAGACCAGCAAAGTGCTAATGTCTCGGGATAGGCCTGGTGAATTCGTTAAGAAGGGATCCACTACTTTAAAAGCCCAGCAGTTTGCTGGATTGGCTTAAAGGTTCTTTTACTGCACGGCTGGAAGTTCGGGACTGAAATCCTGTGGCAGAGGATTCCTGGCTATCCACAATTGTTCTCAAACGGTCTGTGGCAGAGACTGTTCTCATACTGGTTCGTGCATCATCCCGGCTGCTAGGCCAGGTGAGAGGGGTCTATCCGGGTGAGCACTACCCACTCAAGAGTGAGAGTGGTGAATGACTTTAGACATTTTTGTATGTTCTGCAATGGGTACCTGAACCTTCCTCTATCTTCTCGTACCTTCTACTTTCTATACAAGTTACTGCAGCAAAAATAAAACCCAACAGTTGAAGGTTTTACATCTATTGTGGACATTTTTTTTCCCTGACAACGAACTTAGAGGTAACGTGCAAAGCCCAAAATCTAAACTAGTGGCCCGCTACGGGGGTATTGCTACACTTCTATGGAGGCTTTGAAGACGCATTTGAAGACGCATTTAAGCACCACTAAATGGGGTATAATTTTTGAAGCAAAGCTGAAGCAAAGCAAAAGCAAGGTGTAAACAAGACTGTAAGCTAACCATTGTATTTAGTGACAAGGGCTTTGACTAGCGTTCAGAGAGCTTTAACAAAGCCTGTACGAAGCCCTGTTTTGAAGCAAGTGTAAACTAGCCACTAATGTGTGTTGAAGCTGAAGCAAGTGTAAATGAGCCCTAATGCCGCGTACACACAATCATTTTTCCCGTCGGGAAAAATGAAATTTTTTCCTTTGGACGAGAAAAACGATCGTCTGTGGGCTTTTTGCCGTTTTTCCCGACGGGAAAAACTGCATTAATCACGATGAGAAAAATTAGAACAACGTCGTTTTTCCTGACATTTCTTCCGCGGCAGTGTTTCCCATAGGGAAACACTGCCGCGGAGCCCATAGACGATCGTTTTTCTCGTCATTTTAAAAAATGACCGTGTGTGGGGAACAAGCTGTTCCCTCGTTTAAAATGTCATTATTCACGGCGGTTTTTAAACCGCCGTGAATAATGATCGTGTGTACGCAGCATAACTGTTTAAAAAAGTGTTAGCTGGAGTTTTGCTTTAGTTTCTTAGTCAAGTCTATCTAAATCTGATAATGCATCTAACCCTACCTTCTCCCTTGGGTGGCAATACTGTGTCCAAATAGTGGAGACACCCTAACACAGGAAGTGTGTTATTGGCTTATCCACCACAAGAAAATAAAAGGAAAAAAAGTCTAAAAAAGGAAACAAATGCAGCCACCACATTTATGGATTGGTAAACTGCAATATATAAACATCTCTGTTAAAAAAAAAAATTGCAATATATATCATTTTTGGTTTTGGGATTAATGCTGCTTTCATTTATGTATTTTGTCTTTGCCTGAAGTTCAGATAAAGCACATACATAATGGGTAAATCCAGCTGTCCCTGTGTTCAAAAGGCTAAAGAACCCTAAAATACATTGACAAAATTACAACAAGATGATGTAAGAAAACCTTTGTCTGCTCCATTGTGACACAGCAATGCATAATACATGTACAGTCAGTGGTCTATAAGTCCTTAAAGTGGAAGTAAACCCTCCTATCGTTTTCAGCCAAGGAAGCTGCCATCTTGGCCTTTGGTAAACCTTCAACGGCCATGATGCTGCACATGTGATTAGTTATGGCACCAATCATTGGATGGTGTGAAAGTTTGGTTGAGAGCACAACCAATGTGACAGCTAACAATTCCGGCATGCCGGGAATGTTAACTGTTTTTTAAACTATCAAATCGATGGGTTTACTTCCGCTTTAAGAAGATCTTCTGCCTGTATAAAACCTCCCATACTGTAAGATTCCATACAACACAGAACAAATACTGGACATACCTTTTTAAGTACATCATCCGACTGCTTTGAGTCATTATCAGCCAAGGGCAGCGTAAGCAAAGATAAACACAAAAAAAAGTATTACATTCATTATTACATAGCAAGAGCAGCAGAAAGAAATACATGATAAAATAAACCTCTATCTAATTTCAGACCATAGAAGACAGAGGTATGAAAGTACTTGGTTTAATCATTTACACAGTGTCAGCGTTACAAGGAGAGCAGAAACCTTGTATTAAAACCTTAATACAAGTGACAACGTGCAGGTCATCTTTAGCACAGTCACACTGTATTTCTGTCAAGTTGTCATAGCAGATGAGGCACAGAGAAAATGGACAAGTTCATGTAATGTGATCCTTTATTTCAGTGTAGGTGCAATTTCTCTTTTAAAAGTTGTACGCAGACATGAAAAAACGCAGAATAAAAGCAACTGGATTCTCACCTCATAAATGATATTTAAATAATAGATGCACCACCTTTCAACCCCCCCCCCCATTAGGGTGAGTTCATATGGGCAGCAATGGGGTGGTAAAAATATATTTTTTACCCCCACCTACAAACTAACTTGCTGGACACTTAAGGCTAGCCTGAGAGGGGCAGCGCACACAACAAGATGGTGACTGGGCCCAGTGTGTCCGAACACACCAAAACAAGACAAATGGATGGATTGAGCCGGAAACACTGTAGTCCATATAACAATTTATTGGTGACTGGTTAGAGAGGAGTGACAATAAAACAAAAATCTGATGCGTTTCGGCGAGAGCCTTAATGGTAGCATGCTACGACTAAGGCTCTCGCCGAAAAACTTCGTATTTTTGGTTTTATTTTCACTCCTTTGTAACCAGTCACCAATAAATTGTTATATGGACTACAGTGTGGCTGGCTCAATCCACCCATTGGACACTTAAGTCTATCCACAGTGCTGCGGCATCAAAGTGCAGAAAATTTTACTTGTAACATCACGTTTGGCAGGTGATGCCGCTTGCCAAACCTGCCCATTGAAGTCAACTGTGTGCCAACCATTGGGCATGCAGCTGCAACATGTTCTTGCAATGCTAAACAACCCTTGGGATTGAAAAACGGTATTGTCTTCTGAATGCCTCCAAACCACTTCTGAAAAGTGATCCACCACAGATTGTGGGGCCGCACTTGTGAATGAGGCCTTACTGTGGCCTTGTCATTATATTAGACAGTATAAATACACACCTCGGATCAAGATGAAAGCAAGTTCCTTACTGATCTCACTGGCTGAATACAACAGGCAAAAGGTGACTTCCTTTTGAAAATTTGAATTACCTGGCTGTGATGTGCAAGAATTATGCAAATCAGGAAAGTCAGAGAAAAGTCTGCATATTTGTTCCAGATCAGTGCCTCACAGTGTTAGGGCTAGTTTACATTTGTGTTGCCCTCTGGAGAGTGATCCGTGGTGGATAGCTCTTCAGAAGTATTTTGGCAACTGGTGAAGAGGCCTGTTTTAACTTCTAAAAACCCACACCACTACTGTACATTCAGTTGAATGGACCAGTTCAGCAGGACGGTATTGCCCGCCAGGTGCAACAGTAGGAATACATTTTGCTGCACCACAAGCTAAATCATTGAGGCTATGAAATATGCACACCCTGTTCGCTGTCTTTCCAGCTTCAGGGGTAGCAGTAAAAACACACCCCATCAGTAACAAGGCCTTTAAGCCTGATAGCCAAGCAGCAAGAATTTCCAGAAGTAGAGCTCAGCTGGCCACATTTCCTAATACCAGGATGGCCCTTGATCCAGTGAGGCTGAATTACTATACTAGTTGTCAATCTTCACTCAAAAAATTGTGTGAATATTCACATCCACTATCCAGTTATGAGAAAAGCGAACACCTGTTCACTTTGTATACCCAATCATGTGCAGATTTTAATATGACTGTATAATGAAAGTGACAATTTACACTTTTTTTTTAAGTGAAGCTTTTCAACTCCTTTAGGCCCGGTTCACACAGGGGCGGCACGACTTCGGGGGCGACCTCGGCGGCGCGATCTCAAGACGACTTGAGATGCCCGCCGAGGCGATTTGCATAATGACTTCTGTATAGAAGTCAATGCAAGTCGCCCTGCGTTGCCCCCAAAAGTAGTACAGGAACCTTTTTCTAAGTCGGAGCGACTCAGGCCGCTCCTATTAGAACGGTTCCATAGCACAGACCGGGACGCGACTCCTCAGGCGACCGAGTCGCCTGAGGAGTCGCCCCTGTGTGAACCGGGCCTCAGTAAATCAGCCAAAAAGTTGTTTACATTCTCTTAGTGAGGAAGAATGTATAAAATGGGTAATTTATTACTCGTATTAACTTTAAATATCCGATACATTTCAGTTGTTTTTTTTTTTACTTGTTTTTTTTAATTCCTGATTTCAAATTATTGATCACGTTGCATACCAAACCATGTTCACGTGCTTTTCACATGACTCGATAAATGAATTCAGTATTCACATAATTTATTGTGTGAAGATTTTCAAATCCTTTAGTAAATGAGCTCAAATCCCCCTATTGCAATACTATTCTATACTTTAAAAGTGCATAAAATAAAATGCAATGCTGAGAATACAAAAGATCACACTGTTCCTACAGCAAATATTAAATGAAGTCATCAGGCAATGTGGAGAGTGAGTGGCATAAACAAGTAGGTGATGGAAGGGGACCTATCATCACTGTCAAAGGACTTCAGCACTGCACTCACATCCCGCAGTAACATCTCTAATGGAGCAGATAGTAAAGTGTTGGAATGGAGAAACATGAGCAGCTGCAAGGAAGCTGCCAGGCAGGTGTGTTGAAAGAACTCTACAGCACATTACAGGTAATCTACTAAAAAAAGATCCAAGAGGTGACAAAGAGTGAAGTCACTTTAAAAACATGTCTTCATTTCCTCCATCACTAGTGATACTTTTCCATGCCCTCTGAACACATCTATATTGACTAAACTTAACTGATTAGAGAGGCACTTTTTTTATCCTCCATAAAATGAACGGCTACACACACCAAAACTCGTGCAACATTTTTTCTTACATGTGGCATTATAAGTTGGTCCCTAATGCCGCGTACACACGATCGGAATTTCCGTCGGAAAAACCTTGGATGGTTTTCCCGACGGAATTCCGCTCAAGCTTGGCTTGCATACACACGGTCACACAAAAGTTCTCTGAACTTTCGACCGTCAAGAGCGCGGTGACGTACAACACTATGACGAGCCGAGAAATGCGTTGAATTGTTTCTGAGCATGCGTAGGAATTTTGCGCGTTGGAATTGCTACAGATGATCGGAATTTCCGATTGGAATTTTTTTGGTCGGAAAATTTGAGAACCAGCTCTTAAATTTTTCTTCTCGGAAATTCCGACAGGAAAAGTCTGATGGAGCCTACACGCAGTTGGAATTTCCGACGAAAAGCTCAAATCGAACTTCTCTTTTCGTAAATTCCGACCGTGTGTACGCGGCATTAGATAACATATTAACACAGAGCGATTAAATTTAGGAGCAAATAAGAAAGCAAAAACCAAGAAAAGAAGAAAGATTTTGAAGACATATATTTAGAGGTGTATTTATACAGCTACTAAGATTAAGACTTATGCCACGTACACACGATCGGAATTTCCGACAACAAAACCGTGTTTTTTTTTCCAACGGATGTTGGCTCAAACTCGTCTTGCATACACACGGTCGCACAAATGTTGCTTGGAAATTCCGAACGTTAAAAACGCAGAGACGTACAAAACTACGACGAGCCGAGAAAAATTAAGTACAATGATTACGAGCATGCGTCAAATTGATTCCAAGCATGCATAGGATTTTTGTGCGTCGGAATTGGATACACACGGTTGGAATTTCCAACCTTTTGTTGTCGTAAAAATTGAGAACCAGCTCTCAATCATTTGTTGTCGGAAATTCCGACAGCAAATGTCCGATGGAGCCTACACACGGTCGGAATATCCGACCAAAAGCTCACATCGAACATTTGTTGTCGGAAATTCCGATCGTGTGTACGCGGCATAAAACCTCTTCAATAAAGTTTATCAAAAGCCAAAATTTATATGCAATTAAAACCACTGGCAATTCTTTTCTTCTTGTGTTTTTGCTGTCTTTGTCCCATTAGGAAGATTTTGGATGACTTTCTACCTTGAAGATACAATAGGAAGCAAGAGGAAATCTTTCCAAAATGAGGGGAATGCCCCTCTTAGACCGCTGTCATCAGAATCAATGTTCCCAAAAATATTCCTTTTTTCGTGACAAAAAATGTAATTTGTACTATTCACTTTCTATCTCAGCCTCAATGGTCACAAGGATAAATAATGCATCTACCTAGCTGGGACATAGGCAGCAGAAAACCTGAACGTAGAGAAAAGCCAGTACTCCAACATAGTTCCAAGTCTAACGGTAGAGAAAAGCAAATCTTCCAATAATGTTCCAGAAATAAGAAACCTTGGTATTAGTTTTTACTATTAACAAAAGTCCCACACCAAGGTTTCTCATTTCTTGAACATTGTTTGAGTGTTTGCTTTTCTCTACCTTTAGACTTGTGCGATATCACGGCTTAGCCAAGCACCCATCCCTTAAAAGCACTTCCATACTGGGCACTTACCGGTATACACCTTCCTGCCCAGACCAATTTTCATTTTTCTGCGCTGTTGCATTTTGAATGACAATTGCGCGGTCATGCTACACTGTACCCAAACTAAATTTTTATCATTTTGTTCCCACAAATAGAGCTTTCTTTTGGTGGTATTTGATCACCTCTGCGATTTTTATTTTCTGCTAAAAAAAATTAAAAAAGGCAGAAAATGTAGAAAAAAACGTTTTTTTTTGTTTCAGTTACAAAACTTTGTAAATAAGTACGTTTTCTGCTTCACTGATGGGCACTGATGGGGCTGCACTGACAGGCACTGATAAGGCGGCACTGATGGGCACCGATGAGGTGGCACTGATGGGCACCGATAGGCGGCACAGATGGGCACCGATAGGCGGCACGGATGGGCACAGTTAGGCGGCACGGATAGGTGACACGGATGGGCATGGATAGGCGGCATGGATGGGCACTGATAGGTGGCATGGATGGGCATGGATGGGCACTGATAGGTGGCATGGATGGGCACTGATAGGTGGCACTGTACTGTAATGTTTTGTACTAATGGATGCCAATCAGTGCCAAACAATAATGCCTGCCAATCAGTGGTGCCCATTGTGGGCACTGATTGGCATCCATTGTGGGCACTGATTGGCATCCATTAGGCATATCTAATTGGCATCCCTGGTGGTCTAGGGTGGCATACATTAAGATGGGCATCCCTGGTGGTCTGGTGGCATCCCTGGTGGTCCAGTGTGGACATCCTCGGGGGGCTGCGCTGATAATGGATCAGCACAAACCCCCCCTGTCAGAGGAGCAGCCGATCGGCTCTCCTCTACTCGCGTCTGACAGACGCGAGTGAGAAAAAGCCGATGACCGGCTTTTCCTGTTTACATCGTGATCAGCCGTGATTGGACACGGCTGATCACGTGGTAAAGAGTCTCCATCGGAGACTCTTTACCTAGATCGGTGTTGCGGGGTGTCAGACTGACATCCCGCAACAACGATCGTCGCGATGCGCGCCCCCGTGGGCGCGCAGCGGCTCAATATCCTATGACGTCCAGTCAGGATATTGAAACCACTTTGCCACCATCAATTTGCTATAGGGCGGGCGGCAAGTGGTTAAAAAGGGTTACATGAGGTCAGTGTGGTGTAGTCTGATGTATTACAAGCTTGACATGGGACATATAAGTGATGGGAGACTTCTTGTGCTGAGAAGTAGAGGAGATCAGCAGCACTGTCACTATAAATCCAGGACTGCAATATGGGTAGTGTAGTCTTTAGGATAAGCCAAAATGATGTCAATATGTAATGCATGCACAGTAGCGGCAGAAAGGTACTAGCACTGTGTCATTACCACTCAGGCACAACAGCATTGACATTTAAAAATAGGCCAGTGAGATCCAATTAGACATGTTGCAATGGGACATCTTGCAATGGGACATGTTGCAATGGGACATGACTTTCAAATTTCTGTTCCCGTCAGTTCACACCACCACCACCGTAGCCTCTGGTGTCTGCTGTGACATACACAGGCACTGTAATCCCTGGCCTAGCCGCTCACACCACCAACCCCTTACACAACCACTGCAGCTGGCCAGGAGGACTACATCCAGAGTTACAGCTGACAGTTCCCTACAAAGGCATCACTCGCTACTGCACCTGCAACCACTGCTCTTGTCACCACAAGCTCCACCTGAAACCCCCTTCACCATTGTGCCTGCATTCCTAATCTCAGCACCAAGCCTGCAACCTGCCCACCACTGTGCCTTCATGCCGCCCCCAATACCCCACACTCTTCATACAACAGTTGACCCCCATTCTTCTTTAACTGCATCACACCTGCACACCAACCCTCACTCTCACCTCTGTGCTTAACCCCCCATTCCCTACTCCTGCTTTCACCACCTCTGTCCTACATGCCCCCACTTTACTCTCCACTGCACCAATAACTACCTCTGTGCTTCTTGCCACCCTTGTGTATTCAAAAACAGGCAAACTTTTGTTAGCAGAAAAATAAAGAATCTTGCAAACTTACAATAATTTAAAATTTCCTGTAACTAATTTTATATTTAGTCCTTTTGCAAATGCAGACACTCTAAAACACGGGAGTAAGGATTAAACAGTATTATTAAACATCTGTGTGAGCTCCAGCTTGGTACCCTATCCTAATGCTGAGTCATGCTGCTGAAAAGCCCAGGGCGCAGAGAATGGAACCTCTCCCAGCATCAGGAGGCCTGCGTGTGTGCATAGCAAAAGGACAAGCATCATTGTCTGTTGTGACTCATCCAAACAATATTGTCTTTAAAATGAAGGCGGTAATGATAAAGTCAGGGATGGCAGGCACACAGCTGTTCATTCATTCTCCTACATCGGTATAATTAAATGCTATAGTACATCCTGATTTCAAGTAGGAGTTTCTGCTTCATAACATAGGCTAACAAGCCCCTGATGATAAAATATCGAACCATTGTTGTCCTTAAAGTACCTGTTGCAAGGCTTAAGGCCCCTTTCACACGTGTGGACAGTATGTCCGTATTTCATCCATCCGTTTTTGGATGAATTACGGACATACATGCATCCCTATGGGATAGCGGGTGTCAGCGGATGAACATCCACTGACACCCGATATCATCCGTGTCCGCAATGCTCCGATTCTGCAGACGGAGGAAAATCCTATTTTTCTATCCATCTGCAGAGCGGATCGGATGAACACAGACAGACGGTCCGTGTTCATCCGATCCCCCCATAGGGGAGAGCGGAGATCTGACAGGGCAGTCCCTGCACAGTGTGCAGGTACCACCCTGTCATCCGCCGGCTCAGCGAGGATCAACAGAGTGATCCCCGCTGAGCAAGCGGATGTTCACCAGGCGGATCATCACGGATCCGTCCTGTGTGAAAGGGCCCTAATATGCATCTGAAACTTTAATGTCAAACCAAAAATCAATGCATGTACCTACCAGTATTGTGTAAAGCAACAAGAGGAGTTAGCTAAATTTAATACATGTTAATTGTCAGAGATACCAAACTGACTTTGTGGTTAGCATCCCAAAAAGTGAATCCCAGCTGGCAGTTAGTGCTGTTAATAGATGCCAGTCCATACCAAGCCCTGAAATAGGTCTTCTATTACATCTCATTGGGATTCTAATAACATCCACTGCTCAAGTTCTAAAGAAGGGGGAGGCCTTTCCCCCGAAACGTGCTTTATGTTTTTGATGCTCTTAATCAATAAACATTTTAAAAATATCTTTAAGTGATATAAACATTTGTAGTAGACGCTACTCAATACCCATCCCAGGGCAGAAACTGGATGTAGCATATGGGGCTTGTTCACACAGGAACTTCTGCTGTGCATCTTCATTAGGATTCATAACAAAAGGACCAAATAATTTTTTATAGTCTATGAAGCATGTTTATTAAAATATGTTAGTCTCTAAGGTTTTGTATAAAAAGTGACCCATAGACAGCCTGACTGTAAATCCCATAAATTGGGACAGATACACACATCATTGCTAAGTGCTTAAAAAAAAACCCACAAGATGACAAGCTATAGTGTGTTTGTTATGGTAATCGTACTTCCTAATTAGCTTCCTTGCTAATCTGTGAGATCAGTCTTCGTTTCTGATTGCTTTTAGTAATGACAATATGTTATGAAGGAAAACATCACCAGTATGCATGCAGTGGGCTAGGTTGGGCTGTCTTTTTTGGCACTGCAAAACATTTACACCAATACCAGTCTACTGTAGGTTAAATAATTCCAGAGTGTATTAGTAAAAATGAAACTTAGTTCTCCTAAATCTCAAAGGGTGGTGGTAAAGAGCTGAAAAACCACGTGGTTTGGTGAATGTTGGCTAAAAATGTTCTGCCGTGTGTATGAAGTACAAGTTCACAGCCAACGCCCTTCGGACCAAAATCCACGAAAAAGTCAGATGGAAGTCCGATCGTGTGTATGAGGCTTAGGAGTGATGTCAATCCACACCGGCCAAGCAAGATGGCCGAAGACCTACTGTACACCTGAAAGAAGATGAGGAGAAGATGCCAATGCCAGCAAGGGACCAGCAAAGGTAAGCTCTGCCGAGTTTAATTCCACTTTAAGTATATTTACCATCAAAAGTATTTTCAATATTTAAAAATCTAAAGATTTTATTAAAATATTACAAGGTGATCCTGCTACCCAATTATGCTCCTATGTTGTGTCACCCTAGGCATCTGATTAAGACTACAAGCGGCTGTTTTACCATGCTAGCATGGTCCATTGCTGTCATTATCAGAAAACAGCTGCAGAGGAGATAGGGGGAGATTGAGGTGTATGCCCTTGTGTGCATACTATGCAGTCAAGGGGTCTGGTAGTGTAAAAAGCACTGTCCACTGTACAGCTTAGTTTACATGCCATATCTTTAGCCAATCTCTGCTTCTCCCAAGCCTGTCCAAAGAAAAAAAAACACTCTGACAAATTCACCCTGTCCTGTCATGGAAGCTGACACGCTTTGTTGAGTGATCCCCCAACATAACAAGTACAAGCACTCTCCCTTGTTCACAACTGTCCACTGCACATGCCCTGGTCTGTGAACCTAGTAGAATGCTCATTCCTCTTATGCTGGGGGAGTGCTCAATGGCCAGAGAATTTCAACTTCTATGCCAGGACAGGATGAATCTGTCAGGGGGGGTAGTATTTTTGGACAGGCTTTTTTGGACAAAAAAAAGGCAAACAGAAATGTTACTCCCTCCCCCATCTCATTGAGCTGAACATAGCTACTACTGTGACAGGAAGGAAAAGCCCACTGTGCATGCGCCAGTTTTAAACAAGGGAGAGCGCTTGTTCCTTCACGCTGGATTCACACTGATGACGGGTTTCACCGCATCCAATTTGCATGACAGGAGACTGTGACCGTCTCTCAATGGAGCTGGTTCACACATCTCCGGGGCGGCCATGGAGAGCAATGCACAGGAGTCCTGGGCATCTTTGGCTCCTTTCAGGTCCGAATTCAGGCAAATATTTGTGCCTGATTCATCCCTGAAACGGAGAACAGGAATGCACCAGACCCCTGCTGTGAGCCACGTCAGCAACAATGTGAACCCAGCCTCAATGACAGAAGAGCCATTTTTTGGACATGCTTGGGGTAAGCAGAGATTGACCTATAGGTATGACATGTAAACTAAGCAGTATTTTTTAAGCTTGACAATGTTTAGCAGTATTTTTTTTTAAGCCTGACAATGTTTCTAACACTACTGGTTCCCCATGACTGCATAGTAATGTTTTCTAAAAAGGTGCCCTTAGGTTTAGGATCCATGCACACTGGCCATAAAAAATTTTGTTTTTTATAGGCATCTTGCATTTTGTTGTCCAGCCTGCAGAAGCAGCTCTATGTTAGCCTATGTGTCCTTGCACATTACTGTAAGTATGTAGGCATATTTTTAGAGGAGCATTTAGAGGCAAAAAAAAAACCTTCAGTATTGTGCTTTTGAGAGGAGCAGAAAAAACATGTAATGCTCATAAACACGCATAAATGCGGCATTTAGGATCGTTCACGTTTTCAAGTGTACATTGAAAAAATAAGGGAATGTTTTGGGGAAAAAAACACTTGCATTTTTATGCAATTTTTTATGCCCCTAGTGTGCATGGACTCTTAAACAAAAGACACTAAGGCCCCTATCACACGGGCTGTCCGATCAGATCTGCCTGTCAGTTTTATAGGCGCACCTGATCAGACCCTCCAGTCTCTTCTATGGAGCGGCGGATGTCAGTGGACACATGTCCGCCTGCTCAATGGGGATCAGTGGAGAGATCCCCCGCTGAGAAATCGGATTCTGCTTAGCGGAGGTGCCCGTGTGAAAGGAGCCTAAAGCCTCGTACACACGGTCAGACTTTTTGCCAACAAACTTCAAAATGAGCAAGTTTGACAAAAAATCCGACCGTGTGTACGCTCCATCGGGCAAACTTTTTTGGTTTTCATCGGACAAATGTTCGGTCTGCAAATGGACAAACTGTTCTCATTATTCCTACACTTTCTGTTTATCCCTCTCCCCTTATCCTCCCTTTCCTTACCCCTCTTTCCTATTCCCCCCTCTTTTCTATATTACCCATTGTGATATTTAGACTATGTCCTTGCTTTGTTTATCAACAACACAACAATGTTTGATGTATCACGCTGCAATGACTTTTATTCATTTGTTACCAGTCTCTGATTACTGTATCCCTGTAAACTACATTATCTTTTATATCAATAAAAAGATTTTTTGATTGTGAAAAAAAAAAAAAACTTTTCGCCAACATAAGTCCGATGGAGCAAAGTCCGACCGTGTGTACAGAAATCCATCGGACTTTTGTCCGATGGATAAATAAGCATGTAAAAGGAAAAAAAAATGCGCCAACCCTCTTAGCCCAAACCCATTCCAACACCTAAAAAATTGACTTGGTAGGTAATCAAGATAAACTAGTGTGCCAAAGAGAGAAGAGCAGGCGAGGGGGCCTTACGATCTGGATGTGTGTGGGGTTAACCCGAACTGAGTTCGCCTGCTGACTAAGGGAGGATTACTGCTACAGTATCAAAGGCTGCGGCTGGGTTACAGTCGAATGTCCCAAACCGTTTGCCTTCTGGTAAGCTGCCTCCCTATTTGGTGGTGGATACCTCACAATAAGATTTGAGTAGTCACTGTGGTGCTGTACTCAGTGTTTCCCTGACATAAGGATTTGTGGACTTTTTTCAGATCATTCACTGTGCAATATTTGTTGGACTTCAATTGGTGCAACATTTGTTGGACTTTTTTATCTTGATTACCTACCAAGTCAATTTTTTAGGTGTTGGAATGGGTTTGGGCTAAGAGGGTTGGCACAGTTTTTTTTTTCCTTTTATTTGCTTTTGGTGCCTGTCACACTATCACTGCTGCCTATATTTAGGTTTTTTATTAATTTTAGTGCTAGCGCAGTTCTTTACCTTTTATTTGATAAATAAGCATGCCCAGAACCAATGTTAAAATCAACCAACAATAGCAGAAGTTGACCAAAGGGTGGCGGTAAAGAGCAGAAAAGAGCAGAAAAATCACGTGATGTTGGGAAAACTTTGGAAAGTTTGCAGAAAAGTCCGAGCGTGTGTATGCTATGGGTATGCCCGGCCAAGTCCCTTCGGACAAAAATCCACAGAAAAGTTAGTTTGAGGTCCGACCGTGTGTACGAGGCTTTAAGGAGACAGCAAATTGAAATGCTACTTTATTTCTCTTTGAATGGTAATCCTGGGGATTAAGGCTGGCCAAACATAAAATTTTCTTCTACAATTTTCCTTTAGAATTACCAAAACCATAAAATACGAGGTGAAACCTAAACACTTTCAAATTGTATGCAATCAGACAGGCCCTTGCACTACATAGTTTAAGGTAAATCTAAAGGAAATTTAACCAGAACATTGTATAATGTATGGCCAGTTATAAGGGGAGCAGCAATTATACTGGAACCTTGTGGACCAAAATCCGTTGCATTCTTCAAATCCCCAATATCTATAAATTGCAGGACAAGCTGTACTTGTTCTATTATTAACACATAAATGAATATGTAAAGTGTGAAATGACACGTTTTATTTGTTGTGTAGTGGCATACGGTTGTAAACCTTCAGTAACTATAAACTGATTTCTGAATCCCCAAGAAAGTGATCGTCGCATGTCTTCATTGAGCGGCTATTAAACCCCCTATGAAGCCTGTTTACTCGCATTTGTTTTCGCTACACAAAGTAAAGCAGCTGACAGGATGCATCATAGATGAAATAGCACACCTGCTGTAAGAAACACAAGAGACTCTCAAGCAGCCAAATCAGGAAATAGTCAGCTCGCCTCTTGTTCCATGATGAGAGGATATGCTGGGCGATACTGAAACATAGCTTTATTCTCTATCACGTACTGGTCAAGGTCACAGGAGAAATCTGCTTATACAATTATCCACTGCTGTCTCCTACAACTAGGTATATCCCGATATTCAGATTTCTATGCTGGAAAACTGTTTTAATGAACTGATTTTCCACATCAAACATGAAAAGATAACATGACTGTTACAGGATCACAAATAGGAAATCTTGAGATTTGGCAGGAATAATCCTCTGATGATATTGATCTAATGTGATTATTTGTCTGCCAACACTGTAAGGAAATCAACAGTTGGAACAGCCAAAAAGTATCACAGCGGAATAAAACGATACTGAGCTTAGACAGATAAAACAGATTAGCCATCTCCCACACCTGGCTAAGCATTTCACACTTTTAAACAGAAGCATTTGCAAGTAGAACGACCTGCATGAAGATTGTTAAGGGGCCAGTCCACCAGTTTAGTTATAGGTCAAACATAGTAGTTGGATTTAGACACTGGCTTTTTATGTCTTGGCCAGAGGTGTCCTCTGAACTCATCTCTAGCCAAACTCATTCCTGCCCCACAGCCTGTCTCGTCATTTACGTGAGCTGCACAAGTTCAGAGTTCTGGTTAGGGTTGCCACCTCATCCCTTTAAACCTGAACACATATGAATTACACAGGTTCTGTGGCTGATTAAGGTGGTAATTAAACTCACTTAGTGCCTTATCTGCATTCAATTAGCCTCAGAACCTGTGTAATTCAGATGTGTTCGGGTTTAAAGGGATGAGGTGGCAACCCTAGTTCTGGTAGAGATGAGTTTGGAGGATGCCAAGTGTTTTCCATACTCCAACAGTGAGATCTGCCTACCTCTGTTCTTGCCTTTGTTCCTGTCCACCCAGACGTTTTGGGTGTTTCTGTCTACCTTTGTAGCTTATAGCATCTCCTGTTGTGTTTTAAACAATAGGCTCCATTCACAGAACCGGATCGCATACGTTATTTAGGTGTTTTCCCAAATACCGCATGCGATCCTGAAAATGTAAATTCACTACTGCTTTATGCAGTATTTACCGCACAAAGCAAAAATGCTCGGTAAATACCACATAAAACAGGAGTGAAAAAAAATGCATGCTGTAAATAAGTCGTGGTCCCGGGATGCAATATTTGAGGAACCAGCAGCTGCTGGCAGCCTTAACAACTAGTAAACAACCTGGTTGTTAAGAAACAGGCAGCCGCCGTGCCCTAAAAACTGATGAGTCATCAGCTGTCAGCAGGGTTCCCCACTGACAGCTAAATTTAAAATAAAAAACATGCCGGCAATAAAAATTAAGAAAAAAACAGCATTGGGTCCCCCTCAAAACATACCAGGTCCTTTGGATCTGGTATGGATTTCTGAGTGGAACCCCCAGGCCAACATTTTTTTTTTAAATGCCGTGGGCTTCCCCTAAAAATTCATACCAGACCCTTATCCAAGCATGCAGTCTGGCAGCTCAGGAAAGGAAAGGAGGAGTGAGCGCCTGCCCCACCCCCTCCTGAACCATACCAGGCCACATGCCCTCAACGTCAGGAGGGTGTTTTGGGGGGGCAAAGCCCATGTTGATGGGGACAAGGGCCTCTTCCCCACAACCCTGGCTGGTGGTTGTGAGGGTCAGTGGGCGGGGGGTTTATAAGAATCTAACAAGGGGGCCCCCAGATCTCAGCCCCACCTATGTGAATGAGTCCCCTCCCTTTCCTGACCTGCCAGGCTGCATGCTCCTATAAGGATCTGCTATGGATTTTGGGGAGACCCCACGCCATTTTTTTTTAATTCTGGAATTGCTGTTCCCCTCAAAATCCATACCAGACCAGAAGGCCATGGAATGGATTGGGGGGGGGGACACACAATGTTTTTTCCTTAATTTATATTGCGGGCATTTTTTTTTACATTCAGCTGGAAACCCCGCTGATGATTCATCGATTCTTAAGGACACGTCGACCACCCGATCCTTAACAACCAGCTAGTGACAGCCTGTGGTAAGGGTAAGGACGCCAGTGGTAAGGCTTTCACTACTAAAATACAGTATGAGTTCATAAAATAACTAATGCTGTAAGATACCATGGAACCCAAAATCAAAAAAGTCCAACAAGAAAAGTAAGAACTCCATTTAAAGTGGGACAAAAAGCCTAATATTAAGAGAAACATAGACTTTAAAAAAAAACATTTATACACATTTACGTGGATGGAGCATCGATTTAATGCTGCATCTGTCCCCCACCGCCTCTGAAGTAAGAACTGAGTGATCAAACACCGCTGATCGCTCAGTTCTCCCCTCCGCTCTGAGCTATCAGTCTCCAGCTCTCTGCTCTCCCCCCCCTGTGCTTACTGGAGCGCTGGGCTGTGGAGGGAGTGGGAGGGGCTGGCTCAAGCTCTCAGAGGATCGCCGAAAGGCTGAGCTAGGTGGCGGTCCAGGGTTCTGGGTGGATCCTGATCATATGGTCAGAATCTCTTCAGAGCTGGACCGTATCAGTGACGTCAGCTGACAGCAGACTTTAGCCCCCCTGTCTCTTGAAAACGGGTCACAGGAGTGCAGAACGAAAAAAGCTTTGGCTATACTTTTCTTTTAAAAAACTGTGAACAGGCAGGCTCATTATTGTAGAAGAGACATCCAATGTTCCGGTGGAACTGAAAACCCATCAGTTAGATCTTATTTGCTGGGTCACAACCCATTCAGATGGTGTTTTACCATTGTGTGGACTAAGACCTTAAATAATAAATCTGGAGCAGACATTTCAAAGACATATATACAAAATTTCATAAAATATCACGTAGATAGGAGCTTACCTCTTTACTGATCTCAACATCTGTGAAAATGCTCTGTTCGTCTTCTTCATGATATTCTCCATCAGATTCGCCAAGAGCGATGGGAACACACACCGAGAGACGAGGGTTGGTCATGTAATCGTCACTTTCACTAACAACATACTTTTCCCCATTTTTTGCAATGCCTCCATTGGTATTATTCCCTTCCATGTAATCCTTTTCTTTCCCTGTGCTGCTCATATTAATGTGATTGTGCAGATTGATGTTGTTGATGTTCCTGTTCTTCCTTGAAAGGTTGGTAATGAATGTGTCCCCAGTTTTTTTGGGCTTGGTAAACAAGTTGCGGAAAAAATCGATAACAGTTTGTTTGGCAAAGGAAATACCCTTCTGAATCCTTGCAATCGCTATCTGAAGGTTGTTCATTTCACCATCCTCATCCGGTGCACTTAAGTTATCCGCGCTGAACGAGCTAAGCAGGAGAGCCAAGAAGAGGTTCAGAACCTGTGAAGACATAATAATACAGTAAATACAAAAATGCACACATTAACTAAAATAATAATGTACTTATAAATACAGGGGTTGACATTGTTGAAGCAGAACTCCAGGAAAATAAGCGAAATCTCTTACTATATATAGTATGACAAAGGATTTGTAATTTTGTACAGTCTTATGACTTACAGAAATCTGAACCATACTGAAAAGCCAGGCAGATGACAAGCTTGCTCCCCCCCCCCACCCGTGGTTACATGTCCCATCAGTAAAAGTGCCACTGCAGAAATATGGTCTCCAATGTGTGGGCATTGCCTGTTCTGACAGACACATGGCCTAAAAGGACAGAAAAAACAAGAACCACCTCTGTGACTCCTCTAACGAAGCGATTGACATTGTCTCCAAGGGCAGCAAGAGGGAGGAGGGGCCAAAGACAGATCTTCTGTGTTTTTTTCCTCTTGGCTGCCTGCGCATGTGGCATAGTAGCATAGTAAGTGTATGCGTATGACCCTTTTTTCTTGATCCAGGGAGTGTGCCTGAACAAATGGCTTCATGGGACCCTGTAAGGAAAAGTAGAGCCACCCTTAGGCTCCATTTACACTTGTAGGACTCCAAAGTTGCGCTGACTTTAGAGTGCAACTTTGATGCAACTTTGGATGGGTGAGACTTGAATACAATACTTTGGCTTTGACCAGTGATAATGGACTGTTGCACAACTTGCATAACATTCAGGTATGACTTTCATGCAACTTTTGAGGGTTAGCATTGAAGTCTATGGCCCTTAAAGCGGAGCTCCACCCTAAAGTGGAACTTCTGCTCGTCTGAACCTTCCCCCCCTCCGGTGTCACATTTGGCACCTTTCAGGGGGGAGGGGGGTGCAGATACCTGTCTAAGACAGGTATTTGCACCCACTTCTGGGAGTCCACTCTGTGGGTATTCTGCAGGTAGTGCGTCACTTCCCGCAGAATACCCGTTTTGTTCTGGGAGACACTCGGCTCCCAAAACACAACAGGGACCAGTGAGAACGGCGCAGCGCGACTCTTGCATGCGCCGTAGGGAACCGGGCAGTGAAGCCGCAAGCCACTTCCTGGTTCCCTCATCGAGGATGGCGGTGGGGGCAGCAGAGTGACGAGCAATCGCTCGTCTTCTGCTGCCGACATCGCTGGACTCCAGGACAGGTAAGTGTCCTAATATTAAAAGTCAGCAGCTGCAGTATTTGTAGCTGCTGGCTTTTAATATTTTTTTTTCAGGGGAAACTCCGCTTTAAGTTGCATGAAAGTTGAACTAAAGTATTGCATGAACTACTTTAAAGTCGCTGCAACTTTAAGTCACACATATATGAATGGTTATAATTGGAAAACATGGGGAAAACTTGTCATGAAAAATTGATGTCCAAAGCTGCATGACAAGTCGCACAAGCATGAATGGAGCTAAACGGAAGATATCAAACCAGCACTGAGGGGACAAGCTCTTTCATAGGAATTTGAAGTTTTAATATTTGCTGCTGCTTATTATATTACAAGTGATTGCATGAGCATCTGAAATTGCTTTAAAAATGTGAAGCTCTCTCATCCATTTAAGTCTTACTGCTAACTGTTAGGTTACATTAGATGAAGCCTACGTTAGATGAAGCCTATGCTCAGAAGAGTATGTGGGTTGTCTACACTGACCTCCTTCTGAAAATGTACGTTTTTTTCTTTTTCAGCCCCCTTGCTGAAATATTATATATTGAAAACTAACATACCATTTAAAAAACCTTCAACCCCAAATTTTAAACCCATCCATGTACATTTACTATCTCTGCGACAAGTACAAATGTACTACAAAAGGCTTTCAAAACATTCCTTACAGCTGAGCTCACCCATTACAGAGGAGCGAGACACATATATCTAACCCTATATGATCTAATTATGACACATTAGATAAAAAGAAACTCACATCTTTGAGAACTGCCCTTCACCTTTATTTTATTATGAATTGTCTGTCATTTCAGTATAACAACTAGCAAATATTGTAACTATATGGATTTTGGTTTTTAGATATTTAAGTGCACTTGTTAAATATCAGGTGCAAGCTCATAGTTTACTCGAATGGATGGAACTAGTGTAGAAATTGCGCTTAATTTTTCTTTCCTTTTTTTTTTTTTATTTGTATGGAATTGGGAAGGGTTACAGATTCGTTAGAAGTTTAGTACTATGATGATGAGTATATCCGTTGGAGTAATTAATTTCCCATTATATTTTATCTAATGAATGCTGGAAATTAGGTGATATCGCTCCAACACAGACACAGACAAGTATAAAAACAATTTTTAGTAGTAGTGTAGGGAAGGGATTACTAATGGCTTATAACAAGAGAGGAAGTGAGGAGAAATCTCCCAAATGGGGACACATATAGAAATAAAAGAATGCCATAAGTTCTCTACCTCCCACCCCCTTCCTCACATTATCCAACACTGAAAAAAACTAGGCAGTGGTTAGCACTTTTGCCTTGCAGCACTGGAGTCCTTGGTTAAAATCACAGCTAAGACACTAAGAAGTTGATTTACGAAAGGCAAAAAGACTGTGCACTTTGAAAAGTGCAATTGCACTGTGCAAGTGCAGTTGCTCCAGAGCTTAGCAAATGTGGGAACGCTTAGCTTTGCAAATCACAAGCAAGGAAAATTAAAAGAAACAGCACTTTTGCTTGCACATGATTGGATGATGGAAGTCAGTAGAGCTTCTTCTCATTTACTAAGCTCTAGAGCTAGTGCTCTTGCAGAGTGCAATTGCACTTTGAAAAGTGCATAATCTGTTTTTCTTTAGAAAATCAACCCCTGAGTGCATGGAGTTTGCATGGGCTTCCTCCAGGTACTCCGGTTTCCTCCCACTCTCCAAAAACATGCTGATAGGTTAACTGACCTTAGTATTTACAGTCAGGTCCATAAATGTTGGGACATCGACACAATTCTAATCTTTTTGGCTCTATACACCACCTCAATGAATTTGAAATGAAACAAACAAGATGTGCTTTAACTATAGACTTTCAGCTTTAATTTGAGGTTATTTACATCCAAATCAGGTGATCGGTGTAGGAATTACAACAGTTTGTATATGTGCCTCCCACTTTTTAAGGGACCAAAAGTAATGGGACAGATTAACAATCATAAATCAAACTTTCACTTTTTAATACTTGGTTGCAAATCCTTTGCAGTCAATTACATCCTGAAGTCTGGAACGCATAGACATCACCAGACGCTGGGTTTCATCCCTAGTGATGCTCTGCCAGGCCTCTACTGCAACTGTCTTCAGTTCCTGCTTGTTCTTGGGGCATTTTCCCTTCAGTTTTGTCTTCAGCAAGTGAAATGCATGCTCAATCGGATTCAGGTCAGGTGATTGACTTGACCATTGCATAGCATTCCACTTCTTTCCCTTAAAAAACGATTTGGTTGCTTTCGCAGTATGCTTCGGGTCATTGTCCATCTGCACTGTGAAGCACCGTCCAATGAGTTCTGAAGCATTTGGCTAAATATGAGAAGATAATATTGCCCGAAACACTTCAGAATTCATCCTGCTGCTTTTGTCAGCAGTCACATCATCAATAAATACAAGAGAACCAGTTCCATTGGTAGCCATACATGCCCACGCCATGACACTCTCACCATCATGCTTCACTGATGAGGTGATATGCTTTGGATCATGAGCAGTTCCTTTCCTTCTCCATACCCTTCTCCATACCCTTCTCTTCCCATCACTCTGGTACAAGTTGATCTTGGTCTCATCTGTCCATAGGATGTTGTTCCAGAACTGTGAAGGCTTTTTTAGATGTTGTTTGGCAAACTCTCATCTGGCCTTCCTGTTTTTGAGGCTCACCAATGGTTTACATCTTGTGGTGAACCCTCTGTATTCACTCTGGTGAAGTCTTCTCTTGATTGTTGACTTTAACACACATACACCTACCTCCTGGAGAGTGTTCTTGATCTGGCCAACTGTTGTGAAGGGTGTTTTCTTCACCAGGGAAAAAATTATTCGGTCATCCACCACAGTTGTTTTCCGTGGTCTTCCGGGTCTTTTGGTGTTGCTGAGCTCACCGGTGCGTTCTTTCTTTTTAATGATGTTCCAAGCAGTTGATTTGGCCACACCTAATGTTTTTGCTATCTCTCTGATGGGTTTGTTTTGTTTTTTCAGCCTAATGATGGCTTGCTTCACTGATAGTGACAGCTCTTTGGATCTCATATTGAGAGTTGACAGCAACAGATTCCAAATGCAAATAGCACACTTGAAATGAACTCTGGACCTTTTATCTGCTCCTTGTAAATGGGATAATGAGGGAATAACACACACCTGGCCATGAAACAGCTGAGCAGCCAATTGTCCCATTATTTTTGGTCCCTTAAAAAGTTGGAGGCACAAATACAAACTGTTGTAATTCCTACACCGTTCACCTGATTTGGATGTAAATACCCTCAAATTAAAGCTGAAAATCTGCAGTTAAAGGTAAAACATCTTGTTTGTTTCATTTTAAATCCATTGTGGTGGTGTATAGAGCCAAAAAGATTAGAATTGTTTTGATGTCCCAATATTTATGGACCTTACTGTATGTCAGATAGGGACCTTAGATTGCAAGCTTCTTGATGGCAGGAACTGATGTGAATGTTAAGTGCTGCATTAATTGTTGGTGCTATAAAAAATACCTATAATAAATAATAACTCCAAATACATCCTCACTGAAAATGCTCTATGCTATGCAGTATACTTCTATATATCCCTTTCAATGCTTGCTTCAATATATTTGATTAGTTAATATTACTTGCTAAATTTGAAATAAAAAATTCTAGCACACCGGTGAAATTATCATTTTGAATTCTCTTAAATGCTAAATTTTTCTCTCAGAGCTACCTGAATTGACAAACACTCTTGCTGTTCGCGCTTTCCTGGGGAACAATACAAGCAAAACACTAGGTATAATTACAGCTAGCATGGGTAACCTTTATTGCAAAGTGTAGCTGGAAAAATTACAATTGTGCTAAAACTGAATGTTACAGAATCTCTTTATAGCTCCAATAACATGTTCATACAAAACGCCATTTTAGCTGGCCACCAGCCCTGACATGTGACCAGGTAAGTGTTCTGACTTCTATTCAAGAACCCGGAGGAGCAAAGCCTTCAAAAATAGATTTGGACAGAAATAGAAGCACAAGAGGGAAAAAAATACATATATTTAATGTCACATATGTTCGTATTCTGCACGAGGAAACAAATAACAAGACTAAGAACATATTTTCGTGGTACCACTGAGTGAGTGGGAGTCAGTATTCAGACTGAACAAATGGTAATAAGAGAAATGTTTCAAAATGGAGGCTGCATGCTGCTTTCTTTGATCCATAATGCACTGTACCCTGTGAAGCCTTAATCTGCGGTATTGTGCAATAAATTGCTGGGGTGCAGCATGGGGCTCCTGACCAAAATGTAAGCATGACTACATTTTTGCAGCTTGATACTCGGACTAAATGAGAAATTTCCATATATATTTTTTTATGAGCTTAAAAAAGGTGAAAATCAAGAAGCATACTATTAAAATCAGCTCAAGATCGTGTGTCTGGCTTTGGTGAAAATGTTCATTTTAATGCTGAACTCCATTTTAACCAAATATTGTCTAATTACAAGGGCTTGTATATTCTTACATGAATCTTTGCTTTGTGTATTTTCCCAGATCTGAAAATGAACCCAGCACTAAACTTTACCTCTGGGCAGCAGTTTCCTGTAATAAAGACTGCAGAGGCGGCTCTAGGCTTTGTGAGGCCTTAGGCAAATTTTAGACATGAGGCCCCACTCACGCCCATAATTGGAAAAATAATTCAAACATTTTCCTGGCTCCACCCCTAGCAATTTTGCTTCCCATCCCAAAAAAACAAACGCACATAGACTTATCTAAAAAAAAAACTTTAATAATGCAAACATAAAGATCTAGTTCACACTCACTGATTGCTCCAGGCTCACTGATTGGTTTCTAGAGGTCACTGCACATCATTACTGCTTACTGATTGGTTGCTAGAGGTTACTGCACATTATTACAGCTCACTGATGGATTGCTAGAGGTTACTGCATGTCATTACCGCTTACTCATTGGTTGCTAGAGGTTACTGCACATTATTACTGCTCACTGATTGGTTGCTATGGGTTACTGCTTATCATTATCACTCACTGTTTGCTCACTGGGTGGCAGGGCAGTATTATGGTGTGTGTAATGCAACTGTTGGGGTACAGTTGGTTGGATGACAGGATGCAGTTTGGGGTGATAGTGGCAGTATTGGGGAGAGGCTGAGATCATATCTCCCCTATAATGATAGGGGGTAGGGTGATAGGATGTCAGAGGTGGGGTACAGGAGGGATGAGGATGATAATGACAGGATGTAGGGTGGTAGTATGCCAGAGGTGGGGTACAGGGGGATGATGATAACACGGAGTAGGGTGGTAGTATGCCACAGGTGGGGTACAGGGGGATGATGATAACACGGAGTAGGGTGGTAGGATGCCAGAGGTGGGGTAGAGAGGGATGATGGGGATGTTAATGACAATAAGTCCAGTGGTAGGATGTCAGCAGTGGGGTACAGGGGGGGTGATGATGAGGTGGGGTGGTAGGCAGCTGACAGTTGGGTACAGGGGGATGAAGATAACGATGATGATAACGGGGGTATGGTGTTGGATGCTAGAGGTGGGGTACGTGGGGATGATGATGACAGGAGGCAGGGTGGCAGGATGTCAGAGGTGGGGTACGGGGGGAAGGTGATTACAGGGGGTGAGGTGGTAGGATGCTGGCAGAGGGGTACGGGGGGATAAAAGATGATAGGGGGTGGGGTGGTAGGATACCAGGCACAGGGGAATTATAAGGATAGAGATGATGATGACGGGGCGTAGGTTGATAGGAAGCTGACAGTGGGGTACATGGGGGATAAAGATAAGGATGATAACAGGTTTAGGGTGGGGGATGCTAGAGCTGGGGTACATGGAGATGATGATGACAGGAGGCAGGGTGGTAGGATGTCAGGGAGTGGGGTGGAAGGAAGCTGGCAGTGGAGTACCAGGAGGGATTAAGATGAGAAGGATGACAGGGGGTGGGGTGGTAGGATGCCAGAGGTGGGATACAGAGGGATGATGGGGATGTTGATGAGTGGGATATCGGCAGTGGGGTACAGGGGGGTGATGATGATGATGTGGGGTGGTAGGCAGCTGACAGTGGGGTACAGGGGGAATGATGATGATGATGTGGGGTGGTAGGCAGCTGACAGTGGGGGTTAATGATGATGTGGGGTGGTAGGCAGCTGACAGTGGTGTACAGGGGGGGTGATGATGACGTGGGGTGGTAGGCAGCTGACAGTGGGGTACAGGGGGAATGATAATGACGTAGGGTGGTAGGCAGCTGACAGTGGGGTACAGGGGGGAGATGATGTTGTGGGGTGGTAGGCAGCTGACAATAGGGTACAGGAGGGGATGATGATAACGTGGGGTGGTAGGCAGCTGACAGTGGGGTACAGGGGGAATGATGATGACGTGGGGTGGTAGGCAGCTGACAATGGGGTACAGGGGGGGTGATGATGACATGGAGTAGTAGGCAGCTGACAGTGGGGTACAGGGGGTGATGATGACATGGGGTAGTAGGCAGCTGACAGTGGGGTACAGGGGGGGGTTGATAATGACGTGGGGTGGTAGGCAGCTGACAGTGAGGTACAGGGGGGAATGATGATGATGTGGGGTGGTAGGCAGCTGACAGCGGGGTACAGGGGGGGATGATGATGACGTGGGGTGGCAGGCAGCTAACAGCGGGGTACAGGGGGTGATGATGACGTGGGGTGGTAGGCAGCTGACAGTGGGGTACAGGGGGGTGATGATGACGTGGGGTGGTAGGCAGCTGACAGTGGGGTACAGGGGGGTGATGATGAAGTGGGGTGGTAGGCAGCTGACAGTGGGGTACAGGGGGGGGATGATGAGGACGTGGGGTGGTAGGCAGCTGACAGTGGGCTACAGGGGGGGGATGATGATGACGTGGGGTAGTAGGCAGCTGACAGTGGGGTACAGGGGGGTGATGATGAAGTGGGGTGGTAGGCAGCTGACAGTGGGGTACAGGAGGGGATGATGATGACATGGGGTGGTAGGGAGCTGACAGTGGGATACAGAAGGGGATGATGACGTGGGGTGGTAGGCAGCTGACAGTTGGGTACAGGGGGAATGATGATGATGTGGGGTGGTAGGCAGCGGACAGTGGGGTACAAGGGGGGGGGTTGATTAGGATGTGGGGTGGTAGGCAGCTGACAGTGGGCTACAGGGGGGGGGGTGATGATGACATGGGGTGGTAGGCAGCTGACAGTGGGGTACAGGGGGGTGATGATGAAGTGGGGTGGTAGGCAGCTGACAGTGGGGTACAGGGGGAATGATGAGGACGTTGGGTGGTAGGCAGCTGACAGTGGGCTACAGGGGGGGGATGATGATGACGTGGGGTGGTAGGCAGCTGACAGTGGGGTACAGGGGGGTGATGATGAAGTGGGGTGGTAGGCAGCTGACAGTGGGGTACAGGGGGGTGATGATGAAGTGGGGTGGTAGGCAGCTGACAGTGGGGTACAGGGGGGGGGATGATGAGGACGTGGGGTGGTAGGCAGCTGACAGTGGGGTACAGAGGGATGAAGATAAGGATAGCAGGGGTAGGGTGGTGGATGCTAGAGGTGGGGTACATGGCGATGATGATGACAGGAGGCAGGGTGGTAGGATGTCAGATGTGGGGTAGGGGATAAGGATGACAGGGGGTGAGGTGGAAGGCAGCTGGCAGTGGGGTACAGCAGAGATGATGGTAGGGTGGTGGGATGCCAGGAACAGGGGGATTAGGATGAGGATGGAGATGATGTCAGGGGTAAGTTGGTAGGAAGCTGACAGTGGGAAGTATTACAGGAGATAGGATGCCAGGAACAGGGGGATGAGGAGGATAATGATGATGGCATGGGGTCAGTAGGTGGCATCATATGCCGGATAGAATGCATATCATCACTCAGGGCTGTGTGTGTGTGTGTGAGGTCACATGGGAGGAAGGCAGCGGTAAGACTCGGGGCGCCCTCAGTCAGGAGGTGACGTCACGGTATGTCAGTGTCGGGCACGGGAGGACAGTTATACTGTACCTTCTTTGAGGCTGTTAGCAGACTGGCTCCTGGATGATCGCCGCGTCAGCTGTGATGACAGGTCCGTCCTCCATTTCAGATCGTCCACCCTGCAGAGGAGATCGGGGAGCCGGGGGAGCTGCTCAGCCACTGCAGGCATTATCCAAGCTCTGCACATAGCTGAAGTGAGAGTTCCATGGTGCACGGCAGGAGGGAGGAGCCGGGGGAGAGGACTACATGGCGCCACCCACTGACCTCCGACCTCGGGCAGTGGTCAGTGACAGTACGCTCCTGGGTGGGGAAAACAAGTTGCGGCCCCGGACGGGGACGCGACCGGAGATATTGACAGAACACCAGGGGACATTCCCTGGCACTCCCACACACGCAGTAGGCAAATTAGGCGGCCGCGAGGCTCCTGGAAGTGCGAGGCCTTAGGCGGCCGCCTTATATGCCTAATTAGAGAGCCGCCTCTGAAAGACTGGCAACTGCTACTCTCGGTCCTTGTGCAGGGTGACTGGTCTTGTATCCGCTCCCCTGTAGTTTTCTGCAGGCAGCCTGTAGTGGGTGGACCTCTGCACAGCTATGTACAGCACAGTGACGATGTCACTTCAAATTTTACAGGGTAATAACTGGGTTTGTGTAATTTGACTGCTATGCTAATTCTGCATTAAAATTAAATTTATATCTCTTCAAATGTGCACGACTTCCCTTGTATGAAAAAAAAAATAATATATATATATATATAGAGAGAGAGAGAGAGAGAGAGAGAGAGAGAGAAAGAGAGCGAGAGAGAGAGAGGGGGGGGGGTGAGTTCTCAGCATTAATGGGTACTCCTCCTTGAAAAGTAAGATTTTAATCAATACCTCAATGAACACAGGAACAATTTCCAAAAGTTTGACAAAGCTGAGTTTTATAGAACATTTGTTTAGCTCATTACGTGAAAGTAAGGTTAATAATATAACTTAGATTATAAAGTCTGAAGTTTTACTCAAATTCGTTGATGCAAAAATGAATACACCCCACAATAAACACTACAACATCACTCCGTGATTTGTAAGGACGCACCAAGTCTTCTAGCCATGGAACAAACAAGTTGGCGACATATTGCAACATCTGTCTGTTTCCATTCTTCAAGAACAACCTCTTTTAGAGCCTGGATGCTGGATGGAGAGTGGGTTCAGATCAGGAGACATACTTGGCCACTGAATCACTTTCACCCTGTTTCTCTTTAGAAATGCAACAGTGGCCTTAGATATGTGTTTTGGATCATTGTCATGTTGGGAAAGTGCATGACGACCAAGGGCATGGAGTGATGGTAGCATCTTCTCCTTCAATATAGAGCAGTACATCTGTGAATTCATGATACCATCAATGAAATGCAGCTCCCCAGCACCAGCAGTACTCATACAGCCCCACAGAAGGACACTTTCACCACCATGTTTTACTGTAGACACCATGAATTTTTCTTTCTACTCCTCCTTTGCAACACCATAAAGTTTTGAAGCCATCAGTTCCAAAAGCATTTATCTTGGTCTTATCACTCCAGAGTACAGAGTCCCAGTAGTCTTCATCCTTTTGAGCATGGGCCCTGGCAAATTCTAAGATGACTTTTTTTGCGGGGGCTTAGGGGGAGGCTTCTTTCGTGGACAACACCCATGCATGCCATTCCTCTGCAGCATACGTTGTATTGTGTCACAGGAAACAATCACTGCAGTTTGGCATTCTACTAACTGCAGTGAACTTGCATGGCGATTTTCTTTAACCCTTCTCATCAGAAGACGTTCTTGTCGAGGTGTTAACGTCCATGAATGGCCTGGACGTCTCTGTGAGATGGTTGCAGTTCCATCTTTGTTAAATTTTTGTATCACTTTTGCTAGAGTATTCTGACTGATAAGTAAAGCTTTGCTGATATTCTTGTAGCCTTCACCTTTCTTGTGTAAAGAAATAATTTCCTTTCTCAGGCCTTATGACATTTCTCTTCCATGTGGTGCCATTGCTGACAGCATGAAATGGGAAGGGGTTCTCTTTGTTAGGTAACGCCCTTTTTATAATCAATTGATAATTATTGTTGTCTAAAATTTAGCTCTGCTCCTAAGACTTTCATTGGGGTGTATTCATTTTTGTAACATGGTCTTGAATGAATTTGTTAGGAAAAATACTTTTTTGTGTGTGCAAATTAACAAATCTTGGCTGCAGTCAATGGCCTGCATTTGTGGGAGTATTTTGTAGTATAATGTCCGATAGAAAATGTTGATTCTGAAAATAAATACACAGTACTGTGCAAAAGAAATTCTGAAAAGTAAAAATGCTTTCAGAAATATATTTTTTAATTGTTCATTTTTATGAATTTACAAAATGCTAAATGAGCGAGCAGAAGAAAGATCTAAATCAAATCAATAATTGCTGCTACCACCCTTCTGCTTCAAACCAGCATCAATCCTTACACTTGCACACTTTTTACACTTGGACAAATTCAGGAATTTTGTAGCATTAGTCAGGTGTATGATTAACCAATTATATCAAGCAGGTGCTAATGATTATCAACTTCATGTGTAGGTTGAAACACAGTCATTAACTGAAACAGAAACAGCTGTGTAGGAGGCTTAAAACTGGGTGAGGAACAGTCAAACTCTGCTACTGGTGTGCTGTTCAAGCTCTTTTGAAGAAGCACAAAGATAGAGGCAACATTGAGGAGAATTATACTAAGCAGGTGAAACTAAGCATTGCCCTTTAACCTCCCTGGCGGTATGATTATTTCAGATTTTAGGTGCTGAAAGCGGTACCATTATTTTGCATGGAAATTTGCCGTTTTATATTATAGGCCTGTAATTCTTAGGAATAACTCACTTAAATCTGTCCAAACAAGAGTCTAGTAGACATCCCGGGTATGATAAAGTTCAAAAAACAAAATCATAAATTATAATATAATAAATAACTATAAAATAGTTATAACAAATAATAATATAATAATAATAAAAGTGTTTTTCAGTGTTTGATGACGAATTTCCCCACAAATCACTATTGCTCAATTCTGCAAGTTATTCTAATTTATTATCGCTGTTTTCTAGCTGATCTAAAACCACTTTTGATGTAAACGGACACTTTTTGGTTGCTATGGACAATCTCCAGTTTCCAGGCAGAAAGAACAGTTTTTATAATATAAAAGTGCATGCAGGACACTGGACAGAACACTAGGGAGTCGGGACAAAGGGGATGTGTTATTATTTGATACAGTACTGTAATCTGTAAGATTACAGTATACTGTATGTATACTGTGTGTTTTACTTTTTTAATTTGGCGCCGAACTCCGTCCCCGCGCGTCGCAATGCTCAGGAACGGAGCTCGGCACTTGGCAGTGTGAATTGAGCGAGGAGACAGCTCGCACACACAGCGGGGACACATCGCAGGATCCAGGGAACAAGGTAAGTATCCTCCCCTGTATCCTGCAATGCGATCCCGAGTCTGGCTCGGGGTTACCGCTTTAGGTACTGAAATCTTACCCCGAGCCAGACTCAGGAATACCGCTAGGCGGGTTAACACAGCCACATATTTCCACTGGACTCTCCAAATATATTACATATCTCTCCTCCACAGAAGGATCTCCACAATCCAGGTTCACTGGCCAGCCTTCTTTACCTTACTTCATATTGCTCAGAAAAATAAAAAGCCATCATCGTGTAATCTGTTTTGACATCATATACTTTATTTGCCAAAAAGTAATAAAACCTAATGAAAATATACTTGCAAATACAGCACACAAATCCTGTGTGCTGGGAGTAGTTTGGCAGACATAATTTCCCTGCTAAGACACAACCTCTGCATCACATCCACATAGATAAACCTTTTGTTGATGACGTCAGGTAGCTCTGCCCCCACATATTTCATCATGCCCCTCGTGACATTTTTCCCCATAAGCCACAAGGAACATGATGAAATGGGTCTGGGAATACATGAGGAAACAGAAGGATTTGACGGGCCCACATCCACGGAAAGATTGTGGTTAGTTCTCCAAGATGTTTGGAACAACCTACCTGCTGAGTTCCTTCAAAAACTGGGTGCAAGTGTACCTAAAATAATTTATGCTGTTTTGAAGGCAAAGGGTGGTCACATCACATATTGATTTGATTTGGATCTCTCTTCTGTTCATTTACTTTACATTTTGTTAATTGATAAATATAAACTAGTAACACTTAGATTTCTGAAATCATTCTTAATTTACAGCATTTTTTCACACCTGCCTAAAACTTTTGCACAGCAGTGTATATACAGTACATAAATCTGTATATATATATATATATATATATATATATATATATATATATATATTCAAAAGCACAAGCTTTTACATGGATGAGACAACCCATTAAACACCGGCATGGGTGGTTAAAATGATCAGCTTTTATTTACCGTATTTATCAGCATATAACACGCACTTTTTCCCCCTGAAAATCAGGGGAAATCAGGTGTGCGTGTTATACGCCGATCCCTGCTGTCTCTGAGGGAAGAGGAGCAAGCGCTGCTGAATTACATAGAGCCGTGATCTCCTGTGTACCCGGTGCTTTCTTCACTCACAGCCACGCCTCCTGGCCCTGCATTGGGCCACTGTTCTGTCTATCATATGAGCAGGGCCAGGAGGCGTGGCTGTGAGTGACGGAGACAGCAGGGATAATCCAACATTGTGTAATCCAACACTGGCAAGGCTGCAATGATGGGAAAGGTGAGGCTGCAGATGGGCATTGAACAGGCTGCATTGTTGGGCAATTTATTGGCTGCAAATGGGCACTGAGCAGGGTGCGTTTTTGGGCAATTTAATGGCTGCATATGGGCACTGAGCAGGGTGCATTGTTGGGCAATTTAATGGCTGCAGATGGGTACTGAGCAGGCTGCATTTTTGGGCAATTTAGTGGCTGCAGATGGGCACTGAGCAGGGTGCATTGTTGGGCAATTTAGAGGCTGCAGGTGGGCACTGGTGAGGCTGCATCAATGAGCTCTGACCCTAATTTTTCTTCAAAGTTCTTTATTTAAAATATACGTTTTTTTCCTGAAACTTCCCTCTTACAATGAAGGTGCGTGTTCTACGCCTGTGCGTGTTATACGCCAATAAATACGGTATTCAAAACCTTTATTCCAAAAGGAAAAAAATGATTATGAAGTGTAAGTTGGAGTTTGGCTTCAATGTGTTAGTGTATTTAAATCTACTAGTACATTTAACACTACCCTCTCCCGGAGACAGACAAAGCTGCTGCCTGCCATGCCTCCCGTGCTCATTTATCCAGAGTTATGTCTCACTAACACAGGAGGTGTGTTACTGGCCAGATCATCAGGTAAAAGCAGAGTAAAAAAAAAGGCATAAAAAAAAAAGAAAACTAATGCAAACTCATGCAACCATCAAATCTAGTTATTGGTAAGCTGTTATATAATTTTGGGTTTAATACGGATTTAAGTTTGATACAGGATTAGTGCAGCACTTAAAATCCACAGTACCATTTGTCATATATCAGGATATTGTGCAGAAGGCTTTTGCAGGTTAAAGGTATATTGCATGAGCGTGAATCTATGAGTTTTTTCAATAACTGTGTTTGTAAAGGCATTTGGCAAATGCAAAGTGAAGTTATAGTCTTTGTGTTTATTAAATAATTAAATATATTTAAATGCTGTGTCCTTCTATGCTAGGAAAGTGTTTCACACCAATCGCAGTACTATAGTAAAAAGGACTAGCTGACATGCTCCTTGAATAGCTTAACATCCTTATCAAAGTCACATCTTTCAACAGTAATTGCTTTGGGGAGGGAAGGTCCTTGCTGCCAGGTCCCCATTACCAATACTGACCATCTGGTCCATCCACAGGGATACCAAATTAATAATTTATTATGTTTATATTACACCACCATAATAGACACTGTTTCTCAGAGTACATGTTCACCATTCAAAGTATTCCCCGACAAGAGGTGCTTAGATGTCTAATGTCCCTATGGTAGTCCTAAAAAGGTGGTAACTAAATTACGCACTCCAGTGTGGCAAGGCAAGCGTGCTTTGCACTAAACTAATGAAAAAAGGGGGCACAATATGGGGCCACTTTCTTGAGATTGTGGCCTCCCCATCCTAGGATTTGATATAAATTATTAAACAGCATAGGTTTATTTAGTCAGGTTACTGCCTCTTTAAGAGTCTAGAGGGAAGCTTTCAGGTGCAGCCAATAAGGTTTCAGGGAATTCTCTGGAAGCAAGGGGTTAGGCTATATAATGGTCAGCAGGTGTGGGGCTCATCCTCTTGCCTGCGGACAGCTGAAGAAGTTTGGAGCTAGGCACTTTGCAGTTTACTTTGAAGATGGAAGCCCTGGTGATGCAGTTGCTGGAGAAGGCTGGCAGTGCAGGCAGAGAAGCTTGGTGATAAATAGAGTGATGATAGATAAGAGAGTGATGATGATAGATTAATAATAGTAATAGTAGATTAATAATAATAATACAAAAATGATTGCAACAAGCGGTTGGGCAGGTACTACAAGTCCCAGACCCCAGGGTATTGCTGGAGCATGAAGTTCACCACCCTGTATCGCAGCCTCCAGCAGTGGGTGAGTTGACTCAGTTAACTATGTTAACTGGGCTAGTAGGTTCTCTGTCCTCTTTGGTTCAGTCTTTATTTAAAGTGTCAGTTCCTGCTGTTTCTCCATCGCTGGTTTCTATGCCAGTTGTTCCTTCTGCTGTCTCTGCTACTCCTGTGCTGTCTGCTCCTTTTGCTAGTTTAGCAACACAACACAGTAATTTAACTGTTGGTATGCCTCATGATATGTTAGCACCTGAGCCACAAATACACACAGCAAATAAAAGTAATGTCCCTGAGACATATATGCCCTGTGAAATATCCCCTTTAGGATATCATTTGTCTGCAGCAGTTAAGGATAAAATCTGGAAAGGGGATTACATAGACATTCTTTCTCTCCTGCCTGAAGAGAGAGGGGAGGAAGAGAGGCGCAGGTTGATTCCCAGGTCCTTTAACAATTGGCTGCAGGCCTTTTGCATTTACTCCGGTATAATGGCTGAGAAGTACCCAGAGCTTTTCCAACACCTGGATCGTATCTTAGAGGCATATAAGAACTTTGGGGGCTTGGGTTGGTTTTATTATGACGAATCCTTCCGTCAAAAAATTGTCCCTTCATTCCCCACCTAGGGTATGGGTGTATGATGTGGGCCTGTGGCTCAACTTAATATTACCGCAGAAGCAGGCAGCACCTAGACAACCCATGGTTAACCCTACGACAGCAGCTTTTAGAAAAGGCTGCTGTTTCGCATTTAATGATAGTCAATGCCGCTGGAATACTTTGTGCAAGTACAGACACAAATGTTCTGTCTGTGCAGGGGTGCATCCAGCAACAAAATGCTTTAAGCTTAACGCAAATGTAGGTCAGAGTTCCACGCAGCATATTTTTCCCAAGAGCCTGCACTCCAGTGAGGCTGGAAAACATGCGCCCGTGGCTGGACAGCTACCCAAACAGGGAAAAGGCTCATTTGCTCATTGAGGGCTTTGCTCAGGGCTTTCCGCTGCCTTCCTTTTTGGGAGAGGGGTGTAAAATGGTGGGGAATTTTAAGTCGGTGGACCAGTTTTCTTAGGTGGTAAGGGATAAATTGTGTAAGGAACTGGTTGCTGGCAGGATTGCAGGACCTTTTGAGGAACCCCCTTTTTGTAATTTGCGTCTCTCCCCATTGGGGGTGGTGCCCAAGCGTGAGCCTAACAAATTTAGGCTCATACACTATTTATCGTATCCAAAAGGTGATTCACTGAATTATGATATCAATAGTGACTTATGCTCAGTTTCTTAAGCCACTTTTGAGGAGGCCATTAGTAAGATTAGGTTATTCGGCCCTGGTGCATTGCTAGCAAAGGCTGACATAAAATCGGCATTTCGGCTCCTGCCTGTTTCCCCATTGGCTTTTTAATTCTTTAGGTTTTTCTTTTGAAGGTCAGTACTTTTTTGACATGTGTCTTCCTTTGGGATGTTCACTGTCTTGCTCATGTTTTGAGACGTTTTCTACATTCCTCCATTGGGTCTTTGTGTTCAGTCCGGTTCAGATAGCATAGTTCACTATTTCGACGACTTTTTATATGTCAGTCCATCAAGTTCTAGGATCTGTTCGGATTTGTTGCTATCATTTCAAGCGCTAGCTCTGGAATTTGGTGTCCCTCTGGCGGAGGAGAAAACTTGTTTCCCTAGCACAACTTTGGAATTTTTGGGAATTGAAATAGATACCTGTAAGATGGAATTTCGTTTGCCCGTGGCAAAATTGGAGAAATTGAAATGGTTGATTGCGAGGGTGCTGCACAAGAAAAAGTTACAGTGGAAGGAGATGCAATCACTCTTGGGTATCCTGGCCTTTGCATGTAGAATCATGCCAGTTGGCAGGATTTTTTCTCGGCGTCTATACATGGCAATATCAGGTCTGAAATCGCCTCGGATGCAAATCAGACTGACTAGTCTGCTTAAAGAGGATTTGAAGGTTTGGTCCAGTTTTCTTGACTGTTATAATGGGAAGTCCTTTTTTCAGTATGATTTTGTAGTAGCGCGAGATTTCTGTTTATTCACGGATGCTGCTGACTCTAGAGGCTTCGGCGCCATCTGGAGAACGCACTGGTGCTGTGCGGCTTGGCCAGAGTCCTGGGTAAGGTCAGGGGCCACCAAGAATGTGGTTCTCCTGGAATTGTTTCCGATTTTGGTGGCTTTGAGGTTGTGGGGTTCAGAATTTGCGAACAGGCGCATATTAGTGGAATCTGATAACAAAGGAGTGCTGTATGCGGTTACCTGTCTTTCGTCTAGTTCTTGGTTAGTGATAAAATTATTGCGTCAGGTGGTTTTTAGATGCCTCAAGTTTAACATCTGGTTGAAAGCTAAGTATACTCCCGGAATATTGAATAACATCGCCGATTCTCTATCTTGCTTCCAGATGGACCGTTTTCGGATTCTGCTGCCAGAGGCGGACGCAGAGGGCACACCATGCCCAGACCATTTGTGGGGGATGATTTGATGTCAGTGACGGATGCTATTAAAGGTTCTTAGCTCCCAAACCTTGGTCCAGCTACGCCGCTGCATGGAGCAGTTTGTTGTCTTTTGCTAGCACTGCAGGTTTTCGTTTCAATAGGCCATCTGAGGGTAATGTTCTGGCCTTTTTGTTAATGCGGCAGCGTTTTTCCAGTAGTCATGTGACAAAGGCGCTAGCCGGCATTTCATTTTTCTTCAGATTATTGGGTTTAAGGGCTTGTACTTCATATTTTTCTGTTAAACAGGCACTGAAGGGGTACAAGAGATTGACTTTTGTCTCGGATCACAGGAAGCCGATCTCTCTGGGCATCCTCAGGGGCCTTTGCGAAATTTTGGCAGTAGTTTGTTTTTCCCCTTATAGTTCTTACATAGTTCTTACATAGTTAGTCAGGTTGAAAAAAGACACAAGTCCATCCAGTTCAACCATAAAAAAAAAAAAAAAAAAAGCTTTACTATTTAAGACAGCCTTTGTGTTAGCTTTTTTCGGTGCGTTCCGCATCTCGGAGCTGGTACCGGCAAATAAGCATGGTAATTCTGGGATTCTTTTTGATCAGGTGTTGATGGATCAGTCGGGTGTTCACCTTTGGCTACAACATTAAAAAACTGATCAAGGTGGAAAAGGCCATTGGGTCAATCTACAGGAGCACGATGAGTCCTTCATGTGCCCAGTAGCCATGGTTAGTCAATTTATGGGGCTTAGGCCTTCCGGAGGGTTTTTATTTTTTTTTATTTTTTATTTTTTTTCTAGTTCACATTAATTTACACCCCTGACAAAATACCAATTTGATGCTGTCTTAAAGAAATGTTTGGTTAGAATGGGATTAAGTAATTTCAGGTTTTCCTCCCACTCATTTCGGATAGGCACAGCCTCTGAGGCGGCCCGGTTAGGGTTCCCGGATTCTGTTATTAAAGCAATGGGGAGGTGGAAGTCTCAATGTTTTCAGTTATATGTTCGTCCTAATTTATTTGTTTGAATTCTAGGTACCCAGCTCACTCATTTATCTACTGGGCTCAAAAACGAGCAGCTCAACGCAGTTATACAACTAATTTATCTCTGCATCCGGACTCTTTTAGGTTGTTTTGGAAGGGTATCAGAGGCCTTCAGTGATTCCAACTGTACTTCCATTTGAACAGGTTGTATCAAGTATGGCCGTCGCCATCTATTTTGGTTATGCATTTGGGAGGAAATGATTTGGGAAATGTAAAAACGTTGGATTTGTTGTTTATGATCAAGCGTGACTTGCATCGTTTTATGGTAACTTCCCCAGGTACAACGCTAGTTTTTTCCGAGGTGGTTCCTCGTCTTTCCTGGCTCTCCTCTGACCAGAGGAGGGTTATGGAAAAGATGAGAAAGAGTCAATAGGGCTCTGGAAAAGTTCATGCCTCAGATTGGTGGACTATCCTATCGGCATGTTGTGGACCTGGAGGGCGGTTTTCCAGGTCTATACAGGTCGGATGGTGTTCACTTGTCGGAAGTGGGTATGGATATCTTTAATTTGGGCTTGCAGAACAGCATTGAGGTGGCCGCGACGGTTGGGGTGGGACGGTCTTGATGCTCAAGACCGTCGTGTGGGGACTGTTATTGATATTTGAAGTTTGAACTACTGCTCGAGTTCTAATAACTGAGCAGGTAGAAATCTGTTATGTGATTATATATCTAAGTTATGAGTGATAATAAATATGAGTAATAATAAAGAGTTATTGGAAATTAATTATTTAAACCAATAAAGGTGTCGCGGCCAATATATTTTGCCAAATAAGAAGGTTTTTGAGTGTTCATTTTAATTTGTATCTGGGGAAGTTGGGTCTGGGTGGGTGTGGCCTACAATCTCATGAAAAAAGGGGGCACAATATGGGGCCACTTTCTTGAGATTGTGGCCTCCCCATCCTAGGATTTGATATAAATTATTAAACAGCATAGGTTTATTTAGTCAGGTTACTGCCTCTTTAAGAGTCTAGAGGGAAGCTTTCAGGTGCAGCCAATAAGGTTTCAGGGAATTCTCTGGAAGCAAGGGGTTAGGCTATATAATGGTCAGCAGGTGTGGGGCTCATCCTCTTGCCTGCGGACAGCTGAAGAAGTTTGGAGCTCCCTCCCTCCCGCCCCAGTCGCGTACACCTCTTATGTGGTTGGGTCACCCCGGATTCTGGGGGGGACTGTTATTGATATTTGAAGTTTGAGCTACTGCTCGAGTTCTAATAACTGAGCAGGTAGAAATCTGTTATGTGATTATATATCTAAGTTATGAGTGATAATAAATATGAGTAATAATAAAGAGTTATTGGAAATTAATTATTTAAACCAATAAAGGTGTCGCAGCCAATATATTTTGCCAAATAAGAAGGTTTTTGAGTGTTCATTTTAATTTGTATCTGGGGAAGTTGGGTCTGGGTGGGTGTGGCCTACAATCTCATATGCTATTCATCAGTGGTGGCTTTCTTTTTGACTTTTAATCCTCAGAAACACAATGAGATTATCGGACGAATGATCGTCCATTTTTTTTTTTTGCATGCTAGCCTCCATATTGAAAATAAAGATGTTACTAAAGTATGAAAATTCTCGTATGACAGAATAAAAATTCGGAAGTGATGTAATGTATTGTATTGTATTTGTAATGTATTTTTGGAAACAAAATTGTACTGAATAAATGGAAATCATATGATCTAGTATCGTACAATTTTTTTTTTCCGTGTTTGTTTCATGATAATTTTGGAAAAAAAAAGCTGTGTACAAATGAGCAGATTATCGTGTGATCGTGTTTTTGTTTTTTTGTATGATTTTCTGATCGTGTGTACGGGCCTTTAGATTGGTAACTCCATAAGTTCTAATATTGCTCACAACTACAGCCAACTTACTATAAATGTATTATCAATCAGGCTTCCATTCATTATACTGGAGAGGAATATAAAACCACAGGGGAATACTACATAGCAATACACAATGAATTAAAGCTCCTGCAGTGGTCACATTTATGCCTGTTTATATAAAGAATGTCCATTTCTCCAGGAAATGCCTTTTATGATGATCCATTGTTACTATTGATACAATATTTTATGGCTATGCATTGTTACGATTTATCTTTTGTCGTTCACTACTGATTACAGGCAACATGTTACAAAAACGTAGGTAGACGATCAAAGGCACATATTGTATTTCTCCTCTCTATGTCAGTCTATCAATTACCCTCTTCTGGTCACTTGCAAAGATGTAAATGGTGTTATAAATAGCATATAATTATTGTGTAGGATCAGACAGAAATAATTTAATAGAGGTTAAAAACTTTCACTCCACCATTTACTTTTTTGAATGTAATTGCTTTTCAATAAAATGTAGGACAAAATTGCTTCCTCTTAGCACTTTTTGTCAAAGCGATACAATTAATGCAATCTTCCAAAATGTCACTAATTTTAGGATGTGCATTTACCTATTCAGTGGGTGACTCACCTATTGTTACAATGCAGGCAGACACCGGTATCAAACAAGTTACAAGACTTCACTCAGAAAACGAATAAATCTACTTGATCATTAACCAATTCATGTTTCCCCACAGCAGATCTGTGCCATTAAAAAGACCTAACTGCATTCCCAAGAATCCATATGAAACTCTCCTTAAAGTGTTACTAAACCCAGGACCCTGCATTCACTATATCTGGCCTCCCACAGTACACAGAACGTGGAAATGCAATCATTTTAGTAAATATAAAATGATAAATACCTTTTCTCATCAGTATATAACAGTCTTGTGACTTCTATCAGTGTCTGGTTAAATCTTGTAGGAGGTGTTGTCATACTGTCTGGCTGTCCTATCAGGATGCAGGATGCCTGACCCTCTGTCTGGACAGTGTTGATTGGCCCTGTGCTGATCATATGCACTGTACCAAAAAAGAAAAAAAACTCTCTAGCAATACACACCAAACTGAGCATGTGCAGCCTGACTCCAGTAACTGTCTTATCCGGACATGTTTTGGAGACAATTTAAGAAAGGGAGGTTCTGTGCATATAGGATCAAACAGCCTTTTTACACAATGCAGAGGATTAACCACTTAGGTTCCACTTTAACCTCCAATCAGTGGGCTGAACTGCAGACTATTTCAAACGCATAATCTTTATTTTCGGAGTGGCTAGGCCAAGTCTTGCTAAAGTGTGGAGGTTAGGTAACCTGAAAATATGCAGGTTAAACTACAAAACTGTGTATATCCCGTTGTTGTAGGGATCTTCCCTAAGACCCCTTGGTCCTCACGGCACTATGAATAGGCCTATCTCCTGCTGTTACATCAGTTCTCATTTTCATACGGCTGCATTTTGTTTATCTTTGTAAATTAACTTTTGTTACCACAGTCAACGCTAGCCCCTGCGTGGGCAGAACGATAGTATGTAAACTGAATCGAACATTTTCTAAACAGAAACTAGAATACTGCATGGTATTTTGTCAACAACAAAATGGTTTCTGTTCTCCATGATAAAGTCAAGAGATTCAGAAAAGTTTAGGCTCCCTGGATAACACATTGATTCCCTGGAAAATTTCTAACTTCATTACAGGCCAGGCTACCTAATCTTAAATTGAGCATAGGATGCAGTGTTTAGTGCAGAGATGTCCTGATCGGTTCAGCTTTTCTCTTTCCTTTTTTCATTCCTGTCCTATCCCCCTGTCCCTATATTGACTCTCCCCTACTAACCTACTACACTCAACCACTTTTTTCCCCTTTGACTATTTAAATTCTCGATTTGCCCTGACTCCTCCTGAGGTACAACTACATGTAGCACTACCCCTGCAGGAGCTGCTGGAAATAATTTTGGGTCCTACCGTTACCCCACACTTCACCGTCCAAGAACTTAAAGCGGAGTTCCACCCAAAATAACATCCATATATGACCACACTCCTTACACTACAAACATGTACAGTAGCCACTTATTTTATTTATTTTTTCTGTACATACCGTAATATTGTCATCTAAATTCCGGCTTCCGGGTACTCACTCCCGCGGGAGTAGGCGTTTCTGTTCTCCCGCAATGTAATCTGGGAGTTCGCCCAGATGTGACATGTCCTGCAGAAAAAGTTCCCCGGCGGATAAGGTTCCCCCCCCCCTGTACTGCGCATGCGCGGCACGAACCTCAGCGGAGTTTCCGAAAGTAGCCGAACATGTAGAGCTGCGAGTCGGCTCTACACGGCGCCTGCGCAGTCAGCTCTACATGGCTCCTAGTCATTGCGCAGGCGCCGTGTAGAGCTAACTCGCAGCTCTACATGTTCGGCTACTTTCGGAAACTCCGTTGAGGTTCGTGCCACGCATGCGCAGTACAGGGGGGGGGAACCTTATCCGCCGGGGAACTTTTTCTGCAGAACACCGTCCACCGCTTCCAGGAAGTCAGTGCTTGTGGGCTTCACAATGCCCACAAGCAAAATGGAAAATTCTGACGGCTGATTTTAAAAGTGCATTTTTTGCCAGAAAAAAGACAGGGGAGGTTAAAAATCACCAAACATGTGAGTACTAATTGGTGATCTACAAATACTTTGCATGCAAGCTAAAAAAAAAAAAAGATTTGCCGCGGAACCTCCGCTTTAAGAGTCTATTTTAGTAGTTTTGAAAAAGGTGATTGCCAATCACTTCAGTCTTTTTCTCAATTGCTTTATTACACAACTTCAGATAGGGGATAGAGGGTTAGGGGAAGTTCAGATACCTTGGTTTCTTTCAGATCACTAGTGCGATTCTTGAATCCAGATGACACAGCTTTCTGTCTCTGGTTCTTGCGACTACCGGATAGGCCTCTCACACCGACCTAGCAACCGGTATGAAGCACGGACAAAGTCTCTGCCACAGTCTAGAGTGAAACGGACAAAGTCTCTGCCACAGACTTGAGTGATAACAGACAATGTCTCTGCCACAGACTTGAGTGATAAGTGGAAATTCCTGGATAATCCCCTGCCACAGGATTGTTAGCCAGTAGGGATGAGCTCGGTGTTCGAGTCGAACATACGTTCGACTCGAACATCGGCTGTTCGATCGTTCGCCGAACAACGAACGATTTGGGCCGTTCGCGCCTAATTCGCGGCCCACAATGCACTACGCCATCGCAGTGTCATCCAGGCGCTGTGATTGGCCAAGCATGCACTGTGACCCCGCATTCTTGGCCAATCACAGCGCCGGCAGCGAGGAGAGCAATGATTGGCCACAGGCAGGATGCCTGTGGCCAATTATTGCTGAGGGTGTTTAGTACACGCCCCACACTATAAAAGGCCGCCAGCACGGCGGCCTAGTGTAGTGTGTTCCGGAGCAGGGAAAGAGAAGCATAGGCAGGGACAGTGACATTTTTTTTTCTTGCTTAACCTGGATTCCTTTAGTTTAGGGAAAGAGAAGGATAGGTAGGGAGAGTGTCAGTGTGTTTTACTGTGCTAATCCTTGTTTGTAGGGACAGGGAAGGACAGTGAGGGAAATTCTCCTTGTGCTATACTGTGCTAAAGCATTGATCATCAACCATCTTTAAAAAAACATTTTTTCTAGGGACAGAAAACTATAGGTAGGGAGAGTGTCAGTGTGTTTTACTGTGCTAATCCTTGTTTGTAGGGACAGGGAAGGACAGTGAGGGAAATTCTCCTTGTGCTATACTGTGCTAAAGCATTGATCATCAACCATCTTTAAAAAAACATTTTTTCTAGGGACAGAAAACTATAGGTAGGGAGAGTGTCAGTGTGTTTTACTGTGCTAATCCTTGTTTGTAGGGACAGGGAAGGACAGTGAGGGAAATTCTCCTTGTGCTATACTGTGCTAAAGCATTGATCATCAACCATCTTTAAAAAAACATTTTTTCTAGGGACAGAAAACTATAGGTAGGGAGAGTGTCAGTGTGTTTTACTGTGCTAATCCTTGTTTGTAGGGACAGGGAAGGACAGTGAGGGAAATTCTCCTTGTGCTATACTGTGCTAAAGCATTGATCATCAACCATCTTTAAAAAAACATTTTTTCTAGGGACAGAAAACTATAGGTAGGGAGAGTGTCAGTGTGTTTTACTGTGCTAATCCTTGTTTGTAGGGACAGGGAAGGACAGTGAGGGAAATTCTCCTTGTGCTATACTGTGCTAAAGCATTGATCATCAACCATCTTTAAAAAACATTTTTTCTAGGGACAGAAAACTATAGGTAGGGAGAGTGTCAGTGTGTTTTACTGTGCTAATCCTTGTTTGTAGGGACAGGGAAGGACAGTGAGGGAAATTCTCCTTGTGCTATACTGTGCTAAAGCATTGATCATCAACCATCTTTAAAAAAACATTTTTTCTAGGGACAGAAAACTATAGGTAGGGAGAGTGTCAGTGTGTTTTACTGTGCTAATCCTTGTTTGTAGGGACAGGGAAGGACAGTGAGGGAAATACTCCTTGTGCTATACTGTGCTAAAGCATTGATCATCAACCATCTTTAAAAAAACATTTTTTCTAGGGACAGAAAACTATAGGTAGGGAGAGTGTCAGTGTGTTTTACTGTGCTAATCCTTGTTTGTAGGGACAGGGAAGGACAGTGAGGGAAATTCTCCTTGTGCTATACTGTGCTAAAGCATTGATCATCAACCATCTTTAAAAAAAAAAATTTTCTAGGGACAGAAAACTATAGGTAGGGAGAGTGTCAGTGTGTTTTACTGTGTTAATCCTTGTTTGTAGGGACAGGGAAGGACAGTGAGGGAAATTCTCCTTGTGCTATACTGTGCTAAAGCATTGATCATCAACCGTCTTTAAAAAAACATTTTTTCTAGGGACAGAAAACTATAGGTAGGGAGAGTGTCAGTGTGTTTTACTGTGCTAATCCTTGTTTGTAGGGACAGGGAAGGACAGTGAGGGAAATTCTCCTTGTGCTATACTGTGCTAAAGCATTGATCATCAACCATCTTTAAAAAAACATTTTTTCTAGGGACAGAAAACTATAGGTAGGGAGAGTGTCAGTGTGTTTTACTGTGCTAATCCTTGTTTGTAGGGACAGGGAAGGACAGTGAGGGAAATTCTCCTTGTGCTATACTGTGCTAAAGCATTGATCATCAACCATCTTTAAAAAAAAAAAATTTCTAGGGACAGAAAACTATAGGTAGGGAGAGTGTCAGTGTGTTTTACTGTGTTAATCCTTGTTTGTAGGGACAGGGAAGGACAGTGAGGGAAATTCTCCTTGTGCTATACTGTGCTAAAGCATTGATCATCAACCGTCTTTAAAAAAACATTTTTTCTAGGGACAGAAAACTATAGGTAGGGAGAGTGTCAGTGTGTTTTACTGTGCTAATCCTTGTTTGTAGGGACAGGGAAGGACAGTGAGGGAAATTCTCCTTGTGCTATACTGTGCTAAAGCATTGATCATCAACCATCTTTAAAAAAACATTTTTTCTAGGGACAGAAAACTATAGGTAGGGAGAGTGTCAGTGTGTTTTACTGTGCTAATCCTTGTTTGTAGGGACAGGGAAGGACAGTGAGGGAAATTCTCCTTGTGCTATACTGTGCTAAAGCATTGATCATCAACCATCTTTAAAAAAACATTTTTTCTAGGGACAGAAAACTATAGGTAGGGAGAGTGTCAGTGTGTTTTACTGTGCTAATCCTTGTTTGTAGGGACAGGGAAGGACAGTGAGGGAAATTCTCCTTGTGCTATACTGTACTAAAGCATTGATCATCAACCATCTTTAAAAAAACATTTTTTCTAGGGACAGAAAACTATAGGTAGGGAGAGTGTCAGTGTGTTTTACTGTGCTAATCCTTGTTTGTAGGGACAGGGAAGGACAGTGAGGGAAATTCTCCTTGTGCTATACTGTGCTAAAGCATTGATCATCAACCATCTTTAAAAAAACATTTTTTCTAGGGACAGAAAACTATAGGTAGGGAGAGTGTCAGTGTGTTTTACTGTGCTAATCCTTGTTTGTAGGGACAGGGAAGGACAGTGAGGGAAATTCTCCTTGTGCTATACTGTGCTAAAGCATTGATCATCAACCGTCTTTAAAAAAACATTTTTTCTAGGGACAGAAAACTATAGGTAGGGAGAGTGTCAGTGTGTTTTACTGTGCTAATCCTTGTTTGTAGGGACAGGGAAGGACAGTGAGGGAAATTCTCCTTGTGCTATACTGTGCTAAAGCATTGATCATCAACCATCTTTAAAAAAACATTTTTTCTAGGGACAGAAAACTATAGGTAGGGAGAGTGTCAGTGTGTTTTACTGTGCTAATCCTTGTTTGTAGGGACAGGGAAGGACAGTGAGGGAAATTCTCCTTGTGCTATACTGTGCTAAAGCATTCCTCATCAACCATCTTTGAAATCCTTGTTTTTTGGACAGTCAGGGAAATTGTCATTGTGCTATTCTGTGCGAAAGCAATCATCCTCAACCATATTTAGAAATCCTTAAGTAAAGGGACAGAGAAGGACACCTGAAGGTAGCCCTTATTGCTTTTTTCCCATCTCCCTGCAGGCCATCCATTAGAATGTCTGGAAGGCAAACAAGGAGAGGCAGACAGTCAGGAGGCAATAAAAGAGGGCAAGCAGGCTCTGTGTCTGGGGGCAACAGTGCTGGTCGTGGACGCGGTGCATTGTCATCAGCACATGGCCATGGGACACGCTTGTCCTTCTTTTCGGCAGCTGGACATGTTGAGCCACATCATGCCGAAGACTTGGTAGAGTGGATGACCAAGCCCTCCTCCTCCTCCTCATCCTCTCTCACCCAGGCTCAGGGTACTGGCAAAGCAGCTGCCAAAGTGTCCTCTTCCCTGGTATCAATGTCAGACTCATCATCAGTCACTCCTTCCCTAGACCCACCATGTCCTCCTCCTGAGGAGTCCCCCGAACTGTTTGAGCACAGTGTTGGGTACATGCTCCAGGAGGATGCCCAGCGTTTCGAAGGGTCTGATGATGAAACCCAGCTACAGGAAGGCAGTAGCGTGAGAGCAGACAGAGGGGATGCTCAAGAAGGACACCAATCTGGCAGTCATGTTCCAGCAGCTGCAGCATACTGCCAGATTGGCTCCAGTGATGAGGAGGGAGGGGATGATGAGGTCACTGACTCCACGTGGGTGCCTAATAGGAGAGAGGAGGAGGAGGAGGATGAGGAGGAGGCACATCTCCAACGAGGCAGGATGCCCTTTGGTGGCCAGCGTAAGGGCAGTACACCGACGGAATCACACCGCAGAGCTCCGCCTGTGCAGGGTGCTGCCTCTGCCCGTCATTCAAAAAGTTCTTTGGTGTGGGCCTTTTTTGAGGCTAGTGCATCAGATCGCACAGCTGCTGTTTGCAACATATGTCTCAAGCGTATATCGCGTGGCCAAAACATCAGCCGCTTGGGTACCACATGCCTGACCAGACATATGTTGACCTGCCATGCAGCTCGTTGGCAAGCCTACCTCAAAGACCCACACCAAAGAACAAAGCGGACCTCTCCTTGCACCGCATCAGCTGGGATCTCCAACCCCACTATAACTTCAGTCCTCTCTGAAACATGCACTGAGAGGAATGAAGGTGTAGAATTAGGTGTGTCACAGCCAAGTACTTGCGGCCACTCTGCTAGCAGTACACCGACGTCCGATTCTAGCAGGCAAATTTCCCTGCCCCAGCTGCTGGACCGTCGAAAGAAGTTCACTCCCAGCCATCCACATGCCCAGCGGTTGAATGCTAGCTTGGCTAAATTGCTAGCGCTTCAACTGCTGCCTTTTCAGTTGGTAGACTCGGCCCCCTTCCGTGAGTTTGTGCAATGTGCGGTTCCTCAGTGGCAGGTTCCCAAACGCCACTTTTTCTCACGGAAGGCTATTCCGGCTCTCTACCGGCATGTGGAAGGCAATGTCTTGGCCTCGCTGGACAGGGCGGTCAGCGGTAAGGTGCATATTACCGCTGACTCATGGTCCAGCAGGCATGGACAGGGACGTTACCTTTCTTTCACGGCCCATTGGGTCACTCTTTTGGCAGCTGGGAAGGATGCAGGACAAGGTGCAGTAGTGTTGGAGGTTGTTCCACCGCCACGCCTCCAAAATGCTACTACTGGTTGTGACACACCTCTCTCCTCCACCCCCTCCTCTTCTTCTTCCTCCATGGCCTCTTCCTGTGCTTTGTCCTCTGAACCAGCGGTGCTCCGTAGCCGTTCAAGGGGCTACGCAAGTACGCAGGCAAAAAGATGCCATGCCGTGCTTGCGCTGGTGTGTTTGGGGGACAGAAGCCACACTGGGGCAGAGGTCCTGTCTGCTCTGCAGGGCCAGGCCGAGAGGTGGTTGACGCCACGCCAGCTTAAGCCAGGAATGGTGGTTTGCGACAATGGCACCAACCTCCTCTCCGCCCTCCGACAGGGACAACTGACCCATGTGCCCTGTGTGGCTCACGTCCTTAACCTGGTGGTGCAGCGGTTCTTGGGCAGGTACCCGGGCTTACAGGATGTCCTGAGGCAGGCCAGGAAAGTCTGTGTGCATTTCCGCAGATCTTATAATGCCAGTGCTCGCCTGGCTGAGCTGCAAAAGGAGTTGAACCTGCCCAAGAACCGCCTTATATGTGACATGCCCACCAGGTGGAACTCAACGTTGGCCATGCTGCAGCTGCTGCACACGCAGCAGAGGGCCATCAATGAGTACCTGTGCGACTACGGCACCAGGACAGGGTCAGGGGAGCTTGGTTTTTTTCTCCACGCCAGTGGGGCATGATCAGGGATGCATGCACTGTCCTGGCACCATTTGAGGAGGCCACGAGGATGGTGAGCAGTGACAGTGCATGCATCAGTGACACTGTACCTCTTGTCCACCTGTTGGAGCACATGCTGCGTGGAATAATGGACAGGGCACTTGAGGCAGAACAGAGGCAGGAAGAGGAGGACTTCCTTGCCTCTCAAGGCCCCCTTTACCCAGACAGTGTTCCTTCTGTCCCACCCATCGCACAGGAAGAGAAGGAGGAGGAGGAGGAGGAGGATTGTGTCAGCATGGAGGTGGAGGCTGGCACTCAGCATCATCAGCAGCAGTCTTTTAGGGATGATTTACAGTCCCAAGAAACCAGTGGACTTGTACGTGGCTGGGAGGAGGTGGCTGCGGATCATGTCGTCCTTAGTGACCCAGAGGACTCCGGACCGAATGCCTCAGCTAACCTACGCTGCATGGCCTCCCTGATCCTGCAAAGTCTGCGGAAGGATCCTCGTATTCTTCGGATCAAGGAGAGGGACCATTACTGGCTGGCCACTCTCCTTGATCCACGGTACAAGGGTAAGGTTGCGGACCTTATGTTACCGTCGCAGAGGGAGCAGAGGATGAGACAACTCCGGGAGGCCTTGCAGAAAGGTCTGTGCAACGCGTTCCCAGAGACTGGGAGGTTACAAACTCCTGGTCCTGGACAACGAGTTGCTGAGGCTTCAGCCAGTCAAAGAAGGAGCGGTGGGGAAGGTGGCCGTCTGACCGATGCGTTCAGACAATTCTTTAGTCCGCAGCCCCAAAGTATGATCGGTTCCAGCAACCATCACCAGCGTCTGATAAACATGGTGCAGGAATATCTAGGGGCAAGGTCAGACTTGGACACCTTCCCCACCGAAAATCCTCTGGCTTACTGGGTCTTGAGGATGGATCACTGGCCAGAGCTTGCACAGTATGCAATTGAGCTACTGGCCTGTCCTGCATCCAGCGTTCTTTCGGAACGCACATTCAGTGCTGCTGGAGGATTTGTCACGGATCACAGGGTGCGCCTGTCCACCGACTCGGTTGATCGACTGACTTTCATCAAGATGAACCAGTCTTGGATCACCACCAGCTACCACACACCTGATGCTGATATAACAGACTAATTGATTTTAACATGTCACATCCCTTCAAGACTGATGCTGATGCTGAGTGCCTGTGCTGTTATGTTGACTGGCTATCCTCCTCCTCCGAGTCCTCAATGATACGATTGATGAGGATAGCTTGGAAGATCATTTTTGTTTATGGGTGCCGCCACCAGTGGCTAAGGCCCAATTTTTCAGCCCCTGTTTAACAGGGGCGTGTAATTACAATTTTTGAAGCAATACTTTGCAACAGGGCTCATTGCTGTGCTCCAAGTACAGTATCTGTGAGGGGTTGCAGTGTTGTGCCACCAGTGCCTAAGGCCCAATTTTTCAGCCCCTGTTCAACAGGGGCATGTAATTACAATTCTTGATCTAATAATTCACAGCAGGGCCCATTGCTGCACCCACCAAGAGTAACTCTGAGGGCTTACAGTGTTGTGGCAACGCCACCACCACCACCACCACCACCACGAAAGGCCCAATTTTTCAGCCCCTGTTCAAAAGGGGCATGTAATTACAATTCTTGATCTAATAATTCACAGCAGGGCCCATTCCTGCACCCACCAAGAGTAACTCTGAGGGCTTACAGTGTTGTGGCAACACCACCACCACCACCACCACCATGAAAGGCCCAATTTTTCAGCCCCTGTTCAACAGGGGCATGCAATTACAATTCTTGATCTAATAATTCACAGCAGGGCCCATTGCTGCACCCACCAAGAGTAACTGTCAGGGCTTACAGTGTTGTGGCACCAGCACCACCATCAAAGGCCCAATTTTTACTACCACTGTTCAACAATTATATGTAATTACAATTCCTGATATAATAGTTGACAGCAGGGCGTTCCAGCACCAACCAAGAGTAACTGTGAGTGCTTACAGTGTTGTGCCAACACCAACAACTAAGGGGCCTATTTCTGCAGAGTATATACGGCAGGTCCCTACTTTCAAACATCCAACTTACAAACGACTCCTACTTGCAAACGCAAGAAGACAACAGGAAGTGAGAGGAAATCTACCCCTAGGAAGGAAAATTCTCTCCTGTAAGAATTAATATGGGAGAAAGGTGTCTCCTCTGTACTGATGCTTTATCACCAATCCTTGTTTCAAGAAAAACACCACATTTCAAAAACAGTTGTCATTGGGACGGAAAGTGAGGTGAAATGTTCTGAACAGGGGCACAGACAGCAAAACAAATGTTACAGGGGTGATAACCCTTACCTATGTTTTCCAAAAAGTTTAAAAATAGATTTTTGGGCTGGAGCTACACTTAAACAATGTACCTGTTCAAAATTACAAACACATTCTACATAAGAACAAACCTACAGTCCCTGTCTTGTATGCACCGCCTGTATACGGCTGTTCAGAGTATATAGGGCCTTTTTTATTTTGTGTGCGGTGTTCCCCTTAATATCCATACAAGACCCAAAGGGGCTGGTAATGGGCTGGGGTAGGGGGGGGGGGGGGTCATGGGGTAGCTATGCCATTTTTCTTAAAGATTTTCATCCATATTACCGGGACCAGACATTACATTAAAGCCGCAAGCAGTTTTAAATGGCTTTTTTTTCCTTTAGAAGTGTCATTTTGTGCAGGGACAGTTCTAAACACGGGAAACATGTGGCACTTCACAGGCATACTTTAGACACCCCCCAGGTAACATATTTAAAGGAATATTTGACTTTTTTTTTTTCACTTTATGCATCATTAAAATGACTGCTCCCGAAAAACGACCGTTTTTAAAACTTCTTTTTGCATTGATACATGTCCCCTGGTGCAGAACCCGGGTTCCCAAACCCTTTTTAGGACAATAACATGCATAATAGTCGTTATAATTAGCACTTTAGAATTCGAACGTTCGCATCCATTGTATTTAATAGGGTTCTAATGTTCGTACGAACGTTCGGTCCGTTCGCGGGTTCTGGTGCGAACCGAACCCGGGGGTGTTCGGCTCATCACTATTAGCCAGTAGTCAGTTAGTTAGGTAAGCTGCACAGTACCTGAACCTTTAAGCCATCCGGCAGTACTGTGAGATAGGTTACTTGGGTGCATTCTCCAAATGAGTCACCGGGCCCTTCCTGAGATACCAGCCATCAGCTCGGTCCTCTCCAGCAAGGTCCTCCCCTGGAATATTCTCCGCTTGAGTGGCTTCTTCCCGCAGGACAGACAGTACAGGATCACCTCAGTTAAGTAGGCCCCAGACAGGCTTCTGGGCCTACTTGCAACAAACACAGCAGCATAGCCTCCGGCCTGGAGGACCATGAGGCAAGACGAACCCCCGGAGCACATGTCACTGCCCCTCAAATATCCTTCCCCCAGCATGCCCAGCTACAAAGAAGCTCCTGATTGGGCCATTTTCTGGGAGAAAGAATATCCAATACACTTCAGCTGGCTGTATTTCTCACCCTGGCCTGTGACAACATTGACACCTACTGGCAACAGTGGGAAATGCGCACAAACAGCCAAAGCTGAAACAGAAACCAACAATTCACATAATCAACTCTGAGCTATTTACAGCTCAGATAACCCCTAAATTTACACATAGCGCCTACTTGAAAAGTAGCAGGGCGCTACATACCTAAATACATCACAACCTCTCTGTCAATGTACAGTCTAAGCAATTAGGCACTTGTCAGTATACAGTGGGGTTGATTTACTAAAACTGGAGAGTGCAAAATCTGGTGCAGCTGTACATGGTAGCCAATCAGCGTCTAATCTTCGCTTGTTCTATTAAAGCAGAGTTCCACTAATTTTTCTGTTTATTAAAAGTCAGCAGCTACAAAAAGTGTAGCTGCTGACTTTTAATGAACACACACTTACCTGCCCCACAGTCCAGCAATGCAGCCGCCCGAAGCCTCGCTTCTCTCCCTCTCCTCTTCACGGCGCTGGCATTGCAAGTGTGGGCACCCGGCTATGACAGCTTGCGGCTTCACAGCCGGATGCGCACTGCGCATGTGTGAGTCAGGCTGCGCGTCCTGAATGGCTGATTGCATGGAGGGAGGGGGAGAGGAGGAGTCACCCAGGCGGCACGAGCGGAAGTGAGAACTGGGTACCTGTCAAAACTATGTACCCACTCCCCCCCCCCAAAATGACATGCCAAATGTGGCATGTTTTTGGGGTCAGGAGTCCTTAAAGCAGAAGTTCCAATTTTGGGTGGAACTCCGCTTTAAGCTTTGGCAAAAAAAAAAGAATGGAAGCGGATTGGTTTCTATGCAGGGCTGCACCAGATTTGGCACACTCCAGTTTTAGTAAATCAACCCAATTGTATGTGCAGGCTAAGGTTTCACAATGTACAGTGCCCACAAATACTGAAGCCCATGTCCATTGTGACTTGGCACAGCACAAGGGTACAGAAATAGCTTGCTGAGCATTTGTGTGTACTAAACCATTTGTCTCAATAAAAAGTACCAGGGAAAGCTCAAGTGTTCAGTGCGTAAATGGCTGGGGTTGTTTTAGAAGACATTGGGCCTAATTTGCTAATAGGGATGGGCCAAATGACCCCCTGTTTGGTTTGCACCAGAACTTTAGAACATCGCAAAAGTTCGGAACTGAATAACGAACCACATTGAAGTCTATGGGACCCGAATTGTAAAAATCAAGAGTGCCCATTTTGAAGGCTTATATGCAAGTAATTGGGAATACAATGGTTATGGGGGCCCGGGTACTGTCCTGGGGGACACGTATCAATGAAAGAAAAAGTAATTTTTAAATGAGTAGTGAGAAAGCATAAAAATGAGAAATAACAATAAAAATGAAAAATTCCTTTCAATATAGCGCCTGGGGGGGGGGGGGGGTCCCTTAGTCTACCTGTAAAGTGGCACATCTGTACTGTGTATAGAAGCTGCTGCAGCAATAATTGAGTTAATAAAGCCAAACAAAATTAAATTTTACCTGCAAGCTTTCTTTATTTTGTAAGCAACAGCTTGGAGAGCCAGTCTGTATGATGAGGCCACAATGTAGGGCACTGGGAACAAAATGAGAGATTTTTTAGATAAATTCTGGTGTCTCTTCCCCAGACTTTGGATAGAAGTAACAGGTGTGGAAAAATAGTTTTTTGAGTGCCAGAGGTGCCTTCAAACCGTAACCCTATAGAGGTACTTTTGATGAAAGCAAAAATTGCCTTGCTGTTAAAAATTGAAATGATATGCACCTGTCAAACAGGCGTGGATAAATTGGTCTTTGGGTGTTTGAGATGCCTTCACACCGTAACCCTATAGAAGTACTCTTGATGAAAGCAAGAATTGCATTGCTGTCAAAAATGTTAACGATATGCATCTTTCTAAAAGGTGCGAAAAAAATTGGTCTTTGGGTGTCAGAGGTGCCTTCACACCGTAACCCTATAGAGGTACTCCTAATGCAAGCAAGAATTGGCCTTGCTGTCCAAAATTTTAATTATATGCACCTGTCAAAACCACACCAAAAAAATCTTCCAGATGAAATCAACGCCCACAACGATAGGCAGCCTAGAAGCCTGCAGAGATTCCACATCCCAAAAACACTTAATCAGCGGCATCGTCATCAGGGACTTCTTAGCTGCTGGTAATCCAGGACATTTTGATAAATGTCAGACAGTCCACGGAGTCTGTGGACAGATACATTCTATTATCAGTAACAAAACCCCCAGCAACACTGAATGCCCATTTGGAAAGCCCGCTGGATGAAGGGAAGCCCAGCAGCTTAATTGCATACTGGGCAAGTTCTGGCCAGTGGTCTATACTTATGACCCATTAACCCAGTGGATTGTCAACTGAAATGCTCTCCGTCTATTTTCGCCCCTAGATAATCGTCCACTATATGATACAGATGCTGCCAATGGAATGTGAAAGTTGACAGCCCTGGGCGTCGAGGACTAAAAAAATTCTGAAATGCATTACTTAGGCGGCCCCCTTCTCCACTACTCCTCTCATGACTAACAGAAGCCTCAAAACTATGTTTTCCATGACACTGTAACGTACCAGAGTCGGCAAAAGCATTAGATAAACTCCTCTTTAAGGTGTCTTCATCTTCTGCACCCTCTGTGGGGAAGGGATGAGTTCTGAGACTTTCTCCTTGTACAGTGGTCAAGGAGGATTGCCAACCAGCGATCCTTCTCCTTTATGCCACGCAGGCTTTGAAGCACGAGGGAGCCCATGCACCGCAAGTTTTGCCTCCTCCCAGCCACGTACTACTCCAAAGGGTTCTGGGGATGGAAAACCATATCTTAAGGTTTGATGTATGTCTTCCTCTACTTCACTGCCTCCAAAATTGCCAGAATCCTCCTCCTCCTCCCTCTCCAATTGTGTGTTTTGTGGCGTAGGAAGAATGGTGTCTGCATAAAGTGGGCCTTGAGAGCAAAGGAAGTCCTCCTCTTCCTCCCGCTGCTCTGCCTCTAGTGCCCTGTCTATAATGCTCCAGCAGGAACACAACAGGGATTTTGTTACGGATGCATGCACTGTTACAGCTCACCATCCTTGTGGCCTCCTCAAATGGTGAGAGTACAGTGCATTCATTCTTTATCAGCAGCCATTGGTGTGGGGAAAAAAAGCAGAGCCAGCCTGAGCCTGTCGTTGTGCCATACTCCCACTCGTTCACGGCCCTCTGCTGCATGTGCAGTCGCTGCAGCATTGCCAAAGTCGAGTTCCACCTGGTGGGCATGTCAAAAATAAGTCGATTTAAGGGCAGGTGGAATTTCTTCTATATTTCAGCCAACCGAGCACTGGCTATGTATGACCTCCTGAAACGGCTACAGACTCTTTTGGTCTGCTTTAGCAGATCTTCCAACTCTGGGCACCTATTTAAGAAAAACTGAACCACCAAATTGAGGACATGTGCCAGGAATTCCACATGTGTCAACTTTCCCTGTCTAAGGGCGGACAGGAGGTTTGTGCCATTATCGCACACCACCATTCCTGGCTCTAGCTGGTGTGGCGTGAACCACCTCTGGGCCTACCCCTGCAGAGCTGCAAGAATCTCTGCTCCGGTGTGATTCCTGTCCCCTAGACACACCAACTGAAGCACTGCATGACACCTTTTAGCCTGACTCATTGAATAGCCCCTTGAACGCTTAGGGGGTACTTGTGGTTCATAGGACAATACAACAGAGGAGAGCATGGAGGAGGAGGGGGTAGAGCTGACAAAGCTTGCATCAACACCACTAGCTTTATAGAGATGTGGTGGCACAACAAAGCTACAGCACTGAGCCCTGTCCTGCATTCTTCGGAGTTGCAAGCAAAGTTACCCAGTGTGCTGTGAATTAAATTTATCCTCCATGACCATGCTTGATGGACCACGTGTCAGCAGTAACGTGGACTTTGCGGATGACTGCCTTGCCCAATGATGCCACAACATTGCCTTCCACGTGATGGTACAGAGCTGGAATGGCCTTATGTGAAAAGAAATAGTGACTGGGGACCTACCATAAGTATACAGCAAATTCTGCAAATTCAGGGAAGGGGGCAGAATCCACCAGATGGAAAGGCAGAAGTTGTAAACCCAGCAGTTTTGACAAGATTGCATTTAGATGCTGGGCAGGTGAGTGGCAGTGAATGTATTTTTTTTGCTGCAGCAGATGGGGCACAGAATTTTGACAGCTATAGTGTACAACTGGTGGTGTGCTACCGGCATATGTGCTGCAAGGGCCTGGGACACCCTGCGCTATACCATTATCCCTGTCAGTGGAGGCTGCTAAGAGGTCATGATGAGGTATAGAGGGGGGTAGACTAATGTGAGTAAGGAGGAGAAGCAGAATTGCATCCCTTTTGTGTGGCTTTTAGGTGCTCTTGCCAGTGGGCTGAGTGGGCGGGAGGTTAAATGCCTTGTCAAGAATGTGGTGTCCAAATGGCTGGTGTTTTTGCTACGCTGGATGTGCTTGAGACAAAGTTTGCAAATTGCAACAGTGAGATCGGCTGCACATGTGCTAAAAAAGGCCCAGAGAGCTGAGCTGTGAGAAGTGGGCCGGGAGATAACAGCTCCACAATGTGATGGAATAGGATGGCTGCTTTCTACTCTTCCATGATGGCTGCCTCATTGGGGTTGTGCCTCACCCTCACTTTCCTCCTCTGCTCTATCTGGCACCCAAGTCGCGTCAGTGACCTCATCATCATCATCTTCATCCTCAGACAACTGGGCAATACACTGCAGCTGGGGGAACATGACTGCCAATTTGTGTACCATTGTTCTCCCCTCTTTGTAGGCTCATGTTCCTACCTTCCTCAACCATCAAGGAGCAAGTGACTGAAGCTGTGTTCAAATAACTCAGCTGACTCCTCCATGCCTGATGCTGGGGCTATGGCAGCAATAGCTGTGGACAAGGAGGCAGATTTAGCCACTCTGGCAGCTGCAGTGACTGTGCACTAGTCTAGGCTTGGGTGACAGAAAATGAGGATGGTTTAGTAAGACAGTCCACCACCTCCTTTGCATACTATGGCTGGATCGCACGGGCAACATCACTAAACTGAAGAAATTATGCCCTACCTAAGGACTGACCACCTTTGCCTGTGGACACATACGCTGCTGGCCCCCTCAGAGTGCCATGGGAACATCTGCCTAATCTTGTTGGCCTCCCAGACATGATGGGGGGTGCTTATTAACAAAATATTATAAAGAGCTCAGGTGCGAGGGACAGGATGGGGAGGAGCTTCCACACGTAGCTCCCTGAGCTGGATGCCGGCCCCACGCCAACACCCATCCACCTGATCACAGCTCACCCAGAGACGCTGCACCACGCTGAAACGCCGACTGCTGACCGTGAGGAGAGGAGGTGGATGTGTCGGCGAACAGGAGGGGTGGACTGCCAGGATGCGCATGGCGCCCGCGCCCTCCCTATGGACGGCGCGGTGTCTCCTCTGTAAGCCAACAAGGGAAGAAGCCGGCGCAGCGGTGCGGCATTGACCCCCTCCCTCCCTCCTCAAGCCCCCTCTGACATGGCCAGCTGGGCTTGAACCCCTCCTTTAATCTCCCATATTACATACTGCACATGGCAGCACCTGAAGATCTCTGATGGGAAGAGAGGAATGACAGACAAACGGCGGCTTTGGGAGAGAACCCAGTAAGGAGCCAGCGATTTTACAGCAGAGCTGATGCTCTCAGCCTGATCCCTCTGATTCCTCTGGTACCAGCCACTGGCCAGCCATCGGCGGAAGAGCGGAAGAAACCGACGAGGAGGTGGTAAAGTAGAAAAAAAAAAAAGAAAAGAAAAACTTTTAGATAATTGCTGTATGAGCTGGGTAGGGGAGCCTGATGAGAGATGTTGCCCCCTTGCCTTGTACCCTGGCAGAAACTGCATATAAACTGCATATATATACAAACTGCATATTAACTGCATATAAACTGACATAAAAGACCCTTCAATGCTGCAGGGTCCTGTGTTTCCCTAGTCTCCTCAGAGCTTGGACGTCTACTAGCTCTCCTGGTTTGTTTCACTTCAACGGTGGTTGTACTAACCTGCTTCTTGCCTTCTAAATCAAGACCCCTAAAGCTTAGGGGGGAATTATTAAAATCTGGGGGGTGCATGAACTGACCCCCACTGAAGGTTGGTACTGAATGCCAGCAATTATTAATATGGAAGTAAGGACTGCTGCATAAGGCCTAAGAGGGAGAGAGTTGCCTACGTAGAGACGTTTAAAGCAAAAGAACTGCTTAAATCGGGCACATATGCTCTGCAGGCTGAAGCTGGTTGAAGCTGGAAGGCTAAGACGTCTTGGTAGTCTCTGAGACCTGGGCCTGGACCTGGACCTTCTCCTTTTTTTTTTTAGGGCTTAAAGCCTGTGCCTCTGCCTAGTGCTTTGGTACGGTTGAATATTGCCTGGCGGCAAGGTATTGAAGCAGGCGCATATTTATTTATCCTCCGGACATAAAACCTGCATTTAGTAGAGGCGGCTGCCAAAGTTTCAGTTATTGACGTCACTTTCGGCACGGCTAAGGACCATTAAAGATTAGTGCCATTTTGACAATGTATGGGAGCATGGTACCTAACACAATACTACTGCTAGATTAATGTCTCCTAACATAATCTGTATGTGACAAATAGCACAACCCGTTTTTTTTTTGTGCTACCATCACCTCTAAAAACAGCCAATGGAAGGCGCGTAAACTGGGAAAGTTAATCCCCCAATACCTGGTGTATCAGTGTGGCACTGCTGAGTTGCTGTTAGTGCCCAATTGGGCCCCCTTTTTTATTCTCTCCCTATCCCAGCCCCTCTCTTATACAGTTAGAGAAACTCCAGGGGCTGCCAAGGACTAAGGGCCAAGGACTAAGGACTAAGGTCACTGGGATAAAGCCTAAAAGGAGCTAATTTCCTCTGTCGTTATTGCATTCCTTTCTTTTTTTCTCTTAGTTCTCTGGTATCTGTCCCCCCTTGGGTCCTTTTCGGTTAAACCCTAGGGGGAACTATAGTTAGGCAGGAGATAGAGATGAATCAAACAAAGGGGAAATCGGGCAAAGCTGGAAAGGGGGTTGGCCCCGCTGCAAGTCCAGGGGGGATACAACGCTATCTGTCAGCAGAAACAAGCATGACGGAAATTGGCCACAGTAGCCCTAAGCAAGTAACTACAACACGGGCGGGGGCGGCTAAACCTAAAATGACAGATGAAGAAGCTAATGCAGGGAAGGGTAGCGATGTATCATCAACACGGTCAAGAAATGGGGGGAGTAACTCACAAGGAAGTAGTAAGACACAAAATGGAGACCTGAAAAGGAAAGGAGGGGGGGGCGCCAGACCCCGAAATAGGAGCAGTGCAAGCGAACTTAGCCCAAATTAAAGAAATATTTATGAAGGCACTGACTAAAGTGGAAACATCTTTGAAAGCAGACTTAGCAGCAGTAAGAACTCATATCATACAGGTATTGGGGCGAGTAGAGGAAATAGAGGAGAGAATGGAGAAATACGATCAAAGTTTGGAGGAGATAAGCATACAAATGGAAGCTCTGCAAAAAACAAATAGATGGCTCCTCTACAAAATGGAGGACCAGGAAAACAGAAGTCGAAGGAAAAACCTAAGGATAAGAGGTATATCAGAGAAACATAAAAATGCTGATCTCCCCAAGGTGATGCAGGAATTAGTTAATCCAATGCTGGGGAGTGAGACAACAGGAGTTAAAAATGGACAGAGTTCATAGGATTTTAAGGCATAAAGCCCAAGAAGACGACAATCCTAGAGATGTTATAATAAGGTTTCATTACTACGAAGAAAAAGCCAAAATCATGGAAAATATATGGAAACTGACAGGCATCGTATTTGAAGGAACGGAGCTACAAGTCTTCCCAGATTTATCAGCAGAGACTCTGGCAAGAAGAAGACTCCTTAAACCCCTAACAGAACAGATGCGGATTATGAACGTGTCCTACCAGTGGGGATTTCCAGCATGTCTAAAAGGGAAAAAAGACGGTCGTAGTGCAGTATTAAGATTCCCTGAAGACCTCCAGGACTTTTGTAGTAAACTGGATCTCCAACCCCTGGCTCTCCCAGGGTGGGAGGAGAAAAATGAAACAAACTGGCCTCGAAACAACGGACAGTGGACCTCAGGCCGAGGGGGCAAGGGAGGAGGAAGGAGGGGGGGATAGAACAGGTATAGGGCAGTTTCTCATGGCAAATATTAACCATATAAGGGCAGTATCTAGTGAGTGGGGAAAGAAAATTAGGAGAAAAATAAATCAGAGTGGGAGGATGGGTGGTTGGGGGGGGGTATACTGGTGGGGGGTGATCGGCTTGGGAGGTGACATCCCCAATAAGACTTGAGATCTGAAAGACATCTAGAAAGAGGCCGTCAGACTCAGGCGAGGAACAAATATGGAATTTGTTCACCCTCCACTAAGGAGGGGAGTGGGAGGGGGGTTTGTGTGTGTGTTTTTTTTTTTTCGTTTTTGTGTATGGTTGGTCTCTCTCTCTCTCTCCTGGCCCCTCCCTTTCTCCTCTTTTGTCCCTCCCTCGACGGTGGCTGTGGTGCCACTGGGCGGGGAGAGGGAAGGAGAACAGGGGTAGCTACTCCAAATGTGAGCTATGACTACATAGAACCTAGTATCATATAATATTAAAGGCTTAAATTCCCTAGGGAAGAGGTTCGCAGTTAATAAGGAACTACAACATTACGGAGCAAATGTAGTTTGCCTCCAGGAAACACATATCTCGCATTCCTCAGGGTGTAGGATGTCCTCTTGGGCTTTTCCCGTATGGTACTATGGGGACTCAACGTCAAGCTCCTCGCGGGGGGTGGCTATAGGATTTGACAGAAATACAGTATTTGAGCTTAAAAAGCAGGTTGCAGACCCAGAAGGAAGATTTCTGTTTATTAAAGGGAAATTGTTTAACGTAGACTGCACTATAGCAAACATATATTCCCCAAATAGGGACCCAGATAGGTTCCTGAGGAAAATTCTAAAAAAACTAGCAGAATTTAAGGAGGGGAAATTGGTAGTGGCAGGCGGTCTTAATATGTGTATCGATCCACGGGTGGACACTACGGGAGGTCATTCTTACTTATCAGCTCAGAGACAAAATAAAATAAAGAAGCTACTATTAGAGTATCAATTAGTGGACGCCTGGAGGATCGGTCATCTAGGAGCCCGAGATTATACATTTTTTTCCTTAGCGCACGGGTCATTCTCAAGGATCGATTACGTATTAATAGAACATCAGTGGCTATCCTCTCTTAAAGAAACAGCTATAAAGGCAATCTCCCTTTCTGATCACGCTCCAGTGGTAGTACAACTAGAAATAATGTCAGGGGCCCCCAAGGGGGGAGGATGGAAACTGAACGATTCCCTGATTCAAGATCTGGAGGTAAATAAGAGGATAGAACAGGAGCTAGAGGAATTCTTTCTTATCAATGATACACCTGAAATCTCAAGGGGCACATTGTGGGAAGCACATAAAAGCTATATAAGGGGGGTGTTAATAAGTATAGGTGCATGGAAAAAAAAAAGAAAAAGGAAAAAAGATTAACAATTTATATAGAGAAATAAACGAGTTAGAACAGACAAGACCGAAGGGTATCCCAGAAAAGCTAGAGCTGACAAAAAAAAAAAGAAGTACTGGGGATATTATTAGAGCAAGAGAAAAAACAAGCTTTCCATATAGTTGACAAAGAGATCCATCAGTGGGGCAATAAGTCGGGGAAATGGTTAGCAAGGGTAGTAAGGGAAAAAAAACCCATCCTTTATAGCTAAAATCAAAGATAATAAAGGAGAAATATTGCACTCATCCCCCGAAAAAGCAAAAGTTTTCCATGAGTACAACAGTAAGTTGTATAATGTTAGACAAAAAGAAGATAGGAGGGGAGGAATGGAAGAAGTCCAAGAGTACCTGCAGGGACTAGATCTCCCAGTTATGGCTAAAGAGGAATTGGACCTCCTGGAAATTCCAATCACGAAGGAAGAAGTAATTAAAGCAATCGGAGATATGGCCATAGGGAAGAGCCCTGGCCTTGACGGGTACTCAATCATGTTCTATAAAAAGTTTCAAAAACTACTGGCCCCCAAATTATGCGAATACTTTAATGCATTGGCGGAAGGAGAGAACCCACGAGAAGAGGCCTTGATGGCCTACATAACCTTAATTTTAAAAGAGGGCAAAGACCCAATGGCAACGGAAAGTTATAGACCAATATCGCTATTAAATACCGATATAAAGATTTTCACAAAAATAATTGCAGGAAGACTAAAGCCTTTATTACCCCAATGGATCCACAGCGACCAGGTCGGGTTTGTATCTGGGAGAGAGGGGAATGACAACTCCCTTAAGTCCCTGTTTCTTGTGCATGAGGCGAGGAAGAGTGGGGCCCCAGTCGTATTTCTGTCGGTTGATGCCGAAAAGGCCTTCGACAGAGTGGACTGGGGCTTCATGTTGGGCGGCAAGGTATTGAAGCAGGCGCATATTTATTTATCCTCCGGACATAAAACCTGCATTTAGTAGAGGCGGCTGCCAAAGTTTCAGTTATTGACGTCACTTTCGGCACGGCTAAGGACCATTAAAGATTAGTGCCATTTTGACAATGTATGGGAGCATGGTACCTAACACAATACTACTGCTAGATTAATGTCTCCTAACATAATCTGTATGTGACAAATAGCACAACCCGTTTTTTTTTTGTGCTACCATCACCTCTAAAAACAGCCAATGGAAGGCGCGTAAACTGGGAAAGTTAATCCCCCAATACCTGGTGTATCAGTGTGGCACTGCTGAGTTGCTGTTAGTGCCCAATTGGGCCCCCTTTTTTGTTCTCTCCCTATCCCAGCCCCTCTCTTATACAGTTAGAGAAACTCCAGGCGCTGCCAAGGACTAAGGGCCAAGGACTAAGGACTAAGGTCACTGGGATAAAGCCTAAAAGGAGCTAATTTCCTCTGTCGTTATTGCATTCCTTTCTTTTTTTCTCTTAGTTCTCTGGTATCTGTCCCCCCTTGGGTCCTTTTCGGTTAAACCCTAGGGGGAACTATAGTTAGGCGGGAGATAGAGATGAATCAAACAAAGGGGAAATCGGGCAAAGCTGGAAAGGGGGTTGGCCCCGCTGCAAGTCCAGGGGGGATACAACGCTATCTGTCAGCAGAAACAAGCATGACGGAAATTGGCCACAGTAGCCCTAAGCAAGTAACTACAACACGGGCGGGGGCGGCTAAACCTAAAATGACAGATGAAGAAGCTAATGCAGGGAAGGGTAGCGATGTATCATCAACACGGTCAAGAAATGAGGGGAGTAACTCACAAGGAAGTAGTAAGACACAAAATGGAGACCTGAAAAGGAAAGGAGGGGGGGCGCCAGACCCCGAAATAGGAGCAGTGCAAGCGAACTTAGCCCAAATTAAAGAAATATTTATGGAGGCTGTGAGGGGGTTAACTCGGTAGCGGGTGTGTGTGACCCCCTGGTTGGGCTCCCCACACAAAAACAGGGCCAGCAGACGGAGGTTGTGGTTTTCAAAATCAAAAGGTGCGGTTTATTTCTCTATGTACAGTGACAAAAACACAGCAAAGCCAAAAAAGAAACAAACAAAATAAATCCTGGTCAGTTTGACCTCTGACTAAACATGCAGGTTTCCTAAACTAACAACTGGGATCAGCCTAGTGCTGTCCTAGTCCCTAAGTCCCTGGTTTAGTAAAAGTCCAAACAAATAGCCACACAGGCTTTGCCTCACCGCACAGGGGTTCACTCTCCCTAGACAGTCCACACAGGTCTGGTTCCAGGCATGAGCTAACATCTAATGAATCTGGGAGTTTCTTATAGAGGCCTAAATGAGCTGACAAGGTTCAGCTGGTCTCATCAACTCCCTGTCTGCACGACGCCCAGCCCTCTCCCTAGAGGTATGAGTCATCCATGAGCACACTAGCCTTATACAACTCTCCACCTAGTTGTACAAATCGGCGTAAAGCCTGAATCTGGGCGAAATATATCTACCCCCCTGGATGCAACCAGGTGACTTTACCTTCCTGCTGTCACATACCCCCCCCTCTTGTTTTAACCTCGGGGTTGGAACACCAGCAATCAGGCATTCATGTACTCGAGACAAAGCATCCACATTCCCCATTTGAACGCCAGGGCGATGCTTTACTGTGAAGTTGAATTCCTGGAGGGCCAGGAACCACCTATTCACTCTTCTATTTGTTTCCTTGTTTTGAGCCATCCACTTTAACGGAGCGTGATCCGTAACCATGTCAAAGTGCCTACCTAGCAGATAGTACCGAAGGGAATCTAGAGCCCACTTCACCGCTAAACACTCCTTTTCAACCGTGGCGTAATTTACCTCATGGGACTTCAACTTCCTGCTGAGGTAAATGACTGGGTGCTCTTCCCCGTTCCAGACCTGGGACAATACTGCTCCTAACCCCACATCTGACGCATCACTTTGTACGACAAAGTCTTTAGAGAAGTCGGGTGAGTACAACACTGGCTGGCTACATAAGGCTTGTTTCAAGAATTGGAATGCTGCCTCAGCCTCGGGGGTCCATTTAATCATGACCGACCCTTTCCCTTTCGTCAGGTTGGTTAGGGGCACAGCCTTAGAAGCAAAGTGGGGAATGAAGCGCCGATAATAACCCGCGATTCCCAGAAAGGCTCGTACCTGCTTCTTGCTGTTGGGACGTGGCCAACTCTGGATGGCCTCGACTTTGTTGAGTTGGGGTTTTATTACTCCCCTGCCAATGGTGTACCCAAGATATTTGGCCTCCTCCTGCCCAATGGTACACTTCTTGGGGTTAGCCGTAAACCCCGCTTCCCGAACAGAGTCCAGGACTGCTTGCACTTTTGGCAGATGTGAGGCCCAATCTGTGCTATGGACAATTACGTCATCCAGGTAAGCCGCAGCATACTTCCGATGGGGCCTCAGCATCTGGTCCATTTTCCGCTGGAATGTGGCCGGCGCATTCTGTAACCCGAACGGCATTCTCTTATATTGGAACGCCCCGTCTGGGGTTACAAATGCGGTTTTCTCTTTGGCCGACTTGGCCAGGGGAATTTGCCAATACCCTTTTGTGAGGTCAAGAGTCGTCATGTATCGGGCTGTTCCCAGCCGGTCGATCAACTCATCTATACGTGGCATGGGGTAGGTGTCAAATTTTGTAACTTTGTTCAACTGACGAAAATCGTTACAAAATCGCCAGCTCCCATCCGGTTTAGGCACCAACACAATGGGACTAGACCAATCACTTTGGGACTCCTCTATCACCCCTAAGTTCAGCATTTTCTGTACTTCCTCCCGTATTGCCTCCCGTCGGGCCTCTGGGATCCGATAGGGTTTTAACTTCACCCTTTCACCGGGCGGGGTAATAATATCATGCTCTACCCCAGAGGTTTGTCCCGGCAGCTCAGAGAACACCTCCTTGTTGCGAAGCACAAACTCCTTAACCTCCTGTTGTTGGGGTTGTGACAAGGTGGCTGCTATTCCAACCTCCGGAATCACGCAACCAGTTTGAGCTGGTGACCAAGTTTCTGCGACTAGGGACTCTCTATCCCTCCAGGCTTTCAACAGATTAACGTGATATATCTGTTCGGGCTTTCGCCTTCCTGGTTGTCTGACCTTGTAATTCACTTCGCTCACTTTTTCCATTATCTCGTAGGGGCCTTGCCATTTGGCAAGGAATTTACTTTCAACCGTAGGGACAAGTACCAATATCCTATCCCCCGGGGAAAAGGTACGGGTCTTTGCTCCACGGTTGTACACTCTCTGCTGTGCCAACTGCGCTTGGGCCAAATGTTCCTTCACGATGGGCATTACCTGTGCAATTCGATCTTGCATCAGGGCGACATGCTCAATCACACTCCTGTGGGGAGAACTCTCACTTTCCCAAGTTTCCTTGGCAATATCCAACAGCCCTCTTGGGTGTCTCCCATACAGTAACTCAAAGGGGGAGAATCCCGTAGAGGATTGGGGCACCTCCCTAATAGCAAACATCAAATAAGGAAGTAGACAGTCCCAATCCTTTCCATCTCTATCCACCACTTTCTTCAACATTTGTTTTAGGGTTTTGTTGAATCTTTCAACCAGCCCATCGGTTTGGGGGTGATACACAGATGTACGCAATTGCGTCACTTTGAACAATTTACACAGCTCTTTCATAACCCGGGACATAAAGGGTGTACCTTGGTCCGTAAGCAGTTCTTTACAAATACCCACCCGGCTAAAAACAAGAGATAGCTCTTTGGCTATGGTTTTGGCCGAGGTATTTCTGAGAGGGATCGCTTCTGGATAACGGGTGGCATAGTCCATTATAACCAATATGTACTGGTGCCCCCTAGCGGACTTGATTATAGGACCTACCAAATCCATTGCGATTCTCTCAAACGGGACCTCAATGATGGGTAGAGGGACCAGCGGGCTACGGAAATGTGGCATCGGGGCCGACCTCTGACACACAGGGCAGGAGGAACAATAATTTTCTATGTCCTTCATCACCCCAGGCCAATAGAATCTCTGTAATACCCTCTCTCGGGTTTTCTCTGTCCCCAGATGACCTCCAAGAATGTGCCCATGGGCCAACTCCAACACCAACTTCCTGTAAGGTTTGGGCACCACCAGCTGCTCAACGGTTTCTTCTGCCCTTTTTGCCACCCGATACAGTAGGTCCTTCTCTACGCTGAAGTATGGGTAAGTGCAGGTATTATCTGGGTTCACTAACTCGCCATCTATTTCCACTACGTTTTCCCGTGCCTTTATTAGGGCGGGGTCTTTTAACTGTTCTGTGGCAAAATTTTCCCTGTGAACCTCCAGATCAGAAAACTCCACAGACGGTAGGTTTTCGTCTGAGGAGGTGGGCTCCTCTCCAGTTTCTTGAGTCTCCCCTGCCAATACTGACAAGGGAAATTCTGGAGAGTCCTCACCACTCTCAGAGGAGTTCTGGCTATCACATTCCTGGTACATAGGGGCACCAGTGGGGGGCTCAGGATCATCCCACAGTTCCCAGAACTTCGGAAAATCCCTTCCCACAATGGCGTCATGCGGTAACTGAGATACTAAGCCCACTGGATGAGAGAGGGTACCTTTGGGGGTCTCGAAACACACTGTAGTCACTGGATACTCTCGGGTGTCCCCATGCACACAAATAACAGCTACCTTGCTATTCCCAGAGACCTCTGTTTTAACTAACTCAGCCTTTATCAGGGTCACGAGGCTACCTGAATCCAGCAATACCACAACATTTCTACCATTAATACACATTTTGCATAAATGTTTCTCAGTTCCCCGAATGGCAGTGCATGCGACTGTCGCACACAGCGACTGACGTCTGTCCGTCAGAAAGTCACACTGCATGGGTTCCTCCACAACCGGGCAATTGGCTGCAATATGTCCCGCTTGCCGGCAGCGGTAGCAAACAATCCTTTTGGCTGCCTCTTGAGCCCCTGACTTCCCAGGCTGTTCTCGCCAAACTTGGGGTAGAGCTCCCACCCTCTCACTCTCTCCACCCTCACCCCTTGGAATCCTCTTATCCGCCCCTGGGGATGGTCTGGTCTTAGGGTGGAAAGTCCGAGAGTCTCTGGAAGAGGCCGTCAGGTTCTCTGTAGCCAAGTATCTCTCTACACGATCCACAAGTTTACCGGCCGTTTCTGGGTCTCCGTGGCTTACCCACTTTTGAATGGCGGTAGGAAGAGCTCTCAAGAAACGATCCATCACAACACGTTCCACAATCTCCGGTGCGGACAAAGTCTCTGGCTGTAGCCACTTCCTGCTCAGGTGAATGAGATCATACATTTGAGACCTGGGGGGTTTTCCAAGCTGGAAAGTCCAGTTATGCACACGCTGAGCCCGGACAGCCAGGGTGACACCCAGCCTTGCCAATATTTCAGCTTTTAGCATCACATAGTCTTTTGCTTGGTCAGGCTCTAGGTCATAGTAAGCCTTCTGCGATTCACCAGTTAACAGAGGAGCCACCAGTCCAGCCCACTGCTCCTCAGGCCACTTTTCTCTTTCAGCAGTCCTTTCAAATGTGGTCAAAAATACCTCTGGATCATCCTCTCCAGTCATTTTTGTCAATAAACGACTCACCCCAAAGGACGCGGTATTAGTGGGACGGCTTTCCTCACTGGTCTGCGGACGTTGCTGCATTACTGCTTCCATTTGTTGTAGTCTCTGCTCTTGCTTCTGTAACAGGTCTATGAAGCGGGCCTCAGATTGCTGCTGGGCTTGTTGATGAGCTTGCTGCTGGGCTGCAAGGCTCCTTTGCAAACCTGCATTTGTCTGCTGTTGATTGGCATTTGCTAGAGCCAGCTGTTTCAGTATCTCCTCCATGCTGGCTTAAAAAAAACTGCCACTGGTTCTCCACCAACTGTGAGGGGGTTAACTCGGTAGCGGGTGTGTGTGACCCCCTGGTTGGGCTCCCTACACAAAAACAGGGCCAGCAGACGGAGGTTGTGGTTTTCAAAATCAAAAGGTGCGGTTTATTTCTCTATGTACAGTGACAAAAACACAGCAAAGCCAAAAAAGAAACAAACAAAATAAATCCTGGTCAGTTTGACCTCTGACTAAACATGCAGGTTTCCTAAACTAACAACTGGGATCAGCCTAGTGCTGTCCTAGTCCCTAAGTCCCTGGTTTAGTAAAAGTCCAAACAAATAGCCACACAGGCTTTGCCTCACCGCACAGGGGTTCACTCTCCCTAGACAGTCCACACAGGTCTGGTTCCAGGCATGAGCTAACATCTAATGAATCTGGGAGTTTCTTATAGAGGCCTAAATGAGCTGACAAGGTTCAGCTGGTCTCATCAACTCCCTGTCTGCACGACGCCCAGCCCTCTCCCTAGAGGTATGAGTCATCCATGAGCACACTAGCCTTATACAACTCTCCACCTAGTTGTACAAATCGGCGTAAAGCCTGAATCTGGGCGAAATATATCTACCCCCCTGGATGCAACCAGGTGACTTTACCTTCCTGCTGTCACAAGGCACTGACTAAAGTGGAAACATCTTTGAAAGCAGACTTAGCAGCAGTAAGAACTGATATCATACAGGTATTGGGGCGAGTAGAGGAAATAGAGGAGAGAATGGAGAAATACGATCAAAGATTGGAGGAGATAAGCATACAAATGGAAGCTCTGCAAAAAACAAATAGATGGCTCCTCTACAAAATGGAGGACCAGGAAAACAGAAGTCGAAGGAAAAACCTAAGGATAAGAGGTATATCAGAGAAACATAAAAATGCTGATCTCCCCAAGGTGATGCAGGAATTATTTAATCCAATGCTGGGGAGTGAGACAACAGAGGAGTTAAAAATGGACAGAGTTCATAGGATTTTAAGGCATAAAGCCCAAGAAGACGACAATCCTAGAGATGTTATAATAAGGTTTCATTACTACGAAGAAAAAGCCAAAATCATGGAAAATATATGGAAACTGACAGGCATCGTATTTGAAGGAACGGAGCTACAAGTCTTCCCAGATTTATCGGCAGAGACTCTGGCAAGAAGAAGACTCCTTAAACCCCTAACAGAACAGATGCGGATTATGAACGTGTCCTACCAGTGGGGATTTCCAGCATGTCTAAAAGGGAAAAAAGACGGTCGTAGTGCAGTATTAAGATTCCCTGAAGACCTCCAGGACTTTTGTAGTAAACTGGATCTCCAACCCCTGGCTCTCCCAGGGTGGGAGGAGAAAAATGGAACAAACTGGCCTCGAAACAACGGACAGTGGACCTCAGGCCGAGGGGGCAAGGGAGGAGGGGGGATAGAACAGGTATAGGGCAGTTTCTCATGGCAAATATTAACCATATAAGGGCAGTATCTAGTGAGTGGGGAAAGAAAATTAGGAGAAAAATAAATCAGAGTGGGAGGATGGGTGGTTGGGGGGGGGTATACTGGTGGGGGGTGATCGGCTTGGGAGGTGACATCCCCAATAAGACTTGAGATCTGAAAGACATCTAGAAAGAGGCCGTCAGACTCAGGCGAGGAACAAATATGGAATTTGTTCACCCTCCACTAAGGAGGGGAGTGGGAGGGGGGTTTGTGTGTGTGTTTTTTTTTTTCGTTTTTGTGTATGGTTGGTCTCTCTCTCTCTCTCTCCTGGCCCCTCCCTTTCTCCTCTTTTGTCCCTCCCTCGACGGTGGCCGTGGTGCCACTGGGCGGGGAGAGGGAAGGAGAACAGGGGTAGCTACTCCAAATGTGAGCTATGACTACATTGAACCTAGTATCATATAATATTAAAGGCTTAAATTCCCTAGGGAAGAGGTTCGCAGTTAATAAGGAACTACAACATTACGGAGCAAATGTAGTTTGCCTCCAGGAAACACATATCTCGCATTCCTCGGGGTGTAGGATGTCCTCTTGGGCTTTTCCCGTATGGTACTATGGGGACTCAACGTCAAGCTCCTCGCGGGGGGTGGCTATAGGATTTGACAGAAATACAGTATTTGAGCTTAAAAAGCAGGTTGCAGACCCAGAAGGAAGATTTCTGTTTATTAAAGGGAAATTGTTTAACGTAGACTGCACTATAGCAAACATATATTCCCCAAATAGGGACCCAGATAGGTTCCTGAGGAAAATTCTAAAAAAACTGGCAGAATTTAAGGAGGGGAAATTGGTAGTGGCAGGCGGTCTTAGTATGTGTATCGATCCACGGGTGGACACTACGGGAGGTCATTCTTACTTATCAGCTCAGAGACAAAATAAAATAAAGAAGCTACTATTAGAGTATCAATTAGTGGACGCCTGGAGGATCGGTCATCTAGGAGCCCGAGATTATACATTTTTTTCCTTAGCGCACGGGTCATTCTCAAGGATCGATTACGTATTAATAGAACATCAGTGGCTATCCTCTCTTAAAGAAACAGCTATAAAGGCAATCTCCCTTTCTGATCACGCTCCAGTGGTAGTACAACTAGAAATAATGTCAGGGGCCCCCAAGGGGGGAGGATGGAAACTGAACGATTCCCTGATTCAAGATCTGGAGGTAAATAAGAGGATAGAACAGGAGCTAGAGGAATTCTTTCTTATCAATGATACACTTGAAATCTCAAGGGGCACATTGTGGGAAGCACATAAAAGCTATATAAGGGGGGTGTTAATAAGTATAGGTGCATGGAAAAAAAAAAGAAAAAGGAAAAAAGATTAACAATTTATATAGAGAAATAAACGAGTTAGAACAACAGGCAAGACCGAAGGGTATCCCAGAAAAGCTAGAGCTGACAAAAAAAAAAAAAGAAGAACTGGGGATATTATTAGAGCAAGAGAAAAAACAAGCTTTCCATATAGTTGACAAAGAGATCCATCAGTGGGGCAATAAGTCGGGGAAATGGTTAGCAAGGGTAGTAAGGGGGAAAAAAAACCATCCTTTATAGCTAAAATCAAAGATAATAAAGGAGAAATATTGCACTCATCCCCCGAAAAAGCAAAAGTTTTCCATGAGTACAACAGTAAGCTGTATAATGTTAGACAAAAAGAAGATAGGAGGGGAGGAATGGAAGAAGTCCAAGAGTACCTGCAGGGACTAGATCTCCCAGTTATGGCTAAAGAGGAATTGGACCTCCTGGAAATTCCAATCAAGAAGGAAGAAGTAATTAAAGCAATCGGAGATATGGCCATAGGGAAGAGCCCTGGCCCTGACGGGTACTCAATCATGTTCTATAAAAAGTTTCAAAAACTACTGGCCCCCAAATTATGCGAATACTTTAATGCATTGGCGGAAGGAGGGAACCCACGAGAAGAGGCCTTGATGGCCTACATAACCTTAATTTTAAAAGAGGGCAAAGACCCAATGGCAACGGAAAGTTATAGACCAATATCGCTATTAAATACCGATATAAAGATTTTCGCAAAAATAATTGCAGGAAGACTAAAGCCTTTATTACCCCAATGGATCCACAGCGACCAGGTCGGGTTTGTATCTGGGAGAGAGGGGAAGGACAACTCCCTTAAGTCTCTGTTTCTTGTGCATGAGCCGAGGAAGAGTGGGGCCCCAGTCGTATTTCTGTCGGTTGATGCCGAAAAGGCCTTCGACAGAGTGGACTGGGGCTTCATGTTGGGAACACTGAGATTCTTGGGAATCGGAGAAAAGATGATGCGATGGATAATTGCGTTTTATTTCCACCCAACAGCTAAAATTAGGATAAATGGAACCCTGTCCCCTCCTCTGGAACTATACAACGGCACAAGACAGGGCTGTCCCCTTTCGCCAATGCTATTTGTATTAGCACTGGAACCATTATTGGCTACAATACGGAAAAATAAGGACATAAGAGGAGTGAGAGTTGGGGAGGGGGAGTATAAGGTTGCCGCATATGCGGACGACGTGCTGTTTTTTATTTCCAATCCTAGGACAACTATACCTGTCATATTGAAGGAATTAAGTAGATATGGGAAAATGTCAAATTTTAAGATCAATACAGCAAAATCTGAGATTTTAAATATAACCTTGGCAAAAAGGGAGCAGAGGGCAATCCAGCCCTCTTTTCCCTTTGCCTGGTGTAAGGAGGAACTGGGATACCTGGGGGTAAGATTAACAGTGTCATGGGAGTCCCTGTTTGCGGCAAATTATGTCCCCATATTAAATAAGGTAAAAGACCAACTTAATTATTTAAGATATAAACCCTTGTCTTGGTTAGGGAGGATAAATGCTTTAAAAATGATTGTCCTGCCTAAACTAACGTACATATTCCAAATGATTCCAATAAGAGTCCCTCAGGAATTCTTTACGAAATTAAACACCTTAGCGTTGAGATACATATGGAAACACAAGCACCCCAGAATTTCCTATGCAACATTGGTAAAAGGAAAAAAGCTAGGGGGGTTAGCAGCCCCAGATTTTAGGAAGTACTATCAGGCAATCGTCATTTCATGGATAACAGGCTGGATACACAATAAGAAGGGAAAGGGATGGGTGGAAATTGAAGAAGCACAAAGTAAATTAGACTTAGGGAAAAGGGTATGGGTCCCACGACAGCATCGCGAACTGGCAAAAAGCACAAATCCATTAACTAAACACACTTTTAGAATATGGGACGAACTGAGTAGACGATATCACTGGCAGCATAACTCACCTTTAATTTCTTTTATTAGACACAAGCTATTTTAAGCCAGGGAAAGAGGAGCACTTATACTTTACCAGATGGTCAAAGAAAGATGAAATACTATTATAAGACGTGATGATGGGGAATGGGTTATGCACTTTCACAGAGTTAACACAAAAATGGGGGGGTAGAACACTGGATAAGTGGAGATATGCACAAATACAGCATTTTGTACACGCACTCCCCCGGCCACTGCGGGGAAAGGGGGAGATGAACTCAATTGAGAGACTCCTCTCTTCCCCCCGATGCCTGGGGCAGAGCGTGTCCAAAATCTATAAAATATTGATAGAAGAAACAGAACCTAAACATCCCCCCTATTTGGGAAAATGGGAGGAGGAAATAGGGGGTTTACAGGATGAAAAACATAGGAACAAGATTCTTAAAATTGCCTGCTCTACTTCCAGTGATACTAAGACGATAGAGATGTGCTATAAACTAATGGCGAGGTGGTATGTGACTCCGCAGAGTGCAAATAGGATGAGGACAGAGATCCTACCAACATGCTGGAGAGGTTGTGGGGTTCTGGGGACTTATGCACATCTATGGTGGGAGTGTGGGAATATTCAGCTCTATTGGGAGAGAATAATAGAGAATATATACCAGATAACAGGGAAACAGATCCAGAAAGATCCATGGAAATGCTTATTCCACGACACAGATCAAAAGATAGTACAATATAAAAGTTCCCTGGTACCACACCTCCTAAATGCAGCTAAAAGCTTAATCCCAAGAAGATGGAAAAACCCTGAAGCCCCCTCAATGAAAGAGTGGATAGCTAAAATAGACTGGCTGAGATCAATAGAGGAAACATTACACAGAAGGGAAGACTCTATAGAAATATACAATAGAGTATGGGGGAAGTGGATTGAGTTTAAAAAGACGGGGAATATATAAAGATATTGGAGCGCTAGGAGAAATGGGGGCGGAGAGAGATTAAGAGAAGGTCCGATTGTTACTGGAGGCAAATGGGGGGGGGAGAAGAGGGGGAGAGAGAGAGAGATGGACGTGGGGTAGAAATTATATGTTATATTATTTTATTTTTTATTTTTTTTCTATTAGGGGAGGGGGGTGGGAAGATATATGTTGGATTGAAATAAAACTGAAGCGTAAGGTGGAAACACCGATTGGAAATGTTGTACACTTTTTATAATGGTGATAAATATATAAAGAGATGATATATATAAAAAATACATATATATATTATAAAGATGTGGAAATGTGTACGTGGATGCACTTTAATTAACCACTTGACCACTGGGCACTTAAACCCCCTTCCTAACCAGACCAATTTTCAGCTTTCGGCGCTCTCACATTTTGAATGACAATTACTCAGTCATGCAACACTGTACACATATGAAATTTTTGTCCTTTTTTCACACAAATAGAGCTTTCTTTTGGTGGTATTTAATCACCATTGTGTTTTTGCGCTATAAAAGAAAAAAGACTGAAAAATCTGTAAAAAAAATGAATTTTTCTTTCTTTTTGATATACAATTTAGCAAAAAAGTAATTTTTCTTCATAAATTTGGGCCAAAATTTATACTGCTACATATCTTTGGTAAAAATAACCCAAATTAGTGGATATTATTTAGTCTGTGTGAAAGTTATAGAGTCTACAAGCTATGGTGCCAATCACTGAAAATTGATTAATCTGATCACACCTGATGTACTGACAGCCTATCTCATTTCTTGACAGCCTAACAAACCAGGAAAGTACAAATACCCCCCAAATGACCCCTTTTTGAATAGTAGACATTCCAAGGTAGTTAGTAAGAGGCATAGTTAGTTTTTTGAAGCTGTAATTTTTTCCCACAATTCTTTGCAAAATTAAGATTTTTTTTATTTCTAGTTTTTTTCACACCAAATAGTCATTATAACAGGTTATTTCTCTCACATGGCATGTAGACTCCACAAATGACACCCCAAAATATATTCTGCTACTCCTCCTGAATATGGCGATACCACATGTGTGAGACTTTTACACAGCCTGGCCACATACAGAGGCCCAATATTGAAGTAGCACCTTCAGGCGTTCTAGGAGCATAAATGACACATCTAATCTCTCAACCACCTATTACACTTTTTGAAGGACCTGGAGGACCAGGTCAATGGAAACGCCCACAATGTGACCTCATTTTGGAAAGCAAACACCCCAACGTATAATCTATGAGGCATAATGAGTCTTTTGAACAGTTCATTTTTTTCCAGAAGATTTGGAAAATGTGGAAAAAAAATGAAAACACATTTTTTTTACACAAAGTTGTCCATTTATAAGATATTGCCAACACATAGCATGTACATAGCAAAAATGACACCGCCAAATATATTCTGCTACTCCTCCTGAGTATGGCGATACCACATGTGTGAGACTTTTACACAGCCTGGCCACATACAGAGGCCCAACATTGAAGTAGCACCTTATGGCGTTCTAGGAGCATAAATTACACATCTAATCTCTCAACCACCTATTACACTTTTGGAGGCCCTGGAGCACCAGGACAATTGAAACGCCCACAAAGTGACCCCATTTTGGAAAGCAAACACCCCAACGTATTAGACATGTGCATTCGTTTATGTCCGAATGCATTTTCATCTGAATTTCAGCTATTTTCGTTATCGTTTTAACAAACGAAAACGAAAGCACAGAATCCGAAAACCGAAAGATCCGACATAAACAAATGTTTTATTTTCGTTTTCGTTGCTACAACAGTTCGATATAGATAGGAGATTCGACGTGACACTGACAATAACAATCTGTGTCTATCGAACCTGTGGTCGAATGTGCCTAACCTTAACTCTATTAGTCCAAGATTATTCTACATAGGAGAGAAAAGATTCGACATTATAGAGAGAAAAGATTCGACATAGGAGAGAAAGATTCGACATAGGAGAGAAAAGATTCGACATTATAGAGAGAAAAGATTCGACATTATAGAGAGAAAAGATTCGACATAGGAGAGAAAAGATTCGACATAGGAGAGAAAAGATTTGTTATTATAGAGAGAAAAGATTCGACATAGAGAGAAAAGATCACTGCTGGAATTGGGTGGGGGAAGTAAAATAAAAATAAAGTTGATGATGAATGTTATTGGCTGATTGTAACCAAAGAGGAGGAGCAGTAAAATTGCTAGAATGACGAAGATTCGACAAAGCATCGAAAGTTAGAAGATTCGACTGTGCAGCAAAACTGTACGACGCTGCAATCGTACATTTCCGGTCAAATGCATCCGCCCATAGGCTATAGAAGAATTCTAATGTTGGTTGACTAGTAATAGTAATGAATAAATATAATTATTACTAGTCATACAACATTAGAATTCTTCTATAGCTTGTGGGCGGAACATTCGACCGGAAATGTATGATTGCAGCGTCGTACAGTTTTACTGCTCCGTCGAATCTTCTTTGAACATTCGACAGACACCATAAGCCTTCAATGACAGATTCGACCTTAATTAATTCAGATTTTTGGACGAATGCAATTTCTAACGAAAAACGAAATAAATAAAAACAAATTTCGGGAGTAACTAAATAAATTTATTTTTCGGACGAAAACGAAATTCCGAAACGAAATATTTCAGTGTGCACATGTCTACAACGTATAATCTATGAGGCATAATGAGTCTTCATTTTTTTCCAGAAGTTTTCGGAATCCGTGGAGAAAAAATTAAAACTCATTTTTTTTACACAAAGTTGTCTATTTATAAGATATTTCCAACACATAGCATGCACATAGCAAAAATGACACCCCAAAATATATTGTGCTACTCCTCCTGAGTATGCTGATACCACATGTGTGAGATTTTTACACAGCCTGGCCACATACAGAGGCCCAACATCCAAGGAGCACCATCAGGTGTTCTAAGGACATAAATTACGCATCTAATTTCCTTACAATCTATCACATTTTTGAAGGCCCTTCATATTTCTAACACATAGCATGTACATACCAAGAATTACACCCTAAAATACATTCTGCTGAGCAAAGGGTAAACAAAAGATTACCTGTGGTTTTAGTAGTGCAGTTGTCCACAGGAGGAGAGCCCTGATCCAGGCAGCAGGCAGAGACGTGGTCAGCAACAGTGAATGAAATTGTCCAGGCAGCAGGCAGGAATATTGTCCATAGTCAGTACAGGCAGGGATACTGTCCATATACAGTCCAGGGTCAGTGCAAGTAGAGACATTGCCAGCAGTGCCAAAATATTGGTCCTGGTAGTAAGCAGGAACATGGTCCAAGTAGCAGGCCAGGAAAGAATGGGGACAGGGGTAGAGGCTTCTCCCACCCAAATCTCTTTGAAGCCTCCGAGTCTCCAGACCCTAATCCGGGAATGAGAAAACTAAAAAATTAGTTTTATTCATCCAGAAAAACAATTCTGGAGCCCCTCACATATGTGAGACCCCTGTGTTCCCACTAGCATAGCAAGGTAAAAGATTAGTTCAAGAGGCAGGCAAAAAACGTGGTCAAACAGTCCAGGGTCAGTTCCAGAGCAGGCAGAGGTAGGTACAGTTTAGCGTTAGGCAGAAGCGTGGTCGTATAACAGGCCAGGGTCGGTTCCGGAGAAGGCAGAGGTATGTTTAGCGTTAGGCAGAAGCTTGGTCGTATAACAGTCCAGGGTCAGTTCCGGAGAAGGCAGAGGTATGTTTAGCGTTAGGCAGAAGCTTGGTCGTATAACAGGCCAGGGTCAGTTCCGGAGAAGGCAGAGGGATGTTTAGCGTTAGGCAGAAGCTTGGTCGTATAACAGTCCAGGGTCAGTTCCGAAGAAGGCAGAGGTATGTACAGTTCAGTGCAGTGGCATAAGGGGTGTGGAGGAAAATGACAGGAAATTAGAATTTCGTTTACCATACTTCTGTAATAATGTTGAGAAGTATGGTAATGGCGGAAACAGTGACCTATACAGAGGCCTGGTTGGGAAGGACAATCGGGACAATAATATGTGGTGTCTCTTCTAAATACTCCTCTGGAGCACACCCGGCATTTCTTCTGATGTCTTGTGCCTGCTTCAAGGGGGGGGGGGATTTTCTAAGGAAAGTGGCGTTCGTGGAGTCTGCTCACGGAATCAGAGCAAATATATTGTGGTGGGCTTTCAGGGTACAAAAGGGCGGAGATGACGTGTTCTTGGTAGTGCAGATATGATACAGGGTTTTGCTGTAGATTTTTTGTAAATAACAAATGTTATACATGGCCAAACTGAAAAAATAAATGGACACTTTTTTATACTAGTGGCGGGATTTTCTTGTGGGAAGGTAGGGTTCAAGCATCTGATCATTGAAGTCCACTCCCCCCCATGAACAAATTATAGTCATAGACGCAAGCTGATTTCTGGATTGGGCCGTTTCTTCTGGGGACTTCCACGTAGGTGTTATTATGGATCGTTGTGAGCATGTGGACGTTTCGTCTGTCCCTCCACTTGACAGCCAATAGCTCCTGGTTCCGCAAAGATGCCGTCTCCCCTCATCGTAGTATTTCATTGAAGAGTTTTTGTGGGAGGCCCTTTCTATTGGCTCTTACTGTATCACATGCTGGGGTGTCCCTCCGGTGAAGATTGTGGAAGAGGGGCAAGCTAGTATAAAAATTGTCCACATAAAGATGGTATCCCTTTCCAAGGAGTGGATAGACAAGCTCCCAGACAACTCTTCCGCTGTCTCCAATATACTCTGGGCATTCAGGGGGATGCAGTTGGGAGTCCTTCCCTTCGTACACCAGGAAGGCGTAGATATACCCCGTTGCTCGGTCACAAAGTTTGTACATTTTAACCCCATATCGCGCCCTTTTGCTGGGGATAAACTGTTTGATGCCCAGCCTGCCTGAAAATTTTACAAGGGACTCATCCCCGAAGATATTCTGTTCGGGGGTATATAACTGGGAGAATTTTTCAGAGAAGTAATTTAGGAGTGGCCGAATTTTAAATAGTTTGTCAAAAGCTGGGTCATTTCGGGGAGGGCACTGGGTGTTGTCATTATAGTGGAGGAACTGCATAATCATAAGGTATCTTGATCTTGGCATAAGGGATGAGAAGAGTGGCATGTGGTGGATGGGCTTGGTAGACCAATAGGAGTACATTTCGTTTTTGTTTTGTGAGTCCCATGTTAAAAGTTAGGCCTAGGAAAATTTTGAATTCCTCTACGGTTAGTTCTCTCCACTCAAAGGGACGGGCGTAACTAGACCCAGGGTTGCTTACTATGTACTGATGTGTGTAGAGGTTGCACAGGGCCACAATGGACGATAGTAAGTCTTCGGTGAAAATCAATGAAAAAAATCAAGCATGGCAAAATCATCAGTGTTCACCTGGGCACCTGGCTGGGTGGTGAAAGGGGGGATGTTTACTGCTCCGGAATTAGGGGGAAGCCACAGGGGGTTTTGAAGGGCATAGGTAAGGCTGGCATGGCCCCTATCCCTTTGGGGCTGGGATGACATCCTACTGGTGCTTGGCTTTTGTTGCAGTGGCACTGCGCTCGAGGTGGACAGCACTGCGCTCGAGGTGGACGCACTGTGCTCGAGGTTGACGGCACTGTGCTCGAGGTAGATGGCCCTGTGCTGCTGGTAGTAGGCTGCTACTCCACGCCAGAACGCCTTCTTTTCACGGGCACGCAATCCTCTTCCGATTCTGTATCAAACCCACTGCTTGTCACGGGTTCATAGGCCGAATCCGAATCGGACTGAGACTCAGAGAGCTCCCCGCTGCTCTCATCGGTCATGCTTAGATGCTGGTAGGCCTCCTCGCTGGTAAAAAAATTTTTTTGCCATACTGGTGGCTGATGAGGCTGCAGAAGCGCAGATGAGCACTGATGGGCACAGGTGGCACTGATGTGGCACTGGTGTAGTTATGGTGGCACTGGTGGCACTGTTTAGCACAGAGGTGACACCGGTGGGCACAGGAGGCACTGGCGTGGCACTGCAGAGGCGCAGATGAGCACCGATGGGCACAGGTGGCACTGGTGTGGCACAGGTGGCACTGGTGTGCCTCTGGTGGCACTGATTGGCACAGAGGTGGCAAAGATGGAACTGATGTGGCACAGATGGAACTGATGTAGCACTGCTGGGCACTGCTATATATGACATATATGTATTTATCACTCACTGTTTGCACACGATGCTCTCCTCTCCTCTCACGCTGTATCGGTGTGAGGAGAGGAGAGCATTGAACTTCTGATGACCCAGTTTGTTTACATTTGTGATCGCTCCGTCATTGTACGGAGTGATCACGTGGTAAAGGACCGTATTCATTGGCCCTTTACCGCGATCCGGATGTTCCCGTGTGCGCGCCCCAGGGGGCACGCGGGAGTGAGACTCTGGGAGGACGTCAATGTACGCCCTCCCAGAGTTATCGACCCACCTTGCATCTGTCATTCAGCTAAGGGCGGGTCGGCAAGTGGTTAATGGAAAGTGGTGTTTGATACACTTTAACCTGAGTACTCACTACACAGACACACTACAATATACCCTGACATATATACAATATATACAATATAATATATATATAATATATACATACATATATATATATATATATATATATATATATAAATATATATACATATAATATATACAATATACCCTGACAATATCCCCTGACACACTACAATATACTGCAGTAAAACTGCACTGACGCACTGCAATATACTGTGTTACACGTGCACTACCACACAGAAAAAAACTGCATTAAACATGGAATTACACACAGAAATATACTGCGTTAAACGTGCACTAAGGCACAGAAATGTACTGCGTTAAATGGCACGTAACGCACTAAAATATACTGCGTTAAACATGCAAAAAAGCACAGAAATATACTGCTTTAAACATGCACTAACGCACAGAAATATACTGCCTTAAACGTGTACTAATGCACATAAATATACTGCATTAAATGTGCACTAACGCACAGAAATATACTGTGTTAAATGTGCAGTAACGCACAGAAATATACTGCATGAAACGTGCAGAAACGCACTGAAATATACTGCGTTTAATGGCACATAAGGCACTGAAATATACTGCATTAAACATGCAGCAACGCACAGTAATATACTGCATTAAATGTGCACCAACGCACAGAAATATACTGCGTTATGCGTGCAGTAACGCACAGAAATATACTGCATTAAACGCGCAGTAATGCACAGAAATATACTGCAATAAACATGCAGTAAGGCAGAAGCAATGAGACAAATTAAGGTAAGCTGCTCTTCAAACCTTTTTGATAGAACATATTGATTGGCAGGAGCCCCAAATGATGCACCTTGGGAGACTGATGTCTTCCCCTTTCCTGTCTAGCTGTTGCTGGGCTAGTCAACCTCCCAAGATGGATCTGGACAGCCTTGGTTGGAATTCTGGGTATCCAATTCTTGTATATTTACCTTTACAAAGTAATTTTTTGTTCACTCATGGAAATATTCACATTTACTATTATGTCCATTTTAAATGTCCCAGAAATAGAAACTTCTATCAGAGACTGCTGAAACAGCTGGTTTGCTTCTTTGCAGATACATTTTAATGTATGGCCAGCATCACCCAGGTATACACAGAGGTGAGGTGCAGTTTAGTTAACCCGTGTTTAGTACAAATATTCAATCAAAGACAAAGAGATAGATTATATATATATATATATATATATATATATATATATATATATATAATTTATTTATTTATTTATTTCCCCTGCATATGATTTAGTAATTGTGTTCACTTTTCTGCACTTTTTTCGCACTTCACACATTGGTAAATCAGGCCCAATGTCTTCTAAAACAAGCCCAGCTATTTACGCACTAAACACTTGAGCTCTCCCCGCTACTTGGTACACAAAGATTTTTATTGAAACAAATTATTTAGTACATACAAATGCTCAGCAAGCCATTTCTGTACCCTTGCGCTGTGCTAAGTCACAACAAACTTTGTGGTCTCTGCACATACAATAGGGTTGATTTACTAGAACTGGAGAGTACAAAATCTGGGGCAGCCCTGCAAAGAAACCAATCAGCTTCCATTTTTGTTGTTGTTTTTTTTTGTGAAAGCTTAATTAAACAATCTGAAGTTAGAAGCTGACTGCCCAACTGCAACAGATTTTTCACTCCCTAGTTTTAGCAAATAAACCCTAATATCTTTATACACACCAATAAATGCTGACACTTGTTAAACACCTGCTGAGTCAGCTAAATGCTTGTTTAGAGCTACACCCAATACTTCTATAATGGCCCGTACACACGATCCGAATATCGTATGGAAAATGTCGTCCGAGGAAGAATCGTACGATAATCGGATCGTTAGTACAGAGCTTCCGTGAGCCGATCATGACAGTTCATCCGATATTACTTTATCGGACATGCACGAAAATTTTCCTCGTACGATACCTAATCGTACGATTTTCATTTAGTCAGTACAGTTGTCGTCCGAAAATACAACGCAAATACATTACAACACATGACATCACTTCCGATTTTTTTTTCTGTCGTACGAGAATTTTCGTGACTTTAGTAATCTATTCAAAGGTCTGCATTCAACGCTCCCAAACTGGAGTTAAAGGTTGCTTTAAAATAGGCTTAAACCCCAATTCCATGGAAATATATATACCGTATATATATATATGTATATATATTTATTTTTTTTCAGTGATGAAGAATCAAAATGTGGCAGTGTTTTTCTATCACTCCATTAGGGGGGATTTTACCTTATTTCCTGCTATGTTCATAGAAGAAATGGGCGTGCCCTTGTCAATGTGAAAGCAATAGAAACATTGACAGAAGTTAAAATCCTAACTTGTGTCTCTAACAGAGATTTTTTCAGTACTTTCCATGTGGATAAGAATTGAGGAAAAGTGATAAAAACTAGGCAAAGGCTTTAATCCTTTTCCACTCTATCCAAAATTAAATAAAATGTTTTGTTTGGAATTGGGCTTTAGGAAAGCCAATCATTGAGATTTTTGTTGAACACGATGCTATTTTGACAAACATCTGCAAATTTAAGTGTTTCTAAAAGTAAAACTTTCAATAAAATAAAATAAAAAAATTGTGTAGAGAGAGGTTAGAACCTTAGTAAGGATTTTTTTCCCACTGCGGGAAATTACCTTTACTATTCATAAGATTCTGAGTTGCCACTAGAGCAGCAAGTCAGGGCGAAACTTCCAATAGGCACATCTAGTAATAGGAGATACATTATTTTGGATATATTTAATCTCTAAATGGATCTAAATCCTTTATCCAAACAGCAAATAAATATTTTCAGCTATAGATATACTATAGGATTAAAAAGCAGCCTTGTGCCTTGGGTGTTATTCACCTGTCCAGGCCCAATCAGCAGAAAATAAAGTAAACTCCTTCTATTATCGCATATAGGTTGCTTGCATCACTACATGTGACATCGGAATAAAGTTGTAAAGACAGAAACTGAGTTCCCAAAGTAAACGCCAATACCTTCCTGCACAAAAATCTTTAAAGCTCTAAGCTTAACAAAAGATCTCCCTATACCATTGTGAGCAATGTTAATATAGGAAAACATACAACCCAGCAGTAATAGGATGTCATCCAACGTACCTTGTGGGGGGCTAATCTGAATTTTCTAATTAACTGCAAATGAATTTTTGCTCTGCATGCAACATAATTAATTTGGATTGTGGCTGAAGCCAAATTTAGGAATAAAATAAATGTAAAGTATGGGGGAAGAAATGTAGGAGTGTTTATCAACAGATAAGCTTACACTGGTAACGCAGGAAGTCACATTATAAAAGCTACCAATATAATGTGGCTTTTCACTGGTACGTCCAGCAGGCTTATCAATAGGGGTTTGTTTAGTGGGAAGCAATAAATAATTTAATTGATCGCTGGCCTTCTTAAGTGCAGTAGAACCATCTGTATTTACCAGCTGCCAGGTAAAGTTAATCTGCAAAAAAAGTGATAAAATGGAACTCCCAAGAGGTAAGCCTACTTTTCTATTCATTTACAATGTGCTTACCAGCTGTGATTGGCAGCTCTGTTGGTTTTATATTTAAGGACTCATTATTTCTATTGTGCTATAAAAATCCATTGGATCCAAGAGTCATGGGTATTGTAAATTAATTATTAAACACAGCCAAATTGTATGTCAGGCCAAAAACTTTTTTTCTAATTTTGGATAGCGCATGCAAGGTTTTTAAACTCCTGCAAGGTTTTTACTGCTATTTGGAGCTCCTTTAGACTTTCTGTCCTGGTGATGACAACAGTTTCAGTGAAGAACAGAGAAGTAGTGTGGAAAAAGCTGCAACAAGGACACACACAGAAATAAAAATCTGATAGGGGTTTAAGCCTTTCCATATTCTACTAAGGAAAAACATTTTTATTTCTATTTGTGTTGCTGCTGGGGAATTCCCCTCACTTCTGGTCTGGTAAAACAATGTCAGCCAGGCAGCGGGAGGGTAAATATTTTAAACAGCGACCAGGATGGTTGTAAAAACCTGACAGGAGTTATAACCTCCACCTCTCTAGCCAAAACAAAGAAAAAAAGTGCTGGATGGACATACATTTTTAAGCAGGTGTAGGCAGTGCTAAACAGGTGGAGATCTACCTTGACAACATAGAAGAGATCAAAGATCAACAAGTGCAGCACCCTTTTATTAAATATATATATATATATATATATATATATATATATATATATATATATATATATATATATAGTATATATATTGTGAGGGGGTTAGCTCGGCAGCGGGTGTGTGTGATCCCCTGGATGGGCTCCCCACACAAAAACAGGCCCAGCAGACGGAGGTTGTGGTTTTCAAGATCAAAAAGGTGCGGTTTATTTCTCTATTTACAGTGACAAAAAACACAGCAAAACAAAAAGAAACATAAACAAAATAAACCCTGGTCAGCTTGACCTCTGACTAAACATGCAGGTTTCCTAACTAACAACTGGGATCAGCCTGGTGCTGTCCTAGTCCCTAAGTCCCTGGTTTAGTAAATGTCCAAACAAATAGCCACACAGGCTTTGTCTCACCGCACAGGGGTTCACTCTCCCTAGACAGTCCACACAGGTCTGGTTCCAGTCATGAGCAAACACCTAATGAAGCTGGGAGTTTTTATAGAGGCCTTAAACGAGCTGACAAGCTTCAGCTGGTCTCATCAACTCCCTGCCTGCACGACGCCCAGCACTCTCCCTAGAGGTATGAATCATCCATGAGCCCGCTAGCCTCAGCTGGGCTTCATCAACTCTCTCCCTAGTTGTATAAGTCAGCATAAAGCCTGAATCTGGGAGAAATATACCTACCCCCCTGGATGCAACCAGGTGACTTTACCTTCCTGCTGTCACATACCCCCCCCTCTTGTTTTAACCTTGGGGTTGGAACACCAGCAATCAGGCATTCATGTACTCGAGACAAAGCATCCACATTCCCCATTTGAACGCCAGGGCGATGCTTTACTGTGAAGTTGAATTCCTGTAGGGCCAGGAACCACCTATTTACTCTTCTATTTGTCTCCTTGTTTTGAGCCATCCACTTTAACGGAGCGTGATCCGTAACCATGTCAAAGTGCCTACCTAGCAGATAGTACCGAAGGGAATCTAGAGCCCACTTCACCGCTAAACACTCCTTTTCAACCGTGGCGTAATTTACCTCATGGGACTTCAACTTCCTGCTGAGGTAAATGACTGGGTGCTCTTCCCCGTTCCAGACCTGGGACAATACTGCTCCTAACCCCACATCTGACGCATCACTTTGTACGACAAAGTCTTTAGAGAAGTCGGGTGAGTACAACACTGGCTGGCTACATAAGGCTTGTTTCAAGAATTGGAACGCTGCCTCAGCCTCGGGGGTCCATTTAATCATGACCGACCCTTTCCCTTTCGTCAGGTTGGTTAGGGGCACAGCCTTAGAAGCAAAGTGGGGAATGAAGCGCCGATAATAACCCGCGATTCCCAGAAAGGCTCGTACCTGCTTCTTGCTGTTGGGACGTGGCCAACTCTGGATGGCCTCGACTTTGTTGAGTTGGGGTTTTATTACTCCCCTGCCAATGGTGTACCCAAGATATTTGGCCTCCTCCTGCCCAATGGTACACTTCTTGGGGTTAGCCGTAAACCCCGCTTCCCGGATAGAGTCTAGGACTGCTTGCACTTTTGGCAGATGTGAGGCCCAATCTGTGCTATGGACAATTACGTCATCCAGGTAAGCCGCAGCATACTTCCGATGGGGCCTCAGTATCTGGTCCATTTTCCGCTGGAATGTGGCCGGCGCATTCTGTAACCCGAACGGCATTTTCTTATATTGGAACGCCCCGTCTGGGGTTACAAATGCGGTTTTCTCTTTGGCCGACTTGGCCAGGGGAATTTGCCAATACCCTTTTGTGAGGTCAAGAGTCGTCATGTATCGGGCTGTTCCCAGCCGGTCGATCAACTCATCTATACGTGGCATGGGGTAGGTGTCAAATTTTGTAACTTTGTTCAACTGACGAAAATCGTTACAAAATCGCCAGCTCCCATCCGGTTTAGGCACCAACACAATGGGACTAGACCAATCACTTTGGGACTCCTCTATCACCCCTAAGTTCAGCATTTTCTGTACTTCCTCCCGTATTGCCTCCCGTCGGGCCTCTGGGATCCGATAGGGTTTTAACTTCACCCTTTCACCGGGCGGGGTAATAATATCATGCTCTACCCCAGATGTTTGTCCCGGCAGCTCAGAGAACACCTCCTTGTTGCGAAGCACAAACTCCTTAACCTCCTGTTGTTGGGGTTGTGACAAGGTGGCTGCTATTCCAACCTCCGGAATCACGCAACCAGTTTGAGCTGGTGACCAAGTTTCTGCGACTAGGGACTCTCTATCCCTCCAGGCTTTCAACAGATTAACGTGATAGATCTGTTCGGGCTTTCGCCTTCCTGGTTGTCTGACCTTGTAATTCACTTCGCTCACTTTTTCCATTATCTCGTAGGGGCCTTGCCATTTGGCAAGGAATTTACTTTCAACCGTAGGGACAAGTACCAATATCCTATCCCCCGGGGAAAAGGTACGGGTCTTGGCTCCACGGTTGTACACTCTCTGCTGTGCCAACTGCGCTTGGGCCAAATGTTCCTTCACGATGGGCATTACCTGTGCAATTCGATCTTGCATCAGGGCGACATGCTCAATCACACTCCTGTGGGGAGAACTCTCACTTTCCCAAGTTTCCTTGGCAATATCCAACAGCCCTCTTGGGTGTCTCCCATACAGTAACTCAAAGGGGGAGAATCCCGTAGAGGATTGGGGCACCTCCCTAATAGCAAACATCAAATAAGGAAGTAGACAGTCCCAATCCTTTCCATCTCTATCCACCACTTTCTTCAACATTTGTTTTAGGGTTTTGTTGAATCTTTCAACCAGCCCATCGGTTTGGGGGTGATACACAGACGTACGCAATTGCGTCACTTTGAACAATTTACACAGCTCTTTCATAACCCGGGACATAAAGGGTGTACCTTGGTCCGTAAGCAGTTCTTTACAAATACCCACCCGGCTAAAAACAAGAGATAGCTCTTTGGCTATGGTTTTGGCCGAGGTATTTCGGAGAGGGATCGCTTCTGGATAACGGGTGGCATAGTCCATTATAACTAATATGTACTGGTGCCCCCTAGCGGACTTGATTATAGGACCTACCAAATCCATTGCGATCCTCTCAAACGGGACCTCAATGATGGGTAGAGGGACCAGCGGGCTACGGAAATGTGGCATCGGGCCGACCTCTGACACACAGGGCAGGAGGAACAATAATTTTCTATGTCCTTCATCACCCCAGGCCAATAGAATCTCTGTAATACCCTCTCTCTGGTTTTCTCTGTCCCCAGATGACCTCCAAGAATGTGCCCATGGGCCAACTCCAACACCAACTTCCTGTAAGGTTTGGGCACCACAAGCTGCTCAACGGTTTCTTCTGCCCTTTTTGCCACCCGATACAGTAGGTCCTTCTCTACGCTGAAGTATGGGTAAGTGCAGGTATTATCTGGGTTCACTAACTCGCCATCTATTTCCACTACGTTTTCCCGTGCCTTTATTAGGGCGGGGTCTTTTAACTGTTCTGTGGCAAAATTTTCCCTGTGAACCTCAAGATCAGAAAACTCCACAGACGGTAGGTTTTCGTCTGAGGAGGTGGGCTCCTCTCCAGTTTCTTGAGTCTCGCCTGCCAATACTGACAAGGGAAATTCTGGAGTGTCCTCACCACTCTCAGAGGAGTTCTGGCTATCACCTTCCTGGTACATAGGGGCACCAGTGGGGGGCTCAGGATCATCCCACAGTTCCCAGAACTTCGGAAAATCCCTTCCCACAATGGCATCATGCGGTAATTGAGATACTAACCCCACTGGATGAGAGAGGGTACCTTTGGGGGTCTTGAAACACACTGTAGTCACTGGATACTCTCGGGTGTCCCCATGCACACAAATAACAGCTACCTTGCTATTCCCAGAGACCTCTGTTTTAACTAATTCAGCCTTTATCAGGGTCACAAGGCTACCTGAATCCAGTAATACCACAACATTTCTACCATTAATACACATTTTGCATAAATGTTTCTCAGTTCCCCGAATTGCAGTGCATGCGACTGTCGCACACAGCGACTGACGTCTGTCCGTCAGAAAGTCACATTGCATGGGTTCCTCCACAACCGGGCAATTTGCTGCAATATGTCCCGCTTGCCGGCAGCGGTAGCAAACAATCCATTTGGCTGCCTCTTGAGCCCCTGACTTCCCAGGCTGTTCTCGCCAAACTTTGGGTAGAGCTCCCACCCTCTCACTCTCTCCACCCTCACCCCTTGGAATCCTCTTATCCGCCCCTGGGGATGGTCTGGTCTTAGGGTGGAAAGTCCGAGAGTCTCTGGAAGAGGCCGTCAGGTTCTCTGTAGCCAAGTATTTCTCTACACGATCCACAAGACCACCGGCCGTCTCTGGGTCTCCATGGCTTACCCACTTTTGGATGGCAGTAGGAAGAGCTCTCAAAAACCGATCCATTACAACACGTTCCACAATCTCTGGTGCGGACAAAGTCTCTGGCTGTAGCCACTTCCTGCTCAGGTGAATGAGATCATACATTTGAGACCTGGGGGGTTTTCCAAGCTGGAAAGTCCAGTTATGCACACGCTGAGCCCGGACAGCCAGGGTGACACCCAGCCTTGCCAATATTTCAGCTTTTAGCATCACATAGTCTTTTGCTTGGTCAGGCTCTAGGTCATAGTAAGCCTTCTGCGATTCACCAGTTAACAGAGGAGCCACCAGTCCAGCCCACTGCTCCTCAGGCCACTTTTCTCTTTCAGCAGTCCTTTCAAATGTGGTCAAAAATACCTCTGGATCATCCTCTCCAGTCATTTTTGTCAATAAACGACTCACCCCAAAGGACGCGGTATTAGTGGAACGGCTTTCCTCACTGGTCTGCGGACGTTGCTGCATTACTGCTTCCATTTGTTGTAGTCTCTGCTCTTGCTTCTGTAACAGGTCTATGAAGCGGGCCTCAGATTGCTGCTGGGCTGCAAGGCTCTGTTGATGAGCTTGCTGCTGGGCTGCGAAGCTCTGTTGTTGAGCTGCAAGGCTCTTTTGCAAACCTGCATTTGTCTGCTGTTGATTGGCATTTGCTAGAGCCAGCTGTTTCAGTATCTCCTCCATGCTGGCTTAAAAAAAAACTGCCACTGGTTCTCCACCAACTGTGAGGGGGTTAGCTCGGCAGCGGGTGTGTGTGATCCCCTGGATGGGCTCCCCACACAAAAACAGGCCCAGCAGACGGAGGTTGTGGTATTCAAGATCAAAAAGGTGCGGTTTATTTCTCTATTTACAGTGACAAAAAACACAGCAAAACAAAAAGAAACATAAACAAAATAAACCCTGGTCAGCTTGACCTCTGACTAAACATGCAGGTTTCCTAACTAACAACTGTGATCAGCCTGGTGCTGTCCTAGTCCCTAAGTCCCTGGTTTAGTAAATGTCCAAACAAATAGCCACACAGGCTTTGTCTCACCGCACAGGGGTTCACTCTCCCTAGACAGTCCACACAGGTCTGGTTCCAGTCATGAGCAAACACCTAATGAAGCTGGGAGTTTTTATAGAGGCCTTAAACGAGCTGACAAGCTTCAGCTGGTCTCATCAACTCCCTGCCTGCACGACGCCCAGCACTCTCCCTAGAGGTATGAATCATCCATGAGCCCACTAGCCTCAGCTGGGCTTCATCAACTCTCTCCCTAGTTGTATAAGTCGGCATAAAGCCTGAATCTGGGAGAAATATACCTACCCCCCTGGATGCAACCAGGTGACTTTACCTTCCTGCTGTCACAATATATATATAGTATAAAAAACATAAGAACAGTTCAAATCTGTGTCAGTCATATACTATAAACAGCACTGATGTTGAGTAACAATCCTATGTGGCCCCCTCCACAGAAAAAAGTCTTTAGAAAGATGATGAGATAAAGCAGTGATTCAGACAGTGTCCATAGGTGATCCTAAAATAATTGCAGTGTGCACCTTCCACCGAATTCTCCAGATCCACCACGTGTGAACACAGTCCCCTTAGGGGTTTAAACTCACCAGAGCCTGATATATAAACAGCATTAAACAAGGGATATTCATCCGAACCATAGACTGTAGTCAGCATCAATCAGGGAAACACATGGATGATAGAGGCTCCAAGTATGGTAAAAAGAAAAAAGAAAGAGCAATAGCGAAATCCCGTTTATTAAATTTAAAATAAGCCCCTCACATCACACATCCTCTTCTAGATTATACATACATCAACAAATAGTCAATAAGCATTTGAAAGAAAACACTGACACTTCACCGTCTCCGCCGTCCGGCGTGTACCACTGTAACCACAAGCTGTAATCCGAGGACGCCCTCTGTTAAAGTCAGGATATGATGAAACGCGTCAGTAAATGACCCACACGACACGCCGGAAGTGACCTGTGCGCTCCACCGCAGCTGAACCCAGAACAAAGAAGTAATCGGATTACAGCTTGTAGTTACAGTGGTACACGCCGGACAGCGGAGACGGTGAAGTGCCAGTGTTTTCTTTCAAATGCTTATTGATTATTTGTTGATGTACGTATAATCTATGAGGGGATGTGTGCTGTGAGGGGCTTATTTTAAATTTAATAAACAGGATTACGCTATTGCGCTTTCTTTTGTCTATTTACCATACTTGGAGCCTCTATCATCCATGTGTTTCCCTGATTGATGCTGACTACAGTCTATGGTTCAGATGAATATCCCCTGTTTAATGCTGGTTATATATCAGGCTCTGGTAAGCTTAAACCCCTAAGGGGACTGTGTTCTCACGTGTTGGATCTGGAGAATTCGGTGAAAGGTGCACACTGCAATTATTTTAGGATCACCTATGGATACTGTCTGAATCACTGCTTTATCTCATCTTTCTAAAGACTTTTTTCTGTGGAGTTGGCCACATAGGATTGTCACTCAACATCAGCGCTGTTTATAGTATATGACTGACAAAGATTTGAACTGTTCTTATGTTTTTTATACTATTTTTATATTTTTCTATGTTTTAAACAGCTGCTCAGACAGGATTTTCCTTTGTGTTTGATAAAACTATAAGGAATAATTTGTTAACATTTATGTCTTTTTCTGGATGACCTTTCTGGTCTCGTTTTGGGTTCAGCAATTTTTTTCTTTAGCGCCGAGCCGTGTAGGAGGCCTTTTTATTATATATATATATATATATGTAGCGCTACCCCCAGTTAAGAGAGCCGCTGATATTGATTTGGGCCCTGCAGTGCACCGCTGTCAACCCCCGGCAATCGGCTCTAACCTCCCGTGGCACAGCTGGTGATAGAGAGATAGGACCGCGTGATCGCAACTGTTGGTGACGCAGTCCTATAACAAACATACACAGAATATACTTTAAAACTCCTATTAAAGTAAGCGGAACTGACACCAAATGTACTTTACCCAGATATTTTACTGAGGCTAATGGGCAAGTAATAAACAACAGTATAACAAGTTGCAGATCCCTGCAATAAACAGTAATAAAGATAAACAGAGTAATCAGAATAATAAAGTATTGCTATGCAACTCTAGCGCTGCCCTTTTACAGCTACTTCCCCTCATGGGTAGACTAACACCCAGCAATGTCTACCTATGCAGTCAGGCCTGACTGATCTAAATGGAAGTTCAGTGAAACAATATTCGCCAGCAATCTCTCGGTGGTGCACTTGAAGAACAACTTTGTAATCCCAACGAATAGTAAAGATAAAGTATCTGTCTTTAAACAGCTCTCACCACCTGGACAAGTCCAAGTCCCTTTCCTCCATCGATTCGTCTAGGAACAGGAATCCACCGACATCCAAGTCTTCAATCCTTCTGGTGTACTGCAGCAAGGAGGATTAGATGTCTCTAAGGCTCTGCTAGGCTGGCAGAGGGCTCTTTGGAAAGGAGCACACGGCCCGGGCTTCAGGCCTTGTGCACACAGCAGTTCAGCACAGACATCTTCTTGCTAGGAGAGGGGGGTCCAAAGAGAGCGACCAAAACTCCGCCTCCCCTTTATAAAGTCTGCCCCAGCAGTCTCTGTTCTGGAGCAATGCACCCTGGGTGCTGCAAGATGTACTGGGAGATGTAGTCTCTTTCTCTCCTCTGCTTTCACTTCCATAATGTCTCTTTACTACCTCCTGACTCACCTCTCACCTGGAACTTCTTGTCTCTCTGCATTAAAGGGGAACACCCCGCTACACACTCCCCCCACTTGAACTCTTTGGTCCCCAAAGATAAACTTCAACAAATACTGTTTACCATTTTGGACAATGTCGAGCATGATGTTGGCATAGGGAATTCCCACCAAAACTTTGGGATGGAACTCTCTTGCCCACAGGTCACACTACCATGAGTGGCCTGCCTAACTGTGCCAGAGAGTGAGCTGGGGTTGCCCTCCACCAAATGGACGGTGGAAGGATCAGGTTGTTCAACGCTTCTCCTAGCCGTTACAACAGAGTCCTCTGAGCTCGTCCCCATTTGGGGGTAAGTTAGTTTCTTGGGAGGCCTGATGACTCTGCGAGCCCTCTGCTCTCTTGGTGCTTCTGACTCTGGCACCACAGGCTCTTCTTCAGGAGTAAGTTCAGGTAACATTGCTGGTTCTGGAACCTCTGATTCAGAAGTCGACTGACGTATAGAATCTCTAGAGTCCTCCTCTGCGCAAGTGTCAGGAACATCTTCCCAGTAATCAGCTGAGGGATTGAAGGGTATGAATTCAGTAGCCTCCGGATTCAGCGTTGCATCAGGGGTATCCCCTCCATTTGGGAGATCTATGGCGGACGTTCCCAGAGTCGAGGGAGGCCACAGCCAGTCCAGTTCTCCACCTTCTTCTGTACTCAATTGGGAGGCCTCCCCATCTTTGGCTCGAGAGGTCTGGGACCGAGTGTTCGGCCTAGGAATATCCAGGATAGAGGCCGGTTCAGGGGAGTCTCTCATGGGAGGTATTCTGACTGCCTCAGCAAGTGGGAGCAGGTGGTTCCGATGCCACGTCTTCAGTGGACCCACCTTTCCTTCTGGCTTTAGTTTGTAGACAGGCAAACCGGGCAACTTCCTACAGACAACATAGGGCTCAGATCTCCACCTGTCGGCAAGCTTGTGTTTTCCAGGGACCCCCAGATTGCGTAGCAGTACTCGGTCCCCGGGCTGCAGATCTTGCACTCGAACCTTCAGATCAAAATTTCTCTTGTTGCGGGCCCCCCTTTGATCCGAAGCCGCATGGGCTTGTTCATAGGCCACCTGCAAGCTACGTCTAAGTCTGTCCACGTATCCCTTGTGGGATGTAGCTGAGGTATTGTCTATAGAAGTGCCAAAGGCCAGGTCCACAGGTAGCCTTGCTTCTCTCCCAAACATAAGTCGATACGGGGAGTAGCCAGTGGCGTCACTTGTGGTACAGTTATAGGCATGTACTAGGGCTGATATGTGCTGACTCCAGTGTTGCTTCTTCTCTGTTTCTAAGGTTCCCAACATGTTGAGCAGGGTCCGGTTAAATCTCTCCGGCTGAGCATCTCCTTGTGGGTGGTAAGGCGTGGTTCTGGTCTTCTTTATTCCTAATGAATCCAAAAGTCTTCGGATCAACCGACTCTCAAAGTCCCTTCCTTGATCTGAGTGGAGTCTCTGTGGTAGTCCGTAATGGACAAAATACTTCTCCATAAGTATCTTGGCCACGGTGGATGCCTTCTGGTCTTTGGTTGGGAAAGCTTGAGCATAGCGGGTGAAATGGTCGGTTATTACCAGAACATTCCCCAATCCACTCAGGTCGGGTTCGAGGCAGAGAAAGTCAATGCATACCAGATCCATTGGGCCTTGACTCTGTAAGTGGCCCATTGGGGCAGCTTGATGGGGTAGGGTCTTTCTCTGAATGCATCGTGCACAGGAATGGCAATACTCCTCTACTTCTGCCCTCATGCAGGGCCAATAGAACCGATTTCTGACAAGCTGGAAGGTCCTTTCTGCCCCTAGGTGACCATGATGGTCATGCAGGGCAATTAGTACAGTCTCTCGGTGCTTCTCTGGAAGAAATAACTGCCACTTATCTTCTGAGTCATCAGAGGGGCCCCTTCGGTAGACCACTCCCTGATGTACCTGTAGCCTGTCCAATTCCTTCCTCAACAGGCGAGCCTCCTTTGAGGGGTGATGTAGGAATTTGTTGGGATCCTGATTCTCCAGGGCTTCGAGGACCAATCTCCCCATGGGGTCTTCCAATTGGTCACACCTCAACTCCTTCTTGGACAGTCTCGGTAGGTTGTCTGCCTCCAGTTGAGTTACCCCACAATAGTGTTTGGGGACTCCTACCATGGTAACCCCTATTTCTTCTGCTCTGGAGCCTCCTCTGGCTTGGAATTCAGCCCCTTGACAAAGGGCCCGCACCACGTCCGGTGCCACTTGGGTCCAATCTTCCCAGTCATTTGTCGTGGCATGAGACCTCCGGGACAGGGCATCTGCATCCCTATTTCCGGCTCCTGGTCTGTACTTCAGACTGAAGTTGAATCCAGACAATGCGGCCAACCACCTGTGTCCGGTGGCATCTAGTTTCGCGGTGGTGAAGAGGTAGGTCAGGGGGTTGTTGTCTGTCTTCACAGTAAACTCTGCCCCATACAAGTAGTCTTTTAGCTTGTCTACTACCGCCCATTTGAGGGCCAGGAATTCCAGCTTATGAGTGGGGTAATTCTTTTCTGAGGGGGTCAGGCTCCTGCTCACATAGGCCACTGGTCGCAGTTGTCCTTCATGTTCTTGGTAGAGTACACCACCTAGACCCTCATGGCTGGCATCCACATGTAATTCATAAGGTCTGGTAGGGTCGGCGTAGGCCAGGACTGGGGCAGTGGTTAAGCTCCTCTTCAGAGCATGAAAGGCCTCTTCACACCTTGGGTTCCACTGATCTTGAACTGACTCACCAGGCCTCCTGGGCCCTGAGTCATCCTCTTCCCCTTCTGCCTTTAGCAATTCATTCAACGGGCGGGCAATCCGAGCAAACCCCTCCACAAACCTCCTATAATAGGAGCAGAACCCCAGGAAGGATCTGAGCTCTGTTACTGTGGTGGGTCGTGGCCAGGAAGTGACTGCTTCCAACTTCTCAGGATCTGTGGCCACCCCTTCTTCAGACACTATGTGCCCCAGATAGTTCACAGAAGACTGGTAGAACCGACACTTCTCGGGGGAAAGCTTAAGTCCCTCTTCACTGAGTCTTCTCAATACTTTCTCCAACCTGGCTTCATGTTCTTCCAAGGTTCTTCCAAAGACAATGACATCGTCCAAGTACACAAGGACTTCTATAAGATTCATGTCTCCAACAGTCTTCTCCATAAGGCGTTGAAAGGTAGCAGGAGCTCCAGACAGACCCTGAGGCATCCTATTGAATTCGAAGAATCCCACCGGGGTTATGAAGGCTGTCTTCTCCCTGTCTTCTGGGTGCATAGGGATTTGATAGTACCCACTCTTGAGGTCCATCACACTGAACCATTTGGCTCCAGACAAACTTTGTAGGGCATCTTCTATCCTTGGCGTGGTGTATTGGTCAGGGATGGTTCTCCTGTTGAGAGTCCTGTAATCGATACAAAGCCTCAACGACCCATTCTTCTTTCTGACCACCACGATTGGGGAGGCATAGGGACTTCTAGACTCCCGGATCACACCAGTCTTCTTTAGTTCTACAAGTTGTTCCCTCAGATCCTCCAGATCTGCCAGGGGGACCCGCCTGACCCTCTCTCGGAAGGGCTTATCTTCTTGGAGGCGGATCCGATGGGTGGCACTTCTTGCACACCCCACATCGAATTCATCTTCGGAAAAGATCTTCTCCCACCTGGTCAGCTGGGCCTTGGCTCTTTCTTTCCAAGCCCTGGGTAGGTTCGGGTTTTCCACGGACAGTTTCTCCCAAACATCTCCTCCGTCACCCGTCCCCTTGACTTCGGACCAAGTGACCGGGGCAGCAGGGCTCACCTGACCAAGCAACACTCTGGCAGGGATCTCCATGGGTCCTCCCGTAGTGTTCCTAACACTCACCGGAACTCTGCCATGGGCCTTCTTCAGGGCCTTGAACGGAATCACTTCTGGTATCACTTCCAGGCCTGAGGACTCTTCCCTTGGGTCTGATTCCAGCATGACAAAGGGGCCAGGTTGTTCCCACGAAAGCTTCACAGTGGCCCTAAGACAGGTTACTTCTCCGGGCTGTAGCACTACTCCTTCTCTGCCAAGTCTCCACACCTTCCCTATCCCCTCTCCCGGGGTCTTCTGCTCTAAGACCAGTCGTTGGTAGGCCGTCTTTAGCATGGGATGGATTTTGGTGGCTGAATGGTTTCTCTCTTTCACTAGAGGGGTCAGGAGTCTCCTGACTAGATCCGTGTTTGTCCCAATGATCAGGGAAATCTTGCTGGCTCCAGGCGGCCGGGGACACACAACTGCCAGGGTGTCAAACACTTCAGCCTTCCCAGCCACGGATGGGTCGAAAGTCATCTTTATGGGCAGATACCCATCATAAGGGAAACTCTGGGTTCCAAGTCCCCATATCTCCAGCTCTTCTATCTTCTGGATAGGCAGATGACTCAAGTGCCTATCATAGAAGTCCCGGTATAGTAAAGTCACCTGTGCTCCGGTGTCCAAAAGAGCTTTAGTATAGACTCCTTCCACTTGAATGGGCACAGTAGGAGACGGGCCCACCAGTTCCTTTGGGTATGGCCGGACTGGGGTCACCTCTTTTTTTTGGCTTTCGACCCTTGCCCTGCTCCTTTTGGACTTTAATTTTTCCTGAGCCTGGCATGCATTGACTTTCTCCCTCTCAATGGGGGCACAAACCCGCTGAGGGATGTTATTGTTCCTTTTAGGTGGATGTTCCTTCTTTGGGGTGCTGTACTTCCACTGAGGGGTCTTGCCCCCTCCCTCTGGGGTACATCTTGGTGGGGGTGTACTATACCTCCTCCTAGGAGTTTTGTCTCCTCCATTCTTGGCCTTTTTTTTTAGTTTGGAGCGCACTGAAGATGATGGGCACCCGGTTGACTCCTTCACCGGGGCCCTTTGGAGTTTCCCGCCGGCTTGCAATTATCTGTTCTCTTCTTCTTTGGGCTGGAGCATACGTTAGCAAAGTGGCCACTCCCTCCGCAGTTATAGCAAATCACCTCTTCTCGGTCCTGTAGGGAGGCCGGTGCTGAGGTGTTCGGGAACAACTCCTTTCTTGGGCTTGGTTTCTCTCGTCTTCTCTGATCTTTCTCCATCAAAGAGGTCAGCATCTCCAACACTTGGGCCATTTGCGATTTCAGAGTGTCAACCTCCGCATCTCTTTCTGGGCTCTTGACCGAATGGACCAACACTGGTACAGGTGTGACATTCGCCTTGGCCACCTGCTGATCTTCCTGCAGCGCCTCTTCGTCCCTAATAATTTTTATTAGATCAGAGTAGGTTAGTGACATTCCTCCTCCTGAGGTTTTCAGGTGCAGCCAGACCGGGTCTGAGCGCCGCGCTCCCCTCATGATCTGCTTCATGCGTGCTTCATCTGCATCTTTGGGCAGCATTCCCTTCTTCAGTACAATCTTGCATAACTGCCTGTTCAGCCTTCTAACATATTCTGACAGTTTCTCATTCGGCTGCTGGAGAGTGTGTTCAATTTGATAAATCATCTCTGACACCTTCTCCAGCTGACCAAACTCTTCCTGCAGCATGGCCAGGCAATCTTGAGCTGTACAGTTTTCATTTCCAAACCGGAAGCTCTTCACCGCTTCTGCCGCGGCACCTTTCAGACTTTCTAAGACTCGCTGTCTCTTCTGTGCCTCAGGCACCTCCCATGCTTCTACTGCCTGCAATGCCTGTTCCACCCAAGTGTCAAAATCTTCCTCCCCCGCAGGGACGGGGAGCTTCCCTGAGAAGGTGCTAAGCTTCCGGTAACCGGCCTCCACATGCACCGTACTGCTTTTCTGGCACTTAATTACAAGGTCTCCTAGAGCATTCAACAATTCAGGCCCTATAGCGGCCAGCGGTGATCCTGGGCTTAATAGTTCCTTAAGCTTTTCTGCTTTAGGGGATAGTGGTGGAGATAATTGTGGGAGTGATGGCTTTGGTGTCTGAAACCATTCTTCCTTCACTGGCAGCATATGTAAACGAGATCACTGGATCTGGCCTAAAATCCATCACCCATGCTTTGTGGCTCGGAGACAGTAACAATACAAGCTGTTTTATCGCCTCTTCCTTCCATCTTTCCCCCGGGAGTACAATGACTACCGCCGCGGTTGGATCGGCGCCAATCGCTGCGCACCACTGTGACATTGCCAGCGGGTCCATGCTGGTACTTCTGACCGGCTTGATTGCAGTGTGCAACGTACAAGGATCCCGGACTCGAGCCCCCACGTGTAGCGCTACCCCCAGTTAAGAGAGCCGCTGATATTGATTTGGGCCCTGCAGTGCACCGCTGTCAACCCCCGGCAATCGGCTCTAACCTCCCGTGGCACAGCTGGTGATAGAGAGATAGGACCGCGTGATCGCAACTGTTGGTGACGCAGTCCTATAACAAACATACACAGAATATACTTTAAAACTCCTATTAAAGTAAGCGGAACTGACACCAAATGTACTTTACCCAGATATTTTACTGAGGCTAATGGGCAAGTAATAAACAACAGTATAACAAGTTGCAGATCCCTGCAATAAACAGTAATAAAGATAAACAGAGTAATCAGAATAATAAAGTATTGCTATGCAACTCTAGCGCTGCCCTTTTACAGCTACTTCCCCTCATGGGTAGACTAACACCCAGCAATGTCTACCTATGCAGTCAGGCCTGACTGATCTAAATGGAAGTTCAGTGAAACAATATTCGCCAGCAATCTCTCGGTGGTGCACTTGAAGAACAACTTTGTAATCCCAACGAATAGTAAAGATAAAGTATCTGTCTTTAAACAGCTCTCACCACCTGGACAAGTCCAAGTCCCTTTCCTCCATCGATTCGTCTAGGAACAGGAATCCACCGACATCCAAGTCTTCAATCCTTCTGGTGTACTGCAGCAAGGAGGATTAGATGTCTCTAAGGCTCTGCTAGGCTGGCAGAGGGCTCTTTGGAAAGGAGCACACGGCCCGGGCTTCAGGCCTTGTGCACACAGCAGTTCAGCACAGACATCCTCTTGCTAGGAGAGGGGGGTCCAAAGAGAGCGACCAAAACTCCGCCTCCCCTTTATAAAGTCTGCCCCAGCAGTCTCTGTTCTGGAGCAATGCACCCTGGGTGCTGCAAGATGTACTGGGAGATGTAGTCTCTTTCTCTCCTCTGCTTTCACTTCCATAATGTCTCTTTACTTCCTCCCGACTCACCTCTCACCTGGAACTTCTTGTCTCTCTGCATTAAAGGGGAACACCCCGCTACATATATATATATATATATATATATATACCGTATATATTATAAAAGGGTGCTGCACTTGTTCAGGTGCTGTGAAAAAGTATTTGCCCCCTTCCTGTTTTTTTTTTTGCATATTTCTCACACTTAAATGATTCAAATCATCAAACAAATTTTAATATTACACAAAGATAACCCGAGTAAATCTGTCACGTACCTGACGGTGACGAGCCCGGTTAGCAGAGGGAGGCCTCCCTTACGGCTCCCACCGGCGGCCCCTGGTGGTATAACAGGAAACATGGAGGTGGAAGGGGTACGAGTGCCTGGCAGGATCAAGAACTACCGCAGGTGATCAGGAACCAGCAGGTGAGGAGGCAGGAACCAGGAACTACAGCAGGTGAGTGGACAGGAACCAGGAACTACAGCAGGTGAGTAGACAGGAACCAGGAACTCAGCAGATGACCCGGACCGGGAGGCACAGCAGGTAGACTGGAACCACTGGGCAGCAGCAGGTGAACAGGAACCAGCAGATGAGCAGACAGGAACCAGCAGATGAGCAGACAGGAACCAGGAACTCAGCAGATGACCCAGACCGGGAGGCCCAGCAGGTAAACTGGAACCACTAGGCAGCAGCAGGTGAACAGGAACCAGCAGATGAGCAGACAGGAACCAGCAGATGAGCAGACAGGAACCAGGAACTCAGCAGATGACCCGAACCGGGAGGCACAGCAGGTAAACTGGAACCACTAGGCAGCAGCAGGTGAACAGGAACCAGCAGATGAGCAGACAGGAACCAGCAGATGAGCAGACAGGAACCAGGAACTCAGCAGATGACCCAGACCGGGAGGCACAGCAGGTAAACTGGAACCACTAGGCAGCAGCAGGTGAACAGGAACCAGCAGATGAGCAGACAGGAACCAGCAGATGAGCAGACAGGAACCAGCAGATGAGCAGACAGGAACCAGGAACTCAGCAGATGACCCGGACCGGGAGGCACAGCAGGTAAACTGGAACCACTAGGCAGCAGCAGGTGAACAAGAACCAGCAGATGAGCAGACAGGAACCAGCAGATGAGCAGACAGGAACCAGCAGATGTGCAGACAGGAACCAGGAACTCAGCAGATGACCCGGACTGGGAGGCACAGCAGGTAAACTGGAACCACTAGGCAGCAGCAGGTGAACAAGAGCCAAGGTCAGGCAGGATCGTCAGACAAGCCGGGGTCGGGTAAACTGGCAGGCAGCGAGGCACAAAAGGATCAGGCAATACCGAAGTCAGAAAACAGGCCGATGGTCAGGTACAGGCAGATAGCAGGAGGGTCACAGGAAGCCGGGTCAGATACAGGTAAACAAGGCAGATCAGGTCACTTGGGATAAACGCTGTAGAGCAGACAGCAGGGACTGTCTGCAAGTGAGGAGTTTAAATAGCCCTTCGGGCGTCACCTGCGGGGGCGGGAACCAGGAAGTCCAGGGCGTCTGTTCCTGACAGGGTTTCCATGACATTGCCCCCCCCCCAAGGGGCAGCCTCCGGATGCCCCTAGGAGAAAACTTCTCGGGGTGAGACCTCCTGAAGGCTTGTATCAGGTCTTTGGCGTGAATGTTCTCTTCGGGTTCCCAGGAGTTCTCCTCTGGTCCGTAACCCTTCCATTTTATTAAAAATTGACTCTGGCTATTTCTTCTTTGTGCGTCTAAAATAGCTTCTACCTCGAATTCCTGTTCCCCCGTCTATGATGACGGGATCAGGGCGAGTCGGGGTCCGACCTGGGAATGGGTTGGAGACTGACGGTTTCAATAGAGAAACATGAAAAACAGGGTGGACCCTCAGGGAGTCGGGGAGCTCCAGCTCGTAGGCCACCTCGTTGATTTTCCTTTTGATAGGAAAAGGCCCTAGAAACTTGGGGCCCAATTTCTTGGATGGGCAAGCCAATCTTAGATTGATGGTGGAAAGCCATACTTGGTCGCCCGGTGCCAGCGCTAATTCACCCCGTCTCCTCCTGTCGTAGACCGTCTTGTTATACTCCTGAGTTCTTGCCATGGCTTCGCGTAGAAGCTGGTTGTTAGAGGAGAAGAAATTCACTTTTTCCAGAACTGCGGGCACTGAGCACTCAGGGAGAGAGTTGGGCAGAAATGTGGGGTGAAACCCGAAGTTCGCAAAAAATGGGGTCTGGTTAGTTGCGGAGTGGATGGAGTTATTGTAGGAGAACTCCGCTAGCGGAAGCAGGGAGAGCCAGTCATTCTGAGCAAAGGAGGAGAAACAACGCAAATATTGCTCGAGGGTCTGATTTGTTCTCTCAGTCTGTCCGTTGGTTTGAGGGTGGTAAGCCGAAGAGAATGATAGCTCTATTCCCAGAGTCTTGCAGAGGGACCTCCAGAACCGGGAGGTAAATTGTACCCCCCGATCGGAGACTATATTAGCAGGTACCCCGTGGAGCCTGACGACTTCTTTAATGAACATTTGTGCAGTTTCCGGGGCCGAGGGGGTCCCTCTCATAGGAACAAAATGTGCCATCTTGGACAGACGGTCCACAATCACAAAGATGGTGGTGTGATTCTCAGCCGGGGGGAGTTCAACTATGAAGTCGATAGAAAGCATTTTCCACGGTCTCTCTGGAACGGGTAAGGGCTTCAGTAGTCCCCAGGCTTTGGATCTGGACCCTTTATTCCGGGTACATGTAGTACAGGACTCCACGAACCTCCTGCAATCCTCACGTAGTCGAGGCCACCAGAAGGTGCATTGTACCAACTCAGTGGTCTTAGCCACGCCAAAGTGCCCAGCAAGGGCATGATCGTGGCAGAGCTCTAGCACGGTTATTTTTAGTTCTTCTGGTATGAATATCCTGTCTTGGTGCCAGAGTAATCCATCCTTGGTTTGCAGATCCAGTTCAGGAGAGGGTTCCGAGGGTTCCTGTCTAGTGGTGGCTTGTCTGATCCGGGAGAGTAGGTCCTCCTGAAGTAGGAGAAAATTCCCAGGAGCGAGGATTGTATCGGGTGAGGAGAGTTCTTTGGATCCATGAAACATTCGGGACAAGGCGTCAGGTTTAGTGTTCTTGGCACCGGGGTGGTATGTCACATGGAAGGAGAACCGGAAAAAAAACAGGGCCCATCTGGCTTGTCGTGGTTTTAGTCTTTTTGCAGTTTTCAGGTACTCTAAGTTCTTATGGTCGGTGAATGCTAAGATCGGGTGAGCAGCACCTTCAAGTAAGTACCTCCATTCTTCCAGGGCGGACTTAATCGCCAAGAGTTCCCGGTCTCCCACGTCATAGTTCTTTTCTGCCGCAGATAATTTGCGAGAAAAGAAAGCCACCAGATGAAGCAAAGCCTTGGTTCCTTGCCTCTGTGACAATATTGCCCCTACTGCAACCTCAGAAGCATCTACCTCAAGTACAAATGGTAGGGAGGAATCTGGGTGTTTTAAGATGGATGCAGAGGTGAAGAGCCCTTTGAGATCCTCAAAGGCCTTTTGGGCCTCAGGGGACCAGTGGAAGCGGGTACCTTGCTTGGTTAGCTGAGTAATGGGTGCAATGATGGCGGAGAACCCCCGGGTGAATTTACGATAAAAGTTGGCGAATCCAACGAACCGTTGGATTCCCTTCTTATCCACTGGCGCTGGCCAGTCCAAGATTGCGGTGATCTTCTGTGGGTCCATCCTGATGCCTTCGCCAGAGATGATTAATCCCAGAAATGCTATGCTCTCCCGCTCAAACTCGCATTTCTCAGCCTTCGCATATAGTTTATGCTGCCGAAGCCGGTCTAACACACTTCTGACATGCCTGCGATGAGAGTCAAGGGAGGAAGAGAAGATTAGTATGTCATCTAAATAAGCAATCACAAAGAGATCTAAAAAGTCCCGAAGAACATCATTAATTAAATACTGGAAGGTGGCAGGGGCATTGCACAGCCCGAAGGGCATCACTAAATATTCAAAATGTCCGAACCGGGAGCGGAAGGCGGTTTTCCACTCATCGCCCTCCTTGATTCGGACCAGGTTATAGGCTCCGCGGAGGTCAAGCTTAGTAAAAATAACGGCAGCTCCCAATCTTTGGAACAACTCTGGTACCAGAGGAAGAGGATAACGATTTTTAATGGTGACCTTATTTATTTCACGGTAGTCCACACATGGCCTGAGGGTATGGTCCTTCTTTTCTACAAAGAAAATGCCTGCGCCTGCTGGCGACGTAGAGGGGCGAATGAACCCCTTTAAAAGGTTCTCATCGATGTAGTCCTTCAGGGCCCCCTGTTCCACCTCCGTTAAAGGGAAAATCCTACCGAAAGGAATAGCTGCTCCGGGAAGTAGATCAATGGGGCAGTCGTAGGCTCGGTGGGGTGGTAGTGTCTCTGCCCCCTGTTTACTAAACACATCAAGAAAGTCCAGGTAAGCGTCAGGGATGGCCTGACGTATTCCGGCCTCAGTGTCGGTACACATTAAGGTGGCAGGCCCAGGGGGTTTGTGTGAGCCACAGGACCGTTGGCAGTAGGAGGAAGGAAACGTGATCACCCCCGTGACCCAGTTAATGGTAGGATTATGGGCTTGTAGCCAGGGCATACCGAGAATTATGGGGAACAGTGGAGAGGAGATAATATCCAGCCGTAGATATTCTCGGTGCACCCCGGTAGAGGAGAAGACAGTGACAGGTAGGGGAGCCGCCTCTTCGACCACGGGCCCCGACTTGATAAGGGACCCATCAGCCAGGTGAACCTGTAGTCCATGGGTCTTGGGAAGTAGAGGAATAAGTTGAGTACGGGCAAAAGTTGAGTCCATGAAGCAACTACAAGCCCCAGAGTCAATAATTGCGACGACTTGCAGGGTCCTTCCTGGGAGCTGCAGGGAGATAGAAAGAGCGAAGTGAGAGGAGGATTTAGTCTGAGGGTTGATCACAGCAGGGAATACTGACAAGCACTTACGGAACTTCAGGGGACAGTTCCTAACGAAGTGACTGGACTCCCCGCAGTACAGGCACAGGTTGCGCGCGCGTCGGCGTTGGCGTTCCTCCGGAGTAAGGGAAGGGCGGAGGACCCCAAGCTGCATGGGTTCAGGAGCATCGTACGAGGGGGTCAAGGGTGCTGCAGAAGCTGGGTGCGGATGACTGGGGACCCGGGGAAGCATCCAGGTCGGCCGGGTGAAGCCCGTGGCCCTCTCAACCCTCCGTTCCCTCAGGCGTCGGTCGATCTGAATTGTCAGATCGATCAGTAGGTTCAAATTTTCTGGTATTCCTACCCTAGCCAGTTCGTCCTTCAATGGGTCAGAAAGGCCTATGCGAAACTGGTGACGGAGGGCAGCGTCATTCCAGCTGGTGTCTGCGCTCCAGCGCCTGAATTCAGCTACATAATCTTCCGCTGCTCTGCGTCCCTGCTGAAGGGTCCGCAGGGCGTTCTCTGCCGTGACCGAGAGCTGAGGGTCCTCGTACAATTGGGCAATGGCATCAAAAAAAAGTGTAAGGCTGTCCAAGGACGCATATTTGCGTTCTAGCAAGCGGTGGGCCCAGTTCTGTGGGTCTCCGGAAAGCAGCGAAATTACAAAGCCCACCTTGGTAGCTTCTAAGGAAAAGGTGCGGGGCTGTAAGGCAAAGTACAACTCACAAGAGTTCCGGAAAGCCCTGAACTTGCTCCGGTCCCCGGAGAATCTTTCGGGTGTAGGGACCCTGGGTTCAGGGGGAAGCATGACCACCGTGGGCGCAGCTCCTGCCCCGGCGGAAGAAGTGGAGGCACGTGGACCCCCTTGAGCTCCATCGGGGTTGGTGTGGGCCCGCACTTGTCCTTCTAGGTGAGTGTAGCCTTGCTGGAGGCTCTTAACGGCCTCGGTCAGTCCCGCCAGGTGTCGGCATAGTTCCTCCATAGGTGAGGCTCCCTGCTCGGGCTCAGACATGGCTGTCTGCTTCTGTCACGTACCTGACGGTGACGAGCCCGGTTAGCAGAGGGAGGCCTCCCTTACGGCTCCCACCGGCGGCCCCTGGTGGTATAACAGGAAGCACGGAGGTGGAAGGGGTACGAGTGCCTGGCAGGATCAAGAACTACCGCAGGTGATCAGGAACCAGCAGGTGAGGAGGCAGGAACCAGGAACTACAGCAGGTGAGTGGACAGGAACCAGGAACTACAGCAGGTGAGTAGACAGGAACCAGGAACTCAGCAGATGACCCGGACCGGGAGGCACAGCAGGTAGACTGGAACCACTGGGCAGCAGCAGGTGAACAGGAACCTGCAGATGAGCAGACAGGAACCAGCAGATGAGCAGACAGGAACCAGCAGATGAGCAGACAGGAACCAGGAACTCAGCAGATGACCCAGACCGGGAGGCACAGCAGGTAAACTGGAACCACTAGGCAGCAGCAGGTGAACAGGAACCAGCAGATGAGCAGACAGGAACCAGCAGATGAGCAGACAGGAACCAGGAACTCAGCAGATGACCCGGACCGGGAGGCACAGCAGGTAAACTGGAACCACTAGGCAGCAGCAGGTGAACAAGAACCAGCAGATGAGCAGACAGGAACCAGCAGATGAGCAGACAGGAACCAGCAGATGTGCAGACAGGAACCAGGAACTCAGCAGATGACCCGGACCGGGAGGCACAGCAGGTAAACTGGAACCACTAGGCAGCAGCAGGTGAACAAGAGCCAAGGTCAGGCAGGATCGTCAGACAAGCCGGGGTCGGGTAAACTGGCAGGCAGCGAGGCACAAAAGGATCAGGCAATACCGAAGTCAGAAAACAGGCCGATGGTCAGGTACAGGCAGATAGCAGGAGGGTCACAGGAAGCCGGGTCAGATACAGGTAAACAAGGCAGATCAGGTCACTTGGGATAAACGCTGTAGAGCAGACAGCAGGGACTGTCTGCAAGTGAGGAGTTTAAATAGCCCTTCGGGCGTCACCTGCGGGGGCGGGAACCAGGAAGTCCAGGGCGTCTGTTCCTGACAGGGTTTCCATGACAAAATCCAAGATGCAGTTTTTAAATTATTATTTCATTTGTTAAGGGAAAAAAACTGTTCAAACCTGCCTGGCCCTATGTGAAAAAGTGATTGCCCCCTCCCATGCTGAATCATGAATGAACGAATTAACCACAATTTTTTGTAAAGCTGAGTTAAATTTCACTTGTCACACCCAGGCCTGATTACTGCCAGACCTGTTGAATCAAAAAATCACTTAAATAGAAGCTCTCTGACAAAGTGAAGCATGCTAAAAGATCTCAAAAAGCAACACATCATGAGGTGATCTAAAGAAATTCAAGAACAGATGAGAAACAAAGTCATTGACATGTATCAGTCTGGAAAGGATTACAAAGCCATTTCTAAGCTTTGGGACACCAGCGAACAATGGTGAGAGCCATTATCCACAAATGGAGAAAACTTGGAACAGTGGTGAACCTTACCAAGAGTGGCCAGCCAACCAACAACGGTGATCCATCCAGTCATCCAGGTCATAAAAGAACCCAGAACAACATCTAAAGAACTGCAGGCCTCTTTTGCCTCAGGTAAGATCAGTGTGCATGATTTAACAATAAGAAAGAGATTGGGCAAAAATGGCATTCATGGGAGAGTTCCAAAGCCACTGCTGACCAAAAAGAACACAAAGTCTCATCTCACATTTACCAAAAAACATCTTGATTATCCCCAAGACTTTTAGGCAAATATTCTGTGGACTGATGAGACAAAAATGTAACTTTTTGGAAGTTGTGCGTCCCGTTACATCTGGCATAAAACAGCATTTCTTTCAATTACTTTATTTTTCAGTTTTTTCTTTATACAGGAAAAGGAATAACAAAAGCTTACAAAGAATAAATTGTTTTCACATGATTTCAACTTAGCTTATCCTCTTACAATATATACCAGCAAAAATAAATTGATACATTTAATTTCGCCCATATCCCACTAGCTCCTTCTTTCTAAAGTAATCTTCGTTAGGAGTAGGGAGGATAAAGTAAGATATCTGGTCTCTTTCACAGTAAAAGGCAGGATGGGGATGAGAGGATGAAGGTCAAAGTACAATGAAAACTAAACAAAAACCTGCATCCTTCCCCTCTGATCACCACCTCTCACCTTATTTCCCTATGTCTGGTCATGGGACGATGCTATACCATGACCCTACCAATTTGACCCTACCAATTTGTCTACAAAAATGACTCCAAGAACATGACGACGATATAGGAGGTCATAAAAGAACCCAGAACAACATCTAAAGAACTGCAGGCCTAACTTGCCTCATGTAAGATAAGTGTTCATGATTCAACAATAAGAAATAGACTGGGCAAAAAGGACATCCATGGGAGAGTTCCAAGGCCAAAGCCACTGCTGACCAAAAAGTACAAAAAGGCTCATCTCACATTTACCAAAAAACATCTTGATTATCCCCAAGACTTTTAGGCAAATATTCTGTGGACTGAAAATTTCACTTTTTGGAAAGTGTGCGTCCCGTTATATCTGGCATAAAACGAATACAGCATTTCATAACAAGAACATCATACCAACAGTCAGACATGGTGGTGGTAGTGTGATGGTCTGGAGCTGCTTTGCAACTTCAGGACCTGGATGATTTACTATAATTGATGGAACTATGAACTATGAATTCTGTGCTCTACCAGAAAATCCTAAAGGAGAATGTCTGGCCATCAATTTGTGACCTCAAGCTCAAATGCACTTGGGGTATGCAGCAGGAGAATGAGCCAAAACACAACAGCAAGTCCACCTCCAAATGGCTCAAACAAAGCAAAATTTAGGTTTTGGAGGGGCCTAGTCAAAGCCTGGACTTAAATCCCATAGAGATGCTGTATCATGACCTTAAACAGGCAGTTCATGCTGGAAAACCCTCCAAATGGGCTGAATTAAAACAATTCTGCAAAGAAGAGTGGGCCAAAATTGCTCCACAGCAATGTGAAAGACTCATTGACAGTTATCGCAAATGCTTGATTGCAGTTGTTGCCGCCAAGGGTGGCACAACCAGTTATTAGGCTGAGGGGGCAATTACTTTTTCACATAAAGCAAGGCAGGTTTTGACAGCTTTTTTGCCTTAATAAATGAAACCACCATTTAAAAACTGCATTTTGTATTTACTTGGGTTTTCTTTGTGTAAGAATAAAGAGTCATGCTGTCTCTGAGACCAGGAGAAAAAATCTTTCCATTTTTACTTAAAGTCTAACCATTTTTTTTTAATAGAGTGGGGAAGGGCATGATTTTCTGTCAGTTTATACTTTTTTTGGTGAACCCATTGGGCAGATTTTTCCTCACTCCCTATCCCTGTAATACCTGTACCAAAAAATGGGGTTGTGGTTGTCACAGGAAGGCACAAACAGCAAAGAAATTGTCTGAAGTTCTTAGCCTTCATCAATTTTGCATAAATGTGTTTTCATTTTTGTCTGTGCCATAGTTAAAGGGACAGTATCTTATCTGTCCTGACAGGAAGTGAAAGGAAGTCTTCCCAAAAAGGATGCAGATAGCAATGAAAGCCCGAAAAGGGCTCCAACCTTTTCATTTTCTATCCAAACTTAAAATAAAATAAAATGTTTTGGCTGGAGTTGGGATTTAAATTTATTAAACTTGAATTAACTTGAAAATAGTAAAAAACTGTGAGCAGGCAAGTTCATTATTGCAGAAAATACATGGTACGTCTATTCAGCAAAAAAAAAAAAATGCACATCCACAGCTCACTAAACCCTCCCACCATCCCTTGATGCCAGAATGAATGAATTCCAGTGCATGTGCTTAAGAGTTATATCAATTTGACCCAGCCAATCGAGGTGGCCAATGATCCCGAAAAGTGAAAAATAAGAGGCAAAGATATCAAAACACTAGCGAAAGTCAGGAGAAGAGAGTATAGTTCCAATTTAAAGCCAAAGTTTGATTTTTTTGGGGGGGATACAGCACCAGAAACATTAGTTATGTTTAATGGTGTGTATCCCATTACCTGCAAGTGGCTGCTTCTGGTATAAATCTTCCTTGCTGTGCCTACTAAGACCCACCAGATACTGCTTTTAGAGGTTGTCTTTCGCGCTGTATAGATAAACAGCAGCCACTGCTACCGAGAAAAGTTCCTCTGTTCGTCCACCCCTCATCTGCCTATGTAAAATTCCTACACAATTCATTGCCTTCTCTGAATGGCCAGGGGAGAATCTATCATTCAACTGCTCCACCACCCATTCACAGAAGGCGCTGCATTGTGGGACAATAATAGTGGGAGTTGAACAATGCAACTTTTCTCAGTAGCAGAGGCTGCTGTTCCTTTAGAGCAGTGATCTCCAAACTGTGGCCCTCGTGTGGGATGCAGGCCTTTGCTTGCCTTTATCCAGCTCTTGAGGCATTGTTCTTGCTACTGACACCAACAATGGGGCATTATTCCTTCCACTGACACCAGCGATAGAGCATAATTCCTTCCACTGACAATAAAAATGGGGCGCAATTCCTCCCACTGACAGCAGCTCTTTCTCCAACTAAAACCAAAGATTGGGCATTGTTTACTCCTACTGGGCACGGTCCAGCCCCCCTGAAATCTAAAGGACAGTAAACTGGCCCTTTCTTTTGAATGTTTGGAGACCCCTTTTCCATTGCTTTAGAGCGATGGAAAATAGCCACCAAGGGCAAAGGGAAACAGCAGGATTTTTAGCAGAAGCAGCCTCCTGCAGGTAATGGGCTGCACCCCCCCACACATAATTAATCTGTTTGGCGCTGTAACCCCAAAAAAACTAAACTTCTGGTTTAAGTGCTAAGCGAACTCTAACAACAAATGATGGTGGAATGGGAGACAAAGATGCAGGTCTTCATCAATTAGGATCAAATTCTTCCATTTAGAAAAAAAATGAGCATCTAACCCGGTGGCTGTGTCTCCAACCTTTCTTTCAGAAAAAAACATAAACATACTGTGCACCAGTGCAACTCTGTCTGCATCATGGAATCCCTGTTGTTGGACACAGTTGTATTTAGATACCTGCATCAGATGACATTCAAGGTTGTTGTTTCCCGCTGTGTGTGTATTTTAGTTTGTGCCTAACCTTTCAAAAACACTTAGCACATTGCCAGTTTGCATTTAATTTTTCCTTTTCTGTTCTAGTATGGGTGTGCTGTCTGTTACTTGGACCATTATAATTTCCTTGCTAAAAGATTCAAATTTCTAACTATCTTGCCAGCGAGTGATAGCATCAGTAGCAGATTATAATAAGGGCAGAATGGAAAAAGCACAAAAGGGGTCCATGGAAGTGTTAAAAAAAATCAGCATTTCAGGGTTGCTTACAATTAGGGATGAGCCGAACACCCCCCCGGTTCGGTTCGCAGCAGAACATGCGAACAGGCAAAAAATTTGTTCGAACACGCGAACACCGTTAAAGTTTATGGGACACGAACGTGAAAAATCGAAAGTGCTAATTTTAAAGGTTAATATGCAAGTTATTGTCATAAAAAGTGTTTGGGGACCTGGGTCCTGCCCCAGGGGACATGTATCAATGCAAAAAAAAAGTTTTAAAAACTGCAGTAATTTAATAATGCTTAAAGTGAAACAATAAAAATGAAATATTCCTTTAAATTTCTTACCTGGGGGGTGTCTATAGTATGCCTGTAAAGTGGCGCATTTTTCCAGTGTTTAGAACAGTCCCTGCACAAAATGACATTTCTAAAGGATAAAAAGTCATTTAAAACTACTTGCGGCTATAATGAATTGTCGGGTCCTGGCAATACAGATAAAAGTCATTGAAAAAAACGGCATGCCCCCCCCCCCCCAGTCCATTACCAGACCCTGTTCAAGTGGAACTTACGTTCCATTCGAACATCGGGCTCATCCCTATTTACAATCAGCCAACCCATGGTTTGCAAGTCTTAAAGTGATTGTAAAGGCAGAAGGTTTTTTATCTTAATGCATTCTATGTATTAAGATAAAAAGCCTTCCGCGTGTAGCAACCCCCTAATACTTACCTGAGCCCCATCTCTATCCAGCGATTTCCACAAGTTCCTTGGTTGTCCGGGACTCTCCTCCTGATTGGCTGAGACACAGCAGTGGCACCATTGGCTGTCAATCAAAGTCAGGTAGCCAATCAAGAGAGATGGGGGGCGGGGCCTAATCTAAGCTTTCTGTCTGAATGGACACAGGGAACTGTGATTTGGCTCAGGTGCCCCCATAGCAAGCTTCTTGCTGTGGGGGCACTCAACAGGAGAGAGGGGCCAGGAGAGCCGAGGAGGGACCTGAGAAGAGGAGGATCCAAGCTGCTCTGGGCAAAACTAACTGCACAGAACAGGTAAGTATAACATGTTTACTTTACAATCACTTTGAGACTTTTTTTCAGATGAATATGAGGAATGTCTGTTTTTGTATTCAGTAAAGAATTCCTTTAATATAATGAGTATACACAATATTAAACATATTCCCTGTGCCTGTAAATATTGGTTTGATGTTATTTGTCACCATTTGATTTGTAAACAGTACATTACTTAATAAAAATCGAATTAGAAAATCAAACACTCTTTCTGAGTCCTTTGTAAAAGAAACTTCACAAAACCCAGAAACAAAAACGCAAATGTCTGTGTACATTGACCCCCTATGTATGATCCTTTTAAATTGGCGGGGGTGTGGGGGGATGAAGGGGAAACAGCCTGAGACTAAGCTGCAATTTATCCCACCACTGCTTGGCACAATCATGATGTGAGTGTATTGCCTGGTTCCATCAAACTATGGTACAGTACATACACTTGTTTATTTACGGATTCTCATAACTCTTATAAACACCCTATATACATCCTGATCCTCAGAGTATTTTCAGTGTCATTGGTGGACCATTTGTTATTTTCTCTGACCATTTTTTTACCTTTTCCTCACAATATCTATTTTGTTTTTATACTGTATATGTATTTCTGGCATACATATAGCATGCTTCAATAACCCAAATAGAGAGGTCCAACATGGCTTTTTTTGGTAAACAATTATCTGGTGACACATGAAAACTCTTCCCCCTTGGAACCCTATAAATTGGTGGTTCTGATTGGGGTTGGGGTTAGGTGAAAACAAATACTTCTCCATCAAAAGACAGTAAAAAAAAGAGAAATGCGTTTTATACAAAAGGTAAAAATACTTACACTTATACAAATATTGATTTGCCCTACCAACAACATCCCATAAACATTGTGCATTTCATGCAACATGGCTCGTTTTTTCTTTCTACGAGTATATTTGTGCATTTTTCCAAAACCCCTTTTCTCAGCTCGTAGCATTTTACTGTATCTTACTAATCCTATTAATTATTTTACCCAATGCTTTTTTTTTTTTTTTTTTTTGATACGTACTACATCAGCTAAAGAGAAATTAATTAATTAATATTTGAACATTTCTGCACTGAATTTTGGGGTTCATCAGCGTCTACCAATTGACCTTGAGGTTGATTTACTAAAGGCAAAAACAGTTGCACTCTGCAGTTGCTCCAGAGCTTAGTAAATACAGGGAAGCTGTGCTAACTTTCATTATTCAATCATTTGCAAGCAAAAAATGCTTTATTTTCCTTGCATGTGATTGGGTATTCTTTGCAAAGTGAAGCGTGACCTCCTTTACTAAGCTCTGGAGCAACTGCACTTGCAGAGTGCACAGTCTATTTGCCTTTAGTAAATCAACCCCATTGTATTATAATGTTTCCACCATTCCAAGAAACATTTAAGTACCGTATTTGCCGTTGTATAAGGCGACTGGGCGTATAAGACGACCCCCTAATTTTACAGTTTTTTTTTGCCTGTACTCACCGTATAAGACGACCCCCCTTCTGAGGCTTCCGACGCTTCATATTTCTTCCTTCTGGAGCCATATTCTTCTTCCTTCTTGCTGGAGCCAATCACGGCAAGTGATGTATTCTATTAATGAATACAAAGCCTGCCTGGATTGGCAGAGGCTGTAACATCATCAGCCCACACCTCTCTGACTCTAAAGGCAATCCGAGCAGGCTACTGTATGTAGCCTGCTCGGATTGGCAGAGGTTGTTACTCCAATCCGAGCAGGCTGTGTATTCATTTGAACACATCGCTCACCGGGATTGGCTAAGCTGAAGCTACATACAGTATTACCGCACATCCAGCAGGCCTCCGAGCAGCTGACCCGGCGTATAAGACGACCCCTGCTTTTTGGACAGTTTTTTTTAAGTGTAAAAGTATTCTAATCTAATTAACACCATACAGTGCATCCGGAAAGTATTCTCTGCGCTTCACTTTTTTTTCACAATTTGTAATGTTACAGCCTTATTCCAAAATAGACTAAATTAATTATTTTCCTCAAAATACTGCAAACAATACCCCATAATGACAACGTGAAACAAGTTTGTTTGAAATCTTTGCAAATTTATTAAAAATAAAAAACGAAAAAAATCACAGCCTTTGCCATGACACTCAAAATTGAGCTCAGGTGCATCCTGTTTCCACTAATCATCCCTGAGATGTTTCTACCACTTTATTGGAGTCCACCTGTTATAAATTCAGTTGATTGGACATGCTTTGGAAAGGCACACACCTGTCTATAAAAGGTCCCACAGTTAACAGTGTATGTCAGAGCACAAACCAAGCCATGAAGTCCAAGGAATTGTCTTTAGACCTCTGAGATAGAATTGTATAGAGGCACAGATCTGGGGGAGGGTACAGAAAAAATTCTGCAGAATTGAAGGTCCCAATGAGCACAGTGACCTCCATCATCTGTAAATGGAAGAAGTTTGGAACCACCAGGACTCTTCCTAGAGCGGGCCGTCCGGTCAAACTGAGCGATCGGTGGAGAAGGGTCTTAGTCAGGGAGGTGACCAAGAACCCGATGGTCAATCTGAGCTCCAGATTTTCTCTGTGAAGAGAGGAGAACCTTCCAGAAGAACAATCATCTCTGCAGCACTCCACCAATCAGGCCTGTATGGTAGAGTGGCCAGACGGGAGCCAAAACTCAGTAAAAGGCACATGACAGCCTGCCTGGAGTTTGCCAAAAGGCACCTGGAAGACTCCCAGACCATGAGAAACAAAATTTGCTGGTCTGATGAAACAAGGGTTGAACTCTTTGGCCTGAATGGCAAGCGTCATGTCTGGAGGAAACCAGGCACCGTTCATCACTTGGCCAATACCATCCCTACAGTGAAGCATGGCGGTGGCAGCTTCATGCTGTGGGGATGTGTTTCAGCAGCAGGAACTGGGAGACTAGTAAGGATCGAGGGAAAAATAAATGCAGCGATGTACAGAGAGATCCTTGATGAAAACCTGCTCCAGAGCGCTCTGGACCTCAGACTGGAATGAAGGTTCATCTTCCAACAAGACAAAGACCCTAAGCACACAGCCAAGATCACAAAGGAGTAGCTACGGGAAAACTCTGTGAATGTCCTTAAGTTGCCCAGCCAGAGTCCAGACTTGAACACGATTGAACAACACTTTAACAAAGTATTGAGTATAAGGATGAATACTTATGTACATGTGATTTTTTTTCATTTTTTATTTCTAATAAATTTGCAGAGATTTCAAATAAACTTCTTTTATGTTGTCATTATGGGGTATTGTTTGTAGAATTTTGAGGAAATTAATGAATTTAATCCATTTTGGAATAAGGCTGTAACATAAAAAAATGTGGAAAAAGTGAAGCGCTGTGAATACTTTCCTGAGGTGTACTGTATATGCAAAAAAAAGAGCAAAATACAAACTAAATAGTATTTACAAAGTAAAAATTGTAATATCTGATTTTAATGGTGGAAGTACTCAGATATGCTTATCAGAGCCCAGAGTGGTCCATACAAAGTTAAGAGAGCAATTTCCAGGGAGGGCTTAGGCCCAAACCTGACTGGTTTCTCTGGTGCTCCGCTGGCAGCCCCAGAGGACCCTGTGCAAGCTACTGTTAGCCCAAAAGCTTTGAGTTAATTCAAGTTTATTTTTCATCATACAGTGGTGAGTCCACTACCTGATTTCAATAAATGTGACAACTAGTACAGACTTTGGCGGATGCTAGGATTCTGAGCTGTTGCATCTAAGCAGTTATTTTGCATGTACATTTACAGTGACATCCAATAGGACTGCTGTGACTTAGATGCTACTTGACTGACCATGTATACTGTGTGTGAGGATGGACTTCTACAGTGCTGCACACAGGGGTCTCAAGAAGACCACTGGAAACATTTATTGGTAGATATGTGCATACTGAGCTGTTGCATTTAATTGCCACTTATCTGTACAATTGGAAACTTACTTGATATGCCTGCAATGTCACAGAAATTTGATCATTTTTACATGGATGTCAACCCCTATTTGAGTGGTCCAGTGAGCTCTGTTGTATTAATATACCCTTTGTTAGGGGATGTGCCCATAAGCACAGTATAGTTTCTCAAATTGCAGTATATTTACAAATATTTACCACAAGACTTTCAGAGTCTGACAACCGTTAATTCCATTAGAATTGCATAGGTCACCTGAGGGTAGTATTTTAATTGTCTTTGCAATGGTTTTTGTATTGTGTGTGAATAATACATTATGTATATTATGCAAGACGCACTTTCCTATATATTTTTTATATATTTTTGTTATATTTCTGTGGTGACAAACAATATGTTTAACAGTGGGTCCTTGTGCCCACATTTTAGGAGTTTCTTTATTTTGTTTTATACTTTTGAGTACCAGAGAACTCCACTGGTAGCCTCACTTATACACACGCTCAGAATTTCCGACAACAAATGTTCAATGGGAGCTTTTGGTCAGAAATTCCGACCGTGTGTAGGCCCCATCGGCCATTTTCTGACGGAATTTTCGTCAACAAAAATTTGAGAGCTGGTTCTCAAATTTTCCGACGACAAAACTTGTTGTCGGAAATTCCGACCGTGTGTACACAATTCCGACGCACAGTCAGGTTTGGGCACAAAATTCCATGCATGCTCGGAATCAAGTAGAAGAGCTGCACTGGCTATTGAACGTCATTTTTCTCGGCTCGTTGTACGTGTTGTACGTCACCGTGTTCTTGACTTTCGGAATTTTCGACAACATTTGTGTGACCGTGTGTATGCAAGATAAGTTTGAGCCAACATCCGTCGGAAATAAATCCATGTTTTTTTTGTCGGAATGTCCGATCGTCTGTACGCGGCATAAGATAATATTTAGAACCATGAGACTGTTGTTCCTTGTTAACTTCACTCTGTTAATGGAGCATATGCCCGAAGACCAAATATACCGAGAACAAAAATCAAGCCTGTTTTTAAAGAACAACATCCCATGAATATCCACTGAAATACAACACTCTTCCATGAAAAAGCCGGACTTAGCACTCTGGGTCTGAATTCTATGACACTACCAGCAACTTGATTCCCTGCTAGTTATTGAGTGTCAAATACAATCCTAGAACTTCTTGTGTATAGTACTTCAAAGAGAGAACTTGAAGTGGTTCTGTTTGACAACTAATATAGGGATTATCACCATTTAAGTCTTTTTTTTTTCTATTCTATAATTGTGTATTTATTGACCTGGTGCACTTTGGCAGCAACACTTTGTGGGCACCTTTAACCCTTTATTCGGACACTAGCGGGGGTTAAAAGCACCCCACTAGCGGCCAAAAAGTGTTGCTATTACAGCGGTAAAGCGCCGCTAAAATTAGCCACGCTTTACAGCTAACGCCCCCCTCCTGCCCCAGTGTGAAAGTAGCCTTATTATATGTTACTATACCTCACAGGTGAAGCTTGAAGCAGAACTGTATCATATCCATACATTTAGAAAAACAACTGCTTTATATACATGCACAACCAAAAATACACAAGCTGAAAAGTTTCATACTGTGAGCACACTTTTCCCCACACATTGCTATCTATATATACTCCATCTCCTCTGAGACCAGTTTCGCCCAGTGATAACACAATCCCACACATGCACACCCAGTTCAATGAAGCACATTAACCTTCTTGAGCTTATGTGGGAATGGCAGAGCAAATGCAGGTTGCATGTACATCAAACAAGGACCTAACAACATAACTATCATGCGGGATACAGCATGCCTTTACCTAAGGAAAGCGTGGTAATATTCTAAAATTGAGCTGATATTAAACTGCTATGTTAATGAAAACATACTTTGGAAACTAACGATCCGCTTTAAGTGGACCATTTATTTTATCATTTATCCCTGTTGTAGATGATAATTTCCTAATTATTTACACATAGAGCCATCTTCACCTAAATAATGCTGTTTAATGCCTGAAAGATCTCAGCGCTGCTAGATATCAAACATGGTTTCTATGGTGGAGAGCTAGAAGCAGACCCATAAAAGAACAAAAAAAAATTAAAAATATGAAGACATTGTGACTTACCACCAGATTTCCTATTACCATGACTAGCATGAAGACAAGGATGCACAAGGGTTGACCACTAACTTCCATACAATCCCACATGGTCTCAATCCATTCTCCACACAAAACCCGGAACACAATGAGAAATGAGTGGAAGAAGTCACTCATGTGCCATCGAGGTAACTTGCAATCGTCATTAATCTTGCAGACACAGTCCAGGTAGTTCCGTCCAAACAGTTGCACTCCCACAACAGCAAAAATAAAGACAATGATCGCTAAAACAAGGGTAAGGTTCCCAAGAGCCCCAACAGAATTGCCAATAATTTTGATGAGGGTATTTAATGTTGGCCATGATTTTGCCAGTTTGAAAACACGAAGCTGTAATAAAGATAAAAATTAATTGCATAGTTTTAGTACACGTGTGTATAAACTGCTAAGACATGTCATTATTATCATGGTTTGACTTTGATTTTCAAATTTTAATAAATATCTCAAGGTTTATATCCACAATCTCAAGGTCAGCTTGGTTAACCTCTGCATTCTGTTTTTACACTACAATAACTGTATTGTTACATATTTATTACATGTTTATAATACCAGTCTGTCATATAGTCAGATCACAACTTCCAAAAGATAGCAATCATTAGGTATTAGGGTTATATATGGTACAGATACCTACAGAGAATTGGTATCCAAGAAGTCTCGAATGTATGTTAACAATGCTGAGCACTTTCTCAGTTATTTTGAAAAGCAATTGGAACCAGATTTAAGCCAACATAGTATGTGGTTCCCTCCTTTACACAGCCATATACACATCAGGCTGCTGACTGACTGAGTCGGTACACTTAAAACACAAACTGCTAGCAAAGTAGTATGACAGTTTTCCCTAATTTGTAAGTTCTAGGTGTACTGGTGAAGAGTCATAAAGTTGTCTCTTTCATGTGCAACTATGACATATTTTCCTGTTAGTGGCGTACTAAGGTTGGCCACAATGTGAGGAGTACAAGTAAATATCTGGCCCTGGGAGCACTACTACTAAACCTCCTGCCATTAGGTTTACATGATATGTTCAAAACCAAAAAATTCTCCTACACCACTAAAGAGAATGTATCAAATCTCAAAATTACCCATATAAAAAGTAAATAACTATATTAAATATCAAACAGTCAGTAATGTAGTCTTTTATTCCAAAAGGTAGCGTATAAAATTACCCTTTTACCATGGTTCAACAAACCCCATTCAAAGCAAAAACTTCCCCTCTGGCGCATACAAATTATGTTACTCCTAAAGCTAATAGACACTTGATTCAAGACAAAACTTCAAATGGACCTGACACCTTTAGCTTAGATATAGATTAAAAACTTATTATAAATGAATATAGTCCCAAATGTCTGCTCCTTATATATGAGCCCAAAGAAAATAACTTCAATTAGTCGAACTTCTAATGGTCCGATAATTCACTCACACAAAAATTAGGAGTTGTCCAGACATAGAACATGGATGGAGTTTAAAACTGAATGCCATTAGGGAAATTAATGTAATACTGGTAAGATACCAAGTCTTTAGAGGGCCCCCCAAAGAATCTACACTAATTGTGGAAGTGGAATCCTTTTAATTTATATTACAGTGATCCAATAGAAAGGAGAAATGTTAATTATCAGTTTACTTTTCAAATTATATCTATTTATTCTTTTTGATACAAGGAAATACAACATCAAATTATACAAACATACAATATCCAGAAGATACATCCAGCTCCACATTAATTATTTCAAACACCAAGCCAATAGAAGTATCTAAAACATGACCTCATATTCTAAGCAACAAAAACGAAACAAACAAAAAAACAAAACAAAAAAAGGGTTAAGGGGAATCCACCCCCCTATTCTGTCTCTCTATGACCGCTAGAAAAATGGCCGACTTTCCCTTCTCTGGATTATATCAATTAATGGGCTTAGTATTCATTAGTCCTTCCCACCATCATTTCATTTTTGGAGAGGGTTTTCCCCTCATCCGAAGCCAGGAAGGTGTTCCAAGCAAACCAGGTCTCGGAATACCTTCTATGCTGTTGGTGTGCAGAAAGAACTAGGTCTTCTAGTTTACTAATTATCAGTTTAATACACTAGTGTTGCTATACGAAAGAAGGATTATCTTATTTTTCCCTATCATAAATGATGTATATGGAAATACCTTGAAGAAGGCTGTATTATCGGTGTTAAGCCATAGTATTGTCAGCTTTGACTTAATTTTGGGTAAAAAGCTCATCATTATGGCCTGAAAAACCTCTAAGACTACTTTTTGAAATATATGATGTTAAAAAAATCTCTGTTTGGATTACCAAATTGGGCTCATATATAAGGTGCAGAAAAAAAGCGAACTGCTAATAGTCCTAGATTTCAGCCTACACAAGTTAGGCAGTTGTCCAGATATATTAATTTGGATGGCGTTGATCTATAGATATTCCTTTGTAGGATATATTAATCAAAGTCAATTTGGTAATCAATTATATCCAGTTTATCTATTTAAGCTTAAAGCGGAGGTTCCGCGGCAAATAATTTTTTTGTTTTTGGTTGCATTCAATGTATTTTTAGATCACCAATTAGTACTCACGTGTTTGGTGACTTCAAACCTCTCCTGTCTGTTTTCGGGCAAAAGATGAACTTTTAAAATCAGCTATAGAAATTTTCCATTTTGCTTGTGGGCATTGTGAAGCCCACAAGCACTGACTTTCTGGAAGCGGTGGACGGTGTTCTGCCGAAGAAGGTCCCCCCGGCGGAAAAGGACCCCCCTGTACTGCGCAGGCGCGGCACGAACCTCAAAGGAGTTTCCGAAAGTAGCCGAACATGTAGAGCTGCGAGTTAGCTCTACACGGCGCCTGCGCAATGACTAAGAGCCGTGTAGAGCTGACTGCGCAGGCGCCGTGTAGAGCCGACTCACAGCTCTACATGTTCGGCTACTTTCGGAAACTCAGTTGAGGTTCGTGCCGCGCATGCGCAGTACAGGGGGGGGAACCTTATCCGCCGGGGAACTTTTTCTGCAGGACATGCGAACTCCCAGATTACATTGCGGGAGAATAGAAACGCCTACTCCCGCGGGAGTGAGTACCCGGAAGCCGAAATTGACATAGCCATAATACGGTATGTACAACAGAAAAAAAAAAAAGATGTGGCTACTGGACATGTTAGTAGTGTAAGGAGTGTGCTCGTATATAGATGTTATTTTGGGTGACACTCCGCTTTAAGAGGCCAGATTCTTTTGAAGTTCTATCTTGAATATTCATCAAGTGTCCCTTGGCTTTAGGAGTAACATAATTTGTATGATCCAGAGGGGAGGAATTGTAGTTTTTGCTTTTGATGGGGTTTGTTGGTGAAAGGATAATTTTATATGTTTTCCTATGTTTTCCTATGCAATACATGCCCTAAAATATTACATAACTTATATTTTGGTGTTTAGTATATTTCTTTACTTTTTTATAAAGGTAATTTTTGAAAATTGTTGCAGCCTTTGTAGTGGTATAGGTTTAGTATATTGCAAATCACCATGGACTCTGGGATAGGTGGGGAATTTGGTAGGCCTTTCTTTTTTCTGTTGTGGTGTTTGTACATGATATGTGCCCAGCTCTACATGGGCAGGTCTTTAAAAAAACACAACAATGGAAGGTGAGAATTCTGCTTATGTTGGCTCAGAACAACACATAACCAGGACCTGGTGGACTTTGGGTTACAAGACTGTTCCTGAGAGCCATAAAAAAATTGCAACTTTCAAGCCCCTTTTGAGTGAGACCAATGATTTTATACTTATAATTAAAAGTAAAGTTTTAATTTGAACTAGATCTGTGTGTTTTTTTCTCTTTCTTCTCACCTTGCTATTGCTTTGGATAATCCCAGTCTGCTTGTCTGAAGCAGGAGGATCTCCCTGCAATCTCAGATTGCTGTAAATTTTAACCAATATACATTATACCTCTTGAAATTTTGTAAAAAAAAGTTGTTTATTCAGTTGTTCCTGAACCCCAATAGATATTTATTTCATTGTTTTTTTATTCCGATCGTGTTACAGTTATATTTTGGAGCTTTAGCAGATAATGGGCTAACGCATGTGATCCTTGCAAGGCACAGGATTTTTGCCACCCAAAAAAAGTGATTTTTGTGTGCAGTACTTAGATTTACATTTTGTGATAACGAGCAATGCACAAGCAATGATTTAATTGGTATTCGTTTTTTGAAGATACAGAGACATGTGTATCCTTGAACAAATTCTTCAACAAGCAACTGGAAATGTAATCTTACCAGTCGGAAGGAACGGAGGACAGATAAGTTTCCCATGCTGGAGAGACATAACTCAATTAAACTTAAATTCACGATAAGGCTGTCAAAAATATTCCATCCCTGCTGGAAATAGTAATAGGGATCTAAGGCAATCATTTTAAGGACCATTTCAGCAGTAAAAATACCAGTGAACACCTGTGGAAATAGAAGCAAGATAACACAAAAATGAAGAGATCAATATTGAACATGACACTGCAACCATGTGACTAATTTCTGCATTTAGCACCTCCATTCCATTTTGTACCCTCAGTTATAACAAATCTCTCCACATTGTTGGCTGGATTTTCTCATGCTTTATATCAGGAGCAGTAGCTCTGAACCTCGAAGCATTTTGAGAGCTGTTTTTTTTTTTTTTGTTCTACATGAAAAGATAAAAACTTTTTTGATGGGCCTTAAGTCTAGAATTTTTTTTTTTTAAACAATAATAGTTAAAAAAAAAAAGGAGGAAATGTTTATCTCTTGCAACTATTCAGATTTTTATTTGATAACTTAAAATGGGATAAATATCAGCTCAAAGTTAATTGCCTGCAGTTGGAAAATACACAGTATTCTGTAAATATATTCTTAAAATAACAGTTTTTATTTACATAAGAAACCATATTTGAATGCTTTATGGCTTACTTTTATGATTATCTGTTTGCGCAAGACTCTTTTTATGAACTAGGAAGGTAATATAAGAGTTAAATTTTTATGAACTAGGAAGCTAATATAATGCCGCGTACACGCGGTCGGAATTTCCGATGGAAAAAGTCCGACGGGATTTTTTCACCGGATATTCCGACCGCGTGTATGCCCCATCTGACTTTTTCCCTCGGAAATTCCGACGGACTTAGAGAGAGAACATGTTCTCTTTTTTTCCGATGGAAAAAAATTCTATCGGAAATTCCATTCGTCTGTACGCAATTCCGACGGACTAAAAACCACGCATGCTCGGAATCAATTCGACGCATGCTCGGAATCACTGAACTTAATTTTTCTCGGTCTGTCGTAGTGTTGTACGTCACTGCGTTCTTGACAGGCGGAATTTGGTGTGACCGTGTGTATGCAAGACAGCTTGAGCGGAATTCCGTCTGAGTTTATTCCGACGGAAAACCGGTCGTGTGTATGCGGCATAAGAGTTCAATTTCGGTAAAAACTAGGTGTATTAATTGAACAGCTTTATATATATGGAACTTTTTGGGTTCTCTTTCAAAGTGTTGTATGGTAGTGCTAAGTGCACAGTTATGAAAATTAGGGAAGATCTCTGATCAATCACTATTAAACTTATAAAATGTCAAGTTGTGGTGTTTTTTCTTTATTATGAGCTACAAAATTAGCTACATAAAATCTTATAAATCCACGCATGAGGATAAGTTTCCACTCAATGCATTTTGTGGATGGGAGAGGGGTCAATTCTTGGAACTGCAATGTAGAAAGTTTGTGATAGCCAGATGGTGCCAAGCACTTACACAGACAGAACAATAATTAATACAGGCTTTATTGACCACTACATTTCATGAAACCTGATGAAACATAATTTATTTTCTTTCAAACATCATATGCAAAAACAAAGCAAAGACAGATAAGTAATGTTTCACCTTACATAATCTATATACATATAAACACTATATGGTCAAAAGTATTGGGTCACCTGCCTTTACACACACATGAACTTTAATGGCATCCCAGTCTTAGTCCGTAGGGTTCAATATTGAGCTGGCCCACTCTTTGCAGCTATAACAGCTTTAACTCTTCTGGAAAGGCTGTCCACAAGGTTTAGGAGTGTGTCTATAGGAATGTTTGACCACTCTTTCAGAAGCGCATTTGTAAAATCAGGCACTGATGTGAACGAGACGGCCTGGCTCGCAGCCTCTGCTCTAATTCATCCCAAAGGTGTTCTATCGGATTAAGGTCAGGATTCTGTGCAGGCCAGTCAAGTTCCTCCACCCCAAACTCGCCCATCCATGTTTCATAGTTTCATAGTAGGTAAGGTTGAATAAAGACTATAGTCCATCCAGTTCAACCTGTGTATGTGCACATGTGTTAGGCCCCTTTCACACTGAGGCGTTTTTACCGTGTTTTCGTGGTAAAAATAGCGCTGTAATAACGCCTGAAATAATCCTGCCCCAGCATTCTCAATGTGAAATCTCTGAGGGCTTTCACATTGAGGCGTTTTGCTGGCTGGGCGTTGAAAAAAATCCTGCAAACAGCTTTTTTAAAGCAACTTTAGGGCGCATAAAATAGCGCTGTAAAAACGCCTATCCCCATTAAAATTAATGGGATTCGCGGTAAAAACGCATAGGCATAAGCATTATGTTAAAAAATAGCGCTAACGCCTATGCGTTTTTACAGCGTTTTTACCGCGATCGCGGTAAAATCGCGGTAAAAAATGTCATTATTTTTTTGCGTTTTTTCAACGCCTCAGTGTGAAAGGGGCCTAAGTGTCTAAAATTATTTCCCATATCCCTGTATGTTGTGTTCTTTAAGGTTCACATCCAAGAGTCTCTTAAAAATATCCATACTCCCCGCAGCTACCACCAATTTGTAAGATTTCCACATCCTTATTGTCCTGACAGTGGAAAACCCCCTGTACAGTTTAAGGTTAAACCGCTTCTCCTCCAATCTCATTGTGTGCCCCCGTGTCCTCTTACACTCCTTGAGACTGAATCGTTTTTTTCCTATGCTGGGATCGCCTGTCTTTATAGACCTTGCTTTGTGCACTGGTAAAAATCATTTGGTGGAGGGGGGATTATGGTGTGGGGCTACTTTTCAGGGGTTGGGCTTGGTCCCTTAGTTCCAGTGATGGAAACTCTTAAGGCATCAGCATACCAAGAAATTTTGGACAATTTCATGCTCCCAACTTTGTGGGAACAGTTTGGGGATGGTCCCTTCCTGTTCCAACATGACTGCACACCAGTGCATAAAACAAGGTCCATAAAGACATGGATGAGTGAGTTTGGGGTGGACCTCAACCAGATAGAACATCTTTGGGATAAATTTGAGCAGAGACACTGAGCCAGGCCTTTTTGTCTAACATCAGTGCCTAACCTCACAAATGCGCTTCTGAAAGAATCGTCAAATATTCCCACAGACACACTCTTAAACCTTGAGGACACTCTACCCAGAAGAGTTTAAGCTGTTATAGCTGCAAACAGTGGGCCAACTCAACATTGAACCCTACGCACTAAGGCTGGGATGCCATAAAAGTTCATGTGGGGACTCATTAATGACAGGAATAGTACCACTGGATTGGCGCAGGGCCAATGTGGTGCCTATATTTAAAAAGGGAACAAAGTCTTTACCAAGTAACTATAGACCTGTTAGTTTAACTTCCATAGTTGGGAAGATACTGGAGAGATTAATAAAAGACCACATAGATGAGTTCTTGCTGGAAAAAAACTATTTAAGCAACAGAGAGCATGGATTCATGAAAGACAGAAGTTGTCAGACAAACCTGATTTCTTTTTATGAAGAGGTAAGTAAAACCTTGGACAGAGGGGTGGCTGTGGACGTGGTATACTTGGATTTTGCAAAAGTGTTTGATACAGTTCCCCACACACGGCTCATGTGTAAGGTAAAGTCTACAGGATTGGAAATATCAGTTTGTAAATGGATAGAAAACTGGCTAAAAGACAGAATTCAGAGAGTAGTGGTTAATGATTCTTACTCTGAATGGTCTAAGGTTATCAGTGGTGTACCCCAAGGTTCAGTGTTGGGACCCTTACTTTTTAATATCTTTATAAATGATATTGGGTCTGAGATCAAAAGTAACATTTCTGTCTTTGCAGATGACACCAAGCTATGCAGTGGAATGACGTCCTTGCAGGATGTCTCCAATTTACAAGCCGACCTCGATGCTCTGTCTAATTGGGCGACTATGTGGCAGATGAGGTTTAATGTTGATAAATGTAAAGTTATGCACTTGGGGGCTAAGAATATGAATGCATCATACATACTAGGGGGAATACAACTGGGGGGATCCATAGTGGAAAAGGATCTGGGGGTTTTGGTAGATCATAAGCTCAATAATAGCATGCAATGCCAAGCTGTGGTTTCCAAAGCGAGCAAAGTCCTTTCTTGTATTAAGAGAGGTATGGACTCCAGAGAGAGAGACATCATTTTGCCCCTGTACAAATCATTAGTAAGGCCTCATCTGGAATACGCAGTTCAGTTTTGGGCACCAGTTCTCAAAAAGCATATCGGGGAACTGGAGAAAGTACAGAGAAGGGCAACCAAACTGATAAGAGGCATGGAGGAGCTCAGCTATGAAGAAAGATTAGAGGAGCTGAATTTATTCACTCTTGAGAAGAGGAGAATAAGGGGGGATATGATTAACATGTACAAATATATAAGGGGTCCATATATTGATCTTGGTGATGAGTTATTCACTTTACGGTCAACACAGAGAACAAGGAGGCACTCTTTACGTCTAGAAGAAAAAAGATTTCATCTCCAAATGCAGAAAGGTTTCTTCACAGTAAGAGCTGTGAAAATGTGGAACAGACTCCCTGCAGAGGTGGTTCTGGCCAGCTCAGTAGATTGCTTTAAAAAAGGCATGGATACTTTCCTAAATGTACATAATATAACTGAGTACTAACAGTTCTAGGTAAAGTTGATCCAGGGTAAATCCGATTGCCTCTCGGGGGATCAGGAAGGAATTTTTTCCCCTGCTGTAGCAAATTGGATCATGCTCTGCTGGGGTTTTTTGCCTTCCTCTGGATCAACTGTGGGTAAAGAATTGGGTATATGGGATTGCACGATATTTTTTTTATTTTTATGGTTGAACTGGATGGACTTTGTCTTTTTTCAACCTGACTAACTATGTAACTATGTAACTATGTGCGTGTAAAGGTAGGTGTCACAATACTTTTGACAATATAGTGTATTTACCTGCCCAAAGATTTGCATTCATTTCCATTCATTCCTGAGATTTACTCAGCCCTATTTCTTTTGTTACAATCGAAGACTGTAGAAGGAATACATCAATGTCTTTTCCACTCCCAGCCTACTGACTGGAGAGTGAAGGAGCAGCAGCAGACTGATAAAGTTTCCCGACTCACTCTGTGTCATGTACCTGGGTGTATTTGAACCGGGATCTTCCGGTTGAAGTGATGCTATCTCTCAGGGCCTGTTTGTGTGGAATAGCTCCCTGGGTGTTGTGACTGCTTTTTGATCCTGATTTTCGTGTTGAACTTCTGCCTGAATTCCTGACTACTCTCCAGCCTGCTGATTTTGTACTTCACTGCCAGCTCGTGTATGACCTTTGCCTGCCTGACCACTCTCTGGATTTCGATCGTGTACCATTTTGCCTGATCTGTTGCCAACCTAATCTGCCTGACTACGTTTTCGCCTGAATCCTCAGCACACAAGTTCCACTTCGGACACTACCTATCACAGGTACCTTACATTACAAACGGGCCCTGAGAGATAGCATCACTTCCTTTAAGGGCTGCTTTGATTGAAAATTGTCCACAGCTGGCAGCAGGTGGGGCTAGTGAGTCCAAGGTAATGTTTAACACTGAGAGGACATTTCCAAAAGTCCAGATCTGCTCAGTAGCGCAACAGGTAAGGCTGCAGCTTTGGGACCAGGAAGATCCCGGTTCAAATACACCCAGGTACATGACAGGAAAAAATAGATGTGCTCTAGATGAGTCTTGGAAAACATTAAAATGTCGTCCAAGTAGATGATCACAAAACTGTTGCTGAAATCATGAAAAATTTCATTCATGAAACGTTGGAAGACAGCAGGGGCGTTACACAACCCAAATGGCATAACCAGATATTCAAAATGTCCATTACGAGTGTTGAATGCTGTCTTCCACTCGTCCCCGTCTTTAATTCGAATTAGATTATAAGCCCCTCGTAGGTCTAGCTTGGAGAAGATAACAGCCCCCTTAAGTACATCAAACAGTTCAAGAATGAGAGGCAAAGGGTAGGAGTCTTTTACAGTGATTTGATTTAACCCTCGATAGTCTATGCATGGTCGAAGACCCCCATCTTTTTTTTCAACAAAGAAAAAACCTGCCCCTACTGGAGAAGAAGAGGGTCGGATAAAACCTCTTTCCAAGTTGTCTTTTACGTATTCCTCCATGGATTTTTGTTCAGGCAAAGACAGGGGATAGGTCCTTCCTTTGGGAAGAGGTGCTCCAGGAATCAATTTAATTGCACAGTCAAAAGAACAATGTGGAGGTAAAACCTCTGCCTTTTGCTTGCAAAATATGTCTGCAAACGCATGGTATTCATGAGGCAAGGTAGGTGGGACGGCCACGGAAGCCAACATACAAGCAGGAAGTCTTTTGGGTTGAGACAAACAGTTTGAATGACAGAACGACCCCCAAGAGGTTAGTTCTCCATTTTCCCAATCAAAAGAAGGGTTATGTTGTTGTAACCATGGGTAACCAAGGATAACAGGCAGAAGTGGAGAATCAATAAGAGACAAGACAACTTCCTCTTTGTGGAGTACGCCTACCTGAAGGGTGATTGTTATAGTCTCAAATTTTACAATGCCATCTCCCAAGGGTTGTCCATTCACGGTGGTAATGTTCAGGGGTCTAGATTTTGGAACAAATGGGATATTATTTTTTTTAGCAAAAGTGTAGTCCCCAGTGGACCCCTCCGGGGGCCTAGCGGGGCTTGGTGGGAAAGGAGGCATGGAAGTCTCGAATAAGAGAAGGGGCATGCAGATCTTTGGCTGGAACCCAGGAACGGTCTGTGACAGGATATCCCTTCCAATGAACCAGATACCGAAGGCCACGACCCTGTCTTCTAGAATCAAGAATCTTGGAGACTTCAAACTCATTTTGTCCATCAACAAGAACAGGAGGAGGTAGCTGTTGCGTTCTGGAGTAGCGATTGAAAATTGCTTTTTTGAGGAGGGAAACGTGGAACACAGGATGAATTCGGAGAGAGGAGGGTAATTTCAACCGATAGGAGACTGGCCCGACTCGAGCAATAATTCTGTAAGGACCAATGAATCGAGGGCCCAATTTGGTAGAAGGTTGTTTCAGTCTCACATATTTGGTTGATAGCCAAACTCTGTCCCCCACCACATATGGAGGTATATGGCGTCTTCGTTTGTTGGAAAAAAGTGCATACTTGCCTGCTGACATCCGTAGTAATAAGCAAATCTTTTTCCAATGTAGCAGAATATTTTTAACCCGCTGATCTGCTGCTGGTACACCAGAGGAAGGCTGAAGTAGGGGAAAAGTCTGATTGTGATAGCCTAGGGCTGCATAGAATGGTGTGGTATGAAGAGCACTGTGCCAACGGGAATTAATGGCGAACTCAGCTAAAGGCAAATACTCAGACCAGTTGGAGTGTAAGGCATTGACATAATGTCGAAGATAGGTTTCTAGGGTCTGGTTCATGCGTTCGGTTTGACCATCTGTTTGAGGGTAATGTAAGGTACCTGTGATAGGTAGTGTCCGAAGTGGAACTTGTGTGCTGAGGATTCAGGCGAAAACGTAGTCAGGCAGATTAGGTTGGCAACAGATCAGGCAAAATGGTACACGATCGAAATCCAGAGAGTGGTCAGGCAGGCAAAGGTCATACACGAGCTGGCAGTGAAGTACAAAATCAGCAGGCTGGAGAGTAGTCAGGAATTCAGGCAGAAGTTCAACACGAAAATCAGGATCAAAAAGCAGTCACAACACCCAGGGAGCTATTCCACACAAACGGGCCCTGAGAGATAGCATCACTTCCTTTAAGGGCTGCTTTGATTGAAAATTGTCCACAGCTGGCAGCAGGTGGGGCTAGTGAGTCCAAGGTAATGTTTAACACTGAGAGGACATTTCCAAAAGTCCAGATCTGCTCAGTAGCGCAACAGGTAAGGCTGCAGCTTTGGGACCAGGAAGATCCCGGTTCAAATACACCCAGGTACATGACACTCTGTTCTCTCTCTTCTCCTATCAACACGTCCCTTATTTCTTGATTTATTAATGAAGAAACAGCTATATTAATGTGTCTCTTTTATATCTCCTGGAGCTCAATTACATTTAGAATATGGATGTATGAAAGAATCTAACCAGAAATGAAATGCTTAATCACCTGTGCAGGCCCGATATGGTTTAGAAACTAAAATCAGCATGTCATTCACCGTATTCTACAATACTCTGAAAACTTTTTTGACTGCTGTATATAACTTCTAACCCTAAAACCATTGCATAGGAGTCTGGGTAAATATAGTATTATTAAAATGAGGTCACAAATGGGTTCAAATATTGGTTTGCCTTTCTCGTGTGTATTAGCCTGACTGTTCATCTGCCAGTATATGATGTAATTCCAGGCAACATCACAGATATGGCAGCTCCCCGGGGACAGTAGAGATGCTTCCAAGGTCTAAATATAGCTGCTGGAGCCATTCTGTTGCCTAAGAGCTACTCCTCACTATGTGAACTTTTGAAATGTTGCCTGGAACAAGTTAAGTGGTGTGTTCTTCTAAGCTTTTTATTCTCCTTCATTTAGATAATGCATTGTCAATAACAAGTCTGCCCTTCGATCGCCCATGTTTTAAATGCAGTTTACTATTACTGTAAACAAGCAATAGCCTCTGGGAACACAGGGCCTCCAGGGGGCTCATATCCTAACTTCCCTGGCACTGCGTTAGTATTGTGTACAAGAATATGCCTGCACACAGTCATTTCAGGTTTCTCTTATTGTATACACCTATGAATAAATGAAAATCACTTTGTCTGGACATGTATCTGATCCTGGTGAAAGTTTGATTATATGTATTTATTTTCTATTATGTAAGCCCATAGGAGATCACTTACATCAACTGTCTGCCTGCCTATCTCCTCTGCAAGAATGGAATGGCTTTGTTAACCTGAATATAGATTCATTTTACTTGTATTGTATAGTTTATTTTATTTTCTCTTTCATATGTAACTATTACATTTGATGCATGGGTATTAATACTGACATTCTTTTATTGTGTCACTTTAATCATTATTCTCTCTCTGAAAAGCATTTCTTGGCTGGCATTTTGGGCAAAGATCAATTATAGTCAGAAAAGGACATTAAACCATAGTAGCCAATCAGATTTCTCATTTCTTAGACCCCTTTAACCACTTTACGACCACCTCCAGTAGATATACGTCGGCAGAATGGCACGGACAGGCACATCAACGTACCTGTACGTCCCATTTAACTGGCCGACGTGGGGGTCACGTGCGCGACCTCGCTACCTTCCCCGTGAGTCGGACCGCGGGTCCCGCGGACTCAATCGCCGCAGGGATCCCCGCGATCGTCTCACGGAGGGATGGAGCGGGGAGATGTTAGTGTAAACACAACATCTCCCCGCTCGCCTACTGACACTGTCACTGATTTCCGCTCCGTGTAATCAGAGCGGAGATCAGTGACGTGTCACTCGTAGCCACGCCCCCTAACAGTAGTAATCACTCCCTTAGGCACACTTAATCCCTTCAGCGCCCCTAGTGGTTAACCCTTTCACTGCCAGTGTCATTTTTACAGTAACCAGTGCATTTTTATAGCACTGCTCGCTGTAAAAATGACAATGGTCCCAAAATGTGTCAAAAGTGTCCGATGTGTCCGCCATAATGTCGCAGTCACGAAAAAAATCGCTGATCGCCGCCATTACTAGTAAAAAAAAAAAAAAATTATAAAAATGCCATAAAACTATCCCCTATTTTGTAAACGCTATAACTTTTGCGCAAACCAATCAATAAACGCCGATTGCGATTTTTTTTTACCAAACATATGTAGAAGAATACGTATCGGCCTAAACTGAGGAAAAAAAACTTTTTTTATATATTTTTTGGGAATATGTATTATAGCAAAAAGTAAAAAATATAGAATTTTTTTCAAAATTGACGCTCTATTTTTGTTTATAGCGCAAAAAATAAAAACCGCAGAGGTGATCAACTAGCACCAAAAGAAATCTCTATTTGTGGGAAAAAAAGGACGTCAATTTTGTTTGGGAGTTACGTCGCACAACCGCGCAATTGTCAGTTAAAGCAATGCAGTGCCGAATCGCAAAAAGGGGCCTGGTCTTTATGCTGCATATTGGTCCGGGGCTTAAGTGGTTAACACTGAGGCGGTTTTCAGGCTATTTAGCGCTAAAAATAGCCTCTAAAAAGCGCCTGAAAATTGCCTACCATTCATTTAAGTGGGAAGGCTGGCCGCAGGCCAGCCTGTATTTGTGGGAGGAGTCCGGGGCTATATAGCCCACCTCCTCCTTCTTCTCTGCGTCTGCCGATTTCCGGGTGGGTCACTTCCGGTCCATTTGTTTTCGTGGCGGCAGACGGTTTCAGTGCTCGGCGGCACTTCATTCAGCGGGGGTGCAAGGTAAGTGTGGGGGGGTGGGGGTCGTTTTGGCACTCGGTCTGTGCCTCGTTCGTTCGGCCAGTCATGCTGCTAGGGCTGCTGCAGCAGGGGGGGCGCTCTGGCTTGGGGATTGGCTGTGCACTGCATGGCTTCCGGGGGAGGGCTGTTGCTCGTGTCGTTGGGGGCGGGCTGGGCCGCTTGTCACGTCCATGGTGGCTGGGTTAGGGGTCGGGGGCGAGGTGGCAGCTCTGCCTTACATACTTGCAGTGTCTTCTGCCAGGTTTCCTGCACACGCTGTGTGGGCTGGCAGGGGGGGAGGGGCGGCAGCAGCTCTGCCTGACATGGTTGCATGGCTTTGTCTTCGGCACACGCTGTTTGGGCTGGGAGGGGGGTGGGCTCAGCTGTCTTACATGCTTGCTCTACAGTGTCCTCGGCAGGCTCCTGCACACACTGTGTGGGCTGGGGGGGGGCGGGTTGGCAGCAGCAGCTCTGCCTTACATGGTTGCACGGCAATGTCCTCTGCACATGCTGGTTGGGCTGGGGGGGAGGGGGGGGGGTTGGCAGCAGTTCTGCCTTGGTTGCAGGGCAATGTCCTCTGCACATGCTGTTTGGGCTGGGGGGGGAGGGGGGTCCTCAGGGCCACAGGTCACATCTCGCTTAGGGTGGTCTTCTCACAGGGGGGCAGGTTTAGGGGTGGGGGGGCGGTGCTGTTCCATGCTTGCGCTTCCGTGGGGTCAGAGGGTAGGATGGCTGTCGTTTGTTTTTGTTTGTCTTGGTTTTTATCTTTATGTACGATCTGCTTTTATTTTCAGGTTCTGCTCTTCTGTCATAGTTGCTTTCAGGGCTCCTGCCTATCTCAGTTACGTCAGGTGCGTTTTGGTTAGTTTAGGGTCACGCTCTGCTTCGCAGGGGTGTTTGGGGCTGTTTCTGGAGGTTCAGGGTTTTTCAGTTGGTTTTTCTGTTTGTCATTTGCGCTTCTAGGTGTTTCATCCGTGTCATTCCTGTTTCTTTCGTGAGGCTCCAGGTGCGTGCTCATCGTTTTAGTTCACGGGGTGTCTGCTACGTCAGGTCAGCATCATGCACATTTAGGGGGCATTCGGGCCAGGTCCAATATTTGCAGGTGTCATGCAGGTCCTCGGCCGACATTCATACGTCATACGTTAGGGGGACTTGGTCACTGTACGTCTTACTCTCATTCCCATACCCACCACGTCTGTGGGTATTGTAGCCCTGAGTGTTTCGTTATTTAATTACCTGTTTAGCGCTACAGGTGGCTCGGGCTCGCTCAGTTCTTACACGTAGGGTGGTTGGGCTGCAGGTTTCTTTCACGCGCTGTTGACACGTCTCTGCACTCCCCTTTTTGTTTTTGGTTTAGGCTGTTTGTGTTGGGGGGGGGGGGGGCTGGTTAGCACGGTTTTTTCATCTGTTTTGGTTGTTTTTGTCTTAGATTCAGCATGTCGCATGTGTCGGATAGCGAGGAATTTGCATTCGTTCCACCTTCCCGTTCGGGGGGTTCGGAGCACGACAGCACCCCGTCGATGAGAACTTGGACTGTGCTCAGGCTCGTGGCGGAGCTTCGTCGTAGGGGCATTTCTTTTCCGGCCTCAGCCAGGAAAGCTGAACTGTTTAGGTTGCTGTTCCCCAGTCCGTCGCAGCCTGTCCCCGCGGATAGTCTGAGTCAGGGGTCGGTACAAAATGCTTTAACGCAAATTCATGCCTTACTGAACACATTATCCTCGTCCATGTCGCAGATGCAGGAATGGATGGATGCGGTTGAAGCACGTGCGGCCAGGCCACAGGTGGCTCCCGTTCCGCCGGTACCTGCGCTCCCTGGTGCCCCCCTAGGTAACTTGGACATCTTGTTACCTGTCACAGCCCCTTCTCCGTTGACCGCCTTCCCATCGGTTTCTCCGGCCCACTTCATTCCGGCTAACTTAAGGAAGGACATTTTGGAAGGGAAGGACGTCAACCTGGCTTCCCTTCTGATAGCGTCTCAGGATGTCACGGAAAACAAATCATTTGCTTGCGGGGAGGTTTCGGTTGTCCTAAAGACCAAGGACCCCAGGCTGAACCGCAAACTCAGCGTGGCTGAATTTGTGCTGGCATTCGGTGTTTTCCGTGATATTATTTGCTCGGTCAGTCCGGATAGGAGGGTGGAGTTAGATTTATATATGCACAAGGTGGTAGATCTGGCTCACAAGTACGGTGGTTGTAGTTTCTACGACTACCACCGGTCTTTCTTGGCTAAGGTAGCGGCCACTTGGGCCCAGTTCCGGGTGGTCATGTGCTGGAGCAATGTAGATATGGAGTTGTTCTGCAGACACTTTGCTAATCAGAAGTCCCCGGTGTGCAGCTCGTGCCAATCCACCTCGCACACCCCTGCCTAGTGTCCGTTAGGTGAGGTCCCGGGTCCCTCGGGGTCAACAAGCAGTCAGCCGGTGCGTCCTCCTCTGGTCCCTCTGGGCAGGTGGACAAGCTGGGTAGACCTATACGTTTTTTAGGGAAAACGCAGGTTTGCAACAATTTCAACAATGCAGGCTGCAATTACAACCAGTGCAGGCTCCTGCACGTTTGTTCAAATTGCTTCAGGGCGCACCCCAAGTCGTCTTGCGGGGTGAAACCTTTCACCTCTTCATGACTGAGCCAGGTCAACGTGGCCGCGTTGGGGGCGCACCTCGAAGCTCACCCTTCTCCCAGGGTTAGGCAGTTCCTCTTAGCTGGGTTCACCCTTGGTTTCCACACTGGCTTGATCACGCTGCCCACCGTCACTTGGGAATGTAGCAATCTGTTGTCAGCAGTTCACCATGCGTCTGTAGTGGATGAATTGTTACAGGTTGAGGTAGCCAAGGGCTTTGTCATTGGGCCTTTCAGCTCGTCACCTTTTGGCATGTGGAGGGTCAGCCCGATTGGGGTTGTATGTGGCAAGTTTTCCAATAAATTCCGTCTTATTTACGATTTGTCTGCGCCTCATTGTTCACACATTCCGAGTCTCAATGCGCTGATTCCCTCTGAGGAATTTTCCTTGAAATATTTGTCGGTGGATTCAGCCATTCAGCTCATTCTGCGGTTGGGTAGGGGGGCATGGTTGTCCAAAGCAGACATTGCTGATGCGTTCAAACTGCTGCCCATCAGTCCGGCGCTTTGGCAATGGTACGGCATCAGGTGGCGGGGCCTGTATTACTTTGCCACTAAGTTAACTTTTGGGTCCAAAAGTAGTCCCTGTCTGTTCGACATTTTCTCCCAAGCACTCCATTGGATTCTGGTGCACTCCAAGGGTTGTCGGGGGGTAGTGCACTACTTAGACGATTTCTTGCTCGTTGAGCATCCTGGCTGTCCTCCTAGGGATTTGCGTGGGCTCACGGAGCTGTTTGCCGAGTTGAACGTTCCACTGGCGCTTCACAAGGTGGTAGGTCCGGCCACTGTCATTGATTTTTTGGGTATCACGCTTGATTCTGGTCGCATGATTGCTAGTTTGCCTAAGGTGAAGTTGGACAGAATTCGGTTGTCTGTCCGTTCGTTCGTTCGTTCCCCAGTCTGCACTAAGAAGGAGTTGCAGTCACTCTTGGGTATGCTTAATCATGCGATGAGAATCATTCCGCAAGGTAGGGCTTTTGTCTCCAGGCTGTTGGCCTTGTTCCCCCTTTTTCAGGATGTCGATGCTCGCGTCAGCCTGCAGGCTGGCACTCGCGCCGACCTTGTCATGTGGGACCAGTTTCTGCAGGAATGGAATGGCATATCCTTGCTCATTCCGCAGCCTTCCAACTCCTCGCCCAGGGTCTTCACTGATGCAGCTGCGTCAGTGGGGTTTGCGGCCATTTGTGGGTCGGAATGGCTGGCCAGTGCTTGGCCTCCGGAAGTTTTTAGTCTGCCCAAGTTCGCGCAGACTTCGGCTTTGTTCGAGGTGTACCCCATCCTGGCGGCAGCTGTCACTTGGGGGCCAGGTTGGGAGGGTAGGTCAGTCATTTTCTTCACCGACAATCTGGCCACCGCCTCCATCATCAACAAAGGCAGGTCAGCGTCCCTGGTCATCATGGCCTTTGTGCGCAGGTTGACGTGGTTGAGTTTGAAGTACAGGTTCCATTTCCAGGGGGAGTTCATCAGCGGGGCTTGTAATGGGGCGGCTGATGCCTTGTCCCGTTTCAAATTCGGTTGTTTTTTCTTACAGCGCCCGGATGCGGAGCGGGTGGGCAAACCAGTCCCACACTTTTCCCTTCTCACGATGGACTAACGAGCTTCTGGACGCAGGCGATCTCTTTGGCCAACGCTTCATTGGTCTGCAACACACACAGGGCTTATGCTACTGGCTGGAGGCGGTTCCACAGGTTTTCTGGGCTACATCCGTCTAGCTGTCCGTGGGATATCAGGTTCATCATGGCCTTCGCGGCTTATTGCCACAGCGAATTGGCGTTGTCCGCGAGTACTATCAAGTCGTACCTGGCCGGGGTGCAACACTTCAAGTCACTACTTGACCATTCCTGCCCATCTATTTTTGCTGCTCACCCTCTTAAAGCTGTGTTGAGGGGTATTGTGAAGTCGCAGGGTCAGTCTCAGGTTTCTAGACTGCCTGTTACCGGCCAGATGGTCAGGGACATTTCGGATCTACTGTCTGCATCCCCCTTTGGTGTTGGTCCCAGTCTGGTGATCAAGGCTGCCATTTATCTTAGCTTCTTTGGGTTCCTCAGGCCCGGGGAGGTTTCACGGGTTAGTAGTCTCTCTCTTTTCCTGCGTAAGAGCAGTCTTTGTCAGGGTAGTGACCATTTTGCCTTACAGCTTAACAACAACAAGACTAGGCAAGTGGGGCAGGGTTTTGTGGTCAAGTTTTACAGCACTGGTCACAGGTGGTGCCCGTTTGCGGTTCTCGTTGCTCTGTCAGGGTTTCTGGCTGCTTGCCCACTGGACAGTCCGCTGTTACCTTTCCCTGTGGATCCTTTAACGTCCAAGCAGTTTGTTGCTCACGTTAGGATTCTGGTCGGGAGGCTGGGGTTGAACCCCAGTTTGTTTAGTGGTCATTCATTTAGGATTGGGGCGGCGTCTGCCGCATCCAAACAGGGGGTGCCTCCTTTCATCATCAAACACATGGGGCGGTGGAGGTCCTCCTGTTTCAGCCGATACATTCCCGAACCTCACGCTGAGGTTGTGAGGGCGTTCGCCTCTTTGTTGGACTAAGCTCGTTATTTTGCATGTCTCATTAAAGCTTCTTATACACCTACACATGTGTCTTTTGCCCTCTTTTCAGGTATACCGTCCGGTCAGGCTAAGGCACACCTCAGGCCTTGGTTGGTTATGGTATGTCACACCTCAGGCCTTGGGTGGTTAGGGTTTATCGGTACTGGAGGACTCTGACTACAAGTGGGAAGGCTGGCCGCAGGCCAGCCTGTATTTGTGGGAGGAGTCCGGGGCTATATAGCCCACCTCCTCCTTCTCCTCTGCGTCTGCCGATTTCCGGGTGCCCACCCTCCCGGTTCCCTCTTTTTCAACAATCACACTTGCTACATCCTTTCTTATTCTAGCATACATTCAACTTTTTCATTTACAGGGTATGCCCTCTTTTCAGGTATACCGTCCGGTCAGGCTAAGGCACACCTCAGGCCTTGGTTGGTTATGGTATGTCACACCTCAGGCCTTGGGTGGTTAGGGTTTATCGGTACTGGAGGACTCTGACTACAAGTGTGTCTTTTCACACTGGGGTATTGCGCCTGCGGGACATTAGGAAAAGTTCTGCAAAAAGCAGCATCTTTGGGGCAGTTTGGGAGCGCTCCCAAAATGCCCTGCCCATTGAAATTAATAGGCAGCACTTCAGAAGCGCCGCAACACAGGTGCTTTTAACCCCACCTTTAGGGTTAAAAGTGCCCCACTAGCAGCTGAAAAGCACCGCCTAAACAGCAGTAAAGTGCCACTAAAACGGGCAGCGCTTTATCGCTAACGCGGCCGCTGCTCCAGTGTGAAAGGGGTCTTAGATTCAGATCAGGAAAATGTGACTGCTAATTGGCTGCAAAGGGTTACAACAAAATGTGCTTGCCTTAGGTAACCCAGACTTTCCCTAAATCAGCTTAAGCCCAGGTTCACACGGCGGCTGCGGGAGTGAAGCCGTGCGAGTTCAGCTGAACTCGCACGATTTCACTCTCGCTGGCAGTCCCGATTTCAGCCGCGATTACAAAGACATCTGACACAGATGTCAATGTAAATCGCGGGCGAAATCGCAAAAAGTAGTACAGAAACTACTTTTTGAAATCGGTGCAGCGCCGCAGATGTGGCGTCGCACTGATTAGGACGGTGCCATTGCCGGCAATTTGCGGCAATTATCTGCGTTTTGACATGCGATTTGACATGCCAAATCGCATGTTAAAACGCACCAGTGTGAACCAGGGCTTAGACATCACTTTACACACATGAAAATGTCTGTCATTAGTAACCACCAAACTGCATCTCACTCTACAGTATTTCAGAACAGAATTTAAATAACAAAAGGTTTGTTTTAAAACATATGCACATGGAAGGGAGAACTGGGTCAGTTTCTGTGAGAGATTTTCTTTCAGACACTTTTATAAATGATTTCCAAGGTTTTTAGAAATATACCCAAAAAAACAGTACAGCATGATGAGGTGTGCTTTTCCCTATCTACTTTGGAACCCCTAGGGAACTTCTCCAGTGGACTTTATAATCCAAATCCATTTAAGCTCTAAAATATATATATATATATATATATATATATATATATTTATTTATTTATATATATATATATATATATATATATATAAAAAGTTTTGGCTATAGATACACTTTAAGAAAAAATCACTTAGAAAAAAAATCACTTCGCCTCACTTATCAGTCAATGCTAAAAATGTGAGCAGCTTCACTTTATTCAGTAATTAAAGCGTTTGTTAACCAATATAAAATATGGATCCTGCTCCTTTTAAAGCATGTTATATGACACTTGTCCTGTGTCATTTGGCCCCCTGTAACACCTAAAAAACCTGACTGATCCTGCCAGTTTCTCCCCACCCCTCTGAAAACTGACCACGGTGTATCATGACTGCTGAGACCAGACACCGTAGTCAGTTTACGTGCCTGTCATCAGCAGTCTGCTATCTGTTCTCCTCTCTGCTCCTGTGTCCTCCTCCCCCTCCCCTCTGTCTGTGTGTAATCTGCCCCCCCCCCCTCCTGCTGCTCTCATAACACTAACCTGTATACACCATCAGCACTGCCTCCAATTGCAGTGTCCCCCTCTGTGAATGATTTATAAACATAAATGCTGTAAATACCTCATTTAAGAGCCGAGATTGCGATCACATGACCAGCCAGCTCTCTCTCCTCCTCTCCTCCTCCCCTTCAGACTGACATCAGCAGAGGAATCTCAGCCCCGCCCGCTGCATCTCTCAGAGGAGGAAAGGAGAAACCTGGCTGGTCATGTGATCGCAATCTCGGCAGTGAAATTAGGTATTTGCAGCATTTATTTTTATAAATCACCCACAGAGGGGGATACTACAATAGGAGGCAGTGCTCATAGTATATACAGGTTAGAGTGGCTTAACAACCACTTTAAGTGAACATTCACTACCCTTTTAGTTACTCTAACTCATAGAGGCTGCTTTACTACAGGAGCTGGGAATCTTCACTTAATAAACTGTGTAAATGTTAAATGTTCACTTCAATTATCCAATTGTTTGAAAAACAAATTCCTCTGCAGGTAAAATAAAACAGGAATTTGCGTTTCACAAGATTCGATAATTTAAGTGAATATTCACATAATTTATTTAGTGAAGATTCTCAACTTTTTTATTAAATCAACTATATGCAAGCCCTGATGGAACAAATGAAATAAAAATGATACCCATCTTTCTTTTGTTTTTCGCAAAGTCAGACATTTTTTACTATTACACATTACTTACATAATTGCCAGTGGTCAGCATTTTTTCAAATTCTTCTGTCATTTTATAATGTTCCAAGGCCATGAATAAAGTGTTTAATACAATGCAAATAGTGATAGCCAGGTCAGTAAAAGGGTCCATGACTACAAATTTCACCCCATTCTTGATATATAACCATGAATCACAGCACTCCCATATCAAGAACCTCTGAGCAAAGTGAGTCCAACATGGAGGACATTTCTGACGAGATTCTTCTAGTTCTGAAATATAAATAAAAAAATACCACATTAAGATTTATTAGAAAAAAAAATTGTACATTGACCTTAATGAGAAAGCCCATCCTAAGGCCGTTGTAATTTTTAGACATCTGTTTTAACACACTTTATTTAAAATAGCATCCAGGGTCAAGTAAGAGGAATCAAATGTACGGAGTTATCGGGGCAATATGATAGCCTTGTTGTCTGTCAGACTGTTTATACTACAAATTAGTAAGTCTGACTGCACATCAATAAAACTTGCCTAAAATCAATGTCACTTGTTGGCAGGGCTACAAATGGTGCCTTTTAGGTAGATAGCATAACAGTAATTTAAATTCTCAACATTTAAACTCCAACTTGCCACCATTTCTTTTATTGTACTGGAGTGACAATATACATGTTGCTGGAGAACTAAGATTCCTAGCATGCTTTGCTTACTAAGGTTATTTATCAAGATTTTTTTTTTTTTTTTTTAAACCCCTAAATAGTAAGTATGTGGCAAGAATATATAAATCATATATCTACACTATATTACCAAAAGTATTGGGACACCTGCCTTTACACGCACATGAACTTTATAAGCATTCCAGTCTTAGTCCCTAGGGTTCAATATTGAGTTGGCCCACCCTTTGCAGCTATAACAGATTCAGCTCTTCTGGGAAGGCTGTCCACAAGGTTTAGAGTGTGTCTATGGGAATGTTTGACTATTCTTCCAGAAGCACATTTGTGAGGTCAGGCACTGATGTTGGACGAGAAGGCCTGGCTAGCATTCTCTTCAATAATTCATCCCAAAGGTGTTCTATCAGGTTGAGGTCAGGACTCTGTGCAGGCCAGTGAAGTTCCTCCACACCAAACTCGCTCATTCGTGTCTTTATGGACCTTGCTTTGTGCACTGGTCCAAATAATTTGCTGGAGGGGGGATTATGGTGTGGGGTTGGTTTTCAGGGGTTGGGCTTGGCCCCTTAGTTCCAGTGAAGGAAACCCTTAAGGCGTTAGCATACCAAGACATTTTGGACACTTACATGTTCCCAACTTTGTGGGAACAGTTTGGGGATGGCTCCTTCCTGTTCCAACATGACTGCGCACCAGTGCACAAAGCAAGATCCATAAAGACATGGATGAGCGAGTTTGGGGTGGAGGAATTTGACTGGCCTGCACCTCAAAATGATAGAACACCTTTGGCATAAATTAGAGCGCAGACTGCAAGCCAGGCCTTCTCATCCACATCAGTGCCTGAACTCACAAATGCGCTTCTGGAAGAATGTTCAAACATTTTTATAGACACACTCCTAATGCCACGTACACACGACCATTTTTCTCGTCGGGAAAAATAAAAAAAATTCTCTTTGATGAGAAAAAACGACCGTGTGTGGGCTTTTGGTAATTTTTCCCGACGAGAAAAACGGCATTAATCACGACGAGAAAAATTAGAACATGCTCTAATTTTTCTCGTCGTGATTCACGGCATTTTTTTCCGCGGCAGTTTTCCCATAGGGAAACACTGCCGGGGAGCCTACACACGGTCGTTTTTCTCGACCAAGAGAAAAAATTACGGGAAAAACGGCCGTGTGCAGGGAAACAAGCCGTTCCTCATTTTTCCCGTCAATTTCCATGACAGTGTTTTCACCGTCGAGAAAATCGATCGTGTGTACGCGGCATTAGACTGCTTTCACACTGGAGGCGTTTTTCAGGCTCTTTAGCGCTAAAAATAGCGCCTGTAAAGCACCTGAAAAAAGCCTCAGCTGCAATCCCAGTGTGAAAGCCTGAGTGCTTTCACACTAGGGCGCTGCGCTGGCAGGGCGTCAAAAAAAGTCCTGCCAGGAGCTTCTTTGCAGCGCTTTAGGAGCAGTGAATACACTGTTCCTAAAGCGACCCTGCCCATTAAAATCAATGGGCAGTGCCACAAAACTGCCGGCAAAGCGCTGCTGCTGTGATGCTTTTAACCCTTTCTTGGCTGCTAGTGGGGGTTAAAAGCAATCCGATAGAGGACGAAAATAGCCATAAAAATGTCGGTAAAGCGCCGCTAAAAATATCAGGGTTTTACCGCCAACGCCCGGGCGCTTTCAGTGTGAAAGCACTCTAAACCTTGTGGACAGCCTTTTTAGAAGAGTTGAAGTTGTTATAGCTGCAAAGGGGCCAACTCAATATTGAAACCTAAGGATTAAGACTGGGATGCCATTACAGTTCATGTGCGTGTAAAGGCAGGTGTGCTAATACTTTTGACAATATAGTGTATATGATTCTTAATTGTTTCACCTTGTACTTACCTTACTAAGATTTATACATTATCTATTCCAAAAAATTGTGATGACCTTCTATTTATGTCTATATAATTTATATAAAAAAACTTAAAATAATTAAAAAAAAAAAATATTATGAAATACTAGAAATGTGCAGAACGAAAACATTTGTTTTGTTTTGTTTTTTATATAAATTTGTTTAGTTAAATTTGTTTAATCCGTTTAATTTGTTTTCAGAATTTGTTTCGTTTATTTGTATTCAAATTGATCAATTTTAAATGTTTTCAAATCAATTTTGAATAGTTTTCGAATTGGAATAGTTTTACCATTTCCAAAGAGAATAAAATAGAATAGAAAATTAAAAAAATAGAATAGAAAAAATTGAATAGAATAGAAAATAATATAACAGAAAATAAAAGAATAGAATATAATAGAGTAAAACAGAACAAAAAGGATAGAAAATAATAGAACAGACTATAATAGAATAAAATAGAATAGAAAGGAATAGAATAGAATAAAAAAATAATAGAATTAAATAGAAAGATAATAACCATCTTCTGAAATCCAAAATAGAATAGAAAATAATAAAATTACAAAACAATAGAATAGAATAGAAATAATATAACCATTTTCCAAAATTCAAATAGAATCAGTTTGAATTTGAACATAATAGAAAAGAATAGAGAAGAATAGAATAGAAAAGAACACAATAGTATAGAAAAGAACAGAATAGAATGAATATAACCATCTTCCTATTCTAATCTATTCTTTTTTATTCAATTACATTTTAAATGGTTATATTCTTTCTATTCTATTGTTTTTTTTTAATGATATTCTTTTTTCTGTTTGTTTATTCTATTCTTTTCTTTTCTATTCTTTTCTATTTTATTCCTTTCTATTCAAATTTATTCTATTTGAAATTCAAATTTCGGAAGATGGTTATATTCTTTGTATTCTATTCTATTGATTTTTTCTATACTATTCTGTTATTTTCTATTCTATTCAAATCTATTATTTTCTATTCTATTCCAATTCAAATTAATTCTATTTGAATTTTGGGAAATTGTTATATTCTTTCTATTCTATTCTATTTTTTTCTATTCTATTCTTTTCTATTCTATTTGAAAATCAAATTTTAGAAGATGGTTTTACTCTTTCTATGTTATTATTTTCTATTCTATTTGTTTCTATTATATTCTAGTCTATTCTGTTCTTTTATTTTCTATTCTATTTTGTTCTGTTTTACTCTATTATATTCTATTATTTTATTAACTGTTATATTCTATTCTCCTATTTTTTTTCTATTCTATTCCCTTATTTTCTATTCTATTTTATTCTCTTCGGAAATTGGAAAACTATTCGAATTTGAAATCTTTTTGAATTTGAAATCTTTTCAAATTGGAAAAGTTTTCGAATTCAAAAAGATTTCGAATTCGAAAAGATTTCGAATTTGAAAAGATTTTGAATTTGAATAGCTTTCCAATTCCCAAAGAGAATAAAAAAGAATATAAAACTTTTCGAATTAGAAATGTTTTCAAATTAGAAATTTTTTAGAATTTAAAAATGATTAGAAAATTATTCGAAAACTATTTAAATTTCGTCCAAATTTTTTTGGTTAATTTCTATTCATTTAAATTCGGTGCTATTGTAATTCTGAAATTCGGATACTTCCGAATTTCAATTTGGAAAGGAAACGAACCACACATGTCTACTGGCTACTATGATATGTTTTCCCATTACGCCCTGATGTAATAATGTAAATAATACAACACCATCACCAGTCACTATGGTAGATTGGTGTAGAATAACTTCACCACCAAGAAGGATGATCTCTTCACAGAAATCCTAAGTCATTTGAAATTGAAAATTTAATATTTGCATGCCTGTTTTTTCTTTTAGCAAGCAGGACTTTGTAAATTGACAATGAACAGTAATTCTGAACAATCTGCACTAATCCAGGAAATAAAAAAGGGCTTCGAAAAACAGAGGGGAAGCTCCATCAAAAATAAATGTCCTCCTAATATTTTGTATTTTACAGAAATCTGTGTATTTCTTTTTCTAATTCATTACACAGACTCAATAGTCCTTGTTTGAAAACAGCCTAGAAAGATGTCTGGAATTTTGGTTTATAAAGTCTTTACCAATGCAGAGACCTGTCGGGTTTTAACCAGCACCAGATAAAATAGCTGTGCCAATCATCGCTGGGATACACTTAAGTCTTCATCATGTAAACTGCCCAATTATCAATGAGTCACCCAGTGCCTTTACAGAATAAAGACTGAGCATCCTGGAGACTGAATTTTGAGAGAATGCATTTAGATTAACCCTTAAAAAGCATGCCTTGTCAACTGAGCGACATCCCCATGGAGCAAAAAAAAAATGTTTTTCTGTGCTTTTAAAATGCAAACATCTTTTTCAATATGTCGTTGATCAGTACTACCTGTCCAAAACTGATATTTTGCTATATTAGAGTTAAATCCCCCATTAGCAAAGTATACCTTTCAGGTACAAAATCTCTATACCTCAGTTCAAAGGTCAAGCTACCTGCCATGATTGTCACAAGGGTCTCTCAGTTCTATTTTGAATTATTTTAGCTACAGAGAAAATGGCAACCAAGTAAGACTCCATTCACACAGGGGCAACACGACTTCCAGCGCGACTTTGGGAGGCAACTTGGATACGACTTGAGTATGAATCACAGCACGACATGAGGCAACTTACAAGGCAACTTTAAGTTGCCTCCAGGACAGGAGGCTTTCCAGTGGCCAATCAAACAAGAATCAGCTCTGTGGGAGGGAGGGGGGGCGGAGGGGTTTGCCTGAGAAATGTATGTTCTCTTCCTGTATTGTTGCTTCTGTTAAGACAGTGATCCGACTTCTGAGGCGACTTCCATTGAAATCAATGGGTACAAGTCGCCTAGAAGTCGGATTGAAGTAGTACAGGAACCTTTTCTGAAGTCGGAGCGACTGCAGTAGTGTGCATTAAGACGGCTCCATTCGCTTACATTGATTTTCTCATGCAGCGCGACTTGAGGCGACTAGGGGCGACTTGGGGCGACTTGAAGTCAGATCCAAAGTCGTCCCTGTGTGAATGGGCTCTAAGATATGTGCTGTTTATACTGCTAGAGTGTAGATGACACTATTTACAGTTGTTACATCTATAATACTTTCTATACTCATTACAAGTTTAGTTCCAGTTCCTGTTCCTGTCATGATATACTCATGGATGCCAGAACTTGTTACTAATGCACCATATACGGTAACTACTCTGGTTCCCAGACTACAGGACACAACAAGATGAGGATGTCTCTGCTATCTCTACAGTAGTCTGCACCTTTTGTTCCACACCCTGTGTTCCACACCAAACAATTTTTTTGGGGGGAAATACCCCCGCCCCCAGATCCACACTCACCCCTTCACAGTCGCGGCTCCTCAGCTTCTCCTCTCGGCCAACCCGACCTGCCTCTTGTCCTGTTTGGCCGGGAGGAGAAGCCGGAAGACAATAGCGAATATATCACTAATGTCACAAGTGGTTGAGCTCGGGGCATAGTGCTCTGCGCCCTGAGCCCAACCTTTTTCAAGCCAATTAGAGCCTCAGGCTCTAATCATGTGGCTTTAAAAAAAGTAACCTATGAGTCCGGTATCCCTGCATGCATCCTCGCATTTAAACTCTGCCCCTTATGGCCCGGCCGCACCTGCTGGTGAATCTGCAAAGCCTTTTACTGCTTGGATTTGTATGTTCAAGAGTTGCCTACTTGCCATTGGTGTGCGCAGCCTATTGCATTAGGGTGTGCATCCTAAAGCTCAAACACACATGTGTGTGTGTGTGTCTACATATATATGACCCTGGCACATCATTGATCTCCCTGCCAGCACAGTGAAAGAAAAGTGTGTAAACACTTCTCTTATGGCAGAGACGGAAAAAGGGAAATCTTTCCCATCTTCCTGGCGGCACACAGAGTGATAATGATTAGGGTGATTAGGGTGTTCCCTGGCACATCCAGGGATGATTAGAGTGTGCCCAGGCACACCCAGCACACCCTGTGTGCATGCCTATGCTACTTGCTGCTAATGACGTGGGCTTACCTACTGCTAGAAATCGTGCTTTACTTATTCACTACCTGGTAGAACCACACAGCAACGCCTAACTGGGCTGTGCAAAGCACCGGTAAATTGTCATCAGTTGTGAAACCAGTGTGTCCAAAAGTGAGATGCTTACTCATGTAAAAGAAGAAGTGGTTTCCCAGGAAAAGAGGTCTTCGACCCAAATTTTTTTTTTTTTTAACAGATTGCAGTTTAGCAGTTCTTAGTTGTGGTGGCTCTATTCGTTTTTTTTTTTTTTTTAGCCTTTTTTCCTCTATTTTCACGAGGTGATCCTGCCAGGAAGTCTGTTATTTTTCAGCTAACTTTAACAGACCAAGCTGTGCAGACAAAGTAGCAGTTAAAGGATTTAAACAAACCAGTTAACACTGACGGGAATGCTTACAATGGTCAATTTATGTAAAACCTTTCCCAAAAAGAAAACTGCAACTGTTTATAAAGTGTTAGCTGGAGTTCAGCTTCCATTTGTCAATCAAGTCTTTTTAAATCTGCTGGTTGAACACTACCCTCTTCCCAGACTGACAATGCTGCTGTCTAAACATGTATTTTACTGCTTCATCCCAAATGCAGACACCCTAATACAAGAAGTATGTTACTGGCCAGATCATCAGGTGAAATAAAGGGAAAAAAGCCTAAAGAAAGAAAACGAATGCAGCCACCACATCTACGGATTGGTAAGCTGCAATATATGATATTTTGTCTTTGGGTTTAATACTGCTTTAAGATATTTTTTATACAAACACTTTGTTGCATGTCCAGGACAAGTACAACTATGGGATAATCTACAAAACAAATGGCCCAAAGCAGAAAATAAATTGAGCTGTTATGATATACTCATGGATGCCTGGACACACCAGACCGTTCCAGTCAAAAGTATCACAATAATTTATAGCTCATCAAAATGAACCTATAGTAGATGAAACCCCTAAATGATGTTTAATGTACTAAAAATGATAGGGGGGCATTTATCAATAAAGTTGCTGTCATAGCATATCTTTTAGGGGCACAGCATTGTCACCCCGCGGCAGAAGATGGCCTTCATGGCAGGATGATTTATGCGAGGGTTGTAGATTTATGATTGAAACAACATTACATTAGTGAAGTGTATGTAAAGCACTTTTTAAAGTTTGGAATATAGAGAGGAAATATTAAAACCCATTTGGAGTTTTTATTTCTGGCTGCATTTCTGTAACAGAAAGTGAAGGGAAATCTCTCTGACAGGACACAGATAGCTAAAATACTTCTTAAAGTGATACTAAAAGTTTTTATTGAAATAAAAAAGATAATATACTTACCTGCTCTGTGCAACGATATCGCACGGAGCCGTCCCTTACCTTCTCTTTGACAGTCCCCCGCCGACACTGTCTGCTCCTCCTTCCACTGGGTACCTTCCTAGCAAGTTGTTAACTATGGGGGCACTCATGCACGCATTGTTCCGAGCTGGGCTGTGTGTATCCATAGACCCCTGCCCCGCTCCCTCCTCACAAGAGCTTGACTGGCAGCAGTCATGGCAGTCTTTCTGCCCTCAGTGTCTCATGTGAGACCAAGAAGTAAGAGGAATGGTGCTGCAGCCCAAACAGCGCTGGAGCGGTGAGGAGTCAGGTAAGAACTTAAGAATGGGGGTGGATAGGATAGGTAGTGGGTTTTTCACCTTAATGCCGAAAATGTCTAATGCCCGGTACACACGATCGGAAATTCCGACAAATGTCCGATGTGAGCTTTTGGTCGGAAATTCCGACCGTGTGTAGGCTCCATCGGACATTTGCTGTCGGAATTTCCGACCACAAAAAATTGAGAGCTGGTTCTCAATTTTTCTGACAAGAAAAGTTCTTGTCGGAAATTCTGATCGTCTGTATGCAATTCCGACGTACAAAAAAACACGCATGCTCAGAATCAAGCAAAAGAGCTGAACTGCCTATTGAACTTTATTTATCTCGGCTCGTCATACGTCTTGTACGTCACCGCGTTCTTGATGTTCGGAATTTCCGACAAGATTTGTGTGACTGTGTGTATGCAACACAAGTTTGAGCCAACATTCCGTCGGAAAAAAATCCACGGTTTTGTTGTCGGAATTTGTTAAAAAAAAACTAAACATTTTGGCTTTAAAACCACTTTAACTATTCCCTAAAATGTTTAATTTTTTTTTTGATTTATATACATATAAAATCTTATATAAGAATTAACTGATGGGGTTTATACATACTTTAATGAATAAAGTTTTGACTTTATACATTATCTCCAGTTTTTTGGCAACTACTTTACATATTTTTTTCCTTTGTTTGCATTTCATGACTTAATTATTGTACTGTTTATGCCTCTGAAGATGCTTCCCTGTGTGTTTCTGATTAGGGGAGGATTAAGACAAAAAGACGTGCTGTTTAGTTTGGTATACAATTATCTAAACTGTACTAGGATATGAATTGTTACATTTTATATTTAAGTTAAAATTGGTCCATAAAATGTTTGTGGTTTAATATAGAACTTAAAGTGATTGTAAAGTCTTGTTTAAAAAACAAACAAACAAAAACAAACTTAACTCCTCTGTGCAGTTGGTTTTGCACAGAGCAGCCCGGATCCTCCTCCTCTCGGGTCCCTCCTTGCAGCTCCTGGCCCCTTGCTCCTATCGAGGGACCCCTCAGCCAGCAGCTCTCTATTGGGGCACCCGAGCCGAGTCAGAGCTCCGTGTATCCATTCAGACACGGAGCCCCGATCCGGCCCGCCCCCTTTCTCCTCAATTGGCTGACTGACTTTTATTGACAGTCGTGAGAGCCAATGGCGCCGCTGCTGTCTCTCAGCCAATCAGGAGGAGTGTCCCGGATGGCCGAGGGACTCGTGGACATCGCTGGAGAGAAAAGGGGCTCAGGTAAGTAATTACGGGGTGCTGGGGGGGGGGCTGCTACATACAGAAGGTTTTTTATCTTAATGCATATAATGCATTAAGATAAAAAAAAACCTTCTGCCTTTACAACTCCTTTAACCACTTCCTATCCGGGCCATCGACAATTGACAGCCACAAGGGGGCTCTACATTGCCGTGAGGCCGTCAATTGACGGGCTCTGGCCTCCCGCCACTGGGGGGCGTGCGCACCCCGCTGGCGGCTTGCGCGCGCCTGCCACGTCACTAAGGTGCCAATGTGCATGCCTGGCAGACGCGATGCCCACTAGGTACCCGCGATCAGCCGTTACACAGACAAGGACGTGGATCTCTGTGTGTATACACAGAGATCCACGTCCTGTCATGGAGAGGAGACCGATGCTGTGTCCCTTGTACATAGGGAGACAGATCGGTCACCTCCCCCAGTAACTCCCCTCCCCCCACAGTAAGAATCACTAATAGGGAACACATTTAACCCCTTCCTCACCCCCTAGTGTTAACCCCTTACCTGCCAGTCACATTTATACAGTAATCAGAGCATTTTTCTAGCACTGTTCGCTATATAAATGTGAATGGTCCCAAAAATGTGTCAAAAGTGTCCGATGTGTTCGTCGCAATATCGCAGTCCTGACAAAAATCGCAGATCACCGCCATTACTATTAAAAAAAGAAAATAAATAAAAAGTCATTATTCTATCCCCTATTTTGTAGTCACTATAACGTTTGCACAAACCAATCACTATACGCTTATTGCGATTTTTTTAACAAAAATATGTAGAAGGATACGTATCGGCCTAAACTGAGGAAAAAAAATAGTTTTTATTTTTTTTTAAAATGGGATATTTATTATAGCAAAAAGTAAAAAAATAGTGTTTTTTTTCAAAATTGTCGCTCTATTTTTGATTATAGCGCAAAAAATAAAAACCGCAGAGGTGATCAAATACCACCAAAAGAAAGCTCTATTTGTGGGAAAAAAAGGACGTAAATTTTGTTTGGGAGCCACGTCGCACGACCGCGCAATTGTCATTCAAAACGTGACAGCGCTGAAAGCTGAAATTTCGCCTGGGCAGGAAGGGGGTATATGTGCCCAGCAAGCAAGTGGTTAAAGTGATTGTAAAGGCTCTTTTTTTTTTTAAATAACAGACATGTTATACTTACCTCCTCTGTGCAGTTGGTTTTGCACAGAGCAGCCTGGATCCTCCTCTTCTCGGGTCCCTCTTTGCCCCTCCTTCCTTTAAGTGCCCCTCAGCCAGCAGCTTGCTACAGGGGGCACCCAAGTTGAGTCACGGCTCTGTGTATCCATTCAGATACAGAGCCCCACCCTGGCCCCACCTCCCTCCCCACTGACTGACTTTGATTGACAGCCGCGGGAGCCAATGGCGCCACAGCTCTGTCTCAGTTAATCAGGAGGAGTGTCCTGTATGGCTGAGGGGATCGTGGACATTGTTGGAGAGAGAAGGGGCTCAGGTAGGTAATTAGGGGGGTGCTGCTACACACAGAAGGTGTTTTATCTTAATGCATAGAATGCATTAAGATAAAAAACCTTCTGCCTTTACAACTCCTTTAAGTCTTATTAACAAATTATATATGCTACAGCTGCATTAAAACACACTTGCAGTGCACCTCTTTGTTTTGTAAAAAACAACTTTCAAACTTTTATCCAAAGTTTCAGCTGCCTGAGTATAAAAGGTTTGGTTTGCAGGGTTTTCTTGTGCTTGAGGCCGGGTTCACACTGGTATGACAAACGCTCCGACATTGGGAGCTCATGTTGCATGACGTGTGAAAATCAATGTTTCCCTATGAGAGCCGTCTTAACTGGTCCGACACATGTCGGTCCGACTTTGAAAATGCTCCCTGTACTACTTTGGTCCGACTTTGATCCTACTTCAGCCCATTGAATATCATTGAAGTCGGATCAAAGTAGGATCCTTGTCCTAACCATCTGACTTTTGACATCCGACATGGTGATTACAGCAGCAGTAAAAGGAATTTATCTCACACTGGGATGTTTTGATTGGTCAAAGGACAAGTCAGACTATCACAAAGTCGGATCAAAGTAGTATCCTGTTCATGAAAGTTAGATGAATGTCGGACTAATGTAGGATCAATGTAGGACTGATGTCGCAGAGCAAAGTAGGATGAAAGTTGTATGACTGTCGTGTCGTACCAGTGTGAACCCAGCCTTACTGTACGTTCTGGAAGCCCTAGAAGCCAATTGGGAAACTACATTTCCCAGCATGAATTGGGAAATTTCTGAACGGGGCAGTTTGGTGGGGCAGTTCTGAGTGGGAAGTCCTGTGGGACTGTCTGCGCTGTCAAGCTTAGTTATTGGTGCTGGGTAGGATTAGGCAGGGAGGAGCATCCTTTGTGGAAGAGGGGCAGTTTGTGCTTCTGTGAAAGATTGGATCTAGTAACTACCAGTGTTGCCAACTGATTTTACTGGCAGCCAAAGGTAAATGGCAGGAAAAATTAGTAAAAGATAGGTTGCCAGTAAAAATTATGGCTGTGATGTTTGGTTCGAACTGCACATAAGGAGTTCTGGTCCAAGGCCGGCAGAGACCATCCAAGTGCCTGCTACAGTGTGTTCGGGCAGCACAGATGGGGTGCGGGCCTGGAGGAGGCGGTGCCTGAGCATGTGAAGTCATATACAAGGGAGCCGAACGGAGCCCAGCGGAGCAGCCGGAGCATTGTGTGCGGGTCTGCGGGACAGGAGCAAGGCAAGACTGGAGAGGGACTGTCAGTGCTGCTTGGACTGGAGTGGACTGAAAGGACTGAAAGGACCACCTCACATGGAGAGAGACTGTCACTGTGATTCAGGGGGGGGTGTGTCGGTGAGGTGTCATCATCATTTGTGCTGCTGCACACTGCTGTTAGTGTCACTGTGAGAGTAAATTTCATGTGTGTGTGTGTGCCTGCCCATTCTAATTTCTTTCCCTCCTGAGTCCTGCCCCTGAGGCACTTACTATATAGAAAAAAATTAAATATTTTTTTTTTGCCTTAATATCTACCTTAAACCACATTTCTAATTGCATATTGTACTCGTTTGTAGCCAAAATACAGAAATGTTCACTTAAAACTGTAATTCTGTAACTTTTAAAAAATGCCAGTAAAAACTTGACTATGCCAGTAAATTTTGGACCATACCAAGACATTTTGGACAATTTCATGCTCCCAACATTGTGGGAACAGTTTGGGGTTGGCCCTTCCTGTTACGACATGACTGCGCAGCAGTGCACAAAGCAAGGTCCATAAAGACATGGATAAGCGAGTTTGGGGTGACTGGCCTGCAGAGTCCTGATCTCAACCCGATAGAATACCTTTGGGATGAATTTGAGCAGAGACTGTGAGCCAGACCTTCTCTCCAACATCAGTGCCTGACCTCACAAATGTGCTTCTGGAAGAATGGTTAAACATTCCCATAGACACACTCCTAAACCTTGTGGACAGCCTTCCCAGAAGAGTTGAACGTGTTATAGCTGCAAAGGGTGGGCCAACTCAATATTGAACCCTACGGACTAAGACTGGGATGCCATTAATGTAAATGTGCGTGTAAAGGCAGGCGTCCCAATACTTTTGGTAAACATCTTATATATATTTATTTTTTGCATCTTCTTAATTTGTAGGGCATATTTGCCTTACATGTTTTAGCAGGTAGTTTGTAGCAACTGCTTTTATACATGCAAGAAAAATAAAAAACAGCATTTTTGCTTGCACATGATTGGATGATAGAAATCAGCAGAGCTTCCTCTCATTTCAGAGCTTCCCCTCAGATCTACAGCAACTGCACTTCCATTGTTGTCGGAATATCCCTAGGACACACTTAACCCCTTCAGCGCCCCCTAGTGGTTAACCCCTTCACTGCCAGTGTCATTTTTACAGTAATCAGCATAATCAGTTTTTATAGCACTGATCGCTGTATAAATGACAATGGTCCCAAAAATGTGTCAAAAGTGTCCGATGTGTGCGCCATAAAGTCACAGTCACGATAAAAATCTCAGATCGCCGCCATTACTAATAATAAAAAAATAAAAATGCCATAAATCCATGCCCTATTTTGTAGACGCTATAACTTTTGCGCAAACCAATTAATATACGCTTATTGGGATTTTTTTTACCAAAAATATGTAGAAGAATACGTATCGGCCTACACTGAGAAAAAATTAGGTTTTTTAAAAAAAAATTGGGATATTTATTATAGCAAAAAGTACAAAATATTGCTTTTTTTTCAAGCCAAAGCCAAATGGTCTGGGGCTGAAGTGGTTAAGGAGCACAATTAAACAATACTTGAACAAAAAAGAGCTGCATGGTTGAGCTGCCAGAAGGAAGCCTTTACTGCGCCAATGCCACAAAAAAGCCAATGAGGCATGTCAAGGTGTTGTTGGGTTTATTGTGTAACCAGGGTTTTTTGTGGAACTTGTGCAGTAAAGGCTTCTTTCTGGCAACTTGACCATGCAGCTCTTTTTTGTTCAATAATCATCGTATTTTGCTCCTTAAAAAAAACACACCATCATTTTCCAGAGCAGCCTGTATTTTTTCTTAGGTTACCTGTGGGTTTTTCTTTGTATCCCAAGCAATTCCTGTGGCAGTTGTGGCTGAAATCTTTCCTGATCTACCTGACCTTGGCTTGGTATCAAGAGATCCCAAAATTTTCCACTTCTTATTAAATGATTGAACAGTACTGATTGGCACATTCAAGGCTTTGGATATCTTTTTATATCCTTTTCCATCTTTGTAAAGTTTCATTGCCTTGTTACGCAGGTCTTTTGACTGTTCTTTTCTGCTCCCCATGGCTTAGTATCTATCCTGCTGAGAGCTAACAAATGCATTGACTATTTATACACAGACACTACTTGCGATTTAAAAAAGCCACAAATGTGGGAAATTAACCTTTAATAGCCATTTTAACCTGTGTGTGCCACCTTCTATGTCTGTACCAAGGCCAAACATTCCAGGGTATGCAAACTTTTTATCAGGGCCATTTGGGTGATTTCTGTTATCATTATGATTTTAAAATGAGCCAAAAAACTATGTGATAATAAATGGCTTCATGTGATCACTATCCTTGAATAAAAGACTGTTTTTTGGCATGATTAGTCATAATTTCAATATAAATGCCCAAATTTCACAATTTCTGCCAGGGTATGCAAATTTTTGAGCACAACTGTGTACACATATATTTATATACACACATACACACACAAAAATGTGCAGACAAAATGGATAAATACTGACGCTAACACAACAGCAGCTCTGCTATACAGGTTGGAAATTTGCTATCAAACTGACAGCAGCTCTTCACAGCTACTCCTCTATGGGCATGTGCCCTGGATGGAGGACTCAAAGACATACCAGTTATGCTCATGGTCCTTAACTGTTTAAAATACCTTACAGGTGTCTTGCAATAACTACTTTGTAAAGAATATCTATTACAGTACAATATACAGTTGCTATTGCATTATAAAGTTTACTTAGTTGAGTAGAATGAATGAAGACAGATTGCTTCCTTGTCACCGTCTCTGGAGTCTTGAGATATACAATATAAGACAGCCAGATATTTGGATGTGGAAGAAATTGCTTGCATTATACGTCTCATGACCAGCGGGTCAGAAGCTCTGAATGAACTGGGTTCTTCTAAAGCCTCGTACACACGATCGGACTTCCATCTAACTTTTCCGTGGATTTTGGTCCAAAGGGCGTTGGCCATGAACTTGTTCTTCATACACACGGCACAAAATTTTCAGCCAACATTCACCAAACCACGTGTTTTTTCAGCTCTTTACCGCCACCCTTTGGGCAACTTCTGCTATTGTTGTCTGATGTTTAGCATTGGTTCGGAGCATGCGTGTTTGTACTTTGGATTTTAGTCAATCGGATTTGTGTACACACGATCGGATGATCCGGCGGAACACATTTGTTGTCGGACAATTTGAGAGCATGCACAGCCAGCATGTCGGGAGACATTTGCTGGTACTAAAAATACTGGCCGACATTCTGCCTGTGTGTATGTCAGTCTGTCGGACATGCATGCTAGAAAACCAGCAGCTGACCGACTCCTGATCAGCGCTCTAAAGCCTCGTACACACGGTCAGACTTTTTGCCAACAAACTTCAAAATGAGCAAGTTTGACAAAAAATCCGACCGTGTGTACGCTCCATCGGACAAACTTTTTTGGTTTTCATTGGACAAATGTTCGGTCTGCAAACGGACAAACTTTTTGCCAACAAAAGTCCGATGGAGCAAAGTCCGACCGTGTGTACAGAAATCCATCGGACTTTTGTCCGATGGACAAATAAGCATGCCCAGAACAATGTTTAAATCAACCAACAATAGCAGAAGTTGACCAAAGGGTGGCGGTAAAGAGCAGAAAAGAGCAGAAAAACCACGTGATGTTGGAAAAGTTTTGGGAAAGTTTGCAGAAAAGTCCTGCTGTGTGTATGCTATGGGTGTGCCTGGCCAACTCCCTTCGGACAAAAATCCACAGAAAAGTTTGTTTGAAGTCCGACTGTGTGTACGAGGCTTAAGCCTGTCAGAATACAATAACTCAGCGGGGGAGATCGCTGTACTAACCTCGTATGGTTAGTACAGTGTCTCTGACCAGAGCTGACAGTTTTTTTTTCGTGCAACCAGCTGGGTTGCATGAAAAAAACTAATGCCGCGTACACACGATCGGAATTTCCGACAACAAATGTTCGATGTGAGCTTTTGGTCGGATGTAGGTTCCATCGGACATTTGCTGTCGAAATTTCCAACAACAAATGATTAAGAGCTGGTTCTCAATTTTTCCGACAACAAAAGTTCTTGTCGGAAATTCCGACCGTGTGTAGCCATTTCTGACACACAAAAGTGCTGCGCATGCTCAGAATCAATTTGATGCATCCTCGGAATCATTGTACTTCATTTTTCTCTGCTCGTCGTAGTGATGTACGTCTCCGCGTTCTTGACAATCGGAATTTCCGAGCAACATTTGTGCGACCGTGTGTATGCAAGACAAGTTTGAGCCAAAATCCGTCGGAAAAAAAAACACGGTTTTGTTGTCGGAAATTCCAATCGTGTGTACGCGGCATAATAGTGTGTACCTGGCTTCAGGGTGGCTCACTAAAAGAGTTAACTCAAAAAACTGTGTGAATATTCACTTCAATTATCCAATCATGTGAAAAGCATCTGCACATAATTGGGTATACAAAATAAAAAGGAATTGGCTTTTTCTGATTGTCATGTAAAAAGCAAACACTCCAGTGCAGAATGCTTTTGAAATTCTGCTAATATTCCATTTAATAGCTAATTGTGATTATTTGGATTTTTAAAAGTATTAGATAGATAATCACATTGAAAACAACAATTTTCCAAAAAACATTTTTAACATTTGTCCTTGAAAGCTTTAGTATTTATTTTTTTCATTTAACTAACGTTGAAGAAATTTAAGCAGGATGCAATTACAATTGGTATAGTATTCCTAGTACACAAAACTGAAGGACAACCTTACCGCACATTAACCGTGAATGTAAAGGCGAAACAAACAAAAGAGGATATCACTATTTAGCATTGCGTAGCACATGGTAACTTTTCATGCTTTTGTTTCATGTGTGTCATTTTGTGTGTCCTAGTAAAAAAAATGTATATACAGTACAGTATTATGTTCCTGTCCCCTCGTTAGGTAGGTTCTTTATGTTCTTTATTTGCACGATAAAAAAGCAATTTAAATGTTGCTATCTGTAAAGGATCTGTACAACAAGAGTGACACATTTACCATAAAAGGCACATTCTGTTTAAAGTTAGAAATTAAGCCTTAATAAGATGCATATGTAGTATATGTAGTATACAGCCCAAAGCCTTTTTTTTTTTCACTTTATTAGAGTACTTTTTATGATAAATTTGTCATTTTTCTATTGCTGTAGTGCACTGGTCCACCCTATTCAGTATTATGATATCCCTTTTGCTTGCCTGCTTGCAATACACCCACTGTAGCCTCTTTCCTTTCTTTCAAATAGAAAAAGACAGATGTATGAAAGTGTAAGTATTAGGAAATGTGTCACAACCACAATATTCAAGCCTTCCCCTAAAAGTTTAAAAAAGAGAAGCTGTACAGCACATGGTTGAAGAAGCAGCCATGTCCATCCCACGTGCTTATATAAATCTGGCTGTAACTCAGTAAACTTAGGAAGCTTAAAGCAGAACATTAGGCTACTTTCACACTGAGACGTTGTGTGAAGCGGTAAAGCGCCGCTATTTTCAGCGGCGCTTTACCGTAGTTTTTGTGGGGCTATTAGGCCGCTAGCGGGGCGCTTTTAACCTCCGCTAGCGGCCGAAAAAGGGTTAAAATCGCTGCAGCGGCACTTTGCTGGTGGTTCATCAGCGCTGCCCATTGATTTCAATGGGCAGGGGTGCTTTAGGAGCTGGTATACACCGCTCCTACAGCACTTCAAAGATGCGGCTAGCAGGACTTTTTCCTGCCAGCGCACCGCTCCAGTGTGAAAGCCCTCGGGATTTCACATTGGAGTGAAGGGAGAGGCTCTTTCAAGGCACTTTGCAGGTGCTATTTTTAGTGATATAGCACCCGCAAAGCGCCTCGGTGTGAAAGCAGCCTTAGGGGAATTAAAAAAGCTACCCATGTGCAGTTGCTTCTGTTTTCAATGAGACCAGCTCTTTGACTATTCCCATCAAGATGATTTGGACTCTATTGGTATTGTCTTGAACTGAATTTTCTCAGTGTACGCTTAAAGCGGACCTTCTGTAATTTTTTCATTAATTAAATCTTCTGCCCTTGTTGTTTTAACTTTGGATAGTAAAACAATTTTTTATCTGCCAGTAAATGCCTTATACAGCCCACTTCCTATTCTTTGTCTGGTCACAAGCCGAGGCTTACGACATCATGAACAGCTCTCTCTCTCTCTCTCTCTTACGAGAGTTTCCCAGGAAGAAAGGGGGGATGAGTCATAAGAGGGACAATCAGAGCTGCAGAGCTGGAGGTGGGCCTATGTGTGTCTGTGTAAATTTCAACATGACTGTAGATCCACACTTGGACTCCAGCTCCACCACAAAAGGAATACATTTGGCCCCACTGGACCTTTTTAACAGAGAGGGGGTGTCTGGCGGTGTCAACTCGCCTGTGAACGAGACTACACATTCTCTTCCACCAGGCATCAATCATACTCCCGCATAGACCTATTCATGACAGACAAATGGTTTCTTTAGAAGGTCTCCTCCTCCACTACCCATGACATTACATGGTCAGACCATGCGGCAATCTCTATAGAGATAGAGGAGCAGGAAGCACTCCCTAGAGCGCCGCTATGGCGATGCAATGTTAAGTTGTTGCAGGACAATGATGTGTCCCCAGTTGTGTCTCAGCATCCTTGGGACTATTTTACTATATTCTGTGGACCTCCCAAGAGGCTTTTATATGGGGGATCTGTATACAAGGGGCCAGGGTTAAAAGACAATACAACTTGAAACTATCAAATCTGCTCTCAGAAATCCACTCGCTTGAAACCAACTCCGTCTCGACCTCTCTTGCTAACCTTTGAGGGGAACTAAGGGCCCTCCTAGCAGGCAAGTATGACCGACACCTAAGGGCTCTTAAACATACCCACTATGCCAACACTAATAAAGCAAGAAAGCACCTAGCTAATAGACTAGAAGCCATTCAGGCTAAAGCTAGAATCTCTAATTTATCACACCCTAAGCTCAACTGCAATATAACTAATCCACATGCCATAGCAGATGAGTTCGCCAACTACTATAGCGCACTATACAACCTCCCGGAAGACTCTTAAGCCCTGTACACACGATCGGATTTGCTATGGATTCTAATTCAATGGATTTTTCCATCGGAAATCCGATGAAGCTGACTTCCATCAGTCTTGCCTACACACCATCAGTCAAAAATCCGACCGTCCCGTGGCGTAAAACACTCCGACAAGCCGAGAAAAATTAAGTTCAATGCTTCTGAGCATGCGTCGACTTGATTCTGAGCATGCGTGGGTTTTTTGTCTGATGGAGTTCCACACAGACGATCGGAATTTGCTATCGTTTTTTTTCCCATAAATTTAAAACATGTTCTATTTTTTCTCACCGATGGAAAAAAGAACGATGGGGCCCATACACGATCGGTTTGTCCGATGAGAAAAGTCCATCGGACTGTTTTCATCGGTAAAACCGATCGTGTGTACACGGCATAACACTCCCCAACACTCCTTGCCTGACATACAGAGCTTACTAGCTAGACTTCACCTCCTATCCCTCACTGAGGGGCAGCTTCAAATGCTCAATGCCCCTTTCACTGACTTGGAGATATCTAAATACATCCAATCCCTACGAACCCGCAAAGCCCCTGGACCCAACGGTATACCAAACGAATGCTACAAATTGTTTGCCAATACTTCGGTCCCGTACTTAAACCCAGTATTCACCAAAGCCATGCACACCTCAAGCTTTCTTCGAAGATGCTGAGAGCACAAGTGGTGACATTGCCCAAACCGGATAAAGACCCCACCACACCCACTAACTTCAGTCCAATTTCGCTGCTGAACAAGGATGTAAAAATGTATGCCAAGCTGCTAGCAAAACGTTTGATGTGTGTTTTACCCACTCTAATGAAAAATAATCAAATGGGGTTTGTCAGTGGGAGGCAAACCTCAGACGCAACAAGACGAATTATAGATATCATACATTTTGCAGAAAAAACTTGAACGCCTTCTCTGCTAATATCGGTTGATGCAGATGCAGAAAAGGTGTTCGACAGTGTACACTGGCTCTACATTTCTACAGTTTTGGAGAAATTTGTGTTCCAAGGTCACATATTATCCGCCATTATGGCTTTATACTCCACGCCATCTGCACAAGTAAATGCATCTGGTCTGCTATCAAACCCCTTTACCATTTCCAACAGGACCAGACAGGGGTGCCCTCTGTCCGCATCAATTTTCAATCCAATGATCGAACACCTGGCGGCAGTGATCCGCTCTCATTCAGGCATTACTGGTTTTAACTTCTGAGGCTTCGAGCATAAGGTAAATCTCTTTGCGGACGATATCAGTTTACTCCTGACCAAACCTGAATCCTCACTACCACTGGCGTTCTAAATTCTCTCCCAATTTAGTCAAATATCTTATTATATACGGAACACCACAAAATCGTTCATTTTAGATCTAGGGGTCAGTACCCCCCCCCCCCCAAACATAAACTTCAAAGTCAATTTCCCTTCACATGGAGCTCGGAAGGAATCCCCTACCTTGGCATTACCCTGACCGCCTCCTCCAATTCTTTGGCAGCTGCTAATTACAAGCCACTGATCTCCAAAATTGATAAGGAACTTAAACACATAGCCAAGTTTGAACTATCTTGGTGTGGCAGACTAGCGATAGTTAAGATAAAAATTCTCCCCCAAATCATTTATGTCTTTAGATCCCTGCCGATCCCCGTCCCCAATTACTATATAACAGTTCTGTCCAGATCCCTCAAGATCTTTGTATGGCAGGGGAAAAAGGCCAGATGCTCTCACTTCTGCTTAACCAAACATAGATCACTCGGTGGAGCAGGTTTCCCTGGTATTAAAGACTATTACTGGGCAGTACACCTGGATCAGCTCAAGCATTGGTTCACCTCAGCTGAACCCCCTATGGGTAGACAAAGAGCTAGACATTGCCCCATCTGAGATCTTTATTTACTTTTCCTAAGTGACACCTGGAAAACCCTGTGATTCCAAGGCCTGCCCATGACCATGTCAATGCAAGTGTCATTACTAGCCTGGAAACACCTCACAACTACCATGCCATGCCCCAAAACCTCTACTCATGTCTCATTTCCTCTTCAAATTTTTGAGGGCATGATCCCTTCACTATCGGTTAAACCCCTGTATAACTATGGTATTCAAGATGCCAATGCCCTCTAAATAGGAGATACGCCTTACTCCTTGGATGGGCTAGTCAAGAAATATAACACTCCCTGTAGAAGACTTACACATTTCATCGCCAAATACCCAAAATCCACACTCTCGATGTCCCCCCCCCCCCGCATCTGGGACTTCTATACCAACCCTATGCAAAAAATGAGAGGGATTTTCCTTCTTAACAAAACCCTGCAGGGCAAAAGTACCTTTGGCTAAAATAACCCCATGTTAAAGTGGGAGCTGGACCTCGGCACATCATTCTCACCAACCCAGTGGTATGCCGCTTTTAGCTCCATTGCCAAAGCATCACACTGCACCAGCCACCACAAAGTGACGATCAAAATTACCAATAGATGTTACTATACGCAATAGGTTAGCTAAATTCTCTCCCTCCGTCTCCCCTTTATGCTGGCGAGAGTTTTGGCAAGTTGGGAATCTCATACATTTTATTTTTTTATTTTTACAGTATTTTTTATTCCTAGATGATCACTACAGTTTTGCTCCTGATGAGTCAATAACTACTGATGTGTACACATTCATCTAACTGCCATGAACGTTCCTTCTAATTTATTCTTCTCCCCCTATCTATCAAATGATTTTTTGCCATTGTTACAAATTTGTACTGGTATCAACTATAATATGTGTTATGTTTCATTCATTCCGTCAGGGCCATCTTTTCCATTGGGCACGCTGGGCAGTTGCCCGGGGGCCACACTTGCCTGGGGGGCCCCACCGGCTGCCCAGCGACCCCAGTAAAAAATGGTGGGAAGCGGCGGGTCAGAACTGTGCATGCGCAGTTTGCGGAAATCGCCGAGAAGATCCGATCTTCCACGAGTGCTGCCTCTGTCTGTCCGCCGATGATGACGTTAGCCACACCCGCCAGACTTGAAAAAAAAAAGCAGGAGGAGCTGAGGGTGAATGGACAGAGTAGAGTTGTCAGAGCAGACAGCACAGCAGGCTTGAAGTAGAGTGTGGCGGAGTCGGACCCCTGTCGGCAGTGCTGGTTTTCGTGAGCCTGTAACATGCCCAGCCACCAACCAGTACAGACACAGAGTGCCCTGGTCAGTGTCGTACGGTGAGTGGCTGTCTGGCTGACTGTGCAGCTTGCACAAAGAGATCGGGGGGTGGTCTGTTGCTCTGATGTAAGTGGGAACTCTGATGTAAAGAGAAAGCAGTGGACTCTGATATAAGGTGGTCTCTGGTCACCAGAGCCCACCTTACATCAGCGTTTCCCCTTACATCATGATCTGCAGTGTTCCCCTTTACATAAGACTTCCCTTTCACTGTAAGGGGGAATCCTGCAGACTCTGATGTAAGAGGAAACTCTGTGCTGGCTGGGTTATAGTAACCTAACCTTCATGTCAATGAAGTAATGTTTTTTTTTTTACTTTTGTTTAACTTAAACACATTGCTAATAGCACGATCTATATGTTTATAGTTTAAATACTGACATTTGCACTGTTTGGCACTGAAAACGGTAATTTTAGGTACCTTTTTGCAGTGGCAGTAAAAAATGTGGTTCTGCCAGTAAATGTCATGATTTTTGTCAGTAAAAAATTCTTGTGCGTGATTGTGTAGACAGGGCCCCAGTGCACCGTATTGCCCGGGGGCCTATAATGCTGTTAAGATGACACTGCATTCCATGTATCTGTTAATATATGATAATTCCTCGTTGGAATATTAATTACTGTGCAATTTTTGGTTCTTATGTATGTTAAAAAGTTTAATAATATTGATTGTAGCAAAATGCACAAATTTAAAATGAAGTTTATGACATTCTGAACCAATAAAAAATCTATCCCTTATCCATTTTATATACATGCTTCCGTGTGCTTCATGCAAAATCCCGCCTCTTGTTCTCCCCTTTTTTAAATATTGAACCGGGATGGAGGAGCGGACCGAACGGCCCCACATATCCTCAATTAAAGTCCCAAAGTACCATTTTTTTCCCCTCTGAATCTCATACATGTTTTAAGGAGTTGTCCCAGCCTCACTAGCTTCTGGACCCACGTATTCCAACTACTTGTCACCTGTACGGGTATTTTTATTAAACCACAACCCGCCTTAGCCCTGCTCAACATTGATATCGATCGATACCCAAACTCATACCAACCCATAGTCCGTCACACACATTCTTGTAGCAGCCAGGTTGAATATCCTCAAGAAGTGGAAAACAACTCTATCTCCCAATATCTCAGAAGTAGTGACCATGGTGAATTCTAACTACACCTTTAAATGCCTTTTAGCAATTAATGCCCTTAAATACACCAATTTTACTTGCATTATCACTCCCCCTGGCAGCCAGCACACTAATCTTTTCTCTGAATGCCCGAGTTGTGGGCAGGCTTTCGGCGTCTTTACTTACAGTGCAGGACTGCGTATTTGGTTCCATTTCAAGTCCAAATTTAACCAAAAATGTGTACCTGTTTTGCACCTGAAACGGAGAACAGGGACGCACTGGACCCTCTGCTGCGAGCTGCGGGCTAGTGCGAACCCGTCCTGAAACTGTTAAATTGATGGGTTTACTTCCGCTTTAAAATGTATGTAAAAGTTAACCTTTTTTTGGGGGGATATGGAATGGCTAAAACCAATGTCATTTTTTATTTATTTATTTTTCTGTCTGTGTCCTCTTAGGCAAATTTGCCTTTACTTCCTTGGAAGTGAGAAAAAACCTCTCAAAGCAAAAAAACTCTTTATAAGCAGCTGTCTTTGGAACATGTGTTTCTATTGGAATATGTCACCTTTACTTTTTTATTTATTTTTTGTCAATACATTTTTATTGAAGTTTGTCAGTTACAATAGAAAATGGTTCTGAGCATGCGTGTTTGTACTTTGGATTTTAGTTGGACGGACTTGCGTACACATGACCGGATAAACGGACGTAACAGATTTATTGCCCAACAATTGGTGAACATGAACAGCCAACTTTTTTTGTCGTTAATTCAGCCAAAAATTGTCTGATGGAGCATACACACGGTCGGATTATCCGACACAACACGTCCATCAGACAATTATGGCCATAAAGTTGGATCATGTGTACGAGGCTTTATTCTGGTTATAATGCAAAATGTTGGATTCCCAGTCACTTTCACTGTCCGTGACAATGGTCACCAGAAAGAATGCAGGTTGAATCTCCCCAGTAGCTTGTACAGCTTCAGTGCTGCACCCCAATAATACTATATTTTTATTAGTGACAGGAATGCTTGCGTTATAGCAACTTAACTGCTTTCACTGCCTAAAGTGGTGTCTACTAAATAAAGACAGGAGAGATGGGGGATTGATAAGTCGAATAGGACCCAGATTGCTCGATTAGTAGACAGATGCATATGCATGACCCATTTTCAATCTGCAGGATCCTTTTGTTTAAGAGTTCTTTTTCGAGTATTTAAAAAAAAAATACAACAATACAGGCAATCGAAAGTTTCAATACTCTCAGTTCCTAAAGAACTACCATCCTGGTGCTCCCTATCCCTACAGTTAGAGTGACAATAAGTATTTGAGGTTTCTACTATGCTGTTATCAGCTATTACTTAAAATTTTCTACCCGAACATGATTCCAGTAGATCATTATTTTATGCATGAACAGGGATTGCTGGAGTCCCAAGTAAGCACTCCACTATTGTGCCAGGATCTCATAGACCACCACCAGGGGTGACAATAGAAACTGTAGCTTGGCCCGGTCAATCTTCAATCCACTGATACGCCACCATATTACTGTTTATGCTGAATTCCCTAGTTGATTTTATTCTTCTCTATACTTCTTCATACTTCTCTTCTTTCATTTATCAAGCATAACATTTGTTTTACAATAACCTAATATTACTACACATGACAAAAACATGAATACAAAACAAACCAGTGTCATGCTATCAAGAAAATATAACTACAAGGATGTTTACCTTCCATGGCGTTAGTTAGGATACTGACGGCGCTCACTGCCCGTGGCCTTTGAAATGGCTGGTCTGGGTATTCCACTGACAGCCGGTGAGGCATCAGCAGCTGCATCTTACTTATTTCAAGGTCTGACGGAGACATCTATTAAACAAAATAATGTATTAAACATTTGCTAGTCTGAAAAGTTCAACCAAACATTAATATTTATTAGATATTTACACCTTTTCCCCTATTGTTAGTTTTGATCGGTTTTTGCATACTACAAATCCAGCAATGGCAAAAAAAATACACTAAGCAACATTTGTATCCCAAATGACCACATCTCCAACTACATATTTTATGAAAACTGGATGTTTTATGCCCTGTACACACGATCGGAGTATTAGATGGTCTAAAATCCAATGGAATTTTTCATCTGAATTCCGTTCAAGCTGTCTTGCATACACACTGTCAGACTAAATTCCGACCGTCCAAAACGCGGTGACGTAAAACACTCTGACGAGCTGAGAAAAATTAAGTTCAATGCTGTTGAGCATGCGTCGACTTTATTCTGAGCATCCATGGGTTTTTTCTCCGTCGGAGTTCCACACAGACGATAGGAATTTCCTATCATTTTTTTTTCTATCGGACAAATTTAAAACATGTTCTATTTCTAAACACCAATGGAAAAAAATCCGATGGGGCCCACACACGATCGGAATTTCCGATGAAACAAGTCCATCTGACTTTTTTCATCGAAAATTCCGATCGTGTGTACAAGGCATTACTTTGACCTCTGCCAAATGCTCCCTTACTTCTGTTGCAGGTTTTGCCTCAATAAAATTTTGTCCCTGGAAATCATCCTGCTTTTCAGTTTTGGCGACTTGCACAACAAAATACCTCCTATTGCATATAACATTAACGCGGCATTAAACCCAAAAGCAAACCTTTATCATAGTGTAGTATTTATATAAAACGTTTACCCCAAAAGGAAAAAAAAAAATGTTTGCTCTAACTGCTTAATTTGTTAGTGTATTTCAATCTGCTAGTGCATCTTATGCCTTGTACACACAATCGGAATTTCCAATGAAAAAAGTCAGTCGGATTTTTTTCATCGGAAATTCCGACCGTGTGTGGGCCCCATCTGACTTTTTTCCGTCGGGGTTTAGAAATAGAATATGTTTTTTTTTTTTCGATGGAAAAAAATCCTATGGGAAATTCCGACCGTGTGTGTGGAACTCCATCGGAGAATGCATGCTCAGAATCAAGTCGACGCATGCTCGGAAGCATTGAACTTCATTTTTTTCGGCTCGTCGTAGTGTTGTACGTCACCGCGTTCTTGACGGTCAGAATTCTGTCAGACAGTGTGTATGCAATACTGATGGAAGACAGCTTGAACGGAATTCCGACGGAAAATTCCATCGGATTTTATCCCATCGGAAATTCCAATCGTGTGTACAGGGCATAAGACTTCCCTTCCCCCAGATTGACAATGCTGCTGTCCAAAGGTGCCCCTATGCTCCTTCATTCAGAGTGTAGGCTGAATAGGAGAAGTGTTACTGGCCAAATCACCAAAAAAATAAAACAAATGCAGCCCCCACATCTAAATATTGGTAAGCTGGATATTACATTTTTGGTTTAGAGTTTAATACTGTTTTAACTTTTGTTGTATTATAGGCCGCTTATCATGACAAGGGTCACATTGAACAGGTTGAGGTATACCTTTTCCTGACTATAGATTCAGTTCTTCCTGGGGGATTCTAGGTGGTTCCAAAGCGTTCCCAGGATGGCTAGTAGGTATATTCCATCGGTGTGTCTTTGGTCAGCCCTGAAGCCTCCCCCTAGTCTAAGATTCTTAGGATAGCTTCAAGGGAAACTTAGCAGTAAGAATCATTAAAGTGGAGCTGGGGACATTCAACTCAGCTCACCCTGCTCCCCTGTCCCAGAGGTTGTGCTCTGTTTTTACATTAGGGATTAGAAGGCTGGGTGGCTGCTAAGTCACTCCTAGGAGGGTGAGCAGAGAGAGTTCATCTCAGGTGGTCAGTGAGGGCTTGTTTTAAAGATCATGTAATGCTTGTTAAGGGTATGTAAATATTTTATTGTCCATAGCCTGGCTACAGGTTTACTTAAAAGACACCTAAACTGCTTCAAAGGGCACCACCCAATTCAAAAACAGTAAGTGCAAGGCTAGGAGGTACTCCAACATGTCGCTGCTCACCATTATACTATTTCTCACAGGTGACACTTGAACAGAGATGATGGTAGGTATGTAGATGGGTCAGTAGACAACAAGCCTTGACCTTAAACTCAGATCCTGCAATTTCTGCCATGGACCAGTACACCAGTGAAAAAATGGCCTGGTCTGCTCAGTTTGCGTACTCCTTACAAGACTAAGTCTAAGAATCAATTTTTAACACCAGTGTAAACTTTAAAGCTGTAGAATTCTGGAGTACTGCTAGACAACATAAAATGGGCCCATTTATTACTTTGTGACAACAGCAAAAAGTTTCCACTGACAAAAAGTGCCGTTGATAGCTTTGTAAGTTTTCTCTGTTAGCCACCCGAAGCACAAAGCACCCATGTAGATTGTAGACAGGGTTTTTTTTATGCTAATGTTTTTATTATCTAAAACTAAAAAAAATTTTTTGGTTTTGGATAGAGTGGGAAAAAGTTAGAAAATGTAGTTTCAAATGCTCTGCTGGCATGCTTTACTCTATTTGTTCATGCAATCAATGACACAAGGAATGAAAGCAAGGAACCCAGATAGAAAGCAATTATCCTCCATTTTTTAAATGATTTACTAAGCTATTACTAGACTTGCCCTGCTTCACAAGTTTGTTGCACTATTGCAGCAAGTCCACATTGCATGACTCCAGGTTAACTTTCTTTGCAAACATTCTGCAAGTCTACTGCAAGTTCTGGTTCAGTAATCATCCCACCACAGGGGTCACTGTGGCTGAATTTTCATGCTGTGGACTTGCAGAGCTCTTGCTGTAGACTCACCACTGCAACTTTGCTCTTGTTAGAGACTTGCCACACACATTTGCTACAAATTGTAAAAGTGTCAATTAGAACTTGTGCTTCAAGTGCTCTGCAAGCGTACAACTTGCCAGTGAAAATGTGCAGCAAGGTAACAAACTTACAATTCAACACTGTCACAAATTTGTGTCAAGTTATCCTTGCTATCTTGGAAAATACAAAATGATGTGCTCTCACTGAAACAGGAGGTGATAGGAATGCCTCCATATGGGACAGCTTTTGCAGTGAAATCTGTCTAAAGCCTCGTACACACGGCCGAGAATCTCGTCAAGAAAAAACACGTTGTTTTTCTTGACGAGATTCTTGGACAAGAAACTTGTCCCGGCCGAGTGTACACACGCTCCTTTCAAAGAACCCGTGGTTCTTTGAATGGAGCGAACGCGGTGACGTAATCGACTACGACGAGCGTGCGCTCGTCACATTCGATGCCGTCGCCGCCATCTTGCTACACCCTACCTATGCGCCTAGGAAGCTACCGCGCATGCGTCAAAGTCATTTCGAGCATGCGCGGGCTTCCCGGAGGACAGGTAAGTGTACACACACACACTTTTCTCGTCGAGAAACCTGCTGACAAGAATCTCGACGAGAAAAAAGAGAGCAGGTTCTCTATTTTTCTCGTCAAGATTTTTGTCGGTTTTCTTGACGAGAAACATGATAGCCGCGTACACACGACCGATTTACACGGCAAGAAAGCTCTGCCAGCAAGTTTCTTGCTGGTTCTTGCCGAGAAACTCGGTCGTGTGTACGAGGCTTCAGAGAGGATTTTCCCCACTTTAGGGAGACTTCCTTTCATTTATTGCTGTGCCTATGGGATGGATGGTAAGGGCAAATCTCCCAAATGGACCAAGGATGGCAAAAAAAGAGTTCTTACCATTCCCTACTAGAAAAAAGTTTTGGCTTTAGATATACTGTAATGCTAAACTCCTAGAATTATTGTTTTGCATACTTACATTGGGCCAGCTTTGAACAATGTATAAGTATGCATATCCCATATCTGAGGGACCGCTGTGGAACCCAAAATCACTGCAAAATTTGGCGCTCCTACAGTAATGGCTGTGATTTTCTCAGATTTAATGCGAGCAGCTGTACGGCCGTACACTGACTACAAGGAGGATGGGGCAGAGGATGAAGTGAAGATTGAGGCCGTGTTCACATACTATATGCACAAATTGGATGCGGGTTTCCCTGACATGTGAATGTGCTCGGCTCTCTATGGAGCCATTTAACACACGTCCGGGGCGGCCGCGGTCCCAAAAGGGTCCTGTGCGTCTTTGGGTCCGATTCAGGTGCAAGTTTAGGCAAAAATGTGGACCTGAACCGGTGAATAGGGATGCACCAGACCCCATATGTGAACCTGGCCTGAAACTTCACCACCACCCCTCCCCTCTACTTCGTTCAATCAGAGAATACCTTATATTGAAAAAAATACCAGGCATTTTATAAATGGCGGTGGTGCCGCTCCCACAGAACCCGAGCAGTAATTTCCAGCTTCCCCAGTGGTCCATCAGGTATGAGATATACAAATTTTTATTGTGCAAAGCTGGGCCAATGTAAGTATGCAATACAGTTAAAGCCTGGAGTTCAGCTTTAAATAGTAATTAAATAAATAACTTTCAAGTTAGCACATAGATAAAAATGGGAAACCGTCTTCCCACTTGTGTGTGGAAAAAGACAATACTCTTTTTCAGAAAGCAGAGTGGTTGAGAAGTGATATCAAATTTACCAGTTAAACATGTGAACAAAAAGCAAAACTTTTCAATTTGAAAATCACAAGATTAAAATGGACCTTTTACATTTTAATTAAGCTCATTTTCTGAATCATTTTGATATTAAAAGCACTACATAGTTCTAGAAATATTTCCCCCACAGTGCACACTGCACAATTTAGGTTAAGGCTAGCACCAATTAATATACAAGAATTTCTAGAACTCAACTTGTCTGCAAAAATATTCCAAAACATCCCAGAGCTTATCAGCCCACTCAGACGTGTATGGAGTGCTTTCAAGTGTGATATAGAATTCAGGGGATACCAGGCTAAATATTTCTAGGAATCTGATAACAGGAGGAGACAATCAGTTAGGCAAGCAACTGGAAAGACTACTAGCGTGGAACGTAGACAACATAGACTGTTTACTTCCGAAACCTATAGCACTGCTTGCAAATAACACGTATGAAGACTAAATATAGAACTCTAGTGTAAAACGTACATTTTTCCAACGTAAAAAGCAGATTTGCCAATTACAAAAGTTTGACAATAATGCAATGATAATACAAACACAATTGTCGTATAAAAAAATATAAGCAGTAGCTGTGTCTACACAATACTGACATAAGTTAGTTCACTTTTTTGTAAACTATGAGGAGATAAATTTATTTACAACCCTAATATTTGGCTGAAATTGTAACTCTAATTTGATATAGCATTAAAGTGGTTCTAAAGTCTAATAGTTTTTACCCTGATGCATTCTCTGCATTAAAGGGTTTCTAAAGCTTTTTTTTTTTTTTTTTTTTACAAATAACAAACATGTTATACTTACCTGCTCTGTGTAGTGGTTTTGCACAGAGCAGCCCAGATCCTCCTCTTCTCGGGTCCCTCTTTGGCATTCCTGGCCCCTCCCTCCTGTTGAGTGCCCCCACAGCAAGCAGCTTGCTATGGGGGCACCCAAGCCAAGCCACAGCTCCCTGTGTCCATTCAGACACAGAGCTGCAGCCTGGATCCGCCCCTTCTCTCCTCATTGGCTAACTGACTTTAATTGACAGCAGCGGGAGCCAATGGCGCCATACTGCTGCCTCAGCCAATGAGGAGGGGAGTCCTGGGCAGCCGAGACACTCCTGCAACATCGCTGGATCTAGATGGGGCTGAGGTAAGTATTAAGGGGGCTGCTGCACACAAAATGCATCAAGATAAAAAAAACTCTGCCTTTACAACCACTTTAAACATTTTTTACCTTGATGCATTCCTCACAATAAGGTAAAAATGTTTAGGTAGCAGTAAGCCCCCTCACCCCCCTTATACTTACCTGAGTCCTCACTCAATCCAGCACTGTGCCCATCTGTAGTGGTTCTCTCCCTTCTCCCTGCTTTCACAGGCTTGGCTGAGAGCAGTGGGAGCCATTAGCTCCTGCTGCTGTCAGTCAAATCCTGTGACGAGGGACCGGGGGGCGGGGTAAGCCACGCTGTCTGTGTCTATAGACACAAGCAGGGCTGCTCTAGAGTGAGTCTGCAGGCATGCTACGATAGAAAGTGGCTACTTATGGTGGCACGCTGAGAAGAGGAGGAGCTAGGAGTGCTGGCGGGATACCCTGAGAAGAGAAGGTTCAGGGTCGCTCTGTGCAATTCCTTTGCACAGAGCAGGAAAGTATAAGCCTGTTCGTTATTTAAAAAAAATAAAAATATATATATAGTGCTTGCAATCAATTTAAGGTAAAAGATCCCCCACTAACTGTTTACCCTCCCTAAACACTTACCTGCCTCTTCTCGTGATTCAGTGCTATAATGGCTGCAGGTCTTCTGCCTCCACTTACTGGTCTCACAAGAGACTCTGAGAGCAGCAGAAGCCAAAGGCTCCTGCTGCTCTCAGGCCCCTGCTGCTCTCAGGCCCCTTTCACACTGAGGAGTTTTTCAGGCGTTTTGCGCTAAAAAAAGCGCCTAAAAAACGCCTGAAAAACTCCTGCCCCTGCAGTCTCAATGTGAAAGCCAGAGTGCTTTCACACTGAGGCGATGCGCTGGCAGGACGCGAAAAAAAGTCCTGCAAGCAGCATCTTTGAGGCGGTGAAGGAGCGGTGTGTATACCGCTCCTTTACTGCTGCTGCCCATTGAAATTAATGGGCACCGCGGCTATCCTGCCCGCAAAGCGCCTCTACAGAGGCTCTTTGCTGTGGTTTTTAACCCCTTCTCGGCCGCTAGCGGGGGTTTAAACCACACCGCTAGCGGCTGAATAGCGCCGTAAAAACTACAGTATATCGGCGCTATACCGCCAGCGCATCCAGCGCTTTAGTGTGAAAGCGGTCTTAGTCAAATCCTGCGAGGAGGGAGAGGTGGGCATGGTCAAGCCACGCTGTGTGTGTCTATTGGCACACACAGCTCAGCTCAGCAGCGTATCCGCACAGGTGCCTCCTCAGCATGCTTTTTGCTGAAACAACACCTGGAGGAGAGGAGGATCGGAGAGCTTTGACAGGCGAGCAAGTAACAGACTACTCTGGGCAATATCATTCTTCCGACTTCTGGGGTCTTCTACTGACTTTGGGGTCTTCTTCCAACTTCGGGGGTCGTCTACCGACTTCGGGGGTCTTCTTTCGACTTCTTCACTCTCTTCGGTTCTTCTCCCGCTCTCCAGTGCTTTCTGCCTTCTGCCGGGCACCTCCGCTAACTTCTGCCAGCTCTTTTGCTAGCGGGGGCCCAGTCTTTAACGTCGTCTTCTTCCCTCTTCTCTTCTTGAGGTGTTGACACGACGAGGTCTGCCGCTGTAATGCTGTGTCCCCGGCGCGCACCGACTTTTATAGGCATGGGGCGTAGTCACCGGGTGATGTGACCCCACCCCCTTATGATGTTGCAGTCCCGAGGCATGATGGGACTGCGACGTCATACGGGGGAGGGGTCACATCACCCAGTGACCACGCCCCATGCTTATAAAAGTCGGAAGAAGACCCCCGGAGCTGCCTAATAAATTACTTTAAAAAGCTGTCTAGTGTATTTTTTTTTTACCCCATACTCATTCACATAGGGTGGTGGGCCGGGATCTGGGTGCCCCCTTATTAAAAGGTGCTCCCAGATTCCGATAAACCCCCCGCCCGCAGACCCTGACAACCAACGGCCAGGGTTGTCGGGAAGAGGCCCTTGTCCCCATCAACATGGGGACAAGGTGCTTTGGGGTGGGGGGCCGCAGAGCGCCCCACTGCCCCAAAGGACCCACCCCCCCATGTTGAGGGCATGCGGCCTGGTACGGTTCAGGGGGGGGGGCGCTCGCTCGTCCCCCCCTTCCTGACCGGCCGAGCTACGTGCTCAGATAAGGGTCTGGTATGGATCCTAGGGGGAACCCCGCAACATTTTTTTTTGGGTGTTGGGATTCCCCCCTCAAAATCGCCTCGCAAGTCGGATCATTTTGATCTGACTTCTGGTGCGACCTCTATTCAAATCAATGGGCTCCCATAGGGAACCATTGATTTGGAATAGAGAAAGAAACGCCGGACGAGGCTTAACGCAGCGTTAAGCCTCGTTACATCGCGTTTTTACACCCTTTGCCGGCGTCTGATGTCTTTACAGCTCTAACGCTGGAGCTTCAGAACGCACTGGTCCTGGTTTTTTTTTGCAGCTTAACCACTTCAATACAGGGCTTTTTGTACCTATTCAATACCGGGCCTATTTTGGCACTTCTCCTACATGTACAAATCATCATTCTTTTGCTAGAAAATTACTCAGAACCCCCAAACATTATACATGTTTTTTTAGCAGACACCCTAGGGAATAAAATGACGGTCATTGCAACATTTTTTCTTGCACAATATTTGCGCAATAATTTTTCAAACGCCTTTTTTTTTTAAAAAAAATGGTTTCATGAATTAAAAAATAACAAAACAGTAAAGTTAGCCCAATTTTTTGGGAAAATATGAAAGATAATGTTACGCCGAGTAAATAAATACCTAACATGTCACGCTTTAAAATTGCGCACACTCATGGAATGGCGCCAAACTTCGGTACTTAAAAATCTCCATAGGCGACGCTTTAATTTTTTTTACAGGTTACCAGGTTAGAATTACAGAGGAGGTCTAGTTCTAGAATTGTTGCACGCGCTCTAACGCACGCGGCAATACCTCACATGCGTGGTTTGAACGGCGTTTACATATGTGGGCGACTTACGTGTGCATTCGCTTCTGATCGCGAGCTACCGGGGACAGGGGCGTTTTAATTATTTTATTTTTTTATTTATTTATTTATTTTACTTATTTATTTATTTTTTTACAATGATTTTACTTTTTTTTTTGATCACTTTTATTCCTATTACAAGGAATGTAAACATCCCTTGTAATAGGAATGTGTGTGACAGGTTCTCTTTATTGAGAGATGCGGGGTCAATAAGACCCCACATCTCTCCTCCAGGCTGGAAAGCATGAGATCAGTGAAAATTTTTTCACTGATTTCATACTTACAGCCGCAATGGCGGCTTTGTTTACATTTGAGACCCGGGCTTGACGTCATCACATCGCGCCCGGGCCTCCGACGATCATAGAGATGACTGGTGACCATCTGGTCACCAGTCATCTCTATGCTCATCACGTGACTCCACCAACGATGCCGGAAGATTCGCTCCGGGTCCCCGATCGCACGGGGGAGCCCGGAGAAGCACCGGATGGCGGCGGGAGGGGGGGTGTCCCCTCCCGCGGCCTATAAGAACGATCAAGCGGTGGAACTGCCACTATGATCATTCTTATGGCACACAGAATCGCCGGCACTTCAAAAGGATATCTGAATGATGCCTCTAGCTGCAGGCATCATTCAGATATCCCCCTACAAAGCCGAGGACGTCATATGACGTCCACCCAGGATGGGAGATCCCATCTGTGGACGTCATTTGTCTATGGCTGGGTAGGGAAGTGGTTAAAAACGCCTATGCCATTTACAGCTCAAAAACTTCATGGTGGGCATGAGGTCATAGGCTAACATGGAGAGCCGTTTTTAAGCTGCAAAAAACGCTCATAAAAGTGGCTGTAAAAACGTCCGTGGGCATGAGGCCTAAATGTCCGCTCGTGGCGATTGTATGTTTTTAGCTGCTTCGTCAAATCTTTTCTCTCTATGTCGAATAATCTTGGACTAATAGAGCACATTCAACTGCAGGTTCGATAGACACAGATCGCTATTGTCACCGTCATGTCGAATCTTCTATCTACATCGAACTGTTTTCGCAACGAAACAAAAATAAAGCATTTTTTTTCAAATGTTTCGGATTTCGGATTCTGCACGTTTGTTATCGTTTGTCAAAATCCCAGAGATTCGGATGAAAATGCATTCGGACAAAAACGAATGCACGTATCTACTGCTCAATGGGAGTTAACACAGCCACTTGTAGTCCCAGTCAGGTATGTATGTGACAGGGAGAGCAATTGAGAAACATTTGTCACTAAGGCCTGGTTCACACTGGGGCGACAAACGCTCCGACATTGGGAGCTCATGTCGCATGACGTGTGAAAATCAATGTTTCCCTATGGGAGCCGTCTTAACTGGTCCGACACATGTCGGTCCGACTTTGAAAATGCTCCCTGTACTACTTTGGTCCGACTTTGATCCGACTTCAGCCCATTGACTATCATTGAAGTCGGATCAAAGTCGGACCGCAGTCTTGCATGATCCGACTTTGACATGCGACTTGTGCTGTACTGCTCTTGAGGGGGAACTCCAGGCCAAATTTTAAATAAAAAACCGGCATGGGTTCCCCCTCCAGAGGCATACCAGGCCCTTGGGTCTGGTCTGGATTTGAAGGGGCGCCCCTACGCCGAAAAAACGGCGTGGGGGTCCCCCCCAAAATCCAAACCAGACCCTTATCCGAGCACACAACCTGGCCGGCCGCAGGGGAAGAGGGGGGATGAGAGAGCGGACCCCCCCTCCCTCCTGAACCGTACCAGGCCGCATGCCCTCAACATGGGGGGTTTGGTGCTCTGGGGCAGGGGGGCGACCTGCGGCCCCCCCACCCCAGAGCACCCTGCCCCCATGTTGATGAGGACAGGGCCTCTTCCCGACAACCCTGGCCGTTGGTTGTCGGGGTCTGCGGGTGGGGGGCTTATCGGAATCCGGGAGCCCCCTTTAATAAAGGGGCCCCTGGATCCCGGCCCCCCCACCCTATGTGAATGAGTATGGGGTACATCGTACCCCTACCCATTCACCTGGTGGAAAAAAATTGCAATAAAAAAACCACACAGCTTTTTAAAGTATTTTATTGCACAGCTCCGGGGGTCTTCTTCCGACTTCGGGGGTCTCCGGTGTCGTTGCCGCGCTCTCCGGTTCTTTCTTCTGCCGGGCCTCCACTAACTTCTTTTTAGCTCTTTTGCTAGCGGAGGCCCGGTCTTCTCCATCGCCTTCTTCTTCTTCTCCCGCTCTCCGGTTCTTCTCCCGCTCTCCGGTTCTTTCTTCCGCCGGGCCTCCGCTAACTTCTTTTTAGCTCTTTTGCTAACGGAGGCCCGGTCTTCTCCGTCGTCTCGTCCGGCTCTCCGTTGTCCTTCTTCCCGTCGTCGCCGTCGGCGTCTTCTTCCCTCTTCTCCTTTTTGATGTTGACGCGTCGCTTCCTCCCGCTGTAATACTGGCTCTCCGCTCCGCTCCGCATTAATATAGGCTTCTCATGACGTCACAGTCACATGTTCCGGGACACATGGCCCCGGAGCATGTGACTGTGACGTCATGGGAACATGTGACTGTGACGTCATGGGAAGCCTATATTAATGCGGAGCGGAGAGCCAGTATTACAGCTGGAGGAAGCGACGCGTCAACATCGAGAAGGAGAAGAGGGAAGAAGACGCCGACGGTGACAACGGGAAGACCGGCCCCTCCACTAGCAAAAGAGCTAAAGAAGTTAGTGGAGGGGCCGGCAGAAGGACAACGGAGAGCCGGACGAGACGACGGAGAAGACCGGGCCTCCGTTAGCAAAAGAGCTAAAAAGAAGTTAGCGGAGACCCGGCGGAAGAAAGAACCGGAGAGCGGGAGAAGAAGAAGGCGACGGAGAAGACCGGGCCTCCGTTAGCAAAAGAGCTAAAAAGAAGTTAGCGGAGGCCCGGCAGAAGAAAGAACCGGAGAGCGCGGCGACGACACCGGAGACCCCCGAAGTCGGAAGAAGACCCCCGGAGCTGTGCAATAAAATACTTTAAAAAGCTGTGTGTTTTTTTTATTGCAATTTTTTTCCACCAGGTGAATGGGTAGGGGTACGATGTACCCCATACTCATTCACATAGGGTGGGGGGGCCGGGATCCAGGGGCCCCTTTATTAAAGGGGGCTCCCGGATTACGATAAGCCCCCCACCCGCAGACCCCGACAACCAACGGCCAGGGTTGTCGGGAAGGGGCCCTGTCCTCATCAACATGGGGGCAGGGTGCTCTGGGGTGGGGGGGCCGCAGGTCGCCCCCCTGCCCCAGAGCACCAAACCTCCCATGTTGAGGGCATGCGGCCTGGTACGGTTCAGGAGGGAGGGGGGGCCACTCTCTCATCCCCCCTCTTCCCCTGCGGCCGGCCAGGTTGTGTGCTCGGATAAGGGTCTGGTTTGGATTTTGGGGGGGGACCCCCACGCCATTTTTTCGGCGTAGGGGCGCCCCTTCAAATCCAGACCAGACCCAAGGGCCTGGTATGCCTCTGGAGGGGGAACCCATGCCGGTTTTTTATTTAAAATTTGGCCTGGAGTTCCCCCTCAAGATTCATACCAAACACAGTGCCTGATATTGGCGGGGATCCAAGTCGGATCCCCGTTCATTGAAAGTCGGACATATGTCGGCTTCATGTCGCAGGGCAAAGTCGGATCCAAAGTAGGACAGATATCGTGTCGCACTAGTGTGAACCCAGCCTAAGGAACAGAAAGTGACTAAACAAACAGGATCACCAGATAATCTTTAAATTAAAGCTACATATTTAAAAAAGATTAAAAAGGTTTAAGATGCTAACGTTTATATGAGATTTTAAAGACTGGGTTAGATATACAATAACTGAATGTCACCTCATCTTACATCTTGGTAATCCAGGCCTTCTGTTTCATACTATCTATTTTGATGCATTTTTACTATTCTGAAGAAAGAGTCAAACATTAGCTTACATTTTGCAAGAACGAACTGTCTCTACTATGGCATAGCACCTGTAACACATTGGTGCTTCACGTATATTACTGGGCATATTGACTGTGAGATCCTCACCAAAAAAAAACAGGTGACTAAAAGAGAGCTGCCATTCTATTGCCCCATACACACGATCGTTTTTCATGCCGTTAAAAATGCCATTAAAAAAAATGGCCCTTAAAAATGATCGTGTGTAGGCTCCAGAGCATTTTTAACGACGTGAAAAACGGGCATTAAAAATTTCGAACATGCTCTCTTTTTTCACGTCGTTTTTCATGTCGTTTTTTTAACGACGTGAAAAACGATAGTGTGTATGCTTTAACGACGTGAAAAACGATAGTGTGTATGCTTTAACGACGTGAAAAAAAATGCGCATGCTCAGAATCAAGTATGAGACAGGAGCGCTCGTTCTGGTAAAACTAGCGTTCGTAATGGAGATAGCACATTCGTCACGCAGTCACGGACTGAAAAGCACGAGACTGAAAAGAGCGAATCGTCGCTCAACAAACTTTACTAACATGAAGGGTGGTGCCATTCGAACGGAACTTCCCCTTTATAGTGCCGTCGTACGTGTTGTACGCCACTGCGCTTTGCTTGATCGTTTTTTAAAATGATAGTGTGTACGCAAGACAGGCTTGAGAGGAAACATGAAAAAAAACGACGTGAAAAACGGCAAGAAAAAAATGGCAAGAAAAACGATCGTGTGTATGGGGCATTAGCCTGTTGGGAACATATGCCAGGGGGGATGATGAGCACGCGTCTATGTGATCAGCCCCCACCTTCCTAAGCAAACACAGGGGAATTAATTGAAAAAAAAAGGGATTAATTAGGCACCCAGGTGTTGCAGCTACTTTCCCGGGGCTTTTATTTCAATGCATAGAAACAAATAACAAATGCTGATAGTAAAACAGCTTCTTTCTGTACTATTTTACCGTAGCAAAAGTGTTCCTGCTGGCCCAGTGCTAGGCATATAAAATAGGGGAAAAAGTGTGCGTATTTAGGAAAAAAATAAATAAAGTGAATTTGTTACACTTTGCTAAAAAAAATTATGAAAATAGGAATGTAGCGGGTGATTACATTTAGGGGGAAGCATCTGAGTGGTAACTAGGCTCAGATGCACTAATTGTTAGGTTTCATGGACCATTTCTATCCCTGGGAGATAGTACTGGTGTGTACGTTTACTGGGGCCTATGGGTGGCGCTGTTGCCATGGGCCCGGGTTGAACCGCAGTACAAGGCTGTGTCCTTTTTGTCCCCTCTCGGCAGCAGTACGGTGGGGCGGGGAACCTGCTGTGCCGGTCGGGAGAGGATATAAAAGGGGGTGGCCATCTTCCAGAGGGGTCGATTCCGCGCTCAGGCACTTTAAGCCTGGGTGCGTGTGTGTCTCCTCCGGGTGCCCTAGGCCCGAAGGCCTGGTCGGGTTGTCTCTGGGTGCCCTAGGCCCAGAGACAGAGCTGCTGTTCCATCTCAGACACCTTCAGTCTGGGGTGAGGTACTTTGGAGAAAGGCCCGGAGCCCAGCAGCCTTTGGCTGGGATCCGCCGGGGACTGAGACTCCCAGGGATCTGCCTTGCGAGGGGACCCGTATCCAGGACGAGGAGGCCAGGGAGTTGACCCTTTCAGAAGACCCAGCGCAGAGTCGTGGTGACAGATGGGGCCTCTGGTAACTCTCCGGGGGGATGCTCTTGTCCTATAAAGGGCTAGTTCACTAACGGAAGGAAGTGAGTGTTCTTTAGGTCACAGTGGCAGTGACACTACTCACCCAAGGTCAGTGACAGTGACTTTTATCTTTTTCACCCGGTCAGTGGCAGTGACCAACCTCATGGTCTGTGGCAGAGACCGTGCGCCAAGCCTGTTCGTGCTGATCAGAGCAGGAGAAACCCAATTCAAGTTTGTGCCTGGACCTCCTCCCACCTTATCTGACCTGTGTCTTGTCCCAACCTGTCTGCTCTCAAAGAGACTGTTTATTGTGCTAAAAGGAATAAATAAGTGTTGGACCTTTCAGTTGGTGTGGACAGTTGCTTACTGGGGAGAATTAAAGAGGTCAAAACTGGAGGTTTTTACACACTGGCAGCAAGCAGGCCCGAGAAACTAACACCGCTCAACCTCCCTATTCAGGAGGGTACGGGCTTGAGGTGCGGTGTGCCTCATTCTTTTCCTGCGGAGGAGCCAAGCAGAAGAAAAGCAGGTAAAGTCTGGGGTTGGTGCGCTACAGGAATATAGTCAAAGTGGAATTCCAGCCAAAACTTTTTTTTTTTTGGTCTAAACTGGGGAAGGATAGGGATCTTTGTCTGGATCAGCCATTTTCAACCCTTTACCTCTCGATTTTTTGGGGGATCCCAGCTAAAAAGAATTATATCTACAGCTCATGAGAAATACGTTGGAAAAGGTTTTGAATAAAAGAATACGTATTATGGCGTTCCTAGTATATTTGACACCCAGGGCAGATAATTGTGTTACGAGTTATAATATAGACTTTTTAGATACCAATATATAGCACACCTAATGTCAACTCTTAACCACTTCAGTCCCGGAAGGATTTACCCCCTTCCTGACCAGAGCACTTTTTGCGATACGGCACTGCGCCGCTTTAACTGACAATTGCGCGGTCGTGCGACGTTACACCCAAACAAAATGGACGTCCTTTTTTTCCCACAAATAGAGATTTCTTTTAGTGGTTATTGATCATCTCTGCGGTTTTTATTTTTTGCGCTACAAACAAAAAAAGATCGACAATTTTGAAAAAAAAAGCAATATTTTTTACTTTTTACTATAATAAACATCCCCAAAAAATATATAAAAAAACTAATTTCTTTCTCAGTTTAGGTCGATATGTATTCTTCTACATATTTTTGGAAAAAAAAATCGCAATAAGCGTACACTGATTGGTTTGCGCAAAAGTTATAGCGTTTACAAAATAGGGGATAGATTTATGGCATTTTTATTATTATTTTTTTTTATTAGTAATGGCGGCAATCTGCGATTTTTATCGTGATTGCGACATTGCAGCGGACACATCGGGCACTTTTGACACTATTTTGGGACCAGTGACATTTATACAGCGATCAGTGCTATAAAAATGCACTGATTACTGTCTAAATTACACTGGCAGGGAAGGGGGTTAAACACTAGGGGGCAATCAAGGGGTTAACTGCGTTCCCTCACTGTGTTCTAACTGTAGTGGGGATGATCCCACACATAAGGCCAAAACGGTGTGAGAACAGGACGTAGGTCCCATAGATCATGATGACTGGGACGAGATTTTGAGGGAACCAAGACAGTGTTTCCCAAGATGTCCGACAGACTGACACAACTGTATATAGTACACAAAGCCTACCTGATGCCTTTGAGATTGGCAAAGTTCCAGCACACGCCGGATCCGATGTGTCGCTTATGCAGGGCTTACCCTGACTCGTTTTACCATCTAATATGGAGCTTCCCCCATATCCAGACGTATTGGACGCAGGTTGTACGTTTCCTCCATGACAATATGGGTTTCCTTGTGGTGCTGGACCCTAAGTTATGTATTTTGGGGCTACTGCCAGACGTAGAGGTGGACAAATATCACATAATATTCATTTTTGAAACATTATTCTTAGCATGTAAGGTGATAGCTCAGAGATGGATGTAGAACGTGCCCCCCACGCTGCAGTTATGGAAAAAAGCAGTTAATGACACCTTGCCCTTCAAGAAACTGATCTACACATGCACAGGGGATCTACCCCAAAGTATTCCCAGATCTGGGACAGATGGTTGGAGGATGGGGAAACATGTGTGTAATTGTTCCATACCTGATGCAGAGTTCCTCTGTACCTGTGGCACACCTTGTTTGTAGGTTGGATTATATTACCACCTGACTCACTTCACCTGTGAACATGTATATGCACACCCTGTAATATATTAATTTCAAAATATATAAATGACCTTCTGTGACTAAATGTACCTGAATGGCTTGTAAACTGTGCATTAAGTTGTTGTTTTTTCCAAGTAGAAAAGATGCAATATTCTAGGCTCAAAGTGTCCCACTCTAATCAGCTAATTAAGCCAAAACACCTGCAAAGGGTTCCTAAACCTTTAAATGGTCTCTCAGTCTGGTTCAGTAGGAATCACAATCATGGGAAAGACTGATGACCTAAAAGTTGTGCAGAAAAACATCATTGACACCCTCCATAAGGAGGGAAAGCCTCAAAAGGAAATTGCAAAAGAAGTTGGATGTTCCCAAAGTGCTGTATCATAACACATTAATAGAAAGTTATGTGGAAGGGAAAAGTGTGGAAGAAAAAGGTGCACAAGCAGCAGGGATGACCGCAGCCTGGAGAGGATTGTCAGGAAAAGGCCATTCAAAAGTGTTGAGAACTTTCACAAGTAGTGGACTGAGGCTGGAGTCAGTAGACATGTGCAAAAGGAAAAAAATAATTTGTTTCGTTTTAATTTGTTAATTAATTAATTTTGTTTAGTTGGATTCATTAAATTCGGTAAATTCGTTTTGGAATTTGTTTAGTTTTTGACCGAATTCAAAAAATCGGTCGCAATCAAAAATATTTCAACCAAATGCGAAAATATTTCTACCGGATTCGATAATATTTCATCCGAAATCGTTAATATTTCAACCAAATTCGAAAATATTTCTACAGTTTTCGATAATATTTCATCCACATTCGTTAATATTTCAACCAAATTTGATAATATTTCAACCGGATCCGAAATTATATCAACCGAATAGAAAAGATTATAATAAAATAGAAAAACAGAGAATAGACTAGAAAAACAATAGAACAGAATAGAATATATTATATTTTATTCTATTCTGTTTTATTTTTTTTCTAGTCTATTCTTTTATATTCTGTTCAAATCTTTTCTATTAAAATCAAAATCATTATATACTAAATTCGAATTTCGGAAGATGGTTATATATTTTTTTTCCGACATTCGAATTTCGTATAGAATGAATTCAAATTTGAATAGAAAAGATTAGAATAGAAATAGAAAATAGACTAGAAAAACAATAGAACAGAATAGAATATAGATACTATCAATTTCATTTTTTTTTAAATTGCAGATTACTATTTGTTTCCATAAGATCTCCTGCAGACTATTGGCATCTATTTCATTTTTTTTTGCAGATCTCCTGCAGACTATTAGTATCTATTTCGTTTTCTCACCAGATCTCCTGCAGACTATTAGCATCTATTTCTTTTTTAGCAGATCTCCTGCTGACTATTAGCATCTATTTAATTTTTTCATTTTTATTTTTTGCAGATTACTATTAATTTCCATCAGATCTCCTGCAGTATATTAACATGTATTTCATTTTATTTTGCAGATCTCCTGCAGACTATTAGCATATATTTCATTTTTCTTTTTCTTTTTTTTGCATTAGAGCAGCCATTTCCTTTATTTCAGCAGATCTCCTGCAGACTATTAGCATCTATTTAATTTTTTTGCAGATTACTATTTATTTCCACACGATCTCCTGCAGACTATTAGCATTTATATAATTTTTTTGCAGATCTCCTGCAGACTATTAGTATCTATTTCATATTTTTTTTTTGCAGGTCTCCTGAAAACTATTAGCAGCCATTTCCCTGTGTATAGAGATATAAGCGGTGATGATGTCTCTCTTGTTGTCTCTTCCTCAAACCGTTCCTCCATTCAGAAAATGAAATAGATGCTAATAGTCTGCAGGAGATCTGCTGGAAATAAAGGAAATTGATCGTAATCTGCAAAAAAAAAAAAAAAAGGAAATAGCTATTAATAGACTACAGGAGATGTGCTAAAATAATGTGTGGGGTATTAGTGAATGTGGGGGATGGATGGAGATGCTGAGCTCTGATTGGATGGTGTATGGAGGTGATAGTCTCTCTATAGATGGAGGAGGGGGGGAGGTGATGACATCACACGGTATTTATATATTTATAAAACTATCTTCCGAAAATTAGAATTTCGTATAGAATGAATTCGAATTGAAAAGATTAGAATAGAATAGAAAATATTGGAAAGAATCGAATAGAAAAACAATAGAACAGAATAGAATAAAATACAATATATATATTATATTTTATTCTATTCTGTTCTATTTTTTTCTAGTCTATTCTTTTATATTCTATTTAAATCTTTTCTATTAAAATCGAAATCATTATATACTAAATTCGAATTTCGGAAGATGGTTATATATATATTTTGGGCATTCAGGCTGTTGAAAGCTCTTTAGAGCTAAACTACCCCTTTGTCAGGACCCCAAAATGAGTTTATAATCGAACTATTGAATTTTGCTTTGCACAACAATTTTTTCCAATTCCTAAACAAATTTTACCATCAGATACGGGGTACCTCGATGGAGGCAGCCTGGGCCCCGGCCTATGCCTGTATCCATCTGGGCCAGTGGGAAGAGCAGGATGTCTATTCGTCGCCGATGTACCGCCCCCATGTGATGACCTGGTGGCGGTACATCGATGACGTGTTGATGTTATGGCGAGGCACGCCAGAACAGTTACATCAATTTATGTCAGAACTCAATACCAACAAACGGAACATACACTTAACCTACACTTTTGATTGTGAGAAATTGTCTTTTCTTGACCTCTCGATCCTATTCAAACAAGGCAAACTTAAAACCTGCACATATCGTAAAGACACAGTGGCTAATACGCTGCTGTACGCAACAAGTCACCATCCACAATGGCTAAAGAATGGGATCCCAGTAGGCCAGTTCCTACGCATAAAAAGGAACTGTTCAAGCGTTGAGGATTATAGACGAGAAAGCCAGGAACTATATCTCAGATTTCGTGAACGCGGGTACTCGCACCGACAGATTAAACAGGCGAGGAAGCGGGCAGCAACTAGGGAGCGCCCTGACCTTCTAGCCCCAAAAAAATCGGCGACTAATGAAGAGTCATTGAATGACCCAATACGAATAATAACATCGTTTGGCTCACAGTGGGAACCAGTGCGCAAAACACTGGAAAAACATTGGGGCATTTTAACCAACACTCCCGACTTGGCCCAAATCGTCGGGGATTTCCCTATGATGGTGGCGCGACGTGCTAGAAATCTTGGTGACATGCTGGTCAAATCAGAATTCATTAAAGAACCAGAAACCACTTGGCTCAATGAATATCCACGAACAACAGGAATGTTCCCGTGTAATAGATGCCAGGTCTGTCCCTATGTCCATCGAACTTCGACTTTTACCGACTCTTTGGGTAATGGATCTTTTCAGATCAGAGACCTCATCAATTGCTCGACGACTCGTGTCATCTATATGGTCACTTGTCCTTGCCCTAAAATTTATGTGGGCAAGACCAAGAGATCGCTGAGGATAAGAGTCGGCGAGCACCTGAGAGAAATAAACAATAAAGAAAAAATTCCTGAGAAACCTCTGGCGAAACATTTCGCCCAATATCATGGACGTAGTTCCCAGGGCATGACGGTTAAAAGGGATATATGTTTTAAAGCTACCTACAAGAAGAGGCGATTACGATCGCATCCTCTTACAGAAGGAAAAATGGTGGGTATACCGCCTAAAATCCCTCGTCCCGGCTGGCTTAAACACAGAGTTAAATTTACAGGTGTTTTTACCTACATAGAAATATATATAATAATCCATTACTCTCCCTCCAAATAATTTCCCTAATGTATATCAAATTTTGCGAGCTTACTGTATCTATGGGTCGCTTTGCCTCTTAATACTTCCTTCTATCGGTCAGATTGTTTGATTATTAAAACCACTCCATATCAACCGATTAATGGTAATTCCCTTACTTCCCTGTCCTCCCACCCCATCCTAATCCAACATACATTAGGACCCTCCAATTAACTTTAGTTATTGATTCAATTTTGATTTAAAAGTTATAAACATTATACTAATTCTATTAAAAATAGATTAATAATTTTATCTCCTAAATATGTGTTTGCTGTGATTTGTCAGTTTACCTACATGTCTTTCTCCCGATCCCCCCAAGAAAAATATACATAAAAGTATATTATCCTTTTTGATACTTAGAATATCATCCCCTAGCAAATAAATGATGGATATTGTTTAACCCGCTAGACAGATATAACTGAGAGAGTACTTTACTATGAAGGACCTTATTCACTACGGACCTTATCCGCTCTGTCATATACACGGTAACAAAGAATAATCCCAACTGTGTGAAGAATAAACAGGAACCTGGAAAAACTTCAGACGGGACCCAACTATCGGTTGTCTTTATAATTTCTCAACCCTTTACAGATGCGCGTCACCGGTCTGAGTGATACATAAACAGGTATCCCGACCAGTGACGTGAAACGTCCAGACGAAGCTATGCCACAGAGCACGGCGAAACGCGTTGACGTCATACCCCACACAGTCACATGACGTGATTTTGAATGGAGCGGGTGGAGTGACAGGAGATCGCAGGCAGCAGTCAGCGTTCAAACTAGCTGCAAACGACCGCGACAGTCGTCATTTCTAATGCCGCTACACTGGATCCTTCACATAGTGTCGTGAGCACCGCCTGACAGCTCTAGGACACCCCTGGATACCTGTAAGCGCCAACGGCCGACGAAACTAATTGGAATGGCCAGAATATCCTAACATCAGCTGCAAGGTATGTGGCAATCAGAGATCTAGTGACACAGATCTGATCAAACTCAACTCTAACAGCGAAGACGTCCATTGGTAACGTACGCACCCTATTGATGTATAGGACGAGCCAAATACTATGAGTATTGACTGATTTCACTATGTCTAAAATCTCCTGTATTGCTGCCTTACCAATGCTATGTACCAAATGAATTATTGACACTTGAATCAAATCACACTGATGAACTTTTCAATTTAATTATACCAGCAACTGTCAGAGGAAATCTATTACTTTCTCATTCCTTATCAAATTTGAATTCATTGGAACATTGGTACCACCAGGGGATTCCCGGTCCTCCGCACCAACAGCGGTCCCCCTGCCCCAGTTCATTACTCCCCTCATCTCCTCCTCCCCCCGCCCCATCAGGTTCAGCCCTTTGTTACCCAGTACCCATTTGGATTCAATAAAGGGATCCACATCATTGTTGGTGGATCTAATTACCTTACATCCTTTAGAGGAAGGCAATTTTAAAAATACTTTTATTGGGTCACTTAATACATAGGACTGAACCACACGTCCGGACTAGTGTACTGTTACATGTCTTTTGTTTTTGTTAAGTCTTGTCTGTCCAGTGATGTTCCTTGCATCAAGTTTTATAAATCATCCACAGGTTGGGTACCCACTTGCACTTTATTTAATCTTTATATGTAATAAGGTTTACAGGAATAAATATTTAATTCATAATATTTCTGTTGTTTGATCTATTTTTGTTGCTAAAGTAACCCCTTCGCCTGTCTCTAAACAGGCTCATCCCCTTCCCATTCCCTTTAACTCTATATGCTTAAATGGTTACAGCAACAATACCTTACAAGGTTAATGATCTATAGTAAGCGACCCACTTGATCACTTACTTATTAGTGGAAACTTGCGAATTCCTTTCCCCCAAACCCCAATATATTTGAGCTCTGATTGGATGGTGTATGGAGGTGATAGTCTCTCTATAGATGGAGGAGGGGGGGAGGTGATGACATCACACGGTATTTATATATTTATAAAACTATCTTCCGAAAATTAGAATTTCGTATAGAATGAATTCGAATTGAAAAGATTAGAATAGAATCGAAAATATTGGAAAGAATCAAATAGAAAAACAATAGAACAGAATAGAATAAAATACAATATATATATTATATTTTATTCTATTCTGTTCTATTTTTTTCTAGTCTATTCTTTTATATTCTATTTAAATCTTTTCTATTAAAATCAAAATCATTATATACTAAATTCGAATTTCGGAAGATGGTTATATATATATTTTTTTTCCGACATTCGAATTTCGTATAGAATGAATTAGAATTTGAATAGAAAAGATTAGAATAGAAATAGAAAATAGACTAGAAAAACAATAGAACAGAATAGAATATAGATACTATCTATTTCATTTTTAATTTTTTTTGCAGATTCCTATTTGTTTCCATAAGATCTCCTGCAGACTATTAGCATCAATTTCATTTTTTTGCAGATCTCCTGCAGACTATTAGTATCTATTTTGTTTTCTCACCAGATCTCCTGCAGACTATTAGCATCTATTTCTTTTTTTAGCAGATCTCCTGTAGACTATTAACAGCTATTTCACTTCTCTTTTTTTGCAGATCTCCTGCAGACTATTAGCATCTATTTCATTTTTTTGTGCAGATTACTATTTATTTCCATCAGATCTCCTGCAGTATATTAACATCTGTTTCATTTTTTGCAGATCTCCTGCAGACTATTAGCATCTATTTTATTTTTATTTTATTTTTATTTTTTTGCATTAGAGCAGCCATTTCCTTTATTTCAGCAGATCTCCTGCAGACTATTAGCATCTATTTCATTTTTTTTTTCATATTACTATTTATTTCCATTCAATCTCCTGCAGACTATTAGCATTTATATAATTTTTTTGCAGATCTCCTGCAGACTATTAGTATCTATTTCATTTTCTCATCAGATCTGCAGACTATAAGCATCTATTTCATATTTTTTTTGCAGGTCTCCTGAAAACGATTAGCAGCCATTTCCCTGTGTATAGAGATATAAGCAGTGATGATGTCTCTCTTGTTGTCTCTTCCTCAAACCGTTCCTCCATTCATAAATGAAATAGATGCTAATAGTCTGCAGGAGATCTGCTGGAAATAAAGGAAATGGATCGTAATCTGAAAAAAAAATGAAATAGCTATTAATAGACTACAGGAGATGTGCTAAAATAATGTGTGGGGTATTAGTGAGTGTGGGGGATGGATGGAGATGCTGAGCTCTGATTGGATGGTGTATGGAGGTGATTGTCTCTCTATAGATGGAGGAGGGGGGAGGTGATGACATCACACGGTATTTATATATTTATAAAACCATCTTCCGAAATTTGAATTTCGTATAGAATGAATTCAAATTCGAATCCAAAAGATTAAAATAGAATAATCAAAATTATTGGAAAGAATTGAATAGAAAAACAATAGAACAGAATAGAATAAAATACAATATATATATTATATTTTATTATATTCTGTTCTATTGTTTTTCTAGTCTATATTCTATTTATATTCTAATCTTTTCTAATTGGAATTCGAATTCATTCTATACAAAATTCGAATGTCGGAACATGGTTTTATATATATATATATATATATATATATATATATATATATATATATATATTCTGATTTGTTCTATTGTTTTTTTACGATATTGTTTTCTATTATTTTCGAATATTTTCTATTCAAATTCAAATTCTATATGAAATTCGAATTTTGGAAAATGGTTATTTATATGTATATTTATATATATATAAAACCATCTTCCGAAATTCGAATTTAGTATAGAATGAATTCAAATTTGAATAGAAAAGATTAGAATAGAAAAGAACAGAATAAAAAAATAAGAGAATACAATAGAACAGAATAGAAAAAAATAATATATATATATATATATATATATATATATATATATATAAAAATATATATATATATATATATATATATATATATATATATATATATATATATATATATCCGTCCATCTTCCGAAATTCTAATTTAGCATAGAACGATTTCGATTAGAATAGAAAAGATTCAAATAGAAAAGAATAGACTAGAAAAACAATATAACATAATAAAATTAAATATAATATATTATATTTTATTCTATTCTGTTCTATTGTTTTTTTAGTCTATTCTTTTCTATTATTTTCTATTCTATTTTAATCTAATCTTTTCTATTCAAAATCATTCTATACGAAAATCAAATTTCAGAAGATGGTTATTTATATATATATAGATCTATATCTATAGATATATACCGGTAGATATATCTATATCTATCTATATCTATAGATATACATATATATTATATTTTTATAGGGTTAGGGTGAGGGTTAGGTTTAGGGTTGGGGTTGGGGTTAGGGGGTTAGGGTTAGGGATAGGGGTTAGGGTTAGGGTTATGATTAGGGGTAAGGGTTAGGGGGTTAGGGTTAGGGATAGGGTTATGGTTAGGGGTTAGGGTTGTGATTGGGGTTAGGGTCAGGGTTGGGGTTCGGGTTAGGCTTTCCTCTTGAAGAATAAGGCTTGGTCTCAGTGATTGGAATAGAATAAAATAATATTTTATACTATTCTGTTCAATTGTTTTTCTGGTCTATTCTTTTCTATTCAAATCTTTTCTATTCTTATTCATTCTATAGGAAATTCGATTCTGTTCTGTTGTTTTTCTATGCAATTCTTTTCTATTCTTTTCTATTTTATTGTAATCTTTTCTATTCAAATTCTATTTCATTCTATATGAAATTTGAATTTCGAAAAATGGTTATTTAGATATGCAGAAAAAAAGGAAGGAAAAAAGAGCTGGGCAAACCTGTATACAGTGAATATACAATCTAACAATAATCTGGAAATATTGTGCAATAACTATAACTTAATATAGTGACAAAAAAATAGTGACAAAAAATATAATAATGTATGGTATGATATGATAAACCAACACATTAATCGAGTTTGACCCCAAAGGAATAACGGTTAATCATATAACTGTCCATATAAGAGTCCATATAAATTCTGAACATAAACGAATTGCAATGCAAATTGGAAGAAGGGTGAACTCCTAAATTGCACCAAAAGTATGCACACGTGCACCACCACCAAAATAATGTGCTTACCAGAGGCAAGCTATTGGAATGCCAAACTATGAATCACTCGCTTCCTTGCAGTAGATGGATATCCAAGGATGGAAAGGAACTCTTGCGATATTGGAACTCAGTATTCACCAGTCATAAAAATGAGAAGGGGAAACCACATAGTGTATATCGTCCAAACAGCATTTATTCAAATAAAAAGGTGGTAACTTACATCAAGTAGGTAAAATTCAGGCATAAAAACATGGGAAGAGCCGGCCGGCATGCAGTCTCCCGTTCAGCGATGACATCAGCGCGTCAACCTCCCAACGTACGTTTCGCTATAGGTAGCGTCGTCCCCAGACATCGCTGAACGGGAGACTGCATGCCGGCCGGCTCTTCCCATGTTTTTATGCCTGAATTTTACCTACTTGATGTAAGTTACCACCTTTTTTTCTGCATATTGGTGTTTGGTCTACACGTGTGAGTTTGCTGCATTTTTAGGGTTCATCAATCTATTCATTCAATCATTTTTTATTTCTCTTTATCCATTTAAGCGCGGTATATCCTCCTTCCCGGTTATTTAGATATATATATATAAAACCATCTTCCGAAATTCCAATTTTCGTATAGAATGAATTCAAATTCGAATCGAAAAGATTAGAATAGAATAGAAAATATTGGAAAGAATCGAATAGAAAAACAATAGAACAGAATAGAATAAAAAATTATATATATATATTATATTTTATTCTATTCTGTTCTATTGTTTTTCTAGTCTATTTTCTATTTTCAATTTCTATTCTAATCTTTTCTAATTGGAATTCAAATTCATTCTATATGAAATTCGAATGTCGGAACATGGTTTGGTTTGGTTTGGTTTATATGTATATATTTTTTTTCTGATTTGTCCTATTGTTTTTTTTTTATGATATTTTTTTCTATTAGTTTTGAATATTTTCTATTCAAATTCGATTTAATTCTATATGAAATTCAAATTTCGGAAAATGGTTATACATATATATATATATATATATATATATATATATATATATATATATATATAATATTTATATATATAACTATCTTCTGGAATTCGAAATTCATATAGAATGAACTCAAATTCGAATAGAAAAATCTTAGAATAATGGTAATATAATATATATATATATATATATATATATATATATATATATATGTATAAAACCATCTTCTGAAATTCAAATTTAGTATAAAAATTTGGATCAAATTCGAATAGAAAATATTCGAATAGAAAATAATAGAAAAGAATAGACTAAGAATAGACTATAATAAAATATAATATATATTATTTTAGTTTCCATTGTTTTGAGTTATTTTCCAATCTATTCTCAAATTCGAATTTATAGTATTCGAAATTAGAATTTCAGAAGAAGGTCATATTCTTCTATTGTATTTTATTGCATTCTATTAAATTCTATTCTGTTCTTTATTATTCTTTTATTTTCACTCTATTGTGTTATTATTATTTTATATTCTATTTTATTGTATTCTTTTTTAGAAATTGATTTATATTTTTTCGATTTCAATTCGAATTTGTTTTCGATTTCGATTCGAATTGTTTTCGAATCCGATTCAAATAGAATTTATTTTCGAATTCGATTCGAATTTCGTCCGTGGTTTTTTGATTTGAAACGTTTTTCGGATTCGGTTATATTCGATAGTATTGTAATTCGGTAATTCGGATGCATCCGAATGTCCGAATAATGAAACATTTGTCCGAATTTCGATTCGGAACTAAACGAAATGCACATGTCTAGGAGTCAGTGCATCAAGAGCCACCACACACAGACGGATCCTGGATAAGGGCTTCAAATGTCGTATTCCTCTTGTCAAGCCACTCCTGAACAACAAAAAAACGTCAGAAGCGTCTTACCTGGGCTATAGAAAAACAGACCTGGTCTGTTGCTCAGTGCTCCAAAGTCCCCTTTTCTGATGAGAGCAAATTTTGCATCTCATTTGGAAACCAAGGACCCAGAGTATGAAGGAAGAATGGAGAGGCACACACTGCAAGATGCTTGAAGTCCAGTGTGAAGTTTCCACAGTCTGTATTGATTTGGGAAGCCATGTCATCTGCTGGTGTTGGTCCACTGTGCTTCATTAAGTCCGGGGTCAATGCAGCCGTCTACCAGGAGATTTTGGAGCACTTCATGCTTCCTTCCGCAGACAAGCTCTATGGGGATGCTGACTTCATTTTCCAGCAGGACTTGGCACCTGCCCACACTGCCAAAAGCACCAAAACCTGGTTCAATGACTGTGGGATTACTTTGCTTCATTGGCCAGCAAACTCGCCTGACCTGAACCCCACAGAGAATCTATGGGGCATTGCCAAGAGAAAGATGGAGACATGAGACCGAGGGGATGAACTGATGGGGGGAGTAGAAGATTTGGTTGTTAGCTGGAGACAGGATGGGCCTCCCTGAAGAGATGGGTTTTCAGGGATCGCCTAAAAGTGGACAGAGTACGAGATAACCTGACAGATTGGGTTAGTGAGTTCCAGAGGACGGGAGATGAGCATGAGAGGAGGAGACAAGGGAGCTAGAGACCAGAAGGTCTTGGGAGGAGCAGAGAGGACGGTTTGGGTGATATTTGGAGATAAGTTTGGTGATGTAGCTCGGGGCTGAATTGTAAATGGCTTTGTATGTTATTGTTAGTGTTTTGAATTTTATTCGTTGGCCGATGGGAAGTCAGTGGAAGGATTGGCAGAGAGGAGTGATGGACACTGAACGGTTAGTAAGGTGGATGAGTTTGGCAGCTACATTCATGATAGGTCAGAGTCTACGATTACACCTAGTACCTTGGCATGAGGTGATGGACTGATGATTGTATCATTGATCTTGATGGAGAAGTCGAGGGGGGGGCACAGGCTGGAGGGAAAATTATGAGCTCAGTTTTAGAAAGATTGAGTTTGAGGAAGTGGTGTGACACCCATGCTGATATGTCAGTTAGTACTGTATGTACTAGTATTCTGTGTGTACTCTACCACAGGCAAATCAACGTATATTTACAGCACTTTGAATTTGCCGCCGCCGGGGCGCGAGCTCCGTGACCATGCCGCGGGACCCGCGGACTCGATGTCCCACAATCGGGTCACAGAGCTGCAGAACGGGGAGAGGCAAGTGTAAACAAGCATCTCCCCGTTCTGCCTAGTGACACTGTCACTGATCGTATGCTCCCTCTCATCGGGAGCAGCGATCAGTGACGTGTAACTCGTAGCCACGCCTCTAACAGTTAGAATCACTCCCTAGGACACACTTAACCCCTTCCTAGCCCCCTATTGGTTAGCCCCTTCACTGCCAGTCACATTTACACAGTAATCAATGCATTTTTATAGCACTGATCGCTGTATAAATGTGAATGGTCCCAAAATAGTGCCAAAAGTGTCCGATTTGTCTGCCATAATGTCGCAGTCACGATAAAAATTGCTGATCACCGCCATTACTAGTAAAAAAAAAATATTTTGTAGACGCTATAACTTTTGCGCAAACCAATCAATAAACACTTATTGTGATTTTTTTTACCAAAAATATGTAGAAGAATACGTATCGGCCTAAAATGAGGAAAACATTTGTTTTTTTATATATTTTTGGGGGATATTAATTATAGCAAAAAGTAAAAAATATTGAATTTTTTTCAAAATTGTCACTCTATTTTTGTTTATAGCACAAAAAATAAAAAACGCAGAGGTGATCAAATACCACCAAAAGAAATCTCTATTTGTGGGAAAAAAAGAACGTCAATTTTGTTTGGGAGCCACGTCGCACGACCGCGAAATTGTCTGTTAAATCGACGCAATCCCGAATCGCAAAAAGTGGCTGGTCATTTGGCAGTCAAATAGTCCGGGGGCTGAAGTGGTTAAACAGATACATTTCATGATATAATTGGCAAGTATAATATACTGTATATACTCGAGTATAAGCCGAGTTTTTCAGCACTTTTTTTGTGCTGAAAATGCCCCCCTCAGCTTATACTCGAGTCACCTTTTTGCGCCTGATCTCCCGGACTTGGGGGATCCAGTACCGGCCGGCAGTAGGTCCTTTGGACCACAAACTTGGCACACATGTAGCCCCTTCCTCTACAAGTGTGCAAAGTTTGTTGTCTGGGGGACCTACGGACGGGGAGCACCAATTTTTCAAATCCGGGCACCCCTTCTATAGACTCCCATGTTAAACGTCAGTCTAGTCATGGACACAGTGAGGCATGGGCACAGTGAGGCATGGGCACAGTGAGGCATGGGCACAGTGAGGCATGCACATGGACACAGTGCGGCAAAGTGAGGCACAGTGAGGCATGCAGATGGACACCCTAGGCTTATACTCGAGTCAATACGTTTTCTCATTTTTTTGTGGTAAAATTAGGTGCCAATTAGGTGCCTCGGCTTATATTCGGGTTGGCTTACCCTCGAGTATATACAGTAACTAGTTGGTTTAGTGTTTTCTTTTTTTCTTTTATATATTAGGCAACACTGCATAGCAGCTGACCTCTTTGTATGCCCCCTAAGGGAAGCAGGCGTGCGCCCTGCGAAACGTGTAGAGGGATATTCCTATGATTATGGAGGACAACATATGTCAGTGAAATTTGTCCGCTACATTTTTGGACAGAGTGTTTAATAATATCAAAATAGATTGTTATAGCAACAATAGAAAGGAATACTCTATGCAGAAAAATAAACACATTTTTGGTGTACTTACTGTATATGCTTTTCTGACAGCTGTGTATGTTTAAAACTATTGCATAAATAGAAATGAATAGGGGGTGTGTACTGTCCCAGATTTATCCATATTGTACTTTGTTGGTTTTTTTGGGCAGCCATGTTGGTATAGGTAGTTGGGGTTTAGCATTAAATTTGGATGTGGTGCCCCCACATTGTACCCAAGAAATTCCCAGACCTCTACAATTTGTCTCATTCCAGCACTGGCTACACATCATTGCTTCTTGATAATAAGAACAGTACACTGTGCAATGTGGCTCAACATGGCTGCTTATAGTATCCACCAGTGGGTGCATCTGACAGGACTACAATGTAGGACCACTACTGGGAAACAGCTGTTGAGCCAAAAATCTCATAGATGGATCACAATAAATTCTTGTAAGGAAAGCTGCAGATTTAAAATGATTAAAGGAGAAGTACAGCCAACGCTTGTTTGGCTGTACTTCTCCTGTGTATCACAGGAGTGCAGTCCATTCTGCACTCCCTTGATTCGTTTTCAGCAGACAGCGGGCAGAAGTCCAGGCTCGGACAGGATCGCGACACTGGGGTCAGGATCTGCCCACATGCCTGGGCCAGCACCAGGCTCAGCCTCTCATTGAGCTGCTGAGAGGTAGAGCTGGCCGCCCCCCCCCCTCCACAGCCCAGCGCTCCAGCAAGGAGGGGGCAGAGCAGAAAGCAGTTACTGACATATATGTTAGATCGATCAGGTTCTCAGTGTTAGAGCCGTTGGGAACAGATGCAGCATTGGATCAGGCTCTGCTGAGACATCAGGAGCCATTGGCACCCACTGCTGAAATTAAATCCAGTGAGGAGGGAGGGTCTATAGACAGCAAGGCTCGGGAGTGAGCCCGCAAGAGTACCCTCATAGAAAGCAGCTTTCTCTTGTGGCACTCAGATGAGGGGAAGAGCCAGGAGCGCTGGCAGGGGACTCAAGAAGAGGAGGTTTGGGGCCTGTCTGTGCAATGAAATTGCACAGAGAAGGTAAGTATAAACCTGTTTGTTTGTTCTTTAACCGACTGGCTCACGTCTATTTACTGTGGCAGAATGGCACTGCTGGGCGAAACCCTGCATGGGTACTTTGTACCCTTTAGAAGCCGCTAGGGGGCGGGGGGCGCGCAAGAGGGTCCCAATGTGCGTGCACGAGTGCCAGCATGGGGATATGTGTGTCAGGGGAGAGGAGACATATCGTTTATGGGAACAACGATATGTCTCCTCCCCCAGTCAGTCCTATCCCCATACAGTTAGAAACACTAACACGGGAACACATTTAACCCCTTGATCGCCCCCTAGTATTGACCCCTTCCCTGCCAGTGACATTTACACAGTAATCAGTGCATTTTTATAGCTCTGGTCGCTATATAAATGTCACTGGTCCCAAAAATGTGTCAAAAGTGTCCGATCTGTCTGCTGCAATGACGCTATATCTTTTGCGCAAACCAATCAATATACGCTTATTGCGATTTTTTTTTACCAAAACTATGTAGAAGAATACATATTGGCCTAAAAAGATGAATACATTTGTTTAAAAAAAGACAATTGTGGATATTTATTATAGCAAAAAGTAAAAAATATATATATATATATTTTTTTTTAAATGGTCGCTTCTCTTTTGTTTATAGTGCAAACAATAAAAACCGCAGAGGTGATCAATTACCACCAAAGCTCTATTTGTGGGAAAAAAAGGACGCAAATTTAGTTTGGATACTACATCGCACGACCGCACAATTGTCAGTTAAAGCGACGCAGTGCCAAATTGTAAAAAGTGCTCTGGTCAGATAGAGGGTAAAATCTTCCGGGGCTGAAGCGGTTAAAGAACATTTACAATCACTTTAAGAACTGGTAAGGTATGGATGATTCCTTGTTGTGGGTCAGTTGATAGCAATAAAGAATTCTTTAAGGACTAGGTTTAAATTTGATCCAATTTAAAATGCTAACATTGACGATTTCTTTTAAACCTCCAAAACAAGAACATTTCCTTTTTTTCACATTTTAAGGTCACTTTGGAAAACGTACAGAGAATTCATATTTTTTGACACCTGTAAATTACCAAATCTAAACTTAGCAGTTATTGCAGAATGTAAAAGTGCTACTTCAACCAATATTTTATTTTATGTTTGAGACAAAGGATTGGGTTGAGACACATCATTTAGCACGGACAGCAGTATGTAAAATCGTCAGCTTTGATTTATTTTAAAACCTTTGTCCTAAAAGGAAAAAAAAACAGTTGTCGTTACTGCTTAAAACGTGTTAGCTTGAGTAAGGCCTGGTTCACACCTATGCAGGATGCAATTTGCATATTCCAGGTGCATTTAGCATTTTTCAATACACGTTTTTGATCCATTGAAGTCTTTGGAACTAAAAACCAAAAAAAAGTCCCTGGTCCTTTTCATAAAATGTACAGATGTGAACATGACCCATAGGAAACCATGTTAAATGGACTGTAGTGTGTTTCTGTAGTTTGCAAAAGGGAAAACACACTAAAAAATGCATAGGTGTGAACCAGGCCTTAAGCCTCGTACACACGGCCGAGAATCTCGTCAGGAAAAAACACGTTGTTTTTCCTGACGAGATTCCTGAACAAGAATCTTGTCCCGGCCGAGTGCACACACGTACGATTCAAAAGAACCGCCGTTCTTTTGAATGGCACGAACGCAGTGACGTCATTGACTACGATGAGCATGCGCTCGTCACATTTGATGCCGTCGCCACCATCTTGCTACACCCTACCTATGCCTAGGAAGCTACCGTGCATGCGTCAAAGTTATTTCGAGCATGCGCGGGTTTCCACGGCGACAGGTAAGTGTACACACTCTCGGGTTTCTCGTTGGGAAACAGGTCGACGAGAATCCCAACGAGAAAATAGAGAGCAGGTTCTCTATTTTTCTCGTTGAGATTCTGGCCAGTTTTCCTGACGAGAAACCTGAAAGCCTCGTACACACCGCCGGTTTTCTCTGCAAGAAAGCTCTCCCGGCAGTTTTCTTGTCGTTTCTTGACGAGAAAACTGGCCGTGTGTACGAGGCTTTAAAGTAGAAATATAGGCAAAAGTTTTTCTTTCATTTTGGATTAAGCAAGGGACGGTTATAACCACTGTCAGATTTTTTTTACCAACTATGTCCCATTGTGGAGATTTCCCTTCACTTTCTGACCCATAGCCAAATAGGAAGTGAGAGGAAATCCCTGTAAATTAAGGGAATTCCTTGGGGACTCCCAGGTCACCAGAACTAATGTCCCCATTGGAAGATTTCCCCCCTATTCCATTTGTGGGGACAACCTTTTACTTTCACTTTCAATGATAATGGTAAACAGGAAAAAAGAGAGGGTGAATCTCTCTAATGGGGACACAGACAGCAAAACTGACTGATGTTCTAACCCACCTCCACTCTATCTAAAACGAAAAAAAAAAAGAATTGCCGACTAAAACAAAATTGTGAAAAAAACAGTGTGGGGTGGTTGTAGCCGGTGGTTGTCGGGGTCTGCGGGCGGGGGGCTTATCGGAATATTAAAGCCCCCTTTAACAAGGGGGCCCCAAGATCCCTACTCCCTATGTAAATGGATAGGGGTAAAAAAAATTACATTCAGTTGTCCACGGGGAAGTCGCTTACAGGTGATAACTCGTAGATTGTTAAGGACGCAGCGACCGGCTTCCAGGCTTCTTCCTTAGTAACCAGCTATATACAGTGAATGTAAAGCTAAACAAAAAAAAACACAAATCGCAAAACGCAAATCACGTCAAAATCGCAGTAAAAACGCGGTACTTGCTTTTTGGATGCGGGTTCATTGAAGTCTATTACATGCCAAACGCTGCATTTTGCGGGAAAAAAAGTGCCCGACCCTTTCTGAAAACGCAGAGGCATAAAAATGCATTGATGTGAACATGTTCCATAGAAACTCATGTAAAAAAATACAAAATGCATCAAAATCGCATTAGTGTGAATCAAGCCTTACTGGGGAAAAAACATAACAATGTAATGCAGCCACCACATGTTTAAACTCCAAACCCAAAATGTTATATATTACAGCTTACAAATCATTATATGTAGTGACTGCATTATGTTTTCTTTTTGTAGGCTTTTCTCCATTCTGTGATATATATTCACTACGCTCACAGAGCCTGCCTTGTGAACTAGAGAGGTGCTGAGAGAAGGAGTTTCACTCTTATTCTTAGTTTGTAAATTTCATCCTGTGATATTTAACCAGTTCCCGTGATATTTAACTAGTTCCCTATACATAAATGGCGTCCTCCCCAGAACGCACATTGTGTGTGCCCCACAGGCCCCACACAGCGGATTACTGGTTAGTGTACTGGCCCGATGCCAGTACCATGTGATCCCTGTGCCCAATCACAACATGACAATTTTACACAATGAATGGCTTTCATCTATGCCATCCATTGTGTACCATTGCGTTGATCTCTGTAATTGGTCACAGTGATCACATGTTACAGTCAAGGCCAACCACAGCCCATCTGTACCATGTGATTAGCTGTGGCCTAACGTAGCTAACAACAGTAGTAAACACTGAAAGGATCAATTTCATTAATTAAAAATGGTTGCTTATACCAGTGAAATTCACTGGTATAAGCAATCCTAGTGTGTAAAAAAATAAATAAAAAATCCTAATCACTTTCCCAGAGTAGTACAATGTCGCTGTGATGCAGTGAAGGGTTTACACTCCAGCCCTATCCATCTGGGATTCTTTAATCGATCCACTTGATTGTTTGTTTATGTATTGTACATTGACTATTGTAAGTATCTGAAACAGCCTATATTGCACATTAATATATGCTATATGTACTTAAACTGTTTTAATATGTTCAGCTATGCTATGATAATTGGTGACCACCTACATTTATAGTCTAGAAGAGAAAATTACCCAGTGTCTCCCCTGAAGAAGGAATATAATTCTGAAACATGTTGGAATGCATCAAAGAAACTCATGTAGACTGACCACAGATCATCTCTGGCAGTACCTGGGGTGCATTTGATGCCATTTCGGTATTGGTCATATGATTTTCTGAACAGTGTACACATGCTAATATCTGTATATTTGTCATATGTGTCTCATTTATCATAAGGGACCTTTTCTTTTTTTATATTTGTATCAATAAAATTTACGTTGTTGCTTTTTAAAGAGGAACTGCAGTCTGCTCACATGATTTGTAATAAAAACATCTTTGCCATTCTGTAAAATTCCCTCCAACCACTTTGCATATTATTTTATATATACCGTGATTCTGCACTTGCCAAATATGCTGCAGAAATCTCCCTCCAATAAGTATGGCTGCAGCCATTTTAACTGTGGGCAGCTAAAGCTGCTGCCTGTTCACTTCCTAGATTTACACAGAGGCACACCTCCAGCTCTGCAGCTCTCATTGGCCCTCTTTTCCCCCTCCCTTCCTGGCAAACTCTCACGAGAGTGAGAGAGAGAGAGAGCTGTGCATGATGTCATAAGCCTAGGCTAATGACCAGGCAAGAAACGGGAAGTGGGCTGTATAAGGTATTTACTGGCAGTCACCTAATTAGTAAATAGTGTCCACCTGTAGACAGCTGTTCTGTGAAGCCCTCAGAGGTTTGATAGAGAACCTTAGTGAACAAACAGCATCATGAAGGCCAAGGAACACACCAGACATGTCAGGTATATAGTTGTGGAGAAGTTTAAAGCAGGGTTAGGTTCTAAAAAAAATCCCAAGCTTTGAAGATCTCACGGAGCACTGTTCAATCCATCATCCGAAAATGGAAAGAGTATGGCACAACTGCAAACCTACCAAGACATGTCCGTTCACCCAAACTGACAGGCCGGGCAAGGAAATAATTAATCCGAGTAGCAGCCAAGAGGTAACTCTGGAGGAGCTGCAGAGGTCCACAGGTCAGGTGGGAGAATCTGTCCACATTAGAACTCGAAAGAAAGCCATTGTGGGAAAAAAAGCCATAAGAAGTCCCATTTGCAGTTTGCGAGAAGCCATGTGGGGGACACAGCAAACATGTGGAAGAAGGCGCTCTGGTCAGATGAGACCAAAACTAAACTTTTTGGCCTAAAAGCAAAATGCTATGTGTGGCGGAAAACTTACACTGCACAGCACCCTGAACACACCATCCCCACCGTGAAACATAGTGGTGGCAGCATCATGTTGTGGGGATGTTTTTCTTCAGCAGGGACAGGGAAGCTGATCAGAGTTGATGGGAAGATGGATGAAGCCAAATACAGGGCAATCTTAGAAGAAAACCTGTTATGCCCTGTACACACGATCGGTTTTACCGATGAAAACAATCCAATGGACTTTTTTCATCGGACAAACCGATCATGTATGGGCCCCATCGGTCTTTTTTCCATCGGTGAGAAAAAACAGAACATGTTTTAAATTTATCCGATGGAAAAAAAATGATAGCAAATTCCGATCGTCTGTGTGGAACTCCATCGGAGAAAAAACCCACGCATGCTCAGAATCAAGTCGACGCATGCTCAGAAGCATTGAACTTCATTTTTCTCGGCTCGTCAGAGTGTTTTACGTCACAGCGTTTGGGACGGTCTGATTTTTGACTGATGGTGTGTAGGCAAGACTGATAAAAGTCAGCTTCATTGGAATTCCGATGGAAAAATCCATCGAATTTGAATTCATAGGAAATCCGATCGTGTGTTCAGGGCTTTAGAGTCTGCAAAAGACTTGAGACTGGGGTGGAGGTTCACCTTCCAGCAGGACAACAACCCTAAACATACAGCCAGAGCTACAATGGAATGGTTTAGATCAAAGCATATTCATGTGTTAGAATGGCCCAGTCAAAGTCCAGACCTAAATCCAATTGTGAACTTGTGGCAAGACTTGAAAATTGCTGTTCACAGACACTCTCCATCCAATCTGACAGAGCTTGAGCTATTTTGCAAAGAAGAATAGGCAAAATTTGCACTCTCTAGATGTGCAAAGCTGATAAACAAAAGTCATTAAGACTTGCAGCTGTAATTGCAGCGAAAGGTGATTCTACAAAGTATTGACTCAGGGGCTGAATACAAATGCACACCACACTTTTCAGATATTTATTTGTAAAAAAATGTGAAAACCATTTATCATTTTTACTTCCACTTCACAATTATGTGCCACTTTGTGTTGGTCTATCACATAAAATCCCAATAAAATACATTTACATTTTTGGTTGTAACGTGACAAAATGTGGAAAATGTCAAGGGGCACGCATACTTTTTCAAGGCACTGTATATATGTGGACAATAACTTTTCTACAGACTACAAATTGGTTATTTTCACCAAAGAAATGTAGCAGTATTTTAGGAAGTTTAGGAACTTATGATAAAAGATTATTTAATTCCAACATTTTATAACAGAAACAAAAAAAAAACGTTTTTTTTTCAAAAAGTTCATTTTTTTTTAGTTTATTTAGCAAAAAAAATACCACCAAATAAAAGCTTGATTTGTGTGAAAAAAAATCTAAAAATGTAATATGGGTAGAGTGGTGCATGACAATTGTCATTCAAAGTGTGACAGAGCTGAAGCCGAAAATTGGCCTGGGCAGGAAGGGGGTAAAGGGCCTTTTATTAAAGGGGTTAAACCTAACAAGGACAATAGAGCAATGTAAAAAGGATGTAGAAAGGGCTATAACCAGGAACCTTTCCTGAGACAATTTGTACACTACAGTGCATTCGGAAAGTATTCACAGTGCTTCACCTTTTCCTCATTTTGTTATGTTACAGCTTTATTCCAAAATGGATTAAATTAATTATTCTCCTCAAAATCCCACAAACAATATCCCATAATGACAACGTGAAAGAAGTTTGTTTAAAATCTTTGCAAATTTATTAAAATAAAAAAAATAAAAAAAATAACATGTACATAAGTATTCACAGCCTTTGCCATGACACTCAAAATTGAGCTCAGGTGCATCCTGTTTTCACTAATCATCCTTGAGATGTTTCTACAACTTGATTGGAGTCCACCTGTGGTAAATTCAGTTGATTGGACATGATTTGGAAAGGCACACACCTGTCCATATAAGTTCCCACAGTTAACAGTACATGTCAGAGCACAAACCAAACCATGAAGTCCAAGGAATTGTCTGTAGAACTCTGAGACAGAATTGTATCGAGGCACAGATCTGGGGAGGGGTACAGAAACATTTCTGTAGCATTGAAGGTCCCAATGAGCACAGTGGCCTCAATCATCCATAAATAGAAGAAGTTTGGAACCACCAGGACTCTTCCTAGAGTGGCCCGCTTGGCCAAACTGAGCAATCGGGGGAGAGGAGCCTTAGTCAGGGAGGTGACCAAGAACCTGATAGTCACTCTGACAGAGTTCCAGCCTTTCTCTTTGGAGAGAGGAGAACCTTTCGGAAGAACAACCATCTCTGCAGCACTCCACCAATTAGGCCTGTATGGTAGAGTGGCCAGATGGAAGCCACTCCTAAGTATAAGGCGCATGACAACCCACCTGGAATTTGCCAAAAGGCAAGGGTCATGTCTGGAGGAAACCAGGCACTGCTCATCACCTGGCCAATACCATCCCTACAGTGAAGCATGGTGGTGGCAGCATCATGCTGTGGGGATGTTTTTCAGCGACAGGAACTGGGAGACTAGTCAGGATCGGGGGAAAGATGAATGCTGCAAAGTACAGAGACATCCTTGATGAAAACCTGCTCCAGAGCGCTCTGGACCTCAGACTGGGGCAAAGGTTCATCTTACAACGGGACAATGACCCTAAGCACACAGCCAAGATAACAAAGGTGTGGCTACAGGAAAACTCTGTGAATGTCCTTGAGTGGTCCTGCAGAGCTCAGACTTGAACCTGATTGAACATCTCTGGAGAGTTCTGAAAATGGTTCCCATCCAACCTGATGGAGCTTGAGAGGTCCTGCAAAGAATAATGGGGGAAACTGCCCAAAAATGTTTGTGCCAAGCTTGTAGCATCATACTTAAAAATACTAGGCTGTAATTGGTGCCAAAGGTGCTTCAACAAAGTATTGAGCAAAGGTTGCGAATACTTATGTTTTTTTTTTATTCGTTTTTCATTCTTAATAAATTTGCAAAGATTTCAAACAAACTTCTTTCACGTTGTCATTATGGGGCATTGTTTGTAGAATTTTAAGGAAAATAATGAATTTAATCCATTTTGGAATAAGGGTGTAACATAACAAAATGTTGAAAAAGTGAAGCCCTGTAAATTCTTTCTGGATGCACTGTATATGACAGATGAACATGTTCTCTTCAACAAAGTGCTTTCAAAAGTCAGAAGCAGTCCATATTGTTGTTATGTGCTCTTGCAAAATAAATTTGCTCTCAGAAAACAGACAGACATAATCACTGCACATCTATTATAACGTTGTCTGTATGTCAAAGGCGGATCACTTTCAAGTTACATATGTCCACAGTGTTACTAAAGAACCAATGAAAAATGCATTCTACAGGCTGAAAACATCACATCACTCAACTCCTTCAGTCCACAGACTATACCGGGCAGCTGAACATAACAGCTTTATAAGTGTATGTCTCTAGAGACAGGAACTAGCCAGATTTTATTGATATACATGATTAGTGTCGGATGGATCAGACGTACTGAATATCAGCAGCCAGTATTAAAGGGCCACTGTAGTCAAAACTGGAAATGAAGCATGTTGATACCTATAGAAAACATAGCCAACCTGCTTAGTACTGCTTTTACCCAGGCAGTGCTGTAGTGCACCAGTCCATCCCACTTGCTTTGCCGGTAATACAGTGATCCTGGACAAAGCCTGCTTGTGATGCTGGAACACCCTCCCTATGATTTTTCACGTTAAGTAATAAAATGGCACTAATAAGGGTCCATTCACACCTATACAGGTGAGATGGAGCGCACACTTGTTTTTGTGTGTTTACACACAATCTCCCACGTCACGATTAGGACAGGATTTTAATTTTAATAACCCTTTGTAAAAACTGCACAGCACCAAACTCCATGTACGTTCCCGCAATGCACATGTGTGACCATTGCCAAAGAGCAACATACTCAGCACAGGCTCCAGAATGAAAATTCCTCTACTTTTACTGCTGAGCCTGTTAAATTGTCTGTGAAATCTGACAACTCAGGATTACAGATAATAAGGACACCCTAGTGTGGTGTCATATGGTTCTATTCATTTTAAATGGCACTCCATAAAAAATAATGCAGGTCCAATTTTCCATGTGTTGGCAGCTATTTTAAATTAAGGCTGAATTTACATTGTTTAGCATGGCAAGACGTGAATGTACAGTGGGGCAAAAAAGTATTTAGTCAGCCACCAATTGTGCAAGTTCTCCCACTTAAAAAGATGAGAGAGGCCTGTAATTGTCATCATAGGTATACCTCAACTATGAGAGACAAAATGTGGGAACAAATCCAGACAATCACATTGTCTGATTTGGATAGAATTTGCTAATTATGGTGGAAAATAAGTATTTGGTCACCTACAAACAAGCAAGATTTCTGTCTCTCACAGACCTGTATCTTCTTCTTTAAGAGGCTCCTCTATCCTCCACTCATTACCTGTATTAATGGCACCTGTTTGAACACACCCCACCAGGCCAGGCTGCAGGAAAAGAGGGGGGGACGAGGGAGCACCCCCCCTCCTGAACCGTACCAGGCCACATGCCCTCAACATAGGGAGGATGTCCCCATGTCGATGGGGACAAGGGCCTCATCCCCACAACCCTTGCCCGATGGTTGTGGGGGTCTGCGGGCGGGGGGGCTTATCAAAATCTGGAAGCCCCCTTTAACAAAGGGGAACTCCAGATCCCTTTAAAGGAAGTAGCATTAAAAAAGTCCTTACATTCGAAGCCGCTGCCGACCCGAAATTGAGCAGCGGTGTGACATCACTACTAGTAACTCCTCCCCGCCACGTTTCATCCAATAGGACTAAGGACATTAACAAGAGGTTAGGAAGTTATTACGGACGTTATCAAGTGCACGGATTTGAACCAGCCACATAGAAAAGAATGTGATTTCATCTTGACATGCATTTTCATGAAATAAAAATTCTATAGATTTGCTGCATCAAAACGGACAAGTGTGAAGAGAGAAAAGGTAATAGGTTAGACTGGTTGACTATAGCAGTGCCTGGATGGCAAATGTATCCCTTAGCAGGTGGGCTGCGCTGCTTGTGTGCCTCTTAAGGCTAAAAGCTGAGCTCTAGGTACAAAAACTTCCATTTAAATATATTCTTCAATAACCACAAAGCATATAAATCTGCTTTGTGCACTCTAAATGCCTTTAGTATTCTTTACTGTAGCGGTGACATCATCATTTTGCTGTACATAGCCTGTGCAGAGTGCAAAGCTATGGGAAGGTCCCACCAGGCCAACCCACTACAGGAGGGGGCGGAGACAAGACCAGTCACCAGTGGCGGCCGGTGGTATTTTTTTTTACGTTAAACAGTATGCCACCAACACCGACACACAGTATGCCACAGTTAAACAGTATGCCCACCCTATTGTGAAGCCTATTAGAGCCTACGGCTCTAATCAGGGGCTTCGAAAAAACACCCCTGCCGCTGTAATTCAGGCGCCCGGCATCCTGAAAGGGGCTGGACGCATGAATGGGGGGGCCTATTATACATATGGGGGTGGCATGGATAGAGGGGGCGGTACCCCTAATGGACAGGCCGCCCCTGCCAGTCACCCTGCACAAGGAGAGTAGGGATGAGCTGAACACCCCCTGATTCGGTTCGCACCAGAACATGTGAACAGGCAAAAAATTTGTTCGAACGCGCGAACACCATTAAAGTCTATGGGACACGAACATGAAAAATCAAAAGTGCTAATTTTAAAGGTTAATATGCAAGTTATTGTCATAAAAAGTGTTTGGAGACCCGGGTCCTGCCCTAGGGGACATGTATCAATGCAAAAAAAAGTTTTAAAAACTGAAATTTTTTCGGGAGCAGTGATTTTAATAATGTTTAAACTGAAACAATAAAAGTAAAATATTCCTTTAAATTTAGTATCTGGGGGGGTGTGTATAGTATGCCTGTAAAGTAGCGCATGTTTCCCGTGCTTAAAACTGTCCCTGCACAAAAAGTAATTTCTAAAGGAAAAAAGTAATTTAAAACTACTCGCGAGTCATTGAAAAAAATGGCAGGGGTCCCCCCCAGTCCATTACCAGGCCCTTTGGGTCTGGCATGAATATTAAGGGGAACCCCGAACCAAAAAAATTAAATAAAAAAGCGTGGGTGTCCCCCCCAAATTACATAACAGGCACTTCAGGTCTGGTATGGATATTAAGGGGAACCCCACGCCATTTTTTTTAAATGGTGTGGGATTCCCCCAAAAAGCCATACCAGACCCTTCAGGTCTGGTATGGATTTTAAGAGGAACCCCGCTCAAAAAAAAAAATGGTGTGGGGTTCCCCCAAAAATCCATACCAGACCCTTATCCGAGCATGTAACCTGCCAGGCTGCAGGAAAAGAGGGGGGGACGAGAGAGCACCCCCCTCCTGAACCGTACCAGGCCACATGCCCTCAACATGGGGAGGATGTCCCCATGTCGATAGGGACAAGGGCCTCATCCCCACAACCCTTGCCCGACGGTTGTGGGGGTCTGCGGGTGGGGGGACTTATCGAAATCTGGAAGCCCCCTTTAACAAAGGGGAACTCCAGATCCCGGCCCCCCCATGTGAATTGGTAACGGGTACATTGTACCCCTACCATTTCCCAAAGAGAGTGTAAATTTTTTTCAAAAACACACAGACACAGCTGGACAAGTCCTTTATTTAAAAAAAAAAAAAAAAAAAAAGGAATTTCCAGCGATGTAATCCCGTCTCACCTCTCCCCGATGTCCAATGATGATCCATTCTCCAGCGAAGCTGCAGTCTCCACTCATTTTCCAGCGAGGAACGAACCCCCCGAGCCCGCGTCATTGGGTAAGCCCGCTTCCTGGAGAAAGCCGGGGCTTACCTAATGACGTGGGCGCGGGTGACCCCGCCCCGTGACGTCACGGGGCGGGGTAACCGCTCACTTCATTGGGTAACCCCGCTTGCCGGAGAAAGCCTAGGCTTTCCCAATGACGTGGGCGCGGGTGACCCCGCCCCCCTCTTACGCATCATGGGGGTTTCGTTCCTCGCTGGAGAATGAGTGGAGACTGCAGCGTCGCTGAAGAATAGATCACCGTTGGACATCGGGGAGACGGGATTACATCGCTGGAAATTAATTTTTTATCCATTTTTTATCCATTCCTTTTTTATCCATTAATTTTTTTTCTCATGCTTTTTACATTCATGTAAGATCATATACCGCCATTAAATTACCCCCCTTTTTAAACGCTATTATACTGTGGGGGCTTCTTTGTTCATTTTGTCCCCATTGAGTGACTAACCCATAGATGTCTGCAGCCACCTCCGGAACTATTACGTTTGAGTGAAGCTACTGGGAGAGACAACACAGCCGGGATTACACTGCACTAGCAGGGACACCACACATGCTCATCTCATCAGAATTGCGGTAAGAGCTCTGAGAGCATTGAGTTTTTGGATATCCTTTTCTGACAGAAGAACTGTTCTCTGATAGAAGAAGATCGCTGTGTGTACCATTGGATTTCACTTGGGTGCATTTGTTATATTTGCACATGGACATACATTTTGCATTTGCTATGCAATAGTCATTTTTGCACATTGTTTACCCATTGGATACCGGACACTTATATATATTTTATTTGCATCTTTTGCATTCAGGAATTGTTTTGCATTCAGTATTCACTTGCACTTTATTTGCATAGTTGCACGATTTAGCACATTTTTGCACTTTTGCACATTGTTTACACATTGGATACACTGAATTGATTGTGATACTGTTTACTTATACCACTTGTTATTTAGTTTAATTTATTGATATTAGGGATTTGCGCTCATCACCTATTTTATTTATTTATTTCATTATTGGTGTTATTGTTCATATTACAGATTGAGCGGCAGTTCCCATTACATTATATACCGGGTTCACGTGTAGGCGCGAGAGACCACACTTTCACATTATTTCACCCCAAATTGTTCGCTGTTCCCCAAACGGGTGAACAGCCAATGTTCGAGTCGAACTCATGTTGGTGGTTTAATAAATTTTATAATAAAATTACATATTTAAAGGTAATACATTTTGTATTGGTTGCTTAATAAATAGCTGCTTTGGCCGTTTCAACACAAAAATCTGTGTGAGGTAAGGCAATAGGTCACGGCAGCCGTAATATAAAGCAATACTTTAGTCAAGAGGTTTACTTACAGGTCCCTGCTTCACTAACAAAGTAAAATAAATTACAGATGCAGATTTAGAACAATGAGCTGGCATTGCAGCATCATCCAGTTAAAAATTGCCAACCTCAAAAAAAAAAAAAAAATTGCCAACCTCTTGGCTCTCATTCTTGTCCTATGGTTTCTCTGACCGCAAATACAATCTGATAAGTACAAGCACTGTATTCAAATCAGTTCTGCTAATTATCTAGTATATCGTCTCATTCAAGTCTATGACCACTGCACAGGTGCAGCCAATGTCAGAGGAGGGTACAACACCAGAAGAGGCTGCTGCTGTTGAGAGAGCTAAGTAAGCACCTGGGAGGGGGTGTCTGGGGGGCAAGTGGGGGTGAACTGGTTGATTTTTCTTGCTTTCTTGTTATAAATGTAAATGTATTCTTTGAGCTTTGTTGGCGAGTATAAGAAATGCTGTAAAGGCAGAAGGTTTAGATATAAAAGCATAAAGCATGCCATGCACCAATACAAGGATAGTGAGTGGTGGAAAGGACAAGAAATGATTATACATGCAAGCATTCTATATTTACTTGCACATAGTTTAGTCTGTGTTGTGCTAAGCTGCCCTTCTGCTGCCTCTTCAGAATGAATGTGATACAAAGGGCTCTCTGCCACTTGGCTTTCACATCCAGAACAAATTTTCTACATAGATTAGATACCAAGCCTGTTTTGCAGCCACATCCTTGTCATTGCATCACCAAATGAGTATATGTTTCCATGGTGCTATGGACATATTTCCTAGACAACCAGGATGCTGCCATTAGCCGGCCAGCTTCCATTTCTCTTTTCCTTGTGACCTAGCCCGATTCATTTAAAATATTTAATGTCATATATTGCATGTCTGACCCATACATAGAGGTGAAAACCATTTTGTAAGCTACACTAATACACTTCCTTTTTTTAGCAAGTAGGCAGTTTTGTGCCTTTGGCATAAGGAAGCTGGTATAAGCTTGAAGATACACTAAACTCTAGAGCAGTATTGACAATATCCATCTCCGAGAGGAAGGGATGAAGTATAGTGTGGGGCTCTAAATGTACCTCCATGGGGCACATAAATAGTACCATAAGCATAAAATGTATTTTTTCTTTTATACTACATAAAAAACAATTTACATCAGTTCAAAGACTTTTTACAGATAATCAATGCCATGTACATCTAGTTACATCCAGGTTAAAGTGTCACAATCTTGGTAACAGCACTCAATATTGACGCATTTCACAGTTCCTCAACTGCATCTCCATGTGATTGTAAAGGCAGAAGGTTTTTTATCTCAATACATTCTATGCATTAAGATAAAAAACCTGTGTGCAGCAGCCCCCCTCAGCTCCACGAATACTTACCTAAGCCCCATCTTGATCCAGCAATGTTGCAGGAGAGACTTGGCTGTGCAGACTCTTCCTCCTCATTGGCTGAGACAGCAGCGAAGCGTCAATCAAAGTCAGTGAGTCAATGAGGAGAGAGAAGGGGCGGGGCTGGCTCAGGTGCCCCATAGCAAGCTGCTTGCTGTGAGGGCACTCAACAGGAGGGAGGAGCCAGGAGTGCCGAAGAGGGACTCGAGAAGAGGAGGATCTGGGCTGCTCTGTGCAAAACAATTACACAGAGCAGGTAAGTATAACATGTTTGCTATTTTTGAAGGAGAAAAAAAAATAGACTTTAGTATCACTTTCAGGATAAGTGCTGGAGTATGCATAAGGCCCCTTTCACACGGACAGTCCGTTCAGGTCCGCCTGTCAGTTTTTTAGGCGGACCTGAGCGGATGCTCCATGTAGCCCTATGGAGCCACGGATGTCAGCGGTGACATGTCCGCTGACATCCGACCCGCTCCGCTCCGCCAAAGTGTGACGGAGGAAAACCCTATTTTTCCATCCGTCGGCGGAGTGGATCGGATGACAATGGACTCTGCGGTCCGTCGTCATCTGATCCCCCCATAGGGGAGAGCGGCGCTCTGACAGGGCGGTCCCTGCACAGTGTGCGGGGACCGCCCAGTCATCCACCGGCTCAGCGGGGATCAACGGAGCGATCCCCGCTGAGCAAGCAGAGCTTCACGGGGCGGATCTTCACGGATCCGTCCCGTGTGAAAGAGCCCTTAGTGAAAATATTTAAATTAAAATTATTATCCCAGCTGTGAAACTTGAATATGTTGGGATAGACACTTCATTCATCAATAAATTGAAACACCATATTGCAGCAAGGAAAGGCATCCACCATCGGGGCAGGTAAATAAAGGCAACGGTCTCCACACACCTTTCTACAAACAGCCAACCTGCACACACTGCTGCTGAAATTCCCCTAACTATGTAATGTTCCAAACACTAAACTCTGGTTTAAAAAACAAAAATTCTATACAAGTATGTATTCTTAACTCAAAAAAACTTCTGTTGCTCTCAGTCTCCTTCAACCTATTATTTCTATAACTATCACTGAAGCCCCGTACACACGATCGGTTTGACTGATGAAAACCGTCCGATGGATGGTTTTCATCAGACAAACCGATCGTGTATGGTACCCATCGGTCTTTTTTCCATCGGTTGGAAAAAATAGAACTTGTTTTAAAATTTTCCGATGGATAAAAAACCGATGGGAATTTCCGATCGTCTATGGGCAAGTCCATCGGTTAAAATACCCACGCATGCTCAGACAGAATTAGGAGAGGGGAGCGCTCGTTCTGGTAAAACTAGCGTTCCTAATGGAGAGAGCACATTCGTCATTCTGCAAGTTATTGCTTCGTTTAATGCAGCGCATGTTTTGTTGTTTTAGAACGGTCTTTAAAATGTCATTTTGGCAGCAGATCTTTCTCATGAGTTCGGAGAAATGTATGTCTTTCTTCTTTCTTGTGATCTTAGGAATAATTAGTTTAATTCTTCAAGGCCGACCTTACAAATTACACCTTTTTTTTGGTTTTTGTCTTAAAATTTGTGGTGCATTTTTTGGTGTGTCAATTTCTCCGAACAACATATTTTTTTTATTTCTTACTCATGGAGGTTGGTGTCCCTTGTTATTAATTACACATTGTATTTATGAAATCTTATTGCTACTTTAAAAAAAAACACATCAGGCATTTTTGTTGGCTGAAATCAAATGTCCCTTTATTTCGGATAAAAAACAAACAAAAACCGAAGGGCAACTATTCAGAAATTAGCAGAGAATATGAAGTCATAAGATCCCAAATGCAAACCTGACTATGATCAATCATAAAATCAACAACAGCATGAAATCAGGAGCAGCAGCCAAAGACATACATCATCCCAAGCTGTGGTACTCCATCAACCTTCAATTTCTGGATGAGCAGCTCGAGGCCAGGGAATCACCTCCTGCTCTTCCCTGTAGCCTTCCTTCCACGCCTCCCTGCAGCGTTCTCTCCACGGCCCCGTCCACGCACCCTTGCAGGCTGGACCACTGTGGGTGGTGATGTGGCAGGAGGAGGAGGAGAAGGAGGAGAGGGATTGGCCTGCTGCGAGATATGGGTGGCCTCAGTCAGCAGCCCCCTCGCCCCCATGTGTACGGCCATATATATAAGGTGCTCACAAAGGGCCCGTTGTCCCGCCTCCATTCTGAGCAATTTATCCGCAAGATAGGTGCTAAAGCCCTCTGCAGGGTTGAGGGGGGCCCTCATAATGGCAGCAGCCTCCTGAATCATCTTTAGTGACTCCTCCTCCACTTGTGTCATCCGCCGTTGTTTTGGCTGTCTGACGTGGAGGGGAGCCACTTGGGAGACGGTGCTGCCACTAGGCCTGGGGACCTGCTGAGTCCCACTTGGCCCTGCCTCCTCCTGGCTGACATTCACCTCTGCCTCCTCCTGCCTGCCACACTCCTGACCCTCTTCCTCCTGGCTTGCCTCATCCTGTTTTTAAAATAAAAGGAAAAATTGGATTATTTGGGGAATCTATCACACACAATTTTGATCTCATTACTGGTTTGTATTTTTTGGGGTGGGGGGGGTGATATCATTTATGGCTAATCCAAACAGTACCACAAAATATTACTTAGTGGACAATAATTATGATCAAAAATACTATACCTGGCTGAAGATGTGAAGATCTGGCTCTTCTAGCTCGGGAGGCTCCTCCTCCACCTCTGCAGGGGTGGAGGGAAGGGTGGAAGGAACGCTGAAGGGAAGGGTGGAAGGAAGGGTTGAGGGAAGGCTGGAAATAGATTCCCTGGCCTCGATCTGGTCATCCAGAAATCGAAGATGTCTGTAGTACCACAACTTGGGCTTTACTACATTGTCGGCTGCTGCTCCTGATCTCTTTGACTGGCGCACTTCCTTGTATTTTTTTTATACGAATTTTGCAGGTTGTTGATTTTATTATTGATCATAGTGTAGTCTGCATCTGGGATCCATGGCTTCATATCCTCTGCTAATTTGGTAATAGTTGCCCGACGTACATCACTTTTGTGGTACGCAGGGTGTTTCAGTTCCCACAGGTTGCGCTGTTCCTTATATTTTTCGATAAAAATCATCATCACCTCCGGCTCTCGTAGTTTATGCATCTTTTTGGATCATCAAGTAAAAAAAAATGTAAAAAAAAGAAAAGGATCAGAATTGATTCTCCTCAACTTATCACAATATTGCCCTTTACAGTCATGAACCATTATAGGCCACTGCAGGCCCGAGTTCCCTTCTTACCTTAGTTCACTTCGTTGCTTCACTTCCGGTCGTCCTTACTCCGTGCATCCCTAATAACTTCTTTCTCCTTTTTGTACCCTGCGCATGCGTGTAACTCCGCCCTCGTCGCCCGCCCATGACGGACTTTTTCAGCATTTCCCCGCCCCTTAACGATCGGCGCACAGTGTGAGACGGCGACATGTCGCAGACACAGGTGGCTTCTTTAGTTGAAATTACCGACGAGGAAAGCCCGGAGGCGGAAACGTCCCGATCCAGTCAAAAAAGATACAAGGCGACTAATATGTATTTTTCTGAGATGGCGGAGATGGTGGACATTCTGCGGAGGAAGGATTACGACGGCAAGCATGGCCCATACGACACACCTAATCTCCGGAAGTCACAAATTATGGACAAAGTTGCGAAGACTCTCTATAAAAAATATGGGGTCAGGAGATCCAAGGAACAACTCCGTAAAAGGTGGTCAGACCTGAAGCTCAGGGAGCCGGAGCAGTATAGGAAGCTTATAAAAAGCATTGAAAAAAGTAAGTTTATTTTACTGTGTTCTTTCACATTGTAATATGTATTCTTCCATGTTTTGCACCATGTGCTTGGCTTGACTGGTTTCACATTTAAAAATGTCAACTTTTATGTTAAGTGGAGAGTCCACTTATTTGCTAAATGTGTTGAAAAAAAAATTGCTGCTCTTCCCCCAAACATGTTTGGCACATATCCACGTAAACTACATGTGGGCATGCCTCATTTTACTTCAACAATGTTTATCTACACATTGTTGGCTAGATGATGTGTTGTAAAGGAAATTTAGAATGTGAATGAAAGAAGAAACTGTATTCTGGGTAAAGGAGATGACACTCCAGCAGTTGTGTACTCTTTTTTGTTCTTCAGCAAGATACTATACTCTGGGCCACATGACCCAATTTCTTAAACGGTGTCACACACAGGTGGTCCAGTGGATACCTTGGTGGTTATCCAAGTGTATTTGTGAGTGTCCTCCAAAATAACATGTTGCTTTGTTGAGTTTGCAAGATCTCATATGTTCATCTTGAAACTCAGGGCCAAATATCATTTGGACCCCACTTTAAAACATTGAGAATCCATTTTCAGGCCTAAAAAGTTTGTGTGCTAAAGGTTCCTTTTTTTTTGCTATTTCCATAGGGGAGAGGGGAGTGGGAGGACACCATGCTCATGAGACGAGGAACCCAACACCACAGAAACTCCCCGAAGATCCCAAAGCAGACCAAGTTCAGCAGGTTCAGGAAGCGGTGGGGGAGAAAGTGGAGGTGGAGGAAGGGGAGGTGGAGGAAGGAGAGATGGAGCTTATCAGCACAACAGGTCAGTGTCTGTCACCACAACTTCAAGGTAAATACAGATGTAGGCCTGCATAGTTTTAAAATATTTGTTTCTTTTTAGGGACAGAACGTGGGGGTGTGTCAGGAAGTCCAAATCCTCCATTCTCGAGGGCCAGCGCCAAAATAATCATTCAGGAAATCATGGAATGCAGTAGCGAAATGGACATTATGAGAAAGAGAATGATTGTGATTGAGCAAAAATATAAAAACATGATAGATATTTTGGGGAGAATAGTGTGCCCCCCCCTTTTTGTGTGTTTTGTTATGTGTCGGAATTTTTCTATGGGATTTCCACCAGCCCAAATGTGAGGATGCACACACTGAAGACTCAACATGTGCTATCTGCCGTCACAGGATATCTATGTCCCTGTTTTGGTGGTGCAACCTCTTCCTCCCTCCTCAAGTAGGGGAGAGGAAGGGTTTTCACCCCCAAAGCACTTCCATTGATCCCCCATGATGGCAGATAGCACATGTTTACCCTAGCCATGGGATCATGTTGAAGATACCCATTTGAGCCCCAAAAAGAAAGTGTGTTTCTTCACATTTGGGATGGATCAGGGGTAACATCACCCCATCTCCTGTTTGTATTTTTCACTTTGTTATTTTATAAATTTTTCAGAAAAAAAAAATGTGGCTTTTGACCCATGCATGTTTCTGCTCAAAAAGCCGGACAAAAACCCCCAAAAAAAATTTCGAAAAAAAAAAAAAATGTGTTGCAATCAATAAAAACATTTGGGAAGTCGAAAAAAGGTGTGCCTTGTTCTTTCTATGCTCACTAGCAGTTCTGAAGATGAAAAATTTGTGTGTTTACCTCTGAGATTGGAGGCTATTTACTAAGGAGAAATACACTTGGCACTACTAGAACCTGGGAGACACATAAACCACAAATAAAAGAATGACAACACAAGTTTGTAGTAAATCAAATATTTTTGTTTATTTAAAAAAGGTAAAAACAAAGGTCAGATGTGGTCTGGCATTGCGATGGCCCCCCTACCCGTGAAGTACTCTACGTATTTCTGACGTACTTCACGGGCACTTTGGGGGGCCAAGCCAGTACGGGCAGTGCTGAGGCCGGTCAGATTTATCAGTTCAGAGGGACCGGCCTCAGACCCAACTGATGACACATAATTTGTGGAGAATTTCCTTAAAAAATTGTGCAACAAGCAGCAGCAGTAGACAATGTTGTTGAGTTTATAATCCGCCAAATTTATAGCTGTCTGGAACAGGCTGAACCGGCTGGCCATTATCCCGAAGGCATTCTCCACAACTCTCCGGGCTCTGGCCAGCCGGTAATTAAAAACCCTCCTCTCCGGGGTGAGGGTGCGTTGGGGAAACGGCCGCATGAGGTGTGGTCCAAGTCCAAAAGCTTCATCCGCGATGAAAACGAACGGTAGCCCCTCCACGTTCTCTGCATCTGGAGGCAGTGCAAGACCCCCAGCCTGCAGACGGTGAGCGAACTCCGTCTCAGCGAATACTCCACCATCGGACATCCGGCCGTTCTTCCCCACGTCCATATACAGGAACTCGTACCGTGCCGACACCACCGCTATTAACACTATGCTATTAAAACCTTTATAGTTAAAATAGTATGACCCCGAACGGGGTGGCGGCACTATGTGGACGTGCTTCCCATCAATTGCCCCTCCGCAGTTGGGGTAATCCCACCGCTGGGCAAATTGGGAGGCCACAGTCAGCCATTCCTATGGTGTGCTAGGGAACTGTGGAGTCAAACTAAAAGAAGACATTAGTACGGTTTATGTTTACAGTGCAAGCAGATTACACGCAAAAACATTGTTGACCAACATCATTCTAGCATTATTATTTAGGGGAGTATTTACTACCAATAAACAAAGGCCCACTTAGCAGATGCCTCACCCCCGCTGAGTGGACATTCTAAAATAAACTGGGGGGGGGGCCTAAGGTGATTGTGGGGGATACAAAAAAAAGGCTCGACCACTCTGCTGAGCTTGATTGAGAACTAAAAAATTATTTACATCTTTAGGGGGGGGAGGGAGGGTTGTCAAACTACGCGGGCACTGACCCCAAAAAAAGGAAAAGGAAAATAGAAGGCTAGCTGGGTTCGCGCCCACGATAGCATGCTGGAGAGGTTAGTGAAGGGAAATAGGCATGTAGGGCCCAAGAAGGCCTTTACAGGTACAAAAATGCATGGGGAAAATGGGGACATTACCAGGATATTACAAAAAGGCAAATTTGGGTTAGGAGGGGAAAAAGAAGAAGATTCTAAAACAATCTAAACATATAATTTGAGGTTAAAGGAGCAAAATTACCTTCATATAGTCCTTCTGCAGGACCTGAATGATGGCCATTATCAGGGATAATGACCCCGAGAGCCTGGGGGGAGATGCCTGTTGAGAACTTGAGGTCCTGCAAGCTTCTCCCAGTCGCCAGGTATCTCAACGTGGCAATAAGCCTCTGCTCGGCAGTGATGGCCTGGCGCATCACAGTGTCCTGCCTCGTGATATAGGGGGACAGCAAATCCAACAGACGGTGAAATACGGGGTCCGTCATCCTGAGATAATTCTTGAAATCATCAGGGTTATTCTCATGGATTTCCCGCAGCAGAGGCATATGAGAGAATTGGTCCCGCTGGAGCAACCAATTCTTAGTCCATGAACTCCTCCTCACCCTGTTCACAGACTGAACTCGGGTTACAGTGTTAACTGCAACACCAAGCCCAAAGCCAGCACGAGCTCGAGAACGAGAACGCACTTCAAACATGGTTTTAAACCGGTCGGCTGGTCAGAACGCACTCAAACAGAACGCACCGTGGAACAGCAAGGCCTGAGAAGAACGACCTGAAAAACAGGAAACGAACGGCCAAGAAGGCACTGCAAGGCAGTAACGACCTGACTGCCCGCACTGAATCACAAATACAAACCCACAAGCACAAACTAAACACAAGGAAACGATCTGCAAAGCACGGAGACTGAAAAGCGCGAATCGGCTCTCACCAAACTTTTACTAACACGCGGTAACACGAAATCAGCAAAAGCAGCCCAAGGGGTGGCGCCATTAGATTTGTTCGGCCCTTTTATAGCGCGTCGTACGTTTTGTACGTGCCGTCATTTTCTTGCCGTCGCTTTTTTAACTGATGGTGTGTGGCCAAGACTGATGAAAAACAGTTTCATTGGATTTCCGATGGTCAAATCCATCGGTCGAAAATCCATAGGTTATCCGATCGTGTGTACAGGGCTTGAGATGTGGAATTGTTATTGTTTTGCGTGACAGGGCCATCTAACTACTGAAGACTTTATTTTCTCATGAATTGTTATTGTTATCTTACAAAGTGTGATTTTATCACCACTGCAAACCATTGGTGGTCAATATTACCAAAAGACCCCCGTATAAAAAAAAAAATATTTCGGCCCTGCATTCAACTGCTCAAGTAGGAATGCACTGTATAGAAAGATGAAGGGTCGTTTTTGTGTGACACTGAATTCTCTCATAGTTCATGATATTCTGTTTAGATTAAATGGTCCAAACAGCATCAAGAGGAAAAGTTAAACACAGTCTGCTTCTCTCAGAGTCATTTCTAAAAGGAACAAATAAACTTTTTGCTGCCTGATACCACTTGGCCAAAATAAACCAAGAGCGTGGAAGAAAAAAAAGAAGCTGCAAACTGAGGATGTCATTCTCCATCTACTCTGCTTTGCTCCGGTGGTCTAAGGTCCTCTGACATCATCAAGTCCAATGTAGGGACTGTAGCCCTGTGTTGGATGTGAGGACAGGGAGGAACAGTCCACTGCCCTCTGAGCGTATATGAGGGAGCACTGTCTGCTTGGGGAGCAGTAGATCAAGTAAGTAAAATTCCCATCCCCTAGACAGAATCAAGCAGTTAACTCTTGCAACATAAGCACTTTCCCACTACAAGAGAGAATTTTTCATCTTTCCGGAGTTGGGCTTTAAATGCAGGAAAAAACTTGTTGACCATGTCAGAATTTCAAAGATTGTACTGTGTCCTGTGCACACTTCCTGTGTTATCTCAAGCAGTCCTTCCAGCTTTTATCTTCAGCTGACAAAAAGGGCATATAGTCTAATTTCACAGGAGGAAATTAGGAGCTGAGCACATTTCTGACAGATCAACAGGCATTATTCTGTACTTGAAGGGTCTTTAACCAGTTGCCACCCAGCCACAGTACATTTCCCAAAGGCTGACGACACAGGAAGGCTGGATCATGTACATGTACGTGATCCAGCCCGGGACACAGTGGATTGAGGCTCCTGGTACCCAGTTGCTTTGAGCGCCCCGGGAGCGCCCAGTGTCAACAAGCTATTATGAATAAATATGATTCATAACAGCTGTGCTTTCTATACAGTGATGTTGTAAATTGGCCCACAGCTATCATCACATGGTGACATTGAACTACTGTAATGAAAGTATGTAAAAAAAAAAAAAAAAAAATTAAAAAAAGAAAATAACATGTTTAAAAAGTGTTTAAAAAAATGCAATAAAGTATTATTATAAGGACTAATTTCTGAGATATATACCTACCTTTTAACTGCTACTGTTAGTAATACTCCATTGACAGTGCATGCTAAATGGCAATAGGTCATCCCAGATTTAACAGAGGAGGACTGGGGGGAAGCATGCTCTTCACACCTACAAGTGTCTCTAGCCATTAAGAATAAATTAACTAAATTGTATATTATACACCAGTCGTATCTCATACCGGTACGACTGCTTGCTATGCATCGCATGCCCACCTCCAATTGTGCGAGATGTAATACCACAAATGCTGATTTGATACATGTTATTTGGGTATGCCCTGCGATAACTCGATACTGGGCACAGGTGACGGATCTCTAGTCCTCAGTTCTGTCAGTGATGGTACCATGTACTCTTAGAATATGCCTCCTGGGTATTCTAGATGAGGAACAGTTGCAGAGATATCAGCGAGTCTTGCTAAAAGAGACATTGTTTTTGGTCAGAAAGGCTATCGCGCTCAAATGAATTCCACCCGGTCCTCCGTCTGTCCGCACATGGATTCAGTTTGTGAATCAGGTTTTGCCCTTTGAGAAACTAGTGTACGAACATAGAGGTTGCCCTAAGAAATATAATAAAATATGGGATGTATGGTGATCCTTCACTCTTACTATACCTTGTACTTAAGATCATATATGTTGCAGAGTCTATTGGAATTTAGTCCTTCAAACGTGATTTCTAGGTGCCCTGGGCTATAATGTCTACTTATGTTATGATTCTTTTTGTTTTGAGATCCAAGCGCAGCTGTATCTGTACTTTTCTACAACCATTATCTGATTGTTTACTTGTAATATGTATACAGTACTATGATGCTCATGTTGAGTATAATTGTTGAATATGTCCAATGTTTTGCACACTTGTCAATAAAGAGTGTTTAAAAAAATAATATAAAAAAATAAAAAATTGATTTGTTTTTTACAAACTGTCACCAGTCAGTGTCTCATTCATATAATGACGCTGTACTGCACTGGAGACAGTATGTAAAAAAAAAAAAAATGAAAAAAAAATTGAAAAAAATTATTTAATTTCTTCATTTTAAAAAATGTGTGCCAAAAATGTACAACTTCAAAAAACTCACCATGCCTCTTACTAAATATCTCAGACTGTCTACTTTCAAAGGGGTCATTTGGGGGGTATTTGTACTGTCCTGATCAATTTTTAAATATATACTGTATATCATACATTGTAGACGCTGTAGCTTTCACAAAAAAAAAAAATTAACATACACTTAATGGTATTTTTTTTTTTTTTTACCAAAGACATGTAGCAGAATACATTTTGGCCTAAACTTATGAATAAATTAGACTTTTTTATTGAATATGTTTTATGACAGAAAGTAGAAAATATGTCAATTTTTTAGTCAAAATTTTCGGTCTTTTTTCGTTTAAAAAGTAAAAAAAAGAAAAACCCAGTGGTAATCAAATGCCACCAAAGGAAAGCTCTATTTGTCTAAAAAAAAAATTATATACATTTAATTTGCATACAGTGATGCAAAAATGGCCTGGTCATGAAGGGGGGCAAAATCTTTTTTCTGTCATAAACAAACCGAAGCTACATATGCAAAATATATATCATATCAAAATACATAAGTACATTTTAAAGCTCAGCTTAAATTAATATGGACTTTATATCTTATTTTTCACACTTCGCATGTGTATTTCTGTGTTCATAAAAGTATCAAGTTGCGCAAAAAAACAACAACATGAGAAACAGTTATTTTACCTTCTGCTGTATCTAATCCATGCTTAGAAAACACAAAAAGTGCAATACATTAGCTGGAGCTCTTTGCTGTTCCAAGTTCAATTGCTTTATTTCCCTTTTTCTCATTTTGATTCAGGTTATCCTAGCAGGAGTCAAAGTCTTAAAGAGTTTTCTTTCTTCGAAGCAGTGCCATATAATAGGTAAACAGTGCTTCCATGAGACCACTTTGATAATTAGGAGGGAAAGGTTCTGACTTCATCAGAAACCACTTTGCTTTGCATCTGTTTGCCACATGCAAAGCATGGCGATTAGTACTTAGCAACACAAAGGCCGCATTCTGGCACACTTACAGTAAGGGCAAGAAAATAATTTCTGGAGAGATTAACTTGGAAAGAGCACTAGTCTACATCTTAGCATAATGTTTGTTTTAATAAACAATTGCTAAATCACCCAATATTACATGCTTAACTAATGTCAGGCCTGGGAAAACACCAAGCTTTATTGACAAACAAGGCTTATTGACAAACAAAATGGTGGACCTCTGTCAAATAGCACTAGTTTACCTCATGTGTTAACACAGTTCCTCATTCTAACGTATAAAAGTGGTAGTAAAGTCCGCTTTTTGATTTTTACCTACAGGTAAGCCTTATTATAGGAAAAAATAAAATGAATCACGGTTCAGGTGATATTCACTCTTTTGGCAGCCGGCGCTCTAAAGGGACGGCAAACCCGTGCCGTTCCTTCAGAGCATGCGCAGGAGTGATGTCATCACAGCTTGCTCATACAAGCTCCTGGAAGGAAGACTGGGTGAAGATGGAAGCACTGTAAGAGGTGACAGCGCACTGCTGGAAGGCTTTGTTCGAAGGCAAGTATTTATTAATGTGTTAGTATGTGATGCATGCTAGCACATTATACCATTGCCTTGTTGGGGATTTTTTTTTTTTAACTGCCTCAGTTTACTACTGCTTTAAACTAAAAAGCAAACTTTTATTATATTGCCGTTAACTCATTCTTATGCCGTGTACACACGATCGGTTTTACCGATGAAAACAGTCCAATGGACTCTTCTCATCGGACAAACCGATCGTGTATGGGCCCCATCTGTCTTTTTTGCCATCGGTGAGAAAAAAAGAACATGTTTTAAATTTATCCGATGGGAAAAAAAACGATAGCAAATTCCGATCGTCTGTGTGGAACTCCATCGGACAAAAAACCCACGCATGCTCAGAATCAAGTCCACGCATGCTCAGAAGCATTGAACTTAATTTTTCTCGGCTTGTCCAAGTGTTTTACATCACGGCGTTTGGGACGGTCGGATTTTTGACTGATGGTGTGTAGGCAAGACTGATGGAAGTCAGCTTCATCGGATTTCCGATGGAAAAATCCATCGGATTAGAATCCATAGGATATCCGATCGTGTGTACAGGGCTTTAGAAGTGATGGTTGCACTCTGTTTTAGGCTTTATTTCTTCTATTTTCATCTGGTGATTCAGCCAGTAAGTTGCTGTTTTTCAAAAGAGCAAGCTCACTTCCTTCAAACCTTCTCTACTTATAATTAAGCCTTGCTAGGTTATGAACTTTTTTTTGTTCTTCGTTTCTGTTATACAATTTTCAAATAAGTAATTTTTCTTCTTCACTGATGTGCGCTGATGAGGCTGCACTGATAGACTGCATGGATGGGCACTGATGACGCTGCATTGATGGGCACTGGTGAGGCTGCACTGATGGACACAGATATGTATCATTGATGGACAGTGATATGCTGCACTGATGGATACGGATATGCTGCACTGATTATCAGGGCCCTGATTATCAGTGTAAATGTCTACTGTAACTGGAAAACGGCTTTCCTTTCCTCAGACACTGACAGTGCTGACGTCATTGGATATTTACCCTGATCAGGTATGCTCTGTGTCCGAGGGACACAGCTCACCACTGATCTCTGCGTGCCTCCAGGGGCGAACATGAGTGGCGTGATGTGAAGGATATTATATGACATCCAGTCAGGACGGTAAAGCCAACGTCCGGTCATCATTCTGTTATAGGCCGATCGGGAAGATGTAAGAAAAAAAAAGCACTGCACCCTGGTGATCTCTGATCTCTTCTACGCTGTCCAGGTAGATCTCTTTCTCTCCAGGGTTGCCTACACCGGCATGTTTTATTTACTAGGGATGATTTACTGCTTAACATAAAGTGTGTTCATATATACAAGCCACGCAAAACCCTGGGCCCAGCAATACAATATAACATACACAATAACTAAACACCAAAAACCGAAAGTCTAAAGTCATAACAGCGACGATATACTCATAACAGAATTATATTATACTCTAAAATAAGCCTAAGCTGGCAAACCGGCAACTCTGACAGATGCCAGAAGGACCTCTTGCCACAGGAACTGCAGTCTCAGTCTTGTTTGGCAGCCATTTTGTTCATATTAATTTTACAATCCAGAATAAATAGATTGTTTTGCTACCACACTATAGAGTATTCATTAAATGCCAAGAGCACATTCTGTCTTTCATAAAGTAGATAATGTGTTTAAAATTTGGACTTTTGCATGACTGCAAAATACACTATTTAATGCTCATTATAAGATTTTAGAACCAGTGGTTTAAAAAGTCGAATATATTTTTCTGAAAATAATTGCTCTTGTTTTCTTATCAGTGGGTTATACAGATGTAAACATATTATGTCAGAAATAAGCAACTGTACTGTGTGCAGTTTTTACAAAACTCTTCACAATCTGGAAGTGATCTGCTGCACTGATAACTGATGGATTATTTGCAATATTATATTTATGTCTATTGAAAATGCACTAATTTTTAGTTTAAAATACATCCCATTCAAAAATATCTGGGGTGTTAAAGTGGTACTAAAGTTAAAAATACTTACCACTGTTCTGATACCCACAAAGACCATCGCAGTTGCCGGAATCTTCTCCCTGGGCTTCTCCCGAGTGCCAGCGTCAGATGACTTCACTCCTACGCATGCACCCGAGTGTAGTCATCCCACAACACAGGCAGTGTGCCAGGAATGTAAACTGAGCTGTACACGCACAGCTCAGTGTACACTCTTTAGGGGATTGTGAACAGGCAGGTGTATGTTTTTGCAGAAGAGTCAATGTTGTTGCCAAACCAACTGCTGATAATGCCTCTGCAATCACACTGGAAAAATTAACAGTATTGGTTCAGTTCACTTTTAGTCTATTCACATTGTTGTCAATGAAGCCCTTATGAAGGAAGCACTCTTGGACCCCAGAAACGCACATTTTTGGATTGTCCCCCTGACTTTTATTGGACTACAGTTGTATCATAGCAGTGGTGTGGAGCTTTAATTTCCTTTTTCGTTACATTACACTGCAAGCCTAGAAGACTGGGGTTGATTTACTAAAACTAGAGAGTGCAAAATCTGGTGCAGCTGTGCATGATAGCCAATCAGCTTCTAACTGCAGCTTGTTCAATTAAGCTTTGAAAAACAAAAAATGGATGCTGATTGGTTTCTATGCAGAGCTGCACCAGCTACCCAACATTACTGTGGCATATTACTCTATTGCCAGTGGTACCAGTGTGTCAGGACCCAGATGTGAACCTGCAACCTCTACTGTGTCTGGCAGTATCTCTTCTTGCTGGGCCACCTGAAATACAGAACAGCTCCCTGGACAATTCCTTGAATCTTGCCTTGAACCTTGCGTCTGGTGAGCTTTGAACATTTTGCTCCTCCCATGAACCTCCTATTGAAGCGATGCCTTTGTACTTCCTGTTTGCCAGATTACGGTGCTCACGGCGGCCAATTTCATGCTCCTGTCACTCCTACTGCTGCCACCCGTATCTTCACTACCAATTGTTACTGACCTTTGGCTTGTTCCTCGACTTTGCTTCTGCGTGCTACCATTCTGCAACCGGTTGTTACTGGCCTTTGGCTTGTTTACTGACTATGCTTCTGCTTGATTCTTACCTGCTATATCTTCTACTGGACCCTGGCTTGCTCACCCCCTGGTGGCGCGATCCTGAGAACTGCAACCTGGTACTAATATGCAGCAAAACCTATCTCCACCTTTAGGAGCTCTGGTGAACAGCGGTTATAATTTAGACCTCCCCACCTCAGGTGAGCCTGCAACATGTACCAGGGTAATCTGATTGTTCACTTATCCAACTGGTCAGAGTTAGCCTCAGTGTGAGCCTCTCTACTGCTATGGCTAATGGCCTATAAGCCTGACCCCTGACTGTGACAGAGTAACCTATTGGCAGCTAACAACAGCAGCACTGAGTTTAGGTAGAAAATCAACAGAGTAACCATACTATAAGTAAGCTTGGGCTGTCTACTACCCAGGAAGACTAAGGGCAGGGTAGCACATTCTATTGCATGTTACCCCAAAACAACAATGTGAATGGGCTCACAAGTTGCTTTGGAAAAATAAAATATTCTGTCAATTTCTCATAATTTCTAAAGATGATATGGACAACTCACTAATTTTCACCACATCTGAAAAATATTCATTTGAATTATGCTCTGTAGGTACATTTTACCAGTTTTAAGGCTGGGTTTAACACTTGTGTGATATTAGACATTGTATGTGATTCGCACCACACTGCTGTGCAGATCACATGCAATGTTTGTGTGATGCAAATTCAGCCATACAGATTGTATGGTTGAATTTGTGTCGCATTCACACCAAAATGGTGCAGGACCCTTATTTTGGTCCTCAATGGAATCAGAACGCATGGGTATTTACACCTAAGAGATCCAATTCCTGCACCATTTGGCAGTTCGCACTGCAATCTGCAAACCGATCTGGCTGTGTCATTAACTTTGCATTGACACTTACAGCAGTTCGCAGATGTCAGTGTGAACTGCTGGCAGCTGACATGCGATGCAGGAATCTGCACCTTGAATTGCGCTGGTTCCCGCATCGCATATATGTGAACGGGCACTTAAAGACTTTTTGTCCTTCTACCTCCAGACTCAATAGCTGCTGTGTGTTACTCGTCCTTACTATTCTCACATTTGTTTTCATCCTGTTTTTGCAGCATTAGTGATCTCCTAGAGCCTTTCTGTAACCACCTTTCATCTACATGCATTTCAGCGATGACTACATGATGTTTCTGTGTGCAGATTTCTTAATAAAGGCAACATTAGAACATGCCTATGCATAAGTCCCTACATCATGGCCTTGAGCAGTGAGCACATATGTGGTTACTGGTAAATCTTAATCTTAAATTCTATACTTTACTGTAGGTCTTATATTATCCCATAGAAAACACTGTTATCAAAATCTAACCAACATGACGAATGAAAAAATTACAATTTAATCAAATTGTGGTAATAGAAATTCACAGTTATAGACCAATACATCAAACTCATGTGCAGATGCTGTTTAACATTCCATAGTTTAATATGAATTTGGTTTCCATGTTCTGAAATTGATCTACAAAGGTCAATGTGCAAAGTACTATAAACCCTACTATAAACACCAATAACAATTCATCTTCCACAACCTTAAAGAGAATCCATCATTTAAAAAAAAAATACTGTTGAAGGTTTAAGAACCTAGAAGTACATGCACATACCTGCAGCAGCTTCTCAAGTCCTACTATTAGGCTGCATTCACACCTGAGCATTTTGTAGCCTGAAGCCACAAAACGCTAGAGGGGGAAAAAACATTATTCTCTATGGAGATGGTTCACATCTCCACTCTAAAACGCCTGAAGCCGAACGCCTGAAGCTCAAACAAGTTCCGGACCCTTTTTTGTCGCGCAAATCGGGCAGATTTGGGCGTTTTGGGAGTCATAGAATGTAATGGAAACACTTAATTCAAGCGTTTAGCGCGACAACAAGCGTTTCGACGGGCGCAAATTCACGCGACAAAACGCCGGTAAAAACGTCGGTAAAAATGCTCGAAGCGCTACGCTCAGGTGTGAATGCAGTCTTAGGGTTGATTTTGAGTCTTTTCTGAAAGGCAAAACAACTGCTAACACCCCATACAAATACAAGCACACACATTCCTATTGGCCATCACTATAATGGGCAGCCTTACTGGCAAATTGGAATGTGCAGGAAACAGGAATAGGAGAGCTAACATTCAGAAAGTGCCTTATCTTTGTTGAAAAACCCTGAAAATCAGCTGGGACGGGAGCTGCCAGGAGGCTGTTGTCGTTATGTGCCTCTAAGAGCCTGTACTTTACACTGCAGCATTTTATTTTGCATGTCAGATTTTCTTTGACTTTAGAATCCTAAATTCTGATTGGATAGAACGGGCTACAAGACTTTGTTTATCATAACTGCCATCTCATGTAAGTACAATTGTCTCAAAACTACAGGGATTGAGTTTATCCTACATATTTTACCAACATTTGTAACTGTTATCCTGACTTTGGACAATTACCCTTGCAATTCTGTAGGAAATAAATATTTTCTCTTATATATTGTCCATCTCTGATTGTGCTGCTGTGCTTTGTAATTCTATTGTGGTGTGTTTGTTGGAGAAAGTATTGATTGTTTTTGACAAAGCATTTAAAATTGGACTCAGTTGTGATTTTCAAAAACAGTATTTATTGTTTAGCTTTGGGATTGCATCTGTATTACTCAGTCAGATAAATATAAGCCTTTGGTTTGCCAACAAGAGCATCAGTGCGCATTCAATTCAGTGTGCTGCTTGAAACTTTTTTTTTATCAATGCTTGTTCTTTATGTTACTGTCAATGCCTAAACCACAGCAGAGGTCATCCAGAGACAAAGTTATCCTTACATGTAGAGATAATTGTTTATGGCATACTATGATCTGACAAGTGGCAGTTTTTTAAGGAGGGCTGAGGGGAACATTTACCAAGTGATGTAGGTTTGGAGGCAGAGTGTATAGAGAATCTGACAAATTACCAGGGATTGGGGGAGGAATGAGGAGAGCATTTGCCAAGTATCAGAAGTTAAGCCTCGTACACACGACCGAGTTTCTCGGCAAGAACCAGCAAGAAACTTGCTGGCAGAGATTTCTTGCCGAGAAATTTGTTCGTGTGTATGGTTTCTCGTCAAGAAAACCGACTACAATCTCGACCTGAAAATAGAGAACCTGCTCTCTATTTTCTCGTTGAGATTCTCGTCAGCCTGTTTCTCGACGAGAAAATTGTGTGTGTGTACACTTACCTGTCCTCCGGGAAGCCCGCGCATGCTCGAAATGACTTTGACGCATGCGCGGTAGCTTCCTAGGCATAGGATAGGGTGTACAAAGATGGCGGCGACGGCATCGAATGTGACGAGAGCATGCTCGTCGTATTCAATTACGTCACCGCGTTCGCTCCATTCAAAGAACCGCGGGTTCTTTGAAATGAGCGTGTGTACACTCGGCCGGGACAAGTTTCTTGTCCAAGGATCTTGTTGAAAAAAACGACGTGTTTTTTACGACGAGATTCTCGGCCGTGTGTACGAGGCTTTAGAAGGAGGAATCCAGAGGATATCTGGCAAGTTACAGAGGTCTGGTGGAGGAGCAAAGAGAATATTTGACAAGCTACAGGGGTTAAGAGAAGGACTCCAAAGAACCCCTGACAAGTTATAGAGGTTTGGCTTAAAAATTAGGAGAACATCTAACATGTGATGAAGGTTTGTAGAAGGAATGAGGAGAACATCTAACATAGGACATAAATGTACAAGAGAAAAGGAGGGTACTAATATTTCCTAAAATTACACAGGATTTCTTCACCACATAAGTAAAGTCTTGGTTGTACATTATTGTATAATTTTATTATTATTTATAGGAGTAAGGGCATTTTTAAAATCTGCTCCAACAGTTTTTTTGCACTCATGGAGATCCAGGATACAGTTTGTATTCTTATCACTTTATTTATTATTATGGCTGGAGCTCAGGAAAGACCCCTAAAGCCTCATACACACGATCGGACTTCAAACAAACTTTTCCGTGGATTTTTGTTTGAAGGGCGTTGGCCGGGAACACCCATAGCATACACACGGCAGGACTTTTCTGCAAACTTTCCCCAAACTTTCGCAAAATCACATGTTTTTTTCTGCTCTTTTGTGCTCTTTACCGCCACCCTTTGGTCAACTTCTGCTATTGTTGGTTGATTTTAACATTGGTTCTGGGCATGCGTGTTTGTACTTCGGACTAAAGTCCGATGGATTTCTGTACACACGATAGGACTTTGCACCGTAGGACGTTTGTCCGTTTGTAAAAAGAAATTTTGTCCGATGAAAACCGAAAAAGTTTGTCCGATGGAGCATACACATGGTAGGATTTTTTTGAAAACTTGCTCATTTTGAAGTTTGTTGTCAAAAAGTCCTACCGTGTGTTTGGGGCTTAAGACAGCTCACTTTTCCTCTTGATACAATTTACTTATCTAGAACATTTTACTCTTTTATTATAGGAAATTATTTTTTCTCCAAAGATATAAATGCTGTGGGAATATGTTTACTCCTATGCTTTTTTAGATGCACTCCTTGAAAGAATTGATTTTGACCTATAATGACTAAAAAGCTTTTTGCTGTCACTAGCTTGTCTGTGCCAGTATGACAATATTTTGCAGCAATGTAAGTTTTAATTCTGGATGGGGTTGAGGGCAAGAAATGGCTGAATAAACCTCTTCCCAGAATAGGGTGATCCTTGTCCCCAATACTCATCTACAAAGTTAAGTTAATTAGAAACATAATGCTTTGCCCTCAGACAGCCCAACTCAACCCCATATACAATAACAATCTTCAAAAAAAAAGTCTCAGATAATCTCTTTCATTTCTATCGGCCATTGTTTCTACATGTGTTCTGCTGACTAGAATAATATTTCACGCTTCGGATTTCCAGGGTCCACCTGCATAACCTCATTTCTTATGCCCTGTACACACGGTCGGAATTTCCCTTCCGGATAAACTTTTTTTTTTCGACGGAATTCCGTTCAAGCTGTCTTGCATACACACTGTCACACCTAATTCTGACCGTCAAGAACGCGGTGACGTACAACACTACGACGAGCCGAGAAAAATGAAGTTCAATGCTTCCATGCATACGTCGACTTGATTCTGAGCATGCGTATTTTTTTCTCCGTCGGAGTTCCATACAGACTAACGGAATTTCGGATAGAAATTTTTTCCGTTGGAGAAAAAGAGAACATGTTCTCTTTCTAACTCCGACGGAATTCCTTGGAATTTCCAATGGAAAAAGTCCAATGGGGCATACACATGGTCGGAATATCCGATGGAAAAAGTCCGTCTGACTTTTTCCATCAGAAATTCTGATCGTGTGTACAAGGCATAACACTTCCACAATGCAGTTTTATTAGCAGATTACAGCTTTGTTGTTTGGAGGACAAACGTGAAGACAGGTTTGTGAAAAAGAAGAACAAATTCACAGTAGGTGTAACAGGCAATCACCAGAGATTTTCTCAGAAGAGAATCAAACTACTCTGGAGTCGGGTAAAGTTATCTGAGCTGCAGTATATTAATAGATTTAAGAGAGAGAAGCCAACAAGGACAGAACAGTAATAACATAGGAAGGGCCAAGAAGAGCCATTAGTTTACAATACCTGACTTTGCATGTACAGCTGAAGGTTACAAAATCATTAACTCCGCTGAAATTGTCCATCATCATTGATAAAAAGGAGATACATAGGTGCACAGAAGAAATTAGATAAAACCCAGAATATTTCATATTTACTTGATGTAAGACTATACATGTCAAGTAAACACACAGTCTGCAGAGGGCCTGTGAGCAGCAAAACAAACTAGGTATTTCTTTTTCACCTCATAATTTTGCTCTACATTTTACCAAATCATATTTCCGTGATGACACCTGAAATGTTTCTGTAGGACTTACTAATATGTTGTACCTACAAGCATTAGGGTCTATTTTGCTTCTGTTCTCTGCTACATGTCACCATAAACTGTATTAAATATATATGTACTGCTTGTCCCACAGAGCTCCTAAACAGTAGAATAAACTTCACATACAAAAAGCCCTTTCCATTGAAGGGTTGCAAAGAGAATCAGCCCAATGAGTGTAAGCTATAGTTTGTATACCTCACATACAAAGTACTGTTCTATGGCAGACAGTTATGCATTATCAATGATGTGTTTCCAACTTACGTTTTCTTCCGTTCCAGACTTCTCCACAATTACAGAAGGCAACAGTAATCCTCCCGGAGAGGTTGGGTTTGAGAAAGATCCAGCTCCTCCAACCAAAGACACAACTCCATTACAATCCACTGAACTGTTCCTCTTGCCATTCTGTGTGAAGCCCGGAGTATTTGGATATGAAAGAGCACTTGTTTGACTTTGGATGCTGAGGCGTCTTCCAGCACGTGGAACCAGCAGCGACCCTCTATGACCGTCGCTGGCATTGCTCACTTCATCATCAGCAAACTCTGTCTCTGAACAAAGGTCTCTCCCACGGATATGGAAGTTGAATATGCTCCCTTGACTTATTTTTCGTTTCACGGAACTGGGCCCAAAACCAATCCCAAGAAGTGACTACAAAAACATTAAAAGATACAAAACACACAATAGTATTAGTGAAATTGAGTTTATATGGAGTGCAAAAGCCAAGAACCTGTACTTGATAGTAGATAAACAAATGTACTACTTAATGTGAACACATTTATGAAAGTTAAACTCCACCTCTACACCCCCAAAATAAAAATAATTACAATGGATTTATATATACCGTATATACTCGAGTATAAGCCGAGATTTTCAGCCCTTTTTTTGGGCTGAAAGTCCCCCCCTCGGCTTATACTCGAGTCAGCGAAATTTTACATTCTAAATAGTACCTGTAAAGAAGTTGCGGCTGCGGCGTCCATCGTTCAAATCCCGCGGTCTCTTCCTGGTCTCTTCCGTGATAGGCGATTCTCATCAGACACTCTCCGCCTATCACGAACGTTCTCTCATCCTCAGTTAACCAGCAGACGTCTGTGATTGGCGGAACACCCAACACAGTGTCTGCTGGGAAACTGAGGATGAGAGAATGTTCGTGATAGGCGGAGAGTGTCTGATGAGAATCGCCTATCACGGAAGGAACAGGAAGAGACCGCGGAATTTGAACGATGGACGCCGCAGCCGCAACTTCTTTACAGGTACTATTTAGAATGTAAAATTTCGCTGACTTGAGTATAAGCCGAGGGGGGGGACTTTCAGCCCAAAAAAAAGGGCTGAAAATCTCGGCTTATACTCGAGTATATACGGTATATATAAATCCATTGTAATTATTTTTATTTTTATTTTTAAGATAGGAGTCACTGCTGTGATGAAAAGCAGACTAGAACTCCACCTTCTAGCTGAATAAAATACTACGTAATAATAATTTCCAATATTTAATAACTGACTGACTAAAAATATTATATAAAAAAAATATCCTAATAAATAAAGAAGCAAAATATCTACTAAATGACTAAATAGGCACTTGATTTGAAAGTGTAATAGCATTTTATAGTACAAATATAATCAACCAGTAAAAAGACTTAAGTAAAAATGCTCAAGATAAAAAAAAATATGAAAAGAAAGATCTAAATTACTCCAGGAACAATCAGGAGCAATGTGATTTTTACAGGGAAATATTTTTTTTCTTAGGGCAGCTGCTGTTTCAAGCAATATCCAGTCTCAAAGTGACTTGACAGCTGTTAAGAAGTGGGAAAGTTCTCTTTAATCTGATCTAAATTAGCTGCAACAAATAGGTGGCGAAAGAAATGACATTTGCTTTACTTGATAGACTAGCCCAATGGCTACTTCCTTCCCAGGGAACGTGAACAGGTGCATGTGGGTTATATTAATTTTTAGAGATGAGTGATTTATGGACTAAGAAGATCTTCAAAGGATTTTTACCTTATAATCTATATTTGACTTTGCTCTCATGATGAATGTGTTAACTCCAGCTTTACAGTATTTTTTTTTTTTTTTATATTTTAAACCTTAAGAGCGTGTTGTTTCCTGATACAGTCAAAGAAATCTGTTTACATAATATACTATTCTCTACATTCAGAGGCAAATCATTTTGCCAAGTGGGGAGGCTTGCATGCTCAAGTGATGCTTAGTATTAAGCTATCAAAAGCTGGAACTCCTGTAGGGCCAGTCAAGCTGGACAGCCTGAAAGCAATGATGGCTGTGGCTTGGGCATGGCATCACATCAAAAATATACCCTTGAACCTAACTGAATACACATTAGGTAAAGGAATGTATTTTTATACTGAAATGGATCACTTAAAGTAATAGTAGTGTATAGTATAAAGTAGTATTTCAGAAAGTGGGTACAAAGATCTATATTGAATCAGTGCTGATGGCTAAATGGATATGGAAAGCTTAGTAGTATTTCAGAAGCACCTGAGCATGCCAAGTTAAGTAGGCTTCAGACATTTCTTATCTGCATGCCTGTTCCAGGTCAGTGAAAATACTGAAGCAAATGGGCCAGCAGAATAACCACGCAGCTAGCCTTATTAGCAAAAGGTCAAAAAATGCAATAGGAGCATAATGGAGCATATCTTCTTTGTGAAAGTACCTCTTGTAAAATTGTTTAAATGCATTTTGATTTTGCCAGTAGATTACATTAATTATTACTGTTTTTAATCAGGGTGACAACGCTGTTTACTCTGCAGTGAAATCAATGCAGCATTGTCACCCTGTTCTATTGTAGTAACCTGGACTACAGCTGTGTATTATGAGGACATAGTTAACAGGCAGGCTATCAGCATTGTCACCGCTAATAGCCTGCCTCTGCTTTACTAGTCAACTTCAAGCTGTGCGCATTTCCTCCCACAGTTTGTGTGACTGGCAGCACACCGCAGTCAATATGCCAGCAATACTGATGGCTAATGTAGTTTAGCAGAAGCTTGCACATCACTAGTAAATGACTTGCACATAAAACCATTTAAAAAAAATACAACATACTACTGAGGCTATATAAATTTACAGTACATGTAACTGGCGATAAAAATGTTAAACTTTCATTAAAAATAGCTATCCTAGGTTGTTTGAGGTTGCATGTTTTTTACAGCTCCATCCTGTAAAAAAAATCTGTGTGGTGAAGCAACACATGAGAAGGCAAGGTTGTTAAAGCACTGAACCATCATGGAATAAACTATAATCATTTACACAAGTTAAAAGATCTTTCGACAGTTGGATGTAGAAAACTATCATACATATGGTTAGCTTTACTTCTTTTGTACAGTACACAGTTTTCTAAATTAGACTAAAGTGTAATTCACAGTTTGAAATTACCATTTTCCGCATACTCTCCTCATCAGACTCTCCTCTATGAGTTCTCGCATCGTCATTATACTCATCGATTTCTGAGGATTTTTTTTTCCTTCTTCGATTTCTCCTTTCTTTGGCACTTTTGGAACTGAATGGTGACATTTCACAGGAGCTGTGAGACCCGGCATCAGGTCCTTTGCTTGCAAGTGCCTGCCCAACAAAAAACAGAGACAAATCCCATTATTGCTTAGGACTATCAAAGACTACAAAATGCTTGTGCACTCTGCTGATTAGGGCTATACACTGCCCAGATCAGCGTTTTACTGTAGTGGGTCCAGCCATGTGTATCTGATACGCCGTGAACAGAAAGCATGTACAAACTGCACATGGAGTGCTTACCTGCAGTTAGGGACAGATATGTGGCCCTGGATGCATCCAGGGACCCACATCCAGCCACTTAGAGACCCCTTTCACACTGGAGGAATTTTTCAGGTGCTAAAGGGCTAAAAATAGCGCCCTTAAAGCACCTGAAAAATGCCTCCCCTGCAGCCCCAGTGTGGGAGCCAGAGTGCTTTCACACTGGAGCAGTGTGCATCTTTGGAGCAGTTTAGGAGCTGTGTATACACCGCTCCTCCACCGCCCCTGTCCATTGAAATGAATGGGCACCGCTGCCGAAGCACCTGCAAAGCGATTTGGCAGAGGCGCTTTTCAGGCGCATTTAACCCTTTCTTCGTCCGCTAGCGAGGGTTAAAAGCGCCCTGCTAGCAGCCGAAAAGTGCCGCTAAAATGACGGTAAAGTGTTGCTAGTTTTACCGCTAACGCGACCTGCTGGCAGTGTGAAAGGAGTCAAAGGTTTCAAAGTCTGGTTGAATGCTGACATAAGTACACTGGCAACTATTGCAATTATCACTAGAGTCATGCCTTGAATGTAACAGTTTTGGGAAACAGTTAAATTAGTGGGTTTAATTTCACTTTAAGTAAGCCATTCTCACAGAGGGGTCACGTGACTAATAAAAAAAAGAATGAGGGGGTGGAGTTGCCTCAGGGTTCATATAGGTTAACTATGCAATTCTTCTTGGATACGGTCTTGATTCTTTAAAAGAAAAATATGAATAACCCTATATGATGTCCTTTAAAAATTTAACTGAACCTTCAGTTGAAATCAGCTAAATGCATTTTAGGTGCATCGAAACAATACAGGTGTGCCAGGTCCTAGGCCTGAAACATACTTTTGCGCAGCGGTGTCTTAATGCATGCATGTTGTGTCATGTGCTAATGTGCGTTGTGTTAAGGCAGCCCATTTATTATTTTCCAGTGCGGACCATAAAGCGAACATGCAGCATTTTCCCTATGCAGAGTTCCACAATGCAGTGCACATGAATGACGATATGAATAGTTCCCTACAGTACGTTAATCTTCTTTATAAAGCAGCCGCAGCTTTAACTGGTTGTAAACCTCAGACATGAAATATGAAAAAAGCTAATTTAGTAGCGTCGCTACGGGGGGTGCGGGGGGTGTGGATCGCACCCAGTTGAGACCTACCAGATGGGTTACAACATCAAGTAGGAAGGGGGACACCATGTTTTACTGCAGGGAGGTTGGGTTGGTGGCACCATGTTTTAGCACGGAAGGGGGGTTGGGGTGACACTGTGTTTTACTGTGAAGGGGGGGTTGACACCATGTTTTACCACACCAGCTCACACAAACCCTAGTGACACCACTAAGCACATCCCCCTATACGGTGTACATGTCCCTCTCCAAAGTCCTGAGTGTCATCTCTCTTTGCTGCCTGGTTCATCTGTTATCAGCGTGACTCTCATTGTTCTGGCAGATTTTCTCAACACCAAGAGTTAAATAAACACAGAGGGTACAGCAGACAGCAGCATTGTCAGTCTGGGGAGGAGAGTAGTTATAAATGTATTAGCAGATTTAATTACACTAACAAATTGAAGCCAGACTCTAGCTCACACTTTATAATCAGTTACAGCAAACAGTTTTTTTTCCTTTTGCAGGAATAAATAAAAGCTGATGATTTTAATGACCCCTGCCAGTGCTAAGTGGTTTGCCTCATCCATGTAAACCGATACATTCTGCTAGAGAGCAGGAGCTTGTGAAAAACAGCAGACTCGCTGGCTGGATCGCCAGATGAAAATAGAAGAAAGAAAGCCTAAAAAAAGTAAACTAGTACAGCCATTGCTTTTAGGTTTAATACTGCTTTAAACATCTTCTCTCCAGTCAACATGCTGACTGTGCAAAGGTATAAACAAAGCCAAGGATAAATCCAAGGAAAAAATCCAAGCTTATGTAGCACCCCTTTACTTTTCAGGGGTGCTATGTACTTAAATTTAGGGGGTTGGTCTGAGCTAGTAGCCAGGCTCAGACCACTTTGATTGTCAGTATTCGCTTCTGCCTATGTGATGTAACCTGATGTACAGTTCCCTGTGGCCTGTAGGTGGCACTGCCATATCAGGTCATGGTTGAACCGTGGGTGACATTGCTATGCCTTAGGGTGTCCTCTCTCGGCAGTGGTGCGGTGGGCGTGGTTGGCCTGCTGTGCATGCTGGGATGGGATACATAAGGGGCATACGCCATCTTGAGAAAAGACTGGAGTGCTGTGGAGTGAGCGGTTTGCGCCGCCCCGGCCCTTCAGGCCAAGTATACGCACGTGTATCAGTCTCAGGCACCTTTAGCCTGGGGCTGCAACTGCACTAGTAGGCCCAGCACCTTTAGCTGGGGCCTATCTCCAAAAGAGGAATCCCAGGGTGCCCGGGAAAGGGGGGACCCGCTCTAAGAAGAGGAGACCGGGGGAGGACCTTTCTGATGGACCGGTGAGAGTTCACGGTGAAAGAGAGGCCTGGTTACCTTCTGGAGGGATTCAAAGATCCATCACAGGCCTTGCAACGTTCTATCGCTGGCACCTGTCCTTGTGTTGCAAATGCTGAGAAGTTTGTGACTTAAAGATTCTGTGGCAGAGGATCTCCCGATCGTATCTCTAGGAAACCTAAAGTGAACGTTCGAGCATCACTCCGGCTGCTAGGATCCACTCTTACAGGGGACTATCCGGGTGAGCTAAACCTACTCGGGATCGAGTAGTGACTATTGTACCAGTTTGTGCCTGGACCTACCTCCCAAAACCTTACTGTCCTTTCTCTCATCCACCTTTCCTGTCTGCTGAACTTGAACTTTGCTTATAAAATAAACTCAGCGTTGGAGTTAAAGTGGTGTGGACATTGGCCTTCCTTGGGAGAAATAAAGACTTGTCCCTACACTCTAGGAGACGAGAAGCAGCTGAATGGGATAACTTGCCGCAGGACCCAAAATTGTTAATACCGCTCAACCTCTTAAAACAGGAGTGTATGGGCATATAGCGCGGTGTGCCTTGACCTGCAAGTGAGCCAAAGGCAGGAAAAAGGTCCGTGTGCTACACTTACTCACCGACCAGCCTGCGGAAAACCAAATCAGCCTGTCTAACAGTATGTGTTAAAAGCAGGGGTTTAGTCTGCACACATTTGCAAATACATGTGTAGCGATACCTCCAGTTAAGAGGGCTGCCTGTATGATTTTGGGCCCTGTAGTGCACCGTTGTCAACCCCTGGCAATCGGCTCTAACCTCCCTTGGCACAGTCAGTAGGGGTTGATAGGACTGTGAGGCCTGTAACTCACAGCGGCACAGTCCTATGACAAGAACACACAGCAATATCTTAAAACTTCCTTTAACTGTCCCTTCAGCAAAGTAAAAGACACAGACACCAATATACTTAACCCTTGTATATTTACTTAGACTAGCGGATAAGCAATAAAACAGGAATGTACATGTCATGTACATGTCATGTGCAGAGCCCTGCAATAAACAGTGTTTAAATGAGCAGACAAGTATATAATGCTACACAACTCTAACAGTCCCCATTGCAGCTATTCCCCCTCGTGGACAAAATGGCGCCAGGAAAGTAAACGCTACACAGTCAGGCCTGACTGAACTAAGTGGAAGTTCTGTAGGGAAAATCTTCGCTAGCAACGGTGGTGCACTTGAAGAATAGAATTTGTAATCCACCAATGTAACAGGGAAACTGTGTCTGTCTATGAGCAAGTGCTCTCTCACCCAACCGGACCAGTCCGCATCCATTTCTTCCGCTGCTGTGTCTATGTACACAGATCCCTCGACATCCGGGTCTTCGGTCCTCCTGGCAATGGTGCAGTAACAAAGGAGAGACGTCCCTCAGGTTCCTCGGTGCGAGCGAAAGGCTCTTTGGAGAAAGGCCCAGGCTTTCGGCCTAAAGTCACAGGAGCTCAAGCAGTAGTTCAACCTGCTGGGCGGGGGGTGTCCAAAGAGAAAGACTGGGCTCCGCCTCTCCCTTATAAAGTCCACCCCAGCAGTCCTTGCGCGGGGCAATGCACCCTGGGTGCCTTAAAGTGTACTGGGTAATGTAGTCTCTGAGAGATTAAAGGGCAATACCCCGCTACACATGCGTAAACTACAGAGCCCCGCCAAGGCACCCTGGTATCTGTAGTTCCTATCACTAACTGATGAATGACTCCACAGTGGAAGCAAATGCATTCTGATGGATAGATGGAAGGCAACATATGATATAAACAAAGCCAAGAGTAAATCCAAGGAAGGAATCCGAGCTTACTTAACTTTTTTTCTTGGATTTATCCTTGGCTTTGTTTATATCATTTGTTGCCTTCCAATGCTGCTTGCTGCAATGGCCAGTTATAGGTGGGGCAGTGGACTTCTTTTTTGAAATACTGTTATATTGGTCAGGCAACAAACTGACACCTTTGCAGTCATTGTGCTGGGTGCTCAGTGTGTTCCTGTACCTTTAAGAAGGGGTGGGCTCCCTTCAGTCCATCTGCCCTCCATCTATCCATCAGAATGTATGCGCTTCCACTGTGGAGTCTCTCATCAGTTAGTGATAGGAACTACAGATACCAGGGTGCCTTGGCAGGGCTCTGTAGATTACGCATGTATTTGAAAATGTGTGCAGACTAAACCCCTGTTTTAACGCATACTGTCAAGCCCTGTACACACGATCGGTTTTACCGATGAAAACAGTCCGATGGACTTTTTCATCGGACAAACCGATCGTGTATGGGCCCCATCGGTCTTTTTTCTATCAGTGTTAAAAAATATAACATGTTTTAAATTTATCCAATGGAAAAAAAAAGATAGCAAATTACTATCGTCTGTGGGGAACTCCATCGGATAAAAAACCCACGCATGCTCAGAATCAAGTCGACGTATGCTCAGAAGCATAAAACTTCATTTTTCTTGGCTCATCGGAGTGTTTTACGTCACGGCGTTTGGGACGATCGGTTTTTTGACTGATGGTGTGTAGGCAAGACTGATAGAAGTCAGCGTCATCGGATTTCCGATGGAAAAATCCATCGTTTTAAAATCCATAGGAAATCCGATCATGTGTACAGGGCTTTAGACATGTTGATTCAGTTGTCGGCGGGCTGGTCGTTAAGTAAGCTTGGATTTTTTCCTTGGATTTATCCTTGGCTTTGTTTATATCATATGTTGCCTCCCATTGCTGCTTGCTGCAATAACCAGTTATAGGTGGGGGCAGGGGACCCCTTTTTTTGTATGACTGTGCAAAGGTCCTGCACGTCATCTGCTGACTAAAGAATACAACCTGTAAGACTTTTCACACCTTTTGTACTGATGTATCTGAAATGTATTTAGCTGATTTAAACTAAAAGTTAATTTGGGCATTAACATCTAGTACTGTATATTGACTTTATGTATTAACCTCTTGCTCCTTCTTCAGTTGCTCCATGGCTTGCTGGAACTCCTTCTCTTTTGCTTCAGCCTCAGCAATGCTGGCTTGGTTCTGCTCTTCATAGGCCATGGCAACAACAGCAAGGATCAAATTAACAAGATAAAAAGAACCCAAAAATATGACAAACACAAAAAATATCATATATGTCTTTCCTGCAGCTCGAAGAGTCTGAAAGATAGAAGAACAATAAACAAAATTTTACCACCATTGTTAAAGTGTTAAATATGCTATTCCCTTTAATATTACTGATGTTAAATCAAGTGCCTTTATGTTAGTAAAGGACTGTGCTGAACATACATGTGTAGTTTTCTTGACTGTCTGGTGGTTTGTCCCATGCTTAATTTTCAGAAAAATCGAATAAAACCCTCTTAAAGCCACATGCATGCAATGCTCTTTGGTTATTAGAAGGAATTTAAAGCAGCCATAGACAGTCAGACAGACAGACAGTCATATAGATGAATGACGGGAAAGAATCTCGTCAATATCTGTAGCATTATTAGCTGCATCATATCTCTTGTAATGAAATAAGGTCAGCCAGTTCAGCAGGAACCGGCCAAGATTCGAACCATTAATGGGCAGGCTGAATGTACTAAGTCGATCAATCAACTTGGGTACAACCAGCCTGCCAAATTTGCTTAGCTGCCAGCGATAATCACTGTCTTCTCCTGGCGAGGACAGCCTCCCCCCAGGAGGGATTCCTGCATCAACACTGTCTGTGTTGATAAGTAAATCAAGCTAATTTCTTTCCTGCAACCCGTGGTTGCAAGAAAGAAATTTGCTCCATGTATGGCTGGCCTTAAGCAGTATTGTAAAGTTAACACCTTCCCTCTCTTTTTTAGATGTGAGCATAGGCATTGTGTCAGTTCCCAGCCCTGTCTATTCAAAGATTGCAGGATGATTTCTCAACAAGTTGATAAATCTCTATGGACAATAATGAGCTCTTTAGACACTGCAAATAAGTGTTATCCCCTTCTAGGGCTCTAGGTTTAAATGGCCCCATTCTGTCCCAAGCTGTCAGTTAGAATCGGGGCATTCTTGGGTCATTTATGAACAATCTTTATAATAGGCAAGATATTAAAACATACCAGTTGGTATAAGTTCTCCCAATAGTCTTGTGTCATAAGTCGGAACAGAGAAAGGAAAGCCCATCCAAAAGTATCAAAACTAGTGTAGCCATAATTTGGATTTCTACCCGTTTTCAGGCATACAAAACCTTCTGGACATTTCCTGTTGGAAGAAAAGAGGGCAAAGCAAATCAAAAGACTTTTTCAAAATGTAGGGCTTTACATCTTTCTTAGTTCTAAATGCAGAAGGAGGAAGTATTGTGGTCAACCCACAACATATTGCCAGGACTATTTCTCTGTGTTGCCACTGGAACTTAATCCTGCAGGATAGGAAGGAGAAGGCAAAGGAAAGTTTGAGTATGTTGGGAAAAGCTGCTTAGTCTAATTCCTCTGCTACCCCTCTAGAATGTCAAGCTAGAAATGGAACAAATAAATGAATTAATACTATAGTCTAAATTAATTCAACAAATTCCACTAAAAACATAATATACATATTTACCCTACATACATTTTAGAAAAAAGCTGTGTCAAAGCAACAAAGATTTCCCAAGGTAATGTGTTCTGCAATGTGTCGTTAAGGAAATCACTTCACCTGGATAGCGTGCAGTGTTATCAAGTATTTTATATAGGCCAAATGTATTTAAACGTTTGGCTCTGTCTTGATTGCAGCTTTAAAGACATTTATTTTATACATTTAGCAAAGGAGGCACTTTGTGATATATTTAAAGCTAGGTATTTATTTATGACTCCCAGCGGTTTACCTATTCAAACCTGTTATATTTAGCTTAAAATAGTGACAAAATCAGTCTAGGCAGCAGTGATTTATCAGGGTCCATCGAGGTTCAGGCACTACACAGAGGGCACAATTGACAGGGAATAATGGCTAAAAAAATAAAAGGAAACATAACTATAGTAAAATATGTGCAAAGTAGAGCAACCCAAGCAATTTCTCACATAATGTTCTGCTATACGGCAACCCAGATTGTTAGGCTGGTACGGCAGATGTGTTATTGCAATATTAGCAAGAAAATTTAATCACAGTGTACCCATGATAATGCAATGTTGACCATTGGGAAGTTTTAGATAGGGACTGTGATGCAAGTGGCCAGCAGTTTCCAAAAATATTCAAAGTCTCCCATATACCGTTCAGCTACCCAAGAGGAAAATAAGCTGCAACCATGGTGGCTGTGGCAATTCTACATTAGATTTTTCCATTTTCTTGCTGGGAGGTTCTCCTTTCAAAAACTTTTCTGCATAGGCCACTTTGTGTTTGTCCACAGTTGTCAACCTTTCTGTTTCCTTGTTACCAGATTTTGGAGTTTGTGATTGAATAGGTTACTGATTTGATGCAATAGTCGCCTTAACAATCCAAAACTGTTATTTGAGCATAAAAATCTTTTTTCTTAAATTCATACTACCTTGAATGTTATTATTATTATGGTCTAATTTGATGTGATTGTACAGTATGTTAAGTGCTTCATGCATTGGCACTATATAAATAACCTGGAATTTATGGGTATATAAAGTTTGGTAACTAGCATAGCTACACTCCCTTAGTAGTCAGCCCAAACACTGTTTTAAAATGCTGAGTATATGAATTTCTAATGCAATACAAACTAAGGTCACCTACATATTGTACAGAATCAACACACTGATAGAAGGCCTGAATTAAAGCTGAAGTTCACCCCAGAAATCTGCAGTGAATAGCCAAATATTATGTATCTTGATAAATGCATGCCACCATATTTGACTTCCATCCACACTCTAGTTGTCCAGCAATCACTATTGGAGACTGCTGGCTAATACCAGTGCCACCATACAACTTGGGTTGCTCAACCCATGTCATGCTATCTAAATATTGTTAAAGAACTACTGTACATTGAACAGAGCTTGTTCCAAAAACACAGTGAAACGGTTGTCTGAAATATGTATTTGTAAATTAATGTATCACCAAACAAAATAAATTACAGGCCATTGCCTTAAGACAAATGTTTAAGAATGATGAGGACAGAATTTATAACTGATTATCACAAAATGTAATAAAAATGATTTATCATATAGAAACTGTGAAAAACAGAGTCCTCTGAAACTATTACAAACTTTTAAAGAAGAAACAAATTCAAGTAGAAAGACACAATAATATGAAGGTTCTCCAGGCAAAACTGATTGTGTTGTTGCTGAGAACCACCTCTGTGCTTCTCCATCCCCTGTGAGCAATGTGCACTCACCAGATCAAAAGGCCTCAGAAAGATGGAGATCAAGTAGCACTTAGTGTTTAAAACATCATGGCAGGGCATCCTCCTCAAAGGACCATCAGCAATGTCTGCGCTGTGCGCCAAATGAAAGCCTCCAGGATGCCCAGCAATCACAAGGTCAGAAGTGATGTGCTATGATCATATCCTACATGTTTTGTCATTTTTAACTTCTACATACACTTCCTTTCTGCCCTAATGCTATCAAAGACGAAGATATCATGAAGAGGGCTAAGCTACACCATGGGCTGCATTGTGTCCCTGGTAATAGCTTCCAATGGAATAGTTTCCAATGCTGGATAACTATAGAGCACACAGAAGCCAAACATGGCGCTAACCATTTATCAAGGTATATGCGTTATATGGCTGTTTAAAGTTCATTGAAGATTTCTAGGCTAACCTTTTACCTCAAAGGAAAGAGCAAATCTTGAGTGGGGTGGCTGGTTGTTCCCTTCTGCAAGCCTACAAATTTAGTTTTCCTTTAAACCTGTATGGATAATTTATAGAATTTTATGTTTTTTACACAAAAATAATATACCTATTAATTTTATGTAAAGCATATGGAGCTGTTTATATCTTGTACAAAGTAAAATGGCCAACATATCATTGTGTCAAAAACCTGGCTGCAGGGAGTCTGGACCAGTCTTTGTCTGGTTGACAAGGAAAGCCTTTATCTGGTAATTACTACGTGTCCTATGCAGTTTCCAAGTTAAGGGTCTTTCTTGATATCTGGAACATCTGAAGACTAGCAGTGAGCTGGAAGGACTGTTGGTTCTACTTTTAATTCTGCTTCATTAAATGATTTAGGCATTAGATTTGATATCTGGCACCTGTATGGTCATTTTCTGCCAAAACCCATACCTCATGATCAACCAAAGAAACCCAGAAAAGCTCCCTTGGGACTGAGCAAATGCAAAGGATAAAGCCTTCAGCACAAAATACTTAGTTGATGGAAGCAGGTTGTGTATAATGCATTAAAGATACTTCAGAATGATGATTTGGTATATTGTTCCATTGCTTTGTCAATACTGCTTTGTTATAATGAGAAGGATAACTTGAGCGATATTCTAAGTTCATAATGATAATTCAAAATTCACTTTGCTCACAATATGATTGTATTTTGGCAGTTGAACAAACTTTTATATGTATTGATCACACTGCATAAAAACAACTTATTTCTAATACTTGAGAAATTTACCCAGCATCACTGTTGTTTCCACAAAGTAAAGCATCTTTTGATCCACTCTTTTTGAATATATTTCCTTAAAAATTAAAAGAAAAGGAGGTGAAGTTAAATTGCAAAACAGGATACTAATACACTTAATGGATAATATCAATATAGTTATATTCCATATTTACATAATTATCCATTTGAATAGCCATTAAAAAAATTATATTTGCATTATTGGTGAATACTAATGGGGGGGGTCGGGAGGAGCTGAATCATCCAATGAGTTCTCTGATCTTGAGATTTCAGTGGTAAAGCCTCGTACACACGGTCGGACTTCCATCGGACTTTTCCGTGGATTTTTGTCCGAACGGAGTTGGCCGGGCACACCCATAGCATACACACCACAGGACTTTTCTGCAAACTTTCCCAAAACTTTTTCCAGCATCACGTGGTTTTTCTGCTCTTTTCTGTTCTTTACCGCCACCCTTTGGTCAACTTCTGCTATTATTGGTTGATTTTAACATTGGTTCTGGGCATGCTTATTTGTCCATCGGACAAAAGTCCGATGGATTTCTGTACACAAGGTCGGACTTTGCTCCATCGGACTTCTGTTGGCGAAAAGTTTGTCCATTTGCAGACCGAACTTTTGTCTGATGAAAACCAAAAAAGTTTGTCCGATGAAGCGTACACACGGTCGGATTTTTTGTCAAACTTGCTCATTTTGAAGTTTGTTGGCAAAAAGTCCGACCGTGTGTACTAGGCTTTAGACTCAGATTAGTGCCAAAGTAGCAATTCACCCCTGCTGCTGCATTTTTTGTATCAGCCATTTGTGTGCCCTGCTATTCCCCAAACAGCCCACCATAAGAATACTCGGGAACACAATTAACCATACCCTTTCCAACTGGGGCAGCATTAAAGTGGCAGTAAAGTAATTTGTTTAACTTGTACCAACAGGTAAGCCTATAATAAGGCTTACCTGTAGGCACAGTGAATATCTCCTAAACGTGCAGTGTTTATGAGATATTCACACTGGATGCAGTCGGTGATGTCACTGACACAAGCGCTCTAAAGGTATGCCGCACCTTTAGAGCTTTATGCCACAGCCGAGGGTTCCTGGCCACTCATACAGCCAGAGCCCTTCGAACGGGAAGAAACCGGGGGGGAACTGAAGTCCTGGAGCGCATTATGCGATTGCCTTGCAGGGGATTTTTTTTTTAAATCAGTAATCAGTAATTGCTGTGTCACAAGCAAACCGCAATAATGTAAAGCTAGCCTAACAGGAAGTCACATCACAACAGAAAACAAAAAGCAAATTTAGGTATTTGGAGGAGGTTGAGAGTACTAGAAGGTACTTTTTTGCGTTAAAATAGTTGTAAACATACAATGTTATAGACACTTCCTAATAGTTATGTAGTGGGGTCTCCTTGAAGGCCCCGGGACTACGTTACCCAGAACCCCGTTCAACGCCCAGGGTGCATTTAGCCACTGCAGAGACTCATGGGAGGGGCTATATAAGAAGAGGGTGAGGCTGAGCTCGGCCTCTTTGGACACCGCGCTGCAATCAACAGTTCTTCCTGTGCGGATCTGCTGCAGTGCAGGGCCGGAAGCCAGGGCCTTGCACAACTTCCAGAGAGCCTTCCACCCCACTGCGGAGCTTGGGCGGCACCTGACTTTGTCGAGTTTGGACACCAGTTGGACCAGAGACCCGGTCGTTGTGGATACTGTCTGCGGGGACACAGTAGGTGGAAATCCCAGACGAGCCCCCACGTGTAGCGCTACCCCCAGTTAAGAGAGCCGCTGGATTTGTTTCGGGCCCTGTGTAAAGAACCGCCAACCCCCGGCAATTTACTCGACCTACTCTGGCACAGCTAGTCTAGGGATTGTTCTCTTATCACAATCTAACAGTTTATGCACATAATCTATTTGTATTGCAAGGGTAACTTCTTTGCATAAAGACAACACACTGATAGCAATAGATAAATTATAACGTTTCTTTACTTTGGGTAAAAGGCATAAGGTTAACACATAACACATATATGTCTGCAGAGCCCTGCAGCAGAAAATATAACGCAGACGATTTCCCGCCAAGTACAGCTATCTCTAACTATGCGCCCTTATGGCGCAGCAACCAAAGTTCTAACTACGGATCAGGCCTGACCCAGATCTAAACTCAGTCTCTAGAAGAACAATTTCTTTGCATGCAACTTGACTGGTAGTGCACAACAGGAATGGTAATTTGTAATCCAAAGGGTAGAAAAATAAAAAGAAGAATAAACCCCTCACAGGAGACTACTCAACTCAGTTCCGCCACTAGTCTCCTGTGGGACAGTAAAACAGAACCTGGAGGGTCAAGGCAGTCTCTAGGCCGAATCAAAGTACAGTCTATATGAATGAGCAGGTGCTCGCTCACCACTCCGGACGCGATCCCAGTCCAGGACTTCCACCTACTGTGTCTCCGCACACAGTATCCGCAAACGACTGGGTCTCTGGTCCAACTGGTGTCCAAACTCGACAAAGTCAGGTGCCACCCAAGCTCCGCGGTGGGTTGGAAGGCTCTCTGGAAGTTTTGCAAGGCCCTGGCTTTCGGCCCTGCACTGCAGCAGATCCGCACAGGAAGACCTGTTGATTGCAGCGCGGTGTCCAAAGAGGCCGAGCTCAGCCTTGCCCTCTTCTTATATAGCCCCTCCCATGAGTCTCTGCGGTGGCTAAATGCACCCTGGGTGTTGAACGGGGTTATGGGTAACGAAGTCCCGGGGCCTTAAAGGAGACCCCGCTACACATATAACTATGCAGGCACCATAACTGCTTTTGCTTAGTTTCAGAAATTATCCGTCTTACTTTTTTTACAAGGTTAAAAAGTTCTGTCACGTGACCATGCATCTCTTCTTCCTGGGAGTGTGGGGGCGGGATTACAGGACACAGTGCGCCTGTATTCCACAGACTATTTAGCCTTTAGGCAAGATTCAGGCTGTGCTTGAGCAGGGGAGTGTTCATGAGGCAGGCCATGATTGTGAGGAGGTGAGTACCTGAGGCAGGCTGTGATTTGTAAGTGGGTGTGTTGGCTGAACAAACTACCCAATACAGACAGGCTGGGCCAGCTAAAGGCTGCAAACTGACCACACTAACACAGATCAGCATCTGTGCTTTGTGTAGTCAGTTTAAAACAAATAACAAAGATGACTGGCAGGGTCAACCAGGTATTTTAGATGTAAGAAGTACATGAAAATTACAGATACTATGATTTATAAAATACACATATGTTAACATACACATAGCAAAATATATATATATATATAAATTAAGGGTGTCATACACTTTAAGATATACTGTATAATTGAATAGAACTTTCTTTTAGACAAGAGTTTAATATCACTTTAAAATTAAAAACAATACGAATGTAGTGGTAAACATAATATATTTCAGCCAAATCATAGTCCTACGGCAGTAGTCTAGTGCAACTACCCAATATGGGCATTAACATCCCATTCTAGAGAAACACTGGACTGTATCAATGTCTGAATGAGCATATGTAATGATTTTTTTTTCCTTTAATTTTTTTTACTGAATGTTTTGAAAGGGAAAAAAAAAGCACAGTTTTTTTTTAGACAATCGATAAATAAGAATGTTGAGCATGCAACATAAAATATACTGTATATTTGCTTTTTGGCACATTCTCCCTCATTATTGGAGTAGGCCTTAGCCTCTGCCATTCTGGAAGTGACATGTAACCTTAGATTCTACTAATGAAAAGTCTGGGTGAGCGTTTGACCTGTGATGATGTGGAAGTGATGTTCTCTAGAGAACATAAATACTTTAATCCCTCGCTGCAAGGCACGGAAGGCAGCAAAGCAAAAGATCTAGCGCACTGAGCCACTGAGTCTCCTCCCCTGCACGTGTTTAGTAAGCCAGGTAATCTCCTGTCACCCAGGCACTGGCCCCAGTGTTGCTTCCTCTAGCGTCACAGTCATATTTGCTTAGCAATGTCAATATCTGTAAATGAATAGGATATACGCTATAGATTTATCTTAAAGATACACAGGAGCACTTAGCTGGTTCATCCTCCGAAAAAAAAAAAGTCCATAAAATACATTCACAGTTTCACAAACTTGAACATGACATTGACTGTTTTTGTGTTTTTACACAAAAAATCCATCACAGTAGAACCTTGCATTATACACCATGGAGATGCTATGAAACAAGAAGTAACCCTGATTGTTTTATACATCTCAGGAGCCTGAGTCACCAGTTCACTGCTACATTTCCCAGCTTTCCCACAATTTCTCCTGTTTTTACCACTTATAACCTCAACATAGTTTGATATTTATACATCTGTAAATAATGAGGACAAAAAAAAATAGGCCAATTCAAAAAGATATAGATATCACTAGAAAGCGGTCTATACACTATACAACATGATTGTGCAATGTCTGTGCAATCTCCTTTACAATTACCAAAATTAGGTAATATGGGGACAAGCTTAAACATTCCACTCAATTAGTATCCCATTGGAATGCCCTTGCACTACACAGTTGATTGTATGAAATTGTAAGAGATTGTATAGTGCATGGTCTCCTTTATATAATAAGGCTTGTGACTTATTATTGATCTTTTTTTATCAGTAATTATTGATATTTTAATTGCTATTAAAAATACCAATCAAATAAACTAAAAAAAACTCAATCTATCTTTATCTATGTCATCACAAAAACACAAATACAAACAGGAACATATGAAAAAAACTTGATTGTTAGATTACATGATATATAATCAGCAGTTTTTTTGTTTTTTTTGTGTAATCTTTATTTTATTAAACATATAAAATCACAATATTTGAGTTTAAGTAAAGCAAAAACCAGAAAAACTGGGGAGGCATGGGGAGGGGAATGGGGGGGGGGGGGTAAGAAGAAACCGGTATCATTGCAATGCATAGAGAAAGTGCTATTCCGGTGACCCCGGCAGGGGTCTAATCAGCTGTTTTTAATATGTGCATTAATTTTTAAATATACTTATCGAGTCAGAAAAATTTGCACACGTTATTCTGCAAGACAGCAACAGCAGCAAAACCTGCTCATGTGGAACACACAGTTACCCTACGTTCACACCTATGAGTTTTTTATTGCGTTTTGCAGTTTGCTGAAACGCACCACAGTCCATTTAATATGATTTCCTATGGTACTAGATCACATCTATGCGTTTTGTACCAGTACGTTTTTGTAAAGGATTGGGGACTTTTTTTCCTGCGATTTGCGGCTAATAGATTTCAATGGAGCTGCTCCAGAAACGCAACTGGTGTGTTTGTGATGCGATTTTTGATGTGTTTTGCGTGTTGCGGTTCTTATTTTACCACTGTATATAGCTGGTTGCTAAGCAGGGGGCCGGGAAGCCGGCCGCTGCGAATGTCAAAAAATAATAATTTGCCCTTCAGGTCTGGTATGGATTTGGAGGGGACACCCGCGCCAAAATAATAAAAAAAAACAGCCCCCCCCAAAATCTATACCAGACCTTTATCGGAGCATGCTGCCCGGCAGGTCAGGAAAGGGAGGGTACGAGCGAGCGCCCCCCTCCTGAACCATACCAGGCCGCATGCCCTAAACATTGGGGGGTGAGTGCCCCCCCACCCTAAAGCACCTTGCCCCATGTTGATGAGGACAAGGGCCTCTTCCCGACAACCCTTGCCTGGTGGTTGTCGGGGTCTGCGGGCGGGGGACTTATCAGAATCTGGAAGCCCCCTTTAACAAGGGGACCCCCAGATCCCGGCCCCCCAAACCTTTGTGAATGGATATCGGGTACATCGTACCACTACCCATTCACCAATAAAGCTGTGAAAAGTAAAAAAAAAATGTTTTGACATTTCCGTTATTAGTAAAATAGCTCTGAGCCGCCATCTCTCCTGATGTAGTCTCTCCCGGTGTCGCCTCTCCAGGTGTCCTTGCCTTCTTCCGCCACCGTTTTCTCCCCGTGCTGTCATCTCCCGGTGTCGTCGTCTTCTTCCTCCTCCCTATGTCCTCCTTATGTCATCGCCGCCGTCTTCTTCTTCCTTGCTGTCACCCGTGTTGTTCCTGAGGCCCCCATGTTGTCCTCGTCAACATGGGGGCAGAACTCCCCTGCCCCAAAGCACCCACCCCCCCATGTTGAGGGCATGCGGTCTGGTATGGTTCAGGAGGAAGGGTGCTCGTTCATCCCCTACCTTTTCTCACCTGCGGGGCGGCATGCTCGGATAAAGGTCTGGTATGGATTTTGGGGGGACCCCACGCCCTTTTTTTATTTTGGCTTGGGGGTCCCCTCCGAATCCATACCAGACCCGAAGGGGAGTGCTGTTTTTTTCGGGATTTTTTTCGTAGACAATTTTTATTTATTTATTTTTCAATTCAGCTTTCAGCGGGATCCCCGCTGACAGCTGATGACTCGGTTGTTAGGGACGTGGCGGCCGGCTTCCTGGCCCCCTCTTTTAGCAACCAGCTTTATACAGTGTGTTTTACAGTGCACTAAAAGAGAAAAAAAATGTAAAACGCAAAAAAAAATGCTGGTTTAAAATCACAAAATGCACTGAAAAACGTGAGTAAAAAACGCATTAAATGAAGCTGCATAGGTGTGAACCTATACTTAAGGCCTCATGCACACTGGATGTTTTGCTAACTCTCCTAGACTCCTTTCCTCCTGGCAGCAGAGTTTGGCAGAAAGAACGATTGATGCTTGTAAACTCTTGTAATGCCTTTGGCGTGTCAAGCATTTGGGCGGTAATTCATTTCAGTGGCCAGAATAATATATTAATATTAATAAATTATTCTGGCCCCTGAAATTAATTAATGCTCATGCGCTTAACAAAGGTAGCGCATAGGTGCATTTAGATGCATCAAGCATTTTTTCTGCCAAAACTCTGCTGCTCCTGCACACATTGGCTATTGGTGTGGCATCACAACACACTGTGCTGTGCAAAAATGCAGCATATCCATTTTTTTTTCTTTTAGTACATACCACTGCAGCACAGTAGTGTGAACTGAACTCATGAGACTAAAGCCTAGTATACACTAGTAGTTTTTTTTTTCAACCTGGCAGGCCTGAACAAAAAAAACAAAAAAAAATTGACAGCCCCCCACAACACACCAGTCAGCGTTCTCAGCCATTGGCTGAGAGCGCTGATCAGGAGCCAAAAAAAATACCTTTTTCAGTCATGTCCCATTGGCAGAAGCTGTCCAACTGATCAGCTTCTGTCAGACCGGCTGCAGTACATGCAGGCCGAATGACGACCAGTTTATATTAAACCAGCCGATGCCGCCCAACATTCATCCGGTGTATACGAGGCTTAATTGCATATTGCCTTATCTGTGCAGCGCAGTCCGACAAATATGGTGTGAAAAGACTCTAATGTAAACACAGCAAGAATACCTTAAAATATGTGCTCCCATAAAATGTATTATAGATGCCTTCCCCTGTTCTTCTCCCCAGCATCCAATGGGTTACTGCAGTGTTTTGGTCCTCTAGGGTGTTACTATGTTGACAGGATCACCAACTATCAGTGTGTAACATGGGCCAGAACTTTATCATCACTGCATAGGAATTTTCTGACAGAGGCAGGCAGGTCAGCAGTCAGCAATGGGAAGATAATGGAAGCACAGTCTATTTCGGCTGTGCTTCATTCTCTATTTAGGCATAGATCACAGTGTACAGAATCTGTTTTTTTTCCAGCCTACTGATCAACTACAGTGCTGCTGTATCTGAGGGAAGCAATACATGTAAGTGAAGTCCATGATTGGATGTCAAATGTCAAGTAGAGTACACGCTCTACACATAATGAACTAAGGCATCCTGTTCAAAACGCCCAACGTAGCAAGGTTTAAACACAATCACGTTTCACTAATAGGAAGATGTACATATATATACGTTCCAGACTATTTCACCTAAACGTCATCACATCAGATTTCTTTACTACAGCTCTGCAGAATATTACGTGCATGAATTTCCCATAATGCCTCTGGGAATCACAAACTTTTTTTTCGTAACTGACTTTTAGCTAATTTTAGCTATATAACAGGCATTATTCAGAAATACAGTACTGTGCAAAAGTTCTAGGCAGGTGTAAAAAAATGCTGTAAATTAACCAATTGTCTACAGGGCACTTACTTCCTCTTCCTGTCCAGGCCATTTTTCAGCTTTCAGCGCTGTCACACTTTGAATGACAATTGCGCAGTCATGCTACACTGTACCCAAATAATTTTTTTTATCATTTTCTTCACACAAATAGAGCTTTCTTTTGGTGGTATTTATTCAGTCTTTTAAAAACACTCCCTTTCCTTGGTTCAACTTTGCTTTACCTTTTGACTGACTAACTAAATGTACATTATTCCAATCTAAGGGCATTGCCTTCTGGAGCGCCAGATACCCATTCTACCTTCAATTTTTAGAGACATAGTCCTCGCACCCACATTTGTAAAATAAATTAACTTTATAATAATATATATGATAAGAAAAGCCTTTTATGGCTCTGTGACTCTTTAGTGCACCTTCTGCTATGAGCACACACATTGTAGCAAAGGGTGGTGCAGAAGCTCAAACTCAGCCATCCTAGGACAGGACATCCCTCAACGCCATCAGCAGAGGATAAGCTGCCAGGTGTTGACAAGGGTGCCATTCTTTAAATGAATGGGACGCATTCTCTGATTGGACGGGGTGGAGAGCATAACATCACCACCCTACCTTTCTACCTCATCCAATCAGAGGCGCATTGCATTTATTCAGAAAATGCCAAGCTCTCTCTGACTGGCACCTGTGCAAAGTGTGTGTTCACAATGCAGCACAACAGAAGCTCAACACAGGAACTGAAAGCTACTGGAGATCAATGGAGTAGCAGTGTCTACTTCAGTGATTTCCAGCTTCCAGGGACATCGGCTAGGTATGGTATATGCATAGTTACATTGGTCCAATGTAGCACTACCGTGCCCTAATAACCCCCTTTTACCTTGCCCTCCTGACCCCAGCCCTACATACTAATGACCTCTGTACACTGCCCTATATGCTACTGACCTCTGTACACTGCCCTAAATGCTACTGACCTCTGTACACTGCCCTACCTACTACTGACTTCTGTACGCTGCCCTACCTACCACTGACCTCTGTATGCTGACCTACATCCCACTGAACTCTGTACATTGCCCTACATCCTACTGATCTCTGTACACTGCCCTACATACTACTGAGCCCTGGATGCTGCCCTACATACTACTTACACTGGCCAGAAATCAGAGCAGATAGACAGGCTTGAAACTAGTCAAGAAAATACTCCCCAGACATAAAACAAATTGTAAATGAAAGTTTTAAAGTAGGCTAAGTTTATATTTGTACAGTGACATTAGTTTTAGTAGATTTTTCTAGGTTTTCGCCATCTTTAAAAAAAGGGGGGGCACTGCACCCCGTGATCTTTGATCTCTTTAGTGTTGTCGAGGTAGATCTTCATCTCGCATAGCTTGCCTACCTTTGCTTTAGGGGATATTTTATTCATTTACATTTGTTTTGCTTAACAGATACACAGGAAGTAAAAAAGAGAAAAATAATACTGCAAATCTGACCATACTGAATATGACAATTGTTTTCAAAACCTATCATGGGAATACAAGAATGGATTTAAAAGCCCTTACGTTTCAATCTAGTTATTAGGCTGCAAAAAAAATGTGTCCCTGTCAAAAGAGGAACAGGTTTAATTTTCCAAGAAAATAATTGATTGAAAGAACTGGTCCATAGAGACCATTCAGTGGACTATTACACCTTATCCTTGATGGCAGATGGTAACATGTTCAGCTATAAAAGCTACCATCAGCGCTCACAATTTATAGCGCTGTGTAAGAAACAATTAGGGATAAGCCTTATCTTTATTTTGCAATTCCCACTGAAGCTGTGTTTAAGCACTTTGCAAATGTGCTGTAGGTGTTCTATACAACCAATGCTGACCTTTGAACATATTAATGGTGATTCAATTGGGGATGTCTTCTGGACTTAGAAGCGGTTTGACAAATGTATTTTAGTTTGTTTCACCAATCTTTGAAGTGGAATTCCAGATTACACTATGCATCAGGACTAAGAAAGTGTTCAGATGGCCACAGTTATTTTTACACTGTTTATAAAGATTATTACCTATAGAGACCAAAACCAGACTATATTTAGAGCACCATGAACATGACATGTATCTGTACTAACATAAACCATGTTAAGCTAAATTAAATATAGTACTAACTATTGTGCAGAGTATTTGTCAGGATCACTTAGTGCCCCTGCTCCTCATTCCAGCATCTGGGTGTTGGCTGTTGCATTCTCCCTGTCTGTGTTCACCTGCAAGGTGATTGATGGTCAGTCACCTGTTATAAGCAAACCAAACACTCTATCCCTTGCTTGTGATAGAGACACAGTTACCTACATTGTTCCTGATCAAGCCTCCCATTTGTCTGCACTGCTTTGCTGTTGGATTTCCCTGTGTATGACCTGGATTGGATATTGGACTATTCCCTAAACTCAGCGTGCCTTTTACCTGGACTGTCATAGAACCACGCTATCTGTCTACTAACGTGCAAAGTAGTCTATTGTTTGCTCTGTTCGCGTCTGTGGTGTGGTGGCCAGTCACTATAGCACTGTGTATAATTTCTGGGGGCAACCAAGTACCGGTAGGCCTGCTTGCCTTAAAGGAAAGGGGGCTGCTATAGGTGTAGCACACAGTAGCTAGCTATAGTGTCTGACCACCTGCATTGGGGTAGATGATACATTTGTGACAGTATATCATCATGCGCTAGAAGCTTCTTGGAAACAGCAAACGGCTTTACTTTTATGGAGGATGTTAGATTATGTCTTACAGCATTAGAAATAGGAAGAGAACACAAACAAGTGCATATAACACAATAAGGATGGTACTTCCTCTGATTACCTTACCATAGATAACACACTATTATACTACAGCACCATCAGCTGGATAGATATGTATAATGCATATACACAGTAACAGTAGGTAAGCAGATTGCTGTTGTTCTTCCAACACGCCTTCTCAACAGCATGTGCTTGGTGAAATTTTATTCCGCTTCTTCTGGAGATAACTATGACGTACCTTCGAAAAAGGCTTGGTGAGTGCATCGGCAGTCATCTCTTCTGATGGGCAGTATTGAATGTCAATAACTCCTTGCTCTTGATTGTCCCTCAGTAGGTGATACTTGACGTCAACGTGTTTGGTCCTAGGATTGACCCTTTCTGATTGCGTAAGTTTTATACAACCCTATTTGTCTTCAAAAATGGGAATTGGTTTTGACATGTCTATCCCAATGTCCTCAAAAAGTTGACAAACCCATATTGCTTCTTGAAATGTGTGTGCTGCTGCAATGTACTCTGCTTCAGTTGAAGATAGAGCGACAGTTGCTTGCTTTCGACTAGACCAACTTATGGTTCCTTCCCCACACTGGAAGATAAATCCACTTGTGGATTTGCTGTCTGTGCAGTCTCCAGCCCAATCAGCATCCACATACCTGACCAGTTTTGGATCTGATGTTGCTGGTAACCTTAACTTAATCTGAATAGTTCCTTTGAGGTATTGCATCACTTTTTTCTTTATTTGCGTTCCAGTCACACTGACAGGGAACTGCGACTTTCCTGCATAGTATTCCCACTGCTGCAGCTATGTCTGGTCTTGTCACAGTGGCAACATATAGCAGCTTACCGATTGCTCTGCGATATGTATGATTGTTGGGTGGGAACATTTCTGCTTAATTGCTCTTTAGATAGCCTGGTTCCTTTGCATCTTGAATATGGAATTGTTCCAGGATTTCAGAGATTTTCTGAGATTGATTGAGAAAATAACTTCCATCTTCTTCTCTCTAGAGAAACAGGAATGGGTGGGGGCAAGGGGGTAGTTGCTAAAGCTAACCATGTAGCGTTCCTGCCCAATGAATTAATGGACTATCTCGGTACTGATAGAAAACAATATACATTGTAATGTAAAAAATTGTTTATTACACGTATAAAACAGAACAAAAATACAGTTAACATTTTAAAAGGGAAAAAACAGATACTCAGGGTTCCCCCAAGGGATATCTGTGATTTGCAGATTATAGATTGGTCAGGGTCTCTACTAGTTTTGCGGTAAACCGCTTCCTCAGGAGAGCCAATCTATGAGACAAATAATACAGTAAGAAAGACAAAATATGGATAAAAAAATTAGCAGGATTATAGCATATAATACGTAAGTAGCTTACCCAATGAGTAAAGAGTCACGTACGGACCCAGGCCACCCAACTAGACTCCCCCCCGTGGCGGACAAGGGGGATGTTGTAAATTTTGTAGATATTGTAGATGCAAATGTTGTAGATGCCCTGACCTCATGCTCTGCCCTGCCCCATGGGTGTTGTGTCTATAATGACACTGTCCCCCTCTGTCCTTCAGCCGTCAATTGTGTGACAATGCCTTATGTCGACCAACATAGTAATCATTATTGTGGGATTCACACTCCCACCTGTTAATTACTGTATTATTAATGCTGTAATTTATTTAATTTATGTTTCCTTTTTGTATATAGCAACCCTTTGAGTGTCCTGTGCCTCCCCTCAGTGGCAGACTTGCGTTTCCCCTGGTAGGGGTGTCCTCCTGGAGCCCATCCCCTTCTTGCTCTCTCCTTGCCCATGTCTCTACGCCCACCTGCTCATTTTGAACGCACATGCGCAGTAGCGTGGGATCGCGCACCTGAGCAGTGCGGGGAAACTGACCAGGTGACGTCAGACGCCACCGTCGGCGGTGTCACGGGCGTCTCCTGGTTGGGGAGCTCATTTAACGGGCTTTCGGGCCATTGGATGAGCATGGCCAATCTCTCCATTGGCGGTATTTTGTGTGAGGCACTGACAGGAAGGACGCGGCCGGCAGCTAAGGCACTTCATGGGTAACTACTCCCTTGCTCCCACTCCCTCCTGTTTCTCTACAGTATTCCAGGTGATGGTACGTTGCTATGAATTATTATGTTTTTTATATGAGGCGACACTCCAAACTTCTCCTTCTTCTCTCTCTATTTGGATTCCCAGGTAGTAGCTAATGTTCCCTAGCTCTTTGATTTCAAAATTCTCTTTCAGCTTGTGACCTGATTGTAATCCCCTTTTTGTTCAAAACAAGTTATAATGTCATCAACATTGATAAGGATGTATATCTATTAGGGATGAGCTTCGAGTTCGACTCGAACATCGCCTGTTCGGTTGTTCGCTGAATTGCGAACATAATGGGCCTTTCGCACCAAATCCGAGTGGCGCGTCACGGCCCATAATTCACTGCGGCATCGCAGTGCATTGCTGGCTGATGATTGGCCAAGCATGCACTATGACCCGCATGCTTTGACCAATCACAGCATGGAAAAAACGAAGAGCCATAATTGGCCAAAGCCAGAGTGGCTTTGGTCAATTATGCCTCAGGGGATTTAGTAAACGCCCCACACTATATAAGGCGGCCTGGAAGTCGGCCTTGTGTAGTGTGTTTCGGTGTTGGTTAAAATACAGATGGAGAGAGAGAGACAGTGCATTTTGATTTGAGTTAGATAGAGCAGGCAGGCGAGTCAGTTAGCTGCAGTTACAGTGTGTAGAGGATATATATGCATCCTAGGTGTTATATGAATATTTATACACTGTATTCAGTTTAGCTAGATCCGTTCCTGTTATTCTCTATACTGTGACAGGCAGGTGATTGTGTTGCTGCAGTGTTTCACTTAGTGTACTGTGTCCTTTGCATAGCGTTCACCTAAAGCTTACCTAAATACAATTAGTGGTGTTCTCATACAAATACAGGCAGGAAGCTGCAGTATTTTGTTTTAGAGTCCTTTGCACAGTGTGCACCTAAAGCTTATCTGAATACAATTGCTGGTGTTCTGATACAAATACAGGCAGGTAGCTGCAGTATTTTGCTTTAGTGTCCTTTGCACAGTGTGCACCTAAAGCTTACCTCAATACAATTGCTGGTGTTCTGATACAAATACAGGCAGGGAGCTGCAGTATTTTGCTTTAGTGTCCTTTGCACAGTGTGGACCTAAAGCTTACCTGAATTAAATTGCTTGTGTTCTGATACAAATACAGGCAGAGTGCTGCAGTATTTTGTTTAGTGTCCTTTGCACAGTGTGCACCTAAAGCTTACCTCAATACAATTGCTGGTGTTCTGATACAAATACAGGCAGGGAGCTGCAGTATTTTGCTTTAGTGTCCTTTGCACAGTGTGCACCTAAAGCTTACCTCAATACAATTGCTGGTGTTCTGATACAAATACAGGCAGGGAGCTGCAGTATTTTGCTTTAGTGTCCTTTGCACAGTGTGCACCTAAAGATTACCTCAATACAATTGCTGGTGTTCTGATACAAATACAGGCAGGGAGCTGCAGTATTTTGCTTTAGTGTCCTTTGCACAGTGTGCACCTAAAGCTTACCTGAATACAATTGCTGGTGTTCTGATACAAATACAGGCAGGGAGCTGCAGTATTTTGATTTAGTGTCCTTTGCACAGTGTGCACCTAAAGCTTACCTGAATACAATTGCTGGTGTTCTCATACTAATACCACAGGCAGGGAGTTCAAAATTACAAACAGACTCTACGTAACAACAAACCTACAGTCCCTGTCTTGTTTGCACCGCCTGTATACTGCTGTTCAGAGTATATAGGGCCTGGGGTCCCCACGCCTTTCCTTTTTTAATTTGGGTGCAGGATTCCCCTTAATATTCATACAAGACCCAAAGGGGATGGTAATGGGCTTGAGGGGGGGGGGTACCCATGCCATTTTTCTCAATGATTTTCATCCATATTGCTGGGACCAGACATTACATTAAAGCCGCAAGCAGTTTTAAATGACTTTTTTCCTTTAGAAATGTCATTTTGTGCAGGGACAGTTCTAAACACGGTAAACACGTGCCACTTCACAGGCATACTAAAGACACCCCCCAGGTACGATATTTAAAGGAATATTTAACTTTTTTTTTCACTTTATGCATCACTAAAATCACTGCTCCCGAAAAAACGGCTGTTTTTAAAACATTTTTTTGCATTGATACATGTCCCCTGGGGTAGGACCCGGGTCCCCAAACCCTTTTTAGGACAATAACTTGCATATTAGCCTTTATAATTAGCACTTTTGATTTCGAACGTTCGAGTCCATTGTATTTAATAGGGTTCTAAAGTTTGCGCAAACTTTCGGTCCGTTCGCAGGTTCTGGTGCGAACCGAACCGGGGGTGTTCGGCTCATCCCTAATTCCTATCTGTCTTCTTGATTCCTGGAGTAGAGACAGGGGTCTGCTTTACTTCTTGAGAATCTCTCTTTAGTAAGTACTTTGTTCCCTTTCTCATTCCACATCCTTGCAGATTTCTTAAGACCGTAGATGCTTTTCTGAAGTTTACACACAAGGTTGTCTCCTTGCTCAAACCCCAGTAGTTGCTCCATGTAGAGCTCTTCTTTAATGTCTCCATATAGGAAAGCAGTTTTAACGTCTAGGTGTTTCACTTGAATGCCCTTCCCGGCTGCAACGCTAGGAAGCGCTCTGATGGTGGAGTGTTTTACGACGGGAGCGAATGTTTCATCGTAATCTTCACCAAATTTCTTCGAGTAACCCTTGGCAACTAGTCTGGCTTTGTATTTGTGGATATTCCTTTCTGCATCTGACTTTACTTTGAAGTCCACATACTTCCTATAGTTTTGCGGTTAGGAGGGAGCTCTGAGATTGTCCAGGTTTTATTTGCTTGAAGTGAGTGAATTCTTCTTCTGCTGCCTTTCTTCATTCATTGGATTCACGTTTTGCCAGTTTTTCTATGTCTTTCCAGGATGTTGGTTCAAGTATGCTGTGTGTTTTGACAGTGTATGACAGCTTGCGAGGTGGTATCCCCTTTGTAGGACAAGTGGATCTTCCGACGTCAGACGGTTCAGCAGGATCTGGTGGGTAACTTGATTTAGATACTGTGAGTTTCCCCTCTTGTTCCGACTTCTGCAAAGGTTTGCTTTTGTTGACCTATTCTTCTGGTTTGCTTGGCATATTCACTTCACAGCTTTCAGTGATCAGTGTTTCTGATGATGGGCTTTCATCAAAATAAACACTATGACTTATTGTCACTTTGTAAGTCTGTGGGTGTAGGATTCTGTAACCCTTAGTTTGCTCACTGTAGCCTACTAGAATGTCCTCTATGGGTCTGTTTTCCAGCTTGGATCGCTTTTCACTTGGAATATAGGCATATGCTTTACATCCAAACACTCTGATGTGCCCTATGCTAGGCTTTGATCCATGCCACATTTTGCATGGAGTACTTTTAATGACTCTTGAGGGTAGTCTGTTTTGTAGGTAGTTTGCAGTCATGACTACTTCTCTCTAGTACTTGTGAGGTAGGTTGGAATCTGATAACATGCATCTGGCCATTTCTATAAGAGTGCGATTTTTTCCTTTCTGCTACAACATTTTGTTCAGGAGTGTGGTTGTCTGGTGTACTATTCCTTGTCTCTTTAGGTATGAGGCCACTTCCTTGCTTATGTATTCTCCCCCATTGTCGGTGCGTATTATTCCTGGTTTGAGTTGAAATATGTTGCTAGACATTGCAATGAACTCTTGAAGTTTCTCTGATGTTTCATTCTTGTGTGTCATGAGATAAGTAGTTGTGTACCTCGAATAATCATCAATGAAAGTCAGTAGATATCTGTTCCCACCCGACGTGGGAGTATTCATTGGACCGCATATGTCACTGTGTATGAGCTGCAGGGGGTGGGTAGTTTTTCTTTGAGATGCTTGTGGAAGGGGAGCACATGTGGTTTTTGCTTTAATACAGTACTTACATTTCATGAGCACTTTGCAAGGCGCTATTGTTAAATATTCTGATAAACCTCTCTTTATAATGTCCTGTATAGCTTCTGGACTTCTGTGTCCCAGCTGCTTGTGCCATAAGTGAATAAATTTGCTGTGTAGGTCATTGGAGCTTATATCGGCTTGTTGGTCTGTGGTGATGAGCCTGTATAGGGGATCATTCAGTTTTCCATTGCCGAGGAATTGCTTATTATTGTAAATTGTGCATTCATCACCCTGGAACTTAACTGTGAGACCGTTGTTTGCAAGACTTTTCACTGATAGAAGGCCACCTTCTAGTTTTGGAACATACGGCACTTTCTTTACAAGGATACTCTGTTTGCCTTGTTGTGTAATGCAGTTCAGGAAGCCCTGGTCTTTAACTTCTGAAGTTATGCTTTTCCCGTTTGCTAGAAAAACTTTGTCTTTTGCACTGTAATCAATGTTTGTTAAGAAGGTCTCATTGCTAGTCATGGGGCTTGTGGCACCTGAGTCTATGCACCAGCTGCATGGCTTGCCGATTTGTGTTACTTTAAATTTGTTTAATATTTTCTAAATATAACAATGATTGACAAATGGAAAACATACAAGGATGGTGGCACGATATTCAAATAGCAATAAAGCTAAACATATTGATTTAAGAGCAGGATGAGTACATAACAATGTAAAATTTTAACGAGAAGTGCAACGAATAAACCAATAAAGTATTACATCGAAAGCATTAGAAAATTCCATCAGAAGGAAAAAAGTAAGTAGTACCACACAATATTAAAAGAAAGGCAGAAAACAAAAAATAGGAGTAGATAGAAGAGGGTAGAAAAAAGGGGGGGAGGGAATGAGGAGTGGGGGTACAAGTGGTTGCAACCCTGAATGAATAGAAAGTATAGTCAAGGTAAAATTACCAAGGCAATAATAGTGTGTCATCAAAGTCTGGAGGTAAACAATGCTTAACTTCCCTGGCGGTAATCCCGAGTCAGGCTCGGGGTGAGATTTTCATACCAAAAGCTGTAACCCCGAGCCAGACTCGGGCTGCATCGCAGGATACAAGGAGAGTTACTTACCTTGTTCCCTGGATCCTGCAATGTCTCCCCGCAGTGTGTGTGAGCTGTCTCCCCACTCGATTCACACAAAGTGCCACCGAGCTCCGTTTCCTGCGACGTTGCGGCGAACAGGGGCAGAGATCGGCGCCAAATTCAAAAAAGTAAAAACACAATACACATACAGTACACTGTAATCTTACAGATTACAGTACTGTATAAAAAAATACACATCCCCGGACCAGGAACCTCCTGGCCGACCGTCAGTAACCCCCAGTTCTTCCCCGATATGGTCTACACCATCTTCACGCCGCAACCAGAGAGACCAAAGAGATCAAAGACGCTGGAGGCAATCATCCCATGACTAGAACTTCTGATCTGCGCTTCCACTCCAGAAAGCCCAGAGGTATTACTTTAAATCAACAGCTCCCTTCACCACATACTACCAGAGGTTCTACTGATTGATGAGACAGCAGGATACTTGAACAATACTGTATCATACTCCTCAGAAATGACCTTGGGAAGTTTTTTTTTTTTTTTCCTCTTCTGTTATCATCCTGTCTGACTCCCCAAGCAGAATGAACTTTCTTGACATGAAAGGTTGACTCTAGATTACTACCTCCTTTTTCATAGGCTACCTGAAGTTCTAGACTGATGTGGAAATTCTGCTGAACGCCTGAGTATTATCATTTACTTTCACTTCAACATCTTCAGAAATGTTTCTCCCCACTGTTGATTATTTTAATTGTCTCCCTTACATAACGAGCTTTCTAATAGACGCAATACCTCTCTACCCCCCTATTGGTAGATGCACACATCTCAAGTTTTTCTAGGATGCCTGCTACATCCGTCGTTGTTAGTTTGTCCCCCAGTCCTGCTCTCTAGGATGGACCCACAGCTCTCACCTTTAGAGATGCGGTGCCCTTCCAGGATTGAAGGAATTGGACTTATCTGTCCTCTTGATGCTTATTCAAGTTTTTTTGACAGGTTTTATCTTGTCCCCTTTTCATTCTTGTTTATGTTTCTCATTTTTGAAATTTTAGCCCATAAGGCTTATAGTGTGTTCACTTTACAAAAAGGAAGTCCTGTTAACTACGTACAAATAACGATTTTTGAAATAGGTTTCACAGCTCTAGACTACTTTGGTAATTGCATAAGGTACAATGTTCATTACTCTGCTTGTATATCACTCCCCTTTCCTACAATACCTCTGATCACAACCACAATCTTAGTAATAGACTTAATCACTAACACTATCCAGAACTTATTCTATACTTCTGATTCTAGCCTGTTAATTCTACATCACGATACCATAAAGCTTTACACTCTAGACCCCTTCAATGGGTATTAAAATAATATCGCACAATGTGCAGGGTTTCAATTCCCCCCACAAACGCTGACATCATACTCATCAGAAACAAAGAAAGGCTCTCAGACATTAGATGTCTCACTAAAGACCTTGATAACTTATACAATAAACTTCAACAAGCCCCCTCCCAGGCTCTTACTGATCTGATCAGATCAAATCCAAACGCCTGGCCTTAGACCAAATTTTATCAGCCAACACTGAGAAATCCCTCAGATTCTCTGAGGCTAAATTATTTCTCCATAGCAACTCCTCCTCCACTATGTTCGCCAGAAAACTAAACCAAGACAATAACCCACCCCATGTCTATAAACTCAGAGACAACGCAGGGAACATTGTTACTCATCCACAAGAGGTGTTGAATATCTTCTCCTCCTTTTACAAAGACCTCCTCTCAGGTCCTCAATCCCATCCTAATCAGTTCTCCAAAATTTGGCTAGATGATATCCCACTACCCTCCCTCAACACCCAACAGATAGAATCTCTCAGCGCACCATCTACAGATTTAGAAATAATTAATATAATTAAATCCCTTAAGACCTCTACAGCCCCAGGCCCGGATGGTTTCTCCTCTGCATATTATAAAAAAATTGCATCTCTTTTAGCCCCCAACTTATCTAAACTCTTCAACTATGTGCTAGATGGACATCAATTCCCAGAAGAAATGCTCTTGGCGAACTTATCGTTAATCCCTAAGCCGCTCAAAGACCATTCTCTCCCACAAAATTTCCGCCCCATTTCAGTCCTCAACAATGACTTAAAGATTTTTGGGAGACTCCTTGCGGATAGGTTGGCAGCAGTTATCACTAGTTTAGTGCACATAGATCAAACAGGATTCATTCCTGGACGCCAAATAACGGACAATATTAGGTTGGTAACCAACATCATACAAGATGCCAACATACACTCCAAAGAGCTTTGCCTTCTCAGCCTGGATATTCACAAAGCTTTTGACAGCGTATCCTGGTCTTACCTTAATCACATCTTATCCAAATTTGGCACCCCTGATAAGCTCCTATATAGCTTTAATGTACTATATCATTCCCCCCAGACCCGTATAAAGATTCCAGGTCATAACTCAGAATTCTTTCCTCTTAGCAGGGGTACTAGGCAGGGTTGCCCTCTATCCCCACTAATGTTCGCACTAGCAATGGAACCTCTGGCCCACAAAATTAGGAACAGCCCAGATATAAAGGGAGTTGTCAAAGGTGAGGATGAGTTTAAAATTAGCCTTTACGCAGATAATGCGTTAATTTTCCTCACCGAACCTCACATTTCTATTCCCTCCCTTCTTAAGGAACTGAAATTATTTCACGATATATCAGGTTTAAAAATTAACATGAACAAATGCTCAGCTCTACCCATCAATCTTTCCGAACACTCAAAGACCATGTTGAAGAATAATTTCCCATTCATATGGTGCTCTCAATCATTCAAATATCTTGGTGTCTCTATCTCCCCTTCACACAGCCTCCTATTCAAAACCAATTATATTCCTCTATTCAATAAAATATCTTCACTCCTTAAGACCTGGTCAACCTTCCATATATCATTCCTTGGCAGAATCTGCGCCATTAAAATGACAATTCTCCCCAAATTGCTATATTACTTCCGTTCCCTCCCCATTAACATCCCTAAATCTAAACTTGCTTCTCTCCAAAGGGAAATCAACAAATTTATATGGTTTAACAGGAAACCTAGATGCAGCTATGCACACATGCATAGACCTCAATCTATGGGTGGGATGGGACTCCCTAACCTGTGGTATTATTTTCTTGCTGCCAGACTTTCTCAATTAGCACAATGGTTCACGCCCATTCAAGATATCCCATGGAAAAAGTTTGAAGCGGCCTCAATTTCCCCTTGGTATTTACAGGGGATCCTTTGGTCCAAAACAACCTCATACAGCAAACTCTCTAAATACAACATAATTGTTGCACACTTCTACCAATTATGGCTCAAAGCCCAACATACTTTTGAACTATCTTCACTCACTCCTCCCCTTGCTTCCTTCCTAGGTGACCCGAGATTTACTCGGGCCCACGGAGATTACCACTCTTTTACCTATTGGATCAATAACAATCTTACTACACTTAAATCTCTACAATGTAATTGGGAGTTCTCCTCATTCACTGCTCTGCAAGATAAATATGGTATTCCCCCATCCGAATTTCAACACTATAACCAAATCAAAGCCTTCTATGCAGAATATTACTCTCTCTCCACCCATCCCCCTGGAACAGTCTTTGAACGGATTTGCATATCTTCTTCTAGAGATAAGGGCATCATATCTCGCCTATATAGCTATCTCAATAATTTTCATTCACCTGACAAGTCCGGTCAAATGCTCCATTGGGAATCAGACATAAATAACACCTTCACAGTGGATGAGTGGCATGGCATGTCAGGTAATCTCCATAAAAGTAACAAAGCTATCTCTTCCAGAGAGACTCCCATTAAAATATTCTCTAGATGGTATCTCACCCCGTCCAAGCTCCACACCTTTTATCCCTCTATTTCCCCACACTGTTTTAGGGGTTGTTCAGAACCAGGCACTATCCTACACACATTCTGGAGCTGCAAACACCTACTTCATACATGGCGCAACGCAGTAGAAATTTTTGAAAACTCCTTAAAACAGAAGATCCCCATCTCCCCACAGATTTGCCTTTTATATGCTGATATACCTAATGTTCCCACTCCTTGCATGAGACTTTTTCATACTTTATGTAGCTCCATCCAATGGATGATTGCCTCCAACTGGAGATCCAATGATCTCCCTTGGGCGCAGGTACTGGCTCGGATGGAGACGATAAAACTCTCGGAGAGAATCTATCACACTCTTCATGATACCTTCCACGTATAAGAAAAGAAATGGTCTTATTGGCGTACAACATAACTTAATAATTCAGACCCTGAGGTTTCACTTACACCCTCTCACAAATTCCTGTAATCTTGACCTATATTGCCTGTTTTTTATATTAGTGACATACACCCGTGTACTATATTTTTGTAGCATATAACTTTGTATATAACCAATATCTTCATAAGAACTCTGTTTTCTTTTTTATTGATTACCTTTATAAACACCCTTTGTGACTGTACATTTGAACTTCCTAATAAAACTTTGTAAACAAAAAAAAAAAAAATACACATCCCCTTTGTCCCTAGTGGTCTGTCCAGTGCCCTGCATGCACTTTTATATTATAAATACTGTTTTTTCTGCCTGGAAACTGGAGATTGTCAATAGCAACCAAAAAGTGTCCCTTTATGTCAAAAGTGGTTTTAGACCAGCTATGAAACAGCCATAATAAATTTGAATCACTTGCAGAATTGACCGATAGTGATTTGTGGGAAAATTCATCATCAAACACTGAAAGTAATGGCAGCGACAATTCTGCAACTGAGCACATTTCAGAGTTTTTGATTTGATTACATTATTGAATAATTTGTATTATTATTATTATATTATTATTTGTTATAATTATTTATAGTTATTTATTATATTATAATTAATGATTTCGTGTTTCAAACTTTATCATACCCGGGATGTCTACTAGACTCTTGTTTGGACAGATTTAAGTGAGTTATTACTAAGAATTACAGGCCTACAATATAAAACGCCAAATTTCTATGCAAAATAATTGTACCGCTTTCAGCACCTAAAATCTGACAAAATCATACCGCCAGGGAGGTTAACCAAGGAAGCCAGAGTTTCTCAAATTGACCGATTCGATCTCTTTCGATTGCTTAAATTTTAGCATGAATAAGAGCTTTATTAGTTCTGTGTATGGTTTCAGCTAGAATTAAATATTGAGTTTTCCATGCCTTAGCAATGGTTTGTAGCTCTACGAATTTCTAAGTTGATAATTTGTGTATTGGTACACCCCACTTCTCATCTGACCCCCAAGAAACTTGCATTGCACTGTGCAGTGTAAAAAAACAAAAAAAAACAAAACCAAGAATCTGTTTGTAAAGACTTGGTGGCTCAACACGTAAACTGACCATGGTAATCAGGGCTCAGCAGCCATGATTATCATGGACAGCGCACAGAGGGGGAAGTGGCAGGATCAGGTTTTTTACAAATTAGAGAGGGGCAGGTTAGACAGCACAAGCACTGTGTTGTGCTGTTTAACCTGCTGTAAGGGAACAGGAGGTCTCTCTCTTTTGTTTTTTTTTTAGCGTTACAAACACTTTAACCACTTGCCGCCCGCCCTATAGCGGATTGATGGCGGCAAAGTGGTTTCAAAATCCTGACTGGACGTCATATGACGTCCTCAGGATTTTGAGCCACTGCGCGCCCCCGGGGGCGCGCATCGCGGCGATCGTTGTTGCAGGTTGTCAGTCTGACACCCCGCAATACCGATCTAGGTAAAGAGTCTCCAACGGAGACTCTTTACCACGTGATCAGCCATGTCCAATCACGGCTGATCACAATGTAAACAGGAAAAGCCGGTCATCGGCTTTTCCTCACTCGCGTCTGTCAGACGCGAGTAGAGGAGAGCCGATCGGCTGCTCCTCTGACAGGGGGGTTTGTGCTGATCGATTATCAGCACAGCCCCCCTGAGGATGCCCACACTGGACCACCAGGGATGCCACTGGACCACCAGGGATACCACTGGACCACCAGGGATACCCCCAGGGATGCCCACCACCAGGTATGCCTCCCTAGACCACCAGGGATGCCATTCTGTGCCCCTAATTGATGCCAATCAGTGCCCACAATGGATGCCAATCAGTGCCCACAATGGGCACCACTGATTGGCAGGCATTATTGTTTGGCACTGATTGGCATCCATAAGTACCACATTACAGTACGGTGCCACCTATCAGTGCCCATCCATGCCACCTATCAGTGCCCATCCATGCCGCCTATCAGTGCCCATCCGTGCCGTCTATCGGTGCCCATCTGTGCCGCCTATCGGTGCCCATCCGTGCCGCCTATCGGTGCCCATCCGTGCCACCTATCTGTGCCCATCTGTGCCCATCCGTGCCGCCTACCAGTGCCCATCCATGCCGCCTACCAGTGCCCATCCGTGCTACCTATCGTTGCCCATCCGTGCCGCCTATTGGTGCCCATCCGTGCTGCCTCATCGGTGCCCATCCGTGCCGCCTTATCAGTGCCCGTCAGTGCAGCCCCATCAGTGCCCATCAGTGAAGGAGAAAACGTACTTATTTACAAAGTTTTGTAACTGAAACAAAAAAAAATAGTTTTTTTTTTTTTTAAATTGTATTTTTTTTATTTTTTTTGCAGAAAAAAAAATCGCAGAGGTGATAAAATAGCACCAAAAGAAAGCTCTATTTGTGGGAATAAAATTATAAAAATTTTGTTTGGGTACAGTGTAGCACAACCGCGCAATTGTCATTCAAAGTGCAACAGCGCAGAAAGCTGAAAATTGGTCTGGGCAGGAAGCTGTATAAGTGCCCAGTATGGAAGTGGTTAATTTTAAGGGGTTATGATTATCTGTTAAGCCATTTACCTATCCAGGACATATAGAGCACGGAAGTGGAAATACTTTTGGATAATTTTAGATTTTGGATTTTAGAAAAAGAAACAAACACAAACTTTTTATTTTGTTTTGTGGACAATATATCACTGAGACTATTTAATTACACTAGATTCATCATATTTTGGATGTATATTTGCACTATATTTTTGTCTAGTTCTGTTGTTTGTATATATTTTATGTCACATGTGCTGTTTTTACCTTTTATGAATAAAATAATCTGACCAGAAAAAGTTGTATCATTAGACAGCTTGTATTTATCAAATAGGTCTGTCGAGATTGTTCATTAAACTTTAAAATGTCAGTGTAAATGGCCAGAATTAATGCACTGATTAGTTTGCAGTAAGCATGTATTTATCCAGACTGTAAAAGTGACTTTGGTAGCCATGTGCTAGAACTCCTTTCTATATAAATGACACTGTGCTGCAGTCTGGAGCCCCTAGGAGTAAATAGCTGTGTGCTTCCCCTAATGAATTCCCGCACAGAAGCTCCAATTCCGCCTGCTCTAGCTGCAGACAATCTGTCATGCAAGACCGATCAGGCAAACCACTCAGCTGCTAACACAAAGCAGAGTGCTCTCTTCAGAGACCTACGTGCTGTCACTCCTATCAAAGAGAGTGAAGAGACAAAACACCAAGACACAAAAGCGGGCTTTAGAAACTATTTACTAAGCAAAGGCTGAAAATGCACTTAAGTTCCTCTCCAATTCATTTGTGTTTAAATATACATATGTATGAAGTCTAACACAGTAAGGCTATAATAGGATTCAGCACTATCCCCATGCAATATATATTCAGTGACGGGACAAACTCTTCTTTCCATCTGCTCTATAAACACTCCGCTGGGCATTGTACAATGTATAGTAAGCTGTAGCAACCAGAATGAATTTGTTACTGATCTAACTTCAATAAACTACCGTATTTACTTGAGTATAAGCCAACCCGAATATAAGCCGAGGTACCTAATTTTAACACAAAAAAACTGGGAAAACGTATTTACTCGAGTATAAGCCTAGGGTGTCCATCTGCATGCCTCACTGTGCCTCACTTTTCCTCACTGTGTCCATGTGCATGCTTCACTGTGCCTCACTGTGCCCATGCCTCACTGTGTCCATGCCTCACTGTGCCCATGCCTCACTGTGTCCATACCTCACTGTGCCCAATTTCCCTACCTGATCTCCAGCGCTGTGTGACTAGACTGGCGTTTAACCACCTGCCTACTGGGCACTTTCACCCCCTTCCTGCCCAAGCCATTTTTCAGCTTTCAGCGCTGTCACACTTTGAATGACAATTGTGCGGTCGTGCGACGCTGTACCCAAACAAAATTTGCGTCCTTTTTTTCCCACAAATAGAGATTTCTTTTGGTGGTATTTGATCACCTCTGCGGTTTTTATTTTTTGCGCTATAAACAAAAGAAAAGGGACAAGTTTGAAAAAAAACACAATATTTTTAACTTTTTGCTATAATAAATATCCATTTTTTTCAATTTTTCTTTTTTAATTTTCCTCAGTTTAGGCCAATATGTATTCTTCTACATATTTTTGGTAAAAAAAAATTGCAATAAGCGTATATTGATTGGTTTGCGCAAAAGTTATAGCAGATACGAAATAGGGGATAGATTTTTAGCATTTTTTTTTTTTTTCTTACTAGTAATGGCGGCGATCAGGGATTTTTATCGTGACTGCGATATTGTGGCGGACACATTGGACACTTTTGACACATTTTTGGGATCATTCACATTTATACAGCGATCAGTGCTATAACAATGCATTGATTACTGTATAAACATGACTGGCAAGGAAGGGGTTAACACTAGGGGCGAGGAAGGGGTTAAATGTATTCCCTGGAAGTGATTCTTACTGTGGGGGGAGGGGACTGACTGGGGGAGGTGACCGATGGTTGTCCCTATGTACAAGGGACACACCATCGGTCTCCTCTCCCTGACAGGACGTGGATCTGTGTGTTTACACACACAGATCCACGGTCCTGCTTGGTTACTGGGCAATCGCGGGTGCCCGGCGGCCATCGCGGCCGCCGGGCACGCGCATCAGGTCCCCAGTGACGCGGCGGGTGCGCGCGACCCCTAGTGGTTATTAAAGGCGCAACGTCATATGACGTCCAGTCAGAACAATAGAGTCTTCCGCCCGCCGTCAATTGACGGTGGGCGGTGGACAAGTGGTTAACATGGGAGTCTATGGAAGGGGTGCCCGGTTTTGAAAAATCGGTGCTCCCCGGCTGTAGGTCCCCTGGACAACAAACTTTGCACACTTGTAGAAGAAGAGTAGGGCTACATGTGTGCCAAGTTTGGGGCACCGGGTCCCCGAAATCACCAGAGAAATTACCGTTTAACATGGGAGTCTATGGAAGGGGTGCCCGGCTTTGAAAAAGCGGTTGGCCGGGAACAGGCGCACAAAGTTGAAGATGGACACAGACTCGAGTATAAGCCGAGGGGGGCAAATTCAGCAAAATGTGCTAAAAAACTCAGCTTATACTCGAGTATATACGGTAAGTCTAATTTGTTGTTATGGGCTTCTTTGCATGTCTTCAATGCTTTTTGCACTGCTTTTTTATTTTAAAAATATATTATATCTCAAGTTACTATTATAAGAACAGAAGTTTGCTGCTTACCACTGACTCTTTGTCCAACAATAACCTTGTTAATGTTATAGGAAAGATCTGTTTCTGGTCCCTCCCCATACTAGTATTAACTGAAACGATTGATGGTAAATTTTAATTCCATTTCCCTAGAACAGTGTTTCTCAACTCCAGTCCTCAAGGCGCACCAACAGGTCATGTTTTCAGGATTTCCCTCAGATGAAACAGCTGTGGTAATTACTAAGGCAGTGAAACTGATTACATCCCCTGTGCAAAATAATGGAAAGCCTGAAAACATGACCTGTTGGGGCGCCTTGAGGACTGGAGTTGAGAAACCCTGCCCTAGAAACCAATCAGATTTAATTTTAGGATCCTTTCACACAAGCCCAATCAGAAGGGGATTTGCCAATCTAGTCACACTATCCAGTCCAGTCAGTAGGGTATCTGTGATGACCACAAGAGTAGCATCCATGCCCATTCAGTTTTTTTTTAAGCGTTTTACTACTGGGGCTTTCTGGACCCATTTTGGGCAGCCAGATAAAAGAAGACTGGTGTCATTCCGTATCAGACTTCCTCTTATCTATCGCATTTAGGTCCATAAACTTGGAAAAAGATGCAGACCTTTTACACTTTTTTTCTGGACATGGACAGAATTGGAGGTAAGTCCATCCATATATTTACATGCAGCCTCCGATCTGATCGTAGTATTCGTGTGAAAGGGTCCTTAGTGTAGGGAAATAATTGAAAGATAATTACTAATGCATCAAACGGGAAGTATGTTTTTTTTTTTTTTAGATTCATACTTACCTAGGTGGATGCAGCATCAGACCGATGCTGCAGCTGTCCCCCGGCATCTCTGCACTGAGAACCGAGCCACCGAACATCGCCAATGGCTCGGTTCTCACTCCTCCCCGAGAGGAGAGCTACTGACTGTCAGTCAGAATCTCTCCTGCTCTGCTCCTCCAGACTGAGAGCTTCGGATAACATTGTGAGGTTCCAGGGATGCACTCTTAGTTAGTGCACCCAAACTATGTCCTTTACTCTGTGAATTCTGTAAGAGGGATGTCCAAACCTCAACACCCATCTCTGTGCAGAAAAAAAACAGCCTTCACCCCAGGATCTCGCAGCTCAACTGAGAAGGCCTCACACACCTTTCTTCAGAAGTCCAATATTCTCTGATTCCTTCCCAAGGCCTAGAACTAGGGAGACGTCTTTCTCTCTTCTGAGTGTTGTTAAACAGCAGACTAAGTACTCAATATTTCAGCCCCTCCCTCAACTATTCACTTCACTTCCCACGGCACAGATTAATTTGTTAGAGCTGCTGGAAACAATGAAGACTTAGATACCGTATATAAATTCCTAAGAAGTTTACTAAAGGTCAGGTGCTCAACTTTAAAGGCAATAAAAGAACTCAACACTGCTGGAGGCATTCTGCTACTGATTAACAATTTGTCTCTCTTATGGGGTAAGTGTAGTCCCAGGTTCTGCATTACTCCCAAATGGGAAGTGTCACCATGAAAGGTGGTTGACCTTTGTTCCCATTCTCTGTTCTAAAGTTGATCCTTCCTCCTCAGCTGCCGTCACTGAGGGGTTGATTTACTAAAACTGGGGTGTGCAAAATCTGGTGCCACTGTGCATGTTAGCCAATCAGCTTCTTACTTCAGCTTGTTCAATTAAAGCGGAGTTCCACCCAAAAATGGAATTTCCGCTTTAAGTACTGGTGACCCCCTGACATGCCACATTTGGCATGTCATTTTTTGGGGGGGCGGGTACTTATTTTTGACAGGTACCCAGCTCCCACTTCCTCTCCTGGCGCCTGGAAGGAAGTTCACCTCTCCCCCTCCCTCCCTGCAATCTTCTGGGATACGTCACAGGTCCCAGAAGATTGCCTGGCCATTCACAATGTGTAGCAAAGCTTACGCATGCGCAGTGCGTGCCCGGCTGTGAAGCTACAGCCAGGCGCCCACAGTTACAATGCCGGCGCCACGGAGAGGAGGGGGAGGGGAGCGAGGCTTTGTGCGCCCACATCACTGGACCGTGGGACAGGTGAGTGTCCTTTTATTAGAAGTCAGCAGCTACACTATTACTTTTAAATGGGTGGAACTCCGCTTTAAGCTTTGACAAAAAAAAAAAAAGAAGGAAACTGACTGTTTTCTATGCAGAGCTGCACCAGATTTTACATTCTCCAGGTTTAGTAAAGCAACCCCTAAGTGACTAAGCAACAGGTTCTCTTTCTCCTGACTGTAGGATCTTTGTTACCACTTTACAAAAGTGAAGTAAACCTCTGGAAGACCCTGTTACACCTTCTTATACTCACATCCCAATTTTTTGTGTTGCCTTACTATGCCTAAATACATTGTGCATAATAACAGAGCAAGTATTAATTTGAAAAAGATGAAATAGCTTAAAATACCAGACAAGATCATGTTAAAGAGCAAAATATGACATTCAAAATGTCTAGCTGTCTGTAACTTCAGTCCTTTCTGACCAGAACAAACATGCAGATCATGAAAGTCATAATAAGTCCAGAGCTTCTTATTTGCACATTTGTTCTAGGTAAGTGTATACAAAAGTAATGAATGGAATTACCATGACAGCCAGGGAACAAGCAATTTCAGAGCAAGTGGTCAGCAATGGGAACCTCCATACGCCTTTGGTATGGGGTCATTTTAAGAAGTTGACCAGTAGCCTTCTAGTTCTTAAGCCACAAGACAGCTGTAGAAATGTGGAGATTTTTATTTGAATGTTGATGTAATTCAACAGAGATTGTACCTGAAATGATAATCACAGCATTCTTATGAATGCACTGATAGGATTACACATACTGTACAATATCTAATGTAACACCTTCCTAAACAATAGCGATCTCATCTAGATATCTTGCCCTCTATTATTCCCTGTTGGTATTTTCTGCTGAATCATGCTTAAAGCGGAGGTCCTGCGAAAAAAAAATATTAAAAGCCAGCAGCTACAAATACTGCAGCTGCTGACTTTTAATAAATGGACACTTACCTGTCCAGGCTGCCCACGATGTCGGCAGCCGAAGCCGAGCAATTACTCGGCTGCCCCCGCCGCCATCCTCGGTGGGGGAATCAGGAAGTGAAGTGTTGCGGCTTCACTGCCCGGTTCCCTACTGCGCATGCGTGAGTAGCGCGGCGCGTTCCCAGTGGTCCCCGCTGTCTCCTGGGACCAGTGTGTTTCCCAGAAGACAGCGGGGGAGGACGGGAAGTGGAGTGACTCCCGTGGGAGTCTCTCCCCGGAAGTGGGTGCAAATACCTGTATTATACAGGTATCTCCACCCCCCTCCCCCTGAAAGGTGCCAAATGTTACACTGGAGGGGTGGAGGGTTCCGAAAAGCGGAAGTTCAATTTTTGGGTGGAACTCCGCTTTAATGTCTTCCTGCAGCATGTAAGTGAGATGGAAGTATAGATCACAGTAAGAGTATTGGGAAAGCGAACACAAACACTCCTTAAACCCTTAATTACCAGTGATTTTATTTCAGCTTGTATCTGGGTTTGTAATATAGGGCAAGACGTAAAGACAAAGCTGTGATCTGTCACAACTTGATCAATTTACTATCAAACAGAATCCTAAACATTGCACAGATTTCAGCAAATAGAGTGCTTTTGACTTGACGCATCTTGTCAAGGAATAACGGCAACATGATTCCAGCAAAATTTACTCTGGAGGTTGCCAGTTTCAGCTTTTATCCTCCGTGTCCAGGCCCAAATCTATGCTGAAAGCAAGCAACTCTATGCAGCTTTGTACAGTAGCAGATTTAAACAAAATCACTCATAAATAGACTTACTGCTAAGTACATGAACCGCGACACAACATATAGACAGGAAGAATCATATTACTGTTCCTACGAGAATGCATATTTGAGATTTTTTGCATAAAACAAGTAACAAAAATACTACAACGCAGTGTTTGATCGCCGGCAAGACAAAAATACACACAAAATGCACCGCTGCATTTGCTTATATAAGAAGCGTCAGAAACAAGGGACATGTTCGTCTAGACAAAACTTTGAACTGTGGTACACAATAACTAAAACAAATAAAATTAAATGTTTGCTAAGTGTGTCTCCTAAGCTGCGTATCTTCAATTTTCTGACAGCAAATATACTGTGACGTCTATGTCTATAATATCTGGAGGAAAGGAATTCGGAAGTGTTGTGCTTAAAGACACACAAACACACTTTTATCATCTTGATTAGTCTTCTCTAAGGTGTGTGAAAAGTGCAATAGCAAGAAAAGTTATTTTGGCCCATATCAACCAATAACCCTTCAAGTGTCAATTTCGGAATATAGAAAATAAAACAAGGTCTCAGATTGGTTGCTTCTGATCACAATACAGGCTAAGCTACACAGGTAAATTTAATCTCTTGATACTGAGACCTTTCCTGGAAGTTGCCTCATTGGACTAAAAGCAGTGATGGCGAACCTTGGCAGTCCAGATGTTTTGGAACTACATTTTCCATGATGCTCATGCACTCTGCAGTGTAGTTGAGCAGCATGGGAAATGTAGTCCCAAAACATCTGGGGTGCCAAGGTTCGCCATCACTGGACTAGAGCAACACCGAAGATTTTCAGTAGTTCAAAAATGCTACTTAAATGCTAGAGAGACGCAGATGCATAGCTGGATCGTCCACAAGGAGCGTAGGTCCCAGGGGATGTCCATGGTGTCCAGCAACAAGTTTACTGCCCCTGCAGGGAATTGCTCAGTTTGTCAAAGGGGAATGAAGTTATCGCTTCAGAACAGAGGATGTAGGTAGATGGTGTCTGATGGGCTGATGGGCTGGGTCTACCTGTCGCTTCACAAGTAAGGATGCTCTTGTAGGCAGATAATACAGAAAATGCAAATTGAAGAAAAGCAAAGCTGCTACTATGCCTACGGACCGATTCTTCCTTAATTAGTCTCTAGACAGATGTTACAAATTACTCCCTACAAAGTGGGCTACACAAATGGCATGTAGTAGGTATCAGTCTTGCTTTAATTGTGTTAAAGAGATGTGCTGATAATGTTGCCCCCCAATCCTATCAAATTAATACAAATATACTGTACTGTATAAAGCTGTCTATTCGTGTAAAAACCTGATTGTACAATCTCTGCATATTCTTGTTTAGATTTGTCAAAACTGGGTAACCTGAGGGGCTACCTAAACAATGTGCACAGTTTGTATCCAATTAGGCAGGTCCTTGAATCACATAGTTGATGGCAGGGCCATAGCTTCATCATTGGAGCCATTAGGTTCTCAACACTTGGTTACTTAATGCTGTAATCCAGGAATTTTGCAAAATCTACCATTGCAGTGATCCTACTCCTTCACTGCAAGGGTCAAATGCTCATTTAGCAAAGGGGTGCAGGGATAAAGTGTAAAACTTACCCTAATCCTGGCTCCAGCAGGCTCTAACCAAGGCACGAGCTTGCCTTCTTATGTACAGTGTAAGGTTTTTGGCACTGCACTGTACATAAGGATAGTTCATGGCCTATGGGCAGATGAAAATGGTGCTGTAGTGACGTATAGGGTTAGATAATACTCCTTATCCCTGCACCCCTAGACTAAAAGAGCATTTGGCCTGTGCAATGTGGGGGGGGGCACTGCAAAGGTGGAGTTTGTCTGATTCCCAGAGTTTAGATTTAATAACATTCCTCTCCCAGGTTTACATCTACTCTGAACATTATCTTGTTTTCCTTAAAGTGTAAATAACCTTACAATAGAAGTTCCTTACATTGGAAGTTCCAATCACCTACCGATGATGTAAAAATATGTGTGGCCAGTAATTATATAAGCAAAGTTGCCTTCTTGCTTCTGCTGCCTCTATGCAAATGCCTATGTGCCAAAAAAGGAAAACCAATCTCTGGTTGTCGGTAGATGTAAAGGATATTGTACAATCAGAATGTAATGTGCACTTTTGATAAAACAATCACAAATTCTAAATTCACTTTGAAAAATCTACCTTAGCATTTGGTGTACACTGCCAAAACACATAAGGACTTTCAAAACTTTCCAAAACATCCATTATGAGTTAATGGCATTACAACTTTAACCGAGAAGCTCAAAAAACAGCATTGTGTAAAAGAATAAAAAAACAACAAGAACTTACCGTCATCATGAATGAAGTCCTCATAAGATTCCCATGTCAAGTTACTCCATTCCAGGCTGTCACCCTTGCTTTGGTTGTAAGATGTAAAATCTCGAACACATTTTTGTTTCAAATGGCCCATAAAGAGTTGTAGCCCTATCAGGGCAAAAACGCTCAAACAGAAAACTGTTAAGATCATAACATCTGCCAGCTTCCTAACTGACTGGATAAGGGCTCCGACAATGGTTTTCAGTCCTATCGAAAATAAGATGAATAGTTAAAAACATAGCACATATGTAATAAGTCCAGTTTAGTTTACTACTACGTAGCAAGTTCTGATGCCATGGGTATGAAAAGATACCTACTGCTACCATGAAAGGTACAAAGCCATTATGCGTATGTTATATAAACTTATGTTTCTGCATAAGGCTTCATTATTCCTTTGTATTCCTCATTAAACAATGAGTGAATGATTTATTTTATGATTTCCAATATTTTAAATGATCAATGATCATAATTGTAGGCCATGCTAATTATGCAAAGAATTTTATAAGTGCTTTAGACCAACTTTGCATAAAACAACAGAAGTATTTAGTAATTTCATTATGCTTCATTTAAAAAAAAAACTAAATTTTTTGAAAATATTTTCCATAGTTTATATATGGCATAGCTCTTTTTTTTCCTCAACTTCTAAAGCTGGAAAATAGTTTCTATACTCTGAACAAGACACTGGAATAAATTTTTGTTTTAGCCCTGCATTAAAAAGTAACTCGATCAATTGTCCTGTTAGTTGTAGATGGGGCTAAGCAGGATATGATGCCTTAGGTATTTTTTGTTGTCTGTCCCACAGTCCCCAGTAGGACTGGGGCTCTACTTGCAGGTAAACTCCCCGGTTCCCCCTTTTGGAAAGCATTCTCTTTATAGTTTTGCAGGAAAGCGCTAGGGGCTAGCAACAGCACAATTTTTACAAATCTTTAAATTCCTCTTCTCTGTACAGCATAATTGCTGGAAATATAGGGACCTCAGAAAGGGTTATAATTCAACATCACGTTAAATTTATAGTATCTTGCAAGCTAAGACCTTAGATATTTTTTTTTACTTTATCTAATTACCGTACATTTAGTAATTACTATTTTGTCTGCTCTGTGTTCAAAATTTATGATTTTAAGTATTGTAAGTATTTATTTTAGTTTATTTTGGGTAAATATGACAGATTTTTTAGAATCTAAAACAGTTCAGACAACCCCTATTAAAGTGGATCTTCACTCTCAGAATAAACTTCCATCCAAACCACCCCTCTTCCACTCCTCTACTTGAATAGAGCTGTTTTTTTTTTTTTACTTTTTCTTTTAATTAAAAATGTGCAGCCTCGCCCCCCCACGCATGTCACTCACCTAGGCCAATGATGTGCAAAGTGCTCACCGTGCCTCCTGGGATATGCACATCCAATATTACAGGAGGCATAGCCCTTCATTCACAAAGGAGGAGGGGGGCGTGCCTAGTGTGGCATCATCAGGAGGTGCACTGGCTGAACCCGGAAGAGCCGGATACAGCATTTCCCAATACAATACACAGCCCTGTATATTGTATGTAGCTGAGGCTACATACAGTTTATACAGAGCACACATCTAGTAGTGAAGGCCCAGCTTGGTCCAAACAAACTATTTAAATTTCACTAAAACATGAAGATTAGCTATATATATATATATATATATATATATATATATATATATACCGTATATACTCGAGTATAAGCCGACCCGAGTATGAGCCGAGGTACCTAATGTTCCCACAAAAACCTGGGAAAACTTACTGACTCGAGTATAAGCTGAGGGTCAACAATGCCCACCCATTGCAACTTCACTAAGCCCATTGCCACATTACTGTTCCCATCCTCACTGTTCCCATCCTCACCTGTGCCCATCCTCACCTGTGCCCATCCTCACATGTGCCCATCCTCACTGTGCCCACCCTCACTGTGCCCACCCTCACTGTGCCCACCCCCACCCTCACTGTTTCCCTAGAATTGTAATTGAGCATTGTAAAATTGTACCTGAAGGCTGCGGCGTCCATCGTTTAAAACTCGCGCTCTCTTCCTGGTCTCTTCCGTGATAGGCGGAACTGCCTGCTGAGAATCGCCTATCACGAACGTTCTCTCATCTTCACCCATCCCAGCAGACACTGTGTTCAGTTTCCGCCAATCACGAACGTCTGCTGGGAAACTGAGGATGAGAGAACGTTCGTGATAGGCGATTCTCGGCAGACACAGTTCCGCCTATCACGGAAGGGACCAGGAAGAGCCCGCGGCTTTTAAACGATGGACGCCGCAGCCTTCAGGTACATTTTACAATATTCAATTTCGCTGACTCGAGTATAAGCCGAGGGGGGGACTTTCAGCCCAAAAAAAAGGGCTGAAAATCTCGGCTTATACTTGAGTATATATGGTATAAATATATATATATATATATGTATATATATATATATATATATATATATATATATATATATATATATATGAGATTCTAACCCTTCCCCATTCTAGTAGTATAAACATTTTGGCTAGAGATATACTTTAGAATAAATTGTAAATGTTAAGTCAAAGCAGATAAGTCAGTTGCTCTGACCTCATCCTAAAGCTGGCCATAGACTGATCAAAATTGGACCAGTTCAGCAAGGACTGGCCACATTTTCAATCAGTGTGTGGCTGTCCTTGCTGGACAGAAGTCGATTGTTAAATCGACTTCTGTCGAACGGACAAGTTGGAAAACTTTTGTTAATCAGAGTCTACAGGTAATTGGCTGCACATGCTGATTAGTGTATTCTGACAGCTCTGGGTTCCGCTGTCAGAATACAATCTCCCAGTGGAGGAGATTCCTTTATCTACCACCCTTATGTGGATGGAGGAATCTCTGGCTAGTTTTAGTTTAGAAGTGCTTTTGGGGAAGGCAGTTAGGTATTCTGTAAGCCTCTTTGGAATTATGCTTCATTCCTATGTGTACATGCTTGAGTGGAGTGTGATGTATTTAATGAGCTTTACCCTTTCACTTGTTCTAGTTGTATGCTTACTCCATGGGGAATATTAGAGTAGAAGTATAACTCCCCAATACAATGTTAATGTGGGTAGAGAAAACAACCAAAGACTATAAACTGCTGTACTTAGAGGAGAGAGGGGGGCTGCGGACACACAGGGAGTGTGAAGTGTTAAACGCTGATGTGTCTGATAGAGATAAGCACAGTGGGGCTAACATTTATCTCCTTCCAGCACAATGGTCATTTAAACGTAATAATTACTGCCTTGAATAAGCTGCCAAGTTACAACATGATATATGGAATAAACAAGATTTTATTGCATAGCTTAGTTTCTTTACATGAGCTATTACAAAATCTCCTTGTAAGGAATTTTTTATATCGAAAAGGGAAGGTGTCTATTTTTTATTTCATTCATCCTTTGTTTCAGCTGCATAGGAAATGTAAATATACATGTTATATTAAAGCATATGTCAGGACAATATAAAAATACATATGCAGTATATCTCTGTCGTACATGCACGTCCCTCTATGTTTTATCAATTTAAAGACCCTGCAAGTATAGAAAAATACCTGTTGATATACCAGAAATGCACCCATTTATTAAAGTGTATTTCCACTTTTGCAGCCAAATATATTTGTTACATGTTCCAATTAACACAGCATAACAAACAATTGTTGGTTACCTTTTTAAGTGTTTTTACATGCTTAAAAATTATCACTTGCTCTCCCTGCCTTATAATGTTTAGGAGGGGGCTGTGAAGTTTTAACATAATTAGCCCCATCTCTAGTGTGTTCGTAGTTCTTCCTTATAAGCTGTAAACTAGATTTGAACACTGTCTGTACTAACAAAGGGTTAACATTTTTGTTAAAAAACGCTCTTCTGCATTGTATGTTAATGAGACAAAGCTCTCTCTGTGTGGGGACAAAGACATTGTGATATTATCAGGAAATTCTTAGAATCAGCCAGAACACCTTCTCCTTAGAAAAAGAAATATAAAATGTAAGAAATATAAAAAAAAAAAAACATTTTTAGGCATGCTGCGTGAATGGGAACACATGACAAACCTAGAGTGGGGTTTTCTGTGACTACAAAAGTGGAAATAGACTTTTAACCATGTTGTGAGCTGACACCACAACACAATTTTGTGGACTGAATGTTGTCAGCCCTGCCCAATGTCTTTTGGAAAACTACTCCCACTCTCAGATCTCTACAGAACAAAGGCTAAGTATTCTGTAGTCCAAGATACGAACTCGGAGGACTCTTTGAGATAGCACAGGAAGTGTGTAATAGACACAGGGCAATTCTGAATTTCAAACAAGATCAACCATTTTCTTTCTTGCTTTTATCAGATATAACAACATGCTTTTCATAGCGTGCTTAACAAATCAAAACAGAGCAAATAAGAGAATTTAATTTTCAGGGGCTACATACACTTTAAGTGCTAAAGCATATGTGACCTGCAGGCAATCTACACCCAGGACCGATCATTCATATGTGATCGTAGCATAAGGGTTTACATGCGAGTGGGCATGATTAGATACGAGAACCAGCAGCCTTCCATTGCTTTTCATAGGGCTCCCTACTAACAACTAACCGCAGGAACCCCCAATGTGGTTCTCCTATGCAATCACCAGCAGGGTGCATTCTCAGGTGTGAAAGCACCCTAAAGCTAGTTTAGTAGACCTTTGCTTTTACTCTAGCCTTTGAAATGATTTTCAATCATAAATATCCTGTAGATCCATACAATGTTCAGATCAAACAGAAAAAAATCCATGCTTTGTTAAATAATAAAAAAATGTCAATTCTTAATAATTGTGAACATATCATTAAATACATTTCTATTTAGCTAGATTAGCACAGATCAAAGTGTAAGCAAACAGTTGGTGAAAAAAGAATAATATCATGCAACACCAAGCAGGAAAGACAATAGCCCAGAATACTCCATACTTCAGAACACCCTCAATAATAACACCTCTATCAGAGCTCATTCTAGATCATTCTAACCAGATGTTGGCAAAGTATACAAAACTTCAAGAGTGGCAGGCTTATCTCTTTTAATGATCAGAATATACCATTTTATTACATGTCATACAGGACATGCTCGGGGTAACTAAAGGTGGCTAGGCTACACTGTGGAAATTGTGCCCTAGATCCCAACAAATTGGTTAAATCACACATTTTTACGCCCTGACTGTCCCTGCTCAGGCACTGGCCCAGACTGGTGATCTGGTAACTTTGGAATATATAACTTTGGAATCTCCAGAAGGACAGGAGAATGTCAAAGAATCAGGGGACCAGTGTGAGTTCATCAAACAATATTCCCATCACCCACTTTCTTGTCGTAGGCTAAGAGATGGATGGGTGCTGCAGCAACTGCCAGCTGGAAACTGGTAACATCACAGATTACCATACAGAACATATTGCCAGCACACCAAGGTTCTTCAAGTAATGTTCAAACACCTTTATCCAGAGTGATCACACCACAGTGTAAGAGTGCAATGTTTCGGGGCCACATGCCTGACGTTGGGGTCCTGCATGGCCCTGTAACATTGCACACTTCCGCTGTGATGTGATCAATCCAAACAAAAGCCTTTGGACTTTACCAGGGCCGGCCCTATCATGGGTCCCAGTGGGTCCATTGGACCCAGGCAGAACTTTGAGGGGCAGCAAATTGAACCACAGCCTTTTTACTTTTCTTCTATTTACCAAGCACATTGACAACCAAGCTTTTTTTTCCAGCAGTTCTGTGTGTCATGACAACAACTGCCCCCTGGGCCACTCTGCCTGCCCCTATACTGCCCTAGCCTGTCCATATCCTACCCTAGTCTGTCCATATCCTACCCTAGCCTGTCTATATACTACCCTAGCCTTCCCCTCTGAATTGAACATAATGGTATGTCATAAAATTTTGCATATAGACAAGGTGCTGTTGCATGTAAATCTGACTTCATAATAAATGTAATTTTAGATTTAATTATCATAAAATAAAATAATGGATGTGGGAGGGCTTTTGGTGAGCCTGAATTCTTTTTTTGGGGGGGGGGGCAGCATTTCACTCTTGGACCCAGGCAGCACAATGTCTTGGGCCAAGCCTGGACATTACCTAAATATCCTTAGTGTACAGGTAATATGTATGTTATTCTGTGTGAATTCATTATGGCTGCTTTAACCACTTGACAACTGGGCACATAACCCCCTTCCTGCCCAGGCGAAATTTCAGCTTTCGGCACTGTCACGTCTTGAATGACAATTGCGCGGTCATGCGACGTGGCTCCCAAACAAAATTGACGTCCTTTTTTTCCCACAAATAGAGCTTTCTTTTGGTGGTATTTGATCATTTCTGCGGTTTAAATTTTTTGTGCTTGAAACAAAAAAAGAGCGACAATTTTGAAAAAAACACAATATTTTTTACTTTTTGCTATAATAAATATCCCAATTTTTTTCTCAGTTTAGGCCGATACGTATTCTTCTACATATTTTAGGTAAAAAAAAAATCGCAAAAAGCGTATAGTGATTGGTTTGCGCAAAAGTTATAGCGGCTACAAAATAGGGGACAGAATTCTGAAATGTAAAAAAAAAATTTTTTTTTACTAGTAATGGCGGCGATCTGCGATTTTTATTGTGACTGCGACATTATGGCAGACACATCGGACACTTTTGACACATTTTTAGGACCATTCACATTTATATAGCGAACAGTGCTATAAATATGCACTGATTACTGTATAAATGTGACTGGCAGGGAATGGGTTAACACTAGGGGGCGATCAAGGGGTTAATATGTTCCCTGCTAGGTGATTCTTACTGTGGGGAGAGGGGACTGACTGGGGGAGGTGACCGATGGTTGTCCCTATGTACAAGGGACACACCATCCGTCTCCTCTCCCTGACAGGACGTGGATCTCTGTGTTTACACACAGAGATCCACGTCCCTGGCTCTGTGACAGCCGATTGCAGGTACCTGGCGGACATCGCGGCCGCCAGGCACGCGCATCATCACCCGCGTGACACGGCGGCCACAGCTCTTCCGCGATGCGCGCCGCCGGGGGCGCGCATCGCGGAAGTAAACAAGAGGACGTCCATGGACGTCCTCCCGGCAATTGAGCGCCGCAATGCGGCCGTCTTTTAATAATGGCCCGGGCGCGAAGTGGTTAATTCAGAAAGACATCTTACACAGTTACATAGTAGGTGAGGTTGAAAAAAGACACAAGTCCATCAAGTCCAACCTATATGTGTTATTATATGTCAGTATAATAACACACAACTCTATCTTGCCTTTTCTCCCTATGGCTCCAGGTGAAAAGCCATGTCAGAAACAATATGGACTTACTACAACCATTGTGGTCTGGAGTCCTTTACATGGCAGGGCTGCTGTCTTGACCAGGTTGATTTGTTAAAGGCTATGTTCCATAGGCAATTCCACTGCAGGCAACAGGTCAGCAGGAGAAGAATTATACAGTAGAGTCTTCCACTCCACCTCTTTGGTCTTAACAACTTGCTCTCCCAGCTAGCTTGGAAGCACCTTCATAAAAACAGGTAAGTGGTCTCTTCGCAATCCTGTTGCTGGAGACATGTCACAAGTGACAGGATTGCTTGCATAACATGACCCTAATGGACTAGAGAATATACTGTATATACATAAGGGAATGTTCATTTTGCCAACTAAAGCTGTGCTCACTTTGAATATGCAATCATGTGTAAAGAAAACGTAGGATTATTAACATTCACCACTTCTTAAGTAAATTCGTTAAATCCCACAACGCTATCCAAATTTTACGTTTTATTTTATTTTATTTTGGATAGAATGGCAAATGGTTTTTAGAACTGTCTGTGCTTTCCTATCCTGGTGACAATCGCTTTCCCTATTTCTTGTGAGGGCCTCATAAGGACCAGAATTGGGGAAAATATTCCCAGAGGGATCACAAACAGAAGTAAAAACCTGAAAGAAATTTGAACTCTATAAAAATTGTGGTGGGAGTTAGACATGTGCACACTGAAATATTTCGTTTCGGAATTTCGTTTTCGTCCGAAAAATAAATTTATTTAGTTACTCCCGAAATTTGTTTTTATTTATTTTGTTTTTCGTTAGAAATTGCATTCGTCCGAAAATCTGAATTAATTAAGATCGAATCTGTCATTGAAGGCTTATGGTGTCTGTCGAATGTTCAAAGAAGATTTGACGGAGCAGCGAAACTGTACGACGCTGCAATCATACATTTCCGGTTGAATGTTCCGCCTACAAGCTATAGTAGAATTCTAATGTTGTATGACTAGTAATAATTATATTTATTAATTACTATTACTAGTCAACCAACATTAGAATTCTTCTATAGCCTATGGGCGGATGCATTTGACCGGAAATGTACGATTGCAGCGTCGTTTAGCTGCACCGTCGAATCTTCTAACTTTCGACAGACACCATAAGCCTTCAATGACAGATTCGACGTTTGTATGTTTTTCAATGCTTTGTCGAATCTTCGTCGTTCATGTTGAATTGTCAAGTTAGTTCTAGCTATTTTACTGCTCCTCCTCTTTGGTTACAATCAGCCAATAACATTCATCATCATCATTATTTTTATTTTACTTCCCCCACCCAATTTCAGCAGCGATCTTTTCTCTCTATGTCGAATCTTTTCTCTCTATAATGTCGAATCTTTTCTCCCTATGTCAAATCTTTTCTATCTATGTAGAATAATCTTGGACTAATAGAGTTAAGGTTAGGCACATTCGACCACAGGTTCGATAGACACAGATTGTTATTGTCAGCGTCATGTCGAATCTCCTATCTATATCGAACTGTTGTTGCAACGAAAACTAATATAAAGCATTTGTTTATGTCGGATCTTTCGGTTTTCGGATTCTGTGCTTTCGTTTTCGTTTGTTAAAACGATAACGAAAATACCTGAAATTCGGATGAAAATGCATTCGGACGAAAACAAATGCACATGTTTAGTGGGAGTTAGGGTTTAAGAGATTAGACTCACCTTGAGTTTGGCCATTAGATTTGTCTATCTATGCCTGACCCAAATACACTAATTTGACATTCATTTGCAGCTTTTATGGGTACCTTTAAATTCCACTAGCACAAAAATGTCTTTCAGATGAAAAAAATTAATGTTCAATCGCCATAGTAACAAAATGCGTGTATTCAGACAGATTAATTACCAGGTATGTCTGACATACAATTGCCAACATCTGTGTTAGGATGCCCACCTAGAGATATTACCATGCAGACCTATCACCTTCCCATGCAGGTCAGAAATGTTAAGCACTAAGGCTGAATGCAACTTGTCCTCAGGATGTATTACAGCCTTGTCATAATGTGCCCAGCAGTGCTGGTAATGGAGCCATTTCTGAAGAAAGCCATCTCTTTTACAAACCTACAAGCGGCTAATTATGATATTAGCTTGAGCTGCAATTATTAGGTGAAAAAATGTATGTGTAACTCCAGGAAAGGATCAAACCTATAAATATACAGGGAGGGACTTTTTTCTTGTGAATCAGTGTCAAAACATTCCTTCTGGGGGGATTGCAACAGTATCCAAAATCAATTTTTCTGTCAAAATGAGGATAACAGACGGGAAAACTGTGCTGTTTTCCAGACTTACTCTGTATTCAACACAGAGGGTGTATTTGTTTTATGAAATTACATAGGGTTTCCCACGACCCAGTCCATTGCTGGTTAGGAATCGTATTTTCCTAATAAGCTTGTACAGCACAAGAGCCAGGATGAGAACACTGCACATTGATTTCTAGATTTATATCTCTGCCCTGGTAACTTTCACATTTTTATCAGCTGTATTTTGTTGGAATGAAAGCTCTATATAATAAAGTTGGACATGAGTTTTGGGCCCCCACATTCTCTCTCTGAACTTGTGTTCTCAAGTCAAGCCATCTTGTGGTCATTGCAAATAGCTTTCAGCTATGGGGAGTCCAGAAGGGTCACCACCGCTTAGTCATAAGTACAGTTGGGGTTTGTATGGCTGGGAGAATAAATAAAGCTAGTAATATTGAGGGAGATCTACCCACTGGGTTACCCAGGAAATACAAGAAGTTAGCAGATGACCAAACCCACCAACCCGTAACCAAAATGGAAATATCAGTTGTAGAAAGACTACTTTCGAATACAATCTTTGTAACTTCTTTAGACTTAATGGCCTGGTTGAAAATAGCATTATAGCCCTACTGCTTTTTTTTTTTTTTTTAAGTTACTTTTATAAAGCACTGCACTTTGCTTACTTTGGAACTCTTTAGCAAGGAAAGCTCTATTGAAGGTAACGAAAGCAGCAAAAAAGTGCTAGAAGGAGGACCTGTCCATGATTGGTGGACAAACATTTCATGTGAACAGCTTCTCCACCAATCCTGGAGTGTTATCTGCAGCATTAAGAGGCACACCGCAGATGCCTCCCCACACATTAATTTAATGATTTCAATGTAAAATTCAAATGCAAACAACACAGGTCCAGTTATTAAACACTGCGGAGTCCAGAGAAGTCTGATATCCCCTCAGCAGTATAAATGAAAGACCTTATGTTCTATTATCACCAGTGGTTAGGAGGATGTATACTGTGCAACTACAGAGCACAGCTAGGCTATCTACAAATGACAGGAATAAGCATTGCATAGCCAGAACAAACTGCAATGAGATGTGCTTAATCTACTAACTGCATTATTGTTCAAAAACATTTCTTTCATTTCAGCTTTTCATCTTTCAGAATAATATTAGTATATCTACTATTTCCACCATTGCTATCAATGTTAAAATGGCCCCTGGCAAGAAATTAGGCAGTACATAGATAATGGCTGTCCTAATTAGAGTGAGCACTAGGGTGATAATTAAAGATCAGTGAACTGATTTATCAGCAGTGAATTTAACATTGCACCGGAGAATTGCTTTTTGATGATCTGAATGTGCATGTGTTGACTGCCAGCAACCATATTAAATGTGGAAACAATAATTCTGCGCCAAACTAAATAAATAAAAATAATAATGGTGACACCATAGTGCTGAGCTGCTCCCCTAATGATGAAGTGGATACCTTCTATCTATATATAGTGCAAGTGGTAGGGGGCGCTATTTACATATATCTATAAGTAGTGGTAATTCCTATTAATATAACAAAAATAGAGTGTAAAAACAATAATAGATCCTGCGATATATATAATTGGTATTGATAGTGATAATGATCAAATAATTGTCCAATTAGCAATAGATTGCCAGAGCAATAATCATATATAGTCCCAACTTGTGTCAAATGAAACAAATGAAGTGCTTCAAATCCAATATGAAAAGCCACCAACAACAGATTCTTGCTGCGATAGATGATTTCTCCAAAAGGTGTGTAGCAATACCCCCGAAGGGGCCGCTGGTTTACATTTGGGCCTGCTGTTACATTTCTGTTCACCACACTCGTCTTAGGGGTCCCTCTTGAAGAGCTTTCATGAATGTCCACACCAACACTTGGTTACTTTTTCTTCAAGAGTTTTATTAAACAGTTCCAACAGAGGGTTAGAGGGATAGTGGAGGTTCAGGTACCTTGCTTTGCGGATCAGGTACAATCTTAGATCCAGAGGACAAATCGGTTCCACACTGGATTCAGCAACCACCAGATAGGCCTACTCTCACTGGCCTAGCAACCGGTGCAAAGCTCGTTCAAAGTCTCTGCCACTGACTTGATGAGTGCTGTCGAGTCATTTCAAAATCTTCCGCCACAAGATAGTGCAACCACACTGACACTTTGCAAAAGTTCCTTCAGAAAGTACACAGCTCACGGTGCCAGAATCTTTCAGCCAGCCGGAAGCACCGTGAGGTAAATTGACCAGGATGAGTCCTTCAATTGTTCCGCTTCTTCTCGCAGGCAAGACCGCGTAGGACCATCCCTGGACTAGTAGGCCCCAGAAACTCCTGGACCTACTCTCAGTTGCAGAGCCTCGGGCCAGTAGGCCCCGAGGCCGAGAAACAGCTTGCACATCCCTGAGGCCAGGAGGGCACTCAGGTCAGGATCCTGCAAACGAACCCCAAAAGCGCGGTCTCTGTCCCTTAAGTACCCCTTCCCAGAATGCACAGTGGGTTGACCACGCCCCCTGAGCCACTTCTGGGAAAGGAATACCCAATACACCCAGCCTGCTGCATTTCCAACCTTGACCCGTGGTGACAGTGACACCCACTGTCAAGGGGAAAACCATGCAACCCAGCTGGACTGAGACAGAGCCAACATTTTAGCTTAATCCTTCTGAGCTAAACTACAGCTCAGATAACTAAATTTAATACATAGCGCATACCCAACAGGAGCAGGGCGCTACAGGTGCAATCTTATTCCATCACCATAACACTACAAGTTACGACACCCAAAGTGCACAGGTAGTAGATTGTGCTTACCAGATTTTGTGGACCTCTTTACTTAAAAAGATGGTCACAACCGCTTTAGCAGGATAGTGCCTGCACACATATCAATAGACAGGAGTGAATGCAGTGACCTCTTTCCTTCGATATCAAGGATAGGACATGGAACACAAATAGAAAACTTCCAGCTGCTTGCTCTAACCAGAAAGACCGGATGGGACGTTAGGCATAGTACGTGTACTAGCAATGCCCCCAGCTGCTCGCTCTAACCAGAAAGACCGGATGGGACGTTGGGCATAGTACGTGTACTATGCCCAATGTCCCATCCGGTCTTTCTGGTTAGAGCGAGCAGTTGGTGGAACACACGCCGCCACGGAGGTGGAGGAAGCCTGTATTATACTGACAAGCCTACAGCCCCAGTGCCGGGATGGTATGATAAGCGGCCATTTGGCCTACGTTCTTTTATTCAAGTTTTTTTTAAATAAATGGTTTGCACTATGGAAGTTTTCTATTTGTGTTCCATGTCCTATCCTTGATATCGGAGGAAAGAGATCACTGCACTCACTCCTGTCTATTGATATGTGTGTAGGCACTATCCTGCTAAAGCGGTTGTGACTTTTAAGTAAAGAGGTCCACAAAATCTGGTAAGCACAATCTACTACCTGTGCACTTTGGGTGCACTTTGGGTGTCGTAACTTGTAGTGTTACGGTGAAGGAATAAGATTGCACCTTTTGGAGAAATCATCTATCGCAGCAAGAATCTGTTGTTGGTGGCTTTTTATATTGGATTTGAAGCACTTCATTTGTTTCATTTGACACAAGTTGGGACTATATATGATTATTGCTCTGGCAATCTATTGCTAATTGGAGCATTATTTGATCATTATCACATCTATTATTGTTTTTTCACTCTATTTTTGTTATATTAATAGGAATTACCACTACTTATAGATATATGTAAATAGCGCCCCCTACCACTTGCACTAGCAACCATGATAAACCTGGTGTGCTGTGATTTAGTAAATCTAGACTTGTTTTGATGCATGGGCAAATTTTAATTTTCCTGTGCAATGTTAGATTCAGCAATGCAGATGACAATTGCCAGATCTAAACTTGATTTTTCATTTTAATTATCACCCTGCTCCAAACCAGACTTATTTTTCATTTTGCTAAGGGGCATTGCTAGTGATAACATAGCAAGGTTGGGGTTAAATACAATCTCTTACAAGCAAAACACTACTCATCAATACCCATCAATAGTCACTACAGTCCTCAAGGACCGTAATTTTTCACTAGGACAAAGGGAATGATCCTTTCACTTTACCAAAACAAAAATGTCCAAGTCAGATCTTTAATAGCTGAAATATATATAAGGACAGGTTTATCATTTAGCATGGAAGGCTTGTGCCTATAGGTTTGCAATTATTGATTTTTTTACATCAACAGTGTAATAAGTTTACTCATGTGAGCTTTTTTATTTATTTATTTTTTTATGTCTCACAATATGCTACGCCAGGTTAGGACCAGGAAACAAGTAGATGCCCACATATAACAGGTGATCTTAACAGATTGGTGTTACTTATAACACCAACACTATGGGGTAGATTTACTAGAGGCAAATAGAGGGTGTACTTTGCAAAGGCAATTGCACTTTGTGTGTGCAGTTGCTCCAGAGCTTAGTAAATATGGTGAGGCTTCACTTTGCAAAGAACACCCAATCACATGCAACAAAAATAAAAAAAAAGGCATTTTTGCTTGCACATGACTGGACGATGGAAGTCAGCAGAGCTTCTGCTCATTTACTAGGCTCTGGAGCATCTTGCAGAGTGCAACTGGACTTGCAAACTGCACAGTCTATTTGCCTTTAGTAAATTAACCCCTATGAGCGTACAGGTTCTAATGATGCAGATTCAGCCCTGAATATATTGCATTCTATGTAGGCCCTAAGTGGAAGACATCCGGAGACCAAATGACCCATTCATATGGGTTGCTAGTCATAGATCCCATGACCCATTTAATTCCTTGTTTATGTACTTTCTCCGACTATCACAGATTAGATGGTCATAAAGGAGGGGGAAATTTGTTTTTTTCAAGAAGAGATTTCATAAATCAGGTTTTTTAGCTTGTCAGAGGGACAAGGGTGGCTAATTAAGTATAGTATGCAAATAGATGACTTGTAGGGAAAGAATTTAAAGTTCTAGTGATTCGCATTATAAATAAGAAAAGGTATTCATTCTGCAGACAAGTTGCATTCTCGACATAGAACCATTCCACAGTATCTCAGTGTCAACCACTGTCAGTAGGATATCAGTTTGGTTAATCAGAATGGTATGTGGGCTTTTACAAGCAGCCTTAGTGTTTAACCCGATCCTCACCTGGAATGACCGAGATTGTTTTCAAAGCTCGAAGTACTCTGAATGTTCTTAAAGCTGACACATTGCCCAGGTCCACAAACTCAGTGGCATATCTGTAATAAGGGAAAGGCACACACAGACTATAGCAAAACACCATTCATAATTGACAGCAAATGAGGAGGGAAAACAGGTCACAAACTGAAGCACTTACAGTAGCTGAGAACTGGGGTGGGGATGCTCTCTTACCTGGGATTACCGATATAGTTTTCAGAGCTCTCAGCACTCTGAAAGTTCGAAGGGCTGAAACATTGCCTAGGTTTTTAAACTCTGTTACATACCTGTAGAATCAAACCATAGTTATTTGGAATCGAGGAATGGAGGAAACCACTGTATGAACACTGAGGAGGTGATTTACTGAAGAATGTAAGTGTCACACATGGATCAGAAAGCCTGTTTTTGCTTTAGAAGCACATTGATTTTCCCTTAACAGATTCACCATTTTAAATGGGAAGTAGACCCCTATTTGAGACCCTCCATGTAGATAGATCTTCATTTTGCACTTATTTATATATGCAGGGTAACCAAATTCAATCCCGCAACAGGCTCACTAAATATCAATATATATAAGATACAATACTGGATTTCAACTGTGGTGCTGCTGGGAAAATGTAATTTGTTATGGTGAAACCAAGTTTATGCAGCACACTGAGATCATCCATGTTTCTACATGGAGGGAAGACTCCTAGGGGTCTACAATTGGTAAAATGTGGGAAACCTAATTTAACCAGAGTGGTACTTTAAAACAAATGCAGGTTTGCTGATCTCGAATGAAAGTGTACATCATCCCCAGAGTTGTAGAAATACCAACGTTTATCAGCCATAAGTAAAAATGTTGCAAAATTAAAATTTTACTTATGGGAATAAAGCTGGTCTGTCAAGCATATTCTGCCTCTCCGTCCCTTTCCTATTTTTCTGTAAGCTAGGCTGGTCAATTAAGTAAACTTCACAATAAAATATGAATGGAATTAATATAGCACTAGGATGAGTGACAAAAACTCTTTACCCTATGTAAACTGCTTTTTATATAATAAATACTATTATGGGCCCTATTGTCTTCAATACACAGTCAGTACATTGGTGCATCAATCACATCACCAGCACTAAACTAAATGTAAGGATGAGAGACTTTTGACTTGACAGGAAAAGGAAATAGCATATCTTCCGTGAGAGCATATTTATACTGCAGTATTTACATAAAATTATTTTTTACCGTGACATTTACAAGTTTTCTCTTCCATTTTTATTTATATTTATTTATTTTTTAATTTTCGGATGAAAATGTATGGGTTAGGAATCCAAAAGAAAGGCCCCTATACTAAATCACAAGGCAGCTTATCTGCCAGTCACATGGCACAGGTGAGTTGCAAATAAACCACTGCTCAATGGCATACTCATGCTCATCAGCAATCGCACCAGTGATTGGTGGGGTGTCTGTGTTTTTAGGACCCCTCTCAAAGGCCCACTGATTTATTTTCTATCAGTGTAGTAAGTGCCTGAATTTTTAGAAAGAGAACACAAGGTCAGCACTTTGGACAGCGCTCAAGATAGTTTCTTGTTATTCAATGTAAACCCAGCACTTCCTTATAATGAATGGCAAATCTAAATACAGGATAACTAATAACTAATTTTTGCTTGCTTAAGAAAATAGACTTGGAAAAGAATGCTCAATTATGGAAAAAATATAACACCCAGCTAAGCAAATTTTAGTATATCAAGCCAAATCTTTTTTGGGACTAAATAATGGTGCACTTTTCTGCCTACAAAAAGAAAGGCACAGGGTCCCAGTACAAGATTTAAACTGGGCTCCTTCAAGCCTTTTTTTGTAATGAAAACTAGTAATAATATTACCTTTCTCACGCAGGATAATCCTACTAGAGGCCAAACATAATATGATGGAAAACAGGGTGTGACAAAAGGGATATTCTTCTACGTTGTGTACAATACATGATGTACTGTGAGCACAAAACTGTTGCATAATTTGGGATGAGCCGAAGGCTCAGTCCAAACCTAGGTTTACACACAGAACTTTGGCTGTTCAGAAGAATGCCCAAACTTTTACCCTTTTGGATCCCTATTTAAAGTAAGCCAAGCATCCTATATAGTAGTGGTATTTCAACTGCCTCTATATATGATAGCTTCCCACTGTAAGTGGTTACTTATCATCCTGGCACTGTCACTTGCATAGTGCTTACAGACACCCCCTGGCAAGGCCACCCCCTCCATGTTGTGTGGCAGGCTTTTCCTGGCCAGCCAGCCTGCCTTACAGGCCACATGCTCAAATTAAGGGTCTGCTATGGATTTTTAGGGGGACCTCATGCATTGTTTGTTGTTGTATTGCATAAGGGAACCCCTTCTTAAAAGCCATACCAGAATAAAATGATCTGGTATGCAATTTGGGGGGGGACCCCATACAAGTTTTTTATTTTTTCATTCTTGCTGTATGATGTGCTACATTTACTAAGAAAAAAAATGATACAGTTTTGCCAGCAAGTAACATTTGATTGTCAGTTTCCTATTTAAAAAAATAAAACCTTTCAAAAGAACCCCCATATATTTTTAGGGACCTTTGGAAGGGTCTATTTACTTTTTTTTTCAAATAGAAGCCAGAAGAGAAATGCCATTAATCAGTCATTTAAAACCACAATTTCTTGTAAATGTCAGTGCTTTAAAAAAAAAAAAAAAATCACTGCTCCCAGCCTAAATAGAAATTTAAAAAATGTTTTAATGTTCCCCCAGGGTAGTGCCCAACCTGCCATTTGTTTTTGGCAACCGTTCAACTCAGCCCAGAAAAAAGGCATTTTTGATTTGACAGATTCCGCATTGATTTCAATAGAGTTTGGAATTGGCATCCAAATTTCTTTGAAATTCACGGAACCCTGCTCAAACTGAACCAGGCCAGTTCAGTTCATCCCTATCCCTACCCTAAACAGGAGCAGTCATGGTTCAGCCCTTTGACCTCATAGAGTAATGGACAATCACCCTCCCTGCATTCTCTGTAGTTACATCTTAGCTACATGTTGTTAGTTTCAACAGCTATAATAAAGAGAATATGGCATACAACCAAGATATTTGACAATGAAACAACATATTTATAATAAAATCTACTGATAGGCTATATTAATCCTATCTTCACATACCATCAAAACTGACAAGTCTTCTTGGTTAGACTTACAGAATGTACTGTATTATAGTAAATATCTATGTTATTACCTAAACCATATCATTAAGTCACAATTCCGAAGTCTAGAAACACATGTCCACCACAGAGTACTAACTTTATTTTGTATACGTGTACAGTACTTGTGCATATCTTTCCTGTTTGCCTGGAGAAGGCCCAGAATCCAAGGCCCAGGTTGTGTACAGAACCTTGATTCTTGGCCTGTCTTTCAATTTTAAAATCTCAATGACTCAACTGACCACGAGGCTTTAACATGCTCCAGATGAATAACAGAGGCACTGCTTATGCTTGAATTATAGCCTGTTCCTATGATCCAAGGTCCTCCCCAGGCACAAAAGAACTGATCTGAAGACTAGTGCAGGTAATTGTTAGTTTACAGTATATACGGTACTTTAATGGACATGACAGGGACCCGTTAAACGTTTTCTAAATATACTTAACAATGCAGGATTTTTAACAATAAGCACAGAACACATGGCCAAACTGATAGCAACCTATCCAGTATTTAAAGAAAAAAATCTTGTCTGACTACACATAACTGTTGAAGGCGGAATTCTGTTATGGCTGCTGCGCATAAAGTAAAAAATGCATTATGCTGAGATTAAAATGCAGCACTGCCAAATTCTCAAGAATACAGATAGCAATAAGGAATTGGTGGGGGGATCAAAACCTTTCACCACTCCAAAACTAAGAAAAAACGTTGGGTTACCAATAGTGATAACCCTCTTCCCAGCTCTGCCATTCTTTTTGCATTATTTTTGCATTCTGAAAATGTTTACAGTATATCTGGGAAAGTGAGACTCTCTCATAGTGAACATAGTTTGTAGAGGTAGGAATTCAATTTTGTGGACCTTGAATTTGAAGTCACAAAAAGAGATTCAAAATAAATAATTGTGTGGCTCTTGATGTTGAAGCCACATAAAGATACACAAATTAAATGATTATTATAGGTAGATTGCCTCTGTAAAGCACACAAGCATTATGCTACGTTCAACATCTATGTCAATATTCATACAAAATAAGAGAGAATTGTACTCACGCCATGACAATAACACTGAAATCTAGCCAGTTCCATGGGTCTCGTAGGAAGGTGAATTCTTTCAGACAGAATCCTCTTGCCAAAATTTTTATCAAAGATTCAAAAGTATAAATGCCAGTGAAAGTATACCTGGGAAGTGCATAAAAAACAATTAGCCAATCATTTCACATCCTAGAGTAAAGGAAACTCCAACAACATGGCTGCCATTCCCACAGCAGTATGGCAATCTCTGTACTTTTATTAATAGACCCAAATCATTTCATAGACGACTAAAAGCACAAAGCAGCAACAGACCTTTACATTTTCTGTGCATAGCTATTTTCATTTATTTACTTGTTTTCTACATTTTCAGAAATTCTAAGAATTATACATAATGTTTGTAAGTGTTTCCTATATGCATCCTCTGCATACATCAACATGGTTGTATTTGTCCTTTCAGTGTTCATGGACAAAAGCATATATACACGTTGTACAGCTAAACATATCCAAACCAATATTACAGTTATGGCTGGAGGCTGGTAGACTGAATAAACTCTTGGGTGAATTTGATCCTCACTATAAAATTATTTAAAATGTCAACAGTGTAAAAAAAAAACAATAAAGCAGCTTTGGTAGTTATGACTGATGGGGCATTAGGTATACAAATTTTACTGCCTGAATCTCAGCTTGATACAGGGAACCAATAGGACAATTTAGCTCAACAATATCCACCTTTATCGAAATATCAGCGTTGGGTGGATGGGTCTGTAAATAATAAAGGCCAGTTGTGATCAGAAATATGGTGAGTAACTGCCATCAGCAAGGGAAGGGCCTGGTTGGAATTTTAAATTTGATATTTTCTTCAACCATGTTGATGAAACAGATATGAACAGAGATAGCAGCAATTTTTTATTATTGCCTACAAGCATTATAGGGTACATCGCCTAATGTATGTATAAAAAATAGATGTACATGTTAGGGTGAAGGGAGACTTCTCTGAGGGTCTAGTCATTCATTACCAGATGATCAGATCCTTGCATGTACCGCCAGCTTTAGTGAAAGCTGGAAAATGACCAGTTACCATGAGTCGTGTGTATCAATAGTTATTGTATCATTATTAAAGCTCAACTCTTGCCAAAACATTTTAAAATGTATTTTGGATAAAATGAAGAAGTGTTAGAACAAGACCCTTCCTTAATGTATCCCAGCAGGTTTTGGCTCAAGTTGGGCTTTAAAGAGACACTGGGGTTGATTTACTAAAGGAAAATCCACTTTGCACTTGAAAGTGCACTGAAAGTGCACATGGAAGTGCAGATGCTGTAGATCTGAGGGGGACATGCAAGGAAAATAAAAAACAGCATTTTAGCTTGCACATGATTGGATGATAAAATCAGCAGAGCTTCCCCTAATTTCAGAGCTTCCCCTCAGATTTACAGCGATCTACAGCGACTGCACTTCCATGTGCACTTTCAAGTGTAAAGTGGATTTTCCTTTAGTAAATCAGCCCCAGTCACTTTGTGCAAATGGGGCAAAGCAACAGTGTCTTTGCAAAGGGCCCTTCCAACCCCCATTTGCTTGCTTTCACTTACTGTAGCTACGCTTTCTTGCAGTTTCTAGTTTTTCCGCAGCTGGTTAGAATACCTCCTAGTATGGAGGAGAATGTTACCTGCTCTCCTGTAATAATGACTGGGCCTAGCTTCCTACTGCTAGGTCCGGGAACTGTCACATGACCAGGGAAGTGACAAAATTGTTCCTCCAGGTCAGCAACACAGCCAATGAAGAAGAAAAAGGTGCAGCAAAGCAGCACAAGCAAGGTTATTTTAAGGGTTTGAAGATGTTCTTTTCAAAGACACTGCATAGGCAAGGTGAAAGTGTCTCTTTAAATAACCCCAACAGCATTTGCACATTGTCGCAACAGTTTCAGCATGTCATAGCTCCTTGAAAAACTGACAGTTGCAGATAAGCTTTATCTACCTATCCTAATAAGAATGTGCATTATACAAATACGTTTATATTATTAATGGACTGTTGCACTGTTTTTTTGCATCTGACATATGATAATAGGCTTCATCCGTCAGTGTGCACATCCAGCTTTAATTTTGTCTGTTAAACAGCTTCGATTTACTGACACTCCATGCAGATTTTATAGCACAGTTAATCATGCACATGCTCAACGGTATTAATAGCGTCTGTTAAGTATACAATGTTGAGGACATGAGTCTGCAAATAAATGGAATCCAGCATCTCTGTATGGACTGGTAATAATTAGATCAAGCATGGGCGCAACATCTTGGAAATCAATTCATTAATGAGCATAACCTACATAGGAAAATGGGATCTTGATGTATCGTGGTGAATTCTGTCCTCTTGATATGCAGCATGGACTACACATGTCATACCTCTCAGCTCTTACCATGGATAGATAGCAAACAGTATTGATACTAGTATGCCTGTTAAATACCGCTTGGTGGTGCAATCATTTCCAATAAACCATTTATTGTGCCTGTGTGTTTATTGAGCAGTGCTTAGTTATATCACTTATCCTGTAATATAAGCACTGATTTAGTCATATCATGACCCTACTGTAATTTTATTAAAAACACTATTTCTGTGAAGAACTTACATTGTTAATGGGGGTCTTCATGTCTTTAAAAGAAGACCTGAACTCTGGAAGATGTGCCTAAAAAAGGCAATTAGAGGGCATAGAACTAAGAAAAGACACCTAGGAATGTGTAAGCCACCACCCTAATGCCAGGGTCTCACTAGCTAGTGACCCAAAACTCTGGGAAACTAACACCAAGAACAGCCAGTGAAGGATTTTTTTTAAACATGTCATACTTACCTCCTTTTCTCCTCAGGTCCCCTGCAGGAACTCCTGGTGCCTCCCCCTTGACCAGTGCTCCCAATCGCAAGATGCACTGGTGCGTGCTCATTCCTAAACCCTGCTCTCCATAAGACACATAGAGCCGCAACTCGGCCCCCCCCCGCTCTCTCCTCATTGGCTCATTGACTGTGATTGACACCAATGGGAGCCAATGGCTCCCACTGCTGTCTCAGTCAATGAGGAGAGGGAGTCCTGGGACAGCAGTGGCTCTCGTACACATCACTGGATCAAGAGGGGGCTCAGGTGAGTATTAGGGGGCTGTAGGGGGGAGCTGCACCAAGAAGGATTTTTACCTTCGTGCATAGAATGCATAAAATGCATAAAAGTAAAAAAGCATGCATAGAATGCATAAAAGTAAAAAAGCCTTCAGCCTTTACAACCATTTTAATCCTGCCTACTCTTTTCAATGTCTGTGTTTCTCTAGATAGTTAAGCCAGGTTGATGGCCCTAAAGCCTACAACTTTAAAGTTGTCGCAAACAAAAAAAGTCCCTACAGTGCTTTTTAATGCAGTAGTGTGGATGTGCAAGAACTTATTGTAGTTGTGCACTGAGGTATCATTCAAAGTAATTAGCACTGTAGTGCACTGCACAAATCGCCATGCATTACTGTGCGTTTTGGAAAGACATGGTAAAATGCACCTTACTGAAACATATAGGTGTGAAGCCAGCCAAAATGCTTTAGATTGCACATTCCTTCTGACAAACAGCTTAAATAACCAACCACAACACATTAAGGAAGACAAAAATGAAGATAATCTCAGTAAGTAGATGGTTACTAAGGTAGCAAATTCATCTCTTTTAAACAACTGAATTGGAAGAAAGGTAGAGAAATGTGAGAGGAAGGTGGCTAAGGCTAAATGCATCAACAATAGCAAAAAAAATACATATATAAATTTTGTTATATATATATATATGTGTGTGTGTGTGTGTGTGTGTGTGTATATGTGTAGCGCCCTCCCCAATATTTGGGGGTGTGGTGTATATATTTAGGTGTAGTCTGAGCTAGTAGTTAAGCTCAGATCAATTGTTTATTCATTATTGCTTCAGCTCTGGGTGTGATGCTGCCTAGCAGTAGTGTTCCCTGTTGCCTGTAGGTGGCACTGTCACCGCCGACATAGGTTGAACCACAGGGGGTATCACAGTACCTTGGGTGTCCTCTCTCGGCAGCCGAGCAGTGGGCGTGCTCTACCCGCTGTGCATGCTGGGAGAGGGTACATAAGAGGCAGACGCCATTGGGGTTGGTTCAATCCTGGAGACCCATTGGTCCTGTGCATGCGCCTCGTGGCCTGTATGGCACGGGGTGCGTGTGTTCTGGTCCCAGGCACCTTCAGCCAGAGGCCACATCACTGCTTGTAGGCCCAGCTCTGCTGGCTGAGGCTTATGCTTCAAGAAAAGGATCCCAAGCTACCCACCTACGGGAAGCCCACTGTTAGGAAAGGAGACCAGGGGAGGATCAGTCCCAGAGGAGACTAGCGACGGTACTGCTGTCTCGGGAAGAGGCCTGGAAACTCACCTAAAGAGGGATCCATAATCAGAAGCCTGCAATACGCCAATCTGGCCTAACGGTTTTCTTCATTATTGTCTGGCTGGGAGGATCGGGACTTTAATCCTGTGGCAGGGGATTTCCTGATCTTATCCATAATACAAAAAGAAAAGATTGATTTGTGCTGCATTCCCGCTGCTAGGACCACTAAACGGGACTATCCGGGTGAGCAATACCCACTCAGGCCTGAGTGGCGACGAGTGCTATTTTAGTGTTGCGTGCCTGAACCTTCCCCTGTGTGTTTTTTTTTCCTCTCGTGTCCTACTCTTCCTCTAAAGTTTCCTCAGCAAAAGAAAAATAAAGCCTAACTGTTTGGGTTTTACATTGTGTGGACATTGGCCTTTCTGAACACTCTTCTCACACCCTGACAACCGAAGCCATGGAGGTAATTCGCAGACCCAAAATATAACCAGCAGCTCCTGCGGCGGTAGTGCTATATATATATATATATGTAGCGCCCACCCCATTTAAGGGTGCTATATACCCAAATTTAGAGGGCTGGTCTGAGTTAGTAGTTAGGCTCAGACCGTTCTCATTGATAGGTTGTGCTATTTTATTTCTCCAGGTGGTATACTGGTGTGCAGTTCCCTGTGGCCTGTAGGTGGCACTGCCATGACAGGTTAGGGTTGAACCATCAGAAATAGTGCTGTGCCTTAGGGTGTCCTCTCTCGGCAGCGGTACAGTGGGCGTGGTTGGCCTGCTGTGCACGCTGGGAGAGGATACATAAGGGCAGACGCCGCCTGGGAGGGGTCGCTCTCTGGAGTTCGTGAGAGGAGTCAGAGTCCAGGTGCGTGGCGCCCAGCCCTCCAGGCCATGGGGCCGCGTGCGCATCAGTCCCAGGCACCTTTAGCCCTGGGGCTGCAACTTCAGCCCTGGGCCCAGCACCTTTAGCTGGAGCCCACTTCTGGGAAGAGTAATCCCAGGGTGTCCCTTGCGAGGGAGCCCGCTTCTAAGAAGAGGAGGCCGGGGAGGACCTTTCTGAAGGACCGGTGAAAGTTCACGGTGAAGGAAGGGGCCGGGAACTTTCTGGAGGGGTTCATCTATCCACCAAGGGCCTAGTAATGTGCTGTTGCTGGCACCTGTCCTTGTATTTCAAAAGCTGAGAAGTTCGGGGTCTGATAGATTCTGTGGCAGAGAGTCTCCCGATCGTATCTAGGGAAAGAACCTAAAGTGAACGTTCGAGCATCACTCCGGCTGCTAGGATCCGCTTTTGCAGGAGACTATCCGGGTGAGCTAAACCTACTCTGGGATAGAGTGGTGATTGCAATATCTACTTGTGCCTGGACCTACCTCCCAAAACCTTGCTGTCCTGTCTCTTATCCACCCTTTCCTATCTGATGAGCATTGAGAAAAATAAACTCAACATTGGAGTTTAGAGTGGTGTGGACATTGGAATTACTTGGGGGGAAAACAGAGACTTGTCCCTATATCTTAGGAGATGAGAACCAACTGATGGAAGAACCTAGCTGTGGGACCCAAATACATGACACCGCTCAACCTCTTCAAAACAGGAGGGTACGGGCATATAGTACGGTGTGCCCTTTTCCTGCAAGTGAGCCAAAGGTAGGAAAAAGGGTCTGTGTGCTACATAATATATATATATATATATATATATATATATATATATATTAACAAACAAAATATATATATATTAACAAACAAAAAATATATATATAAAACAAAATCCCAGCTGTCAAATGACTAGCCTGTTACATAATATTCATCCTAAAGTTCTGAACATAGATGCGGATGTAAGTAACCAGGCTAGTTCTATTATTGTGCATACACATCCGTACTTTGCTCTGCTACATGTAGACCAACAATTTTTCCACAACACAATTAAAATAGATTTTTTTTTCCAGAGTTCCTGTTGTACATCAGTCCAGACACGCATGGCAGGTCAATGTTTAACCTGTTCACTGCCACCAATGGGATAACAAGTCAAGACTAAAGGGTGGCTATCTGTGAGCAAATGTCTTATAACAGCAGCAAGTAATATGACGTCTGATCATCACTGAACTGCTGTGTCACTCCAGTCACAATTTTCTCTTCATTGTGGATGGCAGATGGATGCATGACAAACGCTTCTTTTTCCTTTTCCCTAGAAAAGTAACAATGGGCTTTTGGTCACAGAGTTTTGCTTGACTGTCTCTCTGTAATACGAGTGCTTTATACTTCAGCAGGTGTATGTTATCTCTCTGATTGTCACCCAAGCTACAAATAGACACCTATTCTCTGCATGAATTATAGGCCCCTTGCACATGGATTCCTAAAAACGCCATTTGTTTAGGCATTCAGGCTTTTTTCTTTACTGATCTCAATGCAGCCAATTGTTTTTAATGGGCTTGTACATACAGAAGCACAAACATGCTCTGTGTACAGATATAAAAAATATTTAAAATTTTGGATTGCTGGACAGTATTGTATGTGCATACATGTGTACATGCACAAATATGCGCATGCAACACATTCCAAGAAAAGCTAAAAATATTTTGCATATTCTGCATATATGTGTGAAAACCCGCAAATATGCGCATTTAACTTACTTCCCATGCTCGCATTTTTTTTGCAGGCATTTTCTGTCAGGAATCAAATTTTCATGCATTAGAACTGCGTGCAAGTACCCTTATATTATTACTATTCTATATATGTACTGTATATTACTGTACTGGTCACTAACGGTCAAGCAGTATGTAAGAAAAGCTTTTCAATCCATGTGTATTATAATGTAATTACAAGAGTCTCCGCAATAGAGAAATTAGGGAGGTTTTGCTTTCTGTAGTTTCCTCTTGATTTGATAAATCTAGATGGGAAATTAATCAGAGCGATGTGTAGGTGGCAGATATTTGTACAATGCTTCTCCTGGATTAGCTGCTTTTTAAAAGCTTTCCTGCAGTCCTGCATGTCACCCCCACCTGTCATGTACGTTAAAACGAAGCCGGCCCTGTGTGTGCTCACAGCCCAGGTGCCTACGCTTAATGTGCCTGTAAATATGCTGCTTATTAAATTGCTGTTTAATACATGTATTTACATTCTGATAGGTTCATTTCTCTACATCCTGATTGCTGCTAAAAGTCCCTTTATCCCCCTCTGTCAATGTGGAAATTACTGCAGAAGCTGGAAAGTCTGTAGTAATATATTTTTACTAATCATATGTATTCATTTCTATACGCCATATTGTATTACATGAGTAGTCAGTCTCCTACAGAGCAATGCTTATTATAGTAATTCCTGTACAACTGTATTCGGGGGTTGTAATAATAGCCACAGCTGCCTGCACAGCCCAGGAAGCCATAAGCGTGGGGAAATGGCTGTGCTTCCGGCTCTTCTTCTGTGGTGAATGTATCTGCCTAAGGTTTATGTGAACTGGAGCAAGGAAAACGAAAGCTGTTTCTGACAGCGAGCAATGAAATTCATGGTATTGTTTTTCCCCCCTACACTGCTGCTACAAAAACGCTAGCTAAAATCTGATTGGCATACCTGGGAACTTGCCGGATCTCTCCTGGCAATGCTGGCTTTTCAGTCAAGATACTGTCTTATCACCAGCTTGGTCATATCCCTGGCCTATTTGTAAACACTGCTCGCTGTGTGAAGATGTGGGTAGGGTGCAGTGTGGTGCGCCAGTGGCAGAGTATACACTGAGGCCGAGGTGAATGGAAATAGTGTAATAAGAAAGTCCCACAATGCACAATTAAGCCCAGTGGGTAGACACAGCCGACTGGAGCCACTACCACACCGTACTAGAGGAATGTTATCTTGCAATGATGCCAACAGCTTTTGCAGCGAGGAGCAAGAATGCAGCCTGGCCGGTCCACACCTTAATGGAAGGTTTCATCAGAGGTGAAAGCATAGTTCCTGCACTTTCCCTACTCCTCTGGAACTTTTCCCTGCTGTTATGCACTGTCCCTGACAGACGGGGAACTTGTCCCTAACTTAACCACTCACATACTGTGTGCCAATTTAGGGAGCCAGGACCCTAAATAGGCTCTGTCCTCACCCAAGGTGGCCGCAGAGGTCATGAGGGGCACCAGTGTCCAATCAGACAGCTGTTCCCCTGGTGATCACAAGAAATCATAGAGGAGCCAAGATCCTCACGACTTCTATCCCCTTCTACAATGCCGCTTTGATCAAGTGCCACCTACAGTGGGGAGTACAGACAGCACCTGCCTACAAAGAGAAGGGAGGGGTGCAGTGCACAGGTGCTGGCAGAGATTGTTTCACAGCAAGTCGAACCCGTGGATGGTACTAATTGTCCAAAAATTCTCAAACAACAAGGGCTTTTTTTTATCTGACGTAGAAACATCGTAGCATAGGTTATTATTATATATGGTTTCTGATCATGCCCAGTCTTTCATATCTGATTTTTCTTGTATGAAAACAGTACACATTAAATGTAAATTGTTAGTTCTGTTCACGTACAAGAGAAAATTGTGAAGTTTGTCACTTCAGAAATTTTCATTTGGAAAGTCTGAATCGGATGTCGAAAGTTGTCTATGCACACTATACGAAAATCAAATGACCGTTCCTTTTTTCTTCTGATTTTCTTATAGTGTGTACCCATCTTCAGGCTCATTCACACCATATGCAGTGAACTGTGCAGGTCACTGAAAGGGCGCATAGAAAACAATGTTTTTATGCGCCACTTTCACACTAGTTTAAATGCAGACTTTCTGCGATATAACACAACACAAAAACACTTGAACACATGTAATGACAGCATAAATAAAAAGTGAGGATATATGAAACAAATTGTTGCTAGTTGTTAGCCCCTTCCAGTACACATAAGAATGCAACATAACTCAATGTTATGCACATTAAAATGCATGTTGAATGCACATCAATGCACATGCATTTTCGATTTGGGGGATGTTCTGCTGCCAGTGCCAAGACAGTCCCTGGCTGGAGCATCAACAAGTCTATAAAAAAAATCAAAGGGAAGGAGGTGATAGAATGCATCCAGTATTCTAGGACTGCATGAGCCCCAAGTGATAAGCCTCAAAAACATCAATGTTTATTTTACTAGAACTCATAGCTATGTGCAGGGTTCACAAGTGTATTTTGCCTTGGTGTCTTTTTTTTCTACTATTGCCAATTTTTGCCAGTTTAAGTATGGTTATGGACAAAATTATTATTCTGCTTTATAGCTGAATTCTGATTTATTGCTGTAGATTGCTGCATTTTGCTAAATATTCTTTGTCCTACTAAATGACTACATTTTAGAGTAAGAAAAAAAGAAATGGTCCTTTCTCTGTGTTAGGTATACTTATTAGTTCTCAAACATGGGCACAAATTAATTACATCTCATCACTGTACACATATAGCAACTATGCTCTGTTGATCAGATTTGTCAAGCTTTTTATTGTAAAAAATGCACAGGCACCACAGCATTCTTACAAAAGCTCAGCAAGGAAGCTGAACCATCAGAATGTGTTATATATGAATAATCAGACAGTGTGGCCTAATAAACATGTTGCTATTTCCTGAGAGAATGAGAGGTATGATTGTTCTCAGCTGACAATGAAATGACGGAGTCAGTTACATGCTACAATGTTCATGAATCATTTCATTTCGTTTCTGATATAGTAGTGATTCCATCATGCTGCTCTATAAGAATTTATTTAGAAAATCAAAATCTATACATCATCAAGCATACAAGAACTAATGTTTAACATTAGAAACAGCTTGGCAGCTCATCTTCTTAGATGACACCAGTTTTCCAGATGGGTCACGGAGGAGAAATAAGACATCCTAGGCCTGATGTCAACGTCTATGATAGACCTTTTCCCACTCAGTATTTACGAAGGTTCCAAAGTGGTTGCTTATATGATGATGCTGCCTGGTTCTCTTCCCCAAAGAAACAAAGCTAACATGGAGCCTGTACACACTCCTGAGAGAAACAGCAGACAAGCAAGGTAATTATAGATGATATTGCCAGTACATATTGGCAAACAATATGATGATAGGCAAGAATGAAGGGAGCAGTGTTGCCAACCGTCCGTATTTTTACAGACAGTCCGTAAAAATGGGCACTTCCACCCCGGTACGTAAATGTCCGTAGTTGCGGGAATGTGCCAGTAAAAATAGCCAAGATTGGTTCGGCTTGGAACTGCGCATGCGCAGTTCCGGAGGTTGCCGAGCATATGCTGTATTCGGCCGGTGGATTTCACAGAGGCTGTGCCACACAGGTCGGCGAGTGATGTATTAGGACATCCCGCCAGGCGTGCGCGCACCAGAATTTTAAATCTGTAACTAACCAGGAGTACGGAGGAGCACAGCACTGGAGCAGGAGTCAGGACTCGGAGGCTGTGCAAGACGTGGCGGCGGCAGAATGGAGGAGCCTGCTGCATCCAGGCAATACAAAGTTCACAGGGGAGTCGGGGACGGACAGAGTGACAGACAGCCCAGCCGACAGTGACATCAGGTGATGGTGGCAGAGGGGGATCCGATGGAGGCAGGGGGTGATGGTGGCACTGCAGAGGGGGACGATTGAGGCAGGGGGTTAAATGGAGGCAGGGGGAGATGGAGGCAGGGGGCAATGGAGGCAAGGGGAGATTGGAGGCAGGGGGTGATTGGAGGCAGGGGGTGATGGTGGCACCACAGAGGGGGATGGTGGCACCGCAGAGGGTGGGGGATGGAGACAGGGGTTGTTGGTGGCACCGCAGAGGGGGATGGAGGCAGGGGACAATGGAGGCAGGGGGCTTGGGGGAGATTGCAGGCAGGGGGAGATTGTGGCACTGCAGAGGGGGGTGAAGGCAGGGGGTGTTGGTGGCAGAGGGGGATGGAGGCCGGGGGTGATGTGACTAAATAATTTACCCTCATTATATTGAAAATAACAAAAATATGTTTTTTTACCTTAATATCTACCTTAAATCACATTGCTATTTGCCTAGCGTACTTGTCTGTAGCCTAAATACTGAAATTTGCACCTAAAAATGTAATTTAGTAACACTTGTGAAATGCCAGTAAAAACGTGGCTGTGCCAGTAAATTTCAGGTGTTGTGCCAGTAAATGTCAATCTGGTAGGTTGGCAACACTGGAAGGGAGGTATCCTCACCATGCTCTCTTTAATCCTGGCCTGTAGCAGCTAAATAGACTGCTTAGGCTGTAATTACACTAATAGATGGGTTTATTATCTGTTAATTTTAGTAGATAATAAAAATATATACCAAACCACTTCTCCTTTAAAATGTACCTAAATCCTTTAGTTTGTTTCATCCACACAGCCACAGAGGGCCATACACCATGTTGGGAGGGAATATATTTCTGCACCCAGGAGTCATATGTGTTTGCATACAGCCACAGCTGACAGATGCCATTGACAGGCTGACAGACATCAAATCTGTAAGCATGTAACTGAACATGAGCGGTTGCCTGTGTACAAGGATGAATGAGAAGCCCAGAACACTGACAGTTTGCACTTGTGATTGCAACCCCTGTGGGTTCTGGGCAGAGAAATACACTCCTTCTTGATGGTGTACAGCCCTTTGTAACTGTGTGAACGAGCCCTATATGTCTTAAAAGAAATGTATTGTACCTCTTCTTGAAGGTGAATGTAGCAAGACAGCTGAATTTTTCATGTACTTCGCCAGACAGTGTTGGAAGGGGTGGGAAGGTCTGAGCAGAGCTTTTGCACACTTTTCCTAATCTTCTGCAGACATAGTAATGAACTGTCAATCTAATGGGCTGTGGACAGAATTAGGCTGGCCATAGACCATGCAAATTTCTTTCCTGCAGCCACGGGTTGCAGGAAAAAAAATTGCATGATTCCCCAATCAGCACAGACAGCGCTGACAGGGGAAATCCCCTCCTGCTGAGATATTGTCTTCTCCCATCGGAGGGGCGGGAGTGGGCGGAGAAGCCATCCCGGCCAGGAGAAGACAGTGATTATCTTTAGGGGCTATAGCAACAGCTTGCGATAATCAGAAGTAAATCCAACAGGCTGGTTGTACCCTAGTTTATTGATCGATCAACTTGGTGCATTCAGCCTGCCCATTAATTGTTCGAATCTCGGCCAGTTCAACAGGATTTCAACCATGTATGGCCAGCCTTAGGCAGGATTATTCGCCGATAGGGCTATCAAAAGTGTCAGCATCTAAGCCTCTACAGCAGCATCAAGGGTGACAACATTACAGTTATTTAACTGTAGAAGAAAGAATGTTGATATTCTATCAAAGGAAAGGCCTATCCAACTTGCCAGATTAATGGGTACTTACAAAATGTTCTAGTGGGACTCACATCATCACATATGTACTTTTATAATTTGACCATAGTTCTACCTTAAACATATTTTCAGTGAGACATTAGGGAAGTAATTTATAGCCAGATTCAATTACAAATCAAAGCTTCTGAGTGCCAGAACAGTGCTTCTTTTCACAAGTTTTTCAACTTGTTGTGTAAATTCTGTAATTTATCACCAACTGTACTCTTTTCTCTAAAGAATAGGCAAAAATCCTTTATTCAAAACTGTGTATCATTTCCTCAGCAACCAGGCAAGACACAAATATCATAGGGGTGGCTCTGGAAAAAGGTTCAATTGAGGTCTGCAGATTTTTGTCTATCATTCTGCCAGTCTCTATAGCAACCCAAGTTATATAAGTTGTTGTTGAGCCCTAAATTCAGCCTTTCTACACAAATATGTAATGAAGAGAAGTAATGCCCAAGGTAGCCCTGAATTCAGTAATTCTCTTCATTACTTATTTGTGTAGAAAGGCTGAATTCAGGGCTACCTTGGGCATACAGGAGTTGACATCCAGCCCAGTGGGCCTAGGAGTGCTTCCATCCTCGGTGCCCAAGATGGTCCAACAAATGATAAGGACACTATTTCAATCACATCTTCTGGTACTGTTGTCAAAGCTGGATTTGATTTAGATCCTGCACACAGGAGATACCTTATGTGCTGAGTAACCCCGGGCTTTTTCCTTTCTCTCCACTGACAATGAAAAGATAAGCCACCACATTTCAAAGCAGCAGATGCTACTGATTATCAAGCCTTTGTTACAACTAGTAAAACAAGCCAAGTTATAGCTTTGTTGATTGCTTTTGAACCTCCTGTTTACATTTTAGTACAAAGTGGAGATAAATATATTTCCTTCCACAGATTACAGACTAGATAATGAAAGCAAGAGTTTATATTTGGAAAAAAAGCAAACATTTTCCAAGCCAGCATCCCTTCTCTGAAATTGTGTATGGAGACACAATCTTACAAAATCTTTTTTTCATTTATGTGAACATTAAAGTATGGGTATAGGCAAACCTTTTTTAAGTTTTGGATAGAGTGTGGAATGGTTAAAACACCTGTCAATATATTTTTTGCTGTGTTCCATTAAGCAGGTTCTTCTTCACTTCCTGTCCCAGAAATGCAAGAAGTAGGAAGAAATCTCTACAAAGTGAAGAAAACTCTCCTCTTACATTTGTTACTGGCACTGGAGACCCCATTGGAAGATTTACCCTCACTTCTCCTTCTAGTGACAACTCTAATATTTTGGATTTTTCATGATTGTTGTCTCTGTGTCAATGCTCATCTAGACAAATACAGATGGTGAAACTCACCAGCGGAAACACAGATAGTAATACAAAAATTGGGTTCTAATCCTTTTTATTTTTTGCTAAAACTAAAAAAAACGTTTGGCTATACATACCCTTTAAAGGTAAAGTATCATTATATACTTAAAGGAAGTATAGTTACATTTTTCAGCATTATGTAAAGCACCCAATATGTGGGCAAATTGGGCCACCAAACACTTCCTTATCTTGGTTGTGGGTTGCTTGAAATACAACAGGTTTGGTATTCCATAATGCTTTCCAAATCAATATGACAGATATGGTTGGTCCAGACAGGTGGCAAATACCCATACTCCGGGTTCCTTTCATTGCTGGTCACATGTCCGGAACCCTAGGCACTTAATCACATACTTTCTGCTGAAGAAAATGATCAGCCAACACAAACTCTAAACGTCCCTTTAACAAGATGAAAGTAGAAGGTAATACTAAATAATAAACCAACATTTAAATGCCCCTGTCCCTTCTCTCCCCATGGTCCTTCATATATTGTATAACAAATACATTTTTTAGGGTTTAAGGGTATTATTCTATGTGGTCAAGTGACTGCACGGCTCAAATATCTCACTAAGTTTGATGTGGCTGGTGTGACTGGCAGGAGGGAACTCATTCCTTTGCAAACAGGTAGAGCAGTGGACATAGGCGGCTGAGCCATAGAGCCACAGCTCTATGGAATTCATCCCCAATGTTGACCCTCTATATTACACAAAGTAGCCAGGGCTTGGAAGTCCCGTTACTGCATTAAAAAATGCTTTATATTGCAATTTGTTCCGAAATGTATGAACGGCCAGGGGAGAAAGAGGAAGGGAACATTTAAATATTGGTTGATAGGGATGAGCTTCGTGTTCGAGTCGAACATACGTTCGACTCGAACATCGGCTGTTCGATCGTTCGACGAAGATCGAACGATTTGGGCCGTTCGCGCCAAATTCGAGTGACGCGAACGGCCCACAATGCACTACGCCATCGCAGTGTCATCCAGGCGCTGTGATTGGCCAAGCATGCACTGTGACCCCGCATGCTTGGCCAATCACAGCGCCGGCAGTGAGGAGAGCAATGATTGGCCACAGGCAGGATGCCTGTGGCCAATTATTGCTGAGGGTGTTTAGTACACGCCCCACACTATAAAAGGCCGCCAGCACGGCGGCCTAGTGTAGTGTGTTCCGGAGCAGGGAAAGAGAAGCATAGGCAGGGACAGTGACATTTATTTTTTTCTTGCTTAACCTGGATTCCTTTAGTTTAGGGAAAGAGAAGGATAGGTAGGGAGAGTGTCAGTGTGTTTTACTGTGCGAATCCTTGTTTCTAGGGACAGGGAAGGACAGTGAGGGAATTCTCCTTGTGCTATAGTGTGCTTTAAAAAAACATTTTTTCTAGGGACAGAAAACTATAGGTAGGGAGAGTGTCAGTGTGTTTTACTGTACGAATCCTTGTTTCTAGGGACAGGGAAGGACAGTGAGGGAAATTCTCCTTGTGCTATAGTGTGCTTTAAAAAAACATTTTTTCTAGGGACAGAAAACTATAGGTAGGGAGAGTGTCAGTGTGTTTTACTGTGCGAATCCTTGTTTCTAGGGACAGGGAAGGACAGTGAGGGAATTCTCCTTGTGCTATAGTGTGCTTTAAAAAAACATTTTTTCTAGGGACAGAAAACTATAGGTAGGGAGAGTGTCAGTGTGTTTTACTGTGCGAATCCTTGTTTCTAGGGACAGGGAAGGACAGTGAGGGAATTCTCCTTGTGCTATAGTGTGCTTTAAAAAAACATTTTTTCTAGGGACAGAAAACTATAGGTAGGAAGAGTGTCAGTTTCTTTCACTGTGATAATCCTTGTTTCTAGGGACAAAGAAGGAAAGTGAGGGAAATTCTCCTTGTGCTATAGTGTGCTTTAAAAAAACATTTTTTCTAGGGACAGAAAACTATAGGTAGGGAGAGTGTCAGTGTGTTTTACTGTGCGAATCCTTGTTTCTAGGGACAGGGAAGGACAGTGAGGGAATTCTCCTTGTGCTATAGTGTGCTTTAAAAAAACATTTTTTCTAGGGACAGAAAACTATAGGTAGGGAGAGTGTCAGTGTGTTTTACTGTGCGAATCCTTGTTTCTAGGGACAGGGAAGGACAGTGAGGGAATTCTCCTTGTGCTATAGTGTGCTTTAAAAAAAAAAATTTTCTAGGGACAGAAAACTATAGGTAGGAAGAGTGTCAGTTTCTTTCACTGTGATAATCCTTGTTTCTAGGGACAAAGAAGGAAAGTGAGGGAAATTCTCCTTGTGCTATAGTGTGCTTTAAAAAAACATTTTTTCTAGGGACAGAAAACTATAGGTAGTGTGACAGCAGGAAGGTAAAGTCACCTGGTTGCATCCAGGGGGGTAGATATATTTCGCCCAGATTCAGGCTTTACGCCGACTTATACAACTAGGTGGAGAGTTGTATAAGCCCAGCTGAGGCTAGTGGGCTCATGCATGACTCATACCTCTAGGGAGAGTGTGGGGCGTCGTGCAGACAGGGAGTTGATGAGACCAGCTGAAGCTTGTCAGCTCATTTAGGCCTCTATAAGAACTCCCAGATTCATTAGGTGTTTGCTCATGCCTGGAACCAGACCTGTGTGGACTGTCTAGTGAGAGTGAACCCCTGTGCGGTGAGACAAAGCCTGTGTGGCTATTTGCTTGGACATTTAAAACCAGGGACTTAGGGACTAGGACAGCACTAGGCTGATCCCAGTTGTTAGTTAGGAAACCTGTATGTTTAGTCAGAGGTCAAGTTGACCAGGATTTATTTTATTTATGTTTCTTTTGCTTTGCTGTATTTTGTCACTGTAAATAGAAAATAAACCGCACCTTTTTGATTTTGAAAACCACAACCTCCGTTTGCTGGGCCTGTTTTTGTCTGGGGAGCCCATCCCGGGGGTCACACACACCCGCTGCCGAGCTAACCCCCTCACAGTTGGTGGAGAACCAGTGGCAGTTTTTTTTAAGCCAGCATGGAGGAGATACTGAAACAGCTGGCTCTAGCAAATGCCAATCAACAGCAGACAAATGCAGGTTTGCAAAGGAGCCTTGCAGCCCAGCAGCAAGCTCATCAACAGAGGCTTGCAGCCCAGCAGCAAGCTCACCAACAGAGTCTGGAAGCTCAGCAACAAGCCCAGCAGCAATCTGAGGCCCGCTTCATAGACCTGTTACAGAAGCAAGAGCAGAGACTACAACAAATGGAAGCAGTAATGCGGCAACGTCCGCAGACCAGTGAGGAAAGCCGTCCCACTAATACCGCGTCCTTTGGGGTGAGTCGTTTATTGACAAAAATGACTGGAGAGGATGATCCAGAGGTATTTTTGACCACATTTGAAAGGACCGCTGAAAGAGAAAAGTGGCCTGAGGAGCAGTGGGCTGGACTGGTGGCTCCTCTGTTAACTGGTGAATCGCAGAAAGCTTACTATGACCTAGAGCCTAACCAAGCAAAAGACTATGTGATGCTAAAAGCTGAAATTTTGGCAAGGCTGGGTGTCACCCAGGCTGTCCGGGCTCAGCGTGTGCATAACTGGACTTTCCAGCTTGGAAAACCCCCCAGGTCTCAAATGTATGATCTCATTCACCTGAGCAGAAAGTGGCTACAGCCAGAGACTTTGTCCGCACCAAAGATTGTGGAACGTGTTGTAATCGATCGGTTTTTGAGAGCTCTTCCTACTGCCATCCAAAAGTGGGTAAGCCATGGAGACCCAGAGACGGCCGATGGTCTTGTGGATCGTGTGGAGAAATACTTGGCTACAGAGAACCTGACGGCCTCTTCCAGAGACACTCGGACTTTCCACCCTAAGACCAGACCATCCCCAGGGGCGGATAAGAGGATTCCAAGGGGTGAGGGTGGAGAGAGTGAGAGGGTGGGAGCTCTACCCCAAGTTTGGCGAGAACAGCCTGGGAAATCAGCGGCTCAAGAGGCGGCAAGAAGGATCGTTTGCTACCGCTGCCGGCAAGCGGGACATATTGCAGCCAATTGCCCGGTTGTGGAGGAACCCATGCAGTGTGACTTTCTGACGGGCAGACGTCAGTCGCTGTGTGCGACAGTCGCATGCACTGCCATTCGAGGAACTGAGAAACATTTATGCAAAATGTGTGTTAATGGTAGAAATGTTGTGGTATTGCTGGATTCAGGTAGCCTTGTGACCCTGATAAAGGCTGAGTTAGTTAAAACAGAGGTCTTTGGGAATAGCAAGGTAGCTGTTATTTGTGTGCATGGGGACACCCGAGAGTATCCAGTGACTACAGTGTGTTTCGAGACCCCCAAAGGTACCCTCTCTCATCCAGTGGGCTTAGTATCTCAGTTACCGCATGACGCCATTGTGGGAAGGGATTTTCCGAAGTTCTGGGAACTGTGGGATGATCCTGAGCTCCCCACTGGTGCCCCTATGTACCAGGAATGTGATAGCCAGAACTCCCCTGAGAGTGGTGAGGACTCTCCGGAATTTCCCTTATCAGTATTGGCAGGGGAGACTCAAGAAACTGGAGAGGAGCCCACCTCCTCAGACGAAAACCTACCGTCTGTGGAGTTTTCTGATCTTGAGGTTCACAGGGAAAACTTTGCCACAGAACAGTTGAAAGACCCCGCCCTAATAAAGGCACGGGAAAACGTAGTGAAAATAGATGGCGAGTTAGTGAACCCAGATAATACCTGCACTTACCCATACTTCAGCGTAGAGAAGGACCTACTGTATCGGGTGGCAAAAAGGGCAGAAGAAACCGTTGAGCAGCTTGTGGTGCCCAAACCTTACAGGAAGTTGGTGTTGGAGTTGGCCCATGGGCACATTCTTGGAGGTCATCTGGGGACAGAGAAAACCCGAGAGAGGGTATTACAGAGATTCTATTGGCCGGGGGTGATGAAGGACATAGAAAATTATTGTTCCTCCTGCCCTGTGTGTCAGAGGTCGGCCCCGATGCCACATTTCCGTAGCCCGCTGGTCCCTCTACCCATCATTGAGGTCCCGTTTGAGAGGATCGCCATGGATTTGGTAGGGCCTATAATCAAGTCCGCTAGGGGGCACCAGTACATATTAGTTATAATGGACTATGCCACCCGTTATCCAGAAGCGATCCCTCTCCGAAATACCTCGGCCAAAACCATAGCCAAAGAGCTATCTCTTGTGTTTAGCCGGGTGGGTATTTGTAAAGAACTGCTTACGGACCAAGGTACACCCTTTATGTCCCGGGTTATGAAGGAGCTGTGTAAATTGTTCAAAGTGACGCAATTACGTACATCTGTGTATCACCCCCAAACCGATGGGCTGGTTGAAAGATTCAACAAAACCCTAAAACAAATGTTGAAGAAAGTGGTGGATAGAGATGGAAAGGATTGGGACTGTCTACTTCCTTATCTGATGTTTGCTATTAGGGAGGTGCCCCAATCCTCTACGGGATTCTCCCCCTTTGAGTTACTGTATGGGAGACACCCAAGAGGGCTGTTGGATATTGCCAAGGAAACTTGGGAAAGTGAGAGTTCTCCCCACAGGAGTGTGATTGAGCATGTCGCCCTGATGCAAGACCGAATTGCACAGGTAATGCCCATCGTGAAGGAACATTTGGCCCAAGCGCAGTTAGCACAGCAGAGAGTGTACAACCGTGGAGCCAAGACCCGTACCTTTTCCCCGGGGGATAGGATACTGGTACTTGTCCCTACGGTTGAAAGTAAATTCCTTGCCAAATGGCAAGGCCCCTATGAGATAATGGAAAAAGTGAGCGAAGTGAATTACAAGGTCAGACAACCAGGAAGGCGAAAGCCCGAACAGATCTATCACGTTAATCTGTTGAAAGCCTGGAGGGATAGAGAGTCCCTAGTCGCAGACACTTGGTCACCAGCTCAAACTGGTTGCGTGATTCCTGAGGTTGGAATAGCAGCCACCTTGTCACAACCCCAACAACAGGAGGTTAAGGAGTTTGTGCTTCGCAACAAGGAGGTATTCTCTGAGCTGCCGGGACAAACATCTGGGGTAGAGCATGACATCATTACCCCGCCCGGTGAAAGGGTGAAGTTAAAACCCTATCGGATCCCAGAGGCCCGACGGGAGGCAATACGGGAGGAAGTACAGAAAATGCTGAACTTAGGGGTGATAGAGGAGTCCCAAAGTGATTGGTCTAGTCCCATTGTGTTGGTGCCTAAACCGGATGGGAGCTGGCGATTTTGTAACGATTTTCGTCAGTTGAACAAAGTTACAAAATTTGACACCTACCCCATGCCACGTATAGATGAGTTGATCGACCGGCTGGGAACAGCCCGATACATGACGACTCTTGACCTCACAAAAGGGTATTGGCAAATCCCCCTGGCCAAGTCGGCCAAAGAGAAAACCGCATTTGTAACCCCAGACGGGGCGTTCCAATATAAAAGAATGCCGTTCGGGTTACAGAATGCGCCGGCCACATTCCAGCGGAAAATGGACCAGATGCTGAGGCCCCATCGGAAGTATGCTGCGGCTTACCTGGATGACGTAATTGTCCATAGCACAGATTGGGCCTCACATCTGCCAAAAGTGCAAGCAGTCCTGGACTCTGTTCGGGAAGCGGGGTTTACGGCTAACCCCAAGAAGTGTACCATTGGGCAGGAGGAGGCCAAATATCTTGGGTACACCATTGGGAGGGGAGTAATAAAACCCCAACTCAACAAAGTCGAGGCCATCCAGAGTTGGCCACGTCCCAACAGCAAGAAGCAGGTACGAGCCTTTCTGGGAATCGCTGGGTATTATCGGCGATTCATTCCCCACTTTGCTTCTAAGGCTGTGCCCCTAACCAACCTGACGAAGGGGAAAGGGTCGGTCATGATTAAATGGACCCCCGAGGCTGAGGCAGCATTCCAATTCTTGAAACAAGTCTTATGTAGCCAGCCAGTGTTGTACTCACCCGACTTCTCTAAAGACTTTGTCGTACAAAGTGATGCGTCAGATGTGGGGTTAGGAGCAGTATTGTCCCAGGTCTGGAACGGGGAAGAGCACCCAGTCATTTACCTCAGCAGGAAGTTGAAGTCCCATGAGGTAAATTACGCCACCGTTGAAAAGGAGTGTTTAGCGGTGAAGTGGGCTCTAGATTCCCTTCGGTACTACCTGCTAGGTAGGCACTTTGACATGGTTACGGATCACGCTCCGTTAAAGTGGATGGCTCAAAACAAGGAAACAAATAGAAGAGTGAATAGGTGGTTCCTGGCCCTCCAGGAATTCAACTTCACAGTAAAGCATCGTCCTGGCGTTCAAATGGGGAATGTGGATGCTTTGTCTCGAGTACATGAATGCCTGATTGCTGGTGTTCCAACCCCGAGGTTAAAACAAGAGGGGGGGGGTATGTGACAGCAGGAAGGTAAAGTCACCTGGTTGCATCCAGGGGGGTAGATATATTTCGCCCAGATTCAGGCTTTACGCCGACTTATACAACTAGGTGGAGAGTTGTATAAGCCCAGCTGAGGCTAGTGGGCTCATGGATGACTCATACCTCTAGGGAGAGTGTGGGGCGTCGTGCAGACAGGGAGTTGATGAGACCAGCTGAAGCTTGTCAGCTCATTTAGGCCTCTATAAGAACTCCCAGATTCATTAGGTGTTTGCTCATGCCTGGAACCAGACCTGTGTGGACTGTCTAGGGAGAGTGAACCCCTGTGCGGTGAGACAAAGCCTGTGTGGCTATTTGCTTGGACATTTAAAACCAGGGACTTAGGGACTAGGACAGCACTAGGCTGATCCCAGTTGTTAGTTAGGAAACCTGTATGTTTAGTCAGAGGTCAAGTTGACCAGGATTTATTTTATTTATGTTTCTTTTGCTTTGCTGTATTTTGTCACTGTAAATAGAAAATAAACCGCACCTTTTTGATTTTGAAAACCACAACCTCCGTTTGCTGGGCCTGTTTTTGTCTGGGGAGCCCATCCCGGGGGTCACACACACCCGCTGCCGAGCTAACCCCCTCACAGTAGGGAGAGTGTCAGTGTCTTTTACTGTGCGAATCCTTGTTTCTAGGGACAGGGAAGGACAGTGAGGGAATTCTCCTTGTGCTATAGTGTGCTTTAAAAAAACATTTTTTCTAGGGACAGAAAACTATAGGAAGGAAGAGTGTCAGTTTCTTTCACTGTGATAATCCTTGTTTCTAGGGACAAAGAAGGAAAGTGAGGGAAATTCTCCTTGTGCTATAGTGTGCTTTAAAAAAACATTTTTTCTAGGGACAGAAAACTATAGGTAGGAAGAGTGTCAGTTTCTTTCACTGTGATAATCCTTGTTTCTAGGGACAGGGAAGGAAAGTGAGGGAAATTCTCCTTGTGCTATAGTGTGCTTTAAAAAAACATTTTTTCTAGGGACAGAAAACTATAGGTAGGGAGAGTGTCAGTGTGTTTTACTGTGCGAATCCTTGTTTCTAGGGACAGGGAAGGACAGTGAGGGAATTCTCCTTGTGCTATAGTGTGCTTTAAAAAAACATTTTTTCAAGGGACAGAAAACTATAGGTAGGAAGAGTGTCAGTTTCTTTCACTGTGATAATCCTTGTTTCTAGGGACAAAGAAGGAAAGTGAGGGAAATTCTCCTTGTACTATAGTGTGCTTTAAAAAAACATTTTTTCTAGGGACAGAAAACTATAGGTAGGGAGAGTGTCAGCGTGTTTTACTGTGCGAATCCTTGTTTCTAGGGACAGGAAAGGACAGTGAGGGAATTCTCCTTGTGCTATAGTGTGCTTTAAAAAAAAATTTTTTTCTAGGGACAGAAAACTATAGGTAGGAAGAGTGTCAGTTTCTTTCACTGTGATAATCCTTGTTTCTAGGGACAGGGAAGGAAAGTGAGGGAAATTCTCCTTGTGCTATAGTGTGCTTTAAAAAAACATTTTTTCTAGGGACAGAAAACTATAGGTAGGGAGAGTGTCAGTGTGTTTTACTGTGCGAATCCTTGTTTCTAGGGACAGGGAAGGACAGTGAGGGAATTCTCCTTGTGCTATAGTGTGCTTTAAAAAAACATTTTTTCAAGGGACAGAAAACTATAGGTAGGAAGAGTGTCAGTTTCTTTCACTGTGATAATCCTTGTTTCTAGGGACAAAGAAGGAAAGTGAGGGAAATTCTCCTTGTGCTATAGTGTGCTTTAAAAAAACATTTTTTCTAGGGACAGAAAACTATAGGTAGGGAGAGTGTCAGTGTGTTTTACTGTGCGAATCCTTGTTTCTAGGGACAGGGAAGGACAGTGAGGGAATTCTCCTTGTGCTATAGTGTGCTTTAAAAAAACATTTTTTCTAGGGACAGAAAACTATAGGTAGGGAGAGTGTCAGTGTGTTTTACTGTGCGAATCCTTGTTTCTAGGGACAGGGAAGGACAGTGAGGGAATTCTCCTTGTGCTATAGTGTGCTTTAAAAAAACATTTTTTCTAGGGACAGAAAACTATAGGTAGAAAGAGTGTCAGTTTCTTTCACTGTGATAATCCTTGTTTCTAGGGACAAAGAAGGAAAGTGAGGGAAATTCTCCTTGTGCTATAGTGTGCTTTAAAAAAACATTTTTTCTAGGGACAGAAAACTATAGGTAGGGAGAGTGTCAGTGTGTTTTACTGTGCGAATCCTTGTTTCTAGGGACAGGGAAGGACAGTGAGGGAATTCTCCTTGTGCTATAGTGTGCTTTAAAAAAACATTTTTTCTAGGGACAGAAAACTATAGGTAGGGAGAGTGTCAGTGTGTTTTACTGTGCGAATCCTTGTTTCTAGGGACAGGGAAGGACAGTGAGGGAATTCTCCTTGTGCTATAGTGTGCTTTAAAAAAACATTTTTTCAAGGGACAGAAAACTATAGGTAGGAAGAGTGTCAGTTTCTTTCACTGTGATAATCCTTGTTTCTAGGGACAAAGAAGGAAAGTGAGGGAAATTCTCCTTGTGCTATAGTGTGCTTTAAAAAAACATTTTTTCTAGGGACAGAAAACTATCGGTAGAGAGAGTGTCAGTGTGTTTTACTGTGCGAATCCTTGTTTCTAGGGACAGGGAAGGACAGTGAGGGAATTCTCCTTGTGCTATAGTGTGCTTTAAAAAAACATTTTTTCTAGGGACAGAAAACTATAGGTAGGGAGAGTGTCAGTTTCTTTCACTGTGATAATCCTTGTTTCTAGGGACAGGGAAGGACAGTGAGGGAAATTCTCCTTGTGCTATAGTGTGCTAAAGCATTCCTCATCAACCATCTTTGAAATCCTTGTTTTTTTGGACAGTCAGGGAAATTGTCGTTGTGCTATTCTGTGCAAAAGCAATCATCCTCAACCATATTTAAAAATCCTTAAGTAAAGGGACAGAGAAGGACACCTGAAGGTAGCCCTTATTGCTTTTTTCCCATCTCCCTGCAGGCCATCTATTAGAATGTCTGGAAGGCAAACAAGGAGAGGCAGACAGTCAGGAGGCAATTAAAGAGGGCAAGCAGGCTCTGTGTCTGGGGGCAACAGTGCTGGTCGTGGACGCGGTGCATTGTCATCAGCACATGGCCATGGGACACGCTTGTCCTTTTCGGCAGCTGGACATGTTGAGCCACATCATGCCGAAGACTTGGTAGAGTGGATGACCAAGCCCTCCTCCTCCTCCTCATCCTCTCTCACCCAGGCTCAGGGTACTGGAAAAGCAGCTGCCAAAGCGTCCTCTTCCCTGGTATCAATGTCAGACTCATCATCAGTCACTCCTTCCCTAGACCCACCATGTCCTCCTCCTGAGGAGTCCCCCGAACTGTTTGAGCACAGTGTTGGGTACATGCTCCAGGAGGATGCCCAGCGTTTCGAAGGGTCTGATGATGAAACCCAGCTACAGGAAGGCAGTAGCGTGAGAGCAGACAGAGGGGATGCTCAAGAAGGACACCAATCTGGCAGTCATGTTCCAGCAGCTGCAGCATACTGCCAGATTGGCTCCAGTGATGAGGAGGGAGGGGATGATGAGGTCACTGACTCCACGTGGGTGCCTAATAGGAGAGAGGAGGAGGAGGAGGATGAGGAGGAGGCACATCTCCAACGAGGCAGGATGCCCTTTGGTGGCCAGCGTAAGGGCAGTACACCGACGGAATCACACCGCAGAGCTCCGCCTGTGCAGGGCGCTGCCTCTGCCCGTCATTCAAAAAGTTCTTTGGTGTGGGCCTTTTTTGAGGCTAGTGCATCAGATCGCACAGCTGCTGTTTGCAACATATGTCTCAAGCGTATATCGCGTGGCCAAAACATCAGCCGCTTGGGTACCACATGCCTGACCAGACATATGTTGACCTGCCATGCAGCTCGTTGGCAAGCCTACCTCAAAGACCCACACCAAAGAACAAAGCGGACCTCTCCTTGCACCGCATCAGCTGGGATCTCCAACCCCACTATAACTTCAGTCCTCTCTGAAACATGCACTGAGAGGAATGAAGGTGTAGAATTAGGTGTGTCACAGCCAAGTACTTGCGGCCACTCTGCTAGCAGTACACCGACGTCCGATTCTAGCAGGCAAATTTCCCTGCCCCAGCTGCTGGACCGTCGAAAGAAGTTCACTCCCAGCCATCCACATGCCCAGCGGTTGAATGCTAGCTTGGCTAAATTGCTAGCGCTTCAACTGCTGCCTTTTCAGTTGGTAGACTCGGCCCCCTTCCGTGAGTTTGTGCAATGTGCGGTTCCTCAGTGGCAGGTTCCCAAACGCCACTTTTTCTCACGGAAGGCTATTCCGGCTCTCTACCGGCATGTGGAAGGCAATGTCTTGGCCTCGCTGGACAGGGCGGTCAGCGGTAAGGTGCATATTACCGCTGACTCATGGTCCAGCAGGCATGGACAGGGACGTTACCTTTCTTTCACGGCCCATTGGGTCACTCTTTTGGCAGCTGGGAAGGATGCAGGACAAGGTGCAGTAGTGTTGGAGGTTGTTCCACCGCCACGCCTCCAAAATGCTACTACTGGTTGTGACACACCTCTCTCCTCCACCCCCTCCTCTTCTTCTTCCTCCATGGCCTCTTCCTGTGGTTTGTCCTCGGAACCAGCGGTGCTCCGTAGGCGTTCAAGGGGCTACGCAAGTACGCAGGCAAAAAGATGCCATGCCGTGCTTGCGCTGGTGTGTTTGGGGGACAGAAGCCACACTGGGGCAGAGGTCCTGTCTGCTCTGCAGGGCCAGGCCGAGAGGTGGTTGACGCCACGCCAGCTTAAGCCAGGAATGGTGGTTTGCGACAATGGCACCAACCTCCTCTCCGCCCTCCGACAGGGACAACTGACCCATGTGCCCTGTGTGGCTCACGTCCTTAACCTGGTGGTGCAGCGGTTCTTGGGCAGGTACCCGGGCTTACAGGATGTCCTGAGGCAGGCCAGGAAAGTCTGTGTGCATTTCCGCAGATCTTATAATGCCAGTGCTCGCCTGGCTGAGCTGCAAAAGGAGTTGAACCTGCCCAAGAACCGCCTTATATGTGACATGCCCACCAGGTGGAACTCAACGTTGGCCATGCTGCAGCGGCTGCACACGCAGCAGAGGGCCATCAATGAGTACCTGTGCGACTACGGCACCAGGACAGGGTCAGGGGAGCTTGGTTTTTTTTCTCCACGCCAGTGGGGCATGATCAGGGATGCATGCACTGTCCTGGCACCATTTGAGGAGGCCACGAGGATGGTGAGCAGTGACAGTGCATGCATCAGTGACACTGTACCTCTTGTCCACCTGTTGGAGCACACGCTGCGTGGAATAATGGACAGGGCACTTGAGGCAGAACAGAGGCAGGAAGAGGAGGACTTCCTTGCCTCTCAAGGCCCCCTTTACCCAGACAGTGTTCCTTCTGTCCCACCCATCGCACAGGAAGAGGAGGAGGAGGAGGAGGAGGAGGAGGAGGAGGATTGTGTCAGCATGGAGGTGGAGGCTGGCACTCAGCATCATCAGCAGCAGTCTTTTAGGGATAATTTACAGTCCCAAGAAACCAGTGGACTTGTACGTGGCTGGGAGGAGGTGGCTGCGGATCATGTCGTCCTTAGTGACCCAGAGGACTCCGGAGCGAATGCCTCAGCAAACCTACGCTGCATGGCCTCCCTGATCCTGCAAAGTCTGCGGAAGGATCCTCGTATTCTTCGGATCAAGGAGAGGGACCATTACTGGCTGGCCACTCTCCTTGATCCACGGTACAAGGGTAAGGTTGCGGACCTTATGTTACCGTCGCAGAGGGAGCAGAGGATGAGACAACTCCGGGAGGCCTTGCAGAAAGGTCTGTGCAACGCGTTCCCAGAGACTGGGAGGTTACAAACTCCTGGTCCTGGACAACGAGTTGCTGAGGCTTCGGCCAGTCAAAGAAGGAGCGGTGGGGAAGGTGGCCGTCTGACCGATGCGTTCAGACAATTCTTTAGTCCGCAGCCCCAAAGTATGATCGGTTCCAGCAACCATCGCCAGCGTCTGATAAACATGGTGCAGGAATATCTAGGGGCAAGGTCAGACTTGGACACCTTCCCCACCGAAAATCCTCTGGCTTACTGGATCTTGAGGATGGATCACTGGCCAGAGCTTGCACAGTATGCAATTGAGCTACTGGCCTGTCCTGCATCCAGCGTTCTTTCGGAACGCACATTCAGTGCTGCTGGAGGATTTGTCACGGATCACAGGGTGCGCCTGTCCACCAACTCGGTTGATCGACTGACTTTCATCAAGATGAACCAGTCTTGGATCACCACCAGCTACCACACACCTGATGCTGATATAACAGACTAATTGATTTTAACATGTCACATCCCTTCAAGACTGATGCTGATGCTGAGTGCCTGTGCTGTTATGTTGACTGGCTATCCTCCTCCTCCGAGTCCTCAATGATACGATTGATGATGATAGCTTGGAAGATCATTTTTGTTTATGGGTGCCGCCACCAGTGGCTAAGGCCCAATTTTTCAGCCCCTGTTTTACAGGGGCGTGTAATTACAATTTTTTTAGCAATAATTTGCCATAGGGCTCATTGCTGTGCTCCAAGTACAGTATCTGTGAGGGGTTGGAGTGTTGTGGCACCAGTGCCTAAGGCCCAATTTTTCAGCCCCTGTTTAACAGGGGCGTGTCATTACAATTTTTGAAGCAATACTTTGCAACAGGGCTCATTGCTGTGCTCCAAGTACAGTATCTGTGAGGGGTTGTAGTGTTGTGCCACCAGTGCCTAAGGCCCAATTTTTCAGCCCCTGTTCAACAGGGGCATGCAATTACAATTCTTGATCTAATAATTCACAGCAGGGCCCATTGCTGCACCCACCAAGAGTAACTCTGAGGGCTTACAGTGTTGTGGCAACGCCACCACCACCACCACCACGAAAGGCCCAATTTTTCAGCCCCTGTTCAAAAGGGGCATGTAATTACAATTCTTGATCTAATAATTCACAGCAGGGCCCATTGCTGCACCCACCAAGAGTAACTCTGAGGGCTTACAGTGTTGTGGCAACACCACCACCACCACCACCACGAAAGGCCCAATTTTTCAGCCCCTGTTCAACAGGGGCTGACAATTACAATTCTTGATCTAATAATTCACAGCAGGGCCCATTGCTGCACCCACCAAGAGTAACTCTGAGGGCTTACAGTGTTGTGGCAACCCCACCACCACCACCACCACGAAAGGCCCAATTTTTCAGCCCCTGTTCAAAAGGGGCATGTAATTACAATTCTTGATCTAATAATTCACAGCAGGGCCCATTGCTGCACCCACCAAGAGTAACTCTGAGGGCTTACAGTGTTGTGGCAACACCACCACCACCACCACCACGAAAGGCCCAATTTTTCAGCCCCTGTTCAACAGGGGCATGCAATTACAATTCTTGATCTAATAATTCACAGCAGGGCCCATTGCTGCACCCACCAAGAGTAACTCTGAGGGCTTACAGTGTTGTGGCAACGCCACCACCACCACCACCACGAAAGGCCCAATTTTTCAGCCCCTGTTCAAAAGGGGCATGTAATTACAATTCTTGATCTAATAATTCACAGCAGGGCCCATTGCTGCACCCACCAAGAGTAACTCTGAGGGCTTACAGTGTTGTGGCAACACCACCACCACCACCACCACCACGAAAGGCCCAATTTTTCAGCCCCTGTTCAACAGGGGCATGCAATTACAATTCTTGATCTAATAATTCACAGTAGGGCCCATTGCTGCACCCACCAAGAGTAACTCTGAGGGCTTACAGTGTTGTGGCAACGCCACCACCACCACCACGAAAGGCCCAATTTTTCAGCCCCTGTTCAAAAGGGGCATGTAATTACAATTCTTGATCTAATAATTCACAGCAGGGCCCATTGCTGCACCCACCAAGAGTAACTCTGAGGGCTTACAGTGTTGTGGCAACGCCACCACCACCACGAAAGGCCCAATTTTTCAGCCCCTGTTCAAAAGGGGCATGTAATTACAATTCTTGATCTAATAATTCACAGCAGGGCCCATTGCTGCACCCACCAAGAGTAACTGTCAGGGCTTACAGTGTTGTGGCACCAGCACCACCATCAAAGGCCCAATTTTTACTACCACTGTTCAACAATTATATGTAATTAAAATTCCTGATATAATAGTTGACAGCAGGGCGTTCCAGCACCAACCAAGAGTAACTGTGAGTGCTTACAGTGTTGTGCCAACACCAACAACTAAGGGGCCTATTTCTGCAGAGTATATACGGCAGGTCCCTACTTTCAAACATCCAACTTACAAACGACTCCTACTTGCAAACGCAAGAAGACAACAGGAAGTGAGAGGAAATCTACCACTAGGAAGGAAAATTCTCTCCTGTAAGAATAAATATGGGAGAAAGGTGTCTCCTCTGTACTGATGCTTTATCAGCAATCCTTGTTTCAAGAAAAACACCACATTTCAAAAACAGTTGTCATTGGGACGGAAAGTGAGGTGAAATGTTCTGAACAGGGGCACAGACAGCAAAACAAATGTTACAGGGGTGATAACCCTTACCTATGTTTTCCAAAAAGTTTAAAAATAGATTTTTGGGCTGGAGCTACACTTCAACAATGTACCTGTTCAAAATTACAAACAGATTCTACATAAGAACAAACCTACAGTCCCTGTCTTGTATGCACCGCCTGTATACGGCTGTTCAGAGTATATAGGGCCTTTTTTATTTTATGTGCGGGGTTCCCCTTAATATCCATACAAGACCCAAAGGGGCTGGTAATGGGCTGGGGTAGGGGGGGGGGGGTCATGGGGTAGCTATGCCATGTTTCTTAAAGATTTTCATCCATATTACCGGGACCAGACATTACATTAAAGCCGCAAGCAGTTTTAAATGGCTTTTTTTTCCTTTAGAAGTGTCATTTTGTGCAGGGACAGTTCTAAACACGGGAAACACGTGGCACTTCACAGGCATACTTTAGACACCCCCCAGGTACGATATTTAAAGGAATATTTGACTTTTTTTTTTTCACTTTATGCATCATTAAAATGACTGCTCCCGAAAAACGACCGTTTTTAAAACTTCTTTTTGCATTGATACATGTCCCCTGGTGCACAACCCGGGTTCCCAAACCCTTTTTAGGACAATAACATGCATAATAGTTGTTATAATTAGCACTTTAGAATTCGAACGTTCGCATCCATTGTATTTAATAGGGTTCTAATGTTCGTACGAACTTTCGGTCCGTTCGCGGGTTCTGGTGCGAACCGAACCCGGGGGTGTTCGGCTCATCACTATTGGTTGATTACTTAGCTTTTGATTTTACTTTAAGAGCCTAGGCTTTTCAGACATGTGGCAAGCACTCAAGGGAACCTAGATGATTATTTTTATTAATCCAGTTAGCTAATATCCTAAACATAGCTTTGTGTGATATCTTGGTGAATGTCCATTTCAATTCAGATATTTAGTTAAATTAGATCCATATTAGATCCATATAAGTAGAGTTGAATTTGAATAATCTCAAACAGGTAACTTTTAAGGTGTCTTTCCTATGCCAAAAAATCTTAATGGTAACAAGAATCCTAATCTTGCATATAACTAATGTATAGTTCATATACAATAACTGAATCATAATTTATTTGGTTTCATACATAAGACACAAGGGATAGTCTTAATCTACACTACAGTTTGTTGCTCTTGATCATGCCTTTACCACATATCCAGGCTACATATGTTATCAAATATATAATGAGGTATTAGTCTGTATCAAAAAAGAACATGATACATAAATAGTTTATTATTTTTTAATCCTAAAACATAAAATAAAAATTGTGGTCAGAAAGAATGGAAAACATTCAGTAAGATCTGCTTATGATGTAATTATGATGCAGCATAACCAGTGAGTTTGGCAAACTTTATGGAAGGGCTCAATGGAAGATTATGTTTACTTACGTGCCTAGTGTGTCTTACAAGAAAGCCCTGGCAGGGGATTTTATTAGAACAAAGTATAGACATCAATGAACACAAGCAGTAGAAACATGAACCAATAGCATTCCAATTAAATACTGGACATTTAAAGAAAAGAGACAGCAAATGTGGCATTAAGGTGCACAAAAATATATTTTACAAACTGGTAAATATGATTGTACATCTTTGTATAAGAAAAGCATGCAATTAGAACTCACACATAGTGAGACAAAACCAAAAACGTGAAACTATTTTGCTATGTTTTACTATGATTCAAAAAAATTAAAAGGCATTTCATAGCACATAATTTTTTTTAGTTCTGAGTGTGAGGGGCTTTTCAGTACCAAAAACGTATCCCTGAGGTGCCAATTAACACTCAAGTTTCCCCAAAACGTAATCCTTCCCCTACCTGATCACCTATCTGTGTCCCTATTAAGGAGAGCTCCCCTCACAAGAGGGGGTTTTATATATATATACATACACACACACATATATATATACACACAGTATCTCACAAAAGTGAGTACACCCCTCACATTTTTGGATAATTTTTATTATATCCCTTCATGTGACAACACTGAAGAAATTACACTTTGCTACAATGTAAAGTAGTGAGTGTACAGCTTGTATAACAGTGTAAATTTACTGTCCCCTTAAAAAAACTCAACACACAGCCATTAATGTCTAAACCGCTGGCAACAAAAAGGAGTACACCCCAAAGTGAAAATGTCCAAACTGGGCCCAATTAGTCATTTTCCCTCCCACGTGACTCGTTAGTGTTTCTCAGGTGTGAATGGGGAGCAGGTGTGTTAAATTTGGTGGTATCGCTCATACTGGTCACTGGAAGTTCAACATGGCACCTCATGGCAAAGAATTCTGAAGGATCTGAAAAAAATATTGTTGCTCTACATAAAGATGACCTAGGCTATAAGACCCTGAAACTGAGCTGCAGCACGGTGGCTAAGACCATACAGCGGTTTAACAGGACAGGTTCCACTCAGAACAGGCCTCGCCATGGTCGACCAAAGAAGTTGAGAGCACATGCTCAGCGTCATATCCAGAGGTTGTCTTTGGGAAATAGACGTATGAGTGCTGCCAGCATTGCTGCAGAGGTTGAAGGAGTGGGGGATCAGCCCGTCAGTGCTCAGACCATACGCCACACACTGTATCAAATTGGTCTGCATGGCTGTCGTCCCAGATGGAAGCCTCTTCTAAAGATGATGCACAAGAAAGACAACCAGACTAAGGACATGGATTACTGGAACCATGTCCTGTGGTCTGATGAGACCAAGATAAACTGATTTGGTTCAGATGGTGTCAAGCGTGTGTGGCGGCAACCAGGTGAGGAGTACAGAGACAAGGGTGTCTTGCCTACAGACAAGCATGATGGTGGAAGTGTCATGGTGTGGGGCTGCATGAATGCTGCCGTCACTGGGGAGCTATATTTCATTGAGGGAACCATGAATGCCAACATGTACTGTGACATACTGAAGCAGAGCATGATCCCCTCCCTTTGCAGACTATTTCAACATGATAACGACCCCAAACACACCTCCAAGACGACCACTGCCTTGCTAAAGAAGCTGAGGGTAAAGGTGATGGACCAGCCAAGCATGTCTCCAGACCTAAACCCTATTGAGCATCTGTGGGGCATCCTTAAATGGAAGGTGGAGGAGTGTAAGGTCTCTAACATCCATCAGCTCCATGATGTCGTCATGTAGGACTGGAAGAGGACGCCAGTGGCAACCTGTGAAGCTCTAGGGAACTCCATGCCCAAGAGGGTTAAGGCAGTGCTGGAAAATAATGGTGGCCCAATTTGGACATTTTCACTTTGGGGTGTACTCACTTTTGTTGCCAGCGGTTTAGACATTAATGGCAGTGCTGAGTTATTTTGAGGGGACAACAAATTTACACTGTTATACAAGCTGTACACTCACTACTTTACATTGCAGCAAAGTGTAATTTCTTCAATGTTGTCACATGAAAAGTTATATTTTTTTTTTAGAAAACTCACTTTATACTATATACTATATATATTTTATAAAACTCACTTTATACTATATATACTATATATAAATATATATAAAAGAAAATATACAAATACAGATTTTTTTTTATAACCACTCTTACACAAATATAACTAAATATGACCAGCTATAAATATAACTAAATATATTCTTATCTAGATACAATGCAAAAATATAAATTTTCATAGCTAACATGGCAGACATGTTGACCTACTAAATAGGACAGCAAAAAGTACTGAAATTGTGCAAAATACAGTAGATAATCAAAAAAACTATAGAAAATTATAATTATTCACTTTATTAAAGTAAGAACAATGAGAGATAATGTTTTAATATATTACTACACGTTGCTACACTTTGCACATATTTTTAATCAAACGAAACTATAAAATTGGAAGACCTGGGATCTTGTAAGTGGGGTTTTTAATGCTTTTAGGTCAACTAAGTATTTAAAAAGTCATCTTTCCTATTTAGTAATGAAAAATAGCATATCTGACAATTAAAATCCTCAAAGCATTTTACGATTATAAATGATAGCTTATAAAGCAATTCATACAGGGATTTTGAAAGCTGAATTATATATTCCTGCATAGTAACCAAAACAATGAATAAACATATTTAGTAGTCAAATGATACTTACTCAACATACTTGCTCCATGGTCCAAGATCAGACATAGCCATGAACACGCAGTTTGTGAGAATAGTGAACATTATAAATATACTGAACAAAGTGAAAATTATTGGTTAAGGAAATTAATTTGCTTAAATGAAAAAGTTATAACAAACATTAAATGCACCATTGAATGCTGTCTTAAAAAAGGCAGAGGATGAAAACATACAGTGCTAAAAATCATAAGACACTTTTTGAAAGTAGACCTCTAGTTATACATCAACAATATGCAGTAAAGGGTAAGATAGGCAAGGTAAGTTTTAACCAATTCCCCTTCTTTTCTCTATATTGTCTGTATTTTGGAAATGTGATGGTGACTTCATATCAACTAGTTGACAATCAGTTGACTCCACCTCCTGTATGGTAAACTCCATCCTTGTGTACATGGTTGCCACCATGGCAGCTCAAAGACCATTCAGCCTGTATGGATGCACACTGGACAATTTGTACTGTAAATATTACACTTTTCAAAATACACTATTTTAGGTAAGCATTTCCCCGGTTTACCTCCCCTAGTATACATACATCCCATCAAATACATCATGCATCGTACATTGTTGACAAGTCACAGGATGAGAGGCTTCAAGGGTACTGATGTGTGTTTAGGCAACCTGTTAAACACACACCAAAGAACAAAAAGGCTTACACGCAAGCACTAGGATTTAAATGTAGAAAAAAGGTACTGATCCCTCTGAACAAAGATAGTGCTGACCTTCTGGATAGAAAAGCTGATTATTGCATGGTTAGGAGGAGTAGTGTGATCCCCTCTCTGGACATCAAATCAACCTCCCTACCTCCACCCACTAAAGCTAAACAACCCAGATACCTAAATCCATGGTCACATGACACATCAGGTCCTAAGTCTTCAATCTTCTTAAAGTGGAACTCAACTGTATCTGAACATCACAAACTGAAAACACTATTTAATTCATTTTTAATATTCAAAGCAAACTCACCCATCCATCTATGTCTCCATGAGTTTGTGAAGAATTACGTTTGAACCCCCCCCCCTCCCCCAGCATTTCTAGCCATAGCCATCTTGATTAAGGTCAGAGGATTCATGTAGCGCATACTTCTTGGCATCCATCTGCCTTTGGCTCAGGTATGCAGACAGGAGGGGCTGCTTTGCTGAGAAAGATCCTTCTCCAGATGAAAGAGAAAAAATGCACATGAAGACTCCTGGGATGTATGATGCCAGTTTGGCCTAGGACAGAAAAAAACGTTTTTAGTGGTTTGTTTAAATGGGAAATGGAAGGGACAGAGAAATGGGGGGGAGTCTGTGTGTGCCCAGAGATATGCTTTAGCACTAAGAAATATTTATAAGGCTCATACTTTTCATGAAATGAAAAGCAGCTGTTAATGAGAAATTACTTATCAGTCAAACATAGAGCCTATATTATGTTTTCCCTAATGGACCTGGAAGCATAGGGCATGGCTCCATAGATCTGCTAGACCCAGGTTTTATTGTGTATAAGATTCTTTAACTTCCATAAATAAGAATAGTGCAGTCTATAGACGTACATAAAAGATCTAGGCATGTAGAACTATTAAATATGTAACTGCCATCAATCATGCCTTAAAATGATTAAATATAAATCTGGCATTAATGCTGATTGATCTTAAGTAGGGATGAGCTTCGTGTTCGAGTCGAACATACGTTCGACTCGAACATCGGCTGTTCGATCGTTCGACGAAGATCGAACGATTTGGGCCGTTCGCGCCAAATTCGAGTGACGCGAACGGCCCACAATGCACTACGCCATCGCAGTGTCATCCAGGCGCTGTGATTGGCCAAGCATGCACTGTGACCCCGCATGCTTGGCCAATCACAGCGCCGGCAGCGAGGAGAGCAATGATTGGCCACAGGCAGGATGCCTGTGGCCAATTATTGCTGAGGGTGTTTAGTACACGCCCCACACTATAAAAGGCCGCCAGCACGGCGGCCTAGTGTAGTGTGTTCCGGAGCAGGGATAGAGCAGCATAGCCAGGGACAGTGACTTTTATTTCTTTCTTGCTTAACCTGGATTCCTTTAGTTTAGGGAAAGAGAAGGATAGGTAGGGAGAGTGTCAGTGTGTTTTGTGCTTGTGCTATAGTGTGCTTAAAAAAAACATTTTTTCTAGGGACAGAAAACTGTAGGTAGGGAGAGTGTCAGTTTCTTTCACTGTGCAAGTCCTTGTTTCTAGGGACCTGGAAGGACAGTGAGTGAATTCTCCTTGTGCTATATTGTGCTTAAAAAAAACATTTTTTCTAGGGACAGAAAACTGTAGGTAGGGGGAGTGTCAGTTTCTTTCACTGTGCAAGTCCTTGTTTCCAGGGACCTGGAAGGACAGTGAGTGAATTCTCCTTGTGCTATATTGTGCTTAAAAAAAACATTTTTTCTAGGGACAGAAAACTGTAGGTAGGGAGAGTGTCAGTTTCTTTCACTGTGCAAGTCCTTGTTTCCAGGGACCTGGAAGGACAGTGAGTGAATTCTCCTTGTGCTATATTGTGCTTAAAAAAAACATTTTTTTCTAGGGACAGAAAACTGTAGGTAGGGAGAGTGTCAGTTTCTTTCACTGTGCAAGTCCTTGTTTCCAGGGACCTGGAAGGACAGTGAGTGAATTCTCCTTGTGCTATATTGTGCTTAAAAAAAACATTTTTTCTAGGGACAGAAAACTGTAGGTAGGGAGAGTGTCAGTTTCTTTCACTGTGCAAGTAAGTCCTTGTTTCCAGGGACCTGGAAGGACAGTGAGTGAATTCTCCTTGTGCTATATTGTGCTTAAAAAAAACATTTTTTCTAGGGACAGAAAACTGTAGGTAGGGAGAGTGTCAGTTTCTTTCACTGTGCAAGTCCTTGTTTCCAGGGACCTGGAAGGACAGTGAGTGAATTCTCCTTGTGCTATATTGTGCTTAAAAAAAACATTTTTTCTAGGGACAGAAAACTGTAGGTAGGGAGAGTGTCAGTTTCTTTCACTGTGCAAGTCCTTGTTTCCAGGGACCTGGAAGGACAGTGAGTGAATTCTCCTTGTGCTATATTGTGCTTAAAAAAAACATTTTTTCTAGGGACAGAAAACTGTAGGTAGGGAGAGTGTCAGTTTCTTTCACTGTGCAAGTCCTTGTTTCCAGGGACCTGGAAGGACAGTGAGTGAATTCTCCTTGTGCTATATTGTGCTTAAAAAAAACATTTTTTCTAGGGACAGAAAACTGTAGGTAGGGAGAGTGTCAGTTTCTTTCACTGTGCAAGTCCTTGTTTCCAGGGACCTGGAAGGACAGTGAGTGAATTCTCCTTGTGCTATATTGTGCTTAAAAAAAACATTTTTTCTAGGGACAGAAAACTGTAGGTAGGGAGAGTGTCAGTTTCTTTCACTGTGCAAGTCCTTGTTTCTAGGGACCTGGAAGGACAGTGAGTGAATTCTCCTTGTGCTATATTGTGCTTAAAAAAAACATTTTTTCTAGGGACAGAAAACTGTAGGTAGGGAGAGTGTCAGTTTCTTTCACTGTGCAAGTCCTTGTTTCCAGGGACCTGGAAGGACAGTGAGTGAATTCTCCTTGTGCTATATTGTGCTTAAAAAAAACATTTTTTCTAGGGACAGAAAACTGTAGGTAGGGAGAGTGTCAGTTTCTTTCACTGTGCAAGTCCTTGTTTCCAGGGACCTGGAAGGACAGTGAGTGAATTCTCCTTGTGCTATATTGTGCTTAAAAAAAACATTTTTTCTAGGGACAGAAAACTGTAGGTAGGGAGAGTGTCAGTTTCTTTCACTGTGCAAGTCCTTGTTTCCAGGGACCTGGAAGGACAGTGAGTGAATTCTCCTTGTGCTATATTGTGCTTAAAAAAAACATTTTTTCTAGGGACAGAAAACTGTAGGTAGGGAGAGTGTCAGTTTCTTTCACTGTGCAAGTCCTTGTTTCCAGGGACCTGGAAGGACAGTGAGTGAATTCTCCTTGTGCTATATTGTGCTTAAAAAAAACATTTTTTCTAGGGACAGAAAACTGTAGGTAGGGAGAGTGTCAGTTTCTTTCACTGTGCAAGTCCTTGTTTCCAGGGACCTGGAAGGACAGTGAGTGAATTCTCCTTGTGCTATATTGTGCTTAAAAAAAACATTTTTTCTAGGGACAGAAAACTGTAGGTAGGGAGAGTGTCAGTTTCTTTCACTGTGCAAGTCCTTGTTTCCAGGGACCTGGAAGGACAGTGAGTGAATTCTCCTTGTGCTATATTGTGCTTAAAAAAAACATTTTTTTCTAGGGACAGAAAACTGTAGGTAGGGAGAGTGTCAGTTTCTTTCACTGTGCAAGTCCTTGTTTCCAGGGACCTGGAAGGACAGTGAGTGAATTCTCCTTGTGCTATATTGTGCTTAAAAAAAAAAAAATTTCTAGGGACAGAAAACTGTAGGTAGGGAGAGTGTCAGTTTCTTTCACTGTGCAAGTAAGTCCTTGTTTCCAGGGACCTGGAAGGACAGTGAGTGAATTCTCCTTGTGCTATATTGTGCTTAAAAAAAACATTTTTTCTAGGGACAGAAAACTGTAGGTAGGGAGAGTGTCAGTTTCTTTCACTGTGCAAGTCCTTGTTTCCAGGGACCTGGAAGGACAGTGAGTGAATTCTCCTTGTGCTATATTGTGCTTAAAAAAAACATTTTTTCTAGGGACAGAAAACTGTAGGTAGGGAGAGTGTCAGTTTCTTTCACTGTGCAAGTCCTTGTTTCCAGGGACCTGGAAGGACAGTGAGTGAATTCTCCTTGTGCTATATTGTGCTTAAAAAAAACATTTTTTCTAGGGACAGAAAACTGTAGGTAGGGAGAGTGTCAGTTTCTTTCACTGTGCAAGTCCTTGTTTCCAGGGACCTGGAAGGACAGTGAGTGAATTCTCCTTGTGCTATATTGTGCTTAAAAAAAAACATTTTTTCTAGGGACAGAAAACTGTAGGTAGGGAGAGTGTCAGTTTCTTTCACTGTGCAAGTCCTTGTTTCCAGGGACCTGGAAGGACAGTGAGTGAATTCTCCTTGTGCTATATTGTGCTTAAAAAAAACATTTTTTCTAGGGACAGAAAACTGTAGGTAGGGAGAGTGTCAGTTTCTTTCACTGTGCAAGTCCTTGTTTCTAGGGACCTGGAAGGACAGTGAGTGAATTCTCCTTGTGCTATATTGTGCTTAAAAAAAACATTTTTTCTAGGGACAGAAAACTGTAGGTAGGGAGAGTGTCAGTTTCTTTCACTGTGCAAGTCCTTGTTTCCAGGGACCTGGAAGGACAGTGAGTGAATTCTCCTTGTGCTATATTGTGCTTAAAAAAAACATTTTTTCTAGGGACAGAAAACTGTAGGTAGGGAGAGTGTCAGTTTCTTTCACTGTGCAAGTCCTTGTTTCTAGGGACCTGGAAGGACAGTGAGTGAATTCTCCTTGTGCTATATTGTGCTTAAAAAAAACATTTTTTCTAGGGACAGAAAACTGTAGGTAGGGAGAGTGTCAGTTTCTTTCACTGTGCAAGTCCTTGTTTCCAGGGACCTGGAAGGACAGTGAGTGAATTCTCCTTGTGCTATATTGTGCTTAAAAAAAACATTTTTTCTAGGGACAGAAAACTGTAGGTAGGGAGAGTGTCAGTTTCTTTCACTGTGCAAGTCCTTGTTTCCAGGGACCTGGAAGGACAGTGAGTGAATTCTCCTTGTGCTATATTGTGCTTAAAAAAAACATTTTTTCTAGGGACAGAAAACTGTAGGTAGGGAGAGTGTCAGTTTCTTTCACTGTGCAAGTCCTTGTTTCCAGGGACCTGGAAGGACAGTGAGTGAATTCTCCTTGTGCTATATTGTGCTTAAAAAAAACATTTTTTCTAGGGACAGAAAACTGTAGGTAGGGAGAGTGTCAGTTTCTTTCACTGTGCAAGTCCTTGTTTCCAGGGACCTGGAAGGACAGTGAGTGAATTCTCCTTGTGCTATATTGTGCTTAAAAAAAACATTTTTTCTAGGGACAGAAAACTGTAGGTAGGGAGAGTGTCAGTTTCTTTCACTGTGCAAGTCCTTGTTTCCAGGGACCTGGAAGGACAGTGAGTGAATTCTCCTTGTGCTATATTGTGCTTAAAAAAAACATTTTTTCTAGGGACAGAAAACTGTAGGTAGGGAGAGTGTCAGTTTCTTTCACTGTGCAAGTCCTTGTTTCCAGGGACCTGGAAGGACAGTGAGTGAATTCTCCTTGTGCTATATTGTGCTTAAAAAAAACATTTTTTCTAGGGACAGAAAACTGTAGGTAGGGAGAGTGTCAGTTTCTTTCACTGTGCAAGTCCTTGTTTCCAGGGACCTGGAAGGACAGTGAGTGAATTCTCCTTGTGCTATATTGTGCTTAAAAAAAACATTTTTTCTAGGGACAGAAAACTGTAGGTAGGGAGAGTGTCAGTTTCTTTCACTGTGCAAGTCCTTGTTTCCAGGGACCTGGAAGGACAGTGAGTGAATTCTCCTTGTGCTATATTGTGCTTAAAAAAAACATTTTTTCTAGGGACAGAAAACTGTAGGTAGGGAGAGTGTCAGTTTCTTTCACTGTGCAAGTCCTTGTTTCCAGGGACCTGGAAGGACAGTGAGTGAATTCTCCTTGTGCTATATTGTGCTTAAAAAAAACATTTTTTCTAGGGACAGAAAACTGTAGGTAGGGAGAGTGTCAGTTTCTTTCACTGTGCAAGTAAGTCCTTGTTTCCAGGGACCTGGAAGGACAGTGAGTGAATTCTCCTTGTGCTATATTGTGCTTAAAAAAAACATTTTTTCTAGGGACAGAAAACTGTAGGTAGGGAGAGTGTCAGTTTCTTTCACTGTGCAAGTCCTTGTTTCCAGGGACCTGGAAGGACAGTGAGTGAATTCTCCTTGTGCTATATTGTGCTTAAAAAAAACATTTTTTCTAGGGACAGAAAACTGTAGGTAGGGAGAGTGTCAGTTTCTTTCACTGTGCAAGTCCTTGTTTCCAGGGACCTGGAAGGACAGTGAGTGAATTCTCCTTGTGCTATATTGTGCTTAAAAAAAACATTTTTTCTAGGGACAGAAAACTGTAGGTAGGGAGAGTGTCAAGTTTCTTTCACTGTGCAAGTCCTTGTTTCTAGGGACCTGGAAGGACAGTGAGTGAATTCTCCTTGTGCTATATTGTGCTTAAAAAAAACATTTTTTCTAGGGACAGAAAACTGTAGGTAGGGAGAGTGTCAGTTTCTTTCACTGTGCAAGTCCTTGTTTCCAGGGACCTGGAAGGACAGTGAGTGAATTCTCCTTGTGCTATATTGTGCTTAAAAAAAACATTTTTTCTAGGGACAGAAAACTGTAGGTAGGGAGAGTGTCAGTTTCTTTCACTGTGCAAGTCCTTGTTTCCAGGGACCTGGAAGGACAGTGAGTGAATTCTCCTTGTGCTATATTGTGCTTAAAAAAAACATTTTTTCTAGGGACAGAAAACTGTAGGTAGGGAGAGTGTCAGTTTCTTTCACTGTGCAAGTCCTTGTTTCCAGGGACCTGGAAGGACAGTGAGTGAATTCTCCTTGTGCTATATTGTGCTTAAAAAAAACATTTTTTCTAGGGACAGAAAACTGTAGGTAGGGAGAGTGTCAGTTTCTTTCACTGTGCAAGTCCTTGTTTCCAGGGACCTGGAAGGACAGTGAGTGAATTCTCCTTGTGCTATATTGTGCTTAAAAAAAACATTTTTTCTAGGGACAGAAAACTGTAGGTAGGGAGAGTGTCAGTTTCTTTCACTGTGCAAGTCCTTGTTTCAAGGGACAGAGAAGGACACCTGAAGGTAGCCCTTATTGCTTTTTTCCCATCTCCCTGCAGGCCATCTATTAGAATGTCTGGAAGGCAAACAAGGAGAGGCAGACAGTCAGGAGGCAATAAAAGAGGGCAAGCAGGCTCTGTGTCTGGGGGCAACAGTGCTGGTCGTGGACGCGGTGCATTGTCATCAGCACATGGCCATGGGACACGCTTGTCCTTCTTTTCGGCAGCTGGACATGTTGAGCCACATCATGCCGAAGACTTGGTAGAGTGGATGACCAAGCCCTCCTCCTCCTCCTCATCCTCTCTCACCCAGGCTCAGGGTACTGGCAAAGCAGCTGCCAAAGCGTCCTCTTCCCTGGTATCAATGTCAGACTCATCATCAGTCACTCCTTCCCTAGACCCACCATGTCCTCCTCCTGAGGAGTCCCCCGAACTGTTTGAGCACAGTGTTGGGTACATGCTCCAGGAGGATGCCCAGCGTTTCGAAGGGTCTGATGATGAAACCCAGCTACAGGAAGGCAGTAGGGTGAGAGCAGACAGAGGGGATGCTCAAGAAGGACACCAATCTGGCAGTCATGTTCCAGCAGCTGCAGCATACTGCCAGATTGGCTCCAGTGATGAGGAGGGAGGGGATGATGAGGTCACTGACTCCACGTGGGTGCCTAATAGGAGAGAGGAGGAGGAGCATGAGGAGGAGGCACATCTCCAACGAGACAGGATGCCCTTTGGTGGCCAGCGTAAGGGCAGTACACCGACGGAATCACACCGCAGAGCTCCGCCTGTGCAGGGCGCTGCCTCTGCCCGTCATTCAAAAAGTTCCTTGGTGTGGGCCTTTTTTGAGGCTAGTGCATCAGATCGCACAGCTGCTGTTTGCAACATATGTCTCAAGCGTATATCGCGTGGCCAAAACATCAGCCGCTTGGGTACCACATGCCTGACCAGACATATGTTGACCTGCCATGCAGCTCGTTGGCAAGCCTACCTCAAAGACCCACACCAAAGAACAAAGCGGACCTCTCCTTGCACCGCATCAGCTGGGATCTCCAACCCCACTATAACTTCAGTCCTCTCTGAAACATGCACTGAGAGGAATGAAGGTGTAGAATTAGGCGTGTCACAGCCAAGTACTTGCGGCCACTCTGCTAGCAGTACACCGACGTCCGATTCTAGCAGGCAAATTTCCCTGCCCCAGCTGCTGGACCGTCGAAAGAAGTTCACTCCCAGCCATCCACATGCCCAGCGGTTGAATGCTAGCTTGGCTAAATTGCTAGCGCTTCAACTGCTGCCTTTTCAGTTGGTAGACTCGGCCCCCTTCCGTGAGTTTGTGCAATGTGCGGTTCCTCAGTGGCAGGTTCCCAAACGCCACTTTTTCTCACGGAAGGCTATTCCGGCTCTCTACCGGCATGTGGAAGGCAATGTCTTGGCCTCGCTGGACAGGGCGGTCAGCGGTAAGGTGCATATTACCGCTGACTCATGGTCCAGCAGGCATGGACAGGGACGTTACCTTTCTTTCACGGCCCATTGGGTCACTCTTTTGGCAGCTGGGAAGGATGCAGGACAAGGTGCAGTAGTGTTGGAGGTTGTCCCACCGCCACGCCTCCAAAATGCTACTACTGGTTGTGACACACCTCTCTCCTCCACCCCCTCCTCTTCTTCTTCCTCCATGGCCTCTTCCTGTGGTTTGTCCTATGAACCAGCGGTGCTCCGTAGCCGTTCACGGGGCTACGCAAGTACGCAGGCAAAAAGATGCCATGCCGTGCTTGCGCTGGTGTGTTTGGGGGACAGAAGCCACACTGGGGCAGAGGTCCTGTCTGCTCTGCAGGGCCAGGCCGAGAGGTGGTTGACGCCACGCCAGCTTAAGCCAGGAATGGTGGTTTGCGACAATGGCACCAACCTCCTCTCCGCCCTCCGACAGGGACAACTGACCCATGTGCCCTGTGTGGCTCACGTCCTTATCCTGGTGGTGCAGCGGTTCTTGGGCAGGTACCCGGGCTTACAGGATGTCCTGAGGCAGGCCAGGAAAGTCTGTGTGCATTTCCGCAGATCTTATAATGCCAGTGCTCGCCTGGCTGAGCTGCAAAAGGAGTTGAACCTGCCCAAGAACCGCCTTATATGTGACATGCCCACCAGGTGGAACTCAACGTTGGCCATGCTGCAGCGGCTGCACACGCAGCAGAGGGCCATCAATGAGTACCTGTGCGACTACGGCACCAGGACAGGGTCAGGGGAGCTTGGTTTTTTTTCTCCACGCCAGTGGGGCATGATCAGGGATGCATGCACTGTCCTGGCACCATTTGAGGAGGCCACGAGGATGGTGAGCAGTGACAGTGCATGCATCAGTGACACTGTACCTCTTGTCCACCTGTTGGAGCACACGCTGCGTGGAATAATGGACAGGGCACTTGAGGCAGAACAGAGGCAGGAAGAGGAGGACTTCCTTGCCTCTCAAGGCCCCCTTTACCCAGACAGTGTTCCTTCTGTCCCACCCATCGCACAGGAAGAGGAAGAGGAGGAGGAGGAGGAGGAGGATTGTGTCAGCATGGAGGTGGAGGCTGGCACTCAGCATCATCAGCAGCAGTCTTTTAGGGATGATTTACAGTCCCAAGAAACCAGTGGACTTGTACGTGGCTGGGAGGAGGTGACTGCGGATCATGTCGTCCTTAGTGACCCAGAGGACTCCGGAGCGAATGCCTCAGCAAACCTACGCTGCATGGCCTCCCTGATCCTGCAAAGTCTGCGGAAGGATCCTCGTATTCTTCGGATCAAGGAGAGGGACCATTACTGGCTGGCCACTCTCCTTGATCCACGGTACAAGGGTAAGGTTGCGGACCTTATGTTACCGTCGCAGAGGGAGCAGAGGATGAGACAACTCCGGGAGGCCTTGCAGAAAGGTCTGTGCAACGCGTTCCCAGAGACTGGGAGGTTACAAACTCCTGGTCCAGGCCAACGAGTTGCTGAGGCTTCGGCCAGTCAAAGAAGGAGCGGTGGGGAAGGTGGCCGTCTGACCGATGCGTTCAGACAATTCTTTAGTCCGCAGCCCCAAAGTATGATTGGTTCCAGCAACCATCGCCAGCGTCTGATAAACATGGTGCAGGAATATCTAGGGGCAAGGTCAGACTTGGACACCTTCCCCACCGAAAATCCTCTGGCTTACTGGGTCTTGAGGATGGATCACTGGCCAGAGCTTGCACAGTATGCAATTGAGCTACTGGCCTGTCCTGCATCCAGCGTTCTTTCGGAACGCACATTCAGTGCTGCTGGAGGATTTGTCACGGATCACAGGGTGCGCCTGTCCACCGACTCGGTTGATCGACTGACTTTCATCAAGATGAACCAGTCTTGGATCACCACCAGCTACCACACACCTGATGCTGATATAACAGACTAATTGATTTTAACATGTCACGTCCCTTCAAGACTGATGCTGATGCTGAGTGCCTGTGCTGTTATGTTGACTGGCTATCCTCCTCCTCCGAGTCCTCAATGATACGATTGATGATGATAGCTTGGAAGATCATTTTTGTTTATGGGTGCCGCCACCAGTGGCTAAGGCCCAATTTTTCAGCCCCTGTTTTACAGGGGCGTGTACTTACAATTTTTTTAGCAATAATTTGCCATAGGGCTCATTGCTGTGCTCCAAGTACAGTATCTGTGAGGGGTTGTAGTGTTGTGCCACCAGTGCCTAAGGCCCAATTTTTCAGCCCCTGTTTAACAGGGGCGTGTCATTACAATTTTTGAAGCAATACTTTGCAACAGGGCTCATTGCTGTGCTCCAAGTACAGTATCTGTGAGGGGTTGTAGTGTTGTGCCACCAGTGCCTAAGGCCCAATTTTTCAGCCCCTGTTCAACAGGGGCATGCAATTACAATTCTTGATGTAATAATTCACAGCAGGGCCCATTCCTGCACCCACCAAGAGTAAGTCTGAGGGCTTACAGTGTTGTGGCAACGCCACCACCACCACCACCACGAAAGGCCCAATTTTTCAGCCCCTGTTCAAAAGGGGCATGTAATTACAATTCTTGATCTAATAATTCACAGCAGGGCCCATTCCTGCACCCACCAAGAGTAACTCTGAGGGCTTACAGTGTTGTGGCAACACCACCACCACCACCACCACCACGAAAAGCCCAATTTTTCAGCCCCTGTTCAACAGGGGCATGCAATTACAATTCTTGATCTAATAATTCACAGCAGGGCCCATTGCTGCACCCACCAAGAGTAACTGTCAGGGCTTACAGTGTTGTGGCACCAGCACCACCATCAAAGCCCCAATTTTTACTACCACTGTTCAAGAATTATATGTAATTAAAATTCCTGATATAATAGTTGACAGCAGGGCGTTCCAGCACCAACCAAGAGTAACTGTGAGTGCTTACAGTGTTGTGCCAACACCAACAACTAAGGGGCCTATTTCTGCAGAGTATATACGGCAGGTCCCTACTTTCAAACATCCAACTTACAAACGACTCCTACTTGCAAACGAAAGAAGACAACAGGAAGTGAGAGGAAATCTACCCCTAGGAAGGAAAATTCTCTCCTGTAAGAATAAATATGGGAGAAAGGTGTCTCCTCTGTACTGATGCTTTATCAGCAATCCTTGTTTCAAGAAAAACACCACATTTCAAAAACAGTTGTCATTGGGACGGAAAGTGAGGTGAAATGTTCTGAACAGGGGCACAGACAGCAAAACAAATGTTACAGGGGTGATAACCCTTACCTATGTTTCCCAAAAAGTTTAAAAATAGATTTTTGGGCTGGAGCTACACTTCAACAATGTACCTGTTCAAAATTACAAACACATTCTACATAAGAACAAACCTACAGTCCCTGTCTTGTATGCACCGCCTGTATACGGCTGTTCAGAGTATATAGGGCCTTTTTTTATTTTATGTGCGGGGTTCCCCTTAATATCCATACAAGACCCAAAGGGGCTGGTAATGGGCTGGGGTAGGGGGGGGGGGGGGTCATGGGGTAGCTATGCCATTTTTCTTAAAGATTTTCATCCATATTACCGGGACCAGACATTACATTAAAGCCGCAAGAAGTTTTAAATGGCTTTTTTTTCCTTTAGAAGTGTCATTTTGTGCAGGGACAGTTCTAAACACGGGAAACACGTGGCACTTCACAGGCATACTTTAGACACCCCCCAGGTACGATATTTAAAGGAATATTTGACTTTTTTTTTTCACTTTATGCATCATTAAAATGACTGCTCCCGAAAAACGACCGTTTTTAAAACTTCTTTTTGCATTGATACATGTCCCCTGGTGCAGAACCCGGGTTCCCAAACCCTTTTTAGGACAATAACATGCATAATAGTTGTTATAATTAGCACTTTAGAATTCGAACGTTCGCATCCATTGTATTTAATAGGGTTCTAATGTTCGTACGAACTTTCGGTCCGTTCGCGGGTTCTGGTGCGAACCGAACCCGGGGGTGTTCGGCTCATCACTAATCTTAAGAGGTTTCTGACTACTTGTACTTCTTTCCCTCTCTCGATTTTATTTAAAATTATTTTATTTTCCAGGAATTTGACTTTTTAGCTGCAAATAATTTTTTCAGTTCTATAAATAGTAAAAAAGCTTAGATCAGAGGTCAAGGTGGCTATAGTTGTAATAGAACAAATTGCTAACATGTAAAAATTTGGCTTGTGCAATTCGTTTCGTAACGAATTGAAATTCGTCCGAATTTAGCAACTTTCGGACATTCGGAAGCATTCGAATTTCCGAACAAAGCAATTACGAATAAGACCGAATCCGAAATAAATTATACCGCAAATAGCGAATGCCCGAATGTCTTCGGCATAATTCGTTATGAAAAAGTTACGAATGTACGAATCCATACGAAGCACAATAACACTCACTCTGCTCTGCTCTCTGCTTCTCCCACACCGTGCTGAACTCCCTCTCAAAATGGTGTACAGGGGCGGAGGTTATAGCCGCATGTAAAAAACGAAAGTAAAATACGAGATTTCGAATCCATTCGAAGCACAATAACACTCACTCTGCTCTGCTCTCTGCTTCTCCCTCACCGTGCTGAACCCTCTGAAAATGGTGTACAGGGGCGGAGCCTATAGCCGCATGTTAAAAACGAAAGTAAAATACGAGATTTTGAATCGTTACAAATAACCGCAATGTATTTAGAAAAGTACAAATCCATTCGAAGCACATTAGGCATAATAGGCAGCGTCGTTGTGAGAGAGACACGGAAAATTACGAATCAACGAACCCAAAAAAAGTTACGAAAGTAGGAGTTGTGTCCAGAATCAACGAAAAACAACGTACTCTACCGAAAGTACGAACCCAAAAAAAGTTACGAAAGTAGGAGTTGTGTCCAGAATCAACGAAAATCAACGTACTCTACCGAAAGTACGAATTATAAAGCAACAAAAAATTCAACGAAAAATGTCGCTTGCAAAAATACGAATGAGTCCGAACACGAAAAATCCCGTCTAGCAAAATTACGAATGATTACGAATCAACAGGACCGGAAAGAAACAAACCGAAACGGAACGAATTTTTCCGTTGTGCACAAGTCTAGTAAAAATGTAATCAGCATTACAGGGGGGCTTGCACTATAATACACAATGAGCTACTATTAGGAGCAAGGGAGGCTCTGACGTTCCAGACTGCAGGGGGGTGTCAGCAGGAGGCAGAGAAAACAGCAGCACACGGATCTTCCCAGTGAAGAGCTGTAAGGGGGTGTGGGGGTGTCAAGAGAAGTCTAACCAATGGAGTACTGGCAGGCTGTTCTCCCAAGTAGAAAGCAAAGCAGAAAACTGACCACACTGGGATTGATGTGCTTTTGTGCCCTGGCATAGTCAGTTTGAAATAGGAAAGCATGGGGACTGACAGTATCACCAGGTATTTCACACAAGGCAATCAATGCAAAGAGAATATGATACTTTTTCATACAAGTACATGATAACACAGACACATACTGTATGAGGAACATCGTCTGTTCGGCCGTTCGCCAAATTTCGAACAACATGGGCCGTTCGGGCCAAGTTCGAGTGGCGCGTCACGGCCCATAATTCACTGCATCATCGCAGTGCATTGCTGGCTGATGATTGGCCAAGCATGCACTATGACCTGCATGCTTGGCCAATCACAGCGCCGTCAGTACAGAGAGCCGTAATTGGCCAAAGGAAGGGTGCCTTTGGCCAATCATGGCTCAGGGGAGTAGGTACACTCCCCACACTATATAAGGCCGCCTGCGCGTCGGCCTTGTGTAGTGTGTTGCGGCGTTCACAGAGAGATAAAGAGAGAGTCAGAGTGTCATTTCATTTCAGTTAGATAGAGCAGGCAGGCGGTTGAGTTAGCTTTAGTCAGTGTATTTAGTATATATATGCATCCTAGGAGTTGCGCATATATATATATATATATATATATATATATATATATATATATATATACATACACACACTGTATTCAGTTTAGCTAGATTTCACTTCAGAGTGTTCCTGTGTTATTCTCGCTGCAGTATATTAAATCAGTGTAGTTCCTTCAGCTGCAGCATACTGCCAGGTTTGCTCCAGTGATGAGGAGGGAGGGGATGATGAGATCACTGACTCTAAGTGGGTGCCTGATAGGAGAGAGGAGGAGGCATATCTCTAACAGGCAGGATGCCCTCCAGGGGCCAGCTTAAGGGCAGCACACCGACTGCATCACACCGCAGAGCTCCGCATGTGCAGGGCGCTGTTGTCTCTGCGCGTTATTCCAAAAGTTCTTTGGTGTGGGCCTTTTTTGAGACGTGTGCAGCAGATCGCACCTTTGCTATTTGCAACATATGTCTGAAGCGTATCTCACGTGGCCAAAACAGCAGCCGCTTGGGCACCACATGCTTGACCAGACATATGTCGACCTGCCATGCAGTCCGTTGGCAAGCGTACATAAAAGACCCACACCAAAGAACAAAGCGGACCTCTCCTTGCTCCTCATCAGCTGGGATCTCCAACCCCACTATACCTTCAGTCCTCTCAGAAACCTGCACTAAGAGGAATGAAGGTGTAGAATTAGGTGTGTCACTGCCAAGTACTTGCGGGCAATCTGCTATCGGTACACCAACGTCAGATTGTACCAGGCAAATTTCCCTGCCCCAGCTGCTGCACCGCCGTAAGAAGTTCGCTCCCAGCCATCCACATGCCCAGCGGTTGAATGCTAGCTTGGCTAAATTGCTAGCACTTCAACTGCTGCCTTTTCAGTTGGTAGACTCTGCCCCCTTCCGTGAATTTGTGAAATGTGCAGTTCCTCAGTGGCAGGTTCCCAAACACGGAAGGCGATTACGGCTCTCTACCGGCATGTGGAAGGCAATGTCTTGGCCTCGCTGGACAGGGCGGTCAGCGTTAAGGTGCATATTACCGCTGACTCATGGTCCAGCAGGCATGGACTGGGACGGTACCTATTTTTCACGGGGCATTGGGTAACTCTGCTGGCAGCTGGGAAGGATGAAGGACAGGGTGCAGTAGTGTGTGAGGTTGTTCCGCCACCACGCCTCCTAAATGCTACTAGTGGAGATTCTGACACACCTCTCTCCTACACCCCCTCCTCTTCTTCTTCCTCCATGGCCTCTTCCTAAGGCCCAATGTCATGGATATGCAGTAATGTTTGTCTGCCATCTTACCTTCCTCTTCATGTGTTCACCTTAGAGGCCAGGCTCTCTCACCTGGCTGCTTTTATAATCTCTCCTCCCAGTATGCTCCACCCAGGCCCTATCAGGGAACACTATATTAACCTGTGCACTGCAAGCCAGCCGTGCAGATCAACGTGTTTGTTAAGCATTGTGTGTTTGGGTTCCTGCCTGCCGTGTGCTACGTCTGTCTCTGTGTTACAATATTGGCTTGTTCCCGACTATCCCTGTCTGCTAGTGACCTTGACCTTCGGCTTGTCCTTCGTTTATCCGTGCCTGCTTGTTGCCCTGACCTTGGCTTTTCCTCTCACTATTCTTGTATCCTGTGCTGTTGCTTCCCCTCTATCCTCTTTACCCTATGGAGCGTGAGCTAGGGGAATCTGGGGGCCGCGACCTGGACCCAGCTGCAGCGTAGGCCATCCTCACCACTAGAGGCTCTGGTGAAAACCTGCTGGATCTTAGACTCCGCGCCCTGGGGAATCTTGGGCTCTAGCTCCCTGTGGATCCCTGTTGTGCTTCACTGGTCCCGCTTTCCACAACCACCTAGTGTCCCATCCGCAACAGTCAGCCATAGGGTTCACTACCTTGTGGTGCACTCCTGACCCCCAACGGTGCGCATCTGTCTTCTGGCTACAGGTGACCAGACACCCAAGTTTTCTGCCCCTGTTTAACAGGGGCATGTAATTACAATTTTCGCTGTAATACTTTGCAGCAGGGCTCATTCCTGCGCTCCAACTAGAGTATTTGTGAGGGGTTGCAGTTTTGTGGCACCAGTGCCTAAGGCCCAATTTTTCTGCCCCTGTTCAACAGGGGCATGTAATTACAATTCTTGATCTAATAATTCACAGCAGGGCATATTCCTGCACCCACCAAGACTAACTGTGAGGACTTACAGTGTTGTGGCAACACCATCACCAGCGCTACCACCACCACCACCACCAAAGACCCAATTTTTCTGCCACTAGTCAACAATGGCATGTAATTACAATTCTTGATATAATAGTTCACAGCAGGGCGTTCCAGCGCCCACCAAGAGTAATTGTGAGGGCTTACAGCGTTGTGGCAACACCAACACTTAAGGCCCAAATTTCTGCAGAGTACATAGGGCAGGCCCCTACTTTCAAACATCCGACTTTCAAACGACTCCTACTTACAAACGGAGGGAGACAACAGGAAGTCAGAGGAAATCTACCTCTAGGATGGGAAATTCTCTCCTGTAAGAGTTAATATGGGAAAAAGGTGTCTCCTCTCCACTGATGCTTTATCACCAATCCTTGTTTCCCTAAAAACCCCAAATTTTTAAAATCCAATTGTCATTGGGACAGAAAGTGAGGTGAAATCTTCTGAACAGGTGCACAGACAGCAAAACAAATGTTACAGGGGTGATAACCCTTCCCTATGTTTTCCAAAAAGCTTAAAAATAGATTTTTTTGGCTGGAGCTACACTTTAAAAATGTACCAGTTCAAAATTACAAACAGATTCTACTTAAAGGAGTAGTAAAGTTACATGTTTTTTCACCTTAATGCATCCTATGCATTAAGGTGAAAAAACATTCGACAATACCGCCCCCCCCCGAGCCCCCGTTTTTCTTACCTGGCCCCTCGAAAGTCCCATGCTCGTCCCCGTCATCCTCTTCGTTTTTCTGCCTGGCCGCCGATTGGCTACACTGGATAGATTGAAAGCAGCGCAGCCATTGGCTGGCGCTGCTGTCAATCACATCCAATGACGCGGCACGCCGGGGGGCGGGGCCGAGTGATACAGTCGGCGGCTATGGCCGCCGCTGTATCACGGGAGCGCGCCCGCAATCACTCCACACCATGCGAGCTCACTCGCATTAAGGTGTGGAGTCCTTGCGGGGAGGAGCCAAGACAGCCGCCGAGGGACCCCAGAAGACCAGGATCGGGGCCACTGTGTGCAAAACGAGCTGCACAGTGGAGGTAAGTATAACATGTTTGTTATTTTTAAGCAAAAAAAAAAAAAGGTATAGTGCTCCTTTAAGAACAAACCTACAGTCTCTGTCTTGTTTGCACCGCCTGTATACTGCTGTTCAGAGAATATAGGGCCTGGGGGCCCCACGCCTTTCCTTTTTTTATTTGGGTGCGGGGTTCCCCTTAATATCCATACCAGACCCAAAGTGCCTGGTAATGGGCTGGGGGGTGGGGGGGGGCCATGCTGTTTTTCCCAATGATTTTCATCCATATTTACATTAAAGCCGCAAGCAGTTTTAAATGACTTTTATTCCTTTAGAAATGTCATTTTGTGCAGGGACTGGTCTAAACACGGGAAACATGCGCCACTTCATAGGCATACTATAGACACCCCCCAGGTATGATATTTAAAGGAATATTTCACTTTTATTTTTTTCACTTTAAGCATCATTAAAATCACTGCTCCCGAAAAAATGGAAGTTTTTTGCATTGATACATGTATCCTGGGGCAGAACCCTTTTTAGGACAATATTTTGCATATTAGCCTTTAAAAGTCACACTTTTGATTTCTCACTTTCGAGTCCCATAGACTTTAACGGGGTTCGAAAGTTTGCGCAAACTTTCGGTCCGTTCGCAGGTTCTGGTGCGATCCGAACCGGGGGTGTTCGGCTCATCCCTAATGAGGAATATGAAATGTTAGGATAACATACACTTTAAAACACTTTATAATTTTAACATACAGTAGTTCCTCTGGAAATGATTTACAGTGATTTGCACCAACTATTTACACATTAGTTATCATTTGTTAGCCGTACATAAAGTGGAACTAAACAGAAAGAACTACTTACCTCCTCATTCCAGCAATACAGCGGATAAATCCTTTGGGATCACTGTCATCTGCTCTCTGGCTATTTATGAATGCTGGCTTTTCAGCCGCTTGATTTGGCTGCTGGTGACAGCATGACGTCATCCTGCACATGTGCATGGGAGTATGTCATTTTGGCACAGCCGCAATGTACCGGGAATGCAGGATGAGCTGCGCATGTGCAGCTCAGTGTGCATTCATTAGAAGACTGCGAGCAGGCAGGTAAGTGTTTGTTATTGCTGAAGAGACATTGCATTTCTCTTCTGCAATAAAGAGCTGCCTGCTCAGTTTTTAATAATTACATTTACTTTGGTTTTAAGGTAGTACTAAACATTCAGGCTGCATTCACACCTAAGTCGCGCGTTTTTACTGCAATTTTTCTGCAATAAAGAGCTGCCTGCCGTTTTTAATAATTACCTTTAGTTTGGTTTTAAGGTAGTTCTATGCATTCAGGCTGCATTCACACCTAAGTCGCGCGTTTTTGCCACAATTTTTCTGCGATTTTTACTGCGTTTTTGTCACCTTTTGTCGATTTTGTACAGGTCACCAATGTAAAACCTGAAAAATGCCTGTAATCTGCCCCAAAGTGAGCTCAAGGTCCCATTCACACCTGAGTGATTTGTAGCTTGAAGCCTGAAGCTACGAAACGCTGGAGGGGAAAAAATCTATTATTCTCTTGAAGCCAGAAGCCCCAAAACCCCTGAAGCTCAAACAAGTTCTGGAACTTTTTTAGGCTGCATTCACACCTAAGCATTTCAAAGTCGCGCATTTATACTGCAATTTTGCTGCGTTTTTACCACGATTTTGCAGTGTTATTGCCACGATTTTGATCAGGTCACCAATGTAAAAGGCAAAAAAACGCCTGTAATCTGCCCCAAAAAAGCTCATGTTCTATTTTGAGCTCAGGGCATTTTTCAGGCGTTTTGCTTCAGGTGACAAAACGCTCAGATGTGAACAGGTGACATTGAAATGAATGGGATTTTGCTTGGTTGGGCGCTTTTCAGGATTTTTTTTGCCCATTTTACATTTAAGGCTGAAACCCAATGCTCGGCCTAAGTTCTTCAAAGCTCGGACAGTACCTTTCGCACTCTGAGCAGGAGTGGAAGCTGAACTTCTTCTGGGTCGGCAGCCATGGACTGTTTTGGATGGTCCAGGAACATGTACTGCAGTCCCAAGACAAGATGGTCAAACAGGATGAGCTTCCCTGGTTCACAGCCCAACAAAAAGTATGAACCCGATCTTATGGGGCTTCCAACACCCGTTAGCTTCCTGCTATCATTGCAGAGACTTTGGGAACCAAGATGTGTAAGGTCCGCCTGGAAGATGTTCTATTTGCAGACAGCATGTGGACCAACTGCGTCCTCGTTCTCAGCTGCCTGAATCCCTGATGCCAGCCAAACCACCAGTGTCTCAAGGGTCTGTGCCCAGCGGATTAGGATGCACCAGGACTGATGTTTGGGTGGGCTCTGAACTTTTGATCTCAGCTCGAACAGAGCCCTCCAGCCCTGGTCCAGAGGTCAGTTCACCCTCTGAGCTAGTGGAGCCCTTCTTGGCTCCGCCGGTGCGCATTCCGGCCAGCCCTGTTTTCACCGGCCCAGAGTCGCTGGGTGCCCGCCTTCAACGACACTGTCACCCACCTGACCGGTTTCAGCTGCAAGACAAGTTACGAGATTTTCGACGGGGCCACCAAAAGTGATCTGATGCCATTTTATCCCCGTAGCTGTCCCTAGAAGCCTGGTCTCACATCTGGATGTTGGGAAATCCTGTGAATCTCATGTGTTTGGAGGACTGTTGTTGGACAGTTATTAGTTACTGTTTTGTGCCTTTTGTCCCTGTTTAGGGATGAATGGTAGGTGTTATACCTGCAGGGTTCCACATTCACTGTCACTTTAAGGCTGGCTCCACCCAGGAGTGATATAAAAAAAAAGGGAGGTTTGGTAAAACCTCACCCAGGAGTGAGGACAAGGGTCAAGGGGCATGGAAGCCATCTTAGAGGACAGTGAGGAACCACATGTTGATGCAGCATAATGTAAGGAAAGCACATTAAGATTTACCTGTCCTTAGATGCATGTTGAAGTGTACAGTGAGTACTGAAATAAACATCAGTTGTTCCAGACCAGAGTCTTGTGTCTCTCACAACTCAGAGAATATAACAAGAACTGACCTGCTGACAAGGCGTGTTGCTTGCTGGACAGGTTTTACTGTAATCTTATTAGCTGTTATGGAAACTAGCTGCAGGCATTCTGGCACAAATGTTATACAAGAAGGAGTATAAGGGCTCCGCAGGCTGCACAAGCGCTAGAGAAGGAAAGTAAAAGTAGGAAGGTTTTTTTATTGCAGAAGAGATTGTTACTGTGCCTCCTGGCAAGTGATGTTGGCTCACCCAGAGTTTAAGTACCAGTCAGTATTCACCAGAGAACCCTAATGATGGCTGGGAACCCTAGTGCTCCCTGGTTTTCTTTGCTACAAACTGACACCAGGTCACAGCCCCTGGGATTTCCCACCAGGGGTGGTAAGAATGGAGGGACTACAGTGCAGAGATAGTGGGCAAGACAGGAGACTAGGCTTGTGCAATTCGTTTCGTAACGAATCGAAATTCGTCCGAATTTAGCAACTTTCGGACATTCGGAAGCATTCGAATTTCCGGACAAAGCAATTACGAATAAAACCGAATCCGAAATAAATTATACCGCAAAATAGCGAATGCCCGAATGTCTTCGGCATAATTCGTTATGAAAAAACGTATGAATGTACAAATCCATTGGAAACACAATAACACTCACTCTGCTCTGCTCTCTGCTTCTCCTTCACCGTGCTGAACTCCCTCTCAAAATGGTGTACAGGGGCGGAGGTTATAGCCGCATGTAAAAAACGAAAGTAAAATACGAGATTTCTAATCCATTCGAAGCACAATAACACTCTGCTCTGCTCTCTGCTTCTCCCTCACCGTGCTGAACCCTCTCAAAATGGTGTACAGGGGCGGAGGCTATAGCCGCATGTAAAAAACGAAAGTAAAATACGAGATTTCGAATCGTTACAAATAACCGCTATGTATTTCGAAAAGTACAAATCCATTCGAAGCACATTAGGCATAATAGGCAGCGTCGTCGTGAGAGAGACACAGAAAATTACGAATCAACGAACCCAAAAAAAGTTACGAAAGTAGGAGTTGTGTCCAGAATCAACGAAAAACAACGTACTCTACCGAAAGTACGAATTATAAAGCAACAAAAAATTCAACGAAAAATGTCGCTTGCAAAAATACGAATGAGTCCGAACACGAAAAATCCCGTCTAGCAAAATTACGAATGATTACGAATCAACAGGACCGGAAAGAAACGAACCGAAACGGAACGAATTTTTCCGTTGTGCACAAGCCTACAGGAGACTACAGAGTAGTCAAGTTCAAGCAGGGATTGAGGCAGATGGCTAGTAGAGAGTAGTCAGGTACAAGCAGGGGTCTTGGTAGGCTCTTGTGCAACATTGCTGGATCGAGATGGGGCTCAGGTAAGTATTAGGGGGGCTGAGGGTGGAGCTGCACAGTCTTAGGACTCCCAGGCAAGTCTCAGGACCCACTTCCTGTTTGGCCGGGAGGAGACACAATGGCCCCGTCAGCAACGGCCTCTTCCTGGAGCCCTTCCCCAGATTCAGCTCACCATCAGTCTCCTCCCAGCACCTGTACTGCAGCATCACAGCATAAGGTAAAGCCATTGATCGTGCCCCAAGGAGGGGGGGCGCGCGTGGATCACCAATCAAGCAAGTGTGCGGGGGGGTGTAGTGCGAGTGCCGTTTCCCCCCCCACAATATTGAGATATTGAACATCAGCCGCCCCTGGTCAGGACTCTGATGCATAAAGTTGTTTGATGGAATTATAGTTATTTTAGAATTTTTTTCCCTTTCCTTTCCCTATAGTTGTACTGGGACATATAAAATGTGGACATGAATTGATTATTTTGTTCTTGAAACTATTAGCTTAAAAGAAGAATGCTGTGGTAAATGGAATACTACCAGTTGCTGCTCTTAGTTCACATAAACAGAATTTGCCTGTGTTTTATTTTTAAGAACTGTATAGTCTTTCTAAAGTATTTTAGACACTTGTGAACATTTTTAGTTTAAAGTGATATATTTTCTCATGTTAAGTACATGGGTAGCTAGTAATGTAAAAATGTAATACATACAGGTATTTATAAACACTCAAAGGGACCACAGTACTTCCATTGACTTTAACTGCTTTTCTCTTCAGAAAGACAGCACCATTTTTGTTCAGGCATCATTCCTGATCACCATCAATTTTCTGAATTGGATGCTGGCTCTTAGGACAAAACATTATACCATTGGTGTATATTGTGACATGTCTACAATTTAAACAGTAGAAAGATCTGGCAACACTGAAATCCTTGAAGTGTCGTTCATTGGTACATCAGAGTGACAATAAAACAATAGGGCTGACGCGTTTCGGCAAAAGCCTTAGTCGTAGCTAGGCTTCTACTGGAACGCATCAGTGCTATTGTTTTATTGTCACTCTAATGAAGGCCTCTTGAGCCCCTTAGGGAAAGAGAGCCTTGACTGATGGGGGCATGGCCAGGTACAGGACAAGGTGGTGGTCACCCAAGGATTGGTCAATTTGGGGGATGGGATGGGCCTGAGCTCGGGTAAAGGATCGCCCCAGGGAATTCTGGGTCCTTTCGGAAAACGTGCTGGGAAGAGCTGCCCACCCTCCCGCCCTCTTTTTTCTGTGGTATGTCACAGCTTGCTGCGGTTTTCTTGACCTTGCCAGCATAAAATGGCTGTAATAGGCCATGCCCTTGATGGATATCGGAAGTAGGTGGCCTGTCCAGCACTTATAGTAAGGACAGGCCCCTCCCCCCCTTTGGAATTGGGTGCTCACAGTACAACTGTGACTGGTACTTGTTAAAAAAATAATGTTCATATGTTATGTAGGATTTAATAAAGCTGTGGCCTTGCCCTTTCCAACCTAATGGTTGTAAGCGTGTTTATTTAACCACTTAACGACCGCTCACTGTATATATACGTCGGCACAATGGCACCGACAGGCACAATCACGTAGAGCATACGTGATTGCCTTTGTACAGTTGGGGGGTCCGATCGGACCCCCCTTCTGTACAGTGAGCGGTCGGAATTCGTTGGGGAGCGATCCGACATGAGGGGACGGCCGTTCGATTCCGGCCACCCCCCCCGCGATCGCTCCCGGCGAATAGAAATGCCCCCTCTGTCTGTCGAATGTTTACACAGACAGAGGAAGCAGGAGGAAGTGATGTCATCTCCTGTGCGGCGCTCACATATACCGAGCGCCGTACAAGAGAAGACACACAGGTTAGTGCACAAACACTACACTAACACCAGCACACATAGGCACATAAATCGCCCCCTCAGGCCCCCCCAGATCACCCCCCAGCCCCCAGTCACAGTGTCACTGATTGCAGTGACCATTTATTTACTGAGGTTTTTATAGCGTCAGGTACCCCCATAAATTATCTAATAAAGGTTTAACCCCCTTGATCGCCCCCAGGTAACCCTTTCACCCCCTATCACCACTGTCGCTAAGCGATCATTTTTCTGATCGCTGTCTTAGCGTCGGTGATGCAGATCGGTAGCCAGTAATTTTTTTTAGGTTCGCCGCAGGTTTTTATAGCGTCAAGTACCCCCATATATTATCTAATAAAGGTTTTAACCCCCTAATTGCCCCTATTTAACCATTTCACCAGTGATCATCATATAAGTGTTACGGGTGACGCTGGTTAGTTAGTTTGCTTTTTATAGTGTCAGGGCACCCGCCGTATATAACCCAATAAAGGTTTAACCCCCTGATCGCCCGGCGGGTGATATTAATTAGGTTTTAGCGTCAGAGAGGGTCTGCGTCACACCCCAGGCAGCGTCAGGTTAGTGCCAGTAATGCTAACACCCACGCGTGAAGCATACACCCCCCTTAGTGGTATAGTATCTGAACAGATCAATATCTGATCTGATCAGATCTATACTAGTGTCCCCAGCAGTTTAGGGTTCCCAAAAACGCAGTGTTAGCGGGATCAGCCCAGATACCTGCTAGCACCTGCGTTTTGCCCCTCCGTCCAGCCCAGGCCACCCAAGTGCAGTATTGATCGATCACTGTCACTTACAAAACACAACACACATAACTGCAGCGTTCGCAGAGACAGGCCTGATCCCTGCGACTCCAGTGCTGTAGGAGGTGATTTCACCACCACAGTTAAAAAAAAAAAAGCAAATATGCCGAAGCATTGGGGCAGCAGGGGCGGAGGAGTGATTTTGCTCCTAATGCCGCGTACATACAATCGAAATTCCGACGGAGGCTTGCCCGTGGAAAAGTCTGACCCTGTGTGTGCGGCATAACTTTTTTGCGGGAGGATGCCCCCATGCTTCGGCATATATAAATGGTGCATGTATGCCCATCATTAGAAGTGGGTGGATGAAGGGCGGTATTCTAATGGTGGGCATACCCACCGATCAATCTCTTTTTTCGTTCAGCCACCTGGCTGCATGAAAAAAAAAGATTACAATACATGTCCAACAAGGACCAGCAACGTACTGGTATGTTGCTGGACTTTGATTGGTTATACCAGATTGATGCCTGCGGGTTTAGGTATCATCTTGGTATCATTCTTTTCAGCCAGCGGCCGGCTTTCATGTAAAAGCAATCCTAGTGGCTAATTAGCCTCTGGACTGCTTTTACAAGCAGTGGGAGGGAATGCCCCCCCCCCCGGATATAAAAAGCGCCATTGGGAAATTGGGAAAGCATTTTATCACACCGATCTTGGTGTGATCAGAGGCTTTGAGGGCAGAGGAAAGATCTAGGGTCTAGACCCCAGTTTTTTCAAAAAAAGAGTACCTGTCACTACCTATTGCTATCATAGGGGATATTTACATTCCCTGAGATAACAATAAAAATGATTAAAAAAAAAAAAATATGGAAGGAACAATTTAAAAATAAAATAAAAAAGCAAAATTAATAAAAAAAAAAAAAGCACCCCTGTCCTGCCCTGCTCTTGCCCAATGGCGAACGCAAGCGTCGGTCTGGCGTCATATGTAAACAGCAATTGCACCATGCATGTGAGGTATCACCGCGAAGGTCAGATCGAGGGCAGTGATTTTAGCTGTAGACCTCCTCTGTAAATCTAACGGGGTAACCTGTAAAGGCTTTTAAAGGCTTTTAAAAATGTATGTAGTTTGTCGCCAATGCGCGTTTGTGCGAAATTTTAAAGCATGTCGTTTTTGGTATCTATGTACTCGGCCTAAGATCATCTTTTTTATTTCATCAAACATTTGGGCAATATAGTGTGTTTTAGTGCATTAAAAAGTGTATTTTTTCCCCAAAAAATGCGTTTGAAAAATCGCTGCGCAAATACTGTGTAGAAAAAAAAAATGCAACACCCACCATTTTATTCTGTAGGGCCTTTGCTTTAAAAATATATATAATGTTTGGGGGTTCAACATAATTTTCTTGCAAAAAAAAAAATGTTTTCATGTAAACAAAAAGTGTCAAAAAGGGCTTTGTCTTCAAGTGGTTAGAAGAGTGGATGTAAGCTTCCTAATGTTGTGTATAAAATGCCAGAACAGTTCGAAAACCCCCCCAAATGACCCCATTTTGGAAAGTAGACACCCCAAGCTATATACTGAGAGGCATGTCGAGTCCATGGAATATTTTATATGTTGACACAAGTTGCGGAAACTAGACAATTTTTATTTTTATTTTTTTTTGCACAAAGTTGTCACTAAATGATATATTGCTCAAACATGCCATGGGCATATGTGGAATTACACCCCAAAATACATTCTGTTGCTTCTCCTGAGTACGGGGATACCACATGTGTGAGACTTTTTGGGAGCCTAGCCGCGTACGGGACCCCAAAAACCAATCACCGCCTTCAGGCTTTCTAAGGGTGTAAATTTTTGATTTCACTTCTCACTGCCTATCACAGTTTTGGAGGCCATGGAATGCCCAGATGGCACAAACCCCCCCCCCCCCAAATGACCCCATTTTGGAAAGTAGACACCCCAAGCTATTTGCTGAGAGGTATTGTGAGTATTTTGCAGAACTCGCTTTTTGTCACAAAGTTTTGAAAATTGAAAAAAAAAAAGAAAAAAAAAAAATGTTCTTTCTTCATTTTCAAAAACAAATGAGAGCTGTAAAATACTCACCATGCCTCTCAGCAAACAGCTTGGGGTGTCTACTTTCCAAAATGGGGTCATTTGGGGGGGTTTTGTGCTATTTTGGCATTTTATGGCCTTTGAAACTGTGATAGGTAGTGAGGAGTCAAATCCAAAATTTGTGCCTAGAAATCCTGAAGGCGGTGATTGGTTTTCGGGGTCCCGTACGCGGCTAGGCTCCTAAAAAGTCCCACACATGTGGTATCCCCGTACTCAGGAGAAGCAGCAAAATTTCTTTTGGGGTGCAATTCCACATATAACCATGGCATGTGTGAGCAATATATCATTTAGTGACAACTTTTTGCATTTTTTTTTTGTCATTATTCAATCACTTGGGACAAAAAAAAAAAAATATTCAATGGGCTCAACAGGCCTCTCAGCAATTTCCTTGGGGTGTCTACGTTCTAAAATGGGGTCATTTGGGGGGGGTTTGTGCTATTTTGGCATTTTATGGCCTTCAAAACTGTGATAGGTAGTGAGGAGTGAAATCAAAGATTTGCATCCTTAGAAATCCTGAAGGCGGTGCTTGGTTTCCGGGGTCCCGTACGTGGCTAGGCTCCTAAAAAGTCCCACACATGTGGTATCCCCATACTCAGGAGAAGCAGCAGAATGTATTTTGGGGTGCAATTCCACATATAATCATGGCATGTGTGAGCAATATATCATTTAGTGACAACTTTTTGTAATTTTTTTTTTTTTTGTCATTATTCAATCACTTGGGACAAAAAAAAAAATATTCAATGGGCTCAATATGCCTCCTAGCAATTTCCTTGGGGTGTCTACTTTCTAAAATGGGGTCATTTGGGGGGGTTTTGTACTGCCCTGCCATTTTAGCACCTCAAGAAATGAGATAGGCAGTCATAAATTTAAAGCTGTGTAAATTCCAGAAAATGTACCCTAGTTTGTAAACGCTATAACTTTTGCGCAAACCAATAAATATATGCTTATTGACATTTTTTTTTACTAAAGACATGTGGCTGAATACATTTTGGCCTAAATGTATGACTAAAATTTAGTTTATTAGATTTTTCTTATAACAAAAAGTAGAAAATATCATTTTTTTCAACATTTTCGGTCTTTTTCCGTTTATATCGCAAAAAATAAAAAACGCAGAGGCAATCAAATACCATTAAAAGAAAGCTCTATTGGTGGGAAGAAAAGGACGCAAATTTCGTTTGGGTACAACATTGCATGTCCGCACAATTTACAGTTAAAGCAGCGCAGTGCAAAATTCTGAATTCACCTCTGGTCCTTTAGCTACCAAATGGTCCGGGGCTTAAGTGGTTAATAGGGTGAGGGGGCAAGGGGGAAGGTTTAATATACAGCTATGTTACAGTTAATGGTACCTGGGCTCATTGCGCCTCAGCAGTCATGTACCAATAAACGACAGTTCAAGGATTTCAGTGTTGCCGCCTCTTTCCACTGTTTATGACGTTGGAGTGTGATGGGATACATCGAGCTCAGGCACCTGTGATTGGATCTGGTGTATGGATTGGGTTGCCCCTGCAGAGAGCGCTGTTACCTTTCTATCTTCAATCACTGCAATTTATTCATAAACAGCTGCCTCAGTTCTGAATAGTCCACTTGTTCCAAATGTTCCAAAGTGTGTTCTGATGTATTGAAAAGCTTGTTTCTTTGTTCAACTGGAAATTATTTAAATAAATGGTAGCAGCCATTTTTACTAATTTCATATATAGCCTTGTGCCTTGCTAATTGTCTTATATTCTGTATGACAGGTGTGCTAACAAGGAGAGCAGACATTTTTCATGCATGCTAAAATAATTCTTGACTCAGAATAACATCAATATGGTCACACAGGGCTGTGCTGTGTGACAGAGCTGTGTACATTTCAGGAATCGATGGACATAAATACAAGTCTATTGACAGCTAGAACAGCTACCATATATGAACTCATCTATATAGTTAGATTTTTTTCCCCTGGAGTTTAGTTTTAATACCTCAAAATGCATACTCACTAAAAATAAAATGTACATTTATAGGTTTACTAGGAAAATAAATCTGGAAACCCCTTTTTAAAATAAAATGGTGGGTTGCAAAGAGACTCCCATATTGTTTTTTATCTTATTTATGCCTATTTTTACTGTCAAGTTTGCACATACTGCACAGAACAGATGGATGCCATTTTCAGATAGCATGTGGTACATGATGCTGAGTCAGCACTGCAGAGAGAATGTTGTCTAACATGAAAGGATATGAATGTACCAAAATTTTGATTGCAGCTCTTCTTACAGGATGGAAAGGACTAATTATATACAAAGCAGGTGTGGCACTAAATCTGAAGATTGTCTTCCCTTTGTTTAGTACTATAAAGGTCTAGAGAGAAAAATAGAAGGAAAAAAAAGAGGTGCATTAAAATACGTTTGAGGATACACAGTAGAACACAATTCTGACGATAAAACAAACTGAATTTTGGATACTGAAGTTTACTCGGCTAACATTTTGTCTACCTTGGTTCCTCCTTTCCCCTTATGCTAATGAACTATTTAAATAAACCCTTTCTGTTTTCATGACATGCCTTATTTTAGTCCTAGTGCTATCATTACTGGGTCTCAGTGCATCTCTAGGCAATGCAGGCATAAGATTAATTGTTGGGGGTGGGGGGAGGGGGGAAGCAGTACTGCTGTACATAAAGTATCTCACAAAAGTGAGTACACCACTCACATTTTTGTAAATATTTTATTATATATTTTCATGTGACAACACTGAAGAAATGACACTTTGCTACAATGTAAAGTAGTGAGTGTACAGCTTGTATAACAGTGTAAATTTGCTGTCCCCTCAAAATAACTCAACACACAGCCATTAATGTCTAAACCGCTGACAACAAAAGTGAGTACACCCCTAAGTGAAAATGTCCAAATTGGGTCCAAAGTGTCAATATTTTGTGTGGCCACCATTATTTTCCAGCACTGCCTTAACCCACTTGGGCATAGAGTTCACCAGAGGTTCACAGGTTGCCACTGGAGTCCTCTTCCACTCCTCCATGATGACATCACAGAGCTGGTGGATGTTAGAGCCCTTGCGCTCCTCCACCTTCCATTTGAGAATGCCCCACAGATACTCAATAGGGTTTAGGTCTGGAAACATGCTTGGCCAGTCCTTCACCTTTACCCTCAGCTTCTTTAGCAAGGCAGTGATCGTCTTGGAGGTGTGTTTTGGGGTCGTTTTCATGTTGGAATACTACCCTGCGGGCCAGTCTCCGAAGGGAGGGGATCATGCTCTGCTTCAGTATGTCACAGTACATGTTGGCATTCATGGTTCCCTCAATGAACTGTAGCTCCCCAGTGCCGACAGCACTCATGCAGCCCCAGACCATGTCACTCCCACCACCATGATTTACTGTAGGCAAGACACACTTGTCTTTGTACTCCTCACCTGGTTGCCGCCACACACGCTTGACACCATCTGAACCAAAAAAGTTAATCTTGGTCTCATCAGACCACAGGACATGGTTCCAGTAATCCATGTCCTTAGTCTGCTTGTCTTGCGGGCTTTCTTGTGCATCATATTTAGAAGAGACTTCCATCTGGGACAACAGTCATGCAGACCAATTTGATGCAGTGTGCGGCGTATGGTCTGAGCACTGACAGGCTGACCCCCCACCCCTACAACCTCTGCAGCAATGCTGGCAGCACTCATATGTCTATTTCCCAAAGACAACCTCTGGATATGACGCTGAGCACGTGCACTCAACTTCTTTGGTCGACCATAGCGAGGCCTGTTCTGAGTGGAACCTATCCTGTTAAACCGCTGTATGGTCTTGACCACCGTGCTGCAGCTCAGTTTCAGGGTCTTCGCAATCTTCTTATAGCCTAGGCCATCTTTATTTAGAGCAACAATTATTTTTCTCAGATCCTCAGAGAGTTCTTTGCCATGAGGTGCCATGTTGAACTTCAAGTGACCAGTATAAGAGAGTGAGAGTGATAACTACAAATTTAACACACCTGCTCCCCATTCACACCTGTGACTTTGTAACACTAGCAAGTCACATGACACCGCAGAGGGAAAATAGCTAATTTGGCCCAATTTGGACATTTTCACTTTGGGGTGTACTCACTTTTGTTGCCAGCGGTTTAGACATTAATGGCTGTGTGTTGAGTTATTTTGAGGGGACAGCAAATTGACACTTTTATAAAAGCTGTACACTCCCTACTTTACCGTGTAGCAAAGTGTCATTTCTTCAGTGTTGTCACATGAAAAGATATAATAAAATATTTCCAAAAATGTGAGGGATGTAATCACTTTTGTGTGAGATACTGTAGCTTCCTGAAAATAATACGACACCTTGGGGTAGATTTACTAAATCTGGTGCACACAGAATCTGATGCAGCTGTGCATGGTAGCCAATCAGCTTCTAACTTCAGCTTTTTCAATTAATCTTTGGCAATAAAACCTGGAAGCCAATTGGTTTCTGTGCAGAGCTGCACCAGATTTTGCACTCTCCAGTTTTATTTAAAAAAAAACTTGTCTCAGTACTCTCAAGTGCCCTCAGCCCTGATTCAAGCAGTGGGCTGGCTCTTGGGAGACGTTACGCAAATATTAAAACTCCTTAACCACCTCAATACCAGGCACTTTCACCCCCTTCATGCCCAAGCCATTTTTCAGATTTCAGCGCTGTCCCACTTTAAATGACAATTGTGCGGTCATGCAACACTGTACCCAAATAAAATAATTATCATTTTTTCCCCACAAATAGAGCATTTTTTAGGTGTTATTTGATCACCCCAGGGGGTTTTATTTCTTCCGATATAAACAAAAGAGGGAAAAGTTTGAAAAATATTTTTTACTTTTTGCTATAATAAATATCCATTTTTTTTTTTTTTTTTAAACAAATTTTTTCCCCAGTTTAGGCTGATACGTATTTTTCTACATATTTTTGGTAAAAAAAATTGCAATAAGCATATATTGGTTGGTTTGCACAAAAGTTATAGCGGCTACAAAATAGGGGATAGATTTATCGCATTTTTATTATAATTTTTTTTTTACTAGTAATGGCAGCGAACTGCGATTTTTATCATGAGTGCGATATTGCGGCGGACACATCAGACACTTTTGACAAATTTTTGGGACCATTCACATTTATACAGCGATCCGTGCTATAAAAATATATAAATATGACTGTCAGGGAAGGGGTTAACACTAGGGGGTAATCAGGGGGTTAATTGTGTTCCCTAGATAGTGATTCTAACTGTGGGGGGAGGGGACTGACAGGGAGAAGTGAGCGATCTGTGTCCGTATGTACAAGCGGCGCTATACCGTCGGAATTGCGGAGGTATTTGGCCGCTAGCGGTGCGGTTTTAACCCCCGTTAGCGGGCGAAAAAGGGTTAATACCGCTGGCAATGTGCCACTGCAGAGGCGCATTGCCGGCGGTATTACCGCGGTTTCCCATTGCTTTCCATGGGAAGGAGCGGTGGAGGAGCGGTAAACACACCGCTCCTCTCACCGCTCCAAAGATGCGGCTAGCAGGACTTTTTTTACCGTCCTGCTAGCGCACCGCTCCAGTGGAAAAAAAGCTCTCGGCCTTTCACACTGGAGAAACAGCAGCCGCTGTTTAGGGTCGGTTTGCAGGCGCTATTTTTCTAAAAATAGCGCCTGCAAACCGCCCCAGTGTGAAAGAGGCCTTAAAGACACATAGGGGGAGATGACTCCCCCTGAGCCAATCAGCTTCTAACTTCTGCATGTTCAATTAAGCTTTGACAATAAAACCTGGAAGCTGACTGTTTTCTATGCAGAGCTGCACCAGATTTTGCACTCTCCAGTTTTAGGCTGGCCACACATTATACAATTTTCCTATTCAATTTCCTTTAGATTTACTATGAACTATGTAGTGGAAGGGCCTAACTGATTGCATACAAATTGAAAGTGTTTAGGTTTAACCTCCTATTATATGGTTTTGGTAAATCTAAAGAAAAATTGTACAAGAAAATTGTATAATGTATGGCCAGCCTTATTAAATAAAGCCCACTATTTTTTATTATCATTAGCGCAAGAGTCCTCACTCCACAAAGTTATACTCACCAGTGATGAGGCAGTGCCCTTTTAGATCTTCATCGTGCAGAAGCAGTCTGCAGTGCTAGTGCTGGGCTTTCTTTTTAGAAAGTAAAGCACGCTCATCACAATCCGTGACATGGGGGAACTCTGTATTAAGTGTTGTTTTGTAACATAAGGATTTAATGCAGCTAATGAAAAAAAATATATAAAATACTACTTTATAAACTTGTGAAAAATGAAACGTATAAATGAACAACGTTTCCCTTTGTGGTAGATCAAACATAGTTTTGGTACCTTTTCAGGAGAAAAAAAGTTATGCCAGAAATGTTGGCTGTTATCAACATTCTCATAACTGACCTTAGATCACAGTTACTGCTAACAGGTTACCATGTGTGTGGCTATATAGCCACAGTATATCGCAAACACCTCAAGTCTTCAATATTGCAAAATTATATGTTTGGCCAGGACATACAATGACTGCATCCTCTGTGTAGGGGCATCAGCAATGCTATAAAGACAAGCTGTTCAAAATAAAATAAACTATTTCTCAAGAGCAGTACAGTGTAACCACTGCTTCCCCTCCGGAGAAAAAAAGCTGAATTCCCATCTGGTGTCACCTTCTTGTTCTTGTAGTAAGGGTCGATATCCTCCAGGGGCTGCCCAATGAGATGTCGAGGAAAGTCCCCGTAGATACGAGGCAGCGATTTGCCGGCCTCCAAGTCGGGATGTGGCTTTGGTTTCCCCTCACTGTTTTCATTGCTTTCTGCTTCTCGGTATTCCTGCTTGGCGCTTCTGGCCTGTTCCTCAGCAATACGCTTCTCAATAGCAGCCAAGGATTCTGGGGTGAAACGGTGGAAAATGTCAGGACTTGGTGGCAACAACAGGACTGCCATATTTTCATCCTGCTCCTTCTGTCCTAATTCTTACTATAGCATTGGAAACACCTGAAAGACAAAGGAGAAAAAGATGGGTTTACTCATGGAAGTAAGAATTCATTTGACCTTGTATGATTTTGCGTAGGATATTCAATGACTTATGACTCTAAAGGAGGAACAGTTTACTGAAATGGTATAAGAATCTGATCAGCTGGTTTATTAAATACTGTACATGAAATTACATCATACCACGTCGCATTTTATTAACCTGATATTTTCTTTACTAAAAAAACATCATGACAGCATGTATATGATTGATATCAATTCTAGAGTGCCACATAATAAATAAATTATTAAAAGAAATGAATGTGCTGTCTTATTAAGTATGACTTTTCCAGCAGGTCATCCTTCCCGCAGCCCTTTTGTCTTACTGAGGGATTCAGCTGCCCCTAATACTAAAGCATAGACTGTGTTCCATGTGGTCCTGGCATATGTGCCTCCTTCATTGGTCCTTTAGTGACAAAGGTCCATTGCACTTATTCTCAACCCCGAGGCTTTCGCCAGGGATGGGCAAGCCCCAAAAACATGTCCTTTGAAATATTACATTAGCTCCCAGATTACCAGTTATCTAATATGTTCTCAGTAAATAAAATATTGATAAAAGTCACGTATTATCTCAGATACATATAACAATAAATGGCCTAGTGGGTGATGACTCCACCTTGATGAGATTGATTAGTGTTGTTCTGATGCTAGGATTACACTTGTACTTTTGTTCCATATTTTTGTCCCCTCTTACCTTCAGCTAACCTTGTTTCTCCATTCCTTCCCCTACCTCTACCTCCCCTCCCAGCCTCCCTTCCTTTACTATGTTGACATCTATGCAAGTTATCTTATGGTATGACGTAACCTATGGCCTTAGTCGATTGGTTTATGGCCACATAGATATGCCTATATATTTAACATGCACTTTGTCATGGGTTTGTTTTTGCTTTCTTCTGTATTTTGTAAGTTAATAAAAAGTAGCCTGGTGGGGTTTATACCTGAAATCCAGCAACAAAAGAAAGCTTTGCATGTGATCATTCTGGGAGAGTTATATGCTTAGTCTCCCCCTGAGCTCTGTGGTTCCTCCTGTCAACCCCTACATCATTATAGGAGAACCACATTGGCATCAGAACACCAGGCATCCAACATAACCAAAAAAGTGTTTGAGATGCAGAAGATTCTTTGGTAAAAGTAAAATACAATGATCGACAGTGCAGTGAGCAGAATAGGTGAGTGTTACCTGTAATCTTGTACAAGTACATCTTTGTGTAATTTGTATTCCTGCCTGTATTCTTACTTAGGAGAGTTTTTCTTGCATCCTAAGTGAGGGGAAATTTAATTAAAAGGGACCTGAGAGAGGTTCTAACCCTTCTCACAAGAAAAGCGTTTTTATTGCTGCCTGTGTGCATCTCAGTTCTTCATGTGCCACCGGTTGGTAAGATCTCCATTACCATTAAAGAGAAAACAATGAGAAACAAAAGAAGTTCTGATGTTTTCCCCATTATATCCAAATCTAAAAAAAGAGAAAAGTTGGAATAGAGCTGGACTTTAATTCATGAATCCCATTCACACCACCTTTCCTTTATACCATCTACAAGACTACAGAGACTTATTGAACAGAATTCACAACAAACTGTGCACAGAACTCCTCCTAGTACATCTTCACTAATATCCTGGGAAAAACTAGATGCGTGAAACACTTCATAAAACCACTTGTATATTTAATGAGAAGACAATGAAATAGAACTGCACAAAGCTGTTGGGACATATTAATCACGAGAACCTTTAAGCTAGCTCTCTATTCACTAACGTTAAACTCAATGTAATAAAGAAGATGTCCATCGCTTACACATCCGTCTTGGCAACATGCTGGCAGAGCATGATGGAAATGATTGAAGAACATCAGCTCAAGTGCCACCGGTTGGTAACAACCACATTAAATAAACCAACATTCGCGTCTGACAGACTTCAGCCAATAATCTGCTAAACAGCACAAAGTATAATATATTCGAAAGTGGTTACATTTGCTTTTGTTTTAAAATAAATAATCACTAATCCATTCACAAAGACGGTATCTGCCTTCTAGCATGGAAGTAAATAAGAAGATTATGTTACATAATACCTTCTAATGCACAGCATAGCATATTACTAACTTATTTTTTTAATGTAGAAGAACGTGACATGCATTTAAAGAATGAAGAAGAGGGAGAAGGTTAAGCTGCGAAAATTAATAACAAACACTGTACTCAACAGAAAGTATAATTAAATTATAAACTATGGAGAAACTTAGGCATAAGTGTGCTTTCCGATTTATTATATACAATCGCCTTCCCTCTTTTGTGTTAATTATTTTAATTAGATCATACTGTTTACTGTTTCATTAGATAGTAAACAATGTTGCTTCCTGAGAAATAGTATTTAAAAAACGGTCATGAGATAATGAAGCTGGTTTCCACTGCTGACCTCCTTCTAAAACTTCTCAGATGTGTACTGAGGAGCGCCTGGTACAAAGATTAATTTCACTTGAAGGACTTTTTGGAACATTTAATAATTAAATGCATCAAATATAGCTAACACATTATTGAGAGAAAAAAATCTCCTCCTTCTTTAAGGCTTTATCATTTGATGTTAAAGTGTTACTAAACTCAGGAGCCTACATTCACTATATCTGGTCTCCCACAGTACACAGAACATGGAAATGCAATTATTTTTGTAAATATAAAGAGCTAAATACCTTTTCCCATAAGCAGTTTTTAGGTTGAAGCCAGATACATGGCTGTATTTGACATTGACATTTTACCAGACTTACTGCCGCTTCCTGTGTTTGGAGCGCACCTGGAACGCACCAACGTCACTTCCTTTCAGCCGCAAAGTCACACCCTGACGTTTCGTCTTCTCGACTTCCTCTGAGGGCGTCTGAGCACCTGAGCGCTGCTATAGAAACACAGGAAGCGGCAGTAAGTCTGGTTAAACACAAGCTGTACCAGCTGATACACTGCACCTGTTAGGAGCCTGGGGGAACAGCACGGCGGTTTTGAATTACACTGCTGCTATTTTACTGCTTGATTTTTACCATATGGAAGATATGTTGTGGAAACAATTTTTATAGACTGATTAAAAGATACTCTACGGGATTACACTATTGGTGGCTTCTCTTTCTTTTCACTTTGAACCTCTGCTGGTGATTATCGGGTGATCTCTGGAGGCTTTAGAAGGAGTAATCAGAACCAGGATTAGGATGATCGGATGACCATCGGATGGGATCTGTGAGGTGCCTGTTTAAATCCTGTGTGTGGTGAGTACCCGCCCGAAAGGGGATACAACTGATGATTTAAAGTGGATCATATTAAGAAGACATCTGGAGCTATATGTCATTTACAACAACATTTTTTTCATAAGTTCTATATGTACTCTTATGAACTGTAAATAAGAGTGAGTGGACAAGGGAGTCTATTGACCACCTGAGCGCTGCTATAGAAAACTTTCATTATCCTACCCAGGGATTTGATTGTGTTTTTTATAAATAAAAAAATACTGTAAACAACAATAAATTCTCAAGTTACTTCCATTAATCCAAATTTATTATAAAACCATAGAAATAGTTTAGTTGATTCAAAATTATATTTTTTATTCAAATAAAATGTTGCAACCGAAAGAGTATTAAATCCACAAAGAGCTAGGCAACAAGAAATTGTATTTGTTCGAAGAAGATTGCTATTTAATGCTCATGGACTTAAATAAATCTAAAATCCATAGCAACGTCTTCACTATCATTTTTGCAGGTTCAAACTGATTAATTTGGCCTTAGTAGTGATGCTAATACTCGCGGAACTTTTCATTCTTTTGCTTCCTGTTTGAAGACTCTATTAATAAAAAAGAACAAGTTGTCTTTATTCAGACTTACAGTATGGGTAACTACATGGAGACTATTACTTCCTGTACTCTGCCAACTGAACAGCAGTGAAGTGGACCATCATGCATAGATAACATTCTATGAGCTAGGACAGAACATTGCTGAAACATTAAAAACAGCAAAGCTGAAGGTAGACCGTGGTCAGTTATACTCAATAGGTCAGTCATAATCAGTCTAAGTTCATATACTGTACGTATATATAGGTCTACATCAGATGATGCCCTAGAGAGATCTAAGTTATGATTTTTCCTAAAATATTTTTATATTAAAATTACAAATACAGGGTCGCTCGCAGGAATTGAAGTTTAAGTCAGTCAGTGGTAATAGCCTTGTTGGAAAAGACAGGGCAAATAAAAAAGGGTCTGATATCACAATTGTATGATATATTATTTGATACATTTTAAAAAACTGTGGATATTCCAGCAAGATTAGCCTGGTTAGGTGATATAGGGCCAATTTCAGATGAACAGTGGGCACAGGCATTATCAGTAATACCTCAGGCCTCCCTATCTCCAGCGCAAAATTTAACACAACTATTTATCCTACATAGGGCACATTACACACCAGAGAAATTATTCAAATGGAAATGTAGAGATACAGATCAATGTCCCAGATGTAAAGGGAGAGTAGCCAATCTAATACACATGTTATGGAGATGCCCTAAACTCCATCGTTATTGGTCTGGGGTGGTATCTATAATTAATAGTGTATAGCCCTGTACACACGATCGGTTTTACCGATGAAAACCGTCCGATGGATTGTTTTCATCAGACAAACCGATCGTGTATGGGACCCATCGGTCTTTTTTCCATTGGTTTTAAAAAATAGAACTTGTTTTAAAATTTTCCGATGGATCAAAAACCGATGGTAAATTCTGATCGTCTATGGTCAAGTCCATCGGTTAAAAAACCCACGCATGCTCAGAATCAAGTCGACGCATGCTCAGAAGCATTGAACTTAATTTTTCTCGGCTCATCGGAGTGTTTTACGTCACCGCGTTTGGAACGGTCGGTTTTTTGACTGATGGTGTGTGGGCAAGACTGATGGAAGTCAGCTTCATCAGTTTTCCGATGGAAAAATCCATTGGTTTAAAAACCATAGGAAATCCGATCGTGTGTACAGGGCTTATTTGTGAGTGGGATGCTTATGGAGCCTGCGGGTTGTCTTCTGGGTATACTGGATGAATCAAGAATCCCAGGGGAGTATATTGTTTCAATAAATAGAAGTTTATTCCAGGCTCGTAAGCTCATTGCATAAAAGTGGCTATCAGTGGCGTAACTAGAACCTTCAGGGCCCCGGTGCAAGAAACCATGAAGGGCCCCCTGAACCCCAGCCGGGGCCCTTCCCTCCGAGTCCGGTGGTGGAACTCCAGGGCCTGGTCACTGGTATCGGTAGTTTTTATTATTTTTTACACATTTTTTAGGAGCCTCGTTGGGGGCTTTGGTGAGATATTGGGGGTCTAAACAGACCTATGATGTTCCACCTTTGAGACAAAGAGGAAGACTGAGGACACAGCCCCCAATCTCCTTCCTTGGATAACTCTGTACATAGCTTCTCGTTCATTCATAAACGGAAGCATAGTAAACGCAGTTTACTATATGCCACAGTTATGAATGGACAGAGTCAATGATTGGTACAGATCACACATTTACCAGCCCATTTCCCAGTCTCCATCCTGACAGATCCCCAGAAGCAACCAGCAGGAGAGGAGATGGGGGAACCTGGCAGAGCCGACGAGGGGGTCCAGGAAAGAGCACACAGGGCTAGCCCCTGTGTGCTCTTTCCAGCACACCTTGCTGGTACCGCTGTACCAACCCCCATCTCCAGTGACCCCACGCTGGTACTGCTGTACCTCCCCCATCCTCCAGCCACCGCACATTGGTACTGCTAGACCCCTTTCTGTCCTCCAACCTCCCCACGCTGGTACTGCTGTACCCCCCCGGTGTCCAGTAACCTCTGCTGGTACACCCCCCAAATGGCTGGGAATTCAGATTTCCTCTGTGTGTTCTGCCCCCTCCTCCATCCTGGCACCCTATGGTGGCTGACACCAGCCCTGCCAGCCAGCATGGTCTGTAGATGGGGTTCCTGTTCTTAGGGGAGGTGGGGTGCTGGTCCTCAGGGAAGATGGGGTCCCTAGGTAAGATGGAGTCCCCCATGCCAGATAAGAAGGGGTCCCTGTTCTCTGGGGAGAAGTGGGCCCTTGTCCCCAAGGGAGATGGGGTCCCTGTCCCCACGTGAGAAGGGGTCCCTGTCCCCACGTGAGAAGGGGTCCCTGTACCCAGGGGAGAAGGGGTCCCTGTCCCCAGGTGAAAAAAGGTCCCTGTCCCCAGGGATGAGAAGGGGGTCCCTGTCCCCAGGGTTGAGATGGGGTCCCTGTCCCCAGGGGAGATGGGGTCCCTGTCCCCAGGGAAGATGGGCTTCCTGTCACTAGGGGAGATGGGCTCCCTGCCACTAGGGGAGATGGGCTCCCTGCCACTAGGGGAGATGGGGTCCCTGTCACTAGGGGAGATGGGGTCCCTGTCACTAGGAGAGATGGGGTCCCTGTCACTAGGAGAGATGGGGTCCCTGTCACTAGGAGAGATGGGGTCCCTGTCCCCAGGGGAGATGGGGTCCCTGTCCCCAGGGGAGATGGGGTCCCTGTCACTAGGAGAGATGGGGTCCCTGTCACTAGGAGAGATGGGGTCCCTGTCACTAGGAGAGATGGGGTCCCTGTCCCCAGGGGAGATGGGGTCCCTGTCCCCAGGGGAGATGGGGTCCCTGTCACTAGGGGACATGGGGTCCCTGTCACTAGGGGAGATTCGGTCCCTGTCCCTAGGGGAGATGGGGTCCCTGTCACTAGGGGAGATGGGGTCCCTGTCACTAGGGGAGATGGGCTCCCTGCCCTTAGGGGAGATGGGGTCCCTGTCACTAGGGGAGATTGGGTCCCTGTCACTAGGGGAGATGGGGTCCCTGTCACTAGGGAAGATGGGGTGCCTGTCCCCAGGGGAGATGGGGTCCCTGTCACTAGGGGAGATGGGGTCCCTGTCACTAGGGGAGATGGGGTCCCTGTCACTAGGGGAGATGGGGTGCCTGTCCCCAGGGGAGATGGGGTGCCTGTCCCCAGGGGAGATGGGGTGCCTGTCCCCAGGGGAGATGGAGGGGGGTATGTGATGGTGTGTGGGGGATGGATTCATCGCACTTACCATGACCAAGCTGCAGGCCGGGCACTCATCCATGGTGGCCTGGGCTCCCTCCAGTGTTCTGGACGGGTGATCAGCATATCTCCCAGAAAGACCTGTCATCGTCCGTGTATGATGGGGGAGAAGGGGGGGCTGGCAGACAAGCCTGCGGTGTCCTCTGGGGAGCCGGCTCTAATAGGACAGCACTGCACCTGCATGCCTAAAGTAAGTTTGCCAGGGAGAAGCATGCAGTGCAGTGTGAGCCGGACTCAGAGGGCGGGACTCTGGCTGTGGAGGACAGACACCGGACTGAGCGGCGCTGCATGGAGCAGGAGAGGGGGACCCAGAGGACACAGGTCATGCGGGAAAAACAACTAAAGAGTGCGGTAGTCGAGCATGGAGCTCTGCTACTCACCCCCCACCTCCAGCCACCCGTGCGCACTGGTTCTCCTAGCCGCCTATGCTGCCGCCGATCATATGTAGAGGGGAGCCGCACGGGCCCCCTGCAGCTCAGGGCCCTGTCACCGTCGCGACTGCTGCGCCCCCTATAATTACGCCCCTGGTGGCTATCACCATATCCACCAACTGTAGAAGAATGGAAAATACAAGTAAGGGAAACTGTAATTAAGGAAAGGTATGCTTTCTTACGCAGAGGCTGTCTAGGGAAATTTGAAAAAATATGGAGAAGGTGGTGTGAATTTTTGGGGGTATGATGAAAGAGGGGAGGGGGGACGGGTGAGTAGAGATGGAAGAGGGGGGGAGATCATGGGGGCCAGGGGTAAGGGGGATGTGATTTGTTGTGGGGTTTTTTTTCTCATTAACCCTCTCAATCCGAGCTTGGGTTGTATGTTGTATTTGGTGTTTTTGTTGTTTGTATGTAAAAATAAATAAAAAAATTATTTGATTTAAAAAATATATATTTTTGGAAATGCCAAGCAAAAAAATTACAGAAGCAAGCACATTTTTCATAAAAAATATTATTAGTATGTTTCCTAAACACCCAAGATATAACTGCCATGAGAAATACATGGACCTCTTATTTTATGCTGTTCCAATTTGTTTTCTCTTTTAATTATAAAATTGGGACTGATCTTATAACGACAGCAGAAGGACCATCTCACTTCCAATTGGGGAGTACAAAGTGGCTCCAGGAAATTAAAAGTAAATAATAGTATTATAATAATATAAGTATAATAAAAAATATGTGAGAGTTTTAATAAAAATGTCAACAGGTAAAACTTTGTGATGAAGTTTTCTAAAATCCTTGCAACATACTGTATGTAACTAAAGAGTGTTGCATTGTTTTTTCCCAACAATAGTTGACTTATATGTGAAAAATACTACTCAAAAGAGCACACACAGATGGTAGGAACTGAGCACACTGCTACTACCAATCCTTACAAAAATATTGAATAGCATTTATTTATTCACAAATAGCACAAAAAAGTTTGCTTGGGTAACTAAGTGATTGCTATAAACTCAACACCCCATATACAACACCAAGTGTTAAGTTAGCTATTATTTGTGGATAAATATATGTTATTTAGTATCTTTGTAAGAATTAGTGGTAGCAGTGTGCAGTCATTTCCTACTGTCTTTTGAGTATTTTTGATAATACGTTTTAAGTAGAGGGGCACCCTTTAAATTAAAGTGAGTCAACACCAAGTTATAATGAAGAAGTGTTAAAGAACTTACTCCTGTTCTTCATCATTTTTCCCAAAAATTGATTTATACATTAAAACGTAGATTCTTTGTTTTCTAATAATAAGAATTGGGGAATACATTTGACTACTACAATAGGTCTAAAATAATGTAAATAAAGTGAACAAATATCTGCGCTGACAAAAAAAATTGGATTAAATAAATACAGCAGCCAGCACAGTCTGTTGATAAAGCAAACATAAAAGTGTAGTAGTCCAAAGTGCAGCGCTAAAATAATGGCTATGGCAAGGATTCCTTGTAAGTAGCTGGCATGTGCTTCAACTCAATGTTTAATACTTAGGGGTCTATTTATATTTTTTACAAAAGAGTCATACATCAATCCCCAAACAAAAACAAAAAAAAAATGTAACTGGATTTAACTGGAAAACATGTGTGAATCCTGGGTGGAAGTTGTGTGAATCTTCTGTGAAAAAATATAAAAAGATTCATGAATGTTGTGTGAGCTTAGCCTTTAATTCCAAAAACAAGATAAATCGACAAATACATACACATTAGTGACCTTTCATCTCTGAAATGATTTATGATTCTATTCATATCTATGATTCTATTCAGCCATTTTTGTAGTTCATACAGTTCATACACCTCCACTAAACAGTACCAGCCTGCTAAGAATTGATAGACAGGGAGATGGAGCAGGTGAGATCGATTTATCTGGAAATAATTTTCTGCAGATACTCCAACTGAACACCACTGAAGGGCAGGTAATGGAACACCTGTCACAGCCTGCTCAATATTCACTCATTGTTTGACTATGTCTACACCAATGACTCTAGTGACAGGCGGCCTGGTAGTTAGCAAAGTCAGGAAGCTTTGCTTGTCGAAGGAGCGCTTGGCTCCTGGCCCTTTAGGAGTTTTAAGATGCTGGGAGGTGGGGTTTATGATCATGTGACCACCGTGATTGGCTGTAATGACAATTACATGATTGGAAAGCTTTCCGTTAGCCGCTAGTACCTGTGTCGGGCATGTGCTCCCGACACGGCTGTCTCTGCAAATCGATGTGCAAATATTGATGCAAAAATATGCGTCTGCTCGGCACCAAGGCCCACCCGCCAAAAGGTTGCATATTTACGTCCTGTCGGTGCATGGAAAGGCAAAACGTTTTTTTTGGATAGAGTAAAGGTCATAACCCCTGGCAGTTCTTTTTTTATTTATTTTTGTCATCCATATTAGCATTGTGTAGATTTATTTTTACTATCTGTTCCATAATATAAACAGGAAAGATGAAATCGGTAAAAGTGAGGAAATCCCTGGTTGTCACCAGGATCACCAGGACTAGTCTCCCTACCGGAAGATTTCCTTTCTATTCCTGTTCTAGTAACATCCCAAAATTAGATTTTGTATTCATTTATGCCTTTTTATCTATCTGGAACAAAAACCCAAAACAAAAGGCACTGCGGATTTTTATCTGCAGTTTAATCAGTAACCACAATATAATTGTAAAAAGTAAAGCACTTTCTACATTATGTCAGGATATTCTTCAACACTTTGATTTAGCTTCCCTCGCAGCAGAATGACTTTAAAATCTACCTTTGATGTTGAGTTCAAGGATCGGTAAAATACAAATTACTCATATAGATTAGTTCATAACATAATACATCTATATGTAGAATTTCTCTCACCAGTAGCTGCTATTTGACAGTGTGGCTGGCTGTGTCTTATTGATGAGCTTTACCAATCATTCAAGAGTGAGAGAGCTGAGTCTACTGCAGTGTCCTTCAACAGTATTGCTAACATGTCACATACTGTATGTGTGGGAAATTATATTATCTTCAGAATCAAAACCTCAATCACAGTAAGTGCAGATAAGCATCTAAAACTTTTACATAATTGTTTCTGGACATTTTTTTGTATATATATATTTTTTTTAAAGAATAGTGGTGCATGATATACACTGTTACATATAGGTAGAGCATTTTGTCTTAAACAGCCACTGTCACCTGGCAATTATTACTAATCATGTTCCGAATGAATCACTTATGAACACTTTTACAGATAACCTCAAAATGTGCAAACATTTCCCTGGACTGTCCGGGGAAAGCTCCTAGACATTTTTATTATGGCATATACACACACTTCAAGCAGAAAAAAATACCCTTGTAGTGCTTGTTAGGTCTAGGGCTAGAGGAATAAGGTTTATAACTTACCTCACTTAGGCAAGCTCCCTCCATCTGTATGCCTGTAAAGACTCTTCCCTAAGACGCTCCAGTCAGCAGTCACGCTAGTACAATGAAGGAGCAATAGCCCTGCATTGTATGTGTAGATGCCGAGGACCCGCCCACAACCTGGAGTGTCATGGAAAAGTGAAGAACCCTGGCAGCTGAGGAGAGCGAGGAACAGGGTATGGTTCGTATTTGTTTAAATAAAAACAAATAAGCTAATGCTAATGCCACAGATGGCAATGTTTTGTTATGCTGGAGCACTCATGTATAATAATATTCTTTTACTACCGTTTCGCAGTCATTTTACTACAAGGCAAATTATCTTGATACTTTTACCTGGTGCAATGTAAAACTCAATACTTAATGTGTACAAGCCCAAAAAAAATTCCCTTATTTGCTCCTTTTCAGTGTGTTAACTATATTATTGACAGCATTTTTATAGGTATGTTTGGTAACTGCAAAAAAATACATGTTGATCTTGCCAAAAATCTTGTGAGCTAATAATTTCCTGTGCTCTTTGGATGGCAGGGGGATGATCACAAAGTGAAGAGAGAGGACATGGGAGGAAGTGAAGGAGAATGATCAAAGAGCAAGGAGACAGAGCTTGGATGTAAGAGAAGGAGATTGACCAAAAAGGAAAAATTTCATGGTTGGTATCAGAGAACAGTCAAAGAAGGGAGGAGAGAGAGCATGGATGGAAGAGAAGAAGAAAGAACAGAAAGGAGAGAGAACATGGTTGTAAGTGGATAAAAATGGTCAGAGAAGGAAGGAAAAAGAGCATGGATGGAAGAGAAAGAATGAACAGAAAGGAGAGAGACTATGGTAAGAAGTCGAGAAGAGTGGGAGGAGAGAGCATGGATAGAAGAGAAGAATGGTCAGAAAGACAGCAGGGACAGAAGACAATCAGAATCAACAGAAAGGAAAAGGAGATAGAATGTAGTTAGAACTTGAGAAGAGTGGTCAGAAATGGGAGGAGACAGCGTGGATAAAAGAGAAGAAGTATGGTCAAAGAAGAATGAACAGAAAGGAGAGCGAGCATGGTTGGAAGTGGAGAAGAATGGTCAGAGAAGGGAGGAGAGAGAGCATGGATGGAAGAGAAGAAGAATGAACAGAAAGGAGAGCAAGCATGGTTGGAAGTGGAGAAGAATGGTCAGAGAAGGGAGGAGAGAGAGCATGGATGGAAGAGAAGAAGAATAAACAGAAAGGAGAGAGAGCATGGTTCGAAGTGGAGAAGAATGGTCAGAGAAGGGAGGAGAGAGAGCATGGATGGAAGAGAAGAATAGAAAGACAAGAGAGCATGGCTGTAATTTGAGAAAAATGGTCAAATAAGAGAGCATAGATGGAGAAGGATAAGCAAAACCGAAAGGAGAGAGCACATGGTTAGAAGTCGAGAAGAGTGGTCAGAGGTAGGAGGAGAGAGGGAATGGATGGAAGAAAACAAGAATGAACAGAAAGTAGAAAGAGCATGGTTGGAAGTGGAGAAGAATGGTCAGAGAAGTGAGGAGAGAGAGAGCATTGATGGAAGAGAAGAAGAATGAACAGAAAGGAGAGAGCAAGTGTGGTCAGCGTTGGGGAGGAGAGAGCATGGATGGAAGAGTTGAAAAATGAAAAGAAAGAAGAGAGAGCATGGTTAAAAGTAGAGGAGAATGGTCAGAGGGAGGAGGGAAGTGAACATGAATAAATTACATCTTGGATATGATTTGATGCTACAAAAAACACATACCCGGTACTCTTCACTATCATACAGTTTTAAGGCATTAGTCTCATAGAAGGCTTAACACCTGGATGTTTTCATCTAATGTCTTTAAGCAGTGTGATTCTATATTGTCACTGAATTCATTGTATATCATTGATTCGTTCCAAGAAGAGGAAGTATTTGCCAGGCCTTGGGCGTTTTTATGGATGAACAGCATTTATGTAAGCAAATAACTAAATCCGTATGCAAAAATCTAAAACTTTCACAGACATCGTAACCAAGCCATACTGTTTTATAATTTTTTCTTAAAGGGCTCTAGTCAAGTGTTAAAAACCTTAAGTATACATATTTTTGTTAAATATATTTTAAAACAGTGCTACGTATAATTATTGTGGTGGTTCATCCTAAAACACAATTATTTCCTGCATACTAGTTGAAATTTCAAATCAGGTTTGGATTGCCTGTATTGACAGCATGGCCAATTTAGGGCTTACATGAGTCCATTCACAAAGCATTTAAATTAATTTCTATACAAATATTGATAATTTAATCACTTGAAACTTGGAAACTATTTAAACTGTAGGCAGCATATCTCTGTAGTCAAATACTGAAAGCTTTTTAAACCAGTAACAAGATTGGCAAGTGCATGGCAGGAATTCCCTTACATATACTCCATAATACTTTCGTCCAATTTCATAAGGTATCTTATATTTTATATTTTTTAGAGGAAATAATTGTTTTTAGGGACTCACAGTTGGTGTTAATTTAGGTTTATAAATAGAACTGGACAAATTACACATTTTTTTTTTTAAGATTTTGCAAATTCAGCAAGTAAATGTTTAATGTTTAATTTTATGAAAGCAGTTCCTTCATTACCTGACAATTAAAGATCTTTTTACAACTTACTCAAGGGCAGTGGATGGTCTTGGGCAAATGATCTTTATTTTTGTCCATCCAGTATTGAAATTTAAACATTCCTCACAATCGGCAAGGTAGGTGGGTGATACCACCTACCATCAGGGATGAGCCGAACACCCCCCTGTTCGGTTCGCACCAGAACCTGCGAACAGACAAAATGTTCGTGTAAACTTTAGAACCCTATTAAATACAATGGACTCGAACGTTCGAAATCTAAAGTGTTAATTATAAAGGCTAATATGCAAGTTATTGTCCTAAAAAGTGTTTGGGGACCCGGGTCCTGCCCCAGGGGACATGTATCAATGCAAAAAGAAGTTTTAAAAACGGCCGTTTTTTTGGGAGCAGTGATTTTAATAATGCTTAAAATGAAAAAATAAAAGTGAAATATTCCTTTAAATTTCGTACCTGGGGGGTGTGTATGATATGCATGTGAAGTGGCGCATGTTTCCCGTGCTTAGAACTGTCCCTGCAAAAAATGTCATTTTTGAAAGAAAAAAATGCATTTAAAACTGACTCGCGGCTATTAATGAATTGTCGGCTCCCGGCAATACATACAAAAGACATTGATAAAAAAAAAAAAAAAGCATGGGTGTTCCCCAGAATTCAATTACCAGGCCCTTCAGGTCTGGAATGGATATTAAGGGGAACCCTGCCGCAAATTAAAAAAAAATTGACGTGGGGTTCCCCCAAATATCCATTCCAGGCCCTTCAGATCTGGCATGGATTTTAAGGGGAACTCCACCCCAAATTAAAAAAAAAAATGGCGTGGAGTCCCCCTAAAAATCCATACCAGACCCCTTATCCGAGCACGCAACCTGGCTGGCCGCAGGGGAAAAGGGGGGGACGAGAGAGCGGCCCCCCCTCCCTCCTGAACCGTACCAGGCCACATGCCCTCAACATGGGGAGGATGTCCCCATGTTGATGGGGACAAGGGCCTCATCCCCACAACCCTTGCCCGGTGGTTGTGGGGGTCTGCGGGCGGGGGGCTTATCGGAATCTGGAAGACCCCTTTAACAAAGGGGACCCCCAGATCCCGGCCCCCCCCTATGTGAATTGGTAAGGGGTACATTGTACCCCTACCATTTCACGAAGAAAGCGTAAAAAAATGTTTAAAAAAACACACAAACACCTTGAAAAAGTCCTTTATTTAAAAAAAAAAAAAAACATTCCAGCGGTGAAATCCAGTGTCCCGCGGCGATCCCGATGTCCAGCGCTGTCCTTCATTGGTTGTGCCTGAGCGGACCTGATGGGGAACTCCCTCTCAGTATTTTAAATGTATAGACCTGCCCCTTCTAAAGTTCCCCATCAGGTCTGCTCAGCGGACCAGATGCAGAACATGAGAAGGGGCGGGTCTATACATGTATTACCAAAGTGAGAGCAGTCCCCCATCAGGTCCGCCCCCTCGGTATGTCAGACCCGCCTACGTCATTGGCTTGAGCGGGGAACTTCCTTCACTATGTAAATTTAAATTACACAGTGAAGGAAGTTCCCCGCTCAAGCCAATGACGTAGGCGGGTCCGACATACCGAGGGAGCGGACCTGATGGGGAACTTTAGAAGGGGCGGGTCTATACATTTAAAATACTGAGAGGGAGTTCCCCATCAGGTCCGCTCAGGCACAACCAATGAAGGACAGCGCTGGACATCGGGATCGCCGCGGGACACTGGATTTCACCGCTGGAATGTTTTTTTTTTTTTTTTTTTTTTTAATAAAGGACTTTTTCAAGGTGTTTGTGTGTTTTTTTAAACATTTTTTTACGCTTTCTTCGTGAAATGGTAGGGGTACAACGTACCCCTTACCAATTCACATAGGAGGGGGGCCGGGATCTGGGGGTCCCCTTTGTTAAAGGGGTCTTCCAGATTCCGATAAGCCCCCCGCCCGCAGACCCCCACAACCACCGGGCAAGGGTTGTGGGGATGAGGCCCTTGTCCCCATCAACATGGGGACATCCTCCCCATGTTGAGGGCATGTGGCTTGGTACGGTTCAGGAGGGAGGGGGGGCCGCTCTCTCGTCCCCCCCTTTTCCCCTGCGGCCGGCCAGGTTGCATGCTCGGATAAGGGGTCTGGTATGGATTTTTAGGGGGACTCCTCGCCATTTTTTTTTAAATTTGGGGTGGAGTTCCCCTTAAAATCCATGCCAGATCTGAAGGGCCTGGAATGGATATTTGGGGGAACCCCACGTCAATTTTTTTTTAATTTGCGGCGGGGTTCCCCTTAACCACTTAACAACCACCTGCCGACAAATAACGTCGACAAGGTGGTTGCTTAACTCTGGGAGGACGTTATATAACGTCCTCCCAGAATCGCGCTCCCGCGCGCCCCCTGGGGCGCGCACACGGGAAACTCCGTGACCGGCGTCATTTGATGACGCCGGTTCCTCCCTCCCCTCTCTGTACCGATCGGTACAGTGTGAGAGGGGAGGGGGAGGGAGCGGATGGCAGCAGCAGCACTGTGGGCTGGATCTGTGACAATTGCAGTCACAGATCCAGCCATCCATCCATCCCTGCTCAGCCATCCCTGTGCTATACCCTGCCAATACTCTGCAATACACCCTGCCAATACTCTGCAAAATACCCTGGTGCAATACTCTGCAATACCCTGGTGCAATACTCTGCAATACCCTGGTGCAATACTCTGCAATACCCTGGTGCAATACTCTGCAATACCCTGGTGCAATACTCTGCAATACCCTGCGAAATACTCTGCAATACCCTGCGAAATACTCTGCAATACCCTGGTGCAATACTCTGCAATACCCTGGTGCAATACTCTGCAATACCCTGGTGCAATACTCTGCAATACCCTGGTGCAATACTCTGCAATACCCTGCACAATACTCTGCAATACCCTGCACAATACTCTGCAATACCCTGCAAAATACTCTGCAATACCCTGCAAAATACTCTGCAATACCCTGCGCAATACTCTGCAAAATACTCTGCAATACCGTGCACAATACTCTGCAATACCCTGCACAATACTCTGCAATACCCTGCACAATACTCTGCAATACCCGCCACAATACTCTGCAATACCCTCCACAATACTCTGCAATACCCTCCACAATACTCTGCAATACCCTCCACAATACCCTGTGCAATACCCTCCACAATACCCTGTGCAATACCCGTGCAATACCCTGCCATACACCGCAATACCCTGCCATACACCGCAATACCCTGCCATAGTCCGCAATACTCCGCAATGCCCTGCAATACTCCGCAATGCCCGGCAATACTCCGCAATGCCCGGCAATACTCCGCAATGCCCGGCAATACTCCGCAATGCCCAGCAATACTCCGCAATGCCCGGCAATACTCCGCAATGCCCAGCAATACTCCGCAATGCCCGGCAATACTCTGCAATAACCACTTCCCGCCCTCCGGCCGTCATATGACGTCCTTGACTTTGTGCGGGGATATCTGAATGATGGGAGCAGCTACAGGCATCATTCAGATATTAGCTTTTTCAGCCGGCGATTCCCTACACCATAAGAACAATCATAGCATCTGTTCCACCGCTTGATCATTCTTATGGGAGGCGAGAGGGGATGTCTCCCCCCCCCCCGCCGCCCTCCGGTGCTTCTACCGACTCACCGCTACGATCAAAGCCAGGATTGTTGTTTTTTTTTTTGTATTTTTTTTCAGGCTTCCCAGCCTAGAGGTGAGATGTGGGGTCTTATTGACACCCCCCCCCCCCCCCATATCTCACTGTAAAGAGGACCTGTCATGCCATATTCCTATTACAAGGGATGTTTACGTTCCTTGTAATAGGTATAAAAGTGATCAAAAAAATGTTTAGGGCGGAAAAACATGTCAAACTAAAATAAATAAAGTAAAATGAAGAATAAACTTTTTTTTTTTTTTAAAGCGCCCCTGTCCCCATGAGCTCGCATACAGAAGCGAACGCATACGTAAGTCCCGCCCACATATGAAAACGGTTTTCAAATCACACATGTGAGGTATCTCTGCGAACGTTAGAGTGAGAGCAATCATTTTGGCCCTAGACCTCCTCTGTAACTCAAAACATGTAACCAGTAAAAATATTTAAAGCGTCGCCTATGGGGATTTTTTAAGTAGCGAAGTTTGGCGCCATTCCACGAGTGTGTGCAATTTTTAAGGGCGACATGTTAGGTATCTATTTACTCGGCGTAACTTCATCTTTCACATTATGCAAAAACATTGGGCTAACTTTACTGTTTTTTTTTTTTTTTTAAGCACAAAACATTTTTTTTCCGTAAAAAACGCGTTAAAAAAATTGCTGCGCAAATATCGTGCGAGATAAAAAGTTGCAACAACCACCATTATATTCTCTAAGGTCTTTGCTAAAAAAACATATATAATGTTTTGGGGTTCTATGTAATTTTCTAGCAAATAAATTATGATTTTTACATGTAGGAGAGAAATGTCAGAATTGGCCTGGGTTCTCCAGAACGCCTGATGGTGCTCCCTGCATGTTGGGCCTCTGTATGTGGCCACGTTGTGTAAAAGTCTCACACATGTGGTATCGCCATACTCAGGAGTAATAGCAGAATGTGTTTTGGGGTGTAATTTGTGGAATGCATATGCTGTGTGTGAGAAATAACCTGCTAATATGACAATTTTGTGAAAAAAAAAAGAGAAAAAAAAAATCTTGATTTTGCAAAGAATTGTGGGAAAAAATGACAACTTCAAAAAACTCACAATGCCTCTTTCTGAATACCTTGGAATGTCTTCTTTCCAAAAAGGGGTCATTTGGGGGGTATTTGTACTTTTCTGGCATGTTAGGGTCTCAAGAATTGAGATAGGCCGTCAGTACTTCAGGTGTGATCAATTTTCAGATATTGGCACCATAGCTTGTGGACTCTATAACTTTCACAAAGACCAAATAATATACACCAATTTGTACTTATTTTTACCAAAGATATGTAGCAGTATAAATTTTGGCCAAAATTTATGAAGAAAAAATAGTAATTTGCAAAATTTTATAACAGAAACGAAAAAAAAATCATTTTTTTACAAAATTTTCAGTCTTTTTTTCTCTTATAGCGCAAAAAATAAAAAACCCAACAGTGATTAAATACCACCAAAAGAAAGCTCTATTTGTGTGAAAAAAAGGACAAAAATTTCATATGGGTACAGTGTTGTATGACTGAGTAATTGTCATTCAAAATGTGAGAGCACCGAAAGCTGAAAATTGGTCTGGTTATTAAGGGGGTTTAAGTGCCCAGTGGTCTAGTGGTTAATATCCATTCCAGACCTGAAGGGCCTGGTAATTGAATTCTGGGGAACCCCCACGCTTTTTTTTTTTTTTTTTTATCAATGACTTTTGTATGTATTGCCGGGAGCCGACAATTCATTAATAGCCGCGAGTCAGTTTTAAAAGACTTTTTCTTTCAAAAATGAAATTTTTTGCAGGGACAGTTCTAAGCACGGGAAACATGCGCCACTTCACATGCATATCATACACACCCCCCAGGTACGAAATTTAAAGGAATATTTCACTTTTATTTTTTCATTTTAAGCGTTATTAAAATCACTGCTCCCGAAAAAACGGACGTTTTTAAAACTTCTTTTTGCATTGATACATGTCCCCTGGGGCAGGACCCCGGTCCCCAAACACTTTTTAGGACAATAACTTGCATATTAGCCTTTATAATTAACACTTTAGATTTCTCCCATAGATTTTTCGAATTTGCCGCGAACACCCCAATTTGTTCGCTGTTCGACTCGAACTCCAAGCTCATCCCTACCTACCATTAAGGAATACAGTGGTGTCCTTTCTCCACCTGCACCCTGGACAGAAAAGCAGCAGTAGGCTGATTAAGTAATTCATATTTACAGAAAATACATTTCTATTTACCAGCAAATATACAAAAAATACATTTACTATTTATGAGTGGTAAATATTGAACAAGTGTGCAGTAATTCAGGCTGTAATATTCACTGTAATGAGCCACACATTGCCTGTGTCAAGCTTGTGAGGGCTTGTCAACAAGTAAATAGTAAAAGCATATTTTGTTTTTAACCGGACATGTCATAACCAAAATCTGTCATGACCTCTGTTTATTTATAGTAGTTATAGAGAGCAGAGACGGTCACTGATGACAAAGGTAAGACTTCCCGGGAGGCAATTAACAGGAATTTTCAGAATGGCCGGAAGACAACTATCACTACCATGTCAGAGATCCCAGGAAGAAAAATCTGCTGTATTTGTGGATGTTTGTTTTATTTTTATGGTGACGGGATTCTTGCCAATGGTGAGGAATTGTTTCACAGCTGAATATTATACTTCACTGGTACACTGGATGTTCACAAATATACGAATATACGCTGTAGATAAAGACCCACTGAGTGGAAAGAAAATGCCAAAAAACAGGATTTAGCTCCCATAAAAATATACATATTCCCATTTAAATCTCTTCTGTATATGCACAAATCCACCACAACTATTCCCGAACATGCACACTTTTTCTGGTGTTAAAGTTAAATTGTTAACTTGAAAGTAAACCTGTGGCCAGCCTATAGATCTTAAAGCGGAACTTCACGCAAAAGGGGAAGTTACACTTGTTTGCATCCCCCACTGCCACAGTACTTTTTAGGGGAGTGGGTATTTGACAGGTACCTGTTCCCACCTCCGATCAGGTGCACCATCTGAGCTGAAAGTTTGGCCCGTTCCTTCCCCCCCACAGAATTCTGGTGCCTGCACCCAAAGATGATTAAAGAATTGGCTTGGGTGAGGATATCACTGGATCCCTGGACAGGTAAGTGTTCTTATATTAAAAGTCAGCAGCTACAGTATTTGTAGCGGCTAAATTTTATTTTTTGGAGGGGAGCCCGGAGCTCCTCTTTAAGTATTTACAAATTCCTATAGCACTATTAAACCCAAAAACAAACATTTATTATATTGCAACTCACCAATCCTTAGATATGATGGCTGCATTGGTTTTCTTTCTTAGGCCCCTTTCACACATGCAGATCCGTTTTCACAGACTCCGCTTGCTCAGCAGGGATCGATCCGCTGATCCCCACTGAGCCGGCGGATGACAGGTTGGTCTCCGCTCACTGTGCAGAGATGGACCTGTCAGATCTCCACTCTCTATGGGGAGATCGGATGAAAACAGACCGCCTGTCCATTTTCATCCGATCCGCCAGATGGATGGAAAATAGGGTTTCCATCCGTCTGGATTTAGCGGAGCGTATAGGAGCGGATCGGATATCAGCGGACATATCACCGCTGACATCCGTAGCTCCATTGAGTGTCCGTTCATGTCCGCCTGAAAAAACTGATAGATAGGCGGACCTGTGGGAATGGGGCCTTAGGCTTTCTTTCTTCTATTTTAATCAGGTGATCCATCCAGTAAGTCTATTGGTTTTTTTTTTTCAAAAGAACAAGCTGTCCTGCAACTGTATTGAAAATACAGGGACGAGACAAACCATTTAACACTGACCCGGGGATGGGGGGGTGGCTTACAATAATCAGCTTTTATTTATTTATCTAAACCCTTTATCCCAAAAGGAAAAAGCTGCAGTAACTGTTTATAAAGTTTTAGCTGGAGTTTGACTTCAATCTGCATTTGAATTTTAAGTGCATTAAAATCTGCTAGTCCATATAAACACTCCCCTCACCTCTCCCTAAACTGACAATGCTGCTGTCCAAAGGTGCCTCCTGTGCACTCATCCAGAATGAGTTAATAGGTGTGGTTGATAAGCATTAAATGAGCATTAAAAAAGCTCCTCCAAACTTCCTATGCGCATTTGTGGCGCAGTTGACATGCATTTTTGGCGCTGTAAAACCGCACCACAAACGCCTATTATTAACTGCAATGTACTACCGCACCACAACCACATGCCAGCACGGCTGTGGCGTGTTACCATAGACTTGAATAGAAGGAGTTGAAGTGCTTCAAATCCTTTCAAACTCGACATGAGGCTTCAAAATTAAAGTAAAGCGACGCTAACGCTTCATGTTTTGATAATGTGAACAGCACTGTGTGCTGTCCATTGTATCATTTGCATAGGCTTTTGAGGGACGTTAAAAACGCCCCTTAAATGCCTGTTTTCAATGCCAGTGTGAACCAGGCCTAATACAGGAGGTGTGTTACTTGCCAGATCATCAGGTGAAAACTGAGGGAAAATAAGCCTAAAAAAGGAAAATGAATGCAGACATCACATCTAATGATCGGTAAGGTTCTGAGTTTAATACTGCTTAACGAGCACTAAATGAGTTTAACACACGCCTTCACTAACTACTGTAGCTGTAGACACTGTGGAGCAATTTACACTATTTCACAACAAGCACTGAAGTCATGTTGACAGTTTATATCCCCCTGCTTCCCCTCTCTGAGCTCCTGAATTGTTTAGGTTAGAGATTCAAAGGCTAAAAGGCTGCTGAATCACTGCTGGGAGGGGGAAGCAGGGTGAAATGAATTGGGCTTCATTGCCTCTGCTGTGAACTTTGAGGCTGAATTATGGTATTCAAGAGAGTTTACAGCTACAGAGGTCAGTGAAGGCTTGATTTAAAGCGGAGGTCCACCTAAAAAAAAATATTAAAAGCCAGCAGCTACAAATACTGCAGCTGCTGACTTTTAATAAATGGACACTTACCTGTCCATGGTGCCCGCGATGTCGGCAGCCGAAGCCGAGCAATCGCTCGTCTCTCAGCTGCCCCCGCCACCATCCTCTGTGAGGAAATCAGGAAGTGAAGCGTTGCGGCTTCACTGCCCAGTTCCCTACTGCGCATGCGCGAGTAGCGTGGCGCGTCCTCAGTGGTCCCTGCTCTGTTCTGGGACCTGTGTGTTTCCCAGAACACAGCGGGGGGGGAAGGGGCGTGACTATTTCCGGAAGTGGGTGCAAATACCTATATAATACAGGTATCTGCACCCCCCTCCCCCCTGAAAGGTGCCAAATGTGACACCGGAGGGGGGAAGGGTTCCGAAAAGCAGAGGTTAATTTTTTGTGTAGACCTCCGCTTTAAAGTGTAACTCCACTTTTGTTGAAAAAAAAACATTCCCCTCTGAGTGATCTATGTACATTGCAAGGATTATAACACCCTTTGTTGCAGATTCCTACCTTTTGTTATTCTGAAGAAATCCATGTGTGTTTGTCTGTGTCTCTTTGCTAAGTGAGTCTAATGGGAGTAGTTTGATAATTATCAGTCAGCTGTGGCAGCTGCAGGGCACTAATGAGGAAATCTGCTGGGCCTGCATCTCTTTAGACGTGTTCCTATTGGAAATATCTCACCAAAAATGACATTTTTGTTGCAGGGGATGACTGAAATCTGACTTGTATCTTAGGGCAGACTTCTGGGAAAATCTGTGAGCCAATAAAACAAGCAGGAAATTATGTTTCTGGGGAGTGGTCAGTACACACTCTGTGTACAGAGCAACACAATGTAGCCATATTGCTTTGCATTTATAGAAAATTACAGCGGCTACAGATTGAAAAGGAAAGGTAATTTTTAATAAGATTCCATTACAATATGACTTGTATCGCAATTGTATATACTGTGAGGGGGTTAGCTCGGCAGCGGGTGTGTGTGACCCCCGGGATGGGCTCCCCACACAAAACAGGCCCAGCAAACGGAGGTTGTGGTTTTCAAAATCAAAAAAAAGGTGCGGTTTATTTTCTATTTACAGTGACAAAACACAGCAAAGCAAAAGAAACATAACCAAAATAAATCCTGGTCAAGTTGACCTCTGACTAAACATACAGGTTTCCTAACTAACAACTGGGATCAGCCTAGTGCTGTCCTAGTCCCTAAGTCCCTGGTTTTAAATGTCCAAGCAAATAGCCACACAGGCTTTGTCTCACCGCACAGGGGTTCACTCTCCCTAGACAGTCCACACAGGTCTGGTTCCAGGCATGAGCTAACATCTAATGAAGCTGGGAGTTCTTATAGAGGCCTAAATGAGCTGACAAGCTTCAGCTGGCCTCATCAACTCCCTGTCTGTACGACGCCCAGCCCTCTCCCTAGAGGTATGAGTCATCCATGAGCCCACTTGCCTTATACAACTCTCCACCTAGTTGTATAAGTCGGCGTAAAGCCTGAATCTGGGCGAAATATATCTACCCCCCTGGATGCAACCAGGTGACTTTACCTTCCTGCTGTCACATACCCCCCCCCTCTTGTTTTAACCTCGGGGTTGGAACACCAGCAATCAGGCATTCATGTACTCGAGACAAAGCATCCACATTCCCCATTTGAACGCCAGGGCGATGCTTTACTGTGAAGTTGAATTCCTGGAGGGCCAGGAACCACCTATTCACTCTTCTATTTGTTTCCTTGTTTTGAGCCATCCACTTTAACGGAGCGTGATCCGTAACCATGTCAAAGTGCCTACCTAGCAGGTAGTACCGAAGGGAATCTAGAGCCCACTTCACCGCTAAACACTCCTTTTCAACGGTGGCGTAATTTACCTCATGGGACTTCAACTTCCTGCTGAGGTAAATGACTGGGTGCTCTTCCCCGTTCCAGACCTGGGACAATACTGCTCCTAACCCCACATCTGACGCATCACTTTGTACGACAAAGTCTTTAGAGAAGTCGGGTGAGTACAACACTGGCTGGCTACATAAGGCTTGTTTCAAGAATTGGAATGCTGCCTCAGCCTCGGGGGTCCATTTAATCATGACCGACCCTTTCCCCTTCGTCAGGTTGGTTAGGGGCACAGCCTTAGAAGCAAAGTGGGGAATGAATCGCCGATAATACCCAGCGATTCCCAGAAAGGCTCGTACCTGCTTCTTGCTGTTGGGACGTGGCCAACTCTGGATGGCCTCGACTTTGTTGAGTTGGGGTTTTATTACTCCCCTCCCAATGGTGTACCCAAGATATTTGGCCTCCTCCTGCCCAATGGTACACTTCTTGGGGTTAGCCGTAAACCCCGCTTCCCGAACAGAGTCCAGGACTGCTTGCACTTTTGGCAAATGTGAGGCCCAATCTGTGCTATGGACAATTACGTCATCCAGGTAAGCCGCAGCATACTTCCGATGGGGCCTCAGCATCTGGTCCATTTTCCGCTGGAATGTGGCCGGCGCATTCTGTAACCCGAACGGCATTCTTTTATATTGGAACGCCCCGTCTGGGGTTACAAATGCGGTTTTCTCTTTGGCCGACTTGGCCAGGGGGATTTGCCAATACCCTTTTGTGAGGTCAAGAGTCGTCATGTATCGGGCTGTTCCCAGCCGGTCGATCAACTCATCTATACGTGGCATGGGGTAGGTGTCAAATTTTGTAACTTTGTTCAACTGACGAAAATCGTTACAAAATCGCCAGCTCCCATCCGGTTTAGGCACCAACACGATGGGACTAGACCAATCACTTTGGGACTCCTCTATCACCCCTAAGTTCAGCATTTTCTGTACTTCCTCCCGTATTGCCTCCCGTCGAGCCTCTGGGATCCGATAGGGTTTTAACTTCACCCTTTCACCGGGCGGGGTAATGATGTCATGCTCTACCCCAGATGTTTGTCCCGGCAGCTCAGAGAATACCTCCTTGTTGCGAAGCACAAACTCCTTAACCTCCTGTTGTTGGGGTTGTGACAAGGTGGCTGCTATTCCAACCTCAGGAATCACGCAACCAGTTTGAGCTGGTGACCAAGTGTCTGCGACTAGGGACTCTCTATCCCTCCAGGCTTTCAACAGATTAACGTGATAGATCTGTTCGGGCTTTCGCCTTCCTGGTTGTCTGACCTTGTAATTCACTTCGCTCACTTTTTCCATTATCTCGTAGGGGCCTTGCCATTTGGCAAGGAATTTACTTTCAACCGTAGGGACAAGTACCAATATCCTATCCCCCGGGGAAAAGGTACGGGTCTTGGCTCCACGGTTGTACACTCTCTGCTGTGCCAACTGCGCTTGGGCCAAATGTTCCTTCACGATGGGCATTACCTGTGCAATTCGATCTTGCATCAGGGCGACATGCTCAATCACACTCCTGTGGGGAGAACTCTCACTTTCCCAAGTTTCCTTGGCAATATCCAACAGCCCTCTTGGGTGTCTCCCATACAGTAACTCAAAGGGGGAGAATCCCGTAGAGGATTGGGGCACCTCCCTAATAGCAAACATCAAATAAGGAAGTAAACAGTCCCAATCCTTTCCATCTCTATCCACCACTTTCTTCAACATTTGTTTTAGGGTTTTGTTGAATCTTTCAACCAGCCCATCGGTTTGGGGGTGATACACCGACGTACGCAATTGCGTCACTTTGAACAATTTACACAGCTCTTTCATAACCCGGGACATAAAGGGTGTACCTTGGTCCGTAAGCAGTTCTTTACAAATACCCACCCGGCTAAAAACAAGAGATAGCTCTTTGGCTATGGTTTTGGCTGAGGTATTTCGGAGAGGGATCGCTTCTGGATAACGGGTGGCATAGTCCATTATAACTAATATGTACTGGTGCCCCCTAGCGGACTTGATTATAGGACCTACCAAATCCATGGCGATCCTCTCAAACGGGACCTCAATGATGGGTAGAGGGACCAGCGGGCTACGGAAATGTGGCATCGGGGCCAACCTCTGACACACAGGGCAGGAGGAACAATAATTTTCTACGTCCTTCATCACCCCCGGCCAATAGAATCTCTGTAATACCCTCTCTCGGGTTTTCTCTGTCCCCAGATGACCTCCAAGAATGTGCCCATGGGCCAACTCCAACACCAACTTCCTGTAAGGTTTGGGCACCACAAGCTGCTCAACGGTTTCTTCTGCCCTTTTTGCCACCCGATACAGTAGGTCGTTCTCTACGCTGAAGTATGGGTAAGTGCAGGTATTATCTGGGTTCACTAACTCGCCATCTATTTTCACTACGTTTTCCCGTGCCTTTATTAGGGCGGGGTCTTTCAACTGTTCTGTGGCAAAGTTTTCCCTGTGAACCTCAAGATCAGAAAACTCCACAGACGGTAGGTTTTCGTCTGAGGAGGTGGGCTCCTCTCCAGTTTCTTGAGTCTCCCCTGCCAATACTGATAAGGGAAATTCCGGAGAGTCCTCACCACTCTCAGGGGAGTTCTGGCTATCACATTCCTGGTACATAGGGGCACCAGTGAGGGGCTCAGGATCATCCCACAGTTCCCAGAACTTCGGAAAATCCCTTCCCACAATGGCGTCATGCGGTAACTGAGATACTAAGCCCACTGGATGAGAGAGGGTACCTTTGGGGGTCTCGAAACACACTGTAGTCACTGGATACTCTCGGGTGTCCCCATGCACACAAATAACAGCTACCTTGCTATTCCCAGAGACCTCTGTTTTAACTAACTCAGCCTTTATCAGGGTCACAAGGCTACCTGAATCCAGCAATACCACAACATTTCTACCATTAACACACATTTTGCATAAATGTTTCTCAGTTCCTCGAATGGCAGTGCATGCGACTGTCGCACACAGCGACTGACGTCTGCCCGTCAGAAAGTCACACTGCATGGGTTCCTCCACAACCGGGCAATTGGCTGCAATATGTCCCGCTTGCCGGCAGCGGTAGCAAACGATCCTTCTTGCCGCCTCTTGAGCCGCTGATTTCCCAGGCTGTTCTCGCCAAACTTGGGGTAGAGCTCCCACCCTCTCACTCTCTCCACCCTCACCCCTTGGAATCCTCTTATCCGCCCCTGGGGATGGTCTGGTCTTAGGGTGGAAAGTCCGAGTGTCTCTGGAAGAGGCCGTCAGGTTCTCTGTAGCCAAGTATTTCTCCACACGATCCACAAGACCATCGGCCGTCTCTGGGTCTCCATGGCTTACCCACTTTTGGATGGCAGTAGGAAGAGCTCTCAAAAACCGATCCATTACAACACGTTCCACAATCTTTGGTGCGGACAAAGTCTCTGGCTGTAGCCACTTTCTGCTCAGGTGAATGAGATCATACATTTGAGACCTGGGGGGTTTTCCAAGCTGGAAAGTCCAGTTATGCACACGCTGAGCCCGGACAGCCTGGGTGACACCCAGCCTTGCCAATATTTCAGCTTTTAGCATCACATAGTCTTTTGCTTGGTTAGGCTCTAGGTCATAGTAAGCTTTCTGCGATTCACCAGTTAACAGAGGAGCCACCAGTCCAGCCCACTGCTCCTCAGGCCACTTTTCTCTTTCAGCGGTCCTTTCAAATGTGGTCAAAAATACCTCTGGATCATCCTCTCCAGTCATTTTTGTCAATAAACGACTCACCCCAAAGGACGCGGTATTAGTGGGACGGCTTTCCTCACTGGTCTGCGGACGTTGCTGCATTACTGCTTCCATCTGTTGTTGTAGTCTCTGCTCTTGCTTCTGCAACAGGTCTATGAAGCGGGCCTCAGATTGCTGCTGGGCTCGTTGCTGAGCCTCCAGACTCTGTTGCAAAGTTGCGTTTGTCTGCTGCTGGGCTGCAAGGCTCCTTTGCAAACCTGCATTTGTCTGCTGTTGATTGGCATTTGCTAGAGCCAGCTGCTTCAGTATCTCCTCCATGCTGGCTTAAAAAAAACTGCCCGCATTCTCCACCAACTGTGAGGGGGTTAGCTCGGCAGCGGGTGTGTGTGACCCCCGGGATGGGCTCCCCACACAAAACAGGCCCAGCAAACGGAGGTTGTGGTTTTCAAAATCAAAAAAAAGGTGCGGTTTATTTTCTATTTACAGTGACAAAACACAGCAAAGCAAAAGAAACATAACCAAAATAAATCCTGGTCAAGTTGACCTCTGACTAAACATACAGGTTTCCTAACTAACAACTGGGATCAGCCTAGTGCTGTCCTAGTCCCTAAGTCCCTGGTTTTAAATGTCCAAGCAAATAGCCACACAGGCTTTGTCTCACCGCACAGGGGTTCACTCTCCCTAGACAGTCCACACAGGTCTGGTTCCAGGCATGAGCTAACATCTAATGAAGCTGGGAGTTCTTATAGAGGCCTAAATGAGCTGACAAGCTTCAGCTGGCCTCATCAACTCCCTGTCTGTACGACGCCCAGCCCTCTCCCTAGAGGTATGAGTCATCCATGAGCCCACTAGCCTTATACAACTCTCCACCTAGTTGTATAAGTCGGCGTAAAGCCTGAATCTGGGCGAAATATATCTACCCCCCTGGATGCAACCAGGTGACTTTACCTTCCTGCTGTCACAATACGCTATATTATTTTTTCTTTTTTTGCCATTATTTTTCCCCACGAAAGTGGAGTTACCCTTTAAAGTTCATGTACTTCTTGTTATAGCCCAACCCTAAGCATGGTTACCTTAACATGTTTACAAAAGCAAAGCATCCATTATCCTCAGAATCAAATTCTCATCATGCAGGTGTTTCATCAGATTAGGCGCCCCTTCAGAAAGTGTAACGGAAGTGACGTTTCGTCGCCGCCATCTTGCTGCACCCCGCTTTCGTCCATAATAAGGATACACTGAGAAGGGGGTAAGCGGACATCTTGTTACACCCATTTTACACCCTTTTTAAACACTAAACTGAGTCTATGTTGTGAAATAAAGTACTTAGAACTCCGTGTAAATGTTTACATGTTGAATTAAAAAAGCAGCCAACCTTTGTCAGATTGACAAACCTGTAAGATCAGCAGGCTCGTTGCAGCTTTTAAAGCGGTTGTATAGTCAGATAAACATTTTCTTTTCTTTGTCACCTGTAAGGTAAAAGGCATAATGAGCTAGTATGCACCGCATACTAGCTCATTATGAAATACTTACCTTAAAACGAGGCGTCGGTCACTTACCTGGTCCACGCCAAGGGAGATGACATGTTGCCTCGGCGTGTCTTCCGGGTATCGCGTCTCCAGCGCTGTGAGGGGCTGGAGCCGCAATGTCGTCACTCCCACGCATGCGCGGGAGAATTCTTTCCGGCAAGGCCTTCAGCCGAGAATCCCCTGTGCGCATGCACCGCTGCAGTCAGCGGCTCATTGCGAGGGGAATATCTCCTAAACCGTAAAGGTTTAGGAGATATTTTTTTTACCTACAGGTAAGCCTTATTATAGGCTTACCTGTAGGTAAAAGTTACCAAAATGACTATACGACCGCTTTAAAATTCAACATCTAAACAGTAAGACGGAGTTGTAAGTTCTGTATTTCACTATATAACCTCATTTTACTGTTAAAAAAACGTGTAAAATGCAAAACTCCGGTGGGTGTAACAAGATGTCCGCTTATCCCTTCTCAGTGTATCCTTACTGTGGACGAGTGCCGGGTGTAGCAAGATGGCGGTGACGAAACATCACTTCGTTACACTTTCTGATGGGTCACCTAATCTGACGAAACACAGGCATACTTTTTAATTGGTGCAAACCAATTTGTTTCCATAGTGCTGTTGTACTTCCTGGCCACATCAGATGTAAGCTCGGCAGGTCTTATAAATGCCAGAGGTGTGGTTGTGTCTTTGCCCTCATCTTGTTTAACAAAATGTCTGTCTCTGGATTTGTGCTACTCTTCGTATCTTAATTCATTTTGCCTTTAGAGCAAAAATACCAAATAAAATTGCTAATTTAATGCAGAGCCCTGGCCTCCGCAGTCAGTGAGAAAAAGGGAATGTGTCATTTAGCTGTATGAGGTGATTGCAGCTCTTCATACCAATATGCAATACATTTGTTTTTCAAAGCCCAGTGGTGAAAGCATGAGTCACCTCAATTAGCTACAAGTAGGGAATATCGTTCTGTGTCATATCAAGGTACTCTGTGAACAGAGGATGACATGTGGCTGAAGATTGACATTGGGCAGTAGAGTTTTATTTTCCTGATTGTGCTTAATCAATTGGTTTCTGAATCCGGCAACAGAATGGCCATTCAAAATGGCTACCCTCTGGCTCTGAACACAGAAATTAGGAGTGGATGGATTGCTTTGGAGAACCTCGTAAGTGTTATCTCTACATTGTAAAATATTTTTGCAAAAAAAAAAATATTTATCCAATAATAATAATAATATGATTTGACAGGCTTTGCAATGTTGAAGGATACCTGGATAAAGGTATTGGTCAGCATCTGTATTCATTGTGTATGACTAATAGAAATATTTCATATGCAAAGCCAAGAACAGGCATCAAGGCAAATATACAAGGCAATATATTTTACAGGGACACAGTTCTTCAGTTAGCATCCTCCATTAGAAAGAGTACAGGAGAGACAAAAGGTTTTACTTGTAAAAGAGAAGTGTAGCGGGGTTCTAAATTTAGGGGAAGTGTTTGAGTGGTAGTTGTGCTCAAACACCCCAATTGTTAGGATTCTGTCAACCATTTCTGTCCGCAGGGAGAGTATCAGTGTGTAGTTCCCTGTGGCCTGCAGGTGGCGCTGCCATAGTAGGCTGGGGTTGAACCACTGATACAGTGCTGTGCCTTGTGTGTCCCCTCTCAGCAGCCGTACCGTGGGTGTGGCGGGCCTGCTGTGCATGCTGGGAGAGGATATAAAAGGGGCAGGTCGGGAGTCCTACCCCAGGAGTGTGTTCCTGTCTGCCCTGGGCACCTTTGTCCAAGGGGCGGAGGTCAGTGAATCAGTCCCAGGCACCTTTAGCCCTGGGACTGCAGCAAAGGCCTTGGGCCCAGCACCTTCGGCTGGGGCCCAGCAAGGATCGAGGAATCCCAGGGTGCCGCCTTGCGAGGGGACCCGTATCTTAGACGAGGAGGCTGGGGGAGGAACTGTTTCGAGGGACCGGTGAGAAGTCACGGTGAAGGAAGGGTCCCGGTAACTCTCTGGAGGGATGTCTTCTCCTTACATAGAGGCCAAGTTTTGAAGCACTAAATTCACCAGGTCTGTGGCAGAGACCAAATTTACCAGGTCTGTTGCAGAGACCAAATTCACCATGTCTGTGGCAGAGACCAAGTTCAACCAAGTCTGTGGCAGAGACTGTGAGTTTAAGTTGGAGTACCATTTGGCTGCCAGTCCCTACCTGGGGAGACTATCCATTTGGGCTGAGTCTGCTTGAGAAGCCGAGCAGTTAAGTGATTGTGTTTGTGCCTGGACCTCTCCCACACCTTATGCTGTCCTGTCTTTTACTCCAACCTTTTCCTATCAGAGACTGTTATTTTGCAAAGAGAAAATAAACTCTGCGTTGGAGTTGCAGCTGGTGTGGACATTCAAGTTACTGGGGAGAACAAGGACTTATCTATGTTTAATTTAGAGGTGAGAATCATACTCTGGAGGATTTCGGTTTCTGGCTGTGGAGACCAGCTAACAACACCGCTCAACCTCCTCACCCAGGAGGGTACGGGCTTGTGGCGTGGTGTGCCCTCTCTACCTGCGAGGAGCCAAAGGCAGGTAAAAGGGGGTTGAGGTCGCTACAGAAGTATGAACTTTTTTTTTTTTTTCAGAATTATACTTACCTAGCTGGATGTATCATCGGTCCGATGCTGCATCTGTCCCCCTGCTGGCTCTAACACTGAGAACTGAGCGATCAAACCCAGCCAATCACTCAGTTCTCATAGCTTCCTGAGCAGAGAACTGGTGACTATCAGTCACAGATTCTCTGCTCTGACCCTCCCGCGCTCACTGGAGCGCAGGGCTGTGGCGAGGGCTGGAGGGGCCGGCTCAGGCTCTCAGCAGCTCGCTGAGAGGCTGAACCGGGTGCCGGTGCAGGCATGTGGGCAGATCCCGACTTCATTGTCGAGATCTTGCCTGAGTGTGGACCGGCTATGTGGCGTCAGTCGACAGTGGGCTTCAGAAAACGGGTCACAGGAGTGCAGAACAAACTGCACTCCTGTGATCCATAGGAGAAGTACAGCCAAACAAGCTTTGGCTGTACTTCTCCTTTAATAGGCTGCCAGTCTCAGTATCTGCAGAAGTGAAGCATATAAGTATTTGCAATTATATTTATTTAAAAAAACAGTGTTTTTGCGCAGAGCGGGCCCTTACCTCCTTTTCTGGAGGTCCCCTGCCAACGTTGTCTCCTCCTTTTCTGTGGGTACCCCCTCAACAAGCCAAGTTCTGAGGGGCCATCCATGAGGATGCGCTCCCAACCCAGCACAGTGTGGCTCAGCTACGCCCCCACTCACAGAAACTGACTGACAGCAACAAGAGCTAGTGGCTCTTCCGCTGCTCTCAGTGTATCCTGTGAGACCAGAAAAAGGGTGATCACTGTGTTTTGCAATATTTTCACTAGTAACATTGTTGTGGCCGCCAGAATTGCTGTTACTAATTCCCTTTCTCCCTATTAAAATGTGTATAAGTGATGGTAAAGAGGGGGTCAGAGAAAGGGTACTATAGATCTGAGACCATAGGACACATTGCGGTTGATTTACTAAAAGCAAATATACTGTTTACTTTGCAAGGGAAGTTGCACTTTGCTTTGCAAGAAAAGTATTTCCAGAACTTAGTGAATGAGGTGAAGCTCTGCTGACTTCCATCATTCAATCATGTGCAACCAAAAACGCATTTTTATTTTATTTTCCCTGCTAGTGATTGGGTATTCTTTGCAAAGTGAAACTTCATCACATTTACTAAGCTCTGGGGAAAATGCCCTTGCACAGTGCAACTTCCTTTGTAAAGTCTATTTGCTTTTAGTAAATCAACCCCAATGTGTTCCATGGTCTCAGATCTACAGTACCCTTTCTCTGCCCCCTCTCTACCCTCACCTACACCTCAGCTCACCTTTGTCTTTAGTAAGTAAGCCCATAGTCTCAGACGCTGGGCAATTTAGAAGGTGAGGACACTGCCAGCCATTGTAATTTGTCTAATCAAGCATCCAGATTCAAAATATAATTGCCAGCATGAAAATTAGGACCACTGAGTAGGTGGGCTGTTTCCTGGGCTGTAGTTTAAATTTATGTTTGCCATGAGTGTACCTTTAAAGTAGAATTCAAGCCAAACACCAACTATCTATTTCCTACCTATCCTGCTTACCCTGTGTAAAACAGATCTGTATACTTACCTTTTTTTTTTTGTCTGGTCTGCTCAGGCGATCCTGCAGTGCCAGCTCCCCTGTTTCAGTAAGTAGCTGTTGCAGGGAAGAGGGGGGAAAGCCAACAACAGTTCAGCCATTGAAGTGTTCTATGACACAGGGAAGGCGGAGCCGCAGGATCACATAACCAGACCGGACTAAAAAAAGGTAAGTATATAGGTCATTTTTATACAGGCTGGTGGGTTAGGTAGGATGAGGGGGGGGGCAGGAACATTTTAAGAATAGTTAATGTTGGGCGTGAATTCCACTTTAAGGTACACTTTAAGAATAGCATACGGAACAGCCAGAAGGAAGCAATTATTTTTTATAATAGGGAAGAATCTGTTAAACAAGAAACATTTCCCATGATAATCTCTCATCTAATGTTTCTCCAACCAAATGATGCTTTGATAAGACACAGAAGTCAACCACAGAACATTTGCTGTACCTTGCTGATTGTGCGATTCTTATGGATCTGCTGATAATTAACATACTGGAATCTAACCAAGTTCAGAACACATGACTGTATAACACATTGTCTTTTCCTTGTTAGTCTGAGGTTTATATGCCATATACATATAACAATATGCAATCTACAAATACACCAATACACAAAAAAATCAAAGGCTTTATTAATAAGTGGAAGGTATTTGGTACAACACAGACTCTCCCTGGATCATGACGTCACTCAAAACTGGATGACTGAGCCAGGAAGGAACTGGTCAGAGGGGCTACCAAGAGGCCTACAGCAACTCTGAAGCGGTTGCAGGAATTTATGACAAAGACTGGTCATTGTGTGCATGTGACACCAATATCACAAATTCTCTACAAATGTGGCTTGTATGGGAGGGTTACAAGAAAAAAGCAAATCAAGAAAGGCCACATGAAGTCACAAGCTTTGCCAAAATGCATCTTGAGGCCACATGGAAAAGGTGTTCTGTTCAGATGAGACTTAGGCTCGGTTCACACTGCTGCGCTGTGAATTTGTTCCATTTTTTGTCCTGTGTGAGGTGCGAATTTACCGTGATTTTCCAGCGAATTTCAGGAGTTGGACATAGCTGCGATTGATGTTCTAGTCAATGAAATCATAATGTAAAAAAAAAAAAGGTGTTAACTTCCTGTGTACTTCCTGGTTGTTGTGGAGAATCGCGTGGTGGAATTCGCACATATGTGAACCATCAATGCGATTCCAGAACGATTTACATTGATGTCTATGGAGACTAAATTCGCAACGCTGTAAACTCGCACAAGACCCTTTTTTTTATCGCATCGCATTCGTAGAGGAATCGCAACGCATGTATGTGAACGACCGTCATTAAAAACAATGACTTTATGGATGACATGCGAATTTAGAATGTTTTTGAAGCATCACATTCGTTATGAACTCGCATCAGTGTGAACCGGGCCTAAAATTAAATTTTTTGGCCTCAACACAAAACGATATGTCTGGCGGAAATCCAAAACAGCTCACCATCCAAATACCACCATTCCTATGGTAAAGCATGGAGTTGGTAATATCCAGTTATGGGGTGCTTCTTAGCAGCAGGGACTGGAGCACTTGTCAAGACAGAAGGAAAAAAAGATGGGGCAAAATAGCGTAACATTCTAGAGGAAAATCTGCTGCCCTCTGCCAGAAAGTTTTCAATGGGAAGAAGGTTCACCTTTCAACATGACAATGACAGCAAAAATGACCACACAGTCGTTGAAGTAGAAAAAGGAGAATGTCCTTGCATGGCCTAGTCAGAGCCCAGACTTAAACCCCACTGAAAATATGTGCAATGACTTAAAGACTGCAGTCTACAAATGGCCACTATCAAATTTAACTGAACTTGGGCATGTCTGCAAAGAAGAGAGGGCAAATACAACAAGCATGTTTCTGGAAAGAATTATGCTCGCAATACAAGGTTTTACTGTATTGCAAAGTCTAGATGTGCAAAGTTAGTAGAGACGAAACCCAAAAGACTAAAGGCTGTAATTAAAGCAAAAGGTGGTTCAACAAAATACTGACACAAGGGGGTAATCCTTTTTCCATCTCAGTGATTCTGTTTTTGATTTTATTTATTTTTTTCTGACATGTTGTTGTTATATTTTTCACTTGGACATTATACATTGCACTGAGTAAATAGAGCTAGCTAAAACAAAAACTGTGTCTGTCTTGATTTCAGGGTGCAAAGCAACAACATGTGAATATTTTAAAGGGGGTGATTCTTTTCTATACCCACGTAGTTCCGCCTTAACATTATCTACTGTATATTTTGACATATATCCCCTTATACAGGTCTATGCCAATCAGAGTAATGAAAGTTTTATTCTCATTATAACATGTAGTGGTATAGTGTTTTTTCACATCATTTACTATCTTGCAGGGTGCTTTATTGGATCTTGCCTATATCAAAGATGTATCTAATTCCAGGATTCCAAATCGATATACCCTCCATAGAGTTCTGCATTTTAATCATAGTGGAAAAAATAGTCTAGAGAAATTATATCTGAACTATTCATACTATATATAACGATAGTAAGACATCTCACTATTATCCTCTCTAGGGCTGGGCGATTTTCCCCCCCAAAAAAATCTGTGATTTTTTTATAAAAAACTTGATTTACGATTCGATTTTTTTTTATTATATTAATTAATGTGCATCAACAAACAAAATTGCAAAGGCAAACCCTTTCTCTAACTGCAAAGTCAGTGTGCAGTGTGCAACAAAGATTGTTAAACATCCAAATTACTAATACTGTATTTGGATTTAGCTAATAAAACAACAAAAAATCCTGAGGTTACTCTTAGTTGAATTGAACTGTGCCCATGCCTCACTGTGCCCATGCCTCACTGTGCCCATGCCTCACTGTGCCCATGCCTCACTGTGCCCGTGTCTCACTGTGTCCATGCTTCACTGTGCCCGTGCTTCACTGTGCCCGTGCTTCACGTTGCCCATGCTTCAATCACTGTGCCCGTACCTGATGCAGATTTTCATGAGATACGGATTTTACTGCTACACCGGCGGCCATTCCAGTATTCAAAAGCCGCGCCTCCTCCTCGTCTGTGATAGGCGGAACACTCAATTTCCCAGCATTCAGTGTTCCACCTATCATGGACATCCGCTCATCCTCATAACACAGACGAGGATGAGAGGATGTCCGTGATAGGCTGAACACTGCCTGCTGTGAAATTGAGTGTTCCGCCTATCACAGACGACGAGGACCCAGGAGGCGCGGCTTTTGAACACTGCAATGGCCGCCGTCTATCTGCATGACACGCTGATCAGGTAGGCAGACGGCGGCTTGTGGTTAGTTAGTGTTACATTACATCTACTCATGGCGGCTGCGGCGAGTAGATGTAATTGGGGTTACGCCGCCCAGTGCCATTCCGGATACGCCCCCTGCAGCCCTGCTACGGAAACTTTGAAGGAAAAAAAAAAAAAACAATTAAAAAAAAAAACTAGATTTTCTTCAAATCTGAATCGATTTGAACTCAAAACTCGATTCAAGATTAAAATCGATTTTTTTCCCAGCCCTAATCCTCTCTCAGATTCTCCTCTATCTCTGTATAATAATATTCCACAAAACGAAAAATAACATGTTCAATGCATAAGTGCTCAAATAAATCCAAATGGCTAGTTTGATTTTTTTGAACACTTATGCACTGAGTATGTTATTTTAATTTACATGTTGCCCCTGATGATGTGGCTAAGAAACAGTTTGGGTTTTGGGGAATATTTCACGTTTTTTTGGTGTTTTAGTTTGAGGGGTGCTGTATATGGATCTGAATTTGTAGCAATGCTTTTATAGAAGAAGAGTTTAACCACTTTGCGCCCGGGCCATTATGAAAAGACGGCCGCATTGCGACGCTTAATTGCCGGGAGGATATCCATGGACCTCCTCCTGTTTACTTCCGCGCTGCGCGCTTGGCGGCCGCGATGTCCGCCATGTACCTGCGATCGGCTGTCACAGAGCCAGGGACATGGATCCACATCCTGTCAGGGAGAGGAGACTGATGGTGTGTCCCTTGTATATAGGGACAACCATCGGTCACCTCCCCCAGTCAGTCCCCTCCCCCCACAGTAAGAATCACCTAGCAGGGAACATATTAACCCCTTGATCGCCCCCTAGTGTTAACCCCTTCCCTGCCAGTCACATTTATACAGTAATCAGTGCTCATTTATAGCACTGTTCGCTGTATAAATGTGAATGGTCCCAAAAATGTGTCAAAAGTGTCCGATGTGTCCGCCATAATGTCGCAGTCACAATAAAAATCGCAGATTGCCGCCATTACTAGTAAAAAAAAATAAAAAAAAAATGTCATAATTCTATCCCCTATTTTGTAGGCGCTATAACTTTTGCGCAAACCAATCACTATACGCTTATTGCGATTTTTTTTTACCTAAAATATGTAGAAGAATACGTATCGGCCTAAACTGAGAAAAAATATATATATATTTTTTTTTAAATGGGATATTTATTCTAGCAAAAAGTAAAAAATATTGTGTTTTTTAAAAATTGTCGCTCTTTTTTTGTTTATAGCGGAAAAAATAAAAACGCAGAAATGATTAAATACCACCAAAAGAAAGCTCTATTTGTGGAAAAAAAAAAAAAGGACGTCAATTTTGTTTGGGAGCCACGTCGCATGACCGCGCAATTGTCATTCAAAGCGTGACAGTGCCGAAAGCTGAAATTTCGCCTGGGTAGGAAGTGGGTTAAGTGCCCAGTTGTCAAGTGGTTAAATGATGCTTTGATAAGACACAGAAGTCAACCACAGAACATTTGCTGTACCTTGCTGATTGTGCGATTCTTATGGATCTGCTGATAATTAACATACTGGAACTTAACCAAGGCCAGAACACGTGACTGTATAACACATTGTCTATTCCTTGTTAGTCTGAGGTTTATATGCCATATACATACACTATAACAATATGCAATCTACACATGAAATGCAGAAATTTGTAAACCATAAATCTGTCTGTACAGAATTATAAATCCTTTGGCAGGTATAATTTTCCCCACAGATATTTTTTAATTGCTCATTTAGCTGTCTGTCTAAAGTTCCTCTTTAAGCTATTCACTTGTATTTACCAAACTGGGGCAAAACCAAAGCAAATGTTGGACTTAGCAATGGTATTTAACCCTTTCACTGCTAGAGCTGTTTTGTGTGGGGTCTTTTGCACACAGGTTGTAAAAAAAAAGTTAGAACTGAAGATTAGTTACCTCCCAAACAGTATATCATTTCTGAAAGCAGATACCCTGGAAAATAAAATGGTAGTGCTTCCAATTTTCTATGTGACGTGATATTAGCTCAACAGCTGATCAAGCAAACTTTTTTAGTAAAAATGCACTAAAGGCAATTTTGGTGCACAAAAACACAATATATTACTCAATATTTTGTGAAATATTAAAAAAGATGAGGTTGTCCTGAGTAAATAAATACTCAACATACCAAGCCTTAAAACTATGGGGTAGATTTACTAAAACTGGAGCACTCAGAATCTGGTGCAGCTGTGCATGCTAGCCAATCAGCTTCTAACTTCAGCTTGTTTTGGCAATAAAACCTGGAAGCTGAAAATGTGGCTAAGTCAGGCGGTGAAACAGTTTGGGTTTTGGGGAATATTTATGGTGTTTTTATGGTGTTTTAGTTTGAGGGGTGCTGTATATGGATCTGAATTTGTAGCAATGCTCTTATAGAAGAAGAGTTTATAAATTGATCAGACAGGTATAGAGGAGAATTTAATACATGATAATAGTAAGATATCTTAGATGAAGCCCTCGTTCACATTGGTGCGATTTGACATGTGATTTGACATGTCAAATCGCATGTCAAATGGGCGGCATTTGATGACAATTGCCGGCAATGGCACCGTCCTAATCGGTGCGACGCCGCATCTGCGGCACTGCACCGATTTCAAAAAGTAGTAATTTAAAAGTAGTAATTTAAAAAGACATTATTTATAGATCATAGTAATTCTCATATCGTATGGATAGTTCAGATATAATGTCTCTAGTTTATTGTTTCCAGTCCGATTAAAAGGAAGAATTCTATGGAGAGTATATAGATTTGGAATTCTAGCATTGGATCCATATTTGATAGAAGAAGGAACCAATAAAGCACCCTCCAAGATAGTAAATTATGTGAATAAACACTACACCACTACATTTTAAAGGATAAGTATGGCCAAAGCTATTTTGGTCATGCTTCACCTGTAGGTCATAGGAGTGCACTTGGTTCTGCACTGCTGTGACCCAGATGTCACAGAGCCGATCCAGGCTCAACAGGGATCCCGACAATAATGTTGGGATCTGCTCAGCTGCCTAGCCAGCAGCTGGCTCAGCCACTCAGCGCGCTGCTGAGAGCCTGAGACATCTGCTTTTGCCCCCTCAACAGCCAGGTGCTCCAGTGAGCATTGGAGGGACAGAGCAGACAGCCGGTGACTATCATTGCTCTGTCCTCAGAGAGGACCCTAGAACTGAGCAATCAGCGGTCTCTGATTGCTCAGCTATTGCTGTAGAGGCGGTGGGGGACATATGCAGCATTGGATCAACACTGCATCCACTTAGCAGACAAGATGTATTTATTTTTTTAATCCTGCACTTCTCTTTTAACAATGGAAATAAAAATTATATTTCTTTGATGGGCATAGACATGCGCAAGGGGATGCATGTCATACCTGGTATGTAATGGTATGCAAAATATACAAAATGTGAAATCCTGGGTACAGAGTAGATGAAATACTGAAGGCTTCAAAATTAAATCTCCTTATGAAGAAATCTATCTGATGTCAGGTGTGTTTAAAGCTTTAGGTGGGTACAAGTTATTAAAATTACTGATCTGATTTTTATTCCTTAGTTTGTTTCTCCATAATCGTTTGTGCCATCACACCTCCCTCAAGACAATAGTAAGGTTTTACTGTCTGAGAGCTGAATTCTATACGTATTTGTTAAATCCAGTGGTGGTCAACTTTCTCAAAAGAGCAGGACTCAAGTGTGGCCCCTTACATGACAAAAGTGTGGCATGTAATATTCAGTGAATATACTGCTACAGAGTTGTAGGCTGAGGACATGCTTCAGGAGACACATTACATAAGACTGCTGCACATCAGTCTTATTAAAGCTCCTTTAAAAATCCATGTTTTCACATTTGTGCTTCTTACAGCCTACTTAAAAACGACTTGTGCCACTGCAATATCCATTCATTTTAATAAATCATCAGATCAGGGGAAAAGAACATAAAAAGAGAAAAATTTGATTATGTTAAGGAACCAGACCAAACCATTTACTTTTTAGAAGCCTGTAAAAAGAATATTTTCCCTTTATTGGCCTGAGTCACCACATTAGTACAGAAAACAGTCAGGGGCTCTGAGGGCCATATGGTAAGTGTTAAGGGGTGGCATGATTGCCACCAGGGGCTTAAGCTATGGCTATAACACACTAATTTGCAACTATGATATGTGCATTGGTGGCCATAAATGGTTTGCCCTGAGAGATGTAAGATGTAAGCATATGCTTTACCTTACCAGCAATAACCCAAATATTCATTTTGCAACAGTGAACTTTATAGGCTACGTCTTATAAGCATACAAATGTAAAAGGTATTTTTACTTTTGTTCTAGGGGGTCTTTTCTTAACCGCTTGCCGACTGTCTCACGTAGATATACGTCGGCAGATTGGTACGGGCAGGCAAAGCAACGTATATGTCAGGTCACCTGAGGCCAGGTGACAGATGCACACCGTTGAGGTCAGGAGTGCACCGCTATGGTAGTGGACCCTACGGCTGACTGCTGCGGATAGAACTCTGGGTGGTTAAGGAAGGCAGGTCCACTGGAGAACCAAGACAGATCCCACAGGGAGCTAGAGCATAAGATTCCCCAGGGCGTGGAGTCTAAGAGCCAGCAGGTGTTCACCAGAGCCTCTAGTGGTGAGGATGGACTGGGCTGCAGCTAGCTCCAGGTCGCGGCCCCCAGAGTCCCCCAGCTCATGCTCACAGTAGGCTAAGGAGGATAGTAGGGGATAAGCCAAAAGGTCAGGACAACTAGCAGACAAGGATAAACATAGGACACGCCAAGGTCAGGGTCACAAGCGGGCAGGGATAGTCGAGAACAAGCCAAGATCGGTAACTGGAATCAGACGTAGAAGACACAGCAAGTCACACATAAAAGCTAACATACAAAGTTGATCAGCAAGGCTGACTTGCAGTGCACAGGTTAATATAGAGTTCTCTGATAGGGCCTGGGGTGGAGCCATGCTTGGAGGAGAGATTATATAAGCAGCCAGGTGAGATTGGCTGGCCTCTAAGGTGAACACATGGATGAGAAGGTGAGCTGACAGACAAACATTACTGCATATCCATGACAGTATATATACGTTGCTTTAAATTTGCCAGCGGCGGTGATGCGCGTGCGCCCGCTGCGGTCTCCGTGATGGTGCCCGTGGGACCCACGGACTCGATGTCCGCCGGTGTCCCGCGATCATGTCACGGAGAGGCAGAATGGGGGGATGCCTGTGTAAACAAGGCATCTGTGTAAACAATGGTCGCAAAATAGCGTCAAAAGTGTCTGATGTGTCTGCCATAATGTCGCAGTCACGATAAAAATATCGCAGCTCGCCACCATAACTAGTAAAAAAAAATATTATAATAAAAATGCCATAAAACTACCCCCTATTTTGTAGATGCTATAACTTTTGCACAAACCAATCAATATATGCTTATTGCGATTTTTTTTTAGCAAAAATTTGTAGAAGAATATATATCGGCCTAAACTGAGGAAAAAATTAGTTTTTTTATATGTTTTTTTGTTATAGCAAAAAGTAAAAAATATTGCCTTTTTTTCAAAATTGTCGCTCTATTTTTGTTTATAGCGCAAAAAATAAAAACCGCAGAGGTGATCAAATGCCACCAAAAGAAAGCTCTATTTGTGGGGAAAAGGGATGTCAGTTTTGTTTGGGTATGAAAGAGAATCATAAAATAGAAGGAATCAGAGTAAAACAGTGTATGGGAAAGAAGAGAAAAGAGGGGAGGGGGGTTCTCTTTTTTTTTTTTTTTTGATGGGTATGTGGGATGAATGTGGATGACTGGAACGAAAGGTGTAAGGATGTTGTTTATATCAATTTATGATAACAGGGTTTTTGAAGATTGATCAGGTTTTTGTATTTAAATAATAAGTATATATATTGTAACAGTATCCTGGTTAACTGTTGAAATGTTTTTTTGTATTACAAAAATGTAAAATAAAGATAAATTGAAAACAAACAAATACAACCAAAAGAAAGCACTGTTTGTGGGGAAAAAAGGGCGTCAACTTTGTTTGGGAGCCACGTCGCACGACTACGCAATTGTCAGTTAAAGCGACGCAGTGCCGAATCGCAAAAAGTGGCCCGGTCATTTGGCAGCCAAATCCTCCGGGGCTGAAGTGGTTAAAGGGATTGTAACCATAAAAATATATATCCTGTTCCTTTAAAGCATGTTAAACAGCACAGTGCTTGTGCAGTGAGATTTTTCCCTTTCTATGCTATAAAATACCTGGTTGATCCTGTTGTTCCCTTGTCTCCCTATGTGAACTCACCACGGTAATCATGGCTGCTGATTCATGAGACTGTGGTCAGTTTACATGCCTTCGTCAACCAGCTGTGTTCAGAGTCTCTCCCCTCTCCCCCTTCCTCCCTGTCTGTCAGTTCCTAGTCTGTGAGCCATCTCCTCCCTGCCCCTCCCCTTCTGCCATTATTCTATGTGTCTGTAAAGTTACTAATTATAATTACTGGCAGCCCCTTTGTAATAACAAGCTATACTGTGTAGTGTCTGTGTTTTCAATTGCAATGCATTTATTATTTTTTTGTATTAGCATTTGGTAAAGATCATCCATTCCGCATTGTGAGTACAGAGAAAGTAAGCCAAATACATGGATCACTGTGTTTGTGTTTTTTTAGAATTATGCAGCTGAAAACATTATTTCACATTGCCTCTGTGCCGTCACGTGACCTCCTAGCTGACATCAGAAGGGAATCTCAGCCCCTCCCGCTGTAGTCCTCAGATCAGGAAGGAGAGAGCCGGGATGTCACATGACCGCACAGCGGCGATGTGATATAAGGTATTTAGTCACATGAATTTTTTAAAACCAAGTCACTGCACAGTATATCTTGTTATTACAGAGGGGCTGCCAGTAATTGCCATCACAAACTTAACAACCACTTTAACTTTCAATATTGTCATCTACATTTTATTAGTCTGTCCCCATCTAAGGTACAAAGTGTGCCAGCCTGTAATGGAGGAGGGGTTAAATATGCAGGCAGCACTTTTTCTATGCTTCTACTCGTGTTGCCCATAGCAACAAAATTGATCAAATATCTGGAGTACAAAAATAAAAGCAAACATGTGTCTTGTTGCTATGGCAATATCACTAATTTTCCTCTATGCCAGTGTCTGAAAATAAGCATCATGATTTCAGGTTATGAACTGTATGAAAATGTTCGGTTGTTAAACAGTACCTTAACTTCTACTGATCTATACACTAGACCTACTAGACAACTGTGACAGAAACAAGAGGTATTTCAAGTGTTACTAAACCCAGGACACTGCATTCACTATATCTGGTCTCCCACACTACACAATTATTTTAGTAAATATAAACTGCTAAATACCTTTTCTCATCAGCAGTTAGAGCAGTCCTGTGACTTCTATCAGTGTCCAGCCAAGCACTGGTTAAAGCTTGTAGGAGGAGTTTTCTCACTGACCTATAAGACTGCAAGACCCCTGATCCTCTGTCTGGACAGTGCTGATTGGCCCTGGGCTGATCACATGCATCCTCCCAAGAATTTTTTTTTTTTTTTTTACTGTAATGGGGTTAGTGACAATTTAACTATCCAAGTGGAACAATGAGGAGCTCCATGCAAATAACTCTTTAAAAGGTGGTTCTACTTTATCATAGAAATTATCATATCGCTATTTGTTTTTGTTTTTTAGTTAGAAGATAAGAAGAAGAAGAATTTAGGTTTCTTGTCATCTCACTAAGGACCTCATCCTTCATAAGATGAATAAGGTCCGTGCAGTGTTGTACCTTTACTCTGTTTACTGATAGCTATTAAGTCCAAAATACCTAATATGGAAGAAAAAAATAACTATATTTTATATCTGTTCCTAAAAATATTTCCTCCCTGTTCTCTTACCTATCCTGCATACCCTGTATAAAAAAAAAATCACAGAGAACAGCAGGGTCGTGGGAGTCTATGGGTGACATAATGGCTCTCCATATTCAGGAACATTGTTGAGTGCTCCCTTACACAGAGCTGCAGTATCAGTGACCAGACTAGAGCAGATTAATTATAGGTACCGTATATACTCGAGTATAAGCCGAGATTTTCAGCCCTTTTTTTGGGGCTGAAAGTCCCCCCCTCGGCTTATACTCGAGTCATATAAATTTTTACATTGTAAATATTACCTGTAAAGAAGTTGCGGCTGCGGCGTCCATCGTTCGAATTCCGCGGCGTCCATCGTTCAAAATTCCGCGGTCTCTTCCTGTTCCTTCCTTGATAGGCGAGTCTCAGCAGACACTCTCCGCCTATCACGAACGTTCTCTCATCCTCAGTTTTCCAGCAGACGTCTGTGATTGGCGGAATACCCAACACAGTGTCTGCTGAGAAAACTAAGGATGAGAGAATGATCGTGATAGGCGGAGAGTGTCTGCTGAGACTCGCCTATCAAGTAAGGAACAGGAAGAGACCGCGAAATTCGAACGATGGACGCCGCGGAATTCGAACGATGGACGCCGCAGCTGCAACTTCTTTACAGGTAATAATTACAATGTAAAAATTTCTATTTACAGGGAACAGCGAGCTAGGGAACAGTGGGGCATCGGCTTATACTCGGGTCAGTGAGGTTTCCCAGTTTTTTTTGGGCAACATTAGGTACCTCGGCTTATACTCGAGTCGGCTTATACTCGAGTATATACGGTAAGTGTATATATCATTTGTATACAGGTTAGGCAGAATAGGTAGGAAAAGAGGGGAGGATTTTTTATTTTTATTTTTTTAAATAGCTATAGTTAGGCTTGTCTTCCACTTTAAATCTGCAAGGTATTAGTTTCTGAACTTTCAGACCAATAAAGTATCAAACTTTGGAACAAATTGAAATATTTTTTGTTAAAGATTTAAAGTGGACTATAGTCAGCTTACAAAATGTCCTTTGGGTGCTCCCAGTATATTAAAGCTGAATTCTAGGCATAGATTTGATTGCTTAATTTACATAGGTCCAGCTTGGACCAATATAATATACATACAGTATACAATACATATGAAAGCTGAAATCGATGACTAAAACAGAAATTTCCAGGTTCAACTGGAATCCCACAGTTATGGCATATACATACTTACACTGGTCCAAGCTTGCATAGATACAAATGTACCATGCAAAGAAAATCCACACCTGGAATTCACCTTAAGCCTGGGTTCACACTAGCGCGATCTCAGAGATCACATGTAATTCGCACACATGCGATCTCTGAGCAATGCGAGTTCAGCCATACAGTTGTATGGCTGAACTCGCATTGGATTTGCACAGAAAATAGTGCAGGGACTTGTTTTTCCCCATACTAGAATCGGATTGCATGGGTGTTCTCACCTATGCGATTCCATTCCTGTGTGAGTTCACAGTTCGAACTGCGATCTGTGAACTAAACTGGGGGTGTCTTTAACTTAGTTACACCCGCAGCGGTTCGCAGAAGGCAGTGTGAACTGCCTGCGAGAGAGGAGTATTGCGGGAACCGGCGCTGGAATCGCGCTGGTTCCTGAATCACACAAGTGTGAAACCAGGGTTAAGAATCTAATTTGGAGTGTAATAGAGGGAATTACTCAATTTATTTTCCGGTTCCACATCCTTCCTTCTTATTGGTTCTGGGATGGACAACAAAACTCTAGAAGCCCCACCTTTTCTCCAGGTCCTTTTGCTGACGTCATCATGTACCACGTTGGGCCAGTGGCCACCACTGCATTACATCCCCTAGGCCAAGCTAATATTATTTCATTAATACATGGCTGAGCGGCACCCCATATAATTTTCTATAGGCAACCATATTTAAGCTTTAAGGACTAGGAAGATCAATCTACTCATAACGCTTCTCATTGATTAGATGAAAGAACATTTTTCCACTTAGCCTGTTGGCATCCAGACTAATGTTACAATGGGGTTTATTTATTAAAGCTAGAGAGGGCAAAATTAGTCACAATTCTGCATATAAACCAATCAGCTTCCAGGTTTTATTGCCAAAGCTTAATTGAACAAGCTGAGGTTAGAAGCTGATTGCTTTCTATGCAGAAATGTGAAAAATGTTTCCCTCTCTAGCTTTAGTAAATAAACCCCACTGTCATAATTTTGAATAGGCATAAGGCAGATAACTAAATAACATTTGCAAACCCTGATTTTTTTTTTCACTTTTGGTTAGCAATGATAGCAGAAATGTGGTTTTAACTTTACTTTAAACTGCTGTGATCTTACCATGACAGATTTACCATGACATTTTTATTTATTTTTTTAAACTTGTTATTTGTTCATGGGGGAACATCAAGGTAATCTTAGATGTTACAATATTTAGGCTTTACAAGAAAACACAAACATATATGTTACAGCAATCAAGATATTTAAGGGGTGGGGTGCACATAATTAGAGCCTGAGGCTCTAATTTGCTTCATAAAAGGGTGGCTCGGGCCTCAGAGTGCTGTGCCCCGAGCCTACCTACTTTTGTGACAATAGCGAATTAATATTCGCTCTTGTCTTCCTGATTCTCCTCTCAGCCAATCAGGAAGCAGGTACTGAGACCTGATTGGCCAGAGAGTCTTAGGACTCCCAATCATGTCTCAGGACACACTGGGCAACCATGTCTCAGGACACACTTTCTGCTCAGCCCAGAGGAGAAGCAATGGCCCAGATCTTCATTCCCCCGCCTCCTATATTAGGACTAGTCTCACCACTTTCCCATCCACCCATGGGTGTCCGCTCCATAGGGCAAGGGGGGTCATTTGCCCCCCCTTGGAATCGAGAAGGTGTTGGCCAAATTGGCAGTGTTCTACACCCTCCGCCGCCCTTACACCCACTTCCAGCCCCGCTGGACCTGCTGAAGGTGAGAAGGAAGGAGAGCCGGGCTGTGTGGTATGGAGGGAGGAGGAGATGTCCTACAACACCTGTGTGTGTGTGTGACTGCAGAGACATGATGTCATAGGACACGTCAAACATATGGTCAGTGTGGTCAGTGTGCAGTGTAGTGGTCAGTGTGTAGTGTGTGTAGTGTCCAGAGGTACATGGTGCTGCTGTGTAATGTAAAGGGGTGCAGGATGCTGTGTAATGTAAAGGGGTCCAGTGATGCAGGGTGCTGTGTAATGTAAAGGGGTGCAGGGTGCTGTGTAATGTAAAGGGGTCCAGTGATGCAGGATGCTGTGTAATGTAAAGGGGTTCAGTGATGCAGGGTGCTGTGTAATGTAAAGGGGTCCAGTGATGCAGGGTGCTGTGTAATGTAAAGGGGTCCACTGATGCAGGGTGCTGTGTAATGTAAAGCGGTGCAGGGTGCTGTGTAATGTAAAGGGGTCCAGTGATGCAGGGTGCTGTGTAATGTAAAGGGGTGCAGGGTGCTGTGTAATGTAAAGGGGTCCAGTGATGCAGGGTGCTGTGTAATGTAAAGGGATCCAGTGATGCAGGGTGCTGTGTAATGTAAAGGGGTCCAGTGATGCAGGGTGCTGTGTAATGTAAAGGGGTCCAGAGCTGTGGGGTGCTGTGTAATGAAAAGGGGTCCAGAGGTGCAGTTGTGGAGAGAGGGTACACAGTAGTGACAAAGAGATATTTAAAGATGCAGGGGGCACAGTGGGGTGTTTTTACATTTTAACATGGGGGGGTCGCTTTTAACCCCCGCTAGCGGTCGAAGAAAGGGTAAAATGCGACTGTGTATCGCCGCTGCTGAAGCGCCCCCCCCCCTGAAAACATTTCAGGGGACGTCCATGCGTCCACCGTTTGTCTCTCATGGAGGGGGGTTCTTGTAGCAATCTCCGCCTTCCCGTCCATTTCCCCGGGGAGGGGGGGTGGATGGCGTTAGTTTTTTTACGCCCCACCAAATATTTAGCACCAACCGCCACTGTATTGTAGAGGAATAAATCACAGATTTGATGTATGTCCTTGGAAAAGGTCTACATAAAAAAAATTAGGGCTGTTACTGATTAAAATTTTCGTGTTCGATTAATCGTTTTTTTTTTTTATCGATTAATCGACTAATTTTGATTAATCATAACGCACATACAGATCCAACTACTTTTAGCTGATCTCCTTGCAGGCCGATTCCCAGTGCAGCTACCAACCACTGGAAAAATTATTAGCAGGATACAAAAAACACACAAAAGGCAGCGCTCGATGGGAATAGCATTAAAACTTTTAAAGTCTTCAAGTAGGTAACAAAATAAATATTGCACTGGAGATAAAATCGATGTAGCTACATAAACTGTAAAAATAGTGCAAGTAATACCAAACGGTAGCAAAAGCAGTCATAAAAACATGTAGCTAAGTATGATACTGGTATAAAAATGTGTACAACGATACCACTGCTGAATCCAGATGAGGAGGGGCTAACATCAGTCCATCGGCATGTAGATGTCCCGTGAAGGGAACTATCACAACTCCCAGTGGATGGCTGTCGAATCTCAGGTTGATAGAGGGAAGTGTAACAGCCCTTGCGTGTGGCAGATAGTAAGGTCCCGCCGGCATAGAGATATGAAGGCACAGCAAAGGAGCCCTTCAGATGGACACGGCAAGCCCAAAGAATTTTGATCGATCAAAACACTTAATCGATTAATCAAGGAATTAATAGTTAATTTCCACAGCCCTAAAAAAAATATTACAACTTGTGCATTCCATAAGGTTAAGCATATTTATAGAGCCCCTGCGCTCATTAGACATATGAGAAAAAGGATTGTCTCCATTTCCATTTTGGAGTGTTAGCATTAAACACAGGTTTAGGAGTTTGGGGGGGGGGGTTAGGGCATTGCATTGGGAGGTTAGGGAGGAAGGGGGGGGGGGGGAATTAGGTTAGGTTCACACTAGCCAAAGCTGATCACTTTTCATTTCATTGGCTAGTATGAACCGAGCCCCTAGCCTAATTCTTCTCCTGCTTTCAGGCGTTTAGAAGGCACTCCCCTTCTCTTTTTTTTTTGTGAAAGAAAGAGGCCGAAGTGTATCAGAGATGAGGCACCTCATTCTAAAATGTAAAAGTCTAAACTAATAGTTTTGCATAATGCAGCATCATCTGCCACATAGCATGCCCAACATTAGTGGTGATTTATTCTTTCAAAGCATACACACCTTTGCACACTGGTACTGACTAGTATTCCAATGTTTCTCTTCTCTCTCACATTGAGTGAAGGCAAGAAACAGAGAGAATAGAAACATTGGAATCCCAGTGCTAATGGAGGGGCAGGGGAGAGGCAAATGAGGAAATTGTGTAGGTGCCCGGAATCCTCCTGAAGACATAACTAGTTGTTAGGACGCTGGTGGCTAGAATGTTTTAATGGTGCCCAATAAAAACCTGTGGCTTTGTGGCGGGCATGATCCACTGGTTTGTATACAATTTTTGCATAATTTTTAGGCATTTTGTGAAGGCACTCCTGAAGAAACCTGAAAGCATCCCAAGATGTCTGGGCACCATGGTTGAAAAATGCTGCACTAGGAACTGCATATGTCTCACTGCCTGTCTGTCTCAGGAGACATCTTAAAGGATAAGTTCACCTTTGGTAACATTTTACACAATACACCCATATTCAGGATGTAACATATAACATGTTACAAATCCACCACACCCTGCACCTCCCCAGCTACCGAATGTGACAGGCGGTGGGGGATCTTCTCCCTCCACTAGGGTTGCCACCTGTCCAGGATTCACCCGGACAGTCCGGGTTTGGAATCGTGTGTCCGGGTTTCAGACCTCCTGAAACCCGAACACATTACTGAGAATGGACTGCAGTTCCCCAAGTAACTGAGTACCACAACTGCCAAGTACAAAGGTGTGCACAGGGGCTCCACCCCCATACATGACCAGGAGAGGAGAGAGGGCTTGATGTCCACTTGCTCCTTGTGCCCTTAACCCTCTGTCTGCCCACCCACACTCCAATCCCTGGCGTTCAATGCTCGGGAAAGGGATGCGTGGGCTGGAAATTTGAAGCTCAGCAGCCAGCTCTGAGCGAGTGTGTACACTAAAATAAGAGGGACTCTGATAAAAGTGGTGCCCTGTGGACTCTGATGTAAGGGGGGCTTTTGGAATCCTGATTCAGGGGGAATGCTGGGAACTCTAAAGTAAGTGGAAGCTTTGGTGAGCAGAAACCCCCTTACATTAGAGTTGCCCTTTACACCAGAGCCCACAGCGTTCCCCCTTAAAATAAATTGTGGTGCGCCGCTAAAGTGTTCGGGTTTGGATTGAAGAAAAGGTGGCAACCCTACCCTCCACTCTCTGTCATACTCCGCAAAGAACGTGAACGTGTGGGACATCACTCATTCGCAGAGTTCAGTGAATAGAAAACTACAAGGTCTGGCAGCCTTTGTGGCTGTCGGCTTGTAGTTCTTAATGAGTGCTGTGGTAGCTCATTGATGCTTCCTGTTAGTGTGTAACTGCAAGAGCCCTCCATTGCACCCATGATCTGCTGATTGTGGGTGCAATGCTTTCCAAGCTCCCAATAAAAAAATAAAAAAATAAGTGCACTTTTTTTACCTGCAAAAAGATGTGCATTTATTATTTTTATTAAAAAGGTGAACTTTAACATATATGCTCAGCCTTAGAAAAGAAGATAGGCTATTTTCTCCTACAAAATAGATGCCATAGCCTGGCCATACAGCAGGAACCGGCCAAGATTCAAAACGTAAATGGGCAGGCTGAATGTAGCAAGTTGATTGATCAACTTGGGTACAACCAGCTTGCCGGATTCTCTGGGAGCAGACAGTAGCTTGGAAGGAGGGATTCCCCTGTCAGCACTGTCAGTGTTGGTGGGGGAAGATTATGGCCTGGCTTAACCCCTGACTAAACAAATTCAGGTTTACTGCACATTGTACACCTACAGGACGCAAATGTAGAATGGTAAAGAATCAGGCTGTAAGCCCTTCAAAATATTTTAATCATGGTGAAAACCTTATGAAAAGTGCATAAAAGGTACAGTATTGATAATGTTTTTTATTATCTATACACAAATGTTTTTCTTTTTTATTTCTATTTTAAACTGAATGAATTGTTTTATAAGGTGATCGTTTACAATCACTTTAAGGCTGCATTGGCACGAGCTGAGAGTCTTTGGTTGTTTTGCATGCATTTTTTTTAGGTGTTTTTGCACATTTTTTTGGAGGCTCTGCATTTCCGGGAGCTGCGATGTGTGCCGGGGCCTCCCCTTCCTCCCTTTAGATGTTGGGGGATGGGCGGGCACTCGACGCCACGTCGCCGAACATGTGGCGTTATATGACGCTGCACAAAAACGTGTTGTTTCTCCATTAGCGATCAATATGAGGGGAGCGCCGAGTGACGCCAGCTGTCCAGGCTCTGGCGCCGCCTCGCCTCAGATTATGCAGCGTGATGTTGACAGCATACCGCGGCTGACTGTTGCTACAAATACTGCACGTGGGTGGACCACACTTTTCCATTAGCTTGAGACCCCAAACACACTGGTCATCACGCCTTCCTTTCCAAGCTTAAGGTAATATATAGTTGGTTGTTGTTCATCCACCGGGTTTGTCCGACACTCTTTCATGTCTACATTAATTCTGGTTTGGGTTCTATCATTCAGTGCTTTCACTTTCCACCTGGCTTTTTGACACTTTACATGCCCCTTTTGGCTGTAGTCCTTAGTCTGCCTAGTTGCAGTTTTACATATATTTACACAATGTTTTCTTTCACAAAAGCCTATTGGAACTGTCACAGAGTTTGTACCAATATTTAACTGCCAACTGGGGGCTACACTACTACCGATGTTTTTTGTATCGCTTCTTTGTGCCACAGTGTGGCCGTGGATATGCGGCCACAGCTCCCGGGGGAGGTTTGTTCCCATGGTGCCTTCAGCCGTTTATACTATTTCTTGTATACTTAACTTACATGTAGGAGTGTTTGGAAACTACTTTATCCCTCCTCTTTGCTATTTCCCCCCCCCCCCCTTATGCCAACCACAAGTTCAACCTGCATCCTTTGTTTTATTATAGATTTATCCATTTCACACTGATGAGTGGACATCTTCACGAAATGAGTAGAGCCTCAGCCATAGGCTACTTCATTGCAATCATGTGATTTTGAGATTCAATATTATGATATCTACCATCTATTTATTATAATTTTTAAGACAATTTGTGTTCATCATGAATTGGAACACTATATACTTATGTATTGATTACCATTATACTGTGAATCATTTTGTTACTGTATACACTAATTGTTGATATTGTTGACAATAAAGGTGTTATCATTGCCTACAATGCTACAATTTTATCCAAATCCTGTATATGTGTTTGAAATCAATAAACATGTGGTTGAATACCTACCTTTCTCAGCTATGCTTCATACAACGTCCCAACCAACCCCCCTCCCTTAATATATACATTAGGGATGGAGGCATATGAACCTACCCATTCATTGCCTCATATAAAGTCACAACTTTCCTTTCCCCCTCTATTTGCAACAAAAGAACGTTGGTGTGCAAATGTTTGTATTGGTTTATCAGAGCCCTGTAGCTTTTACTGTTGCAACTTCATTGACTTTTATGCAAAGTATCAAACCTACTTCCCAGGAATGTGACATGTAAATTATACTCTCAGTACAAAACCTGCCTCTTAATACAAAACATAAACAGGAGATCAACAGACAAGTGATACTGTATAGAAGAATCCTGGGCCCATTCCTGTCCCATGAGCATTAACAACACGCAAGACTCTGGGGGATAATGTGTCTTGCCCAAGATCATATAGAGGACAAATTATAAAAGTCAGTTTTTCCACTCCTCTAAACCAAACTCTAATGATTTCAGCCAACATACTCCCCTTCTCTTCCTGTCTCAGATGTCTGTAGATATTGATCTGGAGAGAATCAGCTGATGGTCTTTCGCTCTTAAAAGAGAAATGCTATTTGGCACTTAGCTATAATTAAGACCTCACTATAGAGTTAATATTTAAATTATCTCTTAAGGATTTCCTATTTCAAAAACTGGAGAGATAAAACCATTTGTAAAAAAAAAAAAAAAAAGATGTCAGTATCACAGCATGGTAGAAAACATATTTACTGTACTTGAAGCACTGTATCTTCAGTCTCAGGTGCCCTGGTAGAGTTAATATTATAGTGGGAGTAATTGACATGGCTTGGCATATGAGCATAAAATGCATTAAAGTCTCTTCATGTTTTTCTTATGTTTGGGGAATCTGCTGTTAGATCCCATTTATAATGGGAAATACAGGGGGCCTCTGCAGGCATTATAATAAGGAACAGGACTCCTAAACTTTGCTCACTGGCAGAATACCAATCAAAACTCCTGATCCAACCAGCCTTGAACCTGGGTGGCTATTACCCCTGCAAGCAAAGTAATTCCAGCACTAGTTATCAAAACACTGATCATTTTTCTGGAAACTAGGTTATACTGTAAAAAAAGCTAATGCTCTGTAATAAATATCAACCATACCTCCCAACTTTCTGAGATGAGAAAGAGGGACACCTTTCAGCATAGAGTATGCATCAAACAGACATGCCCCTGCCATTCCTCCAATTATGAGGGCCACTGTTTCATCAGACTAAGCGACCCATCAGATTTTGCAACGGAAGTGACGTTCCGTCGCCGCCATCTTGCTACACCCTGCACTCGTCCACAGTAAGGATACAGTGAGGAGGCGGCAAATGGACATCTTGTTACACCCACTGGAGTCTTGCATTTCACACTTATTTTTAACAGTAAACTGAGCTTATATAGTGAAATACAGTATTTAAAAATCTGTCTGACTGTTTAGATGTTGAATTTTAAAAGCAGCGGCAAGCCTGCTGATCTCACATGTTTGTTAATATGATAGAACAATCAACATCAACATCAAAACAGTCAGACAGATTTCAAAATACAGAATTTCACGATATAAGCTCAGTTTACTGTTAAAAATAAGTGTGAAATGCAAGACTCCGGTGGGTGTAACAAGATGTCCGCTTGCCGCCTTCTCACTGTATCCTTAATGTGGACGAGTGTGGGGTGTAGTAAGATGGCGGCGACGGAACGTCACTTCCGTTACAAAATCTGACGGGTCGTCTAATCTGACGAAACACCACAAAGAATAAATAGGCAAAAAAAGAATGATTACATCAAGAGCTTTTTTCCTTGCCACCTTTTCCTTATACTGGCTTCCCAAAATAACGAATGCATTCATTTGGAGGTTGGAACAAAGTTTTAGTACAGTAAAATACTCTTGTTAGTTAAATAGTGCTTTTTATTTACAGAGATCTATACATCAGACCAGAAAGAGGGACAAGTGAGGAGAAATCAGGGACAAAGAAATTTAGTTCCTAATGAGGGACAGTTGGGAGCTATGCTCAACTGTGCTAGAGTCAAAGAGGTTTATTATAAAGGCAAATAGGCTGTTTACTGTGCAACAGATTTTTTTTTTCTAGAGCCATAATCCAAGTACCTAGTTAGATTTCTAGATTTTCTCTCCTCCAACTGCTATCTGCATGAGTCACTTTTATACATTTTTCCCAACACCAAGCAATCTCGGGAGACGACCCTGCCCCCTCCAGAACACAGAAGGTGATTACCAGCCTCAGCTGTGCATATTTTCCCATGAGACTGTGTACATAGCCTCTACTCTAGTCTCAGATGACACTCAGCTCTCCTGTCAGAGAAACATATTATAAGGAGGCATGTTGTACATCCATTGAACACTGGATGGCAGCAGAGTTGACAGTGGGAAGCTGCATAGTGCACGCACCACATGACTTCCTGGCTGTCTATAAAAGCTGAGCAAGTGCTCAGAGGAATTTCTGGTTTGTCTTCAGCTTCCTGTACCTGAGTTCCTGTTTTTCTGTGATTGATTACCTGCTGTGACCCAGATTGACCCTGACCTACTCTGATCTCCTCCTGGACCCGACCTCGGCTTGTTTAACGGACTTTGTTCCTGTCTCCTGTGTTTGACCCTCTGCCTGTGACCCGGATTTACCTTCAGTCTCCTGTGCCTTGACCTTCTGCTTGTGACCCAGTTTGTCTCCTGTCTCCAGTGCCTTGACCCTCAGCCTGTAACCTGGATTGTCTACTTACCTGTGTTTGACCCTCAGCCTGCTCCAGACTTCCTACCTGGCTTCTCCTGCTGGATCCTGATACTCATGAGTCCCTGCTCCAGTTTTACAGAACCTCCACGCAAGCTCTACCCTGCCTGCTGGTAGCTTGTGCCTCTTGGTGCCATCCACCCTCTGTATCACCTCCAGGGGTGGAGTGCGCTTAGGCACAACAGCGAACCATTCTCGGCATCTCGGCCTTGGTGAGTACCTTATACTGATATCTCCTCTCTGTGCTGTGCAGTGTGTCACATCAGATCCCCACTCCCTGCCTATTGAAGCTCAGAAATGCTTTGGTAAAGTGATACTAAACACACTTTTTTAATTTATATTGTCCCTTCTATTTCTGTATGTGAATAATGGCACTGTAATTATTTTAATAAAAAAAAAAAAATATCTAAGTACCTTTTTCCTAATTGATATACAGCTGTCACATGACCCAGATCTTTCTCAGCCTGTCTGCAGGCAACAATAAGAAGGAGAAGCTTCTAGTTCTCTGCTGCTGGACACATGTTCAAAATAAAAAAACAGCCTTTGGAATACAGAATAAAAATTAAATAAGTAATATAAATTAAACTGTCTGAAATTGGCATACAAATGTATGCATATTTGAAATAAAATCTTGATTATTTTGTGGAAATAACATGGTGGTCGTGGATTTCTGCTAGTCACAGGCTGTGTCACGCCCCTCCAGCCTGTGTCTTAGAATAAGAGGGAGGTTAAGCCTCTCTTAATATACATGTAATATCCCACCCCCATTGTGTTTAGCTGGTTAGTGGGCATTGAGGAGGAGGGAGGGAGTAAAAAAAGGAGAAAGCCTGATGCCGTGGAAGTCAGCTAAGACAACGTTTTATTATTGCATGTGAACAATAGTCAAAAAGAAAGCCAACGCATTTCAGCCATCAAGCCTTAATCATGGCTGGGAGGGAGGGAGGGAGTAGGCTGTCATTTACCATTGTGTATACGCCCACATGTGTGACCCTATAGTCAGATGGGCTGCTCAGATGTGGTAGGGAGGAAATGCTCAGCATAGAAAACCCACTGGAAACTCAGCATGTGCAGAGTTGCCACGACATCTCTGCAAAATCCCTAGCTGAATTGGGGCATGAACAGAAGGTGTAGATCGAGAACAGCCGGATCAACTAGTATTTTGCAGAATACTCATAGGTGTAGATTTACTGAAGCTGGTGCACACAGAATCTGGTACAGCTGTTAATGATAGCCAATCAGCTTCTAACTTCAGCTTGTTCAATTAAGCTTTGGCAATAAAGCTTGGAAGCTGATTGGTTTCTGTGCAGAGTTGCACTCCAGTTTTAGTAAATAAACCCCATAGTGACTTAGTGAGCATGTAATACAGCATTTACTGATAGTAGTTTTTTTATGATGTGGGTTTAGTGACACTTTAATTATAAAATTGTATACCGTATATACTCAAGTATAAGCCGAGATTTTCAGCCCTTTTTTGGGGGCTGAAAGTCCCCCCCTCGGCTTATACTCGAGTCATAGAAATTTTTACATTGTAAATATTACCTGTAAAGAAGTTGCGGCTGTGGCGTCCATCGTTCAAATTCCGCGGCGTCCATCGTTCAAATTCCGCGGTCTCTTCCTGTTCCTTCCTTGATAGGCGAGTCTCAGCAGACACTCTCCGCCTATCACGAACGTTCTCTCATCCTCAGTTTTCCAGCAGACGTCTCTGATTGGCGGAACACCCAACACAGTGTCTGCTGGGAAAACTAAGGATGAGAGAACGATCGTGATAGGCGGAGAGTGTCTGCTGAGACTCGCCTATCAAGGAAGGAACAGGAAGAGACCGCGGAATTTGAACGATGGACGCCGCGGAATTTGAACGATGGACGCCGCAGCCGCAACTTCTTTACAGGTAATATTTACAATGTAAAATAGGGAACAGTGAGCTAGGGAACAGTGGGGCATCGGCTTATACTCGAGTCAGTAAGGTTTCCCAGTTTTTTTGGGCAACATTAGGTACCTCGGCTTATACTCGAGTCGGCTTATACTCGAGTATATACAGTAAATCCTGGGTGAAAGTTGTGTTGCAAAACATTTATAAATAGACTCTTCTTAATGTCCATGTAAGCATATGTAGTTGGAGTTCACCGCCATTATACATCATACATTGTAAAATAACATTATGACAGCCTTCAAAGCATAGATTTGCTGCATTTGAAATACATGTGATATAAGTTGATTATGTAATAATAGATGTGCTGTTACATACGTGACTTTCCTCCCACCTTAATGTATATTTAATTACAGCCTATCAAACTTGAATGCAGAGCTCTGGAATCATAAATCGGACATAATCCAGACAGAAATCTTAGTGTTGTGTTACAGTACTTCAAGAGGATAAAGGTACAGTTTGTGCGGTCTATGGCAGGATAACGAACTCCAGTGTACAAGATGGGCCATATTTTATTACTTATCTCCTAGCAGATGGTTGCACTAGAATAAAATATATAAAATGGTCACTTAGAGGACATTGATGTGTCAGTTTGTATCTAAGCAACATGAGAGAAAAAAGATATTGCTACATTGCTCCCAAAATGTATTTTACATGTCTTACACCTTGCCTACAGAACTTCTACAACAATACACCTTTTATAAAAAAATAACTCACCAAATTACATGTTTATTGTGTATCACAGAAAAACTCTGCTAAGCATGCTGTAATTGCAGAACAATACATGTCTTTTTTTGTTAAAAAAATACTGCCTATCCAAACTCCAGACAAATATAATAGAATAAAAAGGTGTAAATGAAAGATAAAATAAAAAGCAGCTCCAGTTGCAATATTCACTTTCAACTGCTGCACTGTGTGGGAGAGGGGTGTACAGTAGAGGTGATATGTAGTGGCAGAGGGGAGTTGTAGTGGCAGAGGGGTACAGAGGTGAGATGTAGTGGCAGAGGGGAGATGTCGTGGCAGAGGGGTACAGAGGTGAGATGTAGTGGCAGCGGGGAGATGTAGTGGCAGAGGGGTACAGAGGTGAGATGTAGAGGCAGAGGGGTACAGAGGTGAGATGTAGTGGCTGAGGGGAGGTACAGAGGTGAGATGTAGTGGCAGAGGGATACAGAGGTGAGATGTAGTGGCAGACGGGTGTAGAGGTGAGATGTAGTGACAGAGGGGTACAGAGGTAAGATGTAGTGACAGAGAGGTACAGAGGTGAGATGTAGTGGCTGAGGGGAGGTACAGAGGTGAGATGTAGTGGCAGATGGGTACAGATGTGACATGTAGTGGCAGACGGGTGTAGAGGTGAGATGTAGTGACAGAGGGGTACAGAGGTAAGATGTAGTGACAGAGAGGTACAGAGGTGTGATGTAGTGGCAGATGGGTACAGAGGTGAGATGTAGTGACAGAGGAGTACAGAGGTGAGATGTAGTGGCAGAGGGGTACAGGGGTGAGATGTAGTGGCAGAGGGGTGCAGTGGTGAGAAGTAGTTGCAGATGGGTACAGAGGTGAGATGTAGTGACAGAGGAGTACAGAGGTGAGATGTAGTGGCAGAGGGGTACAGAGGTGAGATGTAGTGGCAGAGGGGTGCAGAGGTGAGAAGTAGTGGCAGATGGGTACAGAGGTGAGATGTAGTGACAGAAGAGTACAGAGGTGAGATGTAGTGGCAGGGGGGTACAGAGGTGAGATGTAGTGGCAGAGGGGTACAGGGGTGAGATGTAGTAGCAGAGGGGTACAGAGGTGAGATGTAGTGGCAGAGGGGTACAGAGGTGAGATGTAGTGACAGAGGAGTACAGAGGTGAGATGTAGTGGCAGAGGGGTACAGAGGTGAGATGTAGTGGCAGAGGAGTACAGAGGTGAGATGTAGTGGCAGAGGGGTACAGAGGTGAGATGTAGTGACAGAGGAGTACAGAGGTGAGATGTAGTGGCAGAGGGGTACAGAGGTGAGATGTAGTGACAGAGGAGTACAGAGGTAAGATGTAGTGGCAGAGGGGTACAGAGGTGAGATGTAGTGACAGATGAGTACAGAGGTGAGATGTAGTGGCAGAGGGGTACAGAGGTGAGAAGTAGTGGCAGAGGGGGAGAGAGGTGATATGTAGTGGCAGAGGGATACAGAGGTGAGATGTAGCAGCAGAGGGGTACAGAGGTGAGATGTAGTGGCAGATGGGTACAGATGTGAGATGTAGTGGCAGAGGGGTACAGAGGTGTGATGTAGTGGCAGAGGGGTACAGAGGTGAGATGTAGTGGCAGAGGGGCACAGAGGTAAGATGTAGTGGCAGAGGGGTACAGAGGTGAGATGTAGTGGCAGAGGGGTACAGAGGTGAGATGTAGTGGCAGAGGGGTACAGAGGTGAGATGTAGTGGCAGAGGGGTACAGATGTGACATGTAGTGGCAGAGGGGTACAGAGGTGAGATGTAGTGGCAGAGGGGTACAGATGTGACATGTAGTGGCAGAGGGGTACAGAGGTGAGATGTAGTGGCAGAGGGGAGATGTAGTGGCAGATGGGTACAGAGGTGAGATGTAGTGGCAGATGGGCACAGAGGTGAGATGTAGTGGAAGAGGGGTACAGGGGTGAGATGTAGTGGCAGAGGGGTACAGAGGTGAGATGTAGTGGCAGACAGGTACAGAGGTGAGATGTAGTGGCAGAGGGGTACAGATGTGACATGTAGTGGCAGAGGGGTACAGAGGTGAGATGTAGTGGCAGATGGGTACAGAGGTGAGATGTAGTGGCAGATGGGCACAGAGGTGAGATGTAGTGGCAGAGGGGTACAGAGGTGAGATGTAGTGGCAGAGGGGTACAGAGGTGAGATGTAGTGGCAGACAGGTACAGAGGTGAGATGTAGTGGCAGAGGGGTACAGATGTGACATGTAGTGGCAGAGGGGTACAGAGGTGAGATGTAGTGGCAGATGGGTACAGAGGTGAGATGTAGTGGCAGATGGGCACAGAGGTGAGATGTAGTGGCAGAGGGGTACAGAGGTGAGATGTAGTGGCAGAGGGGTACAGAGGTGAGATGTAGTGGCAGATAGGTACAGAGGTGAGATGTAGTGGCAGAGGGGTACAGATGTGACATGTAGTGGCAGAGGGGTACAGAGGTGAGATGTAGTGGCAGAGGGGAGATGTAGTGGCAGATGGGTACAGAGGTGAGATGTAGTGGCAGATGGGCACAGAGGTGAGATGTAGTGGAAGAGGGGTACAGGGGTGAGATGTAGTGGCAGAGGGGTACAGAGGTGAGATGTAGTGGCAGACAGGTACAGAGGTGAGATGTAGTGGCAGAGGGGTACAGATGTGACATGTAGTGGCAGAGGGGTACAGAGGTGAGATGTAGTGGCAGATGGGTACAGAGGTGAGATGTAGTGGCAGATGGGCACAGAGGTGAGATGTAGTGGCAGAGGGGTACAGAGGTGAGATGTAGTGGCAGAGGGGTACAGAGGTGAGATGTAGTGGCAGATAGGTACAGAGGTGAGATGTAGTGGCAGAGGGGTACAGATGTGACATGTAGTGGCAGAGGGGTACAGAGGTGAGATGTAGTGGCAGACGGGTACAGAGGTGAGATGTAATTTCCAAGTACTCTTCCAACTGCTACTATTGAAAAATGTCCAATAACATTCATTTTTTTAAAGTGATCTCTTTACGCTTCAGTTTATCATTTTAAGTAGTATTTCATTTTTTTTATTTTTAAATCTATAGACAGCAATGGTGAAAATCTTTGAAATTAAGTTGTAACACTGAAACAATTGTTTTTACAAATACCACTGTTACTTATCTGTGCAGACAAATGCATTTGCTTTTATCTCATGGAAGAGCTATTGCTCTTTCATTCATTGTCAGCAGACCTTAGAAGAGGCGTCCAGGCCTGATCATAGCTCAGTGACAGTGACATATGCAGGACAGTACATTGTTTGTAAATGTCACATGTTCTAGCTGACTAATATAACCTCTATGCCTGGCCAGCTCATAAGTCATTCAATTAACCCTATAAGCACTGCTAGCTTGCTTACTTATACACATTTTATCTGACTATGGGCCTATCAACCACAAAAAGGTATATACAAAAGTCTAAAATTGATATGAGCAATAATAAATGCCTTTTGTACATTTCTAATTGGAAGTGTTTTTGCTTGCCACACTTTTTCTGAACTTCCTGATAACTATGCAATCGTTTTTTGTGAACTTAAATTGCTGTGTATAGGTAAGCCATTAGATCGTTAGCCCCATATATAATATACAAGGATCAATTGTCACTGAAACCTTTTTGCAAGTATTTTACGCAGGGCTTTTTTTCTCAAACAATAGGTGCTGGAACTCAACCACGACCCCCCAAAACCTCTCCCCCCACACACATCCTCCATATCACATCAAATAGTGGGTGTGGTCAGATTTCACAAACAGTAGAAGGGTCTTAAAGGGGCAATAAATACCAGGATCGCATTACATACAGAGTGCAGAGTTCATGGGGGTTACACACAGAGTGCAGAGCTGTCACTTGTAAACACAGAAACCGGACTTCTGTGTTTACAAGTGATTGTGGTGAGGAGGCACCAAAGGGTCTGAGCCAGAGGTGGTGGAACTGAGTTCCACCAAGTTCCCCCTGAAAAAAGGCCTGATTTTACGGCATGAAAAACGAATTGTACAAGGGAATTTTTCCATCCATATCCACATTTTCTTTGATTGTTGAAATTAATATTATTAATTTATTTTATTTCTTTACAATATCTTTGCCTTTTTTCAGTGTTCTACTTTTTAAAACATCAAAGAATGACGCTAGTCCTTCCAAAACTAAAATTGAATTTTTAGTAAAGCCTACTACACACGGCCGAGAATCTCGTCAGGGAAAAACCCGTAGTTTTTCCTGATGAGATTCTTGACAAGAATCTTGTGCCGGCCGAGTGTACACACGTAAGATTCAAAATAACCGCCGTTCTTTTGAATGGCACGAACGCGGTGATGTAATCGACTATGATGAGCATGCGCTCGTCATATTCGATGCCGTTGCCGCCATCTTGCTTCACCCTACCTATGCCTTGGAAGCTACCGCGCATGCGTCAAAGTCCTTTTGAGCATGCACGGGTTTCCATGGAGGCAGGCAAGTATACACACGCTCGGGTTTCTCGTCGGGAAACAGGCTGACAAGAATCCCAACGAGAAAATAGAGAGCAGGATCTCTATTTTTCTCGTCGAGATTCTGGGCAGATTTCCCGTCGAGAAACCTGAAAGCCTCGTACACACGCACGGTTTTCTTGGCAAGAAAGCTCTCCCAGCAGTTTTCTTGTCGTTTTTTGCCGAGAAAACCGGCCGTGTGTACGAGGCTTTAGAATTGGAAAGCAGAAAAGCAGCACTTTATATAAAATCAGCGAACAATAGTCTCTAAGGATGAATACATAAGGGATACAGTGGGGTATGCTACCTGTGTGACATCACTGACCTTATAAGGACTACATTTTCTTATTTGGAAAGCACCTGATAAGTAACTACTATATACTTCTATACTGAGAAGTATAATAACTTGTGCGCTACACTGTGTTTAATGGTAAATAATATGTGCCACAGAATATATATATATTATATACAGGGCTATTTTTCTCAGAGAATAGGTGCAGGAACTCCCCCCTTTTTGAGTCACCCCTTTTCTCCACCTTTACCCACCTCTGAGCATCGTTCCTTAGTTCCACCCCCTACCCACCTTCCAGTACTGCCCCTTTAGGGAATACAGAAATAAGTATCATTTTTGTGGTGATAAGTAATTTGTATGAAATTTGTTCATGATAACAAGAAAAGCAGTAATATAGATCCCCTGTAGCCAGTAACAAAAAAGCCCCCTCTAGCAACAATACACCCCCCCATAAAATGGGCAACCCAAAACAAAATCCCCCAGCAGCAACAATAGACCCCTGGCAGCAGCAACAGGTCTCCCCACAGCCAGCATCAATAGACCCTTCAGCAGGCAGCAACAATAGACCCCTCCTTCAACAGTAGACCTCTCCCAGCAATACCTGACCCCTCAGCAATATAAGACCCACCCCCAGCACTAATAGGTCCCCCACCAGTAAGAATAGACCCCCCCCCCTGAAAAAATAGATCCCCTCCAGCTAGAATAGATCCCTCAGCAGCCAGCATCAATTAACCCTGCAGCACACCCCAGCACCCCTTCCCATTACATACAGTCAGTGCTGGAGGTGCTGGAAATGCATTCCAACGCGTTCCCGCTGAAAAAAAGCCCTGTGTATATATAGATATATATATCTATATATATGTAGCGCTACCCCCAGTTAAGAGAGCCGCTTGGTTTGATTTCGGGCCCTGTGTGCAGCACCACCAACCCCCGGCAATCTTACTCGACCCACTCTGGCACAGTTAGTCTAGGGTTATATCTGTATCACATTCAAAAGTATTGCAAGGGATAATCTCTTAGCAGTAAGACAACACACTGAAGCGAGGGATTAAATATAACAGTTTACTCTTATCTCAAAAGGTAGCATAGGCAGAATACAACACATGCAACTGGCTTGCAGAGCCCTGCAGAAATCAATACAGCACACAATAATGGCGCTGCGCGGTACTTCACCACGCGTAGCTATTATGGTATGCGCGCCCTATGGCGCACTAAACAATATCTTAACTCCCCACCCCGGTCAGGCCTGACATGGAGTAAATCTCAGTCACCTCCTATAGGGATTTCTTCGCATGCCAGCTTTCGGTGGTGCACTTGATGAATAGTACTTTGTAATCCACAACCAGGCAATAACTTGGAACACTATACTGGGGGGGGGACACTTCAACTCTGTCCTGCTACCGGTCCCCCTGGGGAACAGCAAATAAATGAAACTGTGGGCCTATGCAGTCTATAGGCCTGAACACGGCACAGTCTATTGGTCTGGGCAGGTGCCCGCTCACCACTCCGGACGCGATCCCAGTCCGGAACGTCCACCCTGCTGTGTATCCGCACACAGCGTCTGCAACGATCAGGTCCCCGATCCAACTGATGTCCTCACTCGACAAGTCAGATGCCACCCAGGCTCCGCAGTGGGGTGGAAGGCTCTTTGGAAGTTGCGTAAGGCCCAGGCTTCAGGCCTTGCACTGCAGCAGATCCGCACAGGAAGAAACTCTTGCTTGCAGCGCGGTGTCCAAAGAGGCCGAGCTCCGCCTCGCCTCGCCTCCTCCTTAAATAACCCCTCCCATGAGTCTCTGCGGTGGCTAACTGCACTCTGGGTGCCGAACGGGGTTCTGGGTAACGTAGTCCCGGGGCCTTAAAGGAGACCCCGCTACATTATATATATATATATATATATACGGTATATAATAAAGTGAAAATGAGAGTATAAAAAAAGATCACAAATACTGAACATAGTAGCCTGACTAATAAAAGGATAATGCTGCCAAAACCTGTAGCGTCACCACATAGACGATAAATTATATATAATAACTTCATGATACTCGATAATAAAACACCAAAAAAGTGCTTGAATACCTATATGGACTCGCAATCAGTATCATAAGAAATCGCCATACACATGTGAATATGTGAAATAATTACTAAAAACATAACATATAATATATAATATAAATAATGTATCCAGCAATATGACTCCGTATAATGTGTTAATCAATTCATATCAGCCCTGTTGCGCAGTGCATCCAAAATTCAGTGCTGTACAGACCACAAAAAGGTGAAAAAAAGTTCTTTATAAAGTGCTGTATTGGTTCTCCAATTAAAGTGACATTTATATTTCATGCAATCCAGTGTTTTGTCCAAGTGATCCACCACTGTGCGCAATGGCCACTTTACATTAGCATTCAATGTAACTTGCTTCAATTGAATCAATAATCTCCATAGGGTACATATCGCTCAGTGGTTGATGACGCTCAGATGGCCAACACATGGAACGGAAATGAAAATTCACATAGTGTAGTAGTAATAAACAGGTTCATCCAAAAAAGTGTAGACTTACCGTTAAACTATTAGTGGACATCAAGTGAATGGGACCGCGGGGTCACACAAGCCGAGACCGGAAGTTCAGATCTGTCAGTGTCTTTCGCTTGTGTGATCCTGCAGTCCTATTTACTTGATGTCCACTAATATTTTACCTGTAAGTATAACGTGTTTTTAAAATCAACCTGTTTATTACTACTACACTATGTCAATTTTAATTTCCGTTCCATGTGTTGGCCATCTGAGCGTTATCAACCACTGAGCGATATGTACCCTATGGAGATTATTGATTCAATTGAAGGGAGTTACAGTGAATCTTATGGTAAGTGGCCATTGCGCACAGTGGTGGAGCACTTGGGCAAAATACTGCATTACATAAAATATAAATGTCACTTTATTTGGAGAATTTAATACAGCACTTTATAATTGCCACATAGCGTAATCCTGTTTCTTAAAATATATATATATATATATATATATATATATATATATATATATATATATTTTAAGAACAGGATTACGCTATGTGTCAATTTTACTTTTTTATATGATCCTGCTATTTTGGAGCCATTGATACCTCCAGCCTATTAGAACCCCAACAGGACCAAGGGATACCTTTTGAAGTGACACCAAAGCTAACCTTAGGCACATGAAATAGGAACATCTGGTGAGTGTATACCCTAAAGCCGTGTACACAAGATCGGTTTTCCTATGGATTCTAATCCGATGGATTTTTCCATCGGAAATCCGATGAAGCTGACTTCCATCAGTCTTCACACCATCAGTCAAAAATCCGACCGTCCCAAACGCCGTGACGTAAAACACTCCGACAAGCCGAGAAAAATGAAGTTCAATGCTTCTGAGCATGCGTCGACTTGATTCTGAGCATGCGTGGGTTTTTTGTCCGATGGAGTTTTACACAGACGATAGGAATTTGCTATCGTTTTTTTTCCCATCAGATAAATTTAAAACTTGTTCTATTTTTTCTCACCGATGGAAAAAAGACCGATGGGGCCCATACACGATCGGTTTGTCCGATGAGAAAAGTCCATCGATCGTGTGTACACGGCATAAGGGGAATGTTACTCACGTGGTGGCGTTCTCGGGATGTGGTGCACGAGTGATAACAACTAGGATCACCGTAATGCATAGAATGCATTAAGATAAAAAACCTTCTGCCTTTACAACTCCTTCAATGTTAATAAAAAAGACCTTTCCTTTGCAATCTGCAACCACAGTCATTTTCTGTAAAATGCAATGCAAGATGACACCCTGGAAGTGTTCTGTACTTAGTTGGTGTACAGAACTTCACCATAAATGAATTTTCCTGCTTGTGTGATTGGCTTACTGATTTTCCCAGAAGTATGCAATAAGATAAAAGTCAACATTTTAGACATCCTCTGCATTAGGATGTATATACTTTTGGTGAAAAACTCTGTAAGGGTTAATTACTTCTAAAGTCATGCAGACAATGCCCCTTTCCTCACTAGAGCACTGAAAGTGTGTCAGATGATTAGAATGAACACAGACACTCCTTGTCAAGAACCAGACTTCTAAGGACATAGTAGAGCATACAGCTTTTTCCTAAAGTGTTACTAACCCCAGGACCCTGCATTCACTATATCTGATCTCCCATAGTACACAGAACATGGAAATACAATTATTTTAGTAAACTGTTAAATATACCTTTTCTCATCAGCAGTATATAGCAATGTTGTGACATCTATCAATGTCTGGATAAAGCTTGTAGGAGGAGTTTTCATTCTACTCTGACTGTCCTATAAGGCGGAAGGGCCCCTGGCCCTCTGTCTGGACAGTGCTGATGGGCCCTGTGCTGATCACATGCACCCTACCAAGAAAGAAAAAACTCTAGCAATACACACCAAACTGAACATGTGCAAATTGACTCCAAAGGCTCTGTTCTATCAGGAGATGGATTGGGGACTGTGGAAAAAAGGGAAGGATCAGAGAAGACAGGATCAAACAGCCTTTTTACACAATGCAGAGGATTAACCCCTTAGGTTCCACAGTGAGTATAACAAGCATGCTTTACTGCATAAACAGACTGATTTTACTGTTGTGGGTTTAGTAACACTTTAGAACAAAGGTGTAGTTACTCTTTATGTCAATATTGGAAAGCTATCCTGCCCAAAACACCTTCCACTATTTTACAGTGTAGCACAGCTGTGATAAAGAAGCCATATGTGCTTTGAAGAGCAACTAATTAGTCACAGGTTGATGTTGGGCTGAATTTTGTATAGATTTAAAGGGGTTGTAAACCCTCATGGTTTTTCACCTTAATACATTCTATTCATTAACCAGTTCAGCCCCCGGAAGAATTGGCTGCTCAATGACCAGGCCATTTTTTGCGATACGGCACTGTGTCGCTTTAACTGACAATCGCGCGGATGTGTGACGCTGTAGCCAAACAAAACTGATGTCCTTTTTTCCCACAAATAGAGCTTTCTTTTGGTGGTATTTGATCATCTCTGCGGTTTTTATTTTTTGCGCTATAAACAAAAAAAGAGCGACAATTTTGAAAAAAAACGATACTTTGTACGTTTTGCTGTAATAAATAGCCCAATTTTTTTTTTAAAAAAGCTATTTTTTTTCTCAGTTTAGGCCGATATGTATTCTTCTACAAATTTTTGTTAATAAAAATTGCAAAAAGCGTATATTGATTGGTTTGCGCAAAAGTTATAGCGTTTACAAAATAGGAGATTTATGACATTTTTATTATTTATTTTTTTCACTAGTAATGGCGGCGATCTGCGATTTTTATCGGGACTGCGACATTATGGCGGACATACCGGACACTTTTGACACATTTTTGGGACCATTGGCATTTATACAGTGATCAGTGCTATAAAAATCCGAAGGACTTTTTTCATCGGAAAAAACGATCGTGTATGGGCCCCATCAGACTTTTTTCCATCGGTGTAAAAAAATAGAACATGTTATAAATTTTTCCCATGGAGAAAAAAAACGATAGGAAATTCCGATCGTCTGTGTGGAACTCCAACGGAGAAAAAACCCACGCATGCTCAAAATCAAGTCGACGCATGCTCAGAAGCATTGAACTTAATTTTTCTCGGCTCGTCTGAGTGTTTTACGTTACCGCGTTTTGGACGGTCAGAATTTTGTCTGATGGTGTGTTTAAGGAAGACTGATAGAAGTCAGCTTCATCGGAATTCAGACGGAAAATTCCATCGGATTTTATTCCATCGGAAATTCGATCGTGTGTACAGGGCATTACAGATTCCACCATTCATGTTAAACAGTGCGGATGGACAAATCTCCCCTGCTGGCTATTATAATTTTACACTGATGGATCTGCTGTCATAATAACCAAATAGTGGCTGCATTGGCCAAAAAAATCAGACATAATCCAAAACACCATCAGGCTCCTGCATCTTCTAGAAGTCTCTATAACCTTGTATGCACAGCTACAGAGACTGAGGGGAATAAGCTGCAGGATTCTAACAATGCTGACAAGAGGTGACAAATAATGACTCTTCCAACAGGAACGCGATTTCTTACAAGATCTCGCAGCTTGGCATGTCTGGCAGTGTCCACGGACATGACGTTATCTAGCTAAAAAATGTCAGTCTCATGTCAGTAGTTACCTTAACTGATATGAAGAAAATTAGCATTTTCCACTTAGCAACAAAATTCCATTCTAGGTGTGCTAACACATGATTAACTTGCTGTGGACAAATGCACTTTTTCTGTGGCCTAGCAATAAGAGGCGTTGTCCTTAGCGAATAATTGACTGTTTCCTTTCACTGTCACCTCTGACAGCCAGCAACTGATTTGTTGTTCAAAGCGAAAACCTTCCCTTTTTCTACACTAGTTTTATAAATGTTTCCTAATATTTGCATTAAACATAAAGAAACAGTCAGATGTAAATAGCCAGAACCAAAGTTTAGATACTGATATTACAAAATACCATTCTAAATTTAATGTATTTGTCACCAGCGGCTTCCATCAGAGGGGCCTAAGGAAGACTTATATACACATGCTGTGAGTTAACAGAACACTGATTGACATCCCAATCTCCTTAATCCTGAACAAGGAAGTCAGGATTTACTGACCAGCAAGTACTATGGCAAGAATCCCTATTTACATCCATTAGGAGGCCTTTCTGGAAAGCATCATAAGGAATGCCTTAACTTGGTCAGTGGCCTACATGTATTACCAATCCCATTTAAGCACACAATGGAATGCACTAGTATTACACAGACTAGTTCATGCTTATACTGTTAGACACCTTAATAATTCATAAAAGACACATTAATACATGTTAATGTATTTCTAATTGTAACTTGTGTCCTCAAGGTAGATGAAGACTCCATTATCACCATTAGTTTAAAAAAGGGAGGGGGAATCACTAGATAATGTGTGCTACCTGGTCCAGTCATCCTATGGATTTGTTATGCTAGTGGTTTATTTTTAGAAAATGCACATATTATTTATTAATACACAGAGTTATTTTTCATTAACATTTAAAGCAAAACTCCAGAAAAAAGCATTATGTATGTATATATAGATCTACAGATAGAGCTATATATAGCTCTATCTATAGATATAGATATAGATCTATCTATATATATATCTATGCCCACATACATACACATACTATATTGTCAAATGTATTGGGGCGCCTGCCTTTACACACACATGAACTTTAATCATATCCCAGTCTTAGTCCGTAGGGTTCAATAGTGAGTTGGCCCACCCTTTGCAGCTATAACAGCTTCACCTCTTCTGGAAAGGCTGTCGACAATATTTAGGAATATAGCCTCGTACACACGGCCGGGAATCCCGTCAGGAAAAAAACGTCGGTTTTCCTGACGGGATTCCTGGCAAGCTTTCCTTGCTCGCCGAGTGTACACACGGCCATTCAAAATAACCGCCGTTCTTTTGAATGGCAAGAACGCGGTGACATCGTCTACGACGAGCATGCGCTCGTCACATTCGATGCCGTCGCCGCCATCTTGCTACACCCTACACTACCCTTGTAAGCTACCGCGCATGCGTCGAAGTCTCATCAAGCATGTGCGGGCTTACCTGGGACAGGTAAGCATACACACTCACGGTTTTCTCGGCAGGAAACACTCTGCCGAGAACCCCGACGAGAAAATAGAGAGCAGGCTCTCTATTTTTCTCGTCGGGATTCCCGGCAGTTTTCTCGCCGAGACACCATACACATGGCCGGTTTTCTCGGCAAAAAGCTCTCCCAGCAGCTTTCTTGTCGAGAAAACCGGCCGTGTGTACGAAGCTTCAGTCTTTGGAAATGTTTGACCATTCTTCTAGAAGCACATTTGTGAGGTCAGGCACTGATGTTGGGCAAGAAGGCCTGGCTTGCAGTCTCCGCTTTAATTTATCCCAAAGGTGTTCTATCGGTTGAGGTTAGGACTCTGTGTAGGCTAGTTAAGTTCTTCCACCCCAAACCCATCCATGTCTTTATGGGCCTTTATTGTACACTGGTCCAAATCATTTGGTGGAGGGGGGTTATGGTGTTGGGTTGGGATTCGTCCCTTAGTTCCAGTGAAGGGAACTCTTAAGGCATCAGCATACCAAGACATTTTGGACAATTTCATGCTCCCAACTTTGTGGGAACAGTTTGGGGATAGCCCCTTCCTGTTCAAACATGACTGGGCACCACTGCACAAAGCAAAGTCCATAAAGACATCGATGAGCGAGTTTGGGGTGGAGGAACTTGACTGACGTCAACCCGATATTACACCTTTGGGATAAATTGGAGCAGAGACTGTGAGCCAACATTAGTTCCTGACCTCACAAATGTGCTTCTGGAAGAATGGTCAAACATTCCCATAGACACACTCTTAAACCTTGTGGACAGCCTTCCCAGAAGAGTTGAAGCTGCAAAGGGTGGGCCAACTCAATATTGAACTCTCCAGACCAAGACTAGGATGCCATTTAAGCTCATGTGCGAGTAAAGGCAGGCTCCCCAATACTTTTGACAATATATACACACACACACACAGGTGTTATTGTCAGTGTTATTGTATATAGTCTTGTCAGTGAGAAATCCAGTATTCTTTATTGCATGAAAGGCCTTCTATCCCCCTCATATCCCGTTAACAAGACTGGTGGCTGATAAGCCCCCCCCCCCCCAGCCACCGGTCTTGTACATTCCCCCCTGTAGTCCTTAGTAAAGCAAGTAGTGATGTAAGTAAGCAAGTGGGCGGACCTGTGAGTCTCAGACTGCCCGGTCTGATCCGCCCACTGTGCTGCATAGTTAGATTGTTGGGCCAGGAGGCTCATGGTTTTTCTCGTCTCCTATGTCTTAACTCTTTTACTGACAGACTGGGAGTGTCCATCTGTGCCTACAGATTGTGAAAATCTCATCATATCCACATGTGATACTGATGGGATAATGTAGAGGTTAGTTACACACAAAAAAGGGAAAGTAGAAGAAGAGTTTGCAGCAATGTGGGTGGGCAGTGTCAGAGTCCTATTTATAGAACACTGCTGATCCACCACACACATACCCACATTCCCGTCCACTCAAGACTCTAAATTCCAGGGCATGATGGGATTTGTAGCCTTGGTGAGTGGTGAAAAACACGAACAGGAAGTGATGTTGCTGCTTCCGAGATCCCTCTTCCAAGAAGCTGTGCAAAAAGTTTATGCCACCGCTTTTTTTAACTGAGTTTTATACAAAGTTTACAGTTACATTAAAAAACACATTAGCAGTTTTGCTTATCTATCCAAACATGGCTAGTTTGCCCTGATGTTCATCATGCTATCCTCTATTTTTATTTTGATCTAAAAGGTCCTACTCTATATTAGCAACCCTTCTGCTGGCTTCTTTTATCCTGAAAGTATGGGGTTATGCTGTATTTCATGTGCCATCTAAATTACCGTACCTTGATTCATATTTAGGTGTTATGCCTTCTGTTGGATTTTTCATGGATATAAATACAGAGCAGAATCATTCAAGCTGAGTAGGGATGGTAGAGTTAAGAACCCTGATGTAAATAAGGCCCCATAACAAGGCATCAAGAGTATCAAAAATACGATATGATCCTCCTGTTTAGATTGTAAGCTATAACAAACAGGGCCCTCTAATCCCTCTTTGAATTGTATGTTACCTGTACTGTCTCTCTCTATTTCTTAAATGCTGCGCAAACTGGTGGTGCTGAATAAATCTTGTATAATAATCATTATTAGGATGGCAGTAATAATAATACCCAGAGTTACAATTTGTCAGTTTTCCTCCCTACTCCTACAGCAAATGTAACCTTGTTTGTATCCAAATTTGCTGAATGTTTAAACAGGGCTTCTATAAACTACCATAAAAACGTATCTGAAGCCAGAACCTTACATCTTCATTTTTGATAAAGTGGTGAGGTGTTAAAACCCCAATCAGGTTTTTAGTGCTGCCTGCGTCCCCACTGGGGAGTATTTGTCCTGGTTACCATTGCTCAAGGTATGGGAAATGAGGAAAAATCTAAAACATTTAAATTTTCATCAAAACTTCCAATGGAGATAATAATAGGCGACACTTGTTTTGACAATTGTGTGAGAGAAAATTACCCTTACGGAGAGAAATGTTATCTTATTTCCTGTCATGCCGATGTAACAGGAAGTGAAGGGAAGTCTCACCAAATGTGAAATAGATGCTCGAAAAATTGAGAGGGGTTTTAAAGAGTTTGTAAATCTAAAAAAATTATGTTACTGCCTCTTTAAAGTAATATAATATGCATTGTCATGTATGTATTTTATTTAGTCCTGCCGGTGTTGTATAATATATGTTGATATTTGCAAATGTGTGCAAACTAAATCCCTTGTTTTAAAGTAAAGTGTTGGACAGGGTAATTTGGTTTGATGCAAGCTGGCTGGCGAGTGAGCTGGAAATTTTTGTTTGTTATTTTTTTACACAAGTCGCCCTTACATGTGCTCCTTGCTGCAAAGGCCAGGTACATATGGGAGGGGGGTTGCCATTTGTTTGTACTGCTGGTGAATTGTTGAGGGGACGCACTGCATATCTTCGCTGTCATTGTGCTCATGCTGGGTGTCCAGTGCGTTCCTATATCTTTAGGGAGGAGGGGACTCCCTTTAGGCATCAATCTGTCCATTATTATATATGTGCTCAAACTTTGAAGGCTCTCAAAATATTAGGACTGCAGCACACTGGGTTGCCGTGAAGTGGCCTCTGCAGCTTACGCATGTATTTGCAAAATTGTGAAAATCTAAACGCATTGTTTTAATGTAAACTATTGGACAGGGTAATTTGGTTTGTGGCAGGCTGGCCGGCAAGTGAGCTGGGAATTTTTCTTTGTTGTACATGCGTTGATCTTTCATGTGCTCCTTGCTGCATAGGCTAGTTACAGATTGGGGTGGTTGCCATTTGGTTGTACCTGATTGATTCTGCCTGTGCTCCTCCTCCTGAGAGTAAACTGACCATGCTAGGATGGCAAATCCATGCTAGGGTGCCCAGTTTACATCTTGTGTCATCCCACTGCTAATACAGCCACGTTGTGCAAGAGCATGCCTGTATCTTCTGTAGTCTGTAGAAAGCTGCGCTGGGGAAAGGGGGAAGTGACATTATGCTGCCGGGTCTGACTGCATTTCATTGTCATGGAAATGCAAAAGTTTAACAACAGCCTGATTTCCTACAATGCCAATCCCTTCTCTTGACACGCCGACCAGCATGTTTGTGGATCATTAAGTAAGTTATACCGATCAATTTAACTGCAATTAAGAAGCCAAGGATATCATTACAGACACATTTTTTCAGGAAAAAACCTTGGATTCATGGCAAGCTAACATTTCTCTGTGGAATAATGTTTAACATTGATGAACTTCACAACTACTGTTCACAAAACTTCTACATCATACCCTACAATATCCAAAACCAAAAAAACTTTTGGGCTTTAGATATAAGGAAATTTCAAAACTGCAAACAAGAAAAAATGTTTTAGATTTCCATATTCTATTTTATTATGTTTTATTACTAGTTTTTCTGATGATAAAATTTACAAATACAACCAAAATTCTGCTGAGGATTATCAAATTTGTTGGCAAAACAAGAAACATTCATCATGTTTTTAACCAATTATCCCAAAGTTTTTCTACAATTAAATTTGAAGAGTTGATTGATTTTTTTTTTTGTATATTCCAAGACCTTACATCTGATAAAGCGACTGGTGGAAGATATTTTTTTCCCAGACAATTACTGGAACAAATTCTCTGAGGGTTGAAGATGTTATCTTCTCCTAAGATCTCCGGTTTCATGTCAAACATAAAAGATCAACCTCCTGCCAAACCATTCTAGTTCATAACATTAAAACAAACCTTTTGTTCCTATGAAATGACAAACACACCACGAATAAAAAAAAAAAGTCTGGAGAAGTATGTTTCTTTTTGCGCACTCAAGCCTTATTAATTATTCATAAAATATCTCCGAACATTTCTAACATTTGAAGGATACTTTCTGTGATAAATAGTGTAGGGTTTCAGGAGTCCTAGGTGGACAAAAGCCTTTACAGCCTTCTTATGAGCAAGAATATATCAATGACATGGCTCATGAACTTTCTACATATACTTGGCCTCATCGAGTTGACCACCACTAAATTATACATAGAGAAGGTAGACACCAAGCAGAGGACTTGGAGCAATTATCTGCATGACTTCAAGCTGATGTGACTTGAAGATCAAAGAGAGACGGTTGTGTTTTAAAGGAAAAATTATAAATCACATATGTGGAGAATATAGACTACATTAATATATCTTTAGCTGAAAAAAAAGAGTAGGGACAAATTGTTCTCCTTTATAAGTGCAAAGTACACTATATCATTCTGTAATATCATTAATCCTTTTCTACCATCTGACTAGCTAAAATCTTATTGATTTCTAGGCATACCTATCAATGTTCTGAGATGGGAAAGAGGGACACATTATAACTCAAAGTATGTAAGCAGAGGTCGCTGCCCTACCACGTGTCCACTTATATGGACTATAAAAAATTGATACGCAAAATATAATTGGTTAAACCAACAACTGCTGTTTATCACCACTGATTTTTCTTTATAATGATACAAGATAACAAATAGAATAATTTACATTTTGGATAAAATATTAAGTGCAGTAAAGCACTTTTAAAAGTTATTTTTTTTTTTTTATTTAGTGCAAAAAAAAAATATAATAATAATTGAAGAGGAAAAAAGGGATTTGGTTCTAAACGAGGAACAATCCCTCCAAATAAGAGATAGCTGGAAACTACAGCTATGGCTGCTGCACTTTGCACATAATCTTTTCTTTCTGCTTTAAATAAACTCAAAGCTGTTCAGTATTAATGTTGTTCCATGCTTTTCACAGTAGCCAAGTAGCAGCTGTTTTTTAATCAATACATTACCTACAAGTTTCATACAAGAATCATGCATAAACGTAGCGTAATTACAACTTGGATTTTGAGGGAACTCAACTGCTTTCAAGCATAACTGTAAATAATATTTTATTTACAGCAAAAAATAGGAGCTGATGTTGCTATATATTAGGGCTGAAACAACTTATTATTATTATTCAGGATTTATATAGCGCCAACAGTCTATGCAGCGCTTTACAACATGGGGGCAAGACAGTACAGTTACAATACAATTCAATACAGGAGGGATCAGAGGGCCCTGCTCGTTAGAGCTTACAGTCTAGAAGGGAGGGTCAAGCGGAAAAAAAGGGAATAACTGTGAGGGATGAGCTGATGGAGAAAATGAAAATACAGTTGTTAGGTGTGGGTAGGGTAGGCTTCTCTGAAGAGAAGTGTTTTCAGGGATCGTCTAAAAGCTAATAGAGTAGGAGATAATCAGACAGATTGGGGTATCAGCATAATTGATTATATTTGATTATAAAAAATAGGTGTCAAATATTATTTGACCTGAATACAGAAAATTATTTGGCCTGAATACAGAATTCATTATTTGTTGACCTATCATGAAACACAGTGCAGCACACATACCATTCAGTACACCATCCATACATGTCAGTAAGTGCCTGAGAACTTGTGAATGTGTTAGGAGCAATGCCTCATAGGACATGTAATCCTGGGAAGGAGAAGTAATTGAGTGATTCTAAAGGCAGAAGTTTTTTTTTACCTTACTACAGGGTCACTCTATGCTATACTTTGTGGCTTGCTATGGGGCCACTCATGGAGGCAGGAGGAGCCAGAAGCACTACGGGATTTGTAGTGTGTATAGAGCTCCTTTCAAACAAACAGAAGTGGGAAAAGCGGAGGTTTGCGAGATGACAGAGGACATTGCAAGGAGACAGAAAAACACTGTAAGAAGCAATTGAACGAAAATTGGATTAACTAGTGGATGTATATGGATGATTTTTGGAGAATAAAGACATCCTTTAGTGTCACTGATGACCTATTTGCATCTAAAAGCTATGATGTGTATATATAATTTGTATTTTTTAGGCATACAGGGCTTCATTCACAAAAGCATCTCAAACAAGGATTGCCACTCCAAACAGGCTTGCCCAAAATAAAATTCACCTTTCCAGGAACCAAGGGTGCTGGCAATGCACTAGGCAATTGAGAAAATAATGATGATCTGGACAGCCACACTCCAATCCAACGTGGCTTTATTCACAAAGTAAAATGAAAACAGGCACTACATGTCACAGCAACAGAAAAATGGGGACAGCTAACGCGTTTCACACTTAGAAGTGCTTTCTCATAGCTATGATGTGACATGTAGTGCCTGTTTTCATTTTACTTTGTGAATAAAGCCACGTTGGACTGGAGTGCGGCTGTCCAGATCATCATTATTTTCACAAAAGCATCTTGCATGCTTTATTTAGGTGAAAAAATACAACATGAAAAGCGGTTAACGTCAATTCACAGAAGGAAATAAATAATTAAATGCATAGGGTAATTAAGTAATGGTCCAGGCATTCGGTATTTAAGGAATGTAAAAATATAATAGCCATTTTTAAGTAGTCTCTGCCTTTTTGGATCAGTTGTCTCAAAAGTAATGCATAGAAACCTAAATATGAAAATATAGAAAATTATTGGGGTTGATTTACTTAATGTATAACTAAAGGAAAAACTTTTTTTGAATAGAGTGGAGGTGGATTAGAACACCTGTCAGGTTTTTATTGTTGTCTGTGCCCTCATTAGGTAGATTCACATTCTCTGTTTGTCCTGTTTACCATTATCATTGAAAGTAAAAGTCAAAGAAAATCCCAAAATTTGGGTTGTCCCCAGAAAAGTAATAGAGGAGAAATCTTCCAATGTGACACAGATGGCAAAAAAAACGACGGGGGTTTTAATCCTCCTTTACTCTATCCAGAATGCAAAAAAACATTGTGCCTATAGCTCTACTCCAAGGCAAATAGACTATGCAATTTGCAAGTTGCTCCAGAGCTTGATCAATGAGGTATAGCTTCACTTTACAAAGCATACCCAATCACATGCAAGGAAAATACAAAAAAAATGCATTTTTGCTTGCACATGATTGGATGATGGAACTCAGCAGAGATCCCCGTCATTTACTAAGCTCTAGAGCAGTGATGGCGAACCTTGGCACCCCAGATGTTTTAGAACTACATTTCCCATGATGCTCAACTACAATGAAGAGTGCATGAGCATCATGGGAAATGTAGTTCCAAAACATCTGGGGTGTCAAGGTTCACCATCACTGCTCTAACTGCACTTGCAAAGTCCTCAGTCTATGTACCTTTAGTAAATTCACCCCAATTTACTTTACTATCTTAAGTTCAAACATTCACAAGACAGAAAGGGATTGTGAATAGACAAGTATTGTTACAAAGGTGTGGAACTTGAGCTGTTAGGAGAGGGGTGTCATCAATTTGAAGGGTTGACAGATGGATACCAGAGTGACACGTTGAAGAACATCAGAGAATGACAATGGCTATTCTCTAATAAGAAAACACAGACCTGTCCAAAGATATTGCAATGACTTCCCCAAAAATCACAGCAACAATGACTTTAAAGTAGGGTTTCTCAACCAGGGTTCCATGGAAGCCTAGGGTTCCTCCAGAGGTTACCAGGGGAAAATAGTATCAAAAATTAAACACATACTGTATATAGATACCCTTCTTCCACCAATAAAAAAGACAACATTGTCTTTTTTATTGGTGGAAGAAGGGTATTTATATATGTGTGTAATTTTTTATACAATTTTTATTTAATTTTAATTTATAGTTGACATTTTTAACGATATTTTGTATGTACTTAATTGAACTTAGTTGTTTTTGATACACCACATGTGTCCTGTGAAAGCAGCTTCACTTTGACTGGTATTCTAGTCACTTTTTTTTTTCTTTTGTGTTAATACATCTGCTGCAGGGACCGCACTGACTTAGTGAGTTGCATATTTCTACTGTTTAAACCATTTTACCTCTTTATTAGCAATAAAAACTGACCGGGGTTCTAAGTCTTCTCCACTGTATCCATCCCACTGGATAACGCATAAGATAAAATATTTCATGCTTTCATTAGATAAATACTGCATACTGTATTTAGATGAAATATCGCATGCAGTATTTTAGAAGCTTTTTTTGTGAATTGCAAACACATTTTTGAAAAACGCTGTGAGTTAAAACGCTGTGAGTTATTTTACTGCAAATTTTTAAGAGGAAAATATTGCTTTGTGAATGGAGTCCACTGTGTGAATGGGAACAAATGTATAGCAGAGTTTTCTAAAATTTGAAAGAAAAAGTGGAAATAAACTTTAAAGCTCTTCTCTTTAACCCTGTTAGATTATAAAAATGTTTTCATATTAAGGACATGTTTACAATAGTACAGTGGGCATATGATAAGGCACCATGGCATTTTTTTGCCAAAGCTCTTAAACCCAACTCAATGAAAGCCTATGGGGTTTATTTACTAAAACTGGAAAGTGCAAAATCTGGTGCAGCTCTGCATAGAAACCAATCAGCTTCCAGTTTTTTTTTGTCAAAGCCTAATTGAAAAAGCTAAACTTAGAAGCCGATTGGCTACCATGCACAACTGCACCAGATTTTGCTTCCTCTAGTTTTAGTAAATCAATCCCCATGTGTCCATGTACACATGGGCTTTTAGCAGAGTTTAGGAGCTTCCGCATTTAGGTGAGGTAAACCTCCCTCTCCTGAACACAGAAGAATCGTGTTCAGGTTAGGAACGTTTTGACCACTGGCCGTGGGAAAACACATATTGCGGCAAAATCGCAGTAAAAACTTGGTTTGTTTGGGGGTTTTTTGCCACGTTTTGCGTTTTCCCGCAGTTGTGGTCAGGAACTGCCAATGAACATGAAGCCTTATGCGGCGTACACACGATCGTTTTTCATGCCATTTTTTAAACCGACGTTTTTCTCATCGTTTTTTTTCATGTTTCCTCTCAAGCCTGTCTTGCGTACACACGATCATTTTAAAAACCGCTCGAGCAAAGCGCAGTGGCGTACAACGCGTACGACGGCACTATAAAGGGGAAGTTCTGTTCGGATGGTGCCACCCTTCATGTTAGTAAAGTTTGTTGAGCGACGGTTCGCGCTTTTCAGCCTCCTGCTTTTCAGTCCGTTACAGCGTGACGAATGTGCTATCTCCATTACAAATGCTAGTTTTACCAGAACGTGCGCTCCCGTCTCATACTTGATTCTGAGCATGCGCGTTTTTTTCACCTCGTCAAAGCATACACACCATCGTTTTTCACGTCGTTAAAAAAAACGACGTGAAAAAATAGAGCATGTTCGAAATTTTTAATGCCCGTTTTTCACGTCGTTAAAAATGCTCTGGAGCATACACACGATCGGTTTTAATGCCCATTTTTAAAAATGGCATTTTTAACGGCATGAAAAACGATCGTGTGTATGGGGCATAAGATATATTTTTAACAGCATGCATGTTAAGTAAGTTGTAAATATAATACTTATACATGGGCATATATTTTTAAGCAGAATCTAGCTGGCAGAAAGTTGGCATGTGTCCTATATTTTATAGGGATTTCAAGGCACCCTGGTCAACCCAACTCTCTTCCCTCCCGTGCACTGAAGTTTAGGTAAAGCACTCAGAAAACTGACAGACAAGATATGCTGTACAGGGAATTTGCAGAGCCTCTTTGAAGAATGCTTACAACATCTTATCTAATTTTCAAATGGTGAAGTGAAGAACTTATGGAAGGAAGGAAAGATAATGGTTTGCAGAAAACCAAAAACAAGGTCTAGAAGGTAACATGAGCAAAATCATAACTGAGATTATATGTGCATTTAGGCACAGTAATATGTTGATTTACAGTACATACCTTTAATTGGTGGAAAGTAGGACAAGAGAAAACCAGTACACACCTTCAAACATACCAGGAAGAATACTCTTAACCTGGGTAGAAGTCAGACTAATGAATATCTCAGTCTACAAAATTCTTGCATAAATAATTAATATCACTACCAAGTACATGGAGCACCACATCTAAGCAAGGGAATGATCTTGACTGTAGGGGGAAACAGAGCTATCCACTGGAACTGATACACTTCATTCCAGAAAGGTGAAATGTACTTAACAGCTGCACTTGGTGCTTAGGGTCAGCTAATTACACCACCGCAGGAAGTGCAGGTGCAAGCAGTTGACTCAAAACATCACACCATGTGATATAGAAGTTAGAAGGACCCGACTCCAGCGTGACAAGGACACTAAGGCATGAAGCTTGCATGCATACTTTGCATTCTAGGAAGAGGATCCCAACAGAAAGATGGTCCTACCACATTACTGCATGTACTACATAGATGTTACATAAACTCAATAGGTCACATTTTTTTCCAAACACAACATGGCTCCCCATAAACAGTTATTTTATTGGGTTAAATATTTCTATATGATAATATGGCACACCGAGTATTAGGAATTTAACTGCTATGATGTTTTCCAATACAGAGTACAGTTTTGGAAACAAATAGCCCAAATCACTTAAAAATCTGCTCCAGACAACAAGTGAAATCATTAAGTGAACTCCTAATGGTAACTGAAACTATGCAGAATGTCCACTTTAAGCTCAGCCTTATTAATTCTTACAACTGAATGTTGGGTATGGAGAAAAATCTACCCATGCCTCCACCCCCACACTGGGGGTTACATGCTCCTTAAGTCTAGGGTTAGAGAAATAAGGTAGAATACTTTTTTCTTGCTCTGGCACTTTCCTCCTCTTTTTGACACTCCTAGTTGTGTGCAGTTCCTCTTTATCCTCATGTACAGTGCAGGACTATTAGTGATGCATTGTACTTGATGATATCAGTGTGCAATCATCGGCCAGTGTGCCTTAGGCTTCAGGGACCAGTTGCATAGATGGAGAAGCCTGCCAGAGCGAGGAATAAGGTAAGTATTATACTTAATTCCTCCACCCCTAGTCTTAAGCATTTAACTATTGCAATGTGGGGGGGGGGGATACTGCAAGGGTAAAAAAAAAAAAAATCCTGCCTGAATTGGGGTTTACAAATATGTCTCTGAAGCTCTCATATGCTGCATGGCATAATTTTACTTTCTTATAGCATTATTTTGTGCAATGCATGCCTGTGTGAGTGTCAGAAAAGAGCAAACAACAGGTGGAACAGGGAATTTAAAAGCTCATTTCAGAAGTGAGGTGACCTAGTTCAGTACACCTAGGTCTAAACTTAAAAAAAATGAAACCCCAGGCAGATAGGCTGATTATTCTGTGATTGGCCACAGCCAAAGTCGCCTGTCCTGGAGGCGACTTAAAGTCCAGTTGTAAGTTGCTCCAAGTCGCGCTGAAGTCGCCTTGCAAAGTCACGCTGTAAGGTGGGTTGCCCCTGTGTGAACCGGCACTTATGAGTTTATATCAAGCTGGTGCCTTGATAGATATTTGAAATGCCTAACTTCACATAAAATGTTTATTTTTGTAAAAAATGGGTTTCAAATAGGAACCCCTGTCCATTCCCCTCACTTCCTGTCTCAAAAATCTATACAGTGGGGACAAAGCAACAAAAACAAAAACAGGGGGAGTAGGGGGAAAAGGATACAACGTGTTTGATTGTATTGCTGTTTACGGTTTCCTGTCTTAGGGATCCCCATTCCAGTCATATCCTGGTGTATCTAGACCTAAGGCAAAATCTTCCCAGTTGAGTTAGGGCAACAGTTATAACTGGACAGAAGTTTTCATGCCTCCCTCAAAAAGATAAAAAGTTTGACTGGAGTCACCTGGTGTTAAGCTGTAATGTTATTTTTGACCATAGAGTAGGGTGACCAGACATCCCCGGTTTCCGGGGACAGTCCCTGGATTGAGAACACTGTCCCCGGACCAAGTCTGTCCCCGGTTTTGTCCCCGGATTGGATTTGAACAGGGGCTGAAGCAAAGACAGTGAGTGCAGAATTTAAAAAAAAAACGGAATTACACCCCCCCCCCCCCGCTCTGCCGCTCCTACTAGCTTAGGGGGGTGTATTTTTTTCCATTATCTGTGCCCCTTTCTGATGATCATGTGCTGGTGGTCGGAGCAGAGGGAATATTTCTTCAGTTTCGGTGCATGCCCATTGAGCTCCACTCACATGTTCTTAAGTCCCGGCCAGCCACCTGCCTGCTTATGTCCTTGCCTTCCCTGGTGGAGTGATCTTCCTCCACTCCCCACCCAGTAGTAGCCGGGGCCCGAAGAATAAGACTTGACAGGCTGTGAGGCGGGCGGCGACGGGCAGAGAGTCGCTGATTGCCGCCATTACTAGTATAAAAATTAAAAATATCCCCGGATTTTATTTTTAAAATCTGGTCACCTTACCATAGAGCCTTGTGTCTATATTAGGTTGGATATAAGAGAAGTCACCTAGATGTGGGGGGAAAAAAAAGCATAAAAAAAGCTGACACTAGACTCTACTAGACTCTGTATTACAGGACCTTGTTTTTCTTTGCTGCATTAACACCAACCACATAATTGAAGACAAATAGTTCCTTGATCCAAGACTGTCAGATAGTCAATGACCTTGAAGACAAACCTCAGTAGGAAGTTCTTAAGAGCAATAGCAAGCATTAGAGGAATGTCTATTGACAAGATTTCTTGGTATTAGGGTTGCCACCTGGCTGGTATTTTAAATCTGATTCTTCGTGCCAATGTTATTAATAGAGAATAAAACACAACAATGAAGATATAATAGCTGTCTGGAGTTTTTTCCTATTATAGAAATAGCAGAAAGGTTTTACTTCAGACATTTGACTTCCAAACTATTCTAAACTTTACATACCATGTAACTGTTCATAGTCAAATGGAAAGGAACATGAGCTAGGGCCCATATCTGCTGAGGGCAATGGTTGGTGAACACTAAGCCTATGTGCAGGGCTGGTGCAAGGATCTTTGACACCCTAGGCGAAACCTAATTTTGCCGCCCCCCCCGGCTGCACCCCTGACTCCACTTTACCCTGCCCTTGCAACACATGTGACCTATCTGACCCCTACACGGACCCCCTTGTCCCCTACACGGACCCCCCTATACTGACCCACCTGTCCCCTACACTGACCCCCCCTTACCTGACACATACACTGACCCCCCCCCTTACCTGACACATACACTGACCCCCCCCTTACCTGACACATATACACTGACCCCCCCTTACCTGACACATACACTGACCCCCCTTACCTGACATACACTGACCCACCTGACTCCTACTTCCTGCACTACTCACACACCACCCCCCCATACAGCTCCATGTAGATCGGGGAGGATCCGTCCTCCTTACCTCTGCTCTTTGTGGCTTCATCGACCATCATCAGGGCTCTGCTCAGGGGCCAGGCCAGCGCCATCCACCCGCTGCGCAGTGTCCCTGCCAGGGTCAGGCCGGCGCCATCCTCCCGCTGCACAGTGTCCCTGCCAGGGTCAGGCCGGCACCATCCACCCATTCCAGTGTCCCTGCCAGGGTCAGGCCGGCACCATCCACCCGTTCCGTTCCAGTGTCCCTGCCAGGGTCAGGCCAGCGCCATCTACTCGCTTCACGGAGTCCCTGCCGGGGCCAGGTCAGCGCCATCCACCCGCTCCACGGAGTCCTCGCTGGGCGGGAGGTCAGCTACTCCTCTCAAAGCACCCATCTCCGTCGAGCCCCGCCCCTCCGCTGCACACACAGACACACAGCGCCACACCAGAGGAGTTCCGGAGGGGCGCTGTGCGATATACCTGTCTGAGGAGATGTGACAGCGCAGCAGGGCGCTCAGCGGGACACATGGGGGATTGGTGGCGGCACACAAGTGACACAACGGATTTGTTTGACACCGAACGGGGCAAGCAATCAGGAGAGGAGAGCTAAGCTCACACAGGACAGAGGCTGTGGTTGCGCCCTAGGTGGTAGTGCGCCCTAGGCGACTGCCTACTTCGCCTAGTGGTAGCACCGGCCCTGCCTATGTGTGGTAAAGGTGGGTTAGACGCTGCTACTTTTACTGGTAAAGTAGACTTGCCATAATGGAAGCATGGTGACCTCCATCTGAAAACGCTAGCTGTTGAATTGTTATACTGACACACTAGTCCTTATCAGAAAATCTGTTCTGGGTCATTGGCTCAATGTCAGCTTATTTACCTGCCCAAAGATTTGTATTTCTGAGTTACACAGTTTTACCACACAGCATAGCCCTGTTTAGCAGGACAGTTGCTCTAACTTTTCACTGATGCAGTTCAGTAAAACTTACAGGTCTTCTACACACTTACAACCTGTGGCAGAACAGAACACTCTCTCCTGCTATCAGCATGCTTATTGCACTGCAGCACAACTGATTGCCAGCTTGCCCTGCTTCTCCCTCCTCCAAGCTGAGCTCTGCTGGACAAGAGGCTGATACCAAGTTAATTAAAGCGGAGGTTCACCCTAAATAACAACGCTATGTTATCGTGAGCACCGCACCACATACATATACATATGCCAAAAGTTTTTTTTCTAGCTCATTTAAATACCGTGAAATTGCCTTTTTAAAGTTGGACTTCCGGTCTTTCCTCCCGCGGGAGCAGGCGTCTCCACTCTTTTCCCCGGCGCCGCAGTGTTCACTGGGAGCTCTCCGCAATGTCTCCTGGGAGCAGAGCCGCCCGTTGTCATGGCAACCAGGATGTTTACGGCGCAGGTCGCCGTAAACACTGCACAAGAGCTGTGAATGCCGGGAGACGTGCATTCACCACTTCCAGGAAGTAAGTGCTTGTGGGCTTCACAATGCCCACAAGCAAAATGGGAAACGCCTACATCGGTTTTTAAAAGTTTATATTTTAAACTAAAACGGACGGAGGATGGTTTTAGACACCTAACAAGTGAGTACTATGTTCTGATCTAAAACCCCATTGAATGCACACACACAAAAAAAAAAAAGATTGGCCGCGGAACCTCCGCTTTAACCGAGTCGGGCTCGGGGTGAGCTTTTCATACCAAAAGCGGTATCCCTGAGCCAGACTCGGGCTGCATCGCAGTATCCAGGGAGAGTTACTTACCTTGTTCCCTGTTCCTGCGATGTCTCCCCACAGTGTGTGTGAGCCGTGTCTCGCTCAATTCACACTGCCGAGTGCCGAGCTCCGTTCCCTGCGACGTTGCGGCGCACGGGGGAGGAGTTTGGCGCCAAATTCAAAAAGTGAAAAAGACAGTATAGATACAGTATACTGTAATCTTACAGATTACAGTACTGTATCAAATAATTACACATCCCCTTTGTCCCTAGTGGTCTGCCCAGTGTCCTGCATTAAGTTTTATATTATAAAAACTGTTCTTTCTGCCTGGAAACTGGAGATTGTCCATAGCAACCAAAAAGTGTCCCTTTATGTCAAAAGTGGTGTTAGACCAGCTAGAAAATAGCGATAATAAATTAGAATCACTTGCAGAATTGAGCGATAGCGATTTGTGGGGAAATTCGTCATAAAACACTGAAAGTAATGACAGCGACAATTCTGCAACTGAGCAAATTTCAGTGTTTTTGATTTGATTACATTATTGAATAATTTTTATTATAATTACATTACTTTTTGTTATAATTATTTATAGTTATTTATTATATTATAATTTACGATTGTGTGTTTCAAACTTTATCATACCCGGGATGTCTACTAGACTCTTGTTTGGTCAGGTTTAAGTAAGTAATTACTAAGAATTGGAGGACTACAATACATAACACCAAATTTCCATGCAAAATAATTGTACCGCTTTTGGTACAAAATTCCAGACAGAATCATACCGCCAGGGAGGTTAAACATAGTTGCACTGTTTGTGTTAAAAAATAAACATTTGAAGATAACATTAAAAGAGTATATTAATATTACAAAGCTTTATTATTTAGTTTCATGATGTTCAGCTTTAATATTGGTAGGTGACATTTTCAGTATATATATTTATACAGTATATATATATATATATATATATATATATATATATACACACACACACACACACGGAAAATACATTATATGTTTTTGATTTTTTTAATGCTTTCAATAAATGCTTGTATGCCTATTGTATGCAGGTAATCACATTTTCCATACCCTGCCTTTTATGCAACTTACAAATTGACTGACCAGCTTGACGGTATTTCTCACTCGAGAACCATAATACAGCCCACAAATACTATAAACAAAGAGTAACTGCAAGCAACAAAATCTAAACTATGGAAATTAGAGAGTCATCAAGAAAAGAAAGCTTGGAAATACAAGTGTTTACTAATTACTGTACATAGATAAATATGCATCTTTTGAGCTGTCAATATACAGAATGATAGAATAGTACTAAATAAAAACTGGAGGTGGCCAAAGCAGGAAGTAAGAGGAAATCCCTTCAAAGTGAAAGAATCCATGGTTGTCATCAAGGTCACCATAACTAGTGTCCACATTGGAAGATTTCCCCTCTAATTCCTGTTCTGGTGACAACCTGAAATTTGAGATTTTCTGTCACTTTCACTTTGGGTGATAACGGTATACAGGACAAATAAAGAGAGTGAATCTCCCTAATGGGGACACAGACAACAATAAAAACATGACTGTTTTATTTCCTCTCCACTCTATACAAGACTAAAAAAACTTTTGCCTTTAGTTATAATTGAACACATTATCTATTTTTGAGCCTTTCCAAAATCTTATCACACAGTACCAAAAACTGTACCCAATATTTAAAAATGTTGTTACAAGTAACTTATTTAACTTTAATGTTCTAATTTGTCGATGTGTACTGTAAGTATGGGATGACAAAAGAAAAAAAACAAACATATACAGAGCCTTTAAAAAGTATTCATACCCCTTGAAATGTTCCACATTTTGTCATGTTACAACCAAAAACATAAAGCATAAATGTATTTTATGTGATAGACCAACACAAAGTGGCACATAAAAAAACAAGTGGAAGGAAAATGATGAATAGTTTTAATTTTTTTTTTACAAATAAATATCTGTAAAGTGTGACATGCATTTGTAATCAGCCCCCTTTACTCTGATACCCCCAACGAAAATCTAGTGGAACCAATTGCCTTCAGAAGTCACCCAATTAGTAAATAGAGTCCACCTGTGTGTAATTTAATCTCACTATAAATACAGCTGTTCTGTGAAGCCCTCAACGGTTTGTTAGAGAACCTTAGTGAACAATCAGAATCATGAAGGCCAAGGAACACACCAGACAGGTCGGGATAAAGTTGTGAAGAAGTTTAAAGCAAGGTTAGGTTATAAAAAAATATCCCAAGCTTTCATCATCTCACAGAGCACTGTTCAATCAATCATCTGAAAATGGAAAGAGAATGGCACAACTGCAAACCTACCAAGACATGGCCGTCCACCTAAACTGACAGGCCGGGCAAGGAGAGCATTAATCAGAGAAGCAACCAAGAGGCCCATGGCAACTCTGGAGGAGCTGCAGAGATCCACAGCTCAGGTGGGAGAATCTGTCCACAGGACAACTATTAGTCATGCACTCCGCAAATCTGCCCTTTATGGAAGAATAGCAAGAAGAAAGCCATTGTTGAAAGAAAGCCATAAGAAGTCCAGTTTGCGAGAAGCCATGTGGGGGACACAGCAAACACGTGGAAGAAGGTGCTCTGGTCAGATGAGACCAAAATTTAACTTTTTGGCCTAAAAGCAAAACGCTATGTGTGGCGGAAAACTAACACTTCACATCACCCTGAACACACCATCCCCACTGTGAAACATGGTGGTGGCAGCATCATGTTGTGGGGATGCTTTTTTTCAGCAGGGACAGGGAAGCTGGTCAGAGTTGATGGAAAGATAGACGGAGTCAAATACAGGGCAATCTTAGAATAAAACCTTTAATGCCGCGTACACACGGTCGGACATTTGACCGGGCAAACCTCCGTCAGAATTTCCGACAGAAAAATAGAGAACCTGCTCCCTATCTAAGTCCGTCGGAAATCCTGACAGAAAAAGTCAGATGGGGCATACACACGGTCGGAATATCCAATGAAAAGCTCCCATCAAACTTTTTCTGTCAGAAATTCCGACCGTGTGTACGCAGCATTAGAGTCTGCAAAAGACTTGAGACTGGGGGGGAGGTTCACCTTCCAGCAGGACAAGGACCCTAAACATACAGCTAGAGCTACAATGGAATGGATTAGATCAAAGCATATTCATGTTTTAGAATGGCCCAGTCATTCCAGACCTCAATCCAATTGAGGATCTGTTGCAAGACTTGAAAATTGCTGTTCACAGACGCTCTCCATCGAATCTGACAGAGCTTGAGCTATTTTGCAAAGAAATGTCACTCTCTAGATGTGAAACTCTGGTAGAGATATACCCAAAATGACTTGCAGCTGTAATTTCAGTGAAAGATGGTTCTACAAAGTATTGACTGGGGGGGAGGGGCTGAATACAAATGCACGCCACACATTTCACATATTTATTTGTAATATTATTTGTAATGAATACTTTTTCAAGGCAATGTATACTCACCTAGCTTCCTGCAGCATTGATCCAATGCTGCATCTGTTCCCGGCCAGCACTACACTGAGAACTGATCGTTTAAAGACCACTGATATCTCAGTTCTCGAGGCTGCTCTGAGCACAGAGCAGTGACTCTGGGCTCTCACTGGAGCGCTGGGCTGAGGAGGGGGCGGAAACGGCTGGCTCAGGCTCTCAGCGACATGCTGAAAGGCTAAACTAGCTGCTGGTCAGGTATCTGGGCAGATCCTGATATTATTGTCTGGATCCCTGCAGAGCCTGGACCGGTTCTGTTACATCAGCTGACAGGGGATTTTAGCCCGCTATTGGCTGAATCTGGGTCAAAGGAGTGCAGACTTGACCTTCTCCTGTGACCCACAGGAGAAATATTGCCATATTTCTCCTTTAAGACCTCTTTCACAAGGGACGTACTACAGTGTAGGCCCATGCAAGGGCCGTGTTTACCCCCACAGGGACGCACAGGTGTTCCATACATCCCCTTGCAGGCAGTCCTATTCATGTCAATAGGGACACGGCGGCTGCTCGAACACAACACTATTTTACAATTTGTCACCCGCATGTGGGTGTGTATTCCCTCACTCACACAGGGTACATTTGGGGCACCCACATGGATGTCAAATTGGGAGTAGAGCTGGGCAATTTTGGCTGCAAAAAAATCTGCGATTTAAAAAAAAAAAAAACTTGATTCACGATTCAAATCAAGTTTTTTTTTTTTGGATGGACACCGCGCCGGTCCTAAGGAGCTGCGGGCAGGAGTTTTTAGGCGAGGCCGCGGCTTCGGCCTAGTCCGCTGTGATCCTGGGAAAAGGCAGGGGACTAGGCCGAAGCCGTGGCCTCGCCTAAAAAATCCTGCCCGCAGCTCGCCGCGATCCTGGGAAAAGGCCGCGGCTTCAGCCTAGTCTGCGGAGCGCCGGTCCTATGGAAAAAAAAAATCTAAAAAATCGATTTGGTCAAAATCTGAATCGTTTTGACCTTGCAACTCGATTCAAGATTCAAATAGATTTTTTCCCCAGCCCTAATTGGGAGCAGCACCTATTTCCTTGCTGCTCCTGAATCCCAATTGACAAGAATGGGAATGCCTGCATGGGGATGCCCAGAACACCTGAGCATTCCCATGTGGATAGGCATTGGGTTCACACATGAGTACACTGTAGTATGTGTGAATAAGGCTTTTTGTTCCCCTTTAAGATTTTATTTGCTATACAGCTGATTGCCGTTGAGGTCATTAGAACCATATGAAAATAATATTCATGCTGAAGGACAATTACTGTAACTTGGTGCATTGTGGATTACACCACTGTGCATAAAAATTGTAAATCTCCAGCTTTCCCTCTAATTAGTGGAGAGAAAAAAACATCAACTGTGTGACATGCATAGCAAGATAACGGCACTGTACAACCGAGAGTGGTGAAATCACCTCTACTTGGTAAATTTCTGCTCCCCTTGCCAAATAATCCACTATGGTATATCAGTGGATTTGGTGTCTTCTGTTAAAGAAACCTGTACTGTAATATAGAAAATTGCTAGCAAGGTCACTTTGTAATTTACAGGGAAAATACAGTATAATTCAATGAGGGCATATTAAGTGAATTATCGCAGTGTTTACCTTGAAGTCATTTTTATGTGACTTTGTACATTTGCACAGATAGTATATTTGTGCTCTCCATAATTGTGTTATTGTGTTATTTCTACCTATTTAAAGCTTGCCACTAGAGGGAGCAAACTCTCAATCTGAAAGTACTTCATTTACCTTCTTAAAGTGGAACTCCAGGAAAGCAAAGTATTTTCTTTAAATGTGATTGGCCTAGAGAAGTTATATGTAACACTTTGACAACTATGTCCAGAAAGTGGCTGGGGTGCTAAAAAATGTTTTGTTTTATTCCTGAATGATACTAGTGTCAACTTTTACTAACTGCCGCTCAGACTGACCATTTCTACTATCGTACAGTGAAGAAGAGAGATGCTGACTTTCGCCCTTCCTCTCTCCTCATCCATTTTCAAAAAGTATTGTATTTTTTCCACTGAATACAACGGTGTTCTGCAATTGGGCGAATGTATCCCATATAGACGCAACAAAGTTAGAGAAAATCTCCGAAGGTGAAGGAGAGCAGGTTTGTTGCCATGAGTTGCAGCACTAATGTGTGCGTTCTAGCACATGTTGCCACAATACACAAGTATTATTGGATGCTCATTTGTACTTTAAAGCGTTTGTAAACCCAAAATCCACCCCAAAAAAAATCGATATTAAGATCAAAATCTATAATAATATAATGCATGAACAGTAATACCGCCATTAAAAAACAACCTACAACATTGCTTCTCCTTATTCCCCTCGGTTGTTTGCTGCACGCCATTTGCTGAAAAATGACAGGTGCACTTTAACCACTTAAGCCCCGGACCATTTCGGGCCATTAGGACCAGGCCTGTTTTTGGGATTCGGCACTGCGCTGCTTTAACTGTAAATTGTGCGGACATGCAATGTTGTACCCAAATGAAATTTGCGTCCTTTTCTTCCCACAAATAGAGCTTTCTTTTAATGGTATTTGATTGCCTCTGCGATTTTTATTTTTTGCGATATAAACAGAAAAAGACCGAAAATTTTGAAAAAAAATGATATTTTCTACTTTTTGTTATAAGAAAAATCGAATAAACTCAATTTTAGTCATACATTTAGGCCAAAATGTATTCAGCCACATGTCTTTAGTAAAAAAACATGTCAATAAGCGTATATTTATTGGTTTGCGCAAAAGTTATAGCGTTTACAAACTAAGGTACATTTTCTGGAATTTACACAGCTTTAAATTTATGACTGCCTATCTCATTTCTTGAGGTGCTAAAATGGCAGGGCAGTACAAACCCCCCCCAAATGACCCCATTTTGGAAAGTAGACACCCCAAGGAAATTGCTGAGAGGCATGTTGAGCCCATTGAATATTTTTTTTTTTTGTCCCAAGTGATTGAATAATGACAAAAAAAAAAAAATTACAAAAAGTTGTCACTAAATGATATATTGCTCACACATGCCATGGTTATATGTGGAATTGCACCCCAAAATACATTCTGCTGCTTCTCCTGAGTACGGGGATACCACATGTGTGGGACTTTTTAGGAGCCTAGCCACGTACGGGACCCCGGAAACCAAGCACCGCCTTCAGGATTTCTAAGGGCGCAAATTTTTGATTTCACTCCTCACTACCTATCACAGTTTCGAAGGCCATAAAATGCCAAAATAGCACAAAACCCCCCCAAATGACCCCATTTTGGAAAGTAGACACCCCAAGCTATTTACTGAGAGGCATGTTCAGTCCATGGAATATTTTATATTTTGCCACAAGTTGCGGGAATATGACAAACTTTTTTTTTTTTGCACAAAGTTGTCACTAAATGATATATTGCTCACACATGCCATGGGCATATGTGAAATTACACCCCAAAATACATTCTGCTGCTTCTCCTGAGTACGGGGATACCACATGTGTGGGACTTTTTGGGAGCCTAGCCGCGTACGGGACCCCAAAAACCAAGCACCGCCTTAAAGGTTTCTAAGGGCATAAATTTTTGATTTCACTCCTCACTACCTATCACAGTTTTGAAGGCCATAAAATGCCAAGATGGCACAAAACCCCCCCAAATGACCCCATTTTGGAAAGTAGACACCCCAAGCTATTTGCTGAGAGGCATGTTGACCCCATTGAATATTTTTTTTTTTTGTCCCAAATGATTGAATAATGACAAAAAGAAAAAAAAATGTACAAAAAGTTGTCACTAAATGATATATTGCTCACACATGCCATGGTTATATGTGGAATTGCTCCCCAAAATACATTCTGCTGCTTTTCCTGAGTACGGGGATACCACATGTGTGGGACTTTTTGGGAGCCTAGCCGCGTACAGGGCCCCAAAAACCAAGCACTGCGAACGCTGCAGTTATGTGTGTTGTGTTTGGTAAGTGACAGTGATCGATCGATACTGCACTTGGGTGGGCTGGGCTGGGCTGGGCGGAGGGGCTAAACGCAGGCGCTAGCAGGTATCTGGGCTGATCCCGCTAACACTGCGTTTTTGGGAACCCTAAACCGCTGGGGATGCTAGTATAGATCTGATCAGATCTGATCAGATACTATACCACTAAGGGGGGTGTATGCTTTGCGCGTGGGTGTTAGCGTTACTGTCACTAACCTAACACTGCCTGGGGCGATGCAGACCCTCTCTGGCGCTAAAACCTAATTGATCTCACCCGCCGGGCGATCAGGGGGGTTAAACCTTTATTGGGTTATATACGGCGGGTGCCCTGATGCTATAAAAAGCAAACTAATCAACCAGCGTCACCCGTAACCTTTATATGGTGATCACTGGTGAAAGGGTTAACTAGGGGCAATCAGGGGGTTAAAACCTTTATTAGGTTAAATATGGGGGTACCTGACACTATATAAAAACCTGACGGGTAACCTAAATAACTAAATAACTTACTGGCTAACCAGTGACACCAGTGACGCTTATACGGCGATCACTGGTGAAAGGGTTAACTCTAGGGGCAATCAGGGGGTTAAAATAATATATGGGGGTACCTGACACTAATAAAAACCTGCGGCGAACCTAAAAAAAAATAACTGCCTATCTAAAACACCAGCGACACGAATACAGCGATCGGAAAAACAATCGCTTAGTGACGCTGAAGTTAGGGGGTGAAAGGGTTACCTGGGGGGTGATCAAGGGGTTAAACCTTTATTAGGGGGGGTTAGGGGGCTACCCTGGACCTAAAGGGGCCTAATCCTAACTGCCCTGCAACTTTTTACAATCACAGATGACACTAAATGCAGTGATCAGTAAAATAAATGATCACTGCAATCAGTGACACTGTGATTGGGGGCTTTGGGGTGACCTGGGGGGTGATCTGGGGGTGACTGGGGGGTGATTTGTGTGCCTATGTGTACCTACGTGTCAGTGGACTGTTGGTGCACTAACCTGCTTCTTCCCTGCTCGGCGCCGGGAACGAAAAGACCGCGGCGAGGGAGATGACATCACTTCCTCCAGCCTGTGTTTACATCACATGGCGGAGGAAGCATTTTCATTGGCCGGGAGCGATCGCGAGGGGGGGGCGGAATTGAGCGCCCCCCCCCTCATGCCTGATCGCTCCCGAACACTTAACGGCCGCTCACTGCAGTGAAGGGGGGTTCGGATGGACCCCCCAACTGCACAAAGGCGATCACGTAGATCTACGTGATTCTGCCTGTCGGTGTCATTCTGCCGACGTAAATCGGCGGTGGGCGGTCGTTAAGTGGTTAACCACTTAAGGACCGCCTCACGCCGATATACGTCAGCAGAATGGCACGGCTGGGCACATCAATGTACAGGTACGTTGCCCTTTAAGAGCCCAGCCGTGGGTCGCGCGTCCTGAGCTCCGCGCCCGCGGGACCCGTGGACCCGATCACCCGATCACTGCCGGTGTCCCACGATCGGGTCACAGAGCTGAAGAACGGGGAGAAGTGAGTGTAAACAAACCTTTCCCCTTTCTTCTCCGTGGCAAGTCAGTGATCGTCTGTTCCCTGTCATCGGAACAGACGATCAGTGACGTGTAACGTGAAGCCACGCCCCCTACAGTAAGAATCACTTCTTAGGGTACACTTAACCCCTACAGCGCCACCTAGTGGGTAACCCGTTCACTGCCAGTGTCATTTTCACAGTAACCAGTGCATTTTTATAGCACTGAATGCTGTAAAAGTGACAATGGTCCCAAAAATGTGTCAAAAGTGTCCGATGTGTCCGCCATAATATCGCAGTCACAAAAAAATCACTGATCGCCGCCATTACTAGTAAAAAAATAATAATTAATAAAAATGCTATAACTTATGCGCAAACCAATCAATAAACGGCGATTGCGATTTTTTTTACCAAAAATATGTAGAAGAATACGTATCGGCCTAAACCGAGGAAAAAAAATGTTTTTTTATATATTTTTGGGGGATATTTATTATAGCAAAAATTAAAAAATATGTAATTTTTTTCAAAATTGTCGCTCTATTTTTGTTTATAGCGCAAAAAATAAAAACCGCAGAGGTGATCAAATACCACCAAAAGAAAGCTCTGTTTGTGGGAAAAAAAGGACGCTAATTTTGTTTGGGAGCCACGTCGCACGACCGTGCAGTTGTCAGTTAAACCGACGCAGTGCCGAATCACAAAAAGGGGCCTGGTCCTTATGCTGCATATTGGTCCGTGGCTTAAGTGGTTAAGAGCACAAAATATTTTTTTACAATTTTTTTTATGCATTTCTTTTTTGTGCTTTTGGGGTACATGTCAATATTGCTTCTTTATAGCATCAGTAAAGCAAAAAAAAAATATTTTCCAAAGGAATAATCAAGGAATAAGACTTAGGGATAGGGTGTATCAGGCAAAAATAGTGTGGGTGGTATACAGGTAATTTCCTATGACAAAATGAATTCATTTTTCAGTCTATGATTTTCTAAACAAAACAACAACTTTTTAGATGACATTTACCCTGAAAAAGTAAGGTTGCCATAGAAACAACAAAACTGAAAGGACTTGTACCACTAGTGTAGAACTGCCTATCGTGATAACAGTGTGAGTTTTTTGGCCTCTTCCTATAAACAACAAAAGTCTTTTCTGTTTCGGCCACTGGGGGCGCTGCTATGTGCGCATCTCTCAGGAAATCTATCAAAATGTGTAAAAAAAAAAGTTACCAGCAAGAAATTAGTTACCATGGCAGCTAGAAGAGTGATATTTAATTATTGTAGTGAGGGTAATCTTTTGGCTAGGTGGGATAATATCACAATTAAAAAAAATTGGCCTTAGAAAAAGCAGAAGTGACCAGACAAAACATGGCTTATGTGCAAATGTTTGGCCATGCATTTTATAGAAAAATAGCCCCAGATAAGAAAATGATTCACAGCAATTGCAGATAATAAAATGAAGTATAATATCCACAGCACATAAGACACACCTGAAATTTTATAATATTAAAAGGTGAGTGCACCCAAAGCAGGTACATTTGAGAGTGACTTGGTTTGAGAGCGTTTTGCAAGACAAGCACATTTTTTTTATAAATTTTGACTTGATATACAAGCGATGTCTTGATATACAAGCGTTGTCTTGATATACAAGTAGCGTCATGTCACAACTGAGTATAAAAGAGAAGGGAGGCGCCTCTAAGTGTAGCAATATGGTTATAAAATCCCCAAATTTAACATACTAACAGTAACTTACAAAGTCATCCACAACCTGGCCCCCAGCTGCATCTCTAACCTAGTCTCAAAATGCCAACCTAATTGTTATCTCTTCGCTTCTCCCAAGACCTCCTGCTCATTAGCTCCCTTGTCACCTCCTCCCATGCTCACCTCCAGGACTTCTTCCGAGCCTCTCCCATCCTCTGGAATGCTCTACCCCAATCTATCTGACTATCTCCTACTTTGTCTACTTTCAGACGATCCCTGAAAACTCATCTCTTCAGAGAAGTCTGTCTGGCCCCCATCTAACAACTGTAAATTTATTTTCAACATCAGTACATCCCCCACAGTTATTACCTCTTGTATCTCCTGACCTACCCTCTTAGAGCGTAAGCTCTAAGGAGCAGAGCCCTCTGATTCCTCCTGTATTAAAGTGTATTGTAGTTGTACTGTCTAACCTCAAGTTGTAAAGCACTGCGTAAACTGTCGGCACAATATAAATCCTGTATAATAATAATAATACTGTAACATAAATTACTGCAATGCACAATGTGATTTGGCCCTTAATAGTTTAATAAATATGATTTTGCCAAATGATAATAAAGTTTTAGTAAATTATCAAAAAGCATCAAACACAGTATGGAATATGTTTTGCAAATTATAAATATTAAAAAATGTTGTGTCTTTTGCATACACTTGTACACTACTCATGCTTACAGAAGCACCAGTGTATACCCATTCATGTCTCTGGACGGCTGTACACAGCAGGGGCTCAGACTCTCACTGCTGTTGCTGTAAATTGATTGTGAATAATGTGTTATAGAAATTAAAGAGAAATTCTGGGTAAAACGTGTAAATGTCCAGTGCTATCCAATCACTTTGCCAAGTTATTATATTAATTCAGTTCCCCTTAAGATGTTAGTTCACAAATACAAATTTTTTACAAAAACATGCAGTGCTCCATTTTGTAAAAGAATTCTTACTTTTTTCAGATTCTCATTACACTGTCCTCCCTTCTCTGTCCTGCAGATGGCAGTAAGTACCCAGCATTGGATGGACAGCCCCTTAATCTCAAAAATGAGCTTAGTTTGCTACCCACGCACACGCATGCGTAGTCTGCCCTCTCTTACAGCTCAGCGTTCTGCCCAAGTGAAAGAGAGAGGACTGCACATGTGCAAGTAGGAAACAAAGCTCGTTTGAGAGTTTTGGGGGCCACGCATCTTACGTTCAGTACATCTTGCCATCTGCAGGACAGAGAGGGGAGGACAGAGTAATGAGCATCTGAAAAAGTAAGCATTGGTTTACAAAACAGAGCACTGCATGTTAAAGAGTTTCTATGGTCAAACTATGAAATCATATATTCATTTCCACATTGTCTTTCCATTTTTTATAGCACATTCCTATTATTATAAATGACCCTGAAGTTTTTAAACGTACTTTATGAAGATCCCCACTCATTTACTTCATTGAATTCTGTGACATGTTCACTATGCGCTGTGAATAGGCACTGCTGTGTCACACATCTGCCTTCTGAACTACAGAGGTGCTGAGAGGAGGAGTTTCAGGAGGCGGAGTCAGTACAGGAATCAGAGCTTGCAGACAGCAAGGTACCATTGGATATGTAGTCCTTAGAAATTGAAAGTGAACAGCAGAGGAGAAGCTGCAAAGCATGCAGAGAATCTGGGAAGCTGTGGGAAGAGAGAAGGCCAGCAGACAGGCAACACTCACAACATGAAAAGAGCTTGTCCAAGTAGGTTTATAATGGATTGTCAACTATAACTATTGATTTTATTATTATTACTATGCTGATGTTAAATAATGAACGTTTATGCTGTGACCATAAATCTCTTTTAGGACTCGTTCACACAAGTTGGCTCTCTGAAGTTTGATCCGTGTTCAGATCGCTCCTCAGAGAGAATTTGACAAGCAGTGTATCACCTCCTTACCTCCTGATTTAAGCCTCGGATTGCCACACTCATACCTTCCAACTTTTTGAGATGGGAATGGGGGACACCTATTAGCAAAAATATGTAGGCATTGGACTCCCCCCTGCCACGCCCCTTGAAAGGAGAATTAGTTCTTGTTCACATTGGAGCGATTTGTCATGCGATTTGACAGGCCAAATCGCATGACAAGTTGCAGCTGATTGCTGGCAATTGCACCATTCCCATGCCGACTTTGCAGCGCTGCACCAATTTGCAAAAGTAGTTCCCACACTACTTTTGCGAATTTCAGGTTTGACTTCTATAGACATCTGTGCATGAAGCCATACAGATGTCTTTCAAGTAGCGCCTGAAATCACGCTGACCTGCTACTTCAAGTTAACTAGCATGATTTCAATGTATCATCAATGTGAACCAGGGCTTTTACAAAAAAAAAAACGTTTGTTAAATCCACAAGAGCACTTTTTTTTACCACTACTAGTCCCTTAACCTAGCTTTTGAAATTTACAAATGCAGCACTTTAGAAATTGGATGAAAGTGCATTTTCTATAAAACTGTAAAGATCAGACTAAAATGAGGGAAAAATGAGGAGGAAAGAGGGACTGTGTTCTAAATCAGGAACGGCCCCCCAAAATCAGAGAGCGTTGGGAGCTCTGCCCACTAGCGCCCAGTATCCACGTGCATTGCATACTTACAGGGCACTTGCAGAACAGTCCCATTCACTTGAATGATCCGTGGTTGGCAGGCGATATGAAGGGCATAATTTCAGCATGTGTACTCTTCTGGCCATGGCCTCTGCAGCTAAACAGGGTAGCAGTGGGGGGGCACAAAAGTTGCAGCTCAACCACACTGATTTTATGCCTACCTAGCCTCATAGGTGAATGACCCCTTAATTTATTTAGAAACAAAATAATGAATTATGTCACCATGGCATGGCTACCATGGACATAAGATAATGAACTGTGCCTCGTCCCTATGGAATATGGATGCAAGTGCATAAATGTATGAAACCTCTATCCAGCATACGGTGTCAAAGCTTGTTCATGATACTCTAAGGCAGGGATATGCAATTAGCGGACCTCCAGCTGTTGCAGAACTACAAGTCCCATGAGGCATAGCAAGACTCTCACAGCCACAAACATGACACCCAGAGGCAGAGGCATGATGGGACTTGTAGTTTTTCAACAACTGAAGGTCCGCTAATTGCATATCATTGCCCTAAGGCAAATGCACAGCCAGACCCCTCCAATTGGACATCATTGTCTGTCCACTGCGTGTGTGGCTCAGCCTGCTTCCTCATCTGCTCACTGCCATCAAACCACTGAGAATGACCAGCGGGTCTAATCCATTGTTGATTTTTTTTAATGTTTTTAACACTATTGTCTAATAAATTACTATATTCAATTTTTACACATTTACTCATTGATACGGTGCCCATAAAGTCCCATACTTTCTGGTTTCTCTTTCTCTTCCTTAATCTACTCAGGTTGCTGTAATCCATATTAAGGTTCTTAGCAAAAGTAAGAAAAAGGTCAACTAAGCCTTCATCATCCTTTGCCAAAATGACTACAGCAAACTGAAATCGGACGCCACGGCTGGACCAAATAACCCTGAAAATAGCAAATGAATACAAACACATTAGAGATTTGCCTTGACACCCTGTAGTGGCAAAAGAGCCTGCAGCAGGCATTGTCCATGTCTTTTATCATGGAAAATCTTCATAGGAAACCATGAGAAGGCCAGAATGAACAGAAACACGTCTTCAGCACCTTACTATTTTCCTGAGTCTTTTTCTAGTTTCACAAATCTCATTAATTACGTGTGAGCAGACAAAATAATTCAGGAATGACAGGTGCTGTTGACAATAGTTAAGTGCTTTTGTATGTCTCAGCACCATGTCTGTCACAGAGGGCTCGCAGACCTATTCAGACAATGCCAATGTACATAGACTTCAAGTGAAGCAGAATGCTCTCCTACCTTGTGATTTGTCCACGGGCAGAAACCATATATACCACCAAATATACTGAACAAAGTTAGCCAAGACACTTCTAGTCCTGTGCTGTCTGGTACATACAATTACATTACAGTATGATGTGAAACCTCCTCATATGCCTGCATCTTGGATAACAATTAAAGGGGAAGATTAGGTTATTTTTATTGTTTTTACTTATTTTTTTTAGATAATATTTTTGTATGATGTTCACATTTTTGCAATGTGCACTTTTAGATTTTTAACTGCTGTATGAAGTAGGTGATATGTAGATTAGCCATTAGAGGGAGCTGTGAGAGGCTTCATGTAACTACTGGATTACAGTCATACCCCACTTTAAGTACACAATGGGGTTTATTTACTAAAGCTGGAGATGTACTTACAACTCTAGAGTAGCCATGAGCTCAAACATGTTTGGATCCTTGTCATCGATATCCTGCCAGGAAGCTGTCACTGTTCTCGGCCAATTATAACTGGTCATGACATTTCCTGCCCTGCAACTGCACCTGTGCACGTCCTTTATATACATGAGGCTGCAGGGAGGAGAAGGCCTCGGCCACATATGATTGGCCAAGTACAGCGACGGCTTCCTGGCAGGATCACTCCGGATAAATCCAAGCATGCCTGAGCTCATCCCTACTCTTGAGCTGTTAAGGCTGACTTACTAAAGAGATTGGGATTCTTCATTAAAATGTGTGAACATTCACTTCAAATATCCAAATCAGGTGAAAAGAAAATCAATTAACACCCAATCACTTGCAAATGTGTTTCACATGATTGAATAATTAAAATGAATGTAGCGGGTATGTACTATTTAGGGGCAGCATCTGGGTCTTAGTATGACCCAGATGCACTAATTGGTAGAGTAGGGCTGTTTTCATTTGTGTGAAGACATCAGGGGTGCTCAATTCCCTGCGGCTCAGTAGGTGGCGCTGTCGCTTTGGGCCGGGGTTGAACCACCACTGCAGTGCCGTACCTTTTGTGACCTCTCGCAGCAGCTGTACAGCGGGGCAGGGAACCTGCTGTGCTTGCTGGGTGAGGGGATAAAAGGGCGCAGACATCTTCACCATGAGGTCCGAGTCCCAGGCACCTTCAGCCTGAGGGCTGCTGTCCGTGATCAGTGTCCAGGCGCCTTTGGCCTGGACACGTGGAGTTCGTGTTCCATCCCAGACACCTTCAGTCTGGGGTGAGGTACTTAACCGAAGGCCTGGGGCCCGGTACCTTCCACCGGGTCCCGCGAGGGAGGGATCGTCCTAAGGTGCCCCTGGTGTCGGGTGCCTGAATCCAGGGCGTAAGGGACCGGAGAGGTGACCTTCCCGTAGAGCTGGTGTAGCATATTGCCGGTGCCGAGTGGGCCTCCGGAGACCGTCCGGATGGATGTCTTTCCATAACAAGGGCCAACTACAAAAGGAAGGTAGTTCATGTTTCACGGCCGGTGGCAGCGGTCCACTTAATCAACCTAGGTCGGTGGCAGAGACCTGCTCCCAGGCCTGTGGCAGGGGCCTCAACAGTTCACCCGGTCGGTGGCAGTGGCCAACCTCACGTCGATGGCAGAGACCGTGCGCCAAGCCTATTTGCACTAGAAGGAATAGGAGAGTTCACTGTGCCTGGACCTGCTCGTATCCACACCCCTGTCTGTTTATACAAAAGTTCAACTGATGCTGTTCACTTGTCAAGAAGAATAAAGGAGTGTTGGACTTTTTATGGTGTGGGGCTCTATTACTGGCAGTCAAACCTCCACAGGAGAAGCAGAGGCTCCATCCAGAACACAGGCCCGAAGGTAAAACAAGTGTTGGCTTTCACCTCTGCACATTAGAGCAGTGTTTCTCAACTCCAGTCCTCAAGGCGCACCAACAGGTCATGTTTTCAGGCTTTCCATTATTTTGCACAGGTGATTTGATCAGTTTCACTGCCTTAGTAATTACCACAGCGTTTCATCTTAGGGAAATCCTGAAAACATGACCTGTTGGGGCGCCTTGAGGACTGGAGTTGAGAAACACTGGATTAGAGGACATGGGCCGTAGTGAACCTCACCCTCCTCCCACATACCCCTAGACAAGCCAGCCATTTCACTGACAAGGGAGAAGGGGGTGAGGCCGCTACATGAATATTTTTGGGGGGTTTAGGGTTACCCCCTTCATGACCAGGCCTATTTTTGCGATACGGCACTGCGTTACTTTAGCTGAAAATCGCACGGTCATGCAACGCTGTACCCAAATAAAATTAATTACATTTTTTTACAATAAATAGAGCTTTCGTTTGGTGGTACAGTAAACCCCTGTTATATCGCGGTTCAGTGTTCGCGGGCCCGCTATTTTGCGTTTTTTTTTGTAAGACCTATTAACATTATTTTATTGATTAAATCATTGTTAATTTAATATTTTTGTGTCTTCCATTGCTCTTGCTATGTCTCTCAGTATCTTGTATGTGTTTAAATGCGTTTCTATTGTTTTAAAAGTGTGTTTAAAGACCTTAAAATGCTTTTAAAAGTACAGTGAAAGTTATAAAAACATGCCTAGTGTGTATTTAAAGAGGTTGTAAAGTAAATTTTGGTACTTTTACCTACAGCTAAGCCTAAAATAAGGCTTAGCTGTAGGTAAAAAAAATATCTCCTAAACCTTTACGGTTTAGGAGATATTCCCCTCGCAATGCGCCGCTGACTGCAGCGGCGCATGCGCACAGGGGATTCTCGGGCTGAAGGCTCGGCAGACGCTGGACCTCGCCGGAACGAAGTATCCCGCGAGCATGCGCGGGAGTGAGACATTGCGGCTCCAGCCACTCACAGCGCTGGAGCCACGATACTCGGAAGACACGCCAAGGCAACATGTCATCTCCCTCGGCGTGGACCAGGTGAGTGAATGATGCCTCGTTCTAAGGTAAGTATTACATAATGAGCTATTATGCGGTGCATACTAGCTCATTATGCCTTTCCCTTGCAGGTGACTAGAAAGAAAAAAAAAAGTTTGACTTTACAACCGCTTTAAATTTCTATTTCGCGGATTTTCACTTATTGAGGGTGGGTCTGGAACGTAACCCCCGCGATGGAGGGGGGTTTACTGTATTTTATTACCATTACTTTTTTTTTTTTTTGTGCTATAAACAAAAAAAATCTATTTTTTTCATAAATTTAGGCCAATATGCATTCTGCTGCATATTTTTGGTACAAAAAAAAAACCTCAGTAAGCGTATATTGATTGGTTTGCGCAAAAGTTATAGCGTCTACAAACTATTGGATATATACTGAAATTTTTATTTATTTATTTTCGTATACTAGTAATGGCGGGGATGACTTATAGCAGTACTGTGACATTGCGGTGGACAGTGGGACGCTGACACTAACCACCCCCCCCCTGTCAAAACGGAGATCTGCCTTATTTACGTAGGTAGATCTCCGTTCTGTGTCTCTGCCTGATGATCAGCAGATGCCGGAGGACATCCAGTGCATCCGCTGATCAGCTGCTGCTTTGAGTAATCAAAGCACAGGCAGACCGTCGGTGGCTCGCGTGCGGGCTCCATAGCGGTTAACTGTATCTGCTCACCACAAATCCAAAACATTATTTAATTCATTTTTAATATTCAAAGCAAACTCACTCATCCATTAATATCTCCATGCTTTATATTGTTGATAAATCACTTTGAAAAACACCCTCCTAGCATTTCCAGTTGCGGACACCTTAACCTCCCTGGCGGTATTCCCGAGTCTGGCTCGGGGTGAATTTTCAGTACCAAAAGCGGTAACCCCGAGCCTGACTCGGGATCGCATCGCAGTATCCAGGCAAAGTTACTTACCTTGTCCCCTGGATTCTGTGATGTCTCCCTGCTGTGTCTGCGAGCTGTCTCCTCGCTCGATTCACAGTGCCGAGCTCCGTTCCCTGCGAGCGTTGCGACGCACGTGGACGGAGCTCGGCACCAAATTCAAAAAGTAAAAAACACACAATACATACAGTATACTGTAACCTTACAGATTACAGTACTGTATCAAATAATAACACATTCCCTTTGTCCCTAGTGGTCTGCCCAGTGTCCTGCGTGCACTTTTATATTATAAAAACTGTTCTTTCTACCTGGAAACTGGAGATTGTCCATCATGTCCATAGCAACCAAAAAGTGTCCCTTTACGTCAAAAGTGGTTTTAGATCAGCTAGAAAACAGCGATAATAAATTAGAATCACTTGCAGAATTGAGCGATAGCGATTCGTGGGGAAATTCGTCATCAAACACTAAATTTAATGACAGCGACAATTCTGCAACTGAGCAAATTTCAGTGTTTTTGATTTGATTACATTATTGAATAATTTTAATTATTATTATATTATTATTTGTTATAATTATTTATAGTTATTTATTATATTATAATTTATGATTTCGGGTTTCAAACTTTATCATACCCGGGATGTCTACTAGACTCTTGTTTGGACAGATTTAAGTGTGTTATTCCTAAGAATTACAGGCCTACAATACAAAAAGGAGCTAACGCACGGACGTCACCCGCTGCCATCTCCATGCTGGACGAGCATTCCAGTTGGTTTTTATATGCTTTTGTTTCCGGCTTATTTACCGGCTTATATATCTCGCGCTATAGCGCTAGCACTGTATTTTACTGCTCTTATCTTTACAATAAATCCAATGGAGTGCACTTAGACTGTCTCCTTCTATTTTTGTGGCACACGGATTCCACCGCTACTCTGTCCAGCACCACTTAAGGGAGTTTTTGCAAACTGCACATTGGTCATCATCCCAGCTTCTTTGATTCATCGTTGTGGAAGGATCCTAGCAGCAGCAACTATATTCCATCATCGCTGGGGGGATACATGCTCGTATGACCTTCTCTTAATTGAGAGGTCCACCAAATCTGGTAAGCATACTACATATGTGGTTGAGGATTCTATCATCACTGTTTGGGCAGAGGATTGCATCCCTATTCCATCTCACGAGGAATCTCCTGCTTTTACCATTCTGGGACATTTTGAAGAATTTGTCTTGGTGATAGGACTTTATGCCTGATTTTGGTTATATTTTCAATTCTTTATATATGCGCTGCACATACCCCTGTTTTTATCTACAATACAAAACGCCAAATTTCCATGCAAAATAGTTGTACAGCTTTCAGCATCAAAAATCTGACATAATCATACCGCCAGGGAGGTTAAAAGGAGTTGTAAAGGCAGAAGCTTTGTATCTTAATGCATTCTATGCATTAAGATAAAAAACCTTCTGTGTGTAGCAGCCCCTCCAGCACCCCCTAATTACTTACCCGAGTCCCATCTCTCTCCAGCGATGTCCACGAATGTCTAATCTGTCTGGGACTCTCCTGATTGGCTGAGACACAGCAGCGGTACCATTGGCTCCCATGGCTGTCAATCAAAGCCAGTCAACCAATCAGGGGAGAGAGGGGGTGGGGCTGGGTTGGGCTCTGTGTCTGAATGGACACAGGGAGCTATGACTCAGCTCTAGTGCCCCCATAGGAAGCTGCCGACTGTGGGGGAGCTTGATAGGAGGGAGGGGACAGGAGCAGCAAAGGGGGACCCGACAAGAGTAGGATCCAGGCTGCCCTGTGCAAAACCAACTGCACAGAGGAGGTAAGTATGACATGTTTAAAACAAAAAAAATGAGACTTTACAATCACTTTAAGTAAGGGCAGATGATTCATGTAGCATTTACTTCCTGGAATCCACCTGCCCTTAGCTCAGGCAGCCAGGCAAGAGGCTGTTACTCTTGGACGCCTCCTGGCCATGTAAACAAACCTCTTATTCACGCTGTATGGACCTTTGCGCCCATGGGAATGAGCCCTTTAGGTGTATATAGACAAAACGTTTTCTTTTAGTTCTGGGTAGAGTAGGAAAGGTTTGAAACCGCTGTCAGTTTCTTTTGTTGTCCATGTTCCACAGGGGAGATTTTCCTTCACTTCCTGTCACAGAGACAAAACAGAAAGTAAGATAAACGCACTGATTTACCAGAGGAGGTGAGAATGTTCACATGAGTTATCCAATCATGTGCGGGTGAAATAAGTAAACAGGAATTTACTTTTTACACTGGTGGGATAACTGAGATATTCAGGATTCTCCACTCTTTTAGTAAATTCCCCCCGTAGAAAGCTGTCACCAGAGGAGGACAGGAAAAAAAAAAAAGCAAAACACAAAATGCATGATAACTGTATGCAAAAACGCGGGGGTTTAAAAGTGCAAAACGCGCATGAAAACCGCATTAACTGCATAGATGTGGACCTAGACTTAACCACTTAAGCCCCTGACCAATATGCAGCATAAAGACCAGGCCCCTTTTTGCGATTCGGCACTGCGTCGCTTGCTAACTGACAATTGTGCGGTCGTGCGACGTGGCTCCCAAACAAAATTGACGTCCTTTTTTTCCCACAAATAGAGATTTCTTTTGGTGGTATTTGATCACCTCTGCGTTTTTTTTTTTTTTTGCGCTATAAACAAAAATACAGAGTCAATTTTAAAAAAAATGCAATATTTTTTACTTTTTGCTATAATAAATATCCCCCAAAAATATATAAAAAAAAACATATTTTTTTCCTCAGTTTAGGCCGATATGTATTCTTCTACATATTTTTTGTAAAAAAAAAATCGCAATCAGCGTTTATTGATTGGTTTGCGCAAAAGTTATAGCGTTTACAAAATAGGGGATAGTTTTTTGGCATTTTTATAATTTTTTTTTTCACTAGTAATGGCGGCGATCAGCGGTTTTTTTCATGACTGCGATATTATGGCGGACACTTCGGACACTTTTGACACATTTTTGGGACCATTGTCATTTTTACAGTGATCAGTGCTATAAAAATGCACTGGTTACTGTAAAAATGACACTGGCAGTGAAGGGGTTAACCACTAGGGGCGCTGAAGGGGTTAAGTGTGCCTAGGGGCGTGTTACTAACTGAGGGGGGGCGTGGCTACGAGTGACACATCACCGATCTCTGCTCTGATTACACAGAGCGGAGATCGGTGACAGTGTCAGTAGGCGAGTGTTTAGTGTTTACACTAACATCTCCCCGCTCCATCCCTCCGTGAGACGATTGGAGGGATCCCCACGGCGATCGAATCCGCGGGTCCCGCGGACTGACTCACGGGGATGGCGGCAGGGTCGCGAGCGCGCCGCCGGCAGCGTGTGCGCGACCACACGGCAGGCAGTTAAAGGCGACATACAGGTACGTGATTGTGCCTGTACGAGCCATTCTGCCGACGTATATATGCCGTGAGCGGTCGTTAAGCGGTTAAGCCCAGGTTCACACTGGGCTGCGGGAGTAAAGCCGTGCGAGTTCAGCTCAACTCGCACGATTTCACTCCCCCTTGTCAGTCCCGATTTCGGCCGCGATTACAGAGACATCTGTGTAGGTTTCTGCAAAGATGTCAATGTAAATCGCGGCCCGAAATCGCAAAAAGTAGTACAGAAACTACTTTTTGAAATCGGTGCAGCGCCGCAGATGCGACGTCGCACCGATTAGGACGGTGTCATTGCCGGCAAATGCAGCCGATTTGACATGCGATTTAACATGTCAAAACACATGTCAAATCGCACCAGTGTGAACCAGGGCTTACACTGATTTGTGTAATTGTTTTTACTGATCTAAACGCGATGCTAGTGTACTGATAATTACATGTCTGTGTGATCAGTAAAAAAAAAAAGCCTAACTAAATACCTAAAAACAAGGCATTTTTGGTGTACGAAGGATCCCGCACACATTTATCTATAAAACATTTAAAATAATATACATTTAATGAGTGAATAACATGTCCTTATTGATGAGGTAGACTGTGTGTTTAAAAGCTGCTGTCTTTGTGCCTAGCCAAAACAGCCATCAATATAGCCTTTCAAGTCCCCTATACTCTAATGTGATAGCATTACGACTGTAATTGCAGCTTCAAAGTGCTTTCCTTACAGCTCGCTATCCATATTAGGTAACAACTTACAATTTAAAAAATGACATATATAATTAAGTCTGTCACCAACAATGTAATGTTTTGTTTCCAGAGTCTCCCCATAAGAGAATTTTATTATCTGTTGATCCTGCCAGAAAGTCAGTTATTGTTCAACTTTCTTTAACCTTTTGTCTACTAAGATATAGTAATAAACATCCTTGTATTCAAGAGGTTAAAGCAAGCTCATGGCTGCTGCTGCTGCTGCCATGATCTTGCTATTGATTTTTAGAGCTGGCTAAGGGCTTTCAGGTAAAATAACTATTTGCATTCTGTGAAAAACATCCATGGCTTCTTTTTCATGGAATTAAAAAAAAAAAAAAACCTTGCATTGGGTCCCACTGCACTGCAAGGGTTAAATTGAACTCTGTGAACAAAACATGTCATTTAAATATATTCAATAGAAAAATGGTATATTGTGGAGGCAATATGGACTTTTGTGGTACAGTGTAAATTACAAAGTCAATTTATAAAAATAAAAATTTATTTTACAAAATCATACATATTAAAATCAGCCTTAAATACATATTCTAGACATTGTATGATTTTGTAAAATAAATTTATATTTTTGGAAATTGACTTTGTAATTCATAGCGTACCACGAAAGTCCATATTGCCTCAACAATATCCCATTTTTTATATAATAGGACGAAGGTACTTTAATTTTTTCTTATCAAGTAGTGTTTCTCATATTTAAATATATTCAATAACCACAAAAAATATACGTCTCCTTTGTGTGTACCAAAAACCTTTGCAAACCCAGTTATTCTCTTGTAAACACAGCCATGACATCATCACTGTGCTCTCCATTCCTCCTGACATTTTGAGATAGGAATGAGGGACACCTACTAACAAACATATGTAGGCATGGGACACGCCCCCTGTCACACCCCCTTAACCACTTAAGCCCCGGACCATTTCGGGCCATTAGGACCAGGCCTGTTTTTGGGATTCGGCACTGCGCTGCTTTAACTGTAAATTGTGCGGACATGCAATGTTGTACCCAAATGAAATTTGCGTCCTTTTCTTCCCACAAATAGAGCTTTCTTTTAATGGTATTTGATTGCCTCTGCGATTTTTATTTTTTGCGATATAAACAGAAAAAGACCGAAAATTTTGAAAAAAAATTATATTTTCTACTTTTTGTTATAAGAAAAATGGAATAAACTCAATTTTAGTCATACATTTAGGCCAAAATGTATTCAGCCACATGTCTTTAGTAAAAAAAATGTCAATAAGCGTATATTTATTGGTTTGCGCAAAAGTTATAGCGTTTACAAACTAGGGTACATTTTCTGAAATTTACACAGCTTTAAATTTATGACTGCCTATCTCATTTCTTGAGGTGCTAAAATGGCAGGGCAGTACAAAACCCCCCCAAATGACCCCATTTTGGAAAGTAGACACCCCAAGGAAATTGCTGAGAGGCATGTTGAGCCCATTGAATATTTTTTTTTTGTCCCAAGTGATTGAATAATGACAAAAAAAAAAAAATTACAAAAAGTTGTCACTAAATGATATATTGCTCACACATGCCATGGTTATATGTGGAATTGCACCCCAAAATACATTCTGCTGCTTCTCCTGAGTACGGGGATACCACATGTGTGGGACTTTTTAGGAGCCTAGCCACGTACGGGACCCCGGAAACCAAGCACCGCCTTCAGGATTTCTAAGGGCGCAAATTTTTGATTTCACTCCTCACTACCTATCACAGTTTCGAAGGCCATAAAATGCCAAAATAGCACAAAACCCCCCCAAATGACCCCATTTTGGAAAGTAGACACCCCAAGCTATTTACTGAGAGGCATGTTCAGTCCATGGAATATTTTATATTTTGCCACAAGTTGCGGGAATATGACAAACTTTTTTTTTTTTGCACAAAGTTGTCACTAAATGATATATTGATCACACATGCCATGGGCATATGTGAAATTACACCCCAAAATACATTCTGCTGCTTCTCCTGAGTACGGGGATACCACATGTGTGGGACTTTTTGGGAGCCTAGCCGCGTACGGGACCCCAAAAACCAAGCACCGCCTTCAAGGTTTCTAAGGGCATACATTTTTGATTTCACTCCTCACTACCTATCACAGTTTTGAAGGCCATAAAATGCCAAGATGGCACAAAACCCCCCCAAATGACCCCATTTTGGAAAGTAGACACCCCAAGCTATTTGCTGAGAGGCATGTTGAGCCCATTGAATATTTTTTTTTTTGTCCCAAATGATTGAATAATGACAAAAAGAAAAAAAAAAATGTACAAAAAGTTGTCACTAAATGATATATTGCTCACACATGCCATGGTTATATGTGAAATTACACCCCAAAATACATTCTGCTGCTTCTCCTGAGTACGGGGATACCACATGTGTGGGACTTTTTGGGAGCCTAGCCGCGTACGGGACCCCAAAAACCAAGCACCGCCTTCAAGGTTTCTAAGGGCATAAATTTGTGATTTCACTCCTCACTACCTATCACAGTTTTGAAGGCCATAAAATGTCAAAATAGCCCAAAACCCCCACAAATGACCCCATTTTGAAAGTAGACACCCCAAGCTATTTGCTGAGAGGCATGGTGAGTATTTTACAGCTCTCATTTGTTTTTGAAAATTAAGAAAGACATTTTTTTTTCTTTTTTTTTTTCTTTTTTTACATTTTCAAAACTTTGTGACAAAAAGCGAGATCTGCAAAATACTCAACATACCTCTCAAAAAATAGCTTGGGGTGTCTACTTTCCAAAATGGGGTCATTTGGGGGGGTTTTGTGCCATCTGGGCATTCCATGGCCTCCGAAACTGTGATAGGCAGTGAGGAGTGAAATCAAAAATTTACACCCATAGAAATCCTGAAGGCGGTGCTTGGTTTTTGGGGTCCCGTATGCGACTAGCCTCCCAAAAAGTCCCACACATGTGGTATCCCCGTACTCAGGAGAAGCAACAGAATGTATTTTGGGGTGTAATTCCACATATGCCCATGGCATGTTTGAGCAATATATAATTTAGTGACAACTTTTTGTACATTTTTTTTTTTTTTTGGTCATTATTCAATCACTTGGGACAAAAAAAAAAAAATATTCAATGGGCTCAACATGCCTCTCAGCAAATAGCTTGAGGTGTCTACTTTACAAAATGGGGTCATTTGGGGGGGTTTTGAACTGTCCTGGCATTTTATGCACAACATTAGGAAGCTTATGTCACACATCATCCACTCTTCTAACCACTTGAAGACAAAGCCCTTTCTGACACTTTTTGTTTACATGAAAAAAAACATTTTTTTTGCAAGAAAATTATGTTGAACCCCCAAACATTATATATTTTTTTAAAGCAAAGGCCCTACAGATTAAAATAGTGGGTGTTGCATTTTTTTTTTCCACACAGTATTTGCGCAGCAATTTTTCAAACGCATTTTTTGGGGGAAAAACACACTTTTTTTATTTTTAATGCACTAAAAAACACTATATTGCCCAAATGTTTGATGAAATAAAAAAGATGATCATAGGCCGAGTACATGGATACCAAACACGACATGCTTTAAAATTGCGCACAAACGCGCAGCGGCGACAAACTACATTCATTTTTAAAAGCATTTAAAAGCCTTTACAGGTTACCACGTTAGATTTACAGAGGAGGTCTACTGCTAAAATGACTGCCCTCGATCTGACCTTCGCGGTGATACCTCACATGCATGATGCAATTGCTGTTAACATATGACGCTAGACCGACGCTTGCGTTCGCCTTTGCGCAAGAGCAGGGGGGGACAGCGGTGCTTTTTTTTTTTTTTTTTTTTTTTTATTATTTATTTGCCTTTTTTATTTTATTTTTAAACTGTGCCTTCCATATTTTATTTTTTTACCATTTTTATCGTTATCTCAGGGAATGTAAATATCCCCTATGATAGCAATAGGTAGTGACAGGTACTCTTTTTTTGAAAAAAATTGGGGGGTTAGACCCTAGATCTTTCCTCTGCCCTCAAAGCATCTGACCACACCAAGATCGGTGTGATAAAATGCTTTCCCAATTTCCCAATGGCGCTTTTTATATCCGGGGGGGGGGACATTCCCTCCCACTGCTTGTAAAAGCAGTCTAGAGGCTAATTATCTGCTAGAATTGCTTTTACATGAAAGCCGGCTGCTGGCTGAAAAGAATGATACCAAGATGATACCTAAACCCGCAGGCATCATTCTGGTATAAACATTCAAAGTCCAGCAACATACCAGTACGTTGCTGGTCCTTGTTGGACATGTATTGTAATCTTTTTTTTCATACAGCCTATTGGCTGAACGAAAAAAAGAGATTGATTGGTGGGTATGCCCACCATTAGAATACCTCCCTTCATCCACCCACTTCTAATGATGGGCATATATGCCGAAGCATGGGGGCATCCTCCCGCAAAAAAGTTATGCCGCGTACACACGGTCAAGCCTTCGTCGGAATTTCGACCGTATGTACGCGGCATAAAAGGTTATGCCGCGTACACACGGTCGGACTTTTCCACGGGCAAGCCTCCGTTGGAATTTCGACCGTATATACGCGGCATTAGGAGCAAAATCGCTCCTCCGCCCCTGCTGCCCCCATGCTTCGGCATATATGCTCTTTTTTTTAACTGTGGTGGTGAAATCACCTCCTACAGCGTTGGAGTCACGGCTTTATGTATCGTGGGAGCAAACGTTGTTGCTGTCAAGATAAATAGATCCGCGCTGCAACTGAATGGCGTACCTGCTAAGCAAATGGTGGTTAACATTAAAACAAAGTAACATTACAGTACAACAGTAAGACCTTACCATGCCATACCTGCAAAGCAAATACCAAAACAAAACCTAGTAAAAAATAAAAAAATGTTTTAACGCAACCTGTGCCTAAAATATATATATGCCGAAGCATGGGGGCATCCTCCCGCAAAAAAGTTATGCCGCGTACACACGGTCGGAATTTTCCACGGGCAGGCCTCCGTCGGAATTTCGACCGTATGTACGCGGCATTAGGAGCAAAATCGCTCCTCCGCCCCTGCTGCCCCCATGCTTCGGCATATATGCTCTTTTTTTTAACTGTGGTGGTGAAATCACCTCCTACAGCGTTGGAGTCACGGCTTTATGTATCGTGGGAGAAAACGCTGTTGCTGTCAAGATAAATAGATCCGCGCTGCAACTGAATGGCGTACCTGCTAAGCAAATGGTGGTTAACATTAAAACAAAGTAACATTACAGTACAACAGTAAGACCTTACCATGCCATACCTGCAAAGCAAATACCAAAACAAAACCTAGTAAAAAATAAAAAAATGTTTTAACGCAACCTGTGCCTAAAATATATATATGCCGAAGCATGGGGGCATCCTCCCGCAAAAAAGTTATGCCGCGTACACACGGTCGGAATTTTCCACGGGCAGGCCTCCGTCGGAATTTCGACCGTATGTACGCGGCATTAGGAGCAAAATCGCTCCTCCGCCCCTGCTGCCCCCATGCTTCGGCATATATGCTCTTTTTTTTAACTGTGGTGGTGAAATCACCTCCTACAGCGTTGGAGTCACGGCTTTATGTATCGTGGGAGCAAACGCTGTTGCTGTCAAGATAAATAGATCCGCGCTGCAACTGAATGGCGTACCTGCTAAGCAAATGGTGGTTAACATTAAAACAAAGTAACATTACAGTACAACAGTAAGACCTTACCATGCCATACCTGCAAAGCAAATACCAAAACAAAACCTAGTAAAAAATAAAAAAATGTTTTAACGCAACCTGTGCCTAAAATATATATATGCCGAAGCATGGGGGCATCCTCCCGCAAAAAAGTTATGCCGCGTACACACGGTCGGAATTTTCCACGGGCAGGCCTCCGTCGGAATTTCGACCGTATGTACGCGGCATTAGGAGCAAAATCGCTCCTCCGCCCCTGCTGCCCCCATGCTTCGGCATATATGCTCTTTTTTTTAACTGTGGTGGTGAAATCACCTCCTACAGCACTGGAGTCACGGCTTTATGTATCGTGGGAGCAAACGCTGTTGCTGTCAAGATAAATAATTCCGCGCTGCAGTTGAATGGCGCACCTGAAAACAAAAAATTACATACCTGAAAAGCAAGCATGATAAAACATTGCAGAATAGAATACAGTAAAAAAGAGCAGAACAATAGAGAGAAAATAGAGAGAGAGAGAACAATAAAACGACAACTATTTTTGGTTTTTTTATTTTATATATTTTTTTGTGTTTTGTTTTTTCCTTTTTTTTTTTTCTTTTTTACACTTTTTTTTGTAACTTTACAACTGTAATGGTTCGGGTCTCTCAAAATGTAATGGCATCTTGGGAGACCCTGTGTAAGTGTGTCCTAGTCTGTGAAATGCTGTACCCTACGCTAAAACTTCACTTTTGAGTGGTAGCGTTCAAAACATTCACCTTGGCAAAGACCAGGCTTGTCAGGACAGAGTGGACAAAAACTACTGGTGTCACGCCTAAATCCGCGCTTGCTACAGACACGACATCTTTTTTGGGGGTGGCTTTGGGTAGGGGTACTCGGGAGGACATACGAATAATGCCTCTCATGCAGCCGGCTTACTGCATTTGGTTGGGGATGGTGAGGTGCAAAACCGCCTGGATACAGGAGTTCTGTGACTATCTCATTCTGGAATTTTAGAAGAGATAACGTCCCGCCTGAAGCTCTGTATAGCACATGAGCGTTCAGCAAAGCCAATTGGAATAATGATAGAGACACTTTTTTGTACCAGCGTCTCGCCTTACGGTCAATTAGATATGGCGCCATCAACTGGTCGTTGAGGTCCACCCCTCCCATATTTTGGTTATATTCGTGGACACAGAGGGGTTTCTCCACAACACCAGTCGCCGTACGAATTTGGACTGTCGTGTCTGCATGAAGGGAGGTAAGAAGGAAAACATTCTTATTGTCCCTCCACTTCATAGCGAGCAAGTTATTACACTTCAAGCAGGCTCTCTCCCCCAGCCTAAGACGGGCATCTACAAGCCGCTGGGGAAAGCCCCGGCGATTAGGTCGCACGGTGCCACATGCTCCAATCTGATGATCAAACAAGTGACTAAACAGTGGCACGCTCGTGTAATAATTGTCCACATACAAGTGGTACCCCTTTCCGAATAAGGGTGACACCAAGTTCCACACTATCTTGCCAGCGCTCCCTATGTAATCCGGGCAGTTGACCGACTCAATCTGACTGTCTTTTCCCTCATAAACCGTAAAGTTCACTACATAGCCTGTTGCCCTGTCACAGAACTTGTAGAGCTTGACCCCGTATCTGGCACGCTTGCTGGGAAGGTACTGCTTGAAAGACAAGCGGCCAGAAAATTTAATCAGGGACTCATCAACGCAGACAACTTGATCGGGAGTAAACAAGGCTGCAAAACGTTCGTTGAAGTGGTTTATGAGGGGCCGAATTTTATAGAGCCGGTCGTATTCAGGGTCCCCACGTGGACGACAAAGTTCATTGTCGTTGAAGTGCATGAACCGCAAAATCTGCTCGTATCGTGCCCTGGACATGGAGGCAGAGAACACGGGCATGTGGTCAATTGGGTGCGTGGACCAATAAGCACGCAATGACGGAAATTTATGTGTGCCCATGTTGAGGGAAAGGCCCAGAAAGGTCTTAAATTCGGAAACCGTAATTGGTTTCCAATTTCTGGCAATTTTAGGCAACTGGGGGTTAGCGGCGATAAATTGACCAGCATATAAATTACTCTGGTCCACAATAGATCTATAGAGATCTTCTGTGAAAAACAGCGAATAATAATCAATTGGAATAAAATCAGCTGTTTCCACCTGAATACCGGGTTGGGCAGTGAATGGGGGAAGTACGGGTTCTGCAGAAGTGGTGGGGACCCAATCAGGATAGGCGAATTCTGCAGGAAGGGCAGTATGGGCACGACGGGCCTGCCTTTGTCTTCTTGGTGGCAGCGGGACACTACTTGTGCTTGCCACCTCGCCAGCTTGAACTGCACTTATGGGACTCGCCACGTCACCAAGTGTTACTGCAGTGCTGGATGTACGTCCAGGCTGTACTAGGCCGCTGGTGCTTGCCAGTTCACCAGAAGGAATAGCGGCGCTAGTACTACTCTGCTCCATGATACGAGAGACCTGCGGTTCTTGCTCCTCAACAACCTCAGAAGATCGGGATCGGGTACACCTGACCTTAGCAGGGACCTCAACTTCGTCGTCAGAGCTATCTGACGTGGGGCCGCTGACGTCACTGTCTTCTACGGGAAGATATTCTGAGCCTGAATCTGACAGATACGTGACCTCCTCTTCACTATCTGTCATGCTCAGAATCTCGTAGGCCTCTTTACTAGTGTACCTTCGTCTTGCCATTTTGGGCTCTAAATTTAGGGGTACACTAGTAAGATTCACAGGAAAAAAAGCACCTGACTGTCGTCAGCAAATATATCAAACGCTACAAAAAAACTGTTAGCCATCGCAGGGATCAGGCCTGTCTCTGCGAACGCTGCAGTTATGTGTGTTGTGTTTGGTAAGTGACAGTGATCGATCGATACTGCACTTGGGTGGGCTGGGCTGGGCTGGGCTGGGCGGAGGGGCTAAACGCAGGCGCTAGCAGGTATCTGGGCTGATCCCGCTAACACTGCGTTTTTGGGAACCCTAAACCGCTGGGGATGCTAGTATAGATCTGATCAGATACTATACCACTAAGGGGGGTGTATGCTTTGCGCGTGGGTGTTAGCGTTACTGGCACTAACCTAACACTGCCTGGGGCGACGCAGACCCTCTCTGGCGCTAAAACCTAATTGATCTCACCCGCCGGGCGATCAGGGGGGTTAAACCTTTATTGGGTTATATACGGCGGGTGCCCTGATGCTATAAAAAGCAAACTAATCAACCAGCGTCACCTGTAACCTTTATATGGTGATCACTGGTGAAAGGGTTAACTAGGGGCAATCAGGGGGTTAAAACCTTTATTAGGTTAAATATGGGGGTACCCGACGCTATATAAAAACCTGACGGGTTACCTAAATAACTAGATAACTTACTGGCTAACCAGTGACACCAGTGACGCTTATACGGCGATCACTGGTGAAAGGGTTAACTCTAGGGGCAATCAGGGGGTTAAAATAATATATGGGGGTACCTGACACTAATAAAAACCTGCGGCGAACCTAAAAAAAAATAACTGCCTATCTAAAACACCCGCGACACGAATACAGCGATCGGAAAAACAATCGCTTAGTGACGCTGAAGTTAGGGGGTGAAAGGGTTACCTGGGGGGTGATCAAGGGGTTAAACCTTTATTAGGGGGGGGTTAGGGGGCTACCCTGGACCTAAAGGGGCCTAATCCTAACTGCCCTGCAACTTTTTACAATCACAGATGACACTAAATGCAGTGATCAGTAAAATAAATGATCACTGCAATCAGTGACACTGTGATTGGGGGCTTTGGGGTGACCTGGGGGGTGATCTGGGGGTGACTGGGGGGTGATTTGTGTGCCTATGTGTACCTACGTGTCAGTGGACTGTTGGAGCACTAACCTCTGTCTTCACTCCTCGGCGCCGGGAACGAAAAGACCGCGGCGAGGGAGATGACATCACTTCCTCCAGCCTGTGTTTACATCACATGGCGGAGGAAGCATTTTCATTGGCCGGGAGCGATCGCGAGGGGGGGGCGGAATCGAGCGGCCGCCCCCTCATGCCTGATCGCTCCCAAACACTTAACGGCCGCTCACTGCAGTGAAGGGGGGTCCGGATGGACCCCCCAACTGCACAAAGGCGATCACGTAGATCTACGTGATTCTGCCTGTCCGTGCCATTCTGCCGACGTAAATCGGCGGTGGGCGGTCGTTAAGTGGTTAAGGGAGAATTAACCCAAAAAAAGGTTAATTAAATCCACAAGTGCTTTTTTTATAACTACTATTCCTTTATATTGGCTTTTAACCTCCCTGGCGGTATGATTCTTTCTGGAATTATGTACCAAAAGCGGTACAATTATTTTGCATGAAAATTTGGTGTTATGTATTATAGGCCTGCGATTCTTAGTAATTACTTACTTAAACCTGACCAAACCAGAGTCTAGTAAACATCCCGGGTATGATAAATATAAAACACAAAATTATAAATTATAATATAATAAATAACTATAAATAATTATAAAAAATAGTAATCTAATTATAATAAAAATTATTCAATAATGTAATCAAATCAAAAACACTGAAATTTGCTCAGTTGCAGAATTGTCGCTGTCATTAGATTTAGTGTTTGATGACGAATTTCCCCACAAATCGCTATCGCTCAATTCTGCGAGTGATTCTAATTTATTATCGCTGCTTTCTAGCTGGTCTAAAACCACTTTTGACATAAAGGGACACTTTTTGGTTGCTATGGACAATCTCCAGTTTACAGGCAGAAAGAACGATTTTTATTATATAAAAGTGCATGCAGGACACTGGGCAGACCACTAGGGACAAAGGGGGTGTGTAATTATTACATACAGTACTGTAATCAGTAAGATTACAGTATACTGTATGTATACTATGTGTTTACCTTTTTGAATTTGCCGCCCAGTTCCGCTCCCATGCGCCGCTGCGGCTCGCAGGGAACGGAACTAGGAAGTCAGATGGGGTCGAAAGTGCCGACACTCGCCGGAGATCTCGCTGGCGATCACAGCAGAGGACATCATCGCTGGATCACCAGGAGAAGGTAGGGAAACTCCGCTGCGAGCTCTGCAATGTCTACCCCGAGCGTGACTCGGGGTTACCGATCCTAGCATAAAAAAACAACCCCGAGTCACGCTCGGGATTACCGCTAGGGAGGTTAAAATGTACAAATGCAGCAATTTAGAAATTGGATGAAAGGTTTAGCACTGGGAAACACTTTTTGAAAGATAAAAAGTGCATTTTATATACAACTATATGGATCAAACCAAAATGACAGACAAATGAGAAGGAAAGAGGGACAGAGGGACATTGCTCCAAATCAGGGACAGTCCCTCAAAATCAGGGACAGTTGGGAGCTATGCATCGACTGTGCAGAGAGCTGAGCTGTGGGATGGGCTTAGCCAGCCCCACCCACTACAGGCTGCCTGCAGAAAACTACAGGAAGGGGCGGAGACAAGACTAGTCACCCTGCACAAGCAGTGAATGGTCTTTATTACAGGAAGCTCAAGAACAGAGGTAAAGTTTCACTCTGGATTACTGCACAGATCTGGAAGAAATACATTAGGCACACCAAGATTCAAATACAAATACACACGTCCCTTGGATTTAGACAATATTTGCTTATCTCTGGTTTCAGCTTTAAAAGCATGTTAAACCTAGGGGTACAGGAAAAGACTGTAATACTTAATTTATTCCTCGCTCCTCCAGCCACCAGAGACAAAAATCAAGTTGTGGAAGAGCAGGCCAAGAGACGGTGGAAGTGACTTTTACACAGGGCCGTCTTTAAGGCAGTGCAAAAGGGGCAGCTGCCCTGGGCCCTGTCATTGTTGTGGGGCCCAAAGCAGCTACCTCATACTTGCCAACTATCCCAGTTTAAATTCCCTTGTAGTTTTAGTCCTGTGCTGTGTCCTGATATCTCAGTGTGAAGTGATACTACAAATGCTGCCCAGCTCTGCCCTATTGTTGTGTACAGATGGCTCACCTGCAGACCCTGCATTTACATGTAAATAACCGTCATTCATATGTAAATACTGGCAGCATTCACATCTAAATAGCTGAGGCCGGCGGCATTCATATGTAAATAGCTGAGGCCGGCGGCATTCATATGTAAATAAAGGCAGCATTCATATGTGTGCCTTTATTTACATATATTACCTCTGCAGTGAAGAGATGATGTGCTGTAACCTCTAGCAACCAATCAGTGAGCCATATAGTGTGCTGTAACCTCTAGCATCCAGTCAGTAAGTGGTAATGATATGCTGTAACCTCTGGCAATCAATCGTAATCACTGCCTGATCTGATACAGTAAACTGAATAAATGGGGGTCATATCAACCCAGAGTGGTACAGGGGATATGATATTATATAAAAAATGCCACGTCCCGAAAATCATAAATTGGAATGGTTTGATAGGCAAATGGACTTTGTGGGCACAACAAATTTTAAAATTTCTCAAGTTTTATTAAAATTAACAATAAAAAATATACACAATACAATTGAATAGTATAACACAACCATTCATAGAGAATAATTATGACAATAAAACACACCACCCAATAACCAATGGACAAAGATAAAAATTATACAAAGCTGGGTGACACCAAGGTCATGTCCTAGAGTATGTTGAGTGAGTATCAATGAAACAGATATTATTGATTGGCAGTGTATCAAAGGTAATTCATTCCTAAACCCGACATGTTGCGTGATACTGATTGCTTCTTCAGGAGTTTTTGAAATGTCTATAAATTAAAAATACATAACATAAAAACACAGAACATTTATACAAAACGAGAGAACACAGAACATTTGGTCAGCTGTTTCTGGAAACCACATGACCCACCACAAAATCCCAGGAAATAAAAGAGAAACGGATCAAAAAAAAAAAAAAAAAGAGACGAAAAAAGGGAAAAAGGAGAAAAAAGCAGCAGATCTCCCCTGTATTAGCAACTGATCAGATATACAAATATATAAAGAGAAGCAGAGGCCTAAAAAAGATGTGCACCCAAATCGGGAACAAATAGATTGTCGGTCACTTACATAAGATGAAAATAGATTTCAGGACACAACGGAGGATGCAGTCGGTCAAAAGTCAGCAATATCAATGATTGAGCAAGATATGTGCCATATCTAAAACGGTATGATAATGTTGGATAATAGAAATGGCAAAGGCCGGCTTACCTAAAAGGGAGCAGAGTAAATAGGCCAAAGTGCAGAACCAGATAATTGGACTTGACACCCCAAACTTATGGGAAAAGAAAGGGAAGACTGGTATATACCTAAATGGAAATTGAGAATTGTCAGTGTCAGAACATTTTGGTATATACCAGTCTGACCAAATGTTCTGTGTTCTCTCGTTTTGTATACATTTTCTGTGTTTTTATGTTATGTATTTTTAATTTATAGACATTTCAAAAACTCCTGAAGAAGTGATCAGTATCGCGCAACATGTCGGGTTTAGGAAAGAATTACCTTTGATACACCGCCAATCAATAATATCTGTTTCATTGATACTCAGCATACTCTAGGACATGACCTTGGTGTCACCCAGCTTTGTATAATTTTTATCTTTGTCCATTGGTTATTGGGTGGTGTGTTTTATTGTCATAATTATTCTCTACGAATGGTTGTGTTATACTATTCAATTGTATTGTGTATATTTTTTTATTGTTAATTTTAATAAAACTTGAGAAATTTTTAAATTTGTTGATACAGTAAACTGATTTTAAGTCTACCTGATATTTATTGTATGTCTCAGAGCAGGTGGAAAACAAAATTGCATGGTGGGAGCCCAAAGAAAATTTTTGCCCAGGGTCCAATCAACATTAAAGACAGCTCTGCTTTTACATTGTACATTTACAGGGTCATTAATGAGCAATCAGCAGTGGAAAATCAGCACTCTGGGTTTTGATTTCATTCTTAATCTCCTTTGTAGAAGCTCTTATCACTGTAGTGCAGGAGTCTCAAACTGGCGGCCCTCCAGGTGTTGCGGAACTACAAATCCCATGAGGCATTGCAAGGCTGACAGTTACAAGCATGACTCCCACAGGCAGAGGCATGATGGGACTTGTAGTTTCGCAACAGCTGGAGGACCTCCAGTTTGAGACCCCTGCTGTAGTGTGCTTGGATATGGCACATCACTATTTAAAGGTAACCCTCTGAGAGTAATGTGGAGACTGCATGGCCAAGTGCCCTTCTCTTTGTGGCACAAACGTCTTTCCAGTGCCGATTACTCAGCATGATTATAAATGGAAAACTGTTTTCTGCATTGTTTCTTTAGCAGCATTGTGATGTCACCTCCAAAAGATTCACAAGCCCCAATGTTTTGTATTGTGATTTTATTTATATTATAATACATTATATTATATTATTTCTAGTTGTGCAGCCTCTAGTTATGTTGTGCCTTGTTTCGGTATGAATGCTCAAAGAACCTTCCGTGTTAAACAAAAAGGAATCTGTTATATGTGGATTCATTAATGATGGCACAAGAAGTCCTGTGCAATTAATTAAGGACTCCCTGTAAGGAATCCTCCAGTACAACGACATGTCCAGGAAGGGTGATTCACATGACACATGATATTCTGTCAATTCCGACAGCTCCCTCAGACACCCAGAAATGTCAGCACTCAGTCACACAGGACACTTCCTTTGATATGATATCATGTCCTTCAGACATGGGCCAGTGCCAAACAAGTGCTCTGAACGTGTGTATTTAGGCACAAGAAGCAGACACTCCCTCTGGCACCGCACAAAAATCACCACTACTAATGATCTATATTATTATTACATATAGAAAGTCTTTCTTAAATTCATTTTATTAAAAAAAAACTAAAGTTAGGACTGATGTTGGGGGCACAAGCAAACACTGCTGAAACCGATAAAAAAAATCAAATATATATATATATATATATACTGTATATATATATATATATATATATA